>JAGPXD010000005.1:0-2400000 GCA_020746995.1 Plectosphaerella cucumerina | reverse complement strand
GTCTTCCCGACCCAAGAGCTGCTGGCCAGGAAGAAGGTTCTCATACGGGATGCCAACAAACAAGTTGACGAGCTCATTCTCACCTACAAGAAGGGCAAGCTTGAAAAGGCAACCGGCTGCAACCTGGAGGAAACGCTGGAGAACTCAATTTCAGGCCTTCTGAGCAAGGTCAGAACACAAGCTGGTGCACACTGTATCGAGACCTTGAGCCGCAACAACGCCCCTCTCATCATGGCGAAATCCGGATCCAAGGGCTCGGAGATTAACGTGGCGCAAATGGTCGCTGTCGTCGGTCAGCAGATTATCGGCGGCTCGCGAGTCGCAGACGGGTTCCAGGACCGGTCTCTGCCCCATTTCCACAAGAATGCGCCCCAACCGCCATCGAAGGGCTTTGTCGGCAACAGCTTCTACTCCGGCCTCGTTCCTACAGAGTTCCTCTTCCACGCCATGTCCGGCCGTGAGGGTCTTGTCGACACCGCCGTGAAGACGGCCGAGACTGGATACATGTCGCGCCGACTGATGAAGTCTCTCGAGGATCTTTCAACCCGGTATGACGACACCGTACGCACATCCGGCGGAAGCATCGTTCAGTTCCAGTTTGGTGCCGACAAGCTTGACCCTGTCGACATGGAAGGTTCCGCAAAGCCGGTCAACTTTGACCGGACGTGGTCACACGCGGAGAACCTAACCTGGAGCAACTCCGAGGCTGCGCTGATGCCAGACGAGATGATGGCATTCTGTGAGAGTATGCTGTCCAAGGAACGGGCCAGGTACCCGAGGAAGTCCCTTCTTGGGACTGAGGACCTGGACTACGATGACGAGGAAGAGAAGTTCACAGACGAGCATGAGGGTGCGCGAGACTTCCTCCGCACCATCGAGTCGTATGTCTCCAGCCGCGCCGCCAAATTCACCAAGGTCCTGCGAAGAACCGGACTCATCGACTCAAAGGGCGTCATCGCCGCCATTGATGACGACGACAAGCGGGCCAAGATTGACTACGCGGACCGAGTCGCCAAGGTCTCCGAAGCGACGTTGCGCCTCTTCATCAAACTCTGCCTCGAGAAATACAAGAAGGCACACGTCGAACCCGGGCATGCCGTCGGCGCAGTCGGCGCCCAGTCCATTGGAGAACCCGGAACCCAGATGACCCTCAAAACATTCCACTTTGCTGGTGTGGCAGGCATGAGCATCACGCAGGGTGTTCCCCGAATCAAGGAAATCATCAACGCTTCCAAGACAATCAGCACTCCGGTCATTACCTGCCCCCTCATGCAGGACAAGGAGCTTACCGCCGCCCGGATCGTCAAGGCTCGCATAGAGAAGACATATGTCTCCGACATTCTGAGCTATATCGAAGAGGAGTGGATGGCGAACTCGGCAAACGTTGTACTCCAGTTTGATATGGATGCGCTCGAAGACATGCAGCTTGGCATCAGCATCAACGATGTTGCTGAGGCTATCTGCAAACACAAGAAGCTGAAGGTTGCCCGGAGTGATCTCAGCATCGGCTCCGGTCGGGTGGAGATTCGAGTTCGTGCGGACGACTCGTCACAGGCCCGTCGGGCTGCCAAGGGCAAGGCAGACGAGCAGGCTGATTTGCTGGTACGCGCCAACTTCCTCCGTCGCATTGTCCCGACTGTGGCCATCTCGGGATACCCCGAGGCTACTCGCGCCATCATCCAGACAACGATGCCAGAGAAGGATGGCGACAGCGAGACTCACAAGGTACTCGTCGAGGGCTACGGCCTGCTGGCTTGTATGAACACTGAGGGTGTCGATGGCAGGCGAGCTGTGACGAACAACGTGATGGAGGCTCGCGATGTCCTCGGCATCGAGGCCGCGCGGACCACCATCGCCAGGGAGATTGGTGAGGTCATGGGCGATATGGGCATCGACCCCAGGCACATGCAGCTTCTGGCCGACGTCATGACCTACAAGGGCGAGGTACTCGGTATCACTCGCTTCGGCCTGTCCAAGATGAGGGACAGCGTGCTTCAGCTGGCATCATTCGAAAAGACCCCCGACCATCTCTTCGACGCGGCTGCAGGAATGAAGACCGACAAGATCGAAGGTGTCAGCGAGTGTATTATCATGGGACAGACGATGACCGTTGGTACCGGTGCCTTCCATGTTGTGCGTCGCTTGGCACTGGAACGTGGTGACACAGGACTGAGGCCGACTCTGTTTGAGGAGGCATGGAATGAGGAGACGACCTTGCGACGTCAGGAGAGGCGCCGCAACCACGGCAGCACCTAGGAATAAGGCGCTAATGCTGTAAGGAGACCTGGGGTCCAGTCATACTGTGTTTTGGTGGCAGCGTCCTGTGAGCTACTGATGATGAAAGAATATCCCTGAAGGTCACCTTTCGGCGTGGACTGTTCACCATTGCAAACAAGTGATGAGACCCCTGTTGGTATTGACTACACGTGCTGGTTGCTAGCGTCAAGGGTGATGATAACTACTCGCTATTGAAGAAGCTTGTGATCTTCTTGTTGGTGGGGGTCTTCGCCTTCCCACCGCCTTTGGGGCTGTTCCTCGTGGCGCTGATTGTGGTCTGTATTGGTTTCGGCGGTGAATTGACAGTGCCTCGCTTTGGCGCTGGTTCATCTTGGGACGTAGACGCAGGATGTGGTCTCTTGATGCCTGCATGTATACTGGAATTGGTGTCTCCCACATCCGACCGGGATGGTTTGTTGGACGTCGCTGATTCTCCTTTTGAGGCCGGTTTCTTGAAGTAGTTGGCAATGTTTGACTTGTTCTCCTTGCTTGTGATTGGTATCACAAAAGTCGGAGAGTTGTTTCCAACACGGCCAACCTCTGAGCTAACTGGATAGCAGTCGAGCTCGCCGGTGAAGGGCTTCAAAATGCCTTGGAGGTCTTGCGTCCACGTCTGCGATCT
The DNA here is from genome assembly GCA_020746995.1 of Plectosphaerella cucumerina. Lineage (NCBI taxonomy): Eukaryota > Fungi > Ascomycota > Sordariomycetes > Glomerellales > Plectosphaerellaceae > Plectosphaerella > Plectosphaerella cucumerina. The sequence continues at coordinate 2,397,101 of JAGPXD010000005.1, read as the reverse complement.
GGTGTCCAACCACTTCCACATGTCATCTGAGCCAGCATTGAGAATGACGGGCATGCGATCATGTAGAAACTTCAGTTGCTGGTTTGAATCCGTCGTGATGATGGTGTAAGTGTAGTGATTCGTCCCGGCATCTGGGCGCAGGGAGTGAGCTGGGGGGGGAGGCGGACGTTTGCACTGGATGAGAAGACACTCACCAACATACTTAACGCAATCCCACAGCCCTGCGAGACACATGAGCTGGCCATCTCGCCTTTTCACATAGTGAGGTGTCCTCAGTTTTCCAACATGAAGCCACTCGTAGAAACCTTGGGCGAGCACGATGCATCGTTTTCGGCCCTTGATGCTCCCCCAAAGTCCCCCTTGATGGCTCAGAGAGTCGTCGCGGCAGTTGATCGTCTTCAGCAAGGATCCGTAATCCGGGTTTCGCTTTGTCCATGACGGAACCAGTCCCCATTGCATCGTCTCCAGTTTGTACCTAGCAGAAGTCTTATCATCCGAATCGCGTCTGACGACTCCTTCATTCCCGGCGTCAACATCCTGCTGGTATTCTCCTCGGTAGACGAGACCGTGATAGCTGGGAGCAAAGTTGAATGTCTGTCGTGGGGCGTCACTTCCCTCGTCTGGTGGGGCGTCGTCGACTTGCATGTCCTGGCTCTCAAGCATCGAACGAACTTGGGATGGCCGCTACACAAGTTGGCTGGATTAGGCACACGTTCCAAAGTATGGAAACGAAGGCATACCATTGCGAGAACATATCTTCCGCACATCGCGCAGGTCTTGTGGCTGAAGAGCCTTGAATGCTTTCTGTAGACGATGTGGTAACTCACGTTAAGCACGGCGCGAGCACCTGTCAGGGAGTGTCGTGTATGAGGGGCAGCGAGCCACTAGTAGTGGCAGGCGGTCGGAAGCCTGCCGGGCCTGTACACTGATTGATTCACAGCACGTGAGCCTTATCACGATAGAGAGCGTTGCGTCACGGTCTCTCCCTGCTAACCTCCCTCAAGTTCCATGGTACCCATGTGCATTCCAGACTCCCTCTCATCCATCTATGCACCTGCAACACCGAGACCAATGCAATTGCCTCACACCTGCTCCCCGCTCCAGTTCTGCACCGCCATCGTTGAAACAATTGTCCGTCCCTTTGAAGCTTGCGATTGATGACTGCCGGCTTCTCGCTGGCAAGTGGCAGGTCGCAAGCAGGCACCTTCGTTGCCGAGGAAGATCACAGAACGATTGATGAGGCCCAGGGAAGTCCCAGCCCGTATCCTGTGGCGGACACATCGCTTGCTTTCATATCAGCATTGCCGCGCCTCTCATGAGGGGCCTCGAGTCACATTGCGAAATATGTCTGTCGGCATGAGTGACAACTCAAAGTCTAAGACGGAAAAGAGCTATCTATCGTCTGCCGTGGATTCTCTCAACCCCTGGGCAAGCAGCAGTCGCACTGCAACGCCCACCCCAAACACCCCGACCTCCACAACCAACGGGGACCACAGCACTACGCATCTTTACGGGCAGAGCATCAAGAGCTACCCGCCCGACTGTCCCCCGCTCCGGGTGCGATGGTTTCATGCCGTCGACGTGGGTGCCTGAGCTAACAACCAAGTTATGAAGTGAAGCTCTACTGACCAAGTTTCCAGACGCCGAAGCGAAAACCAGCCACTCACATTTCAAAGCCCACTGATGACAAGCCGCTACCGCAGCCGAAGAAATTCATCGCATTCTCCCAATCTGATTCGAGATCCATTGAGCACTCCTACCAGGCGCTTCTGGAGCGTGCGGAACAGCTGAGGGCCGACCCAGGTGCCTCGACACAAACGCACAGCCCGAGCACCTCAGTCCCTGTCAACGAGGACTATCTGTTCGATGTGGATATTCGAAACAGAGAGGTCGCGCCCGTCTACTGGGCCGGCCCAGTCTTCGAGGTTCTTCGCGGTAGCTGGTTCTACCAAGAGGGCTCGACACTCCGACCCTGTGACGAAAACTTGGCTTCTCAACTGGAGGAAGGCTTCCTGAAGGTGAAGCCATGGAAATATCCAAAGGTGAAGGCAGCCGGCCTTGGAAACGATGGGGCACCACGGGACAACCTCCCAGGCAGCGGCGATAAGCTGGCATGGGCAGCCGAGCATTCTGGCAGTGCAAAGACCCCCCCGGATTCGGCTGTGCCATTGTCTGACCCTAGCCTGGCTGAGCCGCGACCACCAGAATCACACCGCCTCTTCGGAGCGTACATGAACAGTGTTGCGACATATCACGATGATGCGACAGTATGGTTGTCTTCCGACAGCGTTTTGTCCTGGGTTACTTCGACCGTGTATCAACGTTTTTCGGGTGGTAGCGGTTACATGGGCGGCATCAAGTTGGTCAGGGGCTGGTCCGCAAATCCTTCGAAAAGTACCGAGAGTAAGAACACAGACGACGACGTGTCCGCTCATCCCTCCGTCCAGTCTCGCCACCAGCAGGACGGAGGGTCGTCCCAGGTAGTGGGAGCCGATCCAACTGCCGCCAGTCTAGGTGGCAATGAGACTGTGGGAGCAGGGTCAAAGTTAACAGATTCACCTGATACGGGATCACAATACGACTGCCTTGCTGAGGACGGGGAGAATCAGGGCCGAGAAATTGAGCACTTGATTTTGGCCACTCACGGGATAGGACAACTTCTCGGTGCCCGGATGGAAAGCATGAACTTCGTGCGCGACGTCAATGTCTTGCGGAAGACCATGAAGACAACATATGCCAACTCAGCAGATCTTTGCGCCCTGAACATGGAGGGTGCGGACGGGCGCAAGAATTGCCGCGTCCAGGTCCTTCCCGTCTGCTGGAGGCACTTGCTTGAGTTCCCCAAGAGGCGAGAGAAGAAGAGTGAGAGAGATATCGGGGACCAGGCCAACGAAGACGACGAGTGTGCGTGCCTATCGTCCATTGACTGCGCATGCGTAGATTGCTAACAGCCCTGCGTAGATCCATCGCTCGAGGACATTACCATTGAAGGCATGGCCTTTGCAAGGTCCCTCATATCCGATCTGGCACTCGATGTTCTTCTCTACCAGAGTGCTTATCGCCAGAGCATATCAGCAATCGTTTTGCAAGAAGCAAACCGGATATACAAGCTCTTCAAGGACCGAAACCCAGGGTTCAATGGCAAAGTTCACATCATTGGCCACTCCCTGGGCTCTGCAGTCATGTTCGATATCCTCTGCCGTCAAAAGGAGGTACCACTGTCGGAAGGGACGCAGAGGAATCCACTTGGGTTCTGGCCGTCACAGCCCGTCCATGACGCCCCTAGAAAGAAGAACCCGGCCGAGTTGCAGTTTGACTTCAATGTTGCGGACTTCTACTGCCTCGGCTCACCAGTGGGGCTGTTCCAGATGTTGAAAGGCCGGTAAGCAAGGTTGAAGTGGTCGACGTTGACGTCGCCTCGTCCGTCACCCGTTGGTCTTGGTGGGCATACTGACATTTCGCAAAGAACAATTGCCGGGCGGCATGATCAGTCTGTACCATCCGAAAGTCCCCTCGAAGCTGACCCTGGGGGAGACCCTTTCGATACTGCCCCTCGGTCTCACGGCGAGCACGTGTCGTTGGTCACCGGGCTGCCCTTCTCGGTGTCTTCGCCCAAGGTAGCCCAGCTGTTCAACATATTCCATCCATCTGACCCCATCAGCTACCGTCTCGAGCCGCTCATATCTTCCTCATTCTCCGGAATGAAGCCGCAGTCGCTCCCGTACACCAAAAAGAACATCTTCAGCAACGTAACCCAGCAAGGGCTCACCGGGATAGGGACCAAGGTCGGGCAAAGCATGAGCGGCCTCTGGACAAGCTTGAGTGCAGGGATCACCAGCAATCTTCTAGTCCGCAACCTGGGGCTGACCAGCGACGACATCGCCAGACTAAGCAAGACGCCAGGGCCCAACGCGGGTGAGGGCGACGTCCCTTCATCGTCAATTGGGTCCGATGGGAGCGTATTGCCCGGTGCCTCTCAGCTTGGGGAGCGGACAAATGAACGGAAGAAAGAACTTGCAACCACCTCTAGTAACGAGGGTCGCAAGAGCACAAGCGGTAACGACGTGACATTGATCGATGACGAGCTGGAAACACTCCTGTCGAGGCTGCAACGTGAAGAACACAAGCTCCCTGGAATTGCCGGCAGTGGCACCGGCCATGGCGAGTCCGAGGAAGTGCGCAAGGCTCGACGTGAAGACGCCAAGATGCGCGCCCTGAATCGGAATGGTCGAGTAGACTACAGCATTCAAGAGTAAGACGCGCGCCCCCTTTCCTTGACATTACCGGGCAGAGACTGACGGTCCGATTGTGGCATAGGAGTGTCCTCGACTTCAATCCCATCAACACCATCGCGTCACACATGAGCTACTGGGCTGACGAGGACGTCACCCACTTCATATTGTCTCAACTTCTGTCCGACAGGCGCCGAAGGAAGGAAGCCACCAAGACGTCTGCGGTTGGCCCAAAACGCACATAGATTGGCGTCGATGATGAAGCTTGAGGGGATTTCCCCGTTCTACCAGCTTCAACCCTCTGAACAATGGGAATTGTCTCCTGCTTGTAGCCTTGCATCTCTCCATGTGGCGCGTCGGGCGGCCGCTCCGGTCTAGCTTCGAGCACCTAGAACACCGGTGTCCAGAATTTGTTCCCACCGCCCCCCCTGCGCTTCCGCGATGTCCCGGGCAGACTGGCCAGCGTCGTCGACTAACGCCCGTATATCGGCCCCAGCCGTGTCCAGGCGGCCAATCTGATAGGACTGAGCCATGCGGCGGACTTCTTCAGGGAACAGGTCTGTAGGCGCTCCAGAAGCCAGCCAAAGGAGCAGCCACACCACCTCTTCGCGGCCTTCCTGTATCGCCAGATGCAATCCGCTCTTTCCACCGCCCAGAGGGTCTCGATATCTCAGGAGATGGCCAAGTTGCACAACGTCTCCGTCGGTTTCGGCGTGCAGGTCCTGCAGCATCTCCACGATTCCGGCCACATCCCCTTCGGCACACATAACATGATAGGCACGAGCTGGTCGAGCCTCGGGATGTGCTACCAGATATGCCTCTTCTGTGATGGTCGGGAGAATGTCCAGACTGTCTTCGATGCCGCCTTCGTTGACATATCGAACAAATACGGCGGATGGCGTCTCAACGGTGCTGGTAGAAGACGAACGCTCACCAGTGGGCAAAGCGGCCTGACAGGACGGACACCGAAGAGAGACTGCCACGTCTGCAGCTTGGTCAATGAAGCATTGCCTGTACATCAGTTAGACATCTTCCGGTTGCATTGTAAAAGAGGCACATGCATCACACTGACCAATGATAATGACAGCCACAGCGAAGACTCAAGTCATCCGGCACGTTTTGAAGGCCTTCATCGTTGCTGTCGCCCTCAATTTCGAGTACTAGGTGATCGTTGCAAGTCCTGCAACGGAAATCCATGTCGTTTGTCGCCATCCTCGTGCCTGAAGATCAATGCAGCTTGGCGTAATTGTTGCCTGCTCCCCCCTTGAAGTTGTCCTAGGTGATAGCGCCTCTTGTGCAGACAGACCCCTTGAATTTTTGCAGCACCGGGAGACGGTGCAGTGCAAGGTACCCACCGATGACCTCACAAGCGGGGACTGTGCGTTTCTTTTAGATTTGCTGTCGCGCACACTGTGTGGCTGGAGCCATTGGAACACCTGCGATGACCATATCCGAGATAGCCGCTCAGTCTTGAGGTCATTCACAAGAAAAAGTCAGGGAATGTCAACCTGGAAATGAAGAAAAGGATTTCCTGCTCATCGGAGCTGAGTTGGACGAAAGGGCGTTAGCACATGTCTCTCTCCAAATATGCGTATCGCGTCTGCCTTGGACGACTTCCTCCCAGTTAGGATAGCTACCTACTTCCACAGTTGCGATGACGTGGAGCTTACGCCCCTCCTGCTTGTGCCGCATGAATGAAATGAGATGATGAGCTTGCCCAACACCTCACGGTCCCGGTCAAGCATTGATCGCTCCGAATGTACCAGACGTCCGCCCAAGTTCCATTGGAAAAGGGTGGCATCCGAGATGATAAATTACATCAATGTCCAGGCCATCCGCATTGCACAAATCGGTAGGTCTAAAGTCAAGGCAAAGAGAGTAAATGTAGCTGGGTCACACAGGTTGCCGCGTCGCATTCCGCCAACCATCCAAGTCCTCTCCGCCCCACCCCCGCCACTGACCCCACTCCTTTGCCAGCGCAGGGCAGGCTGTGTCGTGCCTTACTCCCAGACCTGATCATCAGTAACACCCGAACCCGAACGAGACCCAAAATCCACTCACCCATTTGGCCCGAGAGATCCGTCGTAAGCTGGGAATCTTGCAGCCTAATCCCCTTCTTTCCTACAAACACCACTGACACTTCCGCTTTGCAAGAGCCAAGTGCAATCGAAAGCGAGCCCCGACAGCTTCGGCTACCAAGAGAGCGCCGCAAACATCGTGTACCCGTTGCCTTGTCCTTTTACCCCTCCTACGCTGCCCCCAACCCCGGGTTCAACTCGTCGCCTGCCAGAATGAACGTTCTGAAGATCCAGAGGTTTGTCGCAAACGCTCTTGCAGCCATCATTGCCGCTGACAGTGAGATTACCCAGGAAATATCCTCAATTCCAGCAAAATGAGATCTTTGGCCTTGCCGACGCCTTCCGTAAACTCGACGTCGACGACAAGGGATACCTCGACGAGGCCACGGCTATCAAAGCCACCCAGCAAAGCGAGCGTCAGCCGTACGATGTCGTGCGGCAGGCTCTGAAGGAGGTTGACCTCGACTCGTCGCGGCGAGTTGAGCTGGAGGACTACGTAGGAGTACGTTACACCTTTCCCGACCGAGCTGCGCTCGATGATAGACTGCACGTCGATCGACGCTGACCTATCGGCACAGCTCATTTCCAAGCTTCGCGATTCTTCCCCTGCGCAAAAGCGCCTCTCCACCGGTCCCCCGACGGCGCCGTCTGGCTCAAGCATTGTAGCCCAGGCCACGGGTGGACGCGCCCGAGCCACATCCAACGCCGGCAAGATCCATGTCCAGGGCTCCAATGCCAACGTAACTCACACGATCAACGAGGATGAGCGTACCGAGTTCACCCGGCACATCAACGCAGTGCTGGCCGGCGACCCGGACATTGGCAAACGCATCCCGTTCCCCACCGATACATTCGAGATGTTCGACGAATGCAAGGACGGTCTCGTCTTGGCAAAGCTCATCAACGACAGCGTCCCCGACACCATTGACGAGCGTGTGCTGAACCTTCCCGGCCGCAAGATCAAGACCCTCAACGCGTTCCACATGACGGAGAACAACAACATCGTCATCGAATCCGCGAAGGGCATCGGTTGCTCAGTGGTGAACATCGGCAGTGGCGATATTATTGAGGGTAGAGAGCATCTGCTCCTGGGACTCATCTGGCAGATTATTCGCCGAGGCTTGCTCGGAAAAATCGACATCAAGCTGCACCCCGAACTCTACCGCTTGCTTGACGAGGATGAGACTCTCGAGCAGTTCCTCAGACTGCCCCCGGAGCAGATCCTGCTGAGGTGGTTCAACTACCACCTCAAGGCGGCTAACTGGAGTAGGAGGTATGAAGCTCACTCCCCTTCTCACTTGGTTATTGCGGCAAGCTAATGTCGCTCCTTGCTCCAGGGTCAACAACTTCTCTTCCGACATCAAAGACGGTGAGAACTACGCAGTTCTCCTTGCGCAGATCGGAGCCGAGTATGGCAACACGAGAGCGCCACTGCAGACAAGGGATCTCCTCCAACGTGCAGAGGAGGTGCTAGTCAACGCCGACAAGATGGGCTGCCGGAAGTTCCTGACGCCGACGTCTCTGGTCGCCGGTAACCCCAAACTCAACCTCGCATTCGTCGCGAACCTGTTCAACAATCACCCATGCCTCGACCCAATCACCGAGGAGGAGAAGCTCGAGGTCGAGGACTTTGATGCCGAAGGCGAGCGCGAGGCGCGCGTCTTCACCCTCTGGCTGAACAGTCTCGACGTGCAACCGGCCGTGCAATCTTTCTTCGACGATCTGCGCGATGGCACCGTGCTGCTCCAGGCCTACGATAAGGTCATCAAGGGCTCTGTCAACTGGAGACATGTGAACAAGCCGCCTTCGCACGGTGGTGAAATGTCGCGTTTCAAGGCTGTCGAGAACACGAACTACACGATTGAGCTCGGCAAGCAGAACGGCTTCTCTCTCGTTGGAATCCAGGGTGCCGATCTCACAGATGGGCAGCGTACGCTGACCCTTGGCCTGGTGTGGCAATTGATGCGCAAGGACATCACCTTGACTCTTTCGGCGCTCGCTCAACGGCTTGGAAAGAGGGAGATTACTGACTCTGAGATGGTCCGTTGGGCCAACGACACGTCCCGCAAGGGTGGCAAGTCCTCAGCCATCCGCTCCTTCAAGGACCCGTCTATCGGCACGGGCGTCTTCCTCCTCGACGTTCTGAACGGTATGAAGAGCAGCTACGTCGACTACGACCTTGTTACTCCAGGTCACACGGATGAGGATGCTTACCTCAACGCAAAGTTGAGCATCAGCATTGCGCGCAAGATGGGCGCTACCATTTGGCTGGTGCCCGAAGACATCTGCCAGGTGCGCAGCCGTCTCGTGACCACTTTCATAGGTGAGACGGACCTGCCACGTTGCCCCCATGTTCTCCAAGCTGACTCTGCAATCAAGGTTCTCTCATGGCTACCGCCGAACGGATGTGAAATGACTCCACATCGTCGCTATGCCAGGCCTGTGGCGATTGTGACAAGGATAGATGTGCTGGGATTCCGCGGTCCTCCACCTGGAGAATGTTGGCGCAAAGCTCCTCTAAGCGATTCTGCCCCTGAATTGAAACCGGTCTGTTTGCTCAATCAATCGTGTCCAATGTGTCGCCTCGCCGGACGCCGCCCACCTTCGACTGATTAATTACAACGCCGACACCACGTCTATGGCTCATTTGCCCGAGCCACACTGATGCGACGCAGGCCACGGTCGTTGAGAGAAGGAGCCGTCTTTGCCGCCAAGATGTCGTCAACAGAACAGTCCAGTCCTCGGCCTTGCTATGCTGACTCAGCCGCCTATCCAGCCAGCATGACCACACATTGCATAGATCTAGCTAAGTAGTTATGCGGGTGCTGATCTGGTCACAGCATTGGACACAATGTTTGCATCTTGAATATGCAATTAACAGCCACAATCTAGTGCCGGGAAGGCACCTCGCCCGCTGGGCACACCCTGTACCGCGTATGTTGCGATCAGCCTCCATCTTCATCAACCCCAGAAAAGTGTTCCACTTGCCAGAGGGATCGTTTCTGCTGTCACTCCCGACGCCTTCATCCAGTCAAAGCAAGCTTCTTTCGTCGGCCTAGAGCTGCAACATACCCCATCTTCTGCGATCTCATTTACTTCAAATTCTCTGCCCATCTTCACCATGTCTCGTGGAGGACAAACACTCTACGTTACCGGTTTCAGCCACGGCACTCGTGCCCGCGACCTCGCCTACGAATTCGAACGGTATGTCAACTGAAGCATCGTCAGCCGCGCACCTCTCGATCCTCGCTTGCCGAAACCTCCCCGTCGTCGTCCTCCTCCTCCTGCCACCGCGTCCCGCCACTCGCCCCCAAGCCCAACCGAAGTCCCGTCCCAATCGTTCCGCCGACGAGGTGCGTCTCTAGCATGTCATCATGGCTATCTTGCCGCTGCCCGTCCCGTCCCGAACTTTAGACCCGGCGACGACGAAGACGACGAAGAAGCAATACATGTGCCACTTCCCGGTTTCCTTCGGGTCCTGTGCTCTGTCACCATTGGAGGCAGAGTGCTGCCAAAGCCCATTTGCTACGTCATTGTAGTCTCAAGGATCTCTTCGTTCGTTTTCCCGGTCTGGGCAACGAGCATATTCGAGACCCGCGTAGCTGCAGTTGTCCGTCCCTGCCACTGGTCACTAGGCTGACGCGCTGTTCGACTATAGGTACGGCCGCCTTGTGCGCTGCGACATTCCCGCACCGCGGTCGGCATCCAGCAGACTGTCAGTATAGCCCGAAGCCTCAAGGCCTTGCCACTTCTCAACTACGGTAACTGACACGAATACTGCAGCTTTGCCTTCGTCGAATACGAAGACCGACGAGATGCCGACGATGCTTACCACGAGATGCACAACAAGCGCATCGGACGTGACGATATGTTGAAGATCGAGGTTGGTCTTCGGACACTGCACCGCGGCCCGACACCTTTTGCTGACTCGAGCCCAGTGGGCGCGCACTCCTCCATCCGCTTCCTGGCGTTTCGATTCGGGCCGGGATCGTGACCGTCGCCGCTCTCCCCGTCGCGGCCGCTCCCCGTCTCCTCGTCGCAGCACCCGAGACTACTCCCCCGCCTCCCGGAAAGATGATCGCCGGGACAGAGACAGGGACTATGACAGGGACCGACGGGACCGCTCGCGTAGCCCTGACAGACGGTAAGCTAGCTGAATAGTCAGCTTGACAAGCTACATTCTGACATAACATCAGTGACAGGGATGTGAAGGACGAGCGCGACGACAGAGATGATCGTGATCACCGCGAAAACGGCACCAACGGAGACGACCGAAAGGGTATGTGGCTCTACATGCCCCCTTCCTCTCGAAACTTGCTTACACTCGATGCAGCAGCCGACACTCCCCCGCCCGCCCACGACGATCTGGACATTGCCGAGTAATCGCAGCTCAGCATGTCAATGTGCCCCGAGGCGTGATTGCAACCTGTTAAATTATTCATGTAGGGCCCCTTGCGCGATTGGGAACTTACCTATTCGCCAAGTCTCGACCAGGGACCGCAAACTCCAACCGGCTGGGGGGCGACTTTGGGCGGATAAGGCGCACCCCGCGCCGACTCGTTTCTTTAATGCATGTAAAAACACAGCCCCAGAACCGGCGAACATCAACACCCTCGCTGTAGTATTTTGTCTCGCCAAACCCCCGGTACTTGGTAAGCAGCTCACAGCAAGGGTGTGGCGACTGAATCCTCGAGGCAGTCCTCTGGTAGAGAGACAAAAGGCCCAGCTCAGAGCAGGGAGGTGTATTTCGTTTAGATGGACAGTTCAGTTTCGAATCAACTCATTACTTGATTATGAAGTAATACCACCTCTTGTGATGAAACCTGGCGGTAACTCTTTGCCCGAGTCACGATGCGGGCATGCGGCACTAAAACTTGGTGCTTCCGAATCTTTGTGATCTTGAAAACCTCCGACAATTCGAGTTGGAGAGGCTTCTTATCAATCTCGGCAAGTTCAAAGCTCTAGGTGCGAGTGGTGGCCAGGTTTCGGGTGAGATAGGAACGAGCTGCAATACCGAACACGGCCAAATCTGTCTAGCACGAACCCATCAGCAAGGGTGGATGCACTGCGGCGGTGGCGGGAGCCACTGAAGTGTCTCCAAACGGCAAAGGCAGACAGCCGACTGCCCCGATGCATCCACCTCATCCATCGTCCCGCGGCGCACTGTGGATGTCCGGGTACCTGGACTGTTATTTGCATCGACCTGGACAACACCCGGAACTTGTCCGTCAACCTTCCCTCGTTCAGCCATACCAATCCTCGCGATATTCGCGATAACAACCACATCGTAGCCTTCCGAAAGCCCCCTACACCGACGCAACACGCTCTTCAGCATCCTACACCTGCGCGTGTCTCTGCACTTCCACCAACCTGGAAGGTAGCTAGCTGCCTCGTCGACGACGCTCTCTTCGAGCGACCCCGGCAATTTGCAAGAAGCCGACGACCCCAAGCGTGCCTCGAAGACGCCCGACGAAAGGGAAAATCGATTGATCACAATTCACTGGCGCCTGGCCCCCGGTGTGCCTGTGCAAGCTGTCACTCACTGGACGGAAACCTGGCGTTTCCCGCGGGCTATGCGCAACATCGGCCTGGGATCTCGCAAAGCCCTTGACCCGACCCTGTCAAATATGCCTTCAATCTTCTCGACAAGCTCAGCATAATCAGTCAGCCTGAAACGGTCCTTCTCGCAGACAGAAACTCTCCGGCCCTGGGTGCTTTCGCCTCGCGCGAGAATCCTCCGAATTAGATGAACGTCGCGGCGCATTCGAACCAGACCAACATTGCTCCTACTTGAACCCTCTACAATCATTCTTCATCAGCGTTTTAGAACTCTGTAACCTCCGAACTCGCCATGTCTACCGTACGTCTACCCCCCCTGGGGATCGAGTAGAGACTAACACAAGGCTCCTCTGGCCCAGGCCGAACCGACCATAGCCAACCTGGGAAACCAGAGGTCAGACCGTTATGACCAATTCTTCGATACCCTTTCACAGCCGGTAGTGGCCGCCTTTTGCGCAGGTGGTGTGGCCGGCGCAGTTTCTCGAACAGTCGTCTCTCCGCTGGAGCGGCTAAAGATTCTTTTCCAAGTCCAAAGTGCTGGCCGAGACGCATACAAAATGTCTGTCGGTGAAGGGCTGAAAAAAATGTGGCGTGAAGAGGGCTGGAGAGGCTTCATGCGAGGCAATGGCACCAATTGCGTTCGCATCGTGCCATACTCGGCCGTCCAGTTCGGGAGCTACAACTTCTACAAAAGGGTACGCCTTATTCCCTCCACGGGCATCTACCATATCCGGGAACCCCCGGACCTCCTAGCTGACAGGCCTTTCTATAGACTGTGTTCCAGACGTCGCCGGAAGGCGACATGACGCCCTTTACTCGACTTGTCTGTGGCGGTCTGGCCGGAATAACATCTGTGTTCCTTACGTATCCTCTGGACATCGTCAGGACACGCCTCTCCATCCAGACCGCTTCGTTTGCGGAACTTGGCGCACGGCCACGAAAGCTTCCGGGCATGTGGTCGACCCTGACAGCAATGTACAAAACAGAAGGCGGGATCTCGGCCCTGTATCGCGGCATCATTCCGACTGTTGCAGGCGTGGCCCCATACGTATGACCAGCCCCTTACGCATGACAAGGCGACTTGGGAACATGACCGTGTGATTAACACTTTTGGTTTACAGGTCGGACTCAACTTCATGACGTACGAATGGGTCCGCACATACCTGACGCCTGAAGGAGACAAAAACCCCAGCGCGGTCAGGAAACTGCTGGCTGGTGCAGTGTCCGGCGCCGTCGCCCAGACATGCACATATCCTTTGTGAGTCTCCTTCCACAGCTAAATGAGGTTCTCTTCTAACTACGAGGGGATAGCGATGTACTACGTCGGCGGTTCCAGATTAACACCATGTCTGGCATGGGCTACCAGTATAAAGGCATATTCGATGCGGTCAGGGTCATAGTCGCGCAGGAAGGACTCAGGGGCCTTTACAAGGGTATCGTGCCCAATCTGCTGAAGGTGGCTCCCAGCATGGCATCGAGTTGGCTCAGCTTCGAGCTGTCCCGCGATTACCTTGTCTCGCTCAAGCCAACTAGAGAGGAGGTCCTGGCGTAGGTCGCGGCGAGAAATCGAAGCAACGTTGCTTCATGGTGGGCAGAGTCAGCTCATCGGAGGTGTTGGCCGCAGACACAGCCTACATTCGTGACCATCAACATCCATGTCAGTCTGGATCTGGGCCTCTCTCAACACGTTCTGGGGATTATGGGGACCTGCGACACTTTCTAGAAGGCTGTCAACGTTTCCACCAGATACAACTAATACACATCAGACAAGGGGGCAAGAGAACGCGGGAAGGTTTCGACGTCCCTTGTCATTCTTGAGTACAATTATGTTCAATACAAGCTTCGGAAGTCGACTGAGCTGTGCGACGATACACATACACCCACTGCCAGCCTTGTGTCGGACAAATTGTCACGTTGATAGACCAAATTCGTGCAGTTTCATTCAAGCTGGTCTCCCTCACGCCGCGCAATAGTCAATTGGCAAGGCCCTACTGAGCGATGCCACTCTGGACCTGTCCACAGCTGGGTTGTGCTGCTCGGCCAGGGGCTGCGCTTTGGAGCACGGACAAATTTTGCCCCACCTTCAAGCACAGCGCTTGTGATTGGACAGTCGTCCCATTGGATCCCTAATGGTAGGATCACGTGACGCACCAAAAGATTTCGGCCGGGGAAAATTATCTACCTTGGGGCGTCAAATCTAGGCCTCTTTTTTTGATCCGCCTCCTCAAGATCCTCACCTTCGACAACCAACCTCCCGCCACCGGATCACCGAGTCGACGACAAAATGGGTACGTAAAGTCCCATCCGAGCCTTTCTACATGCGAGTGGAGTTGTTCTTCGGAACTCTCTGCGATCCCTTGAGCATGTTCAGGTCAAAAGGCTGACGATGGTTTCTTCACCCAAACAGGCATCGATCTCAATGCGCACCACGTGCGCAAGACGCACCGTCAGGCGCCCAAGAGCGACAATGTGTACTTGAAGCTCCTCGTCAAGTACTACCGCTTCCTTGCCCGTAAGTTTCCCCCCTCTGCCAGCCCTCTCAGACCGCTCGATTGTCTCGCACGAGTTTGGGCGATGAAGACCGCCGGCGACTGACACTGCCAATCTTACTACAGGTCGCACCGACAGCGGTTTCAACAAGGTCGTCCTCCGCCGCCTCTTCATGTCCCGCATCAACCGTCCCCCGGTTTCGATCTCCCGCATTGCGGCCAACATCAAGGAGGATGACAAGCGCACCGTCGTTGTTGTCGGCACCATCACCGACGACAACCGCCTGCTCACCGTCCCCAAGGTGACCGTGGCTGCCCTGCGCTTCACCTCGACTGCCCGTGCCCGCATCGAGGCCGCCGGCGGCGAGGCCATCACCCTCGACCAGCTCGCCCTCCGCACCCCCACCGGTGCCAACACCCTGCTTCTCCGCGGTCCCAAGAACGCCCGCGAGGCCGTGAAGCACTTCGGCTTCGGCCCCCACAAGCACAAGGTGCGTTCTGACGTCGATGGCTGGGTCATGTTGCTTTTTGCACAGCTTGCTGACACACACACAGAAGCCCTACGTTCAGTCCAAGGGACGCAAGTTCGAGCGTGCCCGTGGCCGCAGGCGCTCGAGGGGTTTCAAGGTGTAAAATGGACGTCGTCACGAAGCGGGATGGCCCGCACGTCTGGTGGGCGCAATATCTTTCCCAAGCTGCCGTGCTTCGGCAGCGAATGCAGTCATGTTTCAGGGAATGGGTCAGCATGGTTTCGGCGTGGGTCGGTATCCCAAAATTTTCATGAATGCGATATCAATGGCTGGTTCGGCCTACCCCTCAGCCCTCTCATGGAACTTGACTGTTCAGGTTTGCGCCCGGGTCGAGAAATGCATTCGACTACCAACACGACGTATTCCGATCCTACTGTGTGACTGTATGACTCTTATCTACCTCGTCGCATCCGAGCTGTGCATGTTGTCCAGTTGCACGTCCCCTTTCCTCCGCAGTGCAACGAAAAAGGCTTCTTTTGAATCCTATGCCATGTCAGTCGGAAAACATGATAGTCAAGAGATGAGGGGAGCCTAGGCTTGCCTTTCGAGACGAATCCGGTTTCTCTCGGTGGACTTTCGTGAATAGCCGCCGAAGCAGAGCCTCGAACGCCTTGTCTTCGGACCCTTGGTAGAACTTGCAGATGAAATGCCCGCCACTCCGGAGAGTGTCACTCGCGAACTGCAGGGCTGCATTGCATAGGTCCTATCATAGGGAATCAGGTCCCTCGTGTCAGCCTGCCTGCATCTACTTCCAAGTCCGTCCCGGTGCCGGACTGTGAGTGAGACAACATACCATGCTGCCTGCGTGGTCACGCATTGCAATTCCGCTCGTGTTCATCAGCCTATCATATGGATTACTCAATGTGTTCACGCCAAAGCCAGTGGATTGATCCCATGGTGCTGACATGTCACTCAATACAACCTTGCGGGATTGTTAGTTGCTGACACAATGGACGCATTGGGGGACACTCACGTCTACCAGGCGAAGGTTGCTGGTCGCTGGGCGAGTGCCCTCGGTCTGGCCCGGGATTGGATCGCTGTTTGCGTCTTGCGACTGACTGTCGATGGTGTCGTCGTTTACTCCGCTTGCTTCCGTCTGAGCGGCGCTTTTCTGTGCGTCGGTTCTCTGGTGACCGTCGTGCCGAGAGGATGAGGTGACAAGGAACTTTTTGACCATCGACTGGACGTCTGGAGACAAAAAGTTGCCCTGTATCGTTGAGACTCCTTTCGGAGGTTGAGCTGGGATAAGATCGATGCCAACGACCCTACCTGACGGCTTGGTCCGCTCGACGGCAACCTGAGACCAGCTTCCAGGTGCGTAGCCCTGCAACGGGGGATAATGTGTGAGACGTGATGAGCTTGTCTAGGTGCATGAGCATCAGGGGAAGTGTGTCGACTACATACCAGATCGACAACGACCTGTCCCTTTTTGAATACGCTGTACTTTGCGTCCAGCTACAAGAACCCACCCCGTCAGTCTTCGGCAAACACTGCTTGCACACTGAAACAAACAAACCTCCAGAAGTTTGAACGCTGCCCGACTTTTCAAGCCCTGCACCCTCGCCTCCCTTGCGTACAGATCATTGCCCTGACGAGCTTTCCATCTTGAATTGGACGACGAGGGTCGGGGCGGCGCGGTGTTGAAAAGGGCAACTACGGCGTTTGGTCGTGTGTATGCGGATATGATTCCACGGTTTGCAGCTTGGCTGGCTGCCCCAAGAACAGTACGGTGACGCTTCAACAACAACATGCTGCCTGGTGCCTTTGCATTCAAACTTACAGGCTCGGGCCCAGAAAATCCTTCATATCGTGTCCGCCTGCGTTTTTGCAATGTTGAAAATATCAAAGTGTTTTCATGTGTTCCAGGTGCCCGGTCCATGATAGCAACCGGCTTAGTCATTCCGGCCAGGGTATGGACAGCTTCTTCAAATCACCAGACCAGGAAGCACGACATGCAGCAGTATCACAAAGTCTGTAAGCGGGGAACATAAGGTAGGTTCGAGTCTCTGGGACATGGACGCGAGAGAACAATGCCAATTCATGAATGCTTCCATCCCCATGCAGGGGCGCGCGCTGAGTACAGTCCACGCTACTGTCAGTTCCCAGGATACATGTTACGCCAGGAAACTCGCGCCAACCCCCCGCCTGTCCTTCTTCAACGGCGAAAAGTGTGCACCGCCGAATCCGCTTCGTGCCAGCCCAATCTTCTTCGTCTTCAGAGCGCCCTGCGCAGCGCCACCACCACCCAGCTGCGTCTTCACTGTCCTCTTCACCTTGGCGAGGACTTCTGGCTCCGGCTCATCGAATATCGTTTTCGAAACATCGGTAGCAAGCCGCCGCTTCTTCTTCTTAGACTCGGCGTCTAGTCCGTTGAATCGTTGCTGGTCTCTTGGCTGGACCTCAGAAACGTCCCGAGCTCCCAAGGGTCCGTCTTCAGGGCGAGAAGCGACCCTGCCCGCTGTCGAGAGGATCGTCGCTGGCACCTTCGTCGCTTCAGAGGACTTTTCTCGGGCAGCCTCGGTCGTGACCTTGACCTTTCCAGGTGACGGGGCCGAGATGGCAATGTTCGGCGATGCCTCAACAAGCACTTTCCTCGGCCTGCCTCGGGATCTGGCACCCTTTTGTGTTTGTGTGTCGACTTTCGGCTTCAGGTCTGTTCCGTGGACCGCGCGTTCCTTGTTGACTGTCGGTTCCTTCGCAGCATGACTGCTGGCCAGCCCGCCAGAAGGCTCATCCGGGCCACCATGTCCGTGTTGAGGGATGTGAGAGGTGTCTGCATCTTCCTCGTCTTCTTCAGCCAGAGCATCCAGGCTGAGGGTTTTGTTACGGCTGAGGAAAGGCGTGACAGAGAAGAGCGATTTCTCCCCGGCGAGACTCTGCTCAGCTGCGCGTTTCTTCGCAGCTTTGCGGTTCTTCATATCCATGGCATCTGGACTGCTTCCCGGGGAGTCGACGATGCTCATCTCGTGGGCGCTGCGCTTCTTCCCGACACGTTGCTGCGTGCTGCCTTTCCGAAGCGGCGCGCCCCTTTCCACATCGCTTGCGCGATCGTCTTGTGTCGCACTTGGCTTGATGGGCTTCCTGTCAACCTGGGCCGCTCGCAGTTTTGCCCTTAGTGATTCCAGTCGCTGCTCCAAAATTTCGATCCTGGCTTGCGCCTCAGCCTTGGAGACTTCGGCTTCCCTGACAACTCGATCCCTGTCGCTTCTCTCTGCGAGGACTTGTTGCTCCAAGCTCCGCACCTTTCCGTTTAGCTCGTCCATGTCGGCCTTGTGCTTGTGGTTTGTGTCGGTGAGAGATTGTTGGCGCTCTCTCTCCTTCTTCTCGATCGCGAGCCGCTTTTCGGCGTCCTTCAATAGCCGTCGGAGATCTTCCTCGACTTGTTTGCCTTGATCATCTCGCCTTGCTGCTTCACGTCGAGCTCTTTTCTCGGCCTCCAATTCCACCTCGGCCGCGTTCAGCTGGCGCTCAAGAGAAAGCTTCTCAGCGACGACATTCGTGTAGTGAGCCGATTGCGCCCGAAGGTGTTCGAGCTCGGGCTTAAGAGTGCTGAGCTCACGGGTGAGACGAAGCTTCTCTGCCAAAATTTGCGCCGAGTCCTCCACCGCGTTGTTGCTTGCGCTAAGCTCGGCCTTGGAGGGAAATCTAGGTCAGATTTCAAGAACGAGAACGAGGAGATGAATGTTACCAACTTTGAGGCATGTGAGTTCCCGAGTCTGCGTTGTGACAAGGCTCTGGATTCGGCTGAAGGCTTCCTTGGCCTCTTTGGCCGCGGACTCTGCGTGCTGGAGTCTAGACTTGAGCTCCTGCAAGTCGCGATCCCTCACTGTGAGCTGAAAGCGTAGATCTTGCATCTCGCTGCCATCTACGTGTCGGCGAACCCGAAGCCTTCTCGACTCTTCGTCCTTGGAGACAGTTTGCAACTGGTGAATGCTCTCTTGATGCTTGAGCTCTAAGTCATGAACCGAGCGGGCCGACTGGAACGCGATTAGCATTGCGTGCTTTGTTGCAAGCCCAACATTAACTCACCTGATGAGATTCCTTCCCACGCGTGCGAGACGCCATCGCGGTCTCCTCAACCTGATGATCACAAAGACTTTCACGTGGAAAGAGAGGGAGGAAAAGTCGAGGATAGCTGATTAGAAGCTGATGATGAGAGTTCACATACAGCGAGGAGTATTTGTAGTCCCCAAAGAGTGTGAGTACAGCACGTCGTCGATGCAAAGTCGTGGATGAGAGCTGCCTCTGGGATCGTGGATGTTTAGATGGAGCTTGGGTAAACATGGTTCCCAAGGCGGCCTAGCGTGAGTTCCAGCTCTCCCACACGTGATGGCTTTCGTAAGCTCCCACCGCCGACGGGTGTTCCTGGGGCTCTTATCGGACCGTTATCGGGACGCAAGTGGCCACCTACGTTGCTTCAATTGCGAGCAATCGGGAGGGACCTACTGAAGCTACTGAGGAACAAGCAGCCGCGCCCAAACAATCCTTCCCCTCCCCGAGCGTGGTCACCCATTGCCCTCTCGAGATGCGTTTCTCCACGATTCTGAGCGCCTCGCTCATGGCGATTGGTGCGCTGGCCGCAAAGCAGAAGCCTGAGCAGCGCTTCCAAGAGTTCCATTCCAAGTCCTTGGCCGCATCGCCAGTCAAGCTCGTTGATTCCAGCTTCAAGAAGCTCACAAGCACCCCGCGCGACTACACGGCCGTGGTTCTACTCACCGCGATGGATGCTCGCTACGGTTGCCAGCTCTGCAGAGAATTCCAGCCCGAGTGGGACATCCTGGCCGGTAGCTGGACGAAAGGCGACAAGAAGGGCGACTCTCGTGTCGTTTTCGGTACCCTCGACTTCGCCGATGGTCGCGACACCTTCATGTCGGCAAGTATACTCCTAATTTTGCTCGCAACACACTTTCGTATGCAATTCAGCTGATCATCGGTCCTCTTTACAGCTTGGTCTTCAAACCGCGCCCGTCCTCCTTCTGTTCCAGCCCACAGCTGGTCCCCACGCTGTCGCCTCCTCCGATCCTATCCGTTACGACTTCACAACTGGGTAAGCAGCCCCTCGTACTGTTGCCAAGGGGTTTTGTCTAACACTGCCACAGTCCTCAGGTCGCCGAGCAGGTCCACTCGTGGATTGCCCGCCATTTGCAGGGTCGGCCCCAACCCCCGATCCGACGACCCATCAACTGGATGCGATGGTTCTCCTGGACCGTCCTTAGCCTTGGTGGCATAACTGCGGCCATCACGGCATACCCTTACCTCCTGCCTCTCATCCAGAGCCGCAAGCTCTGGGCTGGTCTCAGCCTCTTCGCAATCCTTGTGTTCACCAGTGGACACATGTTCAACCAGATCCGAAAGGTGCCCTACGTGGCTGGCAATGGCAAAGGAGGAGTCTCTTACTTTGCTGCGGGCTTCCAGAACCAGTTTGGCATGGAGACGCAGGTTGTCGCTGGCGTTTGTGAGTACCATCGACCTTGGCCACGCTCAAATTACTCCAGGCTGACAATCAATGCCCAGACGCCCTGCTTGCATTCTGCGCTATCGGCCTGGCCACCAAGGTGCCCAGAATGACAGACCCTAGAAGACAGCAGATTGCCGTCGTCGGCTGGGGTGTCGTCTTGTTCGTGCTCTACAGCTTCTTGCTGAGCATCTTCCGAATCAAGAACGGCGGCTACCCCTTCTCTCTGCCACCCTTCATGTGAGAGGGCGATCCTTGTCACACCAGAGGGTGCCAGCTACCCAAAAGACTGTGCAACGCACATCCTGATGTCGTCTTCGCCATCGCCGAGGCACGAAATGAGTGAATCGGAAGCGGGGACTGAAGAAGACACTGAACTGACGTGGGTCCCTCGAGCCGGCATCCAAATACGATGCCACGAGGAAGAGCCAACAACACCGAGTGGCCGGAACATGGCCTCACAACTTGTACATAGCCAGGCTGCCCCAAGATTCTGAAGCGTCTATGCTGCCTTCCGGATTGAGCCACGCGGGTGTGGATGCCTAGACATAGCGGGTGCCTCAGAGAGGGCTGTCCGGCGATCACTAGTATAGAGGGAAAACCAACAAATGGGCCTCGGTGCCTTGTTACATCGCAACGCAGAGTGCCGCCAGTTTCAGCAGAGCAAGAACATCAGTGAAGCGTCATATACTACACGTAATTGATAGGAGTCAAGGCACAAGCGCACACTGGGGACTGATGTAACATGCGAAGAGTTTTTCATTCGGTTTGCCTTTCTGGGATCTTGATGTCCAGTGTTCGTTCGTTGACTTCTTTTTAAGCCAGCAATGCAGTCATCACCCATCCCCTCAACGATGTCGATTGACCGACCCTGTGCATCCGAAAGACCAAACAACGAAGCCAGCCTAGGACGCCCGCCATGATCTACCGTCCCCATCCCTTCCCTTTGGGAACCCAGCCTGTGCAAAGTCCGCCACACAACGAGAGACTTATGCCCTCGACATGACACCCCAGGCGCGGATGATGTTGTCGGTGTAACCGGCGAACAGGGTCTGGCCATCGGCGGACCAGGCCAGGCTGATGCACTCGGGCTCACGGCTCTTCTTGCCGACGGCAGTGAACTCGGGCTTCAGCTCGTCAACCTTGCTCTTCTTCTCGAGGTCGAAGATGATGATGCTGGTGGCAGTGGCGGCGCAGAGCCAGTAGCGGTTGGGGGAGAAGACAAGGGCGTGGATCTCGTCGTTGGCGTTGAGAGAGTAGAGGTGCTTGGACTCGTTGAGGTCCCACAGCATGGTGGTACCGTCCTTGCCACCGGAGGCGCACAGGGAGCCATCGGGGGAGATGGTCACGGTGTTGATGTAGCCGGTGTGGCCGATGTGGTCAGTCTGCAGCTTGCAGGTGTTGAGCTCCCAAACCTGTTGTGGAGACACGAGGGTCAGTAAACCAGACTGGCGGAGGATATCAAGAAAGCCTGCAGCCGGCCCGACCGACGGCAAAAAAGTTGACCAAGTGGCGAAATATCAGTGCAGGGTGAAATAATAGTCTCATGGCTTGCGTGAACAAGCTCTGAAGTAGCAAATACTTTGTTGTTGCAGAACATCATGGTGTGGCCATCTTGGTGTCGCCGTCGGGTCGGGAAGCGTGCAGGGTTGGGGATGGAGCGTACCTTGACGAGCTTGTCCCAGCCGGAAGAGACGATGACGGGGTTCTGGGGGTTGGGGCTGAAGCGCACGCAGGAAACCCACTCGGTGTGGCCCTTGTCGGTGATGGTGTACTTGCAGTCGCCGAGGGTGTTCCAGAGCTTGATGGAGCGGTCGCGCGAGCCCGAAACGATCTGGCGGTTGTCCGCGGAGAACGAGACGGAGAGGACGTCGTTGGTGTGGCCGACGAAGCGGCGGGTGGTGGTGCCGCTGGAAAGCTCCCAGAGACGCAGGGTCTTGTCCCAAGACGCCGAGAGGGCGTAGGCGCCGTCCGACGAGATGACCTATGGCGAAGAAATTCGTGTCAGCTGGATGATTCGACGTCAAGAGGTGAATTGGGCTGCTTCGTGGCGCCTGTCGTATAGGTGTCGTCGGCAAGTTGGAAGAAAACGTACACAGTCCGAGACGATGTGGGAGTGTCCGTGGAGGGAGCGCTTGGGGTAGCCGTATTGGGTCTCATCGCGAGTGAGGTTCCAGATGATCAGGGTCTTGTCGCGGGAGGCGGACAGGAGCATGTTGGGGCTGTGAAAGTTGGTCAGCCTTCGGTCTGACAATCGTTTCGCACGTATTCGTTGGAGTCGTCATACTTCTCGATGGAGGTAGCCAGGCTGGTGACCCAGCCATTCTGTGTCGTCCACGCATTAGCCGGGCCGTCCCCAATTCATGAATGAAGCCTTCGACGCAGCAAGTGCCGAGGGCGCCAGGCGGCGGAACAAGAGGAACTCACGTGGCCCTCGAGGGTGCCCTTCAGAACCAACTGCTCAGCCATTCTGAATGTGCGACAATCGACACGATCTTGTGGACGAGAATGGGAAGAAAAGTTGTCGCGGACTCGGATGTAAGAAATCTGAGTCTGGTGAGGTAGAGTGCAGCAGCTCCGGTCTGTGCTTCAATTGTCTGGCAGGCAGGTTGTGTGCGGAAAAAATTCGCTTAGGGCGGAGACCGTGCCTGTTCAAGGAAAGCGCCTGGTAGCCTTGCAGCTTCTTGCACCAATCAAACAGGGGTTCAGAGATCAGGCTGCAGGCCCCATCTAATGTGGGGAGACGTGGCTTGGGTGGGTACCTACAAGGGGCCACGGCTGCCGCGGTCGTCGGTCGGTCACGTCAGGTAAGGTACGCTACCCGTAGCTACGCGGCAACTGCCAGACCAACTGCACTGCCGTCAAGCTACTCCGTGGTTGTGACATTGCGACAGCCCTCCGAATTCTCAACGCATACTCCAGCGACTCGGATTCCAAAGGTTCCTGCCTGCTTCTAGCCAGCTGCCTAGATACCTACACTCGCTCCAGCCTAGAGGCCAGTCAACCCGCCGATCCTTCACACCAGCTCCGGCTCCGGCGACAGAAAGCTGTCGACTTTGAAACCATCCTCTGTACACTGCCACGACGGAATCTCGCCCTGTCTGCTCCGAGACCAACAGGATGTCGACGCCCTCGCTGCCCGAATCTCCCACGAGCGAATCGCGCAAACGAAGCCTTGGCGCAGGCGATAGCCACTCCGCGACGGAAACACTTACCAACAAACGGCAAAGAATCGACAACCCCGAGAGCAGCGAGGAGGTAGACACCTTCTTGTTGGACCATGCTTCTGCACCTGCCAAGAAGGTGGTAATACCGTCGCTGGAGTACCAGGCAAAAGAGGGCCTTAGGCGTTCGGTCGCATTAGGCCTCGAACACGTTGGCTTCGACGCAGCAACTCCCGAAGCGATGGAGAGCATGCTGTTCATGGTAGAGACCTGTAAGCGCAGCCTTCTTTTTCTGCCTGGATGGACACTTCTAGGCTTTCAATGTGACCCAGTGTGCATGTCGACTAACGGTCCAACCTAGATTTATCCTCTCTCGTCGAGGATCTTAAGATCGTATCATTGAACGCTCGCAGGGAGCAGCCCACCCCTTCAGACTTCGAATCGACATTGCAAAGATTCACTCTCGTCACCTCTTCTCTCAAACCACACCTCCGCAACCCGATTTCCGCTGAAAAGCTTACCCCGGCGTACTTCGATGCAGTACTTGAAGATGATGTCTTGGACCTGAATCTTCCGCTCTTGTCCGAGGACCTCAGTGGCAAGCCAGAGAAAGAAGATCGCTCGTACATCCCGAAATCGTTCCCGGACTTTCCAAGCAAACACACATACCGGTACACGCCACGCGAGGATGATGGCGAGCGCGATTCGAAGAAGCTGCGTGAGGAGGCTGCCAAGGCTGCCAAGCAAGGAGAGGAAGCGCTGCGGGCTCTCGTCCGAGCCTCGAAGCTGCGGAAACAGAAGGAGGTTAGCAATCTTTCGAAGAGGGGCAGCGATACTAAAGAGCGGCATGAGTCCTGGGAGTCCGCCATGCGCAAATTCCTCAGGCGAGACGGCGTCGAGAGCGGCCAGGGAGAGATCGCCGATCACAGTATGATAGTCAACTCGGAGGCGAGGCACCAAAGGAAGCCGGTATCAAGACAGGGGAAGAGGTCATTGCTGCCAGGCGGCACGGTGCTATGAGACACAAGAACGGGGTGTAGGCAGTGCGGTGTTCCCATCACAAACCAGGAGCCCGGGAAACGCAGCCTCATCCGCGAAATACAACGTGGCCAGTGCCCAAGGATCATCTGCTATTCATGCATTCATCGCCATTATGGAAACGGTGGGCAAACGGCAAATGAGCCCTGGTGTGTTAGTAGCATTGTTATTGTCTCAGGTTGTTGACAGGAACGGCACTGATACAGCGCCCGGGGCTGAATTGTGGCGGGGACAGGTACCAATGGTTCCGAGTCGGTGTAGCTAGGGAAGTCAGGTACCCTCTTTGGGTGTAACTTGGGTGTTGGTGCAGCTGTCGGCCTTGTCATGGCGGTCTACCTAGCTGAAGGAATCGTACCGGTGTAGGCCGCTGGCATGCATGTAGGAGGGTGGGGTTTGGACTAAATCGCCGCTTTCATCACATCACAGAGGTTCAAGTAGCTTTTCCCTCTTAAGCGCAAGGCTTTCCAGGGTCGCAATTGCAAACACTCATCCTCCTCAGCTCATTCTTACTTGATGCGCCCTGGCAATATTCAGTCACTTGAATACCTGAGATTTTTCGTCTCCAAAATTTGCCTAGTACCACGTAACAGCCTTGTTTGTTATACTTTCTACTCTGAGTCACGTCAACGACTTGCTGACCACCGGGCAGCCATGTTTCCAATCGACCCATCCGCCATTCCGAAACTTCCTGTTCGCAAAGCGCTCATCGTAATCGATTTTCAGAGCGACTTCATCGATACCCAGGGGGCTCTCCATGTCAGCGAGCCGGCAGGGTTCGTTGACCGCACCCTCCGCCTTGCCAGCCACATCCGCAAGTCTAGCCATGTGGTCTGGGCATGTAGCGAGTTCGCCAAAAGCCGGCCTGTCGCTGGGGAGAGTATTTTGACGTCGGACGAACCCATTCCGGTCGATATACCAACATCTCAACGTCGATCCGCCAAAGTTCAGGCGCCTACAGATGTCGACCCGGAGGCATTCCTGACGCAGGGTGGTGCCGCCTGTGTCCGATCCCCGGCGGGATCCCAGGTGCCCTCACGCATCAAGGAAACCTTTGGACCCCGAGACATCACTTTCATCAAGTCTCACTACTCGGCGTTTAAATCGGGTCAGCTTCTGCATCTTTTGAGAGGCAGGCTCATCACCGAGCTGTATATCTGTGGCTCTCTCGGGAATGTCGGTGTCTACGCCACTGCTGTTGATGCTGCTATGTACGGCTACAACATCACTGTGGTCGAAGACTGCTGTGGCTAC
The DNA here is from genome assembly GCA_020746995.1 of Plectosphaerella cucumerina. Taxonomy (NCBI): domain Eukaryota; kingdom Fungi; phylum Ascomycota; class Sordariomycetes; order Glomerellales; family Plectosphaerellaceae; genus Plectosphaerella; species Plectosphaerella cucumerina. The sequence goes on along the minus strand of JAGPXD010000005.1, from coordinate 2,371,305 downwards.
AATTCGGCATCGCGACAGTCCTCTGCCTTCCAAGCCATGGTTGAGGCCACAGGATGCGACATTGTCCAAAGCAGCAGCATCTTCGAGGAAAAACCAAAAGCCCAGCCGAAGCCACGAGCCAAGCCAACAACCCTCGGGAGCCCCCCTGCTCTGCACGAGGAGCTGGCGGCTCTCAAGTTGACCGAGCCACGATCTTCGGTGGACAGCCCAGAATCATCATCTTCGGCAGCGGCAGGTCTAGCCCTAGAGGTCGACCCAGAGGCGCAGCCAGCTCCCCGCGCCAAAAAGGGGCCCAATGACGATGGTCTTTCCACCGTCGTCGGGCAAGCGTCGAAGACAAGGAGTACGTCAGGGACCACCCAGAAAGAGGACGAAAAGACTCTGGCAGTGCCCATCTTGCCTGTGACGGACGAGAGCTCGGAGCCAGTGTCAGCGAAGCACCCCGGTGCAATAGAGAAAACAGCATCAACTGCCCCCGAGAAGAGCGAAACGGTACCCGCCACTGCCAAATTCGAGGCCCTTTCCAGCCCTCCAGCTGTCGAGGGCGCTCTCGAGCCAACGTCGCCGGAACCCCTTTGTGAGGGTGATACCACGGTCATCCTCAACGTGCTACCTCCTTCGATAGAAGACGGCATATTCGACAAGCTCAAGAGCGAGGTCAAGTGGCAAAAGATGTCGCACCAAGGAGGCGAGGTCCCTCGCCTGGTAGCCGTTCAAGGCGCGGTGGCCGATGATGGCAGTATGCCTGTGTACCGGCACCCCTCGGATGAGGCGCCCCCCTTGCTTCCCTTCTCGCCGTCAGTTGCTGCAATAAAGGATGAGGCGGAAAAGCAACTGGGACATCCACTGAACCACGTTCTCATACAGTTCTACCGAGACGGGACAGATTACATATCGGAGCACAGCGACAAGTCTCTTGACATCGTGAAGGGGTCCTACATCACCAATGTCAGCCTTGGAGCGGAGAGAACGATGGTTTTCAGAACCAAGCGTGCAGACAGGGACACGCCAAAACGCGCGCCTTCCGACTCACCTCCGACTGAAGGCAACAAGCGCAAAATACAGCGCGCCAGGCTTCCGCACAACTCCTTGTGCCGTGTCGGCCTCACAACCAACATGCGCTGGCTTCATTCCATCAAGCAAGACAAGAGACTGGACCGAGAAAAGTCTGACGCCGAGCTTGCCTTCGGTGGCAGTCGTATCTCCCTCACCTTTCGACAAATCGGCACATTCCTTGACCGCGACAACAAGCTCATCTGGGGCCAGGGTGCCACCTCCAAGACCAGGGCTGGAGCTAAGCCTGTCATCAACGGCCAGAGTGACGAGATGGTTGCCATGCTCAGGGCTTTCGGAACTGAGAACCACTCGAGCCACTTTGATTGGGAAGAGCATTACGGAAACGGATTTGACGTTCTGCATATGAGCAGCTCGCCTCGTTTCTTCTACTGCTCGGATGCCATCACGAACGCGCGTATTCGGCTCACTTTGGCCGAACTCAACATCAACTACGCCAAAGGAAGCATGGCATCATCGGTCACTGACGATAGGGATGCTGCCGATCATGCCACCATGGCAGCTGCCACGGTGAGATTCTTGGACAACGACACGGCCAAGACGAGAGTGCAAGGAGATGTGGCTATCATGCTATATCTCGACGCAGTGTACGGTGCTCACAAGTCAGGGTCGCCTGCCCCAGACCAAGCTGGCCGGACATACACCAGATTCCAGCAGGGGCTCGCCCTACTCGACAAATGGCGTGCTGCCGATGATCACAAGACGATCAAGAAGGAGCTGGGAGTGTGGGAAGCATACGCTGCCGAGGCGCCCTTCGTCGCGGGTCAAGACCCGACACTTGCTGATTTTGCCTTTGTGCCGGTTTTACACGATGTATTGCGACATTTCGGCCCAGATCTTTGGAAGGAGTTTGCTGCATTGGAAACGTACTACACCGCGTACCTGAAGAGGAAGGGTGTCGCCGATGTCTTGACCAAAGACGACACTACTGGTGGCGGGGAGACTCGGCTGGACAAGAGCAAGCCGTTCTCTGTCGAGCCGGGCCAGAAGGCTTGAACATATCTTGCACGAGCGGGCTCCGTCCTCATGCTATAGGGTCATGTATCTTGCTGTTGAGTTTTATGCGATGCCCAAGACCGAGGCTGGCTTTTCTTGAAGATAGAGAAGGAGTTTGGAATGAAGACTTGAGTACTATTTCCCGAGCCCAGTAAGCTTATGCGAACTTTGCTTGCGCAGCCTTCACCCCGTAGCCGAGATGTGATGTACAACGACCTGCTGACCAGCCTTTGCGGCTGCCACCTAGTTGCCCGAAACCCAAGGCAGAGGATAAGTTCCAACCCAGTCCGAGACCTCCGAACGCAGCTGGACGATTTCAGGCTCCGAGTCTCCATTGCCCAGATGCGACATGAAGTGTCGCAGCAGGTTGGGCTTCTTCTCGCCACGCTCAGCCGCTGACTTCTTGGCTGCCTTGTCCAACCGGATCGTGATGGTCACTGCGCGATCGATGATGTCCGCGACACGGCTGAAGTCATCTTCTCCAAAGCCGCGAGTGGTCATGGCCGGGGTGCCAATTCGAAGGCCGCCCGGAACGAGAGCGGAACGATCGCCGGGAACCGTGTTCTTGTTGGCAGCAACGCCGACAAGTTCAAGAACCCGCTCGACGCGACTGCCGTCGATGCCCTGTGGCTTCAGGTCGACAAGGGCAAGGTGGTTCTCAGTGCCACCACCAACCAGCTTATAGCCAAGCCCGCCCTTCTCCTTGGGCTCTCCGAGCCGGTGTGCGAGGGCCTTTGCATTAGAGAGCACCTGGGTCTGGTATGCCCTGAACTCGGGCCCTTGAGCCTGCTTCAGAGCCACAGCAAGGGCCGTGATGGTGTGGTTGTGGGGACCACCCTGATGACCGGGGAAGACGGATGAGTTGATAGGATTCTCCAAGTCGTACATCTCCTCGCCCTTAGGTGTCTGGCGGCGAAGACCCTTGCGGAAGAAGATCAAGGCGCCGCGGGGACCCCGCAGGCTCTTGTGGCTGGTGGTGGTGACAATGTCTGCGTAGCCGAATGGCCCTGGCAGGACCTTGGCCGCCACGAGGCCAGAAATATGGGCCATATCGGCGAGGAGGTAAGCATTGACCTTGTCACAGATCTCGCGCATGCGCTTGTAGTCGATGAGCTTGCTGTAAGCACTGGCTCCGGCGACGATAATCTTGGGGCGGTAGGCGGTGGCGAGCTGCTCGAGACCATCATAATCGATAGTGCCAGTGGCTTCGTCAAGCCTATAGGGAAGTGTCTCAAAGTATTTGGAGATTGCTGAGATCTTCTTGGTAGGCGTCTGATATCCGTGCGAGAGATGGCCTCCATGGGGAAGATCGAGTCCCATCAGCCTGTCATGTGTGTTCATCAACGCCGAGTAGACATAAAGGTTGGCCGGCGCACCGGAAAGAGCTGCCAGGGTCAGTTGAATGGATCGAAATGGGCACTCGTGGCCGCAGAGCCGAGGGCGTACCTTGTACGTTCACACCCCATTGTGCAGCATCCAGGTCAAACGTCTCCAGAGCCCTCTGCTGGCAAAGCCGTTCCGACTGGTCAATAAACTCGTTTCCTCCATAGTAGCGAGCGCCAGGATATCCTTCGGAGTATTTGTCTATCGTTGTATGTTCTTAGCAACTTGTCGTGTGTGTATGTCGATGCGCCGGCGGGGTAGCCTACATACTCTGCATCACACTTCCCAAAGCGTCGAGGACGGCCTGGGAGGTAAAGTTCTCCGAGGGAATCAGGTTGATGAAGTGTTTTTGCCTGTCTTTCTCCTATGTCCAGCAACTGGGTCAGAAGCCTGTTGCGCGCAAGTGGGTATGTTGGAAGGCTCGCACCTTTTCAATGATGTCGAAGACAGCGGGGTCGGCCTCGCGAAGGTGGCCGGAGAGTAGCTGTACAGCGCAGGACAAACATTAGCTTATGCCGGAAACAGGGAAGCGTGGTGGTGTCAACAAGCATGACATACCTGCTGCTGAGATTCCACGTTCATGGTTGAAAGCCATCTTGTCGAGACAGCCGACGCAGGCCATTGGGAGCTTGCCGACGCGATGGGGGCAACTGGCCTGCGAGCACTGGCTCGTGATGCAGCCCGGGGCAGGCAGCGCAATGCGCGCGATGTGCTTCGTAGCGGGAAGGACATGTTGCGCCGCCGAGAGTGATCAAGCTACCGGTAGCTCGAGGACGTCTGCGCCTGTGAGGTAATCCGAAGAAGGTGGGAAGTTGGAGATAGCGGAAGACCTGGCGTATGGTACTGATATCATTCGAGTCGGGAAGGGAGTCCACTGTAGGTTGGATGGTGCCACTGATTCGCGGGCCGCCGAGGGCGACCACAGCACCCATCTTTCGGATGGAGAGCCGAGCCAACCCGCCTGGCCCAGCCTCCCCCGGGCGAGCCCCGGGCACACCAGTGACAATGCGTCATGGGTCTTTGGGAACCACTCTCGAGGAAAGTTTAGTAAGCACGAGCATGGGCACAGTGCTGCTTCTGATCGCACAGTATTCCCCCGTTTATAAGCCAGTGCAGCCCACGCGACTTTTGCTGGTTTCCTTTCTTTCCTCTTCACAACTAAAATTGGAGATGACGAGACTGCTTGACTGATTGGCCTTTCCGCCTCTGTGCGGGAGCATGCTGACATGTCCCCGCACCTCACCACCTTTCAAGGGGACAGCTGGAACCGATCCAATTCAACGTTGTAATTTTTGTTTTATTTTGTTGGCTTCGGTACCCGGTGTGAAGCAACGAGCGTCGCTATCTCAGAGCTTCTGTGAATTTGAAAGCTTCCGCCCCCGATCCGAGTGGATCATGAGAAAAAGAGAGGGAAAGCCATAAGGCGAAGTTTGGTCTGCGTCTGAAGCTGCTGGCCCGACCACACAATAAAGTCCAACTCCCCGAACCGTCAGTTTAGCAGTGAAGCGCCCGTAGTCATTGACAAATGCCAGAGCGGGTGACACCATGTCGTAGTCCGCAGCTCCATTGCATAGCCCGGCTAAAACTCCAGTATGCACCATAACACACATCGAGAGAGCTTGGCACGAACGGAGTTGGGTGAAAGATCTTTTTCGTTGCCGTGTGTCATCGCATTCCGTTTTCGATGCTACATGCCAAGTCCCGCTCGTCACCATAACGACCAAGTAGGACGCAAAAATAAAAGGATGACCCAACCCGATGACTCCGTATGTAGCCGCCTTCTTATGACCGAGATCGAGAGAAAGCCGTGGTATTGATTTATTGGGTCTCCTCCTCGTCGGCAAGAAGGGCGTTGCGCTTGAGGTTCTGCCTCTCCAGCTTGCGCTCGCGAGCGGCCTTGGTCTTGGCACGCTTGGCGTCCATCTCCTCCTTCAGCGACTTCTCGCGGGCCTTCTCGGCCTTGGCACGGTGAATCTGCAACGACATGTCAGTGTCCGAACGGATGAACGAGTAGTTGTGCCGACACTGTCATCGGGAGTGTGGTACGTACGTGCTCGACCAGGGCGCGCTTGTGCTTGAAGGTGTTACCCTTGCTCAGGTGGTAGAGCTCGTGGTACAGGTGCTTGTCGATCTTGCCGTTGTCGCGGTACTTGACCAGGAGGCGGCGGAGGACGCGGAGACGGCGCATCCAGAGGACCTGGCTGGGCATACGGGCATCGGCGGTACCCTTCCTCTTACCGAAGCCACGGTGGCGACCGTTGCGACGGGCCAGGTTCAGCTCGCGGGCGCGAGACCTGGAGTGGGTGGTCACGGGCTTGCGGATGATGAGGCCATCGGAGACCAGCTTGCGGATGGTCTGGCGAGAGTTGGCGTTGCTGATCTCGCTGACCTCGTTGGGGTCGAGCCAGATCTTGTTCTGGCCGCAGCCAATGACCGAGGCGGCCAGGCGCTTCTGAGTGCGGAGGTTGACCCTGTACAATCAGCGCCGTCAGCTTGTGTCCCTTGAACCATCGTATTCCATGTGTGCGCGTGTGCGGTGGGATGTCGGATGCGATTCGGGGATGTGTGGTTGATGGAGGATTTTCGTCGGCGATTGTAGGCGGTTTCGGTATTGGGGGATGGGAATGCCGTCCAGTTCCACGCTCGTGAATCTCCTGGCCCGCTGGCCGTGCATTGCTCCTGGATTGGATGTGTTCTCTCAACTTACATCTTGATGTCGTCCTTGCTCGATGGTCTGTCGTTGCGCGGAGGATCGTAGGAGGTATGAGAGGGGTTCAAAATTCTTTCGTGGGTTTGAAGGCCAGAGGGACAAAGCGCACCATTCCGGATTAGTCTCAGTAAGCGAGGGCTGTGATGAGTCATTGAGTCACATGACCATCACCCCTCCAACCCAGCACTAAGTGCAACGCAGATTGCCCCACCACAGTTTCCTCGGCCTTGGGCTGCGGGCACCACGACGTCGCGTCTGTCATTGATAATGGAAGTCGGGGATTCTCGCCACCAGATCCACGTCTCATCGGTTGCAGAAATGGGCCCTGTCGCCCCGCTACGCTGGAGTGACGGGGATCAACGATTTCAGTCACATGCTAACTGGGCTCTGTGATCGTCGAGTGCTGCATATGGCAAGCAAGCTTTCAGGGGAACGAACGGTTTGGCGCAGAAATCATTTATGTATAGTACTTTTCTCATACGGGCAGACTGGGCATCTACTTGCCGAATATGTCCTCGCCAACCTCCACCTTGCCCACGCTCCAGATCTCCTTCTCGTCCTCAACCTCATCATTGGCAAGTCCCAGCCCGCCCTGACCACCCTCGGCCTCCCTCCTTTCCCGAACCTGTGCGCCGAGTCGCAATGCCACACGCTTGAAGTAATCCTGCATACTTCTCTTCGCAGTAGGCGGCAGGTTGGCCGTCTCCACGAACTTGTCGAACACCTTGCTCTCTTCGTCTGCTACGTTGAACAGGGCGATGAAGGCTGCCTCTGCCGCCAGCTTGACAGGGATCACAGGGTCTCTCACGCTGCCGAAGACGGGGCTGGCGAGGAGCGGGACATGTGGCCTTACAAGATCCATCCTCACCCTGCTCATGGTTCGGACGACCACGAGGGCCAGTCTTCGGGAGTCGACAGGCTGGCCCGGCTGAATGGTAGCAGCCAAAGTCTCGAATAGCTTCTTGTTGGATTCGAAGCTCTTCGGACAATCTGACAGGAGATACTTGCCCGTGGCAAGGATGAAGTTCTCTGCAATGAACGGCTGTGAAAGGTTGTTAACATCTGCTCGGATGAATATCAATGTCGAAGAGGTTCTTACTGTCTTGTGTGTGATGCCCTGGCAAAGCACATCCGGCAGGTCTTCCGCGAGGGGGCTGTCCAGAAGAGAATCTGGCGATTCTACCAGGACGGCGTTGAGAGCCAGGACTGTCGCCGAGGTGATGTGAGTCGTCACTACGCGGTTCTTGAGAAGAGTTTGGGCAACATCTTCCGGGACGTTCTTAATCAGGGCACCCAGAAGCTTGGCGTTGGTGACCGTCATGTTTGCATCGCTCTCGCTTGTCTCGTGGTCGATGAGGCTGAGGACGGCCGCGCGTGAAGGCTCTCCCATGTTTGAGCCCGCTTTGCTGACGACCTCGTACAAGGCGCTGAGCATCGCGGTCCTGACACCGGGGTCGGACGTCCTGGAGCCCGTGACCAGTTCCGCGACGAGAGGGTCGATGCGCGGAGTGTACTTGATCAGGGCGCCAAGTGCCTTGGCTGCTCTTCCACGAAGCAGCTCGCTTGAGGTATCGGCGAGAGACTTCGCAAACGTGCGCTGCAGTTGAGGCAGGAACGGCTTCAGAGCCACGGGCATCTTCTCGAGGAGGTTGTTGAGGGTCAAGAGAATAGCAGCCTTGACTTCTGTGGATCTTTCTGAGACGACGCGAATCAAAGGACCAGTGATTTGCGTGACGAATGGCTTGAGAGAAGCCTCGCTGGTGCGATCAATGATGTCCGAGATGGCAAGAGCTGCCTGTGTTCGCTGCTCGGGGCTGCCATTCATCAAACCCTGCAGGAAGATCGGAAGGATAGCGTTGATGCCCTTGGGAAGCTCGAAGCCGGGCAGGTTGGCACCGGGGACTCCGACTTGCTTGAGGGTCTGCCTGGTAGAGGGAACCAGAGCCTCCATTTCTTCCTTCTTCAGCTTCTTGGTGAAGGCGCTTAGGGCTGACCATGCGCTCTTCACGACGTCGGAATCGCGGTCGTCGAAGGACACCAGTAGTGCCCTGATAATGTCCTGGTTATACCTGGAGTAGTCGACCTCTCCCGCGGCAAAGAACTTAGCAAGGTGGTTGCAGGTCGCGGCGCGTCTACGGTGGTCTTCGTGCTTCGTGAGCTGGAGCAAGACGTTCATGACCGTGTTCAAGCCATCGTACTCGTCGATCGAGAGAACCACAGTATCGAACGAGGTTTCGAGGTCGGAGCGCAACTCATCATCCTGGCACTGGATGATACCGTCGAGCAGCGAGTTGATGATGTTGGGCAAGCGGCGGTTCATGGCGGAGCCAGCCACCCTGGACAGCGAGGCCAGGGCTCTGGCATCGAACGCGGTGATCGGTGGAGCAATCAGGGTGGGAATAAGGTTCGGCAGAATGATGTTCGACCGGGTCGTTTCGGTCAGAAGGGTGAGCAGTGCTGACAAGGCGTTGTCCGCATCTGCCTCGGACCGGAGGAGGTTGAGAAGAAATGGCAGAACCTGGTCGACAGCCTTCTTGCCCAGGATTTGCTGAAGCGAGTCAAAGGCCTCTGCTGCGGTCTCCCGGACTTCATCATCCGAATCTGTGAGAGCGGTACGCACGACAGATATCAGTGTCTTCTCGTGATCTTCGAGCGCCTCCTCGGACGCGGAAGAGATGAGCTCCTTGAGGGCCAAGCAGATGCCTTGCTTTGCGTCGATGTCGGTGGACGTTTGCAGGCCCGTCTCCAGGGTAGGCAGGAGCGTGGAGAGCACGCCGTCTCCGGCCTTGCGAATGAGTTCTCCGAGGGCGTTGCTGGCAATGACCTTGTGCTCCATGTTGGAGCTTCCAAGCCTGCGGATGATGAGTTGGGTAAGGGTCGGGACAAGCTCCTTGAGGGTGCGAGGACTGGACACGAGAGCCTTCCATACGCCAATGGCCGCGGCACGGACAGCGCTGGATGTATCGCACCGGCATACGTAGAGGGCAGAGAGAACCTTGTTCCGCTTCTCCTCCCCAAGCACCTCCCGAAGAGATGCACCAGCTTCCCGGGCCATCTCTTCCTGCTCATCCTCTTCGCCTTCTCCAGCCTTGCCAGAGATACCGGTGAGGTTGAAGAGGAGGTCGCCGACAAGCTCGACCGAGCTGAGTCGAATGCGGTAGCTGTCATCGGCCAGACCCCTCTCGAGCTCGGGGAGAAGTAGGTCGACGGCGCGCATGGCGAAGTTCTTGACAAGCAGACGACCGGCACGAAGAGCCGTCTCACGAATAGACTCGACATCGTCCGCCAAGCCAGCAAGGATCGGAGGGATGATGCGGCCGAGGTAGTTTGCGAAACTGTTGCCAAAGCAGACGGGCAGGAAGATGAAGAGCGACATGAAACCCTCCCGAACGGCGGGCTTGGAGGATTCGACATTCTGCAGAATAGTCGGCAGGGTTTCCTCCAGCCTCGTGGTTCCAAGGCCGGCAAGAACCTCGCTGAGCGCCTGTGCAGAACCCAGACGATCTCCCGCTCCCGTGTCTGACTTGAGAGTCTGCATGAGGCCTGGGATGAGGTCAGGCATCGCGTCCTCTCCCAACTTCTCAACAAGGGAGCCCATGGCTCTGGACGCTGTGGCACGCGTGGTCGGGACAGGATCGACGATGGCCAATTTGAGACCGGCAATGAGGATTGGCAAATGGGAGACCAGATCCTTCCGCTCCGTCAAGTGAGCCAAGCTGCCAATGACCTGGGCAGCCTTCCGCTTTGTGTTTGATCTTTCGCCGAGACCACGCTGCAAAATGCGCGTGACCAGGGCCAGAGAAGGGGCATCGAGATAGTGGACGAACTGAACCTTGATGAGGGAGTCGAGAGCGTCGTCGGTGTACTTTGTGGGGTCGCTGAGAGCCTTGAGGAGGATGTCGACAAGCCCCTTGACTTCTGGGTTACTGATGACCTCGCCGAATCTCTTCAGACTCTTGTTGGCGCCGGAGCGGACTTCCTTGTGGCTGTCATTGAGGACCGCCGTCAACGGGGGGATGATGTCGGGAAGACTCATGGCGAGCTGGTGGGGGTCGAGGTATGCCATGGCGCCGAGGAGGTCGCAAGCGCCCTTCTTGCTTCGCCACTGCTGGTCGTCCAGGCCGTCGAGAAGAGTAGGAAGGATCTGTTTGACACCGTAGGAGCTCAGCTGTGCAAAGCAGGCTTTGGCAGCCGCTAGACAGGCGTCTCGGACATTGGCGTTGGCATCGCCGAAGCCCGTGAGCAACTGCGGGACGATCTGGATCACGTACGGCTCAAAGAGTCGGCCCAGAAGAGTGGAAAAGAGCTCATATGACATGAGCGCGGCTTCGCGCTGTCCAGCATCCTTCTTGTTCTCGATGGCTCCCTTCAGGGTAGCCAAAATGCGGTATTCCTTGAGAGAAGAAATGCCTTTACCTTGGACCAAACCTGCCAGTCCATATGCAGCGCCTCTCTGCTCGAAGTACTTCTTGGCCGTCAGGAGAGTTTCCATGACCTGCTGGAAGTACTTCGAAGACTTGTCGCCATGGGCACGAATGAGAGGCGGAAGGCACTCAGCGATCGCGTACTGGACTGTTTCGGAAGGGGTGCTCAGCGTGGCAATCAGTCGCTCAATAACAACCGGAAGCTTGGAGCTGCCCGGCTCCAAGTGTTTGGCCAGAGCACCATACATGATGATGACGGCTTCATTGACCCGATCTGACGCCTCGGTGTTCTTGTCCGGGCCTTCGAGGGTTCGTTCAAAGGCCAGCATCAAAGGCTCGACCATGGACTTGCCATGCGTATCAATGGCTGTAATGGCAGCATCGAGCATTTGGCCTCGGACTGCCGGGTTTTTATCGGCAAGCGGACCGGCAAGGATCAGGAAGTCGAAGAAAGGATCCAGCTGCACCTTTTTCAGGTGGGGGGAGAGGGCACCAAAGGCCAGGCCAATTCCGTGACGCCCCTCCCAGGGATCGGACAGATCCATTTTCTTGGGCATGCCATAGTCGTCGAGTTCCTGAACGCGAGGCTTCGCAAGGGCGGCGTAGGCGGCCTCCAGCTTCTCAATAACGGGGTCAACCGTGGCAAGGTGCTCACCGCAGGCTTCGGCAAGAGCACGGGCTGCGGCACGCCGGAGCTGGGCGTCCTTGCTCTCCAAGTACGGCAGGATAGGGAACGCCGTTTCTTCGTCGGTGGCAAAACCCTCTGCCCAGATCTCGCGGCCAAGTTCTGCGTTTTCCTCGACATCGTCGTGGCAGGCAAGCCAGATCTCCGTCGCAAAGTTTGCCTGGCTCATGTCCACCTCGGAACTGATGCTCTGAAGAACCGTGGCGCGCACCGAGGATTGGCTGACGAGGCATCCCCGCGCCAGAACACCAATCTCGTCTGTGGTGATGTTGGGGGCGATGCAACGACAGGCGTCGGCGAAGCAATCCCTGATGAGCTTATAATGCTGGGCAAAACGCTCCATTGATTCGATGAGCAGCGAGAGAACCTTGGACCTCGGGACGGCCGGGTTTTGGCAAGTGTCGGTATGGTATGTCAGGAACTCGACAGCAAGAACGAGCTGCGTATCCTTGTCATCCGTGGTGTCTCCGAACCCTCCGTTCTCGAGCACTGAGAATATGAGCGGGAGGAAGTAGATGAGAGAGATGGGGTCGAACGGTCTCTGTTCTCCCGCAGATCGTAGACGATAGAGGACTCTGGTCACCAGTGACTCCACCGACTCCTGCACAAACTGATCCGGCAGGGCGCTGACCCCTCTGGCCCTGAGCGCTGCTGCTCCAACAAAGATGCCCATGGGGCCCAATCGATCCGAAATCTTGTCGGTGCAGGCGAGGTATGCCTTTGAAGGGGCGTCGCCAACGATGAAGCTCGAGTCGGCTTGGATGACATCGAGCAGTGCTGTCACCACAGGGCCGATCCAGAGGATGGCGTCTGTTGGCGGTCCGTTGGCCAGGCTCTGAATGATTCCCGTGCCTCGCTGCAAGCGGACCTGCAGTTGGAATACTGACTGCCGGATTTCAGCTTCCTTCTTCAGTTGCGCCTTGACCTTGGCCGCATCCTCAGGCGAAAGCTTCTTCTCCTGGCCCTTCTTCTGCGCCAGTTGGCTGCGGAGTTCTGCCTCCCATTTCAAGATGTCGTAGTCCTTGTTGTTCTTGTCGGGTATTGTGCTCTGCGACTTCTTTGCCAAGACATCGATGAAAGCCTGGCCCTCGGGCGTCCGGAAAATAGCAGCCTCCATGGGGCCAACGCTCTTGAGCTGGGTGGCATCTAGATCTTGCTGGATGAGACTCACGACGCGGGGCGTCAACGTCTCGGGAGCGACGAAGGCAAGTTCAGCCGCGGCGTTGTACGCTGCTTGTTTGATCATTTTCGAGTCTTGCTCTGGCCCAGTCCTTGCCAGTATTTCCTCAATGAGCTTGTCCTGGTACTTGCATGCAAGCTGACCAGGGTCGACTCCGGAGCGAAGACAAAGCTCAATCCAGCTACACCGTGGCATCAGGTCGGGGCGGGCGAGCACGAGCAAAGAACACATTTGTTCCTCGAGGAGGGTCTTGTCAATTGACACGGCTCGGTCCTCCCACTCCTTCGGCACGAGACAGATTGCCCTGGAGACCATGTGTAGGTTAGAGTTTCCGGACTTGGCGAGCATGGCAACAGAATCTTTCTCGTCCAAGTCGACGGACTTCACCCAGCACCAGAGGGCTTCGATGACAGTGCGACCAATGAGGCTGGGTCTTGAGACGTAGATATCCGTGAGGCTTTGGCTTGCCAGCTGCCGGGATTGTGGCAGGCTTCCTGCCGCTGTGATCAGGTAGATGAGAGCCTGAGCCCAGGCAATCCTGACGTCGGCGGGCGTGGACTCGGTGATGTCGGTGGCCACCGACGCCAATGCTCTGGTTAGCCACACCAGCTCCTCCTCGTTCGCGACTTTGCCGTACAGTCGGGTGCTGAGGAGGAAAGAGGGTTTCGGCTCGGTGACCAAACTGTCCTTTCCGAAAGAAATCTTCGCCAGCAGACTGCGAGCGCCATCGGACACACCTTGACCGAGGTGCGCACGCAGAGCCACGAGGACATAAGCGCCAACGACGATGTTGTTTTGAGCAGCTGCGGCCGGATTGTTGACGACGTCGGTGTATGTCTCGATCAATTTCGGAAGTACGACGTCTACAAACTTGGACAATGCAGGCGAGACTTCGCCATTGGCGGCGTTCAGAACAACCTCTCCGGCGCGTAAGATCCAGATGCGACGCAGAGGATATTTCTTCTCCGACAGGCCCTTGACAAAAGAGTCTGTGACGGTCTTGGACAGTTCTGTATTGTTCTTCAACATGAATGTCGAGAATTTGGCCAGTGCTGACGTCTCTGCGATTGCTGCGGGCTCATTGCCTTCCTTCGAGGCGACAGCTGCGAGTGTGTTGACGATCTTCTCGGCGATTGGCTTTGACTGAGGAATGGCTGAGAGCATCTCGCAAAACAGCACCCTGTGGTCGGCCGATGCCAACTTGCCGCCCTTCAGAGGCACCACAAGCTCATCTGTCACCTTCTCCAAAGCGGCAGCATCATGGCTGCGGCCGACGACAACCTCAAAAGCTCCGACAGCACCGCGGCGGATGGCAGGGTTGCTGGACTTGACGTTGGAGAGCAGCGGCTTGAGCAGGTTGTCTCGAAGAATGCTGGAGAGGTCGTAGCTGGTGGAAATGGCCTGGACCAAAGGAATCAAGATGTTGCTGAGCACAATCTCAGGGGCACGAAGCAGGCCCTTTTCCAAGGGAGGAATGATCTCCTTGGTCAAGTCCTCGAGGGTGAGGAAATCCGAGAAGAAGTCTTGCAGGCCCGATGCGATGTACGGAGGAACCGCAACGCGGGAGCTGACGAGCTCTCTTGTGTAAAAAGACAAATACTCTGACTTCAGGCCTTCAAGTATGGGGATGGCGTGAACGGTTCGTGACGAAACGCCAGCGATGACGCCGAGGAGGACGGCGTGGCTGGCGGTGGACGACGGCGCCTTCGCGGTCAGGAGACGTACCGCGTCCGTAATGGTTTTGTCCAGCGTTTGGCTCGCGGCAAAGAGTTTCCGTAGGCTCCTCCGGGTGACCACAATGGCAGATTTGCTGACGGTGTCTCGGGTTGGCGGTTGGAAGCATCTCTCGAGAGCATCGGCATTTGCGAGGATAACTTGCGACGCAACAGCGTCCCATTGAGCAGTCCCTGCCAGTTGCTGCATAAAGACGCCGCACCATCCCACCAGCACAAACGCATTGCTTGAAGCTATGCCCTGCTTCTGGGCTTCGGCGCGCAGGGTCGAGGCGAGTCCAGAGAGGACCTTGGGATCGATACCCAGCGCGAGGATCGAGGAGAGGCAACTCTGCACAGCATATCGGGAGGCCCGGTCGTGATATATGGCATGGGTCCAGAAAAGGAGCTCGAGAAGCCGAGGGAAAACGGAAGAGTCGATCTCTAAGGAGGGGATGTGTGTGAGCTTGGGGGCATCTAGTAGCTGAGGGGTGGGACGATGGACCTACCATTTTGGGAAAGCTTCGCTTCCACGCTGCGAAGATGGGCAATCCTCACAGCGGTCGAGGACGACGCCAAGGCCACTTCGGAAGAGGACAGATCAAAGGCTGAATGGTTCGCGCTGGCACCGGAGCCATCCGCAGCGGTGTCGGTCATGATGCTGTCTCGAGGGCACCGAAAGCGGGCGTCTCATCGAGGGCTCGCTGTCAAACGAGGCCAAGTTGTAGAGAGGACCCTCCCCAGGTGGTTGATTTCTGCAGTGTTTCGTCTGCTCGGTCGGTAGGTAGGCAAACTGAGCTGTGCAGTGCCGGTTCGCGGTGAGTTCCAATACCCAGGAAATAGGTCGTTTGGTGTTGAAAACACCGGAAGACTTGGTATACACGCCGAATGTTCCTAGAAGGCGTGGTGCGTGGGGCACCGGCGAGCTGGAAACAGCAGGCGGTGAGGGCCTTTCCACAGGGTCCAAGGACAGCTTCCAAGTGAAGGCTCCCAACCAGAGCGTCTCGCTTCGATCAAGCAAGGCACGGCAACTTGTAAAATAGCTAGAAATGTGCCTTTAAAACGGCAGCCATGATATTTGGGTCCTCGTCACACTATTTGGGGACCAGGAACATGAACGTCTCGGAGGTTTGAATAACGAAAACAGGGACATCCGCCTTGTGCTTCTGGCTACCAGGCACTACGACATCACAGGTGTCCTGCTGAGAAATCGCAATGGCATTTTGACCAGGCCCAGCCCGATCTGAGTGTATGAACCAGGGCTCTCATATTCCAAAATACCGGCCTGAGATGTTGGTACACCGACAGGTACAGACACGAGGTGGTCCGCAGGTTGAAAATTTAGGCCCAATGCAGCAGCAGCTTGCCAGTGGTCTGTTCTGGAGGTTGGGCGGTGTCGGTGGTCAAGACTGCACTGGAATGCCCCGCAAATATCCACTCGACCCCTCTGCCTCAGTTCAGTGCAGGTGCTTGCTTGCCCCTCCACGGCACCAAATCTGGAATTTCCATCCAGGTTTCTGAACCCCGCTGCTCTGAATCAAGAGGGAACGCAGCTCCCGTCACCTCAAGTTAAAACGAGCCAAAGGGCACCACGGCCTGGAATCTTGCCCCATGAGATCTCCAGGCCACCTACGATTTGAGTAAATCGCCTTAGGTGACCTTCCAAACGCCTAGCCGGCCCCTTTGCCCCTCCAGTGTAAACTCCCAAACCCACCCTGGTTGGTTAAGCAAACAGTTGCTCCATTTATCATTTGGAACCAAGGACGACCGAACCACGCATTCTTACTTGTTCTGCCCCGTTTTCTCCGTCATTGTTCGCTTGGCCAGAGAGACGACATGCCTGACGTTTCATCCTTCCAACACTGACAGGAACGCAAGAACAACATATCACCAGGTCAGCGATTGCTCTCTGTTGTGGCTCCCTGCATTGCAGACCATCATCACGCCCACCGCACCGCTGCCACAAACTCATCGGCAATTTATTGTCACACTCATTCCTTGAAGCTCAATCATCATGGCTGGTGCGAAGAAGAAGAAGAAGCCCGCCGCCAACCCCGCCAGAGGATTTGCGACCACCTCTGTTGCCTCCAAGCCGCGACCGGAAACCACTGAAGAATCCATAAGTGCACCCGCACAGCCGGCGTCAACCCCCTTGAAGGGCACGGCTACTGCAACCTCAGCGCAACAGTCCGCGGGCCCGGGATTGCGCGGGTCAGCAAGTCGTCCTGCTGGCTCCAACGACTTGACGCCAGAAGAGTTTGAGAAACAGCTGGAAGAATCCGAGCTCCAGTTGCTGGTGGAGAAATTCGCCCAAAAAGCCAAGCGAGACGCTGCCCGCCAATGTACGCGGCTCGAGACCGACAGGCGGCTTCTCAGAGGCCAGGCTGAGTCTCTCAACACGCGAAAATGGCTTTCCGAAGATCTCATGGATCATATACTGGACCTCATCAAGGCCGAAAGTCGCTTCACTCCATCCAATTTGTCACCCGATGCAGCTTCTGGTGGCAAGATGCTGCCCGAAGAGGACCTGATCATCCGCCTCTGGACTCTCCAACAGGCCCTTGCGGGTGCTGGGTTTCCGGAGGAGCGCGTCCAAGCAGCTGTGCGGCATGTCTTGGACATTTCACCAAGCATTGCCAGCACAGTGAAGGACGGAGTCTGGGGTCTGGATGAAGCCATGGACTGGATGGCTCGGGAGTGTCCTCTTGACGAGCTCCCAGAGTACGAAAATCGGCCGAAGCCTTCTGTCAAGGTGCTAGGTGAGTTTTGGCATCCATCTGCGAGGCCAGTGCTTCATCTAATACTGCGTCTTAGATACTCCGGCAGAGTCTCCTATGCAATCAGGGACAAGCACACCGCGCAGCACTGATCCTCGCTCAAATGCCAGGCCGAAAAACGGAGCATCTGGCAAGCCCGCCCAGAAGAAGAAGACTGTGGCGGTCGTTTGCGACAGCGACATCGAGCCAGATGATCTTGTGCCTCAGTACCTTGACACGAAAGCTAAGCTTTATGAGGCTGAGCGCGAAAGTCAACACAACAAGAAGCTGGGCAAGCATCGACCATCGCCAGAGGGCTCTGAAGACGAAGCCAAAGCCAAGCTCCTAGCCAAGCTGGAAAGAATCGAAACCGACGTTCTCTTTGACCGTTTTGTCGCAGAGCAGCAATGGAGGACCAAAAGAGTGGCCCTCGAGAGGGAGCTCGCCGCCAAGCGACAGCAGGCCCGCCAAGTCGCATCGGATACGGAGACCCAAGAAGCCCAGGAGGCCCCTGTCCCTGACGCAGAGGCCGTGGATGAATCAAATGGCGCCGTGAATGACGAAGCTGAACGCATCGCCGCCGAAATCCTTGCTGGCGGCGAGGACGACGACGACGATACCCTTGCAGACCTTTTTGCGAATCTACCCACGAACGAGGTGGATCCCACGACGGGCAAAACCACGACGGTCATTAACGGTGCCGATGGCGTCAAGGTGGTCATCCGCGACTTTGGAAAGTGGACTGGCATGAGCCCTCTGCGACTCCTAGAAGAGTCCTGTCGGTCACGGTAAGTGGCATCATTCATATCCCAAGATGTCTCCCCACTCGTGCTCACATATGTTCTAGTGACTCGATGGCAAGAATCGAATACCAACTTATATCAGACGTTCCGTTTGCGAATCGCCACTCAGTGCTCATATCGTGGGGCAAGGCTCAGGAAATTCCTCCCAAGCATCATGGCGACGACGTGGAGGTTCTCGCATCTCCTACTGCCTTTCGTTTCAGCATGAAGTCTGTGGCCACGCCGGACAAGAAACAGTCCGAGTCCTACATCGCAACCTGGGCTCTCTTCCACATTTCTTTCGGTGCCTCCTCGAAGGAGGAAAAGGTTGGGCTCAAGCTTCCCGCCGTATGGCGAGAGCTATGGGAAGAGCTGGCCGAAGTCCGGAAGAACTCTATCGATGCCGAAGACCGAGAGGTATTGAGAGACCTCCGCGACCTCGTGCGGCAACGTCGGGACCGGGAACTTGAAGACGGCGTCATTCTCCAGTCGGCCTTCCGCGGCCGCGGCGCAGCCCGGAACCAGAACGACGCGCGAGACCTCAGCCAGGAGATTGCCAAGGGAGTATCCGGCGATCCCCAGTATTATCAGCGAATCTGGATGCAAAAGTCGAGCACTCCCCGATACCAGGCCATGCTTCAGTCCAGGGCACAACTCCCCATGTGGCAATTCCGCCAACAAGTCACAGACATGGTCGACCGCGAGCAAGTCGTCATTATTTGTGGCGAGACGGGCTGTGGAAAAAGCACACAAGTACCCTCCTTTCTACTCGAGCACCAACTGTCACAGGGGAGAAACTGCAAGATCTACTGTACTGAACCTCGCCGAATCTCTGCCATCTCACTCGCTCGCAGAGTCAGCGAGGAACTCGGCGAGGGGCGAGGCGACCTGGGGTCTTCCCGCTCGCTCGTGGGATACTCGATCCGCTTGGAATCCAACACGTCCAAAGAAACCCGTCTGGTGTTTGCAACCACCGGTATCGTTATGAGGATGCTGGAAGGTTCCAACGACCTCCGGGAGGTCACCCATCTCGTACTCGACGAGGTGCACGAACGATCGATTGACAGCGACTTCCTGCTCATTGTCCTGAAGAAGCTCATGCTGAAACGAAAGGATCTCAAGGTCGTCCTCATGTCGGCAACTGTCGATGCTGAACGCTTCTCGACGTACCTTGGTGGTGCACCTGTTCTCACGGTCCCGGGCCGTACCTTCCCCGTGGAGGTGCGCTATCTCGAAGATGCCGTCGAGCTCACTGGTTATAGCACCGGAGAGGGCGCGCAAGTGCAGATGGTTGACCTCGATGACGACCTTGAGGTGACCGAGCAGGGTCCCAAGACGACAGTGGGCAACGACCTCTCTCGCTACTCACCCAGGACGAGGACCACCCTGGCAAAGATGGACGAGTACCGCATCGACTTCGACCTCATTGTCCAGTTGATCGCCAGGGTCGCCTCGGATCCGGAGTACACCTTCTTCAGCAAAGCAATCCTGGTCTTCCTTCCAGGTATCGCCGACATTCGAACCCTGAACGACATGTTGCTCGGGGATCCTACCTTTGCGAGGGAATGGCTTGTCTACCCTCTTCATTCCAGTATCGCAACTGAGGACCAAGAAGCAGCGTTCCTTGTGCCTCCGCCGGGAATGCGCAAGATTGTGCTGGCTACCAACATTGCCGAAACGGGTATTACCATCCCAGATGTCACATGTGTTATCGACACAGGCAAACACAAAGAGATGCGGTTCGATGAGCGCCGGCAGCTTTCGAGGCTCATCGACACCTTCATCTCCAAGGCCAACGCGAAGCAGCGGAGAGGACGAGCCGGTCGTGTGCAGAAGGGTCTCTGCTTCCACATGTTCACAAAGCACAGACACGACAGCATCATGAGCGACCAGCAAACCCCCGAGATGCTACGCCTCTCCCTTCAGGATCTGGCTATCCGGGTCAAGATTTGCAAGCTCGGCGGCATCGAGGAGACTCTGTGCGAGGCCCTGGATCCCCCATCGGCAAAGAACATTCGGCGCGCCGTGGACGCCCTCGTCGACGTGCGGGCCCTCACAGCCGCAGAGGAACTCACGCCACTCGGCCACCAACTTGCACGGCTCCCACTCGACGTTTTCCTTGGAAAGCTCATCCTCCTGGGCACAGTCTTCAAGTGTCTGGACGCGGCCATCACCGTGGCGGCCATCCTATCCTCCAAGTCCCCATTCTCCGCCCCCTTCGGCCAACGTGCACAGGCCGACTCCGTGCGCCTGGCCTTCCGGCGCGGCGACTCGGATCTCTTGACGATTTACAACGCCTATCTGTCCTGGAAACGTGTTTGCACCACTTCAAGTTCCTCCGGAGGCAAGGAGGCACAGTTCTGCCGTAAGAACTTCCTCAGCCAACAGACTCTCGCCAACATCGAAGACCTAAAGGGTCAGCTCCTCTCGTCCCTGGTGGACTCTGGCTTCCTTTCACTGACCGAGGAGGAGCGAAGATCGTTGAGGAATGCACGCTTCTCCTCTCGCAGACGCCACCAGCAGTTCATAGACATTCCCCAGCGAGTTGACTTGCACAGCGAGAACGACTCCATTACTTCCTCCGTCATCGCCTCGAGCTTCTACCCCAAGCTGCTGGTCCGCGATACCCCGGGAAGCCGCAGCTTGCGCAACGTCGGCAACAACCAGTCAATCAGCCTCCATCCATCGTCCGTCAACAGGGGTCACAACGAATTGCGCTGGCTGTCCTACTACCACATCATGCAGTCCAAGACGTACGTTCCGGCAGCATCAACCACTCATCCCAGAACCACATCAGTAGCTGACTATTCCACAGTGTCTACCACGCTCACGAGACCACAGCTGTTGACCCCTTTGCCGTCGCTTTGCTCTGCGGCGATGTGCGAGCCGATGTGAGTTGTGCCATCTACTTCTGCTCGAGCCGATTCTGACGTGTCAACAGATGTTTGCCGGCGTCCTCATTCTCGATGGCAACCGCGCTCGCTTTGCCCTCCCTGACTGGAAGACCATGATCGTGCTCAAGATACTGCGTACGCGACTGAGAGAGCTCCTCACCAGGTCCTTCAAACAACCAGGCAAGCTTCCAACCCCCCAGCAGGAACGATGGCTGGAGGTGTGGCAGCTGTTGTTCACCCAGAGTCCCAAGGATGAGGGAGGCGTCGCTACCAAACAGACCACGGGTTCTGCCTCTCAGAAGCCCCCGTCCTCTTGAGACGGAAGACAGGGCCAGGGGGGTGTGAGGCATACATGCACGGCGCCGAAGTCACGTTCGCAATCAGGGGGTCAGGTCAATTGAACTCTTGGATGCCAACCACCAGGGGAATAGCACTGTATGTCCGCATTAAAACGTAGACTCGACATTGCGAGCAAAAAATGAAACAGAGCGAATCTCTGCATGTCTGAATGATGCTGGCAGCTTGATCCATACTATGAACACACTGCCCGTAGGCTCCAACAGGGTATCAAACCGAACCCTCAGACTTCTCCTTCGAGCCAGTCTCCTCGGCGACAACATCGGACTTTGATGTCGTATCGCTCTTCAAAAACATGGCCTTGAAATCTGCATTGCTCCTCATCGGCTTCGACTGCTCGGCAGTGTTCTCGCTCGGAGTGACGCCGTTCGTCTTGGAAACGGCACCAGTCGACTTGGACACGAAGCCCAGGCCCCGTTTTGCGCCTCCCTTGCCGAGCACCGGTCTCTTGACAGTGCTGGGGGCAAACTTGGTGCTGCTGCCGCCAGCTTTGGCCTTGTTGTCCTTGCGGCCGACGCCGTACTGAATCATATCTGTGCGCACCTCACCCTTGGCGTGCCTGAGTTCGTCCAGGGTTCCTGTGCGAAGCTTGCGACCGTCCAGAACGTAGCCGTCCAACTGAAGGGACGCGTGTCCAGCGCTCGCAGGGTCGTCGAATTCGACCCTGGCGCCTCCGTGGCTGGGTTGCAAGACCAGGCTTTTGAAGCCGCCGAGGGGTTGCACAATAGCCTTCAGACGGGCGTCGTTGACCGTGTCCGGAATGTCGAGCAGAGCTATGGTCCGGGCTGCAAGTTCCTCGTGTGAGGAACCTTTGGGAGCCGAGTCCGAGTCGGCGCCGCCGTTCAGGTCGGGCATGTTTTCGTCCCCCTCGTTGTCCTTCTCCGATACAGCCGGGGTCAAAGCCCTGTCGTTCGCGACGGCTGCGCTTCTTTTAAATGTCATTGGCATCGAGACCCTGACAGTCATGATGGTGTTGCGATACTTCGTCTTGTTAAGCTCAGACGCGGCCGACTCGGCCTGCGCCTTGGTCTCCAGCTCGACGTAGGCAGTACCATGCGTCTTGCCGGCCTTGTTCCGTGGGATGCTCACCCGAAGAACATTTCCAAATTTGGAGAAGACTGTCTTGAGGTCGTTCTCGGAAGCGGCGGTGTCGAGGTCCGTAATGTGAAGCTCGCGGCCCTCCTCGACTGCACCCTCGCGCTTCTTTGCTCTGGTAGGATCGGAGAACATGGCATTCAGTTTGAAGCCGCCTTCAAAAGTCATGCCGTCTTTCTGGGTGGCTCTAGTGGATGCCTCCAGATTCTTGAAAGTGATGTAGCAGAACCGGCGGCGAACATTGCCCTTGAGGCTAGGCATGCGGATGCTGATGATGTCGCCACAGCCCTTGAAGAGCTTTCGTATGTCATCCGGTCCAAAGGTCGGAGGGTAGTTGGTGGCATAGACGGTCAGGTCTGTTCCGGGCTGAACAGCGATCTGCGCGTCGCCCATATACTTGCCGTCTCGAAGCAGAGCAGATTGTGCATCTTCTGGAGTCCTGAACTCGAGGAAAACGGTCTGGGTGTCACCATCGGCGTCGGTGACGGTCGCGATGCTGTTGATGTGGCCGTATTCCCGGAAGTATTGTCGAATCTTGGTCTGTGTCACGGCTGCTGGAATGTTCATGACCAGAACCGAGGTGTTCTCGCGGTCTCTTTTGGGGGCATGGCCACCCTCGACCGACCGACTGTCTTCTCCTCCGTGGTTCTTCTGTCGTTTGTTGGCTGTTTCGGCTGTCGTGTCCGCCTCTTCACCGTCGCCGCGCTTCCTCTTGGACGCTGAGAGCGATTCTTCGGTTGCAGGGTCGGCAAGCTGTGCTTGAGGGTATTGCGCGGCGTACAACTCTGCAGCTTGCTGTTGCTCCAGTTCGCGGCGTTTCTTGACCTCCTTGCGTATCTCAGCGACCGTGTCGGTCGCGTTCCGAACGGTGCTGGGAAGTTCGTAGTCATTGCAGTGCTGTAGGTACACCTCCATGATGCGTTCGGGCCAGTCCAGGTTCTTCCTCTTAACAGCACGACCAAGGACGGCGGTGGCAACCAATGGAACCCGCAGGCCAACAGCAGCGGTCGAAGGCGTCGGACTGCGATCTTTGCCGTTCGAGGCGAAGACCATCATCTCCCAGAGATAATAGTGCAGCCAGAAGTCGTAGCTGTCGCCGTAGAGCTGGTTCTCGGCCAGCTTGTACCACTGCTTCCGGGCATCATCCACACATTGCTTCTTCTCGGTGAGGTACTGGATGTAGATGCGCTCCAGCCGGAAAGCAGGGTCGCCACGATACTCGGGCGCGTACCGCCGCCTGGCCTCCTCGACGGATTCCAAGGCGGTGCGTAGTCCCATGTCTGCGACGTCGACTGCCTCGTCCGAAGCGTTCAGGTCCATAGCCGTCCGCTTGAGGAAGCCGCACCACCCGGCATAGATGTCCAGGAGGGCGGAGAGACCGTTCTTGTACAGATCCGGGTGGCTCGTAGCCTTGTGCTTGATCTGTTCAATGTCGTGGAAGGGAAGTCTCGCCTCCTCGGCGCTCAATATGTAGCGGGACCACAAGGCGCCAGACCAGGGGCAGTGGTCGACCGCTCTCCGAATAACGTCGAGCATGGCGTGAGGTGCCTGTGCGAAGGTTCCCGAGACGGAGAGGAATCGGATGTACTCGGCCCACATGGCCTCGTCAAACGCGAAGACGCCAGTCAGAGCCCTGGAGAAGAGCCCGCGGCAGAGGTCACCTGACGCCTCCATGTGTTTGCTGCTGCGCTTGCTCTGTGCCACCTCCCATTCGACGTATGTTTTGAGCAAGTCCTGGTATTCGTCATCGGCGCCTCGTTGCTGCGCTTGAAGGAGCTGGTCTTCATGCTGGTCGCGGAGTTCGACCAGTCTATTTGCATCCTGGGACTTTTGTGTGACAGACTGCATCGTTTCCTCGAAGGCGGCGTTGTTGTACGTGGACAAGAAGCCAGAGAAGGCCTGGGCGGTATCCTTGCGCGTGATGTGAGGAACCTGGAGTCGATCGGTGTAGAGATGTGTGATGCGCCTGACGCCCTCAGGGGTCCTGGTCCGATCGAGAAGATTGCGCTCGAGGGAAATCCATCGGTCCCAGAGCTCGTGACTGTCATTGATGCGATACTGGATGGCTTCGTAGCCTTGCTGCCACAGAGACAGAGCGGCGTTGAGAGAGAAGATTTCGCGTCCCATCAGCTGGTCTTCCTCGGACCAGCCGGCGTCTCCGGACTGAGAGTCGACATGGAGAGACCAGAAGTATTCGCAGTAGGCGCACCACACTTTGAGGCTGCTCGGCTCGGCATCGACGGCGAGCTTGAAGAGTTCGATAACATTGACGCGTTTCTCCAGGTCGGTGGCCTCGCGGTTATGTTCGGCGATGTAGTCTAGCCACCTGTCTTCGCCGACAGGAAGAGACGGCGCCATCTTGACGGATCTGTCGCACAGGGAAGAGGCGGAGCATGGGTGAAGGGCTGAAGGCTGAGTCTCGGGCTGCCAAGGGCATCGGATACCCGTGACGGGAAGGCGAAGAATCGGGGAGCCGGTTGTTTGTGGTTGTCAGCGCACCTCGGGGGAGCCGGCCGGCTTGCGCCCGTCTCGGGTTGACGTCGATTGTCGGCCGGGCAGGATCAGCGCGTTGGACGCGTCGGTATTCGTCTAGGGAAGAGGGTCCCGAAAGGTTACCGGATGGCAAAAGTCGCGAGGGGGGTTGGCGACGAGTTGCCCTTCGCGAGAAGATGATGGTGGATGGAGCCGTCGTGGAAGGATCGGTGGCAAGACGGATGATCGTTCGAAGAGGGAAAAAAATGGGATGGGAAGGCTTGGGAAAATAGCGGTTAACTGGAATGGGGACGTGAATGGGACTGGACTGGACGCTGTCTTCCCCGACCCCATTGCTGATGGGACTGGAGCTGGGGAGGTCGGGCAGGTGGCCCTGAGTTCCCAGGCAGCAGTTCCTTCCATGGCGGCAGGTGGGCAGGGCAGGTGGGCAGGCTGGCAGGGGCTGGTAGGTTCACTGGACTGGACGACCGCACTGGGTAGGTGCACCGAGCAGCTTGCTTCGATTGTCTGCGGAGCTCCATCCGAACGGCCGCAGCCCTGCGCCTCGAGTTGGGAGGGAGCCGGTTTGCCGACCGGACTGACCGCCTGAACTGCAGAAGGGAGCGGCGGTGCGTAATACAGTAGCTCTGCGGAGTGGTAGCCGAAGCTTGTCTAGTTGATCTAGTGCTTCGCTGTACATGCCATTCCTATTTCATGACTGCGTGTTTTCATCATGGAGATGGAAGGTGCATTGGAAACCCCTTTTAACACAGGTGGGTGTTACGGTAGGCGCCCAGGTAGGATGTGGTAGGTCAAGGAGCTGAATGTCTCCAAGGTCCTCACAGCATTGCGCCTGGGATTGGCCTCAATGTCCGGCGGCCTCAACGCACCCTTCCTCAAGGCCCCAGGACTCTGCTTCTTTGCGCCTTGTATGCGTACACTATCAATGCTGTGTCGTGAAGCGAAGACAGCATTCGCTCGTCGACCACTTATCAAATTGCTTTCTGCTGCAGAGGTCCCTGGCTTGACCGTTGGCCGACTGTCTTTTCGGGCATGCAGTATGAGGTCATTGGTGTTTCATGCCGGCAGCCAGCTGCCAGCGGCGGCTTTTGACTGCCGCCGGTTGGCGTCCACCAGCTCCCATTGAGGCCGCACCGGTTGGGCCCAAATCAAATCTGGAAACCTTCCATGCCTTCCATTCCAACGTCGAAGTTCAACCGAGCTGGCTCAATCGATTGTGTATTTCAGCTACCTCCCTTTTGGGTTACCTCTGGCAGCACACTCTGGGCCCAACTTTTGTCTGTTGACTTGCTTAGACGATTCGGAGTTGGAAATTGAACGACACGAGACATCTCCCCGCCGCTTAGCCTCACCATGGCAATTTGGATGCTGAAGTATTACCAGACTTGACTGGAAGGAACACAATGGCATCTGAGCGCAACGGCATGACGAGCGGCACCTGCGGACATTATCATCGTCTCGATTTTGGACCCCTTCTCGGCGCGCCCTCACGTTGTTGTTGTGAATTCCCAGACCTCCCCACGGCTGGCATGCAGCACCTTCGTTGTGATCTACGCAGGGGTACCTCCTCTCCAAGTACCCTAAGGGACGTGTCCACTCGGATCGGGCGACACGACCACACCCAAATGGGGCGGGGCTGTGCTTCGCGTGTAACCTCACCAGGGAGTAGCCCGCATGTTCCAGAATTCCAGCCCATTCCTTTCGTTTCAACAAGAGTGCCGCGGCTTCATGCAGTCATTAATTCGAGTCAATCACTGATACATACGCCATTCGCCCACGATGTCTTTGTAGAAAAGTGCGAGTCCTACATTCATCATACCTCTTTCCTGGGAGAACCAAACACGCCGTTTGGGCGTTTCCCTTGGTAACGGCGTGTCAGTATTGATCAGTAGACAAGTAGTATTATCCCTTGATCTTGAGGCTCCAAACCCTCCAAACTTCATCGCTCAGCTAGGGTCCGCGGCGGTGTTGGTGCTAAGGGTGACCACCGCCGGTAGTTCGGTGGGGTGGTCCGGGAAAAGGGATGATCACTCGGGGCTGAAAGCCTCGAAACCTGGCCCTGGTTTTCCCCCCCTCGTGAAGCCAGCCTCCCATCGTGGAAGCCATCGGTCTTTCCTTTTCCGATGGTCGCAACCACGAGTAGGGATGGACCACATGGCACAGCTCGTTGCACCTCTGATGTGCGGTGTGTCCTTGCGTCCCCTGGCCCGTCTTGACAGCGGCTTGTCGGATCTTCCCATGGGTCCCAGACCACATGAGACGGCCTCGGGGGGGCGAGACACTGCCCCGGCGCATGATCCTCCGCCTGCCGAACCACCATGCATGAATCGATGCCGATTTGGGATCAGACCCGTGGTTTGCCCGCGAGTTGCTTTTCGAGTTTGGGAAGATCGCCACGACTGCTGCATCTTCGCAGAGCTTCGTTCCGGATTCCCTGCCTGGTCTCTTCCGAAGATCGAGTACCAGTAGATGCTCCCGCCTTTGGGTCACACCGCTCCACGCACGTACTCCCGTCGTGCGTGCGCCTTCCATGTTTACGAAGGGACGGGAGCCCAGGGAGCATCAGACACCCGAAAAGGCCTCTTTCCATCTGCCCTGCCTAACGAGTCCAACTGAGGGGGGAAACTCTCCTGCCACACGGGCAGGTAAGGTAAAGGGGTGCCTTCCATGCTAAAGGCCATGGGCAGGAGCTGAAGGGAAGGGATGGCCCTGCTTACCTGGGAGCAAGTGAGGTAGGGTGTCGTTCATGGTAGGAGCGGCCGGGAAGCAGTTGACCTTGCGGCCCGCCGAGCATCCAAGTTCGCATTGGTACCTCATTCCCCAGCTGTCATGATGGCACGTCCCTCATCAAGGATCCCCATTCCAGTGCATCGGTTGCCATCTTCCTACCCTCCTTGCCCTCCACTTCCCCCCTTGGCACCTTGCGGGAGGGTGCCGCTGCCTGCCGCTCCTGCCAATCCTGATAACTCCCGACGCCCTCCACTCCGTCGTCCCATCCCTTCTTGTCCTTTCTGAGCACCTTCCGCATCTACCTCTCGGGTTGGTCGTCCTTTCCTTCCCCTCTCGACGGGCCATATTACATACCTAGTAGGTTTCCATCTTTTCGTCTGACCTTTCTGCCCGGACCTCGGATTCTTCTGCTCTCTTCATCCCTTGCGACACAAATCAACACCTACGGCTCTCGACACCCATCAGCTCTATCTACGCGTCTCACGGGCTTCGTCAAGGGATATGATTCTTGAAGCCAACTGAGAAGGCACGCCTATCCACCTCCCAGCTCACACGAAAACCTACCTCTCGCCTCATCGGGCTCTCACCAAGATGCGGGTGCGCCCTGCCTATGCCGTTGCCGCACTGGTCGCACGCGCTGCCCATGTGGCCTCGCAGGATCTGGCCTCATTGTCGCCGTGCAATGTGAGTTTTGGAGATGTTCTCTTCTGGCCGTGGACACATCTAACAAAATCCAGGTCAACTGCTATAATAGTGTTATAGCCAGTGGACTCAACTGTAATTCCGGGGACAACGCCTGCCTCTGTGGAAACGCAAACTTCGCCTTCGGTCTCCGGGACTGTGCTCAACAGGCTTGCACGCCTGAGGATGTTACCCAAGTGACGTCGTTCTCAGACACGCTCTGTCAAGGTGAGCTACAACATCCAGCCATACACTGTCGAAGCACCATTTCGTCCCATGAGGGTCACGCCCGTCGTACACTTCATGCATGGATCACATGGCTAACCGCGAGTAAGCGTTTCCAGAAGAGCCTGCTCCTGCCGACACACCCACGGACTCTCCCGCAGCTTCTCCCTCAGCTACCCCTGCGGCCTCTCCGTCTGACACCCCGGCTGCATCTCCTTCGGACACTCCGGCGGCCGCCTCTCCATCAGACACTCCCTCAGCCTCACCTTCCGCCCCGTCGCCTCCTGCGTCGTCATCTTCGGACTCGCCGCCTGCCGCTGCCAGCACCGCAGAGTCAACTCTGACGGAAGAAGCCGTGCCAACAAGCACGGCTATCAGTACTTCCTCCGTGCCTGCCCCTCAGAGCACCTCGGCAGACGTTGCCGCGGTTGAGAGCACCACGACGACTGCTACCACACTGGTGAGTTGAGATACTCCAGTGACTGCCTGGGATTCGTGTCTAACATGTTTGTCAAACAGGAAACGGTGATAAGTTCAGCTGCTTCCTCGTCTGTTGCTGAAGCTGCTGCGACTGTTTCCACATCACCCCAGGAGTCTGATGATGCTGACAGTGCCGCCACTCCTGCTCCTCTGACTACCGCTGCCCTTGCGGGCATCGGCATCGGCGCTGGTGTTGCGGCTCTTGGCTCTGGATTTGCTCTCTACCTCCTTTTGAGGAGAAGACGAAGCAGCCACCACGACCGTCCCATGCTCATCTCCCAACCCATGCCGGGTTCCGGCCGAGACTACTCCGGCGGTTTCGGGAGCATTTCCGATAGGGGCGGCATGTCAGAGCTCGAGGCCAAGTCCAAGAGGTATGAGGACATGATACCTCGAATGTCACCAAAAAGCATCATCTAGCCGCCCGCGGATGCGAAGTGCGGCGCGGGGGGTGCCGCCCGGGGCTTTTGTTGACATGCTTGGTACGAGGCTTGGTGCACATGTGGCCTACATCAGGGGACGTATATTTTGGTACCTTTTATTCACGTAGCGTATTTGGACGAATCAATGAACTATTCCAATGTGTATATCTCTCCCTGCGCCCATTGAAGCGGAAGTGCCCGACTCTCTCGCTAGCGAAGTACGAACCATCGGATCAGTGGAATGCTTGCTCTTCTCCATACAGTAGTCTACAAGATGATATAGTACAAGCCCGGCCGTAGCAGACCGATGGCCCATCACCGATAGGCATTACCTTGCGTGCGTGTACCGGCTCACCAGGAGTAATACGGCCTCTGAGCGGTGACGGGTCGGTTGGGGAGATGGACCCAAGGCTTCCGCTTAGCCTCCTTCGCCACCCTCTCCTTGTGTTCGCGGATCCTGGTCTTCTCTTCTTTGAGGACAATCGTGATGCCTGTGTCATGTGTCAGCGGATCATGACATACAACATGGGAGAAGTGACGGGGCGTTCCACATACTCGTGCTGGGGTTGATGATCAGGCCGGACCTTCCTCTACCCTTGATCTCCATCCGCTTGCCGCGAGGCTTGGCCTTGTTGACCCAGGCCTCTGCGACATAGAGAGTCGTGGGATCGGCAACCTTGTGTGCCTTGCCATCCTTGAGCCTGATCTTGAGAGGGGTGGTGGTCTCGTCGGCAGACGCGCCCGCCTTGCCCAGACCCATGCCGCGGCTCACAATCGCCATGTCGCGGGCCAGCTCGAGGTGGTACTTGACTTCTGTGGCCATCTTCTTCTTCGAGTACGTCATCTGGAGCATGGCGTCGGCCAGGGTCTTGCCCTGGATCTGGTGTGCCAGGTGAACGAGCTTCTTCATGCTGGTCTCCAATGGCGGACTCCGGTGCGTCATCTGGCGCTCCGACCTCATGATGCGTGCCGTTCGCTTTTCGAAATCGGATATCTCTTCGCCGGCGGTCTGCTTGCGAACCATCTGGATGACCCGTTTCCGCTCCCACCGAACGCGTGCGCGAGGGTCGGGATCGGTGGTGTACTTGATGGCCTCTTCGGCGCTCGCCAGGAGGCGACCTGGTGTTGCCGGTCCTCCCTTTGTTGCCTCCTTGACCTCGTCTTCGAAGATGGAGTCGGACAGGGACGGGGCGGCCAGTTGCTGCTTCTCGACGAGTTGCTTTCGGACTTGGGGATCATCGAGGTTCTGGCCTCCCGTTGCGCTGTGGGAGGGGTCGCCGCCCCGGCCGCGCTTGAAGAAGCTCGGGAGCGACCATGCTGACCGCCGCTGGGACAAGGGGAGGAGAGTCCTCTGGCTGGTGGTGGTCGTGGAGATAGAAGAGAGAGCTACACGTGATGGACGAACGTCAGTGAGTCGGAATCAATTGGAGCCTAAAGTGCAGGCCGAGGCGAGGCATTGTGAACGAACCGGTTGCCGCCACCCTGCGAGAGGGTAGGTGTACGCTCATGGTGTCGTCAAGGGTCACCAATGCTGATGCTTTATCCCGAAATCAGCTTGACTTGAAGCACGGCGCGACAAAAAATGCAAGCCCAGGCACAGTCGGCGTCGGGTGGATCGATTCCTTGGGGGGCGGGCCCGGACGGGCCAGCGAATTAGCCGGATCTTTTCCGTAATCATGCGTTTTGGACAGGGACGGGATCACGTGATCGTAAGAGCTCCTTCCGGCCCAGCGCGAATATCGTCAGACCATCCATTCCCTGAGCTTGCCGAACCGCAAAAGAATCGTCGACGACGCAACCCCGAAAACCACACAATTGACCTCGCCCCTCCGCTCTACAACCCCCTCCGAAATCACAATGGCCGGCGCTACTGCTATCAAGCCCATCACGGGCGTGAGTGCACCCACCCGCCGACGGCGCAACGTTTCTTTCCAGTTGTACTGACGAGCCGACAGATGCTGCGACGCAACCTGGTTCTCGATCTCGGCATTGGCCTGGGTACGTAGGAAGAACGACTTCCGTGGATTCTCAGCGAACGAATTGGGCCGCTACGACACGAGGGCGGCCGGTCGGGCCACGCGGGGCATAGAAAGGTTCAATTGACACGGTTACTGACGTTGCGTCTACAACAGGTCTCGGCTTCGCCATGGCCAACGCCTTCTGGTAAGTTGCCCAAGTCCCGGTCTCTATATCTTCTTCGACGACCCCACGCTGCTCTGGCGACTCATTCAGTAAACTCCGGCTAACCGACGACGACAGGTACGGCTTCCACATGCCCCGTACCAACGCCCGCGACGCCTTCTACACCAAGCTCGAGCAGGAGAAGGCCGAGAAGCGTGGCCAGCAATAGACGATCCACGTTCATGATCGAGGGCCGGTGTGCGTGGAATTGGTTATAGAGCGAGCAGCAGTGCCGGAGAAGAGGGGATCGACCAGAGATGCGGTCAGCTGGCCAGGCGGCTTTGTAAAACAACTCTTACCAGCAATACAAGTCGGGCGGCTTTTCTTTGTCTAGAACCTGAATACGCAAGCATCGGGGACGAGGGAGATGAGGCAGACATGAGGCATCGAGTGACAGTGACAGACAGCATGCGTTAGCTTCTTCGACTTCGTATATTTGTCGGAGGCAGAAGTAAGGAACATGGCTTGACTGAACATCCAACTGCGAAGCATGTAGTGCATCAAATGCTGATTAAATTACTTCCTGACGACTATCAATGAGTGTTGTTTGGGCTCGTACTTTGTCCACTCCCGCCGGTCAATGTTGGCGGGGTGTCATGGTGCAGGCCCTCCCAAGCCGTCGTCTCAACATGAAAAGTCCCCTTCTTGTCCTGACACCTGAACACAACCTCCCATCAGCACGATTGACCAGCAACAAACAGCCTCGTCCAGCTGGACGCAGCCAAACTTATCAAGGGATTTTCAACGTACTCTCTGAAAAATCGAACCACCGTCTTGCATCGGACAGGACAGTTCGGGTCTCTCGGGTTCTCTACCCGACAGCGATACTGCGAGAACTCGCGCAACGGGCATTTGAGCAGGTCGACGTTGCCGCCGCCTTCGACCTTGCGTTTCTTCCCGTTGACGTTGGCCTGCACGAAGCTGGGCAGCTGTTCGGCCGTGAAGGCGTTGCAGGGCGGCGACATTTCCTCGGCGCCGACTCGGACCACACCCGGCTCACCCTCGATCGATGGAGGTGTCTGCAGAGGCGCGCGTGGGCGCGAGGATGCTGAGCGAAATCGAGGAGTCGACTCTTGAGGAGGTGAGTTGTTTGGCGGCAGTAGCTTCCAGATTGATGTTCCCGGTGCTCCGGGGAAGATGAAGGCTTCAATCGCGTCGTGTGGTGGTGAAGGAGGGAGCATTTTCTGGCTCCGCCCAAGCTTGCACCTCGCGATTTGGTCTACCAGCGACAGGATGCTTGTCGTCACAACACTCTCCCGGGGCCTGGTTTTTGAAACAAACCTGTGCACTCATGTTTTCTGACTATCATTATTCGATAGTTCCTGCAAGCTCTCCGTCTGGAGGTCGCGGAGCCTGCGCCGGCGACCACCACGACCGCGACGGCAGCTCCAACAGCACCACCACCCAGGCGACCAAAATCATATCCCATCCCTGAGCTGGAGTCCCTGGTGGCCAAGAACTTTCGAAATACCCACGGGCTGCCGCTGCAGCTCACCGGGCGATACATGCCTCTGGTGTACAAGCTGATCTCGACGCTTGTCAGTCGCCCATTCCAGAAAGCCGTCGTCGTCATCGATGCCGAAAACCAACTTGATCCAACGAGGCTGGTTGCGCTTTCGCATCCCGAACAGGACACCGATGCCGAAGATGACTTTGACCACGTTCATGTCTTTCAACCGGCGCGGTGCACTTCCGAGCGGCTCCGAGAGCTTGTCGTTCGTTCCGAGGATTGGATGCTGTACGGCGACCATGGGAGCAGGGCAAGGGAGTGGTGGGGGACCATTGTCATCGGCGGCCCGGTAATTGCTCCCCCGCCAGCCGCGTCGGTGCCTGCCTCTGGCCGGAGTTTCCGAGGCCCATCAGCAGATGTGACAGCAGGTTGGAAAGGCTGGTTGCGTGTTGATCGTGAGGATGTGCCTGGCTATTCTGTCGGGGTCAGTGCCGCTGAGGCAATCGTGGATCGGGAGAAGAGACAGGACATCGTCGAGAAAGCTCCGTGGAAGGCGACATGTCAATGGGGCGAGTTTACATTCATCGAAGGCAGCTGACGAGTGATTCACGTTGTGGACAAGAGGTATGAGGGTAATAAAGCTTGGTAGAAAATCTACTTCTATCGTAGTACCCAGTCTGATAGGTTCCCAAAAACCTCCATTTGTTCGTCATATCGTTAAGCTCAGTACGCCAGATGGTATCAAATGCCCGACCCATGCAACAAAGGAAAACAGAATGATGAAACTCCGACCAAATGCCGATTCTGCTGCGCAACCTGTTCAACCAAAGATGGGCTGGGTGCGCTCCTCGAGCGGAGTAAGGACAGCAGTGTCCTTGCTCGTAAGCTCATGCAGGTTGTGCTCGCCAATGATGTTCTTGCGGAGCGCGTTGACAGTACGCTTCCGCATCTCGCGCTGGACGCCGTACTTGACAGCATCAAGCACCGTGTCGACGGTGACGCGAGGCTTGAAGGCAGGCTCGGTGCCGTCCTGGTAGACACCGGTCTTGACCAGGATGCTGTGCCAGTCGTTGTCGGCATGCTCGTTGTACAGGTTCGTGCCGCGGATGTCGCTCTCGGGCGTGTCGCCGACGAAGTAGACGGTCTCCGGGGGCGCGTTGAGGCCGTGCTGGTGCCTGCGCCACTGCTGGAGCAGGCGCGTGGCAAACTCAAAGGTGCTGACCTGGGGCTTGCCGAAGGCATGGGTGTGGAGCTTGCCCTTCTTCTTGGTGACGTCGCGGAAGATGACCTCGAGCATGCGGCGGAGGGCGCCCATGCCGAGACGGACGTTGTCGTGGGCGGCGGACCAGACGACGTCGTTGTGGGAGAAGTAGATGGGGGGACCCTCGTCCATGGTCTCGCTCAGGGTGCCGAGGCGGCCGCCCTTGGACATAGCGATGTCGAGCATAATCTGGATGTCGCCGGCCCAGTCGCGGGAGTCGGCGAAGACGAAGACGGCCTCGATGACGCAGCCGGAGAAGTCACGCTCGCGGGAGTTGGTGAACTCGGTGTCCGTCAGCTTGCGGAAGGGAGTCGTGGCGCTATTGGCCTTGATGATGTCGCCGGGTGTGATAACATCCTTGAAGCCGTAGCCCTCGGCGACCTGGCGGCACTTCTCGCCCTCGCCGCCGACGACGAGGACAGTGTTGTAGCGCTCGGCCATCTCCCGCATCGGGGTGTGGCCGCAGATGAATTGTGCGGGGGAGATCTCGGTCTCCATCTGGCCGGAGAGGTCCTTGCAACGCTCTTCCTCGGTCTTGCCTCCACCGTTGGTGAGGAAGATGTAGGGACTGCGGAAGATAGGTCAGCATTTTGTTGCGGGAGGGGTGTAGAGAGGACACTCGCAAGGCTACTTACATTGTGAGGCCGAACTCGTTCTCGCCGTTCAGGTACTTCATAGCCTCGACGGCCTCGGGGATGGCGCGGCCACCGCGGATGAGGACACCATCGATATCGAAAGCGAAGGCGAAGCCATCAGCGACAGGGGTGTCGTTGGTAGGTGTGTAAGGGGCGAGGGCGCTTGCGGGGGAGCCCTCGACGGAGGAGTCTGCGGAGGCGGGGAGAGATGGCTCCGGGGAGCTGTTCATGGTCATGGCATCGAGCTCCTGGCGGGCTGCGGTGATCTCGTGGATGAAGCTTCCGGTTGAGGAGGCGCGGTGCGAGTGGCGCTCGCGGGGGGCAGTGAGAGTCGCCATATTTGCGATAGGGGGGCCGTGTGTGGTAGGGTGGTTGAGGATGGGTAGGTCGATGAACACGGCGACGATGTTCGCGTTGTGGTATCAGAGAAGGTAGATGTGAGGAGGATGGAACAAGTTGAAGCTGATCAGAAGAGCTGATAAGAGAGGCTTCAGGATATCTGTGAATCTGAATGTGAATCTGGTATTGAAAGGGAATCGAGCAGATGTCGAGGGGCCCACGGGGGTCTTATATATTCCCAACATCGAGGCAGGATGGAGGGAGGTCGGATTGTCCATCCGTTGTTGGCCTCCCCTCCTTGGACCCTCGAGGAGCACCGACACTGACACTGACGTCCATCCATCCCCCTCGCTTGGGCGTCTCCATAAAAATGAGGCAAATGCGGTCGGTGTCTTCTCCTATTCCCACAGGAACATCTGGAGATGGAGCCAAGCAACAGGGCCAAGGCCGCCCGCGACAACAAAAAAGATACACGCCTGGGTGCGAGGGCGTGCCTGACTCCATACCGGGACCCTCTGGCGTCACCGAGGGTGTGTAGGTAGGAGATCGCGACTCATGCAGAGGCAGAAAGGGGCCCGTGGATACGTGGAGGCAAAACTCGTGGGTCCCTTTGCTTTCGCAGTTAAGCAGTGTGGCCGAGGGACAGTGAGAGTGACAAGAAAGTGAACCGTGGAGTGTGGTGTCTCCATCGGGTCTCCAGTGTTTGTGCTCCACACGGACCCGAAAAAAGTCTGACGCGCTGGAGGAAAGACGGGCGTTCGGCCTGAAAACTCGCCCGCAACAAGAGATTCAGGGCCTGTCTGGGTACGTACCTCTCTGGCCAGTACAACAAGCAACTCGGCAAGACGGGGCGAGCAAGCTGTGGACGTTTCTTGACTTCCTTTACATGCCTTGCTTGCCCTCTCCCGAAAGCAGTGCGGTGTAGCCTTGGCTGAGGTAGGAGGCATGCCGTCCATCCCGTCACGGACTTCAAGCTGGAGGAGGCTCACAGCCGGGTGCAGCAGACAGCCGACCGGGTTTCTCGTTTGGGGCTGGCGTGTAGCATGCACACTGCAGTGCTGCACTACGTCGGCAGCCTTTCAGTTAGGGGTCCCGGCGGCAGTCGCAGCACCCGAACGTCAGTTTCGGTCTTTTCGGGCATGGGAGGCGGCGGACAGGGCGGGCTGGCGGCCAAGGACGGCGCCGGGCGAGAGGGAGGGGGGACAACGGGGAGCATCTCCAAGGAGATGAACCCGCTCCGATGCCGAGCCAAGCCACGCCGGCATGATGAGGGGTGGAGGTGGTCCGGGCTGGGAGGCGAATCATCCTCGGGGGAGTCGGTTTGGACCCATGGAAGAGGCTGCGAGCACCCTGGAAACCCCCACAGAAATGCGTCGACGGCGGCATCGCGCCCCGTTTCGCCAATAGTGGGAGGTGGGTTCCTCAGCGCTGGGCGGCCGGGAAGTTGCAGAGATGTTCTTCTGGTTCTGCCTGATGATGCTCGATTGCTCATTGCATCAGGGAGAAACGGCGAGAGATTACGACAGTGGCCGATGGAAATTCCCTCGAAGGGGGCCCGGACTAATCCGAATTTGGTTTGATGGCCCCAAGCTCGGCGGGCGAGTTTTCAGCGCCATGCCCAAGAAGGTAACGCCTGTTCACCTTGTCGACTCGATCACCAACGTCATGGCACCCTGACAAGCAGAACGTCGAGAAACTTACGTCGTCGAGATGGCATCAACGGGCATCACGACTGGTCGACGGAAAGTCCGATTTTTGCCTCTGCTTCTCGGGCTTTTCTGACGGTGTCTGGAACGTCCAGGAACCTCCAGAACTGCCGTCGCTGATACAGTACGACAACATGAAAGTACCGGGCCGGTTTGTTTCATACCTCCTCGGTGCAACAGCATCTGCCCTGCGAGAAACTGCGCGGATATCTCGACTCAATCAAAATCCCCGACTGATCGGCGTCCCGGCGCAGGACAGCGCAGGGTTCGACCTTTGGGGTTCCTGGAAACCTCCCGGTGATAGGCACCGACTCTTCCTCCTACGGCCGCGCCCACAGCGGCACACTTACTTGGCGGTGGCATGGCGGGTAGCATGTGAAATAAGACGCAGTCTTGGTTGGACGAGGGGAATATGCCGCCGCCGCCCCCTTCCCCTTGTCAGACTTCCCACGGCAGCCTGCTGATAGCCGAGAGATATCCTCGGGAAGCAGGGAGGACAAGGGCAAGGGCAAGGAGGAGGGGTTTGATGGCATCAACAACAAGGTGCCAGCCCCCTCCTTGGATTCGCTGCATTCGCCCGATGCTCGGTGAGGACATCCTTGACGCACAATGACTGGCGCCCAGTGCTCCCGAGGCCCTGCTGCCAAGACGACCCCTTATCTGTCCCCTCAGCCCCTGCCACGAGCTTGTCGTTGCGGCGGCGGGCTGGTGTGGCACGCAATCAATGTCGAGGCTCAAATGACGGGAAGATGCAGGAAACCTCGGCCAAGTACCTCGACTTCAATATCTTGCCAGTGAGATGCTACAGATCGTCGGGGATAGGAGAAATGCAGACAGAATACGGACGGCCCGAGCCATGTTCTGCAACTACTCCGGACATCGTACTCTTTCACTTCACATCATACTCTCGATCGCCGAACTCCAAGGTACGAACAGCGGACATGTTTGTCGCAGAGCAGAGCACAGCAGTCGGACCGGCTGCTGTACCTGCACATGCTCGGTCGTCCCGTTGTCTCCACTCTCGGCGGAGTCAGGAACCCACACTGACGTCAGTCGTACGAGCCCCGATGGGATCGCGGCTTGTTTCGCATCTGTCCTTCCAGAACTTCTTATCCACAAGCCCCGGGCCATTGTCTCATCTGCAGCCAACCAAGACAATCCTTCGGCCGGCCGGCGTGCAACCAGGCAACCAACCACCACCCTGGCCACTTGGGACGACGACCACGCCGACGAACAGCCTCACGTCACCGAGGACCCTGAGATGGAGTTGCACTAGGCCATATCTGACTTGAATGCGTTCCCCAAAGTCTTGCTGCTTTTGGCACGAGGGCCTGAAGTTGGTGTTCAAACTTGACCCAAGCTGATCCGAGCAAAAACAGCAAATCTGCTAACCCGATCAACTCACAGCCCTGGTGATACCCTGCAACGGTGACCACCACACACGGATCCTCACCGCGTCAAGCCCGGGAGCCCGCTCTTGACCGGCCGGCGCCGGCATCCTTCGGGCCACTCACCGCCGCCGCCGACCTCCCATCCCCCGCTACAGCCGCCAGGTTCCCGGCCAAATATCACGCACTAACACGCTCGGCGGCCAGTTACCCAGAAATGCCCCCTATCTCCTGCAGCCCTTGCGGAAGGTGCGGTACTTTCTGTTCGTACCCGCCGAGACTCCTTGTACTCCCTCCTCTCCCCTCATCTGCTTAGTACTTACTCGCGTGTCGAATCATGAATAGCGCTTCATGTCAAAGACCTTCGAGAAAAATCAACGAGGACGGCACTGATCGCTGCTGCTCGCCACGCATGGCCGAGTCATGCCGCCATTTTCTATACGCGGGAGCCTGATATCTGAAGCCTCCTTGCCTGAACTTACACCGCTCGATATACCTGGGCTCCAATCCGAGCGCGAGTTTCTCTACCTCGGGCATCTTCCTACTCCCCCTCTCTCTGTCCAATGGTCGTACGACCAAGAGCATTGATCGTCATCCGGGCTCCATCAACAGGAACCCCGCGTGGTTGGACGGATGCCTTGCACTACTCGCGTGGGCACTACTTACACTGCAGGCAAGCCCGTTAATATGGGGGTGTATCTGATAGTCAGGGGTCGTCAGGGAACCATGCTGCCAATCACGTCCCCACGCCAACCACGTATGGCGGTTGGCATTATTCAGGTCCTCAAAACACCTCCAAGGATACGGCGGCAAACCCACTTGCGGTGATTTTCCATCTCACTTGCTATGAGCACCCCTCTGTCGGGAGAACTCGCCGGCTAGTGTGCAAGGTGCATGCCGCATGTGCACTGCCTCGAGTTCCTCTCCAGAAGAACGTATCATCGGAGCCTCGTTGGTCTCCCGATTGCCTCGTCGCCGACGCCATGACACAACTACCTTGTCCCTTACCCGACAGGTCTCTATACGGTCAAGTATGATCCGAGGCATATCCTTCCGCCAGTGGGCCACTGATTGGGACGCGGAGACTACAAGGAGAGACCGCGCCATGTCACAGGATCATGACAAGCGCGCTGCTGCTGTTGTGGAGGCAATCACCGACATGTCTTGAAAGGGCGGAAGTGCTGCCAAGCAGGACCTGATGAGGGGCACCCGATATCTGGCTGAACACTACTACCCCGCGAGAGAACGGTGAAATCTGATATTATATCTCATGATACATCATGCTGGACGCCGCAGCTGTTAGGCCTGAGTGCGACGATACTGGGTCCGAGGGCTTACATAGACCCCATGTCGTCGTTGGAGAGAGAGTCAGAGAGCCCCCGAACCTTTGTACGCAGACCCAGCCGTTGGGCTATCGTGGTCTCTCCTCGTCTGATGGGAGTGGAGAGTCAGGTACGCCTCCCCCGGCCAACCCACAGGACCCTCAGAGTCAGTCTTGCTGGACCACGATGCGCCACCGACCCTCCTCCCCAGAGTTTGAATCGCGATCTGGGCTTCTCCGCAAAGCACAACCCCCCTTTTCTCCTTCTCTGGGCCCAGGGAGCGCCGCTGTCTATGCAACGCGGAGTTGCTGTCCAGCCAACCGGCCTTGCCGCCAAACCTCGAGACTTTTTCAGCCAGCCTGGTTAGGACACGGCGCGAACTCCTTCTCGCACGCCCCCATCTGGTTTTCCCCACAATGCAACCTCCCACGGAGACGGCTGTCACTCCGAGTTCCAGCTCCATCGGCTTGCCTCAACGGGCAACCAGAGTCGACGTGCCGACATCCTCCAAAAGCCCTTGTTGCACCATGTATACCCCTCATCCTGTCCGGAACAACCGTCCAGGAGGCCTCCCGCAGCTCTCATCTGCTCAAAATAGCAGCACCCTTTATTGCAGGTTCACAAACAGACCACCGTCGACCAGCAGCTGCGCGCCCGTCACGTAGCCGCTCAGCTCCTCGCAGGCCAGGAAGACCGCCGGGCCAGCCAGGTCATGAGGCACGCCCGTCCGTCCTAGGGGGATGCGGCCCTCCATGTACGCACGCTTGGCATCGTCGTCGAGGTCCTCCTCATTCAGCTGAGTCTTGATGGTGCCCGGCAGCAGGGCGTTGCAGCGGATGCCGTACTTGCCGAGAGCGACGGCGGTGCTCTGCATCAGGGAGAGCACGCCGGCCTTTGTCGGGGTGTAGTGGGTCTGGAGGCCGCCGCCGACGAGGGCCGAGATGGAGCTGACGCCAATGATGCTGCCGCCGGGGGGGCTCTGGGCGGCCATCTGGCGGGCGGCGGCCTGGACGACGTAGAAGGCGCCGTCGAGGTTGGTCCGGACCGTCTTGGTGAAGAGGTCGGGGCTGAGGTCGAGGAACTCGGCAAAGGTGCAGATGCCGGCGTTGGAGACGCAGATGTCGAGGCGGCCGGTGCCCGAGTGCTTGACGGCCAGCTCGACGAGGGCCGCCGACGTGGCGGGCTCGCGGATGTCGCCGGCCTGGTGGGCGAGCCTGCCGGGGGCGGACTCGGCTTCGGCGATGAGCGAGTCGAGGTGAGGCTGGTCCTTCTCGAGGCCGAGGTGGTTGATGACGACGTTGGCGCCCTGGCGCAGGTACTCGAGGGCGATGGCCCTGCCGATGCCGGTGCTGCCGCCCGTGATGATGGCTGTCTTGCCGGTGAGCATGTTGGAGGGCGCCATAGTTTTCGGGGAGGGGGAGGGATTTCTGTGATGTGTCGGTCGGTAGGTTGAGTATACGTGGGGTTCTCGTCACCTGCGAATGTCGTTCAAGTTCTTTCAAGCGGCAAACGTTCACGAGACGGTCGTCGGCCGTCGTGCGACGGCGGTGCTTCACCTATTTGTAGGGGGTGGTGGTGGTGGTGCTTAGCGGCGGACGACACTCATCATCGCACCGAAACCCCTCCCCCGCGGAGGGGCCCAGCCAGGCACCGTTCCTACTGTTAGCACTGGTCCGCCCAGCACAGATCCCCCTCTCCGCTCCTGGTGCCCGAAGCCCACATCTCCAACCACACTACAGATCCAGCAACACCATCATCATGCCCTGCTGTCTTCAAGAC
The DNA here is from genome assembly GCA_020746995.1 of Plectosphaerella cucumerina. NCBI lineage: Eukaryota > Fungi > Ascomycota > Sordariomycetes > Glomerellales > Plectosphaerellaceae > Plectosphaerella > Plectosphaerella cucumerina. Next base: position 2,330,165 of record JAGPXD010000005.1, on the reverse strand, counting down.
ACGGAAGAGACCCAGAGAACGAACCAGAAAAACACAGGCCGACGCGAAGCATTCCCCTCTCGCGGTCCATCAAAAGGGGGGAAGCCATTTTTCGTACTCGGCCGCAGATTTGGGGACGCCGGGCCAGTTGAGATGCCGAGACCCCACCGAGGGACTGGATCGGAGTTCTGCCCCGCGCTGCCCCGCGCCTCGGGCTGCGTTGCAGCGACGACCGAAGGCCGGACTCGCTCCAGTGTCGTGCGTCCACGTCACACAAAAATGCAGATGATCTGAGGCGCGCGACTGGACCGATTCGCATGCGACTTTTCTGACACGAGGTCTGTTGCAGAATGTGCAGACAGGGATTAAGCGCGATGTGCTGGGGAAAGGGTCAATCGGCGCAGCGCGCCCTGGCTTCATGAGGGATGTCATCTACAGGTACCCCGCTCATTAAATGGCCATTCTGCGAAAGTCCAGGCAGCGCAATTATTGACATGGCAGCAATGTACAGAGATGGACTCGAATGATCACCTCAGCAGTGCGATCTGTTCTAATTCTAATGCTTCAATTCAAAGACGCCTGTCATACTGTGGTGTGCTATGAAAACCTCTCGCCTCCTTGCGCCTGGCGGGTATGATTCTAACATGGAACAAAGCTCAAGTCAAGGGCCCCCGACTCTGCGGTCGTCCCGTCGTCCTTCGTCCGTCGTCCACGCATCGTGTCATTTCGTATCGTCACCTCCGCTCGTCATGCATGTTCGACAGAACTCTCTTAGTTCGCCGTGGGCTCGGCAGAGCCGGTCGTGAGCTCCTGCACCTTGGCGGCCAGGTCGTGCACGACACCGTTACCGTTGACGCCGTTAGTCTCGGGCTTGGCAGCCTCAGTCTCAGCCTTGGGGGCCTCAACGGACAGGGGCTTTTCCGGGCTGGGCAGGGCCAGCAGAAGGTGGCCGGGGATCAGCTTGGAGCGGACGGCGGGGTTCAGGGTCAGACCGAAGCCGGGCTTGTCGAGGTCGGCGGCGGTCAGGAAGCCCTGGGTGGGGATGGGCTCGTCGAGGAAGAGGTCGCCGAAGACGGGCAGGACGCTCTTGCCGTCGGGAGAGTTGGCCAGGTACTCCTGGAAGGGGCAGTTGGGCTGCGAGATGACGAAGTGGTAGCTGTAAGGACCGCTGGCGTGGGGGACGACGGGGATATCGTAGGCGGCGGCCATGGCGGACACCTTGAGGAGCTCGGTCAGACCGCCCAGCCACATGACGTCGGGCTGGATGATGTCGAGGTTGCGGCCCTCAATGAGCTTGCGGAAGCCGTAGCGAGAGTACTCGTGCTCACCAGTGGTGAACTTGATGGTGGGGTGGGCGCGCTTGATCTGCTCGAAGCCGTCGGTGTCATCGGGCGACAGAGTCTCCTCCCACCAGTTAATGTTGAGGTCCTTGCAGGCCTCGGCGAGCTCGATGATGTACGAGACGTTGAGACTCATGTAGCAGTCGACCATGAGGGGGAAGTCGGGGCCGATGTCCTCGCGGTGCTTGCGGAGGTACTCGACGTTCTTCTTGAGACCGACGTGACCCTCGGCGGGCGAGTAGGGCAGGGCGACCTTGGCGCCCCAGAAGCCCATAGACTTGGCAGCCGTAGGCTCGGGACCGGTGCAGTAGAAGTTGAGGCGCTCCTTGGTGGCGCCGCCGATCAGCTTGTAGACGGGCTCGTTCCTCAGCTTGCCGAGAAGATCCCACAGGGCGAGGTCGATGACGGAGATGATGGCGGTGGGAAGACCCTTGCGGCCGTAGTACATGGACGAGCGGTACATCTGCTCGAACAGCAGGTTGGTGTTGCGGGGGTCGGCACCGATCAGGAAGCGCTCGAAGTGCTGGTGGACGAGCCAGCAGGCAGGGGGGCCTGTTCAGGAACCAGGGTTAGCCATTGTCGCTCGGAGTGAGTGCGCTGGTCCGGTGAGTGAGAGGGAATCGGGGGCTACCCCGCACCACCCACGCAGCAAGCAAGGGATTAGAACATACCTCCAAAGCCGGTGGCGAGACCGACAGTGCCATCGGTGGCCTCAATCTCAACGAGGAAGGATCCGAGGACGTTGATGCCCCAGCTCGTCCGCGAGTGGCGGTACTTCTCCCAGATGGAGGAGGGGGTGGAGATAGGAGAGTCGATGAGCCTGCACAGCTGGCGTCAGCAAACACAGAACAGACACGCAGTGATCGACTGTTCTCTAGGAAGAAAGCCGAGGCTTCTCGTCTCGCGACTTCTCGGAAACAAGGGGCGGGATTCTTACCAGTGGCCACCAGCAACATTGTGGTAGTCACCGCCGGAACCGACGCCTCCAATGACGAAGGACCGGACGGCCTTGATGGTCGGGAAGTCTCTCACGGACGCCATTGTGCAGTCTCGCTTTTCAGCAGGGTAGACGGCAGTGTGGGGTTCGAGGGGTGTTGGGCGCCAGCTGGGGGGGTTACAGAGGCGGCGATGATGATGAGTGAGGGAGGAGAGGGAACCAGGGAGAAGTTGCAAGAGGGGAGAAGGCGGCCGGATGGGAATAAATAACTAGACGGCCAGATGCCCGGAGGATCGACGCAATGCGACCCCTCCAAGGCTTTTCCGCCGCCGAAACGCGCACGCGCATGGTGGGGGGTGGGTGTGTGCCGGCCCGGGCATAGTTTGCGGTAGGTTGGTCGTATTGTCGACGTATCGTACGTACGGTGCAGTCAGTACATGCGAATCGGGCCACCAATGCGTGGTGAATCTCGACGGCGCGCCGCTGGGCGTAGACCGCCGTCTGGGGCGGATTTTGCGATGTCGGTGGGAAATGTACCGAGGGTGGGTGGTCGCCCCGGTCCTTGGTGTCGTATGGGGGAAAACGACTGGTTGTCCGTGCCGTCCCGCCATTGAGACCGGGCCTTGTGACTTCCAGATCCAGGGGAACACCCGGGAAAGCCGGCGGCTTGCCATGCCCGTCGAGATTACACACAGGCGAGACGCAGAGCAGAGGGCGGTGACACCATATCTCACGGCGGGGAGGGTATCATCGCTGATCAGACGCCGCTCTTGAAGACAGCAGCGTGTCTTTTGCCCGACGGCTAATTCTCCGGGCTGTTGTCGAGAAAGCAGCGGGAGAAGCCGACTCAGCCCTGAACGAGACAGACCTGGCTTGGCGACGGCGGTGCTCCGACCCCTGCCGGGCTGCGGCTCACCGAAGACCGAACCATCTCTCTTCTCTCTTTTCTGCCACTCCGATTGCAGTGGCAGAGACCGGTCTGGGCAACGCCTCACGGTTCTGACGAGTTGAGGATCCGCCTGGCTTCTGACGAGCTGAGGACCCGCCTCGCCCCTCCGGCGGATTCTCCGGGGCCAACGCGAGTAAGGCGGCGGGCACTGATGGGAATGGGTGATTGAGGACCGAGGCTAGGGCCGATGCTCCCCCGACAGGCCCGAAGGAACTTCGGATCCAGCTCACATGTCTGACGGGGTTCCGTGATGTGGGGTGTCCGTGGTCTGGCCGATGAAATTCGCCCGACACGGCCAGAACGACACGGGGCAGGTTTGGAGAGTGATGGGAGGCTCCGCGATGTTTGATGCCGAGCCTGAGGAGAGGAGGCGAAAGGCGGCGTGTTGTGAAAACTATAAAAGGGTGTCGCCCTGCTGTTGAATGAGGCCGTCTGGAGTGATGAGGGAGTCTCTGGTCGACATGGAGTCCGGAAACTCGTCTTGGTTGTCTCGTCAGGTTGGTTTGGATGGGCATTCGCAGGTAATGCAGTTCCAGTTGAAAAAGGAAGGTGGTAGGAAAGTCGACAGGTATTGAAACAGGTTGTTAATTGCTTGCATTGGTTTTGTTCTGAAGCTCACTGCTGCTGCATTTGGAGTCCTGATCGACATGGACCTGGCGACTCACTGGCCAACGGCAGGTGCAATGATGGTGCCTTCCAGACGAACCAGTGGCAGTGGCAGTGGAAGGAGTCGCGCAAACGGGTTCGGCTCCCTGGCCGAGGCCATGTGCCACGGGGAGGGACGGCCAGCTCCGGTTCCGTGTGTGACTGGAGGACTTCTTCATCGTGTTCCCTCCTGTCCCTTGCTTCTCCCAAGCAGCCGGTCGACTTCTTTCCAGGCGTTCCGTTCTTCACCCACAGTGATGGTCTTCCCCCGCATTCGTTGATTGGCTGACCCCGGACACACCACTTCTCGAGTCAGGGGGTCAGGGAGGTAATCACGGCAGGAACGGGTAATATTTCTGGCCTCATCTCACACGGCACTGCACTCTGCCATTGATCATCCGTGCTGCCCTACTTGTTCTTAAAATGCCCGGGCAGTTCGGATGACTGACAACATTTGGGCTAGGGGATATTGAAGTGCCGACAAGTCATGCCTGCCATCCCCTCGCGCCTCATCAGGGGTGGCATTGGCCTAATGGACCCGTGACCCAGAAGAATCATCTCCATCCGTCCAACCGAGCAGGACAAAGGCCAGACCAGACGACTGCCTTCGAGTGCCGTACCTCGGCCGCTTGCTTGAGACTCAGCCACACACAGCAACTGGAAGCCTGCCGGACTGGCTCCATCCTCTGTGATCCGGGCCCGGCCGAGGTGCCTCTGCTTTGGCAGGCACGACTGGGAGTCCCTGCCCTCTTGGGCTTCCCCGCCCTCAGTTCCCCCCCTTTTGCCCCTGCCTCACTTTTTTTCACAACCATCTGGGGTTTGGAGCCCCCCGGTCGCCCCTTCCCTCCCCAGGCCAGGCCCCATAGGCCCCCCAAATTCAATACCAATACGCCAATGGCAGTCCTCCAATCCATCCCCGCTCGCACGGGTTCGGGAACCAAGAGGTGACGCCCCGCTTTCGAGGCAGATGAGCCGAAATTCCCATTTTCCCACCTGCTTGACTCCCCGAGGTCCTTGTCCTGCCCTCCGTGTGCCCTTCTCCCTCTGCCCAACATTACCCCGAGCTCCCGCACCGCGAGCTTGCAAGACAGTCTTCCGCCCTGTCGCGCAGACTCTCTCCCAACCGCCCGCTCTCCCGGGCATCGCGCGATCTCCCTCCGCGAGACACGCATCCGCGCATCGCACAGCACACCTCACCCTCGCTCTGCGCTGCCCCCCTTCCCCGACCCCCCGGACCTCAGTCGAAGGTCCAGCGGATGATGCACAACGGCCGCAATCCCTCGCCACGAGGCGCTAGCATGCTGCCCGACCAAGACTCGGATGAGGGCCAGTTCCTCAGCGCCGACGAGAACGACCATGACCCGGACGATCTGGAGTCGATGCGCCTGGGGAAGCGCAAGCGACCCATATCTGTCTCGTACGTCGTCCCGCCCTGCACTGACCTGCCTTGCTTTGCCTTGCCTTGCCTTGCTTTGCCCTACCCTATACTACCCTTCCTTGCCCATCTTCAACCTCTCTTTTGCGCCGTGCTCTCGCCGTCTGTCCCGCGCAGACTCGTCGTCGCGCGTCTCGCACCCTCGGGTGTTCTTCACCAGAGACACCCTATCCCACCCCCCTCGGCGCCCCGCCGTCGTCCTACTCCGCCCTTCCCTCGGCCCGCTGCCCTCTGGTTGCGACGTCGTCGTTGCGCCTTCGGGTATCTTTATGCGCCGCCGCTTCCTGCCCTCACCCATATATCCCATGACCTCCCAGCCCAATGACGTCCTCGCCTGAACACGTCGAGTCCGAGAAGAGCGTCGAAGCCGAAGCTAACAGTCGCGTTCCAAGATGTGAGCTCTGCAAGCAGCGGAAAGTGAGTCAACCTCAGCACCCCCTTCCATCCTTGGGCCGGCCTTCAACACCTAAACTGGGTGTCGACATGCACCTTGGCCGCCTATCATCCTGTCCGGTCACTAACCTCTGGTCCCTCCTACTCAGGTCAAGTGTGATAGAGGCCAGCCCTCGTGCGGCTGGTGCACCCGCAATGGCGCCCTCTGCGAGTACAAGGAGAGGAAGAAGCCCGGCCTGCGTGCCGGCTACGGGAGGGAGCTCGAGCAGCGCCTGGACAAGCTGGAGGAGATCCTCAGGACACACGCCGAGATCCTCCAGTCCTCCCTGACCGCCGGCCAGCAACAGCACTCGGTAGCCCACCACAATGCCGCCGCCAGCGTTCGCACGAGCAACCCGAGCCTACCGAGTGACCATGGCACCCCGAGAGAAAACGTATACCGACCCTCGGAGCCCGTCCGGACGCCACAAGCTGAGACTGCCCTCTTCCTACAGAAACCCGCCTCATACCCTACCTCCTCCCAGGCAATGGATTTCGCCATGCACCCCCCGACACCAGCCATACACGACTTCCAGCAGCAGTCCATGGGATCCATGCCGGCCCCTAATCACGTCACTTCACTGCAGCAGCAACAACAACAGCCCAGCTCGGCGGCGGCACAGGCCTACTATGGGACAAACCAGCAGACTCATCTACACTCTCCCGACGTTCCCATGTCGCAAGCAGGACAGAGCCCGGCCAGTCCTGACCAGGAACTTCCGCCATACGATCTCCTATACGCGCTGGTAGATCTCTACTTCAAACACATCAACACGTGGTGCCCCATTCTCCACCGCAAGACCACCCTCGACTCCCTCTTTGGCGCAACCACCGTGGAGGAGACGGATCGCATCCTGCTGCACGCCATCGTGGCCACCACTATGCGCTACTCTACCGACGCCAGGCTCACCGACGAGAGCAGGCAGCACTATCATGCAAACTCGAAGCAGAAGGTCCTGCTCTACGGCATGGAGAACTCTTCCGTTAAGTCCCTGCAGGCCCTGGTCATTCTCGCCCTGGACCTCATCGGCAGCAGCAACGGACCGCCCGGCTGGAACATCATGGCGCTTATCACGCGATCAGTCGTCCAGCTCGGGCTCGCCGTGGAAAGCAACTCCTTCTCGCTCTCGCCCAACTTCACGTCCATCTACACGCTCAGGGCCATGATCCTCCCTGAGCCCAGAGACTTTATTGAAGAAGAATCCCGGAGACGGCTTTTCTGGATGATCTACCTACTTGACCGCTACGCCACTATTGCGACGGCCTTTGAGTTTGCGCTCGACGACAAGGAGATTGACCGGACATTGCCCTGTCGAGACGATCTATGGATCAAGAACCAAAAGGTAGAGACACGCTGGTTCCGGACCCACGACCACGCCGAAGAGATCAACCCCGAGTACGACGTCAACAAGCCCGAGAACCTCGGCGCCTTCTCGTACTACATTGAGATCTTGGCCATACTCTCCAAGGTCCACAAGTTCCTCAAGCAGCCCGTGGACATCAGCGCTCTGAGCGATGTCGAGCAGTGGCAGATGAGATACAAGGAGCTCGACAATATGTTGACTTCCTGGAAGTTTGGCCTGCCTGGTGAATACGGCAACATGGCCAAGCTCTTCCAGCCCGGCAATAAGACGCTCAACTGTGGATGGGTCATGCTTCATGCCACCTACCATACAGCAGTCATCAGACTGCACTCATCGGCGGCGTACCCCACCACCCGGTCACCCATCTTTACCCCCTCCTACAGCGCCTCGCAACGCTGTCACGGCGCGGTGGAGAACATTGCCGCGCTCGGCGAATTCGTCGTCAACAATGGCCTGCTGACGAAGCTGGGGCCCCCCTTTGCCTTCACCCTCTGGGTGGCTGCGCGCTTGCTCCTCGTTCACGGCTCAACTGTGGAGCACAAGCTGTCGCCGCAGATTCAGTTCTTCGTCGACACCCTTCGAGAGATGGGTCGGTATTGGAGGGTGGCGGCCCGTTACTGCGAGCTGCTCCAGCGGGTGCTTGACGAACACCGCGACAGCGAGAGGACGGGCGACGGCGTGACGCCAAGCTCCGTGAAGATCCTTTCCGACATGCGCAGGACAGCATTCGATCTCGACTTCCTCATCTCGAGACAACCTCGCGCCAATGGTATGCCTACCCACAGCCGTCGGCCCAGCGTGACTCCTGCGAGGACTCCCGCCCCGAATGACCTCGAGTATCTGGACGTCTTCGACTTCTTCAACGTCCCTCGCCTGCCGTTCGGAGGCGAAAACATTGCGGGTATGCAGCAACCATTGATGCACCCCAACGGGCAGAACGGTGTCACTCCCGGCATGGACGGCGGCACCGGCGATGCGAATCAGCACGCGCCGCCGCCGCCTCAGGGCCAGGTGCACCCGCAGGTCAGCAACGAGTTCAACATTACAAACTTCATGGTCGACGCCAACAGCGATTGGCTCTTCAAACAAGAGGGCGGCAAGTATCTCCAATGATCTCCAGACTACGGGGCAGGTCATGCAAGTGAGGGAGGATGGATGGGTGATTCGAATGAAAGGGCTAGGGCCGCCCAGGGAGTTTTCTAAGGCCGGCAGCGATGATGAGAGGGATTGATACCACGACCAATGTTCAAGGCCAGCGAGGACATGTTTCGCCTTTTGGGATGACTTATGGGAGGGAAGGGGTTGGCGAGCCCAATGTACGATACCGGAGAGCGCAAAAAGGGGCTTGTTCGGTACGAGTAATATGCAAGCATTTACATCTACGGCCTGGAATCAGGGCAAAGCTGATGCTGATGAAGCTGTACCAGACGATCTAGATTCTTGTGCTGGGTGCGTTTCTGACACGGGGGTGAGCCGTTCTGGGGCGTCTCGACATGCTGGGCAAACCGAGAGGCCTTTAATCCCGGGTCTCCGCCGCAAGCGCCTTCTCGATACCATCGGCCAGAGCCTTGTGCGCCCTCGTTCCACTATCACGGTCTCGTCAGTCGCGCAGTCGAACAACGTCGTGTCAGAGGGGACTCACATGTGACCGCTATCGAACCAGAAGTACTCGGCCACCGGGACCGGGCACCCAAACTGGGCAGGGTTCTCAATGACGGCAGGCCACTGGTCCCGTCCGGAGCAGAAGTTCGTCGTGTTCGTGATGCCGTGTGGGGCGGGATCGTCCAGGACGCCGTGGAGGAGGGTGTTGGCGTCAAAGACGAGGGCCCTGGCGTCTTCGTGGGCGGCCTCGAAGGCGGCGGACTGCGTGCGGAGCTCCTCGTCCCACCAGCCGATCTCGGTGGCGTTGGGGGTCTTGCGGTCCCGCACGAGGTTGCCGGGGTTGCGGTCCAGGGGGGGCAGGTTGAGGAAGAGGAAGTTGTGGTAGCCGGCGTTGTAGAGGTCGGCGGAGGCGGTGAGGGTGGCGGCGATGTTTTCGGCGTAGAGCTGGCGGGAGGTGAGGTTGAGTTTGTCTACCAGGACTGGGGGGTTAGTAGACGGATCTGGAGTTGATGGAGGCTGGCTGGGGGACTGGAGGAATAGGAGGCTGGAATATGGGACACGGGACCCCATGATCACGTACATGCGTCGTTGATATCGTTGATACCGATCCAGACAGCCACGAGGGCCTTGGAAGGGTCGAGGCACGTCTTGCGGCGGAGGACGGGGTCGGCCCAGGTCAGGTACTGCTGGGTCTGGTTGACCAGAGGCACGGTAAAGGGCCAGTGGAGGGGGAGGATGGCCTCGGCCGTGTTGGCGCCGGCAAAGGCAAAGTCCCACAGCTGCTTCTCGCACTCGACTGGGTAGTGGCGGCCTTCCTCGACGGCGCAGCCGGTCAGGTGCTGGATCCAGTTGGGTCCGCCGGCCGACTGGGCCGTGTAGTTTTGATAGATGTAGTTCTCGAGGAGCTCCTCGGGGGTGAAGGAGAAGTTGCCCGGGAGGTAGTCGCCGATGAAGCTGTATTTGTAGCGGCCGTGGAGGCCGTAGGCGTAGGTGTAGGAGTCTCCGAAGGCGATGCTGGGGGGGGGGGATCAGCTGGAGGGTATGTTTGTTAGAGAGTTTCCGGGAAAACTCACACATGCTTGGTATTTGCCCAGTCGATTCCACGGGAGGCCACGAGCCCGCTGCTCAGGAGCAGGGCGCCGAGGGAGAGAATCGCACGTCCCATTGTATCTACGGCACGGGAGCAAACGTCTAGGAGGAAGGAACACTGTGAGGTCCTTGGCCAGCCCTCACGGGAACCCTGGCCTATGTCTATTTATCCATGCCCCGTCCAGTGCTCTCGCCATGAGGCATTCGGGCGAAAGGAGGGCGGTTCCATCGTGCACTTATTGGTGGAATGGCGTCGTCCCTGAGCGGCGGTGGGCCAGGGCATGGGGTGGACAGAGTATGGTCTAGTGGTGTTTTCCCGCAAAGAACGGCACGACGATCCTGGGCGCTGTGTGTGCCGAACTCCCCAGGAAACCCCGACGAGCGGTTCGCGGGGAAAACGGCTCGATGCGGGGAGGGCCCCCGGTCGCGGCGGAGGTCTCGGGTCATCTGGCAGCGGAAGAGTCGGGTTGGCCAGGGGGAGACGACTGGTCAGGGGTCTGGTGAGTGCGGAATTATCCGCTCAACGGCGATGACGGAATCCAGCATGTATATCAGACGACTTTTGGAGTAATTAGACGGCAAAAAATGGCTTCAAATCACTAAAACATCTAGGGGTATCATGCGCCATATCTACTAGGCCAAAATCCGCGGCAGAGGCTCTCTCTCGTCCTCTTTCACCGCTCCATGCGCTCGTCGAAGATGAAGTCGACGTTGAACTTGTCGTCACCCTTCCACACCTTGGAACCCGAGTTTTGCGAGGCCACGGCCGCGCGGGCATCGGACATGAGACCGCCGGGTCCGCTGGCGAAGACCATGGTCCGGCCCATCTCGGTGCTCTCCACAAACTCCCTGACAAGAAGGGCGACGTCCGGGTGGCCGACGCCGGAGGACCGCAGGCTGGAGGGGCCCCTGACGTTCTTGACCCGCGCGCTGGCGGTCTTCTCGTCGTCACCGGCCGCTCCGTCGGATGACGGCTCGGGGGAGGGGCTGAGGCTGGCGGCGTCGCGGGTGGCGAAGATGCGGACGGTGACGCCCATGTCGGCCAGGGTGTCGAGCTCGGGCTTGACCCAGTCGGCGTCCCTGGCATGGCGGACGACCCAGACGAGCTCGAGCTTGCGGGCGGGCTCGGAGGCCTTGATGCTGAGAAGGGCGGGGAGGACGTAGGTGATGCCGGTGCCGCCGGCGATGCAGAGGATGTTGGCGTCGGGGGTGACGTTGCGGGTGATGGCGTCGCCGTAAGGGCCGGTGAGGATGACGGGAGTGGTGGGAGTGGTCTTGCCGTCGGCGGGGGAGGCGGCTGCGATCTTCTTGGCGGCGAGCTGGGCGACCTTCTTAGTCTCGCCCTTCTTGGCGCGGAAGATGTACGAGTGCTTGGTGCGGCCGTTGACGGTCTCGGGGGCGTTGAGGGGGGTGAAAGGGTGAGACTGGAAGATGCTAGACTCAGAGAAGCACAGGTAGAAGTGCTGGCCGGGATGCCAGGCCTCGTGGGGGTGCTCAAAGTCGAGCCTGACGACGTCGCCCTGGTCGGGGTCGGGGAAGGTGGTGATGGCGGCGTGGGCGGCAACGAAGCCCCTCTTGGCGCCGTCGACGAAGTTGTAGTGCATGAGGAAGGTGCGGGCGAGGCGGGCGGCGCGGTCAAAGAACCAGAGCAGGATGCCGGGGATGAGGAAGCACGACAGCTGCTCCCAGTGGCCGATGCAGGCGCCGATGTAGATGAGGGCGAGGATGTAGTGGGCCTTGCGGAAGAACTCGTAGCCGGTCAGGCGGATGACGGGAGGCAGGGAGAGGACGTAGAGCATAAGCAGCAGAATCATGGCGACGACGCCCCAGATCATGTAGAGCTGGACGATCCACTTCTGGGCGACCTGAGGCTGGGGCTGGTAGAGCTTGACCTCGATGACGGTCCAGCCGATGGTGTGGACGACGGACTGGATGACGATGATGTAGCCCAGCCAGCGGTGGAGGAAGTTGAAGTTCTGGTAGGGGATGCCGGTGAGGACGGAGAGGAGGGACTCGCGGTTGGCGAGCATGACGGAGAGGGGTGTCAGGGCGTAAGCGAGGACGCCGACGCGGTCAGAGAAGGGACCGAGAGAGGAGCGGGTGTTGTACAGGCCCGGGTTGGCCTTGACGGGGGTGATCCAGATGCCGTAGACGATGCCGCAGAAGGAGAAGATTGTCAGGTAGCCGGCAAAGACGGCGAGGATGGTGACCTGGAGGCGAGTGGTGCGGCCAAAGACAGGTCGCCACATGTCGGTGAGGAAGAAGCGGTTGAGATGAGCCCAGAGGGCGTGACGAAGGCGAGTGACGGTGCCTTCGGGTCTCCGGCGGCCGGCCTCGATCTCACCGGCAGCGGCGAGGGTCTGCTGCTGGTACCGGGCGGACAGGGGCGGCAGAGCGCGGCGGACGAGAGCCCAGATGAGGAGGATGCCGCCGATGGAAGCCCAGAGGATGCCAGTGTAGACCATGCCCACATCGTGAGCGTCGTAGACCACATCGAGGTATGTGCACGAACCCGGGTCGTTGACGCAGGGGACGACGCGGTCGGCATATCCCCAGTGGTGGATGACGGACTCTGCGGCATCGTGGTCCTGGATGTGCTGGCGGGCGACGAGGACGGAGGAGGGTGTGATGGCGTCCATGGCTAGCGGGAGGAGGTGGAAGCTCTGCCCGATGGCTTGGATGGGGGGGACTTGAACTGATGACTTGAAGTTCAAGGAGGCAACGGTCTGCTTGGCCGAGAAACCTCTCGTGGTGGGAGGAGCGGCGAGGAGGACATCTTAAACGGCTGGCTGATGCTGTGTTGGTGGGCAGTGGTGTACCAGTAGATAGATTCTGAGGGCCAGGGGCCTCGGCGGCGATGTGAGCAAGTTTATTTTTTACGGGGCGGGTGAGTCCGTTTCGAGCCCGTCTGGGATCTCGGCCTCGTGGGGAACAGTGTACCTACTAGTAGTGGTGTGCTCCGACCCTTGGAAATTTGTGGCCTTCAGCACCGGGGAGCGGCCCCACCCAGTGGTTCCAGAGGCCGATAGCGACCCGTTCTAGCGCGCCCCGAGGGCAAGTGGCGCGTCCATCACCACTGGGCACTTTGGGAAGATGCATCAGCCAAGCTGAGTAGATTGAGCTTCATATGAAAGGACCACTGGTGATATCTTCCAGTAAAGTCAAGTGAGCATTGGCTGCCACACCAAGACGGAGAATAGGCAGCGACTGCCGGAAGAGGCGCCCAACCAGGCGGAGGTGTGCCTCCTTGCAATATCGCGAACCACCGCAAATCAGCAGGCAAAGCAAGAAGCACTGGACCCCGCATTGAGCACTGAACACCCGACAACTTGCGCATTCGATCTCACCCACACGTATCGACCGCATCGTGGCGTGCGTCCCGACGCCTCTGCCGCGCCATGACCATGCCAACATGCATGGTCATCAATGGTCAACCTGCGCAGTCGGCAAATAAACTCACTCGACCTGCCCATCCGGGTCATTCTTGGCCAGTTTCCCGACAGCAATGGTTCAGTTACAATCGAATATTGCCCGCTGCGCACGAATGCGTGGGTTTGAGGCAGTTAGTGGATCACAGCGGGGGAGCGACGAGACATTGGCACGCCCGGCTAGGCCCCCTGGCCCCCGGGGATTCCCCGTCCCGCACACCTACGGCCAATCCCGCGCGCGAGAGATTGAGCAGGAAAGAGGCAGGTGCTGTCGATCTCGGACCCTTGGTGGCATGGCGGGGTGTCCGTGGGCGGGTTGGTGCAGGGGAGGTGAGTCCACCAGGGGGTGGGAGCTACGGCTTCGGGCTACTCCCACCGACTTGGGTGGATTAGGTCCGACTGCTGGCGTCCGGGTGCGCAAGTTTCGAGCAGTTTGATTCATCACCGGCGGCTTCACCTTGTCTTGTCTTGTCGGCCGCGCCGCCGACGTCTTTCTTATCTATCCTTCTCTAAAACTAGCCTCGTCGGTTGTGTTTCCGAGCTTCTTCCATCTCCCCCTCCCTCATCGTGCTTGTCAGGACTGTTCGCTGCAGAGGCATTGTCACGTCCCTCACGACTTGACGACTTCACGGACCCCCCTCACACCGCAATCATGTCGCACTCTGCCCACGGCGGCGATGCCGTCGAGTGCAAGGTTTCCGTACGTTGCCTTCCCTCCTCGTTCCCTCACACCTCGACTCCCACTGACCTGATGCGCTTTGCAGATGCTCTGGAACTGGTACACGATTGATGCCTGTGAGACTCCCCAAACACCCGACAATTCCCTCCTCCAGTCATACTGACATCCCCTCTCAGGCTTCCTCGCCGAGTCGTGGCACATCACCAACAACGGCGCCTTCGCCGCCAGCTGCATCGGCGTCGCCCTCCTCACCGTGTGCCTCGAGGTCGTCCGCCGCCTCGGCAAGGAATACGACGCCCTCCTCCTCCGTCAATTCCACGCCCGCGCCGCCGAGCTCGCCGCCCTCCCCAAGGCCCAACCGCCCACCACCTGCTGCGACAACAACGACCAGCCCACCTCGGCCGCCAAGCCCGTCCTCATCTTCCGCGCCTCGCCCCTCGAGCAGCTGATTCGCGCCGTCCTGCACGCCACCTTCTTCGGTCTCGCCTACATCATCATGTTGCTGGCCATGTATTACAACGGCTACATCATCATCTCCATCATCCTTGGCGCGGGTCTCGGAAAGTACTTGTGCGACTGGCTGGTCTACAAGGTCAACGTTGCCGACGCAACAATGGCAAAGGGTGTCGAGGAGCCCACCGGCTGCTGCGGCTGAGCAGAGGCGGCCGACCAGCGTGCTGTCATTCCAACTTGTAGAGCGTTATTTGTCGTTTTTAGGAGTTATACCCCGGCCAACTAGACAGGCGTAGAGTTCATGGTTTCAAAAGAACGCTTTTCGAACAACCTTTGCGTATGACTTGAAAGTGGCTGCAGTGGTGAGAATAAGCCGTAGGACGAAACAGATAGGCTGCCCCTAGAGATTTCCGGCTGGAGGGTGCGGGGGCGGGGCCGGCGCCGGAATGATCAGCGTCTCACCCTCCCGGTCCGGCGCCGGCCAGCCCGGACCTTTTCTGCGAGCGGCGGCCCGATCGGCGGCTAAACTTCATGATCCGGGCCACTGGGGGCGGGTTGTCTCTGAGAAGGAAGACTTGTGTACACAGATTGAACGCGGCCGCCGCCCTCCCAAGCAGCATGCCTTCACCACATCAGGAGTATGCCATCATTCAAAGTCATAAAACCAGTCTTCATCCACGGGAGGGTCAAGTGGAAGTACAGGACGTCTAGACCCAGGTGCCTCCTATTGTCTCTGCCGCCCTGGCCCATCCTGATGCAACCGTCCCGCGCAGTGCTATGCTAATGCAGCCAAATGTATCCCCAAGTCGATCTACCCTTCTTCGCCTTCCGTCTCTCAACCCCTTAAATCGAAGCCTTGACCTTCGCCGGGCTATGAACGCCATGGAAGCCCAGGCCAACCGCCATAGGACACTCCGCCCGACCGAGCTCCTTCAACGTCTTCGCATCCAAGCAGAGGAGGTAGCTCCGTCTCGCCTCCCCGTCAAGGACGAGACTCAGAAGCACACCGTCATCTTCCGCCAGAGTCTCGCCCTTCCCCGCTGGCCGCGGCACAAAGATGGGCTCGCCCGGCGTGTGGCCGTGCGGACAGCCGTACAGAACAGCCTCCTGGGTGTCGACGTCTGTCTTGGCGATAGTGTCGAGCAGCGTGCTGCGTCCTCGGTTGGAGAGGCTGTATACATACCGGTACCGTCTGCACTGGTATGCCGGGCTGATGGTCGGGAGTTCGCCCACGTGCGGAGATGGCACGGAGAGCAGGAACTCAGCTGTACCTTGTATGGGGCGAACAGGCTTCTTTTTGCCCGCGTCTGAAGGAAGATGGAGACGGAAGCGAGAGAGACGGGCCTGGGCGTTGCGCAACCTGTCGCCCTGGCCCCACCAGGCAGCCGTGGCGCCTTCTCGGTTCAGGAGAACGTCGTAGTAGAAGCCGCGCATGACATCGTGGTCCGGGTAGTCGATGACATCGCAATAAATGTCGGTGCCCGAGCCGTCAGGGGACGCCTCTTCAAACGCGTTGACAGAGTGGAAGAAGAAGGCCGCCGGGCTATCAAAAGTGGCCACCAGCCCAGCGCCACCCCTGCGGTCGATGACAAGCCACTTGCACGGCTTGGACTTGTCAAAGACGCAGATGGCGTCGAGGAGGTTGCGCTCCAGCGGCACGCTGATGCCGTATAGGCCGTAGTGCGCGACGGGGACGCATAGGACGACGTAGTTTGCGGTCATGAAGAAGCTGTGGATGTAAGCGCCCTTGATGCTGGTGTCGCAGATGGTGGCGACGATGTCGGTCTTGCCCGTTGCCGCGCTGACCCTGAATATCCTGTACGTGGCCGCTCTGCCGCCAAAGTCGAGGTTGAAGTTGTACATGTCCCCTGTCTCGGGATCGCGCTGGGCGTGGGCGCAGGAGCTGGGGCCCTTGAGGAGGGGGTGCAGGTCTGACTGCCTGGCGATGCCGATGGGCTCCAGGGTTTTGGGATCCATCTCGAGAAAGGGGCTGGCGTCGGTGCTGGCCCAGACGCCGTTTCGGTGGCCGCCCGAAGAGAGGGCCTGCTTGCTGCCCTCCGCGGAGCTCGTCATGCTGGGCATATCGGTGTGAACGGCGACGCAGATGTTCTCTGTGGGGTCGGCTGGCTGGAACAGGCTCATCACCTTGCCAAACAAGCCGACACATGGATCTCTTCGCTGACCAAATGTGAACGAGTTTCCCAACCCCTTGGCCCGGATCCTCTCTATGTGACCTTTGGCCTGGTGCCGGGAGGTGTATGTGACCCTCGTCTTGCCGCCGGAGCTGAAAGGTTCGTCCGCGATGATGTCGAAGCGGTGAGTGTGGGCAAAGCCGTCGAACCAGTGGGTGACATAGTGGGTGCCTTTGGGGGTGTTTTCGACCTTGCACCCGCCGGGTCCTGTGCGAAAGAGGGAGCCGGCGGCCCAGGCTGGAATATCGCCATGAACAGCCAGCTCAATGGGACCACGCTCTTCTGTCAAGCCGTCAAACTGCGTCTGGAGTCAGCAGAGAACATGAAGACAAGGTGTGTTGTGAGTATTGCTTACCCCGGCTTCATTGGGCCAAGACTTGTAGGCCTGAGACTTCATGTTGTCGATGAACTCTTGTTGGTCTGCGGCCTGGTCCTGAACCGTTCGCCGCACCGGGGCGACAGTAATAGTTGAGGGGTCTGCTGAAGGCATATCGGATTTTGAAAGTATGTACTCGAAAAGAAGGGTATGGGAAGAGAGGTGCTTGGGGTGATGATGGCTACTGGGGTTCTCGGTCTCTCATATATGGATGGTGTTCAACACCTCCAGAACGAGTGCCTGGCGGTCAGTATAGAAGTGAAACACGTAGGTTCGTAGCCTTGCCGGGATTCAGGCTGCAAGTTGCCGTCGGATATTGATCAGCGCCGTAGCAGAAAGTGTTGTTGCGCTGTGGCCTTTGCCCGAGGCGACGTGCGTGTGCGACCCGAGGCCAGGGGAGGCTAACGAAGGCGGAATATTCCCGGCTCAGTAATTCAAGTGGCTTGAACTGCGGTGCGACTCGTGGCAACGGGTACTGGAGGCGGGCTTATGGGACGAGGTCGAGATGCGACGGGTAGGTATCTGAGGGGTGAGTGAGGGACCGGATGTAGGCAAGTCGAACGCGGGCATGCGAGTGAAGAACACCAGCTGCCTGATGAATAGATGGGCAGAAGGCAATGTGGGATTATAGAAGAAGTAAGGTGTTGCCTGTTGCAATGTGCTAATAGTAGCGGTCAAAGAGGCAAGAACGGTGAATGTCGAAAGGGAAGGCGTCGCCAGAAGCCACTGCAACAGAGAGCAGAAGCACCCTCGGCCAGGACACCACAGCGCCAAGCACAACAACCTCGCCCCTCGGCCATGCCACGAGACCGAAACGGATTCGAGGACGAGTCGATTTTAGCGTGCCTCAGCAGACGAAGAACAAGACCACGACAGGACGGGACGGGACAAGGACAGCCCAGGCCAGGGCGGAATGGGGCCGATGTGGCTTTCGGAGCTAAGAACGGGACCACGCCGGACAGAGAAGGCCAAGTCACGTACTTGGTACGCACATGCCAACTACTTCCAGATCGACTGGGAGAGTCAGGCAAAGTTGGCACCCGACCAGCACTCCCAAAAGGGATGATTCCGCGGTGGGAAGCCGTCACGTCCCGACCACCAAGGCCCGGGGGTCCCGGATGGTGACGGGTCGGCGACGTTGCCTGACGGGCGAGTGCGAGTGCGAAGTCGACATGGATGTGATGTGACGGCGTCATAGATTCCTCTCTGGTGCCCGCTGGGAAGTTGATTAGGCCTTGGCAGCCCACTGCAGGAAAACATAGCCAGCAATCTGGAGCGAGATGCAAAAGCCGATGTCTACGCACGTAACATGGCGTTTCGTGCGAGAAGATGGGCCGCCAGCCGCACGAGGAGATCGGAGCAAGTCCAGATGGTACACCCCGAGTCAGGGAGGAAGAGAGAATCGCAGGGACCCGGTCGGGAGGACTGCTGCGAGCGTCCAAGCAAGTACCGTCCTCGCTAAGCTTGTCCAATCACAGCGGACCCGAGTTAGCGGAACTGCCACCGGAAGAATCGCTAGACCCCGCCCACCACATGGCGCGTGCACCCGCTGCGGAGGATGGAAGATATCGTACTAGCAGGACATCACGGCTTTCGCGTGGTAGAATGATAGCACCCATCCATCGCCCCTGCACGGAGCCCACCGCCTCGGGACGTCGACAACACGGCCTCCACTATTGACTTTCACTTTCCGCTTCACGACATCCATCACATCACATCACTGCCCAATGTCCGACCTCCCTACGCGAAGAGGACAAATAAACAATTGCATTCCGCCGCGCGAGGCGCCTCTTCCGTGGCGGTGAGCTCGTGCTTCCGTCCTTCATGTTGTCTCCTCCAGCTGGCATCGCCAACCTCCACATGCTTGGATCCCGAACAGAGTAGCACAATTGACAAGTGCGCCTATTTGCCAGTCCTATAATCAATCGAGTACTCAGAAAGAAATCTAGACAATGACCAACGCCCTCGCACCGGGATCAACCCTCCAGACCACTCCAGAAAACAGCATCCCATCCCCTCGTCCTCAGCCTGAGCCCTCTCTCTTCTGCTTCACCACCCAGGACGCTCACCCCAATAGCCTGGCTAGTCAACTCTTCTCCTGTAAAACGCTCCGTCCTACGCTGCAAGCCCCGTCGTCCCCCACCTATGTTCAGCGACAAAATATCCACGGCGAGGAACCGAAAAGGCCGTCTCCCTGCAAACGGGACACTTCATCGGCCCGTCAGGCAGCAGACTGGCCCAGTGATTAAAAAGACAACGCCGGCCGAAGATGTGGCTGCAGCCAACAATCCTCACCGGGGTCTCGCCCGCGCTGAAGTCGTCCACCTTTTGGAAGAAGGACCCAAAATACTTGCCCCTCTCGACGGGCAAGTCGTCGCCCTCACCCAGCACTGTCGGCTCCGGGCTTGCCCGCTGAACCCCGCCGCCTGTCGCCTGCAACTCGGGGCTCTGGGGCTCGTACCGCTGGTCGGGGTTGTCGTAGTAATCCGCGTAGCAGAGCGCACACTCCCGATGGTTGTCGTCTAGGTTGTTGAACTCCTCATCAACCACGACAACTGTGATCGTGTCCACAACTTCTTCAAGACGGTTGTAAACCGACTCTTCAGCCTCCCACCGTCGCCTGTAAATGCCCACCCAGGCCCTGGCATTGTTTCGCGCCGTCTCGATGGTTGCGCGCTTAAAGTCTGTGTTGACCTGTCGGCAGACTTCTTCCAGCTTTGGATGGCAGTAAACTAGCCCGCAGGCTCCTCGGACGAGGCGCTCCAGGATGCAGTTGAGACGTTGGCGTGTGAGACCGACGTCTTCTGCCATGAGGGTTGCCAGAGTCCTGCAGACATCAATTGCCTGCTTGTGAAGGTCGTCGCTCGGTGTCGCCCCTGGAGACTCGGCCGCGATTTTGGCAACTAAGATGCCCAAAGTCAGTACATAAACTCTGTGAGGTTGGTCGATCGCCTAGAGGGGAAGAATGTGAGGAGGGGGTCCATACCAGCATCGGCCTGGGCCTTCTTGCTGAGCGCTTCAAAGTGTAATCTGATCTCCTCAACTTCCTCCTTCGTCCGCGGCGGCTGCCGTGCCCGGCCTTCGCGAAACAACACCCCTGCCTCGAGCCTGGACTTCTGCATCATTCTGTTTCTCTCACCCATCTGTTCCACGAGTTCTTGATCTTTCACATGCTTGCTGCCCATCATGAACTCCCGCATGCGAGTATTGGTCTGGTACCGCACAGCGCTCGCCGGGTTGAATGCGAACATGCCGAGCTCGTCTATCTGAGCGAGGCAGCTGCACTGGATATATGTGTGGCTGTGCTCCTTGCACTGCTCTTCCTCTTTCATCTGCATCCAGTGATCCAGGAACTTGTCGCGGTCTTCGTTGTATACGTCCATGGCCTGGCGGTTGGCTCTTGAAAGCCCAGTGGCCAGGACCAAGCTGAGGTAATGCGCCCATTGCCCGATGTCCAGGTCCACAAGGTTCCCTTTCGGCGTGTTGAGGGAGTCGTACCCCGGACTCGTGATCTTTGGACCTATCGAGAGGGGTCCGCCGGTCTTGGGGCGTGCCACTTCAGGACTGCCGGCGCACGCCGGGCAAGCATACTGCAGGTACAGCTGTCGTCGCTCCCAGAGGTCTTTTGGGCACGCAGACAGCTTCGCGCAGAGATTGTTGTACTTGAAACGATGGATCGAGAAGCCCTCCAGGGCGGGACAGCGGTAGATCCGAACTTCTCGGATGCACATGGTGGCGGTTTGTCCTCGTTGCGGGCGGGGTGTCAAGCGGACTCGGGTCGAGTGTCGAGGCCGCAGCAAGTGTTGCAGGCTGAAAGCGTGTGGGTTGAGGGCTCGGTAAAAGCGTGAATCCCACCAGCTTTCGATGCCCCCCCTACCTTTGTCCGAGTTCAGGAGCATAGAAACCAACAACGGCTTCCTTTGTGCCTTGGTGACTGGGAACAATAACATCCCTCGCGTACCTCGGCGCCCCCGGACCCTTGCGCCGGGCTTTGTTTGGAAATAGATGTCATGAGATGGTATTTGCAGTCCTCGAAATACAACAAAGGAGTCCCGACCGGGGTGAGCCAACCCAAGTCCTGCGCCTGGCTTGGTAGATACCCAGCCTGCCGCCGTAAAACAATCGAAAGTCGTACAACTTAAACCTGTTGAAAACAAGAAGTACTCCATGCTTGGGTAGGGACGCCAAACAGTTGAGCGCCAGCATTACCTGCGCCCCGATCCGATAATTGTAACACTCCATGTCAAGCCAGCAAATCATTCTCGGTCGCCGGTCGCCGAGTATCCTAACAAAGAAACCGATGCCCCTGAGAGTATCAATGCCCGCCTCCCTGCGTCCTTGTGAAGGGAAAGCAGGCTCCTGAAATACAAGCTGCCAGGTTGTCAGCCCCTGGATTCTTGCATGAAAAAGGGACGCGGTGAACCCACACTTGCTGCGAGGGCCTTACGCCTCGAATCTTTCTTTGGCGCGGTCGATGCTGTCCCAGGACTCAAAGGACCGCAAAGAGGCATTGTCGGCATTTGCCCTAACCCGAGTCTCGGGGGCAGACGGGGAGACGCAGGGCGCTTGGGCGCTCGAGGAGCCCGACTTCTTTCCCACGACGGCCTTGAGCTTGTCGCGCAGGGAGCCCTTCTCCTTGGGGGCGGACTTGTAAATGGGTGGCATGGGGTAGCTGGAAACCATCTTGGCGGTTGTCGACAGGTCAAATTTGAGAGAAGAGAATTGGAGTAGTGAATCTGGTGGATGTAACGGCGATGAGACGAGAAAAAATGCGGCAAAGTCAGAGCCTTCGACGGCCGGCCTCACCGAGGCATCATCCTCTTATACCACTTACGCAATCGTGCCGTCCCCAAGCCCTCTCTCCCAACATGTCGCCCTGCCAGCCCCCGGCACCAGACGCATGCGACGTCAACATGGAGGTGGAGGGGTCCGCTTGGCACCCATCCCCTCTCGCCGCGATGCACAGGTGGCGTCGAATGCCGACATGTCCTCGACCCCTTGTCAATGGCAGCGGCAGCCATCACACATCCCCCAGCCGGCACTTTAGCCAGTCACGGCACATTTCCAACCCCCCTCGGGCGCTCGCCGCGAGGGTGGCATCCAAGCACCCAAGAGCGCCTCCTGGCGGAAAATCCTGGAAAAACCGAGTCATTCGGTGCCAACCGTGGGAGGGCGGCGTGCCCGGCGTGCGGGGGCATCTTGGGATATGTCGGCGAAGCGAGCCACTGAGCATGCGCTTCAACATGTTGGGGAGGGCGTGGTTGGGTTCCTTTGTGCTTCGCTTGTTATTTTGGCGAGGGGGGGATGGCATCCTCGGTTGGCCGCTCTTTTGAAGCTCGTGACGTTGTCGCTGAGCTGATGATACCACCGCTCGGCCGGAAGTCCATCGGATCGGGGCGACATAGCAATGACGACGTGGTCTGTACGCCAAGCATTTTCTCGCAGCCTTTCTGGAAGAACTTATGCAAGCTGAAAGGACGCTTGCGACCCCCTTGTATCGCCCTACCCAGGGTCTTGTTCGAGGGTCTCCATAGTCGATTGCACACCACCAGCTGTGGGCTGTCCGAATCGGCGACATTCTGACTGATGTGGATGCTTATCGTGAGCACCGAGACTGCCGACTACACCGACTCGTATGTTCGTGTGATGGGACCGACCCTTGCGAACTGGTGTGTAGCCAGCTGCAGTGTGCATGACCTCCACCCATCAACCGGTAGACAGCATTCGGGCACCGCACCGTGGGGGGCAGCACCAGAATCTGCAACCCCATCGCCATTGTCTCCTGCAGGCCTGACTGGTCAGGATCATGGCGTTCAGTCTGAGCGAACATTCAAGCGTGCTGGGGCCCAGGCGGGTGTGTCGGGAGTTGTCGGCAGCGCCCGTAAGAGTCAGGGGCGTGGTAGATGACAAAGGAAGAAAATAATGAATCCGACGGATATCTGATGACAACGACAGTGGGAATCCTCGACGGTAGATGAACTCGCGTTGACGACGGGTGCCAAAGTCAAGGTAGATGCCGCCGTTTGGCTCGATGCGAGGCCCTGCACTTGAAAGCACTACAGTCTTCCGCAGACTGATGCAAAACCATTCAACGTGTCAAAGCGTCGCCTCTGGTCGACTTCCAAATCGGATTATTTAAGAAGGGGCAAAGTTTTGAATCCGATGAAGTGTCGTTGACAGCGGGTCCGAACCACCGGGCACCGGGCGGGCGCTGGCGTCACTGCCACTGCCAGAGCTCGGGCCCCTGTACCTGTGCCGCCATTCCACCCCGCAACTGAACTGTACCAAACAAGGGCCCTCCGAAAGTAAACAATTCTCGACAGACACCTCCACGACCGATTGACAATTGCCGCCCGAGCAACCCTGCAACAGAAGACAATGGCCCCCAAAGAAGGCGAGAAGGAAAAGGACAGCTCAAAGGTCCACAAGCTCGCGCTGCGGGGAAGCGCGAAGCTGGTGGCCGAGTTTGTACGTCCCTTGCCCCACGATGTCTTCTTTCTGGACCACAGCTAACCATGCCTCCCGACAGTTCCAATACTCCATACACACGATCCTGTACAAGACTCCCGAACCCCGACGAACCGAACATCTGAGCCTGACATGCGTATAGCTTCCAACGAGGAGTCTATCCAGCCGAAGACTTCACAGTGTACGCCGACAACCTCCAAAACACCCGAACATGACGAAGCTGACCACATCCGTGCCACCAGGGTCAAGAAGTATGGCCTCAACATGCTCGGTTCGTCCCGCCACCTCTCGACCCAGTCCCCGAGCTAACAGCTCCAAGTCTCCGCCGACGACCAGGTCAAGGCATACATCAAGAAGATCATGAGCCAGCTCGACCGCTGGATGAAGTACGGCAAGATATCCAAGCTCGTCATTGTCATCACCAGCAAGGAAACAGGCGAGCACGTCGAGCGCTGGCAGTTTGACGTCCAAATCTTCGGCGGCTCCAAGTCCTCAAAGTCATCAAAGAGCGCATCCAAAGCCGCCGACCAAGAAAACGCAGCCCCAGGGTACGCTCCATCCTCCCCAACCCCTCCCTCTCGCCAAACACTAACCGCTCCATCCATCTAAGTGGCTCCGCCGGCGCCCCCCAGCCCGAAAAGACCGAAAAGGAGATCCAGGACGAGATCGCCGCCATCTTCCGCCAGATCACAGCCTCCGTCACCTTCCTCCCCCAGCTGGCCGACGAGTGCACCTTCAACGTCCTCGTCTACGCCGACGCCGACAGCGAGGTGCCCGTGGAATGGGGCGACAGTGACGCCAAGGAGATTGTCGACGGCGAAAAGGTCCAGCTGCGCGGCTTCAGCACCAGCAACCATCGCGTGGACACCCTCGTCAGCTACCGCCTAGCAGACTAGGGGTCGTGAGGGGCAGGCTTGGAGAGTCTTTCTTGGCTCTACGCTTTGTCGTTGCAATGGACATAACCGGCGCTCGGTGTTGGTCGGCGAAAAAAGGCGGCCCTAGAACCTTGCCTCATCAGGCATGTTTCACGGGTTCGTTGGGTTGTCATTTAAACTTCTTCATCGCAGGTATTGCTTTTTGTTTCATGTACAGCGTGCTCTATGATGCACCCATCTATCCCTCCGTTTCCCGTTTTCAACCGTTCGCCCCGTGATGCGTTTTTGTCAATGAATGTTCTTATCCGACCCAGTGCTCGCTTCCTGGTCTTCTTCGTTGCTCCCGCCGTGTGGGTATCATCAAACCCAATATGTCAACTCAACGCCGTTCTCGCCGCCATGCAACCACACTCTAGCTCAGGCCCTCTTGAAAAAGTACACATAGGCAAATTTGCGCATCTCGTCGACGTTGCCGGCCTCGACAACCTTTTCGTCGTTGAACAGAACCCACGATCCGGCAGGGCCGTTGGCCTCGGACTTGCGGATGAAGGAGACGTAGTGACTGTGCTGTGGTTAGCTTGGGGTCTTGATTTCGCGAGTGCGTTTTCGTAGACTTACCCAGCGTGGATGCTAGTTCCCTTGTGGCACACGATGGACCGGAGTTGGAAGTTGGCGGGCAGGTCGGCGCGGCCAGCGGCCTCCTTCGACTTGGGTGCCTCCGCTGCGGCATCGTCCTCGAAAAGTCCCTGGTCATCGGGGTGGCTGAATAGCCACTCGACGGCCCGCTCGACATCGCCACCCGTCTCCTTGAGAGCCTTCTTGGCCTGGGGCGCTCCGAAACCCATGCCGCCCAGCATCTCGATCTTCTCTGCGTCCGCAGCTGCGTCACCACCGCCTCCGCCGCTGAGAACCAGGGGCTGGTCGATATCGGGGTCCTCCATATGTCCAAACAGCCACTCCATGGCTGCGTTTGCATCGGAGTTGCCCGTAGCGTGCAGAGCCCGCTCGCAGCGGTTGCGGGGGAAGCCCATGGCCTCAAGTGTAGCGACTGCCTCAGCGTTGGGCACAAAAGCAGGCGCCGCCGCCTCGGGCTCATCGGGGAGTGCCTCCTCGGAGGGCTGCATTCCGCTGGAAAGGTACTGATCGAGCGGGAATGCCTCGTCGGGCACGATGATGGGCACGTCAATCTTGACAGGGACCCAGTTGACCTCGGCCATCTTGTTCACAACGACGGCCAGGACTTCGGGGAATGTCTTGAAAAGGGAGCGCATCGTGTAACCATCCTTGCTTCCGCAGGCCGAGCAAGTCAGCTCCACCGTCTCCATGGCCGTGAAGGAATCCAGACACTCCTTGAGCGCCACAGGCTTGTACTGGACACCTTGGTCCTCGGCGCCCTCGGCGACGGGCAGCTTCTCCAGCGGCACGTTGAGGATAATGTTGTCCTGCTCGACGGTCTGATAGCGGACCTTCTTGCAGCCGAGGCACTGAAGGCGACGCTCAATCTCGAAGCGGAACTGTTGCGTGGGGTCCTGGAGTCCTGCGGGGTGCTGGGACCTAGTGATGAGCTTGAAGAGATGCTGCATGAGGTCGTAGGCATCCTGCTGCCTCATGGTCGAGAACTCGGCGTGACCCCGGCCGATGAGATGCTTCAGCATGGCAGGCGCCAGTCCCTTCTGGTGCGGGACTTCAGGGGAGTGCTCTGAGACGAGGATATCCGGGTCGGGCTTGGAATAGCGGCCGGAGAGAAGTCCGTCTGCCACCTTCCTGAGCTGGGTCTCCAGGTCGACAGCGGGGTCCTCAACAGCCGGGAGCTCGAGATCAGCCTCGAAGTAGCGCGCCTGGAAAGACGGCATGTCAAAGAGACACTGGAGGATACTGGCGAGATAGCAGCTGTTGCCAAGGTTCTTGAGACCAGTCAGGCCGGGTCCATAGAGCGGTCGAAGCTCCTTGCCATCCTCGGAAGTCATGCTGAACTCCCAGCGTAGGTTCTGCTCGATCTGCATCTCCGTCAAGCTCTTCTCGGTCTTCTGCTGGTTGGCAAGAATGATGCCCCAGTGGGCAAGGTGTTGACCCAAGTCGCTATCGATCCTCTCCTCGTCGCACTTGTAGCAGTACACGTCGGCGGTGCCCTCGGGTGTGATGGATCCCAACTTGACCGCGACGCCGTGTCCCGCCTCGTTTGCGTGGCCCAAGGCGTGCGAGTTGCCGTCGACACCGCCCATCTGCTTCCGGCCGCATCCAAGGTTGCCGCACTCGAGGCAGAGCCAGAGGTTCTCCTTGAGATCACAAGCGGAGCAGTGGCCCAGAGCACCGGACTGGATCGTCTGGGCTGGGGTCTGCTGAAGCATGAGGATGTGCTCGCAGCTCGTGAGCTCCTGCTCCCACGCCTTGACCTCCTCCTTGCGAGAGAAGGTGTTTGCCTTCAGGATACCATCGATCACAGGGGCCAGCTTCGCATCGGACTTGTCAAGCTCCAGATCGCACTCGAGGCACTTGGCGGTGGTGTGGGTATCATATCGGTCCTCCTCCGTCTCGGCCGCGATGGAGAGCTTGGACATCTTCTGGGGAGGCTCATCTCGGGACACGAACTTGCGGGTTCGTCGAATGTTCAGGGCGAGAGGGTGGCTTCGGAGGACGCAGTGAAGGGCGGCATGGTTTCGGTCGGAAGTGCAGCCGCCGTTGAAGCACTGGAGGCAGACATCTAGACCGCTTGGGTCATCCTGCTGCGTGTCAGTTGTGACGAGGGAGGGACTGCCCGCATAGGGTACTCACGATCGAGTCGAAGCACTGGGTGCAGTCCTCGCGGTAGACAGACTGTGCCGGAGTCGGCAACCGCAAGTTTGCACCTTCGAGATGCGGGCAGGCCATCTTGTGGGTTTCTCTTCAACTAGATGGTGATTTGGTATTGTGTGGTTGATGTTGTAAGCTGCGAGGCAGCGACGGAGGGGCAAGACTGGTGGTGACCGTCCAGTTGGAACCTCAGGTGCAGTCCCACTACGACTGAGCTCTCACGGAGCTTTGCCCCGCAAACAGGCACCCCGCCAGCGGCAGGTGTCCAGGCAGGCCCCGCCCTTAGTGCTGTGTTCACGTAATCCAACCTTCTGAGTCCGAGCACAGTGCTTTCCCTTCCCTCGCCGCATTGGGCCGCTCGCTCCGTAAACGCAGCCGACGGCCAATCGGATGTACTTCGCGGGCGACTCGGCGTCTTATCAATCAGATTCCACCCACGTGACTGGGCCAGCCGTTTATCTCAGCTCTCGCTTCTCCGAGGGCCGAGCGGGCAATGACTTAATGCCCGATAATCGGCATTTTGATTGGCAGCCACCGAGATCGCCGGCCCGTCATCACAGGGCCCCAAGTCCCGCATTCCCATCTTTTTTGATGCCTTCGCCTCCCTCCTCCTCTTCCGTTGACGTTATCATTGCAAGACCTACACCTCATCAACCACCAACGAACACTGCAACCCTCAATACAGCGCCGCACTTTTCGACCTTTTGAGACGTCGAAACACGAGAACTCCGCCTCGACAACCATTCCCAACCCCATATCCATCCCTAGGACCGCCAAGATGCTCTCCAGGACCCTTCGCGCCGTCTCGCGCTCTGCGCTTGCGACTCCCCTGCGCCCGACCACCATCGCTCCCCGCCAGATCGCTCCTGCCGTCTCCATCACAGCGAAGCGGGCGTACCACGAGAAGGTGCTGGACCACTACTCTAGGCGTAGGTCGGCCCCATGAACTGCGATATATGGACGTACGCATCGGTACTAATACGTGTATAGCTCGCAACGTCGGTACCCTGAAGGGAGATGATGTCGGTTCCGGCCTCGTCGGCGCCCCGGCATGTGGCGATGTCATGAAGTGAGTTTTCCCCTCCTGGCCATGTCTTGCATTGGTTTTATCTGCGCCGCCTTGAACCATGGCTAACCGTCCCGCCTCCAGGATCAACATCCGCGTCGACCCTAGCAACAACACCATCTCCGAGGTCAAGTTCAAGACCTTCGGCTGCGGCAGCGCCATCGCCTCGAGCAGCTACCTGACCGAGCTCGTCAAGGGCATGACCCTCGAGGAGGCCGGCCGCGTCAAGAACACCCAGATCGCCCAGGAGCTCAAGCTCCCCCCCGTCAAGCTCCACTGCAGCATGCTCGCCGAGGACGGCATCAAGGCCGCCATCGCCGACTACTACAAGAAGAACCCCAAGGCCAAGCCGACCGACCTTGCCGGCACCGGCAGGACCGCACCCGTCGCCGAGGCCGCCACCATGTAAAGCGACCCGCGCACAATGATTGGTGGGAAGGTTTCAGGAGTATGAGAAAAGTATGAGCCGCAGCGGATGAGTCGGACACACGCGGGGAATCGGAGTTTTTGGGAGAATCAAGGTTCGAGTCTGGGTTTACTCTGCGGTTATCATGGGTCGTCACTTCAAGTTTCATCGTTTTCCGGAACGGGCGAGTGTCAGCGGACCGCCACGGGGACGGCGGCGGCGGCGGCGGCTGACCGCTGCATGCCGGTGCCATGGGGAGGGAGAGGCACCGGGCATAGTTTGTACAGATACCAGAGCTCTCGCTCAGACGAAGAAGAAGAATGCAAACGCAAAATCGTTTCTTCACGCCGGCCTTGTTTCGATGCCGTCACTTGGCCCAAGCTCGATCAAGGACTTGTCATGCCGAGCACTCCGGTCACTTCCAGTCAAACGAAACGTAACATGCCGTCTTCCGGTTATTGTCCTTACGCTGGGCACTGGCCAATCTCAAGCAAAGCTCCGTACGCCATGTCCCGCCCATCCCTTACTTCATGTGCGCCGTAGGTGGTGGCGGCGGTATGCCCCCCGATGCCATAGGCGGTTGGCCGTCGCCACTGGACGCCGCCGAGTCCGAGTCTTCGTCGGTACCGCGGTTTACAAAGTGCATTAAGACCGCCCTCACGACAATGCCGCC
Source organism: Plectosphaerella cucumerina (assembly GCA_020746995.1). Taxonomy (NCBI): domain Eukaryota; kingdom Fungi; phylum Ascomycota; class Sordariomycetes; order Glomerellales; family Plectosphaerellaceae; genus Plectosphaerella; species Plectosphaerella cucumerina. The sequence goes on along the minus strand of JAGPXD010000005.1, from coordinate 2,300,987 downwards.
CGAGACGAAAAGAGGGATCATTTGAGCGACGTCGGCAACGCCATTAACACCATCGATGTTGTTCCAGACGATAGTCAGCTCGACGGCTGCTGTCAGAACAGCGACCACAGCGGCCTTGGCAAATGTTGTGAGGTCCTGGACGACCTGGATGTGGATGCGCCTGAGGGGAGAAATTTATCAGCTTGATTCTGTTCGTTTTCCCAACTGGCTTGGGTTATCGTACCTGGCCTTCTTGCGACGGCGCTTGTCTGCCCAGAAAGCAAAGCTGAAGCCAGCCTTGACCATCAGAATCCCGGCGCAAACCACAAGAATCAAGATCCACAGGATGGCGTTCGACGCGACATAGGCGGTGTTTCCAAGAGACACCGGGCTGAAGAGGAAGCCGTATTGGTACGCCGAGCAGTCCTGTCCGGGCACGTATGTGGTCCAGAACCATATCGACAACGAGGTGATGGCGAGCAACAGGACAAAATTGAGGCCCTTGATGGCAGGGCTGACGGTCTCCTTGGGCCAGCGGAAGGGGTCCCAGTGGCGGTTGAAGCAGGTCACTGCCTTCCAGACGTAGAGGGGCACGAGGGGTAGGTAGATCCCCGCGGCGAGGAGGAGCACGATGTAGACGTCGGCGGGTTGGAGGGTCGTCATGGAGAGCTGGACGACGAGGCCGACAAAGGTCGCAGCCGAGAGGAGCAGGCCGAGAAGCTGGACGGCGGAGAGGTCGGCCATCTCGAGGTATTCTGCGAGGATGGCACCGAACCATTGGAGGTAGAAGGCGACGCGGATGCCCAGGCCGTAGAGCTCGGGCTTGCCCTGCACCTGGCAGAGGGACTCCATCACGGCGACGGGCGACGGCGGCAGCAGCAGATCTGGTGGGGGTTGAGGTAAGGAATGAGGGTTTTAGAGATTGAGCCGGGGAAAGGCTTCAGCTACGGATACAGCTACAGCTACAGCTACAACATGGCCCAGCCTGGTCGGGCAGCCAGGGGGAAAGCTCCTTCGACAGCGATTCGCATCTCCTGTCCGCCGGGGGGATGTGCTACGTGGGAAGCTGACAGACAGTCTGACATGCATCTCGCCCATGAGGGAGCGCCGGGGGTCCTGTGTGCGACCCCGGAGTTCCGGGCATTGGGGGGAAATGTCCAAATGCGAACGGGAGAGGGATAAAAAGGTCGCAAGGCGGCAAAAGTGCAAAGCATGTCGCCTCTACGCAGTGTGATTCCCCTTTTTGGCAGAACAACCGTCTTGTCTGGTTGGTCGCGTTGGAAAGCTGACGGCCGCCTCATCCAGGGCCGACTTGCATCAAGGAGGGGGCGGGACCTTCAGTGAAGAAGGCCCAGGGCCCTGTCTGCAGGAGGGAGGGGTTGGGCCATGGTGCCCGCATGGAGGCTGCGAAGAGGATTGGCTGGCGCTGACGAGAGTCTGCGGGCAGGGGGGGCGTCAGTGAACGTTCTAGTCTCGTCGATTGATGCATGGGGGAGGATGGGAGTGCAGAATCTCCTCGGTCGGCGCCGTGGGGGCGGCGAGAGGGGCTGCGAACTGGTGGTCTTGTTGCCTCCCCTCCCCCCGGAGCGATGTCGGGGGGGGCTGAGAGTCATGCCGAACAGATGGAAATGTCGCTCATGAGTGTGGATGTGCGCGCGGGGTTGCTCCTTTTGCCGGGAAGCAGATTGCGATGCCGAGGAGAACCTCGTGCGGCCGTCTTATCTCTCTCTCTATAGGTCGTGCACCCCCGCTTCTGTGCTCCTGTGTCCCGTGAACCGTCACGCAGGACTCGGCCGTGGTGATGGATATTCAGGCTTCGCGTCGGTCAAGCGCTGCACAGCCTCGTGGAAGGTCGTCCAGGGTGTGTCCATCTCGGTGCCCGATCTGGTTTGGGTCTTACGGAAACCGACGTGGTGGTAGACCGCCAGTATCGCGTTTCAATGGAAGGCTTCTATCGTGCGACGGAAGGTATCGGGGTGGTTGTTCCGGAAGACGGAGGTGTCGCCGGATGTCTCAGGGGGACTGTTGTACGGTGCTTCTTGGACACACTCATGATCGATTCCTCTCATGTGGCCCGACTTGGTGTGCTGGTCTTCCTTGATTTGGACGGCGCTATCTCTCTTCGGCCATGATCATCCGTAATGCAGAGGTCATGCTCTGGCATATCTATATGTCGTCCGGTGCTGAGTGAGCCGGCCATTCCGTGTCGATGCCCGGGGCACTAGTACCGAGACACCGGGGGCTAGCACACTGGAAGACCCGCTTCGCAGCCGGTGGCCCGCTCCACAGGCGGAGGGCGCCCGGAAGGCACCCGGAGCCACGCCGGGCTGGCACCGGCAGTGCGATGGATGCCGGAAAACATGGGGAATTATTGCAGCCAGAGAGCCATGGCTGAATCATGGCGTATAAGCTAGGTAGGACCCGTCTTCCGGCTGGCAACGAGATAGCGTGCTGATCTATGCCATGTGCAGCGGCTGGCGAAGACGCTGAATTGGCAGCAAGTAGTTGGATCCCATATCAATCTGTCTGGAGTTAAACAAGCCCGGCGTGCTAATAGGCCCTAAGTCATTGGCCCAGGAGATCGGAAGGCCAATTGAGGGCTTGGAGTCTAGTGAAGTCCGGAGGTACTGGAGGACTACCTTGTTGTCGCTGTGATGTGATCGACTCGAGCGCATTGCTCAGCCAGTCGATGGTCCATGAGGCGGAAGAAACAATGATGGAGAACGAGAAACCTGTTTTCGCGTCGAATCTCCGAGAAGAGAAAGACAAGAGACGTGGCCAACACCGCCGCGGGATTAATCAGTATTCCTGCGGAGGTCAGGCCACCGGGCAGCTGACGACTTCGGTCCAAGGTCGTATACGCCCCAGCTCCCGAAAAGGGACGAATCATTTCCTGCTCCAGGTGAGCCAAGCCCAGGGCAACTCACAACCGGAACTGGAGGCTGGAAATATCTCGGGCATGAGGCCCGGAGAGACATACATCGGCCGCGATGCCAAATACAGACTGTTTCACGAAGGTCGACCAGGGGCCACAATTCAGTATCTCCCAGTGCGACTAACCTCCGTGAGGCTGAGAGGACTAGACGACAAGACATGACACGGGAAGATACGGAGCGGCGCTTGCGGCAATGATAAACCCAGAGCCCCCAGCGTGTCGAAGTTGCAACGGACCTCAAGCACGAGGCGCAGGAGACGATGAGACCTGGCACACGCCAAGCGCGCGGCGCCTGGCGCCAAGCGTCTGCCTGTCGGAGGCCCGAGGACAGCCAAGCGGTGGCCCTGGACATGACTCGGATAGGGCTGGGCGGTTTGGGATAGGAACAGGGGCGTTGATGATGACGACTGGGTTGTTGATTCTTGGTGATGGAGGCCATGCAGGACATCCCGTGTTGGCGAAAGCTTGACTGGGTCCCTTTTCCTGCGACAAGTCACAAGTTGGAAGTGTGGAATGTGCTGGGATAGGTGAGCCGGGATGGACGCTGCGGCGGGTGTTTTCCGAGGCGGGCAAGGCGGAATGTTTCGGTCGAGGATGCGGAGGGAGGAAACGGGAGGCGAGGTCAGGTTGACCTTGGGCTCTGGGCATGGTGATCGTCAGGGCCGGAGGCGGCCCGCGAGCGAAAGCAGGGAGGGCACCTCGACATGTGCTCGACCTGCTTGGACCCCGTGCAGTGTCCATATTGTTTCTCCTTTTGCTGGGCGATGGATACGTAGGTGGACGTCCAACTTAAGCTTACTTCTCGCCTGTCACTGATAAGCATATCCCGACAACTCCGGCCCCTTGAAGTCAGGCCGGACGGAAGACGTCGAACCCGGCGGACCTCTTCCCGGTCTACCAATTCCCTCCCTCCCTCAACCCAACTTGAACTCGAAATACGTGAAAAAATCACACCAAACAAAAACACCTGCGACTCCAACGGGCGTCTTCCATTCGCGCCGTGTTTCCCGTGTTTCCCGTAAAAATAAACCACGCCCGTCGCATTACTTCCCAAGTTCCCCCCACCGGGGCCAAAGCACCTGACCCCGTTGAAAGCATTTATCTGCAGGCTCCCCCCATCCACCCCCTTCTTACTTTCCAACCCTTGGCCCTTTCTTGGCCCTTTTTCGCCAACACCGCGCCAATGCTTGGCTGGTCGTCGCTCCTGCGCCAGCTGCACCAGCCAAGCCGCCGCCAAGAAGGGACAATCCTGCCTCCTCTGCCTCCTGAGGTTTCGGTCTCGCAATTGATCACCGCTCCCAAGACGGCCAAGACCTTCCGCCGAGCCCGCCGAGCCCGCCGAGTCGCCCCCTGGAACACAACACGCAACCTGCCTGCCCGACTGCCTCACCGAGACTCTCGCCCTCCGCCGCCGCCGCTGCTCTTGCCCTCCCAGGTCCTTCCGCCGTCGGTCGGCCCTGCTCCCCAAAGTGCCAAGATCAGGTACCCATCCGCTGCCCTCCGCGCCCTGGACATTGCGCAAGCCCGCTGACATGGATCATGCCACAGGGCTCCCTCCCGCCAAAACCTGCTGTGGGAGACGTCGTCTCCAGCGGTGCCCAGGGAGCGAAGCAGCATCATCAGCACCAGGTCGGGATGAGGTTGTCTCCAGACGTCGTGAGGCTCGGTCGAGGGAGCTCTGGGTACTTGTACTCATCCCTCACGTACCCTGTACTTGGCCTTCCACGCCAAGATGCAGCCTGATCGCCGAGTCTTCTTGGTATCTCTTTGTCGTTCGCCAAGGTACAGTACATGCGCTTGGGAGAACATCTCCCGCTGCTCGTCATCCCACATGGAAGCACAGCAACATGGGGGCCTTCGGCCTGGGCACGACGCCATCCGCGTTGCCCATCACGAGGTGACGCTGGTTACCTGCCCGGCCCTCTGACGACACTTGCGTCCCGGCCTCTCCTGACAGACGTACCACCACACCCGGCCTGAGGACCTGTCGTCGCCCGCCAAGCCGACCCTCACCGCGTACAGATCGCAGCTCCGTGGCCTGCCCGCGATCCTGCAGAATCACCACCGCCAACACGCCTGCCCTCAACATTCCCATTTTCGGTCGGACCGGAAATCGATGCCGCGCGACGGCACCACCCCCCATCCCTGGCAGATCAAGCATTCTGCCCTAGGTCCGCCCGTCCGACGCCCACTCACTGCCAGTGATGCCATTTCGTGCCAGCGGCGGGAGAAATCCCCCCATCAGCATGCATGGGGGGGACAGACACGGAAGGACGACCAGGGCTGTTCTGCTCTGCTCTACTTTCTTGCCCCAGATAACCAAGCCTTCTCCCGCCCTTCGATCAAGCAACCTGCTCTCTTGGCCTTCATCAACACAGGACACCCATCTCTCGCAACGCTTGCCTCGTCCCTATCTATTCGACGTCGAAGACTCTGGACGCCCAGCAGCATCAGAAACAAAGATCCTCAAACCCCCTCCCCTCCCCTCCATCCACCCCTTCTCCTGTCCTTCGTCCTGACCGTGTTGTGGCCGAGTCTTCTCGAGACATTCACTTGATACCCTGATCGTCATCGGCCTGCAAGGATCCATCAGTCCCGGCGCAAATCGCTGCTCGTGTCAACTTGATCCAAGAGTTTACTATTCTTGTCTCCCGGCCAAGAAGAAGAAGCTTGGAAATCCCCGAAAATAGGGGACAACCCTGGAAGACCTGCTGGTGAGAGATTCAGCCTCCAGCCAACCATCGAGTCGCGGCTGCCGCGGGATCGTCTATCTACGGGGCAGACGCGGCCAGGGAAAGCAAAACTGACAAGGAGGAAGGCTCCGTCGAGACTGCTACTGCTCTACCACCCACGCACTTCCAGCAAGTAGTGCCGAGTGGTTGTGAGCGGGCCCGCCCCCCGAAGACTCCTCCCCTCCCCTCCGCCCCCCGGACCAAGCTTTGAGCTCCGAGCACAGAGGCCGTCGCCAAGGTCGCTGGTTTGATTCAGCACCCAACCTGCCACATCCACGCAGTCTCAGATCCCCTGTGGATCTCCCACGCCCAGCAATCGTCTCCCCCCATCCCTACCGCTACCTGCTCTCAGCACGCACACCCGCCTGGCCGACTCGTACCCTGTCCTGGCCTTGCGTGCTATCCTCGACACTCCCGCCCTGCCCTCGCACAGCACTAACTGCTTGCACGCCTGCCCGGCCCTCTTGTCCACCCTCACCTCCTATAATACCTCCAGAGGCCCTGCTGCCTTCCATCGCCGAGAACCTTATCCCACCCTCCATCTGCCGCGCAGCTTCTCTTCTCCCATCCTCCCTTTTTTTTTCTTACCCAGTCCTTACCATTACACCCCAGACGCCCAGGCCTGGCGCAGGATTTCAGTGTCTCTCGACAGTCAGGAAACATCTTGACGACTCAACCCCTGGCTTGGCCCAGCAGAATCACACTCGGAAATCCAGCAGGACTCGGTTTCTCTCTTCAAGCCTTCGCTTCTTCCACACTTCTTTAATACCCCTTTCCTCCCCTTCGACGCAGCCGCCTCTCGACGGACTGCTGTTCAATAAGTCTCCGGACCCTCTGAAGCTCACCTCAACACATCGAGTATCAACCGCAGCCCATCATGGCTGGAGCCGCCTCACCCGACCTTAACCCGTCGGACCTGAACATCATCCTTTCCATTTTCGGTATGCCCAGCCCTAAACCCCCGATCCCTGGGTCTTGTGCAACTTGGCGTTTTCTTGGTGTTCTTGGTACATGAGCTGACCCTCATCTCTCGCCAAGGTCTCTTCATCGTCCTCTATGGCCTCCTCTCCGTGAAGATCAAGAACAAGTGGTACCTTGGTGAAGCCCGTAAGCGAGCCCGACATGTCTTCCTGGCCTACATAGAGCGGGGGCTGACGAAACAAAGTGCCGGCTGTCCTCATCGGCATCTGCCTGGGCCCCGTCGCCGCCAAGTTCATCGTCGCTGACCGATGGGGCGGTGCTGAGCCCGGCCAGACCTCCGAGATCACTCTTGTAAGTGCTCCCAGGCAGGTGGCATTCTTCTCTACATGGTGCTGACTCCTCCAGGGCTTCATGCGCGTCATGATCGGTATCCAGCTGGTTATCGCGGGGTACCAGCTCCCTGCCAAGTACACGGCCGCGCGATGGAAGGAGATGCTGCTCATCCTGATCCCCGTTATGTCTATGATGTGGCTCGCTACGACCGTCTGTATCCTCGCAGTCATCCCCAAGGTCAGCCTTCTCGCCGCCATGGCTATCGCTGCCTGCGTCACCTCCACGGATCCCGTCCTGTCCCAGGCTGTTGCCAAGGGCCCCTTTGCCGATAAGTACGTCGCTCGCCCGGTTCGTGAGCTTATCTCCGCCGAGGCCGGAGCGAACGACGGCTTTGGCTTCCCCTTCCTCATGCTCGCCACCTACCTTATGCGCCACGCTGAGGGTGTCGATGTCATGACCATCCCTGAAGGCAGCACGCTGGGTGATGGCACCCTTTCCGCCGTCGATGCTGCCATGGGCGGAATCCACAAGCGGGCCGGCGATGTTGGTCGCCAGGGTGGTGGTGTTGGTGTTGCCCTTGGAAACTGGGCTCTCCTGACCATGCTTTACGTCGTCACCCTTGGTGCTGTCTATGGTGCATTCTGCGGCACCCTTGCTCGCTACGGCATCAAGTACAGCCTGAAGAGGTGAGTTCTCGCAGCGCCCCTGAAATCAAATTCATTTCTGACAAACGTGTAGGAAGTGGATCGACAGCGAGAGCTACCTCCTCGCCCCTCTGGCCATCGGCCTCATCATGATCGGCACGGCCGGTGCCTTCGGCTCCAACGATCTGCTCGCCTGCTTCGCCGCCGGAAGCGCCCTCAACTGGGACGGCGAGTACCTCGCAGAAACGCTTAAGCGCCACGATGAGGTCAACTCGTCCATCGACGTGCTGCTGAACTTTAGCGGATTCATGTACCTCGGTACCATCATGCCCTGGAGCGAGTTCCAGTCCGACATCACCGGCATTACTTACGGCCGCCTCTTCGGCCTCGGATTCCTCGTGCTCATCTTCCGTCGCATCCCCGCCATCATGGTCACCTACAAGCTGATGCCGACCTGCCTGCGCAGCTGGAAGGAGGCGCTGTTTATGGGCTACTTCGGCCCCATCGGTGTTGGCGCGGCCTTTTACGTCGAGCACACCCAGCACCTCTACCCTCACATTGACGAGACCAACGACACTGAGGTTAACGACCTCCTGCGCGCCCTGAGGCCAACCGTCTACTGGCTGGCTCTCTTCTCCATCGTTGTCCATGGCCTCTCCATCCCCGCGCTCGACTTCATCTACGGCAAGATGGGTGTTAAGCCCATCCAGGACGATGCCGTCGAGCTCCGTCGCAAGTCGATCCACATTGCCGCGCCGTCGAACGCTATCGAGGGCGACAAGGAGACGTTCATCGCGTACAACCGCTTCTCGCGTCCCGTCTTTGACACGACGCAGCTGCCCGACTGGCGGGACGAGGAGCCTATGCCTAAGATGTCTGATGACCTTGAGAGGCAGAAGACTGAGGCGGCGCTTAATGGCCTTGCTCCCCCGCGGAGCAGGAGCAGGAGCAGGAGCAGGAGTGTGATCCGGTTCGCGGACCGACGCTGAGCGGTGTACAGATGGAAGACGAGCCGCAAGAAACCTATAATGACGGGTGCTTCTACAGCCTGTCTGACGAGACGTCAACAGGCGGCATCCCAATACTGGGCTGAGAGCAGGGTCAAATAACCTGCCTGCAGTATGGCCACCTCGTTCCCCTTCGGTGCGAGGGTCAGGGAGGCTTGCATCTCACCTGCCGATCGTTGGGGCTCGCTGGCGCCCAGTTGCCAGTGCGACGAAGAACAGCGTCCTGTCGTTGGCGATGAATCTTGAGAGTAGAGAATGGCCTGCCAATCGCGGCCTGAGGGGACATGAACAAGCATTAGCGTTCCGGATGTAGAGTATCCGATGTAGACGAGACGGCATTTCTAAGTATCATCATCGACGGACCCGGCGTTCAAGCATAGCTTTTGGGATAGGTGCTTTGTATGGTGTTTATAGTAAACAGGGCACCAAGTCTTCATTTAGACACCGGTCCTCCGCAGTGCGATGGCGAGTGAGCGAGACGTGGGTCTTTGGCATGCGGGCTGGGCGATGACTTACTTGTTGGCTGGCCTCGAGGAAGACGTCCGTGTAAGGTAGCAGCGACGCTAGCGGATGGACACGCAGACCGGCCGGGCTGGCGCCGAGGATCTCGAACTGAAGGATCATCGTCCTTCAGCTCAGGGGCACCGAGGGAGTCAACCCCGCCTTACCCCTGGCACATGCACCCCGTAATGAACCAACCGACAAGTTCTCTCATTATGATCAGCTGATCACATGTGACGACGTGAGGAGACGAGGTTCGACATAAAAACCCGCGATGGCAATGCATGCGGGGCTCTTGGAGCATTGCAAAACCATCAGGTTGAACAGTAAACACAAAACAACCAACTCGAACATCCATCACCGCTTTTGCATTGACTCGCTTCGCAAAATGGCGACCGAGAGCCAGATGAGCTTCAGCAAGGCGCTGGCCTATGTTGACAAGGTCAAGGTACGTCGTCATCGTCGGCGAGGACTCGTGCCGTGGCTACGGGTGTACTGATAGATGGTCTACTAGGCCCGCTTTCAAGACCGGCCGACGGAGTACGCCCTGTTCCTTCACACGATGCAGGAGCATAACAACCGCAGACAGACGGGGAACGAGCTTGCAGAGGAGGAGGTCGTCCGGTCGACTAGGGCTCGGCTGGGTGATATCTTCAAGAGTGATCCGGATCTGTTGGAGGAGTTTGAGCAGTTTGTGCCGCCGAACCTGAGGAAGGACGCGTTGTGAGAACGCGCTGTCGATTTCGAGGGGTGGTTGGGGATGGACCTGGGTTATGTTGGTCGGGGTGTCGGTTGGTGGGCTACAATGTTCGGGCGGAGTGGTGGTCACATAGCGCCCGGGGGTTGGGGAAGCCCCGCCGAGTCGGACCCTTCCGCCAACGCTCCGGGTGCTTATCGATAAGATAAGCACCGAAATTTTCTTTCCGCCGCGACCAAGACCACAGTGGTGATGAGGCGACCGACACTGCGCGCCCGCATTATCTCTCCAGCATTCAGTTGCATTGCCCCGACACAATCGACGGCAACCAGCATACACAATGGCCGCCACGAAACGTCTCCACGTCGAGGAAGAGGCCAATGGTGCCCCCGATCTGGCCAAGCCCAGCAAGAAGCAGAAGGTCAAGGAGGTCTCTGCTGCCGGCGACGACGATGCCGCCGCAGCACTGAAGAAGCAGAAGAAGAAGGAAAAGAAGGAGAAGAAGGCTAAGAAGGAGGCCACCGAGGAGGCCACTGAGGAGTCCGAGGAGAAGTCCGAGGAGCAGAAGAAGGCCGACAAGAAGAGGCGTAAGGAGGAGAAGCGCGAGAAGAAGAGGCTGCAGGAGGAGGCCGCTGCCGCCGCCGCTACTGCTACCGAGGATGTCGCCATGACCGAGGCCACATCCGAGGAGGCCGCTGCACCCGAGGAGCCCTCGAAGAAGAAGGAGAAGAAGGAAAAGAAGGACAAGAAGAAGAAGAAGGACAGCGCAGAGGAGGCCCAGCCGACGACAACAACGGCCGCCGCCGAGCCCTCCAACGGCCTCTACAAGCAGACCGACTCGCTCATGGCCCTCCCCCAGTCCGACATTGACGCCTTCTTCTCCCAGCACTCCATCATCGTCGACGACACAAAGACCGACAAGGCCACCGCCCTGCGGCCTGTTATCGCCTTCTCCCACCTGCCGACCACCGACCTCCTCCGCAAGTCGCCCTTCACCGCCTACAAGACCCCGACCCCCATCCAGGCCGCCTCATGGCCCTGGACCCTCTCCGGCCGCGACGCCGTCGGCGTCGCCGAGACGGGCTCCGGCAAGACCATGGCCTTTGCCCTGCCCCTCGTCGAGACCCTCTACAGGCTCGCGCAGACCAAGGGCAAGAAGCAGCAGCGCGGCGTCAAGGCCGTCGTCGTCTCGCCCACGCGCGAGCTCGCCATGCAGACGCACGAGCAGACGGCGCAGCTCGCCTCCCTCGTCGGCCTCAAGTGCGTGTGCGTCTACGGCGGCAGCCCCAAGGAGGAGCAGCGCGCGCTCATCCAGCGCGGCGCCGACATCATCGTCGCCACCCCCGGTCGCCTCAAGGACTTCATGTCCGATGGCACCGTCGAGCTCGGCGCCGCCCGCTTCGCCGTCCTCGACGAGGCAGACCGCATGCTCGACAAGGGCTTCGAGGACGACATCAAGGCCATCCTGGGCGCCATGCCCCCGCGCGAGGAGCGCCAGACGCTCATGTTCACCGCCACATGGCCGACGTCGGTCCGCGTCCTCGCGTCCACCTTCATGGTTGACCCCGTCAAGATCACCATTGGCCGGCCCATCGACGAGTCTACCGGAAACGCCGGCGCCGAGCAGCTGCAGGCCAACTCGCGCATCTCGCAGACTGTCGAGGTGATGGACGGTCGCGACAAGGAGCGCCGCCTGTTGCAGATCCTCAAGCAGTACCAGGCAAAGGGCAAGAATGACCGCATGCTCGTCTTCTGCCTGTACAAGAAGGAGGCCACGCGCGTCGAGGGCTTCCTTCAGCAGCGCGGCATCAGCGTCTGCGGCATCCACGGCGACCTGCGTCAGGAGCAGCGCACCCGGAGTCTTGAGGCCTTCAAGTCGGGCCAGACTCCCGTGCTGGTGGCTACTGATGTTGCTGCCCGTGGTCTTGACATTCCCGAGGTCAAGCTGGTCATCAACGTGACTGTAAGTTATTTCTGGCTGCCTTTTGGGAGAGTTTCAACTGACATTGTCCAGTTCCCCCTGACCATCGAGGACTACGTGCACCGCATCGGACGTACCGGCCGTGCCGGCAAGACCGGCGAGGCCATCACCTTCTTCACGCAGCAGGACAAGGCCCACTCTGGAGCGTACGTTACACCTATCTGTACAAGACATGTCTCCGGAAACAGTGTGCTGACAATCGCTATAGCCTGATCAACATCCTCAAGGGCGCCAACCAGCCGGTTCCCGACGAGCTCTTCAAGTTCGGCACCACCGTTAAGAAGAAGGCCCACGACACCTACGGCGCCTTCTTCAAGGACGTCGACATGTCGAAGAAGGCCACCAAGATCACCTTTGATTAATCGGTAGATTTGCGAGTTGGTTGAGTTTCGAGATTTGCAGCATTACACCACCTTCGCCGCCGGGCAACTTCGTCCTGGCACTCAGTGGTCGCCAGCAAGGGGTTGGCCTCACTAATGCGAAACACGGCCTGCTTAAATGTCGAGTGACTGACCAGGTCACGCTGTTTTCTGTTTGCTCCTCAGACTGCGGTACGTCGCGATGATGAACTCGCGCTCCGCAAAGATGCTGGTGTTTCCCTGTTAGAAATGTTTGTTCACGTATCTGCACGGTATGGAGTATATAAAGAAGGGTTGTAGCGGGCATGCAAAAAAGCAAGGGCAAAACAAAGACTCACACAATCATGACAAACGGCACCGCGGTGACTGCCACCTTTGCGACGTTGACGATGCTTCCTGGACTCCGTGCCGTGACGCGGGTGAGGCGTCGCACGAGCCTGGGCGTGACGGCCACGACGAGGGCGGTGAGGGCGTTGGGCTGCAGGTCGGTCATGCTGAAGGGCGCGCCGATCTTGTCAAAGTAGGTCCTGACGAAGCTGAGGCTCCAGGCGATGCGGCAGGCCATGTTGATGCAGTTGGCGTAGACGAGGCCCGAGGCGCCCAGGTCAAACACGACCAGGCAGAGGTAGCCCGCGGCGGCGAAGATGAGGGAGAAGAGGGTCATCCACGCCGACTGGCGGTGGACCTGGGCTTCTGTGGCGACCGAGGCGACCAGGGCCTCTGTGATGCCGTTGAGGGCGAGGAGCGGGATGTAGTAGCAATAGACGGCCAGGACTTCGCCAGCGCCTTCCCTGGTCCAGCTGGACCCTGCGACAAGGGCGAGCAGAGCGGGAGCCCCGACGGGGCCCACGGCCATGACGACGGCTGAGAGAAGGACGTAGATCCTAAGGAGCATCTGGATGTACTGCACCGAGTTCTTGGCCGAGTCTTTGGAGGGTGAAGCAGCTCTCTTGTCAGTCTTCTTGTCGACCTTGGAAGCCGAGGCCAGCTGACGGCTGAAGTAAGCACGGCTGCTCTCCTCAATGGGCTGCAGGACGAGTCTCGCGAGAAGGCCGCCGTAGTTGTTTGCCAGGGTGTAAATGCCCTGGGCGTGTGGCGTGGACCAGATGGAGATGAGAAAGGCGTCGCCCTGGGTGAGGACCTGCTTGACGACGTTCTGGGCCATCATGCTGGTGGCGAGGCTGACGGTGGGACGGTAGAAGTAGGACAGGAGGTAGGAGGTCTTGCCGCCTCGTTTGGTATTTGGGGCGTCGATCCTCCTGGGGAGTAGGGAGAAGTCCTCCTTGGAGGTGATAGCGAGGCCAGCCCAGAGGTAGACTAGCAGCAAGGCGACGGCGTAGACAAGCTGGCCGAGGGCAAAGGGCAGGACGCCTAGGTCACTGCCGGCGCGGTGAGCGACGACGGCGGTGGTGAATGTGGTAGCGCAGCGAAGAAAGGTGGCCACCGACTCTGCAGTAGCTCGTGTGGCATACTGCAGGCGGATCTGCATGAGAACAAACACAGGCTCAGAGAGAAGCTCAAGGAGAGCGGCGCCGGCGTAAATGCGCAGGGAGACATCGAAAAAGGGCGTCTGACGTGTAGCGTCGGCGACGGAAGACGAGTAGAGACGGGCTAGGCCGACGGACAGCAGGGCGCCGAGGGCGAGGGCGATGTAGCCTAGGTTGACGACGGCCTGGTGGTGCTGGCCGGGACGGGCGGCGGAGGCCGGAGTGGCACCCTGGCGTTGGATGGCGACGCGGAGGCTCTCACGGGCGAAGAAGAGAACGGTAATGCAGTAGACTTCGAGCTGGGCGGCGATGCCGAGTAGGCTCGCGGTGAGGTAACGAAGGAGAAGCTGGTTGGCGATGAAGGTGACGATGCGGGAGCCGACGGAGAGGCCGATCATGAGGGAGGCGCCTGTGACGGCGGCAGATTCGGTGGGTGCGGGCTGAGGTTTAGGCTCTGGGTCGGACTCGGCCTGCGCCTGCGGCTGCGGCCGTGGCCGGGGCTGTTGAGATTTCGGCATCGTGTGTGAAGTGAAGATGGTGATGAGGCGAGGTTGGTCTTCCCCCGGGCAGGACAGGTGTCTTGTAATGAGTGCCTGGCCGCTCCTTCCCACCCCTTCGGTGCTCGTCTCGTCTCCTCGGTGACGATGAGGAGCAGACTTGCTGGGCCGTTGGGCTTGGGAGGAGTCTGGACGTTGATGCTCGGGCTTGGCTTCAGTTGCAGACGTGTCGTGATTCGCAGCGGCCAGCACACGTGGGAGCGGCGGTGCAGGTACAACTCCACTGGGGACCGACCGATTCCAACGGCGGGAGGGGGCTCCGTGGCGGCCCGCCTGCCGCACCTGAAGCGGGCCCGGACAGGCGGTGCCAGTCGGACGCCTCCGGGGCGGGCCTACTGTAGGTCGGCATGCTGCTACTTTCTAGTTGAACGTGTATCATTCTGTTGGGATTTTAGTTCTGGTAGTGTAATAATGTATTTGCCAAGCTTGCGTAGGGGGCTGTCATCGAGTATTGGGCGGGGGGTTTGCACGGGTTGGGAGCACATGTCTCTGAAACTCGGTCAAGACACAGCCAAAGGTTCCACGGCTGTCAGTGGATGAAGACTATGAATCTCTTCAGTCTTCATCGTCAAATTCTTGTGTCTCCTGCGGTTCGCTTCGACCAGCCGACTGGATATTCTGACTGCTGAATGTTCTGGTGAAGATGGGACGTTCCCTTGGCAAAATGGTGCATCGACTGGGCCCCTACAGCGCGCCATCAGTCGCCGACCTAGACATGTGGGGAGATAGGGTCCAGAGTAGTCGAAGGACGAAGAGAGGCAGATGTTATCAGCTCTTCGATCGAAATCAAGAGTCTTCGCCCGAGTGACTGTTGCGGTTGAAACTGTGCCCTCTGATGGCTGGCTTGTGCTGTTGCGCCACTCACGTCATCTGAGGTCGAAGCTGTGGAACTCTGGTCGCTCCGGATCACACCTGATGCACCTCACCTTTGAGAGGGTGCAGTAGATCTGGAGGATTGCTTGGCTCTGAGTGTTCCGTCTCTGCGTCACTACTGGCACGGCACTGGACGAAATGAAGTTTGCAAGCCCTGCCAGTACTGCATCGGCGGCCAGGCCTCCGACCCCACCAAAACATGATTTTAAAGAAGGTGGCAGGAACGATATGGCCGACCCGTAAGGTTCCTGGATTAGCCTGTTCTTGGTATGGCGCCCCGCCGTTCATTGGACGTTTTCATGCACAGAGCAGTGTGAGGGCATGTCACCCGACCCGCCTGTTCCTGCCCTGACCACTCCCGTCCCGCCCAGCCCAGCCCAGCCCGCAGCAGCGCGCTCCGGCGGCAGGGACGACTCGGACAGCGAAAGCACAACCACAACAAGCAGGGACACCAAGCCGGGAACAGTTGGACAAGGCACGCCGGACCCAGAATGGACTGGACCTGAGTTGGCCCCAGACCCGTCGAGCACCTCACTTCAGCCCAATCTTGACACTCGTCCTCCCCTTGTCGGACTCATTCTAACCCCTCATCTGACTCCTCCATCCCCTCCTCCGTTCCTCACACCTGTATATCCTTACCATTCATTCAACATTCGTCAAGACGGCGACTACCGCGCCGGCACAAAACATCGTCAACGGCCCGATAAACTCGTTTCGTTTCCGACGCCTGGACATCCCATTTCTGCCGACCCCACCTCATTTCGACGGTTTTCACGGACGAACCCCAGCATCCCTGTCACCCACCGCTGCCCGCTGCCCGCTGCTGCGCTGCACCGCACTGCGGCCTGCACGCACGCACCCTGACTCCACGGTCTCCTGTCCTGTGTCCGCCCAACCCGCCTGCGAACCGTTCAACTCCACCGTCGCTCTCCCCTACCATTCGCGCGACTCGCTCGTGATAGGAACCCAACGCCCAGAAGAGCGCGTCGGCGCCGCTTCGCTTCTCTCACCGACAAAAACACTTGCAGCACCCGCCAGCCACGCAGTCGCTCCCCTGCTCTGCCCAGCCCGTCCTGGACGGCCTCGTCATCCAGTCCCACGTCGCCTCTCACCATTTCTTCACCACCAGATCCCCAGAATGTGGCACCCGACGAGACCTCCAGCTCCGCGTCGCCCCTAGAACTCGAAGCGTCCATGGCGAACCACCGGTTATCCCAAGACGCCCTGGCCGCCCTCATCCCCTCCGCCATCGCCGGTGCCAGCCAGGGCCCGACCCCAGACCTGCGATGCTGCTGTGGTCGCGAAGACTGTGCCTTTCTCAGGCACAGCAACACTGTCCTCGACAGCGTCGAAAAGGATGTCCACACAGCCGCCAAGCTCGGCCAGGTTCGTGCTCTTCCTCTTCTTTGTCTTGTCTCCGTCCCTGTCCCCAAACCCCCTCCTCCCAGCGTACCAATTCCCGCAGAGCCCTATTCACATTCCTTCCACTTGCCCCTCCCTCCTCCTGACAAGGCGACACATTCTTTGTCACTACTCGTCGAGTCAGGCGGGAATGCATCATGTTGTCTCTGTTTAATCCCATTGCCGTGGCCCGGGATGCCTCATCTGCCTCGGACTCCAAACAACCAAACCACCTTCACGAAAACCATGCTGCCCTCTGCAGTCCCCCATGGCCGCATCACTGACCTTTTCCCTCCAGGCGCTTCTCGCACGCCATGAGGCCTACATGGCCGACGCCGAGCGCGACCGGTTCGAACTCACCACCCGCATCGAGCAGCTCGAGTTCGACAAGCGGGAGCTGCAGGCCGAGAACGCCAGGACCGTCGAGGAAAACCGTGCCCTGCTCGACCAGCTGGAGAACCTCAACAACTCCGTCCACACCTCCGACATCCGGATCCAGACCCTCGAGGCCACCCTTCTGTCGTCACAACAGGCCGTTCGCCGTCTGGAAGGCGCCGCCGCCCGTGCCGCCGAGATGGAGCGCCACGTCGCCATGCTCGAGCGGGAGCAACTCGTCCTCCAGAACACACTCGTCACCACAGAGTCCGAGGCCCGGTCTGCCCTGTCGCGGTGGAAGAAGGCTGAGCGGGGCATCAACGAACTGCAGAGCCAGCTGGAGCGCATGGAGAAGGAGGCCAAGGAGGAGAGGGAGCGCCACGCCGAAACCATGGACCGTATGGATCGACAGCGCGAGATGGAAAAGGAGCTCAACACAGCCGCCGGAAGGCTTAAGGGCGCCGCCGCCGTCAAGACCATCGAGAAGAGCAAGGGCAGCAGCGCCGTCGTCTCGCACTTTGTCAAGGACCTGCTGCAGGACAACGCCAACCTCCAGCTCGGCATCGCTGAGCTACGAGAGCTCCTGACCAACTCCCACGATGAAATCCAAGCCCTACGCGACCAGCTCCTCTATCACCAACCAGTCGCCGACGGCGAGGTCAGCACAACTTCGACATTGCGGGCAGAACTCGAACCCCCGCGCCCGACGGAAGAATCGCCGTCGGCCCGACTCTCCCAAGAGTTTCACATCCACCACCACTACCATGTCGAGCAAAAGGTCGAGGTCAAGAAGTCGAGAAAGAAGCGCAGCGGTCTTACGCCCGGCATCTTCTCTCCTCCTGCTTCGGCAGCACCCTCCACCCCACCAAGCACGACTCCTTGGCGATTGGGCGCATCACCGGCCGCGCCCGCCATGCTATCACAACCTCATCGTGGCCCTCATGCCTTGTCGCTGGGACAGCCCTCCAATCGATGGTCCGTCTTCTCGGAGCAGCCTTCGGAAGTCGCTGCCTCGTCTGTGCCGAGCTCCCCGGTCTCGACGCACCGCTATTCCATGTTCGACAGACTGCCCGAATCGGATCTTCCGTCATCTCCCACCACCAGCGTCGATCCCCTGTCCCCGACCTTGAGGGCATCTCACCTGAAGCGCCCTTCAGAGATATCAACACGGAGCATCTTTACCTCAATGACACCCGCGTCTCCTGTTCCGGTCATCACGAGGTCGTCGGAATACGAGGCCCCGGGCCCTATACACGAAGAATCGGCCGATGCTTACGGCGACGCTGATGCCGAGGACTCACCCGATGCGCACGCAGCCACAGACGAGTCGGCTGCCGAAGAATCATCTTTCTCGACGGAAGAGAGAATGCCACGACCCCAACTGCGTCGCGTGGCCTCACACGAGTCGATAATGTCGCTCAGTGGAGGCCTGGACATCCACACACTCAAGATACGGCCGAGCCAGATGGCCCTCCGTCCGTTAGGGGGCGCCGAAGTTGTGTTCTCCAGCGTCACGGCCTCGTCCACCATTTCTAGTGTCACGAACAAGCGCAGTTCGGCCGTCCTCAGGGACAGCCTGGCCGGCCTCCCAGGCCACCGCAATGTTTCCTCCCCGACACGAAGCCTGTCACCAGCAGGCTCCATGTACAACACACCCGGGAAACTTTCGCGGTGGTCCAGCTGGCGCCCTTGGGGTGGCGGTAGCAGCCCCAGCGGCGGCGCCGACGACTCGCCGACGCCTGCCCAGCCGGCAAAGACAGAAAAAGAGAAGGAGAAGGAACGGGACTGGCAACGGGCGTCGGGTATCAACCAGCCCGGAGCCATTCCCGGATTCCAGGAGTATCTGGCCTACCACCAGAGGCGGGGCGCCCCGAGCAAAGTCCTCCCGGACATTGTTGACGTGGAGGCCCTGCGGGAAGGCCTCGAGGGCTGATAACGATTACTTGACAGCAAGCATCGCGCCGGAGTTGGACTGACATTCCCTCATTTCATTTGGTTACGATTAATTCTTTCTAGGACAGACGAAGGCGTCTCATGGGAGCACGAGACTTGGAGAGACTGAGATACCCTAGCTGCACTGCGTCTGCAGATGTTTCTTTTGTATACACCCGACGAGAGCGCACGCACATATGTCACGCGTAATGACTACTCTCACTTTGGATCCTACATATTTGCGTTGCTCGATGAAGAAGAAGAACTGGGCTTGAAAACTAGCTAGGTATATTCAATCCTAAATAATCTCATCGCTTGCTTTGCACTCTCAGACTCGATCAATATGTCGTGAGCTCAGGTGTGCCCTCGGCCCTTGGGAAGGAGAACTTTGTCTCGACGAATACTTTTTGCATCTGGTGCTTCTCGAAACTGGTGTAGACCTTGTCGAGATCCTCGAGGCGTACGCGGTGCGACAGCATCTGGTACGGGTCCAGCTCGCCAGATTGGATCTTCTTCATGAGATCGTGCCAGTACCGGTGGACGGGTGCCTGGCCGTTTCCGATGAGGCGGATGCCGCGCTCCATCAGAGAGCCGATGTTGAAGTGATTCGTGTAGCCGACGTAGACACCCGTGACTCCGCACCGGCCGAAACTGCGGACGCTCTCGATCATCTCGTTGAGGATCTCGCTCGTGTCCGTCTCGGCGCCGAGCTGGATCTCAAACCAGTGCGCCCAGCCCTTGGCGTACTCGCCCGCGACGCACTCAATGGCCACGTCTGGCCCGCGGCCGTCGGTCTTCTCGCGCAGGACGGAGACGACGGTGGGTTTGTTGGTGACGCCGTAGGAAAGCTTCTTGTAGTCGATGAGCTCGAGCTTGTCGAGGTGGGCGGGGGGCCAGCGCTCTTTGATGAACGTCAGGCGGGGCTCGGTGTCGACGAAGAATACCTTTTTCGCTCCGTCCATGAGGGCGAAGACGCCGGCCATCTGGCCGATGGGACCGGCGCCCCAGACGGCGACGGTGTCGCCCTCGTAAACTTTGGTGTCCTTGACGGCGTTGAAGGAGGTGGCGAGCACGTCGGAGAGGTAGAGGGCCTTTTCGTCGGGGACGTCGTCGGGGATCTCGAGGAGGTTGACCTCGCCAAAGGGCACGCGGACGTACTCTGCCTGGCCGCCGCCGAAGCCGCCGGTGAAGTGGCTATACCCAAACATGCCGCTGGTCTGGGTGCCGTACATTGCCTTGGCGGTGGTGTTTGAGTTGGTGCGCTCGCACTGCGAGGAGAGTTTCTGCTTGCAGAAGAAGCAGTCGCCGCAGGCGATGTTGAAGGAGACGACGCCGCGGGTGCCGACTTTGAGGTTCTTGACGCCGGGGCCGACCTCGTCAACGACGCCGCAGAACTCGTGGCCGAGGATGTCGCCCTTGGCCATCTGGATGACGGAGCCGTGGAGGAGGTGCAGGTCGGAGCCGCAGACGGTGCTGCCGGTGACGCGGAGGATGATGTCGCGGTCCTCGACGATCTTGGGGCGGGGCACGTCCTGGACGACGACGCTGTTCTTGCCCTGCCAGGTGAGGGCCTTCATGAGGGAGTCCTGGTAACCATGGGCGGGGTTGCTGTAGTTTGCGATGTCCTGGGCCGTGGCGGCGTCCTGGTGGCCGATGGCCTTTTCGGCCGCGTAGGCTGCTTGTGAGACTGCCATGTTGTGATCTGGGGGTGTTTTTTAGAGAGGATTAGAGTGTAGAGGTTAGAGGTGGTGTCTCGTTCAGTGTGAAGCCTGCAGCAGGATGTGCTGGTTTTGTCTTTCGCCCGCCCCCGCTGCATTTGGCAATCTCGCCGTGATCATCGCGTCAGGACGTGGTAAGCATGAACGACACACGAAAAAAGTTGATGCCGAACGCCGACGGCTGAACTGCCGATGGGACGAGCAAAAACGGTTTACCAGGCTGGCGGTCGCGGTCATGACGGTTGGGGGGCGTCATTCGCAGAACGCGGTGGGCACGGGCGACGTCATTGATTTCAGTGTTCTGGCGCGACGAGCTCCGGAGCAAATCGTCCAGATGACTCTGGAGCGACAATTGATCATCCGTGTGTAAGCAATTGGAGCCAGGGGGGTCAACCGCCCAGAAGATCGATCTCTCGGCAATGGATCCAGAGCGCGCGGCTTTTCTTTCAAATCGTGAAGTTTGCACGCACTGAACCATGGTTCAAGTCGCTGCTACTTGTGCGCCTTTTGCCTCTTCGCCTTGCGGCCTCCTCGGTTACCGCCGCGCTGCGGCTTGCCGACATATGTGTCGCTCCCCTTGGTCAGGTCGTCTTCCGAGTCGGAGCCCGTCGCGGAGGGGCGCTGCATCATGCGTCTCTTTGCGGACGGTGGCTTTTCGGTCGACCGGTTGGGTGTTTGTGGTGGGAAGACGCCGGCGAAAGGCACAGTCGGGTGTGATGGAGGGGTGAAGAATTGGTCCTCGGCTGGTGGTGATGCCCTCTGCCCCCCTGCCGCGGATGGGGGGAGGCTTTTCGGTGTGTTGACTTTGGATTCTGTTGCGCTCTCTGGGATGGTGTCTGGGGGAGAGTTATCGGCGACGACGAGGCTGACCTCGACCGAGTCATGGATGATCTCCGGCTGAGTACTTGGTTGTGTCTCTGCAGTCGCGTCTGGCAGAGTATCTGGCTGAAGATCTAGCAGGATTTCTGACTGCGTCTCTGACCGTGTCTCGTCAGAGTTCTCCGATCGTGTCTCTGGCCTTGCCGCTTGGTTCGTCGCTGGGATAGCTTCTGAGGCTCCCTCAGGCACCGCCTCTGCCATCTCCTCCGACAGTTCATCTGGCACAGCCTCTGGCAGCTGTCCTTGAGCCACTCCTTGCACTGCCGCTGGCGTGGACATCTCTGCATCCTCCATCGGAACAAACACGGCATAGCTGAGGTTGTTCAGCTGCTCAGACACCACTTCAGGAAGGCCTGGCTCTTCGTCCTGCCCGCCGTCCTCGGGAACCACATCAGGCCCCGCAGCCTCTTCGTGACGCGGAATCTCGCAAGGCTTCATGCCGAGATCGGCCCTCACGCCGTTCATAATGGCCATGGCGGTTGTGCAGCTGGGTAGAAGCCTCTCGATCTCGGACAGGGCCGCGTACTGAGTCTTGACCCACTCGTCGTTGACGTTGAATTGGGCGATGAAACCGGCGTTGTACCTCTTGAGCCTGTTTATCTCGTCGCTCTGGTTGGAGAGTTGCTGGGCCACTACAACATACGGAGTCAGTAATTTCCTTTTACGGACGTCTCAGGAGTCATCAGGAATCTGTCTTGGGAGTTGATGCAGTAGCAGCACGTGTATACACGTGGCAAACAACTCGCGAGACAGACTCCAACAACTCCTGACACAGCCTAATACGGTAAAAAAGAATTCGGGGGTAACAGTACTGGCGGCGGTCTGCTGCGCGAGTTGTTCGACGCGACGGTCGTTTGCGGCCTGTTCCTCGGCTCGCGCCAGGGCGGCGGTCTCCAGCGAAGAGAGCTGTTGCTTCAGCGAGCGGATTTCCTGATCTTGCTGTTGAATAGTCGCCTCGAGGGCGTTGTGCTCGGCCTCGATGCTCTCGAAGAGCTGCCTTGCCGAAGGGTTCACCATGATGGGCCACGTATCGCGTGGATTGAGTGAGTGAACAACAGTGGGGCTGAGTGCGCGTCTGGTTGGTTGCTGTTGCTGCGTTTAGCGAAGAAGATCTGGGATGTGCGGGCGAACCGAAACGCCAGTGAGAGTGATGGATGTCCGTGGCATTTGTGATGGATGGGATGGGAGGACCGGGTAGGTGGCAGGTTTAAGGAGTGGGTGATGATATGGGCAAGGACGCGACGATGGTTTTGAGGTCCGAGTCGTAAGGCGTCAAAAGGCGCTGGTGAAAAAGGAACCAAGAGCCACTGTCAGCCAATCTGAGAGTACGTAAGCAGCCGCCATTGGTCAATGACCTTCCACCCTGGGCGCCTTGCGAAGCCAACTGTGAGAAATCCTAAGGTGGCTGATTAATTTTCGTAGGAAAATGGCAGAGGGCCTCAATTGAGATCCGGGCATGAATTGGACTGGAAATGGTGGTGTGAAGGCTGGCGCACCACAGAAACTACATACTTGAGTGCGCCTCAAATCCCCGGCCCCGAGCCAAGGTACCGACCGCCCGGGAGATGCGGGGCCGGCGCCGGAATGCCGGCGCATCTAGCGGACATGACCCTCGGGAGGCGTTTAGAAAATCGCATGACGCCTCGCGAGTGTCGCATGACAGCTGACCTACACTGCAGTGCACTTGTAATCCCAACCACTACGGCAGTTCAACCGACGCAGCTGTTCAACCGCTACAGCAGGTCAATCGCTACAGCAGATCAGCAAGTCCCAGCTGCCATGCGACACTTACGGGACGTCATGCGATTTTCCAAAAAGTCCCCTCGACGCGGTATATCGGCGGCCTTAAACTTTGTATACCTTCACATTGGGAAGAGGCTAGAACGGGGGTCTAGCTGATGTAGAACATGTAGGAAACACCATGAAGCCAGGCAAAATAGTCTAGGTCAAGACTCCTATTCATCATCTTCTGCTAACCCTTTCGACACGGGCAAGCCTACATCTCGTCACGTGGGCGTGAGATTGACTAGGCACCCGCCGAGACATGCAACCCCTTGACCTGACGCTTCTTCCCTCATACATCTCTCTCCCACCCATACACCAAATGGCCACCACCTGGGCCCCCGCAGTGGCGGATGAGGAACGGCAGGAGTCGTCCGATGCTATCGACCGAAAGGCCGCCGTGCTCGCCGAAAGGATCAGGGAGAGCAAACATTTCCTTGTCTTCACCGGCGCCGGGATATCAACATCAGCAGGTGAGCATAACAATCCTAGTGGCTGCTTGTCCTGTTCTCACATAATACCTTTCCCCAGGCATCCCCGATTTCCGTGGCCCTGAGGGTGCCTGGACCCGTCTCGCCCAGGGCCGCGAGCCAAAGGGTAAAGCCAGCATGACCCTGACGGCCCTACCGACGCCAACACACATGGCCCTCGTCGCTTTGCAGGACCGTGGTCTGCTCAAGTACCTCGTCAGCCAGAACTGCGATGGCCTGCACCGAAGAAGTGGTATCCTGCCTGTGAGGACTCAGGTTATGTGCCCCACGTCTGATGTCGACTGACCCTTCCGTAGGAGCTCATCTCGGAGCTGCACGGCAACAGCAACAGGGAATGCTGCAAGAACTGCGGCAAGGAATACATCAGGGGTGAATCACTCAGTGCCCCAATCCAAAAGACATGACCTGACCACGCCCAGACTTCCGCGCCGTCGCCAGCTACGAAAAGACCGTCTTCGACCACCGAACCGGCCGCAAGTGTGCCGCCTGCGACGGCGACCTCCACGACACCATCATCAACTTTGGCGAGTTCCTCCCCGAAGCTCCGCTCGAGCGGGCGCGCGAGCATGCCAAAAAGGCAGACCTCTGCCTCGTCCTCGGCTCCTCCCTCACCGTGCCGCCCGCCTGCACCATCCCCGAGACGGTCGGCAAACGAAAGGGCGTTCGAGGCCGCATGGCCCCGCAGTTGTCCATATGCAACCTGCAGGCCACGGACATGGATGGTCTCTGCGCGCCGGGACTTCGCATTCACGCCAGGACTGACGACCTCATGACCCGCGTTATGGACAACTTGGGCATTCCTATTCCCGAGTTTGTACTGCGCCGCCGCCTCACCGTTGAGGTGAAGACGCTGGAGGAAGAGCGCCACCAGGCGACGCTGACAGGCGTGGACGTCGACGGCACACCCGTCACCTTCCTGCGCTCTGTGCGGCTCGAGGGCACCCGCCGCCCCGTGACGACGGAGCCGTACGTGCTCAATCACCGGGGCATCTTGGGGCCAGGTGCTGTGCTAGGCTTCGAGCTCGAGTTCATGGGCCACTATGGCGAGCCCAACCTGGAGCTCTCGCATGAGTATGGTGCGGACGGAGCGGCCACGTACCTTCTCGAGTACAACCCGCGGACCGGTGCATGGGCGACGACGAGGCTGGATGCTGCAGGCGACGTTAACGAGGGAGGCGGTGTAAAGGAGGCAGTGAAGACCACGCGGCGGCTGGAGAAGCCGGTGTTCGACTTTTCGGACGAGGAGGACCTGTAGGCTACAAATGGTCTCTGGGGGAGGCTTGGGTCAACTTGAAAGGGTGAGCCAATTTCGCAGGATCCAAAGACGAAGGATGGGCCCATTGTTGGTTCAATTCGGGCGCATGCAACGGGGGGTCTGAGCGGTCGTCGAGGACTAACCGCACACGTTGATAAATGTGCGGTTGGTGCAGTTGGTGCCGTTTTGCCGGTTGGCTGCGCCGCTGTAATCCCCTGAAAACCAGAGGATCCCCGAGTTGCGCGTCTGTTCTGCGTTCGGGGTCCAGTTCAGTCAAGCTTCTCATCGTCAACACCAGGAGCTTTCGTCTCCAGTCCATTCGTTCCAACCCACATTCGTTTCGGAGCCTATATCGATCATGTCCTTGACCTCTTCCTACATTGCCCCCTCGGGCGCGGTGGTCACCCGGCTCCCTGTCCCCGACTACGGCACACAGATACTCGTGGCCGAGGTCCTCGGCGCCGAGCCAACGGCCACGACCTACCGCATCGGCTGCCCGCCAGGCCCCGAGGACGAATGCAACATTGAAACCAACACCGTCACCATCGGCCCGTACGCCAGCGAGACGCTCCCCTCCGGGGCGGCCGAGACGGGCACCTTCGGCCTCCTCATGACGCGGAACGACTTTGCCTTTCTCTGGTCCGTCCAATGCGCGATGAGCCGCACTGTCGCGAAGGATTGTACCTTCATCAGCGTCGGCGACGCCGCGAGCGCCACGGGCGACGCCCCGAGTAGCACGACGACGGTGACGGACAGGGAGGATCTCGAGGCCGCGGGCGTCGCGACGCTGACGTATTCCGATGTTACCATTACCGCTGGGCAGGAGTTCCTCGAGGGTACCTCAGCCAGCACGACGGGCGCTGAGAGCTCGGGAGGTCAGACGTCAGGAAGTCAGACGTCGGCCAGCCAGACAAGCGGTACTGAGACCGGCACGGCGGCGGCGAGTGGTACCGGCGGAGCGGATGATGGCAGCGCTGCCTCGGTCTGGGGAGTGAGTCGCTGGGCGGCCGTCGGTGCTATGACCATTGCGCTGGTGAACGGGTTGATGTCGTGAGCCACGGGGGTATGAAGTCGAGCGACGGGCAGGATGAAGTCGAGCGGCGAGGACGGTTGGGAGGCCAAATTTTGCAAGCGGCCGACGTGGCCAGAGTGTTGATTTCTAATTCCTTTCTTGGGAGCGGGCGAGTCTTGAGGAGAATAGGTCACATGGAAGTGCCCCAGCTTCGAGGTTCGGAGGCATGGTGCCCGGCGTCCGGGTGACTGGATCCGGCGGGTGGACTTGGGAGATTGGGGTACTGCTTCAAGGTCGAGTTCTGCCTGGATTCTGTCAGCTTCCAGCTTCAAAGATGGACGTCAGTAACAAATACCACGAGGGCTATAAACCAGGGATGTAGCACTGAATCAAGCCTCAACTCGACACATTGATCTGCTGGCAGCTGGTCACCATCAATATCGATCATCATACTTTGGTCCAGGGGAAGATGCCTCTCTGATGATCTCCAGACCTGCGTGCGGAGAAGGACGAGATTTAGCGGCAGCTTCCCCAAACTTTCCCCTCTCGTCACGGAACCTGGTCGCCAAGCCCCCGTGCCGGGACGGCGCCCGAACCGCATCTCCAACTCGAACCAGACGAATCTGGAAATCCGGAGGGTGAAGCGTCCGCAAAGGACAGCGAGGCGCCCTGCTCCAGCGCGTGATGGGACAATGTGTTTTCTTCGGGGTTTTGTCAATCAGTATATGAGAGGGCGCGGTCGCGGTTTTCCAATGGCAGTCCAGGTTTTCCATCATCTCTCCCTCTCTGTTGCCCGACTGATTCCACTCTTTCATTCTCCGAATAGCTTCATCTTCGTTCTCTGCCAGCACCAACCACAGAACTCCCACCTCCCCTCACAATGAAGTCCACAATGGCAATGGCCGCGGCCGCCCTGGTCAGCACAGCCAGCGCCCAACAGCTCGGCTTCGGCCGCCCCCCAAACCCCATGGACAAGGCCAAAGCCACCGTCGTCGAAGACTTCGTCTGGCGGGACCCCTTCACCGAGGAGACCGCCTCCCTCTACACGCCAACATGCGAGGTCGAGGCCTCCTTCCCCGCCGAGCAGTACACCCTCCACCAGCTCTGGGACAAGTACCCCCGCGGTCTGTGGAGCTGGGGCCAGGGCCTCAAGGACTTCTGGCACGACAAGGAGTACCCGGGCTCGTGGTCCGGCCTCGACCGCCACGGCTGGGACCGCAACGTCCTCCTCATGCACTACGACCAGGTCCCGGCCATCGTGCGCGAGTGGATCGAGGAGCAGGACAGGACGGACAGCCCGGACAACGGCCTCTTCGCCATCTTTGACAAGCCCGCCGACCAGCACCAGCGCGTTGACGAGCGCGTTGTGGTCCCCAAGGATGAGCCCATGGACCGGTCGCTTGATGCCTCGAGGGTCATCCTCTTCGCCCCCGGTGCCCTCAACGTCATCCTTCCTCTGTTTGTCGCCGAGTCCAGCGAGTGCAAGGGTATGTCTCCTCTCTCTGGTGATTAGTGTAATATGCAAGTCGCTGACCCTGTGCCCAGACACCCTGACCAACCTGAGCAACTACTCCGTCGAGCCGGCCGACGGCAAAGTCGTGGCCTGGCCCATCGAGCACACGCGGCCGAACCTGAAAAAGGCGGACCGGACCATCCAGATCACCATCAAGGCCCAGGCCCTCAAGGCCAAGGCCAAGGCCGAGGCGAGCGGCAAGGAGGAGCTGTAGATGGGAATGCGCACAGAGATCTTGCTCACGAGACGAGAGCATGGACATTGCTAGATTCCGTACGGTTGTCGATTCAGGCAGGCAAGGTGGACGGGGAGCAAAAAGCTGTACATAGATCGCGACCCGGTCCCCTGCCCCCGGCGTTTGGGTTTAATACGAAATAAGCATCCCATCAAAAGACGGATGACAAACCTCGGCGCAACATTCGACGCGTTCACCCGTTTGGTTGCTCCTTCCCGTGCCAGGAGTTCCCCCGCCCCCGCGCCGCCACATCATCCCACCGTCGCTTCCTTCATCGCCTGGAAAGGTCGGTGTCCACTGTCCACTGTCGGCCCCCCTGATGGCGCGGGAGCTTGGGCCCTTCCGGGGGAAATGCCGCCCAAGCTCGCCCCCCCGGGCCAATGACGGCCGCTGTATTTGATTTTCCCACCCCTCCAGGACCACACCGGAATGGCGTCGTACGTCATGCCCCTCCCTCTCACCTCACTCATTCATCATGACTGCCGGGGGTGCTTAACATAGGTACACGCGGAAGAGCCCGTGGATAATGAGGTGACCTCTTATCGCACTCAATGCTCAATGGCTGGGTTGCCTGGCTGGCCGAAGCTCCTTGTCGCACTTACTGAATCGAGCACATCATCGTACCTCTTCGCTACTCGTGCCTACTCAGCGACCTGACTCCGCCGCCCGCCATCCCTCCCCAGCCCGATACCCGTCTGTTTGACCGGTCCCCTTTGCTTCTCTCTTAAACCGTTCTGACCCTTGACTTCTCCCCCCTCACTCCTAACCATCCATGCACCCCTTTCGGCTCCTCTCCCGTGCCGGCCTTCTCAGAGCTGCCCCTACCATCCAAACGAGATCCTTCGCAACAACAACCACCGCTCGCGCCATGTCTGAGTTCAAGCTAAAGTCCATCACCTCCCTCTCGCTGGCCCCCGGCGAGAAGCAGGAGGTCGAGGTCGAAGGCATCGAGGGCGGCAAGGTCCTCCTCGCCAACACAGGCGGCACCGTTCGCGCCCTCGGCAGCAAATGCACTCACTACGGCGCGCCCCTTGTCAAGGGCGTTCTCACCACTGACGGCAGACTGACCTGCCCGTGGCACGGAGGTAACAACCCCTACTCCTCACACAGCGCCCGTGAAGCGAAACACCACTGACGCCATTGACCACCAGCCTGCTTCAACGCAAAGACGGGAGACATCGAGGACGCCCCTGCCCTGGACCCAATCACCGTCTTCAAGGTCACCGAGCGCGATGGCGCCGTCTACATTGTCGGCGAGGAGGCCGCCATCAAGAGCGGCCGCCGGAAGCCCAACATGAAGTGCAACGCCGCCAAGGGTGCTGACGACAAGAAGGTCATCGTCGTCGGTGGTGGCTCCGGCGCTCTCGGCGCCATCGAGGGCCTCCGGAACGGTGGCTACTCCGGCCCCCTGACTGTCATATCCCGCGAGGGCCACTTCCCCATCGACCGTACCAAGCTGTCAAAGGCCCTGCTGACCGACGTCGAGAAGCTGCAGTGGCGTGACAGCGCATTCTACGACAGCGGCTCCGTCCAGTGGGTGAATGACGAGGTTGTCGATGTCGACTTCTCCGGCCGCAGCGTGACTACCAAGAGCGGCGAGAAGCATGCCTACGGAAAGATCATCCTGGCTACCGGCGGCACGCCCCGCCAGCTTCCGCTCCAGGGTTTCAAGGTGCTGGAGAACATCTTCACCCTGCGGTCCCTCGACGACACCAAGAAGATTGTTGCAGCCATTGGCGACAAGGGCAAGCGCATCGTCATTGTCGGCTCTAGCTTCATCGGCATGGAGGTCGCCAACGCCACGGCCAAGGACAACACCGTTACCATCATCGGAATGGAGGAGACGCCCCTTGAGCGTGTCCTCGGCACCAAGATCGGCGCAGGCATCCAGAAGGCTGTTGAGCAGAGCGGCGTCAAGTTCCACATGTCGGCCGGCGTCGACAAGGCAGAGCCCTCAACGTCCGACCCGGCCAAGGTCGGTGCCGTCTACCTCAAGGACGGCACGAAGATCGAGGCCGATCTCGTCATCCTCGGTGTCGGCGTCTCCCCCGCCACTGAATTCCTTCAGAACAACAAGGCCGTCAGCCTTGAGAAGGACGGCTCCCTCAAGACCGACGACAACTTCTCGATCGCGGGCGTGAAAGATGCCTATGCCATTGGTGACATCGCCACCTACCCCTACCGCGGCCCTGGCGGCGAGGGAAAGCACACGCGGATCGAGCACTGGAACGTGGCCCAGAATGCAGGCCGCACCGTCGCCAACCACATCATCGACGGCGCCGCCAAGCAGGAGGTCGTCATCCCCGTCTTCTGGTCCGCCCTCGGCGCCCAGCTGCGGTACTGCGGCAACACCGCCGGCGGCTGGGACGATGTTGTCATTCAGGGAAGCATCGACGACAAGTCCTTTGCTGCATTTTACTCCAACGGCGAGACCGTCGTGGCTGTGGCAACTATGGGCAAGGACCCCGTCATGGCACAGGCGTCGGAGCTGATGCGTCTGGGCAAGATGCCGAAAAAGTCGGAGCTGCAAGGTGGTCTGGACGTCCTCTCCCTGGGGTCTCCAGCGTAGGTCTGGGGTGTTTGATGTTGGGATGGGGAGTGTAGTGATGGCCAGTAATAAACATGCCCTAATTTTGAGCAGTTGCTGTTGAACCGGGAGAGATATTCAAGTGTCCGGGGGATCCGGGCTGGCCCGTCGTAGGCTTTCCAGTGCAGTACCGCACTCTGCGTCACTCCACAGGAACGTCTTCAGCAGTGCTTCCAGGGCATCGTCGTCGTAGGCTGAAGTGATGACCCCGTCGTCCCCCGCGCGGAGGACTGCGCCGTAGAACAGGGAGCGGTACCACTCTGCGTTGTCGGCGTTCTTCCGCGCCCAGCCAGAACCCATGACACCGACAAAGGCGATCCAGACGAGGAGCGCGGCGTTGCCGGCCCATGCATCGACGACGTGCGCTGCCGGCTGCTCTTGTGTACTACCCTCCAGAAAGCGCCGCAACCGGCAGCACAGGATGCGCAGCAGCTGGCTCGTGGTGGGCACATGTCGGAGAACCACGTACAGGAACACGTGGGCGGCGAGGACAACAGCGGTGCCGGGGCTGTTGCCGGCGATCCTCTGGCTGGGCGGGCCGGGGTCGGACGATCCGGCCTCGCCGTGAGACGACATGTTGTGATCGCCAAAAAGGAACTCGAGCATGCGGACGTCGGCGGTGCTCATGATGACACGGATGGAGGCGACAGCGACGGGTATGTTGCACGCTTGGGCGGCGATGGCTTGGCGGAGAAGCTTGAAGATAGCACGGGTGGCGGCCATGTCCTGCCTCTCTCGTGGCGAGTCGGTGTCGCTGCTCTCGAGGTGGATGAGGGCAGGCGACATAGCGGCATGGGCGATGACCTTTGAGGGGAGGATGACCTGATCAATGGTATGAAAGAGAGGGAACATGGGGACGCGGCCGATGCCAGTCGCAACATGAACGTCGACCCAGCTGATGCAGCGGCAGAGAATGTACTCGTGGAGGATGGTGTCTACGCCACCTCTGGCCTGTACCATGTCGTAAAGACCGCGCATGTGGACGTCGGCAGTGATCAACTCGCCGTTGAAAGCCTCGACGTTGGCGAGGGTGGCGACGGCGGCAAGCACAAAGGCGTCGTCGCCGGCGCCATCGGCCAGGGCGGTGCTCATGCTTGTGCCAGAGCCGAGGCGCTTTCGGATGAGTCGCATTGTCTCCCCCTTCTGAAGGTAGCCCTCACGGCGGAGGCTGACGTCGAGGGTCGGTAGGCTGGCAGACCAGAAGCCAGCAGCCAGGGCGACAGTGGCGCGCAGGAGCAGAGGGTTCTGCATGGCGTAGGGCAGCCATGGGCCTTGGGTGTCGAGGGCCGAAAGGTTCAAGTTGAAGCCCTTGAGGACTGTGACACATGGTAAGCAGGCCAGAATGAGAGGTTTGGAGACGGCGGATGCTTACAGTATTGAATAAGGGTGTCAGCTGCTGGGTTGCTGGGGATCGGCAGGCACTCAAATGGGTCCAGGCAGTTGTCCTTGAGTCGCGGAATGGGCGATCTGACCATCAGCATCGAGTCGTAGGGCTGCGGTGTGGTCTGGGCCTTGGACCCTGAATCCTCGGATGGCTTGGTCCTGGCCTTGGAAGATTTGTTTTTAGGAGGATTAACCTAAAAGAAGCTGGTGAGTCTTTTTAGTTATCCTTCAACAGCCATAGACATGACGAACCTGGTGCTTGGAGGTGACGGCCCACTTGACGAGCTGTTTCTGCTCCTTGTCTCCATCGGGGGTCCCTTTCCGCAAGGCAACGGCATCTTGAGTCACCATCCTGAAGCGCCCTCTCAGCGCAGGCTGGGGCGGCCTTGATCTTGACGCAGGAGCATCGTCGTCGCCCGCAGATGGGACCGGCGCGTTGCGGCGGTGGAGGGCAGTCCGAATGGCATGGCTGCGCGCGGCCTTTGTGGCGTTGGAGCTGTTGTTGTCCCCAAAGGACACGAACTGGTATTCGGGCATTGGGAGGACTGGGCGATGCGGCGCCTCAGCATATCATGGCGGCGACAGTTGACGGGAGGACTGCGAAGGGATGAAGCTGCGAGTTTGATGAGGGCGCGGCGCGAGCGAGAACGCAGCCTGAACACGGTCTCATATGACCGGGTGGATTCAGTCGTCGGACGCAGAACCTAAGTGAGGAGAGGAGAGGAGAGTTTCCTTCCTTTTTCGTCGTGACAAGAGACGGGAAGGCTGGGACAGGGACTCGAGCATCCTGGGACTTTCTCGGAGATGGACGGGGATGTTCGGTAGGTCGTGGTTAGTTCGTGCATGCGTTGCTTGTGCCGTGCCTAGGCTAAACTAGCACGCGGGAGACGATTTGCTTCCGGGCTCCAGTGTGCAAAGGCAAAAGGGGTCCAGGACTCCAGGAGGGAGGGGACGACTGGATGAAGATGGGGGCGTTGGGTCCTGTCGTCGGCCACCATCAACTCTTTGACAGGGTCGGTCTGGACCTCCGAGATGAGGAGATCCACCAAGGCGCGTGTGCATGTGCATGTCGGCCTACGAGCAGCATCGACTTGGCTGTGTTGCGTTGCCTGCATCAAACTCATGTCGGATGGTCCAGCTCGAATGTGGCGGTTTGCAGAGCATGGGGTTGGATAGCCTGGAGCAATTGGTGATGGAACGCCCGTGGGGGCTCGGGGGCAAGTGCCTCCCTCCAGTGCTCCTTCCCACTCCCGTCCCTCACCATCCCCCGGTGGCGCCTTCGCCATCTCTTCTCCTGCCTCTGCACGTGATGAAATATGAGCCGCAGATTTCATTTCATTTCCTCAGACTCCCTCTCAACACATCAATCGATATCTTCCTCCACTTCCTCTCCGGCATCTCCGTCGTCGTCCACACCTCCAAAACCCATCCACATCTCGCTTCCGCTCCACCCGCTGCATCTGCGTCTGCATGCCGAACAGGCATCTTCCCCCGATCTCTCCCTGCATCGGCCGACCAGACAGGGCCTGTCGGGCAACCACCACGCCCACCACGCGGCGGACCCGTCACACTACTACCGAACGCTCCGGCGTTTGACTACTTACACTGGACCCGGCGGCCGATGCCCGCTGTCGGCTTTGCCTATGCTTTACTCGCCATACCAACTGCTCTGCGCGATTTCCGACCTCGTCGTCTGACTCTTTCACCCTCGTCTTTTCCTTCCAGAAGCCCCCTCCGTCTCGTCCCTGTCCGGGAACTCCAGGCGAAGGTCTCGGCACAGCTTGGTCTCAGCTCCCTCCCCGCGCGTGCGCGCGAGCGATAGCCGAGTTCGACATATTGAGACCAGATTCCAGGGGCAATGGATCTTGTGCGACCGCCGTGACCAGGGGGCAAGGGGCGGCCAGGGGCAGGGCACCTTCTGCCGTGACCCGCCAAACGGGACAGTCTCCAGCTTCCAGGGGCCCTCAAAATCTACTCGTCAGAAGTTCAATCCACCACCAGCACAAGGTACGGTAGCCAGGCGGCCCACGCGGAACCGACGTTTCCCGTCGGAACTTCTCCGCCAGGGCCATGCCGTCGGCGTGTCATCAGAGCTAGGCAAACGTGGGCGGCACGGGCGGCCACTAACAGCGGCTCACATGGGTTCTAGCATGGACGGATGACCGACCGACATCTTCTCTCCCATGCCGATTCCCGCCCGCTCGCCCGACCTACAGCCGGGCGGTTTGTGAGTTGGAGTATGTCAGCCCCGGTTCAACGACTTGGAGCCTTTGCTATCCGACCAGGTGTCGTGGCGAGGCGGCCGCGGGAGCCTTCTCTCTCAGGTCCTCACCTCTCTCTACGAGCATCCCTCCTCAGCGGGCCATTACTGGCATGCAGCCCGTCATCAAGTCGTACACCCTCGGCGACGTACACTCACTTCCCGGCATCTCGCCCACTGTCTCGGATACGGACTCGGTCCTCCTGGCCCAGGAAGGGCTGTGTCGCGCGCAAACAAGTCCTAGGAGCCAGCTCGGACGGGTGGACGGGCAAGGGGACGTCGAGCCGGGCCAACGTTTTTGTTGCACCCTTCGCCTGGCGCCGCCACCCAGCAGACGAGGGTCCCCCGCTGGACGCCCGTCATACCAACCATGGTACTGGAACCCAGATCGCTCCCAGGGTGCGGCTGCATGCCTCGCCTCCGTGTCACCTCATCCACCCATCGTGGCACAAGGGTGCTGAGGTCGTCCGTCGACGCAGAGGGCCCTGCTTTCCGCCTCACAGGCCTTGCCGGACACGGTGCTTGACAACAGGCATGCTTCCGTGTTGCTCTTCGGACTTGTTACCTGAGCGTGAGACTGGTTTAAGACTGTCGGTCGAGCTTCGGAGTCCGCAGTCGTTCCTTGAGCCAGCATCGGAACAGTATCGATATTACGCGGGTGGCCATGTCGCAAGGCAGTCGGTCGTTCAATACTGCAGCTGTCTGGATACGATCCTGGGTTTTTGCCTGGCAAACAGCTCTTGCAACGGCTAGTCAAGCGCAATCCTTGATTTCCGACCTGTCAACTGTTGTTTGACTTCACGTTGATCGATGAAACGACAAACCGCACAGCTTCAGTACCCGGCTCGGCCGGCTTGTCAAGCTGCAGCATGAATAAACAACGTCATCAGTGCCTCTCTCCAGGATATGCTGGCAGGTCAATCAACACCCAGCACTCCTGGGCCTGGTTACACGAGTATGCATACCGGCGAACACGATCCCTTGCCATCTCGGCCAGCCGCCTTGATAGTGGCAGCCCGTGTACCTTGTCCCGCTTAGCCACGCTTGCCGTTTGATCACAGTTCGGATTCGAACATCTCTGGCGTTTATGTCAAGCATGCAAGCATCCCGCCCCATCTCGGAAGGCCTGTCTACTGACATGCCCGACGCAGGCTGGCCGGCGGCATCGCATCAAAAGCCAAGGCCGGCCGGGCGACCCACCACGCGCCTGCCCCGGTGAACTGAACACGATCGGAGGTGTTCCAGTACACAGCTGGTGAATACAAGAGGATAAAGTGAATCTAGCCACGGCTTGTGCGCCAGGTCTAGGGCCAGCAGTCCGGCCGTGGGTGACATGGACAGTGCCCCCATCTCGGGGCCATTGTGGGATTACTCTTGTCCCTCCTTCTATGGTTGGGAGAGCACGCTGCCGGGGACCAAATACGGCCGGCCCTGAAGTTCCCCAAGGGAGGCTAGCCAGCTGGCCACGGTCACCGGGGCACGAGGACGATGAGTTGGCGGTATCCCCGTCGATGCCGCATCTCTCTCTCTCAGTTCACAGCTCGAGGCGGTGACCACGATCTCGGCATCCGCGGCGATGCCTTTCCACCCGTTGGGCACCGGATCGCTGCTTCTTGCTGCATCTCTGCCCCTCTTGACGGTCCGTCCCGTCAC
The DNA here is from genome assembly GCA_020746995.1 of Plectosphaerella cucumerina. NCBI lineage: Eukaryota > Fungi > Ascomycota > Sordariomycetes > Glomerellales > Plectosphaerellaceae > Plectosphaerella > Plectosphaerella cucumerina. The sequence goes on along the minus strand of JAGPXD010000005.1, from coordinate 2,265,505 downwards.
GACATGCGCCATCGCCCAGATGATCGGGTACGAGCCTCGTGGGCGTGCAGGTGGCTAGACCCAGTTCGCCCCATTCTCCCCTCTCCCTCCTTCGACGGACTGGCTCGGCCGTGTCTGACTGAGACGCTGTCACTTGGGCATGGTCTAAGACAGGCGGTGGGTAACCCGTTACGTTAAGCGAAGCGTTTGCCGTGCCTCGTGAACAAACAGCCAATACCACGGACTCGGGAGCCGGGAAGAGTGAGTACGCTTCTCGGCATCTGGGAAGAAGGGAGAGAAACAACGTAACAATCGGCGAACGGAAGAGGAGGGGGGCGGAGGAGGCCAAGGAGTGAATGGGCCGGCACGAAATACGCGATGTGTAATTCACTCTTGGTGCACGTCTACAGGATTGGCTCTCCCAGCGCCTCGTAAAAACCGCCGCAATCCCCCCGGCCCATCTTCTCCTCCAGAGGTTAGACGCCTCCCCCAGAGGTTAGACGCCTCCCCCAGAGGTTAGAGTCTCTTCCCCCAGAGGAAACGCCCCAACAAGCAGTGCATTAGCTCAACTCCAGCACGCCAACGAGCCAAACGACACGCTGTCCAGCGCCCGCCATCCCCCTGTCCTGGCCCCCGCCCTCCCCGGACAGAGAAGAAAATCGCCCCACGACAAGGCGCCCCGGGAGTCGCTGCCCAGACCGTCATCCAATTTTTTGCCCCCTGTTGGCCGGTTTTTTTTTGTTCATAAATACCCCCCCGACCCGCCGTCAGGATGGTCTTTAGAAACCTCATCCGGTTCACCAACCGCCTACTTCTTCCTCTTACACGAGAAAGCAATACGCGAATAGCCGAGCGCAAGCTGCGAGCTGGATCTTGGTCGATCAGTAGTGAAGAATCGGACTCGAGCCCGCCCATGCAACACAGGGCCAGCGATGCAGAGGACAGCTGCCTAAAAAACCAGGGTCAGGCCGCCCAGGCCGACCCCGTTTCCGCCGCTCCCCAGGGCGCCAACGGCGCACCACTCGGTGACCCCGGCCAACATCACGACCCCGAGAAGGCCGCTCCGGCCCCGAACCCAAACTCAGCCCCGGCGAACCCCCGCCGCTCTACCAGCAATGACGATGTCGAGGCTCCGGCCCCGGCCCCGCTCGCCGGCGGCGACGGCGTAGTGCTCACGCAGCAGGAGACCAACTTTGACTTCCCCGAGGGCGGGCTCCAGGCCTGGCTCGTCGTCTTCGGCTCCTTCTGCGCCATGCTTTCCGTCTTCGGCCTCATCAACACGGCCGCCGTCTTCGAGTCGTACCTCTCGACGAACCAGCTGTCCGAGTACTCGTCGGACCAGATCGGCTGGATCTTCAGTCTGTACCTGTTCATGGTCTTCTTCGTCGGCATCCAGGTCGGGCCCATCTTTGACAAGTATGGCCCGCGCATTGTCGTCGCCATTGGCGGCGTGCTCATCGCTGGCAGTCTGCTGCTGTTCAGCGTGTGCAAAGGTGAGACTAGGCTGGCTTCCTTTGGTCTTCGGTCATCATGGCTAATGCCTCTCAGGATACTACCAGATCATGCTCGCCTACTCAGTCATGGGCGGTCTGGGCGGCGCGCTGCTCAACTCGCCGGCGTACGCAGCCATTGCGCACTTCTTCGACGCCCGACGCGGACTCGCCACGGGCCTCGCGGCCACGGCCGGGTCCATCGGCGGCGTCGTGTTCCCGATCTTGCTGCAGCGGCTGCTCCCGGTGCTCGGGTTCGGTTGGACGACCCGGATCCTCGGGTTCATCCTGCTGGCGCTCGCGGTGCCGGCGAACCTCTTCATCCGGTCTCGGCTGCCGCCCAAGGACACCATCGCGTCCGTGTGGCCAGACCTGACCATGTTCCGCGACCTCAAGTTCACCTTTTCGGCCGTGGGCATCTTCTTCATGGAGTGGGGGCTATTCGTGCCGCTCACCTTCATCGTCTCCTACTCGGCGCGCTACCGGGCGGACCCGACCGAGTCGTACACGCTGCTCTCCATGCTCAACGCCGGCTCGGCGCTGGGCCGCTTCCTGCCGGGATTCTTCGCCGACAAGATTGGACGGTTCAACGTCATCCTTCTCACCATCTCCATGTGCGTGGCCACCGTGTTCGGGCTGTGGATGCCGGCAGGCGACTCGGAGCCCATGCTCATCGCGTTCGCGGTGCTTTTCGGCTTCGCGAGCGGGAGCAACCTGAGCCTCACGCCCGTGTGTCTGGGTCAACTGTGTGACCCGCGCGACTATGGACGCTTCATCTCGACGGCGCTCATGGTTGCCAGCTTTGGCACGCTGAGCAGTCTGCCTATCGCGGGCGCTATTCTCGAGGCGGGACATCACGGCGACGCCGGCTGGAACGCCCTCATCGCCTTTGCGGGACTTTCGTATGTTCTTGCGCTGGCGTGTTATGTGGCGGCGCGGGTCATGGCTGTGGGCTGGAGCGTGAAGAAGGTCTTTTGAATGGGTACAAATGGAAAGCAGAAGTTGGGTTTCGGTCAGAAAATGGTGCTGGAAGGCAACATGGGAGGAAAGGGTATACACGAGTCTGGGAAGGGGTTTCGATGGGATGGTATAAATTGGAGCAAAGCAAATAAGAAAAGAGGCTGTATGGCAAGAGCCGCGATGTCAGTGATCGGTGACGATGAAGTGTCGATAGTGGAAAGTTTTGGTGTTGACTTCGGTTCAAGCTCCATGGAAATTCACAGTGTTGTGTTGGAGAGCAGAAAAGGAAGGTGGGGGCGGGGCACTTCCCTAGCGCCGCTGCAAATGACCCCGCCATCATTGGGCGATGTACTCGCTGAAGCGCCGCTGCCCCGCGGCGCATCGAATCATGCTGGAAGCTTTTTGAAAACTAAAATTTCCAGCCATCGTCCTCCCTCAACACCAAGGAACACTTCCTCCCTCCCGACCACACCGAATGGATACCCCCGTGGCACCGCCGGTGCTCTCGACACCGGCCGAATACACTTTCGAAGACCCGACACCCGCCCCGCCGCCGCCGTCGGCCCCTCGAAGCGATGAAGAGCTCCGAGACGTCTACGAGATCGCCCGCGCGGCGAGGGAGATCAAGCAGGGCGGCTGGACGCGAGTCGCCCTCCAGTTCCCCGACCACATGCTCAGCGACGCCAGCTGGGTCGTCGAGGCCCTGAAGAATGCTCTCGCGGAGCTGCCTAGCCGAACAGACGCGGAGCAGGCCCCCGCGGCGGCAGACACACGGGAGGCTCTGGAGACGGACCTCACAACAGGGCCAGGGGGCCAGGCTCTTGTCCCGCCGCCGCAAACACCAATAAGAGAGCGCATCTACATTCTCGCAGACACGTCGTACAGCGCGTGCTGCGTCGATGAGATTGCGGCCGAGCACGCCGACGCGCACGTCGTCGTACACTACGGGCGCTCATGCCTCTCCCCGACATCCCGCCTGCCGGTCATCTACGTCTTCACCAGGAACCCCCTGGACCACGACGCGGCCGTGACAGCCTTCCAGAAGGAGTTCCCGGACAAGGGGGCCAAGGTGATCCTCATGGCCGACCTGACGTACCAGGACCACGTCGCACCGCTGGCGGCGAGCCTGCGGTCTCAGGGCTACGTGGGCCTGCTGCACACCACCGTCGTACACGACCCCGCCGGCGCCATCCCAAACCGAAGGGTAGCCGCAGCCGATGCGAGTGCCGATGCCGAGAGCAACGCCGAGGCCGGGGTTGGGTCTGAGGCAGAGGTAGAGACAGGGGCAGACGTAAACCTCGCCGAGTACTCCCTCTTCCACATCTCGACCCCGCCGGCGGCGCTGCTGCTTGCTCTGCAGACGCGCATGGCGTCGCTGCACGTGCTTGATACATCGTCATCGACGCTCAGCACGGACGACCCGACGCGGACGACGGGGGCGCTGCTCCGTCGGCGGTACGCAAAGGTGCTGACGCTCGCGAGCGCGGGGGTGGTGGGTATCCTGGTCAACACGCTCAGCGTGGCGAACTACATGTCGAGCATCGACCTGCTGCGGCGGCGCATCGCCGACGCGGGGAAGAAGAGCTACACGGTGGTGGTGGGCAAGCTGAACCCGGCCAAGTTGGCCAACTTTGCTGAGATTGACGGCTGGGTGGTCGTCGGGTGCTGGGAGAGCGGGCTGGTGGAGGAGGATTCTGGGTTCTATAGGCCGGTGATCACGCCGTTTGAGATGGAGGCGGCGCTGCTGCCGGACGAGGAGAGAGTGTGGGGACTCGAGTGGTGGGCGGGTATCGAGAAGATGAAGGCGCAGGAGGAGAAGACGGGGGATGGGGAGGCGGGTGATGGTGCAGAGACTGAGTCTGTTGAGGGCGGGGTGGAGGACGAGGAGTCGGCGCCGCCGCAGTTTGACCTGCGGACGGGCAAGCTCATCACGCATAGCCAGCCGATGCGGGTGGTTGTCGGTGGGCACGGCAAGCCCAAGGCGGCGGAGGGTGCGAACGGAACGGCGGGGGCACTGATCAAGCAGGACACGGGACGGGGAGAGCTGGCGACGATCAACGGGGTGGTGAGTCCGGGAGCCGAGTTCCTGCGGTCGAAGCGGACGTGGCAGGGCCTGGGGACGGATCACGATGGGGAGGAGACGAGTACGGTGGTGGAGGAGGGACGGAGTGGTGTGGCACGGGGGTATACCGTGGGCGAGGACAGTTCAAGGGCATAGACAAAATACCAAGAGATACGGGAATGTGATATGTTCCTGGGTTATGCTATCAACAAGAATGGGAGGCTCTCTACACGCCCCTGACTACCTATTTCGTATCCCACAAAACCGACCGCTTGACAGAAAGAGAGAAGCGTGAAATTCGTCATCGTAAGGGAGTATTCCAAATCCCTGGGATCCAAGCTGCCGCCGTCCCCATTCTCAGGGGGTGTCGTTTCCATCGTGTGGGTTTCCACCACATTCATCCGTTCCCAGGCATCCATAGCCGCCTCGCATATCGTCCATCCATCATCCGTTCATGTGCCTCATCCCTAGGTCCCCCGCCTAGACATATGTGCGCCTCGAGTACGAGGACGTCCGGCGAGTGGAGTGGTGCGAACGGCTCCTGCTCCTATGCGAGCGCGAGCGTCCACCACCATGGTACCGTCCATCCCTATAAATCTTGCGATCATGCGAAACGCCCCTCGTAACGCTATCGGAACTCCACCACGCCAAGATGGCCGTGAAGAAGAAGAAGACGCAGTTCATGATGCCAAACGCGAAACAAGCCTTGAGCATCGCGCACGGCTTATCGGTGGTCCAGTCCCACGAGGGGCCCGAGACGGCGGCGAGCCCGCCAAAGTTGACGGACCAGTTCTGGTCGCGGCGCACCTGTGTGCAGTCGGCGCCGGCGATGTGGCGGAGGTAGTAGACGGCGGCGATGAAGGCGCCGACGAAGCAGAGGTCGATGAAGGCGACGGCGTTGGAGTTTGTGGTGGAGCGGAACCAGGTGAAGAGGGTGAAGAGGGCCCAGGCGAGGGCGAGGACGGAGACGATGAAGAGGATGAGGATGTAGTTGGGGGTGAGGGCGTTGGATTCGACGAAGCCGTGGACGAACCAGGCGAGCATGCCCATGGTTGGGATCTGGGTTGTCAGTTCGAATGTCTTGGAGTTTCGGGAGGTAGAAGAGGGAAACTCACCAGAGTGACAATCTGGCAGAGCCGCCACCAGACGAAGAAGATGCTCCAGAGAAACATGTTGGCGGTATTGCGCTGGGCTGGACTGAAGACGATGCTGAAATGCGACGGCGGGAAGAAGGATCGCAAGGTCCTTTGGGAATGGGCGCCGTGTGTGGATGTGCAGGTCAGATCGAAAAAAACCAAGGCGCGAAAAAGTCGCGGGAGAGTGGACTGTGCGACGCTTCTTAAAGGTGCGACTCGTGTAGGATGCGCAACGGGAGGGGGGGTCCGGGTCTGGTCTGGGCTGAATGTGAGGGGGTTGGGACGAGGAAACGACCCTGGCGCTCTTTTTCTTACGACCCTCCATCCATGGATGGATGGCTGCAGCATCATCATCACCGGGGGACAAACGGCCAGGCCAGGCCAGGCCAGGGGCAGCAGCAGCAGCTTCAAGTTCCCGGTTCTCCGTGGACCGTCACACACACCATCTCGTCTCTGCCCGTCCATCGCGCGTGTTTCCTCTCGTTGGGCAGGAAACCAAGACCAAGAAAGCCACTACCACTGCCGCGATACCCCTACGGCTGCACGGGGAGCATCCATGACCACGGGGGAAGAGTCAAGACCGACAGGGGTGTCTGCCCGGTTTGCCCGCCCTCCCAAGATCGAGAAGGGGGCCTGGCCTGGCCAGATATTGTCGTCAACCGGCAGGGTCCCCCGAGTCTGCGACGGCCGTGGATGACCCTTGTTCCCCAGCCAGCGCAATATGACGTCGGCCCCTTCCTCCCATCCGACCACGGCCATGTGTTCGTGTCTTCGAGTTCGTCCAGGCAGATCACCCATCTCGCTTCGCGGCGCATGATTTGACGTCCTGAAGCAGCCTGCACAACTCAGAAGGCAGACATCCCACCCTCTCGAGCTGACTGTTTGCGCATCAGCTGCGGGTGACGACATGCTCGGAACGTCCTGGGCGCAAACTGGTGGTGCGGTGCAGTGCTGCAGGCGGAATAGCGGGGGGTTGGTCTGCGGGTGTGTTGGACTGGAGCTGACGCCCGGGCAACGGCCCGAGTCAGGTCGTGTACGGGCCAATCAGATGATGCGACGGGAGGTTGTGGCCCAAGCTCTTCTCTTCTCTACGCACGAGCCACATGGCCACCACCAGCCACCGGTTCTTGAGCACGAGCCACTTCTAGATTCCACCACATATTGTGATGGAGATACAGTAATCCATGTAAAAAGTCGGTCGAAAAAACATTCAGATCCAAAAAAAAAAAAAAAAAAAAACATACAACACCGGGGATTCGCTGGTCGTCACCGACCCAACTACTGATCCGGCGCTCACTAGTTTAACTATGGGAGAGCGGACGGGATCCCGTGTTCTCTAGTGGCTATGGTCGTATGTGCTTGGATTAGACGTAGGGGCCATCATGTTTCTGCATACTCGGCCCCGAACTCCTTGCAACACCACCTCAAGCATCACCACCACTTAAATATGACAAAAAGAGCAGATACTCGGCTGCATTACACTCAAAGTATATTCTCGGGATATCTCTTCATTGAATGTGTCATATCCTCCACAATACATCCACCACATCATGCATCTTAGCATCATGCCTCATTCCATCCCCCTCCATGGCTCCGCAACATCAATCACATCCAGATCAAAATCCCGGATCTGCGGCGGACCCTCCGGCGGTGACCCATATCCCGTACTCCGGCTCTGCCCCTGCCCTTGAGATCGCGTCCCATACACCCCGTGTGTCCCCTCATGATATCCCCCAAACTCCCGGCTCCGTATCGGCAACGCCCCGGGCACAACCCCCGGTACGCCCGGCCGACTCGACGTCTCACTCACCACGCTCGGGGCCGAGCTGTCATTCCCCGACTGCGCAGACCGCCCCGCCGGCGTCACCCACCCGCCCGACTGCCATCCCCCACCTCCCATGCCCGTCGGTGACCGCGGGAAGCTGTATCCCCCCAGCGACAACGGCGGGAAGTGTCCCCCACCTCCTGACTCCTCCTCCCCGCCGCTGCTTGCCCCGTCACGCCCCTCACCCTGCCAGCTCCCCGCGACGACCCAGCAGTGCGACAGCTCGTGCGAAGCTTCGACGTCCTCCGCCCCCCGTGTAGCAGGCGCCTTGCCCGTTCCCTTCCACGGCGGGATCCTCGTGCCCTTGAGACGGGGGGACAGGTGGTACGGCACACCCTCGCGATACCGTGCCCCCGGCGAGTCAACCGACACGCTCGCCAGCGTCTGCAGGATACCGTAGATGAGCGCCCACCGCCCGCGCCTAGCCACAGCTGGGTCCACCTCACCGATGTGGTCCGTCTTCTCAAACTTGGCAAACGCATCCACAAGCTCAGAGTGCGTCAGCTCCGTCCCCAGGCTGTAGATGTTGGTCGCCTCCGTGTACGCCAGCTGCACCCTGCGCTCCATGGCCCCGCTCCTCTGCGGCGCCACCGGCGGTGGTGGTGCGGCTGCCTTCTTGGAGCTGCGGAACATGGAGGATGATGTCGTCGGTGCTGGCGCCGGCTCTTTGGTGGCGACACCACCCGTCGGCGCGATCGACTCGGGCACCAGCGGGTACGGGTGCGGGATGTGCGGGAACCGCATCTTGTTGTCAAACTCGATGAGCATGTCCGTCAGAGGCAGGTCGGGGGTGTCAGCCTCGAACCCGCGGTTGCCGGCCTCGCTGACCATCATCCACTTGCGCCCCGACCGCGCCTCGGACACGTCCCACACAATGTCGCGGTGCACAAGGTAGTCGTACAGCGCGCCAAAGTCGGCCTGCAGCGCCTGGGCAACTGTCCGCGTGAGCCACATTCCCTCACCGTCGAGGCCCAGCGGATCTGCCTGTGTTGGTCCCTGCTGCTGCCGTTGCTGCTGTACTGGCGGCCAGCATCCGTAGATGCGTGTGTAGTGGCTTAGAAGGAACTTTTGCAACCGGTCTGCCGCCGCCTTGGCCGGGCCGGTAGCCACAGGGCCCGACGACGGCCACATCTCGTGGCACTGCAGCTCGATTAACCTTTCCTCAGCGGCCTGCACCCGCAGCTGGGTCTCCAGGCAGGCGCGCTCGAGCAGGGCGCGAGTGATGGGGGTTAGACTCCGGAAGTCGGCACACTGCTCAAGGCGGGAATACATCCCTGCGCAGTGAAGGAAGCATTCGCGCCAGCCGTCCTCCCAGCGCACGTCGGGGCCCTCAGCCCAGGCCAGCAGGCCGACGGCGGTCTCGGGGTCGGCGCGAACGTCGTCGAGCGAGCGAGCCGTCAGGTAGTTAATGAGCATGGCCACATTGTCCGAGTCGGAGGGCAAATAGGCGTCCAAGCGGGCGTGTAGGTCGGAGAGGGCCTGGTGCAGGGAAATGCCAACCAAGGAAGCATGGTAGAGCAAGGCGAAGAAGTTACGAGTGGTGATGTGATGGCGCAGCTGGTCGACCTTTGACATGGCGACAGGGGTGGGGAAGTACATCTCGTAGGAGATCTGTCCATCGGCGTCGGCAAGGCTGGTGTCCTCGGAGACAGGGGGCGTGGGATGTCCGGGGTGGAGGTGGTGACCCGGACGATGGTGGTGGTGGCCGCCGCCGCCGGCATGTCGGAGCATGGGTGGGGCACCTTGGGGGGAGGGTGGCAGAGAGAGGTCCTCCTCTGTCGAGCCCTCGCGCAGCATGGTGACGAGGTAGCGCGACTCTGTGGCCTCGATGATGTGTGAGGAGAGGCGGAAGGAAGGGTTGGGGCGCGGCTGCTGGCCCCTGTGGCCGAAGAAGACGAGGACATCGCCGTTGGGATCCCAGAGTTCGGGGTCCTTCCGGAGCTTGTTCCAGCGCTGGACGGGGCGGCCGGAGCCGATCCACCGCTTGATATGAGGGGCCATGGCGGCCGGCGGTTGCGGTAGAGGCGGGAGCCTGCCAGCGGGCGGCGGCGATGTAGGCGCCGAGGGGTCCCATAGGTACTCGGGGCCTTGTGATTGTGACTGCTGGCGGGGCGCAGGCACGGGCATGGGATCTGGAGGGCCAAAGTGGCTGTTTTGAAAGTCGTGCGGCGGCGAGGGTGAGGACGCGGGCGGGTGGTATGACGGGCCTCTTACTGTCGCAATAGTGGCGACTGAAGGGGGCCTGAACTCGGGGGAGCGGGCATCGTGGCGGTCCTTCTTCTTAAAGGTGAATGTCTTGGCCAGGCCCTTGCGCACGCCGTCGCTCTTCTTATCCAACAGGCTGCGCAGGCCGGAGCGCTCGATGCCGGAGACGTCCTCAGTGTTGAGTGTCGGGCGGCGGGGGCGGTCGTAGTCGGGGTAGTCCGAGTTATCTGGCCTGTGTCCCGCGCTGCCTGTGCTGCCGGAGCTGATGCTCATGGTGCTCATGTTGCGGCGCATGTGAGAGTGAGGGGGCGGCTGGTCATATTGTTGCTGCTGGTAGTCGTGCTGATATTGCTGTTGTTGCTGCTGCTGATGTTGCCTGTGTTCCTCGGGATCTCTCGCCGGCTCGGAGAACTTGAGGAAGCGGGCGTTTGTGGTCCCGACGCCGGTGCCGACGGGCATGGAGCTGCCGGTGGCCGGGAGGGGGAGGGGGAAGTCAGAGATGGTGACATGGTCGCGGTCGTTGCTGGCGGCTGATCGGGTGCGGTCCCTGGCGACGGACTTTGCGTCCCGGGAGGCCTCGGTTGTGATCTTTTTGCGCACGTAGGCGCTGCGGCCTGACATGGCTGGAGGGGGGGCGGTTGATGGTGGTGGTGGTGATGTGAGGTGAGGTTGGATTAGTGTGTCGTGAGGTGTGGTGATGTGATGAGAGGTGGCCGCAATCGGCTCCGAGCGTTCGGGTGTCTGATGAGTTCAGGCGAGCGACGGATGACTCGTGCTCTTGCTGATACACGAGCTGGACGAGTGTCTCGCAGCAAGGTCGTCAACTCGAAGTCGAAGACAGATGAAGTCGGGGACACGAGGCGAAGGACGCCAAGCATCGACGCCGACAACAACGGGGCAAGGCGTCGTAATGTAGCCCTTGACAAAGTCGACCGGGCGCCCGTTCAGTCGCGGTACGGTTCACGGTGGAGGATGCGCAGGCCAATCCCCGATGCCGCCGGGCCTGTCGGCTTGCTTGTTCGCCCGCCGTTGCGCCCGCTGTCGCGGAGGGGTCGAGGCGGGGGGTGGGAAGGGCCCTGGAGCCTGGAGGGTGTGGGAGCGTCCCGACTGGTTCTGTCTGGGGGAAAAGTGTCGCGGTCAGTACGGCTGCACGGGGGGATTTGGCAGCGCTCGCTGCAGCAGTCATCTCCAGAGGAAGGAACCTAACTGCTCGTGAATTGAAAAGCCGGCACTTACCCAGGTTAGCACCTGCCTTGCTACAAGACGGGCACTAGGACCGACGCGGGAGCCAGGCCGTGCGCCAAGTGACAGCACCAGCGGCAGACTCCGATGGCAGGGCAGGGGAAATTGATGTTGGGAAGGAGCGATCGTGATGATGATGATGATGCTCCGTCAGATGTGTCTGGAGGAAAAGGAGAGAAGATTCGTCTGGTCGGTCAGCATCCGCGACAAGCCATCCCGCGACTCGACACGACTCGACTCGACTCGGGCTCAGACTCGGAGGCGTCGTCTGGTGTGACGTCCAACAACAAGTGCCGTCTCGTCGCAGCAATCTCAGTGGCTGTTCAACTCTGGTCGAGTTCTTTCTTTTGTCGGCCCCTATTTTCAACCATAACCATCCAACCCAGAAACTCGAATCCGAGGGGGTCTTGTCTGCCTTTATGGCTGTAACCTGCCTCTCTCCCCCCCTTTTACCCCTGCCCCCTTCTACTTCCTGACCCCAAGCTGTCTCCCTCGACCTCTTGTCTCTTGACGGATGGGCTCGGCTTTTTACTTATCAGTTGTCCTCACTCCCGGACGCAGGAGACCATTGGGGCCCCTGCAGGGATGCGCCACATGGACTGTGGTTCCTCCCACCCTCGGCCCCGGGGGAGCCCCCATCGCATCCCTCCCACCTCCGACCCCCTCTGACCCCCCTCTGACCGTTGATCCCTCTGTCAGGAGCCAGGCCGTTGGGATCCGTGTCCACATTGTCGGTCCGCGCCGCGCATCGCGTGGGCGTGGGCTGCGGGTGCAGTGCAGCTTCACTCGGACCCCATTTACTCTTTCTATCCAAAGTTGCTGTGGTGCTCACTTGATCTCTGCCAAGTCGCCTCCTTCACTGCCTTGTCGCAACTCCCGAACATCCTCATCTTCCGGTGTCTCTGATAGGGACTATCTCCGGTAGAAAATCCAGGGTCGGCAAGGGTCGCGTGCTACTAGTGATGACAGGTGAGCCATCTCTCTAGCTTGCGCCAGCCTGGCCGACCTGAAATGGGGGCCAAGGTTCACGTGCGGGACCCCGTCAGATGCCTACGTCTCTCTCAGTGGCAATTTCCAGAGCGCATGATATCGGCCGTGGCTGCTCGCTCGATATGGGTCAAGATGGCGACAGAGATAAGACGCCCGCCCCGATTTGGGGTGACAAACTTATCTCACGTAAGTAAGTAATCATGGGGGTTTCCCGAGGACCCCTTGCGCTCGCTAACCCAGGCCAGACCTCACTGTCACCCGTTCACTGCTACCGTAGCATCAATGCACCGACGCGGACAAGGCCCTGGGACGATGCCAACTGGAGGGAGAGCCTGGTGATCACTGATCCCTCGAGCCCTCTGCGGCCGTTACGCTGGAACAAGGTTTGACATCTCCGAGGGACGGCGTGCCCCTCTGCCCGTGCGCCAGCAAAAGCAATGACCGGGCTCCCTCCAAGTCGCGGGGGACTGGGACTCTCGGACGTACCCCGGCCGGGCCTCGACCCGGGAATTGCAAAAAGGAAAGAAATTCAAGTGATGCCTCGTACTGGAATCGAACCAGTGATCTCATCATTACTAGTGATGCGCTTTACCACTGAGCCAACGAGGCTTGTTGGATGCGTGTTCGAGTCAGATGCGGGATTATGCTGTACAGTAGAGCGGGTCAGCATTCTACTTGTCTCCGCTACCTTACCCACCATCGCAGGATAGGGGTCCGCAGGATAGAAATTGGACGTCCTCAATCTGTAAGGATTTAATCAAGGCTGAAGCCCCTTTGAGGCATTCATCAAAGAAGACAAAGTGTAACAATGCCACTGTCTCACGCATGTGTGGTGGACCCCAATCCATCACTTCGTTCTGCTTCCATCACATCACTCATCATTAGCATCATGTAATATTCCAAATGATCAATTAATCAATTATGCGTTATCCTCATTCCGTGTTAAATGTGCCAGTCTGTATCAATGTGTGCAATCTGTATGAACCTGCCCAGTCTGCACCAGTGGATCATCCTCAGATTCCGGGACCAACTCCCGTGGAAGCATTGCAAAAATGCAACGAAGAACTGCCTCGAAAAGCAGACCATTTACCAGCCAATAGCGCGACGGCCGTGCTTGGTGTTGAAGGCCTCATCGATGGTGCGAAGAACGGCATCATCGTAGTCACGCTCCAGGAGCTGGCACCAGGCGCGCACCTCGGTCGCAGGCACCGTCTGACGCTGCGTGTGCTCGAGGTGGTCGTGGAGGCGGTCGACGGCGCAGTCGACATCGTAGGTGAAGGGGTTGCGATCGCCCATACACATACGGTCGAACTTTCGAACGTAGAGGGCGGCAGCGTGGGCGGCGCCCTGGGCGCGCTCCTGGGGCACGCCGTTCTGGAGGAAGTACTCGGCGAGGATGGGCATGAATTCGAAGATCTCCGTCATCAGGTTGGCGTCGGCCGACTCGACGGGGCGGTTGCGACGCTGGTTGTAAGACATGGTGGCAGTGGGGAGATTGGTTCTGGTGGTGGATGTTGGTGTTGTGGTTTCTTGCTGTAGTCCTCGTCGAGGCATGTCTCTGTATATACTTGATGTCGCGGACGCAGTTGCCTTGCCTTGGGGACAGTGGCCATGGCTGCGTTGACAAGACGAGTGTCAGGCGAACAAAGCCGTCTTCTTTGGCCCTCCCTCCTAGGCTGTCGGGGGGGAGCCTTCGAGATGGTGCTTACAGGGAGACATGACCGCTTTGTTTCGGCCTCACTCTGAGCATTTCATTGTGTACCTACATGGCGTTCCTGGAACAGAAGCTTCGACGTGTGCTCAGCCTAGTCGGGCAGGACATGTTTGTCGAGATGTCGTTTTTTTTCTTCGTCCAGAGGGAGAGTCCTAGGTTTTGATGATGGTGATGGTTTGGCAAGGGCGGGGATGACGCATCCTGGCTTCCAGGACTGGCTTTGCGTCTTTCAACTTCGTGCAATGGTCTGGCCAGCATACGCCCTCACTGTCACTTCACATTCATTTCCAACACGGTTCTCTCGCGAAGAAGTTCTTGCGTGTCCCGAAAACCATGACCGGATCCTAGACCTTATCAGGAACTCATGTATTCATGGCACACCATCATTCTTCTCATCTCTACACATCTGTCCTCCCAATTGATTGTCGGTCCTGGCAGAGGCAGACGACTCTGATAACCATATCAGCTCCCACGGCGACCTCAGCTATTTTGCTTGACTGTTCTTGTCGAAGTAGTCCCGCCGGCATTGATGAAGGTCAACAGCACACTACCAAGACCTTCTTGGCCTGTGTAATCGAGGTGGTAGCCGGATGGTAGGAAGGCATTAAATCCTTCGATGAGATCAGAGTGTTCAATCAAGAGATGGGAAACGCGCCACATAACGTCGATTGTATCGATTGTATCGAGTCTAAGCCATGTCAGTTTCGGAATTACTCGTGGAACATCATTAGGACGAGTGAAGGGGAACAAACTCTTGCGACTTGAAGTCTTTCATGATGTCGAGGAAATTGTTATATGTATTCGGCTGTGTTTGCAAGCGGTCCTTGACACGGTCCAAGTAGTCCTTCGATACGGGCTTCGTCTCGATATCGTCACAGTAGCGCTTCCTGGCGTTTTCGGCGATCTCGTCGGCCATGAAATGGTTATCAAAGTTGTCGAATACGGTAAACTCGTCACTCGTCATGATGTATGAGTCCGGATCTTCCATGATGCGCAAGCACAACTCCGCATGAATCTGCTCGAGCGCGTCACGCAAGGTATCCTCGAAGTCTCCCAAGAGATACGGCTCAGGGACTGATCTGGAAATCAGTCTTCGGAGGGCAGCGCTCATCGCTGCTCGACTGGGAAGCGGCTCTGTCTGATCCGTAGAGGCAGCGGAATTTCTGGAGTCTTCATCAGCACTTCTATAAACTTCTGTGGATGCCATGGAATAAGTGAGACAGACAAGTTTTCTGCCGCTGACACGCGTTCACCAAGCGCCCTGACGGCCCAAGTCAGTGTCATTCTCAATGGGTGCCGTGCGAAACCTACTTGTCTTTCTCCTTCATGTCGTGTGTGTGGCCGTCGCTGTCATGGAGGCTGCGGCTGCGCTCATCACTGTCCCTCTGTAGCTCGTCCAACTGGGCCGGGGGTCCGTGATCGCGGTCGTGCCCTTCGACGCTGGAGTCAGGCCGCGAGTCGTCATGCTCAAAATCGGCCTCGATATAGTCCACGTACTCGTCACTGTCGTACTCAACGTCGCCGACGTGCTCGACGATGCGATTTCCTGAAGAAGGCGAGGCCAAGGACTGAGGTCCTTGTTTTCCGAACCCCGGGGGTACTCCCGCTTGCTGCTCCCTGCGAGCAGGCATTCCCATTTCGATTTGTTCTGGGTCTTCTGCAGCCGAACCCTCATACGACTCTTCTTGGAGAACATCCTCAAACTGCAGTTCATCATCGGCCTCGGACAGATCAGCGGCTCGCGACGAGAGCGAGCCTGACACAGAACCTAATCCTGACCTGTCATCTTCCCCAACAGCGCGTGGCATGGCAAATATGGCCATTTGCTCCTGATGCATAGCCACATGTCTCTTGAAACGACTCGCGGTGACGTTGACAACACGAGGACGTTCTTCGTCGGAGTTGAGGTGTGTGATCGCGGCATGTTTCGTAGTGAGAGTCTCTACCCATTCGTCACAGAACGGGCATTCGTCAGCCGTGAAACTATTGGGGACACGGCGTCCTGCCTCCTCAAGCTTAGGGACTTGATCCGAGGTGACGAAAGTGTGCGTGTCACGGATGTGAGCCCGAAGCCTGGCAGCCGAGGCTAAAGGATTCGAGTCGCAGAGGACACAGATGTAGTGAGCTCGATGGCACTCCAGTTCGTGTTTGAACCATGAGTTACGGTCTCCGAAGAGGAGATCATCACAGACCTTGTCGTCAACGGTACAGACGTAGGCTTTAAGGTCCGAGAAGGCATGCAGTCTGCGAAAGTGACGGGTAAGACGGTGCGAGGCGGACGGACAACAGGCAAGGACTCACCTCCAAGACTTCTCGCTTTTGAAAGAGGTAAGGGTAGAGCATATCGGGCACTTGAAAGGTTCGTCATTCGGTGACAGATCGGCGAGTCGTGGTAATTTCAAAATAGAAAGCGCATCGGTCGCTGTCGAAGCTGTCATGGTGGACATGGCATCATCCACCTCGTCATCATTTTCGTCAAACTCAACAGCATTCCCAAGCCCGAGGGATGCCATGTCGCGGTTCAGAGGCTGAAAGGTCGTGGCTTTGCTCGAGATGAGCTCTGTGGCGGCGTACGCCCGGAGTTCCTCATTGGCGGCAAGCCTGGCGTTATGATCACGGCAATAGGCGATGAACTGTCGGCGCTTCGAGATGGCGCTGCCCAGACGCTCGACCACGGACTCAGAGCGGCCTTTCTGAAGGAGCTTGGGATGCCTGTGCCTCACGTAGTCGATGTCATGGACGACTGAGAAGGACGTTGTAGACATTTGTAGAGCCTTGGAGAACCGATCCCGTGTCCCGGACTTTCGAACGATGACGGCGATCCGGAAGAGCGTTTTGTTAGATTGGGAAATGACCTCTAGCGTCATATGGGCTTCGTCACCCCCATCGAGTTCATCGTCAGGCCTTTCGAGATCGTCATCGTCGCTTCCGCTCAGAGACGAGGGAGTGGATGCTATTTGGCGGTTCGGGCGTTCACGAGATAAGATGGCCCGGACTTTGGAACATTGTTAGCTACCACGGCAGAGACGACAGCCGGCACAGACTCACGATCGTCGACTGCCTCTTCGATATCTGCAAATTGTCTGAGGATCTGTTCGCGCACCTCTGGCGCGGAAGAAAGACGCTGATCTAACGATAGCTTGGACTTGGGGTTCCTCAGAGCCCCTAGGTTCCCAGCCCATAGGAGGAACCTATCGAGCTGGTCGCCGATATCGTCTTTTGTAATGGAAAAGCCATCGCGCGGCTCTTTGCCCACCGCGGCGAGCAGGCCTTCGAGCGAGTTCTTGACCTCGGAGCACCGCTTGGAGATGGTGGGAGACGATGAAGGCGTCGTCAAGTCCATGGTTCTCGGACGTCAACTTGCAGGGGAATTCATCTGGGAAGTCGCAAAGGCCCTGCAGGAATGATCTGGGCGAGAACTGCGATGTCGAGATGATTACAGCAGACTGAGACTTTTCGTCATGACCCCAGCGAGGCTCTAGGCGGGCATCCATCCCATTGCCCGTTGGCTGCCAGGGTGCGTCAGCTTGGTGGACCATCCCTTCAACCAACACCAACCGGGAGCAAGTACCGGTACCGAGACGAGATATAGGTAGGTAGAGAGTTGCATCCAAGCGAAGGTGTGGCCGTAGGGATGTCGCTGATAGATGGCTCTTTAACGCTGATGGAGACTCGTGGTATCGGCTCCGACTCGGAAAAGTTGCGCCCTTGAAGCTGCTAGTCCCCGTACTATGTAGCGGCCCGTTCCGCTGCCAACTTATCGGCGACAAGGACTGTGGCCATGGGCATCAACAGCATCAGACTGACAACTTGGTAATGCGTGGTGGTAGTGGTACATGGTGCGGGGTTTTCGAGGCTGCGCCGCCCCCAGATGCAGGTCGGTCGCCCCAGCTTCGACGGACACACTGCAGCTGCGGTACGGGCGAGGCTCCATGAAACCGCCGCCGAGTCTCGCCATTTCCTGTTCACGATCAATTCGATTCCAGGATCCCCACACGTATTCGCGATCTTTGCCAGACTGCCTACTTCCCACGTCGCCAACTTGAAGAGTTGCCTGCCATGTCCGGATTCGAGATCGCAGGTCTCGTCCTCGGGGCGTTTCCCCTCGCGATCCTAGCGCTCGAAAAGCATCGCGAGGTCGCCACGAGGCTCGGCCTGTTCTACAAGATCAAACTGGAGCACAAGAAGTGCATGGATGACCTGGTGTATCAGCAGCTATACCTGAAGCGCCACTTGAGAAAGCTGATCCTGCCTCTCAAGGTCAACTATGACGACGCCAAAATCAACGAGCTCCTGGCCGACCCCGATGGACCCGGTTGGAAGGACGCCACGGTCTCGGCCATGTTCGAGGAGCGCCTCCAGGACTCGTATGAGCTCTATCTGAGCTATATCCAGAGTATAAAGGAGACAATGGATAGGCTCAACCACGAGTTGGCGGCCGACTCGGACACCATCCAGGACCAAGTGCAGCCATCAGCCGGCAAGATCCGCGTGAGATCACAGGAGAGCCGGCAGTTCCAGCGCTACAGGATCAAGTTCAGTAACGGCGAAGCGGTACGAAACAGGCTGTTCAGCGAACTCCAGGAGTATAACGCCAAGCTCGAGCAGCTCCTCGAGTCCAGCGACAAGGACGCCAGCCTGGTCAGGCAGACTACCGGAGCCAGGACGACGGTGATGGATGCCACCCTCTGTACTTTCTGGATCCAGGCCGCCAAGGTGTTCCGGGCGCTTGTAACGGCCTGGACCTGCCAATGTCGCCAACAGCACTGCGCCAAATTGCAACTACAACACCGGACGACAAAGAAGAAGCCCGAATTCAACATTCTGTTTGAAACAGAAGGCCTGGAGCCTCTGCCGTGGGAGAAGCGACGGGCGAAGATCTCTGAGGGGGCGGACCAGGTCGCTGCCATTTTCGAGACGCGGACTGCCGTCGTTCCGCAGCGCAGCCTTCCTCTTCGTGGGCCGAGCCCGACGCGCAGGACCGCCCCGCCGCCCAAGTCGGCATTGAAGGCGCAGGGGCCCAAGAAGTCGAACGCCGTGGGTTTCCTCGTGTAGGTATCGTCCCCAACCGAGGGTCATTGGGCCTCTGGCTGACATCTCGTGATAGACCGCCACCGCCAGCCATCACCGTGACGCATGTACAGGCAGCGGCCCAACTGGGTCGGAACACAAAGATAACGAGCCTTTGCTCGTCGCTCAGTCAGTTGGAGAAAGACTGCTGCGGTTATCTCAGCGACGACGACTGCAGATACTATGTATACTCTGAGGTGTGCGAGAGCCATGGCTGGCAAACACACGTCACGCTGGAGGACATACTCAAAGGGCATACAAAGCCCCGTCCGAGTCGCCGGCAGAGATACGCCATCTCGCTCATCGTCGCGTCGTCGTTCGTCCAGCTTCTCGAGACGCCGTGGCTGCCCGACTCCCTGAGCAAGTCGGACATCCTCTTCTTCCAGGACGACTCGCGAGAAGGATTCAAGCTCGATCAACCACACGTGACACGGCGGTTTGTCGACCGGGTGCTCGTCAGCGATGGCTCACAGCCCACCAACCTCAGTCGGTCGCTCGAGGAGCTGGGTATTCTCCTGTTGGAGCTCTGTTTCGGCTCGGCACTGGAAGACCAGCCGTACAGGAAAGCGTACCGGGAGGCCGACGGGGACGAAAGGATGCGGCGGGGATGCAATCTCCTCGCGGCGCGAGACTGGCTGGCGGATGTCGAGGAAGAGGCCGGTATTGGGTACTCCGAGGCCATCGCGTGGTGTCTCAAGGGCAACCATAGTGCGCAGGGGACGTCTGGCAAGGGCTGGCGCGAGGAGATGCTGCGAAGTGTGATCCAGCCGTTGCAGAGTTGCACGGACTTTTGATGGCAGGCGGACGGGGCGGGATCTGTGTGCCTGGCTGAGGGCTGAGAGGGTGATGCAGACTGTCACTCGGTGGAGAGAGAGTTGTGTAGTAAAGATACCTAACCTATTGTCAGCCCCAACTTCCCTGCCGGCCAGGCCTGCGTGACATTCGGCATCGGCAGGCCGGGTACACGGCATCTGCATCCAGAAGCGAGATGGGAGGACGGAACCGATGTGGGCTGCGGGCATGTAACCTTACCTATCAACCAACCTACGAGAGTCGAGAAACCGGTGTGTAGGTCCAGACCGCCTGGCTCGACCGTGTGCCACGGTATGCATGGCTGGCGAGGTTTCAGACCGATCGGATGCTGAGCCATATGCGACGCTTGACGATGGATGTGCGCCGGGGGACAGAGCCCTCCCTCCCATCGGCATATGACCAGATGCTTCCATCTTGTCTGAATGCCTGGAAGCCATTCCTTTCAAGTCTGTAATGACGAAAGACAAGACCAGGGATGTATGAGAAGGATGAAGTCGACGCGAGGCTTGGGCGTTGCTTGGAATGCATTCCAACGTGCCGGCTTCGCGGCTTGGGCGCCACCGTGGCTCAACCTCTGGCGCACCTGCCGAGACAAGCTGCGCCCGCTGATTGGTGCAATCATGGCACACCACCCTGCAAATGTCTGGATGCAGGCGGCGGCATGACCTCATATCCCTTTTTCCCTCTAAATTTTCGCGGCCGCTCGGCATCCGGCCCACGTCATTTCAGCCTGTCCAACGGTTCGCAAAAGACAGACCTACAACAAGCCCTCAGGGACCCTGGCGTGATCGCCTGTGCGATCGACAGCGCAAACGGTCTCGGTCCGGGGATGGCAGCTTGAACTGGGACATCAACTTCAAGTTGCATGCGCGCAGTGGGAGGGGCCGCGTCACCGCGCGCTCTGGGTGACCTGTGAATCGCCTGCTTGGCCTTGGCCCGGCTGCACAGTGCAGTGTGATGCCGGTAGGGCAGGCGGGCGGGGGGAGCCAACCTGCCAGGCGGGACCCTGACACAAGAGAAGGGGCGGTGCGGGCTGCAAGGCAAGGCAAGGCCAGACGAAAAGACGGGAACGAGACCCTGTGACCGTGACGCGGCGGTCGTCTTGGGACCTTGGAGGCCAATCTCCTTGCCCGATCCTTAAATCATTGCGCCCTCCACTCCCACATTCTTCGCGACGCCCTCTCTTCCTGCTTCTGTTTGCTCAAATTTTCCACTCTGCATCACGAAGCGACTGTATTCGACTCATCAGCACCTATCCACCTCTTTCCAGACCGACACTGAACCTACGTCGCAAACTTCCACGATCGCGACACCTCTGCCTCACTTGGAGCCTCCCGCGATCCATCGACTACGATACCCAGACCGAAAGCCTCCCAACACCCTAGAACAACTCGACAACACTGCCGAGCCTCCGACGCAATGGCCCTTCCGCTGCCGCTCGTCTCCATCGCCCACATCGTGGCCGCAGTCTTCTGCTTCATCACGGTCTGTCTGACGGGATATAGTACGCGCAACCACCCCCACCGCCAAGACGGCTGTCGGCGGCACCTCAAGCATCCGTGCCTGGGCGTCCAAGACTCTCTTCTCTCTCGCCTGGAACACCTGTAGCTGACCATCTCTCTCCCTCCACAGTCGCCAGCCGGCACCTGCACGCGCCCGATGTCATCGGCTTCACAATCTTCAACTCGGTCTGGTCGCTGCTGGTCCTGGCCTACATCGCCCTGACGCCCATCTTCATGGCCAAGCTCTTCCACCAGCTCGTCTCGCTCGGCCTCCTCGCCGTCACCGTCATCTTTTGGTTCGCCGGCTCCATCGCCCTTGCCGACGCTCTCGGCGCCCCCCGCTGTCAGAGCGCCTATTGCGGCGCCTGGCAGGCCGCCATCGCCTTCTCCTTCTTCATCTGGGCCATCTTCACCGGCCTGCTGGTGCTCGACATCATGGCCGTCCTGCGCTCGCGCGGTCACTCCAACGCCCACTCCAAGCCCGGCCACGGCAACGCCGCCGGCACCAACACGTACCCCGGCGTGTAAGCCATGTCAAGTCGAGCATGGACAGGCTGGACGACGTCGCGGCGCCTCGGCGCATGAGTTCGAAGTTTCGGAAAGCATTTTGCCGCACCCACTACGCCCACAAGCACTAATCAGTCATCTTGTTTTTTTCTCGGGCACCTGGATTTAGAAGGAGATACCCATTTTTGCATTCCAAGCGGGAGAGGCTCGGGTCTCCCGGTCCCCCGGCCGGAGACACGCGGGCGAGAGAGAGGTTCTAAACGGAGAGCCGAACGGCCTCGCAGGCCACCGACGGACACCGGCCAGGCATCGGCCGACCTCGTGCTCCTCGAAAGAGCCACAGCACGAGGACCGAAAAGCATGGACTGGTCCAGTCCCCGGCCGGCATGATTCGACGTTTATAATGATGACGAGAAATGAACGGCCTGCAAACCTACTGCCTTACTCTTACCTCCCCTGCCTGCCTCGTGCTCTGCTCTCCCACGTGCCCGGCCCCGGTGCTGCTTTTGTGTGACCGAGATCCGGCTTGGTATCGTCCCCCGAGCTTTTTCACACGTCCGACCTTCCCTTTTCTCCAAACCCCATGGACTGTTCAGGATGATGGGCCGGTCAAGGGCACGGCCTCCCGGCGAATGGCGAGCTTGCATCGTGGCACGCACCCGGGTTCGATCTGCACCGAGCTTCCCCACCCTAGGATCGCACGTACCGAAGCTCATGACTTCAATTCGCTTTTCTCTTCCCGCTCCTCATTTCACCCCGTCAGCCATTTCCCCCTCCCCACGGAAGATAGACAGCACACAGCCATGCTCGTCGACCCCACGTGCGTCGACAATCGCCCGTAAACGGACCTACACCCGGCCCCAGCCCCCCGGTCAATCTTGACTTATCGGTGCCCGCATGTCGTCCAACTAAGGTACCTCCCTAGCTCACCCCTCCTCGATTGTCCAACAATCTGACAGAAACAGCTCTAAGAAGAACCGCGCAGTAAACCGCCGCGCCGCCAGCCACCTTCCCACATACGACACGATGCCGTTTCCGTAATGTCCGCCCGAACACCAAGACGGCGCCAATGGACAGGTCCAAGAGCTTCCAAGGCCCTACCCGGCCACAACGTGCACCCCCCCTTCGCACCCCTGCTCGCCATGCGCGAGCTGCGGAGAGAGCTTCAACCCGCCGTCGATGCTAGCGTGAAGCTCCGCCGCTATCTGGTTGGGGGGAGAGACCTGGTTCATACCCCGGGCAATGACGGCGACAGAAACCGTTTCCACCCCCCTTCTCCCGGGGCCAAGCCAGCTTCTCAACGCTGCTCATTGCCCTGATCTGCGAGCGAGCTGGTCTCGCTTCGCCGAGGAACCCATGAGGAAGGTTGGCCGGGGTCTCCGTCGTACCGGTGTAGGCAGCTTGCCGGCGGTCTTGTTTTTCTGATAAAAAGGCTGGACACACCTGCTGCTGCTGCTCGTTCCCGCTTGTCCTCCCCCTTCCTCAGGATCGTCACCTTGGTTCCCTGCCTGTCAAGCTTCTTCCCCCTCCGTCAAGCCTCCCTCACCATGCAGGTCAAGTCCATCGTCGTCTCGGGCCTCGCGGCCGCCGCCCACGTCGCCGCCGCGCCCTGCGAGAAGCCCAAGCCCGACTACACTCCCATCGAGCACATCGAGCTGGGGCCCCGGCCCTTCTGGCTCATCGACACCATGGCCGACTCCCCCGTCAAGGAGAAGCTCCAGCAGTGCGCCAGCATCAAGGACTTCAAGCCCAGCGCCTGGAGCATCGGCCACCGCGGCGGCGGCACCATGCAGATCCCCGAGCACTCCCTCGAGTCCAACCTCGCCGGTGCCCGCATGGGAGCCGGCATGCTCGAGTGCGACGTCGCCTTCACGAAGGACCTCGAGCTCGTCTGCCGCCACGCCCAGTGCGATCTCCACTACACCACCGATATCCTCTCGAAGCCAGAGCTGGCCGCCAAGTGCACCGAGCCCTTCACCCCCGCCGCTGGGGGTAAGCCCGCCTCGGCAAAGTGCTGCACATCGGACCTGACTCTCAAAGAGTTCAAGACCCTATGCGCCCGCATGGAAGGTTCAAACCCCCAGGCCACCACGCCCGAGACCTTCCAGCAGGCTCCCCGCTGGCGCACCGAGCTCTACGGCCGCTGCGGCACCGTCCTCACCCACAAGGAGCACATCAAGCTCGTCGACGACCTCGGCCTCCTCTTCGTCCCCGAGCTCAAGACCCCCGAGGTGCCCATGCCCTTCGGCCCCACCAACTACACCCAGGAGGACTACGCCCAGCAGCTGGCCGACGAGTACCGCGAGGCCGGCATCGACCCCTCGCGCGTCTGGCTGCAGTCCTTCCTCTACGACGACGTCCTCTACTGGGTCAAGGAGGACCCCGAGTTCGGCAAGCAGGCCGTCTTCCTCGACTCGTACGGCGAGACGCCCGCCACCTTCCCCGCCGCCGTCGCCAACCTCACAAACTACAAGGCCGACGGCGTCCAGATCGTCGCCCCGCCCATGCAGTACCTGGTCAAGCCTGAGAACGGCAAGATCGTCCCCAGCGAGTACGCCGTGCGCGCCAAGGAGCTCGGCCTCGACATCGTCGCCTGGTCCGCCGAGCGCTCCGGTATTCTTTCTGACGGCTCTGGCGGCGGTTACTACTTCAACACCATCAAGGACCTCATCAAGCGCGACGGCGATGTGTTCGAGCTTCTCTACGTGCTGGGAGAGGAGATTGGCGTCCTCGGTATCTTCTCCGACTGGAGCGCCACGGTATCATACTATGCCAACTGCTTCGGCCACATCTTCTAAGCGGTGTGAGGGAGGAAGGGGTTGGTTGGCGTCTCAGGAGGGCGTCGCCCTTGAGGCACATGTCCAAATGAGACGAGACATGTACATAGATGTACAAATCACACAAAAGGCATTTCTGTGCATTGACCCAGGTGACTTGGCCTGGTGACCCTGCGCCTCCGAATCCGCTCACTTCCCGTACCGTCAGAGCTCCTCACGGACGTAGGGCTCGCCGCTTCCATTGTAGCCCTCGAGTGCCTTGTTCACCGCCCTCAGGTGACGGAACTCGGGCGCATCCTCGCCCAAACCCCAAGCAAAGAGGCCGCCGAGACGTTTCTCGTCTACGATCAGGGGAAACTTGCGTGTGATGGCCTCGGGCGTGTCAAAGGTCCACCACCGCCGGGTCTCAGCGTCCCAGTAGTAGTGACCGCCACCCTTCTTGTCGTATCTGCCGTGGAGCAGAGCCCTTTCAAATGATGCCTTCTGATCCTCGGGCACGGGGTCGTGCCAGCTGAAGCCGCCGGTTCGGCCCAGATCCCCTCCGGTGACGGGATCTTCAAGAAGCAGAGTCGGGCAGCCGACGGTGTTCTTCGGGTCGGGACAGTCGATGGTGTATACCCACTTGGTGTAGAAGGCGAGGCCGAGGTTGAGCTTGTCGGCGGGGGCACCGCGGGCGAGGTAGGCGTCGATTGAAGCGAGGGACTCTTGCACGCCGGTGTGGTGTTTTGTCACGTTGTCCCGACGGTTGAGAAGGTCATAGGTCATGACGTTGAGGAAGTCCACGGACTCGAAGATGCGGGGGACGGTGGTCGGGGTGAAGGCAATGAGATCCCGCTCCAGCCCGGGCACAGCAGCTGAGATGACTTTGTCGGGACCGAGGGCGGCACGAATTTCAGCGAGCAGCAGGGGATAAGCCTCGATCTGCCAGGCCTTCTCCGCGTTGGTAATCTGTTTGTAGTCTTCGCCGTTGCCGCTGGAGTATATTAGCAAGGCTGTGGCATCTAGACATCGGGATTGTCAAAACTCACCCGGGGTATTCCCAATCGATATCCACTCCTGTCAGTCAAGTCAGCAGGATGCTCCATCTCACGACATGATATGCTTACCGTCGGCGCCAGTGGCTTGAACCATCGCGGCCATGTTGCGCGCAAACGTCTTGCGGCTGGCGTCGGTCAAGGCGGCCTTCTCAAAGGGCGCTGTGTCTCCCCATCCGCCAACAGCAACCTGGATGACCGTGCCCTCGTGGAACTGAGCCCTCGTCTCGGCGACGGTGGTGAACAGAGGCCATTCTGTGGGTGTCTCCTCGGAGTTGAAGATTTCAGAGCGCATGAATGCCAGCGCGACATGTGTGACCTCGTGAAGCATGTCCTTGGACGGCACAACGGGGTGCTGTCTGGAATGACCGTCAGCAACGTCAGGCGAGCCTTGATCGGCTGTTAGCCTCCGTACCCAGTGAGATACACAATCCATCTCTTCTCGTGAGATGACATGCCCGCAGCCAGCACGGCCATGTAGATGATGGTGAGGACGGTGTTGATGAGCTTCATGGTCGAGGGATGTCTCAGTCGAATTGGGGAAGAAGAGGGAGTAAACCGAGAGGTAACCCCGCGAATATATGGCTGATGCGGAGAAGAGAACAATGTGAGCCGTTCAAAGTGAATAGGGTAGTATCAGATCCTCCCCTCGAACTTCCCAAATGCCAATGGCATGACGTCGCGGGGTAGGAAGGAAGGAAGGTCAAGATGCGATGAGCAGAGCTCCTTCCCCGAAGTGGAAGGTCCCGAGACGGCCCCACCTTCCGTGTCTCGGTGAGGGCTGCCCCGAGCGAAGGTTGTGTGGATACCTCGTCCTAAGCTCACCGAACTTTTTCTTTCTTGCAACTCCGTCTTTCTACAAGAACGTTTCCAAACGCGAAAGCAGTACTCGGCCGACGTACTTCCCACAACCACTCGAAAGTTTCTTGAACGATACAATTCACCAATAGAGCTCCCACCGCCTGCCAATTGAGGCCACCAGCTCAACAATGTTCGAGAACCTCTGCACGCTCCCGCTGAGCGCCGAGGTCTTCACGACCGCTCTGCACCCGACGGAGCCCCTCCTGACCGTCGGCCTGTCTAGCGGCCATGTCCAGACCTTCAGCCTGCCTCCCGTGGCGACGACTTCCAAGCGCAGGGGGGCCGCCGAGAACGGCAAGGGCATGATCGAGACCCTCTGGCAGACCAAGAGGCACCGGGGCAGCTGCAGGACCCTTGCCTACAACCTCGATGGAACAGGTATGTGCTGCTTGCTATTGGAAGTGCACCTACCTTGCCAATTGCTGACATTTTCGCCTCGCAAAGCCCTCTACTCTGCCGGCACCGACGCACTCGTCAAGCACTTCTCCCCACACGACGGCCGGGTTATCTCCAAGGCGTCTATCCCCCTCCGGTCGGGCGTCCCCGATGAGCCCAGCTCCCTGCACGTGCTGAACCCCGAGGCTCTCCTCCTCGGCTGCGACTCGGGTGCCCTGCACCTCTACGAGTTGAAGGATGGCAAGCTTGGCGATGCGCCCGTCCGCACACATTACCCTCATGAGGACTACGTGAGCTCCATCGTGCCCCTGCCGCCGACGGAACAGAGCACGTCGGGCTTCTCGAAGCAGTGGGTATCGACGGGAGGCACCACGCTGGCCGCGTCGGACTGGTACAAGGGTGTTGCGACGCAGTCGGACGACCAGGAGGATGAGCTGCTGTGTGCAGCCTTTGTGCCGGGCATCGGGCCCAAGAAGAACAGGAAGAACGGAATGGTGGCCGTGGGATCTGGCTCGGGCGTCGTGACGCTGTGGGACAAGGGCGTGTGGGACGACCAGCAGGAGCGCATCATCGTTGACAACGCGCGGAGGGGTGGCGAGAGTATCGACGCCATGGTCCTGGCGCCTGAGTCCCTCGGCCTCGGCAAGAAGCTCGTCGTCGCCGTTGGTGATGGCAGTCTGCGGGTTGTTGATGTTGTGCGGAGAACCGTCGACTCGCAGCCGGGTTCGCTCATGCGTCACGACGACACCGAAGGCGCCATCTCGGTGGCCTTTGACTGCCACAACAGGCTCATCAGCGCGGGTGGCCGCATTGTCAAGGTCTGGCAAGAGCTCTCGGAGCTTCAGGGCAACGACTCAAGCGAGGACGAGGATGAGGCAGAGGAGGGCGAGGGCGAGGAAGACAGCGACGAGCCCACGGGCACCAAGCGAGCGGCAGAGAGCGACGACTCGGACGAGGACGGTAGCGAAGACGACGATGACAGTGACGACTCGGACGCACCGAAGCAGAAGCGCGAGAAGAAGCGCAAGCTGAACAAGCCGAAGAAGCCTTCGGAGTTTTCGTTCCCGGGGCTGTAGGAGGTCGCCGGCGGACCAATACCGAATCGAATGATACCCATGATGCGGCCGTTAGTGATCACACCGAGTGAACATGGGAGTCTACCTGTGTGTAGCCTCCTGCTTGGCGGGGTGCCCATGAAACTGATGTCTACTAGGAAGTGACCCTACCAATGTTGGGTTGAAGCGGGTGGTGGTGTGCTGTTGGGCCGGTCTCACATGCCAGCGCCTACATGCACTCACTGATGCACCCGAATATCCGGGGAAAGTTTGACACGACATGGACCTTACCATGTCAGTCGATTCAGATCGTCCTTATCAAGCTCAAGGGCTTGGATGTGTCCTGGAATGGTCGTGGTGGCGGCCCTGGGTTATCGCAAGTGTGGTTGATACTGATCGCATGACTGATTGCTCTTGTAAAGCAAACCGCCAGGAGACTTGTCATACGATGAACGGCCATGGGCAGAAAAAGCTTCGGTTCCAGCTCGGCCTCTTGAGCAGGGGACGACAGCGAAGCATCCTCGGCCCCTGTCCTGCTACCCGCTCCCGCATCGCATCAGTGGAGATAGGTGCTGGCCAGGGGCCTACCGAATTCTCCTCCATACCACCTCGGAGCATCGCGGTAGATGCGCGCAGGAGATGTCCGTACCGACACTGCGGTGCGCGATGGATTCCGATCGGGAGGCTCCCGTCTGCGAGGGACAGACCCTGAGACAGATGGAAGAGCTGAGACAGGCCAGGCCGGCGGCCAGGAAAGAGGCTGTCGACAACATGCAATCACAGGGCATGGACTTATCTCGAGGGGATCGCCGAGGCCGGCCGACGATGATTCGACTCTCAGCTGGTGCGCCCGTCGGCGAGGGCGCGAGGCGTTCGAGTCGCGCGCCGTCGCTGGATCCCGCTACCCCACGCTTCCCAATTCGTTCCGTCGTCGGTCTCTGGAACTCGGAGGCTACAGAATTGCCCATCGGAGTCCGCCGATAGGGAGAGAGAGCGTGACCGGGGGAGGGGGGGAGCTTGCAGCGTGGGTGCCCTTTTTTCCCCGGACGATGCGGCTTACCAGTCCAAGGGCGCGGCCGGGCCCCCCTTCCCTTCAAGCCACAGCGCGCCAGTCGCATGGGTGACCCCCATGTTGGCTTGACATCTTATCTCGAGCTGTTAGCACACAGCTGGGGTGGCGAGGCGAGACGGCCTGTCCAACGGCGCTGGAGGGGGACTTCAGTCTGCTTGGCGTTATCAGCAACGTGCCTCGAGCAGTCGAGTTGCATGCCGAGACCACGGTCCGGGCATAGCAGTGAGCAGCGCCCTAAGCCCAAGCTGGTTCCCGCTGTTCGCCGGGCGGGGATGGCTGCTGGTACTGTTTCTCCGGGCAGATGCGAGACACGATTCTGAGCACACAGCAAGCAAGTCAGTTGCTTCCAGCTTGGACCCCGGCCCTTGCCCCCCCAGTCTTCACACCCTCATGCCGCTGATCGACTTCTCCCAAAGCTTCAGCACTTGGTGTCCCGCCCGCGGGCCACGGGCGCGACGCGGGCAAGACGGCACGGGCTGGCCCATCGCGAGCCCCCGCCACCACCCTCCATGAACCACCATCGGGAGCCGGCCTCGTCCACGGACCACCCACCTCACCTCGACCGGACCCGACCAGGCCAGATCCAGACCCAGACCCAGAAACAACTCGCAGCTCGCCCGTTCGCGTGCCCCGCCAAGGCTCCCTGGCCTCCCGCGATCGCTGATGGAGCCCCCGGGGGACCACACGCAGCAGCACGCTACCGGGGTCCTCTGGCAACCATTCAGGGCGCCGGCCACACCTTATCTCTGGGTTCCCACAGATAGGAGCAGCAGCAGCTGGGCCATGATTGCTCGATGTCATGGCCTAAGAGCATCGTGACCCGATAAAAAAAAGGGACGGGCATTGGCATTGGCATTTTTCTCATAAAAGCCCTCGGGACGCCGTCTTGTCATCTGTTGTCCGAGCCCCCTCATCGCCTCCATCAACAGACACAGACACAGAGACAGGACGTCACATCCCCTGTTCCCTCCCCCGAACCATCTCGCTTGCAGCCCTACCCGACCCCGGACTGCCGACCTTGACAGCAGTTTCTGTTACGAAATCACACACACTCTATCGACGACAAGCTCCGGCACTTCGACACTACCCTGCCCAGAGATTCCATCTCCACAGTTCACAACACCACACAAGCGCACAAAAATATCGCCGCAATGGATGAAGATCAGGCCCCGAGCCAGATCGTCCCCGGGTCTATCCCCAAGAAGACCCTCGGCGACCGCGCCCGCGCCGTCAAGCATACCTTCACCACCAGGGAAGGCCTCGTCGGCACCTACGACTATGCCTTCCTCTTCCGCCCCAACCTGCCCTTCATGAAGAAGGTGCGCCAGAACGCGCCCTTCTTCGGCCTCAACGACAAGATGCCCATCCTCCTGGCCATGCTCCTCGGCCTGCAGCACGCCGTCGCCATGCTTGCTGGCGTCGTCACGCCTCCCATGCTCATGAGCGGTGCCGCCGGCGCCAACCTCTCCCTCGCTGAGCAGCAATATCTCGTCTCCACCGCCCTCATCGTCTCCGGCACCATGTCCATGATCCAGATCACGCGCTTCCACATCTACAAGACTCGGTACGTCTTCTTTCTTCACTCCACTATGTTGAGTATACTAACCCTAAGCCCCAGGTACTACATTGGCACTGGCCTCCTCTCCGTCGTCGGCATCTCATTCTCCATCATCCCCGTCGCCCAAGGAGCCCTCGCGCAAATGTACGCCAACGGTTACTGCCCCAAGGCCGCCGACGGCACCAAGCTCCCCTGCCCCGAAGGCTACGGCGCCATCCTCGGCACCTCCGCCATCTGCGCCCTCGTCGTCGTCGCCATCTCCTTCCTCCCGCCCAAGATCATGCTCAAGATCTTCCCCCCCATCGTCACCGGCCCCACCGTCATGCTCATCGGCGTCAAGCTCATCCAGAGCGGCTTCAAGAACTGGATGGGCGGCTCCGGCCCCTGCGCGAGCCCCAGCACCGCCACCGGCTTCTTCGCCCTGTGCCCCAACATCGCCGCGCCCAACGCCTTGCCCTGGGGTTCCGCCCAGTATCTCGGCCTCGGCTTCTCCGTCTTCGCCACCATCGTCCTGTGCGAGCGCTACGGTTCGCCCATCATGAAGTCTACCGCTGTCATCCTCGGTCTCCTCGTCGGCTGCATCATCGCCGCTGCCACCGGCTACTTTGACAAGTCCGGCATCGACAGCGGCCCCGTCGTCTCCTTCGTCTGGGTCAAGACCTTCCCCCTGTCCGTCTACGGCCCGCTCGTCCTGCCGCTGCTCGCAGTCTACGTCATCTGTGCCACCGAGACAATCGGCGACATCACCGCCACCTGCGACGTCTCCCGCCTCGAGGTTGAGGGCCGCACCTACGAGTCCCGCATCCAGGGAGGCGTCCTCGCCGACGGCCTGAACGGCATCCTGGCCGCTCTCTGCACCATCTCCCCCGCCACCACCTTTGCCCAGAACAACGGCGTCATCGCCCTCACCCGCTGCGCCAACCGCTCCGCCGGCTACTGCTGCTGCTTCTTCCTCATCATCATGGGCCTCTTCTCCAAGTTCGCCGCCGCCCTCATCGCCATTCCCCCGGCCGTCCTGGGCGGAATGACCACCTTCCTCTTCGCCGCCGTCGCCGTCAGCGGCATGGCCATCATCACAAAGGGCATGACCTTCAACCGCCGCAACCGCTTTATCCTGACCGCTGGTCTCGTCTGGGGCTACGGAGGTATTCTCGTCACCGGCTACTTCAGCAACGTCTTCACCTACTCCGGCGACAACAAGGGTCTCCAGGGTCTCCTGGACGCCATCACCCTGATCATGGAGACGGGCTTCGCCGTCACCGCCTTTGTCTGCATCTTCCTCAACCTCTTCCTCCCCGAGGAGTTTGAGGAGACCGAGGGCGAGGAGGACTACGCGCCCCGCGACCACACCACCGTCACGCACACCAAGGAGGTCAGCAGCCAGGGCGGCGAGAGCGCTCGCGATAACGACTCGGAGGATATCCGTCCTGTTGGCGAGGCCTCGATGACGAAGAGGGAATGAGCGGGGGGTTGGTAGTGCAGCGAGTTTGATTTTTCAAGTGATATCCCCTTATTTTGTTTGATGGAAGAAAGTGGATGAGGTGTTGGGTTGAGCTATAAAAGCGATCTTTGGATAGTAGAATGTCACGTCATCCCTGAGCTGGTCTTCGCCGTGATTCGAGAGATTATCATCCTTGTTGTTGAGTGAGGGCGCCAGAGCCAAGCCAGGGGCTGCTGCACTGTGCTTCTTTACTACTAAGTAACCAACCGAAACCCAAGGACTCGGCAGCCATCGGTCTAGTCAAGCACAGAACTCCTCACCAAGACCCGAGGCCTTCTCTACTCATCAGGGCAAGGCGTCGTATAGAAAAACAACAGCACATCAAGCATCATGACATGTTTGAACACCTGGCTTACTCTTGCCAAACCCATTCTGTATTCGGTTCTCCAACTTTTCACCCCCCAGGAGTATACAGCCATTTTCAGTGAGCAAGACTACTCAACGATGAAAAAGCAAAATAGCGCCACGCCATCCTCGCCGGCCACATCAGACATTATTCCCAACATGCAATTTTTTTCTTTCCCATCCTTCCAACATCCCTTCTTACATCTCATTCGCCTTGGCCTCGAGAACCGAGACAACACTGGGCTTCGCGTCGGAACCAACCGTCAGGCCCTTGGCGTTACCGTTGGTCCTGCCGGGAGACCGCGCGGAGATGGCCTCGGCGTTGAGGATGGGGCTTCCTGGCCGGCTGGCGACGAACTAGAAAGGCAATGTTAGCAAAGGACTACGTGAAAGAGGGGTGCAGGGGAACGTACGTTGCTGGCAGCGCTCAGAAGGGCAATCATGGAGCTCTGGACAACATCCTCGTGGATGCCGATACCCCACACCTTCTGGGTGCTGTTGGCGATGGTGCACTCAATGTAAGTGGCGGCCTTGACGTGGCGGCCCTCACCAATGGCGTGCTCCTTGTAATCGTTGACGTCGAGATCGACACCAATGTCCTTGAGGGCGTTGGCCAGACTGGAGATGGGACCGTTGCCGCGGCCGCGGAGCTTGCACTCCCTGCCGTCGATGGCGATGACGCCCTCGAAGACACGGGCCAGCTTGGTGGTGTCCTGGGTCTTGCCGGCGGCCGGGGGCGCGGGCGACTGGGAGCGGTCGGGGGTGATGCTGTAGTCGATGATGCTGAAGCGCGGGTTCTCGCGCAGGAAGTACGTCTCCTCGAAGAGGGAGGTGATCTCCTCGGACAGGAGCTCGCGGCCGAGCTGGTCGGCGCGCTTCTGGACGATGGCGGAGAAGGCGACCTGCAGGCCGCGGGGGAGGTCGAGCTGGAGCTTGCGCAGGATGATCCAGGCGGTGCCGCCCTTGCCGCTCTGCGAGTTGACGCGGATGACGGCCTCGTAGGTGCGGCCGATGTCCTTGGGGTCGAGGGGCAGGTAGGGCAGGCGCCAGGGGTCCTGGTCGGAGTTGCCCTCGGCCTCGCGCTTCTGGAAGCCCTTCTTGATGGCGTCCTGGTGCGAGCCGGAGAAGGCGCAGACGACGAGGGAGCCACCGTAGGGGGCGCGCGGGTGGACGGGGATCTTGTTGCAGAGCTCGACCGTGTCGATGATGCGGTTGATGTCGGAGAAGTCAATGTTGGGGCTGACGCCCTGGGTAAAGAGGTTCAGGCCCAGGGTGACCAGGTCAACGTTGCCGGTTCTCTCGCCGTTACCGAAGAGGCAGCCCTCGACGCGGTCGGCGCCGGCCATCTGGGCCAGCTCGGCGGCGGCGACGGCGCAGCCGCGGTCGTTGTGGGGGTGCAGGGAGACGGAGACGGTCTCGCGCTGGGAGATGTTGCGGCAGAAGTACTCGATCTGGTCGGCGTAGACGTTGGGCGTGGACATCTCGACGGTGGCGGGCAGGTTGAAGATGATGGGCACCTCCTTGGTGGGACCCCATGCCTCCTTGACGGCCTCGCAGATGCGCAGGGCGAACTCTGGCGACGTGTCGGAGAAGGTCTCGGGGCTGAACTCGAACTGCCAGTTGGTGGCGGACTGGGAGGGGTCGTCCTTGGTCAGGGACCGGACGAGCTTGGTGCAGCGCACGGCGAGCTCGAGGGACTCTTCCTCGGAGAAGTTGAAGATGACTTGTCTGAAGCACTCGCTGGTGGCGAGGTAGATGTGGATGATGGCGTTCTTGGCGCCCTTGACGCTGTCGACGGTGCGCTTGATGAGGTCCTCGCGGCAGGGGGAGAGAACCTGGAGGGCGACGTCGTCGGGGACGGCACCGGGAGTCTCGATCAGGCGGCGGGTGAAGTCGAAGTCGGTCTGCGAGGCCGAGGGGAAGGAGACCTCGATCTCCTTGTAGCCCAGCTCGCAGAGCATGGTGAAGAAGCGCCACTTCTCATCTCCGTTCTATGGTTGTTTCCGTTAGATCGTGAGGACTTTGAGGTTGTACAGGGTGCTTCTAGACATGCCATTGGGTCGACATTTGACTGGTTGCCGTCGCGCAGACTCGTCTCGAGCCACCGCGGGGCCTTGGTGATGGTCTTGGAGGGCCATTGCCTGTCGGGGAGGTTGATAGGGGGGAAGGGCTTGTATTTCTTCCAAGGTTCCGCGAGCCTGGAGAGTGCAATATGGTCAGCGACCGGGAATCTCGGCGTGCGGCGAGAACTCCGCCCGTGTGGTTCGACTGTACGTACATCGGCATCTTGGCGAAGTTGTGTATGGTGTTCGCGATGCGGGGGGGGAGGAGGGGTAGTAATATGGGAGGGCCGAGGCGATTGACGGTTGGATGGAAAGATGAATGCTACTCTGAGAACAGAGACGAGGACCGATGTATTTGACTTCCGGATGCGCGAGTCGAAGAAAAGTTGACTCACCCCTCTATTGAAGATTCGTGAGGGACACCAAAAAAGTGCCCCGCGCTGTATGACACAGGATGCAGGGTGGCAGGAGGCGTGTTAGGGCAGCATGCTGATCTACTTCCTTGGAGATCACTTTTGCAGGAAACCCCATTACTTCCACTAGCAGAGAAGACCCATCCCCAGGTACCCCCTAACAGTCGAATTGCCTGACAATTGCATTGCCGCCGATTGCCGCTGCCCCAGCTTGAAATGCCCCACTACAGTGCCATCCAGCTCCGAATGCGGGGCAAAAGGCCGGAATTCCGATACCGTCACTCGTCCCGACAGGCCTTTTCGTCATCCCCGATGGACCCCCCGACATAGGAGCTCGCTGCATCCATGCACCGATGTCCTCCCGGGGCGCCGAGACAACCCGGCCTGTGGGACGCGGTACGCCCTTGTGGATTGAACTTGGATGACTCCCTCTCAGATGACCAGGATGATGTGGTCGCGTCGGCGGAGTGTCTTGGAGAAGAGATGCGCGGAGAGCGTGATGGTGATGAACAGTACAGGACCAAGGGCGAAGGAGGCCAGGGCTGGTACTAGATCGGGTGTCGATAGGTGGCTGGTAGGAGGGATGTAAATGGCCGGCATGTTTACTTCTTGGTAGCTGTTGTGGAAGCAGATGTCTTGAGGATGCTTGATTCTGAGCCCTACATCTTGACTACGTCTCATCGCAGGCATCACAGCTACTTAAACACCATGGCCTGGAGAGACATCAACATCCAGAGCCCTTGACTCCATCCTGGCACAAACAGGCCATCCACTCAGAGACCCCGCGACGTTTCGCTCGACACAAACAAAGACCTGGCACGCAAACCCTCGCTTCTCGCTTCTCATCTCTCTACCTCCCTAGCCGGCGTCACAGAGGAAGCGAAGAACGAAGATTGATGTAAAGTGATATCTGGAGACCAGCGGCCGAGCCTCTGTCTGTCCCCAGCCATCCGCTGTAATTAGGCAGTCCATGTCTATACTGAGCGCGTGCGCAACGCTTTGCATGGCCCGCCTGGCCCTCCATCTTTCCGCTGCAAAAAGAGAAACTTGTTTCCATCTCGGCCATTTCCCGGCCCCTGCTGGCCGCCGATCCCTGTCCCAGTACGCCTGAAAAACCCGAATACGTTTATGCTCCGTCAAGGCCATTCTCCGGCCTCGCCAGATAGGCCCCGCCCCCGCCTAGCAAGATACATGGGCTGGTCGTCGCCCCTTTACGCCCCTTCCGCGGGCTGCTGCTACTATACAAAGTCGCCCGAAGTGCGTGCCAGGACGCGAATGTTGTCGACGAAACCCTCTACGAGCTCGGCGTAGCGGTGTGGCTGTCCGCTCATCGCCCGCCGGCCTTGGTCGATGGCCGTGGTGGGGTTGAGTTCAATCTCGAGCTCGTGCTCCTTGTTGACTTGCATGGTGTTCTAATCGCACAGTCATCGTTAGCCACACATGCGCTGACTTTCGTGGAGAAAGGGTTGGGTGGTACATACGTTTGGACCCGGGACTTGCTGCGTCACCTGGGTCAAATCGATCTGGTAGTGACTCTGCGTGTAGCTCAACCGATCTTTGTTGCGGTCGGTGAACTTGCTCTCGTGGCCGATGGCCAGCTGCTCAAGCTCCTCGACGCTACCATCCCATGCGGCTTCCAGGTTGATGCTGATCCGACAATCGTGGGGGCATCCGGGCAGGTGAAGATTGAGGTCCGCGACACGCGCCTTGACGATCTTCTGCAGAACCTGGCCCGTCTTCTGGTCGTACGTGACGCGTACTTTGACCGAGTGCTTGGCCTGGAATCGGGATCGGACGCAGCCCGGCAAGCGGCCCTGGAGGTTACTAGGTAGTTCAAAGAACTTGTCGAGCTCGCGCCGATGCTTGTACTGGATCTGCACACGACCCCTGACCTTGGGGTCGGGGTTCTGGGGGTTCGTGTTGACCACCTTGTCGTTGAGCCAGTCATTCAGGCCTTTGTGTTGTCCCTGACTTCCTGTTAGCCATTGTTGCCTGCCTTCCAAGTCGGACTGGCGGGCGCCTACCGTTGTCATGCTACTCTTAAACGCAAGACGTCCAGTATCCTGAAGCAGACACTCCGTGGACACATACTTGTCAACTCGTTCGTTGGTGTCCTTGTCGATGAGCGTCCCCAGCTTAGCCTCAATCTCAAACTGCACATTCCGGCTCATGATCTCGCCGTTGTCAGGGTTGCTGACGACGTGGATGAAGATGAAGTCTGCGACCGCTTTGGGGATCTCTTCGTACGGCTTCACGCCAATGATGCAGGGCTCCCAAGGTCCGAGGAGGTCCTCTGGGCCCTTTGGCACCACTACCTCGGCAGGCCGCTCCTTAGCGGTGCTGCTGGTCCTCGTGGCCTCCGGCGAGGGATGGCGGCTAGTTCGATCTGCTTTGGGAGGTGCGCTTCCGTTGACGCCGGGGGGCCCGCGCTTCTGAAGCTCAAAGTTCGCCTTGTGCAGCCGTCGGTTCTCCCGCTGATTCCACATCTGCGCCCAGACGGGGACCGAAGGGTGCCGGGTTCGTTTCTTGACAGCCACTGGGGCGGGCTTAGGCTGGGCCGGCTGTGTCGATGACCGGGCCAAGGAGGCATGGCTGCCGTTGACCTGGCCGGGAGGAGGACGGACATCATTCTTTTCCAGCTCCCTGGGGCTCAAATCACGGTCGGCGAGCTTGCGCTTGGCAGGTGTGGCAGCTCGCTCCTTGCGGGGCTCTGCTTCGAGGATATTCGCCATGCTGAGTTGCATAGGTCGTGTGTCTGACTCTGCGGATACGGAAGGTGGCGCCGAGGGGTGGCCGCCGGCGCTGCTGGGAATGCTGGGCACTCGGGTCTTCGGGCTGACACTAAGGCTCTTGTCTCGCTCGCTATGAGACTGGGACCGGCGGTGAGCGTCGTGTGCGCGGCTGTCGTAGGCGGTGTGGGAGCTTGAAGAGCGATGCAGATTCGGCGGGTGCGGAGGGGGAGGAGTGGCATGAGGTTGGTGAACCTGGGGAGGTGCCGCGGACATGCGCTGCTGATATGGGCTCGACGGGTGAGCGAAGCTGTTCGGCGCAGCGGAAGATTGTCTTTGGCCGGTGGACAAAGGCGGCCCCAGGGGTGTAGGAGGTTGTGATGGCTGTCGGTTATATTCGACGGGCGGTGGGTGAGAAGAGACGACGGGACTGCCGCGGGAGTAGGGTTGGCCGTATTGATGCTGGCTTTGCGCCGAGGTGGGTGTAGGGGTTGAATGGGTGGATTGCGACCTCTGGTGAATAAATGCCTGATTGCTGCCCTGAGCGCCTACCGGGGGTGTTTGCGGCACGGGGTGATGTTGCTGATGAGCGGCGTAGGGCCCGCCGGGGTGCGAGGGAGGTCCCGTTGCACTGAGTGGAGTGCTTGTCGCGTGGGAGTAGCTGTCCCTGGCAGGATACGGGTTCGTGGGAGGGTATTGGTGTCGTTGCACAGGGCTGGCGGTAGCCTCGTGGCCCGGCGGCGGCCCTTGACCAGACGGCGGGAAGGGATAGCCACTGCCAGGGCCGGCCGTCGACGGCGTGGGCACCTGCCGATAGGGTGAAGGTGCAGGCGCCGGCTGGCCCCCAGGTGATCGAGGGTCATTGCCATACTGGGTCTGCAGCGAGGGCTGTGAGGGCCTTCCGTGGTATGGCCCGGGCGTCTGGTACGGCGACTGAGGCGGCGGGTATGCGCCGGGCGCGGGCTGGGCATGGACAGCATACTCCTGGGGTGCCGGGGGCTTGCCGGGTGACGTGTGCAGCGCGTGACTGTAAGCCGACTCCCGGAAGGCATAGGATGTGTTGCTCTGGGCAGGGGTGGTCGGAGTCTGTGGAGGTTGCTGATGATGTTGTTGATGATGTTGCTGTTGCTGTTGAGCATAGGTATGAGGCTGCGCATGAGGCGGTGCTTGTGGAGCGGGTTTCTCGGATGGGCGATCCCCATCATCGGATGGGTTGACCAGGCTCCTTAGATCCATGTCGAACGAATGCGCAATATTGCGCGTCGCGTCAATGGATGTGAAGCGCAAATGCCCCGCGGCCTCAGTTGGGAGAGCAGACTCTTTGACCGATGGCGACTACAGTCTTCTGTAGATTAAGGAGTGTGGCGGTGCCGCGACGGACAAAGAAAAGACACAACGCGAGGATGCTCTGTGCCTTTCTTTAGATGCTGACGGCCCTGGTGGGTCTCGTTTGTAGGAGTCTATCGCGTCGCAGCAGGGCTGCAATGGCATAGCACGACTGTCGGAGGAATCGATCGATGGTATGGAGACACGGCGAAATGAGTTGTCGTCGATCGGATTTGGTCGGAGAGGTAAGATCTGGTCGGGTCGCGCGGTTCTAGCGTGGAATGGTTCAGGGGGGGTTGCGGACGAGGGTCGTTTGATGGCGGTTGAACGTGTCGACAGGTCTGGTGGGTGTCAAAGACGTGTCGCCTGAGAATTTGAGGTATGAGAAGCGTGGAGAGGCTGTCGATGACAGTTCCAGAGTGCCGTGGATGGCGTGGACGTCGAGTAGAGATCGTTTGGTAGCTGGTTTATGGAGGAGACAACATGGTGTCCTCTAGCCTCGCCATCGATGTCGGATCGCAAATCGCAAACGAGTGTCGTAGTGATTGACAGTGGAGAACCAATGGAATCGGACAGCGGGAAGCTGATCGGATGCGCGATTCGAGAGGTTTCGGAGATCGATTCGTCGACAGGACGGAGGTTGACGTTGGACGTTGAGGGCGGAGGATTATGCGGGATGCAGGTCGAACCCGGCTTCAGTTTTTGGAGATGGATGGCAGGAAGCATGGGCCCTGCCTCGCGTCGTGCTCTGCCCATAATTTTTTCGGGCATCCTAGCATCTGCTGGTCGCACCAAGCCACCACCCCAACACCCCCATGTACCTTCACTGCGATCCAGCACAGAGAGGGTACATGTGATGACTCACGTGACCTTCACCCACCTATGCCACCTGCAGCGAGGCCAACGCAGGCAAGGCAAGCACGGAGCTCCTGTAGCCTGTGGCCCGTGCGAGCTGTTGCTGCAGCCCAGCCTGGTGCGGCCTGGGACGTGGACCCGCGCAAGGCACCTTCGCCCTGACGTGGTCCATCTCCCGTCCTGTGCCTTCTCTGGCTTTCGCTGAAGCATCAAATCGACAACAACGCCTTCAATCCACCTTCCCCTCCCTCCCCCTCCCCATCAACCCACCGCTGCTGCTCCCGTCGCCTTTTGGCCACTCCCGATTCGAGCACAGGCACCAAGTCTTTTATACTTTTTCCAGGTCCTCGGTCGCGTCTCTGGCGCCTCAGTTTACAACCAACGCAACTGCTTTGTCAACCCTTTCCGGCAACCCGTATCCCACGTACCCGAAGCATCAATCCAACCGCGCCGACAAAATGCCCGGCCTGGTATCAGCTACCGGCGTGCTGGGCTTCCTCGTCGATGAGGAGCCCGAGCTCAAGGTCTTCGCTCTTCAGACGCTCAACGAGGACATTGACACCGTCTGGACCGAGGTCGCTGGTTCTCTGGATCAAATGTGAGTAGCTCCACCTAGGACCACTCAGGTGTCCAGATCATCATCCCTCTCTGCTCTGCATATCAACCGGCACAGCTGCTAACGATCATTACCACAGCGAGGCACTCTACGAAGACGAATCGTTCCCCGAGCGCCAGCTGGCCGCACTGGTCCTTGCCAAGGTCTACTACCACCTCCAAGCGTACAATGAGAGCATGGCCTTCGCCCTCGCCGCCGGCGACCTGTTCAAGCTCGACGCGCCCGGCGAGTTTGAAGAGACCATCATCTCAAAGTGCGTCGACCACTACATCGCCGTCTGCTCTTCCGAGCACGTTGGACCCCAGGTTTCGAGGAACGACATCTCCCTCCCCGAGCTCGCCACCACCTTTGCTAGCGGCGCCGCCGACGGATCCGCGCTGGTGTCTCCGACCACCCCCTTCTCCCAGACGACCCTCCCTTCCAAGTCTCTTCTCTCCCGCGCATCCATCGACAACACCATTCTCGACCCCTCCTTCCAGCCCGGCACCCGTGGAAGGGCGGGTTCCGTCGCTCCCGTGGCAGACAAGTCTACGCGCCAGGCCCTGAAGAGAGTCGTCGAGCGCCTGTTCGAGTCTTGCATCAAGGAGGGTCGCTACAGACAAGTCGTCGGCATCGCCGTTGAGGCGAAGAACCTCAACATCCTCCGAGACGTGATCAAGAGGGCGAGCGAAGATGAGCAATCATCTCGGGGCAAGGGCGTCGATGCGCCGAATCCCGCTGATGAGCTCATGGAGTACGCCCTCGGCATCTGCATGGACGTTGTCCAGGAGCGTGGCTTCCGCACAGAAATTCTCCGCCTCATTCTTGATCTCCTGAACGACATCCCGAACCCCGACTACTTCGCCATCGCCAAGTGCGTTGTGTACCTCAACTCCGACGAGGAGGCCTCGCAGATGCTCAAGCATCTCGTCAACAGTGAGGACCGCAAGTCTGTCACCATCGCCTACCAGATTGCCTTTGATCTGTACGATAACGGCACGCAAGAGTTCCTCGGCAAGGTCATCAGCTCTCTCCCATCCGGCGAGGCCCCCAAGCCGAGTGCCCGGGAGGAGGGAGACAACGAGAGCGCCGAGCAGGAGCCCCTGCTGGAGAACGACGAGTCCGAGGATGAGGAGGTTTCCGAGAGCCTCGCCAAGATCTACAAGAACATCAGGGCTATCCTGGACGGCACCAAGACCATCCAGCTGAACCTCGAGTTCCTCTACAGGAACAACCGCACCGACACGAGCATCCTGAACAAGGTCCGCGACAGCCTCGAGGGCCGCAACTCCATCTTCCACACCGCCGTCACCTTCTGCAACGCCTTCATGAACCAGGGCACCACCAACGACAAATTCTTCCGGGACAACCTCGACTGGCTTGGCAAGGCCGTCAACTGGTCAAAGTTCACCGCCACCGCCGCTCTGGGTGTCATTCACCGCGGCAACATCACACAGTCCAGGAAGCTCCTGGAGCCTTACCTGCCTTCGCAAAGCGGCCTGAGCAGCGGGTCTACCTTCAGCCAGGGTGGTGCCCTCTACGCATACGGCCTGATCCACGCCAACCACGGCGCCGATGCCCTCGACTACCTCAAGTCCCACTTCACCTCTGCGGAGGATGAGGTCCTTCAGCACGGTGGCGCCCTGGGTCTTGGTATTGCTGGTATGGCTACCGGATCCGAGGAGATCTTCGAGAGCCTCAAGAACGTCCTGTTCACCGACTCGGCGCTCAACGGTGAGGCCGTCGGTCTGGCCATGGGTCTCATCATGCTGGGTACCGGCAACGTCAAGGCTCTGGAGGACATGATTACTTACGCTCACGAGACTACGCACGAGAAGATTGTCCGTGGCCTGGCCATCGGCATGGCGCTCATCATGTACGGTCGCCAGGAGGGCGCCGACGTCATGATCGAGGGCCTCCTCAACGACCCCGACCCAACCCTGAGGTACGGTGGTATCATGACCGTGGCCCTTGCCTACTGTGGCACTGGCAGCAACAAGGCCATCCGGAAGCTTCTCCACACCGCCGTTAGCGACGTCAACGACGATGTCCGCCGCATTGCCGTCATGAGTCTTGGATTCATCCTGTTCCGCAAGCCCGGCAGCGTCCCCAGGATGGTCGAGCTCCTCTCCGAGTCGTACAACCCCCACGTCCGCTATGGATCCGCCATGGCCCTGGGTATCTCCTGCGCCGGCACCGGCCTCGACGAGGCCATCGACCTGCTGGAGCCCATGATGAAGGACCCCACCGACTTTGTGCGCCAGGGTGCCCTGATCTCGCTCGCCATGATCATGATCCAGCAGAACGAGGTCATGAACCCCAAGGTCGCCGCCATCCGCAAGACCCTCAAGAAGGTCGTCGGCGACCGCCACGAGGACGCCATGACCAAGTTTGGCGCCTCCCTGGCCCTCGGCATCATCGACGCCGGTGGCCGCAACTGTACCATTGGGCTGCAGACCCAGTCGGGCAACCTCAACATGGCCGGCATTGTCGGCATGGCTGTCTTCACCCAGTACTGGTACTGGTTCCCCTTCACCCACTTCCTGTCGCTGGCCTTCTCGCCCACGTCCATCATCGGTCTCGACCACGACCTCGAGATCCCCAGCTTCAAGTTCCACAGCGCCACTCGCCCCAGCCTCTTCGACTACCCTCCCGAGCAAGAGGTCAAGGCCGAGGAAGGTCCCGCACTTGTCGCCACCGCTGTGCTCTCCACCACCGCCCAGGCTAAGCGGAGGGCGCAGAAGAAGGAGCGCGCCCAGCGTCGCGAGAGCATGGACATCGACCAGCCTCCCGCTGCTGCCAAGGCGGCCAAGGCTGCTGCCGCGGCCGCTGCCGAGGACGACAAGATGG
This sequence comes from Plectosphaerella cucumerina, assembly GCA_020746995.1. Taxonomy (NCBI): domain Eukaryota; kingdom Fungi; phylum Ascomycota; class Sordariomycetes; order Glomerellales; family Plectosphaerellaceae; genus Plectosphaerella; species Plectosphaerella cucumerina. The sequence continues at coordinate 2,222,580 of JAGPXD010000005.1, read as the reverse complement.
AGGTCGACGATGAGAAGCCTACAGATGAGAAGAAGGAGGGCGAGGCAGTCGTCGATAAGGGCACGCCGGCTCCCGACAGCAAGAAGCGGGCAGAGAAGGAGAAGGTCGGCTACGAAATTGACAACATGTCTCGTGTCGTGCCAGGGCAACTCAAGTTCATCAGCTTCCCTGCCGATCGGTACAAGCCCGTCAAGAAGGTATATCTCATGGGATTCTTGTCCAATGTAAAGGGTTGCAGCTAATCATCTTCACAGCCCACCGGTGGACCCCTTCTCCTGGAGGACACCCAGCCTGATGAGGAGAAGTCGTTGATCGAAGAGAAGCTCAAGAAGGTCAAGACGGAGAAGGCTCCCGTCGCGGGCCAGAGAAACGCTGGGGGCGCCGGTCAGGAGCTGTCCGCCCGCCAGCAGCAGAACCTGATCCAGCAGGCCCTGCGCGCCGGTGCCGGTGGCGACCTTCGTTCGCTTAACGAGCTGAACGAGCTCCTCGGCCAACGCCGTGGAGGAGACTTTGGCGAGGGCGCCGGCGGTGCTGCGGCGGCAGCGGGCGTCCTCACGGCCATTGATGAGGATGGTGAGGGCGACGAAGAGGCGCAAGTGCCGGACGAGTTCGAGTACTTCACCGATAGCGAAGGCGAAGAGTAGAGTGACCTGTCGTCGACGACATTGTCTGACCCTCCTCCCCAGGAGGACATGAGAGGATGACCGAGAGGGGCGGCATCCGGGGATGGGATTTGGGCGGGGGCGAGGTAGGCCTCGGCTGTAATTCTACGGGATAGCGAGCGGGCTTAGAAGGAAGCAAACTACTAGAGCGGGACACGGGGAGGCTTGGTGATCACGCCGGCTTCCGGGGAGGCTGTACAGTAGTGATCGAACAACATTTCAGACTCGCCAAGCGCGCGCGTGTGTGAACGTGATTCTATTAAAAGGTGTTCGCTGCCTGCGGAGGATGAAGTGTGACAGGCTGCTGCCCTTTGGAATGACTTTGCGCCCCTGAGAGATGCGTGTTTGTACATGTAACATGGCTAACCGTCCTGCTGCTCCCCGGCAGGCCTCACTCCTGATGTCCCTCCTGTCCGAAACCAAAACCGCTGTTGAAAGGGTGCAACTCCTCGCTGAAAAACGGAATCAAAAAGGAAAAAGAAATGTCCAGAGTGACTGGGATTATGCCCTCACTTCTCTGAAGTGGGCTTCTTCACCGCCCCTACAGGCGCTCCCTGGCACTCGGAACACACTTTCAGGCGATGCCAGGCATTGGCCAGGTTGCCGCGGAGGTTCCAGATGGCATCGTGCTGGTCAGGCTGGGAGTTGTAGACCTCGTCGGTAGCCTTTACGAGGAGGGTCGAGCAGCGGCGGCCAGGCTCGGAGGAGGCGTCGGCAAGGGGGATGATGCCGTCATAGTGCCAGCGGCGCCATGTCCAGGACTTGTGTCCGTGGCGCTGGCTTTTCGAGTCCGGGCCGGGAGCGTCGCAGTCGTCGGCGAGACGGGCCTGGTCCCATGTCTTGCCGTTGTCGAGGCTCACGTCGACGCGGACGATGCGGCGGCCGCCGCCGGAGTAGGCGTAGCCTGCGAGGGAGACCTCACGACGCGGGGGAGGGGGGTGCGCGGTGGGTGCGCGAGGGGCGGGTTTGACCCAGTCGCCCATTTTCACCAAGGTGATGGCGCTTGTGATGGGCATTTCCTGGATGGCGGGGGCGGACTCCCAGTCTGGGTGGATGACGTTGGGGCCGAAGAGCTTGTAGTCCTTTCGCTGCCACTGGCTCTGGCTCTCCTCATCGGAGACGACGATCTTGTTGAGCCACTTTACGGAGCGGGCGGCGACGTGGCCGGGGACGAGGGCGCGGAGGGGGAAGCCGTGGTCCGGGGGCAGGGGTTTCCCGTTCATGGCGTAGGCGAGGATAACGTCACCGCGGGGGTCGATGGCGGGCTCGATGGGGATGGAGGCACCGTAGGACTCGAGCCCTGCGAATTGGATGTGGCGGGCGTCGGTGTTGCCGTCGCGGGCGTCGCGGACGGAGAAGCCGGCGTCGGCGAGGACGTCGACGAGCTTGACGCCCTCCCATTCGGCGCAGGAGATGGCCCCGACGTTCCATTGCAGGCCCTGGGTCTCGTAGGAGTGGAGGGTCATGTCGCGGCGGCGGTTGCCTGAGCACTGGAGGGTGGCGGTGATGGTGACGGGTTTGAAGCGGGCCTTGAGCTCCTCGAGGGTGTATTGCTTGGTTGTGCCGTCCATGAGCTCGACAGTGAGGGTATGGGCGGCGGGAGCGTCGACCTGGGGCACCCACATGTGGTTGCGGACGTAGAAGAGCTCGTTGGGGGTGATGAAGTTCTCGACGAGCTCCTCGAGGGGCGTCTCGGCGTTGCGCGGCTTTACAGTGAGGGTGATGAGTCTGGGGTCGCGGACCGGGTCGTCCCTGAAGGGGTCCTCGAGGGACTCGGCGGCCGGGAGACCGTCGACGAGGTCTGCGCTGTGGATGAAGCCGATCTGGTACTGTTCAAGGATCTCGTAGACGTGGGGGGCTTTGTGAATGGTGAAGATGTTCCAGTAGGGGTCGATGCTGCCGCCGGCGGCGCGGAGGATGACATCTCCTCCAGGATGCGCGCCGACCCAGTCGGTAATATCATAGACTTTGTCTTCAAATGTGACCCATGGTCTGTCGGACTTGCGATCGTGTTGGCGAACTTCGGAGAGGCGGAAGCGCGGGAGCTTGGGGTCGCGGGTATCGGTATCGGTGGCCGGGGCAGCTTGTTCCTTGTCGTCCTGGGCGGGCTTGGAAGGCTCAGACAGGCCGAGGGCGAGGGAGACGACGCCGCCGCTGGCGAGCAGGGAGACGGTAGCAGCACCGGACCGCCGCGGCAGCCTCCACCAGCTCTTGTAGTCGGTATTGTTCTTTGTCGATGGCCGCGGGGCGCCGCCGGGCGAGGAGAGGAAGCGTCGGCATGTTTTCGGGCCGGGGCACACGGCGCGGGCCGCCGGCCGGAGCTGTTGCAGCCCGGAGAGGAGTCGTCGCGGTGCCTGCATCGGTGTTGGGTGTGTTGAAGGGAGAGTTTGTCGAGAGAAGGGTATCGAGAGTCCGCAGGTGAGTTACGGTGGCGGGACTTCGGCCATGGGCGGGACGAGAGAGCGGAAGAAGGATCTGGGTAATTCCCAACGTTGTCAGCAGACGGCAAGTGACTTTTTGCAGAGGATCAATCACTGACCTCTGAGGAAAAGCGCGTGTGTATTATCTCGTGTGTGACTCGGCGGGAGAAAATGTCGGAGAAAAGGGCAAGGGAGATGGAAAGGAAAGGAAAACTAGTGTCACGACTGGACTCTGGGGAAAAAAGTTGGGAAATCAGCTTCTTGAAAAGAGGCGCCCCTAGACTTTGGGGAAGGAATGGAAGACACGCACCTGCCCGTTCCGATCAATGCATGACTTGTCTGACTAGCGATTCCGAGGCGGAAGATGCGGAGAGAGAGGTTGCACCGAGAGACCAGACTTCCAGTCTTGGTGCTGGTGTCGCGGGCAGCTGGAACTCGATGAAGCCCGGACAGCAGCCGGCGGTCCTATCGTCGCCAATGCTGTTACGTTACCCACCCGACGATTGCCGTGTCCAGCCTGCAGCACGCGGCACGCCCCCTGTATTCGCGGCCATCAGCGGGCGTGGTACAGCATCTTCAGGGGCGAGACACACTGTGTGCCGCCCGCCGAATCGGGTGACGCCCGCCTCGAGACATTGGATTGGGCGGTGCATCCTCCCCACCAGTTTTACGTCACATGCGCATTGCTAGCGCGTTCCACCTCGGCGAGGAGGTCCAACGTTCACCGACTCTTCACCGAACCCCTGAATTTGAGACGACGAGTGAGATGAGAAAACCCAGACTTCCATTCTATGGCGGTTGCGGACATAAAATCAAACTCGAGAACACACACGGGAAACCAGCAGACCAACAACTCCAGGAAGAATGAAAAACATACACCGAACCATCCGTCCACCTAGCCAGTCCTTACTCGGACGCCGTCCTGCTCCGCTTCGGGCTCCTCCTCGTCTCCTCATCGTCCTCATCGCCGACCTCAACTTCGGCAGCCTCAACCTCGCCGGCCTTCTCCTCGCCGAACTCCTCCTTCTCAACCCCATCTTCACCAACGTCCTCTTCGCCGACCCCACCCTGGTCCAGCTCCTCGCTGCCCCCCACAACTACCCTCATGGCCTTCGGACCAGCCTTCCTAGTGGACCTGGGTGTCGCCTTTTTGGTAGTCTTCGGGGTGGCCTTCGGAGCGGCCTTGGCGGTAGTCTTCGGAGTAGCCTTGGTGGTACTCTTAGGAGCAGCCTTGGCGGTATTCTTCGGTGTAACCTTTGGGGCAGTCTTTGAAGCAGCCTTCGGGGTAACCTTCGAGGCAGCCTTCGCAGTCGGGGTCCTCTTGCGTTTGCTGCCCCTGCTACCCTTGCTGTCCTTGCCCGAGTCGGACGAAGCGAGGAGTGACTGCTGGCCCTCGACAAGCGCCTGCACCTCTTCCTCCGTCACCGGCGTGTTGAGCTCGTCCTCCGAAGATGCCTTCTCCCCCTCTCTCCCTTCCTCCATTTCCTCGTCCTCGTCCGTTTCCTCCTCAACCCGAACATACTCCTCATCCATGAGTGCCTCTTCCTCATCATCATCCTCATCCTCGTCGTCGCTGTCATCGCTGACATCACTGTCAGACGACTCCCCCCTGATCTTCTTAAGCTCCTTCTCCAGCTCGTCACGCGTCGGCGCAACGGGGCCCCTCCTGATGGGCTTCGGGGCCCGAACCCATCCCCCAGCCTTTGGCTTGCCCGCCACCGGCTTCAGCGGGTCGTATCCGGGCGGCGGGAACGGCATGGCATGCTTGCGATCGTTGAGCCTGTTGTTCGGGTCGTTGTCCCACTTGTTCCACTTGTTGCCCCTCTTGCCCCGGAACTTGAACATGGTCCGGTGGTAGTGCGGGTAGCTCTCGAGCCACTTCTTGCCGTGCGCCTCCCAGTCGAAGCCCTTAGGCACCATATCCTTGTGGATCCAGCCCGTCTGGTTCGGCAGGATCACCTTGCCGTTGAGCATCGCCACGCCTTGGACGTTGGGGATGCGGCAGCTGCGGTTGTTGATGTCCAGGTGCGCCGCCATCTGGGCGTCCAAGGTAGGATCATCGCGCCAGCGGCAGCTGTGCACGGGCCGCAGGCAGCGCGAGCAGTAGAATGCCCCCTCGCCCGCCTCGAGGAACTTGTAGAGCTCTTCTGGGACCGTGACGTCGCCAAGAACTGAGAGGAGCCTGGCCTTTCGCAGTACCGGATCGACATAGAGGGGATCATCCGGATGCAGAGGCGGGGGCTCGTAGATGGGCAGGGATACTTCCACCACCTGCGTCTGGATGATAGGCTGCTGCTGGACGGGTTGCTGCTGGACGACGGGCTGTTGCTGGATAGGCTGCTGCTGGGCGGGCTGCTTCGTGGGCCTCCTCTTCGGCGCCGGCTCCAACTTCCACGTCTCCGCCATCCCCGGCCCAGCCTCCGGCAAAGGCGCAGTGTCCGACCTCAAGGTATCCATCGTCTGACCGCTCCACGGCACCAGCTCAGGATGGTTCCTCCTAACATGAGTCTCCCACTGCGCGTTCGACATGTCGGTAATAATAGCCCCACAGTCCTTGAAGTGAGGGCACCTCCCCTTGACAACCTCTCCATCCTTACCCCTCAACCCCTCAAAGTCATCAAATTTCCACTTCTCCCGCCTGCCGGCGCGGATGTCCCAGAGCGCCCAGATGTGGCACTCCATGTGCTTCATCTGCAGGACGCGGTCATACCGCTCAGGGCCCTCGCCCGGCACCCGGAACGATAGGTCACAGATCGGACACGCCTTGAGCAGACTGCCGTCGCCGTGCCTCTCCTGGAAGTGGTTGAGCACGCCGTTGGGCATCACACCGCCAATGGTCCACCCGCAGCCGTCGACGGTACACTTGTCAGGCGGATCCGAGAAGGGCTTGTCGCCAACCTTCTCATACCACTCGAGCTTCTCGCCGAGGTACCGGGACGGCCGGTAGAAGCCGCTGCTGTAGAACTTGTTCTTGTCGCGGCGCGAGCCGTCCCAGAGGTCGTCGTAGGGAGGCTTCGGCGCCACGCAGAGGACCTTGTCGTAGAGGTCGAACGGCGTCATCTCGCCAGCGAAAGCGCGCTGGTCGGGCCGCAGCTTCCTGCGGCAGGCCGTGATGTGAAGGCGCCTGTGCTCGATCCACATCTCCGGATCCCAGACGTGGTCGATCGTGATGGCGAACTTTTCCGCGCAGTACGGGCAGAAGCTCGCGACCGTGCCGCCGTAGCCCTTGCAGTTGGCGCGGTGCTTGTCGATGTACTCGTCCGGCATGTGCTTCAGGGAGATGCTGCACTTTTGACAGTGAGGCGCCCCGTCGTGCGCCAGGCCATAGCAGCGATGCGGGAACTCGACGCCGGCATCCCACTTGATCGCGTGCTCCTTGGTCGCCCACTCCCGCTCGCCGCACGTCTTGCAGAAGCCGCAGGAGCCTGCGCCCTTTGCGTGCGGCACGCAGCGGCGGTCGTGGTGCGCCCGATCACGCTTGTCGTTGAGCAGCCCGTGGTCACGGCCGCAACGGTCGCAGTGAGGGTACTCCTTCTCATAGGCATGAGCCTTGGCCGGAGCGTAGGGGGTCACGGGCTCGCCCGATGGCCTCGGGAAACCAGACGTGTACTCGTTCCGAATGGCGTCGCGCGGGTCCTTTGGCTGTTGATGCGGCTTCGGCTTCACGTAGTCCCTGCGCAGGACGTTCAGGGGGTCGTTCTTGTCCACATTCTCAGCCTCGGCCTGCTTCGTCAGGGCCACGAGCTTGTCGGCGTGCTTCTCCCTGAGGTGCTTGTCCCTGCTCTTGGCGTGGGAGTGCTGGAAGAGCTTGTCGGGACACCACGGGCAGCGGTACGACACGTGCGTCTCCTGGTGGTCGAGGAGGGACTTTGTGTCGTCGCTGCGGCACTGGAAGTTGCAGCCCTGGTACTGGCAGATGCGGATGCGCGTCAGGTTGAGGTTGCGCATGGCGTGGAAGTTGACCTGCAATTCCCTCTGCTCCGAGGGCGTGAGCACGGCCTTGGAGACCATGGGCACGGTCTGGCCCTTGCTGACGCGCAGCATGCTCTCGATGGGCGCCGAGTTTAGAGGGATGTAGGGGTGGAACTCGCCGTCGCCGTCGAAGAGGGACTGGGGCCGGCTCCAGGACTGCACGCGCAGGTCCTTCTTCTGAGGCAGATGCTTGTTGAAGATTCCCTTCTGATCCCACTTCTTCGGGAGCTGACGTCCGGCGGCGGGAGACGACGGATCCGCCAGGCGTCGCTGGGCCGAAACGGCGTCGGCGGCAGCGGCGGCCTCCTTTGCCTTTTTCGTTGCCCAATCCTTCCGCAGCTTAACAAGATATGGGTCGTCCCGCCTCATGAGCGCGTCCAGGCACATCGACACGCGTTCTTCGGCGGTGATGAGTCCGTACCTTGGCCCGAAGAGGGACTTGGGAATTGCCGAGAGCGCCCGGGCCCAGTTGGCAGCCTTCGAGATACCGGTGACGACGATTTCATACTGGACGTCTCGAGCCGAGAGGAACCGCCGGATCTCTCTCACCTCCTGGTCCGTGTTCCAGTATCTGATGACATAATTCGTGAGGTTCCAGTGGGCTTCGTCATCCACTTGGCGCAGAAGAATCGTTTGGCCGTCGAGAGTTCCATTCTCGTCGTTGTTGTTCACGAGCATCTGGTTGAACGCATCGTGCGTGGCAAAGGCCTCATCCAACGTCGTCGTCTTCGTCTTGTCCTTGCCGTAAATCTTGCTCGGGGCGGTGTAGATGGGCTGCAGGTAGAAGCAGCGGCCGGTTTTGGGATTCCGCTTGACCTTATCACAAAGGTACTGGATGAACTCGGCGTCCGTGGGCTGATCCGCCTCACCTCCGTCCTTGGGAAAGGGGCACCAGCGGTAGGGTTCCGCTGCGACAGAGTTGTAGAAGTTCCGTCCGTGGTGGACGAGAAGTGACTCGAGACCGCCGACCTTGGTGAAGAAGTCGCGGATCTTCTGGAGGACGGCGGCGGCGTGATAGACCTCCCGCGTACCAACTTCGAGGATGAGCTCAGAGATCTTGGCGCCGGGGATGATGAGCACGATGTGAAAGTCCTCCAGGTCGCGTCGTTTGACCACGGCAGACAAAGGGCCGTCCTTGTTTGACAGGTGGGCGAATTCCAAAAACCCACTGTCGAGCTCGAAGCCGCCGTACGAGGCCGGCCATCTGGTGATCTTTTCGAAGAGGGGCGTTTCCAACGTTGAGACGTTCTCGTCAGAGGCGTGGGTATATCCCTCGATGGTGAGCATGCTGTGTGGGAGATCGCCGAGGAAATAGGGCTGGCCATGGATAACCGACAAGGCAGCGTGGAAGAATTGCATGTAGTCGTTGGCGCCGTACCTGTGCTTCGTCTTGCCGCCATGATGAAAGTGGTTCTTTGGCGGGAGCCTGAGGTAGGCCTCGCGGAACATTCCGTTACAGGAGACGCCGTGAAGCCGGAAGACGTTGTCCTCGCGCACCGTCGGCTTCATATGTCCCGGCGCTGGGGGCATCTCGCCGATGCGATGAATGAAGAACTCGTGGTTCGCCTCCTTCCCTGCGTGCTCCTGGATGACCATGACGGCATCTTGGTATGCCGTCACGGGGTCGGGGAACGTCCAAGTGGCGGCGATGGCGTTGTCCTCGATCTTGTGGATCACAATGTCGGTCGACACCTCTGGCTGGACGGACAGGAGGCAGCGGATCGAGTCGAAAACGGAGTAGTAGTTTTTGGTGGAGATCTCGGAGCGACCCTGGAAGCCGAGGAGCCATGGTTTCGGATCTCTGAGTGACGAATATTTGCGAGCGGCAATTGCGGCTTTCGCGGCCTTCATTTCATCGTCGTCTTCTCCCATCTCGACGTCCGAATCGTCCAGGTCTCCGCCCCTGAGACCAAGGACAGGATCCTCGTCCATTTCCTCGTCCGACTCGCCATCTGCCACGGGCGGCTTGGAGAGAGTCGCCCTTGACACGGGAACGGTGCTGAAGCGGGCCACACGTCCGCTCTTGGAGGCAATGCCAAAGTTGCGTTGGTCATGGGCCGTCAGGAAGTGCAAAGGCGGCCTAACGAGCGCGCCTTCCAGACCCGAGTCATCCGCCTCCTCAACCATGTTTCGCACAGGGTCGAAGAGCTGTGACATGAGAGGCTCCACGGGCAGTCCGAAGTAGAGCATGGCGAATTTTGTGGCCAAGGTGACGGTGTGTCCACGAAAGCGCGTGGCGAGGTTGATGCGGTAGCGCCGGGTGTGGTCCTCCTGCACATCCACCAGGCTTGCGGGTGACGTGACGGGAACGAAGATGGTTCGGTCGTGGTCGTCAAAGTATGTACTCAGGATGGCACCGGTCGTGACAGCAGGGATACGCAGGATCTTGATGAAGAAGTTCTCAACCTGTTTCCAGTCGTCGTCTGTGGGCAGGATGAGGGCGTTCCTCCGGCGTTTGACGGGAATCTCGGCGCCGTCCAAGGCACCGAGTCCCTTCTGCTGCTTCTGCGCCCTGACTTCGCGCTCGTCGTCGAGGGGGCCGCCAAGGGGGCCGCCGAGGCGCGGAGGTTCTGGGCCTGCCATGGTGGGTGTGTCCAAGCTGGGTGTGCCCGAGCTGGGTGTGCCCGAGCTGGGTGTGCCCGAGCTGGGTGTGCCCAAGCTGGGTGGGCGCAAGGGGGAAGGGGGAAGGATCCACATGCGGTCTGCAGGCGAGAGGTGAGAGATGAGTGGTGAGTGGTGAGTTGCCAGGAGAGAGTGTGGTGGCCACTCAGAAGACCGACTTGGGAGAGAAAACAAATCAGAAAGTGATGGGTGAAGGGAACTGAAATGAAGACACGGAGAGAGAGATTAAGGGCTTGTTCTTGTCAAAGGTGGATGGGAGGAACCAAGGGCTTATGTGGCCAACAGTCAAAGGGGTGTCTGGAGGGGTGCTTAGTAGACATCGGTCAAGCTTTAGGCATGCTGGAGCACACAAGGCTGTGTTGCTTGTCTCGTTGGTCGGCCATTGTCGTTGCTGGACAAAGAAGAAGGCTGCCGATCCGTCTACTGCCCCCGGCCGGGACGGACCAGGTCTGCCAGGGGACCCATCGGGGGAGAACACCCGGTGTCTTGTGCTGGACAGCTACAGAAATGCGTGCTGGCCTGCATCTATCTGTTCAATTTTCAGCAGATGTCTACGATGCATCAGAAGGACGGTTGTCTAGCATCGCGGGGTTACCTGATGCTGGCTTCCAATTCTTCAAAAGACAACATCAAGTCATCTACTGAGAGGCCTCGTTACAGGCACATGGCACGGCATCTCCAACTGGGGTGTTGTCTGCTTGGTAGAGGCCGGATGAACCGACCCAATGACATTGCTTCTTTGTGGCGTTTCTTTCCCTCCAGGATGCCCTCAATAGCAGCAGCACCGAGGTGGCTCGGAGTGGCCCAGGTGAACAAAGAGGGCCGAGCTACAAAGGATCAAATGCTTGGATGCACCACCTCTCCCTCGGATGGAGTCGAGAAATGGGGTCCGGGGTTGGGTTCATGGTGCGGTTGAAAGGGTCTTTGTGGTGTGGTCGAGACAAAGGAGCAATGGCTGGCAGCCAGGGATGGCAGGCAGGCGTGGAGGAGAAACCTCGAGGGCCATGCATTTGACCATCATGCTTGAGTCTGGGTCTTGAAGAGCACGAGATTCCTTGGTTAATCGAAGCAGAGCAGTGTAGCAAGCGGATCCGTGGCAAAGGATGAGTGAGATGAGGTTGAATCTGACATGACTGGCGGGAGAGAATGGGCCTGGAACGACAACTGACAAGAGCTGGCAGAATGCTCATCGGCCGCCTGCCAAACCTGGTCCAAGCTCTTCACCCCACACCCCCAATTGACCCCCTCCCATTGGCCCGCCGCATCGGACGACAACTGCAACCCGTTTTATCGTTTTATCGGCGAACACCACCAGACCTCGCGGAAGCCCGCCCGCAAAGGCACATCACCGACTTCGATCCTCAACCCCGACGCGCATCAGGCAACTTTGCCTCTGCGCAGCAACAAACCCAACAATCCGAATTGCTTCCTCGAGCGCTCTGCCCGGCCTGATCCGCCGGCCACAGTGACCTCAAGCAATGCGGCCACCCCCGGGATCCCTCCTCCTGGCCAACGCCTTCGACCCTGCGACCGTCTGCCGCCGATGTACGGCACGTCTGCCGCCGCGGGCCTCGCTCGCCGCCGTCATATTGGCACCCCGGACCACAAGACGCATGCTATCTTCGACGTCACCGCCGAGACTGAGCACGAGCTACTTCTTCCCGAATAATGCCCTAGACCGCGCCGCGCCGTTCTCGGCAACGGCCTTTCCCCGGAATACGGCGGCAACGACGACGACAACCGCTACGGCGTCCCAGGGTACATCACAAGAGACGGCGAGCCGTGTGGACGATGCGACGTCCGGTGCAGAGTTGCCACATAGACGGCGTCAGGCAAAGCGAAAGGCAGAGGCCGCAGCGGCGGCGGCAGCAGGGGAAGGAGGAACAACAGCCGGCGCGGGCGCCTCAGACGTCCTCCCAGCCCAGGATGCTTCTTCGGCGCTCACGACAGCCGCCGCCGCGCTGCCCGCAAACTCGATGCGCCGCAACTTCTCCGCCTTCCTCTCCCTCACCAAGCCCCGCCTCTCCGCCCTCGTCGTCCTGACCTCCATGGCCTCCTACGCCCTCTACCCCGTCAACTCCTTCCTCACCCCCGCCGTCACCGAGTCACCCTCCCTCTCGCCCCTGACCCTCCTCTTCCTCACCACCGGCACCGCCCTGTGCTCCGCCTCGGCCAACTCGTTCAACATGCTCTACGAGCAATCGTCAGACGCAAAAATGACCCGCACCCGCAACCGGCCCCTCGTCCGCAAGCTCCTCACCACCCGCGCCGCCGTCGTCTTCGCCGTCCTCTGCGGCCTCGCCGGCACCGCCGGCCTCTACTATGGCGTCAACCCCACCGTCTCCTTCCTCGGCGCCGCCAATATCGTTCTCTATGCCGGCGTCTACACCCCGCTAAAGGCCGTCAGCGTCGTCAACACCTGGGTCGGCGGCCTGGTCGGCGGCATCCCCCCTCTCATGGGCTGGGCCGCCGCCGCAGGGGAGAGCGCCACGGGCGACGGCTCCTGGCGCGAGCTCCTCCTCGCCCCCGACGGCGGTTCCATCGGCGGCTGGCTCCTCGCCAGCCTGCTCTTCGCCTGGCAGTTCCCCCACTTCATGGCCCTCTCCTGGTCCATCCGCGACGAGTACCGCAACGCCGGCCTGCGCATGCTCGCCTGGACCAACCCCGCCCGCAACGCCCGCGTCGCCCTGCGCTACAGCATCGTCTTCGTCCCCATCTGCCTCGGCCTCTGCGCCGCCGGCGTGACAGAGTGGTCCTTCGCCGCCACCAGCATGCCCATCAACGGCTGGCTCATCTGGCAGGCCGTGCGCTTCTGGCGCCACGACGGCCTCAGGGGCAGCGCCCGTGGCCTCTTCTGGGCCAGCATCTGGCACCTGCCAGGCGTCATGGTCCTTGCCCTGCTGCAGAAGAAGGGCATGTGGACCCGTGTCTGGCGCTCCATCGTCGGGGATGAGCTTGATGATGAGTGGGAGGACGAGCTGGAGGAGATGCCCGTCGCTGCTGTACCAACACGAAGCGCCATCAAGGCGTAGGAGCCTAGCTTGGCCGTGTAGCCTGACTTGTAAAACAGACCCCCAAGGTCACCCTTTCTTTGATTAGATTATTTCAAAAGTCGAATGTACTCTACGAATCTCTACACCGGCGTGGTGCGCCAAATTTTGATGTTGGCCAAGCTCGTGTCTTCCGCTGTCTGTTCCGGCATCACACACTGATATCCGTTAGGTAAAGAATCCATGAGCATCAAGGTTCTATAAGCAAGTAGTATACATCTGTGTCATAACCCCCTCCTCGCGTTAAAAAGTCATTACACGCCTCTGCCGCCTCCCCTTGCAGCCAAGTCGTCAAGGAGTGTGTCCGTACCGTGCTTCGGCTTCTTTTCCCCTTCAAATCGCAGGGTGACAGACTCCCCTCCCGAGGTATACTAACAAACGCAAGTGCTGATCAGAAGAATAAGAGAAAAGGAATGCGGTGGTCGTGAGTCCTCTGCGCCATATACTCCAAACACCCCTGTCGCCGAAAAGGCGCGTCATATGGGAAATAGCAAAAGTCCGACAACGGCAGCAGATATCCTCCCAAAAACAAGAATAGGAAAGGAAGAGAAAGGAAAAAGACAGCTCATCGCAACCCTAACCCTACATTGGCTGATGCTGGGCGCCGCCGGGCCTGTTGATGATAGCCTCAATACCCATATCGACGCTCGGCAGCCTCTGCGCAAGAGGATGCAGGTACGGGCTAGGCGACTGCGAAGCGCCATGGTGACCGTTGCCACCAGCGCCATACGGACCCGATGCGGCCGAGGAGGAAGAGACGGAGCTGGTGTAGCCGTGATGCGGGCCGGGGGCGCCATAGTAGCCCCCGGCGTGAAGGGGCTGCTGCTGCTGCTGCTGCTGTTGCATGGCGGCGAAGTGGGAGCCGGCGGCGGCGACGGCGGCGGCGTGGCTGTATCCGCCGGACGAGGCCGACTCGGGGCTACTGTAGGACGCGTCTAGGTCGTCAACAGGAGTCAACCCGATGCCGCTGATTCCGCTGTCATCGTCATACCCTGGTGGTAGCGGCTGGCCGGACTCGAGGCGCTCTCGTCGGGCCGCCGCGCGGGCGGCGCTCTGCAGGTTCTTGAGGCCGTTGGACATGCACTGGACATCATTAGCAAGACTTCCGAGAAGTAGAGGGGCGTAAGAGAGCTCACCTTGGCCTCGACGACGTTCCACTTCTCGCCGGTGCGGGCGGCCAGGCCCTGCCAGATCTCCTTGCGCATGGTCATGTACTCCTTTGCGAGACGCTCCAGCTTGCGGTTGTCCCAGTCGTCGGCGCCCTTGCGCTCCATGAGACGCTCATGGCGCTTGCGGCAGGCGTTGGGTGTCTTGTTGTGGAAGTAGTTGCTCTGGATCTGCGACCAGTTGAGGCCCTGGGCGCGGGCGGCGAGCAGCGTGCTGTCGTCCTGGGGGGTCCATGCCCCGGAGGAAGCGCGGTGCTGGACGGGAGGGGCCGAGATGGCGGGGGCGGCAGCAGCGGCGGCGGCATAAGCGTCGTAGGCTTGCTGCTGCTGCTGCTGTTGCTGCTGTTGTTGTTGTTGCTGCGCTTGGTGGCGCTGCTGCTGTTGCTGCTGTGCTTGCATCGTGGCGGCTGAAGACGACGACATGGCGTAGTATTCGGCGGCCATGGGCATGCGCTGCTGCTGGCTGTACATGTTGGGCGTGGGGTTGGCTGCCGGAGCGAGAGAGACCGGCATGGTGTAGCGGTTGTGAGTTGAGCTGGTTGAGCGTGTGTGCTTCGGCATCTTGCGTGTGATGATGCCCTGAACGATGGTGAAGGCGTGGGATTATGGATTAGGACTGGCGATGGAGTTTTTCGGCGTCCTTGATCTGGGGAAAGTCCCTGTAGCGAGTGGTTGAAGACGGCGGAAGTAGTAGTCAAGCGGCCTCGCCTGGAGGCTTGCGATTTTGTGTGTGCGTTGGGCTCGGGAGCGAGTGGAGCGCGGCCAAGTTGATTTGATGGATGGGATGGACCGCCAGAAGAAACGATGGGAGACGCTCGACGACAAGGAAACGGAATAGGAAACCTAGGAGACGAGATAAAGGAAAAAAGGAAAATAAGAAAACTAGGAAAAAATGACACACACACGTCAGAGAGAGACGGGCGAGGGCTGGCTTTGCATTCGGATACAAGAGAAGAGGAAACAGGAACGGGGGCCCAGGGCGGCCGGACATGAGACTTGATTTAAAGGCCGCGAGGCCAGGCCGGCAGACCTGACATGTCATGGCATACACACGCACAGAACAAGAACGTCGGGGACGCGGCTACGAGGAGTGAGACTGGGCGTCTACGACATCTGAAACGCAGCGGCCGGGGTGGCAAAGAGAAGCAGGGGCAGCATCTACAGCGATGAAACCCCTTTTGCGTGTCCACGAAGGCGAGAAGACGACGATGCGGCCACGGGTATTGGCTGGCGGCGTCGCTGTCGTGGGCGCCTGTCTGAGAGTGGGCGCGTAGAAATGGCCGGAGGGGGGAGGCGGCTGCTGGGGAGGGGGGGGGGGGGGGCGGTGGTCGACAGCTGGGCCCGCCGGGTGGAGGACAGGGGTGCCCGAGTAGTACAGAGGATGTGGTGTCTAGATCAGAAAGGGGACAGGTGTTGTTCCCGGATAGGAAGTGGTCAGGGGATCAGGGGCGCGGAAATAGATGGGGAAGGGCTCTCGCGTGGGCCTGTGTAGCCGCCGCGAAGGGAGGACGGGGGGGAGAGGAAGAGACAGAGGGTCGCGGCAGTCGGATGTTAGCCGTGTGAGTTGTGACATCGATCGGCTCAGTTGGAGAAGGGCTCGGCGCTGGCCTTGCCGCGACTTGGGGGCCGTGGGAGGGGAGACGGCCGGGCCTTCGGCGGCCTTGTTCGATGGCCTCCGAAGACGACCAACAGGCGGGGCGATATCATGTTACGCTGTCTTCAGATGTCTTGTTAGAATGATCGACCCTTCCCAGAAAGAGAGAGAAGACATGTCGAGAGTCTGTCCCAGCCTGGCCTATGAACCAAGCTACTCTCCTTCTTCTGAGGAGGAAGAGGAGAGCAGATGATCTACCTCGGATCGACAACAGCAGACATGAAGACCGCTGACTGGCCAGATCTACCAACCGATGGAGCACAAGCTGCAGCACGCCGTACATTGCAGACAGACGAACCGCCCGCCGACTCGGACCTGAGACAGCCGACTTGCAGCTTCGAGGGCGCGGCGTTGGAGGTAGGTTGTCGTCAGTGGAGATTTGCAGTTGGCGTAGGCGAAGATTAGATGGCGTTTAGACGCGCGCCTGGCAAACGATCGGGTGGAGCGGCGGCCGCTGAATGGCTGGGCCGGAAATAGGGTCAACGCTAGGCCATGACGGCTCTAGCGCAAAGCAGCAGGCCGAGATGTGTTAGATAAGCACACTCGCCACTCTTCTGGTCTGTGCTTTTGCACAAGCCACAAAGCAGCCCTGCCCGGGAGTTGTTAGCGCTGGTCTGTCCATTAATGAGCGTTCCAATTATAGAGCCGGGACCTGCGTCTGCAGATCAGGGACTCCCGTACCGGCTCAAAGTTTTTCATCACAAGCAATTCGAACACCTTCAGATGCTTTTTGGAAGTAGATAAATTGAAGTAAAATATCAAATGTTTCGACCTGACCTGTGGTGTGATGAAATGCTGCCTTGCTGGAACCCCTGCTGCTGATCTCGCATCAGACCCAGAATGACATGCCACCCCGACCTCCGCCAGACGCGCGTCTCACATTCACAGCCTGCACTAACAATGAGGCTGAGCCGTCTCAACTTCACCCTTCAACCTCACTCACCTTTCCTGACAACAGCACCTCTTCTCTCCTCATCAATACCTTCGCTTTCGCCTCAACACGTTCTCTAACCCATCGCCCTCCCGCGACAGCCTGCTTCAGCGGCACCACACCAAACCAGAACCAACAACACAGCGTCCGCCGCCCATCATGGCACCCCTCAACGAAATCGTCGACACCGCCGCCCGTCACCTTCTGGCCCGAGCCCTCGCCGACGACTACCACGCGCTCGACCGCCGCGACTTGACGACGAACCACACCCAGCGTGTCACCCTAGGCATCATCGGCGCCTACACAGTCATCATCGCGATCCTGTGGAACATCCCCTACGTCAGCGTACTGTTACCCCCGAGCTCTTTATTACCGTATTAGACTGTGTCAGGAATCGTTGGAGTCTGTCTCGCGAGTCGTTCGCCTTACCGCGAGGGGGTCCGTGTGCTATTACTGTATCAACACCCAGGACAGACTCCCGATGACTCCTGATACAGCCGTAACAGGAAATTACTGACTCCGCATGTCGTAGTACGTCCTCTGGCCACTCAAGATGCTCGTCATCGCCTTCCACGAGTTCGGCCACGCCTTCGCCGCCGTCTGCACAGGCGGAAAAGTCGTCGGTATCACCCTCGATCCCCGCGAGGGCGGCGAGACACGCATGCTCGGCGGAAAGAGCGGCATCACCCTGCCCGCAGGCTATCTGGGCTCTTCGCTCATCGGCGCTCTGCTCATCTTTTGCGGTTTCCACGTCAACGCCAGCAAGATTGCCAGCATCGTCCTCGGCGTCTGCTTCCTGCTGATCCTCTGGTGGGGAAAGCGGGACTGGTTGACCATCCTGACCATTCTCATCGCTTGTGGTATCATTGTCGGAAGCTGGTTCATCGCCCACTCGCACGCCCTGCGCTTTGTCATTGTTAGTCTTCTGGTTGTCTTGAAGCTGGCTGTGATGAACATCTCTGACCTCTTGCAGCTCTTCATCGGCGTCATGTCATCGCTGTACTCGGCATGGGATATTTGCGACGATCTCATCCTGCGCAAAGTCAACTCTTCCGACGCAAGCGTCTTCGCACGGAGGTACGGCGGCTCCTCGCAGTGCTGGGGTGTCATCTGGATCATCATCAGCGTCTGCTTCATGGCTGCCGGCATAGTGGCCGGCATCGCCGCGTTCCCGCAGTCGTTTGAGGAGCAGGATCGGGATGCGCGGGCCTTCCTGCCGACCTAGGCAAGGGGACTCGAAGGGATGGAGATTTGTTGCAAAAATAAGGGTGCATCGCAAATCAGGGCGGGCAATTATTGTATAACGGAAATGATCCGATGGCGCGGCGAGATACCCAGTGTGTACTACTTATGAGAAGAATGACGTTCAGGTTTAGCCAAAAACTGCAAGTCAGTGGGGTGCGCGCACACGTCGAGGCCTCACGTGCTGTGATGATGCGAATGGAGGCAACATCCAAGCCCATCTGCGAGCGCCAGATCACCAAATCCTCGGCCTTGGCTCCAAACAGCCTCAGAACCCCTCTGCACCACCATAAAAATCATCTAGACACAATTATCATCATCATAGACCCCCCAAAAAGCAACCAATCTCCCAGATCCAAGCGGCAAAAGAGTTCAGGCCCCGGACGGCCCTACATCTCTGCCGGAATCGAAAGCGCGCGCTTTCGTTGTTGACCACCAGATACCAACCAGACCAAGTGACCTGAACAAACCCACCGTGGGAATGCCGCTGCATGAATCTGATGGAATTTGGATAAAAAATACCGATATATAAAGGTACTGTCGCTGGCTTGTCACCGAGGCTGACCGAGGGCGGCGGCAGCACCAGCAGCAGCATGGCTCGGCGCCGACCCCGCGGCCACATGCCCTCTACGCCCTGCCTGCCACTGCCCACATGGAAAGCCACGACATGCCAGCAGTGAGACTTGTAAATTACCAATCCCGGTGCACCAACAGTACCGCCAGGAGTTTTGAAGCAGTTGATCCCCGCCACTACTTTCCCATCCCTGATGCGTACCACTGCATGCGCCACCCCATTATCAGGTGCATCACTGTCATCAAAAGTAGATAGACGATAGTGAAATGATCAGTACAATGACCGGAAACTCATTGAAAACGTTGATACTGAATTACAATTGCGTCTTCATCCGCTGCGTCTCTTTGCATCATGCTGCCTGCACTGCCCGTGACTGCTCTCTGGCATCATCGTCATCATCTCATGCTGCATCCTCTACACCATGCTACACTCCTCTTATGCATGTCCTCGCTCTACCCCCTATGTTCATCTATCCTCCCCACCATTCTCACGCCGAGAAGGGACACTTCCCCCTCTGCATCCCCTTCATCCTCTCCACATGCGCCGCCATCTCCCCATCGCCCTTGCCCACCGTCGCCTTGGGCCCAATCTCGTTCCACAGGAAGCCTTCCGGCATGAGATCCTGCTTGCCCGGGGCGAAGCCACCAGTCAGACGGCGGAACAGGGCTTCGGGGCCCCAGCGTGTCCAGAAGGTGGAAGGGTTGTACCACGGGTGCACGAGGTAGAAGTAGTGTTGGATGCGGCCGGTGGCGGGGTCTTCTTCGGAGAAGGGCTTGAGAGGGCGGAGGCGCGGCAGCGCGAGGAAGCGCAGGGCGAGGCGGCGGAGGGTAAGGGCTGTGTAGACGACGGCGGCGAGCCAGACGCGGGGTTCATCGAAGCTAAGTCGTCAGCAGGAGGAGATGTTGTGAAGGAGAGCAGGGGCCTTACATGAATGTGTCTCGTACGCGGTCGCCCATGAGCACGGTGATGGCCTCCTGAGCAAAAGGCTTGATGAAGCCAGGCACGTGCCAGTTCAACAGACGGACGAGCTCCCTGCTGGCGAGCACATTGCTCTGCGCGGGACGGAGGTTGTCCAGCTCGTACTGGCGAGCCCAGACAGTAATGTCCTCGAGGAATTCGATACCGTCGGCCCACTTGCCAGCGCGAGCGAGATGGCCCTCGTAGTTGATCTCCATGGCGTCGCCGAGGGACTTCCAGAAAGTGCCGATGGCGCAGCGCTCCATCTCGGTGGGGTCACGCCACTCGTAGAGGGTGATGAAGCGGGCGGGCTCGATGGCGGAGACGGCGAGGGTGTAGAGGAAGTCCTCGTTGGAGATCTTGCCGGCGGCCTTGTAGGGGGCGTGCAGGTAGTTCATGCGGGCAACGGCCTGCATGTGGCGGTCCGAGGTGGGCTTTGAGAGCTGGAACCTGGGGGTGGATTAGGAACGGGTCATGTGTGTGTTCTGGGAGGGGGGGCTTACTCGGTGAAGATGATGGACGTGTCTTCGTACCTCTTGGACGAGTTTGTCTTATCGGCGAGGTTCTTGGTGGCAACGAGGAGCTTGGAAATGGACTCGATGCCATATGTCTGGCCGAGTATCAGTCGTCATGTCACACCAAAACATTGAAGACACACTCACCTTGAAGAGGGCAAACTGCAGCCCCAGCTCGTACATTGTCGGGAACTCCTTGGTAACCATGTGTCGCAGGATGACCGAGGCTTCGTCGCCGGACATGCGCGCCAGCGATCGGCGGTCTGTGAAGCCCATCTTTCTCTGCAGACGGTTGATGCTGCGGAAGCGAACAGCGCTGCACACGACAAAATAGCCGGCCACAAGAGCCACGGCGAGCGGCTTGCCGGCCGGCAGCAAGCGCGCGACAGAAGAGCAGAGCGAGGACAGCGAGGAAAAGTCGAGAGAATCGCGCGGCAGCCGCAGCCGCAGCAGCAGGCTGGTGAGATCGAGAGAGGAGCTCATGGCGTCTGATGATGAGGTGAAGTCAAAGTTGAGACGGGGCCGTTAGGTTCCAGAAGAGGGGCGACGGCGGGGCGGACTCGGTCGTTCCGGTATTTGAACGGTGGACAAAGAGATAAGAATGCGGGGGAAGTGAATTATCCCGAGGGTCCAGGTACAATGAGGCCGCGGCTTGGGGGTGTTTTGCCGGCATGCAAAGGGGGGGCACCTGGCACTTGGCTCGAAGGAGGAAGGAACTCGTGTCGTTGGTGCGACGTTGTTAAAGGATGGAAGCTGGGGCGGCCAGCCAGTTCACTAATCCAGAAGACCTGACAGGCGAAAGTCGACTCAGTCAGGGGCTCGGGGTGGAGCACCCCTGGCGGGGCCGGCATCTGCGTGCCGTCCGGATCCCGCGATGGATGCACTTCAATGCTGCAAAAGGCACTTCGGGACCGAGACACCAACTCCCCAACTTGGCCGGCTGCACGACCGCAACGTCGCCTGAAATGTGCAAATGAATATCAAAAAGTCTAGAGGGACTCGTCAGGAATCGTTTGGCCCAAAAATAATTCCAAACTTCCCCCGGCAAAAAGCAAAAAGAGAGGAAGGCGCCCTGTACGGAGCTCCACAGCCATTCAGCGTCATCTACACGTGCGGCGGCGGGGAAGCCAATATCGAGCATTTCGTGGTCCCCCAAGTTGCCTGTTGCGCCAACCCCCAATTGTTACATACCAGCCTTGAACAAACGATCCATAAAAAGGTATTGCGCGTTCCGGGCACCTATGCTGTTGCGCTTCAGGGCATGTGATGCCTGAGTGCCGGTGGAGATCGACGCGGGCCCCACCTCTTTCCGTGCTGTGCCACCGGGACTTGCACTGCACCTCCACATTCTCGACGACAATGCCGACTGCACCCCGCGGCATCCACCTCGACCACCTGCATGTCATCATTGTCATCATCGGATTCGGTACCGAGAATCCACGAAGCAGATCACAACGAGGGCGGGCTCGGATGGTCTGTCCTTGCGCCAAACCGGAATCCGCACAGTCGGCTATTGCTTCTCCTCGTTGACCGCCACAACAACAACCCGTGGCAGAAGTGTGCACCGCCAAGATGTGCCATGCAAAGCGTCAACCAGACGCGCCGCGCCATCAGAAAGAGCCTGAGTTGATTCCTACTGGGCTTCTCCCCCTGCAAGATCCTCTTCTACATCAACCTAACAAACCAACAGCTCGGCCGGCCGACCCCGATGTAGGCACAACAAGACGTCGATACACACACATGCCTGCCAGGCCGTGAGGTGCTGGTGATGCCCAGGCCGTAAGTTTGGATGATAGACGCCAGTGTATGCCTCGTCTCGCTCCAACCGGTCCATATGTCCAGCATCGCCCTTCACCGACAAATTGCTAAATTAATAAGTATTAGTTATTACAAAGACGGAGATCTATCCAGGTTCACCGACAAATTGCTAACGCTTTGCCATGTTATTCCTCAACCGGCCGCATACTCCCCTGATATTGGCCGCCGCATGCACTCCATATCCAATGACCACCCCCTCATGCTCATCATCCCAAGCCCTGCATCATGCAGACCACCGGGAACCCGAGCTTCTCACAATACCTTCTCCCGAGATACCCCTGTCTTCCCTCCCCAGGCAAGTCACACATCACCCACAACTCCAACGAACATGTGCAAATGCTCTTTCTCTATGCCGACAGCTACCTTCCATCGTCATCTTGATTCGTAACTCGTAACCACCCCCTCCCTAGGATCCGGCGATGCCGAGCCCGACGCGCGGCTGTCCTGCCCCTCCTCCTCCGTACGGACCGCCCGCGCTGCCTGGCGGCCCACTGGGGCCGCTGATGCTGCCGCCGCCCATGCCTCCTCCCGTGTTCGTCCCCGTCCTCTCGCGCATCCGCCGGCCCTCCATCAGGCCCCTCAGGCCACGCTTCTGCAGGCCGATGACGGAACTCAGCTCGCCCGCCCAGATCTCCCTCTGGCCGCGGTCTGATCCGCCAATCTCCGAGCTCCATTCCGACCCGCTTGCGCTCGTCGTTGCGCTGAGCTCCTCGCTTGCCGGCCGGCTTCCTTGTGACACACCCGCCGTGTTGAGCCGGAGCGGCGGTGTCCGCGGGTCTTCGCCCTCCCGCGGAGCTTCCCCATCGCCGGGCGCTCCCGCCGCGGATCCCAGCGGGTCCAGGTATGAAACGAAGAAGTTGGGGTTCAGCGAACCGTCGATGCCTCGCCCACCACCAGCCGCCATGGCCGTCGCGTTGAACACGGCGGCCGCGTTGCGCGAGTCCAGCAGCACATGGAGCCGCTCCACCACCGCTTCCAGCAGCCCGTCGATACGGTACGGCCGCGCAATCTGCAGCAGCGAGCAAAGAATCGGGGGTGTGCAGAGCGGTGATGTAGGCCCCGGCAGCGCCGACGTGTAGAGGAAGTGCAGCAGCGCCTGTACCGTGAGGTACGTGTGCGGGAGGTACAGACACCTCGGCCGCGAGTTGGGCGCCAGCGTGCGCGGCGTCGGCGCCATGTTGACTGCGCCTGGCTCCGGCACACCCTGCACCATCGGCCCCGTGCTGCCCTGACTTGGCTGTTTGCCCGAGTAGTTTGACGACGGCGCAAGCGTGCTACTTGACGACAAGCTGCTGCTGTCGATGGTGTTTCGTGACGATGGCGTGATTGTTACGGCCGAGTTCCGCAAGGTACCTGCGTTAGATAGGCCCGACCGAAGCGTCATCGAGTCGCTTCCGTCCTGCGTTGCTGCCCCCTCGCGGAGCAGTTGCACAAAGTAGGGGCCCCAGCGCCTCGCCACGATGCGCGAGTTGACCGGCACTCGCTCGCCGTGCAGACAGAGGATGTCCATGTCGGCCAGTTCCCGGAGGGCTAGCGCCTTCTCGCCAAGCTCCTCGGACGCTCTCGAGTGCGCCCGCCCTCCTGCTGTGCAACCGGCCTTCCTGGCCAGACTCAGCCCCGGCACTGTGAAGGGGCTGCTGGCTGACACAAAGCCCGACATGGCCGTCGTTTTCCTAGGGTTGTCGTAGAAGCCAAAGGCCTCCAGCTCGACCATGCACACATTGGTAAAGTTGATCCGCCGGTGGTTGTAGTCGTCGACGAGGCTTCGCTTGCGGTTGCCGAGAATCACAAAGGTGTTCCGCCTATTCCACAGTACGCCCCTGTTCCAGCTGCCTTGGCTGAACACACTGCCTCCCGCGTCGATCCGGGACCACGTGAGCGACCGGAGATCCAGCGCCCACAGCGCGTACTCCTGCTTGGACGACGTCAGGTACGTGCCGCTGACGATGAAGTGCGTGTCGATGACACCGCCATTGGGAAACCGCAACCCCGGCGGTGAGTACGCCCCCGACATGGGCTTCTCCGACAGGACGCCATCGGAGGATCGGACCTGCAGCTCCAGCTTGACGTCCAGAAAGTTGTAGTTGGAGTAGATAAGCATGGAGGAGCCCGGCTCCCGAGCCTCCTGGCTGATGCCGCCTTCTCGGCCGGGCCCGTTGACGTTGCCAGCCTTTCCGATCCTTGACGTTACCGACGGAGGCAACGGTGCGACGACGCTCCTATAGGCGCCGCAACTCTTGCCTAGCGGTTGCGTCGAAACCCACTTGAGGCTGCGCAGGTTGAACACGCTGATCTGTTCAATATAGTGGTTGGCACCATCCTGGCCACCGACGATGATCATCTCGGACCCTCCCGTGCCGTCAATGTTGATGCCTATCCTGCCCTCATTCGGGTTCCCCGAGGACGGGTTGTGCTGCAGAGCCGAGAGGGGCGCCTTGAACGAAGAGAAACTCGCCGAGGATGGCAAGATGCAGGCGCAATGGGCGTAGCGGCCCTGCGGAGGGTCTTGGGCGGGGATGTATGTCCATTTGCGCGTGGAGATGTCGTAGACGTAGATGTCGGACATGACTGTGACCTCGGGCTGCTGGTCCTGGCCCATGATGGTCTGACCGGGTGTGGGGGACATGCCGCCATAGCAGACCATCTTGGTGTCCCCGAGTGCGCACATGGAGTGGAAATAACGAGGCGGCGGGATGTCTCCCGTCGTCTCCAGCTTGGTCCAGTGCCGACGGATGAGGTCGAGCTCATAGAGGTCGGCAGTCAGAGGAGCAGGGCGACTCCTGGATAGGATCCTGCCACCGAAGACGTACAGCTTGTCCCCGAGAATCGTGGTGGTGGCACCGACGAGAGGATGTGGCTCCCTGCCGGTGGTTCGGTGGACATTGCACATCAAGCCCGACAGGTGGCCCGAGGAAGAGCCTCCGGGCGCAGGCGTGGTCGAGCCGGCATTAGAGGACCTTTGCTTGGACGAAGGCGAGGGACCGGCGGAGGCTGGGCCGGTGCTCTTCGGTGTCAGGTTTTCTTGTCTCTCTTCCCCATCTTGCCTCGAGGAGCTTGCCAGACTGGTCTGGCTGCTGGACATGTCTGTGTTGTATCCCGACTGGCTGTACACTTGCCCTCTCTCGGCCTGTGCCTGTGCAGGCGCTTCCATCGCAAATGACCTAGTATCCAAGCCGATGTGTACGTCTTCGAGTATAGCCCCGAGGCTTGACGAGGCGTTCTCGGATGGAGGTGCGGGACCAGGCGAGCCAGGGGAATCTGGCGGCGGTTCCGGCAACGGCTTCTCAAGACTACTTTGCAGGCTCAGGTTTCGAGCATTATGGGTCAATGGCGGAGGCCTTCTCCCATCAAAGGGCGGCGAGGGAGAGGATGCGATGCTCGGAGGCGTGGCGGTTCGGAAGCCGAGAAGGGAGGGTGATCTGCGGATCTGAGGATCTTCGCGGGCCGGGGCGAACTTTTTGATGCCGCGGTAGACGCCGGAGAAGAGCTCGGAGGACTTTGTATGGTGGAGCTGCGGGCGTTCCCGTTCTCGGTCTCGATCTCGTTCGGTTTCGGAGTCGGGATACCTGTGATCTGGTTGGGCCGGTGAAGGCTGGTTCGGAGTCAGTCCCGGGCTCGACATGATGCTTGGCTCAAGCTCGCAGCCGCATTTGGCGGCAGGAGGCAGCCGGCAGCGCTGTAGGCACGACCACGGGGGTCATAAGCGAGACGCGGTGGTTCTCGACCATGGGGAGACCGCAGGAGCGCCCCGGAGAAGGATGCCTTGGTGTTGTTTCGGGTGGTGCTTGGCCGGGAAGGGAGGAGAGCGGGAAGAGGCAGGGTGGAAGAGGCTGTCTCGGGAGGAGGCGAGGCGGAAGCGGGACGGGAGGGCAAGGAAGAGGCCGCGCCGCCTGGAGGATCAAGAGGAGAAGGATCAGCAGTGATGCGAGGCCGGACGAGGGCCAGGCAAGGGTCGGTGTGGGTGTGATGGGTGGTGTGCTGGTGGAGGAGGTGTCAAGAAGGGGAAAAGCAACGAGCAGACAACCGCGCGGGGGAGGGATTTGAGGCAGGGCAGAGCAGAGGGTTGAATGAGGCGAGGCGAGGCGAGCAGAGGCAGGCCCAGGACTCGACAGGCGCCACGGGGCGGATGACGGCGAGCTTGTTGGGTGGAGTGAAGTTGTATCCTTGCCGGGGCCGGGGGGAGGGTGTGATGTGGTGCGGTGTACCGTGAGATGCGGCGCGGTGCGGTGCGATGCGGTGCGGTGCGGAGCGGAGGCTGGTGTACCCGTGGGCGTCCGTCGGTCGTCACTCCCGCGGCTCTGGTCCCTTATCGCAGGGTTGACAGGTTCATCTGACGTTCAAGGTGATCCCAGGCAGAAGGAGGAGGACCAGGGCGAGAGAGGCCGAGCATGGACTCGTGGGACGGGACGCTTGCTGGGGTAGGGTCCCGGCGGCAGCCGCAGGTAGATTGATGGGCGGGATTTTGTGGGCTTTTTTTCTCGACTGACGAGGGGGCACCCGAACGGACGAGGGGAGGTAGGAAGAGGAGCCAGGTGACGGCGTGACGCCTTGACGGATGCCCAGCAGACAAGACGGGCCGGAGACGGGTTGAATGATGGAGACGACGAGCAGCAGTTTGTGGGCTTTGAGAGGGGGGGGCGGCGCCAGACCAGACCGGGCTGGGAACCTGGGGCGACGCGACGCGACGGACGGACTTGGTATCGGCGACAGGCACCGAGGATCTGGTGTGTGATCTTGGTTTGGAGGAGGACGGACAGATGGGGAAGAGGCACTCAGCCGTGGTGTGTTCTAGGGGGACACCGGTTCGTCGGAGGGGAAGAGAGGATACGGAAAGAGCTCCGGCGCGAGAAGAAGAGACGGGAGGAATAGGAAGCGAGGCATCATGGCAGACGAACAAGGACGAGAGAGAGAGATGGACATACCGTGATATTACCGCGGTGGGTTCTTTGTGGCCAGGTATGGGTGTCGATCTCGAAAAGCGCTCACCGAGTCGAGTCGAGCGACGTGGACGGACGTCGGGTCGCGGGTCGGACGTGGTGATGGGATGTGGTGAGGGCGGCAAGCAGGGGTGAGAAGCAGCAACAGACCCGAAGGTGGTCGGTCGGTTAGTCAGGCACCTGGGAATCCGAGGAGCGAGCGCGAAGCAGGCAGCGAGCGGCGGTACGGGGATGCAGTAAGATAGGTGGCAGGATAGGGGCGGATAGGGATGATGATCGTATGTGGTCTTCGTACTCGGATGGCCGACCAGTCGACAAGCTCGAAACTCGACAGGCAGACAGAATAGACAGGTGTGTGTCTAGAAGTACCGGGGCGAAACAAAACGGAACGAGGGGTGGGAGGAAAGGCAAACCCCGGCGGGCGGCTTTGACTTGCTGGCCTGCTGCTTGCTGGTGGTCTGCGGCGCGAAAATAAGCGGCAACGGTCCAAGGAAAAAAAAGCAGAAGCGCCGCACGACTCGGAAACTCTGGGCTCTGTTCTCTCGTGCAGATGGATTGTGGATTGGCCAGGTTTGGCTTGCAAGGAGGGGAGCGGGAGCCCTGAGAGAAACGCGGAGGACAGTCGCGATACGGGAAAGGATGGGCCGGCGCGTGACCAGGATCCAGTCGTGAGAGGGAGGGGTACCTCGACCTGAGAGCTTTCGGAGACGTGGACTCGGAGGCACCTCAGTGGAGGACAGCCTGGACAGAGCAGGGCAGGGCGGGCCACCAGAAGAGTTGCAGTGCTAATTTCCAGCGATCTGTCGACAGTGCGGGTTTAGACGTTCGAAAGAAGAGAAGCGTTCTTTTCCACACTGCTTGCCGCCGCGGGAAAAATGGAAGCGCGGCCACCTCGCGCACCTGCAGTGCACTCACTGACCGAGTTGCTGAGCACTGAGCAGCAGGTGCAGGTGCAGGCATCAACGGGAAGGCCCCCTCCACGATGCCGCCGCGTCATTGGAGGACGATGCCCCCTCTCAAACACGGGCCCGCTAGAGGGGGCGGGTACCTCTTGCCTTTGCGAGTCTGAGGCCACGTTCACCGCGTGGTCGTTCGTCGAGGCAGGTACTTCCGAAGGAAGCAGCACCCACTGACGGCAGGAGCCGTGACGCTGTCCCAGACACTCCCACTCCCAGCCACCGAAGAGCATCCCGTCAAGCATTGAGATACTGCTGCACATCACCTCTGCACAACTTTGTCAGAAGAGCTTCGTCAGAATGCCAACACCAATCACCATACCCACGTCCGTCCATCTGTCATCGGAAATGACACCCGAGACCATCCCAATCCCAGGGCCCTGTCCACACCCGCCCTCGCAAAGTGGGCAATGAGGCCATATCAGACATGTCCCCCCATTCAAATCGGCCTCCCGGCGGGGAAAGGAAGGGGGGACCACCACCACACAAAACGCACACCCACAACAAGACGTGCAGCCGAACCCAGCTCCACGGACGGAAAGGGCCAAAACATCAGACGGACGGACCCCTTTTCTGGGAGGCGCTTTGTTTCGTTTCATCAAACCTGAGCCCTGGCCTGCCCGCCACATGGCTGCAGGGCCCCCCGTTGGCATTGGCGTTGGCGAGGGGAGGAGCTGGCAGGCCTGCCACAGACCAGACGCTTCGCTTCCCCGGGAACAGCCAATCGGAGCCACGGAAGGGCCTTTTGGTCATTTCGAATTGCACGAAGAGGCGGGAGAAACTCGTAGCCTAGGTGATGGGCCAGACGCTCGCTTCGAGACGACCCGGATCGTCAGGAGGATACGAGGATTAGCTCCCTTCCCTTCTCCCCCACCCTCGCCTGCTACCGGCCGAGTCGTAAAAACTTCACTCGCATCCGCAGACAGAAAAAGGCGATACGGCGAAATCCAGGGGCTACAGAGGGGCTCCCCAATGGATCCGGCGTCAAGGACAGACGCGCGAAGCAGGCCTTTGCGTGGGTCGACTCGTCAACTTCCTCCAGGCTCCCCCTCCCCTCTCTCCCCCCTGCCAGGGGTCGGGGAACCCTCACCCCTGCCGCCGTCTGCTCTGTTGGTGCTGGCCCAACGACGCCGCAAACGCCCCCCCTCCCCTCATTTTAGAAGTTTAGCCCCCCGGTTCGTCTGAACGATGGATGAGAAGACGCCTCCTCCTTCACACACGCGCGCACCCGTCGCGACGGCGTCGTCTCGAGCCGGGAGACCCGGTGCGGTGGTTGGCAGGTTGGGGCGATGTTGCCTGGTCATTGCTCGGTACCAAGCCCGAAATGGACAGAGTGCGGTGCAGGGAGGTCAAGAAGAACGTCAGAGACGGCAGAAGTCCAAAGTGTGCCGGGGATCACGTCCACTGCACCAGTCCTGGCGCAATCCCTGGAAGGAGATCGTGACTTCATCAACGGTACGGCCTGATCGGAGCGGAGCGGAGCTGGGAGGCGAGCCGTTATCGTCAGATGTCCGCCCGATGCACCTTGGCCTGTCTGAGCGTTGGCATGGACAGTCTGGGCAGAGAAGTGGTGGCACGGGGTTGGCTCCGTTTGGATAATGGAGTGCTCGTTGGCACAAGCACGTGTGCCTGGTCCACGATGGAGACAAGACGTCGTGCCCTGCGATGGACCAGTACCAATGACGGCCGTCACCAGCTGAGCAGAGGTCTCCTTGCTGTCATGGGCTGTCCGAGTGCTCGAGTGAGATGCCGGTTGATGTCCTCCCTACGACTGCAAGTACATCACGCGCTCCCGAAGTCCAATTTTTTTGTTCAATTGTCGAGCCAGCTATCTACCGTCTCTGGATATCATTCCTCCCCGCTCAAGGCACCCCGCTAGACGAAGCGCCCCCACACCCTGGACCACTCGCGCGCATCTACGCGACGGTGGCCTTCTCCTTGGGCAAAGGGGTGAAGCGCAGGTAGGGCTTGACGATGCGGAACTCGGGGAAGAGCTCCTTGGCCTGCTCGTTCTTGACGGCGGGGTGGACGATGACGTCGTCGCCGGGGACCCAGTTGATGGGGGTGGTGATCTTGTGCTTGTCGCCGGTCTGGAGCGAGTCGACGATGCGCAGGACCTCGGCCGAGTTGCGGCCGGTGGAGGCCGGGTAGGAGAGGATGGTGCGGATGGTCTTCTTGGGGTCGATGATGAAGACGGAGCGGATGGTGAAGGCGATGCCCTTTTCGTCGACGTTTGTGGTGTCCTGGTAGTCGAGCATGTCGTAGGCGTAGGCGACCTTGCGCTCCTTGTCGGCGATGATGGGGAACTTGACGGAGCCGCCGGTGACCTCGGTGATGTCCTGGATCCAGCCCTCGTGGGAGCCGATGGTGTTGGCCGAGAGGCCGATGAGCTTGACGCCGCGCTTGGTGAACTCGGGCTCGAGCTTGGCGAAGGCGCCGAGCTCGGTGGTGCAGACGGGCGTGTAGTCCTCGGGGTGCGAGAAGAAGACGACCCAGTTGTCGCCGACGAACTCGTGGAAGTCGATGGGGCCGTTGGTCGTCTCGGCCTGGAAGTTGGGCGCGACGGAGCCGAGGCGGAGGCTGGGGGACAGACGTCAGTAGGTGGGCTTTTAAGGTGTTGGAGACAAACCCAGAGGTCAGTCTGGAGGAGAGACATACGGAGCGGGGCGAGGGTCAGCCATTGTGAGAGATGTGTGAACGAGTTCTGGGTATCAAGAAGCTGTGAAGGAGAAAGGAAGCCAAACTCTTGCAAAGGATGGGTAGAGGAGGGGTAATATGGGAGAGAGGGGAAGGGGAGGGGAGGAGGGGGACGTGGGGGGGCCGCTTGCGCAATTAAATAATGCGTTCACCCTCTTCCACTGGCACCAGAGCAAGAATGAGCTGTTCTCCCGGAGCTCTCTACCTACGGTACCTTACTAGCAGCTGATGTACCTTCGCCGTTCAAGGGACTCGAAGTGGATGTGGATGGATGGTCGAGACCCAGAGATTAGAAATCTTCGCCGACTCACAGCCCGTTGTCACCCAACATCGGGCTTTGCTTTAAACTCGGCGGCTGGATCCCCTCGTCACTCGTCACCGTGTCACAGATGTGCCCCTCCTCGATGTTTCGTCACCGCGGACATGTACCTTCCTCGAGCATCTCCAGCTCCCAACATTGACCTCTCTATCCCATCCAAGAGTTTGGATGTCACTCCCGTCCACCTCTGATCACGCCATCGACAACCCCCCATCCCATCCCACCCCGTAGCCGCGCCGCAGTCGGCCGCATCCTCGACGTCCCTTTTTCGTGAACTTTTGCCCCGCGGCGAAGCCCAAAGCTGCATGTTGCCCCTCGCCCCAATCAGGCATGGCGCCCAATTGCGTGCTGCGGGAGCTCCCTGATTGGCCTCCCCCTCCACACCCCGCCCAATTATGTCATGTCCAGCTCCAGCACATCATCAGTCGGCGAAGGCTTGGCTTTCCAGCCTCGGGCGCCAAACAAACCACAAAGTATTTTCGTTCCGTGAGGGAGGGTTGCGGCCGTTCATTCTTCTCATCTCCGTTGCCGGACCAAAGCCCGATTCGACGCGCCCCGAGTCCGCATTGAGGTTTCCATCAGCAAACTCTTCCAGTCACACCCTCTCTATCCAGCCACCCTGATATCGCGTGGGCGACGCCAATGTCACGAGGAGATGTGCTGATCAAATGCTTTCTGCAGAATAGACTTCTCTTCTCTTCCCTATCCTCCGAACCGACCGCCCTGGATATCGCAAGAAAATACAACAGATACACCCGAACAACCAACACAAGACCCTCACCCTCACCCTCCACACCTCCGACATCTACAGCTTCACACGCCCACCGCTCATCTCGTCCCAATCCTTCTTCGTAAACGGCACATACGTGTCGTCCCTCAGCCAATACATAGCCGACTCTGCACCCTCAGGCAACGACACGCCCTCCTTCTGCAGCGACGTCTTCTGCTGCTTGTTTGTGCCCGTCATCTGCATGCCCACGCGCGGCATCACGCGCAGGAACAGCGGCAGCGCGTAGCGCGGCAGCTCCCTCCTCACGTGCGCCGCCAGGCTCTTCAGCAGCCTGTCGTCCGGGCTCGCGATGCCGCCGCTGCCCTCGTCGAACACCACGGCCGCGCACCCCGCCCGCCCGTCGTGGTGCGGCAGCTGCACGCCGTATACGTTTGCCTCGGCCACGGACGCGTGACGCCCCACGGCCTCGCTGACTTCTTGTGTCGATACGTTCTCGCTCTTCCACCGGAACGTGTCGCCGATGCGGTCGTTGAAGAAGACGCGGCCCTCGCCGTCCCACCGGACCATATCGCCCGTGCGGAACCACGCGTCGCCCTTGCTGAGAACGTCGCGCATCACCTTTGCCATGGTCGCCTTCTTGTTGTTGTAGTAGCCCTGGAAGCGCCGCTCAATGTTGGACGCGTCGATCTTGAAGAGCAGCTCGCCCGGCTCACCCGCCGCCACCTTCTTGCAGAGGCCGGTCTTGGGATCCCGCCACGGCTCCTCCGTCTCGACGTCAAGCTCGACGACGGCAACGCTGAGGCCCATGATTGTGTTGTAGATGGACCCGTTGCGGCCGATGGCGCCCCTGCCAAAGTCGTTGCTGCTGTAGTTCCATGTGCCAAGTGTGCCCTCAGTGGCAGCGTAGAACTCGGCAATGGTCTCGATGCCGAACCGCTCCTTGAACTTGTTCCACACGTCAGGTCGCAGACCGTTGCCAAAGGCTACCCGCACATTATGCTTCTTGTCGAGGTTCTCGCCCGTCACCGGATCGACCTGCGGCGGCGCCGCCAGGAGGTAGCGGCACGTCTCGCCCACGTACTGGACTATCGTGGCACCAGATGCGCGGACCTCGTCCCAGAAAAGCTTCGTGGAGAACTTGCGACCCAGCGCGACGGTGCCGCCGGCCTCCATGACGTTGCCGAAACCGAGCAGCGCGGCGGAGCTGTGGTACAGGGGCATGGACTGCCGAGTGTTAGGAACGGTCAAG
Organism: Plectosphaerella cucumerina; assembly: GCA_020746995.1. NCBI lineage: Eukaryota > Fungi > Ascomycota > Sordariomycetes > Glomerellales > Plectosphaerellaceae > Plectosphaerella > Plectosphaerella cucumerina. The sequence goes on along the minus strand of JAGPXD010000005.1, from coordinate 2,190,109 downwards.
CTTTGAGTAAGGCGGTCTAAGGACTCACTGTGTAAAAGACCTCGCCCGGCTTGTTGTACATGAAGCGAGAGGAGAAGTTGCTGCCAATGATGCACTTTGCGTAGGACACGATGGCCGGCTTGGGCAGGCCGGTAGTGCCTGAGGTGTAGATGAGGATGGCGAGGTTCTCGTACTTGTCCTCGGAGCGGTCCTTATCGGGGTAGCGGCAAGGCTGGGTCGAGTCGATCTCGGCGTGGACCTCCGGAGTGAGGACGATGCACTTGACGTCGGGCACGGCGGCGCGCACCTCGTCGTCGACGTTGTCGGCGACGAGGGGGTCGATGAGCATGAAGCGGGTGGTGGCCGTCTTGACGCAGTGGGCGAGGGCGTTGCCGGTGAGGTTGTAGTTGATGAAGGCGGGCTTGGCGCCGATGGACCACAGGCCGTACCAGAGGAAGACGAAGACGTCCGAGTTTTGGCAGTTGACGGCAACAATGTCCTTGGGCTTGACGCCGTGCCGCTCGCGCAGCCAGGCGCCGTACTTGAGGACCTGCTCGTAGACCTGGGCGTAGGTGTAGGAGCGGCCCTCAAAGATGATGAGGGTGCGGGCGCCCTGGGTCTTGTTCTGGGCGTGCCGCTCCAGGACGTAGAATGGGTTCAGGCGGTCGGTCCGCTCGCGCCAGCCCAGGGCGGCGTACGAGGGGATGACGGACGAGAGGAGGTGCCAGTCATACCAGAGTGAAAGACGGGCGTTGAGGTACGATGCGCCGGCGGCGGCGGCCGGGAGGGCCAGTGAGAGAGGGACTTGAGGGTGTCAGCGGACATGATGCGTCGCAGATGAGACGACAGGACGGGGACAAACATACCACCAGCCATGACTGACGGCTGTAGTCAATTGGGAAGTACGTGAGAGTTTACAACGTTGCGATGCTGCTTCTGTGCGAAAAGATGGAAAACCGTCCTCCTGGGTATCAATGACGAGCTTCTACGAGTCGCAGGGGAGATAGGCAGGGCTATGTATGTCAAGGGACGATCTCGAATGGGGTCTGGTCTGGTCTAAAGCAGCGGGCCGAGGCAACTTTGTCGCTGCAGAACAGGGACCCACGGCGAGGTGTTTGGGTGGGCTAATCTCAGGGCGAGTAGCGGGCAACGGGCGACTCGGAAGACGGAGATCGGGGGGGGCTGATGCGTAACAGATTGAGCGTGGGCGGCGTGACGGTCCCGAGTAAGCCGACCTGAGTGTGCTCGAGTCGCTTCAGTTTGCTTGCTTGCTTGGCTGGCTGAACTGGACTCGGAGAGATGGGGAACAGGTGCGTGCCCCGTCGATGATGAAGTAGTGATGGGTGTCGAACGAGGTGTGTTCAAGTTTGCAGGAGGGAAAGAGGGTGTGTGTTCCAGTTTTGACAGGAAACGGGGAACTCTGTCTCTGGCGTTGATGGACGGGGGACCCTTCTATTCATCATGCGGCCAACGCCGGACGGAGACATGAACACTCCGCGGGCTTGGCCTTGGTGGCACTGCCAGTGCTCTCGCTCCCTCGCTCGATTCAAGCTCCGCGACGACCGATGCCATTGCAACGCAACGCAACGCAACACTGTAAACTGCCACGGCTCAGTGTGACGACAGCCGAGGACCGCCTCGAATCAGTGCACATGTGCCCACTTTTGGGGGACTCGGCAAGGTGTTCCCGGGCGACGGTCATGCTGCAACACTCCGAGTCCCTGTTACCCCAACAATGCCCAGCATCAAGTCCTGAACTCCTGGGGCCCTTTGCTTGATTCCAGACGCTCTAAATGTCCGCTTCTGGTAACAGCCTCGGCACCTGCACGAATCTAACGGGGTGCAGCACCGCCCCTGTCCGTTGGCGTCCCTTCTGGAATGCGACTCGCGACAGGGGGACAGACCCCTGGACCATGGACCATGGTACGGTGACAACTTTCCACGCGGGGGAAGGGGAGCGGCGTGAATGGTTGAGACTCTCGAGAGGCGCAGCTCAAGCACCAGCTCACCCAGTCATCTCGCACCCATCCTAAGTATCTCGCTTTCCCAGGTCTGTCCCTTTCCATCTCACCTCCTCTGGCATGGCTCCCCTCGTGCTACAGTAGTAAACGGCCCGGGACGCTGCTTGTCTCGTCTCACCCCGTCCGCGGGCCCTCTCCCGTTTCGAAACCACAGCTCAGCGAGCATCACGTCTGTGCCGTGCAGCTGCCCCTTGGCGCATCGCTGCTCTTTCCGCATACGGGGCGCGCGGGATCGCCTAATGTCCACGGGGTCGGAGCTCAGCCAACGAGGCCAGGTGCAGCAGCGCGCTGTGGTGGCCGTAATTGAAATGTGCCATGGGCTGCTGGATGCAACCCTCATGCGGGGAAGCGTGCCTCGTTGGGCCAGAAGCGAGACGCCTCATCGACGCCGTGTTCCTGGGCGCGGGGAGGGGGATGGGCTGAACCGAGGGACGATTGTCGTCGAGACATGTGAGCGCCGTCGCCATGCTATGCGCAGGTTGGACGTTGAGCTCAGAGCTCTGTTTCGCCTCTCAGGCGAGCTGCTTCTCTGCCTCGAGTTGATGTCCAGACCAGGTCATGCCCTCGCTTGGGGAATCTAAGACGAGGACGGGGGAGCTTTGATATAAGGGGACACTAAAGCTAGAAAAAGAAAGCATGTTGAAGAGCGGAGGGTCCCAGGCGTGCTTCAGCTTCAAGCTCGACCACGGCGACACGCTAGGCCCGGCGGTACCTAGATTATTCCTGGAAGCTCAGCTCCGGGGATTACACTTCGACTTGATATGGATCTTCTAGAGTTAAGGAGCAGTTTAATGGGTGGCAGACTCGACGTCGTTCTCAGGAGAAGAAAGTGCTGATCTCGAAGCCGCGATGCTTCATCCTGAGGTACTTCCCTCCCAGTGAAAGCCAGAAGCTGAACTGCCAGAGCAATCGCCAGCCCAACAAGTGAGACTAAGAATCTGCAAAGCGACTCGAAATTAGAACCCCAATCTCGAAAACAAAAACAGACAGGTTCTAGGTAATGAAGACATGATCTGGAAAGTCCAAACGCCTGGCCAAGCTGCCCAGGCGAGGACATTCGGCCCACCATCCCTTATCTTATCGCCATGTGACCTCGCGTTCGCCGTTGGACCACGATGCATCAACCCGCAGGAGCATGTCCTCGAGGGACGGACGACAGCGACGCACACCCCGCCCCCCGACAGACCAGCCGTGCCTATCGCCAGAATGGCCCCCCAGAATCCCGGCCCCGAGCCGTCGAGCAGCCCGGATGCTGCGAAACCTCCGACAGACACAGCCGCCGCCGCCGCTGCTCCCGCCTCCAAGGAGCCGCCCCCTGAGAAGCCCGCCGACGTGAGCCGGAGGACAAAGGTCGTGCTGTCCTTCTGGGCCGTGGTTCTCTTCCTCGGACTTCCTGTCTGGTGGATCACAACATCGATATACCGGGCGCCATTGCCCGTGACGGAGATGCTGGACTGGGCCGACGGCAAGGTAAGCTCCTCCTCGTCTCCCTGCTTCTGCCCGCGGCCTCTGCTGACAGCTTCCCCCAGGCCTGCCGACCAGTCTTCCCGCTCCAGATCGCCATTGAGGCCGACTCGCTTTCCAAACAGGACGCTCAGAACCTCGTGCGCCTCACCCAGGTTGCCCTCGACGACCTCAACGACTTCCCCGGCCACCACCTGCGTATGCAGCTCGCGCCACCCCCGCCGAAGAGGCCCTCTGCCGATGACGACCAGCTGGCCCTGACCGTCCGCCTGACTCCCGGCGATAGCAACGCCGCGCAGCTCGACCCTCACTCGCCCATCCTGGGCATCACATACCCATCTTCCGCTGCGTCGCCCGCCGACCTCGCCGCCTACGTCGCCAACGAGCTCCGCTCCACCTACGCCGAGGAACGCGCCATCATCTCCTACCTCCTGTCCAAGTCTACCGATGCCAGGCCCAAGGGCCTCTCCGCCGAAGCCGCTGAATCCCTCGCCAAGCGCACGACGCGCTCGCTGCGCTACGCCCCGACCTACCACCTCTCCTTCTCCCTCTTCACCAGCGGCGCCGTCCCCAACACCTGGGACGTCGAGGCCGCCATCCGCGACTACATGCGGCCGGTGCTCGACGTGCTCGCCCCCATCCACAACTTCACCATCGACTCCCAGGTCCAGCTCTTCGCCACCCCCGGCGCCCAGGCCGACGTCCTCGGCAAGGATGACCTGTCCTCCTTCATCAACGCCGCCGAGTGGCCCCTCTCGCCCTCCATCGGCGGCGCTCCCACTATCAACTTCCTCCTCTTCGTCGGCAACCAGACCGTCGGCTCAGAGTCGGGTGCCGACACCTCCCAGTCCTGGCTTATCCCGCAATGGGGCACCGTCTACCTCCAGTCCCTGCCCCCAAGCGTCTCCCACGTTTCCGGCGCCGACCTCAAGCAGCCCATGCTCACCTTCGCCGGCCACCTCCTCTCCCTCCTCGGCACCCCGCAGACGGGCTCACTGCCCCTGCGTCTCTCAACCCTCACCCGCATCCGCTCCGCCGACCTCCTCCTGCGCGCCTCATCTACCCTCGGCTCCCTCGCCCGCCTGTCAAAGGCCCTGCACTCCATCTCCATCCCCAGCAGCGTCGCCGACGGCGTCAGCAGGTCCATGCACCACCTCGAGCTGGCGTGCGCCAGCCTCGGCGGCCTCGACGGCCTCGAGCACGCCCGCATCGCCGAGGCCGAGGCCGAGCGCGCCTTTTTTGAGAAGAGCATGGTCGGCCAGCTCTACTTCCCCGACGAGCACAAGATCGCCGTCTACCTGCCCCTCCTGGGCCCCATCGGCGTGCCCCTTGTCATGGGGCTGCTCAACGAGCTCAAGGCGTGGCGGAAGCGGAGGCGAGAGCGGGCCGCGGCGGCAGCCGAGAAGAAGGACCTCTAGTGTAAAAGGTAGAATGCGAAAAAATACGAGTAGCCTTTCCAATTCGTCTGCTGATGTGCGCCTCGCAAGTCGCAACTTGCAGGCCGTCTAACACGCCCCCTAGTCCGGTGACGTAGACCCCGGCAGGTCCGGGTGACCAGCTCCGTTCCTGCGTCACCCTAGAGCTCTTATCCTTATCGCCTCCCGTGTCCCGCCTTGGCCCCCGCGACAATGCGACATGAACCCGAGTCCTTCGCCCTGCTTCTCCATTTGACTTCAGCTTCTCTAAACACAGCATCAACATACATCCCGTAGCCAACAACGAACACAGCGTGTTCCCGACGCCGTGAAGCCTCCGCGCGCAGGGTTTTGCTTTGCTTCCAACGTTCCTCCCAACCCGTCGCCCCGACCGACATGCCCATCGCAGAATGCTCCCCGACCCCACGCTGACATTCACGCTCCCGAGCGTCCACGACGACACGGTGCTCGATTGTCGCGTCTTCCATCCGTACTCACTCAGCCCGTCGCCCAGCGCGCCGCCATGGAAGAGGCACGCGGCCATTGTGGCGCACCCGTATGCTCCCATGGGGGGCTGTTACGATGATCCTGTGGTGGACACAATCGGCGAGGCCCTGCTGCGGGCTGGGTTTCTCGTCGCCACGTTCAATTTTAGGTGCGCAATGTGATGGCACACGATTTGGGGAAGAAGTGCCTGTGGACTAACCTCGTCTTTTCGCAGAGGCGCCTCGAAATCAGCAGGGAAAACGTCCTGGACTGGCCGGCCGGAGCAGGGCGACTACATGTCACTGGTGGGCTTCATGGTCTACTATGTGCACTATCTCGACCCCTATGGGCTCGTCAACTGCGGCGCCACCGGGATCGTTTCCCACGACGACGCCGAAACACCGATCTTCCTCTCCGCGGGCTACTCGTACGGCGCCCTGATCACTTCCCGACTGCCCCCTCTGGGTCACATATTGTCACAATTTGCGGGGCCTGTCGAGACCTCGGCGGCGGGGGAGATCAGGCTCCGCGCGCAACATCTGGCGGAGCAACAGAACTCGTGGCTTTCGCAGGCACGGGCATCACGGACGCTGGCGCCGGCAACGCCCCGGAGCATGCGCGTGGGTGGTGACGAGGGCGAGCAGAGGCGTAGCAGCGATATGCGTAGATCTCAGTCCCCGCACACCGAGGACAAGCTGCGGCGGGGGGTGAGCGAGCTTCTGGCCAGGACACGGCATAGGAGAAGTTCCAGCCACAGGAGGAGCAAGAGCGGGCTGCACCGACACGAAGAGGTTCGACCGGCTGCGCAAAAGGCTGAGCAGCCGGCGGTCCAGCTGCAACACCTAGAGCCCGTCCCGGATCTTGTCAAGGTGCGGCCCGCGTACCTCCTGGTGTCGGCGCCGCAGGGGGCGTACAACCATCTGCTTACGCTGTCGTTCTTTCAAAACCCGGGTTCGACGATCTTCTCGCGGCCCAAGCCGCAAGGCAACGAGGGCGAGGCGGCGGCAGAGGGGGCGGCAGAGGGGGCGGCATCGGAGGAAGTGGTGGTGACGGACCACGAGGCGGCCGAGGCAAAGCTCGCGCGGAACACGACGCTGGCGGTATATGGCGATCGAGACGTGTTCGGCTCGGCGAGCAAGAACCGGGCGTGGGCGCGGCGGTTGCAGGACGTGGAGGGTTCGCAGTTCCGGGCGGTCGAGGTGCACGGCGCGGGGCACTTTTACACAGAGGGCAGGACGCTGTACGTGCTGCAGGAGGCGGTGACGGCGTTTGCGAGTGGGCTTCTTGGACACGCTGACGGCGCCAAGTGAGTCGAAGTAATGGCGTTGTGATTGAGCGACAAGTAGCCTCTAGTAACGACTGATGACATTTTGGATACTCCGGAAATAGTCGTGATGATCTCGTGGGCAACATGAGTCAGAAAAGCCGTGTCGGTCGTACGTTCTGAATCTGCCCAGGGACGCGTCTCTGAGGCGCGAGAACTAGGCGAGTCAGGCGTGAAACCGCCTTTCTTTCGATTGCCGTCATCGGATCGAATTGTCCGCTGGGGGCTGTTGACTCGCAAGCGCGGGCCAAGGCGAGGAACGGGCGGAGCTTCACGTTGTCGGTGTGTGTGACAGAGGCGGGTGGATGGAACGAGAGAAGGTTCTTCGAAGCGAGGCTAGCGGAGACGAGGAGGGCTGGGGTTGAATGATCCGAGCGGATATGAAAAAGGAAAGAGGAATGGAGGGTGATGTGATGTCTGTTTCCGGTGTTGGAGAGGAGAATGGAAGAGCCTAAGAAACTATGTTGTCGGGGCTTGGACGGTGCCGGAGAGTCGTGTACTGTAGACGAGGGAGGTTCGCGAGGAGCTGAAGTCCAGGGCTGGATGTCTTTCTCCGGGGTGTAAGCCGGTCGTGGATGGTTTGAAAGGCGAACCGACTTTTTGCGGTGACGGCCGAGTGAATCTGGGGGTGAAGTCGCGGGGGGATGGAGAGCAGGACGCTGGAGAGGGTGTGGTGGCCGCCCGAGTCATTGGCTAGGGATTTCGAGGAGGGCAGTCAGGTCCGTCCGGCCGCGGCGACGAGAACACTTGGGAAGGCATGACGGGGGGTCCCGTGGGGTCGGGTAGCAGAAGGTGTGAGCAGGTGAGGTCCAGCGCTGAGTCTCAGAGTCTCAGGTCATCTGCCCTGTCCTAGCGAGACACTTGTTGAATTGAGGGGGGGGCGGGGTCGAGTGAGGTGGAGATCTGGGGGCCCCGATTCGCCCGAGTCCCGGCACCCGGCTGTCAGCAGACCCCCTTTAGCACCTTGGTTGGTTCCTTCCTGTCCGTCCTGCAGTGCTTTCCTGCAGTCCCCTTCTGTGTTCCCCCACATCACAAGCAGTGCATCCATCCTGGGCGTGGAGGTTTCCAGGTTTCCCCGTGATTCGATTCTGGGGGGATTTCGTCTCGATCTGAAGAATCTACTGGGCCCGACTGTCGACGCGACCGACTCGATTTGACTTGTACGTTAACTCGTCGCCTTGCCTCCAGCTTCAGCTTCGGCCAAACCTTGTCAAATTGGAAAACCCTTGCGCCTCTCATATCATTGTAACCTCTTCGTCATCGCGTCCAAAGTTCAAGGGGTGCGCCTGACGATCCCCGACAAGACATCTTCACCGCCGATCACCTCCCTCAGCACCGCATAACCCCGATCCCCGATCCAGTGTCCACCCCAGCCGCGGCTTCCCCAGGAACACGACACGACCCAACACAAATCTGACATATCCTGGGCCGTGTCAACCAGTTTCTGACATCCTCACCCTTTCCTATTCTCCTCAAGCCTCTCCCTCTGCCCTCCCACTTTCTCCCCTTCTCTTCCTCCCCCGACTCTCCCTTGTCAGACACCTCCAGCCGCCACGACGCCTTCAGCACCACTTCCGGCCCGCCCGACAACACCCCCTGTAATACCCCACGTGCAGCCAAGTCCACAAGCACATGCCCCAACCTGGCGGCGGCCCCACGACAAGACCGCTTCCCTAAACGGACGGCATGGGACTGGAACACGCCTATCCGCCCCTCCGACTCTGAACTCGCGTCGTTATTCCTCCACTCTCCAACGTCTCAGTCTTTCTCCTCGACGACTCCAGCTTCCCTCAAAGTCACCTTGCCGGCTCTCTGCGCCGTGGAAGACAACGGGCTTCACGGCCGACCATCATGGCCGACGTCATCCTCAACCCTGGCCACCGCCCACCCGTTGTGCGCCTCAAGAAGCCTCCTGCGCCAGGCCAAACCGTCTCCGCACCCGCGACCCTAAGACACCACCAGAAGCCCTGCGCAAAACCCGCCCAGAATGCCGCCGTCGGTGCCCTCTCTCGCGCCGTCAAATCGGCAAACTCCTTCGTCCTCTCCCTGCGCGACGGCCTAACCGACCAAGAACGCGAGCACCAGCGCAAGGTCGAGGAGCGCCGCCAGGTCCTGTGCCTTCACATGCAGAATGCAAGACCACTTCCCATCCCTCCCAGAAGACATGCGCTGACTGGATCTCCCGACAGGCCGAGACTAGGAAACAGTGGCAAGATGCTGCCGAAGAGCTGGACACCCTCGAAGGAAACGAAGAGTGGAAGCTCGATTCCTCCACCGGCGACTACAACCCCGAACTACTCGAGATACGCCTCAAGGAGCTGGACGAGGCCCGAACAAACTGCGACATCAACTCCATGATGCACCTTGTCCGCACCTCGTTGTCGCGAGACCTCGGCGGCATGGACAACGTCGACCTCTACCGCCACTCCTACATCGGTACCAAGGACCTGATCGAGCGATACGTCGACTCGGCCCTCAAGACCGTAGACGCCCTCGTCGAAAAAAGCCAATATGCCCTTCCCGACGACGTCAGCCAGCGGGACGTTCTCGAGACTCTTCTCCTGGCCAGGCAAGGCTTCGGCAGGAGCGCTCTCCTCCTGAGCGGCGGCGCCACCTTTGGCATGTCCCACATCGGCGTGCTCAAGGCCCTGTTTGACGTCAAGCTGCTGCCGCGCATCATTTCCGGGGCCTCTGCCGGCTCCATCGTCTGCGCTGTTATCTGCACGAGAACTGACGAGGAGATCCCTGAGCTCATCAAGGAGTTCCCTTACGGCGACCTGTCCGTCTTCGACCCCGTCGACAAGGCCGATGGCGTCTTCGACCACCTGCGACGCCTCCTCACAGAGGGCAGCTGGTCCGACATACACAACCTCACCCGCGTCATGCGCGGCCTGCTGGGCGACATGACCTTCCAGGAGGCCTACAACCGGACGCGCCGCATCCTCAACATCTGCGTCTCCACAGAATCCATCTACGAACTTCCCCGGCTGCTCAACTACATCACGGCTCCCAACGTCATGATCTGGTCCGCCGTGGCCGCATCTTGCTCGGTGCCCCTTGTCTTTACCGCCGCCCCGCTGCTGGTCAAGGTGCCCGACACGGGCGAGCATATGCCCTGGAACCCGACGCCGCAGAGATGGATCGACGGATCTGTGGACAATGATTTGCCCATGACCCGCCTGGCCGAGATGTTCAACGTCAACCACTTCATAGTTTCGCAGGTCAACCCCCACGTCGTGCCCTTCTTGGCCAAGGATGACCACCTGAATCCCGACACGTACCACGAGCGCAAAGCCCACGCCAACGAGGCCAAGAGCGACTCGGACTGGGTGTACACCATCACCGCCCTGGCGAGAGACGAGGCTCTGCACCGACTTCACTTCCTCGCCGAGATGGGCGTCTTCCCCAACCTTGCCACCAAGCTGCGCAGCGTCTTGAGCCAAAAGTACTCGGGCGACATCAACATCCTGCCCGAGATCAGCATGAACGACCTCCCCAAGCTCCTCAGTAACCCGACGCGCGAATTCATGATGAAGGCCTGTCTGACGGGCGAGCGGGCGACGTGGCCCAAGCTGAGCCGCATCCGAGACCGTTGCGCCATCGAGCTTGGCCTCGACCGCGCAGTCCATCGACTTCGCGCTCGCGTTGTCTTCTCCGCCAGCCAGGTGGACCTCCGGCGCCTCGCTACGGGAATCGTTGTTCCACCCCCGTATCCAAAGTCATCAAAGCCTGCCGGTCAGTCCAGGCCCGAGAACCAGGCACTCTCCCTGGACACGGGCTCGCTGAAGAGCAGGATGCGGAGATCTTCTGGCAGTAGCATACAGCTGTTGACTCACTACCGGCGACTCATGCTGGAGAACGTCTTGACGGACGATGAGACGGAGGAAGAAGAGCGTGTCTCCATGCGTGCGAGGCACGGCCAGGGTGGCACATCGCCCGTCGTCGTTCGCAAGCCGCGGCTTAAGAGGTCAGCTAAGAGCCAGAGCCACTTCGCGCCTACATATCTGCCCCGGAGCCCTATGGCTCTCTCGCCCGCAACGGAGCGCAAGGAGTTTGACTTTGGCAAGCCCCCAACCCCGCCGGAGGTCATTGTCTCCCCGCGAACCACGAACTTTGCGTTTGCAGCCCAGCGGTCAGCAGCCTTTGCGCCCCCGATCCTCCTGCAACCAAGCGAGCCCACCTCCGTCGACAGCGTGCTCTCCCCGAGAGATGATCTCGAGACATCTGAGAGACAGTCATACTCTTCAGATGGCGATTTCGACTCCCACACAGACGATTCGGCATCCGAAACGGACCCTTACGACTCGATCCACCTCAAGGTACAGGACCGCCGGCCCCGCGCTGTCGATGCCCGCAAGCAGCAGAACCCCGCGGCGAGCAACCGTACCCAAGCTGCTGAAAAGCAGTCGGAAGGTCTGTGGGATTGACTCGTGGACGCGGGGGTGAGCTCGTCGTCCGAGGAAGGAAGCAGCAGCAGCGACAACAAGACGGAGAAGGCGGCTGAAGACGATGTCACGCGGTCTGCGTGGATGAGCTGGGATTAGGAGTACACTGTACACGGGCATTGCATCTGCAACTTTGGAATAAGCATGGATGGAGTTTTTGGATAAGGACTGGAGGCTGGGTTTGATATTGGTAGCATGGATGAATGGACGACTCATGAGGGGGATATTAGGTAGATAGACTTGGGGCAGCACTCGGAACCTACAATCTATCTTGTCACAAGCAGTTATTGTTCAATGGTTGAGTGTCAGGTAAGGCTGGTCTGAAGGAAGGAAACCGCAGCAGGGCATGCTCCCGGGTGTGTCTTTGGGAGTTCTCGCGCGTGAGTGGCCGATGGCCACCCACCGCCATGAAATGTGCTTCCATGACGGACCCGCGTCGTTTTTTGGGAAGCCTCGATGCTCTGGCTGTAGGTACAAATAGCCCTGCTCTTTTCACCATCCTTTTCACCTCTTCAAACTCTTCACCTGTGAACAAAGCCCCCTTTCGCAGACCGGACAACAAAGCCCCGTCCCCCCCAACCACACAAAAAAACACCCCCTTGCCCAGTAAGTTATCAGCCATGGATAATTACAACTGGGGCTTCGACAACGCCGTCAGGCTTACCATCGTCATCGGCTTCTGCACCATGAACTTCATCTTCCTCTTCGGCTGGACCATCTGGGGCATCGGGTTCGTCTTCGACCGCCGCCGCCGCCGCAGCATCAAGTCGGACATTGAGCAGCAGGAGTTCCACCTCCGCGAGATCCAGTACGATCATGAGATGCGAATTCGCAACATCCTGCTTGAACACGAGTACAGTCGCGTGCTCCAGCACGCTAGCGAGATGCAGACTCGCCCGATCAATGGCTCCGACGAGGGCAGTCTTTGAGAGGAGGATGACGTCTTGGCTTGAGGCTGATGACCAGTCTGTATGAGGTATGAGACCTGTAAGTTGACTGGATAATGATTTTCCATGAGGAAGCTAAGCTTAAGTTTAAGATACAGGTACCTTACCCGATGAACACGAGCCGATATGGGGAGGAAAGACGGAGATGTGGCGGGATCGGCAGTGTTAGGAGATGAGGAATACAGAGAAACGGTGGAAGATCAAGGCTTCCAGATGATCCGCGTGATGTGATGATCGGGCGAGTGATACATCGTCTGTGATGCGATTTCGGCGGTGATCGCCCTAGAGATACGAGAGAGGAAGCAACGCCTCGCCTTCAGCATCCAAGACACCCTCCCCATCTTTTGCAGCAGAACCTTTATTGACGTCCACTTCCAGCTCGTGGGAACTCCCGCAGAGGTCGAGACCTGAAAGCATCGCAATAGCTCTCTTGGCAGGAAGCTGTTCTTGATTTCTACCCTGGCCTCGTCGGCCGACTCGAGATTGGCGAATCTCTAGAGTTCCCGCAGAAAGACCGGGAGCTTGAGCTTGATCAATTTGCAGCTGAGGTTGGTGATGAACGACGTGAGGCCCACCTCTGGCTTGACGAGCGGTTCCATACATAACGAGACTGAGACGGCTGCGGCAGAGCCGTTCAAGCCACCGGAGGAATGGATTCCACTGGTCTCGACCTCGAGCACTTTGCGAAGAAAACGGCAGGCCTATCGGATCAGGCCATATCATCCCCTGTCGCGCGCTGACCAAAGACCTCGACAAAGCCAAGCGGTTGATTCAGCTACAAGAGGTCGCTCTGGATATGATACTTATGTCTCGTGCTGCTGATGTCGCGGACCACCAACCGCTGCCAGGATGCCCATGACTCCAGCAGCCGGTCGATCTACCAAGAAACCCAAGCGATAGCGGCCCTCAGTAGAAGCGCTCGTGCGCGCGGGTGTTCGTCCCTTTACTCCGACAAATCGTTGCGCGACACCCGTGTTGACGACGACGCTCGCCACGCACCTGTTGTCAAACCGCTTCTCCTCAAACGTTGAAACAAGAGAGCCTCAGAGAACCAAGTTGACATTTGGCGCGGGGAACCTTGGGCAGCTTCGATGGCCGGCGGGGCCAGAGCAAGCTGGGGCTGGCCGTTGTGCCGTTTTTTGTTGTGTACTCTGAGAGAGTCGCGTTCTGGTACTTTGCGCCACAGTACTGGCATTCCAGTGGAACTGAAACTGCACCTGGCGTCATGGAGTGTGGGGGTGGCGATTGAGCTGAGGGTGTGCTGGAGCGCTGGTCCCAGCCTCGACGCCTGCCAGGACCAGCTTCGTCTCTTCTGTCTGTAGCGCATCGACAAGAGCAAAAAGATACTACCTTACTGCGCACCTTTGCTACGGTGATTCGTAATCTGCAAGCAGGTATTGTCCGGGATGTATGTTACCCTCACCGAGGTTCCGAGTGTTATAAGAGTCTGCAGACGTGGCGTAGTTTGCGATGCTAATGACGAGGTTGGTAATCTGCGTCGTCGGGCTGGTAAATTGAAGATCCTTCCTCTTGACAAGCTAACGTCTGAGTTTGTAGTTGTCGTTGAAGAGGCTGATGGCGCGGTCCTTGAGGGTTGGTGTGGCCCTGACGGGATGACCGGGGTTGTATTATTCAAGGGCCTCGAGGAATATAGCGTTGAAGTGGTTGATGTAGATGGTGCAGACCTCGAAGAAGCTTCTGCCCTATCTGTATGTGGTGCCGCCAGACTTGAAGTCCTCCTTCCCGCACCAGGTCTGTGGGAGGCCACAGTCGACAGCAGGAGTAATCTTAGAACCTAAATTGGGAGTTGCGAGGGCGGAAGACGGTGATAATATTCCTCGTCAATTTGTCGTAGGTGTGATCGGCCCTGTGTGGGCATGCGGAGAGATAGTGAGGATGTGATGACTTCAGGATGAGGAGGCAGTACGGGCAGGTTTTGTTGGCGCTCTGCCGTTTGTCTTGAAGATGCCGGAGTAGCCGACGTCGTCAGGGAAGTGGTCGTGGAGAGCGAGGAATTGGACTCTTGAGTGATCTCGATCGAGTGATGGTCAGAACGACACTTAAGAGCCACGGTTTCGCCGTCGCGGACGCAATCGCTCAAGTTATAAAGAACAGACGTGTAGAAGAGCCCACTGGAAGCTCGAGGAGGTACTACAAGGTACGGAAGCGGGAGTGGAAGCATCGGATCAGCGACTTCCTCGGCCTCGATGAGGTCTTCGGATAACAGCACTTCTCAGGTCAACCCGTAGATCGTAGGGAGTCAAGCGCGGAGCTGGCACGCGCTGGAGAGTTTCTGGACGACAACTTTCCATGTCGAACATCGGTATTCCTCTGAAGCAGCATAAGCATCTGCTCGGAAGGACGAAAACGAGACCTTCACCGACCACCAGATCAGGGTCAAGAGCCTCTGGGTCGTCGATCGAGTCTGACCTGGAGTAGGAGCCAACTCCTCTTCGAATCCATGCATGAGAGGAGGTTGCCAGCGAAGTTTGAGCACCACTGTGGAGAGAAGCTTTGGAAAGAGGTATTTGGGGAAACGTGTCGGGATTGCCTCTTCCTCCTCGTTCTTGACGTCGCTGTCGTATGCCGCGTGCGCTTAGTGGGCGCGGACGAGGCGTGGCTTGGTGGCCGAGAGGTGGTGAACCCATCTGGTAGTCCGGACAGCCAGTCCACTTGCAATCCCTTGATCGATCACCGACGAGATGTTTCTGATCACATTTCCACACCGGAGAGCCGAAGATGTCAAGGCGAACGTATAGGTTGTAGATATCGTCGCACTCGAAGCTGAGAACCTTGACGTGAAGGGGCCACCTGGAAACGGCCTGAAGTCAGCAAGGAACGAAGAAGATGAGAACAGACGGAGCACAAGAACAATCACGACAACGCAATTCATGGAGATGCGAGTGCGCTTTTCCTCCGAATCAGGGACGTTGTAGTTGAGGAGCCAGGGGAGATTGAGGCCGCGAGGGGGTTCGGGGAGGGAGAAGGTTGCGGTTGTCTGTTGCTTGGAAGAAGTTTTGGAAGAAGATGTGCCACCGTCGGAGCTGCTTGAAGGAGCGGCCTTCTATTTAAGCGTGCTCCTGAAGTGCCGGAGAACTTGGTGTTCCTCAATAGGTACTGCATTAGTCGTTGCCTCAAGAGCGCGATGGTGCTCACCTGCAAACTGGTAGAACGCCAGAACCAAGTGTTGTTCCTCGTCCGAGCGAAGGAGGCGAGCGGCTTGGGGAAAGAGAAGAAAGTGGCAGGTGGGATTGGATATTAAGCACGAGTCTGCATTCACCGGGAATTCCATGCTGCTGCACCTGCCTGCGGCCTTCCTTCTAGAGATACCAAAAGCACAAAAAGTGTGGCACAAGGCCGGTTTGAACCTCCGGGTGTGGCAATCAAGTTGGGCACGAGGACCGCAAAGTGGCCGTACAGCTCTCACAAGGCTCTCACCAGCTACACCACTGGGGATTGATGGAAAGTGTGGCATTCCTGCCTGTTGTATGGGAAGGTGGTGGTGCATGGGACCATGAGCCAACTCGGACCCCACCGCGCAACGCTTTCTATCGCGGGCCATCACCCACCTTCCTATGGGATCATAGGCCAGTAGACAGGCGGTAGATATTTGAGCCGCTGGCGTAGGTAGGACCCCAACCCCAGGCGGCTTCCACCCCCCGCCATGAGCAAGACGCCCTTCATGATCAAAACCTCCGTCCCGACTGTGAGGTTTTCTGCCCCCCTGGGAGCCTGGATAAGCCAGGCCTTCGGGAGAGGGTCTTCTGTAATTTTGGGTTTTGAACTCGACCTTGGGAAGGAATGCGAGATGCAAGGCCTTTATACTGGACGGTGTTCCAGGCCAGAAAGTTGCAGTCAGTCAAGTTCACCAATTGAGATGACGGGAAGAAAAGAGACCCTTTGCGGTGACTTTCCCGTGT
The DNA here is from genome assembly GCA_020746995.1 of Plectosphaerella cucumerina. NCBI lineage: Eukaryota > Fungi > Ascomycota > Sordariomycetes > Glomerellales > Plectosphaerellaceae > Plectosphaerella > Plectosphaerella cucumerina. Next base: position 2,174,108 of record JAGPXD010000005.1, on the reverse strand, counting down.
TCGAGCATCACCCGACTTTCACCTTTGCTAGAGGAATTGAAGATGGTCGAATGAGGGGACCTGCCGATTGACCTGCCGCGTCGGTTGACCTGCCGCGTCGGTTGACCTGCCGCGTCGGTTGACCTGCCGCGTCGGTTGACCTGCCGCGTCGGTTGATATGCTGTCTCTGAGGAGATCTTGCTGGCTGTACAGATACGCGCGGTTAAGTACTAGGCTACTGCGGTTGTAAGTACCAGGATAGCACCTTGCAGTGACCTGCAATGCGACTTTCGTTCATCGCGTAATATCAGAACGGCGGGACCAGAACCACAATTCTCCAAGTACTATGCATACGAGTTCGAAAGTTGCACGAGCCTCACACTGACCAAGACCCAGATTCGAGCACCAAGAGTCCCTCTGGTCTGGATTCTACGATAAGAATGGTGGATCAGTCGTGGCAGATCACCTCTGTCACATGCAGTCAACTGGTTGACCCGCAACAATCCCCTTTTCCTCGTGGGCGAAGCCTCCAAATGGTGGATCACCGAAGCTTGACTATCTGGGCTGCTGAAACATGATCTCAGGTTGCCACTGCATGGTTGTCGCACACCATCAGCTTGTCGACTTCGCACTCCTGGGCAAAACAGACAGCGGCGGCGGGACTATCTCGGTACGTTGGCGAGGCACAAATTTCGACCACCAGACAGCTCGAAAAGGCCCGGCTGGTCAGAAGGAGTGCTCAATTGCGCCTGATGCATGTCGATGGGTCGCGGAGACTTGACTCCTTGGTGGCCAAGTGACCCAGGAGGAGAGCAACGTTCCCTCGCCCAAGACCTCGCCATGTGACGCTGGCCCATACAAAACGCCGAGAGAACATGCCGTCTGGATCAGGACCAAGACCCTAATGAAGTCGAGGCACGAAAGACCGCTTCATTTGGTCTGGCCACCGCGCCACCGCGCAGGGGCAGGCGCGGAGTCCCGTCCGACTAGACTGGAATGAGGATCCCGAAATCTCTGGTGCAGGTCTTTGAGCTCTGTCAAATTCAAATTTCCATGAAAAGAGTCGGAAAATCGGACTACGGCAGTGGTGCCCAGGCGCCAGTCTTACGCAACCGACAAAAGGGCAGCCACGGTGCTGACGAGTCACATCGGTCCCATGACCAGAAGACAAGACGGACGAGGGCTTTGGTCATTAGTAGGATCAGGCGGGGAAGGTCTTGGTCCGCATCTGGGCCTTGTCCATGGAATTGAAGGCTCTGAGGGAGTCAGGGAGAGAAGGATGTGTCGAAAACGCTACGGTGGAGACCAAGATGAGGGGAAAACGAACCCTTGGAGATGGCCATGGTGGCACTTTGCAACTCCGACAGCCTGATGCCAGGGGGGCACAGTTGGACTTGTCTCGCATGTCGCAGGCTGGCAGTAAACTCGAGAGAATAGCGCCTCTGGGCAGCATGGCGAGGCAGTGACGGGATCCGCATCCTGCGGAAACTCTTGGCAAGGGTCATCTGCAGGTTCTCAAAGCCTGAGAGCAGCCTGTTGATGACATCAGTGAGGCATTGGGGACGCGGATACGGCCCTGATCGGAGCCTGCTGCAGGCGTGCGCGGAGATGCCTTGGTCGCGGGGCATCTGGGCGAGGGCGATTCAGGGTAGAGATCTGGGGGAAACAGGCAAGACAGGTCAAGTCGGATCTCTGGTGGCGCGATCAGATGTCAGGTTGTTGGAGGTGAGAGGCAGGGAGGCGCAAGGGGGTGTACTGCGAGGCTCTACCGTCCAAAACGCTAGCGTGGAGTCGTCTGCCGGCCTGCAGGGTTGGACATGCCCTTGCCGCCGGGCGAATACGTACAATAGCGGACAAGATCGAGATGATCCCTCGTGTGGGCGCTTAGCCTTGGCGTGCTTGCGAGGCTTCGGGGCCTTGTGCTTGGCGCAGTTGGACGTCGAACAGAGGCGGCGGCTGTCGTTCACGGCACCGGTAAAATGTGACAAGCCGCCGAGCCTGTGCCCAGTCGGCGGTATTGAAGGGCGGCCGCACCCTGGAGACCCTTGTTGCGGTGGTCGCGTGTCTTGGTCTGTCAGAGTGGAACAAGAGGTGGGCTCTCTCGACAACACTGAAGACTGTCAATGGGTTGGCGCATGCTGCAGAGTCCCTTTTCTATGCTTCGGTCTCCGGGCGCTCACATTGTTCGTATGTTGGCGTTGCTGCTGTCGTACTGGTGCTGCGAATGCTGTGAGCGGCGGCGCAGGGGTGGAAAGGTCATCGAGATGGGCGTTGCGCCACGGAGCAAGTGCCGGCATGGGGGCACCCGGAGCCGACCACCATCGGGCGCAGGACGGCCAGGGTTGACTTCGAGCGGGCGTTGGAGCGAGGTTGGCGGTGGGAGAGGAGGAACGGATGTCGTCGGGGATAGCGGATGACATCGGCCAAGATGAGGCCGATGCGGTTCGTCCGCTGAGAGCGGCTCTTTACGCTCTTGGCGGGTCCACCGACCCACTCTCCGGCCGGTCAGTGGCACCTTCCACTGCATCCTGATTGTTCCTTCCGCGTCTCTACGACCTCGAGTGCTCTTTCCTTCTTTGCGCTCTTTCTGCCTGTAGGTATGCGACGGCTGGTTGATTGGCTGATGTCTGGCTACCGTATTAGCCAGATTGACCGTCAGGAAGTGCTTCACATTGCATCCAGCGTTTTTCGGCAGGCACGACCCCTCCAAGGTGGAGACCGCTCATCTTTCCCTCTTCCCATCATGCGTCGCTGACGTCGCTTGACCAACGACGTGACATCTCCTTCTCACTGCATTTCTGTGTCATCCCACGACCAGGTACGAAAGTGTCGCCTCACAATCATCGTTCGTGACGGAGAAAACCCAGCTGGAGGCGACGATTACCCGCACTCCATGTCGCCCCCTTCCCTGCCCGTAACACAGCTCTTACCCGATGTTCTCCGAGTCCACTTCAATCCCGACCTCGAACTCGAACTCGAACTCGAACTCGACCGACCGACCGCCCGTTCGCCATATGAAAACCGCAGATCCCTTACCGCAACTCCACCCAATATTTCCTCCCCCGGCACAGGCCCCTGTTTTCTCTGCGCCCAGCCGCACCTCACGATGACCTGCGGCCTCTCATTCGTGGCCTGTAGGTTCCCATGACGTCTGCCGCTCACGCCGTGCCGCCGCCGGACGTGTCTTGGCGAGCGAGCGGGAGCCGCGCCGCAACCTTACTCTCACCTTTAAACTGATCCACCGGAGAAACCCTGGCCAAGCTGGCTTATTCGGGATGCCGCCGCCACGCCGCTCTTCGGCCGGAGGCTAGAAGGCTTGCAAGTCTGGAGGCCGGCCGGCCAGCCTGGCCCGCGCGGGGAGACGGTGCTTGTTGCCACTACACAGCAATCAGCCAACTGGACCATCTTGCCATCATAGCTTTCAAGGAAAAGGCGAGGCTCCCTCCAAATAATTAGCCTCAAGGTCCTAACGCTTGGCAGCCCACATCGGTCTTCCTCCTTTGTCAAAAAGTGCATATCGCCTGGTCAGAACACCAACACCAACACCAAACCCCCCACATCTCGACCGGTTGGCACCTCGCTGAGGCCGATGTCCAGAAAGACTGGAGAATCCAAGACCTCGCTGCAGGGCCTGCTCGATAGGGCGTCATCTGAAAAGTCTCGGCAGCATGTTCCCACTCTTTCCTCACCTCGTCCAGGTCTCGCTATACCCAGAACACCACCGTTTTCAAAGCTGCAATGTCGTCACACCAACAGCGAACCCCCCCTCGGCTCAACCCCCTTTACTTTCACGCTCCCAAGAGCCCACCACACGCCCGCACATCTACCCACACAACCCAAAACTCCTGTCCTCGCCTCTTGGCTCGCCGCCCCTGGGGAACACCACACGGTTGGTCCACTTCCCCATGCTCCACTGGACTTGTTTCTCTCGGGGTCGTCGCCGTCGTCGCACGGCCAGCCCGCCACCCCTGAACCACATTATGCTGGGCTGAGGGGGTAGACTTCTTTAAAAGTCCACCAGCCCTCCACGGAATTCGAGATTCCTCTCTTCTCCTCATCCCACATGTCTCTTGCTGGGCCTTTTCGGTTGACGGTCATCTTCACCCCACTTCCCCAGTCCCTCTTATACCCAGACCCCCTTTTTGCCTACTGATCGACCTCCACCACTATGCCTCCCCCACGGGTTGACGACGAGGCACCGCACACGGATGTCACAAACGACAACCCGCGCAACCTCGTTCGCGATGGCGGCAGCAGCAGCAGCCGGAGTAGTCTCACCCACAATGGCGGCTCTGCCCCGACTGTAACCGACAAGGGCGGCCTCAACAACGACTTCAACAACGGCATCAACAACGGCGTCAACAACAACGATCACCGTCCCAGCACAGTTGGCGCTCTGCTCAACAACCCCCTCGTCGGTCTCACGGAGCAGGAGTTGCTCGCTGATGTCGACCTTTTCCTTGAGGAGAAGGGTCTCCAGGAGCACCGCGACGCCTTCCAGAGGGGCGCCCTCGTTGCTCAGGTTCAGAACCAGCCCGGTGCCTTCGAGAACATCGCCACGCTGTCCGAGGACGAGAAGGAAGTTCTCCGCAGGGAGCAGACTCATCGCTGGAGCCAGCCCTTCATGATGTACTTCCTGTGCACCCTCTGCGCCGGCTCTGCCATTGTTCAAGGCATGGACCAGTCCGCAGTCAACGGCGCCCAGTACTTCTACTTCCGAGAGTTCGGCATTGAGGATCCGGATCAATACGCTAGCATCCAGGGTCTCATCAACGGCGCCCCCTATCTCTGCTCCGCCGTCATCGGCTGCTGGACCAACCCCATTCTGAACCGCTTCCTTGGCCGTCGCGGCACCATCTTCGTCAGCTGTGGCATGTCTGTCATCACCGGAATCTGGATGGCCGCCGCCGACACCTGGGTCAATCTCCTGATTGCTCGCCTTGCCCTGGGATTCGCCATTGGCGCCAAGTCCTCCACCACTCCTGTCTACTCGGCCGAGTCCACCCCCAAGGCCATCCGCGGCGCCCTCACCATGATGTGGCAGATGTGGACCGCCTTTGGTATAGCTCTCGGCACCATTGTTGGTGTCGCCTTTGCCAACGTCACCACCTTCGGCGAGGACACCCAGTGGCGCTGGATCATGGCCTCCACCTCGGTCCCGCCCCTGATCGTCATGCTGCAGGTCTACTTCTGTCCTGAGAGTCCCCGCTGGTACATGGAGAGGGGTCGTTACACCGACGCCTTTAAGTCGGTCTGCCGCCTGCGCTACACTCACGTCCAGGCCGCCCGCGACATGTACTATGCCTACAAGCTCCTGCAGATCGAGGCTGCTGAGCGCGAGGGCCACAAATGGACCGACTTCTTCACCGTCCGCAGGAACAGGCGCGCCGCGCAGTCTGCCTGGTTCGTCATGTTCATGCAGCAGGTCAGTCACGAAGCCTATCATTGTCATTTGTTTCAGGTAACACTAAGGCTAACACATGATCTAGTTCTGTGGTGTCAACGTCATCGTCTACTACTCGATGCTCATGTTCCAGAACGCGGGCTACGGCCGGGACCAGGCGCTTCTTGCGACCATGGGAATGGGTCTCGTCAACTGGATCTTCGCTATCCCGGCTGTCTACACCATCGACACTTTCGGACGCCGTAACCTTCTGCTCGCCACCTTCCCCTGCATGGCTGCCTGTCTCTACTTCACGGGCTTCTGCTTCTTGATTTCGGACGACAACCTGCGGCCGCCCCTTATCATCTCGGGCGTCTTCGTCTTCATGGCCTTCTACTCGCCCGGAGCAGGCCCTGTTCCCTTCACCTACTCGGCTGAGGCTTTCCCGCTCCACTACCGCGATATTGGCATGTGCAGGTAAGTTCGGAATCTTTTCCAAATTAAGTGAGAGGCAAGCTGACAAGTCTTCTAGTGCAACTGCAGTGACATGGGGCTTCAACTTCATCATCTCTTTCACTTGGCCCATGATGAATGCAGACCTCGGCGACACGGGAGCTTTCAGCTGGTACGTTCCGATGCTACACGATACTTTTGAGATTGCTTCTGACATACAGGGTCTAGGTATGCAACGTGGAACCTGATAGGATGGGTCACGGCGTACTTCTTCCTCCCCGAGACGAAGAACCTCACCCTCGAGGAGCTGGACGCCGTCTTCAGCGTCCGCAACCGCGACCACGCCCGCTACTACCTCCAGAAGTTCCCCTGGTACATCAAGAAAAACATCTTCCGCCAGGACGTGGCCCCCATGCCTCCCCTGTACGCTGTCGACGACTCGCTCCCCAGCGAGAAGCAGTACGAGCCAACCGCGATGACTTCGCACAACGAAGGCGTCGTTGGGGGCCGCAACAACAGGGGCAACAACGGCTTCGTTGACGCGTCACACACCGGCTTCGCTGGTGCTGCTAGCGGCGCCGGAGGTTCGGGCAACTAGAAGGAGATTGGGCCATGCTCCGTCCGGTTAGTCTGACCTGCCAGACACTATCTCAAGGAAGAAAGGGCTCTTGATTTGTCTTGTTAGCTCTTGTCTTCAGAGTGTTACCTTGGAGATGTACATGAATGTTTATGCGCCACGGCGTCAAAGATACCTCTTGCGTTGAAGGATTCGGTCTCCTTGCTAGTTTTAGTGGTTGGATTACTCAAGATATTCCATCTTGTCGCATTGTTCCACCTCATGGCCGTTCAACAAGTTTGAATAGTGACGAACTATGTATGAAATCCTCTACATCACAACAGCTCCAACCTGTGATGTTTGTCTTGTTGCAAGAAGACAAGTAGTCGCAGACGAAGGTTCGGTGGAAGAGGACATGAAGGATACCAATGCAGCTGGAAGAGCGAGTTATTGAGGATGCATGTGCCATCTGAACCCTGTATTCTGTAGAATCAAGGTTCAGCAAATTTCCCAGTCTCCCAGCGAGGCACATTTATGTATGTTCCTGAGTGAAACTAGCAGACCAGCTGAACAACTAGATACATGTGCAGCCATAAGACATGGTAGATCACCTCAGCAGCTGCCTACTGGGCCACCGGGCACCCTAAAAGAATGTGTCAGCCTTTATCACATTAACCAACATCAGTCTGGGAGAACATACTCGTATGACGTAGGGATGGGCCAGTAAAGGTTCGCAGCCAGGCCGGGATCGCTCAGGCTGTACGCTCCGGGGAAGCTGAGCAGGCCTGCGGGCTTGTACGAGCCAGAACCGCCGGAGACGTTGATCTGGGCGCAGCTCAGGCTGAACACAAATGTCAGTACCTTGTTTCTTCTCGGGGAAAGGGGACGTACTAGAACTGAGGCGCGCCAGTGGTGTGAAGACCGATATGCTCGACACGGAGGAGGTACTGTCCATCCTCGAGACATTCGGGGAGATCAAAGTCAATGGTGGGGGATTCTGTTCATCATCAGCTGGATTTCTTTCCCCTGGAAGGTGAAGACGTACGCATGGTAGGCCAGACGAGACCAGAGGGCGTCACGTCGGGAGCGTCCTGCCAGAACTTGAACCATACGGCGCCCTTGCCGTCAAAGTCGGCGGCGTCGACGCCTTCGGGGACGCGGGCGAGGTAGGCGATTGCCGGACCGGGATGGAAGATGGCTGGGCTGGAGGTGACGGCTGGGGGGGTGTTAGGGAAGATGGAATAGGGCCTGGTCAGGGAGAAGACTTACAAACTGTCGCGCCGGCCTGGGCGTTGAGGGTCGTGGCGCCGTGACCGTCAGGGCTGAGCTCGTAGCAGGTCAGGAGCTCGGAAGTGACGTCCTCGATGGGGCCGTGGGTTTCGAAGTTTGCCGTCTGGCGGATGATCTGCCAGTCCGAGGTGCTCTGGCCGTCGATCTCGATCTGGCGGAAGACATCTTTATCTCGTCAGTACTTGACTTTTTGATAGATAGACGGAAGCAGGGTATAGTACAGTGGGCAGAGGCAGCAGATGCCAGGGTCAGGAGGGTGGCGGCGGACTTCATGGTGAGATCGTCAGGGGGAAATCTGATGGGCAGAGATATCGTCGCTACTGTCAAACACTGAGGCTTCGCTGTCGTTCTAATAGTACAAATCCTTCTTCTCAAACACACGCTCGGGAAGCGCTCATCTTATACAAGTCGGTCGTTCCGCTCCCATCCTCCGCGTGTTCCCAATCGGGCAACTCGACATCCAGGGGGCAGTTCATTTACTACGGACAACACCCTACCCCTCCGCCCCGTCCGTCTCGGCATTCATATGGCGGCGGCCCGCAGACCACTGCCGCGTGCTTCTTTGCGGGGTACAGAGAATAAAAAAACAAGAATCGGTGGGCGTCTGCTGGGTCGACGGGGTGTCGCTGCCAAGGGTCCTGATCGTGGGGGCCTGCGTCTGACGACTCATCGTGTCGGTAATATATATCCATGAAGCTCGTAAGCCTTGAAAAATGTCCCAATCCCGCCGTGTCGGCCTTGGTCCGAAGCGGCGTGACCTGTCGCCGAGACATACATGTTAATTGACATCCACCCCCGTGCACGCGCTGAGGTGGCCGACTTACTTGGACAATCAGTGAGCACCACACATCCATGACTCGGACTCTCACATCTCTACGTCCTCCTCATCGGCATAGCGGCGTTGTCAGTCAACTCTCATGCTCAGTGACGTCGATAGCCATACTGACGAGGTTGCCCACGAGCATCTCCACGTCCGCATCCGAGCCACCGCTCCTCGACCGCGACTTCGACGGAGACACAGGCACCCCCTGAGTACGTCTCCAGTGCCTCGACGTCTTGGCCGGCGCGTAGTAGCCCGCCCTCGCCCATCCCCGGGACATAGCCGACTCGAGGCGCAGGCGGCCGGGAGGCGTGTGCGGCCTCGCCTGCATCCGGTCCGCGGTCATCCTCCGCTTCTGGCACCGCTGGTTCTCCGCCGTCCGTACTGGGACGATCACGTGGGCGTCCTCCATCTCGTCGTCGGCCTGCTCTCCCTCGACTGGCACGAGGAACGTCTTCAGCCATGTCGCCGCCGCTTGTGGATCGAGAGCCTTGTCGAAACGGTCGATCCTGTAGTCGAGGGGCGACTTGCGGGCGCGCGGGACGATGCGGAAGAACTTGCGGTTGGAGTTCTTGTAGGCCCTTCGAGCGGCGAGGAGCTTGAGGCACACTTCCATGATGATGTTGACTGAGACCTCAGCGTTCGCAGCCCAGGAGACCACGTTCCTGACCTTGAAGAAGAACTCTTCAGCGCTGGTCTTATTGACATCGACGTCTACGGCCATAGCGTAGCATTTCTCCAAGAGCTCAACGAGTGCCCGCTCAAGCCTTCCCTCGGGCCAGTTGATCGGATCGCCGTTGGAGTCATACTGCTCAAGTGCTTGGCATAGGTCTCCTGCATCCGAGGACCTGTCGAGCACCTTGTCGACACTACCTTCGGTGCCCCAGAGCAGGCCGGTCTTCGGCATGTTAGCCTGGAGGAAGGAGAGGCGGCGACGTCCACGAATGTTGGCGGGTTCCTCAATGGAGGTAAGAGTGAGCTTCCTCTTGGTCGACATGCTGGTCTTCTGTCTCTGTTATTATCTTCAGACCTTGTATGATGACTCTGTCTTGGACGGGCTGTCTTGACTTACAAGAGCGTATCTGGAATCAAGCTGTGTAAGTCGTGCCGATGAAGTTTGTCGATACACCCTGTCTTGTCGAGGTGTACAAAAGATGAAAGCTTCTCGAATACCATACACGTATCCCTGCTGAGATGAAGGTGATGGTGATCAATACAGGATCCGATCCAAGCGAACAGGCGATGGAGCTTGGAGCAAACTACTTCTGCTGTGCAGGTGAGACTTTTGGAGCTGCCCTTGTGGGTGAAGGCGAAAGAGACGAGGTTGAGTTTTCTTCAGGCGCCCACAAAGAAGCAGGAGTGGTGGCTTCCTTCGGGCTGGCGCCCCTTCTGTTTGCCTCCTGCCGTATGCCCGCTGGGGTGACTTCGGCCTCAGTCCCAGGGACAGCCTGGGCCTCCTTCCGAGCCACGCCAAAGAGTGGGCGGCCCGCGGGCCTCAAAACCCAAAGCCTCACCCAAGAAGGCACGCAGATTCACTGGGCTCTTGCCCGGGCCGCCTGGGTGGGAAAAGGGGCTGGCAAGGGCGAAGAAGGGTTACTTAGGGATACAGGTAGGATCAAGATACAGCCCAAACGCCACCTCAGTCAAGGCACATCACATCACCAAAGAACGTCAACTGCCATAACACATGATTCTTCGTATGCATACTGAAGCTATGAAAAGGGGAGCACGGGTGGGAGGCACATTAGGGCCCGTGTCCTCGACGCCGTGGCCTGCCTTGCAGGTCCGCCGTCAACACAATGTCTATCGCTGAAGCCCTTGCTTCAGTTTGTCCGCACGAGAGGCCTCTGCCGCAGACCCGGATTTTCCTTCGACGCCTTTGCCTGCCGCTCCTGAGCAGATATCTGGGCGCCATCATCATCACAAAAACATAAAACCCCACCGACTCACCCTTTACAGGGTGCCGAGGCCGAGGTGCTCGGGGTCGGCCTTGACGATGCGCAGGGTGTTGGTGTTGCCCATGCCGCCCTTCCAGCCCTGGACGACGACGACGGTGTCGTTCTTGCTCAGGACGCCGAGGCTGACGGCGTTGTTGATACCCCACTTGATGCGGCGGTCGACATCCTCCTGCCAGTTGACCTTCTCAAAGTCGGGCTTGGACTCGGGGAAGAAGAAGGGGTAGACACCACGGTACAGGTGGCTGAAGCGCGAGGTGGGGGCGCTCCTGGTGACCATGAAGATGGGGCAGACGGGGCGGTACTTGGACAGAAGGCGGGCCGACTCGCCCGAGGTGGACAGGACGATGATGCCGCCGGCGTTGAGGTCGAGGGAGGCGCGGACAGCGGCCATGGCGCACGACTCGACGACGGAGACGGGACGACGGACCAGAGTGCACATCTCTTCAAAGTGCGAAACGTAGGGGATCGTGTTCTCCGCCTTGAGGCAGGCCTCGTGCATCTCCGAGACGGCCTCGTTGGGGTAGCTGCCCTTGGCGGTCTCGCCGGAGAGCATGACACAGTCGGCGCCGTCAGTAATGGCGTTGCCGACGTCGCTGATCTCGGCGCGGGTGGGGCGGGGGTTCTTGATCATCGACTCGAGCATCTGGGTGGCGCAGATGACGGGCTTGCCGGCCTGGTTGCACATGGCGATCATCTTCTTCTGGGCGGCGAAGACCTCGGCGGCGGGAATCTCGATACCGAGGTCACCACGGGCGACCATGACACCGTCGGTCTCCTTGAGGATCTCGGCGAAGTTGTTGAGACCCTGGCGGTTCTCGATCTTGGCGATGATCTGGATGTGCTTGCCCTCCTCGCCGAGGACCTTGCGGATGTCGGTGATGTCCTCACCGCGACGGATAAACGACGCGAAGACCATGTCGACGTTGTTCTTGACGCCGAAGCGCAGGTCGTTCTTGTCCTTCTCGGACAGGGCGGGCAGGTCGACATCCGTGTTGGGCAGGTTGACGCCCTTGCGGGACGAGATGAAGCCGTTGTTGCGGGCGCGGACCTCGACGGTCTTCTCATCGACGATCTTGAGGACCTCGAAGGCGAGGACACCATCGTCGACGTAGATGATACGGCCGGGCTCGATGACCTTTGTGATGTTCTTGTAGTCGACGTAGCTGGGGCGGTTGTCAGCCTTGGCGTCGCCCGATGGAGGGGGAAGGCGGGGTGGTACTTACACGTTGTCCGTGTCGCAGGCGGTGGCGTACTTCTCGTCGGTGGTGAAGTTGAGGACCTTGCCGGCGGCGAGGGGCAGGTCGGCGTCGTCCTTGGTGTTGCCGGTACGGATCTCGGGGCCCTTGGTGTCGAGGGCGATGGCGACCTGACGGCCAGGCTGGGCCTTCTCGGCGGCGCGGGCGTTGTCAATGACGGTCTGGTGATACTCGTAGCTGCCGTGCTGCGGGAGGGGTTAGCCTAGGAGCTCTGACGGACGATAAGGAAGTAAAAGACGGAGGATGGGAACGTACGGAGAAGTTCATGCGGACAACGTTGAGACCGGCCTTGCGCAGGGCGTTGATGGCCTCGACGGAGTTGGTCTTGGGGCCGATGGTGCAGATGATGGAAGAGCGGCGGTAGTTCTTCTCGGGCTGGTAGGCGGTGTCCAGGTTGGCGAGCCAGGAGATCTTGCCGCCGACGGCGAGGTGCTCCTTAGCGGTGGCAGCCATTGTGATGGTGGTTGTTGGGTGTGAGGGGTGTGGTGAGGTGGGAGAGAGAAGCGGCGGCGGTCGGACTTGAGAATGCCCGCAACTGCTGCTTGAAGAGGGGAATACCTAGAGGATGACTAGGGTACACAGGTAGGCTGTAGATGACAGTCGATGATGAGGAAGATGGGGGGAGGGGAGATGTATGTTGGTGGATGAGTTAGTTGGCAGACGAAGGGAGGAGGGATGCCAGGGCGAGGCTTTTTGTTGCGAGGGGCGGGATGAGAGAAAAAAAAGTAAAACGGTCGGGTCGAGAACCTGACACGGCGAAGCTGGAAGCTGCCCCTCCTCAATTGGTGTTTTTGCTGGGCTGGGCGCGCCTGCCACTGCTCGCACTGCTGCCCCCCCGCCGCGCCGGACAACGGACGGCGGCTCAAGCTCCCAGGTTCCCCTCCATCCAAACCTGGCCAGCTTGCAAGGTTCAAAAAGCCCCGCCACCGCTGCAGGGCTCTCTCACCCCCACCTCACCTCACTGGACCTGGGTCTCCTTCAGAAGCTGCTCCTGTTGCTCCTGCCTGCTGCTGCTGCATCCCGGGCGGTGAGGTCCCGTTTCGCGTGCGTGCATCCATCATCCATGCCAGGCAGCGGCGGGAATATAGGAAACCCCCACCAGAAAGGCCGACGCTCCTGCACGACCGGACAGGTACGTGAGGTCGTGGCTGCGGTGGCCTGGTGGCACGGTTGGAGGCCATTCCAGCGTGTCTCAGGGTCCTCCCGCGCTGTTGAGCTCGCTAAATCCAGCCCAGTCCAATCCAGGCGCAGGCAGGAGCACTGTCCCGGCCGGCCCGACTGGGTCGTTCTAGCGTGCCAGGTGGACCGTCGTCCAATGACGTGTCATGGAAATTTGTCCTGCGGCGAATGGCAGCCGTGATAAAGTGAGGGTTGAAGGAGACGTCCCGCGTCTGGGAACTCCGATCAACGGGGCAAGGTTGGCCGGCGGCGATTGAGATGCCCATTTGCAACTTTGCGGCATTTCGCCTCATGTCCTCCTCTTTTTTTTCCCCTTCGCCGGGCGGGTCCCTCTCCTTCACCTCCTCCGTGTGTCGGGTTTCGCCTGAAGCCGTGGGCGGGCGCGCGCTCGTCTTCCCTGAATAGAACAGGTCGAAGCGTCGTGCGCGCGTCCGACCCGACCGACCCCCTGGTGTCGATTAAAGCCTCAAGTTGTGAAAAAAAAGGCCCTCAACAAACCACGCGCCGAGGGTCGAGCACCGCCCGGCTGGGAGCTCCGTCATTGCTCAGTTGTCCAACCGGGAAAGGTGCTGTCAAGGCGTGGAGGAATGCTCGACCCACGCTGGTGACCACACGAATGATGGTGCGTCGATAACGTCGAGGTGATCCCCCACCAAAGACACTGGAGGGGAGAGGGAGCTCGGGCCATCTCATCGACACTGGAACACTGAAGAGTTGGAGCTGCCTGCCAAACCACGTGATCCGGCTTGGTCGGGACTCCAGCTCCCGCGGGGTCCATCGCGGCCCTCCACCGCCCAGCGGGGCTGTCGCACGTGCGCTGGATCCATTCGTCGGCCAGGCTGAAACTCCACCTCCTCAGGAAGCTGCTGACTGGCTCAGGCGCTGGAGCTGTTGGTGTCTCGTGCCTCCACCGTCGAATCGTGCCGTCGTGGTCCCTGCAGCAACCCCAAACCACCAAGCCGCCCATTTCGACCTTCATCGCCCTGTCGTCTTTGTCAGCCCAAACCCCTTCAAAGACGCTATTCTTATCGGAGACATCGAGGTTTCGAGATCGACCGACGACGAAACTGCCCATCGCCCGCACCTCCAGGAGAACTCACCGCCCGAACCGCCCGCACGAGGCTCAACTTGCACACTTACACGCAACAACACCGCCGAACCTCCCGCCCACAATGGTACGTCCGCCCGCTCTCCCGACGGACGGCCGGGCTTCAGCGGCTCCGCTGGGCCTGTTCCCTCTGCCGCTGTCGCTTTCGCCGTCTTAACTCGGGCGGTAGCTCCTCAACCTGCTGACTCTGGGGCTCTGGTCGAAGCTGGGCCGTCTGACACACTACGCCGTCGATGCGGTCCTCAGTATGTTGCCGCCTTTTTCTTCGTGGTTGTCGCTTGTTTGCTGACGATGTTCTCTCCCAGTCTCGACCGTCCTCGCGGGTATGAAGCGTTCGACCGGCTTGACGTGAGTTGCCATGTCTCCCCTCATCGACCACCGCTGTGTCTGTCGCCCATCTGCTGCCCAGCCGACTGACGCATGCCCCTGTGGGAATACCCAGGCCTAGTTTCAAGACCGACAGAGCCTCTGGCGAGAACAAGGACATGAACAAGTGGATCGACAAGTACCTGGGCGTCGGCGAATGGGTCATGGACCAGTCGGTCGCCATCGCCAGCTCCAGCGGCTGGTTCGAGCGCACCAGGTAGATGAGGACGTGTTGGACGGACGTGTCGAGGTCCTCGAGGGACGTTGTCGTGTCTTTCATGACCCTGGCTGAAGAGAGGGCGGGAAGACGCCCTTCCTGTCCTCCTCTTGGCTCAGGCGGTGGTCGATTCTCCCCTCAGATCCCATCTCTCGGGCTGATCGCGGGGTGCGCCGGGCAATACCGGCTGGCTCGTGATCGTGTCCATGCTCTCGGCTTCGAGTGCCTCTTCGCTTTACAATGACGGCGTTTCTGGTTTCTGTCGGGCTTGCGTGTTCAGCACTCCGGCCGCGGGTCGATTTTTCTGCGGCCTATATACCCCCCACGAGGGAATTAAAAAGAAAAAAGAAAGATTTCCCAGAAGCGACTTCCCCCTCCAGTGTTCCGGCCGTCTGAGGAATGACTGGGCCTCGTGACGAGGTGCCCCGACGATTTTCCCGCCGACCGTGCTCCACTCTCGGGATTATTTTGGGCGAGAGTGCGATTTCACCCCCATAGCCGAGGTTACCGACAACACCGACTAACGACACTACAGGCTGAACGATACGCATAGGGAAAGTAAGATGTGAGAATTGATATCGTTCGCCTTGCTATCTGCGGGTATCAAACGCTACTTGTACACACTGCCGGACCAGATAATACAAGTCATACAAGGACTGCCGCTGAGGCCAGGCACCTCAAGTCCAGTCAAATCCTCCATGTCAACGGCGAGAGTCGGACTCGGAATCGGGGTCATGCTCAGCAAGAAACTCGGGAGGAGGATCGTTGCTGCTGCTTTCGCGGCGAAACAGAGGCGGCGTGCGCTTCTTCGTTTCGCTCGGAGACGGCTCGTCCTGTTCGTCGTGTGAGTCGTGGGCGCCAAGAAGGTCTGAAGGGACCTCGTTGTCGCTCTCTGACGGGGGATAGTAGCCGGGCTTGTCCCCGCCATCGTCCTTCTCGGCGTCCGACTTCTGACTCTGCTGTCGCGTCGACTTGTCCTCCTCCTTCGTCTCCTCCGTGTCCTGCGAGCTCAGCACCTGGGTTGCGTCAATGCCCAAGCTCCGCCGCAACACGCTCTCGGCTTCCTGGAATGCCTCTAGCTCTGCGCCCACGGCACAGATGAGGAGGTTCCAGTTGTTCTCCTCGGCCTCCTTGAGGTGGTTGTCCAGCTCCCTAATCACCTCTTCCATGTGTGATAGCTGTGCCTCCATGATTTCCCCGGGGGGCGACGTCCCGTCTTTGCTCTTCCCCTTTGTGCCGCCGTTCATCAGGCTGCGGAGACTGGCCTCGAAGTCGCTGACGAGCTTGATGGACCTCTGCCATAGTTCAGAGCCTCCCTCGAGGGCTTCCCGGTCCTTGTTGACCTGTTTCCTGCGCGCTTCGAGGATCCGCAATTCCCCTTCCCACCACTCAACTGCCATGTCCACCGTCCGCCGCTCCGGGATGAGCTTCAGGAAGTCCTCGCCGGTCATGAAGTCAGTTGGGGACGTCACGCCGCTCTGGTCGTCTTGAAGGTCTTGGGCCAACGCCTCTGTATCCAGGGGCTCGATGCGTGGCCGACGAACCAGGGCTTCCAGCTCCCCTTCAACTTCGCGCAACGCACCCTTGTACCCGCTCAGGCCCGCCTCCCGACGATTTCTGACGTCGTCCATCTTGCGCCCAAGCCAGCGTCGGCGGTTCTTCATCCCCGCAAGCTTTTCTTCCATCTCTCGGATTTGTGCGTCAAGTGCATCATGCTGACTGGCAAGGTCTCTAAGCTCCTTAGCAAGAGGCTCTTCGCTCTCGTCCGACAGCATATCCAGTTCGTTTGAGATGCCCTCCTGCTTTGCTGATAGCTTTCTAATAAGCGAGAGAGCCTTTTTCCGTTCGGCGATAGCGGTTCTGAGGTGTGAGTCTTCCTCATACTTGATGTCTGTGAGCGCCGAGATGGCCTTGGTGAGGCCGCTTCGAGCTGCCCGCAAGCCTCGAGGCTTCTGTGGCCTAGGCTGTCGAATTGGTATGACGTTTCCCCTGGCATTGGCACGTGGAGGATTATCCAGCGTGGCCGTCATGCGCGACCTTGAAGAGACTGCAGAATAAAAGGTTGCCGTCGGAGTGCTACTGCCGTCATCGCTGAAGGCGTCAAAGTCGCTGGTGCCAACAGAGGAAGTTGGCCCGCTTCCAGCAACAAGGCTTGAGGCTTGCATATCGAGCAAGTCTTGCAACTCTCGCCCCAGGTTCTTTTCCCGTCGTTGTAGGCTGCGCCAAATCGAGTCGGGAATGTGCGATGATCGCTTTTGCCAGGGGGTCTCAAAGAAGCTGCTCCCAAGCGTTGGCTGAGCATCGAGTTTGCTGCCTAAAACAGATCGGCCACCTCGAGGACTGATCGATGATCGTGCAGGATCCTGGACCATGACGGACCTCGCTATCGGTGGTGGAGGGCCCGCGAAGAAGTGAACGCGCCCCTTTTGTTTTGACGATGACCCGGCCGAGCTAGGCCGGCCTTCGAAGGCGTCCATCGGTGACGGGGACCGGAGAGTAAGACGATCCTTACGTGACTCATTCTCAGATAGGAGCGCCTCCTCGACGTCAGGCGGGAGTTCCTGGAGGTCGTAGTCGTTCGAGTTGCGACGCTTCTCATGAAGCGGCAGCAGCGGACGCGACTGATTCGACATGCGATCGAAAAACGCAGATGTGCGGGAGAAAGGCATGTTTGCCATGGAGCTGCACAAATCTGCACAGTAGCCAGCGATCACCTCGTGTTGTCAAGTGCTAGGTGGCTCAACTAGATGCCCAGACTGAGTGTGGATCGTATAAACGGCCAAGTTGGGGCCAACGATGAGATGTCAGATGTTCGGGTCGTCTTTCTCGTTGCGAAGAGGGAGGAACGATGAGGAAAGATGCCGGATAGATGGCCCAAGGACTTGTAAATCGAAAAACCAAGGCTGGAGGAAGCAAGTAAGCCCCTCTGCACATAAGGAAGCAACAATCCAGGCTGAAGGAGCTCACGAGGGATACCCGTGTCAGATGAGACGAGCTCACGGGAGACGACAGCTCTCACGTCACACGCCCTGGCCGATAAGGCTTCCAGGTGGACGGTACGCTGGCGATAAGCGGTTACAGGGGGAAGGAGAGCTGTGCCCGGGCCTGTGAAAGCAATGGCGTTACATAATCATCCACCCGCCTGGGCATCGGCGGGAAACCCCGCCAAAACCTGACTCGACCTGGCGGGCCGTGGTTCAGCGCCCGATGCACCAACCGGGAAATCCAACCTGCGCCTGACAACAGTCCACACACGAACTGCCAGTCCCTCCCACTCCCAGCCTTGTCACCACCACGCATCTGTCTCCAGCCCCTCAATCGCAGCATCCGCCGTCCGCCTCCCGCGACACTCCTTTGCTGCTGCCCAGACAGCTCGCCGAGGGAGGTCCAGTCACCGCGGCCGTTGAGCCTATTACCGCCCGTCAATCGGTCGCCCTCATCACAGCGACCGAGCCCGCTGACGTGGTCACCCAATTCGAGCTCCCCGCCCCCGGCGACCTTCCGACATTCCTCGACGACCCCGATCTTGTCCCCCTGTCTCACAGTCTGGATTGCCGCTTGCAGCAGGCCCTGAACCGACATTCCACATCCTACTTCACCTCCCTCCGCCAAAGTCGACCTCGTCAACATGAACCCGCAACAACAATTTACCTCCCCCAGGAGGACCGGCACATACAGCTCCCAAGGCGACGAGCTTCATATGCCGCCGTCCGGCATGAGCCACTCCGGGCAGATGTCGCCCAGGGAATACCCTCCCACTGGCGCCGGCCCTCAGATCAAGCTCGACCAGGCCTCGCCAGGGTCTGCCTCGTACCATGGCGGCTCTGCCGTGCCCAACGTCCTGCAACCCGGCGGCATGGGTGGTGGCCGTCCCCCCGCCATGACCGCAAACACTGCGCCCACTCTTCCGACTCAGGCGCAGCAGCAGCCCGACTACGCGTCCTCCTCCAAGCCGCCCACGCTCAACCTGACGCACAGCTATTCCCGTTCGTCTCCAGCCGCGGGCTACGAGGGGCAGTCCTCTTTCTCCCCGTACACCCCGACCACACCCGGCGGCACTGCGGCTCCGTCCCAATTCATGTCGCCTCTCAATGCGCCTGGCTCTCAGAGGAACTTCTCCAACACTCCCTTGGGCCTGGCCGATATCCGGCCCCGCGCCGACTCGAGCATGTCTGAGGGTCTCCCGGGAACCTCTGGGTATGAGCTGGCCAACACCCAGCCGGCTGCCAGCAACTACCTTGCCCCGTGGGCGCTCTACGCCTTCGACTGGTGCAAGTGGGCTCCCCAGGGCAATAGCGCCGGCAAGCTTGCCGTCGGAAGCTACCTGGAGGATGGGCACAACTTTGTAGGTCATCTGGTCGTGTTCCACCCCATAACTATGCTGACCCTTCTCCCCTTGCTAGATCCAAATTCTCGACGCCCAAGTCACCACCGCCCCGCCTGAAGTCCAGTCACAGGGCGGCCCCAAGCACGGCCTGGAGTTCACAAAGATCGCCGAGGCCACACACTCGTACCCTGTCACGAGGCTTCTGTGGGAGCCCCCTTCGTCCCAGAAGCAGTCTACTGATCTGCTGGCGACGTCTGGCGACCACCTTCGTCTGTGGTCGTTGCCTTCGGAGGCCGCTGCGACGACGAGTAACTCTATCACGAGCAGGCCAGGCGCCAGGGAACCGTCGTCGGCCAAGCTGACGCCGCTGGCTCTGCTGTCCAACTCCAAGACGCCTGACCACACAGCTCCTCTGACATCTCTGGACTGGAACACTGTGTCGCCCAGCTTGATCATCACATCTAGTATCGACACCACCTGCACCATCTGGGATATCCCGTCTCTTACCGCCAAGACGCAGCTGATTGCTCACGACAAGGAGGTGTACGATGTGCGGTTCTGCGCTAACAGTGTTGATGTCTTCGTCAGCTGCGGACAGGATGGCAGTGTCCGCATGTTCGATCTTCGAAGCTTGGAGCACAGTACTATCATCTACGAGCCCACGTCCAAGGATGAGCGAGGTAGGTGAAGCTGCACTCCATGTCATGTGGCGAGCCACTAACACGAGAAAGACGCCAACGGCGGTAGAATCAGCCCAACGCTCGCGCAGCAAACGATGACGATTCCCCCGGCCCTGCTGAGGCTTGCGACCTCGCCACACGACACTCATTTGCTGGCCACGTTTGCCCAGGACTCAAACGTGATCCGCATTCTTGATGTGCGACAGCCGGGTCAGGCGCTCCTGGAGCTTCGGGGTCATGGCGGATCAATCAACTGCGTCGAGTGGTCTCCTTTGCGTCGCGGCACCCTGGCATCTGGTGGAGATGACTGCCAGGTGCTGATCTGGGACCTTCTGAACTCGTCCGGGGCCGTCAACGGCACCGGTCCCGAAAGCTTCCGCACCCCTACGGCGAGCTGGCAGTGCGACTACGAGGTGGGCAATCTGGGCTTCGTTCCCCACATGGGCAACGGCGAATACGGCGACTGGCTTGGAGTCAGCGCAGGCCGGGGCGTCTGGGGCGTCAAGATGCCTTGAAGACACCGAGATACGAGCAGACCATGACGACGACGAGATTTTCCGTTTCCTCCTGAAATCCTTGTGCTCAAAACTGGCGGCATCCGCATTGCGAAGCTCGGCGTTTGGAACGTTTTATGCCATGTATCGAGAGACGATTTTGTCCACCTATTCCAAGTTAGTAGCTCGGATGGGCCACGCGCGTTCAAAGAGAGGACGGTGCCTGCCATCTGTTCCGTTGCAGCAGGAGACCATCACAGCAGATTCCAAGACAAAAAGGCCGGGCCGTCGGGGGTGGAGGCAAAGGAGCAAGCGATATATATACCCAACGGGCGCGCCGGACAGGAGGGATGTTGCTTGGGAAGATGGTGTCCTTTGTGATAGAAAAACATTGTTTACAACCTCGCTCCAACCGACACCGCTGTTGGCTGCTCCAGGCGGATGATTGCCTTCCCCCATGTTCGACGGCCCGCCAAGTCTTTCAGCGCCTGAGAGACGCTTTCGAGCCCTCGGTACTCATGATCGTAAACCACAGGAACGATTTTCCCGTCGTCGATAAGGGGCTGCAGGCCTTCCCAAAGCTGGGCCTCCTCGGCAGGATCTCTCCGGAGGCTCTCGCCAAAACGCTTTCAGAGTTAGGCTGGGCAACCTTCGTGGCTGGCGGGCGACGATGGCACTTACATATCCGATCAACGATACCTGTTTCAATAGCACGCGGTTCATGGCGATCTTCTCAATGGCCCCGCCGGCAAATCCTACAACGAGTAATTTGCCAAAGTGTGCGATGCACTTGATGGACAGGTCGACAAGGCCGACTGGGTCATAGACTACGTCGACGCCTTTATCGCCCGTCAACGTCAAGACCTCCTTCCACCAGTCCGGGTGAGCGTTGTAGTTGATACAATGATCTGCTCCATACTTAGTTGCAACTTTGCACTTTTCATCCGAGCCTGCGGTGCCGATGACACGACATCCATAGGCTTTGGCTACCTGGACTGCCATGATCCCCAGACCGCCGGCTGCCGCATGGACGAGAACCGTCTGCCCGGACTTGATGCCGGCTCTGGACATTAAGGCGGCGTATGAAACAGGAAGGGTGGCGCATATGCCTGCGGCGCCGGCAAAGTCCCATGATGGTGGGATCCTGCGCAAGGTGGTGGTTGCGGGGAGGGAGATGATCTCTGCATATGACCCCGTATGCCCTCCGAAGACGCGATCTCCCTTGACGAAGTCGGAGTCGGCTGGGGCGGATATGACTGTGCCTGCGAACTCAAGGCCGAGAGTGAAGGGAGGCCGGACCAAGGACTTGTTGTTTTGGTGTTTTCCCTGAGCCTGGGATGTGTTAGTCGTGACTCTTTGGTTGGGGGACGGGGTGAGCAGACGTAGAGGGTGTCTACAAAGTTGGCTCCAGCAGCGTGGACTCTGATTAAGTAGCCTTTGAGGTCTGGGGTTGGCTCTGGAATATCTGAGGTCTTGACATCGTCAAGGTTCTGGGAGGATTAGTTCTCAGGAGTGCAAAATCTTGGCTGATGGGACTCACTGAGACGAATTCCTTGATGACAACAGCCTTCATGGTTGAGCTTCTGGTTCGGGCCGCAGGTGACTTTGATATGTGCTTGTAATGTACTCCTGCTTGACTGTCATAATCCCAAACGGAATTGCGCCTTTTTCTTGTGACCCGCGGGTTCGGCTTGATCTTTACTTCAGGTTGAGGTTGGTGGTCGGCTATTGACCCCTCTGGCCGATTCGGCTAGTTCACGGTACATGGTGAGGGGTTCGGTGAAGCACCCGACTGGGCGGTCCATGCCAACCTCATCGCGGTGAAATCTGGCATGGGAAGAATACTATCATCTGGGGCTCGTTCATAATATCATAGCGTCATGATTCGTGTATCCATAATCTCCTACCAATCCCAATGACCTCAGCTCAGCTTGGCTGCGGCGGCCCGTTGCTGTCGGATGGCCGTGCTGCTGATCTTTGCCGAGAAATCCTCCGTCGCCGTTGCTTCATTACCGCCCTCGACGTCTGTTGCATCCAGCACGTCCACTTCATAGACTTCCAGCTGCTTCCAGCCCTGTGCCGCCCTCTTGTCATTGACTGCCTGCCCGCCTGACCGCGTCTCGCCAGACACCACGAGCGCATCGACGTTCTCGTCCGTGATGGTAGGGCCGAATGGGTCCTGGATCTCGACGCACTCTATCCGAATGGTGCCTCCCCGAAACTCGGCCTCGATCCTGCCCGGCTCCCTCTTGCTTATGGTCCGATCTCGCGCGGCCGCGCCATCGAGCCCCTTCCATCCCTCCCGTCGTAGGTCGAGGAGGGTCGTCAGAAAATCGATGACGGAGAGCGCCCGGTCGTCCCAGGACTGGACGTACTCCGCAAACTTCTTGTTCTGCAGGAGATCATCCCCAGTGACGCCGATGATGTACCTGCAGCTCGTCGGACCGCCTTGGCCTGCATCCACCTCCAGCGGGACCTTGAGTAGGAGCGCGGCGGCGGCGAGAAGAAGCTTGTGACCCAGATGGAGATGGTCAAACGTGCCACCGAGACAGACGGTGTTGTAGCTGCCCGGCCTTGGTGTTTGTGATGCAGTGTTGCTTGGGCCCTCGGGCACCGTTAGGCTGACACCGCCTTCGACCACTGATAGTTGGCTCTGAAGAATGGTCTGCTTGCCCTCGGCAAACTTGAGGAAGGCGGATTGCAACTGGTACCCGGCCTCGCTATTAGGATGTATGATGTGGTTCCACGAGTGGTAGGCGCATGCAAACGTGGGCAAGTCGACGATGACCGTCGCACTAGGCTCAATGCTGGGCGTGAAGCTCGGGTCTGGCCGTTTCGCCCGGTCGTGGTCGACCAGGACTATTCGCACGTCAACCGAGCCAGGACCGCCGCCCACGTCGCTCGCAACACCATGCTCAGCGCAGACCACGGCCACTAGACTGTAGAGCCCGGCTTGTAGAGACTGCACATCTGACCACGACTTGAGCGCTTTGGTTCTCGGTGCATAACCGTCCAAGAACGGACTGGCGACGGCGATGACTAGTTTGCTGGCGCTGTCTGGATTTCTGACTTTCGATAGGGCTGCAGAAATCGAGGGTCTGTAAGCTGCGCTGAGTGATGCCCGTGATGATGGTGCTGGAGGGGAAGGAAGCAACAGCAGAGAGGGGAGCTCCGCGCGGGACGCCATTGGAGCTGACGAGATCTGGATTGCAAACGGTATTTCACAGGAAGCACGTTGAGTAATGCCTTGACCGAGCTGCGAGTGAATGTACTCGGTAAGTACAATGTGCCTTGGTAGCTGGCGGGGCTCAATGTTGGTGTTGCGTGGAGTGAGCTCACTTGGAGCAGGCCGGGATAACCTCGGCCCCACTTTCCATCAGCCACGAAAGTCCAAGTTTGAGTGGCTTTGCTTCACATTGCTGCTCCCTGGCAGCTTGGCCAACCAAAGTCCGCGACGCGACCTTTATTCTTTGACTTGAAGCTGGAGCGTCCTGTTGCCTGCGCACCTTCCTTCATCCTCATTTCCTCAAACATCACCAGATTCCCCTCAATCCCTCGAGGCTTCCAACTAATCTTGCGTCAATTGACTACACATCGAAGCCGATACCCTCGAACAACAATCCTTCTGATCGCTCGCTCTTGCCTTGCAGCGCCAGCTGGGCCTTAACTCGCCCGCCATGGCGTCTCACGACTACGGCAACCAATACGACGACTCCGAGGAAGAGGAGGATTTCAACCCTCAGCCTGCCGATGTTTCCGACGACGAAGATGCCGACGACATCCATGAGACGAAGCCTGCGAAGCGCGACCCCAGCATCCAGGATGACGACGATGACGATCGCCACGCTGGGGTGGATTCATCGCCCGTAGCGACAAAGACGGATAGGGTCCCTCAGAATGACGGCGCCGACGAGGAAGAGGATGAGGACGAAGAAGAAGAAGATGTCGGTGGCAGGCGTGCGGCCGACGATGACGACGAGGACGAGGAAGATGAGGAAGACGAAGACGAAGAAGATGATGTCCAACAGGTAAGTGTCAGACGCTTCCGACCGTAGCTATTTGCAGGCACAGCCTAGGCATCCGCTGACACGATCTTTCCAGGGACACCGACGGAAGCGTCGCAAGGACCGCCGCGCCGCCTTCTTCGATATTGAGGCCGAGGTCGACGACGAGGAAGAGGGCGAAGACGACGAGAAGGATGGCGAAGAAATTGGAGACTTCATCGACAATGAACACCCCGACGACGTTGCCGACACGGAAAGAATGAACGATGATCGCCGACACAGAGACCTGGATCGCCAGCGCGAGCTGGCGGCCAGCATGGACGCCGAGAAGCAAGCCGAGATCCTTCGCCAGCGCTACGGCAACCGCCGTCCCGCCAGGGGCTTCGGTGACTCCGTCGTTGTCCCCAAGCGCCTGCTCATGCCCAGCGTCGACGACCCTACCATTTGGGCCGTCCGCTGTAAGGAGGGCAAGGAGCGCGAGGTCGTCTTCTCCATCCAGAAGCGACTCGCCGAGAGGATGGGCACAAAGGACGAGCTCAACATCATCTCGGCCTTTGAGCGCGGCGGCGTCGAGTCCGTCATGAAGGGTTACATCTACGTCGAGGCTCACCGGTCAGGCGACATTATGGCTGCGCTTGACGGCATGCTCAACGTCTACCCCCGGAGCAAGATGGTCCTCGTGGAGATCAAAGACCGACCTGATCTTCTTCGCGTTACCAAGACGCCCACGCTGGAGCCTGGTGCGTGGGTCCGTCTGCGCAAGCCCGCCAAGCATGCTGGTGATCTCGCTCAGGTTATGGACCTGACGGAGAACGGTCTCGAGGCCAGGGTCCGCTTCATCCCCCGACTGGACTACGGCGTGCGCGACGACGCCCTTACCAACAATCTCACCGCAGACGGCAAGCGCAAGCGGCCCATTGGACAGCCCGGCCCGCGCCCCCCTCAACGCCTCTTCAGCGATGCCGAGGCACGCAAGAGGCACCCCCGGCACATCCAGGGCAACCCGGCCACCAAGGTCTGGACGTACATGGGAGAAGACTTTGAGAGCGGCTTCCAGGTCAAGGACATCAAGATCCAGCAACTCGTCGTGACCGACGTCAACCCCACGCTGGAAGAAGTCACAAGATTCGCTTCGGGGGCCGAGGATGGCACGGAGAACCTCGACCTCAAGGCGCTGGCGGCGAGTCTGAAGGACAGCAACACGAACATTGCGTACCTGCCTGGCGACATGATCGAGGTCTACCAGGGTGAGCAGCGGGGTGTCGTGGGAAAGGCCACCAGCGTCCAGGGCGACATTGTCACGCTCAGGATTGAGGAGGGTGATCTTGCCGGCCAGATCATCGAAGTGCCAACCAAGGGCCTGAGGAAGCGCTTCAAGGAAGGTGACCACGTCAAGGTTGTCGGAGGGAGCAGGTTCCGCGACGAGGTCGGCATGGTCGTCAAGATTGTCGACGACCGGGTCACCTTTGTCACGGACCAGTCCAACACGGAAGTCACGGTCTTCAGCAAGGACTTGCGCGAGGCGAGCGACTCAGGAGGCCAGGGCTCCATCGGTCAATACGAGCTGCTCGACCTGGTGCAGCTCAACCCAACCACAGTGGGCTGCGTCGTTAAGGTGGAGCGCGAGTCACTGGTGGTTCTGGACCAGAACGGCGACCCCAGACAGGTTATGCCGTCGCAGATTGCGAACAAGATCCCCAAGAGGAAGATTGTCGTTGCAGCTGACCGAGACGGATCCGAGATTCGACTGGATGACGTGGTTCGCGAGCATGGCGGCCAGCAGCGACAGGGCAAGATCATCCACATCTACCGGTCCTACATCTTCCTGCACAGCCATGACCGCAATGACAACGCGGGCGTCTTCGTCACGAGGGCCAGCAACGTCACGACCGTTGCGGCCAAGGGCGGGCGCATCGCCCCCGTCGGCCCGAACCTGGACGAGATGAATCCGGCCATGAAGCGCAACCCCAACGGCGGAGACAACAAGATGATGCCGCCAAAGACCTTTGGTCGCGACAGGGCGCTCGGCCAGACTGTCATCATCAAGAGGGGCGGCTACAAGGGACTCCTCGGCATCGTTAAGGACACCACCGAGACACACGCTCGTGTCGAGCTTCACACGAAGAGCAAGACGGTCAGCGTGCCCAAGGACCATTTGAGCTTCAAGGACAAGCACACTGGTGCCAAGATCGAGATCAACCAGCGCGGACCTCGGCCAGTTGGAGGCGGCGGTGGTGGCTTTGGTGGTGGCTCCCGCGGTACCGACTGGCAAGGCGGCCGCACGCCTATGGCCGCATCTGAGCGCACCCCTGCGTGGGGTTCAAGGAGTAAGTGGCAGCTGGGGTGTTTCGTGTGGAAGAAGTTCAAGGCTAACAGCAATGCAGCACCAGCAGCTCCCAGCGGCGGCCGCACTCCCGCGTGGAAGTCGGGTCCTGACCTGGGCTCTCGTACGCCTGCCTGGGCTGATGGCAACCGCACAGCATACGGCGACGGCAACCGTACGGCATACGGCGGCGGTGGTGGCTCCAGGACTCCTGCCTGGCAGTCTGGCGCCAGAACCCCAGCCCCTGGCAGCGAGGGCGCCTTTGGTCTCGGCTCCAGGACACCTGCGTACGGCGGTGACAACTGGGGCTCCAAGACGCCAGCCTACGGCGCAGCTTCGGCACCGACGCCCGCAGCCAGCAACGATGCCTGGAACTACTCAGCCGGCGTCTCGTCTGGCTATGACGCCCCGACCCCCGGTGCTGGCCTCAGCGCGCCGACCCCCGGTGCGCTGAGCGCTCCCACACCCGGAGCCTACGCCGCGCCCACCCCGGGACCGATCAGCGCGCCCACACCAGGCGGCAACTGGCAGAGCGGATGGGGGGCCGAAACAGCCCCGACACCTGCGGCCTCGGCGCCTACACCGGCTGCCAGCGGGTTCTCAGGCGGCTACTACAGCGCGCCGACGCCTGCAGCATACGGCGCACCTGAGACTCCGGCGGCTAGCGGCCCGCGGTACACGGAGGACGACTAGTCGCCGCCAGGGGAGTCGAGTGGGAATAGCAAGTTGGCTAGTTTTTGGGCCCGGGCAGTTTGTCCAGAGATCGGGGAAATGCACGGCAAAGAAATGTAAATTATACGGCGGAGCGTGCTTGGGAACGGCACCGGGGTGCTGGAACAAGAAGAACACGGCTAGCTCCTGACATAGCCTGGCCAGAGAGCAGGGTTCAGGTTCAGTGAGGCATGTTTCTATTGCTATGCGGCAATACTTAGATTGCTCGCAGCTAGGAGTTTACAGGTTCTTCACTTCGTATTTTGTCCGCAGCAGCTCGCCGTACTTGATGATCAGAAGCGACACGGGGATCATGCCGACTGCAATGAAGCCGAGGAGGCTGTTGCCCCAGCCGAGACCTAGCTTCTCGTACATGGGTAACCCAGCCATGGGAAGGAAGGCGCCGGCGACGGAGCGGGCGACGGTGTTGGCGGCCAGGGCGGAGGCGGCGTAGATGGCGAAGGCGTCGACGAGATACATCTGCAGAGCGAGGAAGATGACGAGGTTTCCTAGGCCGACGACGGCGGTGCCGATGATGGGGACGATCCAGTGGGTGCTTCCGTTGTTGGCGGACCAGCCGTACCAGAAGAGGCCGGCGGGGAGGAGGACGGCGCCGACGGGGAGGGTGATGAGGCGGGGTTCTGGTTTGAGGGGACCGGGCTCACGGCCGGCTGCGAGGCCGGCGGCTTTTTCTTGGGCGGCTTTGCGTTTGAGCCAGCGGTCGGAGAAGCCTGCGAAGAAGGCGAGGCCGAGGAGGGAGCCGACGCCGAGGCCGAGGCTGGCGGAGAAGATTTGGTCAGTAGGTGTTGATTTGGTTGAAGATGACACGTGAACTTACAAGGCCAGACCGGCGGTACCAGGGGTGAAGCCATAGTACTGAATGAACACCTGGGTGATGGAGGTGAACATGAGGTAGAGGTATCCGTATGCGATGGCGATGTAGACGGCACTATGAGGGTCAGTCGGGAGTCATTAGGGGCCTGAATAGGGGAGTACGCACAAAATCTGGGTGATGGGCGACTTGGCCAACAGCTTCAGAGGCCGGATGATACCACGCTTGAAGAAATCGGTGGGCGAGAGGCCTGGATCAAGCTTCGACCGCAGGTCCTGGTTACCCGTTTCCTTGCGCAGACGTTCCGTCCTCCGCTTGAGGAGGATCATTGCGTACGACTCTCGCAGCACGAAGAACATAACAATGCTGATGATACCGCTCAGAATCGCAAGCAGCCAGAAAACCCATCGCCAGCCCGCAGCCTCAGCAAAGAATCCGCCACCAACAGGTCCAATAATAGGGCCCAGCAGAGGGCCGATGGAGAAGACAGCCATGGCACCGCCGCGCTTCTCCTGGACGATCATGTCTGCGATCGTTCCGCCGCCGATGGTCAGTGGCGCACTACCAAAACAGCCGGCGAAGAAGCGGAAGACGATGAGAGAGGTCATGTTGGGCGCGACGGCGCAGGCTATGTTGAAGATGACGAAGAGAACGTTACAGACGTGGTAGACGGGGAGGCGGCCGTAGATCTCGCTCAGGGGCGCGCAGAGGAGGGGTCCGGCGGCGAAGCCGAGGACGAAGACTGAGACGACGAAGGAGGCGAGGGTTGTGCTGCGGCTTTCGAACTCGCGCATGAGGAGGGGGACGCCGGGGGCGAACATGGCTGGGGAGGGTTGTTAGTATTTGACTTGGGGAGATGGGGAGGGGAGGGAGGTACATGAGGCGAGGGGGGTGACGAAGGTGAGGGCGCTGATGGCGCCGCAGTTTGCTACTTTGCGCCAGGCGGGCCAGTTGTAGGGGTTTTCGGGGTCGTCGGGGCCGTCCCAGCCTACGATGTTGTCTGGGTCATCGGGGGTTTTGACGCCGATCATAGGTTTCGCTGGCGCGGTGGATGAGGCTGGCTGGGCTTTTTCAGGGTCATCGTTGGGTACTGCTGCGGTGTTCTTGTCCTCGCTGATGTCGACGGTCTTCTCGTCTGCGGATGGTGGCTCGCGCAGTCGCGAGGCATCGTCGCCCCTGACATCCAGTGTCGCGTCGTCGGCAGTCGCCACATCTGGAGCCTCGCCGGGCTTGTGAGACGACATGTCGAACGATGAGTGGTGTGACGGCGGGTAGGAGTCGAAGGTAGTTTCCTTGGGTAAGGTGAGGTATGTACAGGTAGTATTAGATGGTGACAGCGAGGGAGGACAACATCCTTCTCAGGCAGAATGACGAGAGAAGAAAGGTTACGGTTACATGAAGAAGAGTGACGCGACAAAAGTGACAGACAACCGGCAGGGGGACCCCGACGGATTTTACACAATTCCCGTGAGAGATGCCCGAGTACGACCCCCTCGCTGAATCGGACTCGGCTTCGTTTAGGGGGGCCTCGGGAGGTTGAATTACGCTCTGGCCCCGGGGGCGGGGCGCTGAACGGCTAAGACGGCATCCATGGTTGTTTAGCGGGGAAGTGGAGGGAAGTCATTAAAGCGGCGTGCAATATCATTAGTCATCAGATCTTGCCGCAATTAACAGCAGTTCAATCGACGCAGCAGTGTGCATTTGGTCAAGTCCCATCCATCCATCTCACACCTCATCCTAGACCACCTCCTCCAGCCTCTTCGTACTCTCCTCCCACAGCCGCGCGTTGGTCTCGGCATCATTGAGCCACGCGTCAGCCACTGTGTCGAGCTTAGCCACGGGCACAAAGTAACGACCTTGACCGACGACCGGTGCGCGAGGGCTCGTGGCGCAGAAGAGCGAATTGAGGGAACCGCTGAGAGCCGATGCCGAGGGGGTCATCTTCATCGTCATGCGGATCAGGCTGCCCATCATGGATGGGTCGGTGCTCTGGAGGTTGGTCTTGACGATGCCGGGGTGCACCGAATAGGCCGTGACGCCTGGGATGTCAGCAGATGCGCAGCTCTTAAGCAAACGATCGACTCACCCTTCGAAGCGTAGCGATCGTTGATCTCTTTTGCGTCGCGAATGCTCGCCTGCTTCGCGTGGCCGTACCGTTGCCTGTCCTCCTGTCAGCAAAAGCCTCGACCCTTGAAGCAAGGAGAAAACCCACCACAGCACCATCATGCCCTTCGCATCGGTCATGTTGACGTCCTCAAATTGGATGGTCTTGGGCCCAAAAAACGCGGCGTTGCTCACGACATTGACAACGCGCACCCTGTCCAGCGTGCCCGCTGCCGCAGCAGTCGCCAACAGCATTGGCATCAGAGACGTCGTCAACAGATGAGGGGCCAGGTAATTAACCTGCCACTGCGACTCGAGCCCATCAACCGTCAACTTGTAGGGCGCGTTCATAACTCCGGCATTATTGATCAAGATATCGAGCCGATCCTCTTGTGCCGCGAACGACAGCGCCGCAGCCTTGACGGAGCTGAGGTCCTCAAGGTTGAGCTTGAGGAAACGAACGTCGAGCTTCTTCCCCTCGCCGACCGACTGCTTCATGCGCTCGATGGCTGCCTGAACCCGATCGGCGGAACGGCTGGCGACGTATACCCGTGCACCTTTGAGGGCGAGCTGCCTCGTCGTCTCGTAGCCGATGCCGCTGTTTCCTGTGGGAGGGGGGCGTTAGTCAGGGCAAATGCCGAGGGGGGCTGAGGTGCATACGTACCTCCGGTGACGATGACGACGTGACCGTCGAGGTTGGGTATGTCCTTTTCTGTGAACTTGAGGACGTCTTCTTGGCGGCAGTTCATCTTGGTGCTGTGGGGGTGGCTATGCCGGTAGATGTGTAGGATGCAGTATGATGAATGATGTTGAAGCTGATGTTGGTGATGATGGCAATGACGATGATGGAGCATCTCCCAATCAGTATTAATACCTGACTTCTGTCTTCTGACGAGCCTGACTTCTCCCTCTCAACAACGCTACATGCACAGCGGACCGGAGAAAAGACTCTTCACGCTTCTCCATGCTCCATGTCCATGCCGTCGCTGCTACCGGTGCCGTCTCCAGTGCACTCATCCGTCTTCCGGTACCCACGGAGCCGCCCGGCCGGAGCCCGGCCCCGCTCCGCGGACGTGGCTGCAGCGAGACTGCATCTCCCTTTGCATGTCTTTACAGGGGGTCACCCATCCATCTCAGGCCACCGAAGTCCCCCGGCGGTAATCCTGCCTTAAATCCGCGCGCCCAGACTTCCCGTCCTGCACGCCCATCACCACCCGCTGCACGTCCATGGACCGGACCCCTCACAGCCATGCCCGAGACGATGCCTCCCCCGGCTTATCCCCTTTCCTCTCTCCGTTCTCTCAGCACCTTCATCCGTCACCATGAGTCACCCTACCTCCGAGTGAAGCCATCCAAGAGCCTTGCGGCGCCTGCGATAAGCCTGCGCCACAGCTCGTCGTGTCCGCGTACTCGAGCCCCATCATCGCCCGCCTTCAAAATGCCGCCCACGGAACTGCGCACCCAGCTCTCCGCGGGTTCTGCCACGCTGTCGTCTCATCCTTTCCGCCCGCCATCTCGCGTTCGCACTAGCGTGAATCCAGCCCCTTCAAGCAAAGCTGAAAGATCCAAAGGAAGACGACACACGGAGACACGATGCAGCCCGGCCGCGGTATCCTCTCCTGTGGCTCATGCCGCCAGCGAAAGTGAGTGGCGCCTATATCCCCCGCCCTCCGCGGCCCGGCCGGCACGAGCTTGACTCGGGCCATGCTGGCACCCCGAGGCTATTTCGCTAACCCCCGAGTCGTGTTTCACGCCCCTAGACTGAAATGTGACCGCAACGAGCCGTGCAGCAACTGTGTGACCAGACAGGTTGACTGTGTCTACCCCTTCCCCTCGGCAGCCCGCGCAAGGGCATCCGCCCACTCAGCCCTGAGGCGCGATGCCGGTGTGGGCGGCGCTTCTTTACAGACCCGCAACCTCGATGGACGTCTGCGGCACCTCGAAGAGCTCATCGGCAACATCGTCGCCCAGAGGTCATCGTCGCAGGTGTCCGAAGCCGGTCCGTCCAACACATCTGCCGCTTCAACCGAGGCAAGCCACGTCCATGAACCTCAGTCCCAACCCTCGGCCCCCGTGGCCATTGGCCTCGATGAAAGCCCTTCAGCAGCCGAGGACGTAAAGTCCGGAAGCTTCATCTCGAACAGTGACCAGGTTACCTTTGTCTCTGGCGTGCACTGGGCCGCCATCTGCGAAGAGGTAGACACACGCCCCGCCCCAGCAATGACCCACGTCCCCTGAGCTGATCATTTCTGTCACCCCTCCCCTCTAGGTTGCCAAGATCAAGGAGCACATCGACCAGGAATCCTCCGAAGGTGCCGGGTACATCGCGGCCACTCCCGCCAGCAAGGGTCCGATGCTGCTCGAGGGCATGGTCATCCTGCCGGAGCTCTGGGAGGTCCTGCAGGACATACCTCCGAGGAATATCTCCGACAGGCTGGTGTCCCGGGCCTTTGCCTCCAAGGAGCCCATGACAGGTTAGCTCCTCCGCCCCTCCGCGGATCTGGCTGCATCGGGAACAAGCTTGGCTGACCTGTTATCTTAGTGATTCTCCACGGACCAACCTTTCAGAAAGATGTACGTCCGTCACCCTCCCTCACCCTCAGCCCTACTAACCCCTGCAGTACACCAAGTTCTGGCAGGACCCATCGGCAGTGCCACTCCCTTGGCTGAGCGTGCTCTTCGGCGTGCTGGGGGTAGGCTGCTTCCTGTACATGCGGTCTGGCGAGAGCCTCCCTGGTACGCTGGCGTCGCTCCATGCGCTCGACGTCATCGACGTGTTCCATCAGCGCGGCACACAAAGCCTCATCATGTCGCGATACACAGTCGCGCCGACCATGTACACCATCGAGGCCCTCGGTTTCAACATCCAGCAGGAGTTCCTGCGGCAACGCGATGCACACATGGGCCTCGGTGTCCTGGCCAGCGTCGTTGTGCGGCTGGCGATGCGCATGGGGATGCACAGGGACCCGGAAAAGTACGAGCAGATCACGCCCTTCGAGGGTGAGATGCGTCGGCGCGTCTGGGCGTCGGTGCTGCAGCTTGATGCCTTTGCGTCGACGCTGCTGGGCATGCCGGCCATGATCCATGAGTCGCACTACGACACGAAGCTGCCGCGGAACCTGCTTGACGACGACTTTGGCCAGGACACGGTGGAGCTGCCGCCATCACGGCCAGAGACGGAGCTGACGCCGGTGCTATATCCCATCACCAAGACGCGGCTGCTGACCGTGTTCCGAGCCATCTTCAACCGCGTGTGTCTGGGCCACATCGAGTCGTACGAAGAGGTCATGGCTTTTGACCGGCGGCTGCGCAGCGTGCACGCCCAGACGTCGCCACGGTTCCGCGTGGTAAGCTTCGAGGACGCCATCACAGACCCGCCCTTCCTCATCATCCGGCGCTTCAACGTCGAGATATTGTTCCAGAAGGCGCGTTGCATCTTGCACCGGCACCACATGACCAAGGCGTACGCGGACCCACGCTACAACTTCTCGCGCACGTCGGGTGTCGAAGGCGCCATGGAGATCCTGCGGCACCAGGCCAGCATCCATCAGGAGGTGCAGCCGGGCGGCGTGCTGTACCAGGATCGGTGGTTCGTGACGACGCTTGAACGCAACGACTTTCTCCTGGCGTCCATGATTGTTTGCGTCGAGCTGAGCCAGCGCGGCCGGGACGTCGAAGTCGCGCCGAAGGGTCAGACGCGCCCGGAGGACGGCTACGCAAGATACAGTCGAGCGGATCTGGTGGCGGCGTTGCAGAGATCGCGCTTCTTCTGGGCCGAGTACCGCACTGGATCGGCCGAGGCGCAGCAGGCCTACAACCTGCTGTCCGTCATGTTGGACAAGGTGTCGACGAGTGGCGACGTGGTGGAAGAGCAGCAGCAGCAGCAAGGCGCAGGCTTTCCGGGGCAGTATGGTAGGTCGAGACCTGTTTCTTCATTTGTGCTCAGACTACTGACAGGGTCTCTGTATAGGTGTCGATGCTGGACAGGGTCCCGAGCAGATGGCGATGAATCCAGGTCTCGAGGGCATTGGCATGTTGCTGGACACGCCCGACATGCTGGACTGGGTGAGTATTCTTTCTTCCACTGGGCGAGACGTAAGCTGATCAACAGAACACATGGGAGGCATTCCTTCAGGGGCCGCAGGGGCCACTCTAGGCTGGCGGCGAGTCGGAGTTGAGGTGTTGCTTGTCTGATGATGATGTTGTTTCAATTGGGAGATGATGTTGACGACAACAAGATGAACATGAGTAAAAAGCAGCGAGTGGGTATTCTACTTTTGGTAATTAATGGGGTCATTGGCTAGGGCCATGTGCACAAAAGCGGTGCACAAGACCGGCTGCTGGGCTTCCCGAGCATCATGAATTTGATTGGCTCCTGGACATGCACAAGTTGAGTTTTGTGCACAAATTCACTCGGGACGGTTGAACGCCGGTGCACGCAACTTCATCCCACGATTCAGCGTGGAGGATGCTCATGATGAAAGCGAGATTGTGTACCAATTCGGCATCTTGGAAACTCTCGGCATCGGGTCAGCTGCATTGGACTTTGGCTTGACTGCTGAAGAATAAGACTGCAAGGTAATCTCAATGCTATCATGCTGTGCACGGGACGGAGCAGCTATCCTCTCACATAAAGGCTTGAGGTCCGGCGAAGCAAGGAATTGAACGGCATTGCCTTAGCAAGCGAGCCCGGCGGCCCCGTGGGGGGGCTCGGGCTCAAGAGCTGTGTCTAAGAATGCTTAGCAAGGGAGGGTTCGTTAAGGAGGCTTAAGGCCCGGAAGCAAGGAGAGAGTCGGAATTGAAGGGCATTGCCTTAGCAAGCGAGCCCGGCTGCCCCCGTGAGGGGGCTCGGCTTCAGGAGCTGTGTCTAAGAATGCTTGGCGAGAGAGGATTTGTTGAGGGGGCTTGAGGATCGACCTGGCGCTGAGTTGACATGGTAGCTGAGGTTGACTTGGCGGTGAATCAGTCGGGTGTGAGAACTGAACAACCCACTGAGTTCCGTGAGATCTAGACTTCTCACCCACGTTACGTCTAGATCTCGGAATAGCTCCTTCTATCTTATCAGACCTTAACGAGTTTCGTCTTTTCACGGATTTTTACAGGTCTTAGTACCTTCTAGAGAGGTACGGAACTCCTTCCCTCTCTTCCGTGAATTTTTCGTTCCTTCCGTGGTAACCTACCGAAGAGACCTATCTTCGGTAGATTAGACACCGGACATAGTGTAAACATCGGTTTCGACGGGGGAGCGGGCCTCCCGATTAGCCCCTATTTCTTAGCAGGGCGGAGGCCCGGCCCCCGGACAGTACGTCGCGACAACACACCGAAAACATCCGTCTAGGTTCCTTCCCGACAGGTGTTAAGGTATTAAACTAGTGAGGGAAGGAACGATTTTTTTTTTGTAAATTCCCATCAGGGCAAGGACTTCACCGCCACCCACGCCTAATAGAGTAAAATAGTCCACTCGTTAAGAAAAAATATTCTGAATCCCTTCGAATAACAACACCAAGCGACTTTCGAGATGCCGCCCCCGTCGCCCCCATCGCTGCCCGCCGGTGACCAGCCGATGGCGCTCGCCATCAAGAAGAAGCGCTCGGTGCCCAGCACCCTCGCGACCATGTTCTCGCGCGCCGCGGGCACTGGCGCCCCCGTCACCACCACCGCCGCCGCCAACGCCCCGACTCGAGGCGGCCTGTCTGGCCCCCTGCGGAAGTCGCGCCGCGCTGACCGTCCCGGTTAGGACCGGACGGTCAATGTCGGTTTCGATGGAAGCACGCAGGCCGCCTCATTCAGAAAGCACCTGTCGGCCTTTGTCGCCCTGCACGGTCGCGTGCACCCCCCGAGGAAGTCCAGGACCGGCTTCTTCAGCCTCAGCGACGTGCTCCGACAGAAGATCTGGAGGCTGGTCCTGGACAGCGACGACGAAACGGGCAACCACAAGCCCATTCGCCTGTCGAGCCGGTCGCTGTACGTCGACGTTTACCCAGCCGACCACTTCAAAACCCTCGACTCTGTCCTGTGCGCCGCGCGCCCCTACCTTTCCGTCTCATTCGGCATTTACGCCGATGTCATGGCCACAGTGCTCTTCACAGAGTACTTTCACATCGTCCTGTCCCCCTTCATCGGGGGCGGTTACTTCAACCCGCTTGTCCGAGAGTGGCTGCCCAAGTACGGGCACCTCATGCGCCATGTCATTCTCGAGCTGGACCTGTCTCGCCTTGGATTCTCCGCACAAACCGAGAATATGAGCGTGGCTTCGGGCACCAAAGGCATGGATGTCCTCATCGACACATTTGTCCAGACGCAGCTCAAGCGCAAGGACATTGTCAACATCCAGAAGCTCTTCCTCCTTTGCCGCCGGTACTATGGCAACAGGCCCACCTCGACCAACATGCTGAAGAGCAAATCAAGCACCGATGGTGAGTGACACGCCTGACGTTTCTCCTTCGTGTACTGACATGACTTTAGTCTCGGCTCCCTACTGCCCCGACAGTGCACTGCGAATCGTCGGTCCTCTCATCCAACTCAGCGGTCTTGTCAACTCCGTCCGTGTCTGCGGCTTCAATGCCGACTATGCCCAGTTCGTCATCAGTCAGCTCTTTGACATCCCCATGAGTCAAGACACTCCTTTTGCCGAGACAAAGGGCCTCATCATCTCAAAGGTCTCACCTTGGCCGCGCATGAAAGGACAGACCTCGTACATCGACATTGGAAAGGGCAAGAATGAAATTGTCCTCGACAACCACGACCTGCCCATGCCCCTTGGTGAAGACGAGAAGCAGCTCGTCTCATACTTCGATGAAGACTTTGGCGAGCCGGATGAGCTCAGCTTCAAGCAGCGATCTGTGTCTTTCACCACGAAGCTCGTCAAGTCACTCCGCGAGCTCAAGGAGAAAAACAAGGAGTCCAGAGAGGCAAAGAAGTCCAAGGATGCTGAAGTCAAAGAACTCAAGGAGCCCAAGCAGACCGACGGTGCCCACAAGACCAAAGAGGCGAATGATCACAAGGAAAAGGCCAGACCCGGCACCAGCGGAGGCAACAAAGCCGCCACTGAAGAGCCCGTCAAGGAAACCAAGAAGCAAAGGAATGCGCGAGTCCGAAGGAGCATGTCTCTGGGCAGCGTCCCTGTCTCCGCAACTCCCTGGAAAGAGCACGAGAAGACCTCACTCGAGAAAACATCGACCGACCAGACAGTCTCACGCATAAGTCTCCGAAAGCAGGTGTCAAATTTCACGCTCCGATCCAAGGCGTCTAAGAAGTCACTCAACACCTCCGAGATCAACATCTCGCAAGGCCAAGATTCCGAGACCCTCATTCCCGATGTTCCTCCCATCCCCCAACAGTACCGAGACGCAGGCTACGCAAAGCCCAGCCTCACAGAGTCGACCACAAAGTATGGTCCGACCGTCAAGGGAACGAAGATCGAGACTCAAGCACTTCTGGATGGTCCAAGGACCCCTACACCCACTCTGATCCCCAAGAAGTCCACAGAGACACCTTCCAGACTGCGGCTGTTCAAAAGGACTCCCAAGAAGAGTGAACAGGAGGAACCGGTCGCTCAAGAACCCAAGACACCAGCAAAGCCTGCCGTGTCGTTCATCCCCCGGCCTTCCACCAAGCGTCCTACTGGATCCAACATCGACAAGGACCAGAAACGCATGGAAGATCAGAAGCCAGTCTCCAAGGTCACTCCCCAAGCTCGCACAGCCAAGATATCGACTCCCGACACAGCTTCCGGATCCAAGATTTCGGCTTTTCATGCGATTGACCAGCCCCGATTTGCTCAAGATGCATGCACTCGGGAGCCCATGAGCCCATTCCAGACAATGTCAACTGGCTCAATGCCCCCTACCGACGAAGAAGTCTCGGACAACCTGATCAAGCCTCGACTCCGCACACAGCAGTCAAACATGCTCACCACGTCCAGCAAGACTCTCACTCGCGATGAACTGGCCCAGTCTCAGCTTCGAAAGCAGCTGGCGAACATGAAAGACTCGTCGACCTTCATCCCTTACCGCGACCCGTCGACCTTGCCGCGAACCCGGTCTCAGCAAGCAACCCCTCTGGCTCCCGGTGAGCTTGCCATGCCGCGTCCTCGTCTCCAGCCTCAAGAGACTTTCACTCTCGACCCCGGCGAAGTGTACATGCCCCGCCCCCGCACACGCCCTCAGCAGGCAGCCGTCCTCGACTATGACGAGCCTGAGATCATTCACGACCGCCGTCAACAGGTCACTTCCGCCTATGACGAGCTTGACACGCCTCGCCCTCGCCCTCAGCAGATGGCTCCACACGCTCACAGCGAGATGATCGTGCCCCGAGCTCGCCCCCAAGCGACCCCTACCAGGCAGGCGACATTCACCAACACGCTCACGCGGACGTACGCGGACCGCTCTATGAATCCATTCTCGAGCCAGTACACGACTCAGGCACGCCCCGTCCTCAGGCATGCAGCTTCCAGCATCCGCGCTCGGGACGCATTCACTCGCCCGACTTTCACTTTCGAGAGAGAGCCCGTCACGCAGCAGGAGCAGCAACAGCGCCCACTGCGGACTATGCGGAGCGAAGCAGCGGATCTTCGCACGCACCCGAACATGGAGTCATTCCGTATGCCCAACCACGCGAGCTCCTTCCACGGCCGTGGCCCTCACGCCACCCCGCTCTACTACCACACCGGCCGCCCCAGCACACCTGAGGCGGCCTATGAGGATGATTCGCAGGAGGAGACGACGATCGACGGAATCGACCCCAACCGGTCGCAATACGAGATCATCCGCCCCAGCCTCATCCCGGGCAGCGGCAGCGGTAGGTGTTACGCTTACCCTGCTCAGGCGGTTTCCGAGTCGTCGACGCCCACGGGCACCTCTGGAAGGCAGTACCAGGAGGGGATCACTCCTTCCCGGAACCCCTTCCTGCCTTCGTCGAACCGCGGAGCTTCAGAGCGGGGCCAGCCTATTGCGGAGGACGAGGACAGTGAGTTCTTCTGAACGGGAGGTGAATGGCGGTGATTCAGGGCTTTGCATAAACAACTTGTATGAATGGGAATTGGGAACCGGGAAGGCGGCAAGCACAACAATGGTATGGTCTGTTGACAGGGAGATTCGATGACGAGGCTGCTGTGAATGGCAGGTCTTGAGGATAGACCCTTAGACAGATCCGATAATAACTTCTAAAGCACAATGCAACTTCCGAGGAAAGAGTGAAAATGTTGTTGACGTGGTGTACCTGTCAAGCAGGACCACGGGTTTAGCGGGATGACGAGATCAACAGGGTGACGAGATCAGCGGGGTGACGAGATCAACGGGGTAACAAGATCAACGGGGTAACAAGATCAACGGGATCAAGAGTTCAGCAGGACTACGGGTTGAGCAGGACTACGGGTTGAGCAGGACTACGGGTTGAGCAGGACTACGGGTTGAGCAGGACTACGGGTTGAGCAGGATGAAGAGATGAACAGGGTAACGAGATCAGCAGGGTGGCAAGATCAACGGGATAACGAGTTTAACGGGGTAACAAGATCAACGGGACAATAAGATCAGCAGGATCAAGAGCTTAGCAGTACCACAAGCTGAGCAGGACCACAAGTTCAACAAGACCACAAGATAAGCAGGACCACGAGTTCAGCGGGATTATACGTTCATCAGGATAACAAGCTCAGCAGGATCATAGGTTGAGTAGGACTACGAAATGAGCATAGCCACGAGTTAAGCAGGACCACGAGTTCAGCAGAATCACAAGTTCAGCGGGATCCTGTAACCGGCGGGATCTTGAGTCCGACACCATAACCAGTCCGATGACGGTAGCTGTCTAGTAGCATTGTGTGACAATCAGAAACAGATGTCCAACGGCATCACAAGTCTAATGGGATCATGGGTCGAACGATATCGTGGGTTGAGCTCCATCGTGGATTGAGCGACATCGAGGATTGAGCGACATGGCAGTTCGGCGACATTAGAGTACAGTATCATCATGTGGCTAGCAGGATCATTACTCCAAGAAGGTCATAAGTCTGGCACCACTGCGAGTCAAACGACTTCTAGGTGCAACGGCTTTTTGAGCTCAGCAGCGTTGTCACTTCAACACGTGGTACCTAGGTCCAACAATACATCAAATCCATCGTCACAAGCAGCTCAATAGACACACCGATTTTAACACCAAAAGAATCAATCTATGTAGTCGCTTCCTCGACATAGCAGGTCTCATGTCGTACCGAGTAGGGCTCCAGAGGCACCCGGTCATTTGACGAAGGAGGTCAACTGGCGCAGAAGGTTCGTCGCTGGGCCATCAAACTTTTTAAGCGGTAAAATCCACTCTTGCATTGGGAAGCTTGTCCTATGGCATGCCCCGTGTTTTTGCATGTCAATTGCAGCTGCCCAAATGCAGATGGTGACGGTCGGGGAACCCCTGAGTCGGTCAGCGTCGGTGTGATGTCAGGCGGACTACCCCTCCTTCACCGAGAAGCTCGGTGAAGATGCTGGCATCGCCTGGAATCTACCCCACACCCCGCCCAAAGTCTGAGCCAAACTTTTGCTACTCGATCACCACGGTTGCATTCCCTGTCGAAGACACAGAAACAACACAGACACATAGAGATCAAACCTCACAAGACCTTCAAGATGGACGCTTTCGACCAGGCCAGCCAGCTGCCCCAGAACATCCCCACAAACTTCAATGCGGCGGAGGCAGACAACCTCGAGGATGTGAGTATCTCCTGCCTTCTGGACGCTGGTCGGCACCTTGGCTAACTGAAATGTCGCGCAGATCGAGAAGCAGTTCGCCGTCAAGGGTACGTCACCTGTGACTGCTACATCAATCCCGACCGAGGACCCCAACCCGACAAAGAGATGCTGACACCGACCCGCAGCCGTCCAGCACATGGAGACGTACTGGAACATCCTTGAGAAGGTCAAGGGCTCTGCCCTTCGCCTGACAAGGCTCGACGACGAGATTTACGAGCACCTGACGACCGACTTCCCTGAGTTCGACCCCGCCGAGCCGATTGACGAGGACAAGATGAAGAGCAAGACTGGCAAGGAGCGGTGGAGGAAGTTCATGATGGCGTACGAGAAGAAGGTCGACGACTACAACTTTGGCACCATGCTGCGCACCGATCCCAAGGTCGAATACGGCCGGGATGAGACCATTTTCGGTAAGTCCGGAACACGCGCAATCACACATTGAATCCTCCCGGGGCCATGGTTGCGGGATGGGGGGAGCCCGAGAGAAAGGGAGAGAGTGTGGGCTGACAATTTCCCGCCGCCGCGGGTTCTGGTGTGACAGTCCCCCGCATGCAGTTCTACGCCGTCGAGATTGCCCGCAACCGCAAGGGCCTGAACGACTGGATCTACGAGAAGGCTCAGGCCGGGAAGGCGTCCAAGTAGAGGATGGGCAAACTTCCATTAACGACTTCAAACGCAAACGAATACCAAGACGGGGGGGGGGGGGGGGGGGGGGGGGGGGGGGGGAGACAACATGGTGGCTGCCTCTCCCGCGCGCCGTCCCTCATCAGTACGGGCTGCGCGACGGCGGTGCAACCCGAAAAAGTCGCTTCGCGTCCCCGAGAGGAGGGAAAAGGGTGTGGGCGCGGGCGCAATAGTGCCCAGCTTCTAGATGCAGGGAAGGGAGAGGGTGGGAGGCCGTTGGTCCGGCGTCAAATGGCGCCCGCAGCAAGGGGTGGCGGCGAAATGGACTCGAGGGTTACGGCAGACAAGGCAGGGCAGGGCATCCGGGTGATGGTCGTGGATCAAAGGTAGCGAAAATTCATCAGCTGGCCTCGGCTCCAAGGGCGTTCAGGTGCGCCCTTTGGGACATCAGTGTCTTTGTGAGCATGCAGCCGAGTCGACGCATGGCCCCGTCATGGGCAGCACAACGTGGCGAGATTCCCATTGAGGCGGAAGCGAGGGGACGTCTGTCAACCTTCCATGCATCTTCTTTCCGTGCACCCGAGTCTTTGGGTTTGTCTTTCCGAGCAGGCGGGTGGGCGGGTCAGAAAGTTGGCCGACACCTGGGGATTTTGTCTTTTGGGTTGGGGGACTTGGGGGGGAACAATATCAGCGGCTTTGTATTGTTCTGCCCCAGGTCACCGGCGCCTCCCACTTTCTACAATCAAAGAGCCTCGGCTGACCACAATGCTAGGCGACGAGTACTTCTCCATTCTGTAGCGATCAGAATGGGGAAAAACACCACCATTATTCGCGGCTCGGCCGTCTTTGCGCGCCCTCCGCTGTGCGGCAAACAGCCTCGCCTGTTTCCCCTTTCTGAACTGCCGCCCTCGCGTCGTCTTTGGTTTGATCTGAGCCATATACCGTATCTCCCTCTCATCTAGAACGATACTTTTTTCTTTCCCGAAACCACCTAGCATTCTTCAGTCTCTTCTCTTCATGCCCATCGTTCCAGTCTACTGAAATCCCACGGGGCTTCCATGCCAGCTTC
Source organism: Plectosphaerella cucumerina (assembly GCA_020746995.1). NCBI lineage: Eukaryota > Fungi > Ascomycota > Sordariomycetes > Glomerellales > Plectosphaerellaceae > Plectosphaerella > Plectosphaerella cucumerina. The sequence goes on along the minus strand of JAGPXD010000005.1, from coordinate 2,131,643 downwards.
GGGCTCTGTCTCGGCCTCGTCTTCCATATACCCTCGCTCGTTGATATCGTCCCTGTTCCATCATCATGTCGTCTGAACATGCCGACGACGCCAGTCCCCCCGCGGGACCTCGCGCCTCGTGGAAGCATCTCTTCGCCTTCACCAGGGCACGCCACTGGACCAGTCTCATCGCCGCCATTGTTGCCTCATGCGCTGTTGCCGGCTTCAAAACGTCGCTCGCCGTCTGCATGGGCCTCTTCTTCCAGATCGCTGCCGACTTCGCCAGTGGTGACCTCTCCGGCCCTGACACTCTGAAGCAGGGGACAGATCTTTGTGTCGTTCTCTGCGGGCTTGGTGCCGGCCACTGGCTCGCCAACACCGTCTTCCTGTCGACATGGTTCCTCTTTGGCGAGCTCCAGGCCCGGAGCGTGCGGGAGCAGATGTTCGAAACCCTGCTCGACAAGAAAATGGCCTGGTATGATGCTCAAGCCGAAGGCGTATCCAGTCTTCTCGTCAGAATCGAAACGTAGGTCCTTCCCTTCACTCCATGAATCCTCCCACTGACAACATCTAGACAAACCCGAGAGCTGCAACTGGCCACCTCACAAGTCTTCGGCTTCCTTGTCAGTGACTTTGCCGTCTCCCTCGCCTGCATCATCCTCTCCTTCATCATGTCGTGGCGGCTCACCCTTGCCCTCCTGGCCACCCTGCCCGTCTCCTTCTTCATCCTCGCCTGGATCAGCCGGCCCCTGGAGCCCGCCATCCGCGCCCAAAAGGGCCGCCTCACCACAGCCTCAAAGTACACAAACTCGTCCTTCACCGGCATCGACCTCGTAAAGGTCTACAACGGCTTCGACCAGGAGGTCTGGCAGTACACCCGCGCCATCCGCGCCGCCACCACCCAATACCTCATTCAGGCGCGCTGCAATGCGGCGCAGATGGGCTACGCTAAGTTCTGGATCGTCAGCCTGTTTGTGGTGGGTTTCTGGTATGGCATCGTCCTCGTCGACCAGGGCGCCTCGGCCTTTCAGATCTTGACCACCTTTTACGCCACCTTGACCGCCCTCCAAGGCATCGAGAACCTTATGCCCCAATGGCTCGTCCTCGCCAAGGGTATGTCTGCCGGTCAGGCGCTCCAGGACACTATCAGGTCCGGAAACAGCCGGTTCGGCAGCACGGGGCCCAAGAGACCCAACAAGCCGGCCGAGTGTGCCGGCGATATCGAAGTCATCGACGTAGGTGATCTGACCCCTTCGCATAACCACGCTAACACATCTGTCCATAGGTCAGCTTTGCTTACCCGACGAGTCCCGGGAACATCGTTCTCCAAAAGTCATCCTTCTTCTTCCCCGCCGGCGAGACCTGCTTCGTCGTGGGACGCAGCGGCTCAGGGAAGAGCACCCTCGGCAACTTGCTGGTCAAGTTCTATGAGCCTCTCGCTGGCGACATCCTCATCGACAACCAACCTCTCCAGACCCTCGACGACCAATGGGTTCGCAACAACATCACCCTTATCCAGCAGTCCAACGTCCTCTTTAACGACACGTTCTTCAACAATGTGGCGCTTGGCAGCGAAGACCCAGAAAACGCAACAGCCGAGCAGGTCAGGCAGGCGTGCGACTCGGCTATGCTGCACTCGACCCTGGCGGCGCTCCCCAAGGGACTCGACACCCTCGTCGGCACGGGCGGATACAGCCTCAGCGGCGGACAGAAGCAGCGGCTCGCGCTGGCGCGGGCCAGGCTGCGCGACCCGCCGGTGCTCATACTCGACGAGGCCACGAGCGGCCTCGACCACGTCAGCAAGACACTCGTCATGGAGGCGCTCCGTACATGGCGCAAGGGCAAGACCACCATCATCATCACCCACGACCTGACGCAGATCCAGGATGAGGACTATGTCTTCGTCATGGACAAGAGCAGGCTCGTCCAGGAAGGGTTCCGCGGCGCGCTGGCCAAGCAGACTGGCGGTTTCTTCTCGACCCTCCTCGCAGCCACCGACGACTCGGAGATGTCTGACGTCGACGAGACCCTCTCGCCCATCCCCATCGACGATAATATGCTCACCAGCCCGATTATGCCGAAGCCCCCGAACCCAGCTCGCTTCTCCGATCTCTTCACCAGGGGCTTTGCACCGGCCCCGGCCGACGCCAAGCAGGAACTCCAACGCAGACACTACTCGTCAGTGCTGGGCGACGGTACCTTCCGAGCGAGTCTCATCAGGACCCAGGATCTATGGGGAGAGTCATCTACCGCCGCGAGCGACACTCGTCCCAGTCACAAACGGTGGTCATCCTGGGGCGCCGGCGACCCTACCAGGAAACGAGACCACAGCGTCGCCCGGTCTGAAGGAAGGGCGTCGGCACGAGACAGCATCGACATTGTGCGCGTGGCGGGGCAGAATATCCAGGCGACTCGGACAAAGAGATCCACGCTGACTCTCGCGTCGCCTACAAGATCAGAGGGCGGAACTTTCGACGCCTTTGAAAAGGCCTGCCACATCGAGGCCACCACAACCGCCGACCCGGACACACCGGAAACCAAGGACGACTCGGAGTACGCGTCTATTCCGACCATCATGCGCAGTGTCTGGGGCCACCTCTCGCCAATGGACCGGCTACGACTCGTGGGCGGCATGGCGCTCTGCGTCGTCGTCGCCGTCGCCGGGCCTGTTTTCTCCTACGTCTTCGCCGGGCTCCTCGCGGCCTTCTGGGCCGACACGGACAAACGCGAATCGGCCGGGCAGAAATGGGCCATCATCCTGCTTGTCGTCTCCGTCGTTGATGGCCTTGCCACAGGATTTGGACGCTACCTCATGGAACACGCCGGCCAGGCCTGGGTCAACGCGCTGCGCCTCGAGGCTCTCAAGCGCATCCTGCAGCAGCCGCGGACATGGTTTGACAAGCCCGAGAATGCGGCCAGCCGCATCAACGAGTGCCTGGACCGTAATGCTGAGGAGATGCGGAATCTGGTTGGGCGCTTCACACCGATGCTGATCATCGTCGGTGTCATGGTGTCGACAGCCATCGTTTGGTCTCTCGTCATCTCGTGGAAGTTGACTCTCGTGGCGCTCTCGGGCGTGCCTGTTGTCGTCGTTGCCGTCCAGGCCTTCTCATGGACCAGCTCGCGATGGGAGACGCGCTGCAACCGCGGCGCAGCCGACACAAGCGCCGTCCTGACCGAGACGTTCACCAGCATCCGCGTGGTCAAGAGCCTCACTCTCGAGCGACACATGGGGGCGCGGTACGACGCCAGCGTTGCTTCGACCTTTTCCCTAGGCGTCCGGCGAGCACTGTACACATCGCCCATCTTCGGCGTGTACCAGTCGGTCAACTTCTTCCTGCTGGCGCTCATCTTCTTCTACGCCATGCTCCTCATGGCGAGGACGTACGAGATGTCCCCCGAACAGCTGCAGCAGGTGTCCAACCTGCTCGTCTTCAGTCTCGGCCAGGCGGCCTCGCTCCTCGGCACGGTACCGCAAATGTCCACGTCACGAGCCACGGCGGCGCGCATGCTCGACTACGCCAGCTTGCCAGACCACTCGATCGACGACAGCCCTGAAGCCGGCGGCTCGCACAAGGTGACGACTCCGCTGCCGGTGCGCGCCAACCACCTCGAGTTCGCGTATGATTCGCGGCCTGACAACCACGTTCTACGCAACCTGAACCTCGAGATCGAGCCAAATACCTGCACCGCCATTGTTGGCTCTTCAGGCTGCGGAAAGAGCACCTTCGTGTCGCTGCTCTTGGCCCTGTACGCGCCTTCGACGCCTCCAATGCTTTGGTCCGACAAGCCGCCACAGCTGACCTTTGCGGGCATTCCCTTCTGGGAGGTCGACCGGCAGCATCTGCGGTCGCTCATGGCCTTTGTGCCGCAGACGGCCTTCCTCTTCCCCGCGACCATGGCCGAGAACATCTCCTACGGGCTCGGCGACATGTCACCACTTCGCGACGCGGCCAACATCGAACGGGCGGCAAAGGCAGCAGGTCTCCACGAATACATCATCTCGCTGCCCTCAGGCTACGACACGCTCATCGGCGAAGGCGGCCAGGCCCTCTCAGGCGGCCAGGCACAGCGTGTGTGCATCGCTCGAGCGTTGGCGCGGCGGCCGAAGCTGCTGGTGCTGGACGAGCCGACGAGCGCGTTGGACGCCGAGACGGCCGAAACGGTGCGACACACGATCAGGAGGCTGGTTTCTGACCCGGCGCACAAGGGCATGGCGACGGTGATTGTGACGCACTCCAAGGAGATGATGCAGCTGGCCGAGGATATTGTCATGCTGGACAGCGGTCGGGTCGTTGAGCAGGGTGGCTATGAGGAGTTGCTTGCCAAGGGAGGAAGCTTCAGCAGGCTACTTGGAGGAGGTTCATGGCAGATGACAAAAGAAGGACTGAAGATGTAGGGGAAGAAAATAATGGATGGGCTGTACATAGCTTTCATTTCGCAGGATATTGTTTTGGAGCGTGGCTTCATCATACCTCTAATTGCACCACACCTGATAAGATAAGCATTGCCTAGAAGCACGCACCCAGCACCGTGAGCTCATATTGATCACTGCTCCGTCCTGGCCAGAGGATAGGCATCCATGGATGACACTGGATGATATTCTACTCCAATTGAGAAAAAGGAGACCTCTCCAAGAGAGAAGAGGCAAAAGTTGAAGTTGATGAGAGTGGGATTCGAACCCACGCCATTACTGACTAGTAAGCCGGATGGCGTTCCGAAGAACTCCTCCTGAAACTAGCGCCTTAGACCACTCGGCCATCTCACCTGATTATTAATCTGTGTAGTTTTTTCAAACCATGAGGTCATCTCATCCCGCCGATGTCGCTCTTCTCTGGCAGCATTGAACAGCCGCCTGCAACGTTGGATGCAGATGTTATCAGATATCCAACAAGCCCATCATACTTAATCCAGTCCAGGACCTTGTCCAAGTTCTTACCAAAGACAGCTAGATCCCCCGCGGCGCACTCCCGGGAGCACCCTGCGTGCCAGCCGGCGTGGTTCGCGCGGGTGGACGGACAGCCGGCCGGCCGACGCAAGACGCAAGATCATGCACCTCACAGAGTGCAAGCAGCGGCCAGGCAGGCCACTTGCCCCCGATGCACCACGCGCAAGCTGTCCGGATCAAGAAGGTGACGGGGCGTGACTCGCGGGAGCATTTTGAGGGCGCGGGGTTCCGGCGCGTGCGAGGGCCAATGGACGCCCAGAATTACTCAGCCGGCGTCTCTTGGCGCAGCTCGGGGGGAAGGAACACCCCAGACGACAGGGCAGGAGCCCCCCGGAGAGCACCTGCCCGGCCTGTAACTTCAGGGCGCTGGAGGGGCAGGAGCGCGGGAGGGGCTGTTCCTTCCCGTTATCTCAGTGGGCTCGGGATGCAGGGTGGCATTTGTCGCTGTCGTGCTCTCACTCTGAGGCTGTTCATCACCCTGCGTCAACATTCTTCCACCACACCTCGGACAAACACAGCAGTGCACCTCCGCCGGCGCCGCCACAAACACCACCACCAACGGCACATGTCCCCGTCGGTCCTCCCCCACCCGCCTTGCCCGCCTGGTCTATTTGTGCCATGGACATCTTCGCCTCGCTTTCCCTCCTTGAGCACGACTCGGATCCGACGTGAGGCGCGCGATGGCGGCTGCCCGCATTGGCCTCCTCCAAGACCAAGACCTCCCAGGCTCGCCCAGCATTGACATTGGACCCTCCGGCCGATCACGAGCCCACCTACGTCGCCGGCAGTGGATTGCATCGGGCAGGTAACTCGGACTCTCGACATTGCTGAGCTACCATAGTAGGCAGGTGGGTTCGAGGTCGAGCCTCGAGCATCGCGTCCGTCCATTGCTGCCCGGCCCGGAGCCGTCAAGGTTGCTCGCGTTGCTGCTTTGCTTTGCGTTGCTCTACTCTGCTCTGCTTGCTCCGACCCCGGATTCTCCAATCTCGCAGCCCATAGGACAGGCTCAAAAGGCGTGATGGACACATGCTGGCGTCGACCGGTCGCGCCTTTCTCTCGTGCCAGGCGATTGACTACTGACTACTCCGGCAGCGCAGCCACTACCGTTGCTGCTTCAGTACTTTTAGGGGCGTTCCGTCCTCGCCTCGGCTCTTTGTCTCGGGACGCGCCCGCCATCTGGTTTAACGAAGTACCTCCTTGCCCGGTCCGGCCTTATCCCGTCGTCGACTCATCAGGTCGCCGCTGCTGAGCTCACCTCACCACGCTCGAGCTTGGGCCAGATTATCCGTGACGCATACACCACCTCGACTACTCACCAACTTCACCTCCTCAACTCAGCCATCCCACTTCATCTTCACATCAACAACATCGACTTTCGAATTGCACGTGCCGTGCCGTGCCCACCATCTCCAATCCCGACTATTCCTCGTCGCCTCGCCCACCCTGGTCCCAGCACCTGCAGCTGGAGCACGCAAGGACACAAGGCACGCAAGCTTCAAGCTCCAGTCGCCCGCCGACTTCGGGCCTCCACACCCCTGGTCTGCCCCGGATCCCCGTATAACCGCCTCTGACGACTGCACCTGTGGCTCCGTCCGCCGGCCGACGTTGCGCAGGCGAGAGGGCAACAGTCGAAAACTTTCTTCGACGTCGCTCCACTGCCGAGACGTCAAGTCTAATCACCGGCTGCGCTTCCTTTTTCCATCTGCAAATCGCCTTCGGCACATCGCATCCCTCGCCTCGCCCCTGACTTGACGCCTACCCGCCGGTCCCGGGTGCCTGGCCCCTCGTCGATCCGAGGCGCGGCGGCCGCCCGATATAGAAGCTGTAATGGGGGCTGTTGCCGTGACGTAAACACGCCCAAGAGTTTCCGATCCGGTCATGGACTTCACTCATGACCCGTCACCGGGACGTACGTCGCCGGCATCCACACCTGAGCCAGGACCATCTCCTACCAAACGACAAAATATCGGCTCTGCCGTGACGCCTAAAGGTGCGCATTGCTCTACCTCCCTCCCTTTCCCCGGCCAGCCCCCGGTGGTGTGGTCAACTGACATGGCCATCCTGACCTAGACCTAGACGACTCGAGTCCATGGACCTCTGACGCCGAGGAGCCATCCCCGCTGTTGGCCCTGCCGCCCGAGCTCATCGATGTCATCCTACGGTACCTCTCGCCTGTCGACCTAGCCAAAGTTGCTCAGACGTGCCATGGCCTCCGTTCTCATGCCATTTCGGACGTCCAATGGCTTCCCCGCGTGCAGGAGTATGTGCCAGGCGTTATCCTGACTACGCCGACGCCCTGCCTGTCATACCGCGAGCTCTATGTCGCACACGACCCCCGATGGTTCCTGACCAAGTACAAAATATGGTTCTGTGACCGCCATCTGATGGGCAAGATGATCGTCGTGCGCTATGATCAGCGCCGGGGATGCATCGAGGGCTACCAGCTGCTAGCCAACGTCAAACCCGCCCCGCCGCATCAATGGCCCGCCGACGGCCAGGTCACCATCCATTCCTTTGAACCTCGCGTCAGGCTGCATCTCGACAAGCCCGTCTTGCAGTTCCACGTCGGCGACGGGGATGACCACTCGCCCTTTGAGGAGGTACCAGCAGATGCCAACCGTCGCTTCTTTGGAGAGACACGCATGCGGCTGGACAACAATGCGGACCACATCTTCTGTAACTTTTCACTTGCAAAACCCCTCGAACCCAGCATCGTTGAGGAGCGTTTCGCCCTTCGATTCCCGTACGAAGGCGCATGGCCGCCGCGGGCCATTCCCGCCGCGCCCCATCGCGTCCACGGTTTCGCTAATAGCGATGAAAACCATGATCTCTCCATGGCGGATCGCCCGTTCTCCCGAGAAGAGGCATCAGACCGCACCTTTCGCATCCGGCAATGGATGGAGATGGTTGGCACGAATCCAGCTCCTGGTGCCGTGCTTGGCGAGGGCATGACCGGCATGATGCACGCTCTCCTCACCGCCGGCTTCATGCCCGTGGGCTGGGAGCCAGGAACAACTGCCTTGCCGCCTCTGAATGGCTTCAGCGCCCCTCGCATCGGAGAAGAGATAATCACATACTCGACACTAGATCCAGCCCTCTACACGCCCACAGAGTGGAAGCCGTGGAGAGGCATCTGGGTCGGAGACTATAGCGGCCACGGCTGCGAATTTCTCCTTGTCCACCAACCCGATACCCCGGATGACGAAGCCTCAGATGAGGAGCTCGGCCTGATACAGCGGCCCGACGAGCCATCAGAGGCCTGGGAAGAGCGTCGCCGCCGGGGCCGCATCTACCGGGGACGCCTCGAGGCAATCAAGCTGACGGGCGACCCTAACGTGCCTCGCGGAGAACATACCTTCATTGCCGAGGATCTCAGCGATGCAGGACTTGTCACCACCCTAGAAGATCCACCTTTCCAGGGTGCCCGAGTGGTGAAGAGTAAGGGCCACGTCGCTGGGACAGGATTCCACGGAGGTAAGCACATGTTTCCCCCTCATGTAGGCAAGTTACTGACCGTCGGGGTGTAGACAAGTACATTGAGTCGCAGCTCATGCTTCTTTCCAACGACAGGCTGGCGCAGCACTGGGTTGGGTTCGGACACATCAGCTACTTCCAGCGCGTCGACATTGACGCGCTTCTCATCCCGTGATGCCAATGCAGTGCGGGAAGAACCATGAGAGTCGCCTCATCGGTGCTCTGGGCGGCGTGCGTGAGCCGATGAGAAATTCGCAGCTGGCTGGAAAGCCACCTGCACAAGAACAGTCGTGTCAGGGCCTTTGTACAAGGACGTCGAGCGGCTGGGCATTCACTTTAATACGCAAAGAAAGCCGAGAATATGCGAGACGAATCAGCATGGTGTCATCGGGCAGGCCCCGGCTCGGGTAGATACGGTCTTGCCGGGCGCACTGTCGATCTCCCGAGCTGGGCCGGAGACGCATCGGATGCAGGCGGCGGGATGGATTCCGAAGCAACATGCTTCTGGTATACGGTTTACGTCGGATCAGTGAGTTTTCGTGCATGAGACAGAACGACGAGCAAGAGATACGACAGCAATACAACGCTTTATGCTATTCCAAACACAGGCTATGACTTGGCCGGCTCGCCACGGCTCACATTCGTGGGGCGGCATGCATGATACGCTTACTGAGAATGCAGGGACTGGTGAATGGTTAGCTTGAGGACCAGTATGTGCGTGTCTTCAGTCAGGTACTCACAATCGCGAACTTGCTCTTGGAGCGGATGGTTTCCCCCCAAAACACCAGACACCACGGGATGACGCTCAGCGCCGTGCCTATGCCGCCGAGAAGCGCACCCGCCCTCTCCTCACCAAGGTTCCGGAACAGGAAGCCGGTGACAAGGGGGAAGACGCCGCCCAGGATGTTTCGGCAGCACGACTGCGCGGCGAGGGCTGACGATGCGTACTTGTGGTAAATGTCGGCGAAGTAGTTGAAGGTGGCAAGGTAGACGGAGTAGATACCCCATGTGGCCAGGGCGATGCCGGTGGCTGGGCCGAACCAATGGACGTCGGGGCGCACGGTGAAGCCAAAGATGAAGAGACCAGCTGGTAGGAACATTGCGGTGATGCAGGTGAAGTAGAGGCGAGACTCGGGGGCCTCGGCTGGAAACCGGCGGCGCATGAAGGCCCAGAAGGCGCTCTGAGGGGCGGCATGGTCTGCGCGCCACTGGGGAAGCCGGAGCAGACGGTCCTGGAAGACGCCGACGACGGTAGCGATGATGGAGCCGACGATCATGGCGCCGAAGAAGTAGCCTGACTGTTCGATGTCGAAGTTGCGGCGGCGGGCGAAGGCCAGGGGGATGCTGCCGAAGGTGAGGTAGAGGACGGCCCATGCAAAGGCGCACCAGAGCGAGAAGAAGAAAACGACGGGTTCGGCGACGAGGAGGTAGAAGGGGCGGACCAGAGAGGTCTTCATCAGTGATGCCAGAGAGGCGCGCTGCTCGTCTTCCTCGACCAGCCAGCGCAGGCGGGTGGGAGTGGTGCGGCCTTCGACGCCCGAGGCTGCCTTTTCAGAGTCCTGGGCGACGGCAGCGGTTTGGCCGTCTTGTGTCTGCGAGGATGCATCCTCCTCAAGCCATACACCGGGGACGCCGGCTTGCTCGAGCTCCTCGTACCAGGCGTTCAAGGCCTTGGCTTTCCGCGAGAGCAGGACAGACCCACGGGTCTCACGGAGGAAGAGAAGAAAGACGACGAGAAGGATACTGGCGGCGATGACCTGGTGCCAAAACATCCACTTCCAAGCGAGTGTCGGATCCGTGGCGCCCAGTCTGCCCATAACGACGGCACCAACAAGAGGCCCAGCACCCGTCCCGGCGAGGACGAAACCGCTGAAGAGAGCCATGGGAGTGTTCCTACCCTCCTTGGTCCAGAGATCAGCGATGACGCCGCCAATAACAGAACTAAAAGTCGACCCGCCTACGCCGACGAAAACTCGGGCGACCAGCATGCCCGCCAGGGAGGGCATGACGGAGCACACGGCGATGGAGATGACGTAGACGAGGCCAGAGGCGACGAGGACGGGACGGCGGCCGTAGATCTCGGAGACGGGGGCCAGGGCCATGGGGGCGAAGCCGAAGCCGAGGCAGAAGGTGCTGATGCCGGCGAGGACGGCGAGGTCCGAGGCGTGGAGGTCGTTGGCCATGGCGGCTACCGGGGGAGCGTAAGAGCCCGCGGCGTAGGCGGTGAGGAAGGTTGAGAGGCAGCAGATGGCGAGGATGGGGTTCTTGCGGGCGGAGGGCCAGAGGAGGGGGGATTCGAAGCGGAGGAGGTCCGGGGCCGGGGGGAGGGTGAGGTTGGCATCCTGAGGGAGGAGGGATGTGGCTGGGGCGGGGAGGGGGGTGGAGAGGGTTAGGTAGCGGGTGGTGATGCTGTCCGAGGCCGCGGCTGGGGGTGGTGTGTCGTCGGTCTTTTCATCGTTGCGGTTTGTTGGTGGTGGTGGTTCAGGGGCGCATATGGTCAGTGTGAGGTTGCTGCTGATGGAGGAGGACCGGCGCGTGGAGCCGTCGGCGTCCGGCGGCGGCAGCGGGATCATGGTGACGGCCGGACCGGCATGGGCACTGGTGTGTGCTTGCTGCCTTGGTGCTGGTGGCGTAAGTTGTGTCTCGGCGAGAGCAATGGGATTCCTGTGAAGAAAAAAAAACGACTGGAGGGGCGAGCGAGGGAGGAGGTCTCTAATAACGGGTTCAGGTTGGGAATAATTGTGGGCGGTATGGCCCCGGGAATAACGTGGGGTGTTGGGGGCGTAGATCCGACGAAGATGTGATGCGTCGTGCCGAGCTGCAGATGGCGGTGGGGTCGGGACGGGCCAGGGATGGATGACTGAGGGGAGGGGACTGTTGCTAGATGGATTCGTATGTCTCTTTTCTAGATGCTCGTGCCTCCCAAGGTAGATGGTGAAGCGGTGAGAGTGTCGTGCAGTGAGCCAAGTCATGCCTCTTCGACCTCTTCGTATGCCTTCAAGGACATGACACCGGACCCAAGTACTCGGCATAGGTGCGTACACCGCCCTCCTGACGTTCCCGATACCAGCAGCCGGTTCCCCTCCATCTGGCGCGGAGAATCTCTGACAAATCTGGGCGGACGCAAGGGATCGCAATCTCCCCTTCCCCACGTTTTTTCGACGCACATGTTTCGCGCCCGGGGATTATTCCCGGCTTACACCAACGGAGGAGTGCCTGCGCCTTCATTCCCGGTTCATTTCCGCAAGACCCAACGACGTTCGATAACTGCCTCTCCAAAACCCAGGATGGAGAAGAAATTCGCTTTGGTTGGAAATTGAAGCTGGAAATAGCAGCATCGGTTATGTCCTCGGAGAAGAGCGGTTTTACATTTTCTCATATTCGTAACACGCGGGCTAGGGACTTTCGCGAGCACGTTGCTCAGCGTCATGTAAGGGGATGAAGCGGCGACACCCGCCCGCTTGTTTGAATCTACCATTGGTAATCTTGGTGTTCCCCCGGTTTGAAGTTTCCGTGATCGCGCTTTCGAGGGTCGGGGGTGACGAAGTGGTGTTCCGGGGGTTCTCTAGATATGTTCAGGGCCGGCAGCCTAGCCTCACAGAGGGTGTAAGTCACGCTCTGTCCTGCCACCGCTATCGACGTCGACGCAGGCGGCACCACAAACCACCTACACAATCATTTCGGAACTCTCCAAGCCTCGGCCTTCGACGACCCCGACAACTTTTCCAAATGGAGCGTCATTTCTCCCAACACCACCTCCACGGACAAGACATCCTGGGGAGCGGCCATGGCTCACCTGTGCGACCAACTCCGCATTCAACTTATCCACGAGGGCTCGCGACAATTCACAACCCGCAGGATAGAGATCACCATCAACGCTTTTGAACATGTGAACGATCCTGGATTCTGCAGTGTTCTGAATGCTATCGATGGCTTCTTCAGCGGCTGGACTACGCCTTGAGCTGCAGCTACGATGCGGAGGTCTTTGGTAGAAGTTGGTCAATCGATGTAGTAGGTCAATCGATGTAGTAGGTCAATCGATGGAGTAGGTCAACCGATGAAGCAAATCAATCGACGAAGCCCTCTCCGACAAGCCCTCTCCGACGAGCAATCTTCCTAGTAGCGACGACGGCAAGTTGATGGTCTCAGATACCATGGGCATCCATTCAGGGGTTGGGATCTGCAGGTTGGGACGCCGGAGGGCCATTTTCTGGTGAACGCTGAGATAGTCGAAATTCAACGTATCTCAATTATTTGGCTGATCAACACGTCACGCAAGGTGATGCTGTTGGATAAATTCTTCTGTATGTGAGGTCTTTGACTCCGAGATGGAGCAAGACAGCCGCCATGTTCGACAACGGCAAAGGGACGTAGTCAAAAGTGGCTTTTCCACGGCTTGGAAGTGGCCCAAGTCGTGTCGCACCTTGAAGTATGGCAAACGGCCACTGTCACACAATTCAGTGATCCACCATAGAGAGAGAGAAAAAAAACAACGGAAAACCACTCAGTGGCATGTATGTTGGGTCAGAAGAAGTATCTTTCCTTGACATCGGAATAGTCCACTGCCTTCAAAGATCTCTTTCTTACTTCCTGACCTCGGCAAGATGCCCATCACGAGATACCTGAGAGCAAGGATCCACAGGACCAAGGCCCACGCGCCCGATTCCGACGCGAAATCCAACTACCCGGCCATTCTTTGTCTCCCACTAGACGTCTGGCTCCTCTTTCTTGATAATCTTTCGCTTCACGACCAACTACGTCTGTCGCACACCTGCAAAAATCTCAGAGCCCTTGCAGGGCGTCACCTTCCGGATAGCATTCGCAATCTGCGCCCTTTGAACGTGCCCTTCGAAGTCAAATCGGCAGTTGCTAGTTTCTCCCTGGACTACGAGGCATGCATTAACTGCAATCGGATTCACGCGGTGAACGTCAAAGACATACCTTTGGGCAATTTTACGCGGGATCGACCGTGCGAACATCAGCTATTTTCATCAGAGCTTTACGCGTCTTCTCTTGTGATGGGTCCCATTTACAGGCTCAAGCATACGCATGTTCAGCTTGCGCTGAAATACCACGCCTTGGGGCCACTCACAAGCAACACCTGGAAGAACTCGTGAAGCCTTGTAAGATTTGGGGGAAACGGACGCCATCCTTTGACTGTACATTCACCGAAAATATTCATCTTCACTACCGAGCTCAGCCGAAAATCGTCGCAGTTGACTCCGGGGCCCCAACCACGTCCTTCGATACATCCTGTATGAGGAATGGGTTTTTCTGTTGGACAGCTCCCCAGAGCCCGAGGCATGGACGTGGGATACTATCGAGAAAGGCACCCTTTGGGGTATGAATACGTGCAGGCACCAGGGCTCTTTTAAGTGGCCCCGGCCATCGACAGCAGGTCCTGACCACCATGATGTCACCTTTCTTACCACACATCTCGAGATCTGATCAATTCATGCCAGGAAAAAACCATCACATTCTCGTGTGGGCATTGTCCCACCGACCTTTGCCTTCGCCTTTTCAAAAACCACAACGGTCGCCAGTGCATCTGGGTCGGCGCGTGGAAAGACATTAGGACGACGAAGAAGGAATGGGATGGGCGGCTAAAGCGAATAGCCTACATGAGCGACAAGACTCCGCCAGAATTGAAGGCTACGTTCCGGGAATCACTCGGTACCTCTATGAGAACGACGGGCGTCGGCCGAAGACCGGGACGGAAAGGGCCCGAGAGGTCCTGATACCTTCGAGTCGATGGGGGTGGGCATGTCGTGCCGTTGCACTCTTCAAGAAGGGGGAGCAGAACAAGAAGGAGGGGGGGAAGAAGGCCAGAGAGCGACTTCCGAAGGTGCATTAAACACCCTAAGCTTGCCCAAGCGGCCACGCTTCGACTGAAAATCCAGTCAGGCATGTTCTCCCGCAACATCTGGCCGGCATTCTGCGAACTACCTACTTGGAGACTGCATCAACGTTCCTCCATGTCATATCGATCTGCACTTTCATGCCATCAGATGCCACTGGTGCTTCTGCAGACAGCAGAGGTTGCATCTGACAAGGCGCCTTGGAAGAGGGGGCAGACTGGTGAAGAAGGCTGAGATTTGGGCGATGCACCGCCCGACCGAGGTAAAGGGCGTGCTTCTGGAAGAATTTATCTCTCGGGAGAATGAATTTATATAGAAAGATTGAAGCACCATTTCTAGGATCAATGATCGGGATGATGTAGGGGGCTGGATGACTCGGCATGAGTCGGAGGCCATCGTCACACCAGGAGATCATGAGCCATCTCGGGGTGGAAAAAACTAGTAGTCAATCATCCACTTCCAGAACAGGTACCTGGAATCAGCCTTCCTGGTAGTCACACCCTAGTTATCGAAAATTGTCACGTGTGAGCCGGTACGATTGACAGACGTGACCGATTGGCGATGCAGCCGGACCATCACTGCACCAGGTCGAGCACGAGCAGGCCAAGCAGGTCTCACAAAGTACCCAAACCTTTGATTGACAGGCTATGTATCGTAAATTGAGAATCCAGTCAGTTCAATCAGAAGAGGTGCATTGACAAAGGCACAGGCGTTCCGCCTATCGGGTTTTGCTGGTCCGTCTCATCTTCCACCACCATGCCAAGCATCACGACTTCCTCACCTCAGGGCACCAAGCCGTTATCGGTATCCTCTTATCTCGTTCATTCACTGTTCATCCTGAGCGCCTTAGCGCTGGAGTGTCACGTGAGTTGGGCCAAATCGGTAGGTTCAGGGTGTGAATATCGTTCCTTCCATCTGCCCCGGGACGTCCAAGGAAAGTCCGTTCCTGCCCTGCGCACAAGGCGGAAAGCAATTTTCTCTCCCAAAAGAGCGCACGCGTCCGGAATCCAAAACAAAACCTGGGACTCGGCCGTCCTCTTCCACCTCCAGCGCCTCGCCACGGTCGGAAATCCTCGAGCGATTCTCCCTCCTTGTCACCCCCCCAGCGACCTCTCCCCCGTCTCTCTTCTACCTCACGCTGAAGCGACATCGACGTTTAGATGTCTGCGACCTTCATCCGAAACATTCATTCTTCCCTGTCTATCCAGGGCTTCCGTTAGCATTCATTATCGCTCACGCGAAAGACCAAGCACGATGCAGCGTCTCCCAGATGTCCTCCTCGAGGGAGTCGAGGCTAGCGATCACCAGCCTCAAGGCAACGACATGCCTGGCCTGAACGATGAGATTCTCAGCCAATACGACAAGCTCATCAATGCCAGAGATGAGAAAACTGAGGAGCCCACCTACGTCCTGACCCTGGAGGACAGCGACTACTGGACCCATGGCAACCCGACTGGCATCTCTACCCGTGTCGGTGATCACACCACGGAGACTTTGCTCTTCTTCACCCGCACGACTTACATCTGGAGGGCCGATTTGGCGTCTTTCATTACCAACAGCGATACTCCCTACACCACGCTTCCCCCTGCAACCATTCGTACGTGCCTCTGTTGTCCGCCCTCTATCTTCGAGGCTGACCTGACCTAACTTTCTAGTCACCACGGTCACCGTCACTGGAAGCGATGGAGAGTCTACCACTACCGCCGAGATTTCCGAGTTCAGCACCACTGCTGCCGTGTCCACCACGCTGGACACCTTCTTGACCGAGGTCATTTCTTCGACCACCAACGCCAGCAGCACTGACACCGCTGCTACCGAGTCGGCCGCTGCCGGAGACGACTCCGATCTGCCCCAGGCTGCCGTCATTGGCATCAGTGTCGGCATTTCCGTCTTCTCCTTCGCGGTCTTCCTGGGCACCATGGTCTGGTATCTCCGTCGCAGGCGTCGTGAGAAGGCCGCCTCGGCCCTCCCCGATGCCCCTGTCGATCGCTCGTGGGAGCCGAAATACGACGGCATGCAGCATGGCCAGGCTTCTCAGACGCCTACCGTCAACTCGAACGTCTTTCCCATTCCGGACCTGGCCAACCAGGGACACCAGTCTGTCGACTATGGTCGTGACCAGCAGCCCGCTGTCTACCAGCAGGCTCAGCAGCAGGCCATGACTCCTCAGTCAATGACTCCCCCTCCTGTTTCCCCCTACCAGCAGCAGGCTCCCCAGCAGCCCATCGGTCCTTACCAGCAGCCGGCTCAGCAGCACATGGACTCTTACCATCAGCAGGCTCCCCAGCAGATGCCCCAGCAGATGCCTCAACAGATGGACCACTACAACCAGCAGATGGCCCAGCAGACGGCCCAGCAGATGTCTCAGCAGACTCAGCAGACTCAGCAGCCGGTCTACAACGCCTACCGCCCCAGCATGGGTGCTGTCAGCCCGCAGAACTTTGCCGTCGAGCTTCCCTCGGAGAGTTACCGTCGCTGAAGATGGCGACTGACCAACTCTGAACGGGCCTTCAACCCGACATGTACTGGACATTGCTGCTTTTCACGCCGTCTTGTGCCATTCAGGGGAATATGAGGCATCAAGGGCCTGAGATACAGGACACATGGACAATAGGACAGGTCGAATACAACGTTGACATGTCAGGACAATGGCGCAAGGAACGTGAATGTGTGGTGATGATGAGACTACTTTGACGCAGACCGGAGCAATGCCTGGAGAGGATGAGGCTGAGCAAAGTGCCCAACTTTACGGGACACGCTCTGTTGACTTTAACAACGATCGAGTCAACAAGTCATTGTGATTCGTCGTTAAACCCATATCTGCTCCATGTTGTGCGCAGAGAGCGATGCTCCAGGACGTCGGCTGATATCTTCTCAATGGTAGCATCTTCGTCAGGCAGCGCCTTCGCGTTTCGAACATTTTGTAGTTGACTCCCGTCAATAATCATCAACTGTAGACACTACCTTACTCCCAATCTCGTCCAAGTCAGATCCTCAGCACGGCCTACACTTGAGAGGTTCTCCATGCATGCAACATTCGCCTCACACAGATTCCGATACCCCCAACGAGGCTGACACGACACACACCTCCCACTGCCTGCCCAGTACACATCCCCCACAACCTATCAGACACCCCGCCAAGCTCACCCCGTACCGCATTCCCAAGACGAAGGATCGCACCCCAAAGAGGGGGGAAGCTCCCCCATCATCTGGCAGACGTCCAAATCAAGCACGACCACCATGGGGAAATCGTACGACTTTTCCCTCCCCCGCCAGGGTCACCACGTGCTGAAAACGTGCGCTCCTGGGAAAAGAGAAGATCTCATCTCGCCCCAGCTGCAGAAGAAGGGAAGCATGGCAACACCAGTGCGTGCGCCCCCCTCGCGTGGCAAGCGTGGTGGTTGTCTCTCTGCCGCGGCTTATGCAAGAGACTCCTCCCGGACGACGGGCACGTCGATGAACCCCACGATGGGGCTTCTCGGGCGCGAGCAAGGTCCGCCCTGGCACGTCACGACGGGATCCTGGCGTAGCTAGGCACGTGGACGCCATCTGTCACGGTCCCGTGGGTTTGTTCGTCCCAGATCTGCCTCAAGGCCCCAAGGATGAGGGAGACACATCCGCATGTCCGTACGAGTACCATCACGACCCATTCTCCCCGCTGTCGCGAACCCCTTCTCGGCAGATGGAGGAGCGAGCTCACATGGGGGCGCGGGGAAAAGGGGGGGTTTGCAAGCATTACCCGCCGAGACGTCCCCTCCCACTGTTGCTGCCAAGAAACACGACGACGACGAGAGAGGCAGTGAGACTTCTTGTCTTGGCACGGCCCAGCGGAATCGGGAGAGGGGGAGATATCTGGCCTGGCCTGGTGCACCCCGCCGCGGCTCAGTCGAATCCACGCGCAGCGCACACCGCCAGAGTCGCGGGGTTCCTTTCGAGGCCCCATCGTCGGCGGCGGAGTTTCTCCTTGCGTTCGTTCCCCTCTCGCGAACCATCCCCCGCCGTGTTGATACTCGTATGCGGGAGACAATGCCGGAAAAGCGTACACCCCTGCTATCGCGGACTCTGCCAACCCCAAGAGCGAGTCAGGGGTTCATATGAGTCTCCATCGAATATCAGATTGGCAGAGGCGCGACCCCCCTTTGCCCCTCTCACACACACAAACTCATTGAGTGCATGCTGCGAGAACACGTTGCTGCAGCAGATAGCGGCTCACCCGCGGTCGCTGTCATCATGGGTCGACCGTAGCTAGCTCCGGTGGCTATAACGGGCAGACGCTTATACACCTCCTTCACGTCGTCCCCCGTCAGACGTCTTCACTCGCCGGTTCGGACAGCAAGTGTGCCGGGTTTCGGCCATGGTTGATGTGCGAAAAGGGGGGTGGGCAGCAACCAGGCAGGCGAGCCAGCGACTCTGACGGCTCCGGACCCCAAGCCTCCTCACCCCCGTCATCAGCGACCGGCAGGGCGGGCGGTAATTGGCGGGGATGCTTCCTAATTCGACGTCGCCTATGACTCCCTGGCGCCGGGACTCGTCAGCGCCTCTCCAAGCATCACATCCTTGGCGGCGAAGGGGGAGGCAAGGAGGGCGGGCGGCCGGTCGACGATGGCCTCTTGGCGACCGACACGGCAGTGCGGAGGACCCTGGCGGTGGGCGGGGGGGTGTTGTCGGCAGGGGGCTTTGGGGAACAGCCGCCAACGAGTAGGTACTTGCAGCCGGGGTCCGCGTGCAGCACCGGCAAAACCGGCAGATCACACGCAGGCTGACAATGCGTGGTTCGCAATTTGGTGCTGTCCGAGATCGATCCCCTCACCAGTTGCGCCGGGGGTGTCAAAATGGGAGGGGGAGAAGCTGCAGAGTGGACTCGTCGCAGGAGGCCAGGCCGTCCAGGCGCGTGCGTTCTCAACAAACCACCGACATGAGGAGAAGATGCGTGCATGTCCGTATCGATCTGGCCAGGGTGTCAGGTTGATCGTCCACTCCAGACAGAATGGCTTTGTCGTCGCCCATCGCTGCTTATCTCGGCACAAGCGCCCGTCGCGTCCACCCAAACCGACGGTGTCATCGCGAGCCTAGTGACGCCGCCGACGAGGTGGTTGAAGATGGCGCTCGAGGCGCCTCGATCCCAGGCGACCGGACAATGACGATATTCCACCTCGACGTAAGGGCACGTGAGGGCTCAGTGCAGGATTTCAGATTCCTCGCGCGCGACAGCCACAATCTCCCGCGAGCAACTGCCATGCCAAGAAGGGGGTCGATCCCGGCCCTGAAGCGGACTGGCACCGCCGCCATCAAGTGTTCGGGCAAGCGGACAGTTGGGCTCGGCTGACGCCATACCGCGGTCGCGTTCGAGGCTTTCTCAGGCGGCGGCGGCGGCGGCGAGATCCCGGCGCTGAGACGCCACCGACGATCGAAGGGTCGCTTTGTTCTCCAATTCCCGGGTTGCGACGAATCATGGGGATGGCATTGGGGGTCAACTGTGGACATTGACCGAACTCTGCGCTGTCGTTTAGCCAGCTTCCCACTGTTATCCCGCAATGTAAGCTTGTTTTTATGCGCAATTTTGATGGAGCTGACCTCCGCAAAACCTACCCCGGAAAAGGGAGCGAGGCCCATCTCGACCCTCTTTCCCCCGCCGCCGCTGCTGATTAGCCTGGAATTCCACCTTTGTACGGCGGTCTACCGGACGGAGGAGGGGCTCTGGTGATCTGGGAGGCGTACGAGAGGCGTGACACCCCTGACATGGAGCCGAATGGATGAAGGTCCAGGCCGCCGCTCGTTGGTGGCATTTCATCAAACAGAACCAGAGGCTGGCGCGTTGCTGGGATGGCCCCTGTGGTGTTGCAGTAGGCCGCTCGTACTCGCACGTCGCCCCAAGCTTCTACGGCGCCCTCTGGAAGCGTCGCCAGAAGCGGAAGAACAGCCGGCGTCTCCAATCTGACGCGGCGCGCGCTAATCATTGGTGAACCAACTTCTGCCCGTCGCCCGAACAAAAAGCCACCAAACAAGGTGGGGGTGAGGAAGGGGGTGCGGAAGGGGGTGAATAGAGAAGGTCTCCCTCAGGTGTTCAAGATGAACCCGGGGCTCATTGGATCGAGGACGCTATTCGTATTGTTGATATCAGCCCTCGTCGTGTTCGTGATCATTGCGCGCCCTAGGGATGGACGAAAAGCCTGCCCGAGGGGGAACTGCGCCGCCCACCCTCTGGTATGCACATGCACACGTGCAGGACGCCGATGCAAGTTTCGTTGAGGATGACCACCGAGAGCAGGGAGAGCAGGGAAGAAGGCATGTCTGCAGCGGCGGCCAAGCTCATGTCGTTGGCTGGGCGTCCCCGTTATTGGTGTCGTAGCGATGGTTGTCACCATGATGCTGACAAGATCTAACCGCAATCGTCTCCGCGGATATCGATGCTTCCCATCCTTCTTTTTCCTGGGACGGGGGATTTCTCTTGTTGTCAATGCAACATGCCCAGAGGCTGAGTGTCTTGGGGATAGGTTGCCGTTACACTGGACAGCTCAAGTCAGCACTTCCCAGGTCAGATTGCACACCCTCCAGGGCCGCCCGCCCTCCGCTCCGACGGTTGCCCGCACCCATGCAAGCCACCCTCTGCCATGGCGCAAACGATGGCTGGCGGCAAAAGGGGAAGCTTCCCTTCGGCCGGCATTGTGCGTTTGGGAGACATCCGCGACACGTGGCTGCCCGTCCAGGCTAAGTGCTTGTGCATGCAGCATTCCTGGCGACGGAAAGCCGGCAGTGGCTGAGAGAGGTCGGTTCGCGACGCCCTGCTGCAACTTCAGGGACGGGAGGCACGCCGTGGCTTGTTCATCGGACGAATTCGAGAGGCGAACGCCGGAGCGGCACAGCATGCAAGGCGAGCAACGGGGCTTCCTCATCGAGTTGACGACACGTATCTTCCAACGGTCTGGCTTCCTAATTTTTGTTAGTCGACTGCAAGCCGGCAGGTATCGCGAGCCTTGGCACGGGCTGCCACGAGGCGGTGCCTGCATAAGATGAGCGTGTTGGCATCAGGTTGAGGTCGGCGAGAGGCATGGCGGTCAAACGGATGGGACGGACGTCCGGGCTGGCTGGGGATGCACTGCACAAGTTCCGATTTCGTGTTCCCTTCGTGCAACAGTGCAGGCCTCGCAGGCTTCAGCCGCGAAATCGCCTGGCAAAGAAGCATCGTAGCGTCTGGGCAAAGAGCGAGACGACTTCTCGTTCCGCAAGGGGGCCCGGTGCGTCCGTCCCAATGGGATCAATCTACATGCTGCCGCGTCTGATCTCTTGAATGCGGTAGCACACGCCGGGTAATCAGGGTCCATATCAGATCCCACCCGAGATGGACGGATGGGGGACAGCTGCCCAGGACGTACCAAGTTCAGTTCAGATGGCGAAAAGTCAGGGGACACTGTGGCATCCCGGGTATTCGCCAAAGTTCCCCATGTGCATGTGTCGAGTTTTGGAAAATATCGAACCATGGCCACGCGCCCGTGCCGAGAGGCCGTGAAGGTGCGTCGAGGGGAGGAGGCAGCCGTGTGCTGGGGGTTCAGAAGGTGTACCGAGCTCGGGGGCCCAAGTCGAGTCGAGTCATCTGGGCGGAGTCGAGTGCAGTCATTGAAGCGGTAGCGGAGAGACGACACGAACTGGAGTTGCGGGGGAGGCAGTGCTGTGCTGCATCGTCGGGTGAAAGAGATTGCGGGGGGTCTGTCGAAAACTAACTCTGGCCGGGCAACCCCAGGACGGAAATGGAGGCGATTCCGGAGTCTGGGTCTGGGGAAGAGGGGGGCAGAAACAGGCAGACAGGGGGCTGTCTCGCGGACGAGAGGCAATCTCAGGCAGGGCGCGGGCTCATCTCGGTCGACGTCCATGAAGCTGGGGATGGATTGGAGCTGAGAGGTGGGAAAGACACACACCGAGCGTCCAGGGCTGAGACAAGAAATACCAAGCCTCGAGAGCCGCGGCTATGGCAGGGTGGGAGGCTCTTTCCTTCCTTCTGTGCGAAGAATGAATGGCCTTGTCTCAGCATCGGGTCTCTCCTTCCCCCGTCAACCGTCCACCCCTTCGTCCCTTCCCTCCAGACAAGACCTTCCTTCTTCGAAATTCCCCTGGACTCCAGAGCCAGCGGGGCCTAGCGCGTTAGGGGACTGGGGGCCCCGGTGGATTCTTCCCCGGCGGGGGACTAGCGCGGTTGCGTCGCGTCCGTGGTTCCTGTGGAGGACCGGTGGAACCCCGGTGGATTAGCCTGGCCCAACGGATGCCGCTTGGCGCAGTGTCAGTGGCCGCAACGACAGACCTGCCAAGATAAAACCCTTGGCCCTCCCCTCGAAACCACCCCAGCGTGCCCAGCTTTTGCCCAGACCTGACTGCTTGCTTGTTGTTCGAGTACTGCATTTTTGTTCAGTCCTATGCGTAGGTAGGTAGCACCTGGTGTACCGCTCCCCCGACACGCTCCTCCACCCCAAGCCAACCCGCCAGTCTGCCATGGCTGTCCGACCGCCGCGATTCTCGAGAGCCGAAAACGCCCTTTGTCCTTCCGAGGGCGGATGGGAGAACCGGAGTTGCATGTTTCTGCAACGCGGGCCACCTGCGGGCATGGAGGAGCCGTGATGGGGCACCCCCAGATCAGACCATGTCTGTCAGTTGTCTCCCCGGACTGTGCCCCAGATCCCCCCCCTTCGTATGGCTCCCCGCTGGCTGGGGGCGGATGGGAAAGACGCGCCGCTGTCGCCGTCGTCCTCCTTGACCTACTCTCGATGGAGTTCAACGTTTGTTTGGAAGAAAGTCTTGGTGCAGCCTTGGCAGCTACCCGAGTACCCCTCACATACTGACCACAGGCAACCGGTACACGACGCCCTATCTGGCGGGGAGCCACAGGGCACAGGGCGATCCCGTCCTCATCCATCATCGTGTGAGTGACGTTCCCAGTCGCCGGCCCTTGCGCCGCATTTTTTCATTTGCTCACACACTCTGCAGCCCGCAGTCCAGTCCCCCTCTTACCTCACCTCACCTCGTCTCGCGCCTTGTCTACATACGACACGCCCGGCTGGCCGCCCATCATATGATGCTCTCACGGATACCACCCCCCGGCGCAACGCCCAGACTTTTCGCGCCTCCCACCATCTCTTGTCTGGTTCGCAATGATGCAAGCCAACGCGACCCCGGCAGACACATCCTCGCCCGCGACGCACACCCCCTACCTCCCATACGTAGGAGGCTCCCCCTTCCCTTCGGCCGGCATTGCTTTCGATCCTGACGCGTGCCACACGTGCCCCCCCGCCGTCGCCCGCCAAGAACAGCATCACCGTGCCTTCGCATTGCAGTGCCCAGCCTGCCCGCGCCGCGCGACGAATTTGCTCGACTGCACTGCACGCCTCTGGCCACCGACCCAGCGTTCGCGTAATACGACCGGCCGTCTTTGTGGTACAGGGTGAGGTTGTCGGGGGAGGGGTGGAACAGACGAGCTCTGCGCGGGACACCGCTCGAGATGGGGAGGGACGGGACAGCGAGAGTGGCGGATCCACTCTGATGGCCGCCCTCCTTGCACATCCCATCTTCCCTCCGAGCGTCGCAAGGGCACCGACATGGATCGAGGGGATGGATGGGTGAATGGATGGTCGAGCGGATGAGGGATGGGTGGACCTGGCAGCGCAG
Source organism: Plectosphaerella cucumerina (assembly GCA_020746995.1). Classification (NCBI taxonomy): domain Eukaryota; kingdom Fungi; phylum Ascomycota; class Sordariomycetes; order Glomerellales; family Plectosphaerellaceae; genus Plectosphaerella; species Plectosphaerella cucumerina. The sequence continues at coordinate 2,107,733 of JAGPXD010000005.1, read as the reverse complement.
CTCTGAGCTCACCCCTCCAGGTCCGTTTTCTTGTCTATCCAGTGAATGCGAACGGGGCCTTGCCTTTGCCAACCCCTGGTGACGAAATATTAAAAACCGTCGTGCCCCCGTCCTCTCTCCCGCCCATCTCTTGAGCTCTCTCCTCTCCCAGGCATCACTTCGATCTTCACGATTCGGCGCTGACGACTCGACCAAATTCCCCTCCCTTTCCCCCTCCCCCCTTTCCGTCTGAACCACCATATTCGGATTCGGGTATACGGCGACGCGCTCAGACGCAGAAACACACCAACACCCGCAGAGCCTCCTCTCATCCTAAGCAAGCAGTCCCCGGACTTCAGCCGCAAAGATGGCCGCACGCAACGACGAGGTGTCGTACACCAACGACCAGCCTCCCTCATATAACAACCAGCCCGGCCAAACCCCCGTGGGCACCAGTGACAAGGTGTCGTACTCGAACGACGAGGGCGCCGCCGAGAAAGCCATCAAGAGCAGTGACTCGTCGTCTGGAAATGCCGAGAACCTCGAGAATGGCGGTTACGCCGAGCTCTTTGTCGTCGACAAGGCTGTTGAGAAGGCCGTCCTCCGCAAGCTCGACTACCGCATCGTGCCCATGATCATGTGGGTCTACCTCATGAACATGATGGATCGAGGTGAGCACCATTTCTCTGATGTCGCCGCGAAGACAACAACTGACCAGGGTGATGCGCAGTCAATATTGGTAACGCCCGCATCTTCGACATGGAGAAGGACTTGAACCTCGGGCCCAACCAGTTCCAGATGGCCGTGTCCCTGCTCTTCGTCACCTACTGCGTATGTCCCCGAGCCCCTTTCGAGGTAACGACTAGTACATCAGGCGAGATGACTAACCATGCCACCCACAGCTCTTCGAGGCCCCCTCCAACATGATCATCAAGAAGATGAAGCCGGCGCGCTACCTCGCCGGCCTCACCGTCGCCTGGGGCATCGTCGCCACCTTCAGCGCCTTCGTCAACGACTTTGGCGCGCTCGTCGGCTGCCGCCTGCTCCTCGGATTCTTCGAGGCCGGTTTCTTCCCCGGAGTCGTCCTGTACCTGTCCATGTTCTACGGCCGCCGCTCGCTCGCCCTGCGCATCGCCTACTTCTACTCGACCGCCGCGCTGTCCGGTCTCGCCGGCGGCCTCGTCGCCTACGGCATCGGCCACATCCACGGCTACGCCGGCTGGAGCGCCTGGCGCTGGATCATCCTCATCAACGGCCTGCCCACCATCGTCACGGGAGCCGTCATCCCCTTTGTCCTCCCCAACAGCCCTGAGACGGCAAAGTTCCTCACCGACGAGGACCGCGCCAACCTCGAGAAGATCCACAACGTTCAGCTCGGCCGTGCTAGGAACCTTCGCCACATGGAGAAGCCCGATGTCATCGCTGCCGTCAAGGACTGGACCACCTGGGCCTACTGCTTCGCCCTCTTCCCCCTCCTGACCATGCTCTACTCCTTCGTCGTCTTCCTGCCCACCATCATCGACGGCATGGGCGAGTGGTCGCGCACCGAGGTCCAGGCCATGACCGTCCCCGTCTACGCCTTCGGTGCCATCGTCTACATCGTCTGCGCCCGCTTCTCCGACCTGACCCAGCAGCGCGGCCTGTTCGTCATCGGCTCCATCATCGCTTCCATGATCGGATACGGCATGCTTCTCGCTGACGCCGGTACCGCCGTCAGCTACGCCGGCTGCTTCTTCGTCGTTGTCGGTATCTTCACCGGCGCCGGCATCTCCTTCGCCTGGGTCCCGACCAACAACCCTCGGTACGGCAAGCGGGCCTTCTCGACGGGCATGCACCTGACCATCGGCAACTCGTCCGGCGTCGCCTCGCCCTTCCTGTTCAGCAGCAACCACGCCCCCAAGTTCATCCCCGGCTACTCCGCCAGTATCGGCCTCCTCTTCTTCTCCCTGTGCCTCAACCTCGCCCTGCACCTGCACTTCAAGAGGCAGAACAAGCTCCGCGATCAGGGCAAGTTCGATCACCTTATGGAGGGCAAGACGGACGTCGAGATTGAGGGTATGGGAGAGACGAGTCCCCGGTTCCGCTTCGCCGTCTAGGCGTGAGAACCTGTGTGGGAAGGTAGCGCTGGAGGTTCGATTTTCTGTTTGATTTTCCGACGGAAGCGTGGTCGTGTGAGAGAATGGTTTACGGAGCTCACGAACAAACACGTGCAGACCGACGGAAGCGTGATGATGCTTCGGGTTTCGGCCCCCACCACCATCAGCAGAAGGCGTTTGTGTGTGGGTAGCTCCACTTGGAGGTGTCGAGGACTCATTGCTAGATCGATAAAACAGAAGAAGAAGAAAAATTCACACTGTTCGCACAACATGGCCCCCAGCTGCCATTCCAATGTCCGGATCCCATTTACAGACTATTGAGGCTGATATCTCGAATTAGGCACCGCGGCACACGGCACACGGCATTTTTAGGGGACAGGATCTCTGCAGCAGTCTTGTGCAGTCATCATGTCGTGGCAAAGTCTGATAGAGTGGCAGCCCTGGCGCGACGACAAGGGGTGCCGGGGGGCTCATGCGAGTCAGCGGCGCCTCGAGAAGAGATCAGCAACTCCTTTCGGGAGTTGGCGCTGTACTCAGTAAGCACTTCCGCCGATGCCAGACAGGACAGCACAGCACAGGACAGCCAACCAACCAACCGATGCCTGCCTGCCTCCCCCCCAGCAGGAGCAGGAGGAGGATGACCGGGACGAGGTTCCACGTAGATTGCACACACGCACTGCTACCCTGACGGATGACTGGGGGGGCCACGGGAGGATGGGAATCATCTCGGACGGCGTCTTCCTCCATCCATCACCTCAGCCCCCCTGGAGCCCGAGACAAGCAGAACCAACAACACGAGACCGAGCCGAGGATGTTCGCACGGGGACCCGGGGCGACGAGACATGGCCCAAGGGAAGAGGAAGGGAGAAAGACCCGACGGGTGCTTGTTCGATGCCGTCCGGCGTGGCTGATCCTGTTTGTGCGCCGCCGGGAAAAAAAAAGAACGGCCAAGGGAGAAGAGAGAGCGATTCGAGACACTGCCGCCGGGGGCCGTTACACCGCATCCAATCCTCAATCCCTCGAGGAAAAGCGTCGTCCGGCCGGCCGCCCCTATCGCCCATTGCGGTGTAATTTCTTCCCCGATTCCTTTCGCTCCCGCCGTACCGCGCGCACGCACCAGGGTGTTTGGGTCGTTTTGCCAAGAGGGGGCGTGGACGACGAGATGGAAAAGTCCCGTTTGCCCGGATGGGTGGCTTGGGTGTGGTCTGGAAGCATGGGTCGAAGGGAGGAAGGAGGGGGGGGCTTTCAGCCGGTGATGGAGGGGAGTCTGAAGGGGGGTCCACCGTGTTTCTTCGATGTTGGGGGCGGGGGGCGCTATGGGGCGGGGGAAGTTTGGTGCTGCCTTGGCGGGCAGCGGGGCGCGGATGCAGTAGCCCAGCGCCCCCGGGCTCAGGGAAGTCGCGAAATGACAGGGCAGGTCCCGGAGCCGGGGGCAGGAGCCAGGGGTAGCTGGAGGGGGGCCAGGGGGGTTGAGGCCAGAAACACCCCCTCTTTGACTCGGTGCTTTAGAACCAATCTTGCGGGGAAATATGTTATGGCGGGGGTCCCCATCCGTTGCTGCCGACTTGATGCCCGGCCCCCAGTGAATAACCTACATTTTCGGGGCCTCTTCCCCTTCCACCCCTGTGAGACCGCGAGTAAGGGAAATGGGTAAGCTTGATTTTGGACTGGGGAGTCGGGTGTGGAGGAAAACGCTAGGTTCTCCATTTCTTAGTGGAAGTTGGGGTTTCTCCCGTCCCCCGGATGGAAGGTGCCGTACGGACGACAGGGGCCGTTCGATGGGAGCGAGGGGCTGAGGCAGTGCGCAGAGGGTTCAAACGCTGGCGCGAGAGCTTCTTTCCTTTCTTTCCCCAGCTGATCCAGTTTGTCCAGCATCCAGACCGCGCGCCGGTGGACCCCTTCCTTCCTTTCCCCGGAATGGGGAAGGAACCACGCACCACACACGGGACAATCTCAGATCACTCCCCCTCACGAACAAGCGCCCCCCCCTTCCCCCTTCACACCAGACTTTCCCCCCCGGTCCCCTCATTCCGTGCGCGCGAGCTTAGGTCCAAGTGGCAAGCAGGGGGCCAGGCTCTTTGCTAGCTCATCCGTCCGTCCATCCTCTCCGCATCAGACGTTGGTTGGGTTGGGTTGTTCCAGACGGGCTCTGACGAAAGGGATCCTCGCTGCAAACCTGGAGCGAAAGACAGCACCCCCCTCTCGCCCATCTTTCTCAACCGAGTCGTCGTTCCCAAGGTCGTACCGAGCGAGAGAGGGTATATAAAGCTCGCCCATCTTCTCTTGGCTTGCATCCTCCTTGGCCTCCCTCTTGGCTTTTCTTGTCATTGCGCCTCTCAGCCAACAGCTGTCCACCCCCGGCCTGAGATCCTTGTTTCTCCGACTTGGCCTGCGTATCTCATCGCCTTGGCTCACAACCACCACACTATCAAGTCACACCAGAACGCTTTAACCGCAGCCACACAATGTCTCCCTTCTCCAAGAAGGAGGAGGCGGCTGCCGCCCCGGCCGTCGACTCGTCCGTTTCCAACCCCGAGATCAGCACAAAGGAGGGATCCATCGAGGTCGACTACGTGAACAACCCCGAGGGCCGCGCCGGCGGCTACGATGAGAAGGCCACCAAGGCCCTCCTGCGCAAGATCGACTGGACCCTGATTCCCTTCTTGGCCGTCCTCTACCTCCTGTCCTTCCTCGACCGCACCAACATTGGAAATGCGCGTCTCGCCGGCCTCGAGACCGATCTCGGCATGAGCGGCCTCGACTACAACGTCGCTCTGGCCGTCTTCTTCCCCTTCTACGTCGCCGCCGAGATTCCCAGCAACATGGCCATGAAGCGCTTCCGCCCTTCTATCTGGATTCCGTCCATCATGGTGTACGTGATCCTTCCGCTCCGCCTCCGCGGCACCGGACCACCCGTGCCGGAGCTTGGCTTTCCGTGTTGCTGACCCGCTTCTCCAACTTACAGTGCTTGGGCCATTTGCACGACGCTGATGGTGAGTTGCTCCTGATTGGACTGCCGCGCAACCTGCATCGCACAAGCCGCTGACACCAAATAGGGTATCGTCAAGAACTTCACCGGACTGATCATTTGCCGCATGGCCCTCGGTGTCGCCGAAGGTGGCCTCTTCCCCGGCATCACTTACTACATCACCCTCTGGTACAGGCGCCATGAGTGCGGTCTCCGCATGGCCATCTTCTTCTCCGCTGCCACGGCTGCCGGTGCCTTCGGTGGTCTCCTGGCTCGTGGCATCGTCGAGATGAGGGGCATCGCCAACCTTGCCGGCTGGGCTTGGCTTTTCATTCTTGAGGGACTCCTGGTATGTTGGCGCCAGCCGTTTCTCACTAAAAGTTGCGGGACATGAACTCATGTGTCGACAGACCTTCGTTGTTGCCATTCTCGCCTACTTCGTCATGTACGACTACCCTGCGACCGCCAAGTTCCTCAGCACCGCCGAGAAGGAGGAGGTCCTGCGCCGTCTTGAGCTCGATAGGTCCTCTCTGGCCGACGAGTTCGAGATGCGCTACGCCCTGGACGCCTTGAAGGACTGGAAGATCTGGGTGCACATGATGATCACCATCGGCATCTACACCCCTCTCTACTCCTACGCCCTGTTCCTCCCCACCATCGTCCGCGGCCTCGGCTACACCAACGAGACTGCCCAGCTCATGACCGTTCCCCCCTACATCTGTGCTTGCGTCTGCTGTATCGGTGGTGGCTGGCTTGCCGACAAGCACGGCCAGCGCGGCATTTACATGATTGGGTTCTGTGCCACTGCGTGAGTTCATTCTGCGTTCAATATTTTCTGGCAGCTCAACTAACGCGGACTAGCATCTTCGGCTTCATCCTCCTCATCGCGTCGCAGAACAACCACGTCAAGTACGCCGGCTGCTTCTTCGCTGCCATGGGCATCTACCCCAACGTCCCTCAGGGCGTCGCCTGGAACGGCAACAATATTGGTGGCTCCCTCAAGCGCGGTGTCGGTATCGCCATGCACGTCGGTTTCGGTAACCTCGGCGGTGCTATCGCCGCCTTCCTGTACCAGACCAAGGATGCTCCCAGGTACTACCCTGGCCACGGCACCCTTATGGCTACCCTCACCATGTCGATGTGCCTGTCCATCTTCATGACCATCTACCTGCGCCGCGAGAACGCCCGCCGCGACCGCGAGTACAAGGCCCCCGACCAGTACACCGATGCCGAGAGGCACCTCGAGAGGAGCAAGGGCGACAACGCCACTTTCTTCAGGTTCACCGTTTAGAATGGTTTGGTGGGGAGTGGGAAGATGTACAAAACCCCTAGCCATGTACGGCTCGGCTGGTCATTGGGATCTCGTGATAGACTTGGGACCATGGGCAGTATTGCGCCGGACATAGAGGCGTCACATGTTGCCAAAATGAGAATGAGAATGTGTCATGATCAGAAAGACCAAGCCTCGTGTTGACATGCTTGCTTCTGGGAATATCCGTGAGAAGTAGATCCACCTGCTTCTCACCTGTTATCAGTACTGCAATCTTAGACGTAGTGGACAATCACCAGCCCCTGAAATGTCATTTTCCCAACCGGAATCGAGAACAAGCCTCCATCACGAAGCACCAAACGGATCACCCTGGTTGGTTGAGGTGTCTTGCGTCTCGGAAAGGTCCAAATGCACCCGTTGGGCAATCCATGCTGGGTGTAACAGGCCCATCCAGGAGATTGCACCCCCTAGCAACTACGTTCCAGGCCCCAATAGTCCCTTTGCGTGAAGCCGAGGCTGAGGTTTCACGGAGTGCCTCGTGGCGTGCTTCCGCTTGGGATGGTAGGGCTCTTGGTGTCACGTCGGGTGCAAGACGGAGAGAGGCTGTTGTGCGACAAACAATGTGTAGCGATTGATTGAGCCTCAGAGAAGACCACCTCCATTTCAAACTATGACAAAGAATGAAGTCGATTCAAAGTTCTAGTCCCCGCGGAGATGATGAAGACGATCGAATGTCAAGATCCCGAAGAGCCGCAAGGGCGCGCCACAAAATAGCCACACACGATCTCACGTGATCGGACCCGGCACTATGTTAAAGTGGGTCCTCGACGCGACGCAGCTCCGTCACGACGCGGTAGCTTGACGCGGTCCACGTTCTTGCACTTTAACATCCCATCTTTGGCGACTGCCTGCGACCACGACACAGCGACATACTGCCATTTGCCTTTTGTGCTGGCCATTGTTTTCGAATCGATTCTGCCACCCTCTTTTGAGACCTTGATTGATACATTTGATTAAACTCCTTCCCACTGTCCCCATCGAATCCCGACTGTACCGTCCATCCATCTAGACCCCCGAGCCTGAGTCCATCAGATCTGTAGACTTCGAAGTCCTATTGTCGAGCATACCACTCGGGTGCCACACACACACAGCAGCCATGGCCGAGAAGCGATCGACCCCGGTGCGGACGCCGGCCAAGACCCCGTCCGGCGGCGGACAACGCTCCATCATGAGCTTCTTCACCAAGTCCGCCAGCTCCACCAAGGCAGGAACGACGCGTACGCCTGCCAGCGAACCCCCAAGCTCTTCCTGTCTCCAGGAGTCCACAACTCGTTCCAACACTCTCCTTAAAGCCAGGCGTCCCGTCGACACCACTCCCGTCCCTAGCAGCGACGCCCCCGAGCCCCCAAGCTCTCAGGAGAACCTCGACACCGTCACTGCCAAAAAGGTTAGCACCCAGCTCTCCCACACAACAACTGCACCCACTAATGCCAATTCAGCAGGAGCGGAAACTTCCCACTGTCAACCCTCTGCCCAGCAGCCCTTCGCGCAAGGTAAATATTCGCTCCCTTCACCCACTGTATCTCCCCCAGCCCAACTGACATTTTGCCACTTCAGACGAAAAAAGCCATCCATTACGCCGAATCCTCCGACGAAGACGAAGATCCTTTTCCAGCTATGGCCAGTCAACGCAACCGGCGGCGCATTAAGAGCCGCGCCCCGGTAATCGACGAAGATGAATACGAACAAGACGAGGAGGAAGTTGCAGCCGAAGATGACGACGGTACGTTAAGTAGTCACCGCTATGCGCAACTTGCACTGACTTGCGACTTGAGAAGACATGGACGACTTTGTCGTCTCTGACGATTCGGACGCCCCGCCCAAGAACAAGAAGCGCAAGAGGCCCGCGAAGCGAGCATCCTCACCACCACGGAAGCGCAATGCGTCCGGCCCCGCGCCCGCTATGAGCAGCCAAGCTGAAGACGATAATGAAGATGTCGACATGGAAGAACTGCCGCCTCACTCCACTGCGCAGCAGTGGTGCTTCGACCCCAACGCCGAGCCGTCCACCGCAAGAGGCGGTGTTGTCGCCCCTGCGGAACGGAAAGCTTCGACCACGACGGCCAGGGGCAAGGCACACACCAAAGCTCCCGATGAGCGGTACCCGTGGCTGTCTAAGATCCAAGACATGGACCGAAACTCCCCGGGTGACCCAGAATTCAACCCCTCGACGGTGTACATCCCGCCCAAGGCCTGGAACGACTTTTCGCCCTTTGAGAAGCAGTATTGGGGCATCAAGCAGAAGCTTTGGGACACCATTGTCTTCTTCAAGAAGGGCAAGTTCTACGAGATTTACGAGAACGACGCCACCATTGGCCATCAGCTGTTCGACTTCAAGATGACCGACCGCGTCAACATGCGCATGGCCGGTGTGCCCGAGGGTTCCGTCGACATGTGGATCAACCAGTTCATCGCCAAGGGCTACAAGGTAGCCAGGGTCGACCAGATGGAGTCCGCTCTGGGCAAGGAGATGCGCGAGCGAGAGGACACCAAAGCCAAGAAGGCCGACAAGATCATTCGCCGTGAGTTGTCGTGCATTTTGACTGCCGGCACCCTGGTCGACGGCAGCATGCTGCAGAGCGATCTTGCCACTTACTGCGCTGCCATCAAGGAGGTTGTCGATGAGGGTGTTCCTTCGTTTGGCATCTCGTTTGTCGACTGCTCCACTGGCCAGTTCTTCATCGCCGAGTTTGAAGATGACCCCGACTACACCAAGTTCCAGACCTTTGTCGCGCAGACCAACCCACGGGAACTGCTCCTCGAAAAGTCCCGTCTTTCGACGAAGGCTCTCCGGATTCTGAAGAACAGCACCTCTCCGACGACAATTTGGAACTACCTCAAGCCTTCCCTGGAGTTCTGGGATGCCCACATCACCATTCGCGAGCTCGAGTCGAACAAGTACTTTGCTCCCGAGGGATCCGATGGTGAAGACTCTGCTTGGCCAGCGGTTCTCGCCGACGCCAAGGAAAAGGAGCTAGCCATGTCGTCCATGGGAGCCCTCGTTCAGTACTTGCGGACGCTCAAGATCGAGCACAGCCTGCTGTCCCTCAAGAACTTCGAGTGGTACAGCCCGATCCGACGCAACGGCACTCTGATTCTCGATGGCCAGACATTGATCAACCTCGAGGTCTTCTCCAATAGCTTTGACGGAGGTACTGAGGGAACGCTCTTTGCTCTGCTCGAGAAGTGCGCCACGCCCTTTGGCAAGCGCCTCTTCCGGAAGTGGGTGTGTCACCCTCTGTGCGATATCAAGAAGATTGATGAGCGCCTTGACGCCGTCGACCTGCTCAACTCGGACCCTTCTACGCGGGAGCAGTTCTCGGCACAGATGACCAAGATGCCCGACCTGGAGAGGCTCATCTCGCGGATCCATGCGGGAGCCTGCCGGCCGGATGACTTTGTCCGTGTCCTCGATGGCTTCGAGCAGATCGACTATACTATGGGTCTGCTGAGCACATGGGGTGGTGGTAAAGGCATCATCGACCGATTGTTGACTTCCATGCCGGATCTTAAGGAGCCGCTGGCATACTGGAAGACGGCATTTGATCGCAGCAAGGCCAAGACGGAACGGATCTTCATTCCCGAGCGTGGCATCGAGGATGACTTCGACGAGAGTCATGATCGCATCCAGGGTATCAAGAGCGAGCTGGCCGACCTTCTCGAAGAGCAGAAGAAGGAGCTCAAGTGCAAGACGCTCAAGTTCGCCGACATCGGCAAAGAGATCTTCCAGATCGAGGCGCCCAAGGCGGTTAAGGTCCCCAAGAGCTGGCGGCAAATGTCGTCGACCTCGAGCGTCAAGCGGTACTACTTCTCGCAGCTGACAGAGCTTGTGCGCGAGCTCCAGGAGGCCGAGGAGACGCACTCGCAGATCATCAAACAGGTCGCCTCGAGATTCTTCCGGCGCTTCGACACGGATTATGAGACGTGGCTCCAGGCGATCAGGATCATCTCACAGCTTGACTGCCTCGTCAGTCTAGCCAAGGCGTCCTCAACGCTGGGTCTTCCTCGGTGCCGGCCCCAGTGGTCCTCAGAGGAAAGGAGCGTGGTCGACTTTGAGGAGCTGCGTCACCCCTGCATGCTCGGCAGCGTTTCCGACTTCATCCCCAACGATATTCAACTCGGCGGTGATGCCGCGAAGATCAACCTTCTGACGGGCGCGAACGCGGCCGGCAAGTCCACCGTACTGCGCATGGTGAGCATACCCCTGGCATTTTGTTACTATTCCCCGCTGACCAGACGTGACAGACCTGCATCGCGGTCATCATGGCGCAGATTGGCTGCTATGTGCCCGCGTCCTCGGCCCGGCTGACGCCCGTCGACCGCATCATGTCCCGTCTCGGAGCCAACGACAACATCTTCGCAGCGCAGTCCACCTTCTTCGTCGAACTGGCCGAGACCAAGAAGATTCTCTCCGAGGCGACGCCGCGGTCTTTGGTGATTCTCGACGAGCTGGGCCGCGGCACCAGCTCCTACGACGGTGTCGCCGTGGCCCAGGCTGTGCTCCACCAGATCGCAACGCAGATCGGGTGCATCGGCTTCTTCGCCACGCACTACCACTCGCTCGCGACCGAGTTCGAGCAGCATCCCGAGATCCGGGCGAGGCGAATGCAGATCGACGTCGACGAGGCCGAGCGCCGCGTCACGTTTCTGTACCGCCTCGAGGACGGGGTCGCCGAGGGCAGCTTCGGCATGCACTGCGCCGCCATGTGCGGCATCAACGACCGTGTTATCAACAGGGCCGAGGTCGCCGCGCGTGAGTGGGAGCACACGAGCCGGCTCAAGGAGAGCCTCGACAAGGCCAAGTCGGGATGCTATATCCCGTTGGGCATGCTCAGTGACGTCGCGACACTCCTGCGCGGCGACGAGATGGACGGCGTCGACATTCTCCTCCGCGCCGTTGAGGCGCTGTGATGATGTCTTGTTTTTGCTGTTTTTTTCTTGAAGGCAACGTCGCGAAAACGAAGCCTGCGTCGGCCTGTGGGCTGAGGCGTTGTATGATTTCACGGCGGAGGGACATGTTCGGACACGGGGCGTTTTGAAGGGAACCGCGGACCGGCGGGACGGCCGGCTCGGCCCCAAGTGTATAGTTTTAGGGCCTTTAATTCACGAATCTCTGCCAATAGCGTCGGGCACGGTATGGTCGAATCCCTCGAAGCGGACCTAGGGGATTAACTTGACGTGACGGGGTCTTGCGTGGCGTAGATCGTTACGAATCAACAAGGCACTTTTGGCGGGCGTCATGTTTTCTTATTAAGGACTACGACGTCGCCATTCCCCCTGTGTTATCTGATATCGTCCGGCCGCCACGGGTCCATGCCCGGAGCACACAGGGGCACCATCCATCGGCCGGCGGCCCAGAGGACGGCAAAGTGTGCGATGGCGAGGAGGATGCTTGCCCTTGCGTCCAGGGCTGAAAGGGCGCCCTGCTGACCCTGATCTTGCCAGCGTGCGACGACGACGTGGGAAGGGCGGCGGCGCGGGGCCTCGCCGACGCCGAGGTCGAGGGCGGCGAGGGCGACGAGGAGGCCGCCGATCCAGGGATTGATCATGTAGGGCCAGCAGGGGCGGGACAGGGTGAGAACCTTTGCGAGGAAGCCAGCAAGGCGGAGGAGGTGAGGCAACGGGGCGCCGGAGGAAAAGAGGCGGGCGAGGTAGTACCCGACGAGAGTGACGCGCCAGACCAGTTCGGCGGTCCAAGTGCGAGGTGGGGCCATGAGAAGCTGAGGTGCGGCGTCGGTGAGAGGTCGGCGGGGGGAGGGGGAGCGTTGGTCGGGGGTGTTGCGCTCGGGGGAGTGGGAGGAGAAGCGGTCGCGGGTGGGCGAGGAGACGACGGGGCGGGCGTAGTGCTTGAGGGCAGTGATGTCGGAGTTGCGGCGGAGGGCATCAATGTTGCGTAGTGAGCCGGCCGGGTCGTCGAAGGGATCGGTGGATGAGGAAGAGGCGACGACGTCGGTGGATGCGCGGCCTGGGCGGTCGTAGCGCTGCTGCTTCTGAGGGTCTGGGATGGGCGAGCCGGGGACGGCGGGAGAGTCGAGATTCTGGACGCGGCGGCCTTGGATGCCGACGGAAGAGGGGCTGGCACTCCGGCCGGGGCCTGCGCCGGAAGGGCCGTCGAGGTTCGAGTCGTTCTTCATGGCGGCGAGGACCTCTTTGGTGCTGGGGCGCTGGGCGGGGTCGATGGCTAGGAGGCGCTTGAGGAGCTGGTACAGCTTGGAGGGTAGGTCGGGACGTTCGCGGCGCTCGTCCTGGAAACCCTGCCAGTCGGTGATCTCGGCGCGCAGCTCGTCGATATCCTCGAGGTCCTCGTTGACATGGTTGGCGCTACGGTAAGGAAGGCGGCCGAAGCAAAGGAAGTAGAGGATGATGCCGAGGGAGAAGATGTCGGACTTCGTGGTGAAGTTGCCGTAACCACCAGTGGTGGGGTCCTGGCGCAGGACCTCGGGGGCGCAGTAGGAGATTGTACCAGTTGAGCCTGTTGACTTCCGGACCGAGTTCTCGGGCTGGACCTCGCCAAAGTCGCTGATGAGGCAGATGAGAACGCCGCCCTCGTGGTGTAGTAGGCAGTTGCTGGGCTTGAGGTCGCGATGGATGTAGTTTGCCGCGTGGAGGTAGTCGAGGCCGCTGGTGATGTCCTTGAAAAGAGAGTAGATCTCCTCAAAGGAAAGGTGGCGCTGGGAGGCGAGGGGATCACCGGGAGGCCGCTCGGCCTGGCCTTTGGATCGCCTACGCATGCGGGCTTTGAGCTCCTCCTTGGTCGTCTGGCGCGGCTGGTCGCCGATGATGTAATTGAGAAGGTCGCCGCCGTTGCAGTACTGCTGGAGGATGAAGGCACTGGCAACGCTGGGGCCGAAGCGCGTGAGCTGTACGTTCTCGAGCCACACATGGCGGTAGGAGACGAGGTTGGGGTGGGAGAGCTGGGCGAGGAGCTCGACCTCGATGAGAACTGGGTATGTCAGATCCAGTTTTGAGAGGAGGAACGGTGAGGGATATTCTGGACTCACCTTTCTCGAGCCACGCATGATCGTCACCGACGGGGACTCTCTTGCAAGCAAAGTGGCCTATCTCCTGTCAGCATGATGCTCTTGAGCATGGATTCGGGATGCGAGTCTGACCAAGATGGCAGCCGTCAATCTCGTGGCGCACAAGAAGCACAACGCCCTTGCCGCCACGGCCGAGCTCGCGCTCCTCGACGAAAAAGGTCTTGAAGTAGTTTGGGCTGAAGGCCTCTTTGCGGATGCGACTCCCCTGCTGTACGGAGGGGGTACTCGAGACGAACTCGGCGTCCTCGACCTCCTCGACCGAGACCGGCTGCTCATGCACCAGCACGGGACGTATCAGGCGGCGTATGGGGCTCGGAGGGGGTATGGTGGCGGAGGTATCGCCTTGGCCGGCGCGCAGCATCCGGAAGTAGCCTGGGTCGACAAAGGTGTCCTCCATGGACGAGGCGGGCTGCTGCTCGAAGCCATGTCGTTCAGGCGAGGTCGGTCGGAGGGACTGGTGACAGGTCGGGCACTCTGTGATGCCTCTGAGCTCGAGTCGTTGGGAGGTTGGATCGCGGACGACGATGGCGTTGCGGTGGCGGCTGAGGTTGTGGGGTTGGAGGTCAGCGGGTGCGTCGGGAAGGTGGCGGACGGTGGGACGTACAGCACGATCTCGCGACCCTCGCGGGGATGGTATGCGATCAGAGACATGGCATTCGGCGGTCAGGATCAGGCGTCCAGATTGGGAGATCGTATGGCGCAGGGCATCGTGACGCAGGGCCGTGGGGAGGAACGTCAGAAAGGAAGGAGGGGTCTTTGAGCGGTCGGGGTTGTGACGTGGAAGGAGGTCAGTCGAGGGTTATTCGAGGTGATATTTTCCTTTGTTGGCTGCAGAACAATAGAAGAGTCGGGGGTCGAGGATCGTCAGCTTCCTCTTTGGCGTATTGTGTGTCTCGGTTCGATGCAGGATGAAAGAGGCATGGTGAAGGTCGAGGTCGGAAAGTTGGCTGATGCATTGGCCGGTGACCTGCAGCCAGGACGACGAGCTTTCACCGAAAGGCGGGGTGGACCCACTAGAGCAACTGGCAGGTGCGCCAAGACATGACGGGGGATCAAGTGCCGTTGCCCGGCCGGCCGAGTAAACAATCGTCTCCTTCCGTCCATCACCACATCCCACCTACCTCACCCCTCTGAAGACTGACACAAGAGTTTATTTCAATGCCGCCTTGAATCTTCGTTGTAGATGTGGACTTGGTCTTCTTCTCCGAATGAATCAGTAGGTCGACTGCTTGTGGCAGTTGATCGATTGAGGAGCTCCAACCTGGCTCAGCGGATGGGTCGGAATAGTCTTGAAAGGCATGCCAATGGACCTGGGGTTCAAGTATTGCCGAGGTTTCAGATGGAAGCCAACAAAGCTATTCAGCTGTGACATTGAACGGCAGGATACTCATATTATTGAGTCGCATGGCCCAACACCCATGGCGACGGGTGGTACCTTGGTACCTCTGGTGACATAAGCGCATCAGCTGCATGTCACTTGCAAGCTGCACTGACTGAGCTGAGGGAGGCCTTTGCTCATCGCTCCTTCCCCGCCAACAACTGCAGCCCAGCTGTGTCTTCGAGTATCACCAGAGTTATCTGACCATCCTCAACACTCACCACCATGGCCACCCTCCTTAGAGGCACCGCTTTCATCACAGGCGCCGCCACAGGAATCGGCCAACAGACGGCCCTCGCCTTCGCCAGACATGGCATAACCCGTCTCGCCCTGGCCGACGTCAACGGCCCCGCTCTCGCATCCTCAACCGCCGCCCTCCTCCAGGCTCATCCATCGATTGAGATCCTGCCACTGCACCTTGATGTCCGCTCATCCCACGAAGTGCGCGACGGCCTTGCAGAAACCGCCCGCCGCTTTGGTCGTCTCGACGTCGCCGTCAATAACGCTGGCATTGGCGGGTCCGGACGTCCGACTCACGAAACCGATGAGGACGAGTTCTCCGCCGTCGTCGATGTCGACCTCCATGGCGTCTGGCGCTGCCAACGCGAGGAACTGCGCCACATGATCCGCCAGGAGGATCTGGGCCTTCGCCGCGGCCGAGGCAGAATCATCAATGTCGCCTCTATGTTTTCCCTGGTCGGTCCGCCGCCTTTTCTCACCCATACGGCCTATACCGCGGCAAAGCATGGGGTCGTTGGCCTCACCAAGGCCGATGCCAACACATACGGGCCCTTGAACATCCGTATCAACGCCATCTGTCCGGGGTGAGATGTCTTCTTCGCTAACTCGGAAGCATGGAATGGAATACTGACTGACATCTGTAGGTACGTCGAAACCCCGCTACTCAAGGACAAAATGTCCCAAGACCCCGACTCGCCGCTCGCCAGAGGCATAGCCAGCACGCCCCTCCAGCGCCTCGCTCAGATGGAGGAGATTACTGACTGCATCGTCTTCATGGCTTCGGACATGAGCAGTTTCATGCAAGGCGCTGCGCTGGTTGCGGACGGGGGCTACACCATCAATTAGCCCCCGGCTCGGCTACGATACAGGGAGATCCCCGCGCCAGCCCCTGAACCCGCGGGCCACGCTCCCCGCCAGCTTTCCCCTCCCCTTCCCCATTCGGCTGGTGTGGACAATATGGGCCAATCACGACGCACTAACTCTCCTGGGGAAGAGATCTGACAGTGGACGCCAGGCAAATGCCGCGGCTCTTGCGAGGGGCACTTCAACGACGCCTCCAGAGCCGGCTGGCCCACATCATCAGTCTTACCGACTAGCCTGGATACTTCAGTCGATATTTATTGTAGTCAGGGCTTCTGAGGCGTCAATCATCACCGTCACACCCATTTCCACACCATTACCAGTCATGCCCACACCACCAACTTCCCTCGAAGGACCCGCGTTTGAGCGCATCCCGCCCTGGGTCAGATCCAAACTCTCGCCCTTCGCCATTGAAAAGATCCAAGCCGTTCACGACTGGGTTGAGAACGAATGTGTTCCTCGGGAGGAGATCATGAAGGCGCAGCTCGTGGGCCGACGATGGGTGACCCCGCCGCTGATGCACGAGCTCCGTGCCGAAGCCAAGGCGAGGGGTCTTTTCAACCTCTTTCTGCCGAGCCACTTCCCCGAGTCGCCAGGTCTCACCAACCTTGAGTACGCATGTTGCGCCGATATAATGGGCCGCTGCTACTGGGCCGCCCAGACAATGAATTGCCACGCCCCCGAAACCGGCAACATCGAGCTGCTGGCAAAGTACTGTACGCCTGAGCAGAAAGAAAAGTGGCTGCGGCCGCTGCTTGAAGGCACCGCATCGTCGGCATACTCGATGACAGAACCCGACGTGGCCAGCTCGGACGCCACACAGATCGCCATCTCGATCCGCCGCAATGGTGACGAGTATGTCATCAACGGTCGCAAGTTGTACGGAAACTGCCTCTGGAACAAGGAACTCTCCTTTTACATCCTGATGGGCTGCACCGACCCAGAAAACCCCAATCAGTGGGCGCGCCACTCAATGCTCATCGTGCCCTGCGACACGCCCGGCATCACGCAGGTGCGCAACCTCACCATCATGGGCTACGACTACGCCCCCGAAGGCCACGGCGAGTACCGCTACGAGAACGTGCGCGTGCCAGCCGACAATGTCATCCTCGGCGAGGGCCGCGCCTTTGAGATTGCACAAGGTCGGCTTGGGCCCGGCCGTATTCATCATTGCATGCGGCTGCTGGGCCAGTGCGAGCGCGCCTACGAGCTGGCCCTCGTGCGCTGCGTCGATTCGCGAAAGCGGCCTCGCGGTAAGCTTATCGGCGAGTTCGATTCGACTATCGAACGCATTGCCCAGATGCGCCTCGAGATGGATGCCGCCAGGCTTGTGGTCCTCAACGCTGCCGACACGATGGACGTGCTGGGGAACAAGGCTGGAAAGAGGGCCATTGCGCAGAGCAAGATTCTCGTGCCAGAGCTGGCAACCCGCATCATCGACGAGTGCATGCAGATCTTTGGAGGGCAGGGCCTGACGCAGAACACGCCGTTGCCTGAGATGTGGACATACGCGCGCTTTGTGCGTGTGGCTGACGGACCAGACGCGGCGCATCGGCATCAGGTCGGCCGTGAAGAGATGAAGACAGCCGGGGGCTTCGTCGAGCGGCACAGGGGGTATCGGGAGCGGTATAAGGAGCTGGCGGAGCAGTATGGGGAGAAGTACGTATGGTTTGAGTGAGGCAAGGTTTCAACGGCGTCTTTGAATTCCAGGTTGGATTTTGTAGGTTTTGAGCAGTACTAGCTTCTAGGATGATATGGCCTTGATAGAAGGTCCCGAAATAAAAGTTTCCTACAGCTTGGATAGCCGTCCCGAGGATAGTCTTGCCCCTCCATCCACGGCCATTTCCACCCCGTTGCTGTTCCCCAATGTCAGTTCATTAATGGTCTCATCCTGGTTTGGGGCCAACGTACAGGTACCGTGCCGCCGGGGAACAGAAGAAGACGGCCACGCCAGCAATATCCTCGGCTTCACCCAACCTGCCCAGTGGGTTGTCAGCAGCAAGGGCTCCATCACCTCCAAGATTGCCAATGAGGCCACTAGCGAGCTTGGAGGGAAAGAAGCCGGGAGCAATGATGTTTGTGGTGATGTGGCGCGGGCCCAGCTCGACGGCGAGGTTTCGGCCGAGGTGCTTCGAATGTTAGCATGGGAGTTTTTCTGCGTCTTTTGGTGACTGACGCTGGCTGCAGCCTTAGAGGCCGAGTACATGATGGTGCCGTGTTCCCCGACATGAGGCACATTACTGCCGGCCGTCGAGCTGACGATCAGGACTCGAGAGGGGTCTTTTGGTGATGCAGCAGTCTCGAGAAGAGGGAGAGATCTGAACTATTAGCCTCTAGTGCAAAGAGAAAGAGGTTAAGTAGAGACAACCTACTTCTGAACCAGCTCAAAGACGCCCCTGACGTTGAGATCGAGAATCTTGACCGAGCTGGCGGGCGGGGCGTCCTCAAAGCGCGAGCCCCATGCAGTACCGGCATTACAGACGAGGATATCGAGGCCCCTTTCTGAGCCGACGATGCTGCCAACTTCGCTTACAAGCCTGACAATGCCGTCTGTGGAGGCTACATCTACAGTGATACCCGTGACGGTACCGCTAATTCCTGGAAGACGATTGAGAGCGTCCACGGCACGGTCGAGGTCGGGACGACGGCGGGCGGTGATTATGACGTGAGTACAACCGGAGAGAAGGAGAGCAGTGGCTATGTGCAGGCCGAGGCCGCGGGAGCCGCCGGTGATGAGGGCGGTTTTGCCGGCGAGGGAGAAGGCCGAGTGGAAGTTGGGGAGGTCAGACATGAGGGCTGTGGGAAGTAAAATCTACAGCTATTGCGATGAGATTCTATCAAGTTTCTGAACGATGGATTGCTGATGATGTCCTATTGTCATCAAACCCGAGGGGCAGTTGAGAATGCGGACTTTTCCCCGAGGGAACTCCGGGTTGAAGCCTGTCCTGGGCCGGGCTTCGAGCTCCCCGCAGGGACAGAACTGCCCCACGCCAAGCCCGCGGCCGCTGGAATACAGGGCATTGCTAGCTCCGTTACCGTATGTACCCCGCGCCCGGGCCCTGGAGAGAGGTACCGGGTATTACTAGTACCCCGCATAATGAGCCGCGGGACGACACGGCCAACTTTCTTCCCCCTTTCAACCACCACCATGGATCGTCCGCCGTGAAGAGCCCGAAGGCTCCGGGCTTCAGCTCCGGTCAAATCTCAATCGAAATCATACACACTACCGCCAGCCATGATATTCACCTCCCCTTTCCCGCCGCTGGATATCCCCAGCACAAACGTCCTCTCGTACCTCTTCCCCGACGGCCAAGAGCCCAGCGACGAGCCCACGTGGATCGACTCCGAGGACCCCTCTCATCATCTTACGCCGCGACAGCTATTAGGATGGGTGCGCCGTCTAGCCTTTGGTCTTGAGCGTCTAGGCCTACAACGCGGTGATGTCGTGCTGCTATGCACGCCAAACCACATTTTCGTGCCCGTCGCATACCTGGGCATTGTTGGAGCGGGATGCATTTTCAGCGGTGCTAACCCGGCGTATACGGTATCTGGTAGGTTTCCTAGATCTTCTGCTCTACTTCTGGCTTTTTTTCTGACGCCTCTAGAACTGAGACACCAAATGGAAAACACCGCCGCCAAACTTGTCCTCTCCCACCCTTCCAAGCTGGCTGATGTCCTCGCTGCCGCCGATGCCGCCGGTCTTCCCCGGAACCGTGTCTTCCAGTTCTCTGACACCCACTGCCTCGCCTCCAAAGGCATCCCAGACTGGGCAGCCATGCTCGCGCCACCAGACGAAGCTGCCTCTTACCGTTGGCCCACCCTCTCACCTCGAGAGGCCGCCGAAACCATCGCCACCATCAATTACAGCTCCGGCACCACCGGCCTACCAAAGGGCGTGTGCGTCTCCCACCGCAACCTCCTCGCCAACGTCGAGCAGACGGTCGTAATGCGCTACGCCGAGCGCCCCTTCGCCTTCGAGAACCGCCCAGCCGAGCGCTGGGTTGGATTCCTCCCCCTTTACCATGCATACGGCCAGCTCTACACCATGTTCATGGCCATTCGTCTTCGCGTTCCCGTCTACGTCATGCGCGAGTTCCGCTACGAAGACTTCCTCGCTGCTGTCGCCCGCTACCGCATCACCAGCCTTCAGGTTGCGCCTCCCATCCTCGTCATGCTCGCCAAACGGCCAGAGACGGCCCGTTATGACATTTCGAGCGTTCGTGACGTCTTGTGCGGTGCCGCGCCCCTATCGCGAGATCTTCAGAACGAATGCCAGCGGCGCTTCAACCTGCAGATCAATCAGGGCTGGGGCATGACTGAGGTCACCTGCGGCGCCTTGCACGTTCCTGGGGGCGTGCGCGACGACACAGGCAGTGTCGGCCAGCTGGACCCAAATTGCGAGTGTCGCCTCATCGACGATGACGGCAGGGATGTCGGCATTGGCAGCCCGGGAGAGATGCTCGTAAGAGGACCCAACGTGTGTCTCGGCTACTGGCGGAACGAGGCCGCCACGAGAGAGGCGCT
Source organism: Plectosphaerella cucumerina (assembly GCA_020746995.1). Classification (NCBI taxonomy): domain Eukaryota; kingdom Fungi; phylum Ascomycota; class Sordariomycetes; order Glomerellales; family Plectosphaerellaceae; genus Plectosphaerella; species Plectosphaerella cucumerina. The sequence goes on along the minus strand of JAGPXD010000005.1, from coordinate 2,087,317 downwards.
GGATGCCGATGGCTGGTTGCGAACCGGCGACGTGGCCGTGTGTGACGATCGGGGGTATTTCTGGATCGTTGACCGGAAGAAGGTGACTTCCTTATCGCTCATCTTGGGCGACGTCACACTGACAGGACTGCAGGAACTCATCAAGGTCAACGCCCTGCAGGTGGCGCCGGCGGAGCTGGAGGCCGCCCTCCTCGAGAATGAACATGTCGCGGACGCCGCTGCCGTGGGCATTACACTGTATGTGGTCTTCTAGTCGCTTGGCTTCTCTACTGGCTACATCCAGAACTGACACAACATAGAAACGGCGAGGAGAAGCCCCGCGCATACGTGGCCATCCAGGATGCCTCCAGAGGCAGAGTGACACCCGAGGAGATCCAGAGATGGATGGAGACGCGTGTGGCCAAACACAAGCGACTCACAGGCGGCGTCGTCTTCGTCGACGAAGTGCCCAAGCTGGCAAGCGGCAAGATCCAGCGCAAAGTGATGCGAGAATGGGCGAAGCGAGATGCAGAAGCCCTGGGAAGCGAGAGGGTGGAGAGGGCCAGACTGTGAGGGAGGCCCAGCTAGGAAGGAGAATCTTGCACCGGCTGCATGTGCTGCATCTCGGTGTGCGCCTTGCAGACGGCCAACCCTTCTGCTGCCGCCATCCGCCAGCTCAGCCTGATGTGTGATGTCTTGGCTATCCTCGGCAGTCAATAGACATAGCACATAAGAATCAACATATAACAGTCATTCAAAGTTATCGGACCACCTCCTAAGCTGCCAAGCCATCCGGTTGGATTTAGGTTTTCAGTCCGGCATCTTTTCCGCAGCCTATGGCAGACACAGCAAAAAGGACGAGAGGGGGAAGAAGTCGTGATAACAACGCCCCCATCCATCCATCACGACAATCAATGCCATGCTTGTCGTCCCGTCCCGTATCACCTGCATATATTGCCTGCTGCTTCATGCACAACCAACGCTCCTCCAACAGCGGGGGACCCCCATCCCCCCTCGGCAGCAGCGCCCGCGATTCTTCGGCCACTTATTGCCAAGACGTCCTCGATCTTACAACCGCGGCAGAAAATAGCTGTCCCGACGAACCCCTCTCCCCCAAACATGCGGCACACACAGCGCACATGGTGGAGTGTGCACAGCCCAACTGCCGACGGGCAGGGCAGAAAGCTCCCCCCTCCCCTCCGCAGAGCTCTGACTTGGGACGACGCCCTCAATGCGACCCCGTCTGACTCGGTGAGCGGCGGCGGCGCGCCTGCCAGAACCGCGGGTCCGGACTCCTGGGCGCAGCCCGAGTCATGGGACGGCGGCCACGACTGCGCCCAGCTCCCCCTTCGAGGGGGGAGAGATCGGCGCAAGGCCGCCAAGCGGGAGGACCGGCACGGTGAATTGTGGACGGTAATCTAAGATACCTTTTGATCATTGACGCCTCCGGTGCCCGCCGTCTCGTGCAGACGAGGCGTTCGCCCGCAGGGCTGCGGTCGTTGCCGTGCGTTGGACTGCGGCAGGGCCGGGAAGGTGCTTGTGGCAGGGAATCAAGGCGGCTCTTTCTGCCATATAACGGCCCGCCGCCATCCTGTCGTCATCTGTGTTACCCCCGGGGAACGCACCATTCCTCATCCCAGGCCGTTCCTTGTAGAGAGCTCCCAGGCAGTAAACATCCTCTTCAGTCTCTTCCCAGACATGGCCGACTATCTTGACTCTCCGTTGCTCGGCACTGCTGATTCTTCATGGCGCCTTGATGCCCCCGTCCACTCGGAGAAGCACATCCGCATCATGTGCATTGGTGCTGGGGCTTCGGGGCTTCTTGTGGCCTACAAGCTGCAGAAGCATTTTCAGAACTTCAGCCTCGTCGTGTACGAGAAGAACGAAGCCGTTTCTGGGACGTGGTGGGAGAACAGATACCCTGGGTACGTCCCCCCTTTACCAGCCTGTGGTGGTGCCGCGTTGACGCCATATCTTCCAGCTGCGCGTGCGACGTCCCCTCGCACAACTACACGTGGAGCTTCGAGCCGAAACTCGACTGGTCGTCCGTCTACCCGCCTGCCGAGGAGATCTACGAGTACTTCGAAGGCTTTGCTCGCAAGTATGCCCTCCACCAATACGTCAGGCTACGACACCAGGTCGTCGGGGCGCGATGGGACCATGCCACGGGCGGTTATGACGTCGAGGTCCACAATCTCGAGGAGAAGATCACCCTGACGGACCGCTGCGACATTCTGATCAACGCCGCCGGCATCCTCAACAAGTGGAAGTGGCCCAATATCCCCGGTCTCAGAACCTTCAAGGGAACCCTCCTGCACACGGCCAGGTGGGATCCCGAGGTCAGCCTCGAGGGCAAGCACGTCGGCATCATCGGCAACGGCGCGTCAGGCATCCAACTTCTCCCGGCCATCCGCGAGCGCTGCAGCAAGGTGACGACTTTCATACGCGAGCCAGCGTGGGTATCACCGGCGCAAGGGCTCGAGCAGCACTGTTTCTCAGACGAGGAGATGCGCAAGTTCGCCGAGACGCCAGGCGCCTTACTTGCGTACCGCAAGAGGATTGAAAGCGGCCTCAACGGCCAATTCGGCCTCTTCCTTCGTGACAGCCGCGTCAACCGCGACACACAGGCTTATATGGAGCGGCAAATGCGCGAGAAGCTGGGTGACGGCGCCCTTGCGGAGAAGCTCATCCCGCGATGGAGCCTGGGATGCCGCCGCCTTACGCCGGGTGTGGACTACCTCGAGTCGCTGACGCAGCCAAATGTCGATGTCGTCTTCTGCGGCGTTACGAGGGTGACGGAGCGAGGTTGCGTAGGCGAGGACGGCCGCGAGTACCCGGTCGACATACTCGTGTGTGCCACGGGCTTCGACGCGTCTTACCGGCCGCGATTCCCCATCGTTTCTCCGGCGGGAGAAAACTTGCAGGACCGCTGGGCGGACGCGGCGCCCGAGTCGTACCTGGGCGTTGCCGTGGCCGGATTCCCAAACTACTTCTGCATGATCGGCCCCAGCTCCCCTGTGGGCAATGGACCGGTGCTGAGCGGCGTCGAAGCACAGGCTGACTGGATTCTCAAGGTCGTCGACAGGCTGCAGACGACAGGCGCAACACAGGTATCGCCGCGGGCCGAGGCGGTGCGTGACTTTGTTGAGCACAAGGAGCGGTTCATGGCGCGAACCGTTTGGACCGAGGGGTGCCGGTCATGGTACAAGCCGCTTGGTACTGGGGGCCCGGTGGTAGCGTTGTGGCCGGGCTCAACCCTGCATTACATTGAGGCGATGAGGGAAGTGCGCTTCGAGGATCTCGAATTCCGATACGAGGGTAACCGGTTTGCGTGGCTCGGTAATGGGTATTCGCAGACAGAACTCGACGATACGGCTGACTGGGCGTACTATATCCGGGAGGAGGATAATGATGCGCCGCTTTCAACCGGAGGGCGGCGCAGACTGGTGTCCAAGAGCGGGACGGTTGGAGGGAGGGAGACGGTAAAGTTCAGCGGGATGCAGGAGGACGAGGAGGGTGAGGGAATGGCTGGAGGAGGCTCGGCGAGGCTGTGAGGGTAACTTTGTCCTAGCTGTATCAGGGGCCGAGTTGGCATAATGAAGCCGCAGGTCAATCGACACAGTAGATCCCGCAACGCAGACTTTGAAAGATGTACGATACTCCCGACCTGCTATGAGACTCCCGTCAACCCCATAATCAAATCACTGTTAGCTGCGGGGAGTTTGCTTCCATGACCAGCAGGTGGCAGGAGAACTCATCTATGCCAGGGACAAGTAGCAAAGCATAGCACGTCGTCACACGATTCAAGATTTTGAGGGGGGGTTGGCGCTTGAAATCAAGGCCGTGATTAAATTGTCTTGGCGAGAGGGTCTCGCTCGTCCACCGGCGGCTCCTTTTCGAACACTTTCCGCTCGTTTCCAAGAATGACTGCGGAACGTCTGTCAGCAACGATCCGCCCAAGGGTTCGAGGAGGCACTTACGCCTATCGTAGAGGTAGTAGGAAGTGACGAAAAAGACCGGCGCAGCAATCAGGCCGGCCAGCCACCGCCGTGCCAGCGAGTTATAGGACTTCTGGTACTCGGGACTCTTGGGGTCCAGCGGCTTCTTCGGCGGCGGCGCTGGCGCAGCAGGCTGAGGCGCGGGGGCCGTCTTCCTCACCACTGTTGACGGAGCGTATGGCTTGGGTGTTGTGTATGCTATCGGCTTCGCGGCCGCCGGAGTTGCAACTGTTGGCTTCGGGACCACGGGCTTCGGTGCGACAGCCTTGGGCACAATGGGCTTCGGGGCCACAGGCTTAGCTGCTATGGGCTTTGTGGCAATGGGTTTCGTAGCAACAGGCTTCGCCGCGAGGGGCTTCGCAGCAGCTGTCTTTGGAGCGGCGGTACTCGTTGTGACTGGCTTCGAGACGACAGGCTTGGTCTTCGGAGCGGCCTTGACAACCGTCGACTTCTTCGCAATCTTGGGGGCTGCCGGTGTCGCGGTGGCTTTTGCTGCCGCCGCGCTCGGTCTAGAAGCCACAGCGTAGGCCCTGGCAAACGAGACCGGTCGGGCGAGCCTCTGTAGAGGCAATTGAGGTCGGAGGAGCGACATTGCGGCAGTGGACGCAGGAATGGAAGCTCTAGGGTCGATGCGGTTTTCCGTCGACTGGGAGAGGATGTTTCGGAGCGAGACTCGAGGCTCGCGCGGGAGACGGGAGCAGTAAATATCAGCACGTCGCGTGATGCCGAACCGTTGAGACGCGTCGGGTCGGTGTGGGTGAGTCAGAGTTGGATTTGTCGAGGACGGGAGATTGTCGCATGAACGGCGTCAGGCGACTAGAGAACCTGTGGTTCATGCGCGCGCGAGGGAAGGAGGGATGCAACCCGCGATGTCCCGTTTGGCAGGAGCCAAAGTGGGTCTGCCTTGGACAAGCTTCAGCAGCTGCCGGCAGCCCAAGTCTTTTTGCCGGGCCGTCAGCTTTCTCGGCCGGGACAGCTTGAAGACGGGACTCCCCCGGGCGTCCCCGTCATCCCCGCGGAGGTCCGGGCTGTTCTGATAGAGGGGTGGGTGTTGATGTAAGGCTTCTAAGCTGATCGAGTATCTTGAAACGCAAACAACTGGCTCGGCGATATCCGTGATCATGGGCCAGACACAGCGCTGCTTCGTGCATGAGTTCCAGTGAAGTTACTTTCATGTGATACTGCCTCAGCGACTGCACTCGTCTACTCTCCATAAGTCTTATGAAATCAAGGTGCCACAGCGAGGGGCAGGCCTTCAACAACAGCTCGTCCTCCCGTCGAGGGCAAAAAGCAAGATCCGACGAGCGATGCGTATGTGTCGACTACAAACCATCCTCCCCTCCGCCCAAAGTGTGCACGCGTGCGCCTAGCCCAAACAGGGTCCGCCGGGACGATGCCTCTGGATAACGAAAATAAACACGATCGTCCCTTCGCCTCACATGAGGCTGCAGCACGAGTTCTGCTTCTTTGCCGTCGTGTAGAAGGCCTTGCTCTGGGTGCTCAGGTCAGAGCTCTTGGCGACCAGGTCGTCGATCTTCTCGCCACGCTGGAGGACCTGCGAGGTGTCAGTGTCTGGAAGCATGATGGAGACTCCGGTCGGGAACAGGGCCATGGAACATACGCTGTCAATGGTCTTGTGCAGGATAATCTTGGTCTCGTCGAGCTGCTGCTGAATGGCGGTGATGCTGCTCGCCTGGGCCGGGTCTTGGTAGCGCTGCAGGTAATCCTTCAGCGCGGCGAAGGTGGCATCGTTATCCTTTGGGTTGCGCTTCTGGTCGGGCGTCCGCCGGTCGTCGGTCAGGAACTCGTCCAGGATCTTTGACAGGATCGAGTGAGCCGTGAGCTGGGGGTAGTTCTTGCTGATAATGACGGCGGCGAGGCCCTCGGTGCGAGCGTAGCAGTGGAACGTGTAGTCTGGCCATAAGTATAAGTCCGAGAATGCCGGTTCGTGCGGAGGGGGAGAACTCACCCTGCTCCTCGACGCTGTTCCGCTGGCCGGGCTTCGTGCGCTCGGCAATAGTCTTGCTGAACATGGTCATGAACGAGGCGTACTCGTTGCGCGTCCAGCGCGAGAACTCGCTGAGCTCATGCTCGGCGCAGAGCTGCACGGCCGGCTGCCGCGAGTTGTCCAGGATCTGGCAAGGTGGTGAGCGGGGTGAAGCGGCCGAATGGACCGCAGAAGGAAAGGGGACGTCGGCGGCCGCGGACGGGGCTTACACCAATGTAGTACAGCTTCATCGTGTCCGGGTCGTCTTGGGGGCGGCAGGGAGGGCGAGGTGAGGCGAAGCGTGGTGAGGTGTCGCGGGAGAGTGAGAGGGTGCATATGAATGAAGGCGGTCAGAGGCCGTGTTGCATTTCGCCGCCGGGTCCAAGGCCAGCGTGCAGCGCAGCAGGCAGCTGGAGCCCAGGAGTCCGTGCCCCGCACCTGACGCAGTGGTGGGAGCGCCCGCGCCCGCCGCAGCCCGATGCATCTAAGGTGGACCACTGATTGAGCGGATCAGAAAACACGTGACGCCGAGTGAGCTGGAGAGTCCCGAGTGCCTTATCGCCATTTGCCCCTGCTATTTGCCCCTGGCGCCCCTGTAATCGTAGGCCCACTGGATCCATCGGAAACTGCCCAGGTGGACAGTGGACAGACATCGAAGCCGACCCAGCATCTTTCCTACTTCACCACCGCATTTACGAGCCGCATTCAATGTAAACGCCACGCCCACCACCATGCACGGGAAACCCAAGTCAACCGGGTCAATCTGGGTGGGCTTCTAAGGCCCTCATGATACTCGCTCGGTCGCGTCCTGTGGCTGAAGGGACGCGATCGCTGCCTGTTCTTCGGAAGCAGATGCCTGGCCTGCTGGCTGAATGCTTCATGGCCAGCGTAGGGTTGAGCCGGCGATGGGAAACAGGGCAGCGGCTGGCGGACATGTGACGAAGGTCCATTCCTTGGCGTCCACGATGATCAGCATGGCTTCCTTGAGTCCGAGTCCCCAGTCCAGTCCGAGGCCATACCATCGTCGACTCTGGCCTGACATACACATGACAGCCGTGAAATCAACACTTGGCCGCTTGGACTGGCATGTCGGCAAGCCAGGCTACCGAGGCCCCGTCCACTGTCATCTGCCATACTTCTCACATGGCCAACGTAGGCCTATCCCAGAGAGACATGAATCTCCGCTTTGATGTGGCAATCACCAGTCAATCACATGCTGCGAATCAAAATGAACCCAGGTATTTATTTCATCGGTTATGGTTTCCCGAGAAGTGCTGCGGTGGCACGAACAACAAATCCCTTTTCTCACATGGCTCTGAAAGTCGACTTGACATTCCAACCTGACTTTATGGACGGCTAGTGTTGTGCATCATCGACATCCAAGTCACAAGTCATGGGAAGACAGTGTGTGATGTATGTTCACATTCATCTACGGATGCTGCCTTGATGCGGACCAACGTCCAGGCCATGCCCCATTACAAGAGTCCATGTCCCATCCATCCTCTCACCACGTCCCCTATCCTTCCAAGCCCAGGCACCAGGCATCCTCATCAACGTAGGTCAGACTATCATATACCCGCCCGCCAAAAGCAAACTCCTCATTCATGTATCATCATCAAAGACCATCCTGCCAGAGAAATGATCTACGGCTTCTTGCCGTTCCAGCGGTCGAAGCCAGCCTGGATGCGGCGCTCGGCGCCCTTGGCGACCTTCTCAAGCGGCAGGCGCTGCTCGACGGCGCGGACGGCACGGCCGATGGGAGGCTCGACACGCTTGATGGACTTTTCGGCCGCGGGGGTGAAGTAGGAGAGATTCTTCTCCCAGCGCGGAGCCCACTTGGCCGTCTGGTTGGCTAGGTGCCGCTCACCGCTGGGCAGGAGGAAGTAGAGGGGTGCCAGGGCACCGACGGTGGCGCCGGCGTAGCAGAGGGTCTCGGTGGTCTTTGTGGCGGCGATGCGGACGACCATTTTGGCGGCTGAAGGGTTAGCTTTGGAAGAGATGGAGGGTTGTGATGAGAAGGGAGGGAAAGGGAGAAGCCTGGAAGATGATGAGGATGATGAAGACACGTACCTATGTGATGAACTTGGGAGAAGGGTAATGGACAATCGACAGAGCAGTCGATGTCGAGAGGTAAAGATGTAAGAGGTCTCGAGCTCCTGACTCGATGTGTGTGCTTGGTGATGGTGTACAGCGACTCGTCAGACGAATCAAAGAGGTGGCAGAGATGGAATGGTTGGGTTGTAGTGATGGCTTGGAGTGACACGAGAGAAAGGGGAAGATGGATGGACGAGGGAGCGGGAGGGCTCTTAAAGGGGTGGGAGACACCGAGAGGAGAAGCGCGCGGTGAACACGGGGGGCGAGGGCGAGCATCACCCCATCCCCGTCTCATCCTACCATCGATGTGCGACTCGTCCGTCGTCTGTCCTCATTTAATGCCCCAGGTCCCCCGCGCCAGACGGAGAAGTACCGTCGCCGCGTTTCCCACGGCGTCGAGATACTCGCAAGATGCGGGGTAGGAACATGACATTCCATCCGCCGCCGCGAGACCAGGAAGTACACGGCACATGTCATCACGCGGGCACGCCACGCCATTCGTTCTGTACCTACTGTACCTAACCCCAGGCTAAACAAGGAGAGCACCTTGTTTCTCCTCGCCCCGGGGTTGGAATGGGCAGTGCCCTTCCCCCTCCTCTTCCTCCTCGAGTCTCAGCTGAGCGTCTTACGCAAGCGTCGAGACGAGTCATTGGGGAGGAGGGAGGGGGACCGTGTCGCGCCGCCGCTGGAGTGATTGGGCATTGTCCCCTCCAGCAGGCGCATTAACTGGCCAGAGGGAAGGTTACAGCGACGTTCCAGCGTGCCCGTTACCTCTTCAGCGGTTGTTTTGTTCCTCCCTCGGGGGGTCTTCAGGGGATGTCTCTTGCGATATCTTCACGACCTGACTTCATAACGACACCAAAACACAACCATATGATTTCCAATCATCCATATTCCAGGAACAACCCCCATCCGGTCGCCGCGACACTGTAATCCCCACAAGCACCCCCGTCGGGCCCTGCCCGCTGCCTGTATCGCCCCGGGGCAGTCGCATCAGTGGGGCCCCGCCCACTTCCCCAGATGCTGTGGCCCACTGTGGGCTCCGGGGAAAGAGCGCTAACTGGGTCCCTGGCGAGCGCCATCGCCCCGCCCGCTGCCGTCGCCTGGCCCGTTTGCGGGGGAGCACGAGACCAATCTCGCGGACGTCCTGGGTGTTGTGGCAGAGGACTTGGGCGATTGAGGTCCCTGAAGAAGGGCAATCAGGGCGGTAAAGAGACAGAAAACACAGCGCTAGGTTTCGCTTTAGAAGGGCATGTCCGCTGTATCCAGGCCCTAATTGTGCAGACATTGCACTAATTGTGCCAGCGGTGGAGGGCGAGCTTGTGTGTGTTGGTGTTGTGCACCGCCCTGGTGTCGCCAATCGGGGAGCCAGGATCCGCTGCCGCTGCGCGCGCATGTGGAAGGGATCCGCAATCCCAGGGCGGCCAAGGCGGCCCATCGTCGGGCAGAGTGGGCACCAGCAGGGCAGCAAAGGCCCCAAGCCCACTGCTTCGACATTACCGGTACAGCTGGTCCCCCGTCTTGTGCAGTGCTCGCTTGCTGGTAATCAGCCGCTGTCTCATTGGGCCCTCGATGACGTCCCTGAAATGCCACGGTCCGAACTCCGCGAGGCTCATGATCCACCCGGGTCTGAGCCTCCCTGGAAACCAACCTCCCCTTGTCCTGTCCAGCAAGGCAAATAATGCTTTTTCGTCTCTAGGTTTGAGTTGCTTGTGTTGTAGGATGACAGCCTGCCCAGGTAATCGAGGTTGAGTCTCGACAATCGTCTCGATCGCTGAACGCAATAATAGTCCTCCTCGACAGGAAATGCTAAGCCTCTCTCCATATCGTATCACCATCCTTCCAGAACCTCTGTCGTACTCGACCCAGCTCAAGCATCCTTGGGCGGCAGGCACACAACCCCCCCAACAGCCAACGCATCACAGTCCACCCCGTCATTCCCAGCCCTCTTCAGAATCTCCTCAACCGTCGTCCCCCTCGCCTGCGCAATCGCCCAGCACGTATCCCCCTTCGCAATCTTGTACACCTCATCTCCCTCTGCGCACTCGGCACCCGGCGCCGCCCCCGACCGGCCGTATAGCAACCAGCCAACTCCGATCAAGAACAGCCCGATCAGCAGGAAGAAGTTGAGCAGCGGCGCCCATGCCTGCCGCCACGAGTTGCGCTCTTCCTCCCACCCGCGTAGTGGCCGCTGCCGGCCCGGCTCGCCCATGAACGGCTCATCTTCACCGCCTGAGGGGGAGAGGTGTCCATAGGTTGCGCCCGGCGCGCCTTCGTATGTCTGCCCGCTCGAGTCGCGGTATGTGTAGGTCTGGGTGTCGGCGTCGTAGCCGACGCGCGTCATGCCTTCGGGCAGACGCTCTTCGTCCGTGTCGTAGTGGGAGAAGCGGGACATGGTTGGTGGTTGGGAATGGTTATTGCGTAGGTTTGGGTACTGATGCAATTTGATGCGGAAAGGAAGGGATGTAGTTGCGATACTGGATTCGTCTGACAGGTAGGTGACGAGACGTTGACGGTAAGCAGCTGTTGTCAGAGCTTTGGTTCAGGCTGTTTGTTGCCTTCTTGGTCAACCCACCTGCACAGCCTCGGAGCTGCGTTTCACCTTCTAACAGTTATGTCATCGCGGGGCCACCCGCTTACCTAATCGGTCTATTTTTGGCGCGTCATCGCGAGGACGTTCTGCATCTCGGAATGAGTCCAATCGACGCAGCAGATCAATCACTACAGCAGATCAATCGACGCAGCAGTTCAATCGACGCAGTAGTTTGATTGCCGAGTCCCGCGACGCAGCGTAATGCCGTGGACCTGCGGTGGCCATGTGTGAAAGCGGCGATGAATATGCTTTAACCAACAGGCAAGACAGCCCTAAGACTCAGACGTTCCACGCCCCTCAAAGACCCGGCCGGCTGCCACGATCCCATTCAACTCTGGGTGAACGGGGGATCTAGTAACATACAGTACCGTGCCGCCAGTGGCAGTGCCCATTGGCAACGGCTACTGACAATGCCCCCCGTACCCTGGCCGGTCTCTAGAGCTTCGAGTTGGTTGTTGGTGGTAACGCTGAATGCGGTGTCGGGACTTGTCAGGTCGATCTTGGAAGCGAAGAGGGGGTAGAAGAAGACGGCTTGTCTGATCAGGAAGAGTTGTAAGTGGAATTGCTTGGTGAGGGACGAGGAACATTTTGGTTGATAGACAGGTCGACATGATGGTCGCGGATGGCAACGAATGCCCACTGGCGGTCGGCATCGTCGTCGTCGGCATTGTAGAGAGGGCTGCTCGGGCAGGCGACGAGTTTGATAGGCAAGTGCCAGCTCCTGGTGTTGTGAGTATGGGCACCAGAAGCATGGTCAACGATTCGTGAACCACAATTCGTGGTTACAGACGCTCGCAGCGGTAACGCCGCGTGCACAGAGTGCAGCACACGTGCGCGTCGCCGGAGGTTTGCTCGCGGCCAGGGAGCTCCGAACAGGGCTTCTTCAAGATGCCCTCGGCGGCCGACCGGACGCACGGCAGGCAGGGGAACGGGCGGGCAGGGCCGAGCTCGACTGATTACTGTTAGTATATTTATTTCCCGTGCGTGGGCCACTCCTTGGTGTTGTCCCGTGTGAAGGTCGGAACGGAGCGCGAATCGTGAATAACAAATCAAAAGCCAGCTCTGTTGTGTCTAGGTAACTACCTGCGTAGCTTAGGTGTATTGCCACGGTTCTGACGTTGCTGATATCAGTCCGGATATCCGTGATTTGTTGCCCGATCGGTGCGGCAGGCTTCGGCACGTTGTTATTATCGCCAAGGGATAACACAATTTCGGCCGGCACAGTCTCGACCGGTTTGTCCTGGTGTGCCCGCTTCAATCTCTCCGTCTCCCGTGCCCTCCGTTCGATCTCCTTTCTAACGCGACGGCTGCGCTCGATTCGGAGGATCAGTGCTGTGTATGTCTGCTGTACAGACGAGCCCGGTCCAGCATGAACTGTGGAGCGCTGTCATTCACCTCCATGTCTCGTTCGAGCTTCGGTCTTGCGTGCAAGTACCAATGTAGGTAATGTCCATCTCTATCTTTCTACCACCTCTTACGACGTCTCACGAATCTCAACATCCCAAAAGTCCGCCGGCTCCAACACCGGCTCGCTCTTCCCCGTCGAGTACAACCCATACATAGCACCGCAGAACGCACACCCAACCGGCGGGTTAATCGTCAACGTCTCCGCCGCAAACGACACCTTCGCCGTGACCTCGCCCGCCGCCAGCGTCAGCGTGTAGCTCGTCGACGTCGTCTCGATGGTGAAGTGGACATCAACACCATCGCTCAAAACCGCACCACTCTCGAGGAGAGGATACGTGACCTGCAACACGTCGTCAGATATCTAACGACCGAGACACACACGCAGACTTACTTTGAACTCGCCGTTCGTCCCCGTCGGCTCCCGCGCAATGACCGTCCGCACCGCCTCGGCGCCCTCGGAAGGCTCTACGACACCGACGCCGATGGACCCGAAGGAGTATTGATTCCACCATAGCGTCACACCCGATTCGTACCCGAGCCGGGATGGGCTGAAGCTCATCTTGGCCTGGAACAACTCGTCGTAGCCAGCTTGCTTGCGGAGCAGCAGCGCCGGCGACTCGGGGCTCGTGAGGTCGTAGCAGTTGCCGTACAGCCTCAGGTGGCCCGGCCGCTCTGTCAAAGAGTAGCACTTCTTCAGAGGCGTATCTGCGGTCGTCAGCGTCTTCTCGTGCATCTCCATGAAAGTTGTGGCCACTCACTCTTGTGGTACCACCCCAGCTCGAGGTCCGGCCTCGCCAGGTCGGCCCTCCACTTGACTCCATCAGCATCAACGCCGCTCGCCTGAACAACCGGCTCCCGCCCGATCGTCTGCAGCGCGACGTTCTTCCCGTCGTTGAACACAGGCCAGTCGTCCACCCAGTCGACCTTGACGAGGAACGTTTCCCGGCCCAGCTGCGGCTCCGTCCACTGCCCCTCGGCATTCTTCGCTGGCCGTACCCCGAGCATCACGCCCCACCAGTCCCCGCGCCCGTCCTCGAAGATGTCGCAATGCCCCGTCCTCTGGACCTCCTCATCCGGGCCGTTGTACCACAACGCCTTGCCCTGGCCCTCCCACGGGCCATACGGCCCCTCCGTGCTGCGGAACGCCCACTCCTGGTGTCCCGCCTCGGTGCCGCCCTCGGCCGTGAAGAGGTAGTAATACTTGCCCCTGCGCATAATGTGCGATCCCTCAGCCACACCAAACGGAGAATCGCGAATCATCTTCGGCGCCGTCAGCGTCCGGCCCGATGCCAGATCAATCTCGGAGATGTGAATAGCGAAGTCCTTGAGCTTCAACCCCGGCGTGCGCTTCCCCATGCGCACCGTCGTCGACAGGTAAACCTTGCCTTCCTCATCATCCCAGAACAGGTCCTGGTCGAAGCCGGGGTTGTCAAAGTAGACAGGCTCCGACCACGCGGCGTCATTGAAGATGTCGTCGGTCCACACGTAGAAGCCGCGCGGAAAGATGCGCTCGTCGACGGACGGGCGGTAGCGCTGGAAGACGCCGTTGGTCAGGTACCAGCGCTTCTCGCGCGGGCGGTAGCGCAGGGTGCTCGCCCACGAGCCGGCGCCGGGCTCGACGGTGCGCATGTCCATCTGGCTGCGGCGGTTGAGGGCGTGGCCGATGAGGCGCCAGTTAAGCAGGTCGGTCGAGTGGTAGATGGCGGCGCCGGGGAAGTATTCAAATGTCGAGGTTGAGAGGAAGAACTGCGCCGGGGCCGTCGCTGTGGCCGGCACGACGCACACGGTCGGGTCGGGGTTGAACCCGCGGATGACGGGGTTGGTGAAAGTGAAGTCCGTCATGGTGAGGGAAGATGAGACGAAGGGACTACTGGTTGCCGGCTTCTTTTTTCTGCATGCATGCAGCGTGACGGTCAGGGACCTGAACCTGGGACCTGGATCTGGGTGGCGCACGGCGGTCAATTTATTGCAAGCCTCAAGGTCTCACCCGGACCTGCATTGTCGTCGTCGTCCCGGGTCGCTGGACGAACTTACGAAGCGGGCCTCTCCGGGCTCCTCTTCCCCTCCCCCTCCTTTAGGCTGTAGCCCTACGCGCATCTGGGGGGATGTTTCTCCAGCAATCACAGCGGGCTTATCCCCCGAGCTGGTGGATCGGCCCCGATTCCTTCGGCGTCGCCAAGGTTCCGGGGAGCCGGGGTGTGCCGGGGTGCCGGCGATTCGATCTCGGGGTTTTCGGGGGATGTGATGACGGACTTGGACGTCTCTCCTGTTTGCCAGCAAGTCACCCATTGAGCTGGGAGACAGACTGCCACATTGCTAGTCATGGGATAAGCGGAGGTGAGCTCAGCTGAATGACGCCCGTCAGCACGGAAACGCATGGACCCTGGGATCGCCCACCTCGAAACGGCACTTCCCAGAAGTTCAAGCTTCAGCTCCAGCTGCAGCTCAAACTCCAGCGACTGCAACTGCCACCTCGCCATTGATACTAGGGAGCGTCGATCTTGGTCGATCTCCTTCAGCAGGGCTTGGTCACCAGGACGCCTGTCCCTGTCTCCATCGCCAAAGCTGAAAGAGCTAGCGTCACTTCAAGCAATAGCTGCCGAGCCGTGCCGAATCGTGGCTCGCTCCAGACAGCCGGGCCAGGCCCCGGCCCCCAACTTCAGCAGAGCATATGATTAGATGCTGACGCTAGTCTCAGGCGCAGAGAGCGCTGCCAAAATGTGACGCCAGGCGGCCGGGTCCAGGTTCTCGGCTTGTGCCCTTCCAATCGCGAGCGGCGCGTCAGATTCTTGGGACCTGCCCCTCGGTGGCGTTTCCCAGCTGAACCGGCTTAGCAGGTTTTGGATGAGTCGCGGATGACATCCCGCTGGACATATTAAGGATTGGGGGCCGCCCCCTCGGAGGGATGGGCAGACGTCGTGTTGAGAAGTATTTTGACTTGTTCGGCAACCGAAAGTTCAAGATGGAAGCCCCCTCGATTGCGCCTAAGCGCAGGTCAAGAACCCAGAAGTCGTGCACCGAGTGTCAGCGACGAAAGCAGAAGGTCAGTCGAGACGATGAGGCGCGCCGGTGCAAAGCAGTCCACAGACTGACCATGGCCGAGGGAGCAGTGCATCGTCAAAACGAACCGAGAAACATGCGTCAACTGCTCAAGACGCTTCCCGCCAGTGCAGTGTGTGATCCCACAGGTGGAAAAGGCGAACCCCGCGCACATCTTCGAAGGGCGGATCCTCCAGTTCGACGACCCCACTATCCCGCAGGCCGCGGGCATCAACCTGACCACACTCGTGCGTCGCGACCGAGGATGGGACTGCCATGCTGCCGCGGCAGGTCGGCTGGTACCCCTGCCAAGGCGGCCCGGCGACCCCAACCACAAGGGCGAAACTCGCGTACTCTACGACCCTGAGACGAACATGGTCTCCATTGCCCAGGACGACAAGATCGTGGAGACGTTCCCGCTCCGAGGCCAGTCGAGAAGCCTCTTCCTCGACGGCAGCGGGGATCCGGACGCCGACTTCCACGTCCAGCCGTTTGGCGGCATCCTTACCGAGGTCAACTCTCTCAACTCACTGGCCATTGACAACAGTGGCAGGAATTCTGAGCTTCTGCATTTCTGTGAGTGCCAGAGGATCATCTGACGTTCGAGTCTTCTGGCTGACAGTGTCTGGCGCAGATATCCGCTTCGTCGCTCCTAATCTTGTCTCCATCGACGGACAGAGCCAGCCGATGGTCTTCTTAAGGGAGGTGTTGCCGTGGATGCTCCAGTCGCCGCTTTTCCCGCGCATCGGGATGCTCATGGCGTCGACGACACAGTCACTGGAGAAGGGGGTAGAGCTCGCCAAGGACTCCGAGTCTCTGGCCATCAAGTCGGGGGTTCTCTCGGGGATCAACGAGATCCTGCAGGGTGATTTCAACAAGGTGTCGGTCGAGGTCATACGGTCCGTGATCAACTTGGTGGTAATGGAGGTATGTTGTGATCCCAGCGCAGGTTGATGAACAGAAACTAACTCGCGTCAGTGGTTCTGGGGAGCCGACGACAGCATGTGGGCTCATCTCCGCGGCGTGAGGCACATGATAGGCCTCAAGAACGGCATGAGGAATGTCAACGACATAGTGGGGGAGTCCATCATGATCCTGTAGGACACGACGGTCCCCTTCTGTTCTTCGAGGCTTCGCTGACATGGACAGCACCGATTATGAGATTGCATGCTGCTTTGAGTCGGAGCTCTTCCTGCAGGCGGGCGATCCCGTGCTAGAAGAGACGATTCCTGTGCCGACGTTATGGCCGCAGGGGTTCGACAGCCCTCTGATCCCGGCGGAGGCAAAGTTCATCGACCTGCAGAAGCCGCTCGGGTTGACGGCAGCGGCGGCGCAGATTCTGGACGACGTGCGTTTCCTCGTCACGTCGGTAACGCTCGGCGAGGACAGCCCTACCAAGGGTCCAAAGGCGCGAAGCACTGCGGCTTGGCTGCATCGACGGCTTCGGGAGATGCCGGCGGAGCAGATCAACGACTCGACGCCGGAGAACATTTGCATCCAGGAGGCGATCCGGCTCTCGGCGCTAATCCACAGCTGGTCCATCTCGAGCCTGTCGCAGATCTCGCGATTCGAGGACGAGTCGATACTGGACCAGGCCTTCACGGCGATGAGGAGCGTGAGCCTTACGACGTGGAAGCGGACACCGGGTATTTTCCTTTGGGTGATGCTTGTGGCGGCGCCCAATACCAAGCAGAACGCGCGTGGGCGGTTCATCCGGCGCAAGATGGCCGTGGCGGGGCTGTCCATTGGGTTTGAGGACTTCCTGGTGGGCATATCGTACTTGCGAGCGTTCTGGCTGGTCCAGCGGTGGATTGAGCGGGCCGGGGAAAGTGTCAGGACGCCGGTCCCTGCATAATACGTCTGTATGGTTTTGGGGTCTGCGACGGGGCGGTCAGTCGATCCAGGGTCCAGAGGGTTTTAGGCCCGGAATTTTATCGGAGTTTTTCAACATCGTGAGATGGCCTTCTGACACGAAGTAGGGGTTCTCAGGAGGGGTGTGGAAAGAGCCGAAACAGAAAAAGAGGCAGAAAAAAAAGTCTGCCAGGTCAGCTGAGAGCCATTGCTCTCCAGATCATGCCGGTGAGATTGAGAGAAGTGTTCCAGACCGCGTGAGGGGTCTGGGGGACGCGTTGATGCAGGGTTGACGGGATGCCATGTTGGAGCAAGCTTCAAAGTTTAGGTGAATCTAGCATCGTGAGGACGAAATTTGCGTGGTCGTACGGTTGCGGAGGGCAGCCGAAGGGACAAGCATCGGAATGCCCAAATGGGAAAGCCGGCGGGGAAGTTACGACCCCACAGCACCTGCCCCGCACTCCATCCCTGAAGGTGAGCGGCAGGAGCTCAGAAAAGCGGCTTCCCGGAGCAAGCTCCCCAGTCCCACGCTTCAAGCATCACCAGAGGAACCAAAAAAAGGGTTCCGGTCCTCTTTTCCCCCATCTTCTTACCCACAAAACAGCATCCATTGTATCCAGAGACTGCTCCAGACACCCTCGGATACCCAAAGGTTCCCGGACCTCGACATGGATGCTGCTTGCTGGACCACCTGGTCCGGGCTCCGCGAGACGACCGACTGACCTGGTGAGCTAACGAGCCCGACAAACTGTCACCGTCTCCACGACCCAGACGTCGTCCCAGTGTTTTCCGCCGCTGCGGCCGAGGCTCTTGTCCAGACGGATCCTTGTCTGGGGACGCCGCGCAACGGTCAGGGCACATGAACGGCGGACATGGATGTCTGACGTGTTCCCGACGCAACTGGTGGGAGCAGGACGATCAGGACGGACGTTTGCTCCCGCCGTGCTCGATGAGCTGTGATGTAGGCCAATTGACTTTTGCCACTGACATCGACAGACGAAACAGAACACGATTGTTCACTCCGTCTCGAAGCCAACTACCCGGTACGGTGCCTGTCCAGTGGATGGCGGTATCTCAGCTATGGCAATTGGCAGTCCCGCACCCTTGCCAATGCAGAAGCAGAAACGCATCCCATCTCGGGCCTGGGCCTGGACCTCTGCCTCCCTCGTGTTGGCCCCTCTGCACTGCAGGACAAGCAAAACAGGCGGGTCTGCCTGCTCACGCGGACTGCGGAGCGATGCGGGCGACGGGGAGCTTGGAGCTTGGGGCAACTGTACGCGCATCCATCCAAGCCATGCCAGGGGGGATCTCGCCGGATGTTCCATTCCATGTTCCCCACAGTCTCCAGGCGCATCCAACGTCCGTCTTCCAGTAGACACCTACACAAGCTTTAACGGACAAACCGCCGAGGCCAGCGCACATCATCCGATCCAACAGCACCGAACCAGACGGGCAGACGGGATGCACTTTGTTTGCCGCCGCCACCCTCGGACTTGCCCACCTCGAACGTGTCCGGCCGGCCCTCCTGACCCCTGGCCAAGGCAAGTTGGCGAGGGGTGACGCGCGCCGCTCTCTCCGCATGCGATTGCTTCCCCCTCACCCGTCTCGACCATCCCACCCCGATCTGGCGGACGCTAGCTCCTCCAACGACCTGCGTGCCACGGATGGCTCAACATGGGTTGGCTCAGCCATTCCCGAGCGGGGGATCCCGTCCATCGCTCTCCCCCTCCAACCCCCTGCACCTCCAGCAAGACTTTCCCCATCGTGATGTTCTGCCCAGGAGACCTAGACTTCCTTCCTGCAAACACACCCCTCCCGCCGTGATAGTTTCCCCTGAGCCCACTTTGACCACGAGAACCTCGCCGCCGTCCTCAGCATCCGTCTTCCAGCCCAGCTAGATCTGCTATAAATCGTCCAGCCCTTCCCTCCCTCCTCATCATGTCTCGCCTTGCCATCACCCGTCTCAACAGACTCTCTCTTCTCAGCACACAGCTCAGAGCATCTTCTTTCTCAAAGCCCTCTTCCCACATCCCCAAGAGTCTCTCTCTCCTGCCAGCACCTTCTCGCCTCTTCCACACCACCTCTCACACCCAAAAACCAGACACAATGGGTTCCATCGGTGCCGTTGCCCCCGTCCACAGGGGCCTCCCCGAGTTCAGCCTCCAGGGCAAGGTCATCGTCGTCTCCGGCGGCGGCCGTGGTCTCGGCCTCACCCAGGCCGAGGGTCTCCTCGAGGCCGGTGCCATCGTTCACGTCATCGACCGCCTGGAGAAGCCCAGTGAGGACTTTGCCCGCGTCGCCGCCCGCGCAAAGGCCGAGCTCGACACCTCCATCACCTACCACCGCGCCGATGTTCGTGAGCAAGCCAACCTCAACACCCTCGTCGAGGGCATCGCCGACAAGCACGGCCGCATCGACGGCCTCCTCGCCGCTGCCGGCATCCAGCAGGAGACCTCCGCCCTCGACTACACCGCCGAGGACTGCGACCGCATGCTCGGCGTCAACGTCACCGGCGTCTTCATGACCGCCCAGGCCGTCGCCCGCCAGATGATCCGCCTCCAGTGCACCGGCAGCATGGTCCTCATCGCCAGCATGAGCGGCACCGTTGCCAACCGCGGCCTCATCTGCCCGTAAGTTCACCCTTTCCCCATTCACTCTCAAAGACACCCCTCACTCACACCGAACCAGCGCATACAACGCCTCCAAGGCCGCCGTCATCCAGCTCGCCCGCAACCTCGCCTCCGAATGGGGCCAGCACGGCATCCGCGTCAACACAATCTCCCCCGGCTACATCGTCACCGCCATGACCGCCGGCCTCTTCGAGACCTACCCCGAGCGCCGCACCGACTGGCCCAAGGCCAACATGCTCAACCGTCTCTCCGTTCCCGAGGACTACCGCGGCTCCGCCGTCTTCCTCCTCAGCGACGCCAGCAGCTTCATGACGGGCGCCGACCTCCGCATCGACGGCGGACACTGCGCTTGGTAAAGGAGGGTGACGTGAGTGGCTTTGTACGGCGCAAAGGGAGCATGTTTGGGGATTTTGTTTGGGGCGTTTTCTTGGCGAGCATTTGAGTTTCATGGCGAGAGCCCGACGCCTCAGCGGGGCAGACCATTAATGAAAATAATCATGACCATTCAATTATCTGTGCTGGCATCGTGGCTTGGTGGCTTCATTCCGTCCATTTCTATCCCTAACTTGTTGTACAGCCGAACATTTCTCGGGTAAGCCATATCGTACACCATATCTCCCCTCACCGACGCTCAGCAACCTGCTGCGCCCTCGCCACCTGCGAAGATAGCAGCACAGCGATCCCCCTCCTCCCCATCTTCGCCACCGTGCCAGGCCGCAAGTCAAACCTCTCCTCGATAGCCGCATCGCTCACGCCCCGATCCCGCAGAAGAACCATCTGCGCAAGCGTGCTGGCGTTGACAAGCTCGCGACCTGCACTGCCTGCGCGGCCAAGACTGTCAAACTCGCTCGCGGCGCGGGCCTCAAGCGCCCGCCGCGCCTCAAGGGCGCCGAGGGTTGTGTTCCGCGAGGCGGAGGGATAGACGGGGGCACCGCCGGCCGAGGGCGTGGGGGCCGCATCGGGGCGGGCGAGGGACGGGTCGGGACCGAGGGGGGTGCCGGCGCGGGAGGAGGGGGAGTAGGTTGGGTTCGGCTCGGCGACGGGCATCTGGCGCAGACGGGCGGAGTAGTCTGCTGTAACGTCGTGGGCTTCGAGGGGAGCTAGGGGATGTCAGCTGAAGTCGGCAAGAATAACGAGGTAAGATATCCCGTACCGGAGGGGTCTGGTGCTGCGTATGCATCCTGCGGCGGCGGCGGTTGTCTCGAGGCTTGTGCGGCCGCGGGCGCCGCGGGTCTGGGAGGGATGGGCGATGCGCCGGGTGCGCGGGTCGGGAACTTGCGGCCAGCGCCGCGCGCTGCTTTTGAGGATGCTGAGCCCATTGTCTGTCGAGTTCGGGTGTGGATTGGGATTGAGTGTGCTTCTGGGAGAAAAAGTCGTGATGCCGATGCCGAAGCTGGGAGCTATGACGGCGACTTTTGGGCGTACTTACGTAAGCTCGACGTCGACTTGACGACGTCCGTCCTGCGCTACGTTACAACTTGAAGTCCATCAGCATCGCAGATCAATCAATACAGCAGGTCAATTCAATGATCCAGACATGAGAAAGGGCTGCTCATCCGAAGACAGAGACCTTCGACATCTGCAACAAATCACTTGGCCCGCTCATCTTGTCTTTTTGCACAAGCACGCACACTTGTTTTTTTTGGTTTTGGTTTTGAACTGTGGCGACTACCTTTGCGAACTCAACCATGATGCGAAGCAATATTGACGCAAAGAAACGAAGTTGTACCCGGTGACAGGAACTTCCCTGCCTCATCTTAACTACTCCCTCCGCAACGTCACCATTTCTGGCGCTGCTGCAAGCGAAAACACTGGAAACGAGGAGCGGCAGCTCTGGAGAAAAAACGACTGCTTACACGAGTTGTCGACCTTCGACCCGTGCGTCTATCCGGTACTCAAAGACCATACCAAGTAGGGAAACTGCAATGAAGAACCGTCGACCCTCCCAAAAAACGAAATCAACGCATACACGGACCAGAACTCCCAACCTGTACCCAAAACACCATGCTGTCCAACCAACTGCAAAAGCGCCATTGTCTTTTCCTCTGTGCTTTTTTCGGAGGCTTCGTTCTCTGTTTCTTACCCTCAAGTCACTCGATGATGACTGTCGAGAAGCTCCTCGGAGCTCAGCGAGCTGCGGGAGGGCTTGGAACGAGCTACCTAGCTGGAGAGAGCATCTGCCAGAACCACACTGGCACGATGCTCAACCTTATCGTCGCACTGTTACGCACAGAATCCAAGGAATGCGCCGCTCACATTGCCGCGAGCCGAGCCTTGAATTGGATTGCTGGGAGGCTGCACCTCGTTTTCCGTGCCTGGTTCGACCCAGATCTCGTGACCGAACGGCGTCACCTTTCGCTGTCCGATGAAGTTACCCTCAATGAGGTACGTCTGTCCGTTGATTTCGAAGCGCATCGGGCCGTCGGGGTTTAGGCCCAGACGCCCGACAGACGCATGAGCGAGCCGGGCACGCAGTCTTGAGCGCGACATGTCGTCCATGGGATGGGTCCTGTTTTCTGAAGGGCGAAGCCGCATCTTCGGAGCTGGCATCCCGCCCCGGCTGAATGAGCCCGTCGTCTTGTGAGTGACGGCGGCAAGAGCGTCGGTCTCCGCGGGAGATACAACACCCTCATCGAGGTTGACGCCGCTTTCATCGGGACTGAAGAAGCTCGTGTCGAGCGACAGGGCGTTCTCATCAAGCCAGGACGCAATATCGTCGTCATCATCAACGGGCTGTTCGATGTTCTCAGCGGGCTGGTCGATCTTATCAACGGGCTGGTCGATCTTCTCAACAGGCTGAGCGATCTTCTGAACGGGTTGGGCGACGTTCTCAGCGGGTCGAATAATGCTCTCAGCAGGCTGAACAGGAACAGCCCTATCAGCCGGTCGAACAGCGCCCTCAGCGGGCTGACCAACGGGCTGATACTTGGGCTTTTCAGAACCCTTAAAAGCGCTTTTGGCAGGCTTTTTGGCCGGTGTCGTGCGATTCTGGGAGGGAGAGTGCCCTTCCGAGTTTCCCAAGTTGCAAGCAGTCGCCAACCCGTCCGACATGACATCGTTTTGTGCCTGGGCGTTGCCATTCTGCGGGACTCCAGGCATGTTTTGAGCGCCTCCCTGACCGATAGCGTTCACCTGGACGGATGTCTCCGTTTCTCCATGGTTGCTTTGGTTGCGACCATGGCTGTTGCCGTTCTCCTGAATGTGGGGATGCTGCATAGAAGCCCTCAGAGAGATATTGATGCGCGGAGCCATGCGGTGCTGTTGAGCTCTGCGAGCCATGAGCTGCTGC
The DNA here is from genome assembly GCA_020746995.1 of Plectosphaerella cucumerina. NCBI lineage: Eukaryota > Fungi > Ascomycota > Sordariomycetes > Glomerellales > Plectosphaerellaceae > Plectosphaerella > Plectosphaerella cucumerina. The sequence goes on along the minus strand of JAGPXD010000005.1, from coordinate 2,064,450 downwards.
CGAGCCATGAGCTGCTGCCGAGCCTGGGGCTGCTGCTGAGCCCGGGGCTGCTGCTGAGCCTGGAGCTGCTGCGCATTTTGATCCTCGGCTGGAGACATCTCGTGATGCGCAAAAGCCTGGAATGGAAATTGCTGCTGTAGGTTGTTCATGCCCTGGTAGTCGGCCTTCCCGGGTCCATACTGCAGAGGAGGAACCTGCTGCGGGATGAAGAGACCCTGGGGATAAGCCTGCCCAGGGACAAACTGAGGATGAAGACCCTGTTGCGGCATGATCGGGTTGTAAGCCCGCCCGGGGAAAAGTTGAGGATGGAGACCTTGTTGCGGGATGATCGGGGCCTGGTAGTTGTAGTTGGCCTGCCCGTGAACAAACTGAGGAAGGGGAACCTGCTGCTGCATGTTGGGGCCCTGGTGATAGACCTGACGTGGGAGCTGCTGGACATTGCCGCGCTGTTGCAAGTCCAGGCCGGGCTGATTAGCATGGTTCGGGACAAACTGAATATTGACATTCTGCTGGTTGTTCGTGCCCGTGACAAACTGCTGAACATCGACCTGCTGCTGGATGATCAGGCCAGCGCTATCGGCCTCCACCACATGAGGCAGGCCTTCCAACGGAAAAGAGGGCTGCGGCTGGCTACCACTGCTAGAGTATTTGGCCCGGCCCGCGCCAAATTGCAAATGAGAAATTTGATGGGGGTTGCTAAAGTGCGAATAATGCTCATCCTGACTTACGCCATTCTTGGCAACTTTTGCCTCCGGCCCTAAGGCCAGGCCGTACTGTTTATTAAGGCTCATGTCAGCCTGCTGGAAAGGAGCCGGTTGCTGCATATTATCATTCATTGGAGCGTTATCGTAGTGATGGTGGTGAACGATGGGGTTGTGGTATTCGTGGTGGTGATTGATGTGGTTGGTGTTGCTGATGTTGTTGGTCTGAGGCTGTTCCATGCTCTGGTGCACTTCACGGTTCAGGGAGTTTGTTGACGACAAGTACTGGGGATCGTAGCTCGTCTCGTTGCTTGCTTGGACGGAAGGCACAACAAGATGCTGATTCGTGGCTCCGCGTGAGTTACTCGTTGCTGTACAACTGTATTTTTTCGTGGAAGAATGGATCGAGCCCTCAAGGCGAGGATCCTGTTGGTACAGTTGAATCGGTTATCAGGCTGATAAGACCAACGGGAGGGGGACGGAGACGGGATTGAAGGATACTGCCAAATCGAAACCGGTGCCAATTGGATGAATGCCCAAGAAATGTGATCTCGTTATGAAGTACTATCAGACATAGTCGCACGCAAGACGTGAAGATGTCCGGGGGGGATTGGGGGAGAGGGAGAAGATGTGACCAGAGGTGACGAGAGAGGGGGGGATCAATTGTTGGGAGGAGCGACCTGCTGAGTTAATATAGGAAAAGGAAGGGCAGGAAGTCACGATGCAAATTGTACATTCTATGATTGTTGGTTGAGCCTGAGGTAACTACCATTCCGAGGTACGCCTCCAAAGACAGCTTCCAAAGGGGGAAAGCAGGTACCTTCCACTCGAAGACACATGTTGGGACAGTAGAACACATTCAGATACGATGCCTCAGGTTTTGAGGCCCCAAAAGCCATCTTTCTTCATTTGACCTGTGTCGGGGCGGCATACTAACCTATGCTTGGACGAAGGCTTTGGGGCGTCCCTGGCTTGACCCCGTGGGCGTCTGTCCCGATCCACCTCCAGTCATATCGGCCAGTCGTCTAGACAAAGAGGAGGTCACGATACACTGAAGTGGCTGGATCGAACATGAGATGGTGTTTAGAACCTGGGCTAGACGTGACGCATCATGATGAAGTGGGCAGTCTGGATCGGGATGCGCCCTCGGGTGTGTACGATGGAAGTCGAGGTGACGAATCTTGGCTTGCTGAGGGGAAGACAATTCCGGATTGCCTGAGGCTTCACCTTCGGAAGGACCAGTCCAAGTGAGAAGAAGGAATCGGGCTGTCAATTCCCATTCTTGGAGAGCGGCCAATGGACTGGAGGGCGGGATGGAATCTGGGAGAAGGCGGCATGTTGTGGGAGGGGAGTTCTTTCCGCCGCCGCACAGAAAGAGCTTCGGAGGCGGCAGAGGGAGCCAACCTAAGTGAGATGCCAGAGCTTATTCAGATAGAGACAAGGGCAATTGCCCCCAAAAGTTGCCTCGCACGTCTTGGCCCTTGCAAGCCACGAGAGTGATTCCATCCAGACATCCTGCGCTTGATGGCCAATGCTGTCCACCATATAACAGACATGACACTTCCGTTGCGCAAAAGCACACCAAAATGCTCCCAATAGTGTCATTAACACTTTTACGAAGAGAACAATGTCCAATTACCCGATTTGGTGGTGGTGTGGTGATGATTTGGCCAGCATATTGTCTGGCTGCATCGATTTTCTGCTGGGTTTGACCACAAGGACCAGCCCTCGTCCACCACCCGTCGGCTCCCTCCACAACTGACACTTGAAGAGCCTCTAGCGAGAAGATGACGTAAAGAACCTTGCCCCCCATCCATCAAGACTGCTGGCCAAGCGGGTCTTTATGGATGATAGCATGTTTCGAGGCCTTCATCGGGTCCTGGTGGCTTGGGGCGCTACTAGGATAGGAAGGCGGCGTGACACTGATAGCATGGTGAATGAAAGGGGAGTAGCGGGCGAATCGAGTAGAAGGGGCAGGGGGGGGAAAGGGGGGGGCTCTGGGACGCGATGCAAATGCCATCGTTCGCAATGTGCCTTCAAGGGCGAAAGTTGAGCTCGGGGTTTCCGCAGGACAGGGCAAAGGCGGAATTACAAGCTCAGCAGCGAGAAGGGGCGTTTCTGTTCCATAGGAGCGACAGGACCAAAGAGCTTGTAGGGTAGTGCGAGTAGAGGCTAACATGGTGGTGGAAAGGCCTTGAACCTTGGTGTCGTGATGATGGGGCGAGGAAAGGTGTGGGGAGTTTTCATCTGAAAACATCGTGTGCTACACCACAAGGTGCTTAAATCGTGCAATTTATTAGATGATATTTTAATTCAAGTGTGTTCATGTTGAAGAGGCGTAGCTGCCGAGGGGTGATACTGATTAGAAGCCAACACAAGTGCTTGCGATGTTCCCAGATAAAGGTGGTGGGGGATAGGACGAAGTACGGGGGCATCATAATACCAGCGCACTGAGTTTACCAGTGATTCAAGAGTATAAAGCGGTGAAATGATGGTGGGTTTAGTTGATGGGATCTGTTGTTGCAGGTCGGGAGCTGGCAGTACTGATGACTTGCTCGTGGCCTCAGCAGAAGAGGATTAGGGGGAAAGTGAGGGCATCGCGAAAATGCCACCTGGGTGGGGTACCACAAAGTTCAACTCAACTGAACGCTACACCATGTCTGCAAGCCGAAGGCGACAACAATCAATCAGTCTGCTAAGATGAATTGCTTTGCCAATGAGGAGAAAAGAAGGTTCGCAGGGAGCGCGCACGTGGCAGAGCTGCCGATCACAAGAACTCCTGTCACAGACAGCATGGTAGGACGTCGAATGACTCGAAGATCGACGGCACGTGCTGCGATCCCGCAACGGTTGATCGACACGACGTTCCAACGATCCAACGGTAAAAAAGAGTTGGAATTTGAATGCGACAAACTTTAGGGGTGAAACAGTAGAGCCGCTTGCTTCACCCGACAGCTTGGGTGGATTATCGACGCCGTCTTCCAGCCCATGACACCGAGGGCCCTGCCATGGAGAGTTAGCACAACCGTCTTCCGAAGCCCAGCATGGAAAGACATCGCGGAAACTTGAGGACGCGCACGCCGAAGCTAAGGCAAAGTCAAGAAAGTCATCGTGAATATAATCATCAAGGGTATCTCATTTATAGACGCCACAGGCCGGCCCCTCCCAATCCCTCAGCGACAACCTCACTTTCCCAGAGAAAAAAGCCTACGCCTTCCGCCGCCTCTTGGAGCCGGCCGTCGCGCTCTTCTCGCTGACCGAGCCGCTCCGCGAGGGGACTGACGTCTTCGACGTCGTTGCCTTGCTGCTGGCGCCGTCGTCGCTGTCTTCCGCCTCCGAGTCGAGGTCGCCGTCACTCACGGATCCCATGGAAATGGCGTCCTCGTCGCCCTCGGCCTCGGAGCCGAAGCCTTCAAACTCGTCAGAGTCATCGGCGGCTTCCGCAGCCTCGGCAGGGTCGGCTGTTGACGCCGCCGCGGAGGCATCCTCGGCCTTGCGCTTCTTGGGCATCTCGCCCAGACGGCCGCTGCGGCCCTCGATCTTCTCGTCGGTCGCACCCTCCTCCTCGGGCGGGGGGATGAAGTGGGGGATCTTGCCGCGGACGAAGTCGTTGAGGACCGTCTTGGCGACACCGTCGAGGTCGGGCTCGCCGCCCTTGAGGAGCTTGCCCGACTTCCGCGCAATCATCTCGAGGAACTCGACGTGGTTGTTCCATCCCTTCATCAGGTACGTCCGCTCCAGGTGGTGCTGCTTGACCCTCTTGAGCATGCCGTCGATGTACTGTTCTGGGTTTTCCACGTTCTCCACGCGCACGGTGCCGCGGAGGACAAGGTCCTGGGGCGTGTCGTTCTGGTTCGGCGGCACGATACCGGGGCAGTCGATCAGGTAGATCTTCTTGGTGAGCGTGATGTACTGCCACACCTTTGTCTCGCCGGGAATGGGCGCCACGTTGGCGACCTTCTTGCTCTTCAGCGTGTTGACGACGCTGCTCTTGCCCACGTTGGGGTAGCCGATGAGGCCGACGGAGATCTGTTTCCTGTCGCTGTGGAGCTTGGCGTACTGCCGCAGCAGCTCGATCAGGCTGCCCTTGCCGAAAGGATTCGTCAGGCTGGAGTGCATGGCCAGCGTCGGCCTCTCCTTGGAAAGCTTCCTCACCCAGCGAGCCTGTTTGCGTCAGTTAGCAACTGCCTTGAAGAAGTGACAGGCCTCCGAGGCAAGATGTCCAGAAACAAATCCAGAGGGTGAAAAAGATGTGCGCTCAACAGCTAAGAAGACTACTAAAGACTGGCTCCGAGGAGCACGGGCAGACTTCAACTCAATAGCGAGCAGGAACCAGACTCATGATGGGAGAACCAAAACGGACTCCCATCAGCCCGCGATCCGAAAACCGGACCGGGGCAGCGAGACGGCGATTGATTTTCCCAGAGGGTAACGGGTTGGGACTATTACGGGGCACGAGGCCGGTCCAAACCCTGACAAACCTCTGGGGAACGGGGAGGGGGAAGAGGACGGAGGATGAGAAGGAGTAGATGCTTACCACCACGCTGGTAGGTGCAAGGTCACACTTGTTGAGGATGAAGATGAGATGCTTGTGAGGCGCTGAAAAGGGGTCAGCCAGATGAAGCAATGTAGGAGACGGGAACGCCACATACCCTCCTGACGGAGATACTTCTCCACCGAGTAACAACGTGTGCCCAGGGGGTCGCGGGCGTCCAGCACCATGAGCAGCACGTCCGAGCTGTCCATGACACGGTACAGCTCGTTGAAGATGCGCCTACTCGTGCCCTTGCTGAACGAATGCTCGATGGCCATAGTCAGGGGCGCGTCCATATCGTCCTCGTCCTGGCCCTCGCCGCGGCCGCTCAGCAGGCGAGCCTGCTCCTGCTTCTCGGCGTACTTGTCCATGCTCTTGTCCACGTCCTCGGCCATGTCCATCAGCGAACCGACGTTGACCTTGACGCGCTTCCGCTGCGCCTTGGGGCCGAACGTGTCGGCAAAGGACGACGTCTCGATCATCATCTTTGCGTGGTGGTGCTTGACACCGTTTGTGCTGTTCGGCACCTCGCGGATAAGCGAGAGCGGAAGCTTGTTGGTCTTGAGCAGGACCTGGTAGGGGTCCGAGGCCTTCTCGGCCATGGCGGTGCGGAAGGCCGTCAGACTCTCCTGGGAGATGACGCGCGTGTTGCCGAACCACTTTCGGTTGGGCTCGATGCGTGCCGAGGGCACGTCGCGGGACTGGAAGACGGCGTCCTTTGTGATGTCTCCGGCGGCGTTGCGCTGGGGCTTGCCATCCTTGTACATGTTCAGGTGCCTCACACGCTTCGCAGAGCTGCAGACGAGGTTGTCAGCACCCAAGGCCTTTGGAAGGGACATCCGTAAAGGACAGCATACCGGTAGAAGTTCTCGCCCTTCGTCTTGACGTTGCCCATGCCATCGTTGGACTTGCCCTCGCGAACCTTTCGGTTCGCCTCCTTCTTCTGAGTACCCATTGCGACGGGAGTGGGTGTCCAAGTGCAGCTGGGAGAAGAAGCGGTAGAGAAATGAAGTCGGAGAAGAAACCGCCTGGTGGTGGTTGAGAAGGGATCCTGGCGGGAGCTGGGAGCTGCAGAAGGAGAGAATGTGGCAGGCGCAGGGACTTTGGCCTTTTTTTCTACATCCCGTTTCCCGCCTCGATTTTTTTTGGTGGGGCACGCGGAGGTCGGCGTGAGGAACAGCGTTTGGCCGACGACCGGCAACCAATCACCAGCACAGCCTTTCGCGACATTAGGACCACCCCGGCCGTTTTCTGCAACGCGACCGAGCCTCGCATTCAGCCAGCTGTTGCACCAACTGCCCTGTCTACGCCCACCCCCAACCGCGCCGCCAGTGAGTCGTGCATCGCCCGAGATTTTCTCAGGAGCATCCCCAACCTCAAGTGCATCCAACGCCGCGTACCATCACCAAGGGACCAGCCCGGCCAATTGCCACCACAACCCCGTCGCCGACCCCGTGCTGCCATTGACTGGCGGTACAAAGCCCCTCTCCGAACCCCAAAATGTCGACGAGATGCGCCTGCTCGACGGCGTCGAAGCTGTCCCTGGCGACGGCCGCCCGGCCATCCCTGACGTTCACGCGGACCTTCGCCTCGAGCCGCCGCGAGACGATACCCCCCGAATCGCCTCGCTACGTCCAGGTGCCCGAGCCTAGGCAGGGCCAGCGCTCCGAGATTGTCCCCAAGCGCATCCCCGGTTCCCTGCCGCCACCGAGGCAGATCTTCAGTGGTAGCCGAAAAGACCACAAGCTGCGCGACGACTACATGGACCTTACCGCCGCCGAGCCTTCCAACGAGGACTCGAAGCGTCCCGTTCTCGTCGACTCGCCCACCGATATCAAGCGCCGCATGGCTGATGCCCGCCGTCGCAACCTCGTCGAGGGTCTCTCCGGCCTCCTCGACCGCAAGCAGACCCACGACGCCAAGCTCAAGGCACACTCGGACCAGCACGCCCGCAATGCCCTGCGCATGCGCAACGCCGTCGAGCGTCCCGACGACCGCCTCACCCGCTCTACCATCCTCGAGTCCACCCGCAGGCAGGTCTCAGTCCTGCCCGACCCCGAGCGCTTCAACCGCGCCGCCGAGTCCAAGCTCCGCACCGCCGAGTTCTACAAGGCCAAGTCCGAGAAGCGCCGCGACGCCCTCATGGCCCTCTACGCCACCGCCACCGACTTCATCGTCGACGAGGCGCACTTCTCCCGCGAGGTCGAGCGCATCTTCCAGGACGAGTACTTCAAGAAGCAGTCCCACTCCCTGAGCCCCGACGCCGACAACGCCTGGGACGTCTGGGGCCCGCCCACGACCCTGGCCAGCCTCGCCAACGCCGGCGCCCGCAGCGGCACCGCCAACGAGTGGGACCACTCCGACTCGGAGCGTTCGGTCAGGAGGCAGAAGAGCATTGCTGAGGACCTCACCGGCGGCAAGATGATCAGCGGCAACAAGACGGAATAGGCGGGCAGAAGGCGCGGCTCGTCCGCCCTCTCATTCCGGCGTCTACGACAGGCGCCGCGATTGTATCATACACACTGAACTTGTAACCCTGTATAAGGCCTAAACGGCCGGAGCTATGTACTCTGAATCTAACACCTGAACTCCAAACCCCATGCCCGCGCCAAACAATGCCTACATGTGCTGTACATGAATGCGCAAGATAATTCTCTGTATGTGTCGAGAGCGGTCGAGCCGCTCATATATCTGCAACGACTCAGGCCGAACGAGGCCAAAGATCTCGTCCTTGCCTGGTCTTGTGCCAATCTCCCCAAGCACCTCGACACTTGCCCAAAACGCGGCATCCAGAGCGCGCTACCTGCGCTCGACCAGAAGGAAGTGCATGGCAGCGTACGCGAGGATGGTAAAGATGAGACCGAAGATGCCAAGGTTGATGGTGTCCGACATGAGGGAGCTGTTGTTGAAGCCAAACGAGCTGAGGATGGCTGCGCCTGGTACGGTGATGTTCAGGCCGTACTTCTTGTCGTAAAGGGTCAGCTCGCGGACCTCGTTGACAATCAAGGCCTCAAAGCCGTAGTGGAAGATGGACAGCTTCTGCAACCAGATGGCAGCGGCAGGGATCTTGTCATGGTTGAGGAGCAGACCGGCAAAGAGCAGGCTAAACAGCATGACAAGACTGCCAATGAGGTTCGCGACGCTTCCGTCCTTGCAGACGATGCCGATGAAGAGGCAGATGGCCGCGGCGGCAAAGTTGAAGAGGACCAGAACAACGATGAAGTGGAGGAAGTGGGTGCCGTCAGGGATGAGTCCAGTCATGGGGTAGACGATGACACCCATGAGGATTGGTGGGATAATGCGAAGGGGGATGATGTCGAAGAGCATCTTGGCGGCGAAGTATGTCACTGGCGCGTAGTAGCCGTTGGCCCTCTCCCTGGTGAAGAGCAGGCGCTCCGTGGCGAACACATTCAGGCTCGTCAGGGTACTGAAACCAAAGAGCGAGAGCAAGAAGAAGAAGAGACCCATGCGGTTCTGGAAACCACCAATATCGTCGGAGAGGCCGTAGAACAGGTATCCGGAGAGAACGGCGAGCAGGATGGCAATGGCGTAGTGGGTGAGCATGAGGATAGGGTTGCGGTAGAGGTTCTTGAAAGTACGGGCGGACAGGATCATGAACTGCCTGGTGTAACCAACGCGAGCATAGCCCTTGCCGATGGCACTGTTGTCGTTGAGCGAGTCGCCAGCGTCGCCATTTCCGTTCTGGCCGTTGGCATTCTGAGCACTAGCGATGGCCTGCTGAGTCTCTTCCTCGGTGGCTTCGGCGATGCTCGAATCGGCAAAGGCGCGGATGAGGATGTCCAGGTCGGTCCCGGTGAGGGCGGCAGGAGGAAGATCATGAGGATCATCATGGTAGGTGGCGGGCTGCTTCTGGAGCTTGTAGTTATCGTTGTTCTCGTCGCCTGCATCCGAAGACGCGGCGGTCTCTGGCAAGTTGCGGCGGGTGAACAGTTCACGCTCTTGCCGGGTCCTGATCGAGTCCTTGCGGTTGTTCCTTGGACGGGCGGCGGAGGCGGATTCGACACCGCTGTCCTCCCCGATGCTGCCTGTGATGCTGGCGATGGACTTGATGGCGGTGGTGCTACTCGGTCCCAGGCTGGCAATCTCGGAGTTGACAGTGCCGTCATCCTCGGAGGTCGTGGTGCCAGCATGCATGGACAGATCGACGAGGTAGTCTGCGATGTTGAAGCCAGGTGGGCAAGAGTATCCGATGCGGTCAAAGTAAGTTTGGCACCGCGAGAAGGGGCCAGAGTAGACGGTCTTTCCCTGAGCAAGGAGCACGAGCCTGTCGAACAGGGCGACGATGTTGGAGCGGGGCTGGTGGATGGTGAAGACGACGGTGCGCTTGTAGTTCTTGGCCAGGTTGACGAGACACTCAACGACGTTGAAGGCGTTGTAGGCATCGAGGCCGCTGGTGGGCTCGTCCAGGAAGAGGATGGAGGGGCTTGTGACGAGTTCGCAGGCGATGCCGACACGGCGCTTCTCTCCGCCAGAGATGCCTCGGCCATTGCCCTCCTCGGAACCAATGAGGGAGTCGCGAATGTGGAAGATGCCGAGCTGCTTCTCGACCTCGAAAACCTTCTGCTCCTTGGCGGCGCGGCTCATGAACTTGGGCAGGCGAAGAAGAGCACTGTTGAGGATGGTCTCGTGAACGGTGAGGGTGGGCAGCATGGTGTCTTCCTGGTCGACGAAGCCGATGACATTCCTGTAGGCGATGTCGGACACCTTTTCGCCGTTGACCAGGAAGTCGCCGGCAACGGAGCCACGCTTGTTCTTGCGGGCCAGAATGTCGAGGAAGGTGGTCTTGCCGGCACCGGAAGCGCCCATGATTGCCATGACCTCGCCAGGATGAGCCATGCCCTGGATGTTGGTAAGGATGGTCTTGCCCTTGAGCTCGTAGCAGACGTCCCTGAAGTAGAGCGAGGCGGGCTTGTGGTCGGCCATGAGCTTGAGGTTCTCGTCGTCCGAGTCGTCCAGCGAAATGGGACCGTACTTGAAGGAGCGGCGGGAGAGGTACCAGACGATCAAGATGACGGCAACGACAAAAAGGGCGCAGCTGGCAATGACTCCGGCGATGAGCGGGGTGTTGATGGGTTCCTTGGGGCGCGTGTAGCCTGGGACTTCGGTGTGGTACAGGCACTCTCCGGACCGGCACGACAGCTGGATGGTGTCTTCGGAGAGGAGCGAGGAGATGAGGTCGTCCATTGCGGGCTCGCTAAACTTGCAGTTGTTGGTACCGCCGTTCTGCTGGAGGCACTCGAAGGAGGCGGGGCCTGCGATGGACTCGTCAAGGAACTCGGTGATGTCGACGGAGCCGTTCTCGCCGCACAGCATGCGGTCAGGAATGCAGCTGCAACTAATCTTGTCGCACTTGTATTTGGTGCTGTTCTGTGCTTCGTCGATGATGGCCGTGGACACGCACTCCTGGAGGTCGCAGTAGAAAGACTCGCGGCCGTCGACCCAGACTGTTTATGTTAACGCTGGCCGGGAAGTGCATCGCTGGTAGGTAGAGCAGATAAACAGGAGCTCTTACATTGGAAGTCGCAGTTTCCGTCTTCCTTCTTGCAGGTGAAGGTAGCCTGTGGGATCTTGGTGCCGAGTAGCTTGCCGATGCTGGGGTTGGTAATGTCGCAGACTTGGTAGTTGTGCTTGACCACCTCTCCGTTCTGGTAGCAGACGCCGCCGTCGCGGGTGGGCATGAGGGCATCGCAAGCAGAGTCGGTGGTGCACACGTTGCAGTTGATACCAGTCCAGCCCTCGTCACAGTCGCACTGCTTCGAGTCGCGCTGGGGGCGGTTGTCGTTTGCGCCACGGCCGAGAGCGCCGCACACTGCCTTCTTGTTAGCTCGGGGTTGCAGGTTGCAGATAGCTTAGGTTTGCGACATACGCGGCTGCAGACAGTCGTCGCCACCAAAGCCCTCTGGGCAGTCGCATTTGCCGGTGTTGTTGTTGCAGTCGGCATACTGGGTGCACTTGTGGACGGGGAGGAGGCAGTTGAAGCTGGCGGGCGCAAGGCGTTAGCAGGTAGACCCAAGCGACGCAAGGAGCTTGATGCTGTCCATCGTGGGGTGGCTTACCAGGGAGGGCAGTCGTCAGGTCGAGAGGCCATCAATGCGTCATGGACGCGGGACATGTCCAGGTCCGAGTAGCTGGTCGAGTAGTTGCGCTGAGCTGAGACGGTACCGATGGACAAGCTGGCGAGAGCGCCCAGCAAGAGGGCGCCCTTGAGCCGGAGAACAGCCATGGTGGGCATGGATATTCTGGACGGGTATGGGGGTGGAGGAAGCGAAGAGGTTGAGCGATAATGCTCGCGGGCGCCAGATGTTGGTCAAGAGGAGGTCGAGCTCGGACACCGCGAGCAGCCGACGGATGGAAGGTTGGGGAGAGGCGCCACTGACCCCAAGTCGGGACAGGCAACAGGGAAGCCGAGGACGGACAGCGGGCCGAGTCAGGGCCAATGCTATCTGGGGGATTGCGGGCGTGGGCCCGTCAGCGGCTGGCAGAGACAGGCACACCAACCAGATTGGCCGGATAAGATGCGGTGGCGTCACCGCCGGCTGGGGCAAGCGGGGCGTTTTTCCGTCTCAGACGTGGACGATGCAGTTTGGACTTGGCACCCCCGCTTCCTCCACGAACCTCACAGAGCTCGTTGCCCGGTTTCTCTGCTCGTCTATTTCAGCACAGCCAGGTGGCCTCGAAGCCTCGCCGACGGTCCGGCTGAGGCTACTGTTCCATTTACGGTGATCCGAGAATTCATCCGACCATTCGAGTGAGAAGCCAAGGAGACCTGCCATGGCCTAGCAATTCCATATGTCTGACTCCAACCAGTAATTACAACACGTCCACTCGCTACGCCAAGTGACGACTGCCCTGGCGGTTCCTGAGACTGCAGGCGGACGCGGACAAAGAAACGGTTCCAACTGGCCACGCCTCATGCAAAACGTCCATTCCGTTCCTGCGGCTCTTGCACGACTCAGGTCCGTTTGACAAGCTTATTACGCCCTGAGCCAGTCACGCAAGACCATCCGCTCGCTCCGCTTCCCTCTGTTCCCTCCTCAAGTTGCCCGTTGTGGAGCCCGCTAGCTCGATCGAGATAGATCGCGGGCGAGATGGAGCCTCCAGTTGACCGACTCCAACGACACCACGACGCCCTGTTTGTCAAAGGCGGCGGGCCATGTCATGTCATGTCGTTCTCGACAAGTCGGCCCCGTAGGCGGTCCACGACCTCGCAAACGATATAAGAGAGGAAGGAGAAGGCATTGGAGCGAGGTAGAATAATCCTCATCCATTCAGTACCCCTCTTCAAGCTTCTACCGCCAACATGGTCCGTATCACCCCCTTCGACGTCGAGCAGTGGATGGATGAGTATGAAGTAACACCCGGCTGTCTCAACATCGCTGAAACATGCGCTGCTTCTGTCTCGCTGGACGAGCTCATCGGCCTGTCGGAAGACAAGGCCCTGGGCAACCCAATCAGTCTCTCGGCCAAGCTCGTCTATGGAGCCATTCGCGGATCTGATGCACTTCGCCGCAATGTCGCCGATCTCTACAAACAAGACCAGAACGCAGCCGCTCTGACGCCAGACAACGTCCTCATCACCCAGGGCGCCATCGGGGCGAACTTCCTCTCCCTCTACACCCTGGTCAGCCCTGGCGATCACGTCGTTTGCGTCTACCCCACGTACCAGCAGCTGTACGGCGTTCCCGAGAGCCTCGGTGCCGACGTCTCACTCTGGAGATTGAAGAAGGAGAACAACTTCATCCCCGATGTGGCAGAGCTGGAAGCCCTTGTCAAGCCAAACACCAAGGTATGCCCCTTTCCCACTGCATACGCCAGGCCATGCACTCACCCGACTCGCAGATGATCATCCTCAACAACCCAAACAACCCCACCGGCGCTGCCATTCCCACTGCAATTCTCAGAGAGATTGTCGCTTTCGCCAAGGCCCGCAACATCACCGTCTTCTCGGATGAAGTCTACCGGCCGCTCTTCCACAACCTTCATGACCAGGGCGCCGTCGTCCCGGCACCAATCACCTCCTTCGGCTACGACAATGTTGTCGTCACCGGCTCCATGTCCAAGGCATACGCCCTCGCGGGTATCCGAGTCGGCTGGGTCGTCTCGCCCAACAAGGAAATCATCGAACGATTGTCATCCGCCCGGGACTACACTACCATCAGCGTCTCGCAGCTCGACGATGCCGTTGCTGCCTACGCCCTGTCGCCTCCCGTCCGTGACCCGCTTCTCCGCCGAAATGTCGGTCTGGCGAAGACAAACGTCGCGCTTCTGGAGGCCTTCGTGCAGAAGCACAGCGCCGTCTGTAGCTGGGTCAAGCCCGTCGCCGGCACCACCGCGTTTGTTCACTTTACCAACAAGGGCCGCCCTGTCGACGATGCAGCCTTCTGCCTGGACGTCCTCGACAAGACTAAGGTCTTCATCGTCCCGGGATCCAAGTGTTTCGGTGGCGGAGAAGACTTTGCTGGCTACGTCAGGGTCGGCTATGTTTGCCACACTGATGTGCTGCAGGAAGCCCTGGAGAAGCTCAGCCGATACGTGCAGACACACCTATCCTAGACACGAAGCGATCGCCACTCAAATGAAAGCTGTTTCCGACATACGCCCTGTGACGTCCATGACATCTCACCGACGGGAGCCTGCTGCGTGGGCCCGTTGCCACGTCCTCAGAGCAGCATAGCCCAGCCACCCTTCGCCTTCCGATGTGACAGCTCGCGCATCTTGTACTCTCCTTTCTCTTCGTTCAGTATGTCCGATGACCAAAACTACCAAGTGTCCGGCTCCGGAGGCCGTCTCCCATCATCTCCCCATCACACCTCTTCTCCCTACCCCGGGACCATAATGAGCATCTGGCAAGATGCGTACCACCACATTTGACCTTGCCCTGATCTCGCGTCGACAACACAGAGCCACGTTCTTTTCGGCGGTGCCATCCACCGACTCGCTTTCGTTTTGAGCCATGCCATGCCAAAGGGGATCATTGAGGAGAGCTTTGCAGTCTCCATGATGCTCCTGTGGATGCAGCTCAGGACTGATACCACTCATACAGAGCGACACCAATATCACCTGCGCGCTTCACCACCTTGCAAGCTCGCAGGGTCGATGAATGCCTCTTGACACCGCGCTTTCGTTGTGTTTGTCAACGACGCATCAAACAATAGATCTATGTTCATCTCGGATGACCGGATTGGGACAGCAACACACCGCAAGATGCAACTTCAACAGCTCTCGACCGTTGCCCCTTGATCGTTCTCGACCGGTAGTTCATCTCAGCATTCACCGGGTCCTACAGCCGATTTTGGAGTCTGTCGAAGTCCACATCCAAGACGAACCGCACCTACTCGACAAGGGATGCCTACTCAGACCGCACCACTACCTCGTAATTGACGAGCACTGAGTTGTCTCAACGACAGGACAACCCCTGTACATCCGGTGGATGCATCGGGGCATCCAGAGATTTCCCCATCGATAGCTGGACAGCATCGCCAAGGACAGCGTACACATCTGAGACGGAAAGAACGGCCACAGATGACTCTTCGTGCTGTCGAAAGGATGCTGCCCAGGGAGTCACACTGTTCTCGGGCACTTCCGACTACCAGCTCCCACTTCTTTCGAGTCGGTCATCATCACGTATGACTCTTGCCGACCACGCCATCGAGCTCGTCTACATCAGCAACCATGATCCAGGCCTAGAATTTGGCCTCACAGTCTTCTGTCGACCGCCTCCTCTCGCTCAACCACACCAAGTCCGACTTTGTCTTCGACACCACCATTCGAAATGCCTACCGCAGGCAAAAGCAAGCCTCTTGTCGCAACCCCCGAGCCCACTTCATTCGACCAAGTCATGATTGTTCGATCCGCGCCTATGACATCGGGGAGTGCGGCGATTGGTTTTACGACCAGCAGAGGTTCATGGCCTCATGCAGCAACCTACTCAAGCAACCGGCAGCTTTCGTTATTGGGCTGAAGTACCCGATCTTCGCTGTACCTAAGCTTCGGTCCATCATTTCCGAGGAGAAGTTTTCTTCTCCACCCTCGGTCAGCGAGGATGAAGCAGCAGCTGGTGGATGTTCTTGAATGTCCTCGAGAACCTTCCTCAACTCCTGCCGAGGGGGAACCGCACCTTGCTGAAAGGGCCTGCATCTCGCTTGTCTTTTTCTTTTGACCTTGGATGTCTCCGACTCCTTCGTCCATGTGTTGTACGTACTTCTCCCTGCTCAGCCCTCGGCATTGACTAACTCCCCAGGAAGGCACATCCAGCTTTACTCCTACAAGATGCACCGTCTCATGACCCAGCACGAATTCTCGGCACCAACACGCCGACTACAGCCGGGCCCTACTCAGCGCTCTTTCGACACGTCAGAATCCGTATCCAGAAACCCCTCGAAGATTCGTGGAACCTTGAGTAACCTCGTGTCACTGGGACAAATGGCACAACCCCAACCCGCCCTTGTTCGACTATTCCATGCAACAACATGAGCCATTCACGCGTCGGCGACATCACCAGCAGTTCCTCTCGTCCACGACCTACCGAAGTCTGTCTCAGTCTCGAAGTCTTCCAGTCCAGGAAGTGTCACGGAAACTTCACGAGAAACGGATGGCCTGGAGCAAGAGCTGGACTGGCAAGTCTGGCGCGACGACTTTCACTCCTGGCACTTGTGAAGCTGAAGCCTCACGCGTTAGACGCGCTCGAACACCCTGCCCGCATCACCGCATTCCGCAAGGGGGCCGATGACAAAGCCACATGGAGAATCCCAGGTCCATCAGGCTGGGTGTGTTCGAAAACCGAAGACATACCATCACCCGCCCCAATCGTTCAATCGAAGGCAGACAGACAGAGACATGAAGCCCGGCACATGGACTAGCCAACAACACGAAGATGCCATTCCTCCTCCGGGCCCAGATGACGATGCCATTCACATGAGATGAGCATGGCTGAGGCTGCGTTTCTCAAGATGCTTCGCACCGGTGGTGTATCTGCTTTCCCACGAGCAATACCCGATGAATCTGGTGTCGGTATCAAGAGATCAGTCGACAGCACACCACACGGCATTGGAACGACCCACAACAGCGGCAGCGGGATGCATATCCCTGGGCTGTCCATGGTTTCAATGAGTGTGGAAGACATTGTTGATCCATGCTCTTCTGTCGGGTCTGCTCTGCATGACAACCACTTTGCGGCATATCTCGCTCCTATCGACGGCCTGTTCATGATCGCCAGGATCGTCCCCGAACCTCGCCCTGTTTCAAGACCATCGAGTATGCAGAATACGACACAGCTAAGGAACGCACTTTCTTCGCTTCACAGCCAGCTCGTACCCATTCGCTCTGGCCCAGCTGTTGAGATATGTCATCGCGTATGTTGAGCGCGAACAAAGCCTCTCCGTTCTCAGCACCTAGTTTTACGCCTGTCGGACAGCCGGCACTCGAGTTCAGTCTCGCGGCTTGTCACGCAATCCTCGCCTCAGACGCAACATTCTTCCCCAGCCTAGCGTCGTGGATGTACAAGGCATGAAAGCCACAAAGCCACCTTCATCACGCTCAAACACAACAACACATCACCCCCCGGGCCCCATTGTCACTTCCTGGCGGCCATGATTGGCTTCATGAGCCAGGAGATCAAAGAACCCAATCGAGCTTCTGGATGAAGACGCGGGCATGGCCATTCATGAGGACATGGACATGGACAACACATCTTACAGTCGCTACGCATCGCCACAAAGCCGTGCCGCCACTGTGCAGGGAGGAAGAGCATGTTGCACGCTCAACTGTTGTCCCAACTTTCTGATGTCCCTCGGTGGCTCCTCCGCCAGCCGCAACTCGACAGGGACTTCTCCCAGACCCAAGCACCCATGTCGTGCTTCTTCTGATGCAAGATCTCTCGGCTATCCAGCAATCGAATCGTGCGCCCCGATGCTTGCCGCTCACCCCTGCTGCACCAGAGCTTCATTGCAATGAGAGACAAGCCGGGGTGCCAGTGCCGAATCCAGAACGTCCATCACAGTCACGATGCCTCTGGGACACGCCTGTTTCGGCCCATGAGGCTCGGTCAGGTCATGGACCATGCCAAGTGTGTGCCTGGTCCTCCACGTTCCTCGCAGTTCGCGACCATCGTGTTGATCCAGATGACCCGGCCCGTCTCCAGCTCTGTATCAAATGGGTCGCCGGTAGCGATGGAACTTGGCTTTGGCCGAGACCCTGCGTGTGTCATCCAGGAGGACTGCCCTTCAGTGTGCCCTCAGTTTATCCTCAACATCAACCGCCCGCGGTCATCTCAGCAGGCGCCATGTCATGTTGCCTTCCGGTTCGACCTGTCCATGCGTTTTTCATCAGCCAGGCACCAGCGGTTTGCTCAGCAGCAGACCACATCAGCAACCTACTGCCGCGTCCTATCGGCACCCATACAGTCAATGCGCCCAGAGCGTGAGTGGGCAATGAAACTTCTTCGA
The DNA here is from genome assembly GCA_020746995.1 of Plectosphaerella cucumerina. Classification (NCBI taxonomy): domain Eukaryota; kingdom Fungi; phylum Ascomycota; class Sordariomycetes; order Glomerellales; family Plectosphaerellaceae; genus Plectosphaerella; species Plectosphaerella cucumerina. Next base: position 2,046,751 of record JAGPXD010000005.1, on the reverse strand, counting down.
CCGAATTGCCAGCGACATCGAGTTGTCTCATCGCCAGAATTTTCATTGGGTCGCTGTTGCCGGAAAACACATGCGTCAGCCACAGCCTACAACAAGCCTGCCCTGATGTTCCGAGAACCCTGGGCCCAAGGCTGGATTCCTATCTTGATCAGGGCGAAGAGAGAGACATTATCATCATCGTCTTTGCCACAGAGAGCCCTCGAAGATCTTCATACGATTTGCATCCATGAGTCGACTAGCTCGACGGGTGTCAGCGAGGGTACAGACCACTACTCGGGGCTGACGCCGCGGCCGCCGCAGCAGCGGCCTGACACCAAGCAGCCACCACTCGGGCCAGAGACCGACCTTCCAGGCTTTGATGAATTGCTTCAGTCCGGCCGCGGCCGTCGAGCACAAGCGGCTGGGTTTCATCCAAGCCGAGGGCTTTCACGAACCATTCCTAGAACCGCGGGCAATTGCCGAGAAACAACAACGAATCCCCCAATCACCTCAACAGACCCTTAAGCCTCGCAGCGAGCGACGCTGCGAGAGTCAACCCCAGGTCTACCATCGCAGGCCCTTGATCGCCAGCCCCCGGGCCCCGGTTCTTCCGATGCACTTCTCGCTGTCCGTCACTGCGGCCCATGAGGCATTCGCAGCGCGAATGACAGTGGATCGCGTGCTGGGCGGTGTCGCCGCGGTGACGAGCTAGCCACAAGGCTTGCTAACATCGTCGACATCTCGCCATGGCGGTAGCCAATCGTTGTGTCGATTCGGCTGTGGGCGCCGATCAAGGCATCCAATGTCGCCTTCCTGGTCAGGATGGCCATGACGAACAGTTTCTACGGATCGCCGAGCACTACGGATTCATGACCGAGGAGAGCCACCTCTGGACGATCACACATTTGTCGGGGTGGCGGTCTTCCATCCATTCGCCGACCAATCCAGAGTCTTCATTTATGAACAATGGTCACATTTCGTGTGCGAGGCATGAATGCGCTTGAGGCTTCAGAGGCTCCGCGACAATTGCAACAGAGGCTTCAGGACCCGGGCTCGCCTGGCTGTCGACGTCAATATATGCGGGCCGGATGGATGAACGCCAAAAAGCATTTAGAAGGACGGAGACAATCCAAATTGCTGTTGACGGGGGCGTCATCGTCGCAGAACTCCACGAGCATCAACGAACCCGGGCCCTGGAGCTGGCGTCATCGCAGCCCCTATTTCCCGCCGAGAATGAGGTCAAAACATATCATGTGGAGTTTCTCGAAAACCCCATGTTGATCTCCATGCAGTGGTCAGTTTGACGGCCGCTGAGCTGCTGGATGGCCATGCAACTCTCGTCACCACAGCTGGGCTTCGCCGAGGTTCCGACTCGCCATGCTCGAGAACATCTGATGTTCGCCCAGGGTTACGCAAAGGGCCAAAGAGTACCCCAATCGCTTGTCCGGAGTCTCGCAGACCGCATACTGTTTCACCGGCTACAGTGGGTGCTGGCCCTCGCGACACCATTGCATCGTTGCTCGATCAAGGTCGCCATGCACTGGCCATCTGTCAGCATAGAAGACACGATGGACTTCACGATTATTGCGGAAAAGTACACACGCATAACGAATGAGGAGAAGTCCATGCAGGTGCACGGGAACATCAAGATCATGACCAAATCTTAGGGAAAATGATCGCCCAACAACTCAGTTCGCCATCACAGCGGCGCTTCAGGCCGGCCCAGCCACACCTCTCTTGCCTTCGATGACAATGATCGCGAGACAGAAGACGACATTGAATTCATCTTGATACATTGCCTTAAACTCACCACCTATTCAAACTGATCTGAATCTGACGCGAACCTCGCAATCTGCGAATCGAGTCACTTCCAACAACCAACCCCCAACACTCCAATCCCGCTCCGATCGACTCTTCTCACACCAAAAACAGCCATTGAAAAACACCGAAGGAAAGATCATATCTACAGTTTGATACAACTCATGAATATATTCCCATCATTTGAACTATATTGCCTCTGGAACCACGTCGTCAATCGGCGCTGCTGTGAAGTCCTAGATTCCAACCATCGTACCGACAGAAAAGGGGTAGCGGGGTAAACTCGCTGGGTCATCCAGGCCGAGAAAAAGGGGGCGGGGTAACTGGTGATCCACTTGTCCTTCTCCCAGCCGTATCCTCTCACTCCTACCATCCCAGCTGCTCTTTGGTCAAGACCTCAGCCATGGTGCTTGTCTTGAAATTGTTCTCCCGGCACGCGGCCAGGTCAACATTGTACCCAACATCCCTATGCCACACCTGCGAATCCACAATGGGCCCCAACTTCTGCGCCTCTTTGACCTCGTCATCGTTGAGGTAGACGACCTTGATCGCGTGCCCGGTGATCCTGCCCAGCGCGTCGGCAATCTCCTGCGCCGTAAGCTTTTCCGATCCCAAGGCGAGCCTCTTGCCGTGGAACTTGGCAGGCGAGTCGAACGCGTTGGCACCAGCGGACGCAATGCCCGCCGTGTCGACAAGATCCAGGCGTGTCTCGGGTCGATAGGCGACGCGCAGGACGTGTTCCGTGGTGAGGCCGGGGTACAAAAAGTCGACGACGGGCCGGCAGGAGTTCTGAGTGAAGAACGCTGGGCGCAGGATCGTCCATGACTCGAATCCAGCCCCGCGGACGGCATCCTCCAGCGCGGCCTTTTGTGTCCAGTACCAAGACAGAGGGTACGAGTCGGACCAGCCGGGGAAGGATTCGTGTTCGCCGGTGCGGGCGACGCTCGAGTAGACAAACTGCTTGATGCCCTTGCTCCGAGCCGCGTCGATGATAGCCCGGCCGGTGCCTACCTCATCCAGGCTGGCAGGAAGAGCGAGCCACACGGCGTCGACGCCGGCAAGTGCGGCATGCACATCGTCGGCGGAGGAGATTTGACCCTCGATCAGTTCGGCGCCGAGCTTCGTCAGCTCAATGGCCTTGGGGGATTGCAGGTTGCGCGTCAATGACTTGACGGCGTAGCCGCGGCGAAGCAGCTCCTTGGAAAGGGCCTGGCCTTGCTGGCCGGTCGCGAGGGGGACAAAGATGGCGCGAGACATGATGATTGAAGTGAAGTGGTGTCAGGAAATGGTGGTGAGGATACTACTCTTGAGACCAGGAGGGCAAAGACGGCCTACTTATAGGCGTTGAAGCGGCCAGCATAGGCAGGAAATATCATGCGCTTGGCTCTAGGACTTCCAATCTTCCGAAGTGTCACATTGACTCGAGGATTAAAGGGCGGCAATGATCAATCATAGATCACTAGTCTGACGTTATTGATCGGACGTTACCAAGCAATGCGGAGATCACTATGCGGAGCGGGGAGGGTTGAGTCGTGAGAGCGACATGGAAGCGGACTACGAACCTGGGACGGGCTGGGGAGGTATAGGAGCGGCATGGGAGCGGTATAGGAGCGGACAGGAGCGGACTGCGGCGGGACAGTCTAACCAGGTGCCGGAGTCCGGTCGACCGATGGCATGAACTCTCTGATTGAAACATGAATTTCTCCGTGGTCAAAAACTCAATTTCTCCGTGGTCGAAGACCTTCGCATCCCCCCGCACTCGTTTGCTTGCTTCAGTCCCTTCTCCCCGTTCTCTCGCTTCCTCACAGTCCAGCCATCATCTCCTTCACAGCCTTGGCCATCTTCTCATCCGAAAAGATCGCCTTGACAAACTCCCTAGCCCTGGCCGTCACTTCGTCCGCGTCCTCCTTGGCCTTGTCCTTTGCACCAGCAGCAGGCTGCGTCGGCGCAATGCCGTGCGCCTTGTTCCCGCCAGCATCCGGCTCAGCTGTCTTCATGCCATCCGCCTTCGTCGGCGGGTCGTAGGTCATCTTGAAGCGAGTGCTTCCCTTCTCGCCCTGGCCAGTCGAGGGCTGGATGCCATGCTTCGGCTCCCCGCCAGTCTTGCCCTCCTCCTTCTTCTCCTCGCCAGGGAGGAAAAAGTCCTGGCCCAGGGACTCGGTAACCTTGTACGGCGTCGAGTTGTCCGCGGGGACGATCTGCTGGACGTAGCCCAGGATCTGGGGGCCAGGGATGCGCACGACCATCCTGTCTTCGGCCATCTGGAAGCTGGCCGTCGACGAGTCCTTGGTCGTCTCACTCGACTTGTTGTAGCTGAAGAACAGGAAGCCGCCGCTGGCCTGGCTCTTGTCGACCATGTGCTTCTTGCTGTCGGACGAGGACAGGTCCATTCCCGAAACCTTGATGATGACGTCCTTGCACAGGATGTATGCTACCGGGAAGCATGGGAGCAATCCGCCGTCGAGCCTGGGCGGCCTGCCCGTGCCGCGGAACTTGCTCGCAATCTTGGTCGGGGTGTCTTCCTTGGCCCAGTCGTTGAAGGACATGTTGTCGTTGTTGCGCATGAATCCCTTGGAGCTGTCGAAGAGCTCCGGCTGTCATGGTGTTAGTTGTGCAATTATTCGCGAGGCTGGGGTATCACATACCTGGAACCAGGATGACCTGGCAACCGTCACGGAGGTGACTTTCATGGAAATCTCCACACGGACCTCCCTCTCCGCCTGGTTTGTCTCAGAGCCAGCGGAGGTAGAGCTGCTGGAGCCTCCGCCGCCGCCGATCCAGAAGTTGACGCTCCACGACTGGTTGTCGACCTTGGCCTCGGTCGACTGGTTCATCGTGCTGAACTTGGAGGTGTGCACGATGGAAATGTCCTGCCACCGAGAGCCGCCGTTGCTGCCAGTGGCAACGTTTGTGGCAAGCTGGGCCACGGTGACGTCGCCCTGGGCGGCCATGTTGGCCTGCGACCTTCTCTGCGCCGTCTTGGCAGCGGTGTACCGCGTGTTGAGGTCGGTCAGCTCCGAGGTGAGGACGTCGATGCTATCTTGGAGCAGGACCTGCTGGTTCTGGGTGTCTGTGGCGACAGCCCTGGCGCGGGCGTTCTCCAGGGATGTCCAGGCTCTGGTGGCCTGCTGGAGTGTTTGCCGCTTCTTGTCGGCCTAGCAAGCGAGGGGCCTGGTCAGCGCTCTGCTCAATCTGCGACCGCTCCAAGATTTCGTCGCTTACCTCTTTCATCTGACCGATGATCTCCGTGGTAACCTTGGTAGGGTCGACTGCTTCACCTTGCTTCTGCTTGATGTCTTCGGTGAGCTCTGCCGTGGCCTTGTTCACCTCTTCGAGGGCGACTTCACCAGCCGTACTGGCACCGCCACTCGATACGGCAATGACAATCTTGGCCAGCTGGAGCGTCGAGTCGGCCCAAGCGGCCTGCATGTCGGCCTCGGCTTGATTAACAACGTCAGCCGCAGCCTCAGCCTTGGCCTTGAGCGCGGTGGCGTCGCCTTCCTTGTTGCCCACAAGCAGTGAGAGCTGCTTCTTCTTCCTGGTCCAGAGCGGCGGCCTTGGCCTTGATCATCATGACAATTAGGTCAGGGTTCTCGCTGAGGTCCTCGAGCGTGAATCCCGTGTCGAGGGCGGTCGACCAGTCTGTTGGGCTCATGAGAACCGGATAGACCTTGCTGGCGCCGTAGAGTGACGAGACAGCGCTGGTGCGAAAGGAGTCCTTGGCATCCTGAAGGATCTCCGCGGGCGTGGCAACATCGAGGTGTCCGAGAGCCTCGCGAACGACATGGGAGTAGCCGCGAACGACAACATCGGCATTCTTCATGGCAAGCTTTCCCTGCTCGGCCATGGTGGTATGCACAAGGCTTCGCGTGGTGCTGGCCAGTGTGGCCGGGTCGTTGCTCTTGATGTCGTCCTGAATCATGCCGTCTCGCTTCTCTTCCCACTTCATCTGGGCGTCGTAGTATTCTGAGAAGGATTTATCGTCAGCGCCATGCGTTAAAAAAGGCGGGTGGAAACTAGAACTCGCCTTGGGACAGCTGGCTGGCGAACTCCATCGGAGTCACCTTGCGGACCATGCTCTTGTTCCTGGCAATCTCCTCCATGTCGGCGACGATTGCGGCATCGTCACTACGCCCTGTGGTCGAAGCATTGAAGTCGAACTTGTAGTGGTTGGCCTCGGCATCGGTCAGGAGCCAGTTCCGGATGCGCTCACGCTGGATGCGGACGTTCTTCTCCGACTCGTTGTATCGTGGGACGAAGTTGTTGATGACTTGGTGGTAGACATTGCTCAAGGAGCGGCCGTTCGGTGCGCCTACGATGGGGGCGGGATCGTACAGGGCGTCTGTCAGGCGGAACTCTGCCTCGGCCACAACGACAGGCTTGATGAAGTTGGAGTAGATGCCATTCAGCTCGTACTGGAACGACCCTTTGTCCAGGTAGCGCGTCGGGAATTGAAGCGTCAGGATCTGCCCGCCCTGGGGGCCGATGGTCTGGCTGAGGGTGTTGTACAGGGTTTCGAGCAGCGGCGGCGACGTGGCCTGGGTCTCTCCAGGTTGCGCGCCTGCTGATGGACCCTTGCGGATGGGGGTTGGGCTTGCTCCAGCCTTGGGTCCGGTACCTGCTTCGACGAAGATGGAGCCATTATTCTCCCTCGCAAACTTTGGGATGTCCCCATCCAGCTTTTGGAGAGTCGCGTGCCATTCTTCGGTCGCCTTGTCCAGCAAGCCGATGTAGGCAAGTCGAAACTTGGCCCACTCGGCATCCTTTGCCAGGATCTGGAGTTGGCTGATGCCATCTGGAGTAAGACCCAGGATTTCGCCGGCGTCCTTGATGGAATTCGGGTCGGCAAGCTTCGCCCCGGGGAAGAGGAGCTTGATGTTGGCCTGGTCGTACTTGCTCAGGTTGAGCGTCACTCGCATCAGGAGGCGGTGATCTTTGCTGCCATTGGCTTCCTTGACGTACTTTTCCATCACGCTGGGGCTTTATGGACCAGACGTCAGCATGTATGCCATACTCAGAACGTAGTTGCAGTCTTGACTTACCGGCGCAGAGAGTCCATGATTGATGAAGTGTCAAGCCGCGTGGATGCAAACTTCTTCCGGATGCCCTCCATACCTGCCACGGTCTGTCACTCGATGAGTAGCTGAAACTGGACAGCAGAAGAGACTGACCAGTCCCAAGATCATAAAAGTCATCCAAAACTTACAAACTTGGGGTCGAAGATGACATAGCCATACGCGCCCAGGTTCTCATGGTCCAAGCCAAGGTAATGGCCAATCTGCAATGATACCGTCAGAAAACTGCCTCGAGTACATCGCCTGCGACGGCCACACTCCGAGAAACGCCACTTACTTCGTGTCTGACACTGCGGAGATCCAGTTCCCTGTTGTCGACCAGAACGCCGTCAACCGTCTTGATCTGGTAAACCTCCGGCGAAGGCTCCGCAGCTTCCTTGTCGGTTGTCGAAATGGTGCGGTAGCAGATCGTGTGGGAGATTTGCGGCTTGCCGGACTCCTGAATAGCGGAGTTATCCTTGGCGTTGTACGCTACCACCCGAGCAACGCTTGTACCAGGTCGACAGTAGCTGCGGTTGACCGAGTCGCCCTTGACGATCTCCAATCCAGTGATGCGGTGGTCTTTCTGGAAGACGAAGACGATGTCCGCCTTGGCCACGTCGCCGACTTCCTTGAACTCGATGCTTGCAGCAGCGGCCCAGTCGCTGAGGGCCTGCCTGACGAGCCCGACCTGGTATGGCGTCGCAGGAATCGAGGGAGTCTTGGGGTCGGTCTTTAGAGCAGGGGCAGATGGAGGGCAGTCGATGACAGTCCAAGTGATGCCAAAAGTGTAGCCTTCGCCCTTGGCATCTGCTGGGATTTGGACCCTTTTCAGCCACGATCGGTCGATGACGGCCTGACGAACACCGTTGGGTGCAAAGCTCGACTCGGTGTCGTTCTCGCACATCTCGTAGGGGAACACACTGATCGTCCCAGGGGTTGAGGCCAGCGTGGGCTGGATACCTCTGGCTGCCGACTCAACCGCATGAGCCCTGGCCGACCACTTGGAGAAGGTCTCCCGTATGCGGGTGGGATCGATGATCCCGTCGGACTTCAGATCCTGGTTGGCATACTCCAGAATAGCGTCATAGGTGTCCTTGTCGCGGATCCCGATGTCGGAAACGTCAAGCGCATGAGCGAGGGTCCATTCGGGGGCATCAGGGTGGGTTGAGTTTCGCGGGTACATGATGGTCATGTAGGCCTTGTCTAGATCAGACAAGACGTAGTTGTACTCGATGTCCTTGGGCAGGCCAGTGACGGCAGCTGGCATCGGGTACTGCATGATGCTGGTGCGGTCGACCTGGGAGAAGGAGCTGACGTCTCGCAAGTTCTCCATGTTGATGCTGGTGGTGGCAAAATGCCATGTGAGCATTTCATTGCAAGGGGACAATGGTGCACACATACACTTGCTCCCTGATCTCGTCATCGTTCCAGCCCTGGCTGGTCCTGTAGAAGTCCAGCGCCGCCGGGATGTTCTCGATGCGAACCCCGCCACTGCTGGGGCTCTGATACTCGTGGAGCATGCCGAGAACATGGCCCAACTGCATACGTTAGCTATGAAGGGGAAGGGAAGCAGCCGTCGTGCCATCTCACCTCGTGCAGGATCACAGCCCGTTCCTGCTTGACCAAGTCTTCCTCGAAGGCGTCCATCCAACCAAGATTCATCGTGACATCACCGGCTCGGGCATACTGGCGCGAGTCGGTGCCGACGTAGCTCCAGGATCCAGCATTGGGGCTGCTGTCGAAGGCGATGACCAGGTCGGGCTCGTTACTATCCTCGGCGAAGTGGATCTCACCATATCGCTCCCACTCTTTGATGGCCGTCATGACCTTCTTGCGCTGTACGTCGTTGCCGCCGTTCCTCGAAGCCCAGGTGAACTTGATGGGCTTGCCACCTCTGTCCCACAGCTTGCCGATCTGGGTGAGGGCGGCATGAGGTGTGTGAATTCCAAAGCGACGGTCCGAGTTCTTGGCGTCCAGTACGGCGGTGGCTTCAGGGCGGGTGACATAGCGGCAGAACTTTCGGCGAGCCTCGTCGTATGGCATCGGGTTACGAGAGTCAAGCTTGGATGGTGTCCCGTTCTGGAAAGGCTCCCCATTGGCGACCTTGCCGGGATTGTCGCAGTTTGAGTCGCCCCGGGGCCTACTTTTCTTGCGGTGGTCGCCTTTCCCGTTGGCATCGCCGTTAGCAGAAGCATTGCCTTCATCATTGGCCTCTGACTCGTTCGCCGAGTCAACATCATCGGTGCCTGTCTGGGCGTCCTTGGTTTCCTCCCTTATATGAGCCCGCCGCCCGGGAGCTGGGGTTTTGCGCTTTGATGACGAGTCTTTGTCCTCGGAAGGGAGACACGAGTGCTTGGAGGTGCTCATGGTTGCAGGATGTTCAAGATGAGAGAGAAAAGGGCTGAATAGATGAGTAGATTGGGCAGAGGCGAGATACTGTTGATAGGGTCGATGTAGTTGAAATAGGCAGCCCGTGAAGAGGCCTCGATTCATAGCCATTCTGTCCAGGACAGATGACCATGAGAATCGTAGCTCGTCTCCGACACTGGCAACTGTCGACGACGTCCTCCTCTGCCGCCCAGCCCAGGGCGGCCGGCATATCGTGTCTGAACAGCTGAGGATTCAGCCCGCCTCGTGCTCAGTCTAACGGGCCGGGCCGCCACCAGCATCTTTGAATATTGGCCGAGGCCAAACCGCATCGAGCGGGAGTCGTCTCGATGAGGACGAGGCTGAATAGGGCATGCCGGAGGAAGCAACGAGCAGCCGGCAAGTGGAAAGCTGGACCACCCCGGGATGAGAGCGGCCGGGGACCGGAGAGAACCTCCGGGGTGATTGTCGTCAAGAAAGAGAACAACGGACACGGCCGGCCGGAATATCATCTGGCCTGGTGACACGGCAGAAGTGCGGGTCTCTGAGCTTTGGGGATTGGCCAATTCGCGATGGGATCGTGTTCAGCTGCCTCGTCGCGTCTCGCTCGTGCCGAATGTCATCCTCAGGGGTGCATGGCTGCTGACGGGCGTGCCTGCAGCCGCCTGAAGAGAACGCGGGGTATTGCAAGTCGATGCAGCCATCGTGGGGACGCCGAGATGGATGTTAGAGGCAATCGAAGGTGAGGGACGGGAGTTCCGGGAAGTCGCGTCGACGACGGGCGCCAGCACGGCAGGTCGGCCGCCGAGGGTTTTGCTTAGTCATCGTCCAGCCCGGCAGCAAAATGGCCCTCCCTTGATCATCAGTGTTCATCTTTCATCTCCGTGGACGTCCAAGTTGTGGCCATTGGTGCTCACAGCCGCAAGCGATTACCTCAATTCGACACCCTGCATTCAGTTGACAGAGCGGTCGCAGCTGCGTCATGGTGTCGCCGCAGCAGCTGCACTGGCTCCATCCGTGGCGGAGAGTGCGCTGGTAAGTCCCTGATTGGTGGGTTTCTACACTTTTCAGAGGTATCACCGGAATGATGGTAGAACTTGTCTCGTGTACCTATGGATATGCGACCTGTGATGAGCTAACCAGCTCATTAATACTCCCAAGGCTATCTGATACTCGCCGGGGCAATGTTGCCAGCCCCATCATGGACAAGCTGAAGCCTTCCAGGTTGGAACAGTCGAGACTGCATTGATCAGTCATTGGGACCTGCCACCCAAGCAACGAAGCAATATATCACCCACGTTCTCCCAACCGAGAAAGTCTACCACTTCTGCGCCATACCTGCGAAGAAGACTGCGGAAGGAACCGGTTCCCACAAGCACAGTTTCAGTCCAAGGTTGACGCCGCTTCGCGATATACCTACCCACGCGCCTAGTCTTGCCCTCAGCTCTGTGAATAGGCAACGACACAAGACTTCCATCAAGAACCCTGCCGGCCATCCTTACCAGCACATACGACCATACCCATTGGAAAATACGGGATCCCGTCCGCTCTCCCATCGTCAAGCCAATGAGGGCCGGAGTAGTAGTTGGGTCGGTGACGACCAGCGAATGCCCGGTGTTGTATGTCTTTTTTGGGTCTTGTTGTTTTGTAGGCGTTGATAGATGAACGTTTGTCCTGATACCGCACAGTGCGTGAGTTCTGCCTCGTCGACCGATGTGACGGCCAAAGGTGTGCAGAAGGTTTACGGTAGGCACATAGGTATCTTGGCTGCATGAACTGACTGCCCTTCACTCAAATTGATGGCGCCGTTGTCGGCGCAATCCGACTAGCTTGCCTCTCTGCACCCTCGCCCAAAGGAATCGCAGCTGAGCAATTGATCTGAAGTGAACGCGCCCGAGAGATCGTTCTTGATGCCTCTCTGAATACCTAGAGGTTATTGATCAAGTCGAGGTTGTCACGACATGGGTGGCCCTTTCCGGCCCGACGTCCACTACCTAGGTCGCTGTGCGGGGCTGCATCTTCGATGGGCACCCCGCTCCATCATGCAAAGTCCCATGCCTCAAAGTAATCCTCCCTCACTTCACACTCTCGCCCCCACGATGCCCGTCCCTCCCGCTGCAGTGTGCTGCTCGAACGGGAGAAAGGCAAGCGATTGCTGTCTGCCTTGCCCAATGAACGCTCGACAGCTGCTTACGGTCGACCCCAGTCAATGGTCCGGTCCGATGCCGAGGCGTATTCCGTTTCCCGCGACTTCGTCCACAGCCTGATGCTCTCCCCTCCTTTCGTGGACGCCCGAATGCCAATTAGACGACAGCAATGAGCCTGCGCGACTTGGAACGTTCATCGCAACCGACGTTCTTTCCCAGTGCCCTCCAGTATGGCTGGCGACGATCCAGAAGATCGCCATGGCCTCTTCAGACTGCACCCACCCCGCGGGCAGTACGAGCCTCGCAAGTATGATGTCGAGTAGGTGCCTCCCAGAGACCCCAGTCGGCCAGGCTGCACTCATCTCACGCGTCGTCACCAGCATCGTTGCCATCCACGGCCTGAATGGACGCGCACTGCACACATGGACCGACGATGGGGGCCATCTCTGGCTGCGCGATTCGCTCCCGGCCCATGTGCCTGGCGCCCGCATCATGACGTTTGGGTACAACTCGGCCGTCTTATTTAATGCATCCCGCTCAGGCATCTCTGACTTTGCTGTCGACTTGGGCGCTCGCTTGGATCACATTCGACGCCGTCCGGAAGAGAATAAGCGCCCGCTCATCTTCATCTGCCACAGCCTCGGCGGCATCGTGTTCAAGTCACTCTTAGTACTCGAGTCCATCAAGTCATCGCTTCTCGCGCAGAGCATTTGCGGTGTCGTCTTCCTTGGGTGCCCTCATCGTGGCTCGCGCACTGCCGGTCCCGCTAGGATCTTCTCGTCCATGATCAACGCGGCATCGTTCGGACGGGGCGTCAGAAAAGACTTGATCAAAGCCCTCGAGGTCTCATCGACCCAGCTGAGCGACATTTCACGACTGGCCGTAACATACATGGCCAAAATCCCCATCGTCTCCTTCTACGAGACCAGGCCGCTCGGCCCCTCAGTGGTAAGTAGTGTTCATCGCCCTGGCTTGGTTGCTCGTCGGCTCATTCTCCTCAGATCGTGGAAGCCTTCTCCGCAATGCTCGGTCTTCCAAATGAGCTTGCCCTTCCCATTGACGCAGACCACCGGGAGATCGCGCGCGTTTCACAGAGAAGACCACATCGGTATCTACTGGTGTGGTCTGCGGTCAAGGATCTTGCAGAAGGTCGGTCGACCGCCTGAGCTGTTGCAAATGGCGACATGTAAGCTGACAGGACGTGATGGTTGCCAGCTTCTTACTTGAATCTCGACAACCAGACGCTGCTCAAGGATTTGTTCTGCCTTGACTTCAGGGCCGCCCAGGTCCGGCCGAGGCAACCACAGCAGGGCACCGGCGAGTGGATCTTTTCACACACCAAGTATAACCGGTGGTTGCAGTCCCCCCATGCCTCCATGCTTCTCCTCACAAGCAAGGGCGGCAGCGGAAAGAGTGTCCTTACTCGACGCGTCTTTGAACGGCGCCTATCTGGGAGTGATGCCAGCCACGCCGAGGAAGACTACTTCGGGGCGAGCTACTTCTGCTCGTACACGGATGCAGCCATCAACAGCGAAGAGGTGGTGCTCAAATCCATCCTGCACCAGCTCGTCCAAGCCAACCCAAGATGTGGCAGCGTGGTCCGAGAATGTGTTACCGACGCGAACCGTCCCGATCAGAAGAAATACGACAAAGGCACCCTGCGCAACGCCCTCAACGCTGTCTTGGCCATGCCGTCGATGCAAAGGACATTTATCGCCGTGGATGCCGTGGACGAACTCGGAGTAGCAATGGCCGCGGATTTGATGCGGAGTCTGTCCTTGGCGGTCGATCAGCTCTGTGAGACACAGCCGGCCAGTCGTGTGAGAATCTTTGTATCTGCCCGGCCAAATCATTTCCGACTGCGTCAGTCTGACACACTTCAACAACTCTCAATGACGGATGACATCGTGAACCGCGATATCCAGGTATATCTGGAAGTCAAGATTGACGATCTTGCCGATCGAAATGACGGTTTTGCGGCGGTACTTTCACCAGAGATACGCCGGAGAATAGTCGACAGCATCATCAGAACGGCTGGCGGCATGTTTCTGGCTGCAGAGCTTGCATGGGACGAGTTTGGCCGAGGCCTCCTGTGGAACGACGACATCGTCGCTCAAAAGTTGCAACACATTGAGCGGGCCGCGCCGGGGTTGGTCTCGTTTTATGAAAAGACGGTCGCAAGGATCGACAAAGCCGAGATCGACGATGCCCTCGCCATCTTTTCGGTGCTCGCAGCTGCCGCAAGACCACTCTCCGAGCAGGAACTCGGGACCATCCTGAGTATGGCCCGGGTGACGACGAGGCGCATCAGACACTCCAGCGACTTTCAGCCCTACCAAGGACTTGCCTTCATTGTCGAGAACAAGTTGCCCGACCTGCTGAGATTCCAGGACGACGACAGAGTTACTTTTGTGCACCTGTCGTTCAAAGACTTCTTCGAGAGCAAGGCCGAATACGAAGACGACATAGAATGGGGCCGACAAGCAATTGCTCGGTCATGTCTAGAGTACATCCAGCTGGATGACTTGTTAGTGTACGGAAAACGCACCACGCTCAAGCCGAAAGGTACGTCATGGCTCTCATCCCGTGATTCCCCTGGCAACCTACTTACTTTGGATACAAGAGCTGGAAGATCGCTTCCGCTTCTTCCCTTACGCCAGGGACCACTCCATCTGGCACATCAATGCGCGCCCTGTGGAAGATCCTCTCTGGTTGCTCTTTGCAGACACCGCAGGCGAAGGCGGACCATTCACTCTCCCTTCCTTTTCGAACACCTGGAGCATCACGAACATCGGAGGCAATGGGGGCAGTCCTCTGCAGCATATTTTGCGCAAAGTGACCGCTCCGAAAAAGTTCCAATTGATACGCAAATTTGACGAGCACGGGTACGACCTCGATGAGAAATGGTCAGACGACACCTGTGGCCGACCGCTACAGTACTGCTGCTCCTGGGCAGGCAACTTCCCTGACTTGAAAGAAGCGGCTCTCCTACTGCTGGCGCTTGGAGCGAATCCCAGCCTCCCTAGCCGTCCACACCGGACCAACATCCAAGCAGCCCTGGACAAGGAGGTTTGGGATCTGTACGACGCTCTATTCCGCCACCCGATGACCGACTTTAGAGATCGTGATGCTGTTGGTCGGCCTGTGCTTCACAGCGTCGTCCGAGCAGCACCTGTGGGCCGCGTCATTGAGTTGATCGATGTGCTAGCAGAATCGGATTTGAGCCTCCAGGATCACAACGGGTACACACCGCTTCACGTTGCCATATCGTCTGGGAGGCTGGAGGTGGTGCGTGAGCTTCTTCGTGCACCAGGGGTCCATCTAGACCTGACAGATAATGACGGTCGGACGCCGTTGACTCTGGCGACGTACTGGGGTCTGAAGCAGATCGCCCTTGTCCTCATTGAGCCCCCGCATTTGGTCAAGATGGACGAGGCAGATCACATGAGGGCACTGATCCTGGCAGCGAAGCATTACGATAAGGAGCTCTGCATCCGGCTGCTGGAGCTGTGCCGGTACCGGAACCTCAACAGCTACGTTGATGAGACGGGGAAAATGATTATGCACCACGCGGCGAGAGAGGACTGGGCAGACGTGCTCGACGCGTGCATTCGAAACGGCGGTCACGGCCTCCGCATCGACTGCATCGACCACTCGGGACGTAACGCACTGCATCACGCCGCTTTCATGGGCAATATTGACAGCTGCCGTGTGCTGCTGCAGGGTGGCGCCTCTCTGACGCAGCAGGACCGCAACGGCAAGACAGCGGCGCAGGCGGCCGCCGATGCTGGCTTCAAAGAAACGCTGTTGCTGCTACTGCGCAGCGGACGCGTGGATCCCAACCAGCGCGATCTTGAGGGTCGCAATCTCGTTCACTGGGCAGCCACGCTCGACTGCCTGGACGTCATGGAGCTCATTGCTAGCACGCAGGGCGTCAGGCTCGACCAGCCGGACAAGTACGGCAAGTTGCCCATCGACATTGCGTTCGTCTGCAAGAGCAGAAGCGTGGGCAAGTATCTCGGAGCCCGGATGCCATTCTTGGACATCTACAGCTGGGACGGGATGTACTGCAGCCCGGTCGTGGGATGCGTCGAGCCTGAGAGTATAGACTGGGAGAAGAGGTTCAACGAAGACCGGCGGGAAGGCGAGCGGGCGAGACGGAAGAAAAACCGCGAGGCGTGGGAGGCGCTACATCGTGCATATCCGTATGAGGAATGGGCGCTTGTTCTGCACCCGGAGGCATCGACAAAACCCGACATCGAAACAGCTCCACGAGCCGGGACTGCTGGTAGATGTCCACTTGGCGAGAGTCCCAGTCGACGAGGTGAAGACGGCGGCGGGTTTATGATTATTCCCGCCGAATCGTTTACACTTTGACGAACAGAGCTTCCTCCCTGTCCCAGTCAGATTTTGCTGTCACAGCACTGCGGATCCAACATGGGCTTTCATCCACTTCAATGCCTGCATTTTACGTACAACACCCTCGTGTCGTGAAGATTCATTTCCCAGGCTTGTCAGGCTCCAACCTCCTTCACCAAGGCCGACAAGGCACCGACTTCGAATTTTCCTCCCAGGTGGGCCGCAGAGCTGATCTAGTGCGTCCCAATCCGGCCTAGCGCCCTCCAGATTTCCTATAAAGGCACAGCCAGCTCCCGCTCTCTTTGGCTTTTTCTTCTTCTTTTTTTCTTCATGTCGACAATACTTCAGAGAATCATTTCTATAGTATTCGACCCACTCTGGGTTCTCCAAAAGAGCCACAGATCTCACCCTGGTTGATGATCTACATCCTCGGCATCCTAGAGTGAATACTCTTGGTGGCCCTCGCACTGCCCGCAAGGGCGGCGGCGCAGCTCTCGCGGCTGTTCGCTGTATAGAGGGCCTTTGATGATCTCGTCCCCGGTCGCGGTCTTGCCTTTGGGCGCGCGGGCGGGGTGGGTGCTGATGGACGTCTGACAGGCGTGCCTCTTTTTTCATTTCGTGCTGGGCTTGCCCGGGCGTGAGGAAGAAGGATCAGTGAAGGGTGCTGCAGTAGATGTCCCTTGCTTGAGCAGCCTCTCGCATCTGGCTGCGCTGGTTGTTCCGACTCTTCGACTTGCGAGATAATTCGACCCAGTTGAGTCCATCGTGGGCAATGTCATGCTCGAGTTCATGGGCGACGAGGATGCTGTCGCTTTTCGCTTCACCCAATTTTCCATTCACCACATCTCGGCAGATTTTTCGTCGCCTCTCAGCGACACCCAAGGCGACCGATCGACCAGTGGGCTGCTGATCAGGGGCAACTGCTGGCTCCTTACTCTGGTCAATCCATGACTCCAATTGCTCACCCTCGCCAGTCGAGCATGCAGTCGAAGACATTTGTCGCGATGCCTCGAGTCAACAGCAAGATCGTGAGCTGCAAGTTAGTCATCAGCAGAGACCGCCCTTATCGAGGTTCGTGGTCCTCCCCTCTTGCAATGACCCCGCCAAAAGCATCCGCCATGCATCTACGACCTCAAAAGCCATCGCTCTACACCCCAGCTGCTAATGTGCTTGGCGACCTGCAGCTCCGAGCACATCGTCATCCGCGTCATCTGATTGGCGGCCGCCATGCCGCTTGATGATCCCTTAAGCGCCGAGGCGACCACTTGCTGCGGCCGTCTGCGGCGCAACCCCTCGTCGGAACCGCAGGAAAGACGCCATGCCAGGGCTTGAAGCTCCAAAGCCCATGCCGGGTTGCATGCCCAAGCATTTCTTCGCATGTGTGCCGCAGGCGCGGGGTTCGGGTTGACCGACGAAACTTCTTCCTCCTCGAGCTGTCCCGACCTGCAGGAGCCTCTTTCAACTTCAATCGACAGCCTCTGACGTTGCGCCAAATTGACCAGCGACCACACCCTTCGTCTCTTGGCCGCACTTATTCCACGCCCTTTGTGTCTTTGTCCTGCCTTCGACCGTCAGGCCCGAGGATCGAGCCACCATGGCTGCCAGACCTGGGGAGGACAACGTCGCGACTCTGTGAGCAATCCCTCAGTCGATCCTTAGACACGATGGAGACGATCCCTGACACAATCTTGCGCGCCTCTAGCTTCGGAGATATTCACTACTTCTACGGCCCGCCCACGCAGAACCCGCCTCACCACCGCTTCGACAAGGGGTCTTACGTCTACCTCTTCGAGAATGCGACCGAGCGCCGCGCGCGCATCGAAATTGCCAACCAGCCCGGCACCGAGGACCAAGATGCCTTCGACGGATGTCAGTCTCCAAGGTCGCCCATTCTCTCTCCGTCGCAGCTTGCTGACATGCACCCACAGTCCTCGACCAGACCCATGTGAGATACTCGTACAACCAAGAATGCGTCGTCTCCATCACCGTCGGCCAGACCAATGACCCCAGCGTCTGGCACCTTCCGACGTTCGACCCACGCAACGAGAACAAGTACCACTACCCATTGCACTCGCTCGACATCTACTTCTGGACCAAGAAGGACGCCATTCAGTTCGTCTACGGCGTTCAGAGGCTCCTCCCGCCCACCCAGGTCGACATTCGCGATGAGCCTGCACCGCCCGCCCATCGCGCAGACCCCAGCGCCGTCGTGCAACAGCTTGAGCATCTCGCCGTCTCAGACCCCTCATACCATGCGCCCCAGGCGGCTCCGGTCCAGCAGCAACATCACCAGCCCCCGCTCTCGGCCGTGTCGACGGAGCAGGCGGCTCCAACGAGCTTCGTTCCAATTCCCTACAACCCCGCCGCGCCCGCTGCTCCCGAGCAGGTTCGCCACCGCGAGAAGACGCCCCCTCCTGACGATGGAGGCATCGACCCCCTAGCCCAGGCTGTCGCATATGATGCCCAGGCTCCCTTCTCGCCTGGCTTCGTCCCGCCTCCAGGCTTCCAAACAGGACAGCCTCCTCTCCTGAGCCCCGGTCTCCCCGGCCCTCCGTCAGCTCTCGGCCCTCACCCCGGCATCCAACGCTCAGCGACCATGCCAGTCCAGTCACAGGGCAGCGCCCCCGGGTTCCCAGGCTTCCAACCGCCTCCGCCTCCTCCGCCTCCTCAGCAGCAGCTCCAGCAACAGCAACAGCAACAGCAACCAGCGCAGGCCACCACGCCCCCATCGTCGCAAGCCAGTCCCGCCGCTGCCCCTGCGCCGCCCGCTTCCGCGCCCCCAGGCGGCTTCTCGCAGTACACCTACGCCCAGCAGCAGCAGCCGCAGCCGGCCACCACAGCGTCCGTCTACTCGGTCCATTCGTCCTTCTACACGCCCACGGAGGAAGAGGCGAACAAGTACAAAGATTACAATAAGGGCAAAGAACCGAAGAAGCTCGAGGAGAACTTTGGGCGGTTGGAGAAGGGTGTCTCGGGGATGCTGAAGCGGTTTGAGAAGAAGTTTGGTTAATCCCTAGAAGATTTATCACTCCTGCCTCGTACCTAGTCTCCTGTTAATTTAAATTCGTGAAATTGTACACAAGATACCTCCTCTTTAATGACATTTACGAGTTACGGTGAAGTGAAGGGAAAAACCGGAAAGACCTGATTAACTCGAGCCTTATCGAGTCGTTTATTCTCGACAACAAGGGCAACAGAGACCTTTTTCGATACGCGAGGACTTTCGCCAACCGCGACGCTATCATTCGAGACATCATTTTCACTCGCCGTCTCGACCAGGACGAAATTAAACTATCCCACAAGCACGCCTACATCGCGTTCGACTCATTAATCAACGCAGATCGGTTCAGGGAATACCGCGTTCGAGCTTTGATCTATATCCGAAACCACACATCGCCAACTTCGGGGAAGCGATTGGGACTGTCCTTCTCTCCCCGAGATCGTTTGCAGCGCCCGGTCAGGCCACCCGATACAGCACGGGCACGAACGACGATGAGCTTTGGTTCCCACTTGGTGACTCCGTCACGCTCATCCCTCCTTGCCTGGCGGTCCGCCTCGTTCTAAAGTATCGAAACGGCATAGGATCTGTCCACCTTTTGTTTCGTTGATCTTGTTCTTCTTCTTCTGGTTGGCGTCACCCTCGTCGTCCAAGACACTCTCCGTATCCCATGCCCTCTTTGTACCGCTGGCTCTGGTCGTCTCCGTCGACGCGTGGAACAGGGAGAGCAATCCGAGTGGTATATCCGGGCCTCAGAGGAGGGTGGCAAAACCCGAACGTCTTCAAGAAGTTCCTCACGATGGACCATGGCCCCGCTTGGCTTCTCAAAATACCTGTAGCTACAGCCTTCTCCGGAAATCGTCAGCGTCTCGTCCTTCGTAACTTCTTTCCTTCCTTCCTTCCCGTCCTCGCCTTCCCCGCATGACCACTTGCAACCTAGTGTACCTACCTACCTTGCTGACCGGGCATTCAGCATAGGAAGGAACATAGTAGGCACTATGCTCCTTCCCAGCTCCCATTGGCATCACAGACTGGGGAACCAACTCATCTTTAACGTCCACCCTCGTGCTCTGCTCCTCTTCTCTTCTTCTTCTTCTTCACCAAACAAGCCACTCTCTCGATCAACAACGCAACTTGATCATCATGCCGTTCCCACACGAAACGTGGTCCTCCGTCTGGACAGCTGTTGGTGCTGTCCTCGCCCTCCTTTCGTTGTTTGTCGCAACGTTCTTTTATCTGCGCCCTCGTGCGCCGCCTCCCTCCCCCCCTCCCCCCCTCCCAACCGTCCTAGAGCTCGAGGCAGCCTACTCGAAGTTCGTTCAAGACCGTTGGCGCGATTTACAAAAGCCGATCAGCAAAGAGTGGCGTGACTTCATGACTATCTTCTGTGGCTTGGCACAAAGGTACGAGAGTCATGCTGGCGACGTCCAGGAGCTGAGGACCGTCGTTGAAGAGCTGGCCGAGACGCAACGAGAGGCAATGCCGAGGACCGTCGTCGAGGACCAGTTTCGGATGCTTCGCGAGGCTCTACTCGAAGAAAGCAAAAAACAAACGGCTGTACTTCGCAAGATCCTGGAGGTCGACAATCGCAACAGGCAGCCTCCCGAGACTGTACTTCGTGGCGTCGGTCTCGTCTTCTCGTCAAGTCCTCGATGAAGAACGGATACAGGCAATTCCCAGTGCGTCGCCTCGAGGCCACTGATGATTCGACAATCCCCCTTCCGCATCTGGCAACGTTAGCAGGTGTGGTTGAACAAGTATTATTATCCCTGACTCCCAGCTCGCACTTCACCGCAGTGTTAGGGTCTAGTAGCCTCTCAGAGGTGAAGCCAAGATGAGCTGAATCTTCATCCATGCCGCGCAAAGAACACAGGTCAGTCCATTCTCCCCCATCACCACCAGGAGGTGTGACCATCACGCTGACCCTTGATCTGAAAATCATGCTCCCGACGAGTTCGAACCCTCAATTTTTCACTCGGGCCCGGATCCTGCCGCTCTGCTTCGAGCCACCAGAGACGCGGCGACGGCTGCATCGGGTCCCTGCCACGGTCAGCCACGCGGAACCATCGAAAGTCGAGAAGATCCAGACGCGGGCACATCGGATCGCGCGTGTCGCCGAGTCGGTGGTATCCCGTGATGGTGACAACCCATCCCTTACGCCCCGACGGAGGTTTTGTCCATCGAATGTCGGTCTCGAAATCGCTTTCACAGGTCGCACACCTGCTGGTGAGTCGGTCGCAAGCCGCGAAATAGCCCTCGCTGACCTCATCTACTGGACGCTGCATCCCAGCAACCCGATCACTCGCAGTTTCCAACCCCCAGCGATGGTTGGAAGGGTCGGTATCACGGACACATACGTGCCAGCACGAGACCATTTCTTTCCCCCCCTTGTCGATGAACTCTCTAAGTTTTGCGGGATCGTTGTGTGTATGCCAGATGGTGTTCACGGAGCGGAGAATCAGTTCGTCGTGGATGATTCTGGCCCTCCAGGTCTGGAGATAGATGATGCGTTCTTTGCTGCAAATAATCTGATTATTTGCTTCAATGCTCCTGAGTTCCAATCCGTGCGCTGGTCCATAGAGATGTCGGTTCATGACGAGCCGCATCAAAGGATGATCGAGACGGAGGCCCGGTAGATTCAGTTTGGAGACGTAATGCTCGCCCAAAGGTCGATGGTGTCGGAAGTTGTGAATGGTCCACGAGGGATCCCAGCGATGCAATCTCCGGCAATCGAAGCAGTAATAGACTTCCGGAATTTCCTTTTCCAGATCGAGCAACAGGGTCCGCTTGTCCTCCTCGCTCAAAGCTTCCCGGGAGAACAGGGGAGAGAGGTGAAAGTATACGCCCTTGCAGGTCAGAGCGAGGCAGCGGAGTGGCAGAGGGGGGAGTTCGTCTGCGATCAAGAAGAGGATGTCGAGAGGCAGAGGGAAAGTCGGAGGTTCCGCTTCCTCTGCGATGCTTCGATTGAAGCACCGGCGAAGTTTACTGAGAAGGGAACGTAGCCGCCACATGATGACGAGGATCAGGCTGGCGAGGGTTAGGCTTGCGGCTATGTGGACGGATAGTGCCATCTCGGGAGAGAGAAAGATGTTTGGATGTTGGAGGAGTCGAAGGTGAACGTTAAGGAGCGTAAGGTGATGGAATTTGGAAGTTTTGCATCTTGTGGGCGTGGCCGTCGTTTGGCACCGCCCGAAAAGCCATGTCACCCACCCCCATAGCAAGTCCAAAAGACATGGCCGATAAATGGCGCTGCAGCCGTCAATTCGTAAGAGTGACTGTTCTAAGCTACATACAGAAGAGAAGGGGGTAAGATTATTACTAGACATTAAACGATCACTCATCCATCCATCCATCACCTGGGGTATATCCATCGTCGCATCACAGCTCCACGTGCACGCTCTTTGCCACGCTGGGAGTGCCCTGGGGCGACATGGCGAAGAGGTAGTAGTATCCTGGCAGCAGAACGCCCGAGTCAGTCGGCAGCTGAACGGTGTAGACACCGTCCTTGGACTCAAAGTCCTCTAGGGGGATGCGGCGCTGGTCGCTGTTGACGGAGTGTGTGACAGTGCCCATGCGGATAATGGCGAAGGACTCGACGGCGCCGGTGACGGTGAAGGAGAGGGAGGCGCCGGCGCGGACGGAGTCCTGGGACAGGCCTGAGACGACGGGGCGTTCGGCCCTGGAGCCGTCGGCGTTGAAGAGGTAGGGAGGAGAGAAGATCTCGCCGTTGGGGTGGTCGACGGTCTTGTCGCAGTTGTCGGTCGAGCCGCCGATGGTGGAGACGTAGCAGAGGCCACCGCCACCGCTGAAGACGGTGCCGTCCGGCATGAGGATGGAGACGGAGTGGTAGTTGCGCGGGACGGCCTGGGCGGCGAGCTGGGTCCACTTCTTGGTCGTGGGGTTGAAGAGCTCGGCTTCGAGGACGGCGGCGGTGTTGGTGAAGACGATGGAGCGACGCTGGCCTCCGGTCACGAGGATGGTGCCGTCGGGAAGGACGACTGCGTTAGCGAAGCCGCGGGGGGCACCCATATCGGCGACGCGCTCAACCTTGGAGGGCTCGTAAGGCTCGCCAATGGTCGTGATGTGTGCCCTGGTGGTGGCGTCGCTGTTGGTATACTCGGGGCTACCACCGGCGGAGAAGATCTTGCCACGGGTAGCGTCGTACATGGCCCAAATACCGCACATCGCATCGTCAATGGTATCACGAGTACCGGCTGCGAGAACAGAGCCGGTGCCCTCGGTGCCGTACCAGTGCTGCTCCATACTAGGACCGGCCTGGAAGACGGAGGCGTTCTTCCAGCCGAAGAGCCAGCCGTGGTTGTCCTCGCGCCAGACACCCTCGTGGTCGGTGGTGCGCATCACCTGGGCGTCGGCATCGGGCAGGTAGGTCCACTCCTCAGTGGCAGGATCGTAGACCTCACCGTTCTTAGCCTCACGGCTTCCGGAGTAGGCACCGCCGATGGTGAAGACGCGTCCATCAGAGAGAATGGTGGAGGTCTGGTAGCCGCGGGGGATCTTCATGTTGGGACCGCGAGTGAACTGGTTGGTGGCCGGGTCGTAGATGCTGACAACATCGGCATCGGAGCCGCCCGTGATGAAGACGCGACCATCGGCAAGCTGGCTGATACCGGGGCAGAACATGTCGTGGCGGGTGTCGGCAACCTCGCGCTCGGAGATGGCGCCGGTGACAAAGTTGTAGTCGCCATATTGGGTCTTGCCTGACGAACCGCCGAATGCTGTCTTGCCCCAGGATGAGAAGAAGAGCATGCGGTCGGGCTCGGGGTAGGCCGGGACGATGTACGCGGCGACGGGAATCAGGGGAAGGTCAATGACATCGGACCACTGGCCAAGGGTCGCGGCGGTGCTGTTGGCTTCGGGCTTCTCAGGGGTCTCGGGGGTCTCGGGGGTCTCGGGAGCCTCAGGGAGCTCCGCGTCCGTGTAGGGGCCGACATGGAAGGAGATGAAGCGGGCGTCGACCACCCACTTAAGGGCTGCCTTGTTGTCCTTGAAGTAACAGATCTTGCCGGTGGTGTCGTAGACGGCCTTCTTGCAGGTCTTGCTGCCGGCGCAAAGGTCGGCGCAGGCGTGAGGGTTAGGTGTGTTGGGGATCGTCTGGGAGTTGGGGCCGGTGTAGTCGGTCTTGGAGCACACGCTGAAGCTAACGCCGCCACGAGTCCGGTAGCCGGCGCCGGTGGAAGGGCAGGATGTCAGAGCCGAGCCATCGGGCAGACCGCTGTGGTAGTCGCGGTGGATGACATCGAACCGGTTGTCATCGGCCCAGTCCATGTCATCCGTCTTTGAGTTATCCTTGATATGGCAGAAGCGAGTCTTCTTGTCGTAGACGGCCTTCTCGCACTTGGGGTGGGCATCGCAAAGCCTGAGGCAGTTCTGGGTCGAGTTGACGCACTCGAGGACCTCGAGGCTGGATCCGCCGTTCTTGTAATCGGTGTTGTCGCAGATGCCGTACTCCTTGCCCTCCGGGGTTGTCCACACGGTCTCGTACGTGGGGCAGTTGAAGAGATGTCCTGTGGCAGGTGAAAGGAAGAGGGCCGCAGCAACGGCGGCCCCGACGAACGCTCTGGGCGCCATGGGAAGATCTAAATGAGATGGTTGACGAGGTAAAAAGAACGAGAGGCAGTGTTGATCGACAGCTGGTGTGTACGACTTGCTGTACAAGTCAGGTTGGCGTGGATGTCGAGCTGGTTGTAGACTGGTCGAAGCTGTGTGCGAGTTGGGTGAACGAGTGTCGTTTCAAACGAATGACGAAGAGATCTATGCGAGCGGACCGAACGAGTTGCCGAGAGGTGACGATGGCGGACAGGGGCTGGCGGCAAGAGAGTGATGTTTAAAGCACACAGATTAGGAAAATAAACGAATGTGGGAGTCCCAGTGTCACCAACCGGAGCCGATGACGGGTGAGATGGGAGAAGGAAGGGAGGAAAAAGCAAACTTCACTCGACTCAGCTCGGTGTATAGCATGGCTATATGCCTGGTGGTCCGCATGGAACCCGAAGGTCTTTCTTGGGAGGGCTCCCCACAACGAAGCCGGGGTGATGCCCACGAGAGCCACAATGCGGAAGCCTCATTCAATACCAAGGCCCAAGGCGGCCTCCCCGGCGACGGCCAAGCCGACGTTGAACCCTGGACGAGGGCCAGCGGGATGGAGACATTTGAACGACCATCAACCGCTTCCCGAGTGAATCGAATCGGATGAACCACTGTTGACCGAGCTTGGCGTTTCTCAGGGCTGCACGTTACGGTAGCGTCACCGGCGGACAGAAGCCCTGAAACGACGGGGGCACAGGCGATGGCTTTTTTCCCAACTGGGACGAGGGAGGCTCTCCACGTGCTGGTGTCTCTTTCGGGGATGCTCGCAGCGGTGTCGACTGCCAGATCTAAGTTTGGATGTGGGGATGTTTTTTTCACAGCGACCCCAGCTCCCAAGCTCGGGACTCGGAGTTGGGGGACTCGTCCAACCAGAGGGCCAGCAGCGCAGGGGCGTGACTCGGTCATCGACAGGGGATGCGAGCCCCTGAGTCCCGCTCCAGCCCTGCACGGAAACACGCTGCGCCTCTGTTAGCGTCGATGGGAGGTCAATATGGCCCCACGAGAGGTGGTGATGGTGGCCTGGAGAGTAACATTGACGATAAGAGAGGAGGTACGACCGTACGAGACCCTGGAAGGTCCCCTGGAAGGGGATCTTTGCTGTGCAATAGATCCGGTGAGCCGTGGGTGCCGAGCCGGGAAAACACCCAAAAGAGACCGATCTATCCTGCTATCCCCTGTCCTCATCGTCGGCGGACGTCCCGAACGTGGATGCTGATGGGAGATTGAAGTTGTGTGAAGGGGTGCGGCGGGCGGAGACGGCGCCGACTCGTGCGCCGACGGTCTGGCACCAAGCAGACAGAAGAAACATGCGGCTGAAGAGGAGAGATAGGCGGGAGAGAGAGGCGGGAGGGGAGCCGCATGTTGACCGATTGGGGGCGGTTGCTCGACGTTTTGTTGTTTGGACGGACCAGAACATCATCCTTTTTGTTTTTTCGCCTGCCGGGTCGACGACGTTCTGGACCGTGTTTCGGGTTCGCTTGTCTTGTCAATTGAGAAATGCAGTCCAATGGTCGACTCCCGACGAAGCCGCAGGCTGATCAATGTCAATCGTCCATCGTCGCGCGTCTCGTCGTCGCACCGCACTTACGTGTTCCCCCCTCCGCGACATCGGCAGCGTCAATCAAGTTCGGTTGATGAGGATCGGCCGCAGCTTGAGTGCGAAATGGCAAGTGCCGCCCGCCCATCACCCACCGCGCGTGTCATTGCCCCGGGCAGGTGCCGCCCGCCCGCCCGCTGTCAGGCAAGTGCTGCCGTGCGGGAAGGTGCGACCGTGGAAGGTGACTGAGGTGAGGTGCGTCAAAGTGGGAAGCCGCGACTCTTCCGGTCCACAGAAACGCGTTTGAGGACGAGATCGCCGGTCGCGAATTGACGAGTCCTGCCTGGCGGACGGGACATCCAATGTCGCGCGCCCGCGCATCTTCGAAGATCTCCGACCCGCCGAGCGAGGATCGGTGTCGACTGTCGAGCGAGCTCGAGTGTCAAAAGGTGTGCTCGCGGCAATCTTGCTCGTCCCAAGGAAGGTGGCACGTCTGTCCAACCTCTCGCCAAGTTTCCTCCCCTCAGAAAAGGCCGTTTGTGCCTGGCCCGTTGGACAAACACGACCTGACCGACCACTCCTTGACAAACGCAGCGACTTGAAGCGTCAGTCGATTTCCTTTACCAGACGGATGTACCGTGAATGACCTCTTCAGTCCCTCCTTTCTGACGTCGTTCCTTTCCACTCCTTTCTTGATACCCTCTACTTCGACCCAGGCACCATCGCCGCCGACATGCTTCTCAAGCCCATTCTCATCTCCCAGCGGGACGGCCGCGCCGTCGCCTTCTGCATCGCCATGGCCTTCATCTTCCTTCTCTTCACTCTGACAGGCCAGCCTGTCGAGACATCCGCGCCAAAAGCAACCTGGCGCTGGGGCACGCAAGTTCATCCCCACCTCTCGTGAAGCGATACCTCCCACTTACACCCCATCCAGAACCGATCCCGCACCGCACTCCTCATCGCCACGCCCCTCCTTCCGCGACCTTGCAGTACGCTCTCGCTCCCCAAAAGTCACCAAGAACGACTACCACCTCATGTACGAAAAGTACTTCCCGTCCATGCGCGACCGGCCCCTGAAGCTTCTCGAGATCGGCCTCGGCTGCGAGTCCTTCCACCCGCCCGCTCTGAGCCCCCGCCACGCCCAGCGCGTCACTCCGGACATCTCCAACGTCGGCTCCAGCTACCACACCTACACCAACTACTTCAGCAAGCTGTCCCTGACATACATCGAACCAAACCCCGACTGCGCCCGCGCTTTCTCCGCCAGGCACGACAAGGCCCTCATCTTCCCCGGCAACCCGTCCGACGAGGCATTCCTCGACCGTTTCAGCCATGAGAGCACCGTTCACGGCCTGTTTGATGTGGTCATCCATGACGGCGTTGCCGCCTCGGATGGCACTCAGGAGCGCGGATTGAGAGACTTGTGGAGGGTCGTCAAGCCCGGCGGTGTCTACATCGTCGAAGGCATTCAGGGGTGGGCAGCTGGCGGGGAGCCGGCAGGAAGGAAACGGTCCTTCGTCGACTTTGTCAACGGAATCCTCTGGGGGGACGTCATGCTTCAAGGCGGCGAAGTGCGGGATATTGATTGCATGAAGGGCATCTGCGCCTTCTTCAAAAAGGCATGATTTCATTTGTTTGTTTGTTTACTTTTGGCCGGCATGCACCCAGCCGCAGCCGGCCTGGTGGGGAGTCTGGCGTTGGGATTCTGGGCAGCAGGCGTTGCACACATGGGTTCTAGTTGTCGGAAGATACGGAAACAGCTTGAAATTGACCTTCACATTCGATTCATTGCGCCTTCGATCTATTTTCGATCTACCCGCGACATGACGTGGTCTCAATCGATGCTCTGCCCAAACGCCGGAGTCCCCCAAAACGCCAGATGATGATCCGCACAAAAGCTCCCGCTGACAATGTTACAGATGGCCCTGATCAGAATAAGACGTTGCGGCGGTCATGAACATTGATCATGGTGTACTCGGCCAACGTCGGATCCTTGTTCCCGCTGAGGTTGAGGGTGACGGCGAGCAGGTTGGGCTCCGTCCACGTCGGCCGCAGCCCTCGAGCCTCGAGACGCTCCCACCATTGGAGATACTTCTCCGCCGTCAGGCCGTTGAAGAAGTGAATCTCGACCATGAACTGCCCGATGGGCAGCTCCTTGCCCTCCGAGAGGGGGAAGGCGTCGTTGAGACCGTCCATGGCCTCAAACTCGGCGAACTCAATATCCATCTTGAGGATGTCACTGACAATGGTCAGTCCGTGGCCCCTTTCCCAAATTTGCTCTCGGCACTCACATGTAGTCATGACCGTTCATCTCCATCAGGTCGGCGATGCTGTAAAACGGCGGGCTGCGGTTCTTGTCCGTCTTGCCGGCGATGCCAGCCTGGAGGAACTGGGCTCGCCCACGATGAACGTCTCCGAGCTGCCTGCCAAAGTCGACGACGGAGAAATCATAGGCCCAGATCTTGCAGTTGGTCGTGCGGCTGAGCATCTCTTCCTCTGTCCTGGGTTAGCCAGCGGGATTGCATGTGCTTCAACAGGGCGAACTTACCAAAGCTCGACTCGTTCTGTACGCCAAACGAATAGATGATGCAGGGGCGCTCGGGAGGCAGGTTGACGTATCTTGACATCCCGCATACCCATTTGCCTCCGTCACCCATGCGTCCCACTCGCTCCATCTCATGCGGACATCCGTATGAGGCGGGCGTGAAATCCCAGATGGTGTATGGTGTCGTGAAGTACGTCGGGCCGTTGACGGCGGGGAAGCTGGACAGATCTTGTCAGCGATGCGATATCTACTTCTAGGCTTTTTCCACTCACAGGGGCAAC
Organism: Plectosphaerella cucumerina; assembly: GCA_020746995.1. NCBI lineage: Eukaryota > Fungi > Ascomycota > Sordariomycetes > Glomerellales > Plectosphaerellaceae > Plectosphaerella > Plectosphaerella cucumerina. Next base: position 2,018,056 of record JAGPXD010000005.1, on the reverse strand, counting down.
TGAGAGGCGTCCTTGTAGTCGGCAGAGATCAGCTCGTGCCGCTGCTTGACCGTCTTGGCCCAGCTGGCCTCCGCGAGCACCTTGTGCTCCGCCATGGAACGCCGTCCGCTGCTTTCCGTCGGCAGGAAAGAGACGACCTTGTCGCTGACCCATGCCTTTGCACTGTCGCTGGCGGGCGTCGTGTGGAAGAGGGCGAAGGTGAAGAGCAGTCCCGCTGCCACCCACAACATCGGGATCAACCGCCGAGGGTTGGATGTCAGGGCCATGTTGGTTGTCTGATGTTTCTGGTGCTCGTTGTGATGCCTTTTCAAGGACAAATTTCAAGATGAACGAAAAGAACACCAGGTATGAGAGAAGAGAGCGTCAAGTCGGTCGACCAGACAGAAGGGAAGGACGGCCTTTGTACATATCAGGCGCATGTGAAACAGAGCAGGCAGGAGCTGGTCGAGTCGCGCCTGCCCTTGATCTGGGACCGTCCGAAGCGTGACGCACTGATGGCAAGAGCTGGGACATGCCAGCTCTTGAGTGTGTCGCGCCTGTCATGATGGGGAAGGAGGGGTGCTCGAGCGTTCCTGCCGCGGGTGGCGAGAGGGGGACCACTGCAGCTTGGGACGAAAAGGGTCGACTTTGGGTTGGTGCCTGACATTGGCGTCGCATCTGGATCTCGCATTGAGAGGGAGGGAGTTTTGGGGCGTTGCAATTGAGAGTCGAGGCATCATGCTGTGGTCGGCTTGTGTATCCAGTCCTTCAGCCCTCACCCCGACCCCACGATGATGTGGAATACCGCCCCGGTCGACCCCTCCCAGATCACGGCAGTGCGTGCACATTCCCCATAACGATCGTGGGCTATTAATACCGGCGCGCCATGGCGCTTTGGTGATCAGCGCCCTTGGCAGGCGGCGGCATGTTTTAGTGCTGGTCAGACCTAGAGGGCATCCGTGTTGTCGTTTCACCACCGCGTGCAGAGTCAAGGGGTCTTGGCTGAGACGGACACTGCCAGGGACTCGCTCCCCGCATCATTTCAACTCGTAGAACACTCTATTTGAGCACAATCAGATAAGGTGGCGTATTTTTGCAAAGGGGGAATCATTATCGTATTTTCATGAGTTTTAAAGCCCGGCCTCTATGCCTAGGACACGACGCACTTGGTCGGCAGCCCGCACGGGCCGCCCTCCTTGCCGTCACCGTCCTCCGGCCGCCGCTCGCGCGGGGCCTGGCGGGCGTCGCCCTTGGCGGCAGCACCGCCGGAAGCCGGGGCCGTGCCGTTGTTGCTGTTCTCCACAGGTGTCTCCTTCGACGCTCCATTGCCCTCGGTCGGGCCGGCCTTCTCGCCGCTCTGGGGTCCATCTAGTCAACCGAAGTGCTTCAGGGCAGTCTTGTAGAACTCGGCGCCCTGGATCTCGGCGACCTCGAGCTCGCGGGCGCTGGGCTGGCGAGAGCCGTCACCGGCCGAGAAGGTGCCGGCGCCCCAAGGCGAGCCGCCGTGGACCTCGGACAGGTCGGACATCTGGGCGAAGGCCTTGGCGTAGCCGAAGGGCACGTAGATGATGCCGTGGTGGGCAAGGGTGGACATGGCGGCGATGGCAGTCGACTCCTGGCCACCGCCGAGGGTGCCCGTGGAGATGAAGAGGCCGGCGAGCTTGCCCCAGAAACCGCCCGAGGACCACTGCTTGCCGGTCTTGTCCCAGAAAGTCTTCCACTGGGCGGGGAAGTTTCCGTAGCGAGTGGGAATGCCGAGGAGGAAGGCATCGTACTCCTCGAGCTTGCTGGGGTCCTCGAGGACGGGGATGTCGGCGGGCTTGGGAGGGGCGTACATCTTGCCGAGGACCTCCTCGCTGAGGGTCTCGGGGATCCTGTGGAGACAGGCTGTCAGCAATGGCCTGAGGAGGGAGTCTTCGGGTTTGCGGCTTACTGGAAGAGGTCGACGGTGCCGCCGGCCTTCTCAATGCCCCTCTTCTCGGCGTCGGCGAGGGTCTTGACGTGACCCCACGTGGAGTACTGTAGGGAGAGCGGGCTAGTCAGCGACGGCTCTCGCAGTGCGAAGCTAGCGGAGTTCCGCAAGCCAGCCTTGTAGAAGCATCATGTCGAGGTCCTTCTCTGAATCTCAATGCCCACGGCTGGCCTGAATTACTCAAGCGGGTGCCAATGGAGTGGGAGGTGAACATACGTAGACGATGGCGATCTTGACCATTGTGACTTCGGGAGGCTAGAGCCTGGTTGTTTGATGGGTTGATGGGGATGGATGGGGTATCTTGGAGGGGAACAGGAAGGGAAAGGAAGAGAACTAGGGGAGGGGAATGGTGCGAGACCTCTTATACATAGCTCTCGGAGGTAACATCGACCACAATGGGCGCGGCGCGAGGAGCCGAAGGCACCATACCACCTTCAACTACCGCTAGTCCAATTGCCCGCACCGGGTGCGTCCAGGTTCCCCCCATCTCACCATGCAAGACGAGGGGTCCCGCTTGTCGGCGAGGGCTGGTGTTGCAGAGCTTGCATCATTGCTGGCCGGGACTAGTGGGCGGTCACGGTGTCTCGCCCGTTGGCGGGGTCACGGCATGATTCTCCAATGCTGGTCTGATACGATGCCGCCGACGTTGGGCGGTTGTGTGTTGAGCATTGATAATAGCCGCCAGCATGGACTTGGAAAAAAGCGTCAGCCTCGAGTGATGACGAGTGGAGAGATGAAGAACCTGGCACCGATAGCTCTGCTCGGCCCTCCCACGATGGCACCTCGATCTCGACCTGACCCCTCCAGTCGAGACACACAGGCAGTGACATGGTGGTGAGGGAGGGAAAGAGCTTGGGTGGGGCATCTTGCGTCTGCGGCTTGCGCTATGCCTGAATGGGGAACGAGGGGCAGCCCAGTCGTGTTGCTGTGGATGGGTTTGGCAGTGGCCGTACCTGGCGCGCGTGTGCTGAATAAGAGCTTAGAGCGCCTTAGCTAAACCATCGCCCGAGACTTGCATCATCACCGCCGGAGCTTCGCGCTCCCCCTCTCGCTCATCGGCGCAATCATCGCCCTCCCTCTTTGCTGCTCACCTTGCGGAGAATCCCCGCTTTCATCCATCCCTTCGTCGTTTACACACGACGGAGAGCCCATTGCGGGAATCGTGTGCCGAGACGACGCCGGCGATGGCTAATCTCCTTTGGGGATGCCACATGTCCGGCCACATCTCCGGCTGCATCTCAAAGCATTGCTCAGCCTGAATCAGCCATCAGCAATCCACCCACAGCCAACCTTGTTGTCCGATGGACCCAACCAAGCCAAACCGACCTTGTATGATTACGGCTGCGGACTTCCACCGCCTGCGGCAACCAGGCCGAAGCGTGAACGCCTGCATCGGCCGGACGAGACTCTTTGCTAATAATTCTGCATTTTTTCTGCAGCTCGTTTCTCTGCTGTTTCTATTTCCAGGAGGCCCCCGCGCCCAGCTTTCTGACAGTAACAACCTTGGCCGCGCAGAAGCACAACGACGACAATGTCAGCCCGGCCGCTCCGTACCCAATCGTCGCCAACCACCTGGTCCTCGAGAAGTCGCCTAGGATGGCTCCCGCAATTGGCGTTCCTATCAACAATGTCGTTCCGCTGGCAAACATGAGCATACCCATGCGCGTGCCGACCCGGCTCATGTCCGTCGTCAACTTGACCACCACCGTTGGTGTCATGCTCACGACACCGCCCGAGAACAGGCCGTAGAGAAGCGAGAAGACCACGAGACCGCCAAAGTTGATGATGCCGAGCCATCCCCACATGACGACTGCCGATGCAACGAGGACCGCTATCATGACGTTGAGGGCTCCCAGCTTGTCGGCCAGGTAGTTTGGCACTATACGGCCGGGGACGCTCCCTGCGTTGAGCAGCGTGACAAAGTAGGGCGCAAAGTACTCCGGCCCGATGCTGTGGCGCACCGCAAACACCTGGATGTAGAAGAAGGCCACATACAACGTCAAGAAGCCGCAGAAGGACCCTGCCACCATGAGGCAGAATGGCCCGTCCTTGAAGGCTGACATGTCGACCAGCGACCTCTTCTGCCCCGACGGCGGTATCCGCGCGTGCATGAAGATGGCCGGGACGATCGACAGCACCAGCAGGACGAAGGCGATGAAGCGACACGCCCAGCCAAAGCCGACCAGGGGCTCAAGGCGCGCAAAGGCGATGGGGAACAGCATGCCGGCCAGCGGCGAGCCGGTCGACGCGATGCCCATGACGAAGGCGCGACGGCGTTGAAAGTACTGTGAGAGAATGGCTGTCGACGGCAGGAAGGTCAGGCCGCAGCCTAGGCCGATGCAGATGCCCTGCGCGATGACGACGTGCCAGTACTGCGTGGCCAGGGACGTCATGAATTGCCCGAGCACGATCAGGAAAATGCCGACCAGCAGCTCGTGCTTGAAATAACCGGCGTCGAACAACGGGCCTGAGATGATGCCGCCCATCATGAGCAGCGCGCCCTGCAGCGAACCGACCCATGAGATGTCCGAGGCGCTGACGCCCACGAGCAGTTCCCGCTCGTAGAAGTCCTGGAAGACGCCGAATGTGTTGACCAAGCCCCAGGTGTCGACGAGGATGACCCAAGAGCCCAGGACCTGGAGCCAGGCTTCGGTGCCGCCGTCGGGGATGTCGTTGTGGCTCGGCGTCGATGTTGCCGGGCCGGGTACGGCAGCGGCGGCGGTGTGGTCGACGTCGGGGCGAGGCTGGGACTTTTCGGGGTCTGACCCCTCGCTCGTAGAGGCTGACATGGTCGGCGGCTGAGCTTTTGTATGCGGTGAGACGGCAGAGACGCACGTCAGACTGAGTACCTTGGCAGTGTGTCGAATTGAGGCTCTGTAAGTGTCGAGCCTCTCCGCCGTGCTTCTCAATGTTTTTGCGGTCTGAGACCAAATTTTCCTCCTCTCAGCTACCCGCTGGTGTTGAGCGAATGCAGCGAATGCGCATGAGAGTCGACCATGCTCCGAGACCGAGTGGTATCACGTCGAGGGTTCCCATCCACCTTCTTGCCCGGGAGATATGAAAGTCGAAGTTTTGAGATGCATTTGTCAACCTCTGGAAGGGCGCGCAGGGGTGTTAAGTCGTCATCGCGACTCAAGAGGGGGCCTGACCGTCGGATATAACGGGATACAAGACGAGGTGCGTGATCCGGTCCACACCCGCGACCTCGCCCGGGCACCGAGGCACCGTGGGGCGCTTTGATTGGACTTGCTCCGCTCCTTCGGCTCCGGGCTTCGGCAGCGTCGACATGGAGGTTTGAAGATGCATCATGGCGGAGTGGCCGTGGGGACGATGGTATATGAGTGGTGTTTGCCCCATTCATTCGAGTATGAGTAGCTAGGGTTGAGAGGTCCAGCCCAGGCGTATCATTCCGGGCTTCATTTCGACCTAGGACTGAAGATCAAGGACCAGCATCACCCCAGCACGGCCCGGGACCGGACGAGGAGGCGGACCATATCCGTGCCGAACATCTCGCGGCCGGTGAGGGTTGACGTTGCACCGAGGCGTCAGTCAGGCTTACCTTGGCCTCTGTTAGGCCCGGGAGGCTTGTGAGAGTGTGACACGACATCCGAATTGCTTGTCAAATGTTCCGAGGAATGGCGGAGTGTTCTCTCACGATGGCCTCACCGTTCCCCTGCGACGGCCCGCGACGCCTCGCTTCGCATGACAGGCCAGCCGACGAACGTTAATCGCGATGGTAACGGTGTGAAATCCAAAAGTCTCCGGAGGTTTGTCGCGAAAAGCGATCGGAGTGGTGTTGGTGGTGGTGTCTCGTTGCAGCTTTCAGAGCCAGCTTGAATCAGGGTAAAGCGCCCGCGAAAACTTCACATTTTCTCCCGAACGAGCACCCTCCGGACATCGCCACAACATCATCTCATCCAAGAGCCCTATAGCTATTCCCCTGCGCATCATGCCACCCAGTCACGTCACCGCGCCTCCTCGCGCGTCTGTCGCCCGCTCCCCAGCGCAAACGGGGCCGTCCGAAACCACCACCGCTCGAGCGTGCGTTTCAGCAGCATCGACACCCCTTGCGTCGATCGACAGTCGGAGCTCAAATCATCCTGCTCACACTTCTCCCCAAAGTCAGCCTCCGTCGCCACAAATCTTATTCTTTATCTTCTCGAGGCGCAACCTCGAAGCAATCATTGGATGACCCCAACGACCGGTGGGCGACGGACAAAGACGGTAGGCAGCGGGCTGCGAATGAATAACGACCAAAACGAGGCCTGAATAACGACTCAATAGACAAACAGCACACGACATTTCCCGACCGACTGGCTCGGCTTCTATAATTCAACCCGCCTGAAGAAGCGCTGTGCCACCCACCCCTCTGTCACACTCTTCCCACCATGGCGAGAACAGACTCTCCCTATCGCGAAGACGCAAGCCGGATGTCTGCAGAAACCGACAACGACCGCGAGAAGCTTCTTGCAGGCCTTAGCTGGCAGAGCGGCCACAACGGCGCACACGACCCCATGGCAGTGCCGCCGCGGGAACGGGGCCTCGTTGCCTTTTTTTCCCGGTGGAGATGGCTGCTTGATACGTTTCTGCTCCTCGTCATCCTCGGTTTGCTCGTCGAACGCAGGTCTGGCGTGCAGGCTCCAGATGTCCGGTCCATCGGCTCAGACATCACCGGCTTCGCGCCAAAGTGTACGTCTCCATGAATCACCCCTATCTTCTGCCGCTCTGATATCGTTGACAGTCACCTCCCAAATCACCAAATTCTCTCCCACGACGGCATACTTCCCCGAGAACATGACCGAGTTCTTCTACAACCCATCCATCAAGCAGGCATGGCTGGACCTCGTGCCCATGGGCCTGGGCTATATAGACATCGTGCCTCTATCCCCCGAGACCAAGGCAGGCCTGCACGATCTCCCGGCTCCCGTTGGCGGCTTTCCCCTGAACCAGACCGTCTACACCACCAGCGTCACCCACCAACTGCACTGCTTGTACTCCATCACGCACAGCTACGCGGCCGCCAAGACAGGGATCGAGGTCGGCCACGGCCATGAGCACGGCCACCGTCGGCGCGACGACACCGAAGACGAGGACGAGGCCCTGATCGACATCGATTTCCACGTGCAGCACTGCTTCGAGTACCTCCGCCAGTCCATCATGTGCAGCGGCGACATGGCCCTCGAAGGCGACCAAACCACCTTCCCCGAGGGATTCACTGGCTCAGACGGTTGGGATGCGAAGCATGTGTGTCGTGACTGGAACCAGATCTACGATCATTTGCGGGATAAGAGGGCGAACGACTTGGTGTGGATTGCGTAGGCGGCGGGAGCAGCAATTTGTATCTAGGCACGCAAGTCGATGTATTTGAGCGTTGTGTATTATTGATTTATTTTATTCCTCGTGAGAAACATGTATCCAGTGAGATATTACTTGAAACAGTAAACAAATGGCTTCAGAACGACGCTTGCTATGTGGTGTACCGAGAGGGGGACTGTCTGACCATCGACGCTATGTACGAGGGATTGCTTTCATATCTCGTGGCGGGGAGGGGACGGGGACAAGGAGAGGGAGAGGATCTGGGTATCGCCCAGGGTTCATGGGCACATGGGCCAGATGCAGGGGTGCTGGAGGCGGCCTAGGGGGGATATATTTCATTGTTGGGATTTCGTGAATAGCTTGGCTGGCTTGTCATGGCCGGGCGCTGGAGGGCTCGACCACGATGCGTGGTAGGGATGTGACTTGGAGCTCGGGCAGCTGTGGCGCTCCGGAGGCGCTTCTCCGGGGTGATTCTCTGTCGCTGCCACTGCTGCTGCCGCGGCGCTCGCTGGCTGCGGCTGTGCTCATCTCGGCTGCTATCCGTGATGCTCTCTGCTGAGCAGGGCCGGGGTAGTCTGGCGGTGGCTCGTTGGGTGGTGTTGTTGATGTTGCCGCAGTGTCAGGCCGATCGTCGAGGGAGACATCGTCGTAGCCGGGTGGCGATTGTGCGGGCGTGTCTTCAGCGAGGTCGGGGCTCGAAACGTTCGTGTTGAGATACGGCGTATTGGGGCGGGAGGTGTCGTTAGAGCGCCTGTAGCCTGGAGACGGCCCATCGCTATCCATGGACAAGATGGAGGCCTGGCTCGCGTGGCGCCGGTGGGGGGCGCCTGAGTGCGTCGATGTGGCGGCGATGCTGGCTGCATCTGAGAGGAGGCCGACGCGCTCGCTCTCAACGCTGGCGGCGCGGATGCGAGTGCCGTCGTGGCGAGCGACGCCGAGGTCGCCGTACGACACGCTCGAGACGGCGCGCTGCCGCTCGGCCTTGAGGCGCTCGTGTTCGGCGCGCCGCTCGTCGAGGATGGTGCTATTGCTGGCGGCGCGGGTGCGCTCCTGGATGGCCCGTAGGGCGGCGTTGTCACCGCGGGCGCGGGCGTCCCGTCGCTCTATGCGCCTCTGCTCTCGCTCGGCGATTTGGTCGCGCCGCGCCAGGCGCAGCTCGTATAGCGCCGCCATCTCGTTCTCCCGCATCTCTTCCTCATCCTCGGCCGTTGGCAGCTCCACCACGACGTCGACGCCGTCACGCTCGCCCTCGCGCCCGAGAACCTGTTCCGTGTCGCCGGCGTCTGGCCTATACGCAGGCAGCGTCATCACGGAGCGGATGGACGCGTGTCGATCGACGCCAGCGGCGGCCGTGCCGGAGCCGGGAGTCTGTGACGCGCCGCTGCCGGCGCCGGTGACGAACCGAACGGTCGCGCGGCGTCTCCGTCCGCTCGAGTTTTCGTCAATGTCGTTGAGGCTGTTGGCTTGCTCGTAGGAGCCGCCTCTTGACCCGAACCCGAACCATGTAGCTTTTTTCGTTTTCGTTTTGTTCTTGTGTCCGGGGCCGTACATTCGCCACAGCATGCAGATGATGATAGCGCTCACGGCGACGACGAGTACTGCGATGCCGGCCTAAATGGAATGTCAGCTTCAGCTTTTGCCATGGCTGGCGCTTCGAAAAGGAGACATACCAGAGCTGTGTTTCTTGCCATGTTCTGGCGCTTGAAGATGCCATCCCCGCGCTTTTCATTCTGCCGCCGGTCGAAGCCCACCGACGCAAAGGTATTGCGTTGGGGTTGGAGATACATTGATTGAACGAGCGACTGAGGTTGGATCGGAGTGTAGGAGGGGTTCGGACGGTGGTCGAGGAATGTTGGCGGAGCCGGGTCGGCGGCTACGGCGATGTCGGTCACGGCCTATATTCGAGACATGCGGACGGCCAGCCTTGAGAAGAGGAGAGTGTGTCCGTCGGCGGGAGGCGGGAGGTGAACAAGGTTGGGTGCTTATCACGTCCTGGCTGTGTTGTGATGTCGATCGTAGGGCGGCGGAGTCGTGACCGCCCTTGTCGGGTCGGCAGTCGAGGCAGCCGGCACGAAGGAATTGGCAGCTGGGCGTTCCCAAGGATTAGGATCTGGGATTGGCAACTGATTGATCTGCCAGCTCGGCGCTCGGCGGAAGATCTCGAAGGGTTTGTTCACTCGGTCGTGGACGTGCGGTTGCGTCGGGCGCTTGGGCGAACCGGGCTGGAAGACAAGATGAAAGCACTGGAGGGGAAAGAAGAGCACAAGGATACGAGACGAGACAAGACGAGACGAGACAACCTTGGGGCAGATCAGGACAAAGTAAAAAGGCAGGGCCCAAGGTTGACGGGCGGAGGTCTCGGCGGCCTGCTCCAAGCTGGACTCGTCACTTGCAGCAACCCAGCCCCGTCCGACAGGGGTTTAGCGCTCAAAGATGAGGTCCGCTGCGCGCCCGCCGCCCGCCGGCTGCCCGCTGCTAGCACCAGACCTCCAGTGGGACGGCAGCTCCGTCCAGGGGACCTCACGCCCCAATCCGCAGCGGCCAAGCCCCTGGTGGCAGCTTCCCCAACTGAGGTCATCCCTGGAGCTGGAGCATTATGTCAGCTTCCCTCGCCCATTGGACCCCACCCGTCCACGCACCCGTGCACCTCGGGGCGTCCGAGGTTTCCATTGTCCCCTTTCATCTCCAGCCGTATCCGAGACAATGCCGTTGACTGTTTATTTTTCGATGCAGCCCAGCACCGGATCCCTCGACGGTGCCGACGATGATGGAATTCTTCATGCCCTCGATTTAGAGCCACGCGCTCGTCTCTCTTGACCGGCATCTCCGTGGGGGAAAGTAGGGTTGAAGTACCTATCGGTTTCGTTCTTACGCGTGGGGCGGACCAATCAGCCTGCTCATCGTGGCAGTGTCTGGCTGCGCAGGCTGACTTTAGGTTGGCTCAGCAGCCCGCGCGTGGCTGAATCAGGGGATCGCCGCCGCGCCACGAAGAAGATTCCCTCCCGAATGACGTGCCCCCTTTTGTCTGCAGATGTGGTTGTTGTGTCTGTCGCACGAGGTTCTCGTCATCAGGGGAATCAAGGGATGTCACGGTTCACGGTGTGAGATGGGAGCAGAACGGGAGCACTCGCAGACGGGACGACTGGAAACGTTCGCTCGGAGTTCGGTGGCCCAAGCTTCAAGCCTCGTATTCCAGCCATTTGGTCGACGACGGCGCCGCGAAACGGTAGCGACGGTCGATCCGACCCAAGTTGGGCTAGGCTCGGTTAGGTGACGTCCCTGCTCCTGGCCAGTGATGTGCCAAGCGTCGATGGCACGTGCTTCCGTCGAGGGAACGTTCCATCCCTGGATTTCAACGACGCCCTTCTTTCTCTCGATGGCACCAGGCTAGCGTCATCCACAGCGTGCTCACAGCCCAGACGTCCGATGAGGGCTGCTGAACTCTCGATTTCTTCATGAAGAACCCTACCAACCTCACCTTTGAAGACCCTCATACCTCGATCAAGACGTGTGTGGCTAATGACCGCCCGCTCTGGCGCAGGCCGCGCAGCCAGTGCCGCAATGGCAACGGCCGCCAGCGCAAAAGGCTGAACCATAAATCCACGCGTTGGTGCAGGTTTCCTCCTCAAAGCGAGAAGCCACTCGGTTTCCAAAAGCCACCTTGTTCTCTCGCACGCATAAAGCGATGAGTTCCCCTCGGGCCCCCTCTGGCCAGAGTCAGCAAACCGGTTCCACGTTCAACCGACGATGCCACGGCCTTTAATTCTTGGGCAGCTTGCGCTGCTGGCTTCGGCCATTGCAGCACACGGCCCTGGATATGTCCAGTTCGAGCTGGAAAGGCGAACACTCGCAGCGCAGTCGCCTGAAGTCGTTCGCCGAGACTCGGAACCCAAGGCTTGGGATCTCGACATGATGAACCGTCATCTCGGTTATTTCACAGATATTGGCGTGGGCACGCCCCCTCAATGGCTTTCCGTCCACATTGACACCGGCAGCTCTGATACCTGGCTGCCATCGGTCAGCGCCTGTAAGAACCAGAGACGCAAGGAGAAATGTCTAGGCAATGCCTGTGAGTGATGACGGTCGCAAACAGATGATCCGGGATGTCTTTTAACTCGATGCAGTCAGACCAAATCAGTCGACGACTGTGAAGAATCCAAAGTCCTCACAGGGATTATTTCTGATGAAATACCTAGACGGGACGACATCAAAAGGAGACTACATCAAGGACACCGTCCACATCGCGGGAGCCGTGATCAAAGACCAGCGCCTGGGCCTTGGTCACAGCACCTCCCTCCCGTACGGCGTCCTAGGCCTCGGATATCACCACCTAGTCGCTTTGTGGTACAAGATGGGGATGACCTACGACAATTTGCCACTCCTCATGTGGAAGCAGGGCCTTGTCAACACCGTAGCATACAGCATGTGGCTGGGAAAGATTGGTAAGACATTGGTGACTCCCATTTATCCCTGAATTTTTGTCGCCAGGTTTCGCTGACAATGACCTCGCAGGCTCCGCAAAGGGAAGTCTCATGTTCGGTGCCATCGACGGAAGCAAGTTCATCGGCAAGCTGAAGAGAATTCCTATTCTCAGGGACAAAATCCGAAAGCAGTATATCTATTTTACGGTCGATCTGACGAGCGTTACCGTTGTCAGCCCGACCGACGTGCTCCGCATCAACCGCGAAGATGATCCCATCAAGGTCTTCCTCGATTCCGGTTCCACCGTCAGCTACCTCCCGCAAGATGTCTCCGAGCGCATCTGGAACGAGGTCGGCGTCGTCTATTTCCGCAAGTACAATGCGCCCATGATCGAGTGCGAGAATACCAACTCGACCGGTGGAATTCGGTTCAAACTCGGCTCGGGCGAGGGTCAACTCATCACCGTCCCCATGTCCGAGTTGGTTCTGCTGCCGGGCCTGGTTCCCAAGGCCGAGGACCTGGTCGGCGAAGCTGGCGAGTGGCGCGGACGAAACCTGTGTCAATTCGGGATCCGGAACAGCAGCGCCAACGCCAACATTCTGGGAGACAGCTTCTTGCGTTCAGCTTATGTCGTTTACGATCTGGTTAATCACGAGGTCGGCATTGCCCAGGCGCGGATGGAGGCCACAGAGCCGGCTGAGGTGATTCCGTTCCCGACATACGGCGCACGCATCCCCGAACTGGAGCGGGGGTTGGATGATTGATTTTTCCCGGATCAAATGACGGAGATACATGGATGGCTTCATATTAAAGTCAAAGAGCAGGCTTGAGGGGAACATAAAACCATTGAACGTCGAAGCTGGCGACGTACACATGCCTTGCGAAGAAGTAACGGGCGACTCGACATCAATCACAAGACGCACCATGTGCCCGGCACTTCTAAAGACTAACCCCCGCGTTGGCACGGCATCTGAAGCCAGAGGAGGAAGAAGAGTCGCCTATCCAGAAGTGAGCCTTAGGTTGCAAGCTTGGAACTCACGGGAATACGTACGCTGGCAAGTACCATAACAGCAGGGGTCGCGGGCGCCACTGACGAGGGGAGGACACTCGGCTTGTCATTGAATCAGTCCTGGACCTTTACCCGTCTCAGATATTAGCTCTTACCTGTGATTCCGGCAGGAGTCGCGTGCGTGCACTCGACACATCTACCACCTGCGTGCACTCTGTCAGCAACGGCTTGTCGATATGCTTGGCGGGATACGAACCGTTGCATCGGATGGACTGACAGACGGAGTCGAGATTGCAGGCAGCTATTGGTATCACTGAGTTAGACCCGCATGTTTCAATATTGAAGGAATCCGGTGAGAGCCCGCACCATTCAGACCCAGCTTCTGCCCAGCGGCCAACGCCGTGAAACGGGCGATCATGGTGGTTGAGAACTTCATGATTGGTTGCTGCTGATGGAGTTCAAGGATGCTGTGACTGGATGTGGGGTGCGAAGGTGATGATGTTGAGCCAGATCACCTCAGGAATGCAACGGGTTCTCACTGCCCTCTTTATATCATTCTTTACTCGAGCCAACTAGACCGGAACACGCCGAGACCTTGATGGCAACCGAGCTCATGTCAGAGAAAAAGTTAATTAGATTGGATGAGGCCATGGTTCCCCAGATTTTTTGGCAGATGAACCCTTGATGCGACCAGCTTGGGGGCAGTGCGTTCTCCTCAACCTATGGTCCAAGCCTGGCGATATGCGAGAGTTGTAGTCGGCAGATGCTCACGGCTCGGCAGCGAAGCACTTATAACCGGCATTGGCCGGGGTTTCCATCACGCCGTCCAGGTCATCTCCGGCTTGAGCTACCAACCCCTGACGCAGTTGCCTAGCAAAAGCTAGGGTTCCCCATGGCGGTCTGCGCCAGAAAGTCGCAAATGGTCAAGCGTTGACTCGTATCCTCATGTCAGTGGGCTCGCCTCCAATACAGCTTGACTTTCCAAGCTTCCCAGCTCCGATAGCCTCAGTCTGCCATCACCACAGATTTGCGTCAAATGCTAACTGCCATCACCCCACGGATGCCTGGCGGGTAAGCTGGGTGATAGCTTCACTTTACAATCACCCGCTACACTAAGGTACCTAGGTAGTGTAGTCACCCGGTCGCGCGACGCCTGGGTAAGCGGGCAACCTCAGGGTGACCAGGGCCACTGTAGTCTCTACCTTAGTCTACCTAGCCTGCTCCGCCTAACTCGGACATTTTAACAATCCGACTTCCACGATACCTCTCGATTTTTGCATATTCAGTGTCCACCACACGCCAGGCAATTAGAATCTCCTCGATACCTTATCTACCGTTAGTAACACAGCTCCTTTGAATGAGAGAGACTGCCGCAAGTTATCTTCGTCATCAAGTCGCAAATCCTAGTTTCGTGTTAGTGATTGCCTTGTTCTTCATACGTGTAAACCCTGCTCCCACTACTACCTTAAGGTACTTACCTAGGTAAATGTATGTCCTTGCTGCTAGACAATAGCTCGGGAGATGAACACATATTTCATCCTCTCAGGCCTGAGATCAATATCTGAACCTGCGCGGCCACATTATTGAAGTCCTTGTCGTACTGGGCGTAGCGTTCGGTAAGCTGATAAAAGGCGTTCTGGAATCCGGGGCCCCCAGCATTGATTATGTCACGCGGGAGTGCGCTGTACGCGAATAGCAGTTTGACCGAGGGTACCCGCATGTCTTTCTGTGCGCTCTTAACCTGGTCGAGGAAGACCTGCAAGTCGCGAAGGTTGATATGGATGGATTGCTGGCGTTCGTCGAGATGGGCAGTGGTAATCTCAGTGTCTGCTACCGCTTCGGGCACTGCCGCCGAGATTGGGGCGGCAAACGCGCGTCCCGAGACGAGAAGAAGAGGAAGTATCGACGTAAGCTGCATCTCGAGAGGAATGGTTTTTGTAATGGGATGGGTGTGTATGTTGCTAATGATGAGTGCTTCTTCCTCACCCCAGAGCGGAGATCGTCTACTTATATATACCCTGAACAGGCACTCGCAGAAATGCGCTGTCCTAAAAACAGGGAAGGACACTAAATCGAAAGGAGGTCGAGCAGCCGAAGAGAATCCTTTGAACTGTCGAGTGCAATCCCGCCGAGGCCAGTGACAGTCAAGACGACGAGGGATTGGTGGTGTAGACCCCGGTTCAGCCATATGGGGGCCGTTGCTTTCCGCGTATATGTGGGAAGCAAGCTGCACAGCCGGCGGACACAGCCCGCACCGTCAGTCAGCTTACGGCGGGCGAACTGAATCTAAACCGGGGTGATTGGCGCCTGAATGATTGCTCTGTGAGTTTCGAGCTGCATCGTGGTTGCGCTTACAACAGGGTCAAAGGGTGGCCCTGAAAATTGGTGATGAAATGGGATAAGCGAGTGACCAAGGTGCATGATAGGGTTCTATGGGGCAATGAGGTTGGATTTCGGCGTCGAGTGCAGAATCGCCTGCCAGTACTGGTCACGAAGGGGCCCTCGCCGGCCCCCAACAGGACGTAGACGCCGTCGGTGGTCATGTGGATCGGACGGTCCTGGCAGGGCTCGCCGTCGATCACCGTGGCCCAGGAGGATGGACTTGATGATAGTGGGACTGCATGAACCCGACGTGCGTCTTGTTGAGTTCATTAAGGCATACCCCGCCACCCGCCATCAGGAGGTAATGTAGGAGGGAAGGATCATGTCCGTCACTGGGGACAGGCACCGCATGGTTTTGACGGCGTTGCTCGATCTCTTGAACGTGGTCGGATGTCTACCCCTGTTGAGTGTGGAAAGAATCTCAGGAGGCATGCCGACCTGGGACCTTGGTGGCCAGGTTCTGGAAACACTCTGTCCGTTGGTCGGCGCCTTGGCGACGAACATGAAATCCTCGCTGACGGTGGCGAACAAGAGAATTCAAGTCTTCGCACTGATGCTTCAGGAAGCCCTCGTGCTTGAGGGCTTTGAAAAGGTGGGCGATATGAACGATGGGCCACATTCCTCCCAGACGCTCGCGCCACGATGGCGGAAAAGCTCGCGGTTATAGAACATGAGCACGCCGCCCATAACGGGCGGATCAGGTCAGGAAAAGGTTCTTGTCTTCGGGCTCGACATGTTTTCCGTTGCCCCCGTTTCAATTGCATGAGAGCGCCTGGCTTTCTTGGTGCGATCAGAGAAGAGCCTGGATGCCTGGACGGGAAATCTCTACACGGTCTCGAACATCCTTAAATCAGACAAAAGCACCAAATGCAAACGAGTCTACCTCCCCGTGTCGTGCGTAACTGATTGTGATGGCTGGGCGGATCGCTTGTCGTCAGGCTGGACAGGACTTCGCTTGGTTATCTCCCGAGACTTCGTGAAGTCGAGGAGGAACGCGACCGCATTGCGCAACGGGAGAGGTTCATTCCTGCCCTGAATGCATTTGCTCGTGTAAATTATAGATATTCGCATTCAAAATCCATCACCTACAACGGCTCCGGTCACGCATACATATCAAAGCCTGCTGCTCCAAGTTGAACGTGCGGAGGAAGCTTGCGTCCGTTGCTGTGTTGTGCGGCGCAGTCTTCGTCGTTTGGACCGTGTACACGGCCCGATTTGCTGCGGCTGCCTTAGTAGACACGTTTCGCGGCCCCAGTCTTTGTAGTTGCAGGCTTTGGGAGTTGACCGCGTCGCTTGGGGGTAGATGCAGGAGTCACAGTCCTCAGGACGGATTCTCTGCCGCCTAACCTCGTAAAATACTCTTCGAGGTGCCCCTCGGTATGACTAGCGACGGCCTCCTCTGGCTCCCACGAACATTGGGCTGATCCAACCCAACAGAAGTGTCTTTTGGGTAGATTTTCGTCTACTTGTTCATGGTCGGTCAAGAATCGGTTAAGCGTTGACTCAGTGTTGAGGCTTAAAATCACGTCGCACTTTGGCACCCGAAAGCTCATGACCGAATCGTCAAGACTTAATCCCCGAAGAAGTTATTTGATGACATTGACAAATTCGAGTGGTATTCATGGCAGCTGTTGCCTTTCACAACAGATCTCCCGAGTAACGAATGAAGCCTGTGGTACCAATAGTCTTGTCTTTACGAACACTTGTTGGCTGTCGACCCATCATTGCCGCAGAACTTGATCCAATCCGGACTCATTAGCATGCTCAAGAAAGCCGTTCAAGCAGTAAGGGCCTCGAAGACCTCCTTGACCCAGTTGAACTCCTCCTCGTTCGCGTTGACGTAGCGGACGCAGTCAACGTCGCAGGTGACAGGGATGATGTCCGAGTCGGGGTCGGTGGGATTGCCGATGAACCACGAGATCAGAGGCATGCAGATGGACGGAATGGGTCTGACCTCGATGCCGTCATGCTCGTCACCCGTGGGTCCGGTGATCTCGACGGTAACGTCGGAGAAGTGGTCGAGGCAGTTGTCCCAGTCGTGCTGGTTGATGCCCTCAGGAGGCTCGGGACGGTCGCCCTGGCGCGGGGTAAGAATGTCGGCGCGCTTGGCCTGGACAAACGAAGGTTCGTCGCGGGCCGCCGGCCTACGGCCGCAGTTGGAGTCAACCGTACAGCCGAACGTGCCGATGGTGGTGACAGCCATGACACTGCCGGAGGTGATCTTGTGCTTGGCCGCGCCTTTGGCGACGCCGCCAGCAACTGCGGCGGCGGTCTTTCCGGCGATCTTGCCAACGATGGGAGCGTTGGTGCCCTGCATAGCAGTGAGGGCGGCAATGATGGGCACGGCAACGGCGGTGGTGAAGTGCATCTTGACAGAGGTAGCTGGGGAAGTTTGAAGTTTGTGGTTGTGTGCGAAGTCTGAAGGGTGTCCGAGAAGAAGATTTGGAGAAGAGGTCTTGATATTCCGAGCTTGATGAGGATGAGAATAGGATGAGAATCAACAAGAAGTTGGACATGAAGGCCCCCTTTATACCCGAGAAGATTACATCGCCATGCGCTTCCTGGTGAGACCGGTGAGCCTTGATGGACAGGTAAAGCTGCTTGGTCTCAATGTGTAGCAGTCTACACGCGGCAAGACTCTATCCAGAAGATCTCGATCGTCTTTCTCCAAGCCATCAGTCCACGCTTACTGACAGACTGCGAGTATGGGAACATGTAAGTAGCCAAGATTCCTCATCCTGCACAAAACTCTCGGCCAGCATGTACCATCCCCCAGATAGTCGTCTGGCTCTGACTACCTTATCTTCATCTTTTCTCGAGGAGTTCTTGAGACCTGGACAATGTCCCTCTTATCTCGCAAACCGAACTAAACTTACAGCCGCCAGGCAGGACACGTCTTGAAAGATGCCCCAGGATTTTGAGATCCATAGAGCACGAGGGAAAAGTGCAGATGCTGATGAGACTACCAGCGCTACACGATCCCATACATGGAGGAACGAAGCTGCATGAGAAAAACACTCTGGCGGTTTGGGTGCAGTCACGGTTTCTGGGCTTAGAAACGAAGGATCTGCCAAGGGCATGGCATCCCAGAAGGTTTGGAAAGTATTTATTGACGGCGAGCAACCAAGAATTGCATACTTCTGATTCATTGAAGAAGTGGGCGGATCTGCCGATCCGGTCCACGTTTCCCATTTCGGTTCTACTGTAGGATTTCACAATTAAGCCTAAGGAAAACTTTGGTTGCTCTTTATTCCACGTGAGCCGGGCGTAGGTATGTGTTCCTACCCAAGCTTGAGAGGTGTAAGTGGCGAGTCGAGTCCACTCTGGCTGCTACCCCTCGGTCTTGACTCCGTGCCTGTGACCTTGAGTTCCACATAATGCCTATGCGAATGACAGAGACGGGAAACTCCAAACTCTGAGGTTGGGACAGATTCGGAAGGTATGTCTTGGAGTGAGTTGCTCAGGGGGTGTGGGTAGACAGGAACCTGCAAATGGCTTCGTTCGGTAAGCCCACGAGGGTCGCCCAGCCTTGGCTGTCGCTCGAGGTTGCTTTAGGATTTCCACGCGCCATGAATGCAAGAACATGAGGCAGTGACCCCGCCTGGCGGCATCACAAATTTCCAGCCGTGGCCAGAGACTCGCCAGGGGCTCGATGCGATGGTAGCCCAAGGCTCAGCCGTCAGCGCCGAGAATCTGCATGCGACAGTGACGGACCGCGCAGACAACAGCTAGGTGGTTTTCCGAAAGCCGGAGACACGCTCGGGCTCGTGTAAGCGACACTGTAGACATGGGATCTTTTTTTCTACGCGAACGACCTGGCCTCCTTCCATGCTTCCTGTGCCGCCGGCTTCACGAATCGCGATTCATCTTCTTTCTATCAGCCTACACGGGTTCCTCAGCTATGCGCGGGTCTCTCGTGTCCGCGTTGCCAGGCTTCCAGGTTGCCTCGGCTCTCTACATGGCCTGGTGCCTCGCTCGCCTTGCCGTCAATACACCTTATCCGGCTATGGTGGTCTTGACTGAGAGCATGGTGCCGGCCTTTCACCCAGGAGACGTCATCTTTCTCTGGAATCGGACCGAGCTCATCCAAATCGGTGACATACCCGTCATTTGGTTCGAGGCGGATCCCCTACCGATGGTTCATCGGGCTTTGTCCATTGCCCATGGGTGAGTTCCCGACTTGGTTCATGTTGCTCATGAGACTACCGATCCTGGGCCTAAACACCCTGGCTGACGTATTGGCTCGTCTCGACTGCAGTGAGGAGGGGCATCAACTCATCCGGACGAAGGGGGACAACAACGATGTCGATGATGTTTCCTTATACCCCCCTGGCCAGAAATTCGTCTACAGGAGGCAGATCATTGGACTTGTCAGGGGCTACTTACCATTTGTTGGGCTCTTCACCATCCATGTGGGAAAAGTCCAATGGCTGAGAGAGATCATCCTTATGGGACTGCTAGCATCGATCATGTTGGGCAAGGGGAAGGCAAGGCCGGCCGGGATACGAGCACACCGAAGCGAACATTGAGAACCACGAGAGCAACGTAGTAAAGACCGCTAAGGTGCTACTAGAGACTCAGATTGTACAGACAAGAGGTAGAACTTGGGGTACAGCCACTTCGGCGATAACCAAAACAAGCAGAAGAATACCCACGTATAGCCGCAAACTCTTAGAAGTCGCATCAGTTTTGCACTCTCCAACATGCAGCGTGCTCTCGAGCCCCTGAGGATGGCCACAGCACATCCGCCGACAAATCGTTCAAATATGACAAGCACATAGTTTGCCATGAAGAACATGATGTCTTTCCCTGGTGCACCTTCTCCCTTCCGCAAGGCAACCAGTCCATGCGCGCAGCCGGAGACGAGAAACACACCCAGCGCGGCCAGCGCATCTCGGTTGGCCGACTTGCCCCGCAGGCCGAGCAGGCCGCACGCGCGGCAGGACCATTCCCACGCCGAGGGCGCCATGCACGAGTGCCAGAACCGGCCCCAGAACCGCCGAAGGGTATAGGCCTCTGTCAGGCTCCCGTACAGCGGCGGCCAGTCTTCGGGCTCATCGAGGCAGAGGACGCCGACGCCGACGATGGAGAGGATGGCGTGGCCTACCTCCAAAGAGGCATAATTGCCCCAGATCCACCAGAAGGTGGTACTCGTGCGGAGAGTCAGAGCGTGGGTGTCGTATAAGCTTGGATCGCCAATCGCCAGCCGGCGGAAAAGTGACTCCTGGCTCGGGGCGTAATGGTGGAGGAGGTTGCCCTCATCAATGGCGTTGAAGAGAGGTTGGAGCAGAAAAGTGTCGAGGACCAGGATCAAGAGCAACTTTCCCATGCGCCGAGATGCAAATCTCGCACGCTGCAGGCGAGATAGTGGGTTCCGAAAAGGGATAGTATTGTTGAAGCGCAGCGCCCGGGGGTTATTCCAGATGCGCCATGCGGCGGCAAGAGTTTGGCGCGTCGGCCGGGTGAAGACAGGGTGACATTCCGGCGAGGGCAGCTTCTGGTTCTCCTTTGGGCCGACTGCACTGTTTTGGAGCTCGCGTAGGACGGAATGCTGATGCACGCCAAGTACGAGCGGCGCAGCGAGCGTATAGAAGCAGGCGATAAGCCCGGTGACCGAGTCGAGGCCCGAAGGGCCCCAGGCCGTGCGATGACCGTCGATGGAAAGGACGGCCAAGAAAGCGAGGATGACCACCGGCGTGAGGAAGATGCGACGCTGCAGGCGTGGGGAGAAGTGCAGGGCGATGGTGGTTAGGCTGGTTGACGCGGCAAAGCAAAGTTGGGGAGTCGCTGCTCGCCAGGACAGGTTGGTCAGGAGGGCGGACATCTTGGGCACATCGGCCGATGGATTTGCTTTGCGTATGACCTGCCCAACTTAACCTGGAAATGATCGTAGGAACGGCATGTCTTATATCCCTGCCGACTGCGATGCGGCATGCCTCTTTCAGCCGCCCAAGATCAGCGTTGGAGGTGATTGATGTCTAAGTTCAAGTCCAAATTCCTACTGCAACCTCTCGGCGGAAAGCGACGGTCGAAATAGACTTCAATCTCCATACTGGTGTAGTCCGGAGATCCTCTTTTAGAGCCGGAGAAAAAGTTAGCGCCCGCGGGCATGTGGGTGGCGGGCTGGCGGATGACCGCCGGGAGAAAAGGCGGCTGGGCATCACGATGAACAGCGGCTTGCCAAGCATGGCAACGTCAGCCAAGAGGCAAGCACCATCCGGTACCATATTGTCTTCAAGCATGCCCAGGGGCTTCCAGGCGCACTGGCACGCCACGCTCACACCGGTCACCAAGGGCCGTTTTGCCCGCAGGTGCCAAGGTGCTTGGGGTCTCTTGGTGTTTTTGACCAAGGGACGGCAATGGTGCCTGTCTTTTGGTTCGGCTGCTGGGCATGACGTTTCGAAGTGTGACAAACTGTTGGTCGAGACGTCGCTGAGGTCATCCCGCCAGGGCGACACGAGTTAGAGGCCGGCTCTTGTTTGACCGTTTGTAGATGGGCGAGGATGGTCAAAAAAGCCAACATCGTCCTGGCTTATTCTGAACATCGAGAGCCAGCAGAAAATTCAGGCTCGCTTCAGAATTTGACGGTCTAATCTACCCCTACAATTACTCGTTCAACAAACACGAAGCTCACACCAAGAGTCATAGAGCGCAAACGACTGCTGCGCCATGGCTTCCCCCGACGCACCCAACGCTCCCAGGCCAGCTCACATCCACGGCAGCTCGGACACCTCGAACCCAGATCTCGAAGCAGGCCACATGAAAGCCCACAGGACGAGCTCCTACCGGCTCCCGCCCAAATGGGAGAAGTTCTGGGATAGATTTGGCCAGTTCATCTGGGTTCTCATCGTGGCTGCTGTCACCGCCGGCCTCATCATCGGCATTTGCAAAGCCGTGGGCGCAATCTGAAGCAGAGGCACTCATGCGGGGAGAGAAGGGCAGGTAAGTTGATGATTCCCATAGCGGCTCTCCCGCAGGCCGAATCTGAAAAGATGCTGAGGCTGACTGAGTCGCCAGTGATCGTTAGGGGGCCATTCAACTGATGATTTCATTCTGGAGTTCTGGTGTTGCAGCGTACATGTACTACTAGCATCTATCCACAAAAAAGGCCTTCACGACTTTAATTCTGCTTGAGGGCTGCTTGACGAGAGCTTTCACGAGGGATTGCCATCGGCTCTGGCAGCCCGTGCCTGCTCGTACTTCAGTCGCAGCCTCTGCCTCTCCGCCTCTGTCACCATCTTCTGGTCTCGCTCATCAAGCTCCCCCATATCAACCATGAGATCCATCTCCTGTTTCGCATATCCAATGGCCTTTTCCAAAAGTCCCCTACGTAAGAATGCGCACTTGAGCGCCTGCAAGACCTTGATCCCAGCCTCGGCCACACCCTCCTTGTCTGCCAGATGGAGCAGTCGGTGCGCGTTCCGTATGACGTTCAGAATGTGCCTCTCATCGGCCATAGTATTGATATCCTCCATGCCTTGCTGTAGGGCTCTGATGCGGTCATCAGATGCCCTGATCTCGTCGCGGGGGGCGGTGCATTTGGCGCAGGTACATTCGAAGCCCCAGTGTCGGATACGCTGGCGGCGCTCGTACCAAGGAAGGCCGGCGGCAAGGTCTGGACAGGGTCGAGTTGGAAATGTCAGCGCAATCACGGGGAATGGGAAGTGACGAAGAGAAAACGGCCGTACAGGTGATGGTGATCTCCTCGCCAGCGGCAATGTCGCGGGTGGCTGTGACCAGGGCCCCGAAGTTTCGCGGGGAAAACCGAGGACGCGCGCTGCTTGGATGTTAGGTCGCCATCATTGCGAGAGCCAAACCCTTCTGTTGAGGCTAGGATTTGAGAGCAGAGCGACGTTACTTGGGCGCGCAGTCGTGGTTCATGAGCTACTCGGCTTGCTGCGTCAGTCCATGCGTGGCGGCAGAGCAGACACCAAGTCGAATCATCGAGCATAGGTAAATCAAACGTACCGCAATCTCAGGAAACAGGCGGTAAAACGTCTCATTCCCGACGTCAAGGCTGAATGCATTGGTGGCAATGACATCCAGAACGATATCGTGCTCAGGATGCGATCGGGCGCCGTCGTACACCCTCTCCGGCTGCGCCAGACGATCAGTCGCAAGTCCCAGCAGCGCATCGCTGTCCTCCTTGTCCAAGGCGACGAGAACCCTCGAGTCGAGAATGAGCACTGCGTAGTCGCTAAGGATAGCTTCATTACGTTTGATGGCCCGGGTGGCAACCACACCGCGGCCTTTGCCGGGCAGTTCGACGACCTTGTAAGGGGGATCGGGGATGCGGCGCTGGTAGGCATCGCTGACGAAGCCAGCCATATGCGCGGCGTACCGAGGCTCTGCTACAATTGAGAGGCCGTGGGGACCGCTGGTAGCCGCGGTAAAGGCGCAGAAACGATTATCTGGACCATGCTTTGCCTCGATGCAGTGTTTTGGGTGCGTCCATGGGAAAATGGCGGAGGCGTTGATGTGGGAAGCGTCATCACCCGCTGGCACTGGACAGCGAAGGAACGCGTCTCTGACGAGAGGTGTGACGGATAGGTCGACAAGTACGCAAGAATTGTCAGGATGATTGAGGGGGTGAAGACCAGATGCGGGGAGGGCGAAGGTCCAGCTGCTGACGACTAGGCCAGCGAGGACGCGGAGGTGATGGACGGCCATTGGGACTAAGCTGTGGCTGGGAGTGGAAGTGCTTGAATTGGAAGGGACTGGACCTACGGATTCAAGCGAGGAAAGAGATGCCTGATATCGGTTATCGTGCTCCTTTTCCACGGACGACCAGGCATGGCTGCGGCGAGCCATCTCGGACGGGGGAGCAACCTCTTCGCAATTGTGTTGCAGCACCAACCTGGGATTTTGCTGTTCCAAGCCGCTAACGACACGCCCCGCGGTGGATGAGATGGCCAAGCTCAAGTTGAACTTTTGGAGCTCATGCAAGTCGCGCCTGAACGGGTGTCCATGCAGCCATGGTACCTACGCGATGACTGCTGGGCCTGCATGGCAAACCGTCTCCGACACTCCGGCCACTTTTCAAGGGGCTGCCAACATTGCACGGTCTTGATGCTAATCGTAGCGCAGGCGATTGGCTAAATGTTACATGCTGCTGAAGATATCAAGATCAGGACGTCGGTTCGCATGGGCCCTGCCTTGGTGATAGAAATCAAGCCGAATGGGGATGCAATTGTACTGCCAAGGTCTTGCCGTCGCCCGCAAACGGCGCCAGCTTCCAACCAGCCTCAGCTCACTGTGTTACCCCTGAGCCCCTAAAGCGGACCCGCAGGTCTACGACATGGCGCCCGGGGTACTGTACCTTACCTACATTAAGGTAGGTACCTGTAGGTACTACAGGTACCTTATGAATGGATGGGAATGTAAGGCAGACTTAAACACTGATCTGAAACTGCTTACCTAAGATGTCGCCTTCCGTGCTTTCGTGCCGCCATCTTGAGCACGGTCACCTGACTCTTCCAAAAGCCACATCAACACCGTCTCAGCCGCTTCTCTCCAGCGACATACTACCCCTCGTCCTCCGAGTCCAGTTGCTCAGATTTATCACGACCTACCATGGAGTCGTCAGCGCTGGCTGTCAGGAACTCCACCGAGATCTGGCTCGGCGATTTTAACAGCACGAGGCCGAGATCGTGTCGACCTGGCGGTCCCTCGACAAGGACAAACGGACCGAAGCGGTCAAGGCCGGTAGCGCCAATCGTGAGGTCCCGCGCCACCGAAACGACAAGAGGCTTGGCAATAGGTGCCTCTTCATCCCCGAGTGGAATCTACAAGACCTCACGGAGCCTGGCTCCGATTTCTTGCTGGACCTTCTTCGCCACCGTGCAACAACAAGTCTCGAGGAACAATACCTGGCCGGCGTTGGTGGAGGCCTGAGCGATTACGATATCATTCACGATGCGGTAGTTAACCACGGGGTCCGCCATTGGAATCGCTACCCCGACTCCTACAATCTGTTGATCGACGGTGTCGGATTCGCAAATGTCGGAATCGAATATGGCCTCCCTATTCGTCCCAAAAGCCCTCGAGAGGACAGCCTCCGAACGCTCGAGCCACTCATTGATCGAGCCCTCTGCATTCCCCAGGACCGGGGCGAATTGGTCCTCGAGAGGCAATCATATATCCTCGGGGGCCTCGTCATCATCATCGACAACATTATGGATCTCAACAATCCATCGCCACCGCCAGGGCCCAAGACGAAGAAGTCAAAGAACGCCCGTAAGGCCGCGGCGAAGACCTTCCCGAACGCCACGGTCCCCGCCCCCACAGAGGTTGACGTGAGCCTTTCGGATCTCGTCGACGCTGCGACTGATAGGGTAGAGGCCTATCTGGACTACGATCGCCTCATCCGTGCGAATTCGGGCGTGCTCGCACACGCTGTCAACATCACCTACTTCAGCCGGCCAGAGCTTATGCCAAACGAGAGTGGCCGGACGCTGCCTGCCTACACCGACAAGCATATACCGAGGGCATTTGTCGAAACGTTGCAATGCGCAGCCCGGGGAGCCGCTGTATGGCTCACCATCTCACGGCTTCTGTGCCTCGTCCAAGACTCCGTTGGCCAGCGCCGCGCGACCGCGGTGCAGCACGTCGCCAACGTTTGTCATGCCGAATACATCGGCGCTCAAGCGTCGCTCAGTCGCCAACTCTCCACCACAAACGCCTGCAACGGCCTTTTCAGAAGGACGGCAAGCCCGGGTAGGGATGGCAACTACAGGCTGGTGCAGCTCAAGAAGGCGGAGGAGAAGGCCAAGGAGAACCCCACCTTGCGCTCTCTTCTGCGTCTCTGCAAATCCGGCACGTCGTGGGCCGAAGCTGCCAAGTGCATCAAGACACTGGATGACTTGTACCGCAACCAGCCCGCCCAGCGCGATGAGCTGGGCGATGAAGTCGCTGACGCCCTGTCTGATGTGGCCGAGATTTTTTGGCTCACCCAGTCCCTATCCAAAACCGTCTCGCTACCCGCCTTTACTCGTCACAGGTGCCAGGAAGTCATTACTGCGATCGAGGCAGTCGACCTGGAGCTCGATGGCGCCAAAGACTCGCTGCGTCTCGCCGAGTTCACCGTGCCAAGGGAAAAGATTGCAAGGCCGGAGTCGGCGGCTGGCGCCCTACGTCGCCTAGATAAGGATCTGGGACAGGCATGGCAAGGGGGGATCGCCTCCCGATACTCGACGGCCACCTCCCGCTGCGTGGACGAACTTGAGGCCATCCCAGACGACATGCCAACTGGAACTTCTGTGGTCACGGCGGATGCCAAGGTGTCCCGGAAAGGAAGTGATGAGGATGAGTCCACAACGCCTCAACCAGAGAAGCACCCAAAGATCAAGACTCGACCTGCTCAACCGCCCTCGACGACCCAGACGGAGATGAGGAGGGATGATGAGGATATTGTGATGAAGGACAAAGCGAGCGCCGAAATGTTGGTGACAACAAACACGATGGGCACAATGACGGCGCTGTTCTCGCGGTCCCAGTCCCTTGGCGCTCTCCCATAGACGAGATTCGAGTCGGCAATGGCCGATCTCGGCTTCAGCATCTTGCCCAGGGGTGGCTCGGTCTACACGTACACGCCGCCGTCGAGCTTCTCCAAGGCAGGGCAGACTACCATCCACCGACCGCACGGCGCAAAGTTGGAGAGATACAGACTGCAGCGGCTTGCACACCGCTTGCGAACCAGGTATGGCTGGACGACCCAGTCTTTCAAGGTTAGGGGGACGGCGTAAGATTGTCCGTCCTGCAGCAGTGTCCTGCTCTACCTGGCGATCAGAACCACGCAGTCAACCAGATGGATGAAACAAGGAACCGGTTAGTGTTTATGATCTTAGCTTCAAAAGTTTCTGTCAATTCAAGTTTACCACCTTGCTACTTCCATGGGCACTGGATTTCCACTCATTGAGATCCTACGACATGAGATTGGGCCGCGTCAATCTGACATGGATCCATCTCCACTCACGTGGTTGCTTCAATGTCGCCAATGCCCCATACGGACTGTCCAAGGTCTCTGGTTATTCGCCTCCTCTTTTCCCTTTGTCGCGGACTTCGCCATTTCATCTTCTGCACGGTTCCTAGCGCCAGGTCCTTGAGATGGAAACAGATATGGAAGATCCGTCTTTCTCTCCAGACTCCGATCGAACCGACGAGCCGGGTGGACAGGTGCGGGGTTGGGCTACCGACGAGGCCATGGCTTTGCTGGATGAGTTGGATGCGTGGTACGACGACTTCCGCAGCGACGAGACCTCACGTCGCGCCAGCCTGGCATACTTCCTCTCCCCCGCATGGGAGCAGCTTCGAATGACCGGATGGGAGGCATACGATGCACTGGCCGAACGACAAGACGCCATGGAAGCGCCAAGACTGGATTGGCAAGATGACGAGGAGGCCGACCGCGAGCACTGCGAGATCCAGAGGGCTCGCTGGTTCAAGCCCATGGAGCCACACCTCTTCTTCATGTGTCCTCTCTGGGTTCACTTGAAGAAATACCAAGGTCTTCTCGACAGCGAACGCCGCCCGACGATTCACGGATGGGACTCAATGCTCAACGACTGGGATCAGGTTCAACAGCTCGCGCGACACGATGCGGCATTTTCCACGTCGCTCTCCCCAACACACCGGCGCTCACTTGCCTTGCTCACCTCTTGGTGGGATTCAGCGTACTGCGACCCAGAACTCTTGCAAGCAACCGTCGAATTCCTCGAAAAAGTCAGAGCCGAGGAGACATTTGTCGACCCCGCACAGGAGGAAGACATGCTGGCCTGCGGCCCGGAAACGCAGACCGACACCTCGCTTTACCACGCGCAACTGTTCCAGCTGTTCCTTTTCGAATTCCATCCACAATGCTGGGAGCCGTTTCTCTGCGGAGAAGGCCTTTTCCGTCTGGAGAATGCCCGCTACCTGGCTGCTCGCATGACAGCCCGACAGAAGCTCGCACATGCCGTGCTGCATCCAGGCCAACCATCATCGGAGCCATACCCCCCCGTGGTCATCAGCGATACGGGACATCCGGGCATGTCAGAAGCTCAGTTCAATCGGAGGCCGTATTATCTGTGGGATGTGGAGGCCGGCCAGACTGTTCAGGTGGCAGAGCTACCAGAGTGTCCCGATTACACCTGCATCAGCCACACATGGGGCCGATGGCGAACTCGAACAGATGCTGTTATTCCTGGTGTTCCTTGGCCCGTCCCCGAGAACACGCGATACGACGTGCGAGACGTGCCACGACAGCTCCGTTGCCTCAACATCCGATACGTCTGGCTGGATTTGTTCTGTATCCCTCAGAGCAAGACCAGCGAGAGAGCCAAGCTCGAGATTGCCAACCAGGCATCCATCTTCAAGCGTTCGAGTCAGTGTATTGCCTGGATCAACGATGTGGACGATTGGGACGGCGTTCTCCGCGCCCTGGACTGGCTGAGTCTGCAAGGGCTGCGCATCGCCAGCACCCGCCATTCCGAAGCCATCTCGGAACTGATGCCAGCTGCAACAGCTGCAGCAGAAGCAACGCGAGCCATGCTATACAGGCACCCCGAGCTCTCCTTCTGGTTCTCATCCTTGTGGACGCTCCAAGAGGCCATTCTATGCCCGAATACGGAACTTTGGACCCGCGGCTGGACGAGATTGGAGGATCGTCGCGGCTCACCTATCACCCTTCAGGCGCTCATGGTCATCATCTCAGAAACAGCGAGATACATACGCTTGGAGGAACCACCAGTCTCCTATGCATACCCCGATACCTTTGTCAAGGCGGTCGCCAATCATCCCAGCATGAGCGCTAACGAAACAGATCCTCTGTTCAAGACACTGCCTACTGCCGTCAGGGACATTCTCCAGTTCTGGTTGAAAGCCGCCATCGAAATTGCGGTGACGATGGGACCACCCGTTGACATCTTCATGAACGCCGATAAGCGTACTTGCACGTCCAGTCGAGCGCCTGCCATCATGTCCGCTCTCGGGATCACAGACTGGTATCTCGAGGCCGAGCTCCGTCACCCTCCGGCCCCGCAACGCCTCGTATTTGGAAAGTACCCTGTCGCATTCCTGCAAGAGGCGGCTGCAAAGCTTGGTGCCATCTTCTACTTCCATACTTCAAGCAGTCTGTCGCGGGTGGGTGGGCGGCAGCGCCAGATGCGCAGCTTGCAGCGCTTCGCTCCTGCTGCGGGCAAAGTCGAGAATAAGCGCAAGAGATCAGGGAACTCATCTGGGGACTTGCTGCCAGTATCACAAATTCGTGGACAGGTAAACGGTCTCTTGCCGTCGTTCGAGCAAAGTTTCATCGACAGGGAGGACCATTCCTCTGTTGCGACGTGGACAATCAACGAGAATGGAAGTGTGACGCTGCCAGAGGTGGGCATCGTCGCGAGCAGTAGCAGCGAGACTGCCTCTTCGGTCAAGATCGCTGGGCAGATTCGCTACATCATGGATGAAGTGAACGTCTATGGCAGGTTCGTCAGGCAGATTGCCAAGACGCTTGATCTGCAGCAGTCGCTCCAGGACTTGCGCCAGGGGGCACGAGAGATTCACGCTGTGGCGCTCTTTCGGGACCTCAGTATCGTGCGGGGGGTTCTGCTGGAGCTCTGCGATGTGTCGTATGATGTGCTTGGGAGGCACTGTTTCAAGAAGATTGGCGAGTTTCGGGCAGTAGAGACAGCACTACCACCGGCGACGAAGGTGGACTGGACCGTCCTATAGGTAATAATAATTCTTGCCTTGCCTTTAAGAATAGACATCTTGGTATCTCTCAAACCACTTTGAAGCAACGAAAACGCTGCGGCTGCCTAGCAAGAAGGAAAAGCCCCAAACCAACTCGCTGCGAGAATAAAGAGACTGGGCCACAAGACTACAACCCCCTTTTACGGTATCCCTTTGCCTCTCTATCCGACTTTGGCACTATCGAGAGAGAGATCAGCTTGTTGCTTAAGGTTTGGGGATCGCCAAGATTCCAGGACATACAGTTCGGGACGGACGCAGGAGTGGTTACGAGAAGAACGTACTCCCCATCAAGTTGCCTCATGTCGCGAACGACGACGGTGGTTTGACCAATCTCGTTGACGACTTGCTGGGAGACATCCCCAGTCACCGTGAACTGGCCTTGTGATCCCAACGGCCGCTTGGCTGTCGCAAGCATGGTAGATGGCAATGCCCCTTGCGGCCTCAATGCCAGAAGCATGTTCATGTTCACTGCGGTGTGTTAGAATGTAGCCTCTCTAGAAAGTTCCGAGCAGTACTTACCAGGTATCCGCATTGACGCTGAAATCATGGCTGTCGGGTTGGTAGTGTTCACGACCCAGGCAAATGAGTTCAGTGACTGAGTTCCAGGAGGGAGTGAAGCTGGGTCAATGCCATTCCGGATATCGACATTCATCCTCATATTAGCGGCTGCGACGTACGAGAACCAGAGCCCGTCGATGAACTCGGCCTCCTGTCGGCCGCCAGCTGTCATATTGACGGTTCTTGTCTCGCCCTGGCCGTACTGAACAAAGACATTTGCTGGGTCAACATTGAGTCGGCCAAGAAGCATGTACTCTCCTTCAATACTGGTCATCTTGATGATGCGAGTGACATTCTCGCTGCGGTGGACGTTGCGGGTCGTTTCGTCAACCACCCAGCTCTGCTTGTCGTCTGCCAGCCGTCCGACGTACGTGTTGGACTCTTGAACGCCCGTTTGAGCAAGGCTTTGAGGATTGTAGGGTACCTCTATCTTTGCGATGAGGTCGTTCGCGGGCTCGTTCATCTTGATGATGTAGGAGTAGCTTTGAAGGGCGACGAAGGACTCGCCGCTTGAACCGGTCACAAAGCGGCCCGGCAGGGGTGTGGGGTTTTGTGTCACGACCACGGATCGGTTTCTTGGGGAGAACAGGTCGAGGGCCAAGCCGTCGACGAAGTCTTGGTCAAATCGTTCCATCTGTCGGGAAGGCCATGTTAGCCATGTTGACCATCATAAGCGGCGGCCTCCAGGAATCATACCGCCCCCGCGACGGGGATGACTTGTCCAAAAGTTGCCTTGGGAGGATCCTCTTGGGCAAGTCCGAGAATCCCGAAAGACGCGAACAGAATGACTCCCAGAGAAGGCATTAGAGAAGGCGAGAGAAGAATCATTTTCGTGTCAGCGATGTTGTGCCGAGGTTCAGTCTGTGGTTGATCATTACCAGGTTGTCAGGCATCTTCGTCCGTTTGGCGAGTCGCATCTTCATGTACATGTGAGAGTTCAGGCAACACTCGACATATTGGCCAACATCTGGTCCAATGACCATGTCTTGCGAATGCGACGCGAGTTCGATGCCTTG
Organism: Plectosphaerella cucumerina; assembly: GCA_020746995.1. Classification (NCBI taxonomy): domain Eukaryota; kingdom Fungi; phylum Ascomycota; class Sordariomycetes; order Glomerellales; family Plectosphaerellaceae; genus Plectosphaerella; species Plectosphaerella cucumerina. The sequence continues at coordinate 1,986,678 of JAGPXD010000005.1, read as the reverse complement.
TGACTGGAGGACGCTTCGTCGAGGGCCTTATTCGCGTCGTTCCCCAAACACGCCACGATGGTTCAAGCACAGGCGCTGTTTCCGGATGACGGGTTCACCACATTCAGGTGGTTTTGATCCGTGCCCCTGGCTGACTCGCTGACGGGAGTGTTTCCACTACAGTCCCAGGACGGCCCGGGCGAGCCCCTCAATCCCCGGCTTGGCAACGGGCCGGACGGCGGAGAGGATGCCCGGTGCGGGGTGAAAGGCTATCCACTCGCCGAATACTATTTATGGATCTTGTCAATCGCCGGTTCGATTCCATGCCGGCCTGCCGTCCTGCTTAGCCCGAAACTTGGGGTAAACCGCAGAGGCATACGCGTCAACCTTCCTCACGATGGTGGCTGGCGGCTCACCCACCAGATGAAGAGTCCCCTGGTGCTGTTGGGTGAACATGACTACCGTGCCACGGTAATACGGCATATCGCGGAACACTCCCAGTGTGCCTGTGCTAGAGGGAAGTCATGAACGAGAATTCTGGTGTATCATTGGTCTAGTCTTACGGCTTCTCTATCAACCCATTCACCTGCTGTCTCCGTCTTCCGGTGAGCACCAACAAGGCCAGTGCTGCAAGAGACAAGCCCGCTGCGCCAGGGTCTGTTAGCAAATCGTAGTCGCTCGAGTGCCGCTTGGGAGATTTCGGGCATTACTTGCCCATGGCGCCAGTGACTGAGATGAACAGCACACCCTTTACCGGCAGGATACCCAGATGGTCGGATTCGAGACCCTTGTTTTGCTGTTCTTGCCCAGGAGCCACTATTGGCAATGGGTTGATGGCGGTGATCTGGGCCGTTGAGGAAGAGATCGTGTTTGTTGGCGGCACAACAGGGGCGACAACAGTCACGAAAACCGTAGGCGAGGGTGGAGGTGGCGGTAGGGTCTGAATTATCGTTTTCGTGACCTCGGTCGGCGTGGGCTTTGTTGTGGCGATGGGCACCGATGTTGCTGTGGATGAAGTCGCTGATGATGAAGTCGTTCTGCTGGAAATGGTCGTGGGAGCCACGATGCGGGGACTCGGAGTGGTCTGGGATGCCTGCTTGAGGACCGGAGAGAGCGGCGTGACTAGGACTCCTTGTCGCCTTTCAAGGGTGGCATTTGCAACTTTGAGCTCAGTTTGGATTGGGGCCGGCGGCCTTCTTCGCCGCCGTGTTGATAGCCCTGGCATACTGAGTTGAAGATGCGAGTCCTTCAAAATGGAAAAATGCTTGTTCACATTCGAAGGTAAATGTCATGATTGAAATGATCTCAGATGGAGAATGAAGACGGCCTCCAGTAGCCTTGCACGGATGTCCGTGTCGGAATGGAGGTATCAAAACCCTCCCCCAACTTTACCACGTCAAGAGTGTGAAACATGATTGTATCTTTAGCGTCAGACACCAATCAATCGTTATCGAAGTAACAGGTAGGGCTCGGTTGTCTGGACCTGGCCGAGTCAAAGGACGGGAACACACGGCGATCAGGAAACGTCACGGAGGTCGTCTGGTGCCATCTAACCGTGTTTCACCAGCCTGCCGACAAGGCCGCGTCATGTACTACCGGGCCGCGAAGCCATCAAAATTGTCGGACTAGTCCCCGACGACCATTTTGGATAGGCAGCAAAAGATGCAGTCTGTCGCCCGCTTCAACGAAAGACAAGCTGAGCTGGTGTCACGCCGTGCTCACCATCAGCTCCTCCACTCTGCACCCTGCAACTCTTCACCCTCGATGGAGAACCGCAAATCTTTTGTTCCCCGGGCAGTTGCCGCCGCCTCTCGTCGTTTTACGACGATGGAGGGCTGGCGAGAAGTGCAAAGCAACGTCTACAAGGCCGCAGGCGCTGGCCTCCGCATCATCACCGTCGACCCTGAGTTCGACCCAGACCAACACCACGAGGATGCCTCCCTTCAAACACGATCGTCAACCAGAACTTCAAAGAATGATGCAAATCTAATCTTGAAGACCACTGACGAGCCTACGTTGCGTGCGCTGGAGGCATCGGAAGCGAGAACGACTTGGAGGACATCCAATCCCTTTGACGACATCAATACTGTCACACCCCACATTCACACGCCCCAAGACCCCTTCCAGGACAGCTTTACCATTGAACAAGACCCTATCAGTGCCCCTGTCGAAGCTGAGCAAGAGTATCACATATTCAATCGACGCCAGAAGTGGCTCGTTATCCTCATCATCGGCGGTGCAGGATTGTTCTCGGGGCTTTCGTCGAACATCTACTTCCCTGCCCTGCAAGCAATTGCAAACGTAAGTTTGATCACTTTCAGTTTCGTCACAAGTCTAACCCTGTGATGATACAGGACCTCAAAGTCAGCCTTGGGACTGTCTCCCTGACTATCACATCATACCTCATCATACAAGGCATTACCCCTATTTTCTGGGGCACGCTCTCCGATACACTGGGCCGACGGCCGATCTACCTCGCCTCTTTCACCGTCTACATAATAGCGAACATTGGCCTCAGCTTCTCTCCCAACTTTGCCGCCCTTTTCATCCTGCGGGGACTGCAATCTGCAGGGAGCGCCTCAACTGTGAGCATGGGTAGGTCGAGAAGATAACCTGCTTTCGGGACCCACGTTGACCATTATACTCGTCTATTTGTAGGGAACGGAGTCATTCAGGATATCTCACCTCTCGCAGAAAGAGCTGCATTCATCAGCTTCTACCAAGCCAGTGAGTTCATCTTGCGAGGGAACCTTGACATTCATGGCACTGACGCCTCACAGTCCGCAACTTCAGCATCGCGATCGGTCCAGTTCTCGGTGGCCTGCTGTCCAACTTCTTCGGCTTCAGATCCATCTTCATTTTCCTACTTGTTCTGTCATCGGTCGCCATCATGATGATCCTGTTTTTCCTCCCCGAAACACTACGAAGCATTGCTGGGAATGGATCTTTGCGTCTTCGTGGCATCTACAGCCCGCTGATTTACAAAATCACCAAAGAGCCAAAGTATTGGGTGGAACCCGAGGAAGCTATCGTGCGCCCAAAGCTGACGGCTGCATCCTTCGTTGAGCCCTTCAAGCTGCTCGCGCAGAGGGACATATTTGCTAGCCTGTTGTTCGGCGGCGTGGTATATGCGATATGGAGCATGGTGACTGCCAGTACGACTGGGTTGTTCAAGGCACGTTTCGGCCTTAATGATCTTCTCATTGGTCTCGCTTTTCTGCCCAATGGTATGTTTGGCCTCCCATTTCCCACTCCTCGATGCATCGACGAAGCAGCTGGCAAATTCGAAGGAGCTTCGCTGATGTTGGTCTTTCAGGCTTCGGCACAATCGTCGGTTCTGCCATCATTGGCAAGCTGATGACACGGGACTTCCGTGCAACGGAGGCGGCCTACAAGGCAGCAAGAAACATGCCAGGCACCTCCAAGATCTCAGCAAAGAAGGTGCCGAACGACTTCCCCATTGAAAAGGCGCGCCTGAAGAACCTTCCTTGGGTTTCCGCCGTATTCATCGGCAGTACCGCGGCTTATGGCTTCTCTCTCGCATCACCACAACTTACCTCACTTCCCGGCTGGATCGCCATACCGCTCATCTTGCAGTTCCTAATTGCAGCGGCCAGCAACGCCATATTTGCGCTCAACCAGACCCTCGTGTCCGACTTGTGTCCTGGCCGAGGCGCAAGTAGCACGGCAATCAACAACCTGGTCAGGTGTGGGGTGGGCGCCATTGGTGTCGCCCTGATCGAGGGAATGCTGGTCATTCTGGGACCTGGCCCAACGTTTCTCGGGTTGGCTTTGATAACTGTTATTTTCTCTCCGCTATCAACGGTGAACTGGTACTGGGGGGTGGAGTTGAGGTCTCGCAGGGCCAATAGGCAAGCGAGGTTGGAAGAGGAGAAGAAGAAGAAGATGGGAGCCGGACTTGTGTAAGCATGGGCTGGACGACGGTAGGCTTGCAAACCGCATAGGGCCAAAAAGGGAGTCTGGTAGTAAAGAAAGAAGTTCCGTCGGATCATCGGTTGCATGTCTGTCAGTGTGTGTGATAGGCAGAATTCCTCGAGCCGGATATTCTACCCGTCGGGAACTTAACGGGAGAACAATTATTCAGTCTGCATCCTGCGCGGGGAACCTGGGGTATTGTGACCACTTCGATCGGCACTCAACATGCAGCCATGCAGCGGAAATCCGGCCGGCAAGGGGCGTCTCGGCCTCTTCTTCCCCGAAGGCAAAGAACGCGGGGTCCGGGGTCGTCATCTGCACTGTCGACATTCTGAGGCACTATAAGTACATGTATCTACGCAGCCTGCATAAAGTAGTCCAGCGGTGGCCAAGGGTGACATCGCCCCTGTCTTGATTCGAACCATGCTTGTCTCTCAGCTTTTCCGCCTGGTGGCCCTCTCCCTCGGTGCCGTGGGCGTCACAGGTTGCGCGACAGATGAAGACTGCAGCCTCAATGGCGTCTGTGTCAGGCCCTGCAAGCTGCCGTCTGAAGCCGCAGTAGGCACCAAGGTCTGCAAATGCGACCCCGGCTGGATCGGTAGCGACTGTGGACGACTGGACCTGGCCCCCGCCACTCGGTTCTCAGGGTACAACTACAGCGCCCCGACGCCGCTGGTCGAGGGAAACTTCAACAACTACACCAACGCGTCATGGGGCGGGACCATCGTCCAAGACCGCACCAACGCCTCCGTCTTCCATCTTTTCACCGTACAGTTCACCCACGGCTGCGGACTTTCCGGCTGGCGGCCGCATTCCTACATCATTCGGGCCGAGTCACACGTCGGCCCCCAGGGCCCCTACCACTATGCCGACGCGGTCTCGAAGAACTTCAGGCACAATCCGCACGTCATCTACAGCCCCGGCGATGACAAGTATCTGATGTACGCCATCGGAACCGACTACGACAAAGTCTATGACCGGTGCGAATCAATCTCCTACACGCGATGGCCCAACAACATTTCCGTGTCGGCGGCCGACGACGTCCGTGGACCGTGGACACCGTTCAAGATGATCGTCGACAGTGACCGGCCCGCGGGCATCCACGCCACGAACCCATCTGCATTCCCGCTCTGGACTCCGGAGAACCCGACGAGGGAAATGGCGCTTCTCATCAAGGACTATCCCATCTTCACAGCTGATACGTGGGACGGCAAGTACGAGCTCCAATACCAGGCGACGTGGAATGTGTCGGAGCGCGAGAACCCTCAGTGGACAGAGGATCCGTACATTTGGCGCGATAAGCGCGGCAACTGGCACTCGCTCAACCACTGGATGATCGACTACGTCGAGCACGATGGCCGGCGGTGGCCCAGAGTCGGCTCGCATCTTTTCGCCCACGAGTTGACTGGACCATGGACCTTCAAGCTACAGGAAGCCTACAGCTCCAATGTCACCTTCACCGACGGGTCGTACTCGGTCCTGCAGCGCCGGGAGAGGCCCAAGCTGTTTTTCAGCGACGATGGGGAGATGACCCCGCTGTACCTGATCTCCGGGGTGCAAGACATGGGGCAATCACGGGCCTCCTACACGCTGGTGCAGCCGATCGGTACCAAGTGGGAAGAGTTTGAGAAGGACCTGGGCTTTGGAAGGGCGTCCAAGGGGGATTAAAGCCGGGAAATGGTCCAAATCTTGGTATGGACAGCAACAATTGTACATGTCGATTCGATGTTGGAGACATTCGACGCTGTCTGCCCTGTGAATACGGATCTGTAGGGTTACTCGTATCCAAACTACTGGCCCAAACATCCACACCGACCCCTAGTTTAGGTAGTCGTACAGACCACGACAGGGGCTGTTCCGCTAGCCAAGAGTCGTATTCAGGCAGCCAGCGTCTGCCTGCCAGTTCGTGCGACGGCCCCTGTCCAGCGCAGTCTCGCCCAAGTATTGTAGCAGTCGTTAAGTATAAAGCCGCTCCGTACTAGATCTTCCATTATGTACATCCAAACCACTCTTCACGACAAATGCATCGAACTACATCCAGAGAAATTGCCAGCATGATGACTTTCAACATTGACAACTTCGTTGACGGGGAGACTGTCCATCAGGTATGTGCTTGGAGCTGACCGGGGCCTCAATACCACCAACTAACCCTGACCCGCAGCGTTGCGTGATCATCAAAGGCACCTTCACCACCAAGGATGACAGCGCCGATGCCTTCGCCACGGTCTGCATGACCGATGCATCTGATGAAAGCACCTTTCCTGTCCAATCGTGGCCCATTGCGGACGGCTTGATCAAGATCATCGTTCTTCTGTCCCCCGGGCTCAACAACATCACCATCGAGCGCAACCATGGCGAGGAGCGTGCTCAGTGGACCTTGGGCCTCACCTACATCCCCCTTTTGCAGAGCCCGCCTCTCCATCTCGCCGTCATGGTGGCCAAGGACTCGCCACTTCTGATCGACTGTCCCCCAGGAAAATACGGTTCCATCTCGACCGGCCACTCGTCCATCGACGCCGCCATTGCAAAGTTTCGCATGACTGCCTACATGTGGCAGGCTCTCACCGCCGAGGACATGCGCATGAAGGGGCTCGGCCGGCGATCGTTCCGCTTCGAAGAGGAATGGGCTGCCGACACGACGAGCCGCGACTTCCTCCAGGGCACACATGAGTCGGCCCTCTTCGAGACCGGTGCCATGCGATCGACCGCCAAGATCCACATCCTCAGGAGCAACAGGACCGTCGCTGAGATACGCGATGCGGATGTTGCGCAGCAGAACCCCCGCGCTCGGCACAAGGAACGGCTGTTTGACTGGTTCCTCGAGGCCATCGAGGAGTCTGGGTCTCCGCTTGAGTCATCTGGCCGTCCCATCGTAGCCGGTCTGATTCTTGACTCTCACTTCTCCTCCCCGAAGGACATGATCCTGGGTCATGCCGCCCTCGGCTGTCACCAGCCCAGCGGGGTATCTCTCGGGATGATGGGCAGTCATCTCACCTACGCCTGGCCCCGATTCCTGGAAGAGGTCTCCAGCTGTCTCCTCGACACCAAAGTCCCAGGCAAGACGGTGGGAAACGACAACGGAGAATGCGGCACTTTCTGGGAAGCCTGCGCCGTTGGCCAGGGCGCGTTCCTCCACGAAGTCGGTCACGCTTTCGGCGCCCCTCACACCACCGGCATCATGGCTCGGGGCTATTCTCGTCATTGGCCTCGCAACTTCATGGTCCGCACGGCGTACTGCTCCGGGCTTGACCAGGATGGATTCGTTGTGGTCGACGGCCAGACCGAGAACACCGCAAGATGGGACATGGGTGACGCGCTCTCTTTCCGCCTTCTGCCTCATTTCTGGCTGCCGGGCGATCGCCGCCTCGGTGCCGCCACCCGCCGCGCCGCTCCGGTTCTATCCATGAATGACACGGGCACCGAGTTGGAGTTGTGCATATCGTGCAAGGCGGGCATCATCCAAGTCGAGTGGAACGACAAAGAAGATCCGACCCCTTCTCTTTCCACACCCCAAGTCCAAGTCACATATGGAGCTTCCGTTCTCGAGTCGCGCTTCGATCCAGCAACGCCTCTGAAGCTCAAGGTCCTGGGCTTGAACGGAAAGAGCAGAGTGGTCGCCAACGCATGGCGTCTGCTGTCGACTGCAAGCTCCATCCGCATCCCGGGGACGCAGACCCGCTTGCGCAAGAGGTCGGTCATGTCCAAAGCGCTGGAGAGCGGAGAGGATGACGAACTGGACAAGTTCTGGGATTGGACTACGCTTCTGACTCGCCGAGAGAAGGGCGGCGATATTCAGCATGCCGTCAAGGTAGACGTACGCACTGGCTGCATCTTAGACGGTGCCTACGTTTACTTCTCCGATGGAGATAGAGTCAACTGCGGGCCACGGTTGTCCAGGTGGAACGGGGCGCCGCACACTTTCGGCGGACACGCGGCCGAGGCCATCTCCATTCCTCCTGGCCAGGAGATCATCAAGGTCGAGGTCAGCAGGGAAGAGGACCTCTTGAGAGGCCTGAGGGTGCACCTTGCCAACGGTACAGCTGGCGGAGCTTTGTCGGGAGGCGGAGACTCCCCGGAGACGCTGAGCCTGGGTAAGCAGCTACTCGTCGCATCATGAGTTGACGTATCAAACTAACCGGCTTCCAGAACCACAGGATGGTGAGCGCATCGTGGGCTTCTTCGGAAAGAGTTGGTGGGGTCCCAACTTCAGCGGCCTGGCCGAATTTGGCATCATCACAGCGCCGAAGGACTTTGCGCTCCCTGACGTTGTCTACGACATGGAAGAACTTAAGAACACCGATGGCGGACAAGATGTAAGCACCCGGGCAACAATGCATCGTAACTCGACTGACTGTTGAACAGCTCAACAAGTGCGGGGTTGTCTGCGAGGACGAGGACGAGGATGAGGACAAGGAGCCCGACACGGACGATGAATGATGGCCGAGAAATTCCTAGTTGGTGGTGGGAGGACCCTTTGATGTCAAATTCCCCAGGCAACCGATACACATGCGGCCTACAACGTTCACATTCACACATTTAGAAATAGTTTGAACGTTCCTCTTTTGATTCGTTCATCTCGTTGGCCCCGGCAAAGGCTCTGCGTCTCTGACCTGTGCCGTCGGCTGTGACTGTGATCGCGGGTGAACCCGTTTGCCCGACGGCCTCCCTCTTGACCTTCTGATCGTGGTCTCCTCCCTCCTGGGTAGACTCATTCTCCCCTGGTACACCCGTGTCATCCGCCTTTGACTCTGCTCGCGAGCCAAGAACCACTCTTGACCAGAATCTGCCTCCTGAATGATTGTCCGCAACGGACGCGAGTTTTCCGTGGGAGAGGGCAGGTCTGAAAACCAGTCGTTCGGATTTGGAGCCTGCGGATCGGTGAGAGTGTGCCGAGGTATGTCTGGCTGCGGGGTGGTTGCCGTCTGCTCAGACCCCGACTTTTTCTCGTGTGCTACGGGATGAGGAGGTGGCGATAAAGGTGTTATTGATTGCCGAAATGCCGATGTCTGTACTGGTGGAGATGTCCGCATGCACATGGAGACATGATAATGGGGTCTCTGTGGAGGTGTCGGCGCCTGGGGTGCTGGTTCCTGCAAAGGCATGTGCATCCGAAGAGGATCGGGCGCCGTCGGTCTCTGCCTTGACATGTTTGACTGCGAACGAGTGGGTGGCTGCCGACGTGTGAGTTTCTTCCGACTCCTGGGTATCTGCAATGGTGCCGGCGGCTCCACGGGAGGAAGTGTTTCCATGGGCATGGTTTTCGGCCGTCTTGAGGATACGCTCAGGGGGGCGGGAACGACTGAAGCTGTGGTGGCGCTCGGGGGCAGCGAGGTCTGCCGAAGCACGAGTGACTCCATCGGTGCGGGTTTTTGCTGACGTATCGACATCTGCCGAAGTACAGGCGACTCCATGGGAGTAGGCATCGGCTGAGGTAGAGAAACTTCCTGATGCGAGGCTTTATCCAGAGAGGCAGGTGTCTGTAGAGACACCGATGTCTGGCGGCGTGCGGCCGTCTCGAAAGGCGGGTGTGAATGCAGAGACGCTAATGTCTGTCGGCGTGCAGCCATTTCCAGAGGTGCGTGTGTATGCAGTGGTATCGAAGTCTGTCGACGAGTAGGTGTGTATCGGGGCATGGGCGTCTGCACCGGTGTGAAGGTCTGCCGCCGGATCGAGTCTTGCAGGGGAATGAGTGCATTCGTGGGTATGGGCGTCTGTGGAGGTGTCGACTCCTCGTCGTGTGTCTGGCCAGGTGCTTGCGGAGGCTCTGGAAGCTTGCCAAACTCCCCATGGCTCCCGCCCACCCATGAAGAGTCTGTCTTTGTCGACCTAGAATTCCAATACCCCTTGATTGATCCCATGGATCCAAAGACCTTCTTCATCAGTGGCCGCAGTGTCGGCAGACAGCCACAGATGACAGCACTGGCAAGCTCGATCATGCACCAGATGAAGAACTCGACGTTGTACCCTGGGAGGTAGTCAGCAGGTGTTGCAAGAAGATCAATCGGCAGAGGAGAAACTGACATGTGTAGTCGCCATCGTACTTGTAGGTGACCACGTACTTGAGTCGGACCATACTGGTGACGCAGGCACTGAACACAAAAGTCAGCTTCAAGAGATGACACTGCTAACCGATGAGTTTCAGCTTACAATGATCCAATGCTGAACATGAAGCAGACAGCAAGCTTCTTTCTGTAGGTGAGCTGGAGCTGGAAGACTTGGCCGACCGGAAGCACCAGAATGACAACGTCCTCGAGGATGGCCAGGGCTGCCCCAGCCGCGCTGATGGCTTTGAGCCCCATGCAGGTCGATGGAATCGTCTTGTCCCAGACAGACCGGATGGGACTGCATTGGAAGATGACGAGGCCAAGGAACACGAATCCGTGGGCGACAAGGAAGATGATGCAACCCCATACGATCCTCCGAAAGTGGCGGTTGGGAAAGATGCGCCAGAACAGAAGGAGGATGGCAACCTTGGACGTGACTTGGACCAGGATGTATGTGACCTGAGCCGAGTAAAACAACTGGTCACATGTCAGTGGTGAAGAAGTGACTGTGGTTTGAGGAGCTTCCAACCTGAAAGGCGAGAACGGCGTTGGCAGGGTTGATATTCCAGTAATGGAGGCCGAGTGCGATTCGTGTTTCTTGACAGACATAAGCTTCCAAACGTGAAGGGGGCGAAATTGCTCCACATACCAGCAATCTGAATGCTGCAGAGCGCAATAAGGGAAATCTGGGAAGCCAAGTCAGGGAAGGACGGAATGGAAGATCAAACTCAGGAACCCACAGCAGCAACAATGATGAGCCAGTCATCCCACCATAGCCCGCTGGTGACGATGTATCTTGAAATGCATCGTAATACCGTGAAAAGCGAGGTCAAGGCAATGGAAGAGACAGCCCAGGCTACGATGAGATATTGCCTTGACTCTTTCGGGTATCCAACGCAGAGATCATCGAGAACCAGGGCAGAGTCTGCAAGACAGGTTGGGATTAGCTTGTGTCAAGGATTTGATCATGAATCATAAATGGGAGTACGTACCCCCTTGATCGATGAAGCTGCAGGATGCCTGAACGCAGTTTGAGAGGCCCGCCAGCAGGGTGATGTTGGTGCAGGCGCAGTCGGTGATATTGGCAATATCTGTGATGCTGCAGTTCCCCTCTTCAAACTGCTGCAAGATGCATGGTACCTGAAGACCGTCAGTCCCAAACTTCCCCAGCAAGGGGAAAGAAAGCCACCCACAGCACAGTCTGGCGTTCGTGCCAACAACTCATAGACCTTTTGCCCCGCTCCGAGTGAGGGAAAGATCAAGAGGAGGATGCACAAGGCAGCGAAGACTGGCTTCATATTCGTACTACACGTCCATCGGTGGAAGCGGCAGGAGGCGTTCGTGGAAGGGCTTGGCCGAGACGGCTGACGGGGGAAGCAACCAAGATGGAGGTCGCCTCGGGCGGGAGCGGCTCGACCCAGGACAGACTCTTCCTTATACCCTCCCAAACCTCGGACTACCTAAGCAGATCGTCGGGGATCACAGCCAACGTGGATTCTCCGATGTGATCAGACGCCAGTCACATCTGTCTAGCGGCACGTGGGAGGGGATGGCACCCCCCGCACAGTCACGCTCCTCGGACCCTATGGCGGCTTCGAGTCGTGACAGTGGCGCCGCTAAGGCGAGCTGGACTCGGGCGTGGCGGATGAGGTTCGTCTTATCACCCTGCGAACCGGCCCTTAGCGGCGGCCGTGCCCTATGCTTTGACTGCGGCTAGCTGATCACGAAGGGCCGCCGTCTCAGCCGCTCGGACGCCGGAGCGGGAACTTGAATGAGATGATTGACCGGTCCCCCCCTTTTCTTCAGATGTCCGCGTCTTGCGGGCTGAATTTCGTCCGCTCGAGAGTGAGAGTGAGGCGGCCCGCCTTGATGAACCCTTGGAGGCTGTGGACCACGTCGTAAAACAGTCCGCTGGTCTCGGCGGTGTCAACGGACGACTAGCCCCAGCCGTTTTGCCGGCCGACCAGAGCCACGGCCCACGGGCCATCAGGTCGTCGAGGCAGCGGGCTGAAAAGGGTTTCATGCATGCGTAGTGTCGTGGCTTTCACGCCAGAGAGGAGATGCTGAGCTGATGGAGCAGGGGTGATCCCATACCCGAGGTATTTAGCCGCCCCTCGCGATCGTGGCACAACGGCTTACTCTTTGGCGTGAGCAGCATGTCTGCTTGAAGGCTCCAACGGTTCTTTCCAGACCAGGTGAAGTGGCCATGACGCGTTGGGGACCTCCGGCGTCGTGGTTTGGGACTGTCACGCAAAAGGGGATGCACACTCGGCGGCCAATGCTTCCTTTCCCGGGCCGACGCAGACCCGAAATACGCCTAGAACATTATGAATCACCATGGACGATCATAATATCCCTCGACCTGCGTTCTAAAACATTTTGACCCCGTGATGGTTCTTCACGACCAGTTCGGGCAGCCTATTATCAGCTGTGGCCCACCCTCGCCACTCATAACCGCAGCAAACAGGCTGCTGGCTGGACCCATGATACTTTGGAAGATTACGAGACTGCCTCGATGCATTTCCTGATAATCTTTCGAATGCATTCGTGGTGCCATGCCCGCCAATACTGTGTAACATGTCCAAACGAAAAAGGCCGGCTGCTCTGCTCTGGGTTTCTCATGATGATTCGAGGTTCCGAGCTAGAAGCAGGTGGACGCAAGCCCTCAAGCTTTGGATGAAACAGGGTGGCGGGCCATAGGGGCGATGCTGCCCTCACCGGGGCTCGTGTCGACAAAGCCGAATCGTGTGTACAGTGGCGCGCCTTCCTTGCTGGCGTCCACATACGCCCCAACCCCGTCCTTGTCGGCGAGGTCGCAGCCCCATTTGACCAGCATCGATCCCGCTCCTCGGCGTTGATAGTCTGGGTGTGTTGCGAGAGTATCAAGATCTAATCTGATGTCAGCAGCTGACCATGAGAAGGTTGGCAGAAATCTCTCACAGTAGTGCTTCTGGTCACCCATGACCCTACGCCTGTTACCCTCGATGACACCGATCAAGGCATCGACCTGATCGGCGGGCATGTCCTCATGCCAGGGCGGGTAACGATCTCCTCGCTCGTCCGGCATGGCGAGATCCCACTTCGCCCAAGCCACCAGACGCGGCTTTCCCTGGTCATCGAGGGTCTCCGGGTCGACGACCTTGACGTAGCGCTGGAAGGGCTTGGTGAGAAAGTCGTGACGGTGGGTGTCATTCCACCACTTGCGGACGCCTGGAGTGTCGGGCCATAGGTCGCGGATGTATGGCTTCGTAAACGCCGCGTACCAGAGCTCGGTTAGGGCGGGTACCTCCTCGATAGGAACGATCTCCAGCTTGAGAGTATTCGGAGTTGCCATGATGTGAGATGGATGGGTTGATCGAAGAGGGAAGACAAGTTGTGTGAGGATTGCGGTGGTTCGGTAGGAGAGATTCTATTTATGCCCGACGTTGGAAAGATATGGTAGGGGTCTTGAGTGCGGGGCATGCCCGATCTCAGAGTCATCGCAGGACCAAAGTCCCAACCTCCCTATCTACTATCACGCCCTTGCATGTCGAATGACACGGGGCTTGGCGATGAACGGGTCCATCCGTCAGCAGCTGACTGGAACCAAAAACCGTCGCTGTCAGTCTACCTCATTTAATGCAGTTGAATGGTACACGGACCGGCCGTTGAATTTGGACATACAAGCAAGTCTTGATGCCCCAAGCGTGAACGCTGTGCCATGGCCCGGCTTCGTGGCCACCATGGTCGAAGTTTTGTGCACAGGCTTGCAGCACATGAAGACATCGGCGGCCGTCCTCGTCGCAGCTGCCTGAAAATGACACGGTGTTGTTGAAAACAAACCTAAAGGTCGTCGTGCTGGCTCCTCTTGGTCTTCTTGCCCTTGACACATGCAGTGGGAGACGCCTTGCGCGTCTCAACCCAGCTAATGACTGCCGTAGACTGACCCAGAGGCACCGTCATGCTCGCAAGGGCGTCCTCGTAGTTCGTGGGCAGTGAGCTCTCTGTGCCAAAGGTGGCAGATGCTTGGGCTGCAGCCTCAACGGCCGAGGAGACCTTATCGGGCTGCTCAGCTTCGCCGGCAACGGCAAGGCCCTCGTCGCCCCATTTCCCACTGAAAGTGGCGTTCATGCTTTTGCCGTCGGTGATGGTCAAGCCCTTGCCGTAGTGTCCGAGCTCTACCGTGCCGTTGCCAGCATTGGCTTGAAGCATGGCGTCCCAATCGGCGTCCCAGAGGGTGAAGCCCTCGTCATCTGCTTTCTGGCACTCGGCGCTCTTGATAGTCGATGCTTCTCCGCCGATGGGAAGGATGCCGTTTGCTTCGATGTAGTCTGTGTCGTCCTTGACAATCATGTCGGCAAAGGACCGCTCCCAGCCGTAGATGAAGTCACCGTGATACGTGTGGCCTACAACGGTTATGACATGTCAAGCTTCGGGGGCATGTTCGGGTACTCACCTCCGCCGGACGAAAGGGTCAAGTACGCGCCGTCCTCGAAGTCGAAGAACTCGTGGCGTAGATCGTACCAGATGGCAAAAAACATGCGGGGTACACCGAAGCAGCCGGGCTCATCTTTTGTTGTGCAGGCTCGGTACCGGTTGATCGACTCATCTCTGACGACTGAGGTCGGGAAGGGCACGTTGCCGCGGAGCCAGCCGCCACCCTTGACCTTAGGGAGCTGCCAGGCCTCCTTCTCCTCGTCCGAGTCTTCGAAGTGCTGTTCCCGTGTCAACTCTTGCTCCGTGTTTCGGCTGATTCAGACTCACCCAGCTCATGCCAATTCCGCCGTTCGCCCTGGCTTCGTCCTCGGAGAGCGACGGGTCACCTGAGATGATCCTGTAGTCCTCGGGAAAGGGCTCTCTGTCGGGGTTCTGGCCGATGTAGTAAATATGGAAGATGGCGACCTTGACGGGAACGGTGGCATTCTTTGACACTGAGTATTGCCCATGTCGGTCAGATGGACTGCCTGCCGATTAAGACATGGACTGTACGGGGATTCTCACCGTAATAGAGCGTCGGGATCCAGTAAGAGCTCTTGTCGCCGGCAATACCGCAAGTGCCGCATCCGCCGATCAGCTCGTCGTAGCTAGGAACGTCGGGGCCGATCCCTCTGTTTCCATAGAAAGTGTGCATGTGGCCATTCTCCTTGCCGGGTGTTGCAAGGGGGTCGATGCGCTCGCGCTTAAAGGGTGCGCAGGTCACGCGGAAGCCAGCCAGGACGGTCGGCAGCGGCTGCAATGCCTGGAGGGCAACGAATGATAGGAGGGCTCTGAGAGCAAGCATGACAGCGATGGAGATAGTGTTGAATATGATAAAAACGAATGAATAGCTCGAGGGCAAACGCGGCCGTGTCGGGAAAGATGAATGAAAGAATAGACCGTGAAAGACAGGAGTTGAAAACAGGCACCGCGAAGCTGGGCTCGAGCCACGAGATGTATGTATCGTGCGTCTCTCCCGAAGAAGGGCTGGCCCCAATTGCCCCAGGAGAATTTGTCCCTTAATCTTAATTAGCTGCTGATATCGGGGATTTAAGCCAGTCCCGACGAACTGTGGCCCAAGGGTTTGGCGCTGTCAGTTGTCAAAATACAGGGGGCCGGGGTGCCTGAAACGAACTTGACAGGCTGCAGATTGCAGATCTTCCCAACTAGAGACTCGGACACCTCGGCAGGCAGGGCAACGTCGGGATGCGGGCCAAGTCCCGGCGGACCGGTCCGGGTTCTGCGTGAGAAGGGCATTCTACATAAAGTTGAGGCACCGACGCTACGCATTGCTGCTGGCGCAATCCGGATGGTGCTGCTCTTCACCAAGAAGTGCTGAGGCTTCTGATGTCAAGACTCCGGAACAGCAAATTGAACAGATCCTGGCCATCATGCCATGTCGTGAGGCCCCATCAGACGACCATCGAGTCTCAGGTATGGGGCCTAGGGCGCGATTCCCAAGTCCACCCGCAATTCCCAGGCAGAAATCTTCAACGATGCCCAACGAAAGAGAGCTATTCAAGACTGATGTCCATTTGCATTCTATGCCACTGCGGAACCTCGCCGCTCGCTGGTTAAGTGGATCAATTGGACAGAAGAACATATGATTCACGCCCTGGACCATCATAGCCTGTTGCACGCTGGTAGTCTATCAGACTATGATCTTGGGCTACGTTGCTGGAAGTCTGGCCGAAATCGACTTGCTGACTGCCCAACGTGGAATATGATTCAGAAGGTGTGACGATGATCGCTCGTACTTGCTGTATACATCTATCTGTGTCTATCCGCATTGATGTCAGTGTTTTGCAATACAGTATCTCCATGGAAGAAAGAGCTAAGATCAAGCACAAGGTGTCTCCGAGAACCTTCGCAGGATACATCAATCTCAAGATGTACAGCGAGGACGGATCTGGCGTCGCATCCAACTTCGCCTCCTTCACTCCTTTCTTGATCTTTTGTGGCTGTATACCTGTGGCGTTGACTTTCCACCCCAACTCCTACATGCGACCCCTGATGGAATGCCCATGCCCCAGGCTCCAAGCCACCACATCTCCCTCCGGACATCACCACGAGCTGCGGCCCCTCTTGTTCCTTTTTGGCAGCCGTGCCGGCACGGGCCGAGACAAGAGGCGAGCTGAGAGACCAGCGCGATCGCGGTTTATGTCCAATCAGCGCCGGCGCCATCGCAAGGGAGGTCGTTCAGCTGGCCATCCGCCGTCAGCACCGCACCCACACGCGGCATAGCCCGCCGCCCGTGAGCGGACGCTATTGACGGGCGGGCCCTAGCTGGCGACTCCAGCCGTACGGCGGCATGCCCGCTTGGCGGGGTGGTCTCGCAGTGAGACGACGCGGAAGAAAGGTCGTCAGATTTGAAGTTTGGCCGTGCCTCCGGTCGGGTGGCACAGAGTTGAGCTGGCATGAGGGACAGATTATAAAACGAGGGCTGTTGCTCACCCTCGTCGTACAGCTTGTCTTTCCCCTCTTTTGCCTTCAACGGTGCTGCATTGGAAGTGGACGCCATCGACGCCGAGTGATCATCAGGCTGCCATCGTTAGCCTCCATCATGTCTCTCTCTCGACCGACGATCCCCTGCGCGCATACCGCCGAGGGCCACCTCAACAGGAAGAGGCTGGTCATTTGCTGTGATGGCACCTGGAACAACTCGTGAGCAATACTTCCTCTCCGGCACCCCCGTCCCACCACCGGCACTGACCCTTCCAGCAACGACAACGAAAGCCCAGCCACGAATGTCAGCCGCCTCGCCGGTGCCGTTGCGCACAAATGCTGCAACGGCATGCCTCAAGTCGTGTACTATCATCCCGGCGCTGGAACAGAGGCGAGCTGGGTGGCCAAGAAGCTCGGCGGCCTCCTCGGCCAAGGCGTCGAGCAAGACATCGCCGAGACGTACCGCTTCATCTGTGACAACTATAACCCCGGCGACGAGATCATCCTCATCGGCTTCTCCCGCGGCGCCTTCACGGCCCGCTCCGTCGCAGACATGATCTGCAACCTGGGCTTCCTCAACCGCGCCGGCCTCGATCACCTCGCCGACATTTTCCACGACTACTCCACGTGGGAGGAGTGGAAGACAAAGGGTAGCGACAAGCTGGACACTTCAAAGCATCTGGTCGGCTTCTGCCTTGAGAACTACGACCAGATGCGTCGCCAGAAGTTGGCTTGGAAGGACCAGGAGACAGCCAATGTCGCCGTCAATGGGACGCAGAACGGGTCCGCTACCGCCGACAAGCCGAAGCACCGGCCACGCAAGACTTTCAAGGAGAGTCTCGAGGCTGAGCCTGGAAAGATGTCTCCGGAGCAGTTTGCCGAAAAGTTCGAGAGGGAAGTCCATGACGATCTGCTGCTCAGGAAAGAGACACTCTGGAAGAAGATCAGGGGCGCCTCAGATCGGGCGACAATCGCACAGTTGTACCGCGACGAACTTGCCGAGGTGAGCCCCTCCCGACCCTTCGTCTTCTGATCCCTCTGACCATTGTCCAGCAACGGCTCTCATTGATGCAGAAGAAACCTGGCGGCGGCGCAGGACAAGCCGCTGTCTATGAGCCTTGCGTCGGCGAGGTCAAGGCCGTAGGCGTCTGGGACACGGTCGGCAGCCTCGGCATCCCCACGGCCCCCTGGCGGGCCTACGCCGGCGGACGAAGCAACGACGAGGTAAGAGAACCCCCGAAGCTTGTGGCGTGCCTTAGCTTGCTGACAACCTCTCCCAGATCCGCTTCGCCAGCCTCGAGATGCACCCTAAGGTGCTCAACGCCTTCCACGCCCTGGCGCTGGACGAGTACCGCACCGCCTTCTCCCCGACGCTGTGGGAGCGCCCAAGCGGCTCCGAGACGAACCTCCGCCAGGTCTGGTTCGCCGGCAACCACGGCGACGTGGGCGGCGGCTGGGCGGATGAGCAGTCCGCCAACGTTGCTCTCGCCTGGATGGCCGACCAGCTCACCTCCATAGGCGTAGAGTTCAGCCGTCCCGAGATGCAGCGCGTCTTCTACGACGTGGCCCCCACCTCGGTCCCCGAGCGCTGGGCCATGGGTGAGATCCACGACCCGCCCGCGACCACCGCGGCTCTTGACGTCGCGTGGAGCGGCCTCTCTCGCAACGAACCTGCCCCGCGCCATCCGGGTCTGTACGTCCGCGACGCGAAGGGGGGTGCCTTCGCGAGGGCCAAGAATGTCGTGGCCGGGTGGTTTGGCAAGGGCGATACTCCGGAAAGGTTGTCTAGCACGGAGGAGCTGGTGCACCCGTCGGTGCGCATCCGGTACCATTGCGGCGGCAAGGGCCCAAGCGGAGAGCCGACGTATCGCTGCCGCGCGCTGATCGGGAACGGATACACCCTCGAGGAGACGACGGCGCCGAAGCCGCGTGATGGCCCGACGGTCAAACAGCTGAGCCCGGCCTACGACGTGGTGGGCGGTACTGTCGCGGCATTCCGCAACGACGAAGATCTCGGACACGAGTCTCTCAGCACCCTCAGCGAGAGCACGACCATTGTGCGGGTGCAGCAGCCTGACGAGAAGTACGACGTGGTACAGTTGCCCGCCGCAGAGCGTGGGTGGGTCTGGTATCGTCCGGCGGTCGGCAACGAGAAGGAGAAGACGCTCAAGGAGGAGCAGATTGGCATGTGGGAGAGGTTGTACATGAAGGTGCAGGAAGAGCTGGTCGAATGGCAGCCGCTGTATGTTGCGAGGAAGAAGAAGTTGGCCGAGGCCGAGGCGGCAAAGAAGATGGCGGTGACGCGGGTCGTCGGGGCTGCGACGTCGGGGGTCGGTGGTGCTTTGTCCTTCGGGCTCGGGGCGGTCGGAGGATGGTGGGTGGGAAAGAACGCGGGGAAGAGGGAGCCCCTGGACTGGGGATATCACGACATGGTGGTGTGGATGAGGGGAGATGTTCGGGGGTGGTTGAAGAAGTGAGCTCAGAGAGAGTTTAGGTTGTCTGGGGAGGCGACACAGGACACGGAAACAGTACCGTTTCGAGATAACGGCATTTGAACGGTCCAAATTTGGTAACACTGTGTCTTCCGTTTCTGACTCAGTGTAACGGTCGCACCGCCACCTGTGGCTGTCGGAATCACAGGCTAACGAGGCCCCTAAAGCAGCCGACTCAGTCGAAGCGATCTCATCTCTGGGCCACACCGGCCCTCCAACCTTGATTCATCCCGCCCCCCGAGCTGCTTTCCAAGATCAGTAACGCCTACCCAAGCCTCGGCAGGGATCATCACAGATGCTCATCCACAAGCTGCATCATCCATCCCGGGCCCGACCTGCCCGTGCAGCTTTCCCCACGATGGACGTCCCCACACCCCGCATTCTACACCTCGCGGTCCCCAACTTTCCCTCGTCTCCCATCCACTCTCCAAACCATCCTTCCCCGGTGAACTTTGTCTCTCCCAGGCCCAGCCATCCTCTCCGTGTTTTGTTGCCTTCCTGTTGCGGCTCACTCTTGTATATCACCTAGCCCCATGTCTCCTCCCCCCCAAGATACAATGGCTCCGCCTTCTCTGGCCACGGCAGCTCCCCAGGCTAAAGAATCAAAATCAAAAACACCCAGGACGCGGAAACGCGCTCCCAAGGCATGTCTCTCGTGCCGCGCGAGGAAGGTTCGGTGTGATGTCTCCCAGAGGGGCCGGCCTTGCATGAACTGCTACCTCGACAGCGAGACGTGCGTCGTCACGGGCCGGGCGTCGCGTTTGTGAGTGTCCTTCACCATATCCCTAGCTTCATCCCAACTGACCTCCCTCTTAGTCGGAGAGCACAGCAAGACGGATCCAACATCATCCAGGCAACATACCCGCCTTACACGAAGGACCAGGGACCGCAAGTCCCCTCGGCCGCGCGTGTAGACATGCCCATGGATGAAGCTCAAGACGGCGAACCATCCTCCCACACATCGCAGCCCGACGACGGCTTACAAGAGCAGCCCGAGCCCGAAGACATGTCTGACAGGGACGACTCTCCAGAACCACTCCACGACTACCCGCCAGCACCAACCAACGACTTCATGCCGGCCCCAACCTTCTCGACGACCTTCGCCGCCCAAGACACCGCCCCCTTCAACCCCTTCCCTCACATCGATCACGTCCCAAGCACGACCCCCGACGTCACCTACTCCTACTACCCCTTCCTCCGCATCAGCAACCTCGCCAACATCCCTCCTGAAGATGTCAACCACCTCGAGCGCCAAGGCTGCCTCCGCGTGCCTACCCGCCCCGTCCTCGACGAGTTCGTCCAACAGTACTTCCTCCACGTTCACCCTCTTCTGCCCATGCTGGACGAGGGCGACTTCTGGGACACCTACTACCCCCCAACATCCGCCTCAACCTCACGGCCCCCGCCGCCTGTCTCCCTCCTCGTCTTTCAAGCCATGCTCTTCGCCTCATGCAACTTCGTCTCCCGCCGCGCCCTCGAGGCCCTCGGCCACGCCTCAGCCCGTGCCGCCCGCGCCGCGCTTCACCGCCGCTGCAAGCTCCTCTACGACATGGACACCGAATCATCACCCGTCGCCATCGCTCAAGCCGCCCTGCTCCTCACCCACTGGTCAGCGCCTACTTCGTCCGCCCCGCGGAAGCCAAACTCGGCCTGGCTTGCCATCGCCATCCAGCACGCGAAGACGGCCGAAGCGCATCACCACGCCGTCATGCCCACCCGCCAGCCTGGCCAGACAGCCGCCCAAGCCCGTCGCCAGAACCTCCTCAAGCGTCTATGGTGGTGCTGCATCATCCGCGACAGGGTCATGGGCCTCGGCCTCCGGCGCTCGCTACAGATCACGCGCGCCCATTTCGATTTTGATGCGGCAGGGATACTGGGTTTCGCTGATCTAGCTGCCGAGGCGGGCAGGAGTCGCGTCTACGACCCGGATACCAAGCGCTGCTTGGCCGAGATCCTCGAGCAGCTGGTCGAGCTGTGCGTCGTGTTGACTGACGTGCTGATACTCGTATTCCCGCTCGATGACAGTCCCGGCTGGGGCCGCGACATGCGCCCCGTCGAAAGGGAGACGTTGCGTGAGTGTAAAGTCGCCTTGCGCCGGTGGTACAAGGGCGCCACGCGGAGATTCCCCGCGTCCGGCGGTAGCGCCGTTGCCCGGCCCGGCGGAAGGGGAAGCGAGTTCCACCACGACTCGGTGATTCTGTACACCAACCTGATCTACATGTACTACCAGTAAGTTTGTCCTTCTGGCGAAGGGATTTGGACGTTGACTAACATGGTATAGCTCATCTCGCGTCGTATTGAGCCACCACGAGGTCCTGCATCTCGCCATCACGGCGTCAGCACCCTCATTCAACACGATCCCGACGAGTGACCTGGCCATCATCGGCGAGAACCGTGACGAGCTGCAAGATGCCTCGACGGGTGTCACAGAGTGCCTCAAAGAGCTCGTCAACCGCCGACTTGCGCGCTGGCTGCCCATCAGCGCCGTCGCCTGCACCGCCCTGCCACTGGTCCTGCACATCCTCGACGCCAAACTCTCCTCAACACAGAAGAAGTCGTCGCAGAGGCCCATGTCGACGCAATCTGTCGCCAAGCAGCATCGCCTTAACATTCTCATCGAGGCCATGAAGACATATCAGTGGCAGTACGATGGTGTGGACTGGGTTTCTGAGACGATCCGCCACATCATCAATCTCGCCCAGCTCGATGCCCCCGTGCCAGGCGCTCAGAATCAGTCGCAGACGGTCGATACCGATGCCCCCGTCTCCGACTGGACAGACATTCTGGCCTCCCAGCCGTCATCATACCTTCGCCTCGCGCTGACCATGGACCTCTCCCTTTCCAAGGGCAGATTCCCGGAAGACGCTGACTTCCCAGTCAGCCTGCGCGGCCTGTTCACGAGTGGCCTCAACCCCATCCGCAAGCTACTGGAGCAGAAGCAAAAGGACGCCGAGATGCTCGCCGCAGCCGCCGCAGCGGCATCCGCCCAGTCCTACCCGGCCTTCTTCCCCGATCCGGGTATGCTGCAGCCAGAGGAGTTTGAGCTGGGTACAATGCATCCCTCGCTCTTCAACTTGCAGCCTGGCACGGTGACGGCTCTGCCTTCGGACACAGAGACGAACTCGCCAGCTTCAGGCACGGGAAGCCCATCGGTGGGTATGACCGAGTCCAGCGCGTCACCTCAAAAGGGTGCAGAGCCAGCCTCTGAGGGCATCGGTGCGCTTGCCGCGGAAGTCCTGGGAGCATTCCCGCAAGATGGATCTTCCGGCGGGGTAGATTTTGACGGCATGTACATTGACGGGACGGGCCCTGACGTCTCGGGAGACTGGATGGAGGGCGTTTGGGGCGACCTGGCTCCTGTGGAAGATGGAGCAGACCGGGACACGGCGCGAGTGTTGCTCGAGGCGCTGCGGGAGGGTGAAGCCATGGCCTGCTGATATGAGGACTGCGATACTTTAGTTTGTACGAAGTGTAAGCGACTTGGAGGACAATGTAGAATGCATGAGCGGCATTGTTGATGGGAGTGACATCCTTCAGCTCGTTTCTGGGTGAACCGAATGAATTCGATAGTTGGGTGGTAGTTCGCCTCGAGAGAAAGACTCTCATGAGCTTCTTGTTGCGATTCGATGGAATGCCTGGAGCTTTGATGACGGGCGAAAATTGAGGGCATCGCCAGCTTGACACAGCGGCACGCTTGGGTGGGCGTATGGTGTATGAGGTGGGCCACCACAAAACTGGGGTCGCTTAGTCACCCTCCAACATCCGATCGAAATTTCGAACTCCAACCCGGTCGAGGCCAGAAGATCGCCATCTCACGCGACAACGACGACCAGCTACACACCCCGACGACAAGCCAGCGGCGGCACAAGCCCGACACCAGACCAATACCACCCGTACGCTCCGAGACCCTTCAACATCCATAATCCGCACCTAATCGCTGACCCAGCACCTCCCGCAGACCGACTTCCAAACCCTCCTCCCCGATTGCCTCGACCGCCCTCGCACCCGCGCCAGGTGCAAACCCGCGCACTTCTCCCCTCCCTCACCACCCCCCAACCTCCAAAATGGGCATCTACAACGCCATCAACGCCTGCGCGCATCTCCAAAACGTCACCCGCGCCAAGCTGGGCATGACCTCCCTCCCCTCGACAAAGGTCAACCTCGCCATGGCCCTCGCCCTCCACCGCGCCGGCTTCCTCTCCTCCGTCCACCGCGGCGGTCCCCAGCCCCCGACGCCCGAAGACCTCGTCTCCGACCCCGAGCCCGCCACGCACACCAACGCCGCCACCCGCCGCATCTGGCTCGGCCTCAAGTACTGGAACAACCAGCCCGTCCTCCGCGAACTCCAGTCCCTGCACCGCCCCAAGCGCCCCATCACAATCAAGGTCGAGGAGCTCCACCGCGTCGTGCGCGGGTTCCCGAGCCGTGACGGCCTCGTCAAGGGACTCCGTCTGGGAGAGTGCATCTTCATCGCCACGGACAAGGGGTTGCTTGAGGGCCGTGAGGCGCTGGCGAGGAATATGGGCGGCCTTCTCGTGTTCCGCGCACGGTAGGCGGGAGGGTGAAGCGTAGGAAGAGAAGGAAGCTTACGGGGCACGGCATAGAGGCGATGAGCCCCGAGAAGGGAGCCGCGTCCGAGTGACCCCGGTGCTGGGACCTGTATCATATTGTACTGCGATGATTATGTGTCAATACACCCCAATTTACATCTAGTTCATCTGGAGCAGATCAGGGAACAGCGTGGACGAGGCCTCGACTGGCAAATAGCCATGGAGTTGCCTCATATTGCCGAATTGCCAGGACGGGCGGGAGTGGTCCTGGAAGAAGTGGCGGGTATGGCCATTGCTCCCGTCACGTCAACCTCACGACGATGCAAAAGACAGCTGGACATCTATGGTATGTATTTACGCTAACCAATGCAATGGTATCAATTCTCCTATCGCTCTCAATATCGAACAATGCCCTGCCAGCCCTAAACTACAATCAAGCTATTCGTCGCCGTTGCTGGATGACCAAGCGGCTGCGGACAAGCCAGTTGGCGGCGCCCTATGCACATTTCATGGCTGCAGCTTTCTACTCCGGAACCCTGATCTCCTCCCCAGCAGCGGCTTTGGCCGTCGTCTGGTCCGAGACGGTCTCTGGCAGGCCGGGTTCCTTCTCGTCGTCAATTGCGACCTTCTCAGTGGAGACGACCAGAGAATCGATGTCAGCCTCGGTGGTGCCAGCCGCTTTCTGCTCCAGTGTCGTGGGCTCGTTGGGGATGGATGCGTTCTCGGCTGGGGCCGAGGACTCCTCGAGAATGGAGATGGCCTCTTCCGCCACACCCTTGGCAGACTCCTCCTTGGCGACCTCGGCGGCGGGCTCCTCCATAGTCTTGTCGGCAAGGTCGTCCTTCACAACAGGCTCCTCAGGCACAGCCGCGGCATCTGCGGTCTCAGGGCCCGGGGTCTCAATCTTCTCGGCTTCCGTCTCGACATCTGCAGGCCCAAGCAGTTCGGTGGCCGGCGCATCCACGACGGGCGCCTGCGATAGCTCCTTAATCTCCTCAGGCTCCTCGACGATGAGCTCAGGCTCAGCGACCTCGGGGATCACAGTGGCGTTCCGTACTGCCTCCTCCACCTCAACCTGCTCAATCTTGGAAACCTCAGCAGGCTCTTGCGCACCGCTCATGATGGTGCTCGACTTCTTCTTCGATCCCGGGCTGCCAGTAGCGGCCAGGGCGGAGTTGGCGCCGGGCCTCCGGGTACTTGTGCTTGTAGAGTCGGCTCTGGTGGGCGCTTTGCGAGGCGGGGTGACGGGGGCCTTATCGCTGACCTTGGAGGCCGAGCTGACGGTGGGTCTCGCCATACGAGCCAAGAAGCTCTCGTCGACATCACGCTCTTTCTTGGTGACGGGATGATCCTGGGCGGCCTTCTTCGGGGGAGGTCCCAGGCTGGGGCGCGAGTGAGCGTTAATGGAAGACCTCTGGCGCCGGATGGTCTTGGCTGGGGCAGCGCCGGTCGTGGACACGCTCGCCCTGCTAGGGGAACGGCCGAGGCCGGCCTTTGGAGCCAGAGACTCATTCCTGTTCTTGGACTGCGACGAGGCGGTGCCGGCCATCAGAGATGATGGGAGGTTGACGGGCCTCGTAGGAGACTTGGGCTTGGGCTTGACGAAGCCGGTGCTGCCCGAGGCGGGAATAGACACGGGGGCCGGCGTGGCCTTCTTTGCGGTCGTGGTAGCCGCATGCTTGGTGGTAGGCGGCTTTGCAGCGGTTGAGGTGGTAGTCTTGGGAGCTGTCGGTTTTTCGGTTGCCTTTTTGACCGGCTGTGCCTTGGGAGCGGCGTGGGCGGTGGGTTTTGGCAGGTTGGTTGGAGTTTTGGGGAGGGAGGGCGACTTTGCCGGGGGTTTTGTAGTAGGCTTGGTGAGCACAGGATTTGGTTTGCCGACAGGACGCTTTGTGTTTGTTGGTTTGGTCGCCTCTTGCGATGCCGTGGTCTTTACGGTCTTTGGCGTGGCAGACAATTTGCTTGTCGGGAGGGTCTTGCCCGGAGTGAGCGGCGGGCCGGCCGGGATATCCGTGGTAGGATCACCCGGGAGCAGCTTAGGTGTCGGGGTCTCCAGGTCGATGTGCTTATCGGGATTATGGCTAGGCCTGTCGGTCAGGGCGCCCAGGAGGTGTCCATTGCCGAAGCCATTGGTCGCTTTGGGAGTGGCCGGATGATCTGGTTGGCGAGGAGATTCGGGGATTGTTTCTGTGAAGGCCATGTTGGATGTGCGGTCGGAGATGACGGAGGCAGAGCCCTCCTCGGTGTTGACGCTGAGTCTGCGTTGAGACAAGCTTCGGGAGGTAGGAATGGAGTCTGAGCTGGGGTCTCGTCGGAGTCCTACTCTGCCGTCCTTTTCAACTACTGCAACGAAGTTTGTTCGGACTTTGGAGAGCGGTCGGGGAGGAGGCGTGGCTGTTCCAGCTGGAGAGGAGGATGTCAGCGGGGGCTTTTTGACGTTGCTACCAGAGCTGGGACAGAATGAGGAGAGGAGAAGAGAGGAGAGAAGTCGGAAGCGAGGCAGGTGACATGGACGTGACGTAGAGTTTCGACGGGAAGGAGCACCGGCGCTGATGCTGGCGTTGGCGTTGGCGTGGCTGGAGTGCAGGAGCTTCCGGGAAGCACCTTCCGCCAACTCCAGCAGCTCCAGCTTCCAGCTTCGGTCGACCAGAAGAAAATCTGGAGACCTGACAACTCTCTCGCACGCCTCAACCAGCGCACCGGAGCTCCCAGACGACATGAAGGGGACAAAGAAATGGCCAGCACCCACCTGATCCCGCAGGAGACCTGCCCCTATCGGAGCCCTTCTCGGGCGGGCTCCCATCCTGCTTCTGCTCGAACATGGCGCGGAGGTTCTTGACCTGCGACATGGCTGCGGCGGTGTATTGGCCGGGCGACCGACCAAGCTAGCAGCTGTGTTTCTCGTTGAAGTTTCGGGCAAGGTTGTGATCGTGGCGTCGGGTGAGGGCGGTTTGCGACGGCCAGGCCGGGGAAAATGACGGGTGTCGGCCAACTCGTATCGGTGTAAAGTGGCGGTGACGGGGGGTAAAATTACAGGAAGTCGACGTCGGCGCGGCGACGCAGATGGCAAGTCGAACACGTTGGGAGCTGCGATGTGGAAAGGAGAAGAGAGGATGAGTCGTGCGAGAGGCGAAGCGAGAGTGCTGTTGCGGTTGTGGTGGTGTGGTTTCCCGCGGTCGGTGCAGCTGGGAAACGGTGGTAGGTGAGGCGAGGCGATGCGCTGTGGCCGCGCCGAGCTCCAGCTAGTCCGACGCGTGAAGGTGTTCAGTTCAGGGGGCGACAGATTGGCCTGGCTCGTTTGGTTTTGGCCCGTTGCCGGCGGGTATCGTTTGCCTTGCTTTGAAGTAGGAAGCCGTCCGTTGGTAGAGGTACCTGAGGATGTGGCCACGGGGCGAGACGGGACGAGAAGGACAGGGAAAGCTGAGGGTTGAATATTGCGTTGTACGGGTTGGCTCAGTTGTGGGCATGTCTCCTACGGTTCCAGGTGGTCCCCCGTCGTTCGAGGCTCGGGCCGGCTGGCAAGCATTTGAGGTGAGGGGGGTGGTTTAATTACAGACGGGCCCCCGTTCGTTCCATCGTTCCAGCCCAGGACCGTAAGGTTGCTGGCGAGGAGATCACTCGTGCACGACCTTCATCAAGATGGACCGTGACGCCCGTTACGATGCAACCTTCTCAGCGTGTTCGCTCGGCTTGAGCCTGCCAGCTCGGAGGACTTGGGAAGACCAGTCAGGGGTTCGCTGGGCACATGCACGTCGACTGGACCCCGATGCACGTCGCGCTGCAGGCTGCAGGGGCTGCAGCTTCTAGCGGTGGCAGCGAAGCGGTCTTGGATGCATCTGCTGCTTTTTGGAGGGACAGTGAGTGGTCTGTGTCGGCCCCCCTTCTGCCCAGGACTTTGTTGATGCACCACTCGTTTCAGCGCCGAAGAGGACAGCTCCTCTAAAGCCCCATGCTCGGATCAGCATCATCGTGGATATATCCCTCTTCATAACTCCCCTATGTTCAGCACCGTCATGCAAGCACCTCGGTCCTCTCACCAGATTACAACCACTGTACTCCTGACTCGGCTCGGCAACCGCCCCAATCCAGGAGCTTCAGATTGATGAGGGAGCTCCATGTCCATCCCGCCAAAAGGTTCCCCAGGCCCCGCCAGAACCTTGGACGCGCTAACACCCAATCGATCGCGCCAGCGCACTGCTGTCAAGTGGGGACTTTCAGGGGTTCTCTTGCGACGTGGACGCTCCTGCTCCCCGGGCTGCAGCAGTTCCTCACGCCTGTTGTCCCAGCGTTACTTGGTCGTTTGTCATCGCCTGTCGTCAATCGCTCCGATCGGCCGACACGGACGCGGAGCTAGGGACAGCTTGAGCTTCACATTCCTCAACCGGCCGTGTCCAAGGGATATCACATGCTGCTTCCTTAATTGCCATATCATCGGCTGCACCCGCTGCGATGTAGCCACTCTGCGGATGTAACCACAATGATCAAATCGGAGTGGTTCAAGAGAGACGGCGAGTCCAAGGTCCTTCCCTGTCTGCCAGAGGCCTCGGTCTTGCGACGCCCCAAACCACCTCCGAGTCGGCGCTCCGAGTCCGGGGCAGCTTGGCTATATCTGCATGTCTGCGACGGAATTGAACATGTCTGCACTTGGAGATACCACGAACACTCCTCAACTGCAATGCAGCTGTCGACCACTTCTAAAATCTGTTAATTGAATTAATTCATCAGCTTCCTTGCCACATCTCGACTTCTGATAGTTCCTTTCTAGAAAATCAAGGGGTCAGACAAATGATGAAAAGCTGTGCTGCGGACATGTCATCCTCCGCATTGGCCATGCGCCATTAGTCTCCCAGTGACGTCCCTAAATTTTTCCACCCGAGACAAAGCATCGCGTGCTTCACGTCGACACCTCAACCCCTCCAGCCACCACCACCGATCCCAACCACTCCGCCAGAGGGCCAATCGATCTCACAATGTCCATCCGCACTCTCAGGATCGGTATGCCGCGGTCCATCTCCTCCTCCTGGCTTCTTCCCAGCTAACACCCTCTCCCCAGGCCTCATCCCCGGCGATGGCATCGGCAAGGAGGTCATCCCCGCCGGCCGCCGCATCCTCGAGGCCCTGCCCGCCTCGCTCGGCCTCAAGTTCGACTTCGTCCCCCTCGAGGCCGGCTTCGAGACCTTTGAGCGCACCGGCACCGCCCTCCCCGACAAGACCGTCGAGACCCTCCGCGACGGCTGCGACGGCGCCCTCTTCGGCGCCGTCTCCTCCCCCTCCACCGCCGTCAAGGGCTACTCCTCCCCCATCGTCGCCCTCCGCAAGAAGCTCGACCTCTACGCCAACGTCCGCCCCGTAAAGTCCGTCGCCACCGCCGTCAAGCCCATCGACATGGTCATCGTCCGCGAGAACACAGAGGACCTTTACGTCAAGGACGAGCGCACCTTTGACACCCCCAACGGCAAGGTCGCCGAGGCCATCAAGCGCATCTCCGAGCGCGCCTCCCACCGCATCGCCACCATGGCCGGCGAGATCGCCCTGCGCCGCCAGAACCTCCGCGCCGCCGGCGCCGCCTCCCCCCACGCCTCGCCCCTCGTCACAATCACCCACAAGTCCAACGTGCTCTCCCAGACCGACGGCCTCTTCCGCGCCACCGCCCGCGCCGCCCTCGCCGACCCCCGCTTCTCCTCCGTCGCCGTCGAGGAGCAGATCGTCGACTCCATGGTCTACAAGCTCTTCCGCCAGCCCGAGGACTACGACGTCATCGTCGCCCCCAACCTGTACGGTGACATCCTCTCCGACGGCGCCGCCGCCCTCGTCGGTTCTCTTGGTCTTGTTCCCTCCGCCAACGTTGGCGAGGGCTTCGCCATCGGTGAGCCCTGCCACGGCTCCGCCCCGGACATCCAGGGCCAGAACATCGCCAACCCCATCGCCACCCTCCGCTCCACCGCCCTCATGCTCGAGTTCCTCAACGAGGAGGCCGCTGCCGCCCGCATCTACGCCGCTGTCGACGCCAACCTTGAGGAGGGCAAGCTGCTGAGCCCTGACCTGGGCGGTACCGCCAAGACCACCGAGGTCATCGAGGACATCCTCAGGAGGCTGTAGAAGTTGTGTTTCATTTGGTGTGAGAGGGGAATAAGTACCGCCGAGGCGTCCAGGATTTTACATAGACAAAAATAAAACACCTCAAAAAGCTTGCTTCAAGAAAGTTGCATTCTGAATTACAATCGTAGAAGTGAGATGCTTCTCTATGTACATCTATGTCATCTAATGCCGCGCTCGTCTCCTTCCAGACGGCGCGCCTCGGCACGTGGAGCGTTACAAATGTTACACAATGTAAAGGTGCCGATGTCGGGGTCTCCCTTTTCCGGGTATGGCCCCGCGGGTGTTGGTACAGGCCCGGCACGGGACGCATCGTGCGCCCCGAGCTCGGGTGATGCCTCTCGTCTAGAGGGACATGCTTACTTCGTCCTCTTCGCCTCCAGCTCCTTCTGGTAGTTGGCGACGAGCTCCTTCCTGCAAGGCATGTGTTAGTTTTCTTCTTCTCACAATCACTCAATAGGAACACGTACTGCAGATGGGGAGGTGCCGGGGCGTAATGGCTGAATTCCATGCCGAACTCGCCCTTGCCCTGCGTCGCGGCGCGCAGCTGCGAGCTGAAGCCGAACATGGAGTTGAGGGAGCAATCGGCGAGGAGGGTGAAGTCGTCGCTGCCGATATCCGTGTCGTTGATGGTGGCGCCGCGCTTGTTCATGAGCATGAGAATGTTGCCCTGGAACTCGTTGGGGGCCGTGATGGTCGTCTTCATCAGGGGCTCGAGAACCTGGCCGCCGGCATCCTCGAAGGCCTTGCGGAAGGCGAACTGCGTCGCCAGGTTGAAGGCGTGATCGGAAGAATCCGTGACGTGGGTGGAACCATCGTTGACAATCATCCTAACGCCGATGACCTTGTGGCCCAGCAGCGGGCCCTTCTCGGTGATCTCCTCGAAACCCTTGCCACAGGCCGTCAGGTACTTGTCGGGAATGGTGCCGCCAACGACCTGGGTCTCGAAGAAGTTGGCCTCGGGATCTTCAAAGGGCTCGAGATAACCGGCAACACGGGCGTAATCGCCGGGACCACCGGTCTGGCGCTTGAAGAGGTAGTCGTAGTCGACGTGGCGCGTGACGGTCTCGCGGTAGGCGACACGAGGCTTTCCGGTCTCGCAATCGCACTTGTACTCACGGCGCAGGCGCTCGACGTAAATCTCCAAGTGCAGCTCGCCCATGCCCGAGATGATGGTCTCCTCGCTTTCGTCGTCGACATGGAGCCTGAAGGTGGGATCCTCGCGCTGGAAGCGGTTCATGGCCTTACTGAAGGCATCGGCGTCGCCGCTGCGCTTGGGCTTGATGGACAGAGACATAACGGCGTCGGGGACGAACATGGAGGTCATGGTGTAGGGCAGGTCGCCGTCGGTGAAGGTGTCGCCAGAGGCACAGTCGACACCGAAGACGGCGCAAATCTCGCCGGCGCCAATCTCGGTAACGTCCTCCATCTCGTTGGAGTGCATGCGCACGATGCGGGGAATGCGGACCTTCTTCCCGGTGCGGGAGTTGTACAGGTAGGCGCCCTTCTTGAGCTTGCCCTGGTAGACGCGCATGTATGTGAGCTGGCCGTAGTTGTTCTCCTCGAGCTTGAAGGCAAGACCGCAGAAGGGGAGCGAGTTGTAGGGGACGAGCTTGACCGAGGCCTCATCGCGAGACTTGTCGAGGGCCATGTTCTCAATTTCGGAGGGGTTCGGGAGGTAGTCGCAGACGGCGTCAAGAACGGGCTGGATACCCTTGTTGGCGAGGGCAGATCCCATGAGGACAGGCGTGAACTTGCGGGCGATGGTGGCGCGGCGAATGGCGGCCTTGATCTGGGCGTTGTCGGGGGTCTCTTCCATCAGGTAAATCTCAGCAATCTCGTCGTCGACGTCGGCCAGCTTCTCGATGAGCTCCTGGCGCTTCTCTTCGGCGAGCTTCTTGTACTGCAGGGGAACGGTGTCGACGGTCTTGACCTCAGTGCCGCGGGGGCCCTCGAAGTAGATGGACTTCATGTCGATGATGTCGATAACACCCTCGTGCTCGTCTTCCATACCGATGGGGACCTGAATGGCGGCCGCAGGGATCTTGAGCTTCTTGTTGATCTGCTCGACGGCCTTCCAGGGGTTGGCGCCGACGCGATCCATCTTGTTCACGAAACTGAGGCGGGGAACGTCGTAGCGCTTCATCTGTCGGTCGACGGTGATGGTCTGGGACTGCACGCCGCTGACGGCGCACAGGATCATGACGGCACCGTCAAGCACGCGCAGAGCACGCTCAACCTCGATGGTGAAGTCGATATGGCCGGGGGTATCAATGATGTTCACGTGGTATGTCTCTTCCTTGCCGTCCTCCGTCTTCTTCCAGTCGGCGAAGGTGGCGGCCGACTGGATGGTGATGCCCTTCTCACGCTCGAGTTCCATCGAGTCCATCTTGGCGCCGACCGAATCCTTGCCGCGGACCTCGTGGATCGCGCCGATCCTGCCGGTGTAGAAGAGGACACGCTCGGTGACGGTGGTCTTGCCGCTGTCGATGTGGGCGGCGATGCCGATGTTTCGGACCCGTGACAGGCGCTTCGCTTCTTCGGGAGACATGTTCTTCGCGACGACCTCCGGGGTCAGCGCTGACGCGTTCTCCTGTGCCATCTTGAGGGCCTCGGCGGCGGCCGAGTTCGATCGTCTCGCGGTGTGGGAGAAGGGTCGCCTCGAGTCGAGCTTCGTGGTCCTCGAGGGAGCGGTGGTGGATCTGGTGGTGATGGCGATGGAGAAGCATCGCACGCCCCTGCCGTGGGCTGTCGAGCCCACGAAGGGGTTGCCATTCGGCACCCTGAGAGCCCTGGACGCCCTCATCGTGACCAATTGGCGAGGAACGAGGAGCGAAAGGACGGGACGAGATTCGGTCTCGCGCACTGCTTGTCTGCGCCTGTCGAGGATGGACTGATCATCCGTGTCTGTCCCGACAAAACTTTTTTAGCCGACCCTCGATTGGCCGCGCCGCGCAGTCACGTGGGGTCGTGATTCAGGGGCAGTCGCTGACTAAGTGGGCCTTTCCACCCAGGCGCCCCTGATTTCCTCCTGCGACTGACATCGCCATCTGTCGGCTAGTGTCTCCAAGTCCCGTTTGAACCCAATTTGCTCCTCAACAATCGTTTTGAATACTTCCTACTGTTCAAGATATCGTTTTCCTATGCTTGTCTCTAGTTTTCATGCGATTCCTCAGCCACACCATCACCATCACATTTTGTCGACCTTGGCGCTGTCAGATGCCCGCCTCCGGCCCCCGCTCCTGTGGCGGACTTCCTCAACTGTGACCTTGAGCGTGTCGTTTGTCTTCTTCCCTCTCTTTTGGTCATCTGAACCTTTTTCGAGGGCGGAATCTGACGGTGGCGGAACGGAATGGGCCCTCTCTCTGTCCTGACTTGCGCCGCTCTCGCGGGTGCTTGACGCTTTTTTGTACGTCTTGGTCTTGCCACCCTCTGCTGGCTTTGCACTGCTGCTCCTGGGCTTGTCTTGCTTCTTGACCCGGGCCACCTGTGGCGCATTTGAAGGTGGTTCGATTGGAGTCGTCGGCTGTTTGTGAGCTGATGAGGGCCGCCGTGTCGGCGAGGGGGACTTCGGAGTTCGATCTGAATGCTTCCCGTCTGCGGCATTCGTCTCGAGCTTGGCTGCGACTTTTTTTGTCCGTTGGTCCTCGAATGGTGCCCGTTTTGCGTCCGCCACGTCCCTGGTGGGAGATGGTGGAACTTTCGAATCCTCGACTGGCTTGTTCCTCGGTTTCTGGGTGTCAAGGTTTTCCCCATCTCCAACTATGATCTTGGGCAGCTGTGAAGGTCTCCTTGCCTTGGCAGGAGTGTCCGTAGCCCTTAAGACTTCTCTTCGGTTCTTTGAACTGTCGTGTGTCTCCTGTTCCTTGGAGCCAGCCGTTGGCGATCTTTTAGGGTTGGATGTGGAATTTCTGCTGCGGGCCCCCAAAGGTGATGTCCGGGTAGCCATGGGCGTTTCCGCGAACTTCGCTCGGTTCTCCATCTTCTCAGGGCGGTTGGCAGCCTCTTGATTGATCTTGGGCGCCTGGCGCTGCCCTGACTTGCCTTCGACGGTGGTCTGGGCTGGTGGGGCGGACTTGGACCTCTCTTTCGACGCCTTCTCTTCATTTCGACGCAAGAGATCGTAAATCGAAGCGTTCGCCGTCTGGGATCTCCAAACAGGATTTTCGAAGACAACCGGCTCGTCTCGAAGGGCCGTAGTCGATTTTGCTGGTACCGGTGTGGGTTTCAGGACCTTCCTGAGTGACATTGTCACAGTCCAGCCTGGTTGAATGAGTTCTTCCCACACAGATGGTAAGATGATGTGGCCATCTGGCCCAATTAAGTCGAAGTCGCCCGTTTCCACTCTGCGGGGTAGCGTCGACGGCGGATATGACTGTCTCACAATGCTTTCAATACCCTATTTATGTCAGTTCGGCTCTGAAGCCGTCACATTCTCAGGCTGTGGGACGGTGGCGATCGCATGTGATTCTTTAGAAATTGGGATTCCTACCTTCCATGTGCGACATGCTGTCAACGGGACTGCAAATCCATGTCCAAGTGAGTTCTTGAAGAGTATCACCTCGTTTTGGCTAGAGTTCGAACTCGGGCTCGTAATAGGGCTGTTGTTCGTCTCTAACCGCGTGCCACTCCCATTTTTGCGAGTAGTCTCTCCGGGAATTGTTCTGGCGTAGCTCATAGCACCGTCAGGGTACAACTGGTGCGTTCCATTCTTCTGAGGAGTTTTGCGTGCCGCCTCTCCGGTTTTGAGGCGCTCGCGGGACTGATCAAGCTCCTTTAGAATCAGAGGAATCTTGTCTGCGAGCTTCTTGATCTTCTGCACGTCCTCTCTTATCGCACCTGTGTCATCTTTGATTGCGGTAGCTTGTTTTCTGAAGTAAAGACAGTCAGCGATTTCCTGCATCTCTCAGGGGCGAGCACAGTCCTGTACACGAGTAGATGTTGTCAAGGGGCCGCAACTTACACTGATAGCAACTCAAGCAAGAAATGGAGAGAATCCCGGTGGGCCTCAAGGGAAGACTGTATTTTTGATACCTCTTCCTTCCCTGACACCGCCCACATCATCGACCCCGTCTTCCCACCACTGTACTTTGCGATTATTCTGACAACCCGATGGATTGTGTCGTTAGAGGAATTGAGCACCGATGAAATCTGTTCTCGCAGCTTTGGTTCCATCTGCTTTTCGTCTCGAAAAGCCGGAGTATCTTGTAACAGCGTAAGGATGACCTTGAACTCGGACAGCTCTCGGATGACGGCCATCATGTCAGTCTTGGCACCGTGACACTCCCGAATAAAGGACGTGACCCCAATGACCGTTGAGCCCAGCGTCGAGATGAGACTGGCGCAGCCGGTTAATACCGACATGGGCTCCATGACGCGAGAAAGGTAGCTAAGGGGGCCACCTCAGCGACAGGTGCGGGGAAGAGGGCGATTGTTGGAGGAAGAGGATGAGGGACTTGTGAGAGCCAGATTCACGGTCAAAACTGGGAGGGGGCTGACATATAACCGGAAATGTGACGAGGGGGCATTGCTGAACTCTGAGACCTACCATTCGTCCGTTCCAACGACCCGCAGCAGGCTGCATTCAAGCTGACTGCAGTCCTGCAGGCTGCAGGAGGGGTATCGCCGTATCGTGATGGATCCTCAATTGAAGACCGTTAGGTGTCACCAGACAGAACGGACTTTAAGGGCTTTTCTGGAGCTCCATATAGATCGCTTCAAGTAATAGCCAAGGATTCCCAGGTTCTATGCCCAGTCCTTTGCTGCATCTGCAGCTACCTAGTATGTCTGTATTCAAGCCTTACATCATTCTAGCCGGGAGGTATGTGGTCGAGTCTGTAGAACGTTGGGTTTGCTTGGTAAACGTACGAAGCCATAAACAGGCCATTATGAGGTTGTTTGGAACCAAAAGGAAAATGCGTAGCCTGTTGTGATTCTGAAGGCCCATTGGCATGGTACGTCTTGCGACAAAGGTAGGTATTCTAAGGTACCAGCTTGCAATTTCAGTGGCACTGCGCCTCCTGCCGCCATCAACAACGCCTCATGAAGGTGTTGAACCAGGTGTTGAAATTGAGAACCAGGTGGACAGGGTACACTTAGTTGCTCCAGAATCTTCCATTGAGGCGTCAATCTAGCGCCAAAAGCGTGGAAAATATGCCAAGGCCTCAACAGACGCCCAAGCTCCAACGCTTGAGTTCTTTCTAATCGAACGCACAACCTCTCCGTCACACTTTCGCACGGTAGTACAAGATCGGAGAATTCAACCTACTACCATCATTCTCAACCAGCCATGTCCAAATTCAGTGCACCAGAGCGTGTTAACACCAGTCTCCGCCATATGGTGTCAGCAATGGGCCTCTCTCGCCTCGAGCCGCCCCCTGACGGAGCCGTCAAGGTAGCACCGCCCGGCACGCTCCTCGTGGCCATCGACTTGGAAAACGTTCATGAGATTCGTGCTCTACGAGGGCGTTCAGAAAACAACATTAACACCCAACTGGGGGTTTCGATACTTGATCCGGTGCATCTCAGAGCACCCCACACCGACCTCATCCAGTCGATCCAGTTCGCGTCAGGAAATGAATTTTACACCCGCAAGGCATCGAACAAATTCCTCTTCGGCAAGACAGTCGTTTGTAAATCCAGCGAGTTAGCCGACAGATTGGCTTCAATCTTACCACATGATCGCCCGTTTCTACTCGTCGCGCAGAATTCAATTCCTGACCGAGCCAGCATGAGGAACCTCGGATTTGACATCGACAGCTGCCCTCATTTCGCGGGCATAGTCGACACATACCCCATGACTGGTGACGTATTTCACACTGGTCGCTCATTCGGGTCTCTGAGGAAAATCCTCACAGAGCTCGGAGTGGAATGGGACCCGAGAGACCTGCACACCGCAGGAAACGACGCACATTACACGTTGAGAGCTGCGCTCATGTTAGCGAGACGCGGCTATTTGGAGACCTATCCCAATACCAGTATGGAAGACGCAGTCGTATTGGAGACAGCTCGAACATTGGCGTTGGCCAAAGTGCCTGAGAGAAGACCTTCTGCGAAGTCGTCTACAAAACGGATGATGGAAAGAATGGAGGCCCGGGAAGCCGTTCAACAAGCACGTGTACGATTGAGAGCTGAACAAGATCGACTGGAGATGGAGACTGAAGACTATGGCACAGAGCTGCTGTGTCTGTCCTGGTGATGAACGGCAAGAGGTCAAAAAGCAAAAGACGTGATTGCCG
Source organism: Plectosphaerella cucumerina (assembly GCA_020746995.1). Classification (NCBI taxonomy): domain Eukaryota; kingdom Fungi; phylum Ascomycota; class Sordariomycetes; order Glomerellales; family Plectosphaerellaceae; genus Plectosphaerella; species Plectosphaerella cucumerina. The sequence continues at coordinate 1,949,446 of JAGPXD010000005.1, read as the reverse complement.
AAACACGGGATTGAACCGTGGGCCTTCGCATTGCGCAGGGATACGAGTGCGACGCTCTACCACTGAGCCATTCCGGCAGATACTATGTATGATGCATGAAGATTTCGGTGCCGCATAGCCCTAAGTAGACTGACCATGAATCGAAACCGCTATCTTTATTTCCTTCGACCTGGGCATTCTTTGGCGGTTGGTCGTTTCTGACCATCACCACGATACGAATAACCACATCCGTCACGTCTTCCCTGCAAGATCCAGGCAGCAGCGGGCCCAAACCCTGGGCGAGCTCAATCATGGTCATCATAAAAACGCCCTGAGGCGATCTATCGTCCTCATCTCAACCATCCTGTCGTCGTCTTCTTCAGATCAAAAGACCTCGCACGCCAGAATGGCTCCTACTCCTGTCCTTTCGACCCACACGCGCCCGGCTTTGACACCTTTGCCCACCGAGCTCATCGCCAAAATCATCGAGACTACCCCCATCGAGTCGCGCTTGGACATCGCCCTTGTTTGCAGACGTCTTGCTAACTGCGCTGAGGGTTTGTTGCGCCGCCATCGTGATGCCTACGAGAAGTACCGCGTCGCCTCGGATCGCGACCCCGCCCTCAAAGCGGTGCTCTTCGCCACCCTGCCTCGTCTTCGCGATCTCAAGCTCGCGCGGTCCATCCCTTCACCGGGCGGCATGGACTTAGGGCACTTACTGGCGCCTCACGAACCCTATGCGTGTCTCGACTGGCTTCGCACATTCATCGAGAATCGCATCCACCAGTCGCCGCAGGCCCCAGGTCTTCAGGGACTTGAAAGCCTGGCCATCGGCGTCAAGACTGGCGATGAAGTTGGCGACCAGAGATCAGGGCACCTAGCAAGCCCGAAGCTCCTCATTCAGCTGCTTCGCCTTCCTCGTCTCTTGTCGCTCTACCTACACCGACTCAGCCAGTGGGATGGGAATGAGAACTGCGGCAATTACTCGGAATGGCGAACCAGGACGGCGGCATCTACAACCCGGCCGCCCGCTCATCTGTCCTTGAGCACTTGTACCTGGACGGTATTGATTCCATCTGCCGGGAAGACTACTTACACACCCTGGCCACCGTCCCAAAAGCGCTGAAGACCACCGCCCTTCGTAGCGATCGCTTTGGCAACGTCGTCGATATTGGTGACCACGTCACCCGCTTCTTCGAGCACCAGCCCGACTCCATCGAGAGCATCATGCTTTACAATCCCGACTACTTCACAGGCTACCGCTCGCGCCTCTACAGCTGGAACGAGCCCGTGAACAACTGCCCTGCGCACCAGTTTTCGCTAGATGTTGAGGATCTTCTTACCCAATCCGACGAGAAAACACGGGCCGGGTTCGTCCAGTTCTTTAAATGGACTGTTTCAAACCGCATCCAGGTGCTGGTGCTGCATGGGAATGACACAGACAATGAGATCACGGACTGCGACGATCCCCTTGATGAGACGCTATGAGCTGCTGCATAGTCGCGAGCACAACCTCACAACGTTATACCTGTGCGGCTTCGAAAAGCCCAACGGATAGCGCACCGAGGACGATGAGCTCGTCGAACAGGTCAGGTTCCAAAAGTCGATCACGATGAGGATCAAGATGGGTTGGACATCGTGACGAGGACGACGAGGCGGCAGGACCTCATCAACGGCGAGCCCTTGTTCCCGCGCGCCGTGGACCGGTACGATCTGATGACGGGGCGCTTCGGCGGGCAGAGACCGCCGCTGAACGAGGGACGCTTGTTCAATCCAGTGACGGGGGTGCATTCGTCGTGCCACTGCGACCACTGTGGCGAGTGTGCAGCTTGCTTTGCTGTCTATCCGCGGGAGCTGTGGGAAAAGACTCGTGAGGAGAGAGCATGGGCGATGGCGAGGGATGACTGGACCGAGTCGGAGTACTCGGATGAGGAGGAGGGGGATGGGGACGTGGAGGGAGGCGATGTTGAGGTTGAGGATGAGGTTGTAGAGATGAAGGATAACGACTCCGATCACGACAAGCAATAGCTGCTCGGTCTTGCTGTTGGGTGCTCCAAGCGAAGTCCCTTGTAACGACTTCTTATCTCGTCAGCTTCATGTTCCTTTCTTGGTTTCGCTAGAGCAAGTCCAATATTTTCGGTGCAGCTGACGGCCGAACAGGCCAACTTTCCAGTTGCACCCATGGTGGCCAAGAAGACTTTCACCATGTTCGATTTCGTCTTACTTCTCCGCCAGGAGGGTAGGAGAGCAGCAATAGCTGGCTCCGAGTTGGCGCATTTTCATCCAGGACATGTGCTCAAAAGCCTTTGTGCAAAGTTCTCAGAGTCAGGCCATCTCATTCAAGAAAGTCAACAACTCATCGACGATCCCAAGCTCCACCAACAGCGACCGCCGGCCCGATGCTGCCACTCGACTCGGGCCGCCACCCCAGCATCACCATGTACCAGTGCCTCCAGCCAAGGACTCGGCACTGCTGCCAAGTTTCAATCCCGGTAGGTTGCCTTTTCGGCTAAATCGGGCGACGGAGGCGGCTGTCCTGCGTTCCTCCCCGGGTCTTTCCCGGCCCCGCCCCGGTGCGGCGGCCGACATTTGACCGTCAGCTTGCCCTGGCGGGAGGCTGTTCCGACATAGCTTTGTGAGCGGATTCCTCCCTCCAGAAACTTGGACTTCTTGCATTGGACCACAAAACATCTTGGCTGTGAAATGACGCCCGTCGAGGCTGGGCATTTCGGTGTCGTCGGACCAGGCGAAGGCTTCAGCTGTCCGTCTTCCAACACTCGACATCACCGTGATGCAGCTTAAGTCCACGTCCGGCCAACCTACACCCTCAGCTCTCACCCTGTACCATGGTTCGCCATGTTCGTACATCCGGATCCGCGGTCTTCGGGCGATCGAGAACGGTCATCTGCCAGATCCACGCGTCGCACTTGGCGCCAAGGAGCGGCACCCCGTGGAGTTCCCCGCGGAGTTACCACACCGGTGCGCTTGGATGATGTAGCCAAGGCAGTTTCTCACCTTTCACGCGGCGTGGAAGCGCCAGGAGGCTCACCCAAGACATTTACGTCCAAACGAACAGCCGGTTTCTCCGTCGGGTCGATGCCGATTCGGCCGCAGCCTCTCTCGAGCCGCCTCATCCCGGCTCCCCTCTCTTGCTACTTGTGCCCCGTAGACATAACTCCGAGAAGGTGGGTTCAGCCTGATCAACCTCACCGTGGCCACTCGAAGCCAGTGTCTGTTCCTGCAGCTACTGTACTGTACCTTGGGGGCTTGTCCCCACGGACCTGTTGGGTCGTCTGTCCCGTGCCCAGGCCCCTTGCTTCTTGTCGGGCGGATGGTTCCCTTCGATCTCCCAACTTGACCATGGGGATTGTGGAGCATTCCCGGATTCTGCCACCGAGAAACCGACAAACGAATTACGAGAGGTCCGACGGTCCGGCAGTGCAAATCCTTCCCGCCTGCGGCCTTGCGGTAATGTGCTTCCCTGACATCGCGTGCAGCTTTGAAGACAGAGAACACGCAATGGAATTCGAGTATAACTATCATCCACAGTCACCCTTTTCTGATCATCATCAGCCTACCCGCCACCCCATCGAGCTCGTTCATACTTCCCATCGAGGTTCACCCTTCAGGTCCTCGTCACTCTTGTCAACTCAAGCTCATCCAACCTCAGCACCATGGGCCTCAAGGAAAGGATCGGCTTGGGCGACCCCCCCGCTATCACCCAGCAGGCCCGAGATGAAGCTCCCCAGTTCGAGCACGTCACCTGGTACAGGGATCCCGGCCTGAGAGTCCTGTTCTTCTACTCGACCGTGCTCTGCTTCTCCTCCATGGGCACTGGTTACGACGGGTGAGAGGTCCCCTGTCTCGCTTGCTTCCACAATGCTGACAACATGCTAGCATGTACTTCAACAACGTCCAGATCTTCGAGAGCTGGCAAAAGCAGTTTGACAGCCCCGACGACCATCTCCTCGGACTCCTGGGCGCCTTCTATCAGATCGGATCCGTCTGCTCCATCCCGCTTGTCCCCATCATTTGCGATAAATGGGGTCGAAGGCCCTCCATCGCCATCGGCTTCATCATCATGGCCGCCGGTGCCGCCATGCAGGCCTCCGCCCACAACTACGGTACCTTTGGCGGCGGTCGCGTTGTCATTGGCTTCGGCAACTCTTTCGCTCAGATTGCGTCTCCCATGCTCATCACCGAAATCTCCCACCCCCAGCACCGTGCCAGGTTCACCACCGTCTACAACTGTCTGTGGAATGGAGGCGCCATCATCGTCAACTGGTTTTGCTTTGGTCTTACCTTTGCGCCTGAGGGCCAGTGGCAGTGGCGTCTTCCCGCCATCTTCCAAGGTCTTCCGGGTCTCATTCAACTCGTCATCCTCTGGTGTATGTCATCCCCGACACTTTATCATGATCCGGATCATGAACTAACACTTTGCAGGGATCCCCGAATCTCCCCGATTCCTGATCGCTCAGGACCGTCACGATGAAGCGCTTGCCATCCTTGCCAAGTACCATGCCAACGGAGACACTGAGAACCCGACTGTGCAATTCGAATTCCGTGAAATCAGGGATACGATTCGTCTTGAACAGCTGAGCAAAGAGTCTACCAGCTACCTTGATTTCTTCAGAACCAAGGGCAACCGTTACCGCCTGATTGTGCTCATCGCGCTTGGTCTCTTCTCGCAGTGGTCTGGCAACGGCATCATCTCGAACTATTCGAACCGCCTATACAGATCCGCCGGTGTCCAAGGCGAAACTCAGATATCTGGCCTGAACGCCGGAAACACCGTCATGGCAACCATCACGTCTCTCAGCTTTGCTTTTATGGCCGAGCGCGTGAACCGCCGGTTCTGCTTCCTGCTCGCAACGGGCGGTATGTTGATCTGTTTGATCTTCTGGACCCTCACGTCCGGTCTCCACGAACAGCACCAGGCCCCCGGAGCGAACATTGGTATGATCTTCCTTATCTGGCTCTTCGGATTCTTCTATGCCACGGCGTGGTCCGGCCTGCTCATCGGCTACGCTGTGGAACTTCTCCCTTACAGTCTCCGCGCGAAGGGTCTGATGATTCTCAATATGGCCATTCAGGTCGCCCTGCTGTTGAACACCTACCTGAACCCCTTGGCTTTCGCTGCTTGGAGGGCACCGGACGAAGAGGACGGGTCCGAGAGCGAAACGGGCTACGGCGGTACCGTCTACTACCTTTACCTCATCTACACCATCTGGGTTGCTTTCGAGCTCACCTTCATCTACTTCATGTTTGTCGAGACCCGCGGCCCGACTCTCGAGGAGCTCGTCAAGATCATCGATGGACCCAACGCCAAGGTGGCCGATCTCGATATCGCGGCAGTGTCCAAGGATGTCCAGCTTCATGACGACAGCGACGTTCGCCGGGTCTCCTCATCCGAGAAGGTTTCTGCTGAGAACAACGCCACTCGCCAGGTCTAGATACGATTTGGGATACTCGACCACCTACGCCTTGCTCCAATCTTCTCTTCTTCTTAGGCAGAATGTTACTTCGGAGGAGATTTGCTCTTGCTGAACAGTCTGGACACAATGTCATAATCTTGGGAGACTGGGAGTAATCTATGACAGGACTTGGGGGATCTAATGAGAGATGGACTTGCCGCCCAGTTCAGAGAGAGAGCGCCATCATTGTCCCGAAATGAAAATTGCACTTGTCAGATTTCCATCCCCGTGTTTCGTGCCACCCTCCTCGGCCCTGGCAACTGATTCAAACTTTTGCCTGATTTCTTCACATGTTTATCGGCGTTTTGTCGTACTGATTTCACTTATTGGAATTCATTTGTCCAGTTCCGATGATGTGAAGGCAGCTAACGAGATTGAAGCGTGTGTGCCATGGCAAGCTACAAACAGGAATGAGTGTTATTTCGAGAAATGCCGAAACAGGAGCAGTTGGCGGGTGCCGTGATGGGCGAGTCTAAGAAAACCGTCTTATCCCATCAACAAAAAGGACTTGGATGAACGGATATGATGAAAGAATCGAAAGGCTGTATCCTGGACTTGTAACCATCAAGTCTGTGAAAGGCAGCACCTAGCAGCTCTGCTTCCGGACACCAATGAAGTGGGACGAGAAGTCCCTGGCCCCCGAGAAGCGGCCAACGCTGTCCATGCAGTTGTTTCCAATGGCATTGACGTCGTTGGGGATGTCGCCGCAGTGAACCTGGAGGTGATGTCCAAGCTGTAAAACAGGTTGTCAGAGGTGTTTCACAAAGTCCTGGGATTGAAAACCTATTCTTACCTTGTTGCACAGGAAGATGCCGCAGCCACGGGAGCAGCTGATGCGAGCAAACGCCGGGGCGGCACTGACCCCACACCATGATGTGCCGAGATTCATCAGATAGGTCAGACCCTCGATACAGCTGAACCAATTGTTGACACGGTCATTGATTCCATTGTACCAGCCGCAGTTGAGCTATCGCGAGGTTAGAGTCTGCCTGTGTTTTCCCTTCCCAACAAACAAATGACTCCAAAACTTACCGACTGGCGCTTGTCAAGGGTGGTGCCAGTTTCGAGGGCCGTCTCGTTCTCGAACAGCTCGGGCTTGAGGCCCTTCATCTCGTGGTAGATGGACTCTGCGGTGCCAGTTAACTTCATCCCCTCGAATCGCTCGTCAGTGACCTCAAGATCGACGATGGGCAGATCCTCAAGGTGCATGTCTTCGGCACGGCGAATGTACCACCCGTTCTCATCGGCAACGACAGCTGCCATAGCCTAAATAGAAAGTAAGTTGATGAGCAAATGTCGCAAAGGGGTGGTAGGCTTACAATCGCGGCGCCGAGGGGGATGATTGCAAGAGAAGCACGCATGATGAAGATTGAGTTTCAGAAATGTAAGTAAAGGATGTAGGTAAGATGTCTAGATTCAAGCTCTGGGTCGGAAACAGAGCAGGAACTGACCCTTCTTATACTCTGAGAACATTGGTCTGAGACTGGTCTCCGGCCAAAAGTTTCAGCCATACTCTCGGCCATGCCATTATGGCTTCTTTCGACGGTGGAGATGTCATAGTTTCGAAGAATCCTACTCTTCTGGGTAGGAACTTTCTTCAAATGGCTACTGCATGCTGCATAGCAGGATACTTCTAGACCCCACTCCATACCGCATGGCAGTGTTCCCTACTCATGCGTTGATCATTACCACAGTTAAATAGGTGGTAGTTCTTGGCCGCTTACTTTTCTGTGCGGTGATACTTGGCGGCTTACTTCACTTGCGCTGGTTTTTGCCTCACACTCCACAAGGCGGGGATCTTCGGCCGATATAACCTCTTAAGAGGAGGGACTCCATGGTTGAGTGATAACGGCGGGGTCGGATGTCATACGGATATGCAGAGAGGACCATGCAACTAGGGATTGACCTTGAAACGAGACAAAGTCCCGAGCGTTGTTGGAATGAGTTGAATGATTATTAGGTTGCCCGACTTAACGTCCCTCTGATCTTCGCGGCATGGTGACTGGAGGTTCCTAGGCTTACGGGACTGAGTCTTGGCGGGCTTTCCGCCACTCTATCACCACACAAGCATCGATGTTACATTGAATGCAAGTTTAAGCTTACTTCAAGGAAACCGTAAGCGATTGTGGCCCCTGCTTATTCGGCGCCTATGCGGTCATCCTTCAGGACCTCATCCACGTACTACGTAGGTAGCAAGCTAGAGGCAGCGTCGTAATGACAACATAGCTCCAAAATTCCAGTCTGGTAGGACAGTGCCAAGCTGTAAACCATCCGTGTCAACCGTACTGACTTAGGATTAATGGCTCCCCGTGAGCGTCGCGCGGAGTCGTAGACTGAATACGTAGCAAAGGCAGCGGACCGTACCTGTCAAGTGGTTTCTGCCCGGCCCAACCATTCTCGATCATTTGTCCCCAGTCGCTCTACTCCCTCTCCATCCTCACGACCTTGCCACAGTTGAGAAGACACTGGGGGTCGAACCTGTTCTTGATCTGTAGCAAAGTCAGTATAACGGATGTATCAAAGATACGCCCAAGGCGCGGAGAAGGCGTGAAAACTCACCGCTCTCATGGCGTCGACGGCCTCCCGCCCTAGCTCCTTCTCAAGATAGTCCCTCTTCACCAGGCCCACGCCGTGCTCGCCCGTCGCCGTACCTTTGACAGCAAGAGCCCGGTCGATCATGCGGTGCACCACGCCCTCTGCGACATCCCTCTTGTCCTCGGGGAAAAGCAGCAGCGTGTGGAAGTTGCCGTCACCCACGTGGCCCACGACCGAGCCCAACAGACCTGACCGGCCAATATCTGCCTTGGCTTCCTCGATCTGATCAGGCATTCTGCTCAGCGGCACGGCCACGTCCGTCGTCCACACGCGGTCTGTCGGCGCCTCGCGCGCCGCGAGCATGCTCCAGAGCGCGTTCTTGCGCGCCGACCACAGCTCTGCTCGCTCCTCACTACCGGCGGCCGACATGTATGACGTGCTGTTGTTCCGTTTCGAAATGGCATCGACCTTGCTCGCTATGTGCTCGACAATGTGCTCGTCGCTGCCCGCAAACTTGAAGAAGAGTGTCGGCTCTTCGCGCCACCTCAGCCGCGTCAGCTGGGATGAGTTGATGTTGCGCATCTGCACATCGTCAAGCAGTTCGACAGCAGCCACCTGTATCCCGCCGCCGATGACCTCGCGAACGGCTGACGCGGCGTCGCGGAGTGTTGGGAACGTACACACCGCCACGACCTCGTGCGGCGGCTTCACCGCGAGCTTGAGTGTTGCTTCGGTCACCATGCCCAGGGTGCCCTCGCTGCCGACAAACGTGCGCGTCAGGTCGAACCCGGCGCTGGACTTTCTCGCCCGCTGCCGCGTCTTGACAATCGTCCCGTCCGCCAGTACGACCGTCAGTGAGAGCACCCAATCCTTCATGGTCCCGTAAGCCGCCGCGTTGGTTCCTGAACACCCCGTCCCGACCATACCGCCGATCATGGCACCCGGACCGGGATCTGGCGGGAAGAAGAGACCAAGAGGGGCGAGCTCCTCATTCAGTTCGACCCAGCCAATGCCGGGCTGTACCGTGCAGTCGAGATCTTTCTCGTTCAGCTCGATGACGCTGTTCATCCGCGAAAAGTCGACTACCACACCCGCCCGGTCCGTGATGTACTGGCCTTCGATGGATGTGCCACCCGAGTACGGCGTCATGGGCAGCCGACGCCTCGAGCACACCTTGGCAATCTCGGATACTTCTTCCGTTGTGTTCGGGTAAAGGATGATTTGGGACAGGATCGCCGTCTCTTCGGACCATGCGTACGACTGGAAGTCTGTGCCAGAGTGGGCGACGAGGTCGGGTCGGTCCGTGGACATGCGATCCGGACCCAGGAGGCGGGAGAACTCGACGCATGCGGCGTTGATATTGGCCGGCGAAGTGTCGTGATGAATTGGAGGTGATTGGTCGAGAGGCAACGTGGATGACGGCACGCTCGTGCCCGTCTTGACCGAGGACTGGAAGGCGAAAGTGCTGCCGATGAGGCCGACGGCTGCCGCGGCTACTCCTGCAAAGCCTCCGGACTGCACACTGGACTTTTTTGGTGGCGGTGTGCGGGTTGATGATGATGAAGGTCGGGTCTGGTGGGCACGAGCCCAGGCCTTGCGAGGTGGTGTTGTCCGTCCCAGGGGACGTAGGCGACCGAGTGCAGTCTTCATGTTGGAGGACATGGTTCACACTCTTCGTGGTCTTGGTTTTCGGATCAGTTGGCATGAAATACAAAAAACCAGTCATCCATTTCTTTCTTTCTTTATGTGCATGGCGCTCCTCTGATCTTTTTGTTTCGTTTGCTTTTCGCCTGTCTGGGCACGTACTGCCGCTGTGACGCACCGGCTGGGGCGACTCCGTAGCTCGCTCCCTCGGCCACGATCTGCCCGGCTCGGCTATGGTGACAGGCATTGGACCATCGGCTATGGAGGATGGCCGCCTGTAGACCATCGCTAGCCCCTGAACCAGTGGCGCGGGGCAACCGGGGTAGGGGACCCAGATAGAACAGACGGGACACTCCGGGCGGGGATATTCAACTTGGCATGGTGTTGGCGGACGCTCTTGATTCATATCCTGCCTAACAATGGCCCATTCATTCGGTAGCGCTCAGCTTCGTGCTGCTAGTGGTTGCACCAGATCCAACATGTAGCGATCGCGGACGCGGCTCGACTGGACGACAAGGAGTCTATCATTACCTCTCAGTAGTGGACCAACTTTCGAAGACATCGGATTGCCCACCAAGTCCTCTGCTATGCCGTAGCCTTAAGCGCTACCAACCCCCCAGACCTGCTCATTCTGCGATCCGGCGACGCTCAAGTCGGCAAGGAAGTGCATGGCCTGGTACTGCACCGACTCTGGCTGCGGAAACCCCATCTCGTCTCCCGTGTGATCAAAGCCAAAAACACCCTGCGACAGCGACATGGGCCAGATCCCAGGGGTGTCTGCGGCACCCACAACGCTGCCGCCACCAAAGTCAAAGGCAGGCCTCCCACTGAGATCCAACGTCGGCTCAATCTCGTCAGCCCCCGTTTCTCGAGGTAACGAGCCGTCGATCTCTACATTAGCTGTCGGCTCATGTATGCTGAGAACACCCTGAGCAGTGTCCGGCTGCCAAGTAGAACTTGATCCTGCGAGGCTCCCTTGGGCGGCTGCGGATCCCGTGCGCTTTCCGGAAATAACCTCGCCAGAACGGCCTGCCGACTTCATGAACAGGTTTCTGATCCAGCGGGCGAGAACGTAGACAGGCTCGAACTGCTTCAGCGCAAGTAGCCCTGGTCGTATCCTGCGCGGCAACCTCCCGTTTCCCGGCGAGGGCGGCCCGTCCGCCGCGAGAACCATCATGGCACTGAAGAGTGCTGAGACGTAAATCATGGGAAAGTGCTCCGGTGTCCAGTACAACAGCGAGTCCTCGACGAGGCCAAAGATGCGCTCAGCAGCCTCGGCGACGACCATGTTTTCGGGTTCCTGCTGCTGCGCCTCATGGTTCCGCGGGCTTTGGCGTTGCAGACGCTGGAAGAGATTGATGAGGAAGTAGTTATAGCAGACTTTCAGGGTGAGGCTTAGATGGTGGTCACCGCCGCTGGAGAGGTCCAGGGCACCGTTGGCGTCGTGCCATGATTTCAGGGTCGTGAAGACATCTTCCATGGCGGATTGTCGGACTGATGCGTCGCGGGAGAGAGAGAGTCGCAAAGGTGAACAGTGCCGGAAGTACAGATCAGAGGCTGGAGGTGTCAGCTGACGGTACGGCAAGGCAGATATGGGATGAAGTGCACGAGGACGATGGACGTACCCAATCTGCACAACTGCATTTGTGCGATGATGTATCGGACCGTTTCTGGCGTTTCATCGGGTAGGTCCTCCGGCAAGAGCTCCTCGACGTCGTGGTCGGCGTCATTTATGACCTTCGGGGTGCCCGTCGAGAGAGAGATCTGTACGTCTCGGATCTGAACACCATCAGCATTCAGTCGTCCCGCGCCACAGATGGAGAGACGCAAGATACTCACATACAAACACCACCACACCCTCCGCCACCGCGCCTTATCCTCCGGCGGCATTCGCGTACTCCGCGTGCTCCTGTGATACCCCATGCACTGCGCCGATCGTATCGAAGCGGCGATCCACCAGTGGAAGTCTCTGTAGCTCGCCGGGCTCCCGTACCAGTAGTGCAGAAGATACGATGCCAACACCATGCTTGTGCGGTCCGAGTCGTTGTCTGCGTCGAAGGCGGCCGCAGCTCGATCATGCAAGGCGCGGTTAGCCTCCATCTTCGAGGCGTACCCGAGGTGGTGGATGGTCTCAATGTCGCAGTGCACCGATCCGACGAAGAGCACGCTCCTGACGAGGGTCAAGGAGGCCTGGCCTGCCGCGAGCGCGGTTAGGAAGAGCGGACGCTGAAGAATTGGACAGAAGACGTGGAACCGGGCGAAGTATGCTTCAATGAGGCGGTTGAGGAGCCTTAGAGGTGGCAGGTCGTGACCACGAGCGGCGCCGATGGTGTCAGAAGGCCTGCTCGCTTGCTCAGGGCGCCCTTGTCTATCACCAAAGTCAGGCGCCGATGTAGACTCTCTTCCCGAAATGTTGGCATCGTCGCCGGCCACCGTGCTCTGCACCGTTTCGTTACAGTCATTGATGGGACTGTGGAAGCTTGGATGGCCCGGCTTATATCCTCGCATGACGTATGATGCGTACCAGCTCTCTCCCACGATGTTCGGCTGTGCCGTCGTTGACTGTCTTCGTGCAGACATGCCAACAGCTGGCCCCCCCACCGACCGCGACGATAAATCGGTCGGGGCCGTGTTTGTGGGAGACGCAGGGCTCGATGAGACGGCCTGCTCGGACGTCCTGGAGCCTGCCGTCAAAGTGTTTTGTGGCCTCTCCTCTCCAGTCGTATACCGGCCGTCGACGCCCCTCGTCCGCCGAGACTGCACCATCGTGCATTGGTCCTCCATGTGGCTCATACGACAGCTCGTACAAGGTAGGCCGACGACGGAGCTATCGCACTTTGTGCGGCGCCTGTGGCATCGCTGGCATGCGGTGCCGCGCTTGCGGACGGGTCGTCTGCTGGCTTGTTGGCGGCGCCGTGGAGAGTCCATCTTGACGAGCCGAATATGGGACAGAGGCGAGCCAGATGACGAGCTCAAAGCCGGAGGTTGGTTCCGTGCGAGATGCGGGGCCCCGCGTCGTCTGTGCCGGTAAGAACCTCGCGATCTGAGAAGATCCGGGGAAGGGAGTCTCGCCTCGGTCTACGCGCATGCGCTGATGTCGGCGTGAGGTGAGGTTGACCCCAAACTCCAACGTCAGAAGTTCGCCCGCGGCCATCCCTGCGTCCTGCCCTTCCTGAGGGGGGTGATTCCCAGCTCCTAGTATCGGACCACTCCATAGCCGATGGATCGGCTATGGATCGGCTAGGGAGTACTAGTAGCTTGTGCAGGGAAGATCTTTGGTGACGTCCGCCGGACTCCCCGCATGCAGCGTGCCACGATCCAGTCAAGGGGCGCCCCGAGTCCCGACGCAAAAAACTGGGGAACGCGGGGTTGAAGCATCTCCCCGGATCTTGGGGACTCGGGGATTCTCTTTGTGAAGTCGGGTACTTAAGACGTCGTGAGAAGCCCTGGACAGCCACACATGACAGCTTCGTTATCCCCGGTCTACCAATTCCTCCAGTCTCACATTAGCCCCTGGGATACAGACTCGCCCTTGCTTGATCATCAACAAGCCTCCTCTACTTCCTGTCTCTGAGGACAATCTTCGCCACCCACCCCGTACACGGTCACCCCAAGGCGGTCAAGTCGAACATGGATGACAAGCAGAGCGTCGATCACTACGAAAACATGACCGCCTCCAAGGAGAACCTCCCCAAAGACTTTGACGAAGCTGAGACCGATGTTGCCGCGGTCCCTCCCACGCATGACCCCAAATTCGAAAAGCGTCTGCTGCGAAAGATCGACTTTCGCCTCCTCCCCATCCTCGGTTGCCTCTATACCTTGGCTCTCGTTGACCGCTCCAATGTGGCGGTAGCACGCATTGCCGGCATGGACGATGATCTCGGCCTCAAGGAGGGCAACCGGGCATCTATCATTCTCATGGGTAAGTTCTACCTTGCCTTGGTGTACTTTCAGACAGCTGCTAACCTGATGAACTCCAGTCTGTAAGTACATGTTGCAATCCCTGTGAGCGTCCAATCGCATGTCTGACCCCTACCAGTCTTCATCGGATACATTCTTTTCGAACTGCCAAGCAACGCCTTCATCCACCGTCTCGGCGCTGCAAACTGGCTGGCCTTCCTCGCCGTATCCTTCGGTCTCGTGACCATGGGCGTTGGTTTCCTCAACAATTGGCAAGGCCTGGCCGCCCTTCGGGTCCTCCTTGGCGTTTTCGAGGCTGGTCTGTTCCCTGGATGCGTCTATCTCGTATCCTCATGGTACGCTCGCTACGAGGTGCAGAAGCGCATGGCAGGTGAGGCTGCCCTTTGATTGCCCTTGATGAATTACCCCAGAAATGACCGCTAACGTCCTCCTTCCCGACAGGCTTCTTCCTCACGGCCGCCGCGCTGTCGGCGTTTGCCAACATCCTCGCCTACGGCATCATCCAGATCGCCAACCATCACCCCTGGAAGGGCTGGCGATGGATCTTCATCATTGAAGGCGCCCTAACCACACTTGTTGGCATCGTCTCGTGGTTTATCATTGTCGACTTTCCAGATTCCAAAAGGAACAAGTTCCTGACGGCCGAAGAAAAGGCCTTTGTCAAGGCTCGGCTGACTCTGGATCGCGGCGGACCTGAAGACCACGAGCCTGTCACCATGAAAGCTGTTTTCAAGACGGCTGCCGATTGGAAGCCTTGGGCCTTTTCGTTGTAAGTGTAACATCACTAAGCGACATGCTCTCTTCGGCATGAGGCATTACTAACGAAACCATCCAGAATGTACATGGCTGGAGCCGTAGGCGTCTACGCGTTCCTTTTCTTCCTCCCTATTATCCTCCGCGGCAGCCTTGGCTACTCTATGAGCATGTCCTTCATTCTCAGCACCCCGCCTTCGCTCTTTTCCGTTGTCGAAGCTATGGCTGTCTCTTGGCTTGCCGATAAGACTAGGATGCGAGGGCCATTCGTTGTCTTCCAGGGTACAATCGGTATCATCGGTCTGTGTATGACGGGCTTCTTGGATCATCCAACTCCCCGATACATCGGCACCTTCTTGGGTGTCGCCGGCGCTAACGGGCTTGTCGTCACGACCATGGCGTGGCAGGCCAACAATATCATCGGGGACGCCCGGCGCGCTGTTTCCACGGCTATTCTCATTAGCTGCAGTGGCATTGGAGGCATCTACTCGAGCATGGTGTTCAGGCAGCAGGATGCACCGAACTACATCCCTGGACTCATGGCTGTCATGGCTATCAACATTGCTGCTGTGCTGACAGCCTTTGCCACCATGTTTCTGCTTCGCCGGTCGAACCGCAAAGCTGATCAAGGGGGATTTCTGTGCGAGGGGCGTGAGGGTTTCCGCTACACTCTGTAGGGGTCGGACAGATTGCGTCCTGAGCTTCTTAATTTTTTCCATCGTGCAGTGAAATGGTTTCTTTGAATACTTGGCCAAGTGCTGGCCCTTTTTCGTTGACCCCCCTACGCATTTCCCCGCCTCCTGGAGGCTGGTGTCTCTTCGCACAAGATGAGAATGCTACGCAGGCGTTCAAGTTGAAATGGGACACTGTCCACAGATAGAACAGACGTGTCAAGTCCTTGCCAGGGCAGCTGGTTTTGACTGGGCAGGGCACACATGTCTCAGGGGCCCAGGAATCTCAGGGGCCCAGGAAGATCTCTCACAGTTCCTGCCGCTGCGACAAGAGTGGCGACACAGCCAGATACCAAGCATGAGTAACGCGTGTATTGCGATGAGCTAGGCTGATACATGGCGGGGCAGAGGCAGGAAACCGGGGAACCGGGTAAAACCTTCCTCACACAAAACCTCCATCGGGAAACAGAAGAATCAGCATAGGCTCGGACGTTGAATGATGAGAGTTCTGATTAATTAATGTAAAGAGCCCGCCCATCCCCGTGCCGAACTCAGCAAGCCCGGGGAAGCGGGGCCGAAACCACGCCGCAAAAGCAAAGCCACGCACGCTTCTGCTGTACTGAAATGAGACCTCCTGTCGATTGCCCGTTTACATGGCGAGGACGGCACCGAAGACGGCGACGGCGGCGGCGCCGAGGCTGACGACAAGGGAGCCGGCGCCGGCCTGAGCCGGGGTCGAGGTGGCGGCGGGGGGAGTCGTGGTGGAGTTGCCGTGAACAGGGGGGACGACGTAGGTAGGCTTAGGGGGGACCGGGATGGCGCTGGTGGAGGCCGCGGGAGGGGGAGGGTAGGGAGCGTGGGACGAGGCCACGGGAGGAGGGTACGGAGCGTGGGACGAGGCCACGGGAGGAGGAGGGTAGGGGGCGTGGGAGGAGGCCACGGGAGGAGGAGGGTAGGGGGCGTGGGACGAAGCCACGGGAGGGGGAGCGTAGACGGGCGACGAGACCGCGGGAGGGGGAGCGTAGACGGGCGACGAGACCGCAGGAGGAGGCGCGTAGACGGGCGACGAGACCGCGGGAGGAGGCGCGTAAACGGGCGAAGAGGCCTCAGGGACCTCGTAAGCCGGGGTGGTGACGGCGGGCTCCTCGTAGGAGGGGGTCGTGACCGCGGGGGGAGCCTCGTAGGTGGGAGCCGAGACGACGGGCTCCTCGTACGAGGGAACGGAAACAGGCTCCTCGGGGTAGCCGTAGTTGCCGGGGAGGGCCAGGACCGAGGTGGCGGAGAGGAGGGTGAGGATGGAAGTGGTCTTCATTTTGCTGAGGGGGGGGTAGGTTGTCAGCAGGGTGTCACCAAAGCGATGATGCCGCGGGGTGTCTGTGTGGTACTCACAGGTTTGGGGGGTGGTTCGAATTATGTCGAGATGGTAATTAACGAGTGAGGTTGCGGTCAACGAGAGACGATGTAGGTATTAAACGAGAGTGTTGTTCTTGACTGGTGGCAGGCACACGGGAGTAGCAGGCGTGATGAGCTGGTGAGGGAAGAAGGAAGAAAACAAAACATCGAGGACGGCGAGGCCTTTTGACTTAATAGCAACTCGCCGGGAACCGGTGGCGACAGAGTTGCGCTCTCAACCGCCATTCGGGAGTCCAGGCGCCGCTGGGAGATTGCGGAGGAGGGGGCCCCCTGAATACGGGTGGGTGGTGAAATCGGGTGCCGGCATGATGCGAGTGGCCTTTGTCCTAACAGCTGCCAGCCTCCCGCGAGGCGTAGCGCCGTTAGTATCGTTGCCAGGCGCATCCCCTGCCACCTCCCGCATAGGGGTTGGCGCCAGGAACAATACGAGTGGCAGGGGGTGGCAGCGGCATCCGGCCGGGTTCGAGGCCCTGTTTTCAGCCACAGGGCCCGGATCGCATCATTGCTATTGGGCATGGTGTTTGTTAGTCTGGGGGTTGATTATGCTTGTTCCCCGGCCTCCCCCCTGGCTGGGCAGCGGGGGTTGGCGGAGCGCGTGGCGCCGAGTCAGCGGGTGTCCGCTGCTTTGCCGCTGCTTTGATGTGATGGAGGCTGGAGATGAGAGGTTGGTGCACGGTGTCCCTCAGGGGGCGGGGACGAAGCAGGCGGCTGCACGTCGCGAGGTTGACTACTCGGTCAGTTGGATGAAGCTTGGATTTGAATTTAGGTTATGGTAGTTGAGTGGTTGGGATCATAGCACGATGCACTACGTCGATCGAGGCCCGGTTCGAGTCGTCGCCGTCTCGAAGCCGCCTCCCAAGCCATCACGATTCACCAGCCTTCCAAGGCCGGCGAAGAGCGTGCCGAGAGATCCTTGCCGGACAAATCTACCGGTACGAACTCCCCCCCAAGGTGCACACGGACGGGAAACCACCCCCTGCCCATCGTTCGCCATCCAAGACCAATCATTCCACTTGGAATTCAAATAGTAGCCCGCCCCCTGAGTGAGCTGGTGCTTACTGTACCTCAGTACGAACATCAAGGCGGACCAGACAACGTTCGATTGGGGGGGCTCATTCGAAGAATCCCCGCCGCCGAATATTACCGCGCATAATAATCGCATGCTGAGCTGGGAGAGGGTGGCGCCTTGACAGCTTCCCGGCCAAATTCCGCCCGAAGTCCGGGCTGGTCTTCCAGACTCTTCCTGGTTCTGGCGCTCCCGAAGACGTGATTAGACTCATTATTTAGGCGATCTCGACCGGGGGCGACGATGTCCCGGGTTGGCTAATGCAGGGGCACTGTCGGGCCTACAGCCCGGCCAAGCTCTTCTTCCGCTGCCACCTCCGCCGCCCCCCTGGCTTCCGCCTACATTGTGTCGCAGGTCAAGCTCTCAGTCGCTACCGTCATCCACATTTAGATGAAATCCCTGGTCAGCTTCACCGAGCGCTGACTCCCCAACCAGGGATGTACCGTATGTGCCTTTTGCCGTCTCGTAAAGCCGCACCGTGTCCATCGACTTCAGCCGCCGCCGCCATGACGTCGACAAGGCCTTGAATTGGGATTTACATTCGACATCTTACAGGTAGTAACCAAATGCTGGGCGAGGAGGCAATGGCGGCTTGCGTTTCGGCTTACCAGCCCAGATAGTTAAGTATAGGAGCCTCCAAGTTCATGCCTTGGTGTACTAAGTCTCGATCTTGTGTCTCTGTGGCTGATGACGGCTTCAGAGGGGCATGTCGCAGGGTTCGACAGGTATAAGTAAGGCTGTGTTGGACGACACGAATGTTAGCCATGATAGTACCATCGACACCTGCAAATCACCACAAGTTATCTCTAAGAATCACTTGCACGGTTCTCGCCCTCTTCCACGCCCTGGCGGCGGCCACCCCCGAGCGAGACCCTTGGCAGACGCGCCGGCTTTCGAGTAGCGCGACGACCCCTGCCATCACGTCGAGGCGCTCCAGCGGTACCGCGACCCGTTCGAGTTCTGCAAACTACAAGAAGCCATCGGCGCCTTCTGGGAGTGTCAACGCTACACGCGATTCGAGGTGGAATAACAAGGCTTTTGTTCGGAATTCCAACAAGGAAGCGAAATCAGGGAAAGCAACGTGAATTCAGTCAGTCATTGATTCCACGTACACTTTCGTACCTACTCGGCATCATTCCCCGGCAAGGTTTTTTTAGAAGAGAAAATGAAGGAACATGTGATATACCCAGTTGTAGAATAATGAAATCAAATTGTAAACGTGCAGCGGCGCGGCTTGAAGCCAAAATGTCCGTCGAGAATGTAAATCCGTTGAGAAGCTGCAGCTTTTTCCCCAGTCACCCTTGGTCATCAGCAGTGACGGAGACATGCGCTGCTGCCGTTGCCTGTGAGCTTCATGGTGACGAGTCGACGACAGAGCAGGCGGGGATCGAGACGTTGACAGCGCCGCCAGAGACCGACCAGGGCCCAGGGGAGGGACGAAAACTTACGGGTAATATCGGTGACCCGGGTCGAAGCAGGGCCGGCGTTGAACCCGTCAAAGGCAACGCGAGGAGCGCCACCACGTCGCATGAATGAAGCTGATGACAGTTGGGCGGATGATAGTCGACGGCTCGATCAAGTAATGAGGTTCACTAAAGCATCAGGCAGGGAGTTCAGAAATAAACGATGTCGCATGATCCGACGCCTCTCAAGTCGAATTGTTTATTCCAGGTGGCAAGCCTGTCGTTGGCCAAAAAAACAAATGAAACGGCCACGAAAAGCTGTTAAGATGTCGGCTGGAGACATCGGTCAAGGGGTGCTCGGGTTCCCCCCTGCCTTTAAGCTACCTAAGGTAGGTAACTATTGGAGAAACAGCATTATTAGTCAACAGAAGTTCTCAAATGCTTCGGGCATGGACAACACGAGAGCCGTGAACCAAAAAGTAAGGTAAATACTAAAAAGAATCAAAAAACATACAACACCGGGTATTCGCTGGTCGTCACCGACCCAACTACTAATCCAGCCCTCAGCGGCTTATCTATGGGAGAGCGGACGGGATCCCGAGTTCTCCGCTGGGTATGGTCGTATGTACTAAGTGTAAGCTCTCGCCGAAACTAAAAGCGCTGTGAGAGCCTAACTTCCGTCTGATTTGTATGCGACTTGAGGGTTCATCATTGAGATCATGAACGTCAAGATAAGGTATGGAAGCAAAGGCTGCTAGTTAGTTGAACTGGATCCATCAATGCTGCTTTCCAGGTAAGGCCAGGTGCGTGTGGTGGGGCATAGATGACCTCGCATGTCCGTGATGTCCCTTCCTCTACCCTCCCTCCCACTCCTCACTGTGCTCCCAACACCCACATTAGCCAGTGATTATCCGGTGAACCTGGATCGTGCGGGTTTCTTAAACAGTTGAGTTCTACTACTGTCCCGCGGTTACAAGTGAGCGCCTAGAACTGCCAAGTTTCCCGGCCTGCCGCCTCTGCTCGCCGACGACGATGTCTCACCTTTAGTACCAGGCCGTCGGTAAGCTAGGCTGGGCGCGCATTCGCCCTTCTGGAGAGTTCTTTATTCGAAAACACTAGTTTCTTGTGAAAAGAATATGGCCGCGCCGGTTGGCGACGAACTTTTCGAGCATCGGATGCCTCGGCCAAAGATTTGCAAGCTTTGGCCCAGCAAGTAGATGGATGGCTCACTTTCACATGATATCTCGGAGGCAGGCGGTGATTCCCACTGAGCGGGGTCCAAAAAGTGCTGCTCTCTAGGTGCCTGGACTGTATTTTCAGGGGCATTTGGTCTCCCGACACAGGAGCGCAGCGAAGCTTGAGTCTCGTATGACCGTTCAATTTTTGAATACAAAAAGAATCTGCCATCTATTGCCCGCACTTCGTGTCCACCGCCGCATTCCAAGCACCTCGAGTCCCCAATCTGTATCCGTTTTCAGTCGCTGGTTTTCGCGGGGACTGGATAGTCAAAAGGCTTCCCAGTCATCTGCAGGAGCTGCTTTCCTCTGCTCAGCCCGGTGCTCTCACGCTTTTCTGCTGTCTGCTTGTGCGTTCTCATCGGGGAGTACAGCGTCCCAAAGATGTAGTCCAAGACCCCCAAAGCGCCAAAGTTGAACTTGGGGCGTTGGTGGTGTAGTTCGTGACCCATGATGCCAGGGATGTCGAAACCGGAGTGAAGATACATGGTGGCAATGCCGGCGATGCCTCCAGAAAGTACCGTGTTCACGATGTGAGCACGTTGTATCAATGTGCCGAACATGATGAGACTGTAGACGTATAGAAACTCGAGCGGATGACTGTAAAAGTTCGCCAAGGGAACGTGCTCCTTGTACTTTTGCTCGAACTCGTGATGGACAATGTGGATGTGTTTGTAAACTTTGGGCATGTGCATCGCCCGGTGGCCGAGGTAGAACATTATCTCGAAGAATCCGATGGTGGTAAGGAGCTCTCTGATCGTCCGTCTGAAGTTGTAGTTGTCGTTGCTGAAGTCTGAGAAGGAATAGTGGAGAGGTGGGAGGCCACGACACCATGACATGAAGAGGAGGACAATCGCATGAGCCCCTACCCCAGCGAAGTAGTTCTGTATGGTGACCGGGATGGTGAGCCAAAGGACTTCTCTGTGCCTCTTTGAAGGAGCTGTGATGTAAGAGATGGTGGCGGCCACGGCTACCAGGCTGACTTGGGACAGGACTGCCAGGATCAACTCCATTAGGCCTGGAGGGATGGAGTGAATAAAGTGACCATGATTATCCATCATGATAGAAGACATTGTGATTCTGTTTGTGAAGATGAAACAGCAGCAGGCTTCGTACCCGGGAAGCAAAAGGAAACGAGGGTGGCTCTTTGCACGGCCTAGGTGTCTTCTGTTGCGGAGTAGTAGCCGGTTCAAATACCTCGGGCCAACGCACCCAAAATCATCCTTCGCTTTCTTGCGTCATTGGCAAATACTCGGACCTCGCCTGGACACCGACGATGGACAAAGGGTCCACTGTCTTGCAGAAGTTCTGGCCCATGGTGACGCGCCACAGAGCCAGGACCATTCCTATCAGGGTAGTCGGGGTCATCAGATGACAGCACATGCATGAGCCAGTATTTTGCTCATCGGTGCTAGTACAGATGTGTTTTTCTTGGTTCAGACTACCACGCTCACCCTCCCATTTGCACTGCCCCACTAGGTACGAAGACTGGACCGAGCGATGGCAAGCTTCTAGCGGGACGCTGTTGGCGATTCTGACGGTAAGATAGAGCACCTTAAGAGAAACAAAGGGAATAGACGGGCCGCCTCAGAATGCGCCTGTTCTTAATGCCGGTAGGGAAGAAACAGGCGGTACCGGATTGTGAGACCTGGTCACGCTAGCTGATGCATCAGCAGGGCATGTATGCACCCTGGGACGAGTGGCCATAATGATATGATTTCAATACGTCTTGACAAGTCTAGACCACGCCTATTGGCCTCGCGTCCTATCGGAGGCCAGTTCTTTTCGGGCAGGCTCGAATTGTTGTGCCACACCAATGTGATTTGAGGTCGCCTTTCTCTGATGCCTGGACGCTACCCCCATCGAGTCTGGAGTCAGTGAAATATATTCAAGCCTCCACAGCTTCAGGGAGGCGTCCGGTCGCGTCATGGCAGGACTGTTATATTTTTGGACCCGACACTTGATATGGAAGGACCGACGACTGATCCTTGCTGCATGTCGAGCACGAGGCGTTTGTGATCTGTACCTTACCCTCGGGACCGCCCTGCTTGAAGATGTTGTAGCACACAGTGAGCGACCCCGCATAAACAGTCCACGATTACGGTGGGAAGGGGGGCCAGGTGTGGGTGGGGTGGGCGGACCCGGACAGGGGTGTAAGGCAATTCGGTGCAAACTCCGGGTTCTGTGACATGCCGAGGTTGACCGTTCTTCCACATGGAACACAAGGTTCATCATTTCCAGCGACCCCTAATAGTTTTCCTTTGATTTAAGTTTTGGTCTAAGAAGAGCTGGTGCATTTGACGACAGACTACTATCTAAATGTCCGATGAGGCTTGTAGCTGCCGAGCCTACGAGCGGGCGGGCGGTTGCGGTTATTCCCGCCCGCCCACATGTTGCAGGCGGCCCGGGGCTGTTTCCTGGCGGGCCTCGAAGCCCCCCCCCGAAGACATGGGGTCACGGTTTAAACCTGAAATGGCAGAAGATGCCCAACCGCCTGTACCCGACCATTCCCACCCCCTTACCACCCACTGACGCATGGAAGGGACACCTCTCCGCCAGCGAGCACTGTTGCGACAGACACTTCAAGGTGGTGATGGAAAAAATCCTCCAGCCGCCCTTGCAGACCGAACATAAACTTCAGCCTACATGTCGCCGTCGTCGACAGCATTCGTGCCGAGAACCTCGACGACAAAGAAACGACAAGTTTAGGGAGAAGCCAATGCAACCACGCTACCCTGGTTGCATACCAACTGTCCCGGTCGACGTCCAGGGTTGCAGTGGCGCCAACGGACGGACGGACGGACGGGGAAGCCAGGGGAGGGCCGGTTCCCGCTTCCCACAAAGAAGAGTTCGTCAACGCCCCTCCCCCCTTGGGACCGAGTGCTTCTCTCGTTTCCACCCATCTTCCTCGAAACGCTAACGGCTTCTCGAGCCAGATAGCGAGAAACCTACGACCGCATTATGAGCAGCCCCTCGCCAAAACGCTCGCCCCAGGGCGAAGCCTTGTCGTCCAGCCCTCGATCCGTTGCTGACGCGGTTTCCGCGCCGATCGTGGCGGTACGGTCGGACGCCCGCCCGTTGACCGCAACTTTTCGCTGACGTCGTGTGCTAGGACCCCGAGCTCGAGGGCGAACAAGACCAGCAGGACGATGACGCCTCATTGACCAGCAGCCTTGAGTCGACCGAGTCGCTGTCCAGCAGCATCCGGGAGTACCGCAACATTCACGGCCGTACCTACGGATCGTCCAAGACGACGGCGTACTGGCAAGTCACCGGCTCCGTGCCTCCAACCGAGAGCATCAGTGCTGACATGCCGTCAACCCAATCGCAGGGCTCCCAACGACGAGCAGCAGAATGAAGGTCTCGACATTACGTGCGTAACCTCTAAGCCGCCACATTTGCCTGCCGCAACCGAGATCCGGCGGCCTCCCTCGGCCGCAGAAACTTCCAGTTGACACTCATTGAAGGCACCACTACCACCTCCTCTTCTTCGACAATGACTTGTTCCAGGCGCCACTCGGGGACAAGATTGATGTGCGCTGCTTCCCTCATCTTCACACCAGGCCATCGGAATTGACATCGCACCCGCCCTCAGAGAATCCTCGATGTAGGCACCGGAACCGGCATCTGGCTAGTGTGAGTCCAACCTTTGCCGGCCCGGCCGACCCCCGCCTATGGCTTAGGCATTGACCCTCCCGTCCCCAGTGATTTCGCGGAGCAGTACCCGTCGGCGCAATGCATCGGCACGGATATCTCCCCCATCCAGCCGACCTGGGTGCCGCCTAACTGCGAGTTCATCATCGACGACGCCCAGCTCGAGTGGACCTGGCCGCCTAATCACTTCGACTATATTCATATCCGTGACCTATACGGCTCTATCGACGATTGGGCCGCCCTCTACGCACGCGCCTTCACCCACCTCAAGCCGGGCGGCTGGTTCGAAGATATCGAGCTCGACATCCGCGCCCACTCAGACGTCGTCGGCCACGACCCCGACCACATCTTCAACCGCTGGAATGCCGTCTTCCAGGATGCAGGCGAGGTCATGGGCAAGACCTTCAAGATCGGTACTGGCTCGCGTATGCGCGACTATATGGAGGAGGCCGGCTTCTCTGACGTCGTGGAGCGGAAGTACCGCCTGCCAATGAGCGCGTGGGCCTCCGACTCGAAGCTCAAGGAGATCGGGGCGTACGTGCAGCTTTTCATTGACGGGGGTCTCGAGGGCTTCGGCCTCTACCTGCTCACGCAGGTCATGAAGTGGAGCTACGAGGAGGCGCAGGTGTTCATCGCTGAGATGCGCCGGGCGCTGAAGAACAAGAGGAACCATCCGTACTATGAGCTGTGAGTCTCCTGCGGACTGGTATGTTGCGGCGTAAAGCTAACCCGGGAACAGGACGGTGGTATATGGCAGAAAGTCGGAGGACGCGACTGCTTGAGTGATTGGCCAGCGAGTGGCTCGTCAAAGGGCTGATATGTAGGAGAGCGGACGGGATCCCGAGTTTTCCAATGGCTATGGGCCATATATTCTAGGAAGATGACAAAAAATGACATGTGTTCCAAGATTTCCAGCCAAGACGCCTGTCCCAGGGGTGCAGCCATTCACCAAAACCTGCTGTAACCATTGCGGATCGCAACTGGGACCCCAGAAGAGAGACAAAGGCGAAGTCGGAGCTCCCTCGCTGGACAGTAGAAGGTTATTACTCCTGATCCCCTCCCAGCCCCACGAGTCATGGTCGGGTGCATGCAGCCTCTCGGCGAGGTTTCGGGCGGTAAGGCCCACGATTGGATGAATCCCATGCTGACAAGGGGGCACTCCGGCGTCGTTATCCAGGTCGGTTTGTTCGTCATCGTGTGGCGGGCAGCCTCCGCCCACCGCTGCCAAATCACAACCCAGCGACACGGCTATCCGGAACAGATAGCTCCAAGATTCGCTTTGAATATGCGCATCTATCATGGCTGACGTTCCAGACCTCTCCTGTTATCGGACTTTTTATCTTTCAAGATCACAGAGGACTCCCCGGCCGTGCCTGATGCCACCACCCATGCATCAATGTCGCTATGGACCCTGAAGATGGCGACACTGACGCTGGACTGGCATATAGATACTCGGATTGAGGCTGCTTGAATTTTGTCTTACTGTATTGACACCCAGGAGCATCAACCCCTCCCACGTGTAAAGATGGCTCAACCTCAAGAGACTGGGAAAGACGCCTTCGCGGTCGCCACCATCGCAGAAGACACCAAGTCCAAGAGAACCTGGAAATCTTACTTCTGGTCCTGTATGTTCCCAAGCACGCCCTCAATCTCGGGCTATTTACTGACAACTTTAGCGCTCGATGTTCCTGACGATGAGGCTCGCTTTCTCACCAAGCTGGACCTGACGCTCATCTCAGCGTCTGCACTCGGTGTCATGTGCCGCTACCTTGACCAGGTCAACATCACCAACGCGTTCAGTATGTTGTACTCCACGGCTAGCTCGGTCGTTCATATGTCCACCGCCTTGGAGTGCACTAACACATTTCGCAGACAGTGGAATGAAAGAGGACCTTTCTCTTTACGGGCGCGAACTCAACTACGCCAATGCCGTATGGGCTGCAGCTTATGTGATAGGGCAGGTCCCGTCAAACTTGCTGCTCACAAGAGTAAATCTTCAGCTTTCACATGCACCTGACTCCTGAGCTGACATGCCACGAGGTCAACGTACCTCTCTACGTTGCATTCCTCGAGCTTGCTTGGACTGTCTTCACGTTTGCAACAGCCGGTGTCAAGAATGTGACGCAGCTCTACGTCTTCCGATTCTTGTATGCCTTTCACCCAAGATGTAGAATTGTCCCTGACGCAGCTACAGCGTCGGCCTTTTTGAGGCTGGTCACTTCCCGGCCGTGATGTACGTCTGTTCCAGCTACTACAAGCCGCACGAACTGGCTCGACGCAACACGATCATCCAGGTGTTCACCTCGGTCGGACCACTGTTTTCAGGATTCCTGATGGCGGCGGTGTTCGCGGGTCTGGACGGGGCAAGCGGCCTTCCCGGATGGCGATGGATGTACATGTGCGTATTCTCTCGTCGAGCAAGTCGATCAACAGAGAACTGACATGACTACAACAGTATCTGTGGCTTTGTCTCTTTCCCCTGCGCTGTGTGGACAGCGTTCGCGATGCCTCAACTTCCCAGCCGAGCAAAGGCCAACTGGTTCGCATCCCCTCTCATATCACTCGACAATGCTCCTGGCTGACCATGTCCGAAGGATCTTTACCGAGAAGGAAGTAGAGCTGGCGCGGACCCGGATGCCCACGGAAGTCAAGCCTCTCACCGGGCTTTTCAAGTGGAAGGATATCAAGCGATGGCACACCACGTGGCATGTGTACCTCTGTACGTGATTCTTTCACACATGTTGCCTCCGGTTACTGACAAATGAAAAGTCCCCCTATTCTTCGCTTTCATGGTTCAGTTTGGCCAGTCCGGAGGTTCCAGTAAGTCGCCAGCATCTTATCCTCCGTCAACTCGCTAATGTCTGCAGTGATTTTCTGGGTAAAGAGCTACAACGTGCCGGGACAGACGCCAGTCTTTTCGGTTCCTGAAATCAACATCATTCCCCTCGGTGTTAGTTCTGCCCAACACCTTTGAATTGGACACCCCTAACGTGAACAGATTAACATCATTACCATTGTCGCCTCCCTCACCAACTCCTGGGTTTCCGATAGCTTGCCAGGCGCGGCTAGATGGCCGGGTATGGCTTTTGCGAGTGTGATGGCGATCATCTTCCCAATTGCCCTCGCTGCTTCACCCGTTCACCCGACCATCCGAGCAACTCGCTGGGCACTCTATTGTAAGGCGCTCCAAGTTTCGTCACTCCTGAGTTGGATTCTAATTCGTTCTCCCTAGACCTCACCTCATTTGCGGGATCGGCTGCGGGACTCACCTGGACTTGGGTGAACGAGGTGAACAGGCAAGATCCGGAAAAGAGGGCATACGTTTCCGCTCTGGTATGATGAACCTTCTCTTTGTCTGCCAAACTTTTCGTGCTGATCCAATGACTGATCTTTGACGCAGATGAATGCTTTCGCCTTCATTTTCACCGCTTGGGTACCAATTTTCACCTTCCCAGCCAACAAGCAGCCGTACATCGTGACGGGTAACTACATCACGGCCGGATTTGGAGCTGCAGCTGTGATTACGCTCCTGTTCATTCGGCACCTCCACAACCGGGATCTAAAGGGGCAGCACCAGCAGCGTCTGACCTCGCCTGAAGACAGCGAGTCTCTTTGAGACAGTGGATAGCGGAAATACCTCGGGTATCGGCACCTCAACCTAAGATGATCTTCCCCGTTCCGCTCAAGGCAAGACAACGACCAAGTGGAAGAGGGGGCAGAAACCTGAATTCCACCATTCGATCACCAGCACAAGTGGTAATTGGATCCAACACCGATGGTCCTTTGCAGGGCCATAGTGACCAACTTGTTTTTCGAGCGGACTTCTTATGCGCCATGTTGCTTCGAACAATGGAATGTTGCACCTAGAAAGCTCCTTCACTCTCTGCATGACATTTGATGTAGATGATGTCTCATCCTGCCAACTCTATGTATGTGATGCACACTGCCATCCCCTCCCCACGGCAACTTCAAAAATATCAGCCCGTCCCCACGATACTCCACAACCAGGCCTCAAACCACTCATATGGGAACAAAAGGCGAATTCCGGAACGGGGAATTGAACCCCGAGCCTGTCGGCGCTCTTCATGAGAGCGACAAATGTTGACCATTACACCATTCCGGATATGTGTTTTTGGGACAGACAAACCATCATCAGAGAGTCTGAACTGACGGAAACCCCATGTATAACGTTCTTCGAGTGAGAAAATCTGCCCGATCGAGGGACGGCTGAGCAGCGGCCGGTTTATCTACCCGGCGCGGCTTTTTAGGGCTTCGGCTTGAGGGCACGGGAGGAACGTCATTCGTATGCAGTCAATTTCATGAAAGCTGCTTTCCCAATGATACTTTCTTCAGCCTGGGAACCGATAACAGTTATAAATCCCGCTGATACAAGCACAGGTTTGACTGCAGCAGTTCTCGGGCTGCTCGAAAATGCATGGCTGGCCGACAGGGGTACAATTCGGTGGGCATGCCGTCTTTGTCTTGGTCAGGGTGACGGTCTACAGTGGTTGGCGCGTGCGATCAGTACGACTCGACTTGCCATGTCACTCGTATGGCGGGGAAACGTACCGACGGCTGGGCGACCACGGTCGTGGTGACGGTCTGCTTGGGCCGCTTCGGCAAGCAACGACACGCCTCTTGCACCTTCTGGAGGCCCCATTTCTTGAGAGCAGGCGGCAGCTGGATCCCGGGATCCCGCTGCATAATATCGGGGAGGTCATCCAGGCCCAGCGCGTCTCTTCGTCTGTTCAAAGGCATACACCCGGGCACGTCTTGGGTCACAGTTGTGTACTTGTAGTCGGTCCTTCGGGGAGCGCATCAGACCTGAATACCATGCAGATACGACAGCATAGACAGAACTTACACTACTGGGGTCGAAGTGACTTTGATGGTCGTGGTGTGGGGAGTTATACGGTCTTGGTAGAGCTTCCATGGCTGAGGCAACTTGTTGAGCGCCTCGACGATGTCACGGATCTTGGCACAGGGGTCTCCTCGGTCCCCAAGGTGAACGTCATCATCGATGGGCGTTGCGGAGGTGATGATAAAAGGAAGGAGCAGGATGAGGCTCAAGACCCTGGTGATGGAAGACATGATGGTTGCAGTCGGATGAGATTGTTCTTTGCTTCGTGGAGAAGCATAGAGCAGGCGCTGCTGTGATCATCCTACTCGAACGCAGCGGGACACAAACCTCTGACCTTTTATCTCTCAGCTTCTCGAGGGGTCCATGCACATCGGGTCGGACCTTCTGCTTTCTGTCGTTAAAAGTGACACATTGTTTTGCCTCAGCCGCGGCCGGCTTCACATGGACGAGTCGCCGTCCAGCCACCAGGCGTCGCCGCGTCGTTTGAGGCAGTCCTGCGATGCTAGTCGTCCGAGGGTCAGATCAACAAGGCAGGCTGACTAGCGCGCCGGTGGTCGCGCCTAGCTATGGCCCCCTTGTTCCACTCATGAAGACATCACAGCCGCATGCCACCAGCAATGTGGCGTCGCATATGTCCGAAATCTTTCCTATTCTTGATTATTCTAGAACCAAAAATCAAATGCCGATCAAAAGATTGTTTCTATACTAGCTCTGCGAGCTGAAGAGGCTCACTCACCGTTAGACCCTGCATGGGAAGGGCCGCACCCTTGCTTTGGTGAGACATGGCGACCCTTCTATCCTCCCCGATTGTCCATTTGCTCGAGTCTCATTAAAATCAATGCTATTAACTCTCTCTCCCGCTGCCTTTGCCTCTTGAAATATGAGGTTTTTTTTTTTGGACCTCTCAGAGTTCATCTGCCCATAATTGTGAACAGCTCGCCAGCATTCTGCTCTCAGCAAGCTAGGTAGCCCTTAGCAAGAAAATCCCATCTGATAGACAAGAAGATGGTCTCAAAATATCACAGTTAGACAGATGATACTTCGAAGGTTGAACCAACGATATTTAGTGTCCTGTGAATCGTGTTGAACCTTATTCCCATGCTTACCCTAGACATTGAGCGACGACGCTTCCTTTTATCATCCTGCCTCATTTCGAAGCCAGAATGTAAGCATCCCTGATGTCGTCGTGTGAAATTCCTCATGACCAACTCGGTACCAGAAGTACCATTGCATGAGAGTAACCAGCCTCAACGTAGTCAGCATTTGCAGGCAATGTGCAGTAGGAGTCGACCACTCCCAGTGCCCCTCCATCAAAGCACACAATCCCGACCGCCAGCTTGTTCGACATGCTAACTACCGCGCCGGGTTTGCTGGAAGCCCGAAACCACCCCCTACTGGCCAAGGAGGTTTCAATATCTGGGCTGAATACGACAACTATCATGGCTGACATGATGGCTGCCCACATGATTGTGGTTGCGGCCACGAAGAGTGGGTACCACGAGGGTGTGCGAGCATCGGTAGGCGATCGTGGGCGGATACACAGGCTGGGCAGCAGGAGGTGGAGGCCAGTCTGGTACCTGCTAGCCTCGCTTCAGACCAGAGATTGGCGGATTGTCAACGTACAATAACAATGTGAGCTACTGCCACTTCGAATAGTGGCGAAGGCGGTTCCCTTGAGAGAAGGCAGGCCGAGAAGGCTAAGATGATCAAGCTGGCGAACCAGCGACCAAGCACAATGGCCCATAGCTCATAGTAATATTTTGATACCGGATTTGTGTCTCCCGGAAGAGGCTTGCTGGGTATTGACCACAGTGATCGGGGAGCGAAGGCGGTGAAAAGAGCATCATCCCGGGCATTCTATGCGATCCCCAACCTGTTTGCCCCCAAGGTTGACATCAGCATCGAAGCGGACTTTGACATGAAGTCGCTTCTGTATTGGGAGGGTCGGGAAGCCTGTGGTCAAGAGGTCCCGCAAGATAGTACGTCGAATCGCTCGGCGGTTGCCGTCGTTGTGCTTTGGCAGAGCTCAGGTCGACTGGTGTCGACGATTTTTTTTCCTTCGCACGCCTTTCGTGTCAACGCGACTGCGCTGCCTCGAGTCCCTGGACCGAGGTGGCTTAGACCACCAAAGTGCGTTGCCAAACCTCAGGTTGCCTCTTGGTAGGCCCGCAACGCCTCTCCGCTTGGCAAAGGATGCCATCGGCTGTCACCAAACTTCTCGGCCACAGGGGAGTGATGAATGCTGGCAGGTGGTTCGATAGAGCTTAAGTGGTGGCGCGTGCGGCGCGTGCGGCACAGCATGTCTGCTCAGGGGCCCTCGATGTCACCATCTTCGCCGACCGAACCCTTTTTCAACTTTGCATTGCACGCCAAGCAGCTCGACACGAGGCCAAGCTCAGAACAAGAACATTTGCCAGTACAGCTGTCACTTCAATGCATGGGTACGGTCAAGAAACTTGGTTGGCATGTATGCTTGGGTATTTATGTATGGTAAAAGGCCCAAACTCCCACAAGGGAAGCGGGCAGTGAATATATACGGGTCGAAATGCTCGCCGGGCCTTGTGTGGCGTTCACGTTGTTGTTAGGAGGCCGTGCTGGCCTTCCCGTATCCATGAACTGTCTAGCAGGTCTTGGACTTCTTGGGCTCGCAGCCGGGGTTCTTGGCCTTGTCGCAGCCGTTGTAGCCCTGGCACTGAGTCTTGGGGAAGCAGTTGTTCGAGTAGGTAGCCTGGAGGGAAAGGTCAAGTCAGCCAAAGTCAGTCGGAGAATGCAGGTTGGGGCTACAAACCTTGTCGCCGAGGTTGGTGTTGATGCCGATGAGCTCGCCACCCTTCTTGGCGGTGACACCCTCCATGTGGACGGAGCGCTTGCAGTTGGAGTTGCCCTTGCAGTTGCCGCACGAGCGGTAAACCTTTCCGTAGTCCTCGGCGTAGAAGTTGACAATGTTGACGTGACCGCAGCCGTTGTGCTGGATAACCTTGTCGGCGGCCTTGTAGGCACCACCACCGATGATGTTGGCGGTACCCTTTCCGGTGATGGAGATGGCGTCTTCGCAGACGTCCTCGAACCAGGCGAACTCGATGGTGCAGGCACCGCGGCAGTGGATGCCCTCCTTCTGGTTGGCACCGATGATGACGTTGCGGAGCTTGGCGCCGTCCTCAAGGATGAAGACGGCGTCCTTCTCGCCGCCCTCGCTCTGGCCAGAGCACTTGACGCCACGGTCGTAGCGCTTCCAGCCACCGTCGAAGGGCGCGCCCTTCTTGACGACGTAGGCAGACTTGTAGCTGACGGTGCCGGTGGCCTTGGGGATGCCGCCGGTGTAGCCGAGGCAGGCCATGGCGGCGGGGAGGGCCGCGAAGATGGTGAGGAGCGAAGAGGCGTGCATTTTGAATGTCCGTATGTAATAAACCGATCAACGGTAGTTAAATGAATGAATGAATGTCGGTTGAAGAGAGTGTGGAAGGTTGGGAAAAAAGAATGTTGTGATGAGGAGGCTGAATGTTGTTCCCGGAGGTCGGGAAGCCTCTGCCTTTTGTATCTTTGGGCTGCCCACGATGCCCTCCCCATGCCCCCTTCACGCCCAAGCTAGCAAAAGCCTTATCACCCACTTCGGAGCCCTTGCCGTGATGCAGAGATTACCATGACGGGTCTCCAACGGAGCGCCCTCACTAACCGGGAGCCAGCTGACTGGCCGCAAGCCGGGCACTACTGCCACCTCCCAAAATGAAGGGGGCCCCTGCCAAGGCCAAGAAGCCTTTCGGTCGACTCCTCCGTGGGCCAGTGGCTTCCCATAGATGTCGATACGAGATGGGAAACCGGGTGGCGAGCAACCCCCGGCGCCGCGGTGTATGTTGGCCGGCGTTGCGGCCAAGATTCCATGTCACCTTGTCGATTCGGCTCACTCCGACCCCCTGGGTCCCATTGAACTTGGACCATGGTCATGGTCTCCATGTCTCCAAAGAAGAAAGTGCACCACTCACGGACGAAAAAAAGCTTGACCGATCCGATGCGGACATATGCTTAAAAATGTGGCGGGTCTCTGTCAGGGGTGCTCAGCCTCGTTCCGAGATTGCGCAGTACCACACCGAGGGACGGCGACCCCTGTTCAGACGTCAAGCGGCCGAATCGCTCGGGCGAGAAGACCGGGGATGCACTCTATCTGATGGGGAACGTGGCCCGCCGGGGGCTTGCCTCCAGTCCTCAGATGAAACATTCGCGCCCACTTCCTGCGCTAGACCGTGGATGCAATGCTCGTCCGATTGCTTCACCCCGTTCAAGCCTTGCCAAGATGGCCCGCCGTGG
Organism: Plectosphaerella cucumerina; assembly: GCA_020746995.1. Lineage (NCBI taxonomy): Eukaryota > Fungi > Ascomycota > Sordariomycetes > Glomerellales > Plectosphaerellaceae > Plectosphaerella > Plectosphaerella cucumerina. Next base: position 1,916,535 of record JAGPXD010000005.1, on the reverse strand, counting down.
CCCCCCCGTGGCGGGCGGGCGATACCACCTCACCGGTAAGATGACGGTGACAATGGCGCCCCCAGACAGCGTGTTTGGACGAAATAGTAGCCCCTGTGCCATGGCGCCGCCTTCAATCTCCCTTGACATCCGCTGACATGGAGCCGGAGGCGCCGGATCTTGGGACGGGGCTCGATTCCCTCAAACCAGAGCGGATTGGAATAGGGGCTCGGGTCGCGGGATTCGGGATACCTGAAGTCCAGTCGACCGCTACGTAAGAGGACGGACGGATGAGGGGAAATTTGCGCATGGCCGTGCTTTTCCTCCGCCAATGGCCGACCATGTGTCAGGCGGACGGAGACCCGACTTCATATTGATTCAAGCATTCAATTTTCTCCACCGCATACTCACTTTCGCCGCTTTTCTCGTACCCGACCTTGCCTGCTGTACCTTCTTCTTCTGGCTCAGTGGGTAAGAAGGGCATGTTTCCACTCCCGGGAGCTTGTCGCCTGCCAAATACTTGACCTGCATGCATGAGCGGGATAATCAGCGCGGCATGTCCGCAATTTGCCGACTCACCTCGGGTCTGTTGACCACACGTCGAAAGGCTCCATGCATCCGCTGAACGGGGCCATCGACCACCTGGTGGGACGAGATGCGGAACCATCAAAAGTCAGGGGTATCCCCCTGCAGCAAGTTTGGTTTCCCCATCAAGCCAGCAGCTTCACCTCGCGACTGGCCACGTGCCTGGGCTACGGAGCCTGCTCTGCCTTGGATCGACTCATTCCCGGAGCTGGCTCGGCCGTGATAAGGCAGGAACATCAGGGTTGAGCCTTTGCTCCGGCAGTTGCCGTCCAGGCTGCCATATCTCATCAAGACGAGATCGGAAGTCGGGAGTTATTGAACCGTACACGGCCAACAGGGCACCGGAGTAATGTCCTGGATTGAACTCATGGCACGAGATGCAGCGTTCCGTCAATCTGCTCCATACCGCGCAAGCATCAAAAGAAAAATGGAAATGCCAGCCTGGACCCCTGAGAAAGTCATACCGTTTGAAGAAGAGTGGAAGAAACCAGAAAGACACCACCTCGATGGGTATTTGCCTGCCCGGAGAGGGTTGACTCCCAGCGGGTAGGTCTTTGGTCGTCTCTGACCTTCAACCGTGGCCTCTTGCTCCACTGCACCTTGAACATCTCATCAAGCCAGCCTCCGGCCAAGACTCCCCTGCTCCACAGCATTCTATTGATCCCTTCTTGTACCCCCTTTTCTCACTCCCTGCCCCTCCAACACCGACGCTACCAGCCTTGCAACCTCATCTGCTTTTCAAACGGCTCTCCTGCCGGCAACTTTCAGGGTCTGGCGGTCAAATTGTCTTCTTCCATGACTCGCTGAACGAGTGCAGCATCTCCATTCCGCGACTCGCAAGCAATATGCTGTCTCCTGGTGTGCCAGGCCAACATATCGGCGGCTCCTTCATGTGCTGGCGTCCAAGGGGTTACTGGCTCGCACCACATCCACGTCCTGTACGGCTCTATCTCGGTCATCGCGCCGAAACTCAAGGGCCATCCTTTCGAGGAGGTCCGGAGTCCGGCCATAGAGGCGCACCAGAAAATTCCTCGTCGCCACTGCATTATCTCTCTGGTCGGGATTCACCACGAGCAAATGACCTTCGATGTATGTCAGAAGATCACGGACGACGTTCATTTGGGAGGAAATAGCTGGACACTCTTTGCGGAGGTGCTCGATCCACTGCATCTTGTCAGAAACCTGGTGGACACGGCTCAAAAATATTGCCAAGGCAGGCCGGAAAGAGGAGGCTGCATGGGACTGCCGCAGGACTTGGAGTCTCTGGACGACGTCATTGACAAGATAAGTGAAACAGAACGAACCTCTTTGCTGGCGGGGCTGACCTTGGCCTCGGTCCTATCAACGCAGAAGAAGGTGTCCTCTGCTGCCCCGTGGTGGTGTTCGCTCGCGTTGAACGCCAGGCGGGCTTTCGCGAAAGCTTCCACACCAGCATAGCCGAGCAGAAGCCAGGAGGTGAACTCGAGAAGAATGCAGCCGAAGGACCACATGTCAGACCGCGAGGACGCTCGCGGGTCGTCATCGAACTCGGGCGGCCGATAAGCTGAAGACTGCGCCCTCAGCTCACCGGCCATGCTTCGCCGGGCCGTTTCACCGCTCATCGCCGACGTCCCAAAGTCGCCGATCGTGAGAAGCCCGTGGTCCGCCTCACTCGTGGTAAGCTTTTCGTAGAGACAGAGGATGTTTTCGGGCTTGATGTCACCGTGGTGGCCGTGAATGAAGCTGTCGGGCGCCTCCTCTGACTGCCATGCCGCGGCCTTTTTTCCGTGGATCACGGAAAGGCCTTGGGCAAGCCCAAGACATTCCCGGAAGAACCAGCGCAAACCGACCAGATTCGGAGGCGTCTGTTGTTCTGGATGCCTTTTCCACAGATCCATGAGGTTGCCGCCTTCTGCCCATGGTGCAAGAATGTAGTACTTGCGACTCCTCTCAAGGAACACATAGGGGACGCACAGCCTCGGTTCACGACGCAGTCTCGGAGTCTGATGTGCCTTGATTTCTCGAGCAAGGACGTTGTCCCCCTCCGGACCCGAATCGAGGATCTTGACTGCCACAAACCTGGACCTCTGGATATTTCGTACCATGTTAGGCTTCGCACCCTCAAGTAGGGACAGGGGCAATCTTCTACTTACCGGAGTGTGGTTGAAGTTCTCCTGGCCTGGCTCTATCCAGGCTCGATGCACCGTGGAGATGCCACCTTCCAAAGTTTTGGAAGACAGGCCCATGAGTGGCAGAGGCGATTCGTCATGAAGTTGGCAGACCGCATTCTCCTCATCGGTTACATCGCCCAGAATCGGAGCAAGTACCAAGCCCTGGTAACGTTGGAAAATCTCAACGAAAACAGGGGCCATTTTTTCAAAGGCCATGACACGATCTGGGCGCCCTCGGCGATCTCTTTTCCGCTTGTCAAATACTTCCGGCGACAACGATTCCACACGTCGGTACTGGATCTTGAAGGGTAGGTCAGTATCTCCTATCCTTTCGCGGTGAAAGTGGAGTATGCTGGCGGTCTGGTCGATGATGACCAAAATGGCAAAGAGCCTTCTGGCAGTGTCGTACACGTAAGTCGCCAGCTCTCTTCTTTGTTCGTCGGAGAGAGCTTTCAGTACTCCAAGCTCTTGGTAGATGACCTGGTATCTCATAAGTCTGTCGAGATCGAAGCTGGGTATAAATCGCTCACGACTCGTGGGATCTGTGGCGACGATGGCGGACCAGAGCAAGCTACCAAGAGTTTTTTGTGGCCAAATTTCGATATTCTTCTCTCGGGGAACGTTGATCTGTTTCGTGGAATTTGCATCTCATGACAGCCCCATGGGTGGACTCAATGTTGACTTTGAACGTACCTCAACCTGATTGCCCAGTCTTCCATCCAGTAATGGTTAATAAATCGATATGCAGAGAGATCAGAAAAAAACACCCACGTCTTTTGGATGTCTCCAACAAGCTTCTTGGCTGTGATCATGTAGGCAAACGGTTCGTCCTCGACGACCATGCAAATCATTCCGCAAAACCCGCCATGCTGCACAACCCAACATCCCGAGACCCCAAGGGCTGGGTGGGCTACGTCAGCTGATAGTGCTGGATCTTCCAAAATCTCTAACTTACGCAGAACTCTTTCCAGCTGGATTTTCCTCGCCGGGAAGGGCCTTCCTCGAATGTGAAGATTCTGTTGGGTCCAGACAAGACGGCCCTCAACGACGTCTTCGGGTCCTAGAATGACATGGACAGGCCCGATCCTCATCTCATCCTCGGCCATGAGGTAATCAACGCGATCGATCTCTTGGCTTGGGGTTCGGAAAGTATTGATAAGTTCCCCGGGAAGTTCGAGAAGAGCAAAGTCGGCGTCTGGGGCCAAGCGATCCGGGTGAGGTACTGCGAATGGAAATTGGAACTCTTTGATTGCCTCCCATCCGCCGCCGAGCCAGTTGACGGAGTAGATGCTGTTGACAGGCACCCATTCCGCCTTGTCGATTCTTTCCCGGTCCGTGGCTCTTGTTAGAGGTGATGCTGGGGGCGGGTTTGAATCGAGCGACGCGTCCTGGACTTGGCCGGATGAGTGGCTCGCGTTGGCGTCGCCGAAGATCCATCTCAGGAAGCTTTGCTGAGGGCTCCTCTCACTTTGGGATCGGGAGGCTTCGGCGTCTCCCGTAGCTTCTGGATCTGTTGTCAAGTACGTATCCAGCAGAGCATGGCCTGAAGTTACACCGACCAGTTTGACATCTCCATCGCCATCTTCGATCGCGAGAACGCCCCCGATTCTGCAGTACCCGTGATGAACCAACCTGCTTCCATTTTTGATGGCGACGGAGCAGATGAGACCGCACGACGATGAAGGGGTGCCCTGCGCAGGCTTCTCGATGTTGAGGAAAAGTTCGAAGCCACGCGGCAGCTGGAAGTGACTGCCGTCGAGGCGAAGACGATGGGGAACAGGACAGGCGGGATTGGATGCGGGGACAGCCGCCCGGAGGCCGACATGTATCTGGTCCCCCAGCCCGTGATGGCGTGTCAGAATCAGACCGCTGACCTCTTTCCGGACGATGTTCTTGGCCCAGTCGCTGCCGCAGCGGAACCACATGTTGGGCGACAGTGCCAATGGGGTGTTGTCGGAGAGCATGCCGCGCCCAGTGAGGAGAGGCTCATGGTCGTGGACCGATTCGCGGCTGGAAACGTTGCATCGCTGGCACTTCAGTCTGATCCTGTCGTCAATTCGACTGACGTGCTCTGCCAGTTCATGTTCGACTTCTCTGAGCCGGCTGTCGATCTCGCTCTTTCGGGTCGTCGGGCGGGGGAATTTGGCGAGAAGGCCGACGTAGATGGCTTCGACGTGTGAAGACAGGCGGAACCAAGAAGGCCATTTGCGTTTGACTTCCACAACCTTCCCCTCGTCTTTTTTCTGGATCGTGACCACGCAGACGGGGTCCATCGTTGTGCTAGTGAGCTGACGTTGGGTGACGGAGGAGTGCAGTGGTCAACGAAGTGCCCGGAATTCGGATGCGTGAAGAACCTGCAATGGCATGTGGCGAGCGATACCCAGTGCAGCGTTTGCCACTCTTCTCACTGACCGCCTTGATTGAGCGGGACGTATGTGCTCAGCCGGTCCCATTCACGCACATTCATCCTACGTGGCACTCAGGGGTGGCCCATCAGCTGAATGGAAGCACGGTGATGTTGGCATCCTTCCTGACTGAGCTGTCACATTTCTTGCGGCTTCCACTTCCGCCCTCCCCGGCCATCCCCTCGTCCGTTCTCTTCTGCTGCTCAGCTTCGATTTCCCTCCACCGTTCCGCCCTCACCTCGTCCCTCACCCCGCCCCCCCATCCTCACAAGATGTCGATGAGTCGGATCCAGCAGGTATGGCCGCATCTACCGGTCAGCACCACCGCCGAGCCTCCTCCTGAGTACGCACGCCTTTTGGAACACTTTGACAACGCATGCGAAAGAGAAGCAATCGCAAACTCTGCGTCACGGGTTGCCCCAAGAAATGTCGACGATGTCCTTGATCTGATCAGCAGATTGAGGCTGTCAGAATTGGGCATGTCCCACATGGCCGAATTGACGAGACACGCCCTGGTCGAAGAGCTGAAACAGTCTCCCTATCCCCGGTGGGATAATTCCGACGAGCAAAGAATTCTGAACGCTTTGTGTCTTTCTCTCAGTCTCCGGCTCACTCTGGACATCGTCCCAGTCGAGCAGCCCGGTCCGGGTACACGCAAGGTCGAATGGGAAGACACCGCTACGATCTCGACCCTCATCAGTCGGACTTTTCCCCAGTTGTCGGAACACCAGACTTCGAATCTGGGTCATGCCGATCCTCGATTGACGCTAGAGTACTTGGAGAGCTACCACGGCTACGAAGTCTGCTTCACCGACAACTTGGCCAAGCACCTTGACATCGTCGCAGCCGCCGACTGCACGATTCTTCTCATCTACAAGCACAAGATTTTCCTCCGAAACGAACTGAACCACACATCTACCTCCCTTCTTCCGCAAAGACTGCTGGAAGAGACGCTCGACACTCTCAACCTTCTGCTGCCGTTCAACGACGCGCACACCCTCAAGTTCCTCAAAAAGTACAACATGGTCGACCTGAATGGGCTCGGGCTTTGCGGGCGCAGGTTGGAGTGTGTCAACGATCTCACTTTGTACCGATATTGGGGCATCAAGCTCGCCAGGCTCTCAGCTGTCGTGGCCGACGGGCCCACTGGCCTCCGGCAGCTCAAGCCCGGACGGGGATCCGGTGCCAACTTGCGCGAGTTCGCGAACTTCTGGATCATGGCGGTGGTTCTTGCCGCTCTTACTGTTGGATTTGGGACAGCATCTGTTGTTCTCGCTGTTCTCCAGTACAATCTTTCGTTGTGGCAGTACGAGGTCGCCGTGGAGCAGGCGTGTGCCGAGCACCCCGACAAGGGCTGGCGATTCTGTACACGGCAAGCTTAGAATCTCTATCAGCAGTTCATAGGTTTCTGCTTGGCTATTTTCCTCTATCAACATTTCGAGAGTAGACGGAGGCGTGATTGACCCTGGAGGAATCGAACAGGCTTTCCGCCCAGTTTCTATCTTACTATGGTTGAAATCCCAGACAGCTTCGGACAAACGACTCTTATGATCGATGATTGGAGCTTCGGAAGAAGATTCTGACCACACGAAGTGACATCAAGTTGTGGTGGTCAGCGGCCATGGACGTCCTAGATGGATGACGAATCGTCAAAGCTGACTTTTTTGACGTTTGGGGCGCGAGCCGAATGAGCCGGCTGGCTGACCAGCGGCTGCGCACGTGCCACTCCGGCATCGCAGCAGCACGTGATGCGGCAGTATCGGCATCGGTCGATCGGACGACTCGAAAATGTCACTGTCACCCGAGGAGGAAAAAAAGTGTCAGGTACTCTCCTCATTGTCCAACGACGTCGCACCAAGACACGGCCCCCGATGGCCCCGAAGCAGAAGATTGTCGTCGTCGGCGCAGGGCCCGTGGGCTCTCTGGCGGCTTTGTATGCCGCGCAGAGGGGCCATGAGGTTGAGATCTACGAGCTGCGGCCTGGTGAGTCAATGTACCTTTTCTTCTCTCATCAGATCCAGGGGTCGCTGTCGCGTGACACCACCACTGATGAGCCTGAAGGTGATGGCTCGATGCACAGCTGTTAGACCGACCGGTGCAGCGTCGCACGAGATCCTCAGGCTCATGGCTGAGGGACCACCGCCAGGGACCACCCCCAAAGACCCCATCTCCAGTGTCCTCAGTGGCTCAGCACCACTGACTCTCGCGATGACCCGCAGATCTCAGGGACCCCACCACGACGCTCCTCAACTTCACCCGGTCCATCAACCTCGCCCTGTCGGAGCGCGGCATCAATGCCATGCGCCATGCCGGTCAGCCTGGCCTGCTTGAGCATGTCTTCGCCGCGACTATCCCCATGCGTGGCCGCATGATCCACGGCCGCGGCCCAACCGGCAGTCTGTATGAGGCCTCACAGAACTACGACATCCACGGCAGGGTACATCTTCACTCCCTCATCTCGAGGCTCCTTACTGACTCCACCTCAGGCAATCTATGCCGTCGACCGCGCCGGCCTCAACAAGCGCCTGCTCGACATCCTCGAAAACATGCCCAACGTCCGCTTCTTCTTCAGCCACAAGCTCACCGGCGCAGACTTCAAGGCGCGCAAGGCCTGGTTCGAAGTCATGACCTCCGAGTCGGCAACGGGCAGGGCGCGCGAGATTGAGATCGACTTTGACCTCATGATCGGCGCCGATGGCGCCCACTCGGCTGTGCGCTACCACATGATGAAGTACGTTCAGATGAACTACCGCCAGGACTACATCGACACGCTGTGGTGCGAGTTCCACATCGAGCCGAGGGCCGGCGCTGCCTTGACGAAGACCGATCCGGGCTTCCAGATCTCCCCTAACCACCTCCACATTTGGCCCGGCAAGGACTTCATGTTCATCGCCATCCCTAGCACGGTGAGTCAAGGTTGCTTTTCGCGGTCACCTAACCCCCAGCTGACATGTCCAGGATGGCTCCTTCACATCGACGCTGTTCCTGCCGAGCGCAGAGGTCTTGGCCCTCGAACGAGACCCCGCCCAGCTCCCAGCCTTCTTCGACAAACACTTCCCCGGCGTCACCGACCTCATCCCTCCCAAGGCTCTCGTGTCGCAGTTCACCACGAACCCTCACCTGCCGCTGATCAGCGTCAAGTGCAGCCCGTACCACCACCGCGACTCGGCCGTCATCGTCGGCGACGCCGCCCACGCCATGGTGCCCTTTTATGGACAGGGCATGAACACGGGCCTCGAGGATGTGCGCGTCCTCTTCTCTATCCTCGACAAGCACGCCGACCGCGAGACCAACAACCCCGAGGGGCAAGGCGAAGATGACGCATCGTCCTCTGCCACGGCCGCGTACCACCGCCAGGTCGCCCTGGCCGAGTACACGGCCAACCGCGTCGCGGACGCCCACGCCATCAACGACCTCGCCCTGCAGAACTACGTCGAGATGCGCTCGTCGGTGCTGTCGCCCCGCTACCGCCTGCGCAAGTGGCTTGAGGAGAAGCTGTCGGTGTACTTCCCCGCGCTGGGCTGGCACACAAAGTACTCGCGCGTCAGCTTCAGCAACGAGCGCTACTCCGAGGTCGTCAGGAAGAGTGACCGCCAGGGCGACATTCTCATGGTCGCCTTTGAGGCGCTCGTCGCGAGCCCTGTGGTGCTTGCTGCCGCCTACATCTGGTGGCGGCGACCGCAGAGGGTTGTCGACGCCGCGCAGAACCTCGTGCGCTGGATGGTCGGCCGCGAGCAGTTCGAAAACCTCAAGATTCTGAACGAGCTCATGTATTCGTAGACACGTGGCGCGCGCGTGGGCGACGGGCCACTATTAGACTTCCCATCTCAGAGATACCACCTAGCTCCCTGACAGGCGAGCAGGAAGCGTTGGCAGACGCCGACCCCCTCCAATCCAGGATTTCCCCGCATCATGCCGTCGTCCCCTCAACGTCGAAACACCGCAGAACCGCGAGGATCACAGGGGAGTAGCCCATGATGTTGTTGTGGCCTGAAGATCAGTTAGCAAAGGACACCAGTGAAGTGGTCGCGGGACTACCCACCGCCATAGGGGAACTGCTCCTGTCGGATGATGATGTCGGGCTGGTCGATCTTCAGAGTGGCAACAAAGGCATCCTTCTGCTTATGAAGGGTTCTTTCTGCTTTCCACACGTCGAAAGCCTTGTCGTCCATGTCGATCCGCAGCGCGGCTTTGGCCGCGGCCTGGAAGAGTTTGTTGCTCTCGGTGCAGGGGATGTCAGCGTCATCCTTGGCGGCGACAATCATCAGCCTCAGCCGCTTCTTCGTCAGGCCCACAAGCCTCTCCAGCCGATCGACCGAGTGCCACTTGTCCCAGATGCACCGCTCCAACAGGCGCACCAGAGGCGGGAATCGGGCGAAGGGGCCAAAGACGGGGAAGATGCCGCCGATGCGGTAGCCGCTCAGCATCTTGGGAAGGGTGCTGAAGCCGGCGACGAGCACGATGCCGCCAAATTCGATGCCCTCGGCGGCATAATGTTCCGAGACGCCGCTAGCGACTGCCGTGCCGAGGCTCTGGCCGAGAAGGACGATGCGATCGGGCGAGACACCTGCGGTCTTGATGACAAAGTCGATGACAGTGGCGGCATCCTGGATGAGTCCGTGCTCGGAGGGCGTGCCGGAGGAGTGACCGTAGCCGCGGTAGTCGATGGCGAAGACGTGATACGACGATGTGTCAGTCAGGGCGTGGTAGCTGTCTGGGCGACAACCCTGGGCGATGTCGCCGGCGTTCTACACAATGTGAGTGCGATGGTCAGTGGGAGGGAGGAGAATGACGAACACCATGCACTATGGTTTGTCAGCGATTGCCCTGTCAAGAGAGAGTGGGGGCTCTTACGAGAGATTACAACCCGAGCTTTGGGGTCTTCCTTGAGGAGCTTGAGGGACTCCGAGGAGGCGAAGTCCTGCGACACGCCTCGAGGCTGGCCAGCGAGGCGGTCTTCATGTTGAAGATAGAACGGGAGAGGGGCGATATGCCAGGTGTAGATGCTCTCGCCGTCAGGGGTTTTCAAGAAAAATGGAGTTGCCTGGCCGTCTATCGCGGGTTGAGGTTGTCAATACTGTGGCATGATGCTGGGGGGCGGCGCACTGGTTGTCTTTGCCACTCACTGGCGAAGCCGAATCGTTCGGGCTCATTGACGCCGCGCCACCAGAGGGTGTTGATGCGATGTGCATAGAGGAAGCTAGATTATGATGAGTGCTGCGGCTTATCGGCGAAGAAGGCCGGACTCACTGTCGTTGAAAGTATGGTGTAGAGCCGAGGGCAAGGAAGATGACGTAGAGGCAGAGGGGTCCGACGACAGCACCCACCGCTGTCCAGAGTAGGGGAGAATGTGAGGGAGAGGGCATGCTTGAGGTGTAGGTATCAAGTGAGCATGACAGGAGGTTGTTGATGGTGGTGATGAAGTTCTTGGCCGAGTTGATAAATGGCGGGTACACGCGGACTTGGCCGCAGCACAGTCAGTCGACCTGGATTTGGCAGCTGCCTCCGGAAGGTTCGTCGTTGCGTCAGGCGATGCCTATTGGTGGCGATGAGGCTCAGCACTTGGATGTGTTGGGTGCGAAATGAGTAATGCGGGGCCAGATTGTCCAATCAGGTAGGGACGGTTGCTCACGCAGACCCGCGACGTGAGCATCGAGTATCACCCAGTCTCGAAGGAGTCCACCGCATCGGATGGGAAAAAGGTGGTGTCTTCAAAAATACGCCTTGAATATTGAAAATCTCTCATCACAGCCAGCTTTAGCTTGTATCCTAGTTCATTCCCTTGATTCACCAGGAACACGTTGTTAAGCAGGAGGGGAGGTCTCAAAGAGCAGCAGGTCCGTCGCAAGTTGGCTCGTGCATCGCGTACCCCTGGAGGCTAAGCGGAACCTTCGAAAGTGCCGACTGGGGGAAAATTGGCCAATCGCTCAATGACTTGAAGGCCCACAAGTCATCTACCACCAATCATCGCGATGGCCCCCTCTCGGCCCGCTGTCATTGGCGGCGTTCGCGGGCAGACGAGCAGCAAGGGCGCAGGTCCCCGAGAAAGAGGCTCAGGCGCCAGCCGCATCTGTGCTGCTCCTCGTGCTCTGCTCTGGTGCTGGCCCTGGCTGCACGTCGGGCGGCGGGCTGGAATTTCCTCTGCGGCACGCGCCTGGCTGTCGACTTCTTGCACCTCACACTTCCCACCACCACCAACGGCGCTCCTCTTCCACCTCCACCAACCCGACATCACCTCACACCCCACGCGACGTCCATCATCCGACCCTTGCATCGATAATCAATATTTCAGCTTGCAGTCTGTGACTGTGGCAGCAGCCCCAACGATGCCACTGCCCGCCATCGGGCCCTCGAGTTAGTCGACGAGTCCAAGGGTACAGGTGCCCGCACGCACACATACACAGACCATGGAGAGGAAGAGGAAGCTGCCCGCCAGAGCTGCGGCACGCGTCGAGCACATCGCGAAGAAACGCACAATTACACCTCCAGAGCGATCAGTCACGCCCCAAGCGGCCTCTACGACGACTGAGACAGCTCCGCCGCCCGAGCAGGATCCGTTGCCGCGTTCTGTCCAGGCTGGCAAGCCACTACCGACCGTGGAGGATGCACAACCGGAGGACCTCCCCTTGCGGGACTACCAGAACCTACAGGAGAGGTATGATAGATACCCAAGCTTTGCTTTGCTGTGCCGAGCACGCGTCGCATGAGCTATGGCTAACCCAGTCTTGACAGCGGCGTGCTAGCAGAGTCGCTGGTACGATCTCGACAGAGATGGATTGCTGAGGGCGTCTTCGAGAAATACTGGACAAAGCCGACCAAGCGCAAGGGCGTCATCACCGAGGAGCCCAACAATCCGCCCAAGGAGAGCATGGTCAAGCTCGGTCCTGTCACCATCACCATCGAGCCACACATCTTCGAGGCCACGCTCTACGCGGTTAAGGACCCAAAGCCTCCTCCACCCCCCGCTCCGACCACCCAGGCCATCTTCCGGCCCATCATGCAATACGGACCACCGAATGGCACCATGCCTCCCCCGCCGCCTATTGCCAAACTCGAGAGTCCTGCGCCGCCCACTCCCGTCATGGCCAATGCCAAACCGACCCCTCCGCCTCAGAGCCCCTCACCTCTGGCCAGGCCACAGTCCTCTGACCAGCCGAGACCCGGGAGCCAGCCTGTCATTCAAGGGAAGGGACCCCTCCTCGCACCGGCTCCTGGACCCCCGCTTGCCATGGCTCCTGCGCCCACGTCTTCGCCTGCTCTCGCGCCAGCCACGACAACACCGGGCTCGGCTCACCAGCACGGCCAGGTGCACGCCTCGCCGGCACCGGGGCATTCTGTACCGCCGCCCACCCCGCCCACTCCGTCCTACCCACCGACAGCCACTGGAGCCGCCGCTCCAGGTGCGGCCGGCCCCGGTCGTGGTCCTGGCTCAAGGCCATCCAGCGTGACATCAACGCCGGCCATGGGCGTCGCCAAGCCCGCTGCGCCAGCTAAGCCCGCACCAGGAACGGATCCCATCATCATGACGCTCGCTGAGAAGGCGTCCGAAGACCCGATGCTCCGGGATCTCATGAAGAGGGTTGCCGCTGGCGAAGCAAAGCAGGATGAGTTGACCAATTTCCAGAAGATTATTGACGACATCACCCTCGAGTACAAGCGCAAGGGCGGCCAGCAGGGCCCCTCGGCTGACCGGCTGGTCGTCGACGGCAGGACGGTCAAATACTTCGCGGACGAGGTCCGGGCAATCCTCGACATCGTGCTCAACACGAATCCCAACCAAAAATCTGCCGGGCTTCTGCCGCCTGCTGGAAGCGATGCTCTCGTGGTGGCCCTGGTCAAGGTTGGGCTGGACGACATGCGCATCCGAAGCATGATTCGCCGGATCGCCGAGAACAAGCCCAACTTCAGCGATGCTACGGACCTCAAGAATCAGTTGGACGTTCTTCACAAACGCATCCAGTCGACGCCTCAACCGCTACCTCCAACTCCCGCCCCGAAACCCCAGGTTCAAGTCCCACAATCGCCCGTCAACGGCACCCCGAATGGACTCCAAGCATCACAATCGCCCACTACCGCCGTTGGTCGTACCGCATCACACCTGCCGCAGCAAGCCCTGCGGTCCAAAGGCCCCCCACCCACAGCAGCAAGACCAGATGTCACGGCGTTTGTGTTCGAGTTCGCGGGGGGCAACGGCGATCGGTACCTGTTCCCCAAGTTCAGCATATTGGAGTATCTCCCAGGCGGCCACCAGGTCGTCGCATCGTTTCTCATCGTCAGGAAGGGCAGCACCTTGGAATACGGTGGCGACGCAAAGCTGGACTACTACCAGCCAGTCACCGTCAGGCTGGTGGCCCCCGGCGGCCGCTATCTGGAGAACCTACACCGCGTCGTCGCGCCCCAGGACGAGGTGCGACGCTACATGGACGACGTCATGGACAACATGACCCGAGCCGAATACGTCCTTCTCGCCATGCGCCTGCCGCGTGGTGATCCCGTGGACAAGGCGGCTACCACGAATGGGGCGACGGCGGCTGCTGAGCCAGTCCTGCCTCCGCTCCCCGCCGAGTCCCAGGGACCAACGAAACCCAAGGTTCTCTGGGGCCCGTCGGCCTCGGCGTTCGTCAACCAATTCCAGTCCAAAGAGCAATACGACGAGTTTGTGCACGCCCGGCAAAGGTCAGGGGCAGCCACCAAGCCAGCGCGAGACAGCGCCTATGGGGACGCTTGCTCTGTCTTGAGGCTGAACGAGGCTGATTTTGCCGACTACGACAAGATTATCGCGGGCCTTGCAGCCAAGGACGAAGCTGCCGCCTCCACGTAGGTCGTGGCGCCTCGGCACACGATGCAAGCTGGGTGAGGTGGACGGCCGGCCTTTCTCTTTTTGGATTTCATACAGAGCATCTTGTACTCCTACACTACCGCGCTCCGGCTTTTTCTCCTTTTCATTTTTTTTCGCGTTACAGGGGCTGCGTGCATCAGGGAAACGGCAGGGGGCCACGGACTCGGTGTTCAGCGATATCAGGGAGGGGGCGCGCATCAGTAGCTCCCACATGGAGGTTTATTTCGAGGTTCACTAGGGTCGGAACGGAAAAGAAGCATTCCCGCCATGTCTGTCCCGCTCGTGTGGTTTTGAGGTTTGTGGCCGCTTGCGATACGAGAGCACGTCACATATCCTGGGTTGACGACGGGTTCCCCAGGCGTTGCGGCTCACCGCCCACCTGTGTTCAGTGGATTCTCGTGACGCCCGCTTCGCACATGGACTGCTCTTCCCGGCGGGGTACGCCCAATCATCGCGGTGCGAAGTATAATACTTTGGAGCGATGTAGCCTCTTGCCTCAGATTCCGCCAAGGGGCTTGAGATGGCGCCGAATCTCAACAACCACATGGAAGTCGCCGCCACACGCGTAACCGCACGGTCATGGTCAAGCCTCATACTACGGTCCTCAACCAGAGAGCAAGATACGCATGTGGCATGACGGCTACACTGGCAACACGGGCGCCTTGGACGCCCTGGGCGCGTGTACTCCTCTCTGGCGTGATTCTGAGGTGGCTTTCAGTGTGAGGTATGAAGCAGACAGTCAAGCCGAAGGCGGTGCTGGGCATCGAGTGAAATCTTCGAACATTATAAAAGCCCTCTGTCCCCTCCGAATAGATGGGAATCTTCTTTCTACCCCTGATCTTCATCCAGTCACTCTTCGGTGCAGCCACATTCTCTCATTCCCCAGCCCATCCTGCATCCCTCGACATCATGAGGCTCGAAGCTCTCATCCTCATCACGGCTGCTGCCGTTGAGGTCTCGGCCAAGACCTTCCATATGAAGTACCCCGGTCCCCTTGTCCACACTCGCAGGAAGCCGCGTCAAACCAAGGCTCCCGAGGTCTCTCACCTCCAGCTCAACCGCGACGCCGCCGACAACCGGGAAGAGTGGGAGGAGATCGTCATCGAGCTCGACCAGGCCGTTCCCACCAAGGCTCCCAGCAAGCTCGAGACCCGCGGCGACGGCGGCAAGCTTCAGGGCTGCCACGGCAAGAAGTGCGCCAACCGCTTCTACCGCGAGTCTGAGGAGGAGGAGACCACCACCACCGAGCACCACGAGGACGAAGGGTGAGACTTCCCTGTGTATGGCTGTTTTTCTTGTGGTTGCTGACGTTCCATCACAGCTTCGAGGAGAAGTACTGGGTCGAGCACATCTCGAGCCACAAGGACGACTCCCACAGCCACAAGTCCGAGGTCGACCACCATGGGTAAGTTTTTTTTGGTTGAAAGCTAGGGCTAGAGCTATGCTAACTCGAGCCGTGAAGCCACTACCATCGTTACAATGACACTGACGATCACTACCATCACCACCACCACCCCAAGTCTAAGGGCAAGAAGGGCAAGAAGGTCAAGGTCGAAGCCCGCGAGGCCGATCTCACCGACGAGATGGAGGCCACCCCGGTCGAGGCCGCTGCCAAGCCCGATGCCACCAAGCGCGCTTCCGGGAACCTCACCAAGGTTGACCTGAAAGTGAAGGAGGAAGTGTAGGTTCTGACCCATGCTATCAACAGAGGACACGCTGACTTTAAACGTGCAGTCTCGAGAAGACCCATAGGTACGAGGCTGCGTCTAGCATCCGTGATCTGTGCACGCAGCACAAGAAGAAGAAGAAGGAGTACAAGTACGACGCTCCGTCTAAGGATGTGGCCCGGTCCGAGAAGCACCTCGACGAGTTCTGCAAGCTGGAATTCAAGCACAACAAGGCTTCTGAAGAAGAAATAAGGGAGGCGAAGTTGATCAGGAGGTGTGTTGATATCAAGGCCTCGAGCGGTTACTCGACCAAGGAGTTCCGTGATGCCAAGGCCTTCGAGAAGCATCTTTACACCTGGTGCGCCAAAGAAGTGGTGAAGATCCAAAAGGGCGAGAAGAAGGAGATCAAGAAGCACGTCGAGGCCCGCGAGGCTGAAGCCGAGGCCGGCGGCGACGACTACATCAAGCAGCGCATCTACGAGCTGAAGTACGCACTACAGCCCCATCAAGGAGATGACAAAATGTACTAACCACTTGGCTGCAGGCAGAAGAAGACCGAGGAGGAGAAGCACACTCACAAGGACGACATTGAGTACTACCGCGAGGAGATCCACCACGATGACGAGGAGAGCCACAACGCCGGCCACCACCACGACTCGTACCACCACTACCACCACAAGCCCCAGCACCACCATCACCACCACCCCCACGAGGAGAAGAAGAAGGTCGAGGACCCCAAGAAGGGCAAGACCGAGAAGAAGACCAAGGAGAACAAGAAGGCCAAGGTCGAGGCCCGTGACGTCGAGGACTTCCACGAGGGTCTGACCCACGAGCACGTCTGTACGTATTTCCGCGGCATCGCCTACAGGGCGCATACCCTCCACCGCCCCGTCGAACAGTTCCAGTACGAGAACGTGCCCTGGCTCATCCACGCCCGCAGGCCTTGGCACCACGTCCTCGACGGCCTCCGCCAGATTGAGTGGGTGCTCGCCAAGGTCGCCCGCGGGCTGCATGAGACGAGCGGCTTCACGGCCAGGGAGGAGAGGGAGCTGGTCGGGTGCTACTACGCGGTGAGTGCAGCTCCCGCCCGGCCCTCTCCCTCCGTCTCCCTCGCCCGTGGGGCCGGCGCACCGGTAACGTACTGGAACTGGCCCGATGCGGGTGGCGGATGATGACTTGCCTTCCCTTTCCTCCATGAAGATTGATGCTGACTGAGGTGATAGTTCGCGGGGATTAATTCGCCCAATGGCGATAATGGCCAGCCGTTCAAGAAGCTCCTGCACCTCATTGCTGATCGCTCCAAGATGGCAAAGTACGAGCCCTACGCCCAGAAACGTGTCCACGACGTCGTCCGGAACCTCGAGACGGCGTACTTGGTATGACCACTTCGTTGCAGGTAGATGCGAGACTTGCACTGACAGATCCAGGCTGCCAATGACCAGCTCTACCGTGTCATGAGGCAAGACAAGTACAAGGCCAATATTCTGTGGGACGTGAAGGACAAGGAAGGCGTTCGCAAGTACTTTGATGAGGTGCTCCGCGCGTACGACGTGGAGAGGTACAGGGCGTGATGGATGTCGGCTTGGCTTTTTTCGATCGGGTGGATATCATGCCACAGTTCAGTTGACAGTGGGGGGGGGGGGGGGGGGTTCTTTTGAGTCGCGCCGAGAGAAAAGTCTTTTCAGTACGGATTGGCCGCCTGTCTAATTAATGTAAACCCCCTTCAATTGTCGCAAAAACGAAACGCCGCCGTCGTGAGAGAACCATGCAAGGTGCCGCCGAGATCAGGCAAAAAAAAAGAAAAAAACAGAAAAAAAAAAAAAAAAAAAGGGTAAAAAATGTAATCGCGTCTCTTCAGATGAAGACGTCAGGAATTGAGCCCGACGTGGGGGTCGAACCCACAACCTTGAGATGTGATCTCTGTTAAGAGTCTCACGCTCTACCGATTGAGCTAGCCGGGCGTCCGGCTGTTTGTTGAGAAAATCGGGTGTGCCGGCCGTTAGAAGGCGTGCTCATGACATGGATCCTCCGCTGCGGTGGCCACCGATCAGGCCGGCCATCTCCAGCAGCGCCCGGTCGGCCTGGATGTCGCCAGTGCCGAGGTTGATCTTGCGCCTGGCCTCTGCCTCTCTGGCCTCCCATGCCCAGCGCGCGGCCTGGTGGCGGGCCTCCTCGTCGCCACCGCAGCCCCAGACCTCGAGGCTTTCGATCTCGAAACGTTCCTGGAAGTCGAAACGGCGGCTGACGCTCGTATGGAACGCGCCACCTTGCGCAGTATTGTCGTGGTTGAAGACACCGTACTCAAAAGAGCCGTCGAGGAGCAGCGACACGGAGCCTAGCGACAGCATCGTGTCGCGCCGGTGGGCCTGTGTCGGTCGTGGATGAGGGCATCCGGCTGAGAGGAGAGGGCGATTGGTGGGAGGCTTGGTGAAAGCGACATGGTCCGTGTTGAAGCGCGAGGGCGGGAAGACGTCGTGGACAGGTTCGAGCTGGAAGAGGACCGTGTCAGGCCCGCCGAAGCACTCCTTGGAGGTGTGTTTCCATGGCTCGCGGAGGTAGATGCCGTACGTCAAGCGCGACCCCTTGCTGCCGTTTGGGAAGCGCCGTGGCGGAAGGGACGCTGCGAACGAGGCTTCCTGTCCTCCGTGCGGTTCGTCCTGCATACGGGTGCCCCTAACGAGCAGGATGGTGGGGGCGCGCCAGTTGAAGACTTTGGTTTCGAAGCTGCCCATGGAGAAGCCATCCTCGCTGCCAGAGTAGAGGCGGCGTAGCCTGCGGAAGAGCTCGGAGCCGGGGATGAAGAAGGAGAGTTGCGAGAGGACGTTGAGGTCCATGATCTCGCCAGTCTCTTGGAGCAAAGGCTGCACCAGCTCTGGAAGCTGTATCGTCGGCGTGGTTTTCGGTTTCGCGTCTGCCCCGCCGTTGCCATCGCCGCTGTCGTTGGCTACCTCGATCTTTTGTTTCGAAAAGTCGAGATTTTTGGAAAAGAGGAAGTGCTCGAAGAGGGCGTTGAAGCCGGAGAAGAGGTGCGGGAAGTTGACGGGGATGACGCGGTTGAATTGGCCATAGCGAATGCCAGGAGCCTTCTCGACGTTGATGAAGGCGGCGAGGATGTTCTCGGCAGTCGTTCTGAGGCTTTCGAGCTCGTCGCCCAAGACCCGGCCCGCATGGCTGGAGAGATGCTCTTGAGCGTTGAGAGGGGCGATGAGGATCAGTAGCATCAGCAGCTTGCGGAAGTTGTCTGCTGGGATCATGGCGCCTTGAACGGTCGATCTATCGCCCTGCTTGACAATATCGTTGATGTCGAGCAGCTCAAAGGCGGCGAGCTCGAGATCGTCGTCGTCCTCTTCATCTTGCTCGTCGCCTGCCGCATCAACGGCGAAGCCCGCTGCGTGGCTTCTCGTCGGTTCTTTGGTCGTTTCGGCGGGTGTGGTTTCAGCGGCAGCCACCTCGGCCTCGGATGCCTTGCGGTCATGCACCGCCAGGCTCTTGAAGAAGAGCTTCGTGCGGTCGGTGGCGCCCTGGGCGAGGACGCGCTTGTACCGTGATGTCATGATTGTGACAACCATGACCATCTGCTCCAGACCCAGCACAGCCGGGGCATCGCTCAGGAAGGGGAAGGCGCCAATGTACGAGATCATCTGGAATACAACAGGCGAAACGTGCAGGATGTCCGGGATCTCGAGGAAGCGGGCGATGGTGTCCTCTTTGAGGTAGCGGATGTCGCCCTGCTGATCCGCAAGGCTCTTGAAGACATCCTTGAGGGAGTAAATCTCAAGCGATGTGAAGCTCTTGTCGGCGAAGCGCCCGGCCTGCAGTGATGTCAGAAAGCGGCCGGTGTTCTCGTCGGTGATGGATGCTTACCAGGTCATGGGTGAGCTCCTCCCGGGACCGCCGCCGGGGGTTCTCGTCGGAGAGGGATTGGCCCATCTTGAGGGTCGTGGGGTCTTGTTGATAGCGTGGTATTCTCAAGTTACACTGCTACGGAGGGAATGGACGGCTGCCATGCTTGGGTCTGGTGTCCTTGGGGCTGAGGCGAGCTTGGGTCGGGAGCTGGTGGCGGGTGCTGGAGCTTTATCTTGGGAGTGACGGCAGCCTGGGCGCATGAAGCGACAGCAGGGGATGTGGCCTTGAGATGGGACGATATCTGCAGGGGAAGCTGCGCGCAGCTTGGCGAGATAGTGCGGTATCACATGCTGGAGCTGTTGACCAGGTCGTCATAGTGGGGCCACGCATTCCGGCATGAGCTAAGTCCGCATGTCTAGTACCAGCCTGAACATGTTCAAACCCAGGGCCACTCATCACGGTCGCTGAGAGGACCAACCCGCTATAGGGTGGTCGACAAAAAGGACTTAGGGAATAGGACCCTCGATTTCGAGTATTCGTGCTGTTGATGGGGTACTCTTGTCAATCTGGAGATATCGATTTCCCATACTTTCCTGCTCAGCGTCTTCCAAAGATCAAATTCCGGACATGTGCATCTCGGCAAAAGCATGTGGCTGCGGAACTTTAGTCACTGGCATCCGCCTCGAGACTTTTCGAGGGGCCTTTTCCTCTGGCCGCCCAGTAGCATCATGGCCTCTCGTAATATGGCCTGGCCAGACCTTCGTGCCAAGAAAGTAATTGCTGCATTGCGACGGTCACGCGAGTATGTGGCGCGGTAGATGGGAACAAAAATCGAAGTTGTGTGTGGTATGTTTCTGATGTACACTGGAAACCCGGCGGTAAGGGCAAATACCCTCCCATGAGCAAATCCCGATTGAACGCCGCCCTTTGGTTGCAACATGCATACTGTACAGCTGCGGCTCCTCGCCTCGTCTCGCCTCGCTTCGCCTCAACCTACTTGGAGGGTTCTGCCGGCTTGACGGGTGCTGCCTCGGCCACTGCAGTCTTGACATCGGCAGTCTTCGCATCGACATTGACATCGGCCTTGCCATCAGCCGCCGGTGCCTCGCCCTGCTTCCCCCACCCCTTGGAGAGGTTCAGTGCCTCGAGCACGCCGCCCGGCTTGGCCTCGCCGGCCGGCGCATCCTTCGCCGTCGCGGCGGCAGCCTTCGCAGAGTCTGACTTTCCCTTGCGAGCGTGGATCTCGGCGCGGATAGCTTTCTCCTCCTCGTCACGGGCCTCGAGCTCGCGAATCCACCGCTGCCGCTTCTCCTCGTTATCCCGCTGCTCCTTGAGCTTGCGCAACTCCTTGGTCGTCTCGCGATCCTTGTTGTAGTACATGCTGCCCGCCACCATGGCCAGCACGGTGAAGCCCTGCGCGGCGACTCGGTACCGGAACATGGTGTTGACCCTCTGGGAGTCGCCGCGGCGCCTGGCGCGGTAAGCGCCGACGAAGGCGCCGACGGTCAGGATCATGCCCAGGGGGATGAGGGGCTCCTCTTTGAGCTTGCGGACGACCTTGGCCAGCGGCTTCTCGTTGTAGACGCTGGGTTTCGCGATGGTCAGCTCGCCATGGTCCCACCGCCCGGCCGGGGGAGCCGCCGGACGTACCTGTTCTCGTCAAAGGACGAGGGCATGGCGTGCCCCAAGTTGGGGGGTTCTTGTGGTGCAGGCATGCCGGCTGTGTTCGGTGACGTCGCTCGGTGTCGTGCTGTGGCTGCCGTCGGGTGTGCTGCTGGTTGTGGTGTGGAATCACGCGATGCGCAGGCTGAGAGAACGGAAACGCAGGAAAATCGATGATGGCACGATGCTCCAATCCGCAGCACTGAATTGGAGAGCTCCAGCGCGGGACCTTGCGGGCCAGGCAAGCCAGGGGAGGCCAGAGCCCGGCTTGCCCCTCCACGGTTCAACGTTTTCATTTACGGGCTAGATATGTCGCCGCTGTTCCATAAATGATCAGACGGTCGCCCCGCATGGCCCAAGTCCGTTTAAGATCAGCTTCTACGTGCCTTAAAACAGCGGATTCCGTCCCGACATCGCCTGCAGGAGCCGGGGTTTGAACTTTCTGACCAATAATCGCCCGCGCGATCCCACACACCGCTCACGCCAGTGACAGACCGAGAGCGCGGAAGCTCCGATTCTGCCCCGCCATTGATTGTGGAAATTTCCCATCAGACGAGCTTCTGGTATCGTCCTTCCCTCTGACTCAAACTGGACAACCGGCTTCACATACAATGTCTGCGCAAGCAGAACCCCCAATCGTGCCCGTCATGACCAACGGAACCCCCAACGGCACCGAGACGGCCAACGGCATCAACGGAGACGAACACAGGCCCCAGACGCCGCCGACAAGGGGCCCAGTCAACGGCGCCATGTCCTTGACCGAGTACAGCGCCAACCCTTCGACGCCGGCAGAGGTCAAGCGCAACCGCATCAAGGCCATTGTGCCTGAAGAATACCTTCTCCCCAACGGCTTCCCAGACGTGAGCGGCCAGATCTCCTGGCTCCTCCTGTGTTCTCCCCGCTGACCCCTCCTTCCGCAGTACCTCCGCCTCATCGCCAGCGCAACCTCCCGCGTCTACGAAGCCTGCAAGCTCACGAACCTCCAGCCCGCCGTCAATCTCAGCAGCCGTCTCGAGTGCAACGTCCTCCTCAAGCGGGAAGATGAACAGCCTGTCTTCAGCTTCAAGCTGCGCGGCGCCTACAACAAGATGGCCCACCTCGACCCGGCCAAGAGCTGGAAGGGCGTCATCTGCTGCTCTGCCGGCAACCACGCTCAGGGTGTCGCCTTCTCCGCGCGCAAGCTCAAGATCCCCGCCACCATCATCATGCCCGAGGGCACTCCGAGCATCAAGCACATGAACGTCGCCCGTCTCGGCGGCCACGTCGTGCTGCATGGCGCCGACTTTGACGCCGCAAAGGAGGAGTGCGCGCGCCGTGAGGTCCAGGACGGCCTCATCAACATCCCGCCTTTCGACGATCCCTACGTCATCGCTGGCCAGGGCACCATTGCCATGGAGCTGTTCAGCCAGACCAACATGTCAAAGGTCGAGGCTATCTTCTGCTGCGTCGGTGGTGGCGGTCTTATTGCCGGTATTGGCGCCTACGTCAAGCGCATGGCTCCCCATGTCAAGATTATCGGTGTCGAGACATACGACGCCAACGCCCTGGTTCAGTCTCTTGCAAAGGGCGAGCGGGTCGTGCTCAAGGAAGTTGGCCTCTTCGCTGACGGCGCCGCTGTCAAGACGGTTGGCGAGGAGACGTTCCGCATTTGCCAGGAGGTCGTCGACGACGTGATCCAGGTCACCACCGACGAGGTCTGCGCCGCCATCAAGGACATGTACGACGACACCCGGTCGGGTCTCGAGCCCGCCGGCGCCCTGTCCATCGCCGGTCTGAAGAAGTACGTCGCCGCCAACCCGTCTGACGATCCGCGCCGTTCCCTCATCGCCGTCACCTCTGGCGCCAACATGAACTTTGACCGCCTGCGCTTCGTTGCCGAGCGCGCCACTCTCGGCGAGGGCAAGGAGGCCCTCCTCTCGGTGCAGATCCCCGAGCGCCCCGGCTCCTTCGCCGACCTCATCGGCAAGGTCATGCCGCACTTTGTCACCGAGTTCTCCTACCGCTATGCCACCGACGAGGTCGCCAACGTCCTCATCGGTTTGTCGCTGACGGCGCCCGCCGCTCAGCGCGCCCAGGAGCTGCAGACGCTCATCGCCCGCATCAAAGCCAGCGGTATGGACGTCACGGACCTGTCGGGCGACGAGCTTGCCAAGAGCCACATCCGCTACCTCGTCGGCGGCCGCTCCAACGTCGCCAACGAGCGCGTCTACATGTTCAACTTCCCCGAGCGCCCCGGCGCCCTCGAGCGCTTCCTCACCACCCTGCGCTCAAAGTTCAACATCAGCCTGTTCCAGTACCGCAACTACGGCGGCGACGTCGGCAAGATCCTCTCGGGTATTGTGTGCCCCGACGAGGAGCTGCCGGACCTGGAGAAGTTCCTCAACCAGATCGGTTACCCCTTCGAGGACTGCACGAACTCGGCCGTCTTCAAGACCTTCCTGAGAAGTTAGTTGACGCCAGAGGATGACGGCTGAATTTGGTGTGTGTGCATCTTGTTCGGAGTTTGGGGGTTTCTTGGGCTAGACGTTGTACAACCCGTGACCATTTCTTCTGCGCTCTTATTGCCGTGGCATGGGTACTCTGGGATAGACATGAATTGAGAATATTTGAGATGTACTTTCTGTGTTTAGACGCCAGGGACTGTGAAAGTGATGAAGGACCTTAGCGCGAGTATGCCTCTATCGCGGGTGTGTGCACGGACCAGGATCCACCAGAGCCCGTCGACGGGTCCGATTTCGACTCTTTCTCGGGTGCATCTTGAAATCTGACGACTCCAGCGCTGACATCGCCAATCCGTTCCCCAACCGCACGTACAATGGCGACACACACCCTCATGCGCTCCTTCGGGGCCCTCTCGCTCTCGACGACGCGAAGCATCGCCGCCAAGTCCGTCGCACCGGCCGCGCAGCTCCGAACCATCTCGACGACCCTCTTCTCCCGACCGCGGGCATCCGTCGCCCCCTCCAGCCTCGCCAAGACCGCCGTCCAGGCCGTGACACAGCAAACGAGGGGCATGAAGGTGCACAGCTCCGTCAAGAAGCGCTGCGAGCACTGCAAGGTGGGTGCACCGCCTCCCTCGTCCCCAAGTGGGCGTGGAACCTTGATGGACTGGGAGACATGAGCTGACATGACCATGCTTCAGATTGTCCGCAGGAAAGTCAATAAGCGGTCCAACGGCTATCTGTATGTGATTTGCAAGTCAAACCCCCGACACAAGCAGCGCCAGAGCTAGATGGGCGAGCCGACAAAAAAACACCAATGCGAACGGGTCACGAACGAAAGCGCGATACCCAGGGACGAGGGGCGGATCTTAGATGTACGAGCACGCGAGGAGGAAGGATAGATAAGGCCCGGGCCGGGACGATGGGGTCGCATTTCCGGCTTGCGAAGTTCCCGTCTGTAATATTACAATACAATACAACTGACACGAATACACCCTTACATCCCGTCAATGTACCGCTGCATGCCGTCCCATTCCACCTTGCCGGTCGAGAGGAGATACCGAATATGGGCCTGGGAGGTGAGCCGATGGCTTGGGGGCGAAAATTGGAGAGGACCTACGATGTCGGTCACTTCGCGATGGCGCTCGAATTCAGCGCGCGCGTACCGGCGAGATTCTTCCCTCGTTGATGGGTCTCCAATGCGAGCTGTGCCGCGGAGGATGGCCCGGTAGAAACCGAGGGCTTTGGATCGTTGGATAAACTGGACAGTATCAGTGGCTGACATCCCGGAATGCGAGGGTATACCCGTACATGGTCCAGGCTCATGGCCTTCTTCCCCAAGCGGCTCCTGGGACCTGGCGCTGGCGCGGGGGCGGCATCGGCGGAGTAGCTGCGGATCGCCTGCCACCAGCGACCTGCAGACGGCCTCATGGGGATTCCGGCGAAAACATTGACGTTGCGCATCAGCATATCCTCACGGGCGAGCTGGCGATTTCATGATGACGCTGGGAACTTTTTCCTGGGGCCCTCGAATTCTAATGGAGAGGTTTGGGCTCGGTCAAACACATGCTCCCGATTAGCAATATCGTCTACGTGCATAGGCCAGCATGACGCCTGCCAGTGCTCCAGCATGATGCCGCGACAACTGCAGCATGCAAACGTCCGATTCTCATCGACTTGGACGGTTTATGATGAAGAGAGCCAAGGAGGTCCCTGTGACGACTTTGCAGCCAAAACGCCGCCGCAGAGTTCCCACGGATCCTCTGGCGGTTGTCAACGCGAAGTCCGACGAGGACTTTGTGCGCGACCACGTCCAACCAAGGTGAGAGCCACCACTCGCGTACGTCAGCGAATAACAGCTCACAGCTTTTGCCAGCGATGGATGGACGACCTGGAAGCATCCGAAGACGCAAGAAGTGTACGATGTCGCCCTCAAGCGGAGTGCAGCGCTTTCGGCCGCCGAACTTGACGCATGTTTCGACCTCATCGTCAGGACAAGCTCCGAAGCCTACCGCGCCTCTGCGGCTGGGTGGCGACCCGAAGCGAAGCGAGCTGAGATGCAGTCGGTCGATCTTCGCTATGTGCTCGTCAAGGATCGTCAAGGCGATTTACGCGCCTTCACCAGCATGATGCCGACCCACGAGGAGGGCGAGCCTGTCGTATACTGCTACGAGATCCATCTCGAGGACGAGCTTCACGGGTGCGTTCTTCTTCATTCCCAACTGAGACCCTTCGAACCTTCGGCGCCGTTTCCAGGTCGCGTGCTAACCCGTCTGTAGCACTGGTTTAGCTCGCTTGCTGATGGGAATGCTCGAGTCTGTCGCGAGACACACGCCGCCCATCACCAAGGTTATGCTCACGTGCTACACGAGCAACACGCGAGCGCGCGCATTCTACTCCAAGCTGGGGTTCGAGACGGACGCCCTCTCCCCGCAGGAGCGCAGGCTGCGGCGGGGAGTCGTGTTCGTGCCCGACTATCTCATCATGAGCCTGCGTGTACGATGCGACAACGCCGAGGAAGCACTCGACAGCTCGGGTACCAAGTTGACCAATTGAACGGTGGCCCCCAACGACGGCTCACTGGAATTCTCCCACACGTGTTCCAGAAATAGGACATGCTCGGGTCGGAAGCTTAATGAGCTTGTCGTGGCACTGCAGCACCGCGACCAGTCGACGTCGCCGGATTTGGCTTGGAGCTGACACTCCAGCTGGGAAAGCTGACACGCGTGGAAATACCGATAGGTTGCATGGGCATTTCAGGGTGCCACCGCACACAACACGGTGCGGCCGCTTTCGTCGTATGGCTATCACGCTGGTCTCAGCCCTACATTGCGGGGAGCCTCGCAATAAAAACGTGTTGCTCGTCGTCTTGGCGGCTGCGCCGACGTTCCTCGAAGCTCTCCCCATTCATACCTTCAGTATCTGATCGAGATGGCGTACCAGCAGCAGCAGAACGGCACGTTCACCACCGAGCCGATGCCGGCATACAACGAGGCGGCTATGGCTCAGCCGGACTACTCGCAGAAGCCCGGGCAGCCGCAGCAGCAGCACCCGTACCAGCAGCAACCGACGCAGCCTATTCAGCACCAACCGTCGATGCAGCAGCACATGCAGCACCAGTACTCCGAGAGCTCGAGCCTGCAAAGCCAGACCTGGGAGAACAGCCTGTGCAACTGTTCGCCGTGCGGTACCTGCCTCCTGGGCACATGCCTGCCATGCGTCGGTAAGTTATTCCCCCTTCTCCCTTTTCTTTCGGCCTGCTGACCTACCGTAGTCTACGGTCGCACATCGGAGCGCATGCGGGACCCTTCGATGCGTACCTATAGTGCCGTCAATACGGATTGCCTCCTCATGGCCGGCATCCATTGCTTCACTGGCTGTGGATGGGTCTTGGGTATGATGAAGCGCGGTGAGATCCGTGAGCGCTTCGGCATCAAGGGCGGCGGCATGGGCGACTGCTGCACGTCGTACTGGTGTATGTGCTGCGCACTCATCCAGCAGGATAAGGAGGTTCAGCGGAGGCTCGGGGCGGGGCCCATCGCGCAGGGTTACCAGCCAAACAAGGAGGGCATGCAGATGCGGCCGCAGTAGAGGCCTGGGGCGTGACTGTGAGAGGGATGAGGGGAGATGAGGTGCGTGAATCTGGTCGGCTGGGTTGGTCAGATACACGGGGGATTGTCTGAATGGGGGGAGGCTGGATGTTGGCGATGGGTGAGTCAGGATCAATCGAAGTCTTGCTTCACCTCCTTCGTGAGTCAGTTTGCTGTGCTGCTCGGCCACAAATATCGCTACCAGGTGTTGTTGGAGCTGCCATATCAAGGATCAAAGCCTGCTGACCGGAAAAGCAAACCCATCACCAACAGACCCGCTCAACAAACTACTTACCCACGATGTCATCATCCAACGCGACAATGGCGGCCAACAGCACCCACATCCCCTCGCCCGAGGGTTGCGTCCGGCCCACAGGCTCACCGCCAGGCATGCGCCCCGAGATCTTGCCGCCAGGGGAAGCGCCGGGCCACGTGCCCGGCCCTGCAGGAGAGCACAACCAGGAGTCCATGGCCCCGGTCGACGCGGCCTCGCAGGCCGTCACAGAGGCGGTCACCTTCTCGACGACGGGCGGAGTACCCGGCCTCTCTACGATATCCCCGGCGGTCTTTATCGCCGAAGACACTTCCATGTCCAGCGAGGCCACAACGACGACCCCCTTCACACTTACTATCACATTCGTCATGAGACCAACGACGACGGCGACAGTGGATCCAGCTCCATTCATGACTGCTGCATCGGTGCCCAAGCCGTCTGAGGGCGAGGCCCAGGTCGATGCGGAGTCCTCGTCGTCCTCGACACTCAAGCCCGCGACATCGTCACCCCCACCAATAGCGTCGTCGCTCACACAAGCAGAGTCGTCCCTCTCACCTGCAGCGTCGATAACACCCACCCCGGAGGAGAGAACCTCGGGGCCGAACACTCCTACTGGAACCATCGTGGCTGGCGTCCTCGGGGGTATCGCCCTGGGGCTTCTCATGGGGATAATCGTGATCCTCTGGCTGACCAGGATCAGACGTCCGAGGGTACAGTTCAACCAAGCTGCCTGACCGTGAACAGACGGAAAGAGAAGCCGGGCCCTGGCCGCAAAGGCGGCTTTCGCTCGCTCGCTACGAGAAGGGAGCCTGTGGAGGGTGAGGGGCGGAGGAGGAGCGGACGATATCCGCAGCCCTCTCCGCTGCGAGGGCCAGATAGCCTTGGCGATGCACTGCAGCAGCCGCGAGAAGCGACGTTGGAAAACAATCGGACCACATAAACGGCTAGAACAGGCGAGACCCAGACGCGTGAATAGAAAGAGAGGGCCCCGAGTGAGCATATCATTGATGAGAAAATGAGAACAAAAATCGGGGCGAGCCCTTGATCGAGATATTGCCAAGGCCCCCGCGGCCGTCGGCTCCGGCCAGGATCTCCTCGGATGTTTTCGCCCGACACGCAGACGGGGTGCCTTGCAAGTCGAGTAGCCTGAAGTGAAATGCTGCGGTGTTGAGCCCTTTCAGTTGCCCCCCCTGTCCATCACCACGCGGAGCCGGGCTTGACGCCAAGTGATGACAGACGCACGACAAATTGGACAGCTGCACCCCCCTCTCTGCAGCTTGTTCCCACGCGCGTCCACTGTTCTAGACATCGGCAGCCACCCACGGGAAGCCTTGATCATCATGATGGACGCGTGCTGTTCCGACGGCGGGGATCTCTTTGTGCCCGATGTCTCTCCCGCGCCTGATGTTGATGCGCACGACTGCTTCGAGACGGGCCTGCATGATGTGGCATGGCAGCACATCAGAGGGAGAGTCACAGCTAAGCGCCGTGGTGGTCACCCCCGGCCTCTCCTCCGTGTGGCCCGCCTGTCAGAAGGCACCAAGGGGGGGAGGGTGTGGTCATAGGACCCGGCAGTTCGGTAGCCCTATCGAGGATTTCGAGACGCAATCTCGAGGCGATGAGAAGAAGCAGGGGAGGAGGATGGGGCAGGATGCATTGCGCACAAAGGACAAACGACATGCCGAGCGGCACAAGGGCGAAGCCCTGCATCCGGACCAATGCAGCTCAAACTCTAGATATGGACGGGATCGGTTCCCCGAGGCGTGGCAGGGTGGGCGGGCAGGGGGATTCGCAGGTCGCGAGACTCACATGACCGGCCGCCTCGTTTTCTGGGGGAGGGGGGATGGCGTGGTTTGTAGGGGAGGGACAAGGAAAGGGAATGAGAAGTCAGGACGTCAATGGGACAAGTGCCGATCCGGACCGCCATTGTCACCTCTTCGGAGCGAGTTCTCTGCCAAAACCGGGTTCCTGGTCCCCGGTCATCTCACTTCCCTCTGCTCCGTGCTCTCACCCGGATCACCCCTCGTCGTTCCTCTCCCTCTCCGCTCCTCTCTCCTCTCTTCTCTCTCACTCTGGCCCGTGCTGGCGAGATGAGCAAGGCACCCCGACAAACCGCGAGGCCGTCGCCGGCTGATCACCCTCGAAGCTCCAGCCGCGTGACGTTTGGATCGACGACCCATGACGACTCGGAGACAGGGGGCCTCGTTCAAGTTGCCCAGGGTCGCACCCCTCGCGCCTCGCGCGCGAAACCCTCCCTGCATTCCTCATATCCCGCGCCACGCCTCATGGGGGCTCCTTTGACGGCAAACAACTCGACATGCTCCTGCCTCGTGGACCCGTCGAAGAAGGCAGAAGGCAGAGGGTAGACGAGGCGCTGCTCGTATCCCTTGGCGGACACAAGTTCCTCCTCGCCTACCCCCGGCACCCATTCGAGGCAGAGAAGGTCCCGGCCCGCCAAGGCCATTCTCATCACCATCGCACACATGGACGGATCTTTGTGTTACAGAAGGCAGCCCCGTCACAGCAGTCACACCCTCCTTCTCCTCCCTCGCACTCATTCCCGCCACCCTTCCACGTCTTCCACGCTTGCAGAATCATTTCCTCCTCCTCCTACCTCCCGTCTTCTTCGCTCCGTGATCTCCCGCGCCGAACACCATGTCGTTGGCCATGTGTCGAGGGCCTCCACCTCCCGCCCCTGTCCTTGCTTCCCCCCGCCGTCCCCGATCCTACGCCGCCCATCACGCACATTCATGGCGCCACGCGCCGCCACGCCGCCGCCCAACTTGAACTGATCAGAAAAAACCCTCGAGGCCTCGAGCCCTGTCAAGGTCTGTCGTCGGCAGCCGAGAACCCTCGACCTTCCTAAACCGGCTGCGTGACGGCTGCACACCCCCCTGCGGCAAGGCACACACGTACGCACGCACGTTTAGGAAACCTTCCGCACATGGCCGACGCATGTGCATGTGTTGGTGTGTGTGTCTGCATTGTAGGCAGTATCAGAACTTTCCCTAGGTGCCTGCAGTTGGTGTGTGTGGTGGGCGTGTGCTTCCCTACACAAGTCACTTGTCACAAAAGCAAAGATCTCCCGGCCCACGCTGGCTACCCCCCTCTGTTCCATCACTGATGCTGCCGCAGCGTCGCATCGAATCAGGTCAACGGGCGACCAGCTCGGCGACACGGGGACCTGGCCACTGTCACGTCGCGCCCGCGGAGGGGCGATGGGCTGCGATTGATGAGATTTGATGAGATGAGGCCGCCATCCCCAGCCCTCCCTCCGTCACGGCCCGGCGGGTGCAATCTCGCATATCCCGCGACCAAGTCCGCAATAACCTCATCGTCTTGCCATTGTTGGACGCATATCGTGCGCCCACCCATCGCCGCACGGGCAGATGAGGAGGGGGCGGGCGGGAGGGAAGGCGGTTCGTGCGCGGCGCATCTTGGTTTCCTTAGGCGAGAGCGCAACGTCATGGCCGCGAGGCGGATGCCTGTGCTGGACTGTGGACATGTTCGTACTGCATGTTCCGGGCCGATGTAGGTACGATGCCGCACCGAGCCATGTCCTGTGCCTGGCCCTGGCCCCGGTCCTGGCCGTGGGCGGTCGTCTGGCCGCCCACCTGCTTATGGGCGTGTGCGAGATCAGACTTGTGCCGGGGGGGTCTGCTCTGCTCTGACTTCGCTGCATGGATTGTGTCGCCTGGGATGATCTATCACTTCTCTCTCTCGATGGCCATGCTCGATGGCCGCCTTCAAGATCAGGGCACCCTGACTGTTACGGCCGGGTGGCATGGCGAGTCTACAGCCCTGGTTTCGTCTGTCCTTCAGTTGCTCCTGTGCCAGGGCGGGAGAAGAGCCCTTCCAGCTGCTGTGAATACTCGACACTCGCACTCGCCTGCTGGCAAGAAAGCAGGTCTGAATGATGTGCAGGGCTCTGCCATCACCATACCCCCACCCCCCGTCGACTCACGGCAGGCCAGACCAGTCCAGTCTTGGCCTGCCGTGTCCACAGTCCTCCATCCATGCTCTGCCATGCCCTGCCTGTCACTGCCTGTCATCGCCATGGCGGCATCCTATTGTCATGTCTACTTGCCCTTGGCATGTTTCCTCTTCCCTCCCCCACCCCCGGGAGCCACGCGGTCGCTCTTCCGTTCAATACAGACCAGCCCTTGCGCGAGCTAGGTATAAATCGGGGTCCTCCCCAGATGCTGCCCATGCGGGTAAGCCAGCCTCGTTCCGTATACCCGCCTCTTTCCCGCCCTGACCCTGTTCTTGAGGCGCCCTTAGTCTTTAGCCGGTGGAACCTGGCTATTTCTTGTACTACCGTCGTACTGCATCCTGTGGTTTTGGTTCCCTTCATCATTACTTCCTATCACACCAGCAAATGGCCATAACAGCAGAAAGCCGCGAGGCTAACCGGCCGACACGCCTTGCCATCAGAGACCTCCTCACCACTGCACCAGTCGAGCATTATCACTACCCTTGTGCAACCCAGAAACCCTCGAGTCCCCGTCTCTCGCAGCCACCGCAAGTATCCTACACCTCCACGCATCCCGAGTCGTGGAACAGCCTGCCGCGGGAGTTTTTCGAAACCATCACCACCAACATCTACAAGAACCTCGACTACCTCGATGTTTGCCGGCTTGCCATGGTTTCTCGGGTCTTTGGTGAAACGGCGACGGCATACAAGGACGACCTTCACAAAGCAATCAAGTACGAAGCCATCAGAGAGGCGGAAACACATTTCAGCCCGCAGGGCAAGAAGAAACCCCCCATGTATGCCTGCTACGAGTGCTGCCGCCTTGTCCTGTACTCCAAGTTCGACCAGAAGCAGCCGGACGTGATCATCCGCCACGTCGGAGGGCGCATGTCTCGTGACGAGGGCGCCCTCCTCGAACCTGGCGATGTGGTTGAGTCACCACGCCGCTTCTGCGTCGACTGCGGTGTCAAACTTGGTTTCTACCGCAGCGGTGACCAGATCCTCACTCTCTCTGGTCAGTGGCTGTGGGTTTGCGCATGCCTTGTCCTCAACGACAAGGGGAGCGATCTGTCGTCACGCAGGTGCTTCCATTGCAGGGAACAGTGTCTACACTCTGGACCAAGACGGAACAGGTCCCATGGTCCGGTGCGGTCAAGACGGGCAACAACGCGGGCAGGGCCATACTAGAAAGGTGTGTTTGTTCCTTTCCAGCATCCATGGTTCCAACTAACATCTCAAAGTGGGCTTGAAGAAAGAGAAGTTCGATCACAACGGGAAGGCAAGAGAGGGAAACGAGATTGTATCAAACAAGACTGCCCTCACTTTCGAGGGATATGATATACAGACTACGCTTTTTAGAGCGGCAAACTGAAGCAATTCAGGCCTGCGGGCGGTACGGGGACACGGCATGCGGCTTGGCTTTGGGGGGGACTGGTTTGCTTCTTTGTTTTTGGTATTTTTTTTTGGCTTGGCCCCGATAAGGCGGAAAACAGAACGCACAGGGGCCCGTACATGTATTGCGGTTTGTATTTGGCTGTTGCCATAATCTAGAATCATCATTTGAGGATGAAGTTCTTTCTGGAGACGCTGTTAACTGTGGCATGTTTTCTTGGGCTGTGAAGTGCTTGGAGTGGAAAGAACTTGGAAGTTTCCGTGAACAAATCGCCGGGCAAGACCCTTCTTTCCAAATTCTTCGTGACCTTTTTTTGCTTCACCGTTTGTGGAAGCTGGCAAGGACCCGGGTTCCGCCTATTTAAGAAATCTTTTCAGGCAAGCTTTCTCTCCAGCTCATCTTCAGACTTCAACATCCCATCCCAGACTTCAAAGAGCTGAAGGTTGGACTTCCTTGAAGCAGACGACCCAAAGGAAAGACGCCGAATGTTTCCTACTCCTTCAGTTGCCTTCTCATCTTTTGACGAGCACCAATCCGAGAGATCCCAGCTTCCATCTCTTTCCCCTCAAGAACTTTCCATCTTCAAACCACATCATCTTTCCACCTCTCCGGACCGGAATCATCACTTCAAGAATCATCCCAAAAGCATTCAAGAACTTGAAGTATCATACATCCTTCAACATGAACGACCAAACCTTCGATCCCGAGAACCCCAATGACCGCATTGAACATCTGGTCTCGATGATGTTCGATGGCTTTGCCCTCACTTCTGGCTACGGCGGCATCGTGTCCTGTCCCTACGACTCAGATGATGACAGGGTCACTGAGCTTGACTGCGACGAGGATGACGATGTGATCTCGGTTTCGAGTGACGTGTCTCTCCCACACCCCGGGTCCTCGGAGGAGGCAACCACTATTGATGGTGACTTCGACGATGTTTCCGAAACCAAGAGGCAAGAACATTCCTTCAAAACACAAGGACTACAGCTAACACGTAGGCAGGATCCGTACATCCATCGGTCTCGTCGACATCAAGATCCAACTGGCGGAGAAGCCGCTCGATGAGTCTACCGGCCGAGAGATCCTCTTCTCCAACGGATCCATCGAGGTCCGCAAATCCAACCTCGGCGGTTTTGGCATATTCGCCATCCGAGACCTGGCCTTCCAGGAGCATATCCTCATCGAGCGCACGCTCTTTCATGCCAAGGGAACCACCGTCATGACTGCCTTCGAGGCTCTCGACGCCTCCGACCAGGAGCTCTTCCTCGACCTCCACGGTCACGAACCCGAGAATGACACCCTTGAGGAGCGCGTTCGCGCTATCTTCTTCACCAACGAGTAAGTCTCCCTCGCTGCATCAGGGCTCGACCAGATCTAACACATTCGAAGCTTCGTCTGCGGAAGTCGCGACGGTGGAGGCGTCTTCCTTGCGGCTGCTCGCTTCAACCACGCATGCTCGGCGCGATGCAGCGTCAAGTACGCCTACGACCTGACCGAAGATGTGATGACCTTCACCGTCGGCCGGCGCGAGGGTGTCGTCGCTGGTGAGGAGCTGACCGTGTGCTACGGCAAAGACCGTGAGATGCTGCGTGAACAGTACGGCTTCGACTGCCAGTGCGGCGCTTGCGACTCTGTGCTGCGCGAGTACAACGAGAAGCAGGCCGTCATCTGGTCGGTGTAAGGGTCAGTGGAAGTTGGATCTTAGATCGCCAGGATTGGACAAGATACCTAGACCGACTCATCAATTGAAATCCAAGGTCGAAGCCCTGAATCAGTAACGCCGAGTCAGCGCTGTCAGTGCAGCTTGCGGGGCAAAAGCTGGGGAAGACACGCTAATGGCCTTGTGAGGGGGACCCGACGACCCCGTCCACCCGACGGGAACTGACATGCTAGGACTGACATGGCTGATGGAGACAATATGTCAGTGACGCAATGTCAGTCGCACCAAGCACGACCCCGGAGCTCGTTGAGGCAGCTGGAATGTCAAGAGGCTGCCGCAGCGAGCTCTCAGCAGGGGGAACTGACCAAGGGGAGACATGATGCGTGTCAGCACAGAAACGCTGGGGACTGTCCGCGTCAACAGACGTGACAAGACCAGGCAGGTAGGTCAACAAACTTGACAAACGAAGGAGAGATACGACCGGGCCTCATCATACCAAAGAGAGAACCCACGAGAAATCAAAATTGTTGCACGACTGGAATCGACGCGGGTGGTTTGAAAGACAAGTGACCCCTCTGACTCGAAGAGTCCAAGCTGGTCTAGTTTATTCGCTGCTTTAGTAAACGCTGCTTAGTACCGCTGCGCCTGAGCCACACCTTGCTGACGGAAAGGAAACGGAAAGTGGGACAGAAAATGGTGACCCATCCCCTCAAGCAAGCCCCTTCATTGCTGCTCACCAACCACCGCGATCTTCCTCGCTTTCCTCAATCAGTTGACATTCGCAGGTGCCGGGTCATTGTTAGTCGGGGTGACAAGTATCTGAGTTCCAGCGCCCGTGAGCGAGAGAAGCAAAGGCACCAGAACCACCAGGATGGCGGTAGACGTATCAACCCCGCGTTGTTGCTCTTGGTCCCTCTGGACTGTCTCGAAAATGCGCAGTGTGAGCCAGATAGTGATGGTCCATGCCGAGACAGCCTCGCAAAGTGCGGAAGTGCAAATATCGGCTATCGCCAACCAATACCAAGAACTCGTTGGGAGTACAAGAGGACTTTGACTGCACATGCTCCACTTTCTCAGCAACCGAGTGCCGAAACAAAGAATGATCATGGTATTGACGCAGTGGCGCTCAAGCTGGTCCCAAATGAACGATGACAGAGGCTGCGCAATGATCCACACAAGATCAAGTGCGAGGCAGGAAAGCATGGACCATTTCGTCAGTTCTCTGGCAAGGTCGGGGAAGTATTCGAAGCAGAGCCATTGAACGAAGGCGGAAACGTGAGCTAGGCAGATGACAGTGATCCAACTGTGCGCAGGCCTTTTGCCTGTTGAGTCGGAGTGATAGTAGTCGCTGACGAGAGTCAAAGAACTCATGATGGAGTGGGTAAGGAAGACCCATCGCAGGTACTAGACGAATGGTCAGCGTCATCGCTGGTGGTGATGCTTTGAGCCCAGCTAACAAACGTACCGCAGTGGCGAATGCTTGGAAACCTGCGCGCAAAACGCTGCCCGGCCTCGAAGCTCCACGACGTGGAAGGATACGGCGTGTCAGCCAATTGTTCAAAAAGCGCTTGTCGATTGTGTTGGGGATCCAGTATGCTGGAGGTCCCAACCCGGTTCGCCTTGTGGTCGTTCGTCTGGATCAAAGATCAGGAGGTAGTTCGCAGTCAAGACCAGGAGATAGGCGAAGGAGATCATGACGTGGCACATCGCGGCTTCTGCATTGATGGCAGAGAAAAATGTTGTGACGTCCATTGTAAGGACCTGAAAGAATGGGCTGTAGTGGTGTAGAAGCTGTTGCTGTTGTCAAATGAAAGTTGGCGATGCTGTCAAGTTGGGCCTGGTTGGAGAGGGAACAGAAGATTAGAAGTGAGAGATGGGTGATTCAGGTCCGACGGGGAAAGCCGCAGAAAACCCTGGTTGGGGAGGTATAGCACTCTACAGGAAGGGACCTGCGAGGTGTGAAGGCAGGGACACATCCCAAGAACATTCCATTCCAAGGGGTCTGATTTCTGTTGATCCCATCCATCTCGTCATTTCTGTGTGTAGTAGCTGCCTGAAGAATGTCTACCTCGATGTAAGAAAACGTGACGGAAGGCATCTCCAGGCATCCTACAGAGTGTCACAGTCTTACCTTTGGCGATGGATAGGAAATCGAGGTCAGGTAGGTACTTCCATGCATGTGCGGTAATCCACGTCCAGAAAGCCAAGGCCCGCCGGGCCAGTCTTTGCTTGAAAACGTAGAAAGTTTGTGTATGCTTTGCGGAAGTATTGCAAATAGTCGGCAGCAGTTGCCAGGGACTCGTATTGCTCCTTTACTACGCAGTAAGCATCCATGTAGGTCGCACCTGCCTACATGACCTCCATCAGTCACCCCGAATCGGCTAAATGCGCCCATTGCATCCCCTCATCACGCAGCAGTCATTTCATCCGCAATAAGTGTGTTGCTTGAAGTGCACAACGCCATGCTCGCAGGTCGTCTCGGGTTTGAGAACGTGCAGCGTCACGCTCGGTGCTCCATGCCGCCGCAGATGGAGCGCCGCCGTCCCCCGAAGGGACACACCGCTCGGCTTGTAGGCAAGCAATCGCGGCAGCGTTTGAGGTAACATTGGCTGCGGCGGATATCCGTGCATCGGGCCTTGTGGGTATCCCAGAGGCATAGTTGAAGGGTATCCTGCTGGCGGGCCTCGGTAGCTTGGCCTTGAGGTTACGGCCAGGGGCTCACTGTTGACGGTGGGACTTGGGCAGTTTGGATGTTGAATGTGTTGCCAGAGCCGTGGAAATGGAAGTGGGCGCCGTTGGGCAGTGCGACGTCGTATGTTGGTTCTGAAGGGGTAGGAGGGATGATTCGCGGTATTGGTTCGCTCTGGTTGCGTTGGTGTGTTGGCGTTGTTGACTTGTTGTCCCAGTCTGGGTCTGACACGACTTTGACATCAGGTGAGATGATGGGTGGAAGACGTGGCGAGTAGGCCAGGGCCTGCAGGCTGCAGGCTGTCACTCTCTTCGACCATGAGCGTCGAGATAACATTGCCGTGGACACAAGCGTTCGTAAGTTTCCCCTGATGTAACCGAAGAAGCGCCTGGGGTTGTTCCTGCAGAACATCGAAGAGTTGTCATTAAACCCTGAACTTCTGTTGCAGACCTCGGAAAGTACACCGTCGACGTACAGTTAGCTCAAGCCGTCGAAAAGATGAGAACCCTGGGTCTTCGGACACCGGAACTCCTGGAAAATCGTGTCGAAGCCGCAAAGCTACTTTCGATTGGCGAGAACGGCCAGACAGACGACCAGAAACTCCATGCGCGGCTTGAGGCGCTGCGGATGTAGGTAAGAAGGTGTCTCCAGTGAGCTACTTTCTCTTGCCAATCAAAATCGTAGATCTGACGCCATGTACAAGCGGCACTGAAAGTGGCGGGAGTCCAAAGCAGCACACGAAAGGGACAGAGGCATCTTGACGCAGGATCTCAGAAGTCCCCCGCAGCTAGTCACAAGTCCTGGATCAGGCCGGAGAAGACGAATCTGGGGAATTCATGGCATAGCCATCCCATCGACGTTCCTGAGAGGTTTTACACGCTGATCTCTGACTGGGCGATGAGGATACTTTAGTTTCACATACTATCTCACCGGTAGACGGTGCGCACGTACGGCAGCCTGACTGCAGTTGAAGCACAGCAGTCCTACAAGTTTCTCCGACCATCCTTTCCCGGAGTAATGGCCTCGCCACCCCCGCTTTCCCCTTTTGGCAGCTGCTGGCATCCATCCCATCGCCCATTCAGATCCTACTCGTCTGGAATTACGCCGAAGCCTTTGCATTGTTGGGAGCCAGAACTTACTAGAGAAGAGCCTAGAGCAGCATCTTGACCACTCCAGCTGTCAGATGACCCGAACTGCCTTCCTACGTTCCTTCGGGCCGATTTTTGTTAAGATGGACGCTTGATGTTCCCCGTATGCCAAGTCTGCAGCAGCCAACCGGACCGGTGCTTGTTGGTGGGCATCTCGGAGCAGCGCCGCGTCTCCCCGTGGCGACGTCAGAGTTTCTCCCAGATCACGCACAGAATGCACGTCAAAGGCTTCGCACTCCTATAACCCGAGGTCTTCGATGCGGGGAGTCTGGAGGAGCGGATCTGGGGAAGTGAGGGGTTGTTCAACCAGACCACGTTCAAGGCTTTTGCCCCTGGACGACTCTGTACGGTGACTTCTTCCCTAGGGGACACCCCGCAAACTACCCCGGACTTTTCCCCAGAAGACAGCAATGAGACTCATATGTATTACCCCGCAGCAACTTGCACGGATGAAGCACGGGTCGGTGTTCATCTCGTTCAGGGAAAGCCCGAGGTCTGATGAACAGCAATGTGATCTAACTGCTTGCCACAGCTGCACCGTCTGCAGACTTTACGCGGACGAATCCCCTACTCGCATCATGCCGAGTGCATTTGAACATGACACGATTTATTCTGCCCGTCATCGATTTTCGCCGGGTGTACGGCAAGATGACGGGACGTCTTCGAGCTCCAAGTACCAGGACGGGCATATGAGGCAACAGATATAAGACTGCGGTATTGCTGCTGCCGGTAAACATCAGAAACACGACGCACACATCTTGCCTGCCCTCCACCGTCATCCAGGAATATCTCTTCGCGATGCGCTTCTCGCCAGTACTCGCAGCACTGGTGATGGCCCCTGCCTCAGCCGCCGCAGCTTCCTGCGGGGCTGTCAAGGCCGTTCGTCTCAGCGTCGACGGGCTTCTTGATTCCCCCTTGGGTCTCGACAGCATCCATCCCACCCTCTCCTGGCAGATGCTCCAGACTGTCCACTGCAGCGACGACAGTGAAGTCTGCCCTGGCGACGAGCAGACCGCCTACGCTGTTCAGGCTGCCGCCAACATCGACGACCTTCGTGCCGGCCGCTTCATCTGGGACAGCGGCATCGTCAAGGGCGCTCAACAGAGCACCCGCTTCGACGGACGACTCTCTTCCCGCGACACCGTGGCTTGGCGCATCAGGGTCTGGGACGCTCTTGGCCACCCTTCGGGCTGGTCTCCGCCTTCGACGTGGACCGTCGGCCTCCTCAACCAGAGCGACTGGGATGATGCCCGTTGGATCGAATACCCTGATCGCACCGAGCGCCAGCCCCTGCCTCTATTCGCCCGCCAATTCGACATCACCAAGAGCGTCGCCGATGCCCGGTTGTACATCTCCGGCGTCGGCATGCACCACGTCACTGTCAATGGAGAGGAGGTGACGGATGAGGTACTGGCCCCGGGTTACTCCAACTACCAGCTCTCGAGTGAGTACCGCACCTACGACATCCGGGAGCTCTTGCGCAATGGTGCCAACGCCCTTGGTGTGAGCCTGGGCAATGGCCCGGCCTACGTCCGTCGCAGCGTCACCAACCCCGCCGTGGGGCGAACAGCCCCTTATTCGTGGTGGCAGAGTCAGTTGACGAGCAGCGGAACCCTGACGGCCGATGTTTCTGCCGGAGGCACAGAAGTGCGCCTCACCTCGACTACCGGGTATTTCCTCGGTGGTACTATCAACATTGACACTGGGAATGGCGGCGACAACCTCGAGTCACGACGAATCATCTCCATTTCCGGGTCAACGGTCTCCTTTGCCCCTGGCCTCAGTCAAGCCCATAGCATCGGAGCGAAAGTCACCGGCTCGGGAAACAACATTGCCGCGAGCGACCCTTCAGCAGGAACTGCAGTCACCCCTCGCCTCATCGGCCGTCTTGAGATCACCTACACGGATGGAACGAGCTCGACCATTGTCACCAACCGGGACTGGCGTGCTACTCTGGGGCCTCTGACCACCGACTCCTGGTATGCCGGCTCTGACTATGACGCCCGTCGAGAGCAAATCGGGTGGAATACCCCTGATGCAGACCTCACTTCCTCCAGATGGGTGTCTGCCGGCATCGCTCCGCCCCCGAATCTGGCCACCAAACTCGTCGCCCGCGCTGCCGAGCCCATCAAGATTCAGGAGCGATTTACGCCCGTCTCCGTCACTAACCCCGCCAATGGCATTTGGGTCTTCGACTTTGGTCAAAACATCGTGGGATGGCCTCAACTCAACCTTCCTGAGCTTCCTGCAGGCCTTATCATTAGGGTGAGCCCTGCAGAGTCCCTCAACGCCAACGGGACCGTGGAGCAGTCATCCCTAGGGCCAGGGTCTCGCGGCAGTGATCTCTTCAACACATACACGACTTCTGGCCGTGCTGCATCCTGGCATCCTGATTTCTCCTACTTCGGAATGCAATGGGTACAAGTCACCGGTCTTCCAGCAGACTTCGAGCCCGGACCCGAGTTCATCACCGGCCTCCGCCTTCAGGCCGACGTCCCCATCGCCGGCACTTTCTCATCGTCTGATTCGCGCGCGAACCG
The DNA here is from genome assembly GCA_020746995.1 of Plectosphaerella cucumerina. Lineage (NCBI taxonomy): Eukaryota > Fungi > Ascomycota > Sordariomycetes > Glomerellales > Plectosphaerellaceae > Plectosphaerella > Plectosphaerella cucumerina. The sequence continues at coordinate 1,875,694 of JAGPXD010000005.1, read as the reverse complement.
CATCCACCGTATGGTGCGCTACTCCTTTGCCGGAAACATCATGTCCGTCTTCACCGACTGTCCAGGGCGCGAGAAGCTGTCCTACCCGGCTGATTACACCATGCCAATGGGTGCCATCTACCGCAACTTCCGACTCGATGCCTTCCTTCGCACGCATATGCGTCACTTGACGGAGGGCCAGTCGGTTGCCGACACTCCCATGGCTGGTAACGTGGCCTTGAAGACCCCCGTATACGATTGGGGCTACAGCGGCCGCTTCGGCGATGAGATCAACTGGGGCAACGCCATCGTGCTGGTGCCTTCATTCCTGTACGACTTGTACGGCGATACGACAGTCATGGCGACCTACTATGACCAGATGACCGCCTTTGTCGATTATATCCGCCGCGAAAAGGTGCAAGATGGCCACATCGTTGATGCCGCCCTGGCGGACTGGGTGGATGATGACGCCGTGACCTCTGGTCGCATCACCGGAACTTGGGGATATTACCTGACCATCAGCGCCATGGCTCGAATGGCCAACCTGACTGACCACTCTGCTGAAGCCGAGAGCTACGCAGCCCTCGCCGAAGAGATCAAAGACGCTTTCAATAATGCCTTCTACAACGAGGCCACGGGTCGCTACACCAATCTGGGCAATGCCTCTCCGAGCAATGCCTCCCAAGCTGCACAGGCTCTTGCTCTGGACGCCGGGCTCGTTCCCGATTCCCGTCGCGCGCAGGTCCTCGAAGCGCTCGTGGAGCTCACTTACTCCTACCCCTCGGCCGACGGTAATGGCCCTCACCTCAGTGGTGGTACCCTTGGTCTGGGCCCTATCGTTCGCGCACTCTCTGCCGGTGGTCGCGACGATGTGCTGTGGGAGTCTCTACAGCAGAATGACCGCCCGAGCTACGGCTACTTCATGGAGCCGACAACAGCGAATCCTGATGGTTTCACGACCATCGGCGAACGTTGGACAAGGGGCTCGTCCAAGAACCACATGATCCTCGCACAGATTGACGAGTGGTTCCATGCCGGCATTGCAGGAATTCGAACAGGCCCTCTGACCACACTCAGCAGCGAATGGGAAGACGGGTTGGTCTTCTGGCCCAAGCCTGTGGGAGACCTGACCAGCGCCGACGGGACGTACATGACATCTGCGGGCGAGGCGCGGAGCGAGTGGACAAGGGTCGGTGAACTGCTGTCGCTGAAGGTCACAGTCCCGGCCAACACTAGGGCTGAGGTTCGAGTGCCAGGAGAGCAAATGAAGGCATCTGGAAGGGTCAAATTTGAGGGTCGCGAGGATGGACATGCTGTGTACTCGGTGCCGGCAGGGGTGCACGTCTTCAACGCGACGATCTCCGGAAGATGACGAGTTCAAACGCTTCCCCATGAGGCCGTATGATCCGCCATTTGTTATTGCGGGTCTGAAAGATACTGCGTGTAACTAGGCAGTTGTCAACGCGGTTGCTTCGCTATTTGTGTGTGGTATTGAGCATGGATCCTGCTAGTCGATGGTGGGCTGTGCTGGCCGGAGAAATAGGGGTAATCACCACCCTCTTCCCTGACCCTTGCATGGGCTGACGCAAGATCGATGTTCCCAGTACAGCGGTCGTTCCGTATGCGAGAAACTTCGCATTTAATGGTTCGGAAGTTCGCGACATTGCCGACTGTTTCCAGGGTCCGTCGTTTTCGATTCTCAGCTTTGTTGAGAAGCTGCGGCGGGCATTGGCTCCAAGCGTATCTACCTAGAACAAGGCATTTGCCCCCGAGCCTCCCCTGCGATCCACAATTTATTTGTCTGTCGGTCTGGTTGAAATGATTTTTGTTCTCGCTACATGATCATGAGGCATGCAAGTTAATCGGCAACTCGCTTACGCATGCCACTGCGCCACCCCTCGTGGTTTGAACTTCGAAGAAGATCCAAGCCTCGTCATCTCAGGGCGACATGCGAATACCATGCTTCGTATTCCCCAGTCCTGCTGATTGAGTCTTCTCAGATCATGGTGGTTCCATGGACAAAGATCTGCATGACGGGAGTCACCGAGACTCCGAAAGCGAGACCGACAAGGGGCAGATTCCCCGACTCGTATGCTTCCCATCTACGAGGAGATTTTGTTTGACATATAAGAGCATCCGCAGCTAAACAGCGTCCAAACTTCAAAATCATTCTCATCTATCATTCAGACCAGACCCGAATAGCTACTTCGGATACCCTACCTACCATCAACGATGAAACGACTCTACCCGATCCAAGTGCTGGCCTTCCTGTCAACTCCGGTCTGGGGAAAGCCTCTCAATGCGACGGCAGCTCCTCCAGGATGTCGCAAGCTCAACACGGATATCGACTGGCCTTCACGTGAGGTCTGGGAGCAATCCCTTCCGGGAGTCACACCAACCGCCGGCAGCGACGTCAACGGGCCCCTCCCCGACTATCGACTGCAGGTAAAAACCGTTGCCGACGTTCAAAACGCAGTTCGCTTCGCCACCAAGCATAACGTGCGCCTCACTGTTTTGACGACAGGCCATGATCAGCTCGCGCGCAGCGACGCGGGGTCCGGGCTCATCATCGACCTGTCCCTGTTCAATGGCGTCCAGGTCTCGGAGTCTTTCACCGCCACGGTGGAAGGGCTGCCGTTCGTCGTACCTGGCACCGAGGCAAATATCATCACGCCCAAAAAGGGACTGCAAGCAGCTGCAACTTTTGGTCCAGCCAGGGCTGGGCTGCCGCTGAACTACGAAGTGGGCAAATCGGGGCTCTTCTCTGTTAGTGGCGCTGCAGGTGAGTAGTCCTTTCTCTCGTAGAAAGTTGGATTTGACTGACCTCTCCTAGCAACCGTCGCTCTGGGTGGTGGCTGGGGCCAGAACGGCGGCTATGGTCCGCTGACGGCGCAGTATGGGCTCGGGGTTGATCAGTGGCTCGAAGCCCACATTGTGACCCCTGACGGCGAGCTGCGCGTTGCCAATGAGCTTGTCAATCAGGACCTATTCTGGGCCATTCGCGGCGGCGGCGGCGGAACCTTTGGCGTCGTCGTCCAAGCGACCTGGAAGGTCTACCCGACCGTTCCCATGACAGGGTACAACTGGTACTTGAACTCGACGCTGGACGCCGCCGACGTCGAGCCGGGAGAGCTTCCCACCACAAAGGCCATGACATACCTGCTCGGAAAGCTCCCCGAACTCAAGGAAAAAGGCATCAGTCTCTACGTTTATGCATTCCCGACTACACTGCGAGGCTACGCCGTCCATCCCGCCGGCAACGCCGGCGTCGCCAATGCCAATGCGGTGTGGGGCCCCATTCTTGAGAAGATGCAGAGCTTCCCTGGCATGACGCCCTTCCAGACTCGACCTTACCAGTTTTCCAACTACCGGGAGTACTTTGACACTACTTATGGACCGCTTAAAGCCCAGCCGACAACTCCCAAAGACCGCAGGAACCGTGGCGTGGTGCCATACGACAGCCGTCTTCTGGCAGCTGAGCATCTGACGAGCCCAGACATCGTTTCCGCTTTTGCCGGAGCGACGAATGGCTACGGCGTGTTGCTGTGTGCTCCGGGACTGGCTGCTGGAGACGGATCTGCGACATCGGCCAACCCGGGCTGGAGACGGGCTGTAACGCTCATTGTCGGGAACAAAGCTGGAGGAGCAAACCTGGACGGGCTGCGAACGCTGGCACCAGGCATGGGCACATACATCAATGAGGTATGTCGCAAGCCAGGAAAAGGTATCGACTGGAATCATGATCACTAACTCCACTCAGGCAAGCGTCGAAGAAGAAAACTGGACAGAGTCGTTCTGGGGCTCCAACTACCCTCGCCTGTCCGAGATCAAGCGCCGTTTTGACCCGAACATGACCTTCTGGGTCAGTCCAGGAATCAACGCAGATCACATGGAAGTCGTCGAAGGCCGCGCTTGTCTTGTCAACCCTGCGCCTGATACACCTAGCCGCTTTCCCCCTGTCACAGAACGGCGCCACCAGGCCAACATGACTCTTGATGGAGGCTTCCTGTTCGGGGATCTTGAGATCATTGGAACGCAGTTCCCGCAGCCCGGTGCCGAGATTGGACTGCGTCCGGGCCCGGTCAATGGCTGTTCCTCCCGTGTTTAACCCTCGGACCATGGTCAAGGTCCTAGGGATTAGGCAAAGGTCATCCTCCCCAATCATTCTAGGTGTTACTCGTTGATACCAGGACTTTCGTTATCCTCCTATTAACAGATAAACACCTTTGTGCAATTCAAAGCTTTTCTGCCATCAGCAGCACCCCTACTACATGTTGTTTTGCTATAAGTACTAACTGGGGGGAAATGCATCCAAAAAGTTCTCTCGTCTACTCATCACCTAGCCGCATGCCCCGCGACTCGTTTATATAAAACATGAGCATCGTCTTTCTGTTCCTAGGCTACTTACCCAGATACTGGAAATCAACCAGAAAACAAGTTGGCCGGAAACAATCAAATTAATCGAGTCTTGTTGTAACACATCCGACCCCAGATCAGCTGTCTGAGAGGGCTGCCAGGTTTGGTTGGCAGCAAAGTGTCGCCCCGCGTCCTAAAAAGTGGTCAGAAAATTGTTTGATCTTGGCACAGTGAACGGGGACAATAACTGACCAGGAATGCAAGGTTTGTCGAGAAGACCGAACCAGTGCGTTGAGGTCACCACCTCGCTTGCTCGACAAACGTTGTTGTTACACGAGCCAAAGAAATCAGCATCGGCTCTCCACTGACACTCGTTCAAAGCAGTGGGTTGTCCCTCGGACACTGAACAACACAGTTTCGACACCTCAAAGTGACTTCTGATCCCGCCACTGGATCTTTGACGTCTGTGTGCGACTTGTCTATGACCCTCGGGGCAGCCCGTGTCTCTTCCCTCGGGTTCACTGTGGATGTTAGTACGACAGAGCATGAGAAGATTCGTTGGGCCAACAGGCGCAAGGTTTGCCTCAGCGAGTTTATGCAGTGGAGGGGGAGTACTGACTACTTTGTCCAGTCCATACACTTCCCCTTCAGGTCGTCAAACTCAGGAAAGGGGCACACGAAGTGGTTTGATCCACCCTTGACGCAGTGAAAGGGCGCACTTTCCTTCGCGAAGGGGAGGCCGCCTCTGGGCGAGCCGAAAAGAACCACATCGCCATCTCGGCCTCCATCATTGCATTGGCGCCACATACACTGCTTGCCTTTGGGAATGCGCTCCACGTAGGAGGTCCTGCAGCAGATTTGCTTTCCGTAACCCTGACCCATCGACTGTTAGCAAGGGAAGCCAAACAGGCAGTGGATTCTGCGAGGAGGAAAATGGGCCTCGGCAAGGTCGGATATGCTACTCTTGCGCTTGAACTTGTGGAAACTCACATCCTGACAATCGGAAAAGTCAACCCCGACATGCTGCGTCTCGGGCGAACACCCTCCCTCAGATTTCCAGTCCGACTTTGGAACGCACGTTGACATTCTTTCGCAGCCCATGCCTTCGGAAGCACCACGGCCGGGTTGTAGCAGGACATCGGCTTTCGCCTGATTGTCGTTACCAATGATAATCGGGCGTGGCGGGCGTGAGCCTGCGAAAGCGCCCAGGGTCAGGCTCGCGAGAACATAGAGTCGGGAGAAAGTTGAAATGGGCTTCATTTTCAACTTTTCTTCTTGCTTTGGGTGAGGGCAAGTACTGAGGCGCTTTGTTGAATGGGGCAGTGGTGCAAGGTTGCTGAGATCTGCGACGTCGGCAAAGACTCAGTTGAGGAGTATGTAGCCAAGAGGAGAAAAAACAGGAGGTGAAACTCAAGAGACGGGCTACCATCTTCTCGTAAATAGTACAGAAAAGAGCAGATTTTGAGGTGTTACTTCCACGAAACAGCCACATACGTGCCACAAAACAGAAAGCATGCGCTCACTCAATTTGTGGCCAGCCAGCTCTGGCGCCGCAACCATGAATAACGCCCTGTCTGGTAGATTTAGCCCCATTCAAAGGTTGCCTGCCTAAGTATTTGAACCGTGGCTCATTTGTGGCCCGCGCGAGGCTTGCCCAATCCAGTTTTTGATGGCTGGGGCAGATGCGGAATATAACCTTTACAGAAACGGAGCAAGCCACATCAGGCCTACTTTCGAATCCAGTGCCCCTCGGCGTGACTCTTCATGGCCGGATTCACTATGATTCATTCTGATCCATGAGTATTGCGGTTCACAATGGTGGAGGGGGCACCTCCTAGCCATAGACATTCTTCAAGTTGAATTGAAGGAAGTTTGGTCAAACATTCCACAAAGCAATTAAAGACCACTCAAATACTTCTACTTTTCCTCGGTAGGTCCATACCAATCCGGGAAACCAAGATCCCACCCGAACAGAGGAGTGTTGATACGCTTCGCCTTTCCCTTGGCAGCAAGACCGTCCAGAACAGCCAGATCCTGCTCCGACAGCTCAATCACCTCCTTGTTACTAGAGATTCTCTTCTCGCTGACTGATTTTGGGATGACAACGACGCCTTTGCAGACGTGGTAGCTAATGAGGACCGTGGCGGCTGAGACGCCGTGCTTCTGCGCGATCTGTTGTATCTCCGGATCCGACATCAGAGGGGCGCCTGGAGATTTTAGTACGATCAGAGGCAACTGTGGTCAGAGATCCCTACCTGTTGATCCGAGAGGGGAGTATGATTCGAGTAGGATGCCGTGTTTCTGGCAGTAGTCCCGGAGCTTGAACTGAGGCAGATAGGGGTGCAGCTCCACCTGGTTCACCGCAGGGACAATCTTCCAGGTCTTGCTCAGGTCTTCCAGGTATGGGGCAGACCAGTTGGCGACACCGATGGCCTTCACTTTGCCGGACTCGTAAACCGCCTCCATCTGTCGCCAGGTCTCGGATTGGTCCCAAGACCTATCTACCGACCGGCTCCCATCTGGGTTCACAGGCAGAAGGTCGCTTGTTTCATTCTGGAGAAGGAGGTCAGATATTTGCCGTTTTTGAACTCGTTGAATGGTTTGGGCACTCACCGGAACAAGACGAACGGGCCAGTGAATGAGCTGCAGTGACACCCTCATGTTAGCAAACTCCATCACCAACTGGGACGCATAAGCATACGTATAGGTCCAGGTAATCGGTACCAAGATCATGAAGAGTCTTTTGCAAACCCTCAGCCACGTTCGTCTGGTGAGTGTTCCACAGCTTGCTAGTGATGAAGATGTCTTTCCGCGGCACCCCGCTGTCAGCGATGCCCTGGCCGACTTCCTTTTCATTGCCGTAGATTCTACAAGCGGTCAGTTGGACAAGCCACACAGCCATTGGGGATGCAAGTCACTCACAAGGCTGCATCAATATGCCTATAGCCGTCTCGCAGCGCGAAGGCCACTGCCTTGCGGACTTCACCTGGCTCCGACTTCCAAGTTCCTGTGACAATTCAATGAGCTTCCAGTTGCTTGGAGGGAACGCATTACACACCGAGTCCCACGGCAGGGATCTCTGAACCGGTGTTGAGCTTGAATGAGGTAGGCGGCGGCATAGTAATGAAGCACGGTTGTGACGAAGATGTTCAATGTTGGACCTCCAGTCATCAGCCAGGTCGTTGCGCCGTAGTCGAGCAGAGACATCCATCTTTATTGCCTGCTTCATCGCATGACATCCACCGATTACATCATCGGTGTCCATAACCTGATGGCACTCGTAATTGTCATGTGTCTCTGATCCTGTGGGACATGTGTGAGGGAGCGGAGAATATTTCCCTTCTTGGCCTGCAGGACTCGAAGCATCGTGACCCCGCATACCTACAGTACTCGCCAGAGTCGCTACTTATGTCAAGACCCCGCCCCCGCCTCCTTTCCCCGCCATGGCTCCAGTGATGAGCGTCACACGCACCACAAGAAGACGCAGTAAAGTTCTCCGCACTTTCGACAGAACCATCACATTTGTTCGATCTGGTAAGGACCATTTCTTCGCTGATTTCCCAGACAAGCCGACTCTACAAGTCGTAGCTAGGATCGTGAGGGGGTATTTTCCCCATGATGATCTTCGAGGCAAGTTAGTCCGTCATCGCTTCCCATGTGTGCACCCAATCCATCTCTATCGCAGTGTCATGGATCCACTCCCAGGAACAGCCGGAAAGACGTACTCGACCGGTCAAGGAGGACCATCTGGGCTCGCATCAGACTCGAGGTGAAGGGTAAAGTCCAGGCTGCTTCAAATACCAGGTTCCCTCCTCTCCGTGACATCCTGTCCAAAACATAAGCCCCGGCCTTCTCAGCGACCTTCGCAGCATTCATCTCCTTCCATAAGCTTTGTCCACTCCAACACAATCAAAGACCAGACGCCATGCCCTCCGGAGAGCGTGTCAAGATGGCCCTGTTCGGCCTCGGCCGTCTAGGAGCCATCCGTGCCAAGATCATCGCCTTCCAGCAACCACGCATCGAGCTCGTTGCCGTGTGCGATACCAAACCCGGAACCGACGTCTGGGCAGCCGAGAACCTGCCCCCTAATGTCAAGCACTTCACTGATCCCGAAGACTGTATGAAGAACTCGGGCGCCGAGGCAGTCCTCATCAGCACGGCCACCGCCACACACGCGCCTCTGATTCTGCAAGCCCTGGATCTAGGTCTCCACGTCATGTGCGAAAAGCCTGTGTCGACAGACATTCTCGCGACTCAGGAAGTCATTGAAAAGGCAGCGTCGAGGCCGGACCAGAAGTTTCTCGTGCCCTTCACGCGCAGATGTGAGCAAGGAACATCATTCTTCAGGTATACTGAGCTGACATTAAGATTCAGATGACAAGAACTACCGGGTGGCCAAGGGTATGATTGAGCGTGGAGACCTTGGCGATATTCACGCCATTGAAACGACATGTCTTGATGTGCAGGATCCCAATGGTATGCCCCTTTCCTGCCTGTTGCAAACATTGAGGTTTCACTGAACTGATCCTTTCAATGTTTGCAGCATTCTTCGTCTCCTTCTCGGAGATGTCTGGCGGAATCTTCCTCGATGTTGGCATCCATATGGCGAGTGCACTCTCACCAGCATCTCGCATTTCAGCTAGCTAATTCTTTCCACCAGATCGACGCAGGTCGCTATCTGCTCGATGTCAAGTCCAACCTCAGCAACCCCAAGAAGCAGGTTAACCGTGTCATCGCCATGGGACAGCAGGCCATCTACAGTGACCTTGCCAAGCACGCCGACTGCGACAATGGCTGGGGAATGGTCGAGTTTGCCAACGGCAAGATCCTCACCACGTATCTCGGCCGTACCGCGGCAGACGGCTTTGAGGATACGACTCGTCTGTGCGGCACCAAGGGCCACGCCGTCATCACAGGTACCAACAACGTTTCGATCCGTGACGTCCATGGCATCCGAAGCACCTCTGTTCCCGATGCTTTCACCTTTTTCGAGCCGACATTCGTGCAGGATCTTGGCGAGTTCGCGGATGCTGTCCTGGATGGCAAGAAGCTCACCTGTGAGCCAGAGGACGCGTTTGAGGCGGGCAAGATCTGCGTGGCTCTGCAGCATTCTTTCCGCAAGGGTGTCCCCGTATACTTTGACGACAATGGCCTGCCAATTCTGCAATAGACCTGTCAGGGTGCTATTATATAGCGGAGTGAAGGAGCCCGATCACTGCGCAACTGCTGGAGAAAATAGAGGTAGATGCCAGTGCGGCAGTCTTCGCAGGTAGGTCTGGGTAGTGTACAAGCTGAACTCTGAACTTGCCATCTGCTGGATGACGAGGTCCCAGACCCTTATATAGCTGGTAGGCTGAACCCAGCCTATCCGCTGGATCTAGCCTAGCCCCTGTCAGGCATCCTGGCAAGACCGATAGATAGATCAACATGATCTCCTCATGAACTCACCCATGCATCCAAGCCACTTTTCAGCACCTGTGACAGAACTGTGGCTACACCTTCCTGCCTGTAGATTGGACATGGTGGTCTTCCTCTCTTGACTCAGAAATCGAAGGCAGTCTCTAAGTGTAACTTACAGGTTGTATTTCCCGAAGTGACATGGACTCTTATCCGATCCGATGCTTGCCTTTGACTTAGAGCCTGTCTAGAGAGGCAGTATGTCTGGCTAGTGAGCCAGTAAACAGTGGGATCTTACAGTGGTCGTGTTTTGAATCACTGTCACAACTTCATACCAAGTCAACCTACAATCGCAGTTAATCTGCAGAGGGTCTTAAGTAGAACGTATTACAGAGGGTCATGTCCATGGTTGCGTCAAAGTATGATATTGAATGCGTAGTGCTTCTTCTCAAATCTCTGAACAGCTCTGAAGACACTCCTGACTGTGATGTGTGAGCATAAATTCAAAACAAAAACATTCCGACCATCAGACTTACACCGCAGTAGTAGGCCACCCATATCGACGCTCTGTCATGGCCAAGACATCCTGTAGTAGCGCAAGTTCCTCGGCGTCTTCAAAGACATCGGCGCCCAAAGCTATTCCCATACACGCATTTCTTCAATCACATCAGAGTCAGCTTCGCGGGTGTGGCTCTCAGACCAGAGTACGAACAAATGCGTGGGATGCAGCGGGCCTCGTGACTTTGCCACTGCGCAGATGAACTTGACGTCGGATTGTACTTGTTCCTGCGGGACGCTCAATTAGCATGGATCAAATGCGTTAGATACCTACCTTAAGGTAGCGAGAACTCACATTCAGATGCTTCGTCGCCTTCTTTTTCGCTACACCCAGCCGTGGCATGCGCGGGTTGTGTATCTGAAGCATGATTCTGACGATATGGTAGTATTGAGCTGCGACGGCAGCAGAATCGCTCAGAAAATGGACTTCTGGAAGAATGTCTCCCTCCTGTTTCCTCTCATAGAAGACTGGCAAAAGAAATGCCGGTCTCGAGTCTGCCCAGTTGTTGAGATCAATCACCATTTGGTCGAATGTTTCGAGGCCATTGATTTGGTTCAGGCAGTATTTTGCAACTCTTACCAGCTGATATAGTAATTGACTGGTCCACTGGGAGTCTTCGGAAGGCGACTTGATGCTTAGCAGTATGCCTTCGTCGATGTCGTCAAGATATGTCGCGTCCTGGTTTGTAATTGCCAAGAAGATTTCGTGTCGAAGGGCAGCCCACAGAATCTGGTGTGTGAGATCATTGTCCTCGTTTAAGAACATGGCTGGGTTGTTCAATGCAGCCCGGATCGTCTTCGCTTCCTCGACTGAAGGACTTGTGCGCGATCCTGGCCAGGGTCAGAGACTTGTAAGACAGATCTCCCTTTCAACACGACACGTACCAGAAATACTATCGCCCAAACGAGCGAGAAATGCAGACAGGAGTACATCCACAGCTCCGACTGCATGTAAGTCTGATCCAGGACTTGCGACTCGCTGCGGGGGACTTCTGAGATCCTGCGTCAAACTTAATGACTTGATCTTTAATAGCAGCTGAGGATGTGTCGCTGCTCTTTCAGAAATTCTTATAGCCAGCATCGAATATTGGTCTCCGGGATCCAGCGAGGGTCCTATCGAGTGAATGAAATCCGCCAGGGTGTTTCGTGGGTCGCTGAGCTCTGCTCCATGGATGGGCAGACTCTGGTGGGCGTTGTTGAGTTCCGGAGGTAGTAATATGAGACCGGGGGAAGTTGCATGGTACAGCTGACTCGAAACCACAACGTCGTCAACTGGAGATAGTAGTCCGAATCCATCCTGGTGCCCAGCTTGGGTAGACAATGGTTGAGCGAGGTTTTGATCTGCTGATGTAATATCGACTGATGCGCTCCAGTCGTATGTGACTTGGGCAGAGTTCGACTGGTCTGATGTGGGAGAATCCGCGTGTCCCTCGGGAGTGGGATGTTCCTTTTCGTAATGTCTGGATGTCTCCACAGTCTGATCGATGAACTCCAGGGCCTTGCTTGATGTCTTACACCACGTCTGATCGATGGCGAAGGCCAGGGATTCGCTGCGGGTACGCAGTTGTCAGTGACATGGGCAGTTCGGATAGGTAGGGCCAGACAGACTCTGCTAGGTTTGCGACGCGAAAGAGGTTCCGAGTCCAACGGTTGCAATCCAGCCGTAACCGCACGCATCGCTTGCATGGGAACCCGCCCTCGCCTAGATGGTGCGGTGTAAGATACTGGATCAGACACTGTGCAGATGGGATGGGCTCACATTTGGCATGCCTGAAGACATTGGATCATCAGTAGGAGCCAACGTCGTGACATGGAGTCCCGACGGATCGACTCACCTCACTCGACAAGTCTACATTGACGTCAGCGGGGTTCCTCAATACAGCGGAGCATCTTCCCTCCTTCGAAGTGGGGGATATACATGCCTCGCATCCGAGCTGCCTCGCTCGAGCTTCCGTCATGGTGGTCAACACCGAGGGATCCTACGGGGCCGGGCTTCTATCTGTCGAGAACGGCCTTGAAGCCCGGATCAGAGCGTCCCTTGTGACGGGGCGAGTGGTCGGAAGGGTGGCAGGTGCAAAATGCTGGAGAAGGGCAAGGAGGATATTGTACCTCGCAGGTTAAGACAGGAAATAAATTCCTGTTGGTCTGGGATTACGTCTCCTCCCCCGCATCCTCTCTGGATCCCCGCCTTCAGGGGGCTGGCTTCTGTGGGGACTGGACTTGGACTGACTCGCAACACTGGAGACCCCCGCACTTTATCCTCGTCACGTCACGACGGCCTTCATCCTGTCCAACATTCGGTGTGTATCCGCAGGTCTGTACCTACCTAGCATCAACAGTCGCCAGACTTGCTTTTCGTCGAGACCATGCATTCCTAGTACGTGCAATTTTTCAAGCCACGACACGTCGATTCTCACCCAATGACAAGCGACCACTCTCCGGAATCGGGACTTCGCCCAAGGACCAGATCCCATGGCTCTTCTGCAACAATTTCAAACGAGCCGGCCTCACATCCCAAGCTTGGATCAAATGGCCAGTCAAAGACTCCGGGAAACGCCATGTTACGTTCAGCCTATCTGCCCGAGCCAGAGACCGATTCATACTGCTCCTTTGATGAACGGAGAGAAGCACTATACATCGTTCATTACGTTCAAGAACTGGCCCCTCTGGTGAGATATTTGCTTCTTGGGTATCCACTGGTACAGCTTGATGTTAATCTTGTATTTGCAGATTGACATATGTGATCCAAGTCGTAGATTTGGCACTGATGTGCCCAAACTTGCGCTTCAGAACCCCCTTCTTACCTCTGCCATGCTGGCCTTCGCGTCTCGTGACTGGCTGCGCGTTCACGGCGAAGAAGATTTATTGAGCGATAAGTACTCAAGCCAGGCCTTGCGGCTTCTCATACCTATCCTTGATCGTCCTGTTGAGTTGCTGGATGACACTGTTCTGGCCGCTGTTGTACTGTTGAGGCTGTATGAGGAGACAATCGGTGCGTCGATTCCCCTGATGGCTGAGTTTTCTTCTTTGGGTATTGTGAATTTGATCTAACGTGCCATGAATCAACTTGAAGATTTCGATACTGGAACTCACTTACTGGGAACCGCAAAGTTACTCAACTCGCCATCATCCTATGCTGGCCGAGGAGGCTTGGGTGAGGCAGCCAGTTGGATTGCGCTACGCCAGCAGCTCTACCTTTCAACTACCTACTCGCAGCCTGTTCACATGGATCTGGACTATTTCCAACTTTCCTATCTGGAGGACTCCACCCCAGAATTCTTTGCAAACTGCATTATACTTCTGTGCTGTCGTATCCTGCGATGCGCGCATGAAACGGCAGGGAAGTTCATGCTTGCAGACTGGGTGGCTCTTCGCGACGAGGTATCGCTCTGGTGCGAGTCGGTACAGTGGCCGTTCAAGCCCGAGGTATCGACCGATCTGACAGATGAAGACATGCCCAATCTTTGGATCCCAACGCCTGTCCATGGTTGTTCCCACTCACCCCTTGAGGATCTGGGAGGCCCTGACTGATTTGCATCACAGCCATCGCGTACCAGCATTATTATTTTGCGCTCCTTCTTTTGACCATGTACGAGCCTCTGAACTGGATTCCGGGGAAAGAAGCTCTCCTGGCGAGGCGTAAAGTCGACGTCGGTCAACCCTGTCATCATACCTGGTTTAATGCGATATTGATCTGACAGTTCACAGACGGCGATGCAGCACAACATGGTCGTCATTTCAGCGCTGGCTATCAGTAATCCCACAGTCATTACTGCCAGTCTCACAGCGCATCACATCCTCTACGCCTGTAAGCTTTTTCTCCTTCAGTTCGCCTTTGCTTGTTTGCTGACATGAAACTTTTCGTTCGCAGATGGATCTTTCATACGCAGAGGCTCACACAGGCAAGCTATTCTGGAGTTCTTCAAGAAGATCCCGGCTCGATCAGGGTGGCCCATGGACAATCTCGTCCCGAAACTTCAAGCAGATTGGGCACAAGGCTATTGATAGGGCGAGGTTTGAGTATGTACATTGCCCCGTAGCTCTGGACAAGACCAGGTCGGTTCGACTAATGGTCCAATTCCAGGCCAGGAGCACAACTCCCAAGAATAAGATCTGAGGTGTTGTGGTGGGTGTTGTGAGATGGTGGAGGGTGGATTCTCTGACTGCAGAAGCTCCGCCTAAAACTGGTCATCAAACGTACATCCCATCTCCGGACCAGCCTCGCTGGAGGTGTCAAGCTCTGTGAGTCTTGATCTTGGCACATCCTAGGATTCGATATGCCCTGATAGGGCACCATTTTAGAGCATCATTTCATATGAGAACTAAGAAAATCAATATGTCCAAGCTAGCGAGTCGTCGTCTGTCGTCCTCAACTTCAGTACCCAGACCGGGGAGCAAAGGAACATCTTCCCCTGTAGGATGATGTCCCATGTAGCCAGATGCGGGGTCATTGCCTAGGTCCGGCTGGCTGTCTTATGCCTGCGGGACCTTCCACTCTTTGACCTGGTCGGCTCCAAACAGTAAAAAAGTCCGCCCTTGGTGGGTCGGCCCCGTAAGTCCGGTGTGGCAACCACAGCACAACCTCGGATACCCGAAACGAGCTCAACGTTCACAGTCGACACGAACGAAGTAATGTCATCCTGCTATCAGACTGAGAGGCGAGCGCGTCTGCATTGTTCATGGAGCCACAGAGCTACCCCGCGAACGGGATGATCGCGGAGGTGAGGTCTCCCCGAGCAAGATGGACTTCGACATATAAGAGTCCGTGACGCATGCTCTTCTGCCGACCCCCGAGAGCCGCTACCACCGACATCAGTTCGATTCGTCGCATCTCGTCATCAACAGAAAGCAGCAAACATGGCACCGTCAGTCATTTCTATCCAGGAGGACTCCTTTCCCTCCTCCAACCTCAACGTGAAGGGAGTCTTGCTCGACCACGACAATGTCCCCAAGCCGGTTGCCGACAACTTCATGTACGACTTTCAGTACAACCATCCACTTCCGACCACCGAGGCGCTAGGCGTTGCCATACCCGACAACTGCGATGCCCAGAAAGAGGCCGACGGCATCGCATCTCGTCTCGAGGATGCCACCACCAGGGCTGATCCCATCGCTTTTGCCAACTTGTTCCTTGACTACGGTATTTGACTTTGGTTTCACCAACATCTTCTCGACAGCTGCTGATATTCTATCTACAACAGGTGTCTGGCGCGATAAGCTCTCCTTCACATGGGACCACCGCACCTTCAACTTCAGACAAGCGATCCTCACAGCCGCATCCGACCTCCTGGCTCAGACCAAGGCGTGCAACTTCAGCTTCCTTTCCCCGGCGCCCAAAGTCGATCGTCCTTACCCCGACTACGCCGTTCTCCAGTTCGTTCTCAAGTTCGAGACCGCCCTCGTTCATGCCTCCGCTGTCATCAACGCCGTTTTGACGGTCGATGGCTGGAAGATTTACACCATGCACACGGTTGCGGAAGGCCTCAAGGACTTCCCGGAGAAGCAAGCGCCCGATGGCCATATGACTGGAATCACAAGCTGGGAGAGTCAGCGGGCTGAGGCTACTGATAAGGCTGAGCCTGAGGTCTTGATTATCGGCGGTGGTCAGAAGTACGTCATCTCCTGAAATGGGAACACCCTCTCAGAGATGTGACTGACCAGCTAATTATCTGTTAGTGGCCTTTCCATGTCTGCACGCTGCAAGATGCTGGGGATGGAAACCCTCATTATCGAGCAGAGCGACGAAATCGGCGACGTTTGGAAGAAACGCTACGAATACCTCTCGTTGCACTTCCCACACTGGCCCGATGCGCTCCCGTACTTCAAATATCCCGCCCACTGGCCAACCTACACACCGGCGCAGAAGCAGGGACTCTACATGCAGTGGTACGCTTCGGCCCTGGAGCTCAATGTCTGGACAAATTCGACTATCCAACAGGCCACCCAGCACGGCGACGATTGGACCGTCACGATCAACAAGAACGGCGAGACCCGTACGCTTCACCCAAAGCATGTCGTTATGTGCACCTCGCTGTGCGGTCTTCCCTCTATGCCCGCTATCCCAGGCATGGCTGACTACAAGGGCGTGGTCCGCCACTCCAGCGCCCACGACAGTTCCAAGGGGTTCAAGAAGGTCCTCGTAGTCGGCACCTCCTCGTCGGCATTCGACACCGCGTACGAGTGTGCCCGTCTGGGGGTCGATGTCACCATGTTGCAGAGGTCTCCGACATACGTCATGTCCCTGACGCATTCGGTTCCGCGCATGATGGGAGGCTACAGGCCCCGCGACGACGGAACTCGTCCCGATCTCGAAGAGCAGGATCGACTGTTCTTCTCGATGCCAGTGGGACCTGGAGAGGAACTGGGCAGGCGTATGGCCAAGACTCTTGAAGATCTGGACAGACCCCTTCTCGAAGCCCTCAACAGTCGCGGTCTTCGGACCTGGCGCGGGCAGCGCGGCACTGGGAACGGAACCCTGGGCCAGACACGCAACGGAGGATTCTACTTCGATGCAGGGGCCTGCGACGAGATTATCAACGGTCGCATCCGGGTCGAGCAAGGCTTCGTGGAGCGCATGACTGCCGACAAGGTCATCCTCAGTGGTGATCGGGTGCGGGAGTATGATCTCGTGGTGTTTGCGACGGGATTCTCCAACACCATCGACTCGATCCGCACTACTCTCGGCGACGCGATCGCCGACAAGGTCGGACCTATCTGGGGCATTGATTCGGAGGGAGAGTACAAGACAGCGTACCGCGAGACTGGTGTGCCCAATTTGTGGCTCATGGTCGGATTCCTTCCCATGACGCGGTATGCGTCGAGGGTTTTGGCTCTTAGGATCAAGGCCCTGAGCGAGGGTATTTCTCCTCCGCCCTACAAGAAATAGATTCGTAGACTCTACGCAGATTCCTCAATTTATTTAGATCACGTCTGACAAGTTCACATACTTTTGAACACCCGACTTTGCTGCGATGATGCCTCATCTTCGGGTTACATCGTCGGAGTACCTGTACAGCGCAACCCTGGACTTCTCTTTTGCTCCCAAGTGTTTGACTTGTGACACCCTCAAAAGTACTCCGGGGCGAGTACCAGCTTTTGGGTGATATTGCCGTCCAAATCGCCATCATTGATTGGCCATCACTCAGCACGTCAGCGCACCATCACGCCTCATGTTGATGAAGTCGCCGCCATCAGACCGAGCAGACGACCCCAGACGGCATTTGGCGTCACAAGTCTGCACCGCCCTTCCAAGACTTACTTAGGGATCGTCTTGGACTTCGTGGGCCAATATCAGGGTACCACAGTATCCCAGTCAGATCCTCCCAACCTCTACCCCTTTGACTAGCGGGGGAGGCTCCGGAGATCGGCCTGGGCAATGCGGAGGACGGTCGGGGTTGACAGGGAACTCAAGGGTTTGTTTTCCTCAACAAACAGAAACGGCAATTCATCCCGTGTCTCCAGCGGCTCGGCTACGAAGCTAACGCGGGCAACTGACTCGCTAGCACTGTGGCAGATGGCATGGCTGCCGGACATTCTTTCTGCCATCAGCGTAGGGGGCAAGAATGTCCGCTTCTAACGAGGAAGCAGCCAAGGTATCACTCCCTTCATTCCTGATACGGGGGAACGGTTCGTCATCTAGCGTATTCTTCCGACTCAATGCATGCCCCGTGGGGTACCATTCTTCCTGGGGCACCGACCCATCGCAGAAGCACGGGGAAGTGGAGCGGAACGACACTTGACAACCGGCAGCAAGAGACCAGGAATATGCCGTTCGGTTGAGTGCTGCTGCAAGTCGACCGGCCGACCAGCGGGAGCCTTCTTCAATGATATAAACCAGCCTGTCTGGCACACGAGGAAGATCTTACTGCTCCTCCACGACGACGACAACATCTACCGACTCGACAAACACAACAAATCGCGCACGATATGGCAAAAAGCGAGATGACGACCGACAACATGAAAGCTCAAGACGATCGCAAGCTGTCTGGCTTGTCGCACGTTGAAGACTCGATGATCCCAGAGGCCGCAATTGCAGCCGCTGCCTCTGGAATCGAGGACACCAAACCATCCACAGCTGTATGGCTCATCACTTTCACCGTCGCCATGGGTGGCTTCCTCTTTGGTATGTGTAGACAAAACCCCGCAACGCACGACAACAATCCCTAATATCTGGCCACCTACACAGGATACGACACGGGTGTCATCTCGGCGGTCCTGGTGAGCATTGGCTCGGACCTCGGTCACGAAATCTCGTCCAGCGAGGCAGAGCTCATCACCTCCATCACCTCCGGAGGCGCTCTGATCGGTGCTCTGATGGCCGGAATTCCCGCTGATCGGTACGGCCGAAAGCTCGGAATCTACATTGGCTGCGTCCTGTTCTTCATCGGCTCGGTTCTTCAGGCTGCCTCCTTCACCGTTGCTCAAATGACCGTTGGCCGCTTTGTTGTCGGCTTGGGCGTTGGCTCCGCATCCATGATTATTGTAAGAAAAACACGCCTTGGTCTCCGGCTTGAATTTCTCTTTAGTAACATTTGTGCTTCAACCAGCCCCTCTACATCGGAGAGCTCGCCCCGGCCAAGCAGCGCGGGAGGATGATTGCCTTTGATAACCTCAGCGTCACCTTTGGCCAGCTTGCTTCCTACGCCCTTGGAGCTGGCTTCACCGAACTTCCCCATGGATGGCGCTATCTTGTTGCGATTGGCGGCATCCCGCCCATAATCCTCGCATGCCTCATGCCATTCTGCCCCGAATCGCCCCGCCAGCTCATTTCTCACGGCTCCCTCGAGTCAGCCAAAGAGGTGTTGGCTCGTGTCTATCCCAACGCAACCCCTGAACAGGTGGAACTCAAGCTCCGAGAGATCGAAATCAGCGTGGAGATCGAGTCCGCCGTCGTACAGAGCAAGTCTCTGTGGTTCCGCTTCAAGCAGCTGCACGTCAAGCCATCCAACTTGCGCGCGCTGATCTGCGCATGCGCTGTCATGGCCAGTACGTCCTCCAATCTGCTCTGTCCTCCCACCCAGGTGGGCATTTCCGCTAACGACATTGTCACCTTGAACAGTTTCCCAGCTTGGTGGTTTCAACACGTTGATGTACTATTCCGCAACTCTTTTCGGACTCGTTGGCTTCGACAAGCCGGTCGCCGTTTCCATCGTCGTTGGGGCAACAAACTTCCTGTTCACGATGGTCAATCTGTTCATTATTGATAAGGTCGGACGTAGGAGGATCTTGCTCATCACGGTTGCCGGAATGGTAGGCCCCCTTGATTCATCACTTCTTGCAACATGGCAGACAGTAACTGACATTTTTGTAGTCCCTGAGTCTCGTAGTGGCCGCCATCGCTTTCAGCTACATCCCCATCAGCCCAGACCTGGAGATTCCCGACTCTGCCACGATCGATTGGGCTGGTATTCTGCTTCTTGTCACCATCATTTTCTACGTCGCCTTCTTCGCCAGCGGTGTGGCCACCATTGGCTGGGTCGGCACCGAGCTGCTGCCCCTCGAGGTCCGAGCCCTCGGCACGATGATGAACACTGTCACGCACTGGGGATGCAACATCATCATCGCGAGCACATTCCTTACCATGATGAAGGCGATGACTGCCTCCGGGGCTTTTGGATTCTATGCGGGCATTTGCGCTGCTGGCTGGGTGTTCGTGTTTGGTTTCTATCCTGAAGTCAAGGGTCTTCCTCTAGAGGATGTGAGGCAGATCTTTGAAGATGGATTCGGTGTGAAGAAGGCAAGGGAGCTCCAGAGGGAAATCAAGGAGAGGGGCCTCGACCCTAATGTGGTTGTTGCCCCTTGAATTGTCAACGAGTAGTGTCGGGTCATGACGGCAGCGGGCGTGAACAACGCACTGTCTCTCAAAAATCGGTTCGTAACATGAAGAATGTTGGAAGAGTCTGTCTACAGTGTATCCTAAGGGAATTTCAATACCTCATTTATCCAAATGAACCATTCGTGCTAGGAGATGATTTGCTGCGCCGTGACACGTGGCTGACGACCTGCCGGCTGCTGCGGATCTCATACATTCACAATGCATCGAAGAGGCGTTGGTAGCCTCAAAGGTGGGTAGCTCGGAAGCTTGGCTGTAACCGTCAATATCTGTGACTCCAGGGGCAGGCTCTGTAATCCCATCAAACTCCGCAACTCCGTCACTCCGCACCTCCGTCACTCCGCACCTCCGTCACTCCGCAGCCGGTAACTATTCAGCGTTGTTGTACGGTTTGTACAGTAAGAAGTATATTGCTCTCAGTAGATCCTGCCTTTCGCTTTTTCTTGATACCCAAGAACATTTCTATCAAAGTCAAGCCTTTCATCTCCAAAAAACCAACATGTCTTCTCATCTGTCCACCTCCAACACCAGTCCCACTCCTGACCAGCCAGGTCGTTGGGTCGTCACCGAATTCGGCAAGCCTTCTGTTCTTCAATGGCAGCATTGGGATTCTACCCTCGAGCTCTCTGATGATCAGGTTCTCATTCGCATCATCGTGGCCGGCATAGCCGGAGTGGACAATATTCAACGCGCAGGTGGCTACCCCGCTGATCCAAGGGCGTCCAAACCAGGATTTACAACAGGCTTCGACCTTGTCGGCGAAGTCGTCGGTCTCGGCAATGCAGTCCCGGACGATGCCAACCTCAAAGTTGGAGACCGAGTCACCTCCCTGTGTGTACTTGGGGCCCACGCAACACACATCTTGCTACATTACGCAGATGTTATTCGGATCGAACGCTCTGATGATCCTATCAAGATCGGGGCTATTCCACTCAACTACATGACCGCTTGGGGCATGCTGAAGCACAGCGGTGTTGAATTGCCCCCTGGGTCAACCATTTTGATAGGCGCTGCGAGTGGTGGACTCGGCACCGCCGTAGCTCAGCTTGTGAAAGCGTTCAACATGGGCATCAGGATGATTGGAACTTGTTCGCCCAGCAAGTTCGATTATGTCACCTCCCTCGGGATTGAGCCCATCGACCGCAATGCTCTCGACCTGGTCGAGCAAGTTCGAAACCTCACGGATGGAGAGGGTGTGGACGTCGCATATGACGGGGTGTGTAGCGAGGAAAGTCTCAAGAACTCCCTTGCTGCAACCAAAGCGGACATCGGCAAGGTCATCGTCTTCGGCTCTATGGGCAACATCGCGGCGGATGGAAGTGGTGTCCTCAAGTCTACACATGAAATATTGGCGGAACGGCTCCAACCCCCTCGCATCACCTTCTACGGACTCGACACCAAGTTTTACAAAAAGGCCGAGATGGCCGAGTTTCAGGCGATTTTGGGAAAGGTCCGAAGCAAGGAGCTGGATCCAGTTGTGTTCAAACTGATGCGTTTGAGCGAGGCTAGAGAAGCTCATGGTCTGCTGATTTCAGGTGGCTCGGTCAAGGGAAAGATGATGTTTGTTGTTGACGCCGGTCTGGCAGCCCAGTATGGTATTTAGAGGTCTCGTGGATCAAAAAGTGAGTTATGAAAAGAGAAAGTCATTTGTATCTAGGACGTTAGCCTGTGTATCGATCTGGTGAGCCCCAGGTACACGAAAGTGCGACGTAATCTTCGCTGTCCCGGAGGCTGAATAGGTCCTTGTTACATACAACTTTCCTCTACGACGTGAGTGTCCTCAGGCGTCTGCTTTCGTCGTCATTCGGAGCTGTGTAGAAGCCACGATTCAAAGAGACTGGCTCTTTGGTGATAGGGGCCATTGGGGTATTAGGATGATGAGATGCGCAGTGATTGCATGCCCCGCCGTTGGCGACTGTGCTCTTTACGCATCGGCTCTTCAGCTCTGGCAGTTGATGCAGGTCCGAGACGACATTGACCGGCTGGAAAACCGGCCCGGAAGACATTCATACAACGATGCAGTCCGAGAGTGCCGGCAAAGTGCTTCTGGGCCTTCGATGACCATTCACAGTGTGTCTTGAAATTATCCAACTTCCATCTCAGTAATGTGGAGGTCCACGATGGCAGGTGCTGCCGGTGCTGACTCAGCCAAATCATCGAGGTGTCCCAGTCGCCCCCTGTGCCCCTTTGCCCCTTTTCGGCCATACCGTAACCTCCTTGCAAGCGGCCCCATCTCCCTCTTCACTATCAATTTCTCCGATGAGGGCATTAGCTGTCCACGATATTCTTGCGTCTTATTTGGTTCTCAAGGGTCAGGTCGAGACGCTCCTAGGTTCTCGGTGCGGGTCGCGTCGGACCACAGTCCCCCGACGCGCTTTACCAGCACCCACAATCTCACTCCGCTTCGCGATCGCCGACGCTTCCCGGTGGTTGGAGCGGCAAACGATCGTCGGCTGTGACGTCGGCATACGGTGCTCCGACTGGAGAGAAACCCCGTCAGTGGGCCTAACGGCCAACATCGCGCCGACGGATATCCTGGGGTGGCATTTAAGGTCCTGAATCGCTTCTTAGAATGCGCGATGACTTACTTCGTTGATCGCATTCATCTGCAAAAACTAGTACAAAATGTCCATGAACACAGCAGACTGCGGCGTCGTCCGCGACGGCTTCCCTCGTCCCTTCCCCAATACGCCAACCAATGTCCTGGAGCAGCTGAGCCTGAAGGGTAAGGTCATTGCCATCACCGGTGCTGCCGATGGCATTGGCGCGGCGGTTGCAGAGGCCATGGCCGAGGCAGGTGGAAATGTTGCTTTGCTGTACAACTCGTAAGTGGAACCAGGCAGTTCAAGGAAGGCAGACTTGACTGACATGAGCAGCAACCCTGCCGCCGTCGAGAGGGCCGAGAATCTGGCCAAGGCCCACGGTGTGAAAACATCAGCATACAAGGTCGATGGTAAGTGGCGTTAATCCTTGTTTTATCCTTCAAACAACTCACACGTGTAGTCTCCGATTCAACACAGGTGCAGTCGACCATCCAAGCCGTTGTCAAGGACTTTGGCAAGATCGATGTCTTTGTCGCAAACGCCGGTACGTAGGGCCGGCTTGGCTGCAAGCTTGACTCCACTGACATGCTCTAGGCATGGCCATCTCGAAACCGCTTCTTGAGCAGACGCTCGACGAGTACCGAAAGCAGATGTCTGTCAACGGTAAGTCTCATGCGGTGGACATATGCGTTACCCTTTGCTAATCCGTTTACCAGTTGATGGCGTCCTATTTTGCTCAAAGTACGCCGGCGAGGTCTTCAAGAGCCAGGGTTTCGGTAACCTCATCATCACCTCGAGCATGAGCGCGCACATCGTGAACGTCCCCGTCGACCAGCCCGTCTACAACTCTACCAAAGCGTTTGTGACGCACCTCGGCAAGTCCCTTGCCCGAGAGTGGCGCGAGTTCGCCCGAGTCAACATTGTTTCTCCCGGATTCTTCGACACCAAGATGGGTGCTGGCCCGCAGGCGCTGAATGAGGCGTACAGGATGGCTGCACTTGGGAGGCAAGGCCATGTCAAGGAGATCAAGGGCCTCTATCTGTACCTGGCGAGCGATGCTTCGACATACATGACGGGCAGTGATCTGCTCATCGATGGCGGCTACTGTCTGCCTTGATATAGAGAGAAAGACAGTGCTTGAAATCATCTGAAGCGATTGTGTCTGTGGTTTCCTGCAACAGAAAGGGCCGCACAGAAAAGGATGTTGCATCTTGTTGCCAATGCGATGCTCCACGGGATGTTGCTGTGGGGACAAAATACGCCGACAGCCCGTGGAAGTTTCTCCGATGCGCGGCACATATCACCTTACTACCGTCAGCCGCTAGCGGTTTGGCCGAACCCAAGACGAGCGGATGTGTCTTCTTTCCAGGGGCAGCCACGTGGGAGTTGGGACAAGGACATCAGGGTGCTCGCAACCTTGAATGGTCAACCCTGATGGCCTCCGAGACGCCAGTCCCATGACCACGGTCCTGGTTCTCGGAGATCGATCGTACATGAGATCAAGGCTGCATGATTCCAGGATCATGATGGACGATCATCCCCGCCAAGCGCTACAACGGCCTGGACCTGAGTTGCCTAGTGCTTCGCGGGGTTAGGTAGGGGTGTAGTGTCTGGTGCTCATCAACGGGGCGACTGCTCTTGCCACACATCATGTGAGGCTGGACACGTCTATAATGCAGACAGTAGGTAAGCAGAAAATTCTCTTACATACCTCCACTCGTCTATCTATTTGAATTCCGTCTCTTAGGTGACAGAGACTTAATTAGTGGAGGAGTGACTGGTTAGACTCATGCAAGCATTCGATGGCTGTAATCTGCAGGTATGTTCCCCGTCCAAATCTTCCATAGTTAGGCTGTTCACCCAGGCCTTTTTCGCTTCGTATGCCCACTCGACCAGATAATGCTTGATTTAAATCATTGTTTAAACTGGAACATTTAAAGTGATCACGAGGGGGGCGAGTAGCAATGCTTCAAGTCAGGTTATATGCTGTTGACAGATTATCTCACATGCAAACGAGCAGACCGCTGCTTGCCGCTACTCCTTCCAGAAGGACGCTGGCACCCGTTTTGATTACGCCAGCATATCGCCAGCTCCCCTCTCTGGATAATGGGTCGCAGGGATTCGACAGTCAACGCTTTGCCAAGGTCAGTGAACCAAGCATTTTCAAGAGGCGGGTACTTGTCAAAGCAGCTGCCGCATCGGGAATGTGTCCGGCAGTGCGGGGGACCCTGTCGGGTGGCTGGTCGAGGCATGGGTCAGGCGATAAGTCCGACGATCCTTGAGCTTGGCCGATTGTGCCGCCAGCGTGCACGACACAGCGAGCGACCTCTGACGGAGCCTGAAAGTCCCTATAGGTGCCACGATCATCAATTGTTGCATTGGCCTTTCTTTCATTGCATCGAAGGCACGCCTCGATGGCTGCCTCGAAAGAATGTCCAAGGCTTAAAGGCTGGGAGCTCGAGCACGATTTGAACGACCTTCCCTGTTCGGCAATGATGCCACAAGGCGCTAATCGGGCCAAGCCGAGGGGCTTGCAGGGGAGAGGAAGAAGGTTGACTTCGCTGCTTTTTTGGCAAGGTCGATATGCTGTGACAAACTTGGATGCACAAAAAACGGCAGCACAAATCCGACAGCGGGGCCCACCGTCAAAACTGCCCACCGTTCCGTCAGTCCGTCACAGTCCGGATGACCGGTTTTCAAAACGGCAGCCCCTGAATGACTGCGACCGCGCCGCCAAGTCATGCGGAAAACATCACCAGCTGCCATCATGGATGCCACAGAATGCGTTGCGCAATATTTCTGCACGATTATCAACGCGACAATAGTCACTTAATGAGGTCTCTGAAGCAATCTATGCCTTCTCGCCCTCCAATGCCTCCCTCCTCGACTTGCTGGCAGGATCGAGGTAGGGCTTCTCGCCAATGCCCACGGCACGGTTGCCAACACGGTCTCCCAGGTGATCGTAGTCATCCGTGGCACTGTGGAACGCGCTCCGGTTGTCCCAAATTGCTGGAAATTATTAGCGCGAAAAGTTCGCCAATTGCAAAGACCGGAAGAATCTTACCGATGTCGTTCTTGTTCCTCCACTTGAAGCGAACCTGCAGATCGTGGTTGTCGAGGATGAGGCGATAGAAGCGGTCGAGGAGCTCTTTGCTCTCGTTCTCGCTGAGCTCGTTGATGCGCTTCGGGAACGGACCGATTGCGAAGATGGACTTCCAGCCAGTGACGGGGTTCGTCCGAACGACAGGGTGCACGGCGGTGAGCTCCTTGCCGACGTTGGCCGGGTTGCCGCGCTCGTTGGCGTTGATGACGTATTTGTCCGGGTGAGCGGCGGCATTCTTGATGAAGCCCTCACCCTGGAATGTGGCAGTCAGGCTTTCGAAGAACTTCTGGTAGGCCTTGCTGAAGCTGTCGTAAATCTCATAGCCCGATGCCCAAAGGGTGTCGCCGCCCGTCTCGGGCAGCTCGGTGAGCCGCAGGCTGGTGTAATCGGCGGGGACCGGCTCAAACTGGATGTCGCTATGCCAGATGGCGGCGCCAGTGCGACGGTCGTTACCCCTCCTCGGCTCCCCCAGCTTTGCCTTTTGGGCGAGGAATTTCCTGGAGTAGGAGGAAATCGTGCTGATCTCGGGGTCTACCGACGTGAACTCGTTGGTGGTGTTCGTGAAGGGGTGGACATGCAGCGTCGACTCGGCCGGCTTGCCGGCGAGTTGTCCGAGACGCTGGACCAGCACCTTCTGCAGGTCATCCGTGAGGTTGTCCTGAGCGCGGAAGAAGACGACACCACGCTGGGAGACTGGCTAGCTATTAGCTTTGAACGATGAAAAGTTCAGTTGAAAAGTGAGGCATACTGGTGATGGCCAGATCACGAAGAAGGTCATCGGAGTTCTCAGCGTTGAGGAAATCATCGACCAAGTTGGCCTCCAAGAACTCGCGACCGATGACGGGTGTCGAGTCCTCCTGCTTGAACTTGTTGAGGGAGTCGCCGAGGACCAAAGGCTTCGGGTATTGGCTTGGCTGCTCCTGCAGGGCCTCGGTCTCGGTCCGGAGCACGGCCTCCACCGGCGGGGCAATAGTCACAGTGGTCGTAGTCGACATGTTTGGGAATAGGGAGGAGTGAAGCAAGTTGATCGTCGAGTATCCTGATGCTGGTTATCGTGATATTGTTCTTGATGTTATCGAATTCCGATCTTCTTCTTTACTTTATATTCGTGTTCATCGATCCATCACCGAGTCATCCGTGGGTCCTGGACCAAGGGTGATCTTGAGGAATGGTGTTTTGGGCTACGACAATGGCGTAATCAACGCCAGACTGCCGCGTAGTGGGCGCGCTAGTATGACACTGCAGCTCCCCGATCACGACATCGATCGTCCGACCAGTGAGCTTGCCAGGATTCGGTTGGATGCCAATGCCATCGCATCCTCCATCACGAAGTCCCAAGGCGGCCGATTACGGCGCCCGGTTCATCGGACGTCGGCTTGGATCCGGATCCAGACGCCGTAGAGTTAATCCGATATCTGTGAGCGGCTGGTTACAGGCGCTGGCATGAGATGTGATGCCGGTTGGGACTTCTCATCGGCCCAGTCGGATCCAGGGCTGCGGCTCCCGACCATGTTTGCCGATGAGGTGTTGCAATAGCGAACTGCCATTTGGGGCAATGTCAGCCATGCCGTGGTGTTTGAGCCTCGGGGACTCCGTTTCCACGAAGGGAAGCATAATCTTCTGCTTACATGTACGCACCGGGCTTGCAAGACGACACCACAATATGTCAACTACTATGTAAATAACGTTCGAGGATCCAAGGGTCTTACTGACGTTGCATCATCAACGACCCTGGTTATCGAGAATC
Source organism: Plectosphaerella cucumerina (assembly GCA_020746995.1). Taxonomy (NCBI): domain Eukaryota; kingdom Fungi; phylum Ascomycota; class Sordariomycetes; order Glomerellales; family Plectosphaerellaceae; genus Plectosphaerella; species Plectosphaerella cucumerina. The sequence goes on along the minus strand of JAGPXD010000005.1, from coordinate 1,848,179 downwards.
CCGCAGGGGAGACGTCTGGTCCGAGGAGATGTCGAACCCACGGGCTTGATGCACTACATGGCGTGCTCCTACAAAGCGAGCACGTTCGCCGTTCAGCGTCGTAAGATAGAGCGCAGAGCACATGCATTGCGACGACTTTTTGCGCCTGTATCCTCCATACAGCCGTTGCATTTGCCTCCGAGGTGGGCCAGCCACGCGCGACATGGCCATCTCGCCATCGCCCTCGTCCGGGAATGCTTCGGGACGATGCTATGACAGACAGGCCGGGGATTTCGCATATAAAGCGGTCGAGAATCACCGTGAACCTTTAGTCTGAGAGGTTGTCAAGCTCACATTCCCAGCTTCCCGACCTCGCAATGGCTCGATCCGTGAACGAGAAAGTCTCGGAAAAGTCTGAGAAAGTGTCGCCGACTCCTGTTGTCGACACTACATCCGACTCGGACTCTCAAAAGTCGCCCCCCAAATCCACTACCACCGCGGTCGACCCAGCACTCTCCCTTGTGCCTCCTGAAGAGGAGCGCAGCTGGTGGCAGCGCCGGGCCAAGGAGTCCCCCGATGCTATTGCTACCCGGCGTTCAGTCTTCGACGATCCGAACGTGGCCGAACACTACCGGCCATTGTCGAAATGGGAGAACATCCATCGATTCGATCCATCCGAGCGATGGACTGTTGCCGAGGAACGCGCAGTCATACGCAAGATTGACTGGCGCATCATGTTCTTCACCTGCACCATGTTCATGGCCCTCGAGCTCGATCGATCCAACATCTCCCAGGCGGTGTCTGACAATATGATCCCTGATCTTGGAATGGACACAAACGGTAAGGGAGTGATACTCCCACGTTGCGATAGATTTCACTGACCTTTGGTAGACTTCAACCTCGGCAACACGGTTTTCCGTCTGACGTTCTTGTTGGCAGAACTTCCCTCTCAGCTCATCAGCAAACACTTCGGCCCCGACAATTGGATTCCGATGCAATTGTGCCTCTGGAGTCTGGTCTCTGCGGTGGGTTGACCACACAAATCGAGATCTGGGGCCAATATTGACGTGATATGCAGGGTCAGTTCTGGCTCAGCGGAAGAGGCTCCTTCCTGGCTTGCCGCGCCCTCTTGGCGGTCTTCGTATGTGGCTCTGCGTTAAACCCATAACTTTGGAGGTTTGCTGACACTCATTAATCAAGGAGGATTCATTCCCGACGTGAGTAGCGACTTCCAAGGCTCTCCACGACTGAGTGCTGACACTGTCTAGACTATCCTGTACCTCAGCTACTTCTACACATCGGCCGAGCTTGCTGTGCGTCTCGCTTTCTTCTGGACTGCATACAACGTTGCCGACATCATCAGTGGCTTCCTGGGCGCCGGACTCTTGCAACTGCGGGGCTGGCATGGATTGGAAGGTTGGAGGTGGCTGTTCCTCTTCGAAGTGGGTTTTCTACCTGAAATGAGGAAGACGAAATGAACACGCGCTGACAATCTACTTCGGACAGGGCCTCTTGACTCTTATTGTTGGTCTTGTTGCCTGGTTCCTGATGCCCGCCGGTCCTACCCAGACGAAGGGCATTCTCGTTGGCAAAGATGGCTGGTTTACTGAAAGGTACCCCCTCATATCTTATTGAACTCGAAACAATGACTTACAAGTTGCAGGGAGGAGCGCATCATGGTCAACCGTGTCATCAGAGACGACCCCAGCAAGGGCGACAGCATAACCGTCAACCCATCACGCCGAGGCTGCTCTGGGCTTCGCTCAAAGATTACGATCTGTGGCCGATGTACGCTATCGGTCTGACTTTTCTCATTCCGGCTGCACCTCCTGGGACCTACTTCACGCTTACCCTTCGAAACTTGGGCTTCAGTGTTCTCGTCACCAATCTTTTGACCGTCCCCCAGACTGTACTGAACATCTGCAACCTCCTCCTCATCACATACCTGTCGGAGAAGTGGAAGGAAAGGGCACTTCTCGGCCTTTTCGTTCAGGTTTGGAAGCTTCCATTCATGATATACTTGTACGTCGTCGACATCACAGTGGTCAACCGTTGGATGTCATTTGCCATCCTGACCCTACTCCTGGGTTCCCCAACAAGTAAGTCGTCTACTCTGCCACTCCCAAGCTTGACTTACACGTCCCCTAGCGCACCCCATCCAAGTTGCATGGAATTCGCGAAACTCCAACACCGTTCGTCTTCGAACCGTCTCAGCTGCCCTCTACAACATGTCCGTCCAGATGGCGAGCATATCTGCCGCCAACGTCTACCGCAAGCACGATGCGCCTAGGTACCGTGACGGAAACAAAAACCTCATCGCAATCATCGCCATGAACATCACCCTCTACCTGCTAACTCGAACGTACTACATCTGGCGAAACAAGAGCCGCGACAAGATTTGGGACGCCATGGACGACGCTCAGAAGAAGCACTACTTGGAGACGACCAAGGATGAGGGCAACAAGAGACTGGACTTCCGTTTCGTCTACTAGAGAAGTTGTAGACTGGGATCAAACTCGAAACTGCAAGGATCATGTTGCAGGCTTTGCGAGGCAGAAGATTCATACCATCAAAGGTAAGGATGTGCCAGAGGGTACTGTCTCTCAACATATATTTTCAATTCCAAGCCAAGCACTCATTGGACCGGCTATGACTGCTTCCACACTATCAAGTTTCCGCAGGAATAGCACTTCTCCCTTGCTCTTACGACGTCTCACTCTTGCCCCAGCAATCGCGTCTCAGGCGGGCCGAGGTAAGTCTCCGGCAGCCTTCCCTGCGTGGCCAAGACTATCTTCTCGAGGTAAACCTCGGGCGAGTTCACCTGCCAGCGAAGCGTGTGCTTGCCTGGGGCAAGGGTGCCCAGCGGCACCGTCCTCTTCCACACATGACTTGCGACCTCGGCCGTCCATTCGGGAGGGTTATCGCCTGGGTTCGCCGGGTCCCTCAGAATGCGTACAAACTTTGGCTCAGCGTCCTTCAGGGTGAGGGAGTACGTCATCGGCTTGTCGGGGTGAGTGTCGAGAGCTCCGTTGATGTAGATCGTCGCGTTCACTTGGGTCCGTGGCGAGTCTCCGAGGACGAATATATCGTACTCCAGCCAGGATGCCTTGGCGGCTTCCTCGGACTCGTGAGCCGCCGTGTACGGCCGCAGGCCAACTGAGCCAGACTCGGACCTACTTCCCAGGCGAGGCATCTTCTGGAACCGAACATCTCCGCTGTCGGCGTCTGAAGAGCGCTGGAAGTGAGGGGCCTCAATGGAAATGATGCCATCGACGTCTGGGAACCCAACAAAGTCCGACGGCGCCCTCTTGTTCCAGATGGGCAGGTGAACGTCGTCGAAATGATCCGGAGGGCTGTATGACACTCGAAGCTGGAGCACCTTGTTGTAGTTCGTAGGTACCGCAGCCCAGTCGATACTCACCAGCACGCGCTGCTCTGGCTTGGAGCCGAATACCTCGCCCGAGCTCTGGGACAGCTTGATCCATGGCTCTGGGACCTTGATAGACCAAGTCAAGGTCTTGCGGGAATCTCCGCGATGGAAGAGGTCGATGAACCGTGTCTCCGGGCCGTGCGGCTCCATGACCCGCATCCTCGGCGAGAAGCCGTCCTTGGTTGGCTTTGAGGGGTTGATGGATGCGCAGATGCGGCCTTGGGTGTACGCGGCTCGCGACTGCTCGACAAAGATGCCCAAGTTTCCGAATCCGTAGTCAAAGTCCTGGCGTAGCTGCACGAATGACAAGTTGGCCATGACATCTCTCGACGCAGGCCTCCAGTCGGCGGTGCTCATGTCGAATTTGGGCGTCGACATGATGCCTTTCCACTTTCCGTCAGAGAGGCTGTCGTAATCTTCGATGAGGTCGTAGTCGAGATCGAAACTTTCGAGAAGCTGGTGGGCAATTGCGTTTGCCGAGTTGCGGCGCTCGAAGCCGTACTGCTGGTTCTTTCCTTGTCCGAGGACGATCTCGTGGTAGTTGTGGCCAGCGACGGCGCCATATGTCAGGGTGTGGAACAGCGCAGCCCTCCTATCTTCGGGAAGAGCAGCCTCGATGGCTCTGGCACCTTCGGAAAGAGCCTTCCAGGCATCTAGCACTCGGTTCATCTCCTCGTAGTTCCCGAGAGAGTAGGTGGTTGGTTCCGTGACCTCAAAGTGGCGCATGCCAACGAGATGGCTGTACTGCAGCCACGCAGATGCAATGGCCTCTGCTTGTTCAGGCCCAAAGTCGCGGGCAGCCAGAGACTCCAAGTACTGGGGCAGAGTATCGAGGTCAAACCGAGTCGAGTTCCAAGCGAGGTCCATGGCAAGGTTGAGGGGCAGCTCGAGTGGCTTGATGTCGCCGACGTTCATGACCCAGATCTGAGTTGCGCCCCCCTCTGCCGCCTGGAAAAGCTCCTTGTAGACCTTGGGCTGTTGGGGGCATTATTTGTAAGGCTGTGGGTTTTTGTCTTTCAATCATGCGGATGAGGCTTACCAGGTTGTTGCAGTTCTGCCACTTGTAGCTCTTAGGGCGTCCAACGTAGGCAAAGTGATAGTACATCTGGGCATGTTTAGCATCGGGGCTTGCTGGTCTCGATCGATGACACTCACTCCGATACCTCCAGATCTCTTTCTTTCCTCTTCGGTCGGCAAGCGCTGCACGTTGCCCCAGTTGTCGTCCGTGAACATGAGAGTGACGTCGTCCGGAGGCGTGAGTCCGGCAGCATAGTATGTGGCAACCTCTTTGTAGATTGTCCACACCTCTGAGAACATTATGAGCTCGGGGTTCAAGCAGGCCTGATTTTCTCCACTCACGTTTGGCTGCAGTGACATTTCCGTAGTGTTTCGCCAAGAGCTCACGCTCAGTGGCAAACACATCCTCGAGCACGGCAATCGGGTCGTCAGCCTGGATGGGCCCGTCGTTCTCTCCGCGCATGCCGAGAGTAAAGTACGTGTCGTTCAAGGCCGCCCTCTGGACGCCCTGATCCATGAAATCGACGACATTGTCCTTGTTGGTAACCCAGTTCCATGGGCCAGCGTTTGGTGTTTCCTTCCACTCGTTCGAAGCCCTCTGCATGGGCTCGTGGTGGCTCGTTGAGACAACAATGCCGTAGTCATTGGCGAGCTGGATGTTCTCGGGGTCGTCCGTGAAGAAGATGCGGCCAGGGCTTGGGACGAAGCTTGCCCACATGGCGGGCCAGATGAAGTTGGCGCGGAGGCGAAGCAGGAGATCGAAGACGCGCTCGTAGAACTCGGAGTCGAAGGTGTAGTCTGTACGACCGGACCGCTCCGCCCACCAGCCGGTGAGTGCGGGCGCTTCGTCGTTGATGAAGAGGCCCCTGAACTTGACCGTGGGCTCGCCGAAGGTGAGGGTCTTGTTCAGAGCATAGATGGAGTCGTGCTTCGTAGCAGGCACATCGGCCCACCAATGCAGGCTAGACGCATGTAATGTCAGTTCAGCTCGTCAAGACCAGTCACTGATTGTCAACATACGGGGACTGCCCGGATTGCTCAGACAAAGTGTAGAGACCAAAAACAACGGCTCGCATGTCACTTCCGGCAATGACGAGTGCGCTGTCGATACCCGCAGAGGGCTTCGAGATGACAGTCGTGCGGAAAGTCTCCCACTTGCCGCGGATGTCATCGACATCCAACTTGCCCAGGCTCTCCAAGCGACGGATAAGGGGGGAGTCGACAGTCGCGGCGATGATAGCCACCCGCGACTCACTCGTCGAATTGGTGTTCGTGCCGTTGCATGGTCCCTTCCAGGCTTTGACGATCGGCTTGTTGCCAGTGATCTGCTCGAGATCATCTGCTAGCGTGTTGGCGGCAATGCTGATGCCGACCGGGTCGGTATCGTCGCGGATGATGATGGCATTGTGCAGCTCCACAGCTCCGTCTGAGGAATCAAAAGTGACGAGGGACTCTTCGATGCCCGCAGAGACAAGGAATGGGAGCAGTAGGAATTGGAGCCATAGCAAAATGCCGGCGAAGCGTCCAGCCGGAGTCGACATCCTGGCAGAGGTTGGAGAGTAAGCCTTGAGGTTTCAGCGCGGTCCACCGCATCGTCCCTGGAGATGGACCTGATGCCTTTTGTACGAGAAATACGAGGATGGAGCCCATGCCAAGACACCACCCCGAAAGAAATTGCATCTCCAAGGCTACCTGCCAACGTCCGCGTTTTCTAAATCCGCAAATGAAGAGATTCACCGGCTTGAAAAGGATGGACATGGGGAACTTTTCGTGGCGCAGCGCGGAAGCTTTCGAGAAGGTTACATCATTAGCGCCTTGAACAGGTGCTTCCTCGTCCTTTTTTGCCCCGAAACCGCGGGCAGAGACACCTGGATGTCGGGCAACGCGAGGCAACGCGGGGGGATCGGCGGAGGCGGGCTTGGAGATCGAGGCGGGGGAGCCTGTTCCTGGCGCACCCATGTTCGAATTGGGCGCTGGGGCCGAAGTAGCATGGCTGCCGTCCCCTTGGACTTCCTCCGCTGCCCCGACTTTCGGCATTTGCTTCCCCGAAAGCTTGGCCATGGACTGCTCCTCGCTGCGGTTCCATGCTCATGAGCTTTAGAGCCCTTCAAAGTTCTGACATCTCCGAGTCCGTCTCGTCGTATGACGGCTCACGCCACGGCCTCATGAGCCCTCATCTCACCGCATTGCCCTATCCTGACTTCACAGCATTGGGTATCCCAGTCTCACAACAGATTGATGAGGAAGATACGTAGCCATCGACACTCGACACTGGATAGGCATCCAAGACTTGTGAGTCGACATCGGCGTGGGTAAACAGCTGGTAGGTGACAGGGTCGCTAGAAGCCGAAATCTTCGCGATCCCTATTGCATCTGAAGACTGCTGCGCTCTGACTTCCGTGCAGGCTCTCGGGTCCTCTGAGGTCCTCCCAACTCAACGCCACAAGTATGATCGCGACGAGCGCTTATGGCGGAAAGTCGCGGCTCGCGCAATTACCCGTTGATTCCTACCACACCAGGTCTCACATTCTTCGGTGGAAAGGTTGCATCACCGTGTGAAGCCTCGGAGGGGGCAGCTGTATTATCGTGTGTCCGCTTAATCTTGGGTGTGACAGTCGTGATGGCTTCAAGTCCAGATATTTCTTGAGCTTGCACGTAGCCACGGTCGCTTCAAGTTCTCTGCGGGCCCTGCGGACGCGGGATGGCAAAGTCACGCCTGACCCCTGTTTTCTTCCGAGCGGTCAATGACGGAATCGCTGTCACTCATAGGTATAAATGCGACAGTAACATGGCGCCCCTCAAAAATTCGGCATTTTCGGCATCTGAGCTGCAGCGATTAGACTACTCGAGTGACTAAGTGCCCTATGATGACGACTGATGACGATTTTTTCACGTCGCATCTGCCGCTCTGATGATGAATCTTCTTATTTGGACAAAGAATCCGAACTTTCTCTCAACTATTTTTACAGACTCTTTGCAGTAAACTCCAGTAGCAGACACTACTCAATTCTTCCGACCGCACCCAGATTGACACGACACAATGGACATGTCGCAGCAAGAAATCCAGCATAGCAAACCGGTAAGCGACTTCCGAATCAATCGTGCGGTTCATTGCTGACCTCCGCCCAAAGCCGCCGAACGAATGGAAGCTTGAGCAAGGCTTAGACCCAGGGCAGCTGGGCCTCCGCAACCAAAGCAGTCTCAAGATCCAGACCGAGTCTCCCAAGACGGCAAACTCGGACAAAGCGGAGCTTCTTCCCGACGCGCCCGACGACGATCCCGACTTCGTGGTGCAAGAAGAGAGAAAGGGCTGGAAAGGATACGTCGAGTGGGAGAACTACCCCGAGAAGAAAGCCAAGGCCCATCGCCGCTTCAGGCGGTACAGGTTTCCGCCACCTCCCGAGTTCCAGCTTGCCCCTCTACCAGGCACCAACCCGGTTCTTGAGGGCGTGCGGTGGAAATTGTGGCATAAGACGATGGGAGGGGCGCTGCGCGATGTGCCCGAAGAAAGTTGGAGGACTGTGCTCAAGGTACGTCACCATGTCTTTGCTCTTGCAGTTTCCGTTCGCTCACTGGCGACAGGAAAAACACCCCGAAATGCTCCATCTCCTGCAGTTCCCTTACAACGGAGAGCCACCCAAAGGACTCTTGTCCAACGACCCAATCACCCCGAATAACCTTCACTTCGTTCGAAACCATGGCGGAATCCCCGATATCGACGTAGACGCCTTCGACCTGCAGCTTGACGGCTTGGTTCAGCAGCCCAAGACGCTGACTCTCGCAGATCTGCAGAACGAGAACTTGTTCCCCCGAGTCTCCAAGCTCGTGACCATCCAGTGCAGCGGCACGCGAAGGCTTGAGCAAATCTCCGAGTATGCCGGCGAGGGAGACGACATGATCAACGCCCCATGGGCCGAGGGGGCTATCAGTACCTCCAAGTGGACAGGTGTGAGCCTGAAGAAGGTCATCAAGCACTGCGGCGGCCTAGTCAAAGGTGCAAAGCACCTGGAGCTGTACGGTGCCGAGACGTACTTCAAGGGTGGAGAGTGCATGAACTACGTCGTCTCGGTTCCGTGGTCCAAGGTCAAGGCCAACGAGGTGCTTCTCGCATGGGAAATGAATGATGAACCCCTCCCGAGGATTCATGGATTCCCTTTGCGAGCCGTGGTCATGGGCTACATTGGTGCGAGGAGCGTCAAGTGGCTGTACCGAATCAAGGCGTTGGAGGCGCCGAGTCGTGCGCCGGTTCAGAGTCGGGAGTATCTCTATTTCCAACAGCAGCAGGGAAAGCACAACCAGAAACCAACGAGTAAGTCAAATGGACGTGAGTCTCATTTTCGACAGTTTCTGACACTCTCGTAGTGGGCATTCAAATCCAGGAAATGCCGGTGAGCAGTGCCATCATGTCTCCTTGGAACAAGGAAGTGGTGGTGCACGACGGCAAGATTGATGTCAAGGGTGAGAAAAGCAGTCCTCTGATGGCTCGAAATCCTGCTGACCCTTCCAGGCTGGGCATATTCGGGCGGCGGCCGCTGGCCAGAGCGCGTGGAGTTGTCTTCAGACGGCGGGTACGTGTGGTACGAAGTGCCAGTCGAGAACCTCTCGCCAAAGCACAAGTTCACCTGGCGAACGTTCGAGGCGTCTGTTCCCTGCGATCATGAAGGCTGGACGGAGCTCATGGTCCGGTGCTGGGACAACAGCCTCAATACGCAGCCGATGAATGTTAGGCATAGCTGGAACTGGGGGCTGCATGTGACAAGCAGCTGTCATCGTGTCAAGATCTACAGCGTCAATGCGTCCCGAACGGCCACGAGGGAGCGGCTGGAACGGTTCACAGCGGCAGAGGAGAGTTTTTTGCCGATCACGCGACCGACAGAGTTGCGGCCGATGAGCGATGAGGAGTACGAGCGGACCTGGAAGAACAGGGAGCCGCGGGATGTGGATGAATGAGGCAGACGGGATGGCACCTGGGCTAGATTACATGCGTTTTGCTTGTCCTATTTGTTGACTTTTCCTGAGTATGCCTGCCCGCTGGAGCTCGATAGGGGATGCCCCTGAAAATAAAAGAAACGACCGTTAGCTCTACATTAAACGGTACCTCAAATGAAGCTAGTCCGTTTGGGGGTCTTTACACAATTGTGCACAACTCAGAACCGTTCCACATGTAAAGCGCCCGACACGCTAGTCCGCTTCAGCCGGTGAGCCTAATCGAGCCTCGACCAACCACAGGGCAGCCCCGCCCTTCAGACCTCCCCTTCTTGGCCAACGCCCGCCCATTTCTTCCTCGCTCGTCACCACCCCTGGAGATATCCCATTGACTTCCCCTTGCCCCCGCCCCTCGACCACCTTCTTCCCTGCCATCTCATCACCACACAGCTCGTGTTCACAGTAACGCCATGTGCCTCCGCAGGCTGCATGCCAGAACGCTCGCCACCCCGCCAAGACCTTGGATCGACTAGGTTCCTGGCACTATCCTCGCTGGTGCCCGCCTCCCACCTGCCTCGCGGGGGTAGCGCAAGGCGGCTTTGCCCCAGCAGCAAGCCGTCGGCCGAGGTCCGCGCCCGACGTTCATTGGCTTCCGTGGGAAATCTTCTCACGGCCTGCCCTGCCGTGAACTGCTGCTACCCTTGCCCTGCCATGCCGCCTCTGCCCGTCGCCTCGCCACCCCTTCTCGAAGCCCGTCTCCGGTGCAGCATGTGCTCAGAATCCATGCTTATCGCGCCATTGGCCGTCGCCACCGAGCTTCGTGGATGTTGGGGACCCGCTGGGTTGCATTCTGTGGGAGGTCGAACGCCCTCGGCGCCCTGGGGCTATAAGAGGCCCCCGCCTCCAGCCGCCACCTAGGTTTGCCTTCCTCTTGCTCGACACCTCTTCAGGACACCGTCGAGGACTGGGAACATCTTGTCAATTCGAACTTCCCCATCGTCAACATGAAGACCTCTGCTCTTCTGTCCGGCCTTCTGGCCCTGGGCGCCAGCGCCAACCCTCTCACCCCCGAGAAGGCCGTGGCCGACATCAAGACCCAGGAGTAAGTTGGCTCCCCCGAGGTGACAACCACGTGAGATACCCCTCATGCTAACGCTTTCCAGGCTCCAGCGCAACCTCTGGAACTTCAACAAGATTGCCCGTGAGAACGGCGGCAACCGCGCCTTCGGCCTCCCCGGCTACGCGGCGTCGGCCGAGTACATTCTTGAGCGCGCCCAGAAGCGCTTCGCCACCACCATGGACACCCACCTGCAGTACTTCAACCACACGTTCTCTCAGATCAGGGACATTTCCGTCACCGGCCCCGACGGCGTGAAGGTCGATGTCATCGCCCTCATCTACAACCCTCCCACGCCCGGCACCGACGGCATCACTGCTCCCCTCATCGACACCCCCGTCGACGACGTCCGCGGTTCCGGCTGCTTCGAGGACCAGTGGGCCGGCATTGATGCCACCGGCAAGCTCGCTCTCGTCAAGCGTGGCGCCTGTGCCATCTCGGATAAGCTCAAGCTTGCCCGCGCCCATGGCGCTGAGGGTGTCATCCTCTACCACAACGCCCCAGGCGGCCTGACCGCCGCCACTCTCGGTGCCGAGAACATTGGGCTGCTGCCCCCCGTCGGCACCATCCCCCTGGCCGTCGGCCAGGCGTGGAAGGCCCGTCTGGCCGCTGGCGAAGAGGTCGTTGTCCGCCTCTACGTCGACGCCATCTACGAGGAGCGCGAGACCTTCAACGTCATCTCCGAGACCAAGGAGGGTGACCCGAACAACGTCATCATCCTCGGTGCTCACCTCGACTCGGTCCAGCAGGGTGCCGGCATCAACGACGACGGCTCCGGCTCGACCGCCCTCATCGAGATCATGGGCTCCTTCAAGAAGTACAAGGGCTTCAAGAACAAGGTCCGCTTCATCTGGTGGGGTGCCGAGGAGTCTGGCCTCATCGGCTCGAACTACTACACTCGCACCCTCCCCGAGGAGGAGCGCGACAAGATCCGCTTCTACTTCAACTACGACATGATCGGCTCCATCAACCCCAAGTTCGACGTCTACCTCAGCGAGAACCCCGCCGACGAGTTCGGTGCCAAGCTCCTCGAGGAGTACCTCCTCGAGCAGGGTTTCCCCGCCGTCCGCGCTCCCTTCGGCACCGGCTCCGACTACGTCGGCTTCCTCAACATCGGTGTCCCCTCCTCCGGCCTCCACACCGGTACGCCTCCCTACGACCCCTGCTACCACCTGGCCTGCGACGACCTCGACAACATCAACTGGGAGGCCCTGACCGCCAACACCAAGGCCGCCGCCCGTGCTGCTGCCATCTTCGCCAACGATCTCACTGGCGTTCCCCGCCGCACCAAGACCTCGAACGCCAAGCGCTCCCACAAGGCCATCCGCCGCGAGTTCGAGCGCTGGGCTGCCATTGCCGAGGAGTCCGAGCACAACCACTCGTGTGGCCACGGCAAGAAGGAGGTCGTCTAAGTTGCTCGTATGTAGCCGCTGTACATGTATCATGTCTGACGATAATCTATGAACTTGTCTTCCAATCATCGGGTGTTTTTTCTTGAAGCAGTGAATGTGGTGTTGGTGGCGTCATCTGGCTGGCAGGGCACGTGGATGCTTTGCCCTTGGATTGAAGCCACCTAAGCCTCCAAGCCACCGTCAGTGTTCTGGCCAGGCAGAACAACATGACTGAAACGATTGAATTGCTCGACATGTCATCAAGAGATCAAATGAATTGACTAGCCAGATTCGTTACTCATTACCCAACGTCTTTTACGACGCTGAGCTTGGGTTGACCCCTTCTACTGCCTCCGAATGGTCGAGTTGCCAGCATTGCCACCCTCCACTACCGTCAGGGTGGCAGTCTCAACCAGATCACGGCTGCTGAAGCCAACATGCAGCGTGAACTCGCCCTCGGGGATCAGCCACTCCTGAGAGTCAACGTCCCAGTAGCTAAGATCGCGCCTCATCAGCTCAAACGATACCTTGCCGCGCTGGCCCGACGCCAGCTCGATCTTGTCGAAACCGCGAAGCTGTCGCAGAGGAGTGCCTTCGGGCGCGTTATCGGGGAACGAGACGTAGAGCTGCGGCACCGCATCGCCGCGGACATCGCCGGTGTTGCGCACGGTAACCTCGGCAGTGTAGATGGTCTCCCAGAGGGCGGGGTTGCCGCCGGGCTGGATCTCGCGCTCCTCGGGGCGGGAGGTGATCTGGGCATTCTCATCCTCGGCCTCGACGGAGAAGTCGGAGAGCTCAAAGGTCGTGTAGGACAGACCGAATCCGAACTCGTATAGGACGTCAATGTCCTGAGCGTCGAAGTAGCGATAATCCGTCTCGAGCTTCTCGTCAAAGTACGACTGCCAGTCATCGAGACCCGTGGTGTTGACGTTTGTCGTGATGGGGGCGTTGTAGTCGGACGCGTTCCTCGCGATGGTGTAGGGGAGATGACCAGAGGGGTTAACGTCGCCATACAGGACGTCGACGATGGAGTTACCCGACTCCTGGCCAGGGTAGTGGGCGGCCAGAATGGCAGTGACGTTGGGGTGTTCAGCCCACGGGAGGATGTTGATGCCGGCTGAGTGAGTGACGACGACGGTGTTGTTGCAGGTGGCGGCAACAGCTTCGACAAGCTCGTCGCCACGCCAGTCGAGGGAGAGACTCTCGCGGTCAACGGCCTCGCGGGCCCAGCCCTTGAGGAAGACAAGGCACACATCTGGCTCGTTGGGGGCGGGCGTGGCGGCCCAGGAGCTGGCGTCCCTGCTGAGGACGAGGGTGTTGTTCAGCCAAGCCTCGACGAGGGCGCCATCCTTGACCGCGCGGGTCTTGATGGCCTCGAGGGGAGAGATGAGGTAGGTAAAGTGGGCGGCGCCGGAGCCGCCGCCGACGGCGAGGGTGCCGAACTCAAATTTTTCCTGGTTCAAGGGTCCCTCAGTGACGCCGCCCGCATCATTGCCGTAGACTGCGATGGACTTGGGGGCTTTGAGGGGCAGGGCCATGTTCTTGTTCTTAAGAAGGACGGTCGAGGCGGCGGCGTGCTTCCTGATCAGCTCGCCGTGGTTCTCCCTGACGTCGCGGCGCGCAGGGCCCGTCAGGTTCCACTCGCGGAGCCAGGTGCTGGGGAGCGCGAAGGTGTTGAGGCGGGCGATGGAGGGGTCAACGGAGGGGAAGTCCTCGTCCTGGTTCAGGGCATAGTAGGGCGTCATGATGCGAGTGATCATGTCGTCGAGGCGCTCCGTGTCTATTGTTCCGTTGTTGACACCCGTGGTGATGTTGCCGCCGAAGAACGAGCTGTAGGACTGAGTCTCGTTGATGACGACGCGGTTGCGGGGCCAGCCGGGCATGTCCATGTCGAGACCGGCCTCGATAGACGCCACGCCCGAGTGCACAGCATACCAGTCACTCATCACGTAGCCTTGGAAGCCAAGTTCCTCCTTGAGCAGACCGTTGAGGATCTTGGAGTTCTGGCAGCCGTAGGAACCGTTGATGCGCTGGTAGCAGCACATGAAGCTCGCGGCGTGGGCGTGGACGGCGTTGGCAAACGGCCACATGTAGAGCTCATCTGGGTCCAGGTTAGACATTGTAGCTGGCGAAAGGTGATGTGGAAGTGACTTACGAACTGTCCTGTCGTCAACGTTGGAGGAGATAGCCTCGTACTGAAGGGTGCCGTTGGGGTAGTAGACGGGGTTCCTCAGGATTTCCTGCTCGTTTAGAATAAAGTGCTTGGCCGTGGCCTGGACACCGGCATCCTGCAGGCCGAGGATGGACTTCTCCATCGCAATACCGCTGAGGTAGGGGTCGGGGGAGAAGCCCTCCCAGTTGCGGCCGGAGTAGGCAGAGCGACCCATCGGCCCAACAGCAGGGCTTCAGAACATGTCAGTCATCTAGCGATTGGTGCAAGAATTTGGAGTTGACTTACGCCAGTGCAATCTGGGCTCCCTTAGCCCTGAACTCGCGACCCATCGCAAGGGAGCGGTCGTACATCATCTGCTTGTCCCAGGACGAAGCAATGGTGACACCTGCAGGGAAGGCGCTGACAAAGTCGGCGGTGCGAAGAGATGCCGGTCCATCTTGAAGACAGAGGCCGCTGAAGTTGAGTCTCGGGATGGGGTAGATGTTTCCGACACAAGGACCGGGCTGGCCCGTTACCATGTCGGCCTTTTCCTGGAGGGTGAGCTCTCCGACGAAGGCTCTGGCCTTCTCGAGGGCGTCTTCCCAACCACCAGCACCAGAGATGCGGGCTAGCAAGTTTGGTTAGCATGGTGTTTTCTAGCATGAGAATCTTCAGACATACGCGAAGGGTAGACTGCCTCGGAGTGGCCATACTGGCCAAGGATCACGGTGTCCTCGGGTTGAATCCACGTGAAGGCATCCTCAGCACGGCCACCAGTCTGGTAAACCTGAGCAGAGGCTGTTGACGCGAGGAGGGCCACGAGGCCCGAAAGAGACATCGTTTTGGTGGTGATCATGGCGGGCAGAGCTGGTCGAGATTGGCGGGTGACTCTGGAGGTGGCTGTCTGACATCGGCAACAACGACCCGGGACGACGTCGACTTATAGATGTCGGACTGTCATGCTTGAATCTAAGCTTGACAAAGTTTCTCATGATACACTGCTTACAAAGTTGGCAGTGGATGAGGCAAGCCATGGTGCCCTGTCGGCTCCTCCGAACTGCATGAAGCGCCGAGTGACGGCCCTATTCTGAACGATGGGCGCGCCGACGAAGAGGAGGAGGTGACGACACCGATGGGGCAAACCTGCGAGGTTGTTAGTCTCCTGACTCGAGAGATCCGCTGGCCGTTGCTCCGTCGCAACGTTGGAGGGGCGGACCAACTGTTCAGCAGCGATGGGATGGCCAACCACGCAATGGGATGACAAGAAAGTGTGCCCATTGAGCTTAGCTCGATATGCTGTTCAACGGCACGGTTGGATGCCCAACCAGAATTGCCTCCAGATCGACCGGTCAACCCCGGTGGGTTGCAGTGCTTGGTCTGAAAAAATCATGACGAGGGGGCGGAATGGCGGAAAGACAGGGGGAGTAACCTCGGGGAATATCCTCCACCCCGCATCCCCGCATCCCTCCAAGGCGGTGCCGATGTTGCCCCATCATCGGGAGAGAGCAGCAAAGTCCGCCATCGGAGAACTCCCCGGCTAACCCTACTTGCCCGCGATCTGCACGCCTTTTGCTCCTCACGCCCCGGCAAACCCTGGCACCATCAAGTACCGAGGTCCACCCCGGAACCCTCACTTGGCGTCATTTTCATCCCCAAGGTCAACCTCCACGGGGATGAACCGCCGAAGAGACACCGGCCGAGCCAGGATGTCGGGGCCGGAGATGTTTTTGAAGCCCGGAAGTGGTCACGAGATCACGGTGCTTTCTCCAGTCTCAACAAGTGGTGCCACTTCTCGGGGCCCGGGTCGCCCGAATATGCCTCGGCGTTGGTCCGTCAAAGCCGAGCAATGGTGGCAGAAGCCTGGGGAAAACCTCAACAATCGACTGATCTGTGGGCTGTCCCCGGCTTCGGCGCCGATGAGCCCCGATTTTGACTCCACGGAAGGTTCGGTCTCGCCCCGTAGACCTGGCCATATGTCGGGGAAATTGTGGGCGAAGGCTGGGGCTGCGGCGGAGATTGGGGATTGCTGTGAAGAGTCACCAACGGTGGGAACATATTGTCCCAGGGCACATATCGTGGCAGAGGATGAGCAGCCATCGGGAGAAAACATGAGGGCTTTCAAGGTTCCGTCGGTCGTGTCAGGCCTATTTTTGGCTCAAGCGATACATCCACGAACAGGCAACACCGTCGCAAAGATACCGAAAATTAACTATAGGAACTCCAAGGACGGTATACAAACTATTGTGTGAGCCTTGGCGCCTTCTCCCTGTCCAACCCCCTGCCGATGCACGTTCAGTCTTTGGCAGTCAGAAATATCCAGCAACCCAAGCTCCGCCCATGTGACCAGTCCAGCTCCAACCTTCCTAAGGCGTTACAATGTTGAATTTGTCGTCGCCCGGGTCGAGCAGACCCTTCAGCGTGTCCAAAGCAGCGGTGTCACCGGCAATCTCAACACCCGCCTTCTCCAGGGCCTCGGGTTCGGGTCCAAAGACCGCAAGCGCAGTGAGTTGCCTGGCGGAACCTGTCAGGCTCACGTTCGCGCTGCCCGACTGCGGAGCCGTGCTGTAAACCAAGGCACCGTTCGAGAGCCAAGCACGGTAAGTGACGTTCGCGTCGGTGACCACCAGATCGATGGCCAGATTGATGCTCCAAGCTGCCGGTCCGTTGATCTGGATGGCGAGAGAGTCCAGCATCATATCGGGTGTGAGCTGTGCCATGATGTCGGCTGACGCGGCCTGCGTTGGCGTCCCGAAGTTGCCCTTTCGAAGCTCCGTTGTTCCCGATATGAAGAAGTTTCTCCATGTTCCATTCTCCGATCCGTAGCCCAGCTGCTCATAGACATCCGCAAGCAGCGCACGGGCTTCTGTGTTTTCGGGCTCGTAAAACACAGCGTGGTTGAGGACCTCGGCCGCCCAGCGGAAGTCGCCGGCTTCGAATGCTTTACGGCCGTTGTCAAGAACCATTTGCATGCCACCCGCAAGGTTAACATAGCGCTCGGCTCTTTCCTCGGGTGTATGCTCCCAGAGATGGGCCGGGTTGCCGTCGAACCAACCAATGTAGCGCTGGTAGATGGCCTTGACGTTATGGTTCACGGACCCGTAGTAGCCCCTAGAGCACCATGAGTTTTCGAGAGCGGGAGGGAGGACCATCATTTCGGCAATCTCAGGACCGTTGTACCCCTTGTTCAGTAGGCGCAGTGTCTGGTCGTGCACATATGCGTAGAGATCGCGCTGGAGGGTGAGGAACTCGACAACCTCCTCGACACCCCAAGTCGGCCAGTGGTGAGATGCGAAAACAACCTCGGCGTCACCGCCGAACAAATCCAACGTCTCGGTCAGATACTTCGCCCAACCGTGGGGGTCTCGAACGACAGCGCCACGCAGCGTCAAGATGTTGTGGAAGGTGTGGGTGGCATCCTCGGCGGCGCACAAGGCCTTGAGCTCAGGGAAGTAGATGAGCATTTCGGCAGGGGCTTCAGTATCCGGTGCCATCTGGAACACCATCTCCACGCCATCGATCTTCCTCTTCTCTTTCGTGCGCTTGATGTAAACGTTGGGAGCGATGAGCGTGACGGTCCCGGTTGAAACGGTCTGCCCGAGGCCGGCACCGATCTGTCCACTTGGTCCCTTCTGGAGGGCGGCGCCGTACATGTATGCAGCTCGCCGACTCATGGCTGTACCTGTGAAGACGTTCTCGGATACCGCGTGCTCGAGAAACCCTTCAGGCGCGAGAATCTTGATGTCGTTCTTCTCGACTTCGTCCTCCGAGACGAAGCCCTTCACACCACCGAAGTGGTCAGCATGGGAGTGGGTGTAGATGATTGCTTTGATGGCCCTCTCCGTGCCGCGGTGCATCTGGTAGAGATCGAGTGCGGCTTTGGCTGTTTCCTGAGAAGTAAGAGGGTCGATGATGATGAGGCCCTCATCACCCTCTATGAACGTCGTATTCGAGAGGTCGAGGCCGCGCACCTGGAAAATGCCGTGCGCGACATGGTAGAGCCCATCCAGGTGGCATAGCCTCGATTGGCGCCAGAGACTGGGATTGGCCGTTTCCGGCGACTGCTCCTCGAGGAACGCGTAATCGTCGTTGTTCCACACGACATTGTCGCCAACCTTGACGATGTTTGGGTGTAGTCGGCCCCGGAAGCCTCTCTCCGCTTTCACGAAGTCTCGCTTGTCATTGAACTGCAGGGTGTTTCGTACCTGCTCCTGCTGGTCGATGATATATTGAGTTGCTGGTTTGGAGTCATCCATTGCTTGATGCGAACAGCTGACCGAGAGTTGGGTTGGGGTTGAGATGAATGCAGAGTACAAGGTAATCAGAGCAATGCTTCGTGTTCTATCTGAGTTGCTTTCAAATATTCATGGTGCAAGACGGCTCCTTTTATGCTCAACAAAGCATGGAGGTTTGACTCTGCTCATCTCGGTCCACGGCCACACCCTCCTGACCAGTTGCCATGTGGATGGCAACACATCGTATTCATCGGGCCTATGAGCTCCTGCATGGCCCGGTCGATGTCAAAACGATCCGAAACCATCAATGCCGACCAACCTCGCAAATGAGGCTGGCGCAAAAGCTCTTGGCGTCAAGCCACCAGGGAGTTAGGCCCGAAAGAACATTAGTGAAGTGCATCAAACGCGCTGTTCAGGACGAAAGCGGATGATAGTGCAGGATTGCGGTTGTTGACGGTGTTAGTGCGTCATCATATTGCTGGGTTCAACGTTGTGAGCAAGGACGAGCCGAAACTTGAACACTGTTTTGACCAACGTCGCTCCGGTGGGCAGCATTAAAGGTAGCCACCGCACGCCTCCGTCCCCATCGCACGGTCATGCATTGCCACACGACCACCGCTCACACCGCCGGCGGTACTTCGATGATGGTATCCTCGCATTCCAATGGCAGCTCCTCCAATAACAGCGACACCCTCTCGCAATGTTCACCCTCGGGGATTACGTCTGTGAACCTCAGGGGCATGTGCTTCTCCCACTCGAGCTCGCACACGTACAGCTTGGACTTGGCATCCGACGCGGCCGAGAGCCGACCTCCGCCGCACTTGGTCTCGAACTGCACACGGCTGAAGACGCCCGTGATGCGGCTCTCTGGGTACAGGTAGATCAGGCTGTCCTGGATGGAGGCGGCGGCAGCAAATAGCTCAACGTGGGGGCTCGTCGGTGAGCGAGTCTTGAGGAATCCCTCGGTGGTCAGGGCAAACTCAAGAGGGGTCTCCGAGTCCGTAATGTCAACGCCGAGGAACTCGCTGTAGAGGACGAGGGGAATGATCTGGTCGGTCAGGCCGATGCGGGCCGTGAGATGTACGGGGACGGAGGAGCCGCAAGTGGCAATGGGGGGCGCGGGTCCGAGGGTCGGCGTCGATGTGGGCGGCTCCGAGGTGGAAGTCGGGGTGACGGATGGCTCGGGCACCGGCTCCGGAGTGTAGACCTCGATGCGAGGGGAGATCTTCCACTGCCAGTGGTCAAGGTTGGAACGATCGCCGTAGTTTCGCAGGGTACGGGCGAGAATGCGGTACTCGCCCTCCTCAATGGGACGGCCGTCACCGTAGGTGCCGACGATGTTGGCCTGGTTGGCGCCAGGGTTGCGGATGTGGAAGTACATGGGGTACGACCGGTCGGTGGCCCTGAGTGAGCCGAACCACTTGCTCTCGCCGGCGACGGGGGGGTACGTCCAGTCGCTGGGCTGCCAGTCCGGGGCGACATACTGGGGTTGTCACATCAGTCTGGGGGGCTCGAGCACGGGAACGGTGGACTTACGTCGAGGCTGAGCTCTTCGGTGGCCCAGTGGTGGACGTAGTAGACAATGGGACCGCCAGTCTCGGTGGCTAGAGTCAGGGGGTATCTATCTCCGTCCTCCATGGCCTCGTTTCCGACACCACTGATCATCTTACGGAAGAAAAGTGGCACCCCGCGTTCCATTTCCCACATATCGGCGTCGAAGAGGGAGCCTTGAATGCCTGTGATGGGTGTAAGAAAAGTCCCAGCAAGAGTGACATCTGACGTGGCTCACCTTGGTAGGTCACCCTGACACTCTCGCCGTTGTTGCCAGAGACGACAATTTGACCGCCATAGACGGGCAGACGCACAGGGTCAATTACCAAGGGCTCGGTGAACTCGGCCGTCAGGGTGTACGACTTGCCGGCGGCGACGGTGAAGTTGGACGCCGAGAGCTTGACCTCTGCCGTAGTTCCCTCACCAACAACGTCCTCGGGGAAGGCGCCCACCCAAGCAGACGGGTTGGGCTTTGTGATAGCCATGGTACCAGGGTCATGCCAAACCGTATAGATGACGTCCGAGGGCCCGTCATTGCGGATCTCGATAGAGTGGCTGGCAACAAAGTTGTCCGTGTCGTTGAGATGGATGAGGGGCGGCACCAAGGTCGTGGTGTAGTAGAGCACCTTGGCGGCGTCGACGAGGCCGGCACCCTGCTTTGTGATGGGTCTGTCCGGGTCAGATGCTGATACTTGGCGAAATCGGAGGGGATACTAACGCCTTCTCTTCGGGCAGCAGAGCGAGGACGTCGCCCGTGACGGGGGTGCCGCTGGAAATGATCCTCTCGCGGGCAAGCTGGGCTGCTCCGGGGCCTATTACAGCCCGACCTCCCCTGGAGGAGAAGAAAAGGGCGGCGATGCCGGAGATCTGCGGTTGTCAGTGTCGATCTTCTAACCGTCTCGTCGAGTTTCTCACGTAGGGAGTGGCCATGCTGGTGCCAGAAAGCACTTGGAAGCCGCCGCCAGGCCAGGTGGAGAGGATATCACTGCCTTTGAGGGTGTTAACACAGCCAAACCCCTTTTGTCAAATCATCACCCACCAGGAGCGCAGATCTCGGGCTTGATGCGAGCATCGAGCGTCGGGCCCCAAGACGAGTAGTAGTCGGCCGCCCCTGCACGAGTGATGCCACCGGGGACGGAAACTGCACGGCCCTCGTTGAAGAACTCGTAAGTGATGTCGAGCCCCTTTTCGTGCTGTTCGAGGAGCCACATCCCGTCTTCGTGCGAGATGACGGCGACTAAGGGACACTATGTCAGCTGCAACCTTGGAGGCGGAGAGAAAGATGTGACTTACTGCCGCGCGCTGATTCGGGGAAGACATCACGGAACGGCTCCTCTAACGGGGCTCCTTCTTGGTTGTAGAAGAAAGCCCACGTCACCCTTGTGGCGAGGGGCATATCCATCGTGATGAAGTCGCAATCTCCCCGGCTGAAAGTTGCAGATTAGACTGGGCGTCTTTGCCAAAGATGCAAGGGAAAAACCCTACCGAAGAAGAAGAACCCTGTCAGCCCGCACACCAGGGTGAGTCGTCGTGTAGTCGCAGACCTCCATGCCCCTCGTGTCGGCGTAGAAATGAGATCCCAACTCGCCATCAATGGCCCAGTCATGGCCTTCGCCGGGAACGTAGACCTAGAGGAAGATCAGCTGCTGCCCGGTCCTCATACAACGGGCAGACTTACAATATCTCTGGTTGTTCCATCACTGGCACTAGCCTTGGCAACGTATGCCGCCACCTTGCCATGGGCCACGCTGCCAACAGAAGTGACGTCGAAGCCGTTGGCAAGATCGCTCGTCAGGAAGGGACCGCCTGGGGGGAACAGAATTAGCATCTCCGATCCATTAGATCCTTCAGCGACGGCATCGGAGTCGGACTCACCGTCAAGACCAGAGTTGCCCGCAGCCACGGACACAAATACGCCCGCGGCCTGCAGTCGGCTAACGACGATGGAGGACGGGGTATAGGGGAAGCCCTGGATTGACCCGAGAGAGGCGCTGATGATATCAGGGCCCTCCTCAAAAGCCCTCAGGAGACCAGCGATGACGATGTCCTCCGAAGCCCGGCCGGCGCATCCAAACACCTTGTACGCCTTGAGCGTCGCATTGGGCGCGACACCCAGGTTGAACTCGTGCGTGCTTGCAACCGTACCGGCGACATGCGTACCGTGGCCGCCGCAGTCCATTGGCTCGCCGCCAGGGACGGGCTCGGTGCCGAGAACAGGGTCATAGTCATCGCCGACAAAGTCGTAGCCACCAGCGACCTTGAAGCCCGGGCCGAAACCGCCTCCCAGAGCCGGGTGGTTGAAGTCGATGCCTGAGTCGACAATGGCGACTGTCACGCCCTGACCATAGTTGCCATCGGCGTGGGCCTTGGAGACGCCCGTCATGTCGTGAGGAGTCCAAAGGGGGAGGCCATCGTCACCCAGCTCGAGCTCGCCGCGGACAGTGGCGGGGATGGTGAAGAGGGCGGCGGGCCAGGCATGCGCGACACCCGGGATGGCCTCAATGGCGGCTGTCGAGGCGGTATCGTTGCTGGAGGTGAGCTGCACCGAGAGACCCTGGAAAATGCCCGAGTTGAAGGTCAGGGCGGGCTCGGCTGTGGTGTTCGTGGCAGCCTCGACGCTGGCGACAATGTCGTCCGTGTCGATAGTTCCATCGCGCTTTCGGAACTTGCCGCCGGCCGATGAGTCCGACAGCTCGATGATGAAGCGGCCGGAGGTCGTAATCGCATGGTTCTCGAGCTGTGCGGCAACGGAGAAGGCTGGGTTGCCGACACGGTCCGCGGAGACACGGCTGGCCAGAGCGCCGATGGCGCCCAAGAGGAGGTGTCTCGCCATGCTGCTGAGGGTCTGGACAGATTGAGCAATGCGTGTGCCTGGTCCTCGGGGGGTGCCTCGGGGAGGGGGCGGGATATCTTATATGCAGCCCATCTGGACCCCTGCCTTCCCTCGGGGCATCATGGCCCTGAGCACGGCGTGATGAGAAATCCCGGAATGGCTTCCAATCGCACCACGACTCGATTCCTTGCAAAAATGCCTGCCGATGACGGCCGACGGAGTCAGTGACCACAAGCAGCCCCTCCTCTCGTATGAACGACATCCGAATCTGTAGAGTGGCTGGATGTCAAGCCAGGGGGATGCGATTAAGCTGGCAAATCGGGTCACACGGCTGCATCTGATAATATGTCGGTTCAGGGGTCTCAAATCGTACACCTTCTCGTTCACGACAAGCGAAGCCTTGGCGTCCAAACAGAGTTGGCGCTGCTCGGGCTCGCATCGGATGTGATCCACAGTAAGGTCGTTTTCCGACGGATGGATATCGTCTCGCGGTATTTACCGACGTGATTACTCCATCATTCCGAGGTTTTCAGGGGTCAATGACCGGGATCATGGTCACACGAGCATATGAGTCTCCGCGGGCTACAAAGCTTCAGATTGTCCCCAGCCGAACAAACTGAGCATCCCTTGACGATGTGGCCACCCAAGCACCTGTTTTCGATCCTGCTCTATATGCGCCATCCACTCCTATTGGCATTCAACATCAGGCTCCAGCGCCCCGCGGTTGCTTATCTTCACGTCTGGCATTTCGCGGACCAGGCTCACCCACTTCGACAATGTTGACGCCTCAATCCAGTTCCCGTGGACCTGCGTCTTGACGTGAAACGGAAGTTGTACGATAGCAATCGGCGTCTCAAACTCCCTCGTGTCCAGCACAACCAAGTCATTCCGGTTCTGCCCCCGGCGTTCAACCATGGACATGACCAGCCATCGCCATCCGGGGCGTCAGGTGTGCGCGGGATGAAGATGGGCTCCTGCACGAGCGAGTCGTCGCCGGCATAGAACCACCGCGTCTCGCCGGACTTGTTGCTATGCATCGCCAGGCCATTCAGCCCGTGGAATATGTTCCTCCCACCGTCCGACTTGTTTGGGACAAAGACGTTGAGGAAGAGGTGGTTGTACTCGCTCGTCATGAACCGCTCGTCGATGCGTGGGAACTCGGACGGGACGTCGAGAACCACAAGGGGATCGGGGATGGTTGCTCCGCTAGGCTGGCTGAGATCGATCTCCCACCGCACAAAATCGGCTTTTGCATCCGGTGCAGGCATCCGACCGTCGGGGGGCGGGAAGAAGGGGAACGCATTGTCGTGGACCCGCGAGGTCTCCAGGTAAAGCTTGCCGTCTTCCGACTCCCACGCCCCGCCTGTGTGGATGAGCATGCAGTTCTTCCACGAATACACGCGATGCTCCCCCGGCAGCCATCCGGCGGGGAGAGGCGTCGTCTTGCGTCGGGGAATCACGATGAAGGTGGCCGGCAGGTCATAGTTCCACGCCCAATGCTGCTTTCCGGCCTTCATGCGGTCCAGGTCGGCTTCGAAAGGCCAAAGTACCAAGATGAGCCAGTTGGGAGTGATGGCGCTGTCGTGTATGGCAGCGCACCAGGGAGCCTCGATCCACTGTTCGTCGTGCTTCTTCCCGTCCTTGTCAAGAGTGAACACGACGATGTCTTTGGTTGCCAGCCCCTTGGCTTCGTAGCCAAAGACGACGAGCTCGTTCGTGTACGGGTCAACCTTGGGATGGGCCGTAAAGGTCTTGGACTTTACTTGGTCTCCAAAAGGGTCGTAGCCCAGGGTCTCTAGAGTGTCGGGGTCGAGGACGTAGGGAAGACCGCCCTCCTTGAGAGCTAGAAGGTGGTTGGCCCAGTAGACGAGGTTCGTGTTGGCAGTTGAGTCGACGGCGGCTCGGACGCAGGGGTGATGGGTGAATGGGTTTCGGTACAGACCAAATAGGGCTCGGTTGGCTCTTCGTTCGAGCTTGTATCGTTCAGTCTCGATATAGCGCATCTTCATGTCCACTCGTCCGTTGCGGATCCGAAATGCCGACACGTTCCCATCTCCGTCGAGCGGGACGTTGTCAGGATGAGGGGGGACAAAAGGATCACACATGACTCGATAGAAGGTTCCATCGATGGCTGAGGGGATCGTCCCGAGCACGACGAGATCGCCGACTTCTCCTTCGAGTCGGCACGGCAGGTTGGAGCCGGCCAGATCGAATGCAACGGACCACTTGCCGGTGAGCTCGGCCTCCCCATGTTGCTTTGTGATTGTAGTAGTCATAGCGACAGGACAAAGCAAGGTTCAAAGCATCGACGAATGAGCTCAGGCGACAGGTAGAGAGAAGCACTCATACTTGCTGGAACTTCGACGGACCTCGACAGATCTTCGATTACTAGTCCTTGAGTCCTTCTATAAGCTCTCCTCTGACTAGGACGGCTCACTCCCATTCCACTTTGTGGTAGCATCGGAGAGAGGTGGGACGACAAGTGCCGGGCTTGCCGGGTCTCCCGGGGTGGGACGTCTCCGGTCGTCCGGTGGGACCTCCCGTTCAGCTGCCGAGGCCGCCGCCGCAGTTGCGCTGGAGTGAAGACTCAATCCGATGAATAATGTTGCATCTATATCCAGGGCAGATGTCTACAAAATATCTCTATACCTCAATACCTGAGTAATCTCGAGGGAGCCGTCTGCGGCCGCTGACATGCCGCCAATATCCAGCCCGGACCAGTCCACCTCTTTACCTTAGTGAGATAGTCCGCAACCTACGTACTGTCACTATTGTAGGGAATTCTGCAGGAGGTTCCGGGAGACATGCCGACCGGCTGGACTCGTCCAAGCCTCTTCGTTGACAGGACCAGACCTCTGCTGCCTCATCGACCGGCAAAAGAAACTTCTCTCCGAAGCAAAAGCAATGGTGGACAATCCGCGAATCGAACGCGGGACCTTCAGCATGCTAAGCAGACGTTATACCACTAAACCAATCGCCCATCTTGGGATGGCTGGACGCAGGGGTGTTGAGGCTATCGTGGTCCGCTGAGGGGCAGATTGGGCGGCCCCGCTAGGCGCGCCAGGGTTGTCTGCATTGGAGTGACGTGTTCAAGAATGAGTGTTTAAACTCGTATGATGTAAATCTGCACGGAATCAGCATTGTTTGAGGGACCTGGTCAAGGAGGAGTTGCCTGTTGGACTGACCTGTTCGGGCAGTTGTCCTGGTGGAGGTTCGACCGTGACAGAGCAGAGTCAGCAGACCCCAGCCCCTTTATTCCCTATGACCGCGGTCTCCCACCGTCTTTTCGAGGATAATTTCCTCGCTGTTCCCATCAGACGCGACAAAAGCCTGATCCCCAGCCGACCGCACGCTCCCCGCGTCCATACCGCGTAGCTCAAAGTCCTCCACCTTTTTGCCATTGCCCCGCCGCGCGCCGCTGGCCATGGCCGACGCGCCCATCGGGGTGCGACCGCTGCGATTGTACTGTTGGCTGCTGGGGTAGTACCCGGCGGAGCTGTTGATCTTAAGGACGCGCCCGACGAGGGGCTTGAGGAAGGATGCGCAGGCTGCGATGATGCCAATGTTGAGCTGGAGACTGGGCTTGTCAGATGAGACCTCGGATAACAGAGAACAGGCCACTCACTTTTGCCAAAAGTGCACCCAGTAGTCAAAGATGGCGTCGGGGTCACCGCCTGTCGTCAACATAAAGACAGCTTTCAGGATGCCCATAAGAATGGCGCTGCACACCCGGTCAGCGGGAGCCTTCCTGGGAACAGCGGTACGTACAAGTATCCAAGATTGAGAATTGCAATGACGTATATCCGAGCGCGCAGCTTCATCTTGAGGTTCCAAATGATAGGAATAGGCAAGGACCCGAGGCAGACGTCGGTGAAAATGTTGCAGGCTAAAAGTCAGCGACGCTACCAAGTCATCCATGTCGTCAGCCGCACTCACCAATATTCCAATACACCAGGTTAACAAACAACGTGAAGCTGTGACACCTTGGGTCGAAGTGGTTCATCCACTGAAACTCCCACCACCCCGAAAAAGGGGTGCAGTAGACAAACAGCCAGACGATGGCCTGGATCGAGTATGCCACGACAAAACCTGTCTCGTCAGCGGAGAGTGACAACAAAACAGGATAGACTCACCAATGAGGGTAAACAGCGACCACCGGTACCAGTTGAGGTCGCTCTTGAGGCGTAGCAAGCTGAGAGCCATGGATATCCGAAGGAACCCAAGGGCAAAGCCGTCCGAGATGACTGTCTTCCAAAAGGTGATCTGTTCAAAACGAACCCGGTCCTCTTGAGGAATGACTGCGCCATGGCGGCCAAGTCCGTACGGAATTTGAACGATCAGGCAGATCCACGACACGAGAGCCAGGATCGCAGCCACGATGATGAGCCCGTCATCCACGCCAAAGGCCCGGACGAGGAAAACCCTCACGTAGGTCCTCAAGGCCACAAAGACCAGGGCGATGGCATGGAAGGCGCCGACCACGCCGACGATGCGGCCGGCGTTGCTGGCGTTGACATACTCAGAGGGGAACTGGTCCATGGCGCGCCGTACAAAGATGACGAGAATGAGTGTCGAACAGCAGCAGCAAGCTGCGGGCATCGAGAAGACCTAAGGGGTTTGCAACTCCGGCAGACCCCTGTGAGGAAGCACCAGCGTCGAGGCATGGCATGTTCGGACAGTTTCACCTCGATGTGAGCTGTCACCGACCTGCTTGATGCAGGGTCGGGCAGGAATCCGCCATTGGTCCAACGCCGTCGGACGGCCTGACTTGGCTGTTGGTCGCTCACTGCATCTTTGTTGCCGCGCCGGGGCTTGGCCTACCGTTGTGGTGACGTCCGGGGAGGGCGGGTCTGCCCAGAGGATTGAGGACCAGGACCAGGACCAGGGGTGCGGTCCCGCACCGGGGAGACAGGAACGTGTCGCCGTGTGGATATATTCCTGGGGATACTCGTATAGGATCCATTGCGGGCCAGACACTACAGTACCTAAGTCGGGGATTGCCCACAGGGCTATTGCAAGCGGCTGATCTCGATCACGGCGACGACGCCAGCAAACTATGGCAGCCAACGGTAGATGACCAGCTGTAGACGAAGAACGGAAAACAAAAACTGCACGCTCTACCACAAATCACAGTCTTGTCCCCTGAAAGCACCCTGGAAGCACCCCTGGCCGATGTGCCCAGGCACCATGCAACATGGCTTGCACATCGACCCTGGCACGCCACCCGGCTCTCCACCCCTCCACCGTAGTGAGCCCACGCACGTTCACCTGGGCAGTTGGTTCTTCGGAGTATCCTCGCCTGTTGGCCACACGCGTGTTGCTTCCGTGCAGTTGGTTCTTCATAATATCCCGGCCTCTTGGCCGCATTGCATGAAGAATGCCGCAGAATGAAGGTGCCGATGGAGCCCTGCAATTTCCGGTGCATCCAGCGTCCGAGGGCCACTTTCCAGAAAGTTGGAGACAATATCTCCCGGCGAAGCAGTGATCTTGGTTAAAAAGGTGCTCAATTGCCCTCTGCACATCTAGGGGATATCTGACGTTCCTCGACACCAGACTCCCTACCTGTCTCCGCCATGCAGATCCGCAACGCCGCCCTCACGGCCAGCTTCGTCGCCGAGGCTGCCGCCGCCGCCACAAGGGACTGCTCCAAGTGCACCCAGACAATCCAGCGTGACGTCGCCGTCATTGGAGGCGGTGCTGCCGGTGCCCACGCGGCCGTCTGGCTCCGGGACCATGACCACAGCGTCGTCGTTGTCGAAAAGGCCTCCCAGCTTGTAAGCTCTCTCGTTCTCTTCACTCCTTTCTCCGCTGATATCCCTAGGGCGGCCACACTGATGCCTACACCGATCCTGTGACCGGCAAGAAGATCAATGTCGGCGTTCAGGCATGGATGGAGTATGGCAACGCATTTGCGTTCCCCCACCGCATGAACGTGTCGACGAGCGGCGGCATGGAGTTCACAACGCTCAACTACAACTTTGTCGACTTCACCAACGGCCGCCCCGTGGCGGAATATGCAGCTCCCGGTCCTGGCGAAATGTACCCGGCGCTGCAGCGATACCTTGACGTTTTGGAGCAGTACGAGTCCATGGTGCTCCCAGGCTTCGACGGCTTCCCGGACGCTAGCTCCATTCCCGAGGACCTATTGATGCCGTTTGGCGAGTTTGTGGCCAAGTACGACCTCGCGGCGGCCGTGCCCCAGATCTGGGACTCGACGGCGCAGGGCCTTGGCGACACGATGAATGTTCCGGCGCTCTGGGTCTTCCAGGCATCGGGCGTGCCCATGGTTCGCGCCCTGCTGGGCCAAGCCGCAGCAGCTGTCCCGGCTTCGGGCCGCCTGTACGAGCTGTTTGAGAGCGTGGCTGAGTTCCTCGGAGACGACGTGCTGTACTCAAGCACCGTTGTGTCGTCGACGCGTCCTGAAGGCGATGATGGCGTCTCTCTGGTGGTCCAGGGCCCCGACGGCGTGACTTGCGTCGAGGCAAAGCGTCTGCTCATCGCTTTTGAGCCGACAACCGAGGACCTGAAGCCGTTTGACACTGACGCTGCCGAGGCCGATGTGTTCGACCGCTTCTCCTATGCCACCGTGTACGCGGGCATTCTTCGCCACCCCTCGCTCAAGGTCGGCAACGCCTACACGAACCGCGTGCCCGCTTCCACCAACTACACCGTCTTCCCGACGGCCTCGCAGGTCGGTCGCATCGACTACATTGGCGGTACCGAGAATCTATTCCAGTTCACGGCCGTTGGCACCGAGTCGGACACAGCCGAGTCCATCAAGGATCTGATCGCCGAGACCATTGACACCATGATCGAAGCTGGCACGCTCCCGGCTTCCAATGGAACCCTGAGTTTTGCAGCTTTCGCGAACCACGGAAAGATGCACCCGCACGTCTCTTGCGAGGACCTGCTCGACGGCTTCGTCCAGCGCCAGCTAGCTCTCCAGGGGCAGCGGTCGACTTGGTACACGGGCGCTGCCTTTTCTGCGGGATTCTCCACGGTGCTGTGGGAGTACAACGAGCAGCTTCTGCCAC
This sequence comes from Plectosphaerella cucumerina, assembly GCA_020746995.1. Lineage (NCBI taxonomy): Eukaryota > Fungi > Ascomycota > Sordariomycetes > Glomerellales > Plectosphaerellaceae > Plectosphaerella > Plectosphaerella cucumerina. The sequence continues at coordinate 1,818,517 of JAGPXD010000005.1, read as the reverse complement.
GGGTCATTAATGGAATCTAGACTCTAAAGTGCATGTAAACTAATAGTCGCTGCTATGCCTTCATCTTGGGTTCGGTCTCCCGTGCTGAAAATGTGTCGAGTAAGGTACCTTGGCTGATGGAGGCTGATACCGCTGGCCGAAAATCAACTGTCCGCGGTTCAGTCCGTCGAGTTACGTCCCGCAGCTGGATCTTGCCTTGGCCACCGGTCCATCGTGCGATAGTACACGCTATTCCTCGCGGTTCACTTCAAGTTCGGAAGCTTTAGGGGTCAGGTAGCTAGCAGGTTGGTTCCCGCAACAGTCTTGGTTCGGACGTCGCAACTTGTCTAATACATACGACCATACCCAGCGGAGAACTCGGGATCCCGTCCGCTCTCCCATAGATAAGCCGCTGAGGGCTGGATTAGTAGTTGGGTCGGTGACGACCAGCGAATACCCGGTGTTGTATGTATTTTTGCGTTTTGGGAATCAAGGTTTTCACCGTTGGTCCCCTGCATGCACAGGATGGTTGGCCGCACGGCGCCTGGCAGCCTGATGCGCTGAGGTACCATTTCATTCGCCGGCCGGTCTGACCTGAAGCAACAGCAGTCTGCAACGGGCTACCCCGCATCAAATTCGAATGGCAGGTCGGTCCTCCTTCCACCAATACTGTCGGTCATCGAGTCGAAAACTTCCGCTCTGGCGTGAGAGACTCTCTCCTACTGCGATCGTTACCATCGCAAATCATGCCACGAGGCGTCCGTCGAGTCATCCTCAAGACCCGGACCTTCAAGCATTTTGGTGGCACCATTGACGGGCCAGATGTCTTCTTGAGCTGCAAGTTCTTACCGATTCTGCATGCTGACTGCGTTAGCAGTAAAGCGACTGGATGTTCCAAGTTGAACACCTGATGCACAGTCCGCCCGAGAGAAACAGCCTCAACTCGAGTGGCCTGGAGTTGTCGAAACGACTTGTGTCGGAGCGGCTGAAGCTCCTGGCGCCTACTATAATGGCGCCAATCTGCTGATTAGCATCGCTGATTTAGTTTTGTACTTTTTGAGGAAGAATTGACTCGACGTTGAAGGCTTCTGCGACACAGGTATGTAGCATGCTGCTTCAAGGTTTCCTAATATATTGGGAGTGCGACAGCAACTTAGGCAATACCCACGTCTTTCACCCACCCCAAGGTTCTCCAGGCTTTATACAAGGACCAAGTTCGAACCCGGTTTAGATAGTTCCTAGATGAACAATCCTTTCCATCAGAGATTACCAGTGCAGCTTCCTCCGGCTCGCTACCTTCGTAAGCACGCCATGCATCCGAGCCTCAGCACGTATCGTACAGACTCTTATATTGACCAAGGAAAGTCGCACCCGACAGGACGCTGCCGCTCTACCATGCTCTTTACCCCAGCAAAGATCTCCAAACTCTGCTGAATCAGCCATACAAAACTTTGGAAATGGTACAAGTCAGAGACTACGCAAGACGATGCGTTCCCCGCCTCGCTCACATCGCCGGCATTGAGAACGAAAAGTCAGAAGACGATAACAGGATCAAAGATACCAAGGTTGACAACACAAAGGTCGACAACTACACGTGTTGTCCTGACCCTTAAGCTCATGCAGCTCCCAAAGTTGAAGCCAGTGCATCTCCCAGACCTGCAGCGGCAGAAGCAAAGGGATGGGGATATCACCCATATGTCAAGTTCCCCTGGACCCTCAAGCAGGTGGTTCAGGAGAAAGAGAACTGGGGCAGAACCTGGGTTCTGGAAGTCAAGGACCTACAGGCGATAGAATGGAGGACCACCCTGGTGCCCAAAGAGAACGCAGTATCAATGGCAGCCGACGCGCCATCCGCCTTTTCCCGCCGATGGGCATGGATATCTGAAGACATTGGACGGAGGTCAGGACGACCTGATGGGTCGGCTTGGGAAGCCATAAGGGGGATGGGCGCATTAAAGCCCATTAACCAGTACGATGATTGATTTATCCTGATTGGCCTCTAATCAAGCCCTTGGAGAGACTTGGGTAGCTTCGCATGACGAGGTGGTGGTATTTTGTGGTGGTTGGTGGATGTGCTTGGACTTTGTGTCCTTGCTCCCCTTTCTCGCTGACCACGGGTACGATAAAGGCAGCGAGTGACACGCCTAAACACGTCGACTTTGACCGGCAGGATGCAATGTCCCATCCCGGCAATTCAGATTCACAAGGAGGGGGATGCAAAATGGACAGGGAGAAACCACATAGGTCGTCAGGAATGAAGTTTCTCAAGCCGTGATCCACATGACGTGGCCCATCGGTACTCTTTCTAGCACGCTGGACTGACAATCGAGGAACTCTGCCACGAAGATCTAGATACACGACTTCCGTGCCTGAACTTGAACCTTCTGTTCGCGATGTGTGCCGCACCAAGTTTCGTGCCTATTCTTGTCACCGCCATGCCCCTGGTCACTCTCTGGCATTCCCAACGAAGAGCCGTGTTGTCGGACCCAAATTGTTGGATCGTATAGTTGAGAAGGCTCGAGGCTGCGTTGCAATTTAGCTGCAAAGCCTTCTTTTCAATTGGCGGTCGGAAGGCTAAGCGCAGCTGTGGAAGGCACCGTTCTTGGTAAATGTGGCCCTCTGAGGGGCAGAACATCGTGCAATGTCGTCCTGGCGTTGCTTATATATCGGGTTGGGTGGGCAGTCTGGCGAAGGGCTCGTCGCCGCAGGGCAGATTGGCGCAGGACAATTCGGGGGAGGGCAAGAGGCAGCCCCGCCGCCTCCGCCTCCTCCGAGGCTGATGAGAGGTCTGAGGGGAATGACGATGGGCCGGATGACGATGGGCTTCCAAAACCAAAAGGCCTCAGACTGGCCGATGAGTACAACGGCAACTGCCAATGCTGCAGAAGATACCTTCATGGTTGTTTTTTTTGAGTTGGATGATAAGAAGGTTAAGATGTGGTAAATGAGTTGGTTATAGTGCCGACGTGTCTGGCTGGAGAAAAGGCATGCCTGTTCTTTAACGGGAAAGCATCTGCTCTTGCCACAAGAAACGTCATCACCCGGTCCAGGGAGTCCCTCGAAATGTCTGACTTCAGCTGGTGCCTAAAAGATAGCCAACACCAGCCCAGCCGACATCTGAGCCTCCGGTTCGTCACCGTCCTACTCTCTTCTCGCCATTCTCTCGTCCACATTCCAATCACCGGCTTGGACTCCTAGATACCCGTCGCTGCTGGTATGCACTTCATGAAAGCCACTCGGCCCTACTCTCAGCTTGCTCGAAAGGGACGACCCTGACACATCACTGGTTGCCACAGGAGCAGAAACATGATCAATAGAAACAAGCCTTCCAGCTCCAAGTAGCGGTCAGGCTCGTGAAAAGCAAGGCGTTGGCTTTCCGTTCCCGGCGCCAGCCCCAGAGTCTCACCTGAACCGGAATGCCACATGATGCAAGAGGTCCAAGAGAGCTTTCACGGCCGGCACATAGCTGCACTCGAGCCTGACCAATCGTCCAGTGAGTCAACGTGGAGTGACACAATCTACCGGATGGCCGAGAAACCGTTGAAGGGGGCTGGGTATGTTGTCTCAACCCTGGGGTAGAACCACCCGGAATGTATTGGCCTGTCGTACGAAGATCTGAAACACGGCACAGCCGGTGTCACCGGACCGTCCCTAGCGTTTTGTCTCCCTGCATAAAGATGTCGCTTTGGGTCAACGCCCGGATGGTTACGAGCAGAACCAACTCGTGGAGACGGTCGCAAGGGTCAGCTCCCTTGCTTTCAGCCGTAACGGCACATGTGAGACCTGGGGCAGAGTGGGAGGTAAGAAGATCGAGTCAATTCGGGGATCTGAGACAGCGAGCCGCTAAGGAACTATCTGCCTATCCTTCACCTGAGTCCCTCGGCTGTCGGCATGCCTGACCAACGCATGTCGGTAACCCTTGACATCTGCCTAACATTGTCTAACCCGACCAACACCAGTCGTCAATGTGTCCTTTGATCTTTCCCCCGCGGGAGTGACCACCCTTGCTGCCATGATCTATTTTCAGGCTAGATGCACCTGTTTGGGGAACCGTTGTTGTTGAAGACGCCGTCGGTGTAGCCGTTGTTCTGGCAGTTTTCGATGTGCGCCGCCTGCGCGACGGGGTCGGGGAGTGGTATACATTGCGGCGGAGGGCAGGACTGCTGCGGACAGACTGGCTGAGTGCAGCTGCGCTGAGGGCAGGACTGTTGAGCACAAGAGCCGCCGCCGCCGCCGAGTCCCCCTCCCAACTTGATCGGAAAGAGCGGAATTGGTTTGAAGAGAGGCCGAATGAAGCAGAAGAAGGCTTCCGACTGGCCAGCGAGCCCGACGACTGCCGCGATTGTAAGAGTCGAGATCTTCATTGGGAGAGAAGGAGGAGGTTTTTCTCTTGAATGAGATGTGGATGTTTGAACAACGAGAAGTTGAGATGGCAAGTGCAGGTCTGAGGGAAGAGGGGATGCCGGACTAATGCCATCAGGACTTCCAGCAGACAGCACGAGATATAGACAACTCGCCGGAATTGGTCAAAGGGAGAACATAGGTTTCAACCTCATTACCTCGCCACCTGAAAGTCTCACCCACTGATAATGGGTCTCAAACCTGGCCAGCAGACAATCGTCTCACTCGTTGGAACATCCGTCATGCCGCGCGGCCCGCATCGGTCAGGTGGGCAAAAGAAACATCGCCGTTCAAGGCAACGGCTGAAGAGAGACAACAGATGCTGCTGGACTTCCCGCAGCCGTTGTGACGTATTGACGAGCATACCGGGAGTATGCTTGACACCATCGTCTCACTTGCATTCCGCAAGAGTTAGGTGATAGTGAAAATGTCATGGCTTGGGACGATCCTCGTCTCCTGGGATGCACTGCTGTGGCAGGACAACGAAATCAGGGCGTGCTAGACAAGCTGAAGAGAGACAACGGATGGCGGTGAGTATCAGGAGGCCACGGTGGTCTCCTGGGGCAACACATGGACCAAAAAAAAAAAAAAAACTCCCGTCGCCCAGGCCGCCAAACACAACAAGTCCGGCTGCCTTATAATCTAGAACGCCCATCTCATTTTGGCTCTACTCATCCAAGCACCATTACAAACTTTTCTCTCAAGCTACATCCGTTGACAATGGTACCCTCATCATCGATTCTGTCCCTGCTGGGAGTGGCCATTGCCGTTGGTCAGGTCATGGCCCAGACCCAATACGCTTGCCCTGCAGATGCGGGAAAAACCGTGGTTGAGTAAGTGGCCGAGCCTTGCCTAACCACTTCCTATATTATCACTAACCCAATGGCAGAAACAACAAAAAGTATGAGCTCAAGTGTGGCCAGGGTATTCGCGGAATGCCCTTCGAAGAGGAGCCCAGCGCTAGTATCGGAGCTTGTGCGCAGAGGTGTGCCGCCGTCCCGACGTGTCTTCACGGGACGTTCATCGAGAAGTCCAAGAAGTGTGCCCTGAAAACAACGGGTGAGCTCTTTGACAACGCCGGGCTGTCAACCTGGTACTTCGTCGAGAACGTTCAAACCCCGCCGTCCTCCGGCGGAGGTGGTAGCGGTGCCGGCGCCGGCGGCAATACCCAGCAGCCCATCGGGGGAGGTGGTAGCGGTACCGGTAGCGGAGGTGCCGGCGCCGGCGGCAATGCCCAGCAGCCCATCGGGGGAGGTGGTGGCAACGCCCAAGAAGAAGATCCGGCCAACCAGGCATCTTACGACTGCCCGGCGGATCAGGGTAAGCGATATGTCACGTATGTGCAAGAAAGGTGCCGCTGACCCTGTTTCGTTCGCCGCTGACCATGTTCTAGCAACGGAATCACCTACGAGCTGAAGTGCAACACCGGACACTCCCAGGGTGCCTATAAGGAGGAGCCGTGCCCGACCCTCAAGGAGTGCGCTGCTCGCTGTGCCAGAGATCCGCAGTGCTTCAGCGCAGACTGGCATGTTGGACAGCAACAGTGTGCCTTCAAGAAGGCCCCCGCTGTCTTGACGCCTTGGCAGCCTGGCCACGCTTGGTGGCCGACACAATGCCCCAAGCCTCGTCTCGCCCAGGCTAATAAGACGCCGCAGGTCGCCACCAACCTGACTTGCCCTCAGAGTATGTCTTTTCCTCTCTCGGATAAGTATTTAATATTAACATAAAGTAGATGACGGAAAGATCTTCGAAGGTTCGGATGGTACTTGGTTCTACTTGCAGTGCTGCGCCGACGCGGATGGTGCCGTGATCCTGGACTACAAGGTTGTCAACAGCCATAAGGACTGCTCCGAGCAATGCGTCCAGAACAAGCAGTGCAAAAGGTAAATTTGCGTATCCGTGTTCCTGTGTGTAGTGCCTCGGCTTACATGCGTACACAGCTTTATGTACGTTCCCGGCCCTGCGCCCACCGGTGGTCAGGCCAATTGCCGCCTGTATACAAACGGCAACTTCTCTACGACCAGCCTGGAAGGTGTACACTACGCCTACGTCACCGACCCTCCGACGACCGAAGCACAGCTGTCCGATGCCAAGCGCTGCTCGGCCGAGTGCCCGTATGCGGACGGCCAGCTCTACGTCAGCCCCACGGGCGAGGTGAGTCACGAGTGTACACAATTATACCTTCTGAAGTCTGATGCTGACACCTCGGAATGACAGAACTATCTCATGTCTTGCAAGAAGCGCCACGGAACTACCTACCTGAAGATCGACCGTCGTCCCTCCTTTGAAGCCTGCATGTCGTCCTGCGCGGCTATGCCCGCCTGCCAGAGTGCTGATTACGAGCCTCGCACGAAGAAGTGCTTCTACGGAAGCAACACGAAGAACCCCCTTATCGCGGCCGAGGCTTTCATCAGCGCCCATTCTCTCGGATGCTCCGGAGCTTGCGCCGGTTGCAAGAAGACTTGCGACCTCGGCGATGCCATGGCCGCCGATCAAGCTACCTGCAGTAGTGACCACGGAAAGCTCCTCGGCGCTGGTGGCGAAGACTTCCGGCTCTACTGTGAGTACTGCTTCCGTAGTAGCAGCGTCTGGAACGCTCCCTCGGCAACGAACCTTGCCGAGTGCGCCAAGGAGTGTGCTGCGGATACCAGGTGCCACGGCGCCAACTGGATCCCTTCGCAGGGATGCCGCTTCCACCCTGCCACTGATGGCAACGGAAATAAGCCGACGTTCGGGCAGGAGTCCCTTTGCCACGCCGTCGTGCCTCTGGACCGTTCTCTGGCCGACGCAGAGAACCTCAGCCCTCATGCGTGAACACCAAGTCAACACTAAATACGAAAAGGGCAACCATTCGACACAACACCCTCGGTGGTAATGTGGCCAATCACAGGTCGGCGTCGGCTCTGTCGAACCTTGACGGATGAGAATGTTTTGTCCAGGGAATTCGACGTTAAGGGTACTTTCCGGGTCCTTGCCACAGCAGTAGCTCAGAATCATTAGTACTTGTATTGTTAGGTGCATTTTATTGCACTCTTGACCTTGTCTACTGCCAAAATACACTACGTACTAGTTTCCAGTGCTGCTTCCCGGTCCTTTTGATACTCCAGTGGCCATCTGTGCCTCAGACCATTAGAGATAGGACCCCTCATACCCTAGATTTCTGGCTGGAGCACTTTGTGTTACCGGTGACGACATGGAGACTCGTGTAGCCGGTGGTGAAGGACGGAGTGCTGAAACTCCATCGGAAAACGGTCGACATGGGAGCCAGCCCTGTGCAATGAGTAGAGACATGTGCGCCCCACCATACAGGGCACCTACCTTAAAGCAGCATCAATGGTTCAACCGATGCTGAGAGCCTTTACTTCCATTTCTTGACCTTCATGATTCCGATAATGGAACCCTCAGGTCGCATACATGACACTACTGAGGGCTGGATTCGTACTTTGGTCGGTGACGACCAGCGAATACCCGGTGTTGTATGGTTTTTGTTTTGCTTGCTGAACGACCCGTCGCCGCTTCAAGCCTGTTAATAACGGTTTCTTAAGTGAACAGCTCGCGTAACCCGAAGTGGCATCTGCTCGAGGTAGTATATCCACTAATCCCTCCGTCCTTCCCACGCTGCCTGATCCCGCCGCTCTGATCCTTCTGCCGAACTGCATGCCCTTATCCATCTGCTGTTTGAGCCACACGAGCCCGGAGCGGGCGAAGTCCCCAAAGCACATTCAACGTAATCCTCCAGTGTAAACACCTCGTGCACGCTCTTTTGGCAGTTTGGTCACTGGGGTCTCTTGCCTTGGAAAAAACATCTCGTATTAGCCAGGAGTGCGAACAACTAGTCGACCTCTTGTCAAATGCGAGCATGCCATTCACAACAGCTATGCGGCTCTTGGCGGCGGGGAGACATCTTGGCAATGCTCGTCTCACCCACCAAACGACCTGAGCGGAGCCAACGTGGGCAGTTTGTATCTGCTAAGCCCTGTCGAAATGGATGAAGGAAGCGGGCTGGACTCGCAATGCTGCCAGCTGCCTCAAGTAGCTAAGTAATAGGAGGTTCATTGGCTCGTTCGCTCTCGCGAGCAGAGGAAGCGGGCCTGCAGGGGGTCCCGTGCTGCCCCTCTCACCATGTACGCTTGCGACAGGGGACTAGAGGTCTAGAAGGACCCTGTTGGGATTGTCCTGCGGACAAGTCCCTTCAGAAGCACCCCATACAGCCTGCCCCCCGATGTAGATGTGAGCGTCCTCAAGAGAGTTCTACGGCCGCCCGTGGCGATTGAAGGAGGGGGAAGTAAAGCTCTCGTGCGGCTACCTCAACAGCCTGTAGTGTTACTAAGACAAATCTTGTAAGTTGTTGTATCATTGGCATGACTTTCTGTCAAGGCTAGACTTTCAGAACCCAAAAGAAAACAGGACCAGATCCAGGATCAGTCATTGCCAAGTCGCATGTCTGGGGTCCCGTTTCTGGTTGAAGAAGACTAGTCTCAGCGCACATCCACCCGCCGGCACAGCAAGCGTCAGTGACCGGAGCATCCTGCAGCGAGGTAACTACATGTAGGGGTGATATTGGCTTGGCGAGCAATGTCGCCAGGCCGAAGCTGCCTGGCGCTTACCGGACCCTTACCAGCCCGAAAGCACGATGGCATTGTGTACTGCACAAGCGAGCGGCATTGCGCGCAGCATTAAGTATAAAAGAAGGGTCCCCAAGTTCACATTGAAGTTCACTGAACCTGACATCAGCACAGCTCAACCTGCCCTCCTCACGCCTCTTCCATCCCCTTAGGACATCCTCCTGGTTGACCCCTCTACCCTCTTCGACATGAAGCACTTAAACATTGTGTTGAGCCTGGCGGCTGCTGTCGCCGGCGCTACCCTCCCGGGTCCGTCTGCCTCTGGGCTCCCCCTGCCCCTCGGCGAGATGGGATGGACGGGAAGCATCACTCCCGGTGGCCCTGTCGTTCAAGTCTGGGGAGCGGATCTCGATGTACGTGACGTCTCAGCGCAACGATTTTCTACACGGGCCTTCTGACTCTGTGCAACTACTAGGATATCGAGGCCAAGATCAAGAAGGACCATCCTGAGTTCTCTATGTATCTCGACGAGCCTATTCAACCCCTCGCGAGCTCGGAGAACCCGGCTCTGGAGGCCAGAGAGGCCCTGTCGAAGCGCCTGGTAAGTCAGCTTGTGGCAAAGCCCCTACCGTCGAGACCTCTTTGACTAACGCTTTCCCCTCCTAAGAACGGCAACTGCGACGGCAGGTTTGGTAACGCTAAAGTTAGCGGCGTCAACGACGGTATCAACAGCCTGCGTAGAGTTACCGCCGGCTGCTCCGCCAGAGCCCGGACCTGCATTCGCACCCAGTGTAACCACGACGCCGCTATTGGTCTCTGCAACGACAACTACCACGACATCACCGTGAGGTGTACCGACGTCGCTAACATGGCCGAGGAAATCCGCAAGTCCTGCCACTGGGTCAAGTTCCCCCACGTCTGCCCCCCTGGCAGGCCCTGCACTATCACGGATCACTGGTCGCACGGCCAGGAGTTTGCCCGTGCGGGCCCCTGGAATGTTATTGTCGGCACGTGTGGTGAGTAGAGCCCGTCTCGGCACTTTTGCGCTGATGCCATACACTGGCCCTGACGAACTTGACTAATTTCTGTTGCCTAGGCTTCTTCGGCGGTGGCTCGCGTCCTGTCTAAGCATAGGCTTTTCATTATCCGGCAAGGGTCTCGGCTTTGAGGGGTCTGGGAAGCGGCAGCACGGGATAATCGCGCCCCAGGGCTACCACAATCAGATGACAACGCACGAAGGGCCTCCTGGCATGCGCCGGAGGACCAGAACAAGGCAGTTGTTGACGTTTATCACTAGATTCAACCAGTTCCTGACATAAACTATATCTTTCTCTGTGACCCTACGAGGCTTGAATGATGATATTTGACCCCTTGACAAGGGAGATGCGGCACCGACACCATGGACTCTACCAGATGATGCCCCATGTTGGACCAGCCAGTCACAGTTTAGCTAGATACTCCTCGGTCCTGTCGTTTTGTCGCCATCAGCTCCCGCACCCTGCAGAAGTCTAAGCCAGCCAGTCGCATCCTTCATGAGGCACAAGAGTGCGTCTAGAATACTTCGCAAATTTTATGTTGAATTCTATTCTGGTATGAGTGCCTTCGAAAACACCCGTCAGCAATATCAGCATCAGCATCAGTGGCAGCAATACGTGTGAGGTATTTCTGGCAAAGCAGCACTTTATGCTGCAGTCGGCCTAATTTTGCCCGAATCTTACTTATCGCCGCTGTTATGAATAAGCTGGAGATGAGGCAGAAAATCTTTAAAGCCCCTCGCCGCTGCGCTCCCATGATGTCGCGATGCATCGCCTGATGGTTCCACAAACGACCGGGAAATCATCAATGCTATGTTCCATCGCGACCTCTCTCTCGGCTCCCTTGCCGTGTTGAGCTTTTCCGCGCTCGCATCTACCGTCCGGACCACGGTGCTCGATGGAGGCACCCAGTTCATTTTTTACAACGGCACCCTTTCCGGATCATTCGTGCCCGCTGAAGCTAGTCGATCCATCTGCCAGCAACAAGGCCCGTACACCTTTGGACCTTATTTCAATGCTTCCATGCGAATAGGGAAGAATCCCCCGTGGGACGAAAACCCACTCTATTTTGAAGTCGACCATTTCGGCACAGACTATCGCACTGGCAACACACAAAGCGCGCCTCGCAGCCTAGGGATTCCCAAGATCCCACTCGATGGGCTGGATCATCGCCTTCAGACGCGCCAAACCTGCTTGTCGCTAGGGGGATGCACCAACGACGCCATCTACAACCTGGGCTTCTCTACAACACGATTCGAGTGCTACAAGGACGGGGAACGCTGCGGAATGTTCGAAACCTCTCCCTGGACCTACGTCGGCGAGCCAAACGTGAACTTAACTCTGGCAAGCATCGCGCGAGTCAGCGATAGGCTCATCGACCCAGACGACAGCGGGGAGACGGGCTCGTTTTATTCCGTCAGCGGTGACGAGCGCTCGTGGATCAAGGAAAATAACCGCGGGCGGAATGCATTCGACTTCCAAGTCCCTCACAACTCCAGCCAGAGGGACTGCGAGATGGACTTCAAATGGTGCGTCGATACTTCTAGAGCCTCGGGTGCGCGGAATCTGCTCACGACAAAGATCTAGGAACGAGACTGTGCCCTTCACCTACACCGTCAACTTCAGCAACACGACGGCGACTGCTCTCTTCACCGTTGTGGCCTCGCTGGGTAACGTGACGCTCTCTTTTACCGGCAAGCGAGCCGATGGAGACGATGAAGAGCTGGCCCCGTCGAATCTCTACGGTCAGTATTCGGCCATTAGTCTCGCTGACCCGAGCGAGCATGACCTTCCCACGTTCACCTTTGCGAACGGCACAGAGTTTAAGTGGGTGGAGAACAAAGGGGAGAATGGGATGCACTCTCTGGGGCTGTGCATCAAGCAGCCCTCCAGAGATGGTTGTACGTGGCGACGGCTGGCGGGCTGACTTTGCTATGTCTTCTCGTTTGAGACACGCCGGGCTATATACTATCTATGAGATGTGGTTGATGTAGGGTTGCTAATACACTATGCCGAGATTCATTCCAACAAAGACATAAATCGGATGCTGCGCATTTTCAGTAATTAGCTATCGCGAAGGGTTTTGGACAGCGCCAACCAGAGAAGGACTGACGGAAGAAGTTACCTCCTTATATTTAGCACATCTAGTATTAATCCTGGGCATGCTATATCTATGTCTAAATCCAATAGCCTCCATCATGCTAACCTCAGCTCTTGGTATCAGTGCTATGCTCTCACCCGCCCGCGTAAAAAAAGGAAACATACAGGTTCTGGCATGGGGTCTCCAACAACATCCATCAGCATTATCAGCATAAGTATGAACTGTGAACCACTGGTGGTTATTATTTTCTACCTGACAATCTTCGGAAACTATCCTCCCCATACTCCTTTCCCGGGTCTACCTCATAATCGGACTACCTCCTGGCATTTGCATTAACCTACCAGCCCTGATGGGGATGCTCCAATGCGACTCGCAACACTAGGCACACAAACATGCTCGCTTAGGGAGTGGGAGAGTGGGGCACAGGCTTGCGCTCGACGTCGTGAAGGGGACTGGCAGGCTCCTTGTAGCCGTCCGAGTCCTGACCCGGGTTGCATTCATGGTAGCGCAGGCTCTTGAGCAAGAGGTAGAAGCCCGATGCGAGGAACGTGCCCATGATGGGGCCCAGCCAGTAGATCCAAAAGTAGCCGGGGAACGAGCGGTTGGCAACGGCAGGGCCGAGGGAGCGGGCAGGGTTCAGGGAGCCGCCGGTGAAGTAAACGCCTGGAGGTAGGGTCAGTATCGTTTGAACCAGATAGGAAGGATGATCTGGATGGAGGGACTTACCGATGAGCTCGCAGAGGAAGAAGGTCAGACCGATGCCAACGGGGGCCAGGAAGGTGGAGCGGTGTTTCTCGACGGCGAGCATGAGGATGACGAAGACGAGCTGGGCGGTCAGGAACATCTCGATGAAGAGACCCTGGGCTGTGTTGGCGCCGCCCCCGAGCAGCGTGTCGACGGGCATAGGGCCGGGGAATAGAGCTGACACAACTCCGGCAGCGGCCATGCCACCGAGGAGCTGAGCAGGGATGACGAAGGCGGCACGAATAACGGGTAGACCGCCGCAGAAGATGAGGGCAAGGGTGACCTGGAGTTGTGGCTGTCAGATTGATTGTTTTGCTGATGGGCAGCAGCGCGACTTACACATGGGTTGAAAAGACCACCCGTGACGCGGTAGAAGGCCCAGACATTGGCCGTCAGGGACACACCGAAGGCAAGCGAGATGAAGATGATGGCGATGGCGCTTGGGGGTGATCCAGCAGCAGGGGCCGGTGTATTCGCGATCTGGGTGCCCGCAAAAGCAAAGAATAGGAACAGGAATGTGCCGACAAACTCGCCTAGCATGGCGACGAGATTGTTCCTGGTGTTGTCAGGCTTGCGCAGCATCGGGAGGGCGCCGCCGGGCGAGCCTGGGGTGGTGGCCCCGGACTGCCTCGAGAGGACGCGGGTGAATCGGTGGCCTTGCTCAGACATCTTGAGGTGTGGTAATATCGATGCGCGGGATGTGACTCTGTAAGGTTGCTTTGCAGTGCGGGATGACGATGCTCTCAGGGGACAGGAAGAAGAGGGTGGGTGGCCACAGCCATCTTATACCCAGCCGAAGGGACAACGATGGCTTCAGTCGCCAAGCCTGACCCGAGAAAAGAGAGTTTCCTCCCATCGGCCCAACCCCCCATCTCGTAGCACGAGATCGTGGCAGAGACAAGATGTCGAGGGGTGGGACGATTACGACAAACTCCTGTACGAGCATGCCGGCGGCCCGTGGCGTGGTAGGGCACGATCTGGAGCAAGTCAGATCATGGAAGCGAGTAGTGTTCCCCTCCGTCCTCCTCCCTCTATCGAGCAAGCCTCAAGGGGCCAAGATGAATGCGTCACCGCGCTGGCCAGTGGCCATTCCTGCTTGGCGCCATCCGAAAGAGCCGCCAGGCTGTTGGTGACACTGACTGTGTGCGTCACGGCTGGGTCTCTAGGCGGCCTCAGAGCCGGCGTGGCCGCAAAGAGGAACGGCCGTTGCTGCAGCCCAGTGACCGCGGTGGAGGGGCTTGAGGGGCTTGAGAGGGGAGAACGAAAGAGGGTGTCGTGGTGTTTCCGGCGAGGAGGCTTTTTCGCTAGCTCCCGTCGCACAAGACCGTGTCTCGTCGCGCGGGGGGGGGGGGGGGGGGCTCTAGTCGACGTAGTCTCTCTGGCAAGCGGCCGTCCGAAGCGAGGCATGTGGCGAAGAGAACCTCAACGTCGAAGGGGGAGGTCAAAGTTTCGATGGAAACCTGCTACTGGCCAACGCTAGAGACTCGAGCCCAAACAACGTCATTCCGAGAGGCAGCCAGGCCAGGCCTCGAGGTTCCTGCAAGGTGCATGCCGTGGAACGGGATGATCGTGGGAGAAGCCAGGGGCAATGGGGGCCCAGATGCGATGAATCTTCTGACCGCTTCTCCTACCAATATCCAATCGCGACTGGAGACATCGATCGCGGGGCACTTGAGGTCGCTCAATGGAACGGATTTCGAGCTATCCTGCCCGACGTGCCTGCCGGCCGTCATTGTGTCACTCTAATCATCCGAGACCGACCCCGCAGTCTCACGCGGTGCGCCGTGACGGACGGCATGGATGCTTGGTCTCACTGTCAACCGCGGCGTGGAGACGGACCAGAAAGGTGACAGCACAGCTGAACGCAGCCACGCGCCGCTAAAAGTGGTGGTTGTTGGTTCAGACCCCCTTGGTCAATCAATCAATGCCAGCTGAAAAGCCACGCGCGCTCGGCGAAGGGCGTTCCTCGGGGGGCTCGGGGAAGCTGTCTGAATCAGATGGCGCTCTGGTGCGCGCAGACCACGTGAGACAATAGGGGTTCATCCGCCAAAGGGAAGCTCTGAGCTCTCGAAGCGTGCGCCACTTGCATTTGCGCCGATGGCCCCCTTGCCGGACGGCGCGAAGCCTCTTCCCGGCGCTTGGCGGTTGATAGGGAGAGACGTGTGCTAGATTGAGCTCCAACAGAGCTTCCCCGGCGCGAGCGTTGCTTCATCCGGGGATCATCGTCAGCCCGGATAGCTCGGGGTCTTCTCCGGAAACCGTTGCTGGCGCGGGCTTACTGCTGGCCGAATAGCTCGGGGACAGTTCAAGCTTTCACGAGAGACTCACAGATGGAATGTGGGAGCAATCTCCACGAACGTCGTGAGGGCTGCGCCGCGAGAATCTGGCTTGGAATTCAGACTGATGAATAGAACGGCCGAGCCAATTCTGACGACCACACTCGAAACGCGGCAAAATGACCATCATCGTGAAATGCAAGAGGCATCCTCCGCTAGTCCCCCCCCCCGCCAGGAACTGATCACTCATCAAAACAACTGAAACGTTTGCAGGAACGCGCCAACTGCCGGGCCGATACCCCCGGATATGGCAAAGATTCGGATCTGAGGAGCATCACTCTTCCCCTGCGCCATCACCAGATCGATTCAAGCCCATTCACCCCCTTCGGTTTGTCAGCCTGCGTCGTGATCCGGAAGCCATGGCGAAGGCCCTCCTGCGGGTTGTGCACGTTATAGTCCGAGATGGCCGTGTGCGCCGTCACCCTGTTGTCCCACAAGGCCACGGTGCCCTCCTCCCACGTCACGCGGACCTGGAGGTCTTGCCCAAAGGTGATGTGCTGCGTAAGGCGTCAGTCGCGAAGCACTGGCCGGGGATGCATGTGAACTCACCTTGAACAAGAGCTTCAAGAGCGCGTCTGACTCCTCGTCCTTGAGCCCTATGATGCGCTTCGTGAACCCCGGGTTGACGAAGAGAGCCTTCTGGCCCGTTGCCTGACG
This sequence comes from Plectosphaerella cucumerina, assembly GCA_020746995.1. Taxonomy (NCBI): domain Eukaryota; kingdom Fungi; phylum Ascomycota; class Sordariomycetes; order Glomerellales; family Plectosphaerellaceae; genus Plectosphaerella; species Plectosphaerella cucumerina. The sequence goes on along the minus strand of JAGPXD010000005.1, from coordinate 1,802,700 downwards.
CGGGAAACATTAGCATTACGCAGTTTGTGGCCGTCTCGTGGAACTCACCGGGTGCACCCGCACAATGGGATGCTCCGACTTTACGGGCTCGCGCCTGACAAACTTGCCGTCGCGTCGGGCATTGTCCGCTTGCGGGTGGCCGCTGTGCTCGGCTCGCAAACCCTCAAGGAAGGTCTTGAGAGGCTCAGACAGGCGATTGTACGCCTCGGTTTGAGATGCCCAAGCCGTGTCGCCGCCCGTCTCGGGAATGGAGAGCAGGGTCAGGATGGTGATTCCGGGAGGCTGGTGCTCATACGAGACGTCCGAGTGATACCCTGTGGTGGTGAGCTTGTTGCTCTTGTTGCGGTTGCGGTACTCGTTATCTGGGCCGAGGTAGATGTTGTGCAGCTCAAGGTGATCCTTGACATGGGCGCCAACGGGCTGCAAAGTAATCAGCATGGTGAAGTTTGCTATCCAGCCAGTCAACTCACATGAATGTGCAAGGGGCCAAAGTAGCGGCCGAATTCCTTCTGCTTCTCAATGCCAATGTCCTTGAAGTCTTGGCCTCGGAAAACGACGACACCACGCTCAGCAATGAGGAGGGCTAGCTCATCTTTCTGGGCATCGTTGAGCTGGGAGAGCTGCAGGCCACGGATCTCGGTGCCAATGACCGGCGTCAGCCTCTTGGCCTTGACGCTTGAGTCTCCCTGAGGCAGCAGGTTTTTCTTGTCCTTGTCGGCGGCGAGGCCCCTGTCAGTAAACTCAAAGGGCTGCAGTGGCTCAAACGACGTCTTCTCATCGTAGACAGGAAGGTAGCCGGTGTATTTGTACTAGGCATGTCAGACGTAGATTTTCAAAGTTGTGAACATGCATTACCTCCTCATGAGCCTGGTTGTCGTAAGCCAGTGTCAGATTCAGGGGAGCCTGGGACTCGGTGGTGAGTGTTTGGGTCGTAGACATGATTGAAAGCTTGCGACGACAAGAACAAAGTCGAGGCTTGTTGGCGAGCTGCTGAATCTGTTCATTTCAACCGCAACCAGCTGTCCAAGGCCATGTATTCATAATTGAGATATTCAGTCAACCTCAGACGTCACATATTTGTTGCTCCTGGAGCCATCCTACGCTGAAGAGATGGCGACAGATGCGGGGAATGTTGGGTGATGCCCTCACTTTCGACCATTTCCTACCTCTTTTCTTCGCCCAGAGGCTTCACCCCACGCTGCTGCGCGAGATCGACATTCGAACTAGCAGAAGCTCACCCTCTCCTCGGTGTTCTAGCGCGCGCCCAGAGAGCGGACTTAAACTTGCATTACTCCCGGACGCCTGTCGCCCAATGGCCGTGCGAACCAGTGACGAGATGCTCAAGGCGTCATCACACCACGGTATCACAGAACGCGGTCACGGAGGTTGCCTTTGTAATCCTCGAGTCGGTACTCGGTCGCGAACTCGTGCTGCCGATGCCGGAGCACACAGCCCGGATGGACGCCGACTGCCGATGGGTCCTTTGGCTGTCGCCATGTCATGTGCCGAAGATACCAGGATATGGGTAACAGAGGGATATGCTCAGTGAAGCCGCCATTCTAATTTCGTGACAGACGTCTACTTAATTCATAGCCGAATTTTCTCAGCTCTTGACGCCCTTATAAGTGGGTGCCATCACCTTTTCTGTTTCTCGGTCAGGAGACTCGTCTGAATCGACCTGTGGGCACAGCGACGATGTCGGAGATAATGCTGCAGTGAACAAAATAAAACATCATTAATTAAAGGCGGTATCTGCTCAAACTGTCGACTTTTCCTTCGCCAACACGGCCATCTCCATGTCGTCTCGACTACCCGCTTCCGAGACGGCGTCAAATGTGACGGTGGAGGTGGCCCCGCGCTTATGCTGGCGGTTGCGGGAGCTCTCCATCTCCCAGGGCGCGTCCGACAGCTTCCTGAAGGCGGTCGGAGCGATAACCTCGGAGTGAGCCCTACGGCTGCGTTCCTGCGTGGCCGAGGCAGCGCTGACGCCACCACCGAAGTACTCAGATGCCCTGGCGGATGAGATCAGGCCGGGCACCTTCTGCAGCAGCGGGCGCAAGGTGGGCAGGCTGCCGCAGATGATGGCGCAGGTGACCTCGATGATGGACCAGATGACGATATCGACGTTGTCCCCTGAATGTGTAAGTGAGTGTGTGGGATGAAGTAACTAGGTGTGACTTACAAGTCGAATCCATGCTGTTGGCAAACGTGACCATGTAGCGAAGACGGACCATGCTGGTGACACAAGCGCTGTGATGTGTTAGGAATGTTTCCCAACGATGAAGTAGGTAGATATGGGGATAAGAAAGCGACGGGAGAAAACAGCACTTACAAGGATCCAATGCCGAACATCAGGCACACAGCAACCTTCTTCCTGAAGGTTAACTGCAACTTCAGGACCTCGGGAATAGGCAAGGCCAGGATGACGAGGTCCTCAAGAATGCTGAAGATAGCGCCGGCCCAGCCGATGGCAGTGATATTGAGGCACTTTGCAGAGACGGCGCGATCCCAGATGGCATGGACGGGGATGCACTGGAAGGTAACGAGAAGAAGAAAAAGCAGGCCGTGGCTGACGAGAAAGGTGACGCAGCACCAGACGGAAATGCGGAACCAGCGGGCGGTGAAGATGCGCCAGAAGAGGGTCAGGATGGAGACCTTTGCGGTGACCTGGATGAGGATGTAGAGCATCTGGGCGGAGTAGAAGAGCTGGGCGTGTTAGCAAAGGGAAGGAGTAGGCAGGGACGGGGCGCACCTGGAAGATCTCCTGGGATTTTGTTGGATCGACGTTCCAATAGTGAAGTCCGAAACCAAGTTGAGAGCCTGGAGAGGTAAGTAATTGCAGAGGGGAGTGCTAGGCGGGAAACTCACCTGCTATCTTGACGCTGCATATGCCAATCAAGAACATCTAAAGTAGTTAGAGGTGAGGGTCAAGAGGGTCCAGTATTGAGACATACAGTGGCGAGAAGGGTGGTCCAGTCATCCCACCACAGACGGCTGGAGACGCTGAGCCTCGAGATACATCGGAGAAGGACAATGATAACGGTCAAAACAAGACAGGCGATGGCGGTGGCCTTGACTTCGGTCTGTCGGGATTCCTTGGGGAACTCGGCGCATATCTGCGATAGAATGATGCCGGAGGCTGAGGATGGGTTAGAAGACTAGAAGACAAGATTCCTTGGATGAAGATGGTCGAGACGCACTGGCCTGGTCCTCAAAGGTGCATGACTTCTGCACGCAGGACGAAAGAGAGGACAAGAGGGGGATGCTCGTGCAGACGCATCGCGGGAGAGTCGAGGTGTCGGCAAGGCTACAGTTACCAACCTCCAGCGAACCTAGTAGGCAGGGCAGCTGGGAAGTCGTCGCGTCAGTATTGAAAATGGCGGCCGGACATGGAGTAGGGATTGCTCACAGCACACTCAGGGGCTGCTGCGAGGATCTGGGTGAGGTCAAGGTCCTGAGCGGCGCCAAGGCAGGCAGCCCAGGACAGAAGGGCCAGCAGGGTGAGAGGGCCCTTCATCTCTGGTGAAGGCGTGGAAGCAGGAAGCACAGTCTGCCACGGAGACTTCCGTTCGTCAGTGCTCTCTCGAGGCAGGGTAAGGCAGGCCGGAGATCAAAGGGCCATGCGTCGACGATGCAATAATACGATGCGATGCGATGCGAAACAAAAACACATGCGTCGATGGACGTCTCCCCGTCCAGGATGGAAACGATGCAGGGGGACGGAAAGTTCTTTAATTCCCGGGACCCTGGGGCGAGAGAGGGCCGGTGCTGTGCTGGCTACCACGTGGGAAAAGGGGTCAGGACGGGGGTCGGGGGTCGGGCGAGGCCGGCGAGCGGGCGACGTCGCACTCGCCGTCAGCTCTAGGCCAAAGTCAGGCATGGGACCCGCGACGGCGGCGTCGGCGGCGAGCAGGAGAAAATGGGATTTGTGCGTGTGAGTGTGTGTGGTCTAGTGGCGAAGGTGGCATTGAGAGAGGGGGGGAATGTGGCAGAGGTGCATGCATGGTGCGGCTGCATGGCGAAGTGGATGCTGTGAAGGGGAACTGGGAGGCAAGGGGCAACATGCGCAGAGAGGGCCAAGACTGTCGCGGGACCGCGGTGATGGATGGTATCATTGTGGCTCTGCGGTTCCTGAGTGGGTAGTGGTGGTGTTTGAGAGGGACGTGAGCAAGGTCAAGCGAGGTGGTTACAGTCTAGGGCGTATGGAAACTGGACCAAGAAAGCACGGTTGGCCCACTGCGAGGATCCTCCTGATGATCCGAAGGCTTAGCAGTCAGCAGTGAGCAAAAAATCCTAGTTTCTACGTCCGCACTACTGTATCTCAGACGGGCCCGGCTCGAGGCGGAAGACGGGTAGGTGCCTGTCAGGTGTCAGCGCTGACAGATGTCGGGGGTTCGTCCGATAGGCAAAGCGGCCGACGGTCACCCGGCCGAGACGGCTGAACGGACGACAAGCGAGGGTAACGCTGTCCGGGGTGAAGCAGAGTCCTCCTGCCTCAAGAAGCAGTGTCCCGAGGCACGCAAGCAGGGAGAAAAAGATAGGGAGAGAAGAGAGGCAGGCAGACAGAGAGAGACTTGATGCAGACGGAGAGCAGGAGGAGGCCGAGGGGTATATCACGCGCATGATATCCACCGGAAGGCCAGCCGTACCTGCGTCCCCGCCGCTCATCGCGTGCCGCGGCGAGGGGTGCCCGTTCGGGAGGGGCGGCGTCGGGGGGAGAGCCGGAAGCGGCAGTCGTGGGCCGGGCTGTGGCTTCAATACGGTCCACTTCCGCTGACTGGAGTCGTACGGGTACGGTGGAAGGACAAGAGGCGAGATGACCGAGGCTGTTCATGTTGACTCGGGGTTCCTGACTCGTGGTGAGGTGGATGGTGGATGTGGTGGTTGAGATTCTCCGATGAAGGAGAAGAGGAGCGAGCGTGCCTAACGCCGATCATCGATCGTGACTGTAAATATTGCCTGCCAAGCTTGCTAGTCCAAAAGGTCGCAGTGGCATTCTACGGCTCTTCGTCCGAACGGGCATGGACAGGTTGACCCCTTGTTCCGTGTAGAAGAGCATTGCAACCCTCTATTCTTTCTCGTCCATCCCGATCATCGTCGGCGTAGCTGGACAGGCGGTGCAAGTGAAAATAAGAATCTTCACGAGGGGCGAGCTAGAGACGGGCTCAACGTTTCCCGTCCGTCCCTCTCTCTCTCATTTGGCATGACTCGCACGGGGTCCCGGACGGGTGATGGTCCTGGTTCAACGGCGGCCCCGTCCCCCGCCGCTACCCAGAACCATTATTTCAGGGGTCAGAGAGCCACTGCTAGGGCTAGTCCTCAGACCTTCTGGGTGGGCTCGTATTGGGCGCAAGAGGAGACGCAGAGCCTGAGGTGGCTGGCAGGCCTGAGCCACGGCAGATGAAGAGGTGCCGGTGGGTCGGCTTCTGCAAGGAGTCCATTCTGCAAGGAGAAAGACAGATGCAAGGAAGTGCTGAAGACACCAACCACACCCAACCGTGACCAACTTCTTCTCCCTGTGGGCTGTGGCCTTCCCCTCTTGGCCACCATCGTCATGTCCCCAAGGCTAGACCCTCAGACCGTCCCCCTAAGCCCTCCCTCCCGCCTGGGGAAACCGCCGGGCCCCCTCCCCGATGGACACACGGACGGAGATGGCGCCTCGATTCGACCCCCGCCCGCTCCATCACGAGCCACCGACTTGAATCACGGACATGGCTCGTATGCATGCATCCAATACCTGTAATCTGCGAATGCAGCTTCACGTCGTGTCATGCGCCGAGTCGTCTGCGGGCCAAGGCCGTGCCGTTGGCGCATGCATACCAGCCATGGTGATATAACATATGAGCGCGAGCTCGTGGCCCTTTGCAGCTTCACCTGCCTTCCTCAGCCGTCCTCTGTCTGCTCTTTACCGCCGCAGCCGACCAGCAGAAGCAGCAGCAGTCCCGATCGACAATGAAGGCGTCTCTCTACTCGGCGTGGTCCCTCCTGGCCACCGTCGTCCTGGCAGTGTGAGTCCTCTTCCCCTCCCTCCCCCTCATATTCCCTCGATCTAACATCCACCTCCCCAGTCCTAGCCAGATCGACCACCTCACCCCTCGCCAGGCCATCCTCCCCTCCTACGACTATGTCATCGTCGGCTCCGGCCCCGGCGGCGGTCCCCTCGCCGCCCGCCTTGCCATCGCCGGAAAGAAGGTCCTCCTGATCGAGGCCGGCGACGACCAGGGCGCCTCCATCCCCTACCAGGTCCCCGCCCTGAACCTCCAGTCGACCGAGTACGAGCCCATGCGCTGGGACTATTTCGTCAACCACCACGCCGACGCCGACGTCCAGCGCCGCGACTCAAAGATGACCTACCGCACCTCCTCCGGCGGTCTCTACGTCGGCCTCGAGCCCCCCTCAGGAGCCACCCCTCTCGGCGTCCTTTACCCCCGCTCCGGCACTCTGGGAGGATGCGCTGCGCACAACGCCCTCATCACCGTCTACCCCCACGCCAGGGACTGGAACAACATCGCCACCCTGACCGGCGACTCGTCCTGGTCCGCCGCCAACATGCGCACCTACTTCAAGCGCCTCGAGAGCGCCCGCTACCTGCCCAGCGGCATCGTCGGCCACGGCTTCTCCGGCTGGTTGACCACCTCGGTCACCGACCTGGGTCTCGTCATCAAGGATCTCAAGCTCCTGACCGTCATCGTCTCCGCCGCCTCGGCCATGGGAAACAGCTTCCTCGGCCTCGTCCTGTCCACCGTCGCCGGTCTTGGCCAGGTCCTCCTCCGCGACATCAATGCCGATGTTCCCTCCCGCGATGCCGCCGAGGGTCTCTACCAGGTCCCCATCTCCGTCAAGGATGGCGTCCGCGTCGGTCCCCGCGAGTTCGTACTTGACACCGCCAACGCCAAGAACGCAGATGGTTCCCGCAAGTACCACCTCGACATCAAACTTGAGACGCTTGTCACCAAGATCCGCTTCGACCGCACTGGCTCTCGTCCCCGCGCCGTCGGCGTCGACTTCATCACCGGCAAGAGCCTCTACAAGGCCGATCCCCGCGCCTCGTCGTCCTCCGGCACCGCCGGTTCTGTGGCAGCTTCGGCAGAGGTCATCATCTCCGCCGGCGCCTTCAACACCCCCCAGCTCCTTAAGCTCAGCGGCGTCGGCCCGGCCGCCGAGCTCCGCTCCTTCGGCATCGATGTCGTCGCCGACCTCCCCGGCGTCGGCACAAACCTACAGGACCGCTACGAGACCACCGTCATTGGCGAGACCCAGTCCGACTTCCAGATCATTGAGGGGTGCACATTTGGCCGCTCAGGTGACCCCTGCCTCAAGAAGTGGCAGGCCGCTGGCACCTCGGGCGACCGCGGCATCTACGCCTCCAACGGCGTCTCCCTCGGCGTCGTCAAGAAGTCCGAAACCGCCCGCACCGCCGACCCGGACCTGTTCATCGCCGGCGCACCCGTCTCTTTCCCGGGCTACTACCCCGGCTACTCGGCCGATGGCACCGCCGACCGCAGGCACTGGTCCTGGATCACACTCAAGGCGCACACGGCTAACCGCGCCGGTACCGTTCGCCTTCGCTCCTCTGACCCCCGCGATATGCCTCTCATCAACTTCAATTACTTCACCCAGGGCGGTGACGCCGACCGCAAGGCTGTTGCCGAGGGTATGCGCCTCTCCCGCCGCATGCTTCGCGATGTCATTCCCCTTGCCGGCGGTTTCACCGAAGTCTGGCCTGGTCCCAACGTCACCGACGCCGGTCTCGAGGAATGGGTCACCAACGAGGCCTGGGGCCACCATGCCAGCTGCACCGTGCCCATCGGCAAGGACTCGGATCCGAACGCCGTTCTTGACTCCAAGTTCAGGGTCCGTGGTATTGACGGCCTGAGGGTAGTTGATGCCTCGGTTTTCCCCGAGATTCCAGGGTTTTATATTGCCGTGCCGGTCTACATGATCAGCGAGAAGGCAGCGGATGTGATTTTGGGCAAATAAGCGAGGCCAGGGGGCGTTTGATATCTCATTACTACTTAATACCATCACGATTATGACCAAAGCTACTCCCTATCCCTCACATTTGTGCCGCTCCAATTGCTTCACACAAGCCTCATGCTCGCACACATTGATACAGCATCGTCGACACCACTCGACTCCGCGACCCGATGCTCTGTTCCCACAGCAGAAACACCAATGCGGTCTGGCGTCCTGTCCCTCTAACAACACCGACAAAGCCTCCCTCGATGCGCTGCTCCCCGCTCCCACCACGGCATCCAACACCTCAGCGGAAGCCATATCCATCTCCAACCTCGGAAACCACCGCACCCACGGCATCCACTGCGCTGCCGTCCCGGCTCCCATGATACGCAGCCCAGCAGCAACGTCTTTTCGAACAAACACAAAGCTCTCCAGTCCCCCAAGTACATCCACGGCCCTCACGGGGCCCTCCCCCTGCGCATCTCTCAACCCCATAGCCCTCACATGCTTCATCACAAACTCTCTGACCGCCCTTCCCACCAACCTACTCACCATCGGCAACTCCCTCTCCGCCGCCAGATCCGCCGCGGCAACAGCCTGCACCAACACCGCCGACGCCAGTGGCCTTGCCGGCCCCGGCCCCCGACGTCTCTGCCACCCCTTCACCGCATCTGCTCTTCCCTTCGCATCCCCCACAAGTCCCAGCGGCCGAAGCAGCGGTGCGCCAAAATGCACCGCAGCGCCCTGAGCCGCCAGCGCGCGGCCGAAGAAGACCACGTCAGGCGGCTCCACGTCACCGTACTCACCCCGCTGGAAGCTAAAGGGGCTTCCACACCGGACGGCCGTCAGCGTCTCGTCAACGGCGAAGACAAGACCCTTCTCTGCGCATGCTTTTCGCGCACGCGCGTAGTGCGAGGGGTCTAGTACCCGCCCGTTATACTGAGTCTCGACTGTTTCGACGACGATGCCGATGCAGCCTTGCTCTTTGGCTACTTCGAGGTTGGTCCGGAGCTCGCTTTGAGAGATGGCTTGGGAGACGTTGACGACGAAGGACTCGGAGCTGTGGGGAGGTCGGCGGTCGGGGTTTGAGCTGGGTGTGCTCTGGTAGGGGTCAGTATGCTTGAAGGGAGGAGGTGAGGGGGGAGACAAACAGCAGGGCTTGGGGTTGGTGATGATACGCCTGTGGTGGTTGCAGCGTAGGAATCGGACAGGACTGCCCAGCGTGGTGTTTCCATCTGCGCCTCGTTCCAGTCGAGCATCTTGAGCACCATGTCGCGGTCGACTTTGTCGGGTGTCGTTTTGTGTGCTCCGGCGAGGGAGAAGCTGGCAAGCCAGAACATGAGCTTAGCCACGGCGGTGGGTTTCATGGCTTGGACTGTCGTAGAGTGGAAGTCGATGGGATGGTAGCCGCCGAAGAAGCTCCTAGAAGATGTCAGGGAATGGGTGGCCAAGAGAAGAGGAGGCATCTGCGGCTCACACAAACCGCTCCGTGTACATGGCCAGCAACCGCTCGTAGTTGTTCTCGAAACCCAGGCGGTTGTTCACGAGCTCCCTCCATAGCGGGTTCATCGTCGTGATGGCCGAGAGCTGGTCGAAGCAGAGGATGCTGCCCCAGGCGCTGTTGAAGTCATGGTCAAGTCGCTGCTTGGGCATGCCGGCCGGCAGAGCCGGGGCAGGGGGTGTAGAGGGCTCTGAAGACATTGGCGGTGATGGGCTCGGCGCATGTAGCATGATGATCTTCTATCCCTTCTTCCTCCAAGGTAGGACAGTGATACTTATCATGGCTATCTCATGCCTACATCCACGGCAATACTCGTATCAAATGACCCGTAGGATCTGGGCCCCAGGCACAAGACGGGAGGATGGGCAGCCGCGGTGCCGCTGTGGATCGGCTGGGGGCGGCGCCAGAGGGAAAGGGACGTCCTCGACTCCAGTCGTGATTGCAGGATTCGGGCCAGATGGAGGAGGCAACGGCTCCTCCCGACGAGGTGGCAAGGGGGCATGAGGTGAAGGATTCGTGGACGAGGGTCAGGCGGTAGCAAAGGCGCCTGTATAGAACACTTGGAGTTCCAGAAGAGGGCATATCTAGGTACTCGTAGAGAGAGAGATTACACTTCAGGGACGATCTCGCCCGGTCTGTCCCCCGTCTCGATCAGGGCTTAGGCCCATTGGTCCATGTACGCCCGTCACACTCTTTCCGGAAAGTCGTAGGGCAGGCCGTAGGGCTTGGTGGCCTTGGAAGAACAAGTGGGAGGCCCAAAACGGGGGGCTCGAGGCAGCCAGCTGCATCGAACGAGGCAGGGAAGCCGTCACGCTGACAGCAACGCCGGGCCGTTGGTGCCATGCGGTTGGTTCGAGGCGGGAGGGCTGGGCTGGACGGGAGACCAGGGGTCACGTTCTTTGTTGGCGCCAACGGCGAGCGGCGGTCCTGGTCTTGGCCCTCCCCGGTGCTGTGGCGGTGGGCCGAGCGATCACCACCGATCCCTGCAGTTGGCTAGATCTTGTGATGGAGGGGGAGGCAGTGGTACCAAGTGTTCTCTCGTCTGAGGCAGGTGACTTCGTGATTTTCACCTGTTCAGTGTTGTGTCTAATAGCTTCTGAATATTGATAGTCAGTGGCTACCTTATGAGACCCTCGAGACCTGCGGTCCTCGTGAACTACCTCTAGCATCAGGGCCAGCGCAGACGAGCTCTCGGGCTTTGGCCGTCGTCCCGCACTCTTCATGCACATCGCCTTCTAGCGCCAACTGCCATGCAGAAGCAGAGCCCGGGTGTGGCACAAGCCAAGGGTCCCGGGGGGCAGCTCAGTGGGCTGCAGGTCACCATCAACCCCCCTCTGCGGTGCTGCGTTGCCCCTCGGTCCAGCCCCCGCGCAGTAGCCCCCAAGGCACGCCGCCCTGGAAACAGCGGCCGGCGCAGGTCCGGAAGAGGCAACAGGATCCTATCCCCTGGGTGCGGGCGCCATTCCTGCCCGTTTGAGGCAAAAGACGGCAGCCCAGACAGCGGGTCGGGCGGTGCTGCTGCAGGAGTGGCCTAGAGGACGGTGTGCATCCCTCGGCACTTCGTATGCGGATGTGGATGCGGATGCGGATGCGCGTACAGATGTGCGGGGTGCTCAGTGCTGTAGTTGGCTGTCGATAATGGTGGTGGTCAGGCTGCGATGAGGGATGGTATCCAATCCCCTGTTGTCGAAGCAGACGACCACCAACCACTGTCATGGCTCTGCTGGTCCAGACATTCTCACTGGCAAGCGTGAAGAGTGTTGAGGTATGCCAAGTCGTCGTTGGCGGTTGGTCGCAGAACTTCATCGGCTTGTAATCTCCGTCCCCCGGGCCACCGCGCGGGCCGCCATTCCAGCTCCCTGGACTCGGGGCCGGGGTCTCCAAGACATCACCACGTTCTTTAGCAGGTATCGGTACGCTAGAGGTGACCAACTTGCACTTGGTTGAGGCATTGGGTCAAGACAAAGCCAGAATCCAGTCTTCTGCCCAAGGCTTCAGCCCAGCCCTTGTCCGGAAAGAAGTCCGTTCATCCATCTGCCCCCGCGAACGCTGGCCTGGCCCCCACAGACCACTGGCACCCCTCGATCGGTTGGCCGCCCCGGCGAGGCCCAGGGGGCTTGCTCTTGGGGGCGCCGCCGACACGGACCCGGGCCATTGCATCCGAGCAATACAACAGCGCAAATCCTTCGATATCTCGTAGAGTGCTCGAATCTGCCTTGAGGCTGATTCTGCTGCCGGAATGGGTCCAACAGCATCGGCAGATTGCGCGCATTCTGCCCTCTGCATCTCGGCCTCGCCATGCCCCTCAGCGCTGGTCCCGGACTTTGCGCCCTGAAAGGACTAGATGACAGCGATCGGCACAGAGCCTCCACCTGCGCCGGTGCTGCTATTTCAGGCAGTTACAGTGCAGGAGGTCCAGGGCGTTAAGCATCATTGGGGGCAATCTGCACAGCCGACACGGCACTGAGTGCCCGTTGTGGCCACCGTCTCAATGTCCTGAGCGAAGTCTATTTCCATGCTGAGCATTCAGGCACTCGATTCTTACCTTGTAAAAGCCAATAGCGCTGCCTGTTTACTGTGCGTCTCATTGCAACAGCCCGCAACCAACATGACATCTGGTTGTGGAGCTTGAAACATCAACTGGCGAGGTGGCCGAGTGGTTAAGGCGACAGACTAGAATCATCTGTCCCCAGATCTTTCAGCCATCTGTTGGGTTCGCCCGCGTAGGTTCAAATCCTGCCCTCGTCGCGGATTAATCAACACGCGCCCAGCTCAGCTGGGTACCTTTTTGCCATTTCTTGCCCTCGATCGAGTCAATCACAGGCGGCGTCAGGGCGGAAACTGCTGTGCTTTTTGACCTACAGTAACAGCGGCCGACTTGTCGTGGTCTCGCTCATGGAGGTTGATGGAGTTTGTTTCCAAAGATGAACGACTGACAAAAGTCCCCTCTAGAGTTGTCATCCGGCTGATGCTGGATGGCCCATAAAGCGTCCGGTTGCATAAGAGACTCAAGGTCAAACGACAGCCGAAATCACAAGCTCTGTCAATCTTTTCACTTCATGGTCATTAATGTCATATTCCAAGTCTATACGCAGTCTACCGCTTCCAAAACACCCTTTTACAGCTTCTGGATGACCTTGTGCTTGGCACCCTGCTCAACCTTCTCGTCCCAAATGTTGATGTCCCACTTGAGACCGTCTACACAATGTCAGTTTCCCAAGTATCACAATCGACCAACAGACGTGTTACTCACAGTCGGCAGCGACGTTGAAGCGCTTCGGCGTCTCACCCAGCTTGGTGATGGCCGCAACATCCTCTCCAGACAGCTTAATCTCCTCAAAGTTGGAGCGGATGCGCGAGGGCGTGACGCTCTTGGGGATGACCGAGTGGCCGCCGACCTGGGACCAGGCGAGGATGACCTGGGCGGGGGTGGCGCCGAGGCGCTCGGCGATGGCCTTGATCTCGGGGTGCTCGATGAGCAGGGGCAGGCCGTAGCTGTTGTTGCCAAAGGCCGAGTAGGCGGTGATGTGGATGCCCTTCTCGCGGGCGTACTTGATGAGGGTGTCGTTCTGCTGGAGGAGGGGGTGGCGCTCGACCTGGTTGGCGGCGGGGACGACGCCGGTGGCGTCGATGATGGTCTGGAGGTGCTCGGGGGTGAAGTTGGAGACGCCGATGGCGCGGGCCTTGGTCTTGGGGAGCTTGATCATGGCTGGGGGGGTGTTAGTGAAGGTCGCGGGGGAGAGGGGGAGAGGAGGAACGTACCCTCCCAGGTCTGGACGAGGGAGACGCTGTCGTCGATGGCGACCTCGCTGACGCCCTCGGCGATCTTGGGGAACAGCTCGGTGTCGCTGACCTTCTTGAAGGTGACGGGCCAGTGGATGAGGTAGAGGTCGAGGTAGTCGAGCTGGAGCTCCTTGAGGGTGTCATCGAGGGCGCCGGCTACGAGATCGGGGTGGTGGTGGCTGTAAGGGTCAGTTTCTTGCTGTAGACGCTGTGTCGGCTAACATACGTGTTCCACAGCTTGGAGGTCTGCGACAAGTTAGTCATCATCTTCTTCTTCTGCCAGGGGCTGGGGGTTCCACGCACGATGAAGATGTCCTCGCGCTTCAGGCCGGGAATCTCCTTGAGGGCCTTGGCCAGACCGACACCAATCTCAACCTGGTTGCCGTAACTATTCGCCGCCAGTCAGTTTATCGTCCATCGTGTCCCGATCGTCGAAGGGTGGTACTGACACCTTGGCGAGGTCCTGTGGTGGCACGAGTCAGCGAGGTGTCACACGGCTTCCCGAGGGCAGTGGAACTCACGAGGTGGCGGTAGCCGGCCTTGAGGGCCTCGTAGACGCCCTGGCCGACGACGCCGGGGTCGGACTGCCAGGTGCCGTATCCCAGCGTGCTGCAATCGTCAGTCGGCTTGCCAATGGAAGCAGCGCGGGCCGGAGGACTTACGGGATCTGAGCACCAGTGTTAAGGGTAGCCTTGGTTCCGAAAGACATGATGGGCAATGAGTCTAAGAATATGGGAAAGGAGAAAAGGTCTGGGTATCTTGAGGGGAAAAGAAGAGGGAGGTTCGACAGGAGGTCGAGCGACGGGAGGGGGCAGCTCGACATTTATTCTCCCCCTCCACGCGCAGCTCCTCTTCCACTCGATTCCGTCTACCGGTGCCTCGAGTTACTAAGAGCGACCAAGTCCACATCGTCCCGTGGCGTGCCTGGACCCATTGTGATGCTCATCGAGTGGAGGGGCAGGGCGGGCGGGAACACGACACTACCATGGATTTTTCTCGGGGCTTGCGAAGTTACACGGTCAGGGGTTTGACACTATCGCGGACATGGGAGAGAGAGGAGGCAGACTGTTATGCCGCGTCCCGCGCCAGGTACCCCGCTAATGGAGGGGTCGAAAAGGGGGCCTCGCCTTGATGGTTCAATGATCTCATTCTCCCACCTTTCTTCGCGATGCGAGGCGCCGACGCCCACCCGGGGGCCCGTAGCAACCGTGGTGCCCCGCGCGAGTCAACAGCCATCCACACCGCAAAGCGTCGCAAACCGTGCCGTGAAGGTCCCGCGAAGCGCCTCGGCAATGCCTCGGAGCGCATAGGATTGCCAGACCGAGCTAGAGCCCCTGTGTGTCCCGCGGGGCACCGCACCGCGACTCGGTGACGGCGACATCCACCGCCCCGCCGTTTTACCCCTCGGTCCCTTGATGGCTGCCCGCTGGCGTGGATGGCAGATGGGCAAGGGCAAGACGGGGATGGTGTCTGGCTGTGCGTCACCGGCGGTCTGGGGCGGCATACTGTTCGCGCGCTTATCACGAGCCCCACGGGCACGGGCAGAGAGTGGGGGGAGGAGCAAGAAATCTTGGGGTTCAATTCTTGATGGGTATCGTGTAGGCTAGGTAGGAGCAAACAATGTACAACGCGCCAAAGGAGAGAGAGAGATAAGCCGAGGTCGCTGAGATGGGTGAAGCAGCACCCGGGTGGTCGGCATCGGTCGGATGCGAGCTAACAAGACGCATGCGACACTACTTGTCGTTGTTCTTCTCGTCCATGCAGATGCACAGCGCGGCCATCAAGGCCATGTCGACGCCGGGCGCGACGACGAGCGCATACGTCTGTTGGCCACCGAACATCTCGCGCGCGTTGAAGAGCTTCCGATCGATGCGGCCAACGAGCGCGCCAGTCGACTCGTCCACAATGTCGGCCGTCGTCGAAAGCCAGTTGCCTGACATGGTCAGGCTGTGCGACCTGCCGTCACCGGACTTGAAGGTAGCCGTCATCTTGGAGCCAATGACTGAAGGAACGTTAGCAGAGGGACACTAGCTAACCTAGGGGAGAATTGGGGGCACCCACGCTTGAAGGACGACTTGACCTCCATAATCTTGCCCTGGCCCTCAATGTCGGCGACGTAGGTGCTGTGGATGTGCATGTGCTCCTTGTAGAGGTCGAAGAGGTACTTCCCGCCGACGTCGTATACCTTCTTGCGACCCGAGATGGAGGCTGTCTTGCCCTGGACGCGGATCAGGGGCTGGCCGTTGGCGAGGCAGACGTCGAAGCTGTCGCCCGAGAGCGACATGACCTTCTCCTTGAGGATGAGGGTCTCGGTCTGGCGCGCGACGAAGGGGGGGAAGATGCTGATCTCCTTGGCGACGGGAGGCAGCTGGACGTTGGCGATTTGGCTGGACATGTTGTACTTGAAGTTGCCGCTTTGCGACTGTGCGTGGGGAACTGCCATTGTGGTGGGTTAGGTGGTTGTTTCGTGGATTGTGTCGGATGTCTAGTGTGTCGGAAGACGGGGAGATGACGATGACGATGATGGATTGTCCAGCAGAAAGGTTGTCGGCGCGGGGCCTTGGCTGCCTTTATTGATCGATCGCATCCTTCGAGACCAGAGCAGAGCAACTGCGACCGCAGCCGAAGCTGACCTCCTAGCACTCGCTCCTCCGTGGCTGTGCGCCCGAGCCCATCACCAACTGGCCTATGACGGCAGCGCTCGACGATCAACGGTCGCCTGTTGGACCAGTCGGGTTCGTTCAGGCCCTGCGCCACGGATCAGCCCCGGGGACCGTTACAGCTGGCTGCCTCAGGGCTGAGGTCATCCGTCAGCCCGCAGGAGGACCTTGTCGAATGAGGAAGAGGCAGTGCGATGCATCGGATCCTTTCGAGGTTTGACAGGCAGGCAGCTGTCGTTGTTCATGGGGTGAGGGAGCTCGGTCTCGGAGATGGTTCAATTGATCGGCCTGTCGAGCTCCACGAGCGGCTGGGTTCGACATGGCGAGTCTGGGTGGTGGTGGCTTAGCGACATCACACGGCGCAACGCCAGAAGCTTTGACTGACCTTCCATTTTCAGGTTTCTGGGTCCCGTCTCCTGGGGAAAAAAATGGGAGAGATGCAGTCGGATGCAGCTGAGCACAAATTGTTCAGACGACTCCAATGCCAGGGAAAATCGAGGGAAGGAACGATGGGAATAGGAGCGGGTAGGGGCGCTTCCGCTTCTGGTCATGGCAAGCACTTTGCCCCCCACATCCAGGTGCTTCCCCTTTTGGCAGCTTTAAGCACCACGGTCGCAACATTCTCTCTCCTCCATCTCTTCGCAAACATTGTTCTCGTCAATTGGCGCTCTCTATCATGCAATGCAAAGTCCATCATGCGCCGACCGGCCGGCACTTCCATCATCAGTCGTGAATTGTCGTTCCTCATCTTCTTCCGTCTCCCATCGTCCACCTCCTAGTGCGAGAACCGAAAGTCGAGCCTCTTGTTGCCCTCGTCCGTCGTCGTCGCCAGGTAGTTCAGCCGCTCGTCCTCCGACATGGCGCCCCAGATTCGATCGCGCTGCTTGTTGCGCCGCACATAGTACATCTTGACGAGCAGGTACAGCACGATGTTCCCGCACGCGACGATCAGCAGCCACCGGTTCCCGCGCTCGTACCGTGGCGCGTCGTCTATCGAGTGTCAGCCGACCGAACCTCCGACCGAGAATGACTCCACGTACCTTCACGATACACGTTCGAGGCAATGATGCCGCTCGCCTGGACGAACATATTGTAGCAGGCCGCCGATACGGTCCGCGATCGCACGGCGTTGGAGTTGCGCGAGTTCCAGCCCACCTGGATGGGATGTGCTTGGGAGCTACGTCAGTCTCGGTTTCGACGGCGAGGTTGTGAGGGAACATACGGTTGGGATATATCAAGAGCAGGGTCACTACTGCGTACAGAACCCAGCGGTTCAGTCCCTGGACATCGACGACGTTGAGGAAGATGAGGAACGGCAGCGCCCAGATCTGGCTGATCATGGATACCAGGCTGAGTTCCTTGAGGGCCTCGCCGAGGTACGTGATGCCCAGCATCATGATGACTGGTGGTGTCAGGCTTTCACACGCATGCGTCGCATCAGGGGGAGCGCTTACTGTGTCCGACCTTCTCCGGGATACTCAGCAGGTTGGCCTGGAACGTCGTGAAGCCCAACCCCCGCAGGGTCAGCGTCATGTACAGGCTCGCCGGTCGCATAGGCACCTCGAAGGTCAGCCCAATGAGGTAAATGGGCCTATTCTTGGTCAGTTTCCTCTTGGACGCTACTCTGAACACCAACCTACCAAAGATCGAAGTCCTTCAGACTCTCCCAGAGATGCCGCGGCGTCAGTGCCTCTCGATTGTGCATGTCGCTCTTGCTGGGGTCGTCTCTGATTACGCGGTTGACCATGATAATCTCCTCTCTAGGATTCCGATGTCAGGGACCGTCTTGGAGGAATATTCGCGGAGCAACATACCTCTTTGTGAACCATCCCTTCGGTCCTCGGAACCAGCTCGCCGTCTGGCATGGCCCAGCCGGCATGAGCACGAAGCCCAGCGATCCGACCATAAGCGTGATGAGGCCCTGTCATCGTCAGCGTCAACAACTTCCCCAGGTCACGCGGCACATACCTCCACAAGGAACAGCCACCGCCAGCCCGCCTGCCCTCCAACACCCCTCATGTGCAGCAGTCCGTACGCGAACAGCGCCGACAAGATATCGGCGAAGCTCATAGCCGTCCAGAAGAACCCCAAGCGGAGCGTCAGCTCGTGGTGCTTGTAGAAGTACGACAAGTACAGGATCACCTGCGCGGAGAAGTCAGTCTACAATGCCATCATCGAATATTGCCGGATAGGCATACATCAGGGATGAACCCGCCCTGCAGCAGGCCCAGCAACGCTCGGAACACCAGGAAAGAGTCCCGCGACTGGATCCAGAACTGCAGGCTCGCACAGCAAGCCCACAGCACCATTTGTGCCGGCACCCAGCGATCAGGCCCGACCCATTTCGAGACGAGCTGGGATGGTAGCTCTGCGCAAAGGAAGCCGAGCTTGAAGAGCGTGTTTCCGAGGTTGTAGTCTGCGGTCGAAGGTTAGCTCTGACCTCTTGTGTCTCCACGCCTGCGGACACCAACCGTTGGTCGTCATGTCAAGGTCATCGAGGAAGTTGTCCGTCAGCGCCTGCTGGATATTCGCCCTGTCGAGCTCCAGGGCCATGAACATGATGCACGCCCACACCATGATGCGTCGGTCGATTTTGCGAACGAGGCTGCCCTCCTCGCCCCAGGTCCATCGTGCCGAGGGGTCGAAGCGGTGGTAGTTTTCCCTGAGAGGGTCAGCATCCTCCTATCACACGTTCTGGTGGAAGACCTACCATTCTGGACCCGGCTCATATCTATCCGCCGTGTCGGGGTCGTCAAAGACGCTGGGCTTAAGGAAGTCAGCTCCTCTCCTACTCGACTGCGGTGCGAACGACCGACCTGCGTCGCGATGGCGTCCGGATCGGGTCCGCGCCGTCGCTGCCAGAAGAACTTCTTCTCGTTGAGCGGCACGCCGAGAGGCGCCACGTCGGCGCTCAGGAGCGCCGTGGTTTCCTCGGTCGAGCCGTATTTGCTGACCTTGATCCGGCCCTTTGTCAATACTGTCGCCATGGTCGCGGTCGATGTTAAGATGCCCAACTCGGTCTAACCGTTGAGAATGAACGAAAATTGTCGAAACCGGGCCTCGAAATCATTATTCCTCCCTTTCTCCGCGGTCCCGTGAGGTGGTGATCCCTCGCGGTGGATTGCGTGATAGTAGCCCAGCTTGCACCATCTACATGCGTGGCGGGTGAAACCCCGTCACCAGACCCCGCGTCTCGCGTCATGCGCGGGCAGAGTTGATCAGCGATGCCATTTGCGAGAGAGCGCGATTTGAATTCGCATCCTAGGAAGGGAGACGGGTGGTAAATGCGCCAAGGTAGCGATGCTCTAGCGATGTCTCGCGCTCTCGAAGGAGCAATGATTTAACACCAGTGAGCGCCCTTCATCTGCCGTGTTACTCCAGCGACCCGAAGCCTCACTCCTCCGACGTTACTCGTCAGCTTGACACCCGGTCACGCCTTGTTGCTGATGGCGGGGTGGTAGTCGCCCGGAGAAGACACCATCCCGACTACCGGGTGCCGACCGAGCACGTCGTTTCTCAGCAGGGATGGCGTTGCTGTCGTGTCGAATCCCATTGGTCTTGTAGCTCTCGTGTTCTGGAGTTGCATATATGGCATAATCTTGGGGTTGCCCGCCACCACCACCTGCTCTGAGGAACGTCGCGCCCGCCCGTGTCTGCAAGTAACGACACGCCGATGTCGGGATCCTCATGGTCGATAGTTCTGAGAAAGTCTGTGATAAGGGCTCAGTTTGCCTGACCAATCTTTAAGCCTCGGCAGTCGGTGGTGCGGTACGAGATGGTCATCGAGTCGGATGCCTGGGGAGACGTGATCGCGCCCGCGACTGACGCAACAAATACGCTGCCTCCCATTGGGGAAGGCGAATAGTAGTCCGGCCCGACACTGTCGAGTCATATTAGGTTGATACTGGGTTCGTAGATACCATCTTCGTCAGGGCACGGGACGTCTCAACCACCCGCAGGATACCACCATCTCATCTCATGGGATGTCGTACCTCGAGCCGTATGACACCATCGACGCGGCAACGACGCAATGCGGAGGTTCAATGAACAGCGAGCACGACAGCGTCGTGTAGGCTGCCACCATCTGACATCCAACGTTGGAGATAGGCCTCAGGGCGAATGTATCCGAGTGATGTAGGCGGACGAGAGAATATAAGAATGAAGCCAACGATCCCATGACAGAGAACCATGACCATCGCCTCATAGCATCTTCACACATCCAACGACTCATCACCATGGCTCCCACAGCTATCGACACCGAGACCCAGGTCCCCATTCACCCCAAGGTGAAGGAGGCCGCCGCCGAGACCACCACCACAACGGCCACCCCTCGCCGTGAGCCCCTCAAGCTCTCAGGCGCCCTCGACTCATACGAGCAATTCGACTCAACCCCCATCATCGGCCGCGAATTCCCCAAGGCCAACCTCGTCGAGTGGCTCGAAGCCCCCAACAGCGACGAGCTCATCCGCGACCTCGCCATCACCAGTACGTCCCTCCACACGCCCCCTCAAACGAACCACCTCTCGCTGACCAACCCCAGTCTCCCAACGCGGCGTCGTCTTCTTCCGCGCCCAGGACAACCTCACCAACGAGCTCCAGAAGAAGCTCATCGGCCGTCTCGGCGAGCTCACAGGCCGCCCCGCCGCAAACTCCCTCCACATCCACCCCGTCCTCAACTCGCAGCGCGAGCTCGGCGGCGAGGACCCAGAGATCAGCACCATCAGCTCCGTCCAGCACAAGAAGTTCTACACCAAGCCCGCCGAGGACGAGCTCAGCCCCAAGCGCCAGCACACGGCGCAGTGGCACAGCGATATCGCCTTTGAGCCCGTGCCCGCGGACTACACCTCCCTTCGTCTCGTCCAGCTTCCCCGGACCGGCGGCGGTACGTCCTCTCCCCCCTTTTCCCCTGCCTGTTCGTGAGCTGACTCTCCAGACACCCTCTGGGCATCGGGCTATGAGATCTACGACCGCATCAGCGAGCCATACCAAAAGTTCCTCGAGTCCCTCTCCGTCACCTTCCAGCAGCCCGCCTTCAACAAGGTCGCCGAAAAGGCCGGCTTCTCCCTCTACGACAAGCCCCGCGGCGCCCCCGAGAACGTCGGCACCGAGCTCAAGGCCATCCATCCCGTCGTCCGCACCAACCCCGTCACAGGGTGGAAGTCCGTCTTCCCCGTCGGCGGCCACGTCAAGCACATCAACGGCGTCACGGCCGAGGAGTCGCGCCAGCTGCTGGACTGGTTCCTCGACATCGTCTACAAGGGCCATGACCTGCAGGTGCGCCTGAAGTGGCAGAACGAGAACGATATCGGTGAGTTATCTTGGGCGAGGGGTAATGGATGAGAGACTGATGAGTGACAGCTATCTGGGATAACCGCAGCGTCTTCCACACGGCCACGTTCGACTATGATAACGAGGGCGAGCGTTTCGGCAACAGGGCTGTTGGCCTCGGCGAGAGGCCGTACCTTGACCCTGCCAGCACGTCCCGGCGGACTGCCATCAACTCGACGCACGGTGAGCACCCGGAGCTGGGTTAGAGAGGACTTGATAGGATTGGCGAGCGAATGAATTGAGTATTACGAACCATCACTGTTGCCGCCGATGATTTCAATCGACTTCCCTGGAGGGCCCTCATCATCCGCCAGGCTACTGTGTCACATCCGTGACCGGCCGCTGGCCACTCCAAAAGTGCATCAACCCATATGCATGAACCTTTGGATCCCGCATCGCAGCCCGACACTGCGCGAACAAGGCCTGCATCTCGTTCTCGGACCAGCCAAGCCGCGGCAAGTGCATGGCGCCCACGACGGGGAAGAACTCCTCACACGCCGCGCGATAGTACATACCCACCAGCCTCATCGTCCTATAACCCGTCGTCAGCGTGGCATGAATAAGGCCTGAAGCAGTACATACTGGTCCCTCGCCCACGTTCCGTATGGTAGCTTGCGCGTGTGGTGCTGGATGTTGATAAAGCCCGCCTGCTCGAGATACTGCCGCCCAAACACCGCGGCACGAGCGTTGCCGTCGTAGGTTGCAAAGGCTTCGACCATGAGCTCGGTGAAGCGGGTCAGCGGCCACCTCTGTGGTAGGGTGCCGTCGTCGCAGTGGACTTGGCCGTCAACATCTTGGAGCTCTAGCCAGCCTCCAGGCCGGATGTGGCTGTTCTCTCGTTGGCGCTGCTGTTCGGGGTCTCAGGGGACATGGACTTACTCGTAGGCCTTTCTCAGGAGGGCGACCGGGTCTTCGAGGATGGGCACCATGTGCCGCAGATGGACTAGGTCCCAGTTGTCTCCGTCGTGCCAGGCCTCTCTCAGGTCGTCGTTGACGAAATGCACGTTTGGCGGGACCCAGCGGCTCTGGGTCGGGCTCATATCGACCCCAAGGACCTCGGCACCTGGGTATTGGTCACCAACTGGTATGTGTCAGAACAAGGTCTGCAGGTAACATCAAGACACCCACCGTCGACAGCCCAAATTCCGGTGCCCGTGCCCAGATCAATGACCTTGGCAAGGTGTTCAATCGGTGCGAAG
The DNA here is from genome assembly GCA_020746995.1 of Plectosphaerella cucumerina. Classification (NCBI taxonomy): domain Eukaryota; kingdom Fungi; phylum Ascomycota; class Sordariomycetes; order Glomerellales; family Plectosphaerellaceae; genus Plectosphaerella; species Plectosphaerella cucumerina. Next base: position 1,780,270 of record JAGPXD010000005.1, on the reverse strand, counting down.
AAGAGCTTGCCGTCCGTTACCTCGAGCATCATGGCATGCAGCATATCTTCGCGGGCCTGTTCCGTCTCATCGTTGGGGATCGGATATCGTGCATGACGGTATCGATGGTACCGTCTCCCGTTCTCCCATGCATGAAGCATTGCGCGAGACTGGAGGGAGGTGGTGTCGCTCCAGAAGCTGGCAGCATCCCCATTGACCGCCACGGCGACGAACTCATCTTCATCGGCCCCCAGTCCCTCATCTGCCTGGATGACAGCCGCGGGAGCGGGTGATGTAGAGTTGGCTCGCGAAGTAGCTGCCGGCGGGCATCATTAATATCAGCCCAATCAACCCATTGGCGACTTCTACTTACTATCGCTGGTCGGTGAGCCAACACGGGGGCTCTTGGGGGAGCGCTCGACCCCAGGGATGGCTGGCGCACTTGCGTCGTCTCTCGACATGCTGACTGAACGGGATGTGCTGTTCGGAGGCTGTGATCTAGTGCTCGCTCAGGGTAAACAATCCGTCACCAGAGCAGGCTTGGTACCGTCACGCTGGATTCTGGACCCGAGGACTTGGTTTATGGTCCGTAGAAGGGATGAAAGGCCCGGCCGCCAATCTTCACGGGAAACTTGGGGATCGAACAGCCGCGACGTCAGCTGCCCCAAGCTGTAAGCAACGTTTCAGCTCGCCCAGAGCTAATCATGTTGACCCGGATGCGGACAGAACGAACATGTCTTTGCCGTTGGTCTTGCTGCCCGCAAAGAGGAGAGCTGTCCAATCGAGCATTCCACCAGGGGCGCCACCCAGGGCTGCTGGGGTGACACGGGAGTTGAGCAGCTCGGCCCTCGGACTACGGCAATCCGGGCATGCCATGGTTTCCGTCTTGCTCATGAAAGACAGGCTTGGGTTGGCGGACGTGTGTCTCAGACGTTGCCCGTGGGGCTCTCGGTCTCGGGTGTGATCCTCTGGCGATTCCCGTCTCTCACGGCACTTGCTTGCCCAGTCGGGAACGGCGCATAGCCTCGGGGAGACCCAGAACAACCAGCAGCACCGGAGCCTCGTCGAGATCGGGGGCGGGGTCGACTCCCGGCGATGAAACGAAGGAGGACCAGCAACTGAAATTGTGCCCCTCCCGCTGTTTGTAAGGATGCAAGGTGGACGCTATTAAGTCGAGGTGAACTTCAGAGCAAGCGTCATGGTGGCTGGGGAGTAGTGGCGGCCTCATTTGCTGCTTCGATGCGATCAGCAAAGATGACTAGAGATGTTCCAGGAATAGGTCCTCAACATGAGCAGACAAAGTCCATCCAAAGACTCGAAGGGTAGAGGCATTCATTGTGAAGACCGACATCTTGGCACGCGGCTGTCCGAAGATAGATGACGAGCGGAACAGTCGTCTTTGTATCAGGCCTCGAGCCGGATCTCTTTCAGCCTCTTGTGGTTGATCATCAAGATGACGCTGGCAGCCGAGAAAGTTGAGCAAGTGATGCGGCGCCGGCGCGGAGCCGACACGGAGAGTGAAGGAGGGAGGTGGTCATGTTGAAACTGGCTACAGGCTGGGCGGTAGCAAGAAACAAGCCCCGATCGTCCCAAGTAGAGAGCAGCGGCCGGGGCTCCAGATGCAGGCATGCCCTGGCCGGCCTTGGGTTGTTTGGATGAGAAGCGCGTGGAGAGCAGCAACCGCCGAGCTCAGCTGCTCTGGGTTCAGGTCAAAGGGCATCTAAGCGCCAGGCGCATCGCGTAGCCGTCGTCGCTTAGATCCGGCGCCTGTGTCGATGGGTCGTCATCGTATTTCTGGGCTGTGTCTTGGGTCAGGCAGCCAAATTGAGGTCAAGCAGTTCGGCCGGTCGTTCACGGATTCCGAAGGGTCCTGAGATGAAGAGGCAGGAAAGCGCCCAGATACCCGCTGGAAAGAATGACCCGAAGAAGACGAGGACCTGAGCCAATGATGCGAAGACTCCGGCGCATCCAGCCTTCCGTAAGCCAATCAGAGAGCCAACACTCATGCCCCGCCAGTGCCCCTGCCGCTGAACGACAGGGGCGGCGTCTCAGGACAGGCGGGACGCCAGCCTCTGATTCGGCAACAGCTCCTCCCTCTCCTCCTCACTGCCTCTTGCAGGGCATCAAGAGGCAAGGGCATGTTTGGGAGCCGCCTTCCATCTGCGGTTCTCTGGATCCTGCTCGATTCCGATTCCCACAATTGCTGCCAGTGCATCCACGCGTCCTTGTCTTTCGCCTCTTCCACCACGGACCCTCGTCCACCGTGTCTGGCCACCGCAATGATTTCCGATCCCCGCCTGCACTGGCACCTGATCTCTGCGTCCGTGTCCCCTGCTGCCGATATGGGATGACACTGACAGCCAGCGGCCTCCCGGCGCATCGACGAGCGTGCGACTCAGCCTAGGGCGCCCCATCTGCGATGGACAGACACGTCGAATGGCCTTGTCTTGGCCAGCGGCAGCAAGCGAATCGCGCATCGACGACGATCTTCGGCCGGCGAGTGGACGACCACGTCGCATCCCCCCGATTCGGCAACATCACCAAGTCCTCTCGTCCAACCATCGTCAACCTCTGAGGCCGCAGCCGCGGGCCGCGTCCAAAAACAGACTCCCACGCGCAGCCTTTCTCTTTGCCGGCGGTTCCTGAGCCCGCCCTGGCTTCTGCATCCCAGAGGGTCTCGGCCTCGGCCCAGTCGGCGGCGGCCATCATCAACAACAATCACGGGCGTGGAGTCCCACCGGACGGCGGACGGACAGGGCAACACATGCCCGTCGTTCTTCGTCATGCCAGACCCCTGCTTCCAGACTGGGACCCTCCCCTTCTGTCTCCTCTCTCGAGGGCCTCTCGACCTGTTCCGTTCGGCCTCATTCGACCGGAGCCTCTCCTGCCCCTGAGCCTCCACACGTCGACCCCTGGCTAATGTCCGTCGATACGGTCCACCACACCACCAAGCCCTGCAAGGCCCTGCCAGGCCAACACCAAGCAGAGCGACATGGCCAGGCACGTCAACCACCGATATAAGGCTCTTTGCCGCCCAGCTCGCCCGGCTCTCCGTGTACTACCTACTTAGTCGTTTTTCTCGTTTCAAAGGTAGTCTCTTTGTGCTGCCGTCTTGTGTTCGACAAGACATCTTCTTTCGCACTTTTCCTTTGCATCCATTGTGCGCTTCACTTCTCGAACTCCCGCGGCATCCACAACCTTCGCCACGGTCACCCTTTGACGGCTTGTTTCTTCGCAACCCTTTGACTTGTTTACAAGCCGCTGTTCACTCCGTTGACGGAGTCGCGACTACTCGATCCCGGAAAGAGTATCTATACCCTGGACTCGAGCTCGTCTTTCGCTTCTTGCCTCTCTACACCTGGCACTTCAACACTATTTGCTTCTATCAGCATCTACTACCTAGCATCTCATCGATATCCCGCCCACAATGGCACCTTCACTCTTTACCGCCCTGACGTCGGCGGCCATCCTGGTCGCCGCCGCCCAGGCATCGCCCTACCGCATGGGTGATGCTCAGAACGCAGACAACGTCCTGCAAAAGTTCGACGCGGTCGTGGTACGTGACACCACACATGGCTCAACCGCCTCACCCAAGCTGACATGCTGCAGGCCGAGAACCCCGCCGCCGAGACCTTCTCCGAGAGCTACCTTCGCCTCCGCTCCGCAAAGTTCAGCCAGACCGGCAAGTACGGCCAGCCCGAGGCCCAGACCGGGTACTCAGACGTCCCGGCCTACGGCGTCCCTGGCCAGTCCGACTACTCGGACGTCCCTTCATACGATGTCCCGGGACAGTCGGGAGGCCAGAACGAAGAGGAGAACAGCTCCCCGGATGTTCCCTCGTACGACGTCCCTGGCCAGACCGAGGAGGAGGAGAACACTTACACCGATGTTCCCTCTTACGATATCCCCGGCCAGCCCATCGGCGGCAGCGAGGAGGAGAACGACTACTCGGACGTCCCGACCTACGGTGCCCCCGAACCCGTCAACACCCCCAGCTCCGTCGCTCCCGTCCAGCCCGTGACCTCTGCTTCCCCGGAGCAGCCCGCCACATCTGCCGACACCCCCGAGCCGCCTGTCACCTACGACTTCCCCGAGCAGCCGACTACTCCTGCCGTCCCCGAGCAGCCTAGCACCACTGCTGCCCCGGAGCAGCCCTCGGCCTCTGCTGGCACCCCCGAGCCTCCGGTCTCCTACGACGTCCCCGAGCAGCCCGTCAGTTCCCCGGCGCCTGAGGAGCCCGTCTCCGTCGCCAGCTCTGTTGCCCCCGAGGCACCCCTGAGCTCCGACGTCCCCGAGTCGCCTGTCAGCTCTGCTACCCCTGAGCCTCCTATCAGCTACGACGTTCCCGAGCAGCCTAGCTCTGTTGTCTCAGAAGCCCCTGCCAGCTCTGTCGCCTCCGAGGTCGCTAGCTCCGTCCCCGAGGCCCCTGCCAGCTCCGTCTCCGAGGCTCCTGTCAGCTCCATCATCTACGAGGAGCCTTCCATCTCTGTCTCCGAGGCCCCCGCTAGCTCCGCCGTCCCTTCGCAGCCCGAGTCTTCCCTCATCTCCTCCGTGCCCGAGGTCACCCAGTCCGAGGCTCTGCCCCTTTCCTCCGTCGAGACCCCGGCGCCCACGTCGGTCGAGCGCCAAACTACCCTGACCATCACCTCGACTTCCGTTTCCACCATTACCTCCTGCCCGCCTGAGGCTGCCGCAGAGTGCCCTGGTCTCATCGGCTCTACCACTGAGGTTGTGGTTGTTACTACCACTGTGTGCCCGCTCACCGACATCCCTCAGACCCTGACCGTATCCCGCACCATCGTCGAGACGGTCACGGACTGCGGCGACGAGCCGGACTGCCCTGGCCGCCCCACGACCAGGATCGAGACCGCGACCATCGTTACCAGCACCGAGGTCCCAGTCATCGACAACATCCCCCAGACGTCCTTTGAGCCTTCTGCGCCCGTCTACAGCGAGCCTCCCGTGGCTGCTTCGAGCGTGCTTCCCGTTCCCGTCTCGAGCGAGACCTCTGTGGCCGTCTCGTCTGAGCCTCCCGTGCCTGCCTCCACCGAGACGCCCGTTTCTGTGTCGACCGAGCAGCCTTCTGGACCCATCTCGAACCAGCCCCCCACCCCGACTTCGTCTGAGCGCCTCACTACTCTCACCCTCACCTCGACTTCCGTCTCTACCATCACCTCTTGCCCGCCAGAGGCTGCTGCCGAGTGCCCTGGTCTGATTGGCTCGACGACCGAAGTCGTCGTTGTCACCACCACGGTCTGCCCGCTCACGGAGATCCCTCAGACCCTCACTGTCTCCCGCACAATCGTCGAGACCTTGACTGAGTGCCCCGAGGACACCCCCAACTGTCCTGCCCGCCCCACGACCAAGGTCGAGACCGAGACCATTGTCACGACCACCGAGGTTCCCGTCATCGACGAGGTCCCCCTGACCTCTGCCGAGCCCTCCGCGCCCATCACCACCGAGGCTCCCACGCCCAGCACCTCGCAGCGGTCCACGACCCTGACTCTCACCGAGACGACCGTTTCAACTATTACTTCTTGCGCTCCCGATGCCGCCGCCGACTGTCCCGGTCAGATCGGCTCCACGACTCAGGTTGTTGTTGTTACGACCACGGTCTGCCCGATCACCGAGGTTCCCACGACTCTGACGGTTTCCCGAACCATTGTCGAGACCCTGACTGAGTGCCCTGAGGATGTTCCGGACTGTCCTGCCCGCCCCACCACCAAGGTTGAGACTGAGACTCAGGTCACGACCATCGATGTGCCCGTCACCGAGCCCCAGACTTCTCAGATCGTCACCGAGTCTGATGCTCTTCCCGTCCCTCCCACTCCCACCTCGGCTGTCCCCGAGGAGACGCCCGCTTCCGAGCCCCCAGTCGATGCTCCCACGACCGCCTACCCGGAGCCTCCTATCAACGAGCCCACCGAGACCCTGACGCCTGACGTTCCCGAGCCTCCTGTTGAGGCACCCACTTCGGTCGTCTCGCAGCCTCCCCAAGAGACCGTCTCCGATGCTCTGCCTACCCCTCCTCCGGTCACGAGCACCGAGCGTCTGACGACCCTGACCCTCACCGAGACGTCCGTCTCAACCATCGTCTCGTGCCCTCCTGAGGCCGCTGCGGAGTGCCCTGGCCTCATCGGTTCGACCAGTAAGTTCCCCTCCTTCCCTCTTACATGCTCCTCAATACTGACTTGTGTGTCTTTCTAGCCCAAGTTGTCGTCGTTACCACGACTGTCTGCCCAGTCACGGACATTCCCACCACGATTGTCGTTTCCAAGACCATTATCAACACGATCACCAGCTGTGCCCCTGGCGTGGAATGCTCCGGAGTTCCCACCACCATCATCGAGACTGAGATCATCGAGACCACCACCCCGGTTCCCGTGTTCGAGACCACTCCCACTCCCATCTTCGAGACCATCACCAGCGCCCTTCCCGAGCAGTCGGTCCCGGGTGCGCCTCCCCCGCAGACCACTGCCCCTCCCACCCAGCCGGAGGAGCCTGAGACTCCTGTCGTCCCGACCCCCGAGGAGCCTGAGACCCCGGAGACGCCCGTCACTCCTACTCCTGAGGAGCCTGTTCCCGAGACGTCCGAGACTCCCGAGTACCCCGTCCCTGAGAACCCCGACACTCCCTTCGTTCCCACCCCCGAGCAGCCCACTCCCGAGGAGCCTACTCCTGAGCAGCCTACCCCTGAGACCCCCAAGACGCCCTTCGTTCCTACTCCGGAGCAGCCCGTCCCCGAGTCCCCGGAGCAGCCTGAGCAGCCCACACCCATCTTCCAGACGCTCCCCATCCCTCCTTCGGCTCCCACCACTCTCGTCAGCGCCTCCTTCGTCGCGACATTCACGCCCCCGGTCCCCCTGCCCATCGAGACCCTGCCCCTGCCCCCTCCCGTCCAGGCCGGCAGCCCCCGCCTCGGCGCTGGAGCCCTGACGGCCGCTGCTGGCTTCGCCGCCGCTGCCGTGGCTCTGCTGCTGTAAAGCACAACTTCTTTCCTTCCCTCTCAGAGATAGATCCTTGCGCACCCAGGACATAGCATGATGGAACTCAGCATATGAACCGTTGGATGTTTGAATGGATAGTATTATGGGTGTCACAGCCGTATTGGACATTGTAATTAGCGTCTGGACGTGAGCACGGCCGGGTGGTTTTCTCTTTTTGGTCACGATAGACCTTGCGCTTCGTCGTAAAGCTTTAGACAGAGTGGTATTTATTGTACATGATATTAAAAGCCTAGCCCATCTTGTACCCCGTGCAGACACAGCCTCACGGCCCCAACGCGATACCCACGCGCTGGAACGCCTTGGGGACCTGCACCATCATCTTCTCCGTCGTAGGGCCCTCGACAAACTCGATCGACTTGACCATCTTCTCGCCGCTCTCGTCCATGGTGAGGACAAACATGCACTGAATCGAGAAATCCCACTCGCCCTCTACATCCTCGGGCCGCTTGACGATGTCTTTGAAGTGTGGTGTGTTGGTCGTTTGGAGGGTGATTGTGTGAGCGGCGTCGTTGGGCCACGACTGGTTGATGGTGATTTCGACGCCGGTGGCGATGGAGCGGAGGCCGGTGAAGCGCCCGATCAGGGCGTCGCGGTCTACGGGGGGGCCGAGGCCGGAGGAGGCGGGTAGGAAGTGGTGTTCGTACTCTGGGGCGAGGAAGGATGCGACGCGGTCCATGTCGCAGATGGAGAGGGCGGAGAAGAAGGATTCTGCCGTGGCGAGGAGGGGGGACTTGGTGGTGGACATGATTGTTTATTATGTGAGGACTGTAGGGAGATGAGGGTGATGGTCCGGAGACTGTTGAACTTTGGGCTACTAAAGATCGTTTTATACTTGTCGTTTCAGTGATGGGTACGACTTACACGCGATGTCCTCAGGCAGTTTATCCGGGTGAGGTCGGCATACCCTGGGTCGGGAGGGCACGGCTGCTGACTGCAGTACTAGGGCTGACTCTGTTCAGGAGCAAGGGTATCTGGCGATCGACAGTGCATCACTGGCCGGTTCGCGATTGTGGAGGAGACGAATGACGTGCAGGGTAGGATTGGTACCAGAGTCTTCTTTATTCATCAATTCGTCTACAAGTCGTGTCTAACCCCCCCCCCCCCCCGCGGTCTATTCGGCAATCTTGGCAATTGCATACGGCTTCACCTCCAGCGTGCCGACAAGGCCGTGGGCCTGTCTTACAACGACGGCGTAGACGTCAGGATCCACGATGCGCAACTTGTTGATAAGGTTTGTGGCGACCTCGAGGACGACCTCGTTGGATCCCGCCTTTAGGAGTGGGGAGATGTCGAATTCGACGCCAAGCTGGTCGACGGGGCCGAGCCAGAGGCCGTTGACGAAGACGCGGAGGGAGCCGATGAACTTTGGCACGGCGAGGAAGGCGCCGTGGGCGGTGGCGTCCCAGGACGATGGGAGGTCGAAGGACGTGGTGTAGTTGCCGATGCCGGCGACGTCGGCGAGGCCGTCGATTTCAGTCCAGGGGACGAGGGTGGACAGAGTGTGCTCGCTGCGGGTTTTGACTGTCTCGGGGGAGAGGATGTCATCGGTGGGACCCCAGGACTCGACGGAGAGGGACCAGGAGCCGAGCTCGACGACGGCAGGGATTGAGTCGATGACTGTCTCGACTGAAGAGCCGGTGCTGAGCTCTGTGGTGTATGTGCCTGACTGGTTGGAGCGGAGGAAGAGACCGTCGTCGGTGCGGAAGACGCGGGTGCCGGCGCCGCCCGGGGATGACAGCGCGTGGACGGGCGGGGCGTCGAGGGGCGCGATGGAGACAAATGCCGAGGAGTAGGCGGGGATATCGAGGTGCAGCTTGATCTGGGTGTCCGAGACCTCCTCGTAGTCTGCGACAGGGACGACATTGCCAGTCCATGGGTCCATCCAGAATGGGACGTACTTTGCGTTGGGCCGCGGGATGAGAACGTCGGCGAGAACAGGCTGGATGCGCAGGTTGGCGCGGACCTGGTAAATGTCGGTGTGCGTGGCAGTGAAGTAGAAGTGCTCGACGTCACCATCAACACGGTGGTAGTTCAGTAGCTGCTGGTTGTCGTACTGCACGCGCGGCTTGACAGGCACCTTGGCTATGTAAGCCGGGATGTCCTCGCGGGTGGACGGGTTGTGGACGTTGGGCAGGGTCAGCAGCTCGTCGATGATGGTCTTGATCTTCGCGTTCTGGTCGAACTCGCGGAAGTGGAAGGCGCGGGGGACAGTCCAGTTTCCGATAATGAGGACTGTGACGCCCTGCTTGGCGTAGTCAAGGATCCTCTCAGCCGTATCAAGCTCGATGACGGGGGCGCGGTTGGCAAAGGAATCGCCCTCGAAGGCAACGACGGTGTACCCAGGCCCGCGGGGGTGAAGCTTCTTGTCCTCGACGAAGGCGGTGGGCTCGCGGAACTGCGCAGGCCCGACGAGGTTCATGCTCCAGCCATTACGGGCGCCATCGGCATGGAAGTAAATGCCGCTGAACCCGGCGGCGATGTAGCCCTTGGGTGAGAGAAAGGCGACGTCATGCTTGGGCTGGCCGCGCTGCAGCAGTGCCTGGACGCGCGAGAGGTAGCCAGAGAAGTCGCGAACGTGCTTCCACATGGGGATACGCGGGCCCCAGGCCTCCGAGTAGCCGACGCCGTTGCGGCCATAAGGGGTGAAGGCGGCGAAACCGGGCCACTTTGCACCGGGTGCCTCCTTGTAAGCGAACCCGTGGAGAACCTGGAGGTTAATTCCAGCCGTCATGATGGGGTTGATTGTCTGCAGCATCAGCTCCCAGCCGAGCTGGTAGGAGAGGCCCAAGAAGGCGCAGGCCTCGTTTCCGATGACCTTGAGGTTGGCAAAGTTGGCCGCACCCGCGAGGGAGCGCCAATCACCCAGGTTCTTGAAGCCCAGGCTCTCGCCCTCGGGAATGTCAATTTTGGCGACGGCGCTCATCGAGTCGGTGGGGATGCCATACACCTGCGCGCGGTAGCGATAGTTGAACTCGTTGGCCCATGGCTTGAGCACGCCGACGTGGTTGTCGACGTACATCTTGCCGAGGGTGTCCCAGAAGTCGTTGATGACGCCGCGGTTGAGCTCCTCGTCGGAGAAGCGGAACACGTTCTTCTGGTCATCCTGGGTAACTGCCGGCAGATAGCGAAGGATATCGTAGCCCTGGCGCTCCTTGAACTCGTCTCTGAAGTCATACGACCAAAGTGTGTTATACTCGAGCTCGATCGAGTCCTCGAAGAAGGCGCCGCCGATTGCTGACAGGAGGTCCTTGACCTCGGGGTTGAGAATGTTGTCTTCCCAAAAGTCGATCATGGCCTGCGTGCCGCGGGCAGAGAAGTGGTCGATGACAGAACCCTCCTCGTGGTTGTGAGGGCCACCTTTGGCGTTCATGCCCGCACCGCGGTGGTACCAGGACATGAGGATCCACGTGGCATTATCAGGGGGCGTGAAGCGGATGTTTCCGTCCTTGACCAGGCAGGAGAGGCTGATCAAGCTGTCGTGGTCGATGATGATGGGGCTGGCGGTCGGTGTGCTGCGGCTGTTCACCTTGTAGGCATGGACGGCCAGCAGGGTCTCGTTTTTGACAGTGCCGTGGGCGGCGCGGCCAGGAGGAGGCACAGGGCCCGAGTACGCCTCGCCGTTCTGCACCACCACACGGCCGAGCACGACCTCGCGAAGGGCCGCAGGATCGTCATGCGTGAGTCCGGGCACCGAGGCAGGGTACGTGGGCCCGACAGTGTTGTCAATGTAGAACCCGAGGGGCTCAGCCTCCGCGGCGGCGGCGTAGATGCCGTCAACAAACGGCTCGGAGCCCCAGCCGTAGTTCTCGAGATCGATGGGAGTGTTTCGGCCGCGGTGGACGTCGCTGATCTCGGCACCACCGAAGCCGCCGTCGTACATTTGGCGGACTTCGGTCCTGATCTCTTCGGGGTCGACGAGGCCATCGGGCCACCACCATCGGAACATGGGGCGAGCTCGCATCGGGGGCGTTTGGAACGCCTCGTAGGCGCCGCCCAAGGCGCCTTGCACGAGGGTGGACTATGGAAGTTTGAGGGAACGTCGTCAGGGTGGGGCAGATGGTTGGAACTCACCAGAGACATGGCTAACGACTGGCAACAGAGGAAGCTGTGGTGAAGGCGAGGCTGCGCGGACAGCTTGCACAATCGACTCCTCCTTCTCTGTTCTCACCACGATGGCACCAGCACCTTTTATCCATGCTTCAATCAACCCCAAGGATCCCCAGATTGTGGCATCGTCTGGGGGCGGAGCCCATGGCCCTCTCGTCATGCGCACCCATCACAGCAAAGGAATTCCGATGCTAGCAACCATGGGTTCTCGCTTCAACTTGCACCGAGCGGGCCAGCAGCAGCAAGTGGAAGGTCCTATCGTCAGGAAGAGTACTGGCCGGATGCAGATGTGTGTGAACTGTGTGGGGATGGACCTGCCGAGGACCCCTGTCTTGGGAAGCTTGGGGGACGAAGCAGACGACGAAGTGCGGGGATGGGACTTTGGGGTTGGGCAGCTCCTGGTCTTGGTGGTGTCGCTTAGTACAGCAGTTGTAGGGCTGGTCCAGCAACCCCAGGTGTTTCCCCATCGTTCAGGGGCCCCTCGACCGCTGGGACTGCGGGGAAGTAAGCCAGGCGAGGTGTGGATAGTGAGGGGAGCCCTCATGTCGATGGGTGGACGGCTTGCAAAATTGCGCAGCGTCCGGGGTGTATTTTGCCTGAACAGTCGACGATGAGGGGCAGCGATGCCTGTTTGCCGACGTTGTCCTTCAGGGAGTCGGTTCGACTGCCTTGGCTGCATGAACTATCGAATGCGCGACATCAACTCGGAGGTGATGTCCGTGTGGCCGTCCTCGAGTCTTCCTGAAATGCGCGGGACCTTCGGCTTTCATCGTTGCCAGGACCGAGAGCGAGCCGGGCGGGGAATTCTTCATAGCCGGAAGGATGGCCCAATGATCTTGGCAACAAGCCGACGTTCCAGGAAGGTGTGTCCTGGTGGCGGATTTCCGCTATGCCCGGCATTCGTTTGCTGCAAGTGAAGTCTTCCCAATCTGCTGCGCCGCACGTCTGGGGCATTTCCCCGCGGGGTTTCGTTTCGGCCGAAGCTTGCTTCGAGTCCTCAGAACCTCTTCCTTGGTGTCCATCGTGTCCCGGCGGGCTTCCGAAGTCCAGCGTCGCAACGCAGCATCCTGCAGTGCAGATCCCAGGATCCCTCGTCTATGACTTGAAGGATTGCGGGGTCTTCTCATGAGCTGCAACATTGTCGGTGGAGAGATGGGCCGAGTCGACGAGAGTTGTGTGCCTGCTTTGGCCCGGCAAGAAGTTGGAGCCTGCCATGGAACGTCGGCCACGTGCGGCGCCGGGAGCCAGGTTCAAGAAGACTTGGCAGAGTTGGAGACGGTAGGATACGAGGAGGTGGTCTATCCCAAGGCCGTGGCACAGGGCCCGTTGCAGGCTTGCAGATCGTCCCCGTACTCCGAAAGATGAGAAGCGGAGCCATGTCACGACGAAGCCATTTCCCGCGTGTGACTCTGCCAAAGCTCAAATGAGAAGCTCAGAAGGTCACCAGCCGAGCTGCCTCTCCGCTTCATACTGCTATCGCAATACGAGTGCCCGGGACAACGCATCCGATGCCGCCTGGGCATTCGGAAGCTACTCCGGAGTCTGACGTGCCGACACAGGCGGGGGCACATGCCCGGGTCAAGGCAGCGCGAGGATGTTCCCGCTAAGCAAGCAGAGGTAACAAGTCTTATTTCGTCAGCCGTCAGCTTGACTACAGAAGCATGAACGGACTGACTTACGGGGTCTACCTGAACTCCGGGCTCAAACCACGTACCCATCTCGACATGTCGTGTCCAGGGGGCCTTATCCCAGCAGGTTGATGAACGGCTCAGGGTAGGTGCCGAAGAGCAGCGGGCGATCGCCAAGGCGGCCGCTGACCGGTGCCAGAATCTTGACCTTCCTCCTCTCCTTGTCGACCTCGGCAACGTACACGTAGCCCATGACGCTGGCTGTCCGGATGACCTCGGGTGTGTCCTTGGCCGAGGCGTACATGACGGCCAGGGTGTAATGCGCCATGTGCGGCGTGGGCTCCGTCCGTCTGATGCCGTCGTCGGAACCGCCGTACATGGAATCTGCAGAATGTCAGCAGGAAGCAAAGTACGAATGGCCGGGCAACACATACCATCGCCGAGCTGGTAGATGACTAGGCTATCAAACTCGACCTGCTGCGTGGCAGGGCTGAGGGTCTGCCCGATCGCGCCAAAGAAATACTCCTTGATCGTTGCCTCGCACAGCTGTTGCATAACTGACGCATCCCGCGCGACGACGCCCTCCGACTTGTCCAGATGGATAACGTGAATCTCCTCGCCCAGGCTTGTCCTCTCCGTCGAGAACCTCCGGACGAGCTCAGCATTGACGCGCGAAGACCCAAGGACAATGATGATATTGGCCGACAGTTCCTCAGCGACGTGGACCACGTTATCCAGCTCCTGTGGGCTCTTCTCCGAGACAGCTTGCGTGTCGATGATCATACCGGAGCTCTTGACGTCTGGATCTTGCGTGAAGCGCGAGGTGACAGAGCTGGCCAGCTGGCTGACGAGCTCGCGGTACCGCGGGGTACGGTCTGTGGTCCGCTCCGAACCGTAATAGTGTACCAGCGGCAGTTTGACAGGGACCTGGCTTGGGCCACTCGTGGGCGTGGTGCCCCAGCCGTCGACCGCCTCGACGTCCTGGATGGTCGCGAGAACGGCGGCGCCAATGGTTCCAGGGAGAGAGAGAGCACCCTCCTTGGGGTCGGCATTGACAAAGAGCGGCTGCGCGCTGTTACGCGTCGCGTAACCCGCCAGCGTGCGGGCGAGGCTTGTCTTGCCCGTGTTGGGCGGCCCGCACACCAGCACGCGCGGGCCCTCGGTGCCGGCTGCCGCCGCGCGCTGCCGCAGCGCTGTGAGCTTGAAGTGCAGGTTTATGTACGAGTTCATGGGTGACTCGACGGGGTTGTAAAACTCGGCGACAAACTCGTCATCCGGCGCGCCTTCGACCTGCAGCTCGCAGCCGGCCAGCGTCAGGATCTTGGTCTTAACGCCACTGAAGCGGTATGGCCGTTGAATTGCAAGCTCTGTGCCATCCTTCTCCGCCGTGCCCGACAGAAGCTTGACCTTGATCTCTGAGTTGAAGCCGACCTCGAACCTCCACTCCCAGAATGGCCCAAGCTTGACGGTCCTGGGGCCGCTTGTCGCCGCAGTTGGCTAGACGCGATCAGTTGAGGATGCTACAGAGTGAGGAAAAGGGAACGTACCGCGGCAACAACCTCAAGGCCCAAGCCCGGAATGTTCATTGTGTAATTATGCGTGATTCATGAAACGAAACGAAGCGAAAATGCAGTCCAGAAACGCCAGGCGTGAGAATCGTCCGGATATCTTTGTTGGTGATGTGAGCGACAGCCTTCGATTGGTGTTGAATCTGCATTTGGCAAGCCCCCCAGGATGGCCCGTGCGCTGATCGCCCCTTCTCACGCGGCATTCCCCACAGGGCGATGGAATTCGGCTGCCTGGCCCAAGCTGCAATGACTAAGCAGAAGGCCTCCCAGATCGGGCGAGAATACGTCACGCGCATCCACCGGGGTATCGGAGGCGCAGCAGGGCGGTTCCTAGACGATCTCACCAGTAAGGTGATCACTATTCACCATCGCAGCCTCCTACAACACCACGACCCTCCTCATAAACCTCGATACCTCTCCCTTTCCTTTGGAACCTGAGATACATCGCGACCAAGAACACAATCCCTTCCGCAACACCTACTCCTCAACAACACTCGCAACGATGTGCTCCAGCGACATCTTCCTCGGCTTCCTCGCCATCCTCTTCCCCCCTCTGCCCGGTTCGTCAGCCCAACGCCACCACCTCCCACGCACGCGCACACACAGCTAACACTCTCCCTCCTCAGTCTGGGTCAAGCGCGGCATCTGTTCAGCAGATTCCATCATCAACATCCTCCTCTGCGTCCTCGGCTTCGTCAGTCCCCCCCTCCCCCTCCCTCTCGAGTCAAGCACCTCTAGAACTAACATCACCCCGCGCACCAGATCCCCGGCCTGATTCACGCCTGGTACATCATCGCAAAATACCCCGACCCAGCCGACGAATACGAGCGCCTCGGCCGCGACGGCGAGTCCGGCCGCGTCTACGTCTACGTCCACCACGGCCAGCCCCAGCGCCAGGAACACCCCCGCGCCCAGCGCCAGCAGAAGAAGAGCCCCGGCGGCCCTCAGTCCCTCGCCCCCGCCGGCAACGTCAACTACGGCACCACGGGGCCCTCGGCCTCCCAGCAGCACAACAACGCCGGCGAGGGCAGCAGCGACGGCGCCGCGCCGCCGAGCTACGCTG
Organism: Plectosphaerella cucumerina; assembly: GCA_020746995.1. Taxonomy (NCBI): domain Eukaryota; kingdom Fungi; phylum Ascomycota; class Sordariomycetes; order Glomerellales; family Plectosphaerellaceae; genus Plectosphaerella; species Plectosphaerella cucumerina. The sequence goes on along the minus strand of JAGPXD010000005.1, from coordinate 1,764,918 downwards.
CCGTTGTTGCCGCTGGTGACAACAAGGTGCAGAGCCAGGAGTAGAACCCATGGCAGCGTCATGATGAGGGCAGCGAGATGCAGGACTGGGACGGCGCGCGCCAGTGCGCTCGGTTCGGGTTCATGCCTGCGACTCCCTCGGCGGTACATCTGCACATGTGAGTGAACTCTGCGGCTAGACGCGGGGCACTATACAATGGCTGTGTTGGTTATCAACTCGGCTTCGGATTGCATGCGACGGATGTGGACACTCGTTTTATGATTACGATGGCGTTGGTTAGGATCTAATCGCCGGTTGGTCTGTTCTTGTCACCACAGGGCTTCGGCGAATTTGTTTCGTGTGTACGAATGGATTGTCTACTTTGACTGTCTCAAGCAGAAAACCCATGCCACTTTACCGTGAATTTGCTCGCGGGTGATGTATGTCTCCCATTCCAATGTCTCCCATCTGAAGCTTTGCTCGCTCACTCTTCTCCTGACCGTGTGCCCTGGACTTGTTTAATCCTCATCAACCTTGGTAGATGTGTCCGACTCATAGTTGTCCTTGACAGGCAGCGGGGCAGGCTGGACGTAGTCCCTCATGAGGTTCTGCGGAAGGAACACGTACCACTCAGGCATGGCGCAGTAGGGCTTGGTGACAAACATGGTGCCATTGTTGAGGATCGCCACGCGCACGCGCAGCTTCATGCCGGGTTTGAACTTGTCACAGTTCATATCCTCAATGTAGAGGATGTGGAAGACCGGCTTGAACTCCTTTTCCCATTCCTCGGACACGTGCCAGCCGTCCCGGATGCAGACGTCCTTGACGAGGATGCCGGCCATGACCGGATAGCTGTGAACCAGCTTGTTCCTGATGGTGGCCGCCTGAACTTCCTTGACATGCTTCTCCGTGGGCGGGATCACGTCGACAACCTCGAAGCTGCGGTCCTCCTCCTTGTCGAAGACGTATCCGCGCATGTTGGGCCAATTGTTGTAAAACTCCTCGCGCTCCATGCCCTCGCGATCGCAGAGCACGATCGACCACAGAAGGTTGGGGGAGAAGTCCTTCTCGGGATCGGCATCGAGGACACTGTTGTCCATGAGCGCCGACTTGAAGAGTCGCACGGCGGCAATGTTGAACTCGCCGGGCATGGCGCTCATGACCTCCCAGGTGTCGCAGAGGTCCCTCCAAGCCTGGTTACAGAAGTCGATGGCATCCCGAAGCTGCATGCGGTACTCGGGGCACACATCATGGTAGGCGACGTAGCGGAGGAAGTTGTCGACGATGAGGACTCCCGCGCGAATGTCGCGCAGGTCGAAACCGGTGTGAGCGAGGAGGGTCTCGCCGAAGAAGCCTTTGAGGATGCCGAGGAAGTCGACATCCCAATTCTCGTCGCCGGGCGTGTAGAACTTGGCGCTTCCTCCAGCACGCGGGATGGCAACCAAGCTCGAGGCATCGCGCGCCTCCTGCTTGGACATGTCACCCTTCTCGAGGTTGGCGGATCCGTTGAACTGGCGAGGGCTCGAATCGATGCCGCCCAAGAAGAGGTAGAGATCAAAGATCTTTCTCTGATCGTTGTTGAAGCGGCGTCGGGCGAGATAGCGCTGGATGCAAGTCTCGATGCGCCTATGCAAGGTCAGTATGAGAGTCTACGTGCCTACCCGGGGCAGCTGCCTTACTCGAAGAAGGGGCGGTCTCTGAGAAGTGTTAGTTAGTGAATCCTCGAGTTCAAGATCTCGTACTTACACGGCATAGAGGGCCTTCTCATCCTGTGCCTCCTGCGCGGTCATGGGCTTATCCTGGAGGATCTTTTCGAGTTCGAAAAGGTACTCGTGGGGGCACTGGCCGGCGTTGGCCGCGGCAGCTGCAGCCTGAGCCCTCTTCCTTTTCTTCTTCTCTTGCTTGTTCATGCTCTTCTTTTTCTTCTTGGGCTTGGTGCTGCCGACTTCAGTAGGAACAGAATCAACATCGGCATCGAAGCCGCTGTAGTGACTCTCGGCCTGGTCCTTGGCATCACTGCCGGATTCATTCTTCTGGGCTTGGGAATCGCTGCTGGAATCGTCCTTCTCGTCATTCTTGGCGTCAGTTGCAGCAAAAGCCTGCTCGGTAGCCTCGGTAGCCATGTTGCTTTCTGCTTGAGTCTTGGTGTTGCGGGAGAGGGTGGTCGGAAGGGTGTTGGTGAGGGAGGGGTTTCGGGGATGGAATTTGGAGCAGAGAAAACGATCTGAACCTTTTTAACCTTGTTGTCCCAACTGGGAAGGAAGGTAAAGCGGAATCTCAAGTGAAGAGCCAGGCGTTGCCTGGATAAAGTGGAGCTCCCAGGATCACAGTTGAGTTCGGCACTCAAAGGAAGGAGTTGCCTGGGCTCTTTCCTGCGGTTTCACAGGAAGGAGAAAGGGACAAGGGTACCAGGCAAAAATGTAATGATCCGGATGGATTTGAACATGCTTTTGTGAGGTTAGGGGCTCGGCAGAGGTCTGATGGTGGGCAACAGGGGGCAAGCCGCACAACATCATCACGATGTCAAGGCATTCCCAACTTGGCGGTTAGGGCAGGAAGGCGGCAAGTTTGTGCCAGACTGCCATGAACAAGCACATAGCCATGTAAACACAGTCTTGGCATTAAGCTAGCTTGTTGTCTCGTCCATTATTTCTGAAGTTTGCGTTCGCAAACACCGTTTGGAAAGGCGGAAGCAGACATGCTTGATAACAGCCAAACGAACAATGAAGCCATTGACATCATGTCTTTCTCCACTTTCCGGGACAGCATCTGCCAAGTCACCTGCAGAGGATACCTATGCATCACTGTAAGCTACAGCTCTCTGTCGTTTAATGGAAGAGTGGGAGAGTGGAAGAGTCTCGGGGGAGCGCAGCATCCTCCAGGCACAGGAGTAAGGGGGCGGAGCATGGTGCCACAAAGCATCGCACCATGAGGCAATCCAGTTGCCTCGAGTCGAAACAATACCATCAACAAAATGCATCTACAGTTCCAGATGCAAGTTTTGTCTTTGGCCCTGCATCAACACTTCTCTTCGTGTTGGGCCTCATGTGCGTGTCAAACGTCAAGCTGAGGCGACAACCGGGCCGGTTGGGAAGCAGCCAGCTCCAAATCCGCAGGCTGTGTTGCAGGTACGATGCCACAGGCTGAGCAGAGCAAGACATCAGCAGGCGGCCGGGGGAAAATCCCTCTGCGGCCGGGCAACCCGACGGTAGGTGTGGTGGAAGACGTGTGAGCCGCTGACTGGGTGTCAGATTTTCTCACACGCACCCGGGGACATGAGGACGGCGTGGGGTAACGCCGGCGCCGGACTCGTGATTTTCGGAGATGGAAGCACAGGTACAAGTACGAAGCCCATGTTCAAGTCGGGCGAGTGGTGCCCAGCAGACTCGGACCAGGGCTGCCGCTCGGGAGGGCGCCGATGGACGGGCCCACGAAGGGCTCCCGGAGCGGTGTGAGTGCCAGCGGAATGCCACCTCGCGGTCCGCCTCGCGCTTGTGGCCGAATGAGAACAGTCGACAAATTGCATGCTGCAGATGGAGGGATCCGAGATGCCTGCTCATCAACCCCAGTTCATCTGGCGATGCAGGCGGGAGTAGACGGATGACAGGGAGTGTACAGACGCAATATGGCGCGTGGCTCAGCGGCCAGGGGCGAAAGCGAAGATGAGGATGGTTTTCTTCTTGGGGTACCTGTCTGGGTGGCGGTGTTGAGTCGATGGTTTGCCGCCCGGCCGAGACGAGAAGACGCTGTGACGACGCCCGCCCAGGGTCCGATCGGTCCTGCCACGGCAGCCTGCAATGAGGGGCAATCCAATCTGAGCTGCGGCGTGTGGCTGCGCAGGCTGTGGCACCCTTGACCCGAGCACCGCCAGCCAACCAACCACTGACAAGGACCTGGACGCTGAAGCGCCCTGTGCTGTGACCCGCCTGCCCGCCTGGAAGAATTCCATCAGAAAAAAAAGTCCCCGTCTGACCACGCTCCCGCTGCACGAACCCCTCGGCGGAGAACATCCACCCCTTGTCCGCCCGCCCCCTGGCCTCTCCCCTCCCTCGTCCCAAGGGACCACCAAAGATCGGGCGGCTCCTTGTCGCATCCTCGCCCTCTCGCCCCCCATTGTCCACGTCGTCGTCGACCTCCTCCTCGATCACCGCTTCGCCTCCCCCACGCTCCTTATATTCCGTCCTGTCCCGTCCACCCTCATTCCTTTTGCCCCGGTCCCCTCGTGATTTTAGATCTGTTCCCCTTCGTAAAGCATTCACGTACTCGCCCACCCGAGATACCATCGACCGACCTGTTTGCGCCTGAACCAATCTGCCAGCGCCGCGCCTCGACCTCCGATTCATGTTGACGATCCTACGACGATATAAACCTGCGCGACTTCCTAGATACCCTCCAAGACTGCACGGCCACACCGCCCCCGAATGACGCCACACCCATAGACCCTTGCTGCTTCGACGATACACACCAGGCGTTTCAATGGTCAAGAAGAGAGAAATGCCCGCCCGCGGCGACCTCGTCGACTACAACCACAGCGTAGCAGGACAGTACGTGATGCGCCGCGCATCTTCGCCACCCTGGCAGGCACCACCAGACACCCGCTGACCACGCGATGCAGTGCCGGCACAATGTGCGACGCCGATGGCACCCTCTTCATCAAGCCCTGCACCCAGCAGGAGCTCGACTTCTACAACTCCGCCACCGCAGACTACCCCGACTTTGCAGACCTGATGCCAGGCTTCGTCGGCAGCCTTCTTCTCAACGACAAGGCCGACCTAGCCTCTGTCGAGAAGAGCCTCCCCGGCCTCGACTCCGAAACGCGGGAAGAGCTCGCCAAGGCCGTTCAGGCACATGTCGCCGAGGAGGCCTCCGAACCCGAACCCGCGCCCAAGGCCTCCGTCCCCGCACACAAGGACAATAACGGCACATGGGTCCCCAACAAGGCCAACAAGATCAAGACGGACTTGTCGGTTGTCCTAGAGAATGCCTCGCACGGCTTCCACCGCCCAAACATCCTCGACGCCAAGCTGGGCAAGCGCCTCTGGGCCGACGACGCCCCGCAGGCGAAGAAGACGCGCTTCGACAAGATCTCGGCCGAAACAACCCACGGTACCCTGGGCTTCCGCATCGCCGGCATGCGCGCCTACCGCGGTTCCCTGGACAAGGCCGAGCTCGACCACGAGGATTACCGCATCTACGACAAGGACTACGGTCGCAAGTCCGTCAACGACGCCAACGTCGTCGACGCTTTCCGGAGCTTCGTCTTCAACCCCGCCGCCGGCATCACGAAGGACCTCGGCCGGGCTGTAGCCTCCGCCTTTGCGCGCGAGCTGCGCGGCGTCGAGGACGTCATCGCCGCCCACGAGAGCAGGATGTACTCGTCCAGCCTGCTCTTCGTCTTCGAGGGCGACGGCGAGCGGCTGCGCGAGGCCATTGACATCAACAACAACGCCGCCGACGAGCTTGAGTCTGCCGCTGCCCCTCCCGTCAAGGCGAATGGTAGAGCCTCCTCGCGCGTCGATAGTGGCATCGCGCTGATGGACGGTGACCGCCCAGATGATGATGACCTAGACGACTCGGACGCCGACTCCGACGAGGACGGGCTCCCGCCCATATTCCAGCTCAAGCTCATCGACTTTGCGCACGCCGAGTGGACCCCCGGCCAGGGGCCCGATGAGAACGCCCTCATGGGCGTCAGGAGCCTGATTCGCATCTTCGACGAGCTGGCCGAGTGATCATCACTCCCGTCTCGTCAATATCTCTTTCCCGTCTTTCCGCAGCGCAGGGCGCACCACCAAAAGCAGCAGTCAAATACCCCCAGGATACAGCGGCACATGATGCTCTTCTTCTTTCTATTTTCATGAACATGAGTGCGGGATAGAGGCAGGCCGCCCGCCTGGATGGAGGGCGAGGCCGGGCATGACGCATCAGTAGGGAATCAGGGGCGTTATGGACATTCTGCCGGGCCGCATTTGGCCTGGCGGGTGAGGCGTTTGGAATCAATACACATCTTCACTTTTCTATGCCGAGGCTGTGTGGTGCATCGGGTGCTGTACTGGGGACTGTCGGCTGTCACCTGTGATGGCTATTCAAACGGCACATCTTGAGGTCTGAGGAGCTTTAGTGTTACCCTTGGTCTCATCCCACTGCTGTCATTGCTGTCGCTTCAGATTGACTCTTTTGTTTTGAAGCCAGGTCTCGGATTATACTCAAGATGAATCACTACCTATTGACACTATCGCACTGCGGCAAAGCTACTCAAGCGGGCACTTGTATTAACAACTCGAAATCCCAATATATAACACTTTCCCATCAACCTGGACTCGATGCACACTCCCAGCCCATCTTGGTGGCCGGGCGGTGATACTTTGGAAGCGAACTGAAGGTGTTCAGTGTCCCCGAGATGGATGGATCTCAAATGGGTGGGGCCTCGATGAATCGAAGACCAATCAGAGCCCTTGGATCCCGTCGGCGCAAAGACATCTCAGCCGATGTCAACCTGGACCCTGGCGCGACTGCACTTTTCCTAGCAACACCATCACCTCGCCACGCCGCCATGGACGATCTCCTGGAGCTCGAGCTGCTCTCCCTCGTCTCCAAGGTGACTTCGGAGCTGCAGAATCATCTGGGCGTTTCCGACAAGACCCTCGCCGAGTTCCTCATCGCCCAGCGCGTCGACAGCGATGACTTCCCCGGATTCAAGAAGAAGCTCGCCAGTATCGGCGCCGACGCCACCCTGCCACCCAGTCTGGTGGAGAGCATCGACCGCCTGGTGCTCGCGATGCACCCCAAGATGAAGGGCAAGGCCAAGCAGAACGGGTCATCTGCGCAACAGGACGACAGCCACCATCGATCGCAGAAGGAGAAGGAGCAGATCTTCAAGGGCCTCTCCGTACCCGACAAGCCCTTGCCCTACGCAGAGCCGGACGGCGCCGACGCCATCGACGACACACTTGCACTACTGGAGGGCCTGGAAGGGAAGGCGCGGCAGGAGAAGTCGTCCAGAAACCCGAAGCGGAGCAGGAGTCCAGACGACGGCCGCGAGAAGCGGAAACGACGAGACAGATCGCGGTCGAGAGAGCGCCGAAGGAGGGACCGCTACCGATCACAATCACCCAACGACGACGAACACGGTCCGGCGCTTAAGTCTAGAGGCCGGAGGCGCGACTACAACGACAGGGACGATTACAACGGCAGGGACGGGAGGGATATTAAAGATGAGAGGGACGACAGGTTTAGGCGGCCACCTCCCGAAACATTCGACGACGCGCCTCAGCTGCATAAGATCTACGACGGCCATGTGACGGGAATCAAGGACTTTGGCGCATTCGTCAACATACACGGCGTTCGCGGCAAGTGCGACGGGTTGGTGCATATCTCGCGAATGGTCGAGGGCCAGCGCGTCAACCACCCCTCCGACCTCCTCGAGAGAAATCAGCCGGTCAAGATCAAGGTCATCAGCGTTGAAAACGGCCGTGTTGGTCTCTCCATGAAGGATGTGGACCAGACGACAGGAATGGACCTGGAGCCGCAGGCGGCCATCTCTTCCGGCGCAAACATGGAGGCTCTGGGTGGCGGCAGGTTCGACGACTCCTTCGGCAGCTCCATGCCCGCGCCGCCGGCACCCCGACGACAGAAGAAGAGGATGACGTCTCCTGAGCGATGGGAGATCAGACAGCTCATCGCGTCTGGCGTCGCAAAGGCATCTGACTACCCCGACCTGGAAGAGGACTACAACGCGACGCTGCGCGGCGACGGAGAGATGGAGCTGGAGGAGGAAGTCGACATCGAGGTCCGCGAGGACGAGCCCCCCTTCCTGGCGGGTCAGACCAAGCAATCCCTGGAGCTGTCGCCCATCCGCGTCGTCAAGGCGCCCGATGGATCGATGAACCGCGCGGCCATGTCGGGAACGGCACTGGCCCGCGAGAGGAAGGAGTTGAAGCAGCAGGAGGCCGAGGCGGCTGCGCAGGAGGAGAAGAAGGTCGATCTCTCGGCACAATGGAACGACCCCATGGCCGACCCCGACAAGCGCAAGTTCGCGTCGGACCTGCGCAACGCCAAGACGCAACAGGTCAAGACGGACGCTGTGCCGGAATGGAGAAAGGCCATCGCACCCAAGGACCAGAGCTTCGGCAAGCGGACAAACATGAGCATCAAGGACCAGCGCGAGTCACTGCCCGTGTTTGCCTTCCGTCGCAAGTTCCTCGACGCTGTCCGGGATCATCAGGTCCTCGTCGTCATTGGAGAGACGGGATCTGGCAAGACGACGCAGCTGACGCAGTACCTGGCCGAGGACGGGTACTCGGACAACGGCATGATCGGCTGTACGCAACCGCGTCGTGTTGCTGCCATGTCCGTGGCGAAGCGTGTGTCGGAAGAAGTCGGCTGCACGCTGGGTGAGGAGGTCGGCTATACCATCCGTTTCGAGGACAGGACGTCCCCTTCAACGCGCATCAAGTACATGACGGACGGTATGCTACAGCGCGAGATTCTGATGGATCCAGATCTGCGGCGATACTCCGTCATCATGCTCGACGAAGCTCACGAGCGCACAATCTCGACGGATGTGCTGTTCGCGCTGTTGAAAAAGACCATGGTGCGACGCAAGGATCTCAAGGTCATTGCGACATCCGCCACGCTCGATGCCGACAAGTTCTCATCCTACTTCAACGGATGTCCTATCTTCACGATTCCCGGTCGTACCTTCCCCGTCGAGATTCTCTACTCGCGCGAGCCCGAGTCTGATTACCTCGACGCAGCCCTCGTCACCATTATGCAGATCCACCTGACGGAACCGCCGGGTGACATTCTGCTGTTCCTGACAGGACAGGAAGAAATCGACACGTCCTGCGAGATCTTGTACGAGCGGATGAAAGCCTTGGGACCAAACGTCCCAGAGCTTCTGATCTTGCCCGTCTACTCGGCCCTGCCCAACGAGATGCAGAGTCGTATCTTCGACCCAGCGCCACCAGGAACGCGCAAGGTGGTCATTGCCACCAACATCGCCGAAACGTCCATCACCATCGACAACATCTATTTCGTGGTCGATCCCGGGTTTGTCAAGCAAAACGCCTACGACCCCAAGCTCGGCATGGACTCGCTCGTCGTCACTCCAATCTCGCAGGCGCAAGCCAACCAGAGAGCTGGACGTGCCGGTCGTACCGGTCCTGGCAAGTGCTTCAGGCTGTACACTGAGGCTGCGTTCCAGTCTGAGATGCTGCCGACAACGATCCCTGAAATTCAAAGGCAGAACCTGTCGACAACGATCCTGATGCTCAAGGCCATGGGTATCAACGATCTGCTGCATTTCGACTTCATGGATCCGCCCCCCATTAACACCATGTTGACGGCGCTCGAGGAGCTGTACGCGCTGAGCGCCCTCGATGACGAGGGTCTTCTGACGCGCCTGGGTCGCAAGATGGCCGATTTCCCTATGGAGCCTTCCCTCGCGAAGGTGCTCATCATGTCAGTCGACATGAAGTGCGCAGCCGAGATGCTCATCATCGTCGCCATGCTCAGCCTGCCCAACGTCTTCTACCGACCCAAAGAGAAGCAGACGCAAGCGGACCAGAAGAAGGCAAAGTTCCACGACCCGGCCGGCGATCACCTCACGCTTCTCAACGTGTACAACTCGTGGAAACAGTCTGGCTACTCGTCGCCCTGGTGCTTCGAGAATTTCATCCAGGCGCGCTCCATGAAGCGCGCAAAGGACGTGCACGACCAGATCGCGAAAATCATGGAACGCTACCGCCACCCCGTCATCAGCTGCGGACGCGACACGACAAAGGTCCGTCGCGCCATGTGCTCAGGCTTCTTCCGCAACGCGGCGCGCAAGGACCCCCAGGAGGGGTACAAGACGCTCATCGAGGGGACACCCGTGTACCTGCACCCGAGCTCGGCGCTGTTCGGCAAGCAGGCCGAGTGGGTCATCTACCACACGCTGGTGCTGACGACCAAGGAGTACATGCACTGCACGATGAGTATTGAGCCCAAGTGGCTGGTCGAGGCGGCGCCGACTTTCTTCAAGGTCGCGCCGACGGATCGGTTGTCGAAGAGGAAGCAGGCGGAGAGGATCCAGCCGCTGTATAACAAGTTTGCTACGGAGGATGATTGGCGGTTGTCGGCGCAGAAAAAGGGGGGACGGTCGGGAGGTGGTGGTACGTGGGGATAGATTGTGTAGATGTAGATGTGAATATATGGTCTTTGGATGGCGACATGGTTCGGTATGTGGGAGAGGATGTGTAATTGCGAGGAATCCTATGTCTGCTGTACCTGTAGTCTGAAGACCACAGGCGCGTTGAGTAGCTGATTATGGCCGATCTTAATAATTGAGGTTGGAGATCTCCTCTCCTTCAACCTCGAATATTCCAACATCCCCACCCACACACCACACATATTTCTGTACTTATTAGAAAATGACAATCAAACAGTCACACGAGGCTGTCTTGGAGTATTTTACCACCCAGTCAGCTTCCAATTATTGTGTTACACGAGCTGCCCCTCTGCCAGCACCACTTGACGGCAGCTTTGTCGTGGTCCCGCATCTCCAATGGGGGGTTGGCGCAATGTGAGTAGCATCGACTCGACACGATCCCCGCCCAGTTTACTGACCCCGCTCAAAGGGTAGCGCGTAGGCTTCCGGTGATCAAGTTCAGGTCTGCCTAAGGCTGTGGGTTCGAGTCCCATGCTCCTCGACCATTCTTTTTGTCGATGGGGCTGATGGAGTAGAGCGGTGAGAGACACGGAGCGGAGTTGTTGGTGTTTGGTCTCCGAAGTTTATGCACTGTCGACAACGGCGTGGCTGGCCGTAGCTCGAGGGGGTATCATGACCCAGCTTCTTTTTGGTCTCCTAATGGAAGATACTTAATCAGCTGAGGTGCTTAGAGCTGCATTGCACGCGTGATCGATAGATGACATGGTGCGGTGACATTCTGCCATCGAGAAGACCGGGGTGTGGAACAATCGACGTGAAGGTATTGGGCTGTCCGTCTTCAGCAGACAGTTTCCCTATTACTCAACACTTGGTGTGTATCTAGCCAAGTGATATGTTAGTGATGACCTATGACCATCATGCTTGTTTCTATTGTCATTTCACCATGATCATGACCCGCTCCGTTTCGTTTGCAACCGCCGCCGCACGCTCGCCAGCCTTGCCTCATCAAGTCCCCGCCGCCATGTGCAGTCATCAGCAAACTCGCACATCATACACTTCCACGCATCCTCGATCTGCACGCCCTGCGGGTCACGCTCGCCCTTCCACCACTGCAGGGATCCACCGAGGTACGCGTCCAGCGCGGCGCCGTCCATGGGGAAGGTGCGGTTGTCGATGAGAGAGCCGTCACCGCGGAAGCGGTACTCCACCGACAACAGGGGTGCGATGGACGCAGCGCCCTGAGGGAAAGTCTGGCTGATCTCTGAGCTGAGAAGGGGGATGAGTTCCCGCAGAGAGCGGTACTTGATGAAATCTGGTGATGACCCCGGGGGCGAGGAGGCTGGAGGTGAAGAGTCGAAGAACTCGGTCTCGTGCATGCTCATCATCTGCGCTAGGAAGGTGTCGGAGAAGAAGTCATCTGGGTCGAGGTTGTAGCGGCGGAAGACCTTGTAGAAGTCAAGCTTCTGCGCTGCCATCTCGGAGAGGAGACGGTGGTATAGGTAGAGCTGGACCATGGCGGGACGTAGCTGCGCCGTATTGGCGGCTTTGCGGGTACCCCTCGTCTTCACATCAGTGAGGTAGACGAGAGGCCCTGATGGAGCACTTGAAGGGAAGAAGCTTGTGATGCTCGGCTGATCTGGCGTCTGCGCATCGGGCTGCTTCTCATTCTGAGGCTCTGGATGCGTATGGCTGACCCCGTCAATGATACCATTGACGAAGTTACCGTCCACGAGTCCCCAGACCTCAAGCTCTCGTGTGAGGCCCGTCTCTCGTAGTGTCCGAAGTCCTTGTATGAGGTTCCACACCCGCAATCCAAAGGCATCCTCCTTCGTCGTGATCTCGACATGGACGGTCGTGTGCACCTCGTCCTCGAGGTCCTTGTGGATCTTGGTCCCTTCCTTCATCGCTGCCGTTCGGGTCTTCCTCCCATACGGCAGCTTCGTGAGCGTGTACCAATACTGCAGCTCGCACCACGAGCTGGCTGTCAGGTCGCTGACGGAGAAGGGCTTCCTAGGGAAGGATCGGAAGCGTTGCAGCGGCGGCCGGTCATCCTTGGCCTCGAGCCCGGCTCCTTCAGCAGCAGGGTTGTGAGACGGCTTAAGCCCGGATATCGACCTGTTCACTAGACGCTTGGTCAATCAGTCATCCATCAGGGCACGCGTGCAGGCAAGACATACTGTCGGGGAGGTGCGCGATCTCGTCGCCGCGTGGTAGTTCCGTGGGCAAGGTCCCCGGCTGCGGCAGTAGCGCAGACAGCGCGGCGCCAGGCTGGCTGCCAGAGGGATTCGTAGAGAATTCATCGTTTTCGACTGTGGCTCTATCCACAGCTGCGAACCTCGAGGCGATCGCCACTGATTGAGCGAGGGGCAGCTTGTCGCCGGAAGGAGGGGTAGGGAGATCGGAAAGAAGTTGGCTCAGAAGTGATTCCTCCTCGGCGTCAAACCCATAATCGCTCTCGTCGTCTAGGCAAGAAACGACCGCCATGGCGATCCGCTCCCGAGAATCATGTCGCTGTCATGGATGGGTTTTCCGGCGCCTCCAGGTTGCGTCACGACTCGAGGTCGCCCGCCAAAGTTCACGCGCCGAGGCCCCGCTGCCTAATCGCGAGACCACGTGACATCGCCGCCCCTCACTCCAAGCCCGCGACCCGCAACGACATGGCTAAGTCAGCGGTCTCGAGTCATGCAGATCGACCAAAGTCCCGCTTCAGTCTCCAGACGTCGCTGCGAATGGCTTCAAGCTTAGAAACGTTGAAATAAATGTTCCTCGATATCATCAGCATCTTTTGCGACAAAAATAACCCAGAAATTCAAACGGCAAAAGAGTTCGGGCCCCGGACAGCCCTACGTCTCTTGCCGAAATCGAAAGCGCGCGCTTTTGTTGACCACCAGATACCAACCAGACCAAGTGACCTGAACAAACCCACCGTGGGAATGCCGCTGCATGAATCTGATGGAATTTGGATAAAAAATACCGGTATATAAAGGTACGTCCGTTTCCAATGCCACCGAGGCACACCGAGGGGCGGCAGTACACCGCATGCACGCCCTCCTGCGTCCGCGCTCGTCCCAGCAGCAGCCCATGCACCACATGCAACTTCACTTTAGATGCGCATGACTTTGGTGACCCAAATACAGCAATGTTTTGATGCGCCAACCTGAACTGAAGCTATTTACAATTCTCGCACAGCCACTCTACCGCTTACTTGCGCTTCGACTTTGACTTCAACGAAGCCACCAGCCCGCCAATATCATCACCACCCTTCTTCGCCTTCTTGACCTTCTTCACCTCGCGCGCCTCATCACCGCCCGCCTTGCGCTTCTTCCTTCCCTCCTCCAGGAGCTTCTGCATGGCCTCTGTCGACTTGAACTTGGGGTTCGACGGGTCAATGGCGTACTCATGGCTCTCGAACACGGCCTTGAACCGGTCATCGTCGACGTCCATCTTGAAGTCCTCCTGCAGGCCCGCGCGCTCTTCGTCGCCGCGCTTGCCCTTCTTCTTGTACTTCTTCTTCTTCAGCTTCTCCGCCCGCGTGATCTCGTTCATGTCAAAGTGGTCCAGGTGGTCCGCCTCGCCCGCGTTCTCGCCCGCCATGAGGAGCTGCAGCTGCGCCTTCTGCTCGGCCTTCTCGGCCTCCTCGGCCTCGCGCGCCGCCCGCTTGGCGAGGCGCTCTTCCTTGCGGATGGCGTTCTTGGCCTTCTTCTTGGGCTCCTCGCCGCCGCCTTCGAAGAAGGGGTCGTCGAAGCCGAGATCCTCGCCGGGCTCGTCGCCCTCGCCCCCGACAATCTCCGCCTCCTCCTCAGATGAGGACTCGGCTTCAGCGTTGGGGTCGAGGCCTTCGCGTCTCGCACGGGCGGCTTCGCGCTTGCTCTCTTTCCGCTCGCGCTCCTTGCGGGCGTACTTCTCAATTGTCGTCTCCTCTTCTTCCGGCTTCTTAATCTTGGACTCCGTCAGGGCTGGTGTGAAGGTGATCTGCATGTCGCCGACAGGCGCGCCCTTGACCTTGGTGGTCGCCTCGCTGAGTCCCAGGGCGGCCCTCATGTCTTTCCGGGCCTGCTCCCTCTTGGAGAGCTTGGGCTCGTCGCCACCCTCCTCATCTTCGAACGCATCCTCGTCCTCCGAGTCGCTGGCGAGGTATGCCTTCAGGTCGTTCTCCTCCAGGTCGTTCCTGCTGCCGGTGAAGGCCTTGTTGATCGTTTGCTTGCGCGCAGCGTCCTCCGGGTGCAGATCCCATGTCAGCTTGACCTTCGAGTGCTGCAGGGCATCGGTGATGAACTCGACAGGCTTGTATCCCTCCGGCACCTTGTCGCACTCATCGCGGGGCTCGTCGTCGAATGTGACGTCGTCGGGGATGAATCGCAGGTCGATAAAGTTGGAGGAGGACTGGTATTCGGTGCCGTCGGTCGACTCGTACACCTCTTGAGCCGCGGCCTTGTCCGAGAAGATCATAACGGCGTAGTAGTACCGCAAGCGGTCCAGCTGGTAGGACCGCAGCGCGTCGCTGTCGAAGTCCCGGTCGTCGCCCTCCTGGATCAGGTCATTCTTGATCGCCTCATCGTCATCCTCGTCCTCCTCTTCATCGCTCTCGCTCTCCGAGTCAGGGTCCTCGTCGTCCGAGTCGCGGTTCTTGGAAGGCTTGAAGATCTCCTTCGGGGGGCCCTCGAGCTCCTCGCGCTGCATGCGCTCCTTGCCGAACTCGCTGGGATAGATGCTGACCTTCTCAATCTTTCCGCCTGATGGCAGGAAGCTGGAGAACAGGGCCATAAGGTCCGGTGACTTGAGGTGATCCCAATCCAGGTTGACGACGGCTAACCGGTTGGTGACCTCGCCCGTCTCGACCTCGGCCTGTTCGTCTTGCAGCCGCTGCATGGAGGCCTTGTTGTCCGTCGCATCTCCATCCTGATCCTCCTCTTCCTCGGACTCGCTCTCTGATTCGGATGAAGAGTAGCCGCCGCCTCTTGCCGGGTCGTAGTTAGCTTCGGCCGCCTCGAGCTCGCGCTTGACAACATCGTCGTCCTCAATCTCGACATTCTCCTCGGCATCTTCCTCCTCGTCCTCTTCAGGCTGATAGAGCTGCTGCAGAGCCTTCTTCTTGGCGTCGGATTTGATCTTGCGACCGTACCTGTCAACCTTGGCGGTCGCAGTGAACTCGTCGTCCTTGAGAAGGCCGGCGAATCGCTTGTCGATTGTCGTCTTGGACTTGCGCTTCGACGGCAGCCGGAACCGGGGGTCCGTCTCGAAGTTGGCGAATCTCGCGTCCTTGATCTTGTCGGATTTCGACATTGTCGCGGTGCTGCAAAGCTTTGTGCTTAGAATGCTTTGGACAGGAGTCGGTCGGCGAGACGCTTGCGATGAAGGGCTCGCGGGGGATTTTTTTTAGCGGGGCCATGGCGGCAGAATCTTTGCACATTCCGAGTCTAGTCCGACCGGGCTGACCGAGGCTGACCGAGGCTGACCACCTACCAGCTTCGGAAGCCGTTGACCTGCCACGCCCATAGGCCTCGGGAACAACCCTCAAATCGGTCGGCGAACGTAATCGGTTGTGCAAATCGTGCAGGAATGCGTTCATGGCTGTGCTTGAGCTCAAGTTCTAGCATACTCTGTACCTTCGTTTGGCGCCAGCAATGGTAGTGGCGCCGCCTCTCGTGACTCCCACAGATGACTCCTCGTCCCGAAACACGTCTCTATTCCGAGATCGCGGATCTGACATCGATCTGGGCCCTCAGTACCTTCATTTGCTTATTCCAACAGTGATTTCATCGTGAACTTTGGGAAAGCACCCGCACTGTGAATCACCAGCAACTGCCGTACCTTCCACAAAATGTTGTTCCTGCCATTTTATTCCATCTGGCGCCCAAAAAAACGTATAAATAACTGGCCTTTTTCTTCCCCTCGCACCAAATCTTCCACCGCAACAACAAGAAGTACTCCAGATTCGGGAGAGTTGATTCTTTCCAACAACATCTTCCCTCTACCTCATCACCACTGACGTCTCCTCCTCCCGGGGATTGTCTCTAACACCAACACCAAACAGAACAACGGTCATCTCCTTCACCTTCACCTTCTGCCCCAAAACCAAATTTCCTCCAAGGCGGCCTAGCCTCGCCCAAAAAGAACGGAGAAGACAAAATTGGAGCGGGAATCATGTCCAGCATGAACATTGCGGCTGATGGCCTCCCGCATTCCATTTTTGGCCCCCCTCCAGCCGAACCAAAGGTTAAGTTCCAAGATCAACCTGGATCTCACATACAAGCCAGCTCGATGCCAGCATCCGACATTACCCAATGTCCCTCAAAGCAACATACAACCAACTCCGACACATGCGTCAATTCCAGTTCATCATGTGATCGGCCACTTGCAATGGAGCAAGAACCCAGCAGCCCTCAAAAGCATACTTCCCTTCCAATTACACCCACAAGTGAGAAGCACGTTCCCAATGGAGTTCCCGAAGAGGAAGATCAGTTGCCTGCAGAACAAACAATGGACGGTGACGGTATGAGAAAAGGACATCCCGGAGATGAGCAACTCGTTGCCCAGAAGCGGACATACGCAGTTTACAGTGAAGAGGAGAAACCTCCTCATTATTTCGAGGCACAAGCTCGGAGCCACCAGGCAGCGCAGTCGGAGACTGGAGAGATCAAGCAACCACCAGCCAAGAAAAAAGGAATCAAGCCCAAGTACCCCTGCGGCAAGGATGCTCGAGAGCAGGCCGTCACACGACAGAGAAAGAAGCATGATGCTCTGAAACTTCACATCAGAAAGCTGATGCGGAAACAAGCGAACAACATTGAGATTGAAGATGTTCCTGCCCCACGCCCGACACGACGACGGACGATCAAGGCACAGGCATCCGATGACAGTGACGACTCGGACAGCTCTATTGATCCAGACGCCTCCGAACCAGAGGCACAGTTTGTCTCGGCAAAGGACAGAGCCAAGGAGATTGGCAAAGCGGCTGTCGGTGGTGGTCTTACCAACCGGCGGACTGGCAGCCAACAAGCCGACCTCAAGGAAGCCAAGCTCACATTCGGAAGAGATAAGGTGCAGGCTTTGGATCAAGGAGGCGAGATGCGTTATCAGCTCCAGGGAATGACAGTAATGCTGAGGCCCTTCCAGCTGGTGGGGACCTCCTGGATGGTCAAGAGAGAGACAGACGATGGTGATCACAAGGGAGGTCTTCTGGCGGATGTTCCAGGATTTGGCAAGACAGTCATGTCTCTTGGTGCCATCGTCGGCAATCCTCCAAGTGCTGAGCAGATAAGTCAAGGTATCAAGGCCACACTCGTCGTCGTCCCAAACGTTTCAATCTTGAAGCAGTGGGAGGCAGAAATCAGAAACACTTGGAGCATGCCAACGTCAAGTATCTCCACTACAAGAGTGCTATGAAGAAACTGGACCTTGACGTTTTCAACAACACAAACATTGTGTAAGTGAGTTCAATGAAAGATAGGGTTCATGCTGACTAGAAGTGATTAGGTTGACAACATACCAGGAGCTTCAGAGGGGGTGGCCGCCTGGCAGGAAAGCAGCTGATCTGCTTGAGGAATGCACCTTCACAACGATCTCAGATGACGGCGAGGAGCAATACGAGGTGGACGGAGTCAAATACCACGGACTCTGCCGGGAACGTGCCGATGTGATTTTTCGTATCACCTGGTACCGAGTCATCTTCGACGAGGTGCATACGGTGAAAAACATCAACAGCGAGAGTGAGTCTTGTGGAGAATTCAATTTCATGATCTGTCCTGACACATAAACAGCATGCATAGCAGCCAGGGAGCTAAGATATACAATCTTCTGGGGATTGAGCGGCACGCCGCTCATCAATGCAGCCAAGGGTAAACGCCTACGATCACTAGAGAGCTGATGTGACTGACTTTGGGAACAGAACTGTTTCCTTACCTCAGGCTCATCAAATGGGATGATGTTCAGACATGGGACCAGTACCGGGAAAGGTATCTGAAGAGCGTGAGTCATCGGTCACACATCATTCAGACATGTTTGGCAGGCTAACATTATTAGGCGAACGGCCGACAGCGAGTTGATGCTCTCGTAAACCTCCTGACATATCGCAGGTCAGCTAACAACAACCAAAATAAGAGATTGTATTGCGCATAACTAACGTTTTCGTGCAGGACTCACAACGATCACTTCTTTGGGAAGAAAATGGTCCAACTTCCCAAAAACCATGCTGGGACGCAGTGGGTGACTTTGACGGATGAGGAAAGGGTGGTCTATGAGTGAGTTGAAAAGAGTTTTCTTGGCTACCCTTTTTTGCAGAGACTGACATGAGTCGATAGCTTGACAACCAAGCTCTTCGAAGAAGCGAATGCTCCAAATGGAGCACAGTTGAAGCTTCGACAACGCCAGGCAGTCTCTCACTTTTACCTCCTCGAGGCATTTTTTCGCAGCATCAACAGCACCGTGGTTTTCAAGAACTACGTCGAAAAGTTGGCAGAAGTTGAAAACAAGAGAACAGCGCGTGAGCAGATTGGCTCGTGGACTGAGCGACAGTTCGCGGGCCAGAAACCCCCAAAGTGTGACGAGGAGACGGGATTCTTACAGCTGATGAGTTTTGACAAGTCGAACTTCGGGGGCAAATTTCAGCTGACGCCACTGCTGGAGATATTTGTCAACACCCAGATGCTGGTTGAGAATGAGTGCTCGCTCTGTCGGAGAGGCAACGGCCAGTTCGACGATCCCCGTCAGATTCCGGAGGTGAGAAATGAGAGAGCGAGAACGACTTGAGGACTTTGACAGCTAATCCTGCACTAGTGCGGCCATATCTTTTGCAAAGACTGCATACTGAGGCGCTGGATGGAGTATCCGAGAAATAATGGAAGAAAGCTTTGCCCAGAATGCAGAGTAGAGTACCAAGGCGACGCTTTCCATGTCCCTCAATTGGACACTATCTACAGATCTCAGCCGCAACAATTCTCGAACGGAGCAGTCCAACAACCAAAAAGACGCAAGAAGAATGCCGAGAAGTTTGGGGAGGCCCCGGATCGCCGCCCTGGCGACGACTACTTTGGCGTCCAGCCGTCATTTGGCGACGAGAATGGTGGGCTGTGGGGAAAAGTTGTCCTGGACGACATGTTCGGGAACGGAGGCATCCCGACTCCCAGTGCCAAGACGACAGCCGTGAAAGACATCGTTCTTCGATGGATTGCGGAGGATGACAGTCACAAGGGAATCAGTAAGTTACATCTCTGATTCAATGTATGAGTGAGTTACTCGCTGACTTCCGGAGAGTCTTCACTCAGTTCGTCACCACGGCTCTGGTCATTGGACGCATGCTACAATGGAGGGCATTCCGTTCCTCTACCTGAATGGCAAAGTGACCAGTGCGGAGAAGCTCAAAGCGATTTCGGGTTTCAAGGACAAGAACAGCAAAATTCGCTACTTGGTACGTTTCCTCCACATGATCATTGCAATTGAAGAGGCTGACAGGCGTCGGGTTTTCAGGTTGCCTCCATGAAATGCGGTGGTCAGTCACTCGATCTCACCTGCGCCAGCCGCACTATCATTTGCGATACATGGTGGAACAAGGCCGCCGAGGAGCAAGCGTTTGGACGAGTCTTCCGCATTGGACAGAAGAAGACGACTCACAACGTCCGAATCCTGGCCAGGGACACCGTTGATGAGGACATTGACCAGATGCAGGATGATAAAGAGACTGAAATCAAACACACCCTGCAAGATGACGGCCATGAGACTCAAGTTTTCTCTGAGTTTGAGATAACCAAGATACTTCAGCCCGAGAAATGGCTGGAATGGGTCCAGCAATGCGTTGATGAGATTCGGGAGGAGGACGGCATTGCCCAAGAGTCTATGGACGTCGATGCTCGCTCGGACCAAAAGCTCGAGACTGAGACGAATACTGCTGAGAGGGGGCCATCGATGGCCACAGTCTTCAAAAATATGAGAGAGGAGAATATCGGCCACGGAAAGCCACCCAACATCGATTTGGAGGATGATTCAGACGGCGAGTGGCGGCCTGATCAGTGAGCACCACCCTCCATAACGGCGTTCAGGACATCGGACGGGAATTTTGAGCTTTGGGCTCATCAGTACCAACCGGAGATTGCCAGAGATCTTTGGCTTACCTCAAGCATTTTGGGAGTCTTGCTCGCAAAGTCATCATTTCATTTTTGGGATTGTGCATGGCCACGAAGGAGGACATTGCCGAGAAAGGAAGCAGGGCGGATCGATCACGGGAATCACAAGCGAGGGGAGCTACGGTAGGTATTTGATTAGACAGGTAGTCGTCTCGATCGCAGCTCGGCATTCGAAAAATGGATTTAAAGATAAAAAGAAGCTTCCAAGACCGGCGACAGTTGATTTTCTGGGCTATCTGAAGAGGCGGTCCATACGCCTAGAGAGTCAGTAAAGATGTACTGTCGGCTCCCATACCTACATACTTAGTTGAACCCCAATTGGGCATCACACCAGCATCACTCAACACCTCTGGCCGCACTCGATAAACCGCTGGACTTGTGACGACTATCAGAATAAGTACAGTGTCCTACATCGATGTACACTCGCCTCCCCAAGTCGAGGCGCGCCGCAGCGGCCGCCTCTCTCCCCCAGCTCCGTTCTCCAAACATGCCATGCAAAGCTAGAAAGGGCAGAATATCCAGGGCGCCGTGACCACTTGAAGGGTAGAATAAAACAAAAAGATAAAAAGGGGCGACGTTTCGTATCAGAAATGTATGTCGCAGGAAAGCTACTTGGCCTCGTACTTGCCGCTGACGACCTTTCTTGTGAGCGGGACGTCGACCCATCGGTGGTCGGGCTGAGCAAGGGCCTCATCGGCAAAGGGGTCGTCTTCCGACAGCTCCTTCTCCTTGCCCTTGGACTCTTCCTGACGGGCGATGGAGATGCCGCTGCCGAGGGCGACGTTGTCTGAGGGGGTGTACTCCCACCTGGCCTCGACGTGTCCCGGCAGTGGCTCGCCGTTCTCGGCCCCGATAATGCGGCAGATGATCTTTTGTGTTTCGGATGTCAGGGTGACATCGCCGACGCGCCAGTACACGAGCTGCTTCTCCTTGAGGTGAGTGCCGCTCGGCTTCGTCTGCGCACCCGAAGCACGAGCGCCTTCGTACGTGGCAACGAACACCAGGTTGTGGAGGGTGACAGGGGCGGTAAGCTTGGAGGCCGGGTTCAAAGAGTATTGGAGGAGGAGGCCGAGTTTGTCGCCTTGAGGTTTCCAAACGGGGTGAAGAAGCAAGGGGGCATGCTCCGCAAGAAGGGTGCTGTCCTCCTCGGTGGCGTGCACGCGATAGGTGAATGCGGCGGATGTCTTGCCCAGGTGAGACAGGTCTAGGGTGAACTCGTCAGGGCGTTCCTGCGCCACGTTGTGCACGAAGATCCGGTTCGGGCCAATAGCCTCGAGGTTGGCAAAGTTGTTGATACGAATGGTTTCCCGTTCTGGATCTCGGTCAGTACTTGGGCTTTCGGTACGACCGTGTAACTCACCAGGAGCGCCAGATTCGGCGTGGTAGGAGAAGGCAATCTCGCCGTTAATCTTTGCCGACTTGACGACGCCGTCCTCAAAGGTGGCAGAGACGGTCTCGATAATGGACGAGTTGAGGCCCTCGTCGCGCATCTCCGGGTGCTTGAAATTCGCAAGTCCGCCGAGGGAGTTTGCGGATCGGATGGACTGTGTGTCGGAGGTGGCGGCGATGCTTGCCTGAGACGCGAGCGCAGCTACCGCAGAGCCTCCGGTGACCTGGGCCTGAAGTGGCGGGGATGCGGGGAAAGGATTATCGTTTGTGAGCTCGCTGTTGCCGGTGGGCATCGTCGACGGCGATGGCACGTAGATGGTGTTCCTAACATCCCGCCTGCCGCGGATGGTGCCCATTTTCCGACCGGGCGTCGACATCTTGCCGAGGGTGCTGGCGACATTGGAGATGGCGGCCTGGCTCGCCTCGGGATCCTCCTCTGCAATGGGCGTATCCGCAATGTTGAGCTTGAAGGGCTGTTCAGTCTCGGTTTCCGCAGCCTCTCGCTGTGCCTGAGAGATGGGGTCGTTGGCAGGAGGGGGCACGGTGAAGCCCTCAGAGTCCTTCCTCTCCAGCTGCGGTTGTTGCGCGGGGGGTGGGCCAGCAGGCGCACGCACATCGGAAGCATCGGCGTCGATCCCGTTGACACCGACGCCAGCGTGGGAAGGTGCTCGCTCCGAGGCCTCTCCCGTGCCGTTGGTTCCATCGTGCGACCTTGTCGCCGCCAACCCCGCACCGGTGGGCGTATCTGGGGTCTCGACAAGAGACGACAGGCGGTTGTTGGCTTCGCCGAGGTTGCTAGTCGAGGTCCTTGGCGAAAGTCCTGGCCGGCCGTGGCTGCTGCTTGTCCTCGAGAATGTAGACGAAGGCTTTGACGGCGACAGCCCGATGCTGCCTCCGTGGATGCTTTGTCTACGACGGCCGAGCATGGTGCCAAGCTTGCTTCGGAGCTTCGATTCTGCAGGTTGTCAGTTTCTCGTTCAGCCCCCTCTGCCCGCACCAGTCTTACCAGTCTTCTCCGGCTTCAGCTGCGGCTTGGGTTCTGGCGGCACCTGCAGCCTGCTCTCCGGAGCAGGGACGGAGCGCTCGCTGGTGGTGTCGTCGGGAATCTGGCCGGGAGGCGCCAATGTTTGACTTTGGCTTGTGCCCGCGCGTGATGGTTGTCTCGTCGTGGACGTTCTCTTCTCCAGCTGGGGCCTTCCAGCAACGACCCTCTCCCTAAAGCTCCCAATTTCGAGCTCGGTGCTGACCTCGAGCATGGCGGCAAGCGTGTCGACGGCCGTGTTCTGTGCGCGCTGGGCCTGGTCGTTCTCGTGCGTCTGGTACTGGGTGAGGAGGTCGCGGAGCTGATTGATGCGCTGCTCGTCGATTGCTTGCAGAGACTCGAAGATGAAGGGGGCTGACGAGTCCCACTGCTGCTGCGCCGTGGTGAGTCTCGAGGAGGCGGCATCCATCTTTTGCGCCGCGCCTTTGCCGCCCTTCCTATGGAGGCTTTCGACCTTCTTCTGCGCATCCTCCAGGTCGCGGGCCATGGAGGCCAGATTGCCGGCAGTCGCATTGATGTTCTGCATCTCGGGCTTGTTCTGGAAGGTGCGCAGGGGCGTTTCAACGTCCTTATCGATCCGCGCGGCGAGAAGGTGGTGCGACTGGGCTGTCGCCTCGATGGACTGGAGGATTCGGTCCCATGGTGCTTGGAATACTCTGGAGCCAGGAAGTCAGCTGTCTGTCGTACGATTGACGTGTGAGCTTGCCGGAGAAACCGCGCACCCTAATTCGGACTGGTGGTTGGGAACCTTGAACTGGGCAAGCTTTCGGAGGCTCAAAATGTACTGCTCTTCGACGCGCCGGCGTTCCTGAAACAAGAGGGTTAGCCAATGCGCGGCTGTTGGTCTCGTGTATTCAAGCATGACGGCGCACCTGTAGCCAGTCGGCAATCTCCAAGTTGATCTTGTTTATTCTTTTGACTCTTTCGGTGAAAACGGTAACTGCCTGGGTCGGCTGGAGGTTGTCCTGTGCGCGTCGGAAGAGCAAGCGGTCAGCAAGAAGACTCAAGAACCAATCCGCAGCCCTTCTACGGGGCTGCGAGGAGCGGAAGGAGCGGTCCTACCAGCATTGACGGGTACTCGGAATGCGAAGCGTCGTCCATGGTGGCGGCTTGGACCGACTGGCGAAGGCGCGGGGATTACTGATTATTGTGTTGCAGAGGCAGAAGCGGTAGACAATGCGCGCATAGCGATGCACTTCTATATCCAGAACGAAGACGGCGACGGGGCGGGAGTGTTTGGCGCAGTTGCGGCCCAGGTGTTAAGCATCGCCAATGTCGGGAGGAGGAGGGAAGCTTTGGAGGTTGGGATTCGTGACCGGAACCGTAGACAGGACCGGACGGACCAGACCCGACGCATGCTCCCACCCACCTGGGCTTGCTGGGCACCTGCCTGTCCCACTCTGATTGGTGGAGAGGGCACGAGCCAACTGGGGCTCAGCACTGGCGCACCAAGAAGCAGGGCGGGAGCTCCTTCCTTTTGCTGCTTGTCACTGACGGCACGGCACCACGGAGGTGGACAGCCTAGCCCAAAAAGGGAAAGCGGGCTATGTGGATTGACGGCATGTGATTGGCCTCTGGGAATCTGGGGATTGAGGCATAACTCTTGACCAGGAGATTCCTTGCGGTGCGGGCGTGTTGTTTTGAGTTGAGCCATTGCATGAACGCACTATAGCTGCAACGAACTGGGCCTTCTCATCTCATGTTTTACCGATGTCTTGATTCCCAGAAAATCTTTGCAGAGCAGGAGGTGATTTGTGACGGAATTCCGACCTGGATGTGCGTGATGACAAATCACTTTTTCTAGCAGCTACCCACAGTGCCGAATCCAAACGTCATTTTCAACGCTGTACTGCCGCGACCACCACGCGGGAGAGCTACAGCACAGCCACTACACGTCGACGATACAGGGGACTTGTATGACATCAAGCGTCCTCTTACACCCGAGCAAGCCTTCTGATTTTCCAGTTAGCCCGATAGCTGAAGGAATCGTCAAGCATGACCACAGCCGAGTCTCAAGAGTGGCGCCACTCTCTGTCCGCCTCAGAAAGATTCGACAACATCGAGCGCATGAAAGTACAGTATCTGCCCGCACTAGGACGTTGGTCTAACAAACTCGCAGAAAGGCATCCTTGCAAGCGGCAGGACCCGAAGTTGCGGCGACGGCGCCATCCGAGTCCTTCCTGCTCGAGAGCCGCGCATACGATGAGAGCCATAGCCGAGTCAGTTGACGGACCGCCCCGTGTCCTAAGTCACTCGCCACTGACATTGAAAGCAGGCCCAGTATGACGAGATCTGTCGCGTGGTTGGTCTTGCTGCTCCGGCACTGGTGCAGCCAAAGTCAGATGGGCATGAAAATGGGCAGCGACCAAAGGTGACCATCGGGGCTTACCAGGACTGCCAGCTCATCGCGGGCGGTGTCACATCCGAGGTCTACAAGTCTGGCAACAAGGCCCTCAAGGTGATCGTCGAGACGCGGAACATCGAGCCGCATCATCCCCAACGCGAGGCCAAGATACTTGCCACGCTGAAGCGCCCATGTATTCCTCTCCTGGAGACTTTCCGAGATCAGGAGCAGAGGTTCGTCCTCGTCTTCCCGCTCATGCCCATGACTCTCGGAGACCTACTTGAAAAGGGGTCACTGCCTCTTCCTCGTGTACAGAGAATCTTTCGGGATGTCTTCGAGGCCCTCAGAGACCTCCACGAAGTAGGCATCATCCACCGCGACATCAAGCCCTCAGCCATCTTACTGGAGAGCTCCGACGGGCCGGCATATCTATCGGACTTCGGAACAGCTTGGCACCCAGCGATGTCTGCCGTCGCAGAGCCACCCAACGGCAAGATCCTCGACGTCGGAACTAGCTCGTACCGCGCGCCAGAGTGTCTGTTCGGGGACAAGTCGTACGGCACCGCCGTTGACATGTGGGCTGCCGGCGCGATGCTCGCCGAGGCATGCCGCGATCCGCCGAAGCCGCTCTTCGAGTCCAGGCAGGCCCACGAGGACGGGAACCAGCTAGGTCTCATCCTTAGCATCTTCAAGACACTCGGCACACCAACCGTCGAGACCTGGCCAGAAGCCACACATTTCAAGACGCCACCTTTCCAGATGTACCAGCCTATCGCGGGGCACACTTGGGAAGAGATCCTACCTGATATCCAACCCGACTTTCGACAGCTGATATCGTCGCTGGTTCGCTTTGACTCTAAGCGTGCCACTGCCGCAGACGTAAGAAAAAATTCCCCTTCCTGAAGAGACGTTACTGACCACTTGCAGGCGCTGCAACATGCTTGCCTCACAGACATAGATGTCTAGATTTGGGCTTTCGGCGTTGGCCAAGGACCAGGTCCCAGCTACCGCATCGACCGACAAATAAAGAGGGGGGAGAATTGTCCACAACAATGCCCTTTCATCGTCATCTTTGTGCACGGGGCTGGCACGGGGCTGTCCACCCAAATGGATGTGATGTGCACATTTCGCCCCTTTGTTCCACTGGTCAAGCCGCCTCGCGTCGCTCCCTCGCAAAGCCAACGAAGCAGGGGGATGCAGCATGTCAAGGAACAAAGACAGTGTCCAAATATCTTCGTCCCAGTCCAACCCGCCGCATCTTCAGCTCCCACCCAGCCTCTGATCGACGCGACCAGACCCCTGAACTCCCGATCGACCCGTCCAACCGCCCCGAACCAGCACACAACCCTCCGATCACGACCATGGCGTTGAAACGCATGAACCAGGGCGCCAAACGCAGCGGCCCAAACTTCGACAAACAAGGCAACTTGGATCGTATCGAAAAGTCTCTTAAGGAGGCTGAAGCCATGACCAGGGCGCAGAAGAAGAGGCTCCTCAAAGCCGCCCCGAAGGAAGAAGAGGAGGGCGAAGACGAGGAAATGGGGGAGGGGGAACAAGACCAGGGCAACGCCATTCGAAGAGTATCAGGCAAGCCAAGGACAAAGGTCAAACTCACCATCACCGACATGCCCTACAAGCCCGTCGGAGGCCACATCAACCACCACTGCCCCAGGAAGGAGCACAGCAGCCCGAAAGACTGCATCACCGGCCGCTGCTTCGCCCTCTGCCCCGTGTGCGGCCACTCGGTGAGCAACTACGGCGGCACAAAGTGCATCACCTGCGCCAACAACGCCAAGAGAGAGGCCGCAAAGATGGCCATTGAGAAGAAGGCGGCCGAAGACGCGGCCAGGATCGAGGCGGCCCGGCGGAAGAAGGAGGAAGAGACCAAGAAGCCCAGGAAGCAGCGGTGGACTGCCGCGAAGAAGGCGGAGGCTAAGGCTGCTGGGACAAGGGCCATGGTCGTCAGGGCTGGCATTCTGAAGAAGGTTGGCCGCACTGGTGCCAAGGCGAAGAAGATGAAGAAGGAGTTCCCGGAATTGTCGTCCGACGACGAGCTGACGGTCAAGGTGGCTGTTCTCCTCTACCGCTACTGCGAGGATCTCATCTGGAAGTTCTGAGGGGCGGTGGTTATGGTGCGATGGCGGCGTTGGGTCTGAGGACGGTATGATGTCTTGCAGGGTTTTCACTTGGGCGAGGTTTCGACGATGGCAATTGTTAGGTGGTCGATGCCACTACGCTTTCTATTGACAAACAATTCCCCTTCCTCTCCGTCATGTCATGTCCGTTTAAGCCACCGCGGCCCTCCGTGACTTCGTGTCCGCTCCAATGTAGTCGATCGGGTTGCGGCACAGCGGGCACGTATTCTGGTTGCTGCTCTGGAACCACTTGTACAAGCAAGTCCTGTGGAACAGGTTCTTGCACGTCGAGCACTTCTTGTCGGGCATCTTCTTGTCGGTAGAGATGATGGAGTAGCAGATGGCGCACTCGCTCTGGCCCTTGAGGGCGCCGACGATGTTGCGGCGGAATGTGGTCAGGCCGTCGATGATGCTTCCATTCTGGAGATTTGTCAGTCGGAAAGGTCAGGAGATGAGACGATTAATGTGTGCTTACCGAAAACGTGATGACTCCCTGCGTCGTCATCAACCAGCTGTTCCACTTCCGCTCGTTGACGGCGACCCTGTTAAGGCCGGCCACGGTGACGATGTCGATGGGGTAACCAGGGGGAACGCGGATGGAGATGGAGGCCAGTGACTCGTCTACCTCGTAACCAGCGGTAATCTCCTTGGCCGCATGACTGACCTTGACGACGAGCTCCTTCTCGTCATCAGCAGGCTCCTCCTGGTCCTTGGCCCACTGCGCGACCTCGTCAAGAAGCTCCGATACGATCAGGGGTGTGAAGTGCTTCATCAGCCAGTCCTTGACGGCGTTGGTGGTCTGCTTTGATCGGCAGTCCATGAACCACGCCTTGAAGAGACCGGGTGTGTATTTGAGAGTCAAGTAAAAGACATGGATGAGGAGCCAGTGAAGGTTGCGCTCCTCAGGCTCGGAGTCGGCGTTCCGCAGGTCGTAGGACTGGATGTGGTCGGTAGTCAGACCCTCGCGCTCGAGGTTGAGGGGATGCGACGCCGAGTGGCCAAGAACATCGAACATAAAGTCCATCAGAGGACCGACGTAGTTCTCCGTCTTCAAATGTTCGGTGTAGTCCGTCCGCACCTTCAGCGAGGCGGTGCTGTAGGCGTCGAAGATGAGGCACCATGTGAGGAGGTAGGATCGGATGGGGGTAGGGAACTTGGCGAGGACCTCGTCGGGGTACTTCTCCAGGGTAGGTGCATCGAGGAGAAGGGAGAGCAGCTCGTCAGGGAGGCGGGCTTCGGTCTTGTCAAGCAGCACATCGATCGACAGCTTGGCCTG
Organism: Plectosphaerella cucumerina; assembly: GCA_020746995.1. Classification (NCBI taxonomy): domain Eukaryota; kingdom Fungi; phylum Ascomycota; class Sordariomycetes; order Glomerellales; family Plectosphaerellaceae; genus Plectosphaerella; species Plectosphaerella cucumerina. The sequence continues at coordinate 1,736,485 of JAGPXD010000005.1, read as the reverse complement.
TGCTGCGGGTAGCGCTCGGTGGAGGAGGCTGAAAGCTGCGGACTGAATGTCGCGTGAATCTGATGCCATCAATCCGTACAGTTCAGAGAGATCGGAGACGTGTCTGAGAGATAGCTTCCCGACGCGTCTGCAGATGAGAGCATCCGTGATCTCAAGTGGCTGAGTGTTCTTCTCCCGCGGAAGCTTCAGAAGTTCCAGCAGCGAGAGCGCCGTTGTTTCCGCTGCCTCCTTAAGGGCATCGTCAAGGTCGTCGTTGGGTTCTGAAATCGTCTCCAGGGTGTTCATCAGCTTGATTGAGGCATGGATGTACGGCAGGACAGCGTCGAGCTCATCCTCCGATGCTTTGACCCAGAGGTTTGTGCAAAAGTCAATCGTCCGCTCCCAGTGGGGTCCGTAGACCTCTTTGATGCAGGGAAGCAGCCTCTGCAGGGCGCGGCAGACCTCGGCGGAAAGCTGTGGTGTCAATGCTACCGGGTCCTCCAGCCACGAAGTGACCTGACGGATAGCAAAGACTAGCCTGTTGTTGGGCACCGGGATCTCGCCAAGCTCATACACCTGGGCACAAGCGTTGAAGAGCACCAGCGTCGCCAGCGTCTTGTTCGAAGAGACACTGAGACCAGCAATATCGCTGACAAGGCGGTTGCAGAGGGTGTTTGTGAGCTTGGAGGACTCAAGCATCTCGCCGTAGCCACGGAGTAGAGCCACGGCAGCCAAGACGGTAGAGGGAGTTGCTTTCAGTGTGTCGTACTTTGCCAGTTTGGCCTCCGAATCCAAGGGGATGCCGTGCTTATCGTTCAGCCCCTCGACAAGTTCACTCAGAGCCCTGGCGCTGTACAAACCCATCGGTGTCAGCGCCGTTGACTGCTGAATCATGACGGCGATGAGAGTCTCGATGAGAGGTGTCGAGCCATCATCAGTGCCGTCTCTCCAACCAAAGGCGGCTTCGACAAAGTCAAGGATGATACTTCGGCTTGTTGAGACAAACTTGGCGGCACTCTCCAGGGAGTCCGAGGTGCCGAGGCTCGACCACAGCTTGTTCTCGTCTCCCAGCGTCATCTGGTCGGTCGCAAGCTGAACAGTGATCGATAGGAGAAAAAGAACCTCGACCTTGAAGTCTTGGGGCAAGGACTCGAGGTCAAGATTCGACGAAAGCAGCTTTCCGGCATAGAGCGCCATTCTGAGAGGCGCAACGCATCCATCGCGATCCCTCCGAAGGCGCGGCAGGCGGCCCGATTCCAGGTCCGAGGCCTGCACGAGGAATACAGCACCTTCGAGGTTGTTCGTGATCGACAGAGAAGGGTTAACGTCCTGTTGTAGGAAGCTCTGCAGCTGCTCCTTCCAGAGATTCGTGTTGGGGAAGAGATCTGTCACGCCAACGCCGTCCGACTCAACAGCCTGGAGGGCCTGCTGGTAGAGTGTCTCAATGCTTGGATGGGTCAGTACGTGAAAAAGGATGAAGCGTTTCGTGGGAACATACCTTAAGGACTGGGCTCCGGCTTCCTCCAGATTCTTCTGGATGATGCTCACACCAGCGGCCTTGCCATCGACACCGTTGTCAATGAGTGCCCTCAATGAGACAGCCCGAGACGAAATGTCTGTGTCGCTGAGCTCCGTCAGACCCAACAGTGCCGTAACTAGGGCCATGTGAGTCTCATCCTGCGAGACAACCTGGGGCTTGCTGGTGACGATGATGCCAACAACGGCCAGTACTCTAGCCGACTTCGCCGAGTCTTGCCTCAAAGTCTCCAGAGCGCCTTCGATGACTGCCTTTGCGGAGTCATCTGTCAGGGTGTTGTGAGTGGCAGCTGCTTCGAGGATAGGAAGCGCGTCGTCGTCACCACCAAGATATTGTTCAGCCTGCGAGACCAGATATTCCTGGAGGCCTGGGAGGGATGTTGCCAGAGGAGCCGCGGCATCGTGAGATACCAGGCTTCTGACGGCACCTCGGGTTTGCTCATGATTCTTGAGCCCAAGAAGCGCCTCGATCCAAACCGTCCACACTTCTTTGAACGCATCCTGCTGCCCGGTGACTGCGCCGAGGTCGGCCACGCAGCGGGCGAGGTATGTAAGTGAGCGAGAGTCGAGGACAAGCTGCATGCGATTCTTGCCCGTCTCGAAAAGGAAGTCCCAGAAGTCGGCCACGGCAGCTGGATCCTCCCAAAGGTGTGGTGCGTGCTTTCCGACGCTGGCGAGCAACGCCGCGGCACCGAAAGGTTTGACGTTGCGGCTGGAGAGTAGCTGAATTGCACGCGCAATGACAGCAATCGATGGTGTTTCGACGATGGGAGGAAGCTTCTGATGGCTAGCAGTCGTCTTGGAGTGGATCTGGCCGACCAAAGTGAACCATCGCGTACTTTGTTCCGCAATGGCATCTTGGGACTTCTGGTAGTCCTTCGACACCTCGGGGAGAGAGCTGGCTATCCTGGCGCAGAACTCCTCCGCAAGCCTTGTCCACTCGTCAGCCGTGGCTTGAATGGTGTCCTCGTGGTGCCGATCGGCCGAAGTCTGGAAGGCCTCAACAAGCACAGGAATCTTGCCGTTGCCTCCAATATCCCACGCGGATGTCTCTGGCGTTGGGTTCAGGTAGTGCGAAGTGAGAGGGAAGAGATTCTCGCGAACGAATTGCGCCCTTGTCTCGTCTGCTGGTAGTGTTGAGATGAAGTGACGTGTGATGCGGACGTAACTTGTCCACGCAGTCGGCGCGTGCATCCTGGGCTCCTCGCGACCCGTGATGCCCACTCGAAGAGACTTAAGGATGTTCGTAGCAGTCTCAGAGGTGATGTGCTCCTTAGGTACAGCGACCAGCAGTTGCTCCAGGTATTCCCAGTACTTCACGGAGCTGGCCTGGGAGCCACGTTCGAGGAAGCCGCCAAGGCGGGAAACGGGGGTCTTCTTGTCGCTGGAGGAGGACCAGATCTCGGGGAACTTCTGCGTCAGGCGTGTGAGCACGCGGACGTACTCGATGGCGGAGCCGATTTGGCTGCTTTTGAGGCCCTCAGTAATGAAGATCTTCTTCAGACGAGACGTCTGGGCGGAGATGGCGGCCTCTCGCTTCTCCAGGCAGACCCATAGAAGTTGGCAAGCAGCCTTCTTGGCGGTGGCATCTCCAACGATGATGCTCTTCCAGACCTTTTCCTCGCCGAAAAAGGCATCGTAGGACTCTCGTTCCTTCTCGACGTCGGCATTGTCGACCTTTTGCAGGAGACCGAGGACGAGGGAGAGACTAGCGCCCACAACTCGGAAATACTTGGCTTCGGCATCGTCGGGAGTTGTCGAGCGCTCATCGCTGAGAGTTTCTTGTGTTTCTTGGATAGCTTCGGTGGCGTACGTCAGTATCTGCGACTGACACTTTGTCCAGAACATGACCACCTTGTCGGGAGAGTTTAGGAAGGATGACAGGCCCTGGTCGGCGGCCCTTGACACACCCCGGTCCTTGTCGTAGAGACCGGCCAGCCAGGTCCCGACGATGCGCGGGATGCGCTTCTCCATGCGCTTGCGAGCGGACTTGACCAGCTCGAACTGCAAGGTGTGCGACAGCTCTCTGACGCGTCGCGCATTGTCTATTGAGGTGCGAGGGTACACTTGAACCTAAATCTATCATTACTAACTGTTCAATGGAGAATGGTGCGGCCTGGGCACGGGATAGACGCACCCAAGCTTCCAGAATGGCTTCTTCTGTTCCTCCTTCCTGTTCGAACGGGTGTGCTTGCACATATGCGACAAGCTCTTCCAGCGCCTTGGTCTTTGTGGTCGCATCCTTCTTCAGGAGGTTCTTGAAAGAGACAACAACGTTCGCATCGGAAATGGAGGACAGGTCGGGGGGCTCGACCAGGTAGGACAGGCCACTGCTTGTTGATTGGGAGGAGAAGCCACCGAAGCCTCGCGCGGGGCTGGAGAAGGCTCCCGCGCCGCCGAAGCGAGCTCCCTTCCCCTGGAACTTGGACATGGAGTTCGCCCCTGTATCAATGCTCGGGAATTGTATGAGGTTGTTTCGGTTCTCGTAGCGCCAGCTTGGGACTGGGCGCTCGTCGGGAGGTGTCGCTGTGGTTCGAGAGGTCTGGACTGCCTTGGCGGGGTCGAGGGGCAGATTGGCAGTCGCAAGATGTCGGATCAGAAGACAATCGCCTGCATGATCAATGAAGAAGAAAGAATGATCGAATGGGGCTTCCTAGAGACAGGAAAAGTGGTGATACTGGCAGCAAAGCCGGAGGCCAAAAAGCCGAGTTGAGAGGAGAAGACGGCCGGTGATTGACTCAGGCCGAGCAGATTGTGGGCAAGCCCCGCGACCGAAGCTTCCATCGATGTCTGATGCTGTCATTGTGGTGGGGGACGGGAGATCTTATTCATCAGTCACGTGATAGCCGTTATCTTAGCGTCATCTCTCAGCACGGGTCGGTCCAGTGAATTAGCGAGCTCATCCCAGACTCGCGATGACTTGGAGGCTGGCTGCCAGATGCAACAAAGCTCTTTGACAGACATGCTCGGCCTGAAGCGAGCAACCGCCGGCCTGTCTTCGGTCAGCCCTCTGGATTGACTGGGGTGAGAACGGTTGGGCCAAAGTCTTGCGCAGTTTCGGTGTCTACGTTGATTCCAAATCTCAAGCCTTCAACTTCATCCACACATGCAAACCGAAATGTCCTGAGGTCTGTCGTTCCTGTTAGCAGACTAATCAAACTAGCCAGGAGATCTTTCTGGTTCCATACCACAAACATTGAACCTCTCTCCTTGGACGAGGAAGGCGATGAAGCCGCGGTGTGAGACCAGGTAGATGTTGTGATAGACCCCAGAAGCTGCCATGGCATTCAACCTCTGACGAACTCTCTCGGCTCGGGCAACAGCGTCTTCAAAGTTGTGTGGGGGATAGTCCCACTCGGCTGGGCATTCTGTAAAGTCCATGTCTGGAAACTTGGTTGCCATGGCATCACGCGAGACCCCGTGGTTGCAGATTGCATCGTGGGACTCGCGAAGATCCGGCCATACCTGTATTGGAGTCGACTCAAACCAGTCTCGGAAGACCAACTTTGCTGTCTGGATGGTTCGTGTCATTGGAGAGACGATGATCAGGCCAGGTTTCTCCGGCAGCTTAACCCCCAAAGCTTGCTCAACGCCAGTCTCGGTCAGGCAGGGGTCACGATCTTTGAAGTCTCTGTTGACACTGATGAAGTGTTAGTCGCACGCAAATCTCCTGAAAACGAGTGGCTCTTACTTGTGAAGGGATTGGCCATGGCGCAAGATATGTACTTGGCATGCAGTTCCACGAGCAGTCGACAGTTCATGATGTTCCATTTCCAATGTCAAGAGTGGGACAGATATCGGAATTAGAGGCTCTGCTGTACAATCAATCAGCTGGTTTGAATGGTCTGGACCTCTAGCTCAACCTCGCTCGACCTCGCTGGACCTTGTCAAGCACAAAGACACACAGAAGCGCGTCGCAAGCCTGCCTGCTGACTCGGCTGCACAGGTCCGGCTTCCGCCGTGTGTGTGACCACGACGGTAGCACGTCATGTCGAGCCTGCGTGACCAGACATACACTCGACCCAGGCCGGCTAGCCGATCGCACGTGAATGGCGTTTCAGCTCGTGCCTGTTGCGGCGCTGCGGAAGGCTTCGGGCGGTCTTATCGTCACTGCCTCACCCGGGGATGCAGGGATGCTTGGTTAGTGTTACCCCGCGTTCGCTGATAGCGCCCCAAGCCGGACCCTGAGTGGCCGCTCCGCTGTTAGCGCCGAGAGATACCCCACCAGATGGCCGGGATTCAGTGAGGACGACGCATCTGGACACAGGGCAGGGTCCAGCGATGCACATGGCAAGGGCAGGTTGGTTAAAGGCCCGGGCGGCAGGAAAGGCGTCAGTCGTACGATGTGTCAGATAGGATGGCGGGCGTGACTGTGGCCTCTTGATGTTGCTCACCGACAGTCGTGGGTAATCGTTGCGAGACGGTCATTTTGTAAGGCATATGTTGGCTCACAATTGCCTCGTTTGTTGAGCACTTGGCAGAGCATTCGCCGCCTCAGAGACAAGCAGGGCAACTGACTGTCCTCAGGGCGTAGGACGCGGCTTCCCGATCCCGGTCAAGCCGCATGTGAAAATCGCTAGCCGGCCGGGGAATCGACCAATGGCGGGGTACCTGCCGAGCGTATCCGACGGTGCAGTCTCCCGCTCCTGCCCGGGGGCTTCAGGGAACAGCGGCGCCTGTGCCCGTCGTCGATCGACTCGACGAAGTATAATCCCTCGTTTCGCTGAGAACACGCTGGAGAGGGACTCCTCTCTTCTTGTTCACCACCTGCTCGAATTTGAGGCTCACTTCTTGTCACCTCCGTCCTGACCGCTCCACGTTACCATTTCCGTCGTGCAGCTCGTCCATTCGTGTAGGTTAACCCGTCCTGTCTGCCCCTGCTCACCTGCCTGGCGCTGTGACCCTTGCCCCGAGGATCACTGCCACCTTCGTCATTGCCTCAACCTTGGAAGCACGCATTCTTAATGCCGCGTTTCCCAACACATAAAGACAGCAATCGCTCTGCTGCCAATCCGGCGTTTTTGGTCTCTGAAGCTCACGATCGGTGTCTAGAATTCAAACTGCCATGGCATAGAGTGCCGTGCGAAATCCCTCGACATGTTGACGACCGCCACATCCCGCGCCCCGCCTGGTGCAAGGGTGCTACAAACCGCCAGGGCTTCGCCGACAGCGCTTCTCAGAGCCGCAGGGTCCCCGAGCAGGATCTCGCTCCTGAGCCAGACGCGGCAGTTCCGGTTCGCTCGGTGGACTGAGTCTTCAGAACCCGAATCGCAAGCACATCGTCGACTGCGCCGTCGCCATGATGGCAGCCACAAGTACCGCTACGTCGGCGCCATCAGCAGGAAGTTGTCGTGGGGGCACAGTCTCGGCGCCTCGGAACAAAAATCATCCACCAAAACGACAGTGCTGGGCCGGTATTGGGACTCGAGAGGGCAGGCCGGCCAGTACATCGATGTCGACAAGATCCAGTCCTGGTCCGACGAGCATGCTGGCCCCGGCGTTCGACCTGGCCGCAACATTGAGGACGTCGAGCGTAACGCGATCAACGATCTCTTCCACGGCCACAGCAGCAGCGCCACTCCCTACCAGTACGATCACTGGCTGTCGCCATTCGAGAATATCCGTAATTACATGAGTAGCAAGCATGCAGAGGAGAAGGCCGCCGGCGCACGGAAGACAGGTCGCAAGTCAGACTCGTCGATATCTGACGATCCTGTGACCATCGACCCCATCACGAACAGGAGGGTGATCCGGCAACACAAGACGGATGCATCAGCGCGCGGGCCCGCCTCCCCATCTCCCTCCACGTCTCGCATCCACTTTACACTGCCCCAGTCGCTAAGTGGAAACGCGGAGAGAGTCCACTCCAACGGCCCACCCCCGGCCGAGGAGCTCCAGAAATACAAGCCAGTCATGCACAAAAAGCTCGACACGGCCGCATTTGAGACGAGCGCTGCGGCGAACACTGCCTCAAGTAAAGCCATCCCAAGCGACACCAGCAAGTACGACGCCGTCAAGTGGCTGGAGCCCGAAGGCAAATCTCCCAAGTCCTCCGAGGAGTTGTCCAAAGAGTACAAGGATCTCGACAAGTACGGCCCCATCAAGTGGATGGAGTCTGGTGTCGCCGGCTCCGCATCAGCTAGCCCGGTATCAGAGGGTCCTGCAGACGCAGACCAGTACGGTCCCATCCGATGGAGAGAGCCTTCTGGCGCGCCGAACGTCAGTGCCGAGGAGCAGTCGAAGCAGTACGAGGACGTGCACCGGTACAAGGCCGTGCAATTCAACGAACCCGAGGGTCAACTGCGGTCGACATCCGAGGAGCAGTCGAAGCAGTACAAGGACTTGGCAGAGTACAAGGCCATCAGGTTCAACGAGGCCTTTGCTGGAAGGCTTCCGCCAAGTGCTGAAGAACGTTCCAAGGAGTACGACGACCTCGACGACTACAAGGCTGTGAGGTTCAATGAGGCTCTCGCAGGAAGGCTCCCGCCGACTACTGAGGAGCGTTCGAAGGAGTACGATGATCTCGCCAAGTACAGGCCTGTCGCTTTCAACGAAGCTCTAGATGGACAGCTTCCACCAACAGCTGAGGAGCGTTCCAAGGAGTATGCCGACCTGGCCAAGTACGAGCCGGTGAAGTTCAACGAACCTCTGGAGGGGCAGCTCCCGCCGACAGCTGAGGAGCTTTCGAAACAGTACAAGGACCTCGACAAGTACGAGCCCGTTACCTTCAACGAGGCCATCGATGGAAAGCTGCAGCCATCTGCGGAGGAGCTCTCCAAGCAGTACGACGACATTGATCAGTATGGACCTGTCCGCTTCAATGAGCCCAATGGCCAGATGCCCCTCGACACTGCACAGGAACCCCGGGGACAGGTCGACGCGCCCAAGTATGAGCCCATCCTTTTGAACAAGGCGACCGAGGCCAAGCTCTCTCCTACGGTGGAAGACCTTTCGAAGCAATACACCGACCTGCACAAGTACGAAGCCGTCATTTTCAATGAAGCCCTTGACGGAAAGCTCCCGAAGACGGCCGAGGAACTCTCCAAGCAGTACACGGACCTCCATCGCTACGGCCCCGTGATGTGGAACGAGCCGGATGGCCAGCTTCCTCCTTCCCCAGAGCTTCTCTCCAAGAAGTACAGCGACCTCCACTACTACGGCCCGGTGCAGTTCAACGAGGCGAATGATGGCAAGCTCCCCCTCACGACTGAGGAGAAGTCCAAAAAGTACGATGATCTCCACCAGTACACCCCTGTCGGATTCAATGAGGCCCTCGACGGAAAGCTCCCACCCACGGTCGAGGAAGCGTCAAAGCAGTACGACGATCTTCATCACTACACCCCCGTGCAGTTCAACGAGCCGGACGGCCAGCTTCATGCCACGGCCGAGGAGCACTCGAAGGAGTACCAGGACCTGCACCATTACGCGCCAGTGCGCTTCAATGAGCCTGATGGCAAGCTGCCCCTGACACCCGAGGAAGCGTCCAAGGAGTACCAGGACCTGCGGCAGTACGAGCCCGTGAGGTGGAACGAGCCAGACGGCAAGCCAACCCTCAGCGCAGAGGAGAAGTCAAAGCAGTACGAGGATCTGAAGGATTACAGCGATCCCGTCGCTTGGAATGAACCTGACGGCCAGGCGCCAGAACACCCGGAGGAGACCAGCAAGCAGTACGAAGACCTCGACAAGTACGAGCCGGTTGCATGGAACGAACCGGATGGCAAGCCAGCGACGCCCGCTGCGGAAGAGGACACGCCTGAGCTCGACAAGTATGAGCCTGTCAAGTGGAACGAGCCCAACGGAAAGGCACCGGAACAGCCCGAGGGAGGCAGCAAGCAGTACAAGGACCTGGATGGGTACACCGGCCCTTTCACGCACCAAGAGCCCGACGGCAAGCCCGTTGACTCGCAGAAGAGCGCTGCCGGCATGAGCAGGCCCATGACGGGCAACTACTTGCGGGACTTCCCCGAGGACTTTGCCGTTTCTTGGAGTTCCATGCTGGGCCAGAATTCCGCGACTCGTCCCGAAAAAGAAACCGACAACTTCGAGATTGCATCGTTCGATGAGAGCTTCCCGGCGCTCAACGAGACCTTCCCGCAAAAGTCCTTCCGCCTACAGCCTGCCCTTGATCGCTCAAGCGGGCTGCCCGGCCAAAGGCGATTTGACAAGGCTCGTCCGCAGGCCGACCCGTACTCGATGGAGCCGCAAGGATTGCAGCTAAGCTTCCTGGAGGAGATGGGAGGTCAGACCGGGCCATCTTTTGTAAGGATGTATGGCACTGCCAGCGATGCGCCAGCCACAACAGGTCCCAAGTCACCACCACCTCCTCCGTCGTCACCGGGTAGCACCGGGGCCAAGGGTAGCTCGGCTGGATCCACAGCTGGCGAGTCTCCGGAGACATCACATTACAAGATCCTGGCGTACGACCCGACGATGCAAACCATCAGCACGGCCGACACGACATCTCTCGTCAAGGACAGCGCTGTCCCGTTGACGCCGGCAGAGGTGATGATGCGTCTCTCGAACCCGATCAAATTCTTCCCACATCTTGGACCGCTTCAAGCCGAGGGTTACGACATTGTTTCAGGCAGCGGCGATGTCCTCGTCTTCCGCAAGGTTCGCGAGGCGGCTGCTGCTACAGCCACTGCGCAGACTCTCGAGAAGCCCACGACCTACCAGCCGCCAAGGGTGAACCCCATCGACATGATGGGCAGCCAACCAGTGACGCCTCACTCGTACTCGGCGAGCCCGACAGGTTACCTCAACTACGACGACGGGGCTGAGACTGAGGTCTCCAAGAAACCCCTCCCTCCCTTCCGAGAGCAGTCGCGTGCCCGCACCCAGCAAGCGACGCCCGACCCAGTTGTCGAGGCCAAGCCAAAGAAGTCCGGCAAGGCAAAGAAGGTCCTCGTCGGAGCCGCATCTGTCGGCGGCCTCTCCTACGCCGTGGGCGTGGTGGGCGAGTTCTTCAAGACGGGCGGCAGCGACGGCAAGGGTCCCCCGACCCGCTTCTAAGCCAGCATCCATCCACGACATGACCATGATGACTTCGTTTCTATCAGTATTATTTTCTCTCATCATTTCTTATTTTGTATGAAGGAGTTCACACGGAACCGGGTATACCACACTTTGTTTTGTTTTCACCTGAGATTGACCACGCGGCCAAGGCGCCCTCCTCGCATCATCAGCATGGCCTGGCTAGGCCCTCTGCAGCGGACGAATTGCTATTTCCTTTGCTATTACACGTATCACGATGTTTGTATCAACACGAGCTCTTGAGCGACGCGTTTGGTGGCCGGGACTCCTTGGAGGAGACGGTCTTGGGTAGCACAAGCTGGCAGGCACCAATACAAGAGGATGTGGACACTGAAGCAGGGCAAATGTGTGAAGAGTGATGTTCGTGGATTCATTCTGTCATGTGCTCATTCTTTTTGAGGGACCCAAACGCCGGCAAGGATAGCGGTTGCTGTGGTAATTGTGACCGCTGGAATGTGTGACAATCTTTTCCCGCTGGGCGTCTGCCGCTCATGATCGCTCGGTGAAGCCCGGGCCGGTCTTGGCGGCGTCGTTGATTGTGCTCATCTGGAGCTCGCGCTTCTGGTCTTCTTTGCTCCAGCTCTGGCGGCGCTGGAAGGAGGGTTGCCAGCTGTTCGTGTGCTGCATGGCCCGGGCGGCGTCGGCGGCGGCATGTGCGGAGCGTTCGTGGGCGTCGGAGGACATGTGCTCGATGTTGGAGAGAAGGGGGTTTGTAGAGGGCATTGTGGTCGTACGGATGTTTGAGTTGTAGGTGTGTGTGTGTGTTTTCTGTTTGATGTTGATGTATAAGAGAGAAGATGTGAAGCTTCACAAGCCGGGCGCCTCGTTCTTATAATTGCCGGCAGGAGCAGGGCGTCAATCTCGCGCACATGCCGTTGATGTCACGCCCTCTTTCTGCGGAGGATGGTATGCGTATGTGGCTAGCTCCCGCCCGTTCGTCACCCGATGGACGAAGGTCGGGGAATGGGGAGGAAGCCACCACGGCGCGACAGCACTGCCGTTCGCCTGCTAGCGTTAGCAGTCGGGCAAAAGTGGTGTGCGTTCCGCCGCCAGTAGGTGTCCCCTATCATCATCGCGCAGGGCCGCAACGTCGATCCTTCGGTCCGTCGCCCAATCCCAAGTGCGGGGTGATCTTAGGGGTCCTCGAGCGGCAACATGCAGGACGCTGGAAGGAGCTGCATCGTGATGGGGTCGGCGGGAGATGCTGTTCCGGTGATAAGGCCTGGAGCACAGCGATGATGGCATACCGAGACGGACGTCCGTCCACCTCACGTTCGGTTTCAGCCAGGCACGACAATGGTGTGATTTCCGGCCATGGTGCGCCGACGGGTGATCGCTTCAGGGCGCCTCGGACGAGGCCTAGTCGCCGCGGCGGACGCCATGCTGCCACGCCGCTCTCCGAGACAAACAGCCGCTCTGGGCGACGGGATCAACGCTGGGAATAAAACAACCACTCTCTTCTTCTTCTTCCTAAACCCGCTCACTATATGCCCGACAACGCCCGATGGGATTCATCGCTGCCGCCAGTGCTGTACCAAACAGAAATAAAAAGTGCCCGCCCGGGTATCAGGGTACTAATGCGCCGCCCCTTCTCCCCCTTTCCTCTCACTCCCCCCTGAGACCAAATACAAGACGCCTCGCGCTATGCAAACACGCCGGGGCCGGAGCCGACGGCGGTGGAAGAAAGTCCTCAGACACGGATCCGTAGATATAGACGCGAAGAAAGAACAGGGATGCGGCCTCGTGAAAAAATGCCCTCCTGGTAATGATACCCCCAGCTCCAAAAAGACTCAAGGCGTCCTGGGACGCTTCCAGTAATATTGCTATACCATGTTAGTCGGATGGTTTCTTGCATGTCTTGGACAGAAAGTCTCACCTTGTGCTGCTTCCTGCAGGCTCGCAGACTAGGCTTGCGCAGGCCATCAGTTACAGCAAGGCGGCGGTTCTCATCGTCGTCCGCCTCGGGCATGTAGTAGTACTCGCTCTCGAGCGGCTTGCCAGCGGCGTCCTTGCCCTGGCGGCGGATGGTGCCAATGCAGGCAGTGCCCTCGATGATGGCGCGGAGGTGGTCCTTGGACAGGTCGCGCCTCTCCTCGGCGGGAAGGTTGGTCATGATTGTCGACAGCGGGGTAGACGAGAGCCGAGAGTAGGCGAGCTGGTTGACGACGTGGTTGCTGACAGCGGGGTTCTCGACGACGAGGGGCTTGTCCTCAATGACCTCGCCCTCCTCGCGCTGGTCTTCTTCTTCGTCTTCCTCCTTGACGAGGGGCGCAGGTTCCCGGAGCTTGAGAAGGTCCTCGCTGATGCGCGGAAGGGTCTGGGACGAGCGGATCTCGCCCAGGGAGGGGCGAGTCTTTGAAGACACAAATTTGGGGGACGAGGCGGTGATCGAGGCCAGGCGGTTGGAGAGGTCGGCACCGAAAGGACCGAACGAGTGCACTATCGGGTCGTTCTCCTCATCGGGATCGTTCTCGTTGTCCTCCTCACCCGGGTCACTGAGGTCCGAGGAGAAGGACCGCGTCACCTCGGTCAGGAAGCTCTGGCCCACGTCAGGGCCCGGCTCGCCATGGACGGGCTCGTCATCGGCGCTCGGGTCCTCAAAGATTTGGATCTCGCCGCTGCTGCTACCCGGCAGCAGGCCCTGGAGGCGCTGAGATGAGCCATTGGTAGCCAGCGTCGGCGACTCGGGGGTCACAATCCTCGTGGCGCGGCGCAACGGACTCGCCTGCAGAACATTATTGCTGGCGTTGTTACCGCCACGGGCCTGGGAGCGAGGCGAGTCGTCCCACGACGAGTCGGAAAGGTGACCGAGGGCGTCCCTAGCATCCCTCTTGGGCCACTGCACCATGACGCGGGCCTCGTGCACGTCGAGCATGATCTCGGTACCCTCCGTCTCCGAGGTGAACGAGTCGCCCTTGAGGAGCTCCCACGTGCGGCCCTGGCAGTGCAGCTTCAGGCCGTTCCAGCCATTGCACACAATCTCGACCTTGTTGGGAGCCAGGGGCGTCGAGGCGGGGATGTAGCGCGCCTTTACGTGGACGCGGGACACGAGGCGGTTGCCGGAGAGCTGGTAGTGGGACGAGTTGCTGGAGCGGCCCATGAGGATGGTGTCGCCGTTCTCGTGAAGCTCAACGGCCGGGAGGGACGCGAGCGGGGCGCGTTCTGATGCGGTCGTCGTGCCGGAGGCGGCCCTCGCCAGGGGCGGCGGGCGGCGGAGAGGCTGCGGCTGGGAGGCGTCGGTGAGGCTGGTCGGGACGTGGGCGGCGCGGGGCGGCGAGGAGGAGAGGATGCCGGTGCTCGAGGTCGGGACGGGCGTGGGGTATTTGAGGCGTGCGCCGTGGGTGCTGCCCACCGAGCCGGCCCGGGCCTGCCTCTTGAGCGGCCGGGGGAAGCCCGGCGAGGAGGACAGCGGCTCAAACGGCGGCAGAAGGCTCGGGGCGGGACGCTTGACGCCTGCCACGGGGAGGACGGGTTCCTGGGCGAGGGCCTTGGGCGGTGGTGAGGAGTCCATGGCGAAGACGCCGGAGGCGTGCCGGGGCGTCATGGGCGTGTCAAGGAGGGTGATCTGGGTTTGCCTCGAGGCAGTAGCATGCAATGCTAGGTCGGTTTCTCCTTCGAAGTATAAGGTGTAGTCGGCTAGGCGCGTCTCGTCGTCGATATCAGAGAGCGCGCGGGGTGGGCGTGTCGAGGCGGCGAGACGCGTATAAGTGGTAGTCAGCGAAGGACGGTGTCGAGAGGCGAGTGCGGACGATAGTGATAGAGCTGAAGAAGTCGAGAAAGGCGAGACGGGTCAGGTTCGGGTCGGCCAGAGAAGTCAAGTTGGTTGCAGGTCTGATTTGAAGAGGCCCGGAGAGAGGGAGAGGAAGGATGCGTGGTGGTGCGGGACTGGGCCCTTTTTGATGCGGCCTAGGGCGTGGGAGCGTGGTGCGTGTGGGAGGGGACAAGAAAGCGTGTTTCTCGCCTGTCCTGGTTTTGAGACGCGGCCGCATCGCGTTGGCGTTGGACACGCTCTGGACTGGGGGCAGAAGCCTGTGTGAGAGCCTGACGGGCCTGTGCTGGGCGCTGGAGGGCCCACAGCAAAAGCGCGTCGTAGGGGGGAGGGGCGCTGTAAGGATGCCGGGTCCGGGGGAGAAGCTCCCTGGAGGAGGAGCGCGTTATAGGGAGTTTAATGAGCTGGTGTCGATCTTACGGGTGTCAATCCTGTCCCGTGTCTAGGTGTCGACGATGGCCTCATTCAAGACCCAAGAACAACCGCAATGAATTTTCTATTTGCAAAATAAGCCTGGAGAACAGAGCTAAAATACAATTTGATGCTCTCGAATATCTTCCGTCATATTCCAAAAATCGTTGCGTCAACCGGCGCGTCCTATGCTGCTCGGCCAGCCTCCTCCAATTCACGTCTCCACAGGCACGCATGCTACGAGCCTGTACGGATCAAGACTCACCCATCCCACTTTCTGCACGGAGCTCCAACGGTGCCCCGGCCAGCGAAGCCAGCCCACTGAGAGCGCGTCGTCCGTCTCCTCTCTCACATGGATGATGGCCGGTCGCTCGCTTCCACTTCCACGTCCGATATTACGCTTTCTTCAGCCAAGGAAAGCCGGAGGAAACTGCGCCATGGAATACCCAGCCGCCGACTCGACCCTGGCACCGCGTCATTGGCATATTATATGCTGCATTCCGGGCCTTTACCTAGCCGTGGAGAACCATGACCAAGCTCGTAATGACCCGTCTCCCTCCGCTCGATGGACAACCCTGTCCACGGGACGGGTCAAAAGCGCGCCGTAATGTCGTCTTCGTGATAGGTTTCGCCAATGATGCTGGAGCCGCAGTGGGACTTCTAGTCCTCCGGCTCAATTCTCAACCTCCGCATGGCATGGTGAGAGGCATCTTGAACCTCATTGACTTCCGAGGACATAAGTATGCAGTGAACACTCTTCATCCAAGGTGAGGCCTTGCACCCTGTAGGGCTCAATTGACCCCTCCCTACACCTTCGACACCAAACTATTTGCATAGCTTGACACCGACCCCGCCAATGCGACGCCCTGGCATCTGCCCTCCTAGGGATACTCCGCATTACCCTCGGCTTGATCTTGAAGAATGGCTGCCGACCACTTGCCTAATTCGGCAATTACCCTTCAACCTTGGTGGGTTTGGCAGCGTGCAACTTCAACGCCCACACACATTTTCAATCACAAGAAAGGATTATCAAGTTCAGGAAGAAGACTACAGACTGTCGTCTGACTACTTGCAATACCTTAAATTTTGCATTGGTCCCTTGCATCCTGCGGCCTGGTGTCCGCTACTCTGAACCCCCTCACCGAGACCCTCCGGTGAAGCGGCTTGGCCAGTGCGCTTATCGCACCTTATCGCCTCGCAGATCCCTCCTCGTCCAAAAAATTTCCAACCTCTCGCGCTGCCAGAAAATGCTCCCCGCCAGAACAGAGCGGTCGTCCTGCATCTTCGCGACAAGCTTCAGTCCGAGGAACCACCACACCACACCACAACAGCACAATGGCGCCCACGAAAGAGATTGCGACCCGGTCGTCGACCCAGGCCACGGCCATTGACCCCGAGCAGACCCTCAAGGCCTCCAAGGCCCTGCTGGCGCACATCAAGAAGACGGCCGCCGAGAAGGAGGCCGCCGCCGACAAGAAGACCCTTCTGGGCGACGACGATGAGGTCCCCATCTGGCTGCAGATGACCACCAAGAGGCACATTGCCGCCACGAACCGCCTCAAGCCCGGCAAGATCTACCTGCCGCACTCGCTCAACACCAACGAGCACCTCTCCATCTGCCTCATCGCCGCCGACAACACCAAGGACCAGATCAAGGCCGCCCTCGAGAGCGATGACTTCCCCAAGACCGTCAAGGTCGAGAAGGTCATCGAGTACACCTCGCTGTCCAAGAAGTACAGCCAGTATGAGAACCAGAGGAAGCTGCTCGCCGAGTACGACATCTTCCTCGGCGACGACCGCATCATCAACCGTCTGCCCAAGGGTGCGCTCCCCAAACTCTGATCCTCTCGGAAACTCCCACTGACTTGCTCGCAGTCCTCGGAAAGACCTTCTACAAGTCCATGGCCAAGCGCCCCATCCCCATCGACCTCCAGTCCCGCGCCAAGACTCCCAAGCCCGCCGCCGGCGCGAAGCCCAACAGGCCCAAGGGCGTCGAGAACCTCGCCGCCACCAAGCACATCGCCTCCGAGATCGAAAAGGCCATCCACTCCACCTACGTCAACCTCAGTCCCTCGACCAACGTCGCCGTCAAGGTCGGCGTCGCCACCATGGAGCCCGCCCAGCTGAGCGAGAACGTCGCCGCCGTCGCCGAGGCCCTCGCCACCCGCTGGATCCCCCAGGGCTGGAAGAACCTCAAGGCCGCCTTCATCAAGTCGCCCGAGTCGGTCGCCCTGCCCATCTGGCAGACGGACGAGCTCTTCATCGACAACAAGGACGTCGTCGCCCCCACCACTGAGGAGGAGAAGAAGGCTCTCAAGGACGAGAAGAAGGCGCTGAAGGAGAAGGCCAACGTCGGCAAGAAGCGCAAGTCGCTCGGTGCCGAAGAGGCCGAGGCTGCGGAGGAGCCCGTCGAGAAGAAGGAGAAGCCCGCGAAGAAGTCCAAGAAGGCAAAGGCTGCCGCTGCGGAGCCCGCTGTCGACCCTGTTGACGCCGCCGCCGCCGAGAGCAATGACGCCGCGCTCGACAAGCAGATCTCGGAGCGCAAGGACAAGCTGAAGAAGGCCAAGGCCAAGGCCAGGAAGTCCCTGGACTAAAGGGGACGATGAAGGCGACGACCAACTGGCGCACGGCAGGGCTGGGTGTTGCAAGTACCAATGCATGACACGCAGGCGTACGGAGTTTTGCTTTGGACCAAAAGACATGTGTTAACCATGGAGAGATTAAGTTGGTTAGACCCCTCGGATTCAATTACGGAACACACAATGTTCGCTACGGGGGTCGTTTGCCCTGTGATTTGACCCGAAATAACACTATATTACCGCTATGCGCCTCGACATGAGGCGTTACAAACAAATTGCCCAACCTACAGCTCCTCTGGCCTGTAGGCTTCTTCCTTCTCAGCCTCTGGCGCAAAGGCACGACCCGCAGGGCCGAGGAACTCCTCCATGTACTCCTCGAGAGTCTCATCCGTGAACTGCATGTGGTCGCCAGGGATCTGCCTGAAGCGCAGCCCTCCCTTGCGGTCAAGAGCACGCAGGCCGATCCAGTCCTCACGATACATGTCGCGAGCGCGCAGAGGCACGCTCTCGGTGCCGTTGACCTCCTCGAACCATGACGTCTCTTTTGGAATGACGGTAGTATCGTCCTCGAACATGATCATGACAAAGTTCTCAAGAGCGGCAACGCGCTCGGCATAGAGGGTGTTCTTGAGGACGCGCTCGTTGTTGATGTCGGCGAGGAAGGCAGACGAGTCAAGGTAGTGCTCGTACTCAGTAGGTTCGGGGTCGCGATAGTACTGGGCGGGCACGAGGCGGGACTGCACGAAGCCGGACCAGGTGTTGAAGCGGAGGAGGGCCATGGCGCCCTTGCAGAGGTAGTCGTTGTCGCCGCAGGCGCGGAAGCGGACGATGCCGTTGTGCTGGGAGCCGAAGGTCAGGAGGGAGCGGACCGGGGGCGAATTGCAGCGCTCGACGTAGGCGCGGAGGAACTGGCCGCCCTGGGAGAAGCCGATGGCGTCGACGGCGGGCGCGGTGGAGAGGATGGGGTCGGTGGCGAGGACGTCGCAGAGCTGCTCGACCTGTTCGGAGACGTTGCCGAAGAAGGTGGCGGAGCGGTCGGCGTTGGCGTCGGCGCCGAGGCGGACGGTGTGGACGTAGATGCCCGGGAAGAGCTTGTCTGCCAGCTCGGCGACGTGCTGGATGCCCTCGCCGTTGTAGGTGTCGCCCAGGCCGTGCCAGATGACGAGGGGGAGGGGCGTGCTGTCGTCGCCGGACCAGGTGGAGGGTGCCGAGGCAGCGATGGCGCCGCTGGCGAGAAGGCTGTGTGCGAGGATGGACTTCATCGTGGTCACCGTTGGAAGGGAGTGGTGATGTGGTGATGGGTGGCGAGGTGCAAGAGATGAGAGAGGTCGTCCCTCGAGCTTAAGCTTCGAGCTCTAGGCAGAGACGTTTGGACTCGGGTTTATCCGATTGGCATGTCGCCGTTGGGGGTTGCGTCACCGGGCAGCGGCAATCCTCTGTCGACCAGAGGGACGACGACGGGAGTCCGACTGGGAGCAGTCGGCGCCAGCCTCTGCCAGCCAGGTTCCTTCTGCAACGAGCAGCCTGCAAAACTCCGACACTCCCAGCGGCACCACGTCTGAACGCGGCTTGCGCGCCCCCACAGCACCGGGGCGAAGTTGAGGGCACGGCCGCCAGAGGTCAGAGGTGTCACCGTCGACATGCTGCCCGAACTTCCCCTTCCCATCCATGTTCAAACCCGCCAACTTCTCACCATCGGACCCCGCGCATGGCCGCGACATGGGTTCGAGGGAGTAGTTCGCGTCCCCTGGCCCAGGGAACCCGGATCGGCGCCGGGGTCGGCTTCTATTCATGGGCCGTCGAGAAGCGATGCGTCGCATGTCTGGGCCGCTGGGCGCGCCTGAAACCAGATGCTCGGAGGCGTGCGTTTCACATCTTCAGACGTCCCGCGGGCGTTCGCGCGGATGAGCCACGATCGGCAGCCTGGATGGGCAAGACGGGGTGACTGACCTGAGTCCTGACGGACGTCCATAAGTATGGGACCTCTGTCGGTTTCCAGTCTGGCTGGTCTTCTTGCCCCTGCCGGTGAACCCTGACCTGAACGTACTCGTGTTATTACTTGACCTCGAGAATCGCCGGCGATCACTCTCTCTTTCACTTCGTCTCTTCTTCTTGTACACTTGAACCCACACGTCAACTTCGACAATAACAACAACATCATCAACAACAACAGTCATCATGCAGCTCTCCGTTGTTATCCTCGCCATCCTGCCGGTCCTGGCCATGGCCGTCCCCCTCAAGTCCATCGGCGAGTCGCCCAAGCTGGCCCCCGGCACCAAGGCGCCCAAGATCCCCAAGATCGAGCGCCGCGCCTTCGAAGTTGGTCTCGACCAGTAGACAAGAGTAAGGAACATCAGTGGGCAGCACCGAAACGCAAGGTGGCTGACGAAAGTACCAGCACTTCTTCTCCACGGCCCGATCGATGGCTTGTACGATATCAGGAAGAGCAACCTGGGTTCTCTAGGCCAGGCCACGTCCTGGCAGAGACTTCGGCGTCTACGCGTCGGCGCCGCTGGTCAGGATGGCGCGCTGGGAACGCATGGGATGATTAGGGGACACGGTAGATACCAAAAGGGCACGCATCATGCCATGAGCGACTGAATTCAACTACATCATGCATACATGCCAAAATGGTCATCTCGAATTTTGTTCAAGACGTGCAAGTTCTTCGATGTCGAGTTGGAAGAGACACGGCCGCATAGGGAAGACTGAGCTGATGTTTTCCCTTACGTCAAGCCTCGATTAGACGAATTGTGACAGTTGAATGACGAGGCATCAAGACGACAATCGTGGGTTGATGCCTCGGTGTCGAGACAGGGCGGCCCCACCTTTCGGTCCACCCCTCTCACCGAAACTTCTTCGGTCAACAACCTAGACCGAGCCAGGCGCGCAACTGAACTTCTTGCGATGGATAGCTTCCCCTTCCTCCCCCACCACATCATCCCTCGCCCTCACACCCCGTCTTCGCGCGCCATGACCGTCAGGTCGCCGACAAGAATGGCGCCCAACGGTCCCAAAGCCCAAACGGCGCCCAGGGATACGGACAAGGCCATACCGCAACCGCCGATTCCCGACGACGTCGTCGCCCTCGACCACTCGAACCCGGCGCGCGGCCCTCACCCCGGTCACGTCCAGGTCGCCTGCCAGTACACCCTCGAGCAGAAGCTGCGGCGCATGCTCAAGGATCGCGGTTGTGATCCCGCCCGAGAGGATAGCTATCGGCTACAGGGCGTGAATCTGATTGACAGCGTTCGCGAGGCACTGCATCTGTACGCCCTTGTCTCTTTCCTGCCGCTTTGGACGATTTGCTGATATTGTACCGACAGACCCGCTCGAACCTTCGACACGGCCTGCTTCTACTACCACCTCTTCCGGTTATGCCACCGAGATGCCGAATACAACTACCAAGACGCGTCGCTGGCGTCGCTGTTTCTGGCGTGCAAGGTCGAAGATACGATCAAGAAGTCAAAGGAGATCCTGTGCGCTGCCTATAACATTAAGAATGCCGACTTCCCAGTAACGCAGGATGACAAGGTAAGCTTTGCTGCCCCAGCCTACTCAGGCGCCCCTCCCGCTGACCCTTCCCTCCTCCCAGATGTTCGAGCGCCCCTCCAGCGTCATCATTGGGCTGGAGCGCTTGATCCTTGAGACTATTGGTTTCGACTTCCGCAGCCGCTATGTGCAAAAGTATCTCGTCAAGGCCACCAAGACCATCCTCGGACAGAGCGCCACGAAAGCCTTCTTCAAAGTCGCATACGACATGGGCGTCGACCTTCACAAGACCTTTGCCCCGATCAAACAGACCACATGGACCATGGCGCTGGCCATCGTCGAGCTGACAGCCCTCATCACCGGCACCGGCATCGACGAGGTCCGCAAGGTCGATCCCTCCGACTGGCACACCACACGCGCCGACATCGTCGAGACCCTTCTCGACTTGCTGGACCTGTATACGCAGAATAATAAGTCGACAAAGGTCGGCCCCGGCCACGATATCAAGATCTTCATCGACGTCAAGATCGACATTAACAACGAGGTCGATAACAGCCGCAAGCTCAAGAGATACCCCATCTGGTGCGATCGCTGCTCGACCGAAGACGCACCTACGGGCTTCACCCCTGCCGTCACGCCTTGCATCACGCCCACCTTCCCGACACCGGGCTCCGCGACGTCCCCTGCCGGCGCCGCCCCGCCGCCGGGCACTAACCCTGCCTTGAAGCGCGGCACCCGCAGCCAGGAAGGCTCCATGCGCTTTGTCTTCGACATGGACGAGGCCAACGAGGAGAAGAAGGCCATCAACTCGTACCTGCACGAGGAATATGACGATGTTATGATTGATACTGTCGAGGCGATTCCCGAGGCGGAGCGCCAGCCTCAGCGGGACCGGAGACATGACGCGGGATGGGCGCCGTATCCGAGGGGCAGGGACCGCAGGAGAGGGCACCGGCATCACTGAGATGCCTCGACAGAGGATTTACCTGTACTATACAACATGTGGGATGGCATTGTGGTCGGGAAGAGGCTTCTTCGGCGGCTGGCGTTTGATTTTGTGATACCCGCAGATTCATATGGGACAATTTGGGCAGAGCCCGCTTTGAACATGTCACTTTTCCGGTGGCGGCGTGAGGTGATAGGGAGAGTGTGGTCTAGGTCAGACGTTGAGAGCTTATGAAGCTACAGGGAACGCTGTTTATCGCATCTTGGCTGAGGTGTCATAGTCAACGAAGTTCAAGCTCGAGAGATACCCGTCACGCATGATGGCCAGCTTTCCCAAAACCTGTCTGCCTCTGTCTGCCTCTAGTGAGTACTCTACCAGGAGATATCCCTCTGTTTTATGACATGAGCACCGGCTGACCTTAAAAATAAGACCGATCGGCGCTCGGAACAAGCCGTCGGAGAACCACGCGCATCGCACTCGGTGAAGACCAAGACAACAGCCACGATCTGCATGTCGACTTGAAGGTCACTTAGACGACAGACGAGAGCATCCAAGAGAGGATGTAAAGTCAGCATAAATGATGGCCCGTACTGCTCTCCGGCCTCAGTATGTATCAGTTGGAGGCAGCCAGACTTGACGGCTTCCATTGTCGACTTCCCCTCGCAGAGGCACCATGCCAACGGCACACCCCGGATGTCCTGCGAGAACCAACTTGAGAGTGGCTTGGAGCTATGGCCTTCAAGGTACCTGGCTACGTGATAAAAATCTCATCTTGAACGCCGGAATAGGCTACCGGACTGACTCGACTGACTGCAGTTCGGTACATCCTGCTGCATGGCCCAGGCCAGAATCGGGCAACTCAAGAGGTCCGGGCAACAGGACACCCATCTCTTACAGATTCTCCCATCGGTCTCCCATCGGGAAGTGCCTGAGATGGTAAGAAGAGAAGGTTAATTCATGTTCTTTTCCAATCAGGCTGCTCACCTGAACGTCCTCGACATCATCGATCTGAAGGGTCATGCACCAGCCCAACGGCGGCGCCAGCCAGTGGATGTGGCCTCGAGGTTGTTCAGCAGCTCTGGAGACCATCTATTGCTTTGGAGAAACAAAGGAAATTGCCACCCTGGGTGCTTTCCATTTCCTTATCTCGGCAACATTCGTGGGAGCCCAGACTGTCTTCAATCCTTCGACGACGGAGAAATGTGTCCGATCATGACAGAAGCATCACGACAATCCTCCGATGCAAGACACGACTGCCCTACCACGGCAACGAAATGCATATCAACCATTACAATCTCCCATCCAGGCCCTTGGCGTTGCCGCAAGTCATGGATCTTGTTCGCAGTATCCCCCCTCTCTCCCACGAACGCGCCTGAGACAATTTCTCACCGGTTTGGGCTCGGCGCCTGGGGCGTAAGACAACAAGCGCCAGACCGGGCCAGAGGCCATTCCTCGTCGCCCACCGCATCTGGCAAGGCGGCAACCTCGCTTCCCCCGCGGGCGAGTCGAAAATATGGCCGCTCCCGGGCGACCGGCGCCGTCCGTACTACAGAGGAAAGGCGACGCCGAGAGGCTGAGGAGCCGCGCCCGAAATAAGCATCCGCCACAAGCTTCGACCCTACCGAGAACGGATTCCACCACGTTACATCCGCCGAATCACACGTGGACGTGCTCGTCTCGCCGGGTCCATCCTCGAGACAGTGTCTTGGACGTCACAGTCTCGACTGGGACACCTCTCGCCAAGCTCTGCCCCCCGACACAGCGACGGCTCCTGAATGGCGATCTCGCGTACAAGCTCATCAACCGTCCTTGGCCGAGAAAGAATGCGCGCCAGCGCTAACAGACGAGACCGGGCTGGGCCGGATCAGCGTTCGCCAGCCCATGCGGGTTGCTGCGGCCTCGAACTGCCATCACGTCCACCATCCGCACTCGCACCTAGTCTCGTGAAAGGCATCGCCGTACCTTGGCGTTGCCTACAGGCCTCCCCCCCACGTCAGCGATGCCTCGAGCGGAGCGTCCGACGGTTGCGGGCTAGCAGCATTGGACTACAATGGTCTCAACGGACTGAGCTGGCGGGGAAGACGGCCGAGATGCATCGAGCCTCTCCTTGAGTCTAGCTTCCCATGAGTTCTAACAACGGCCAGGCCGCCCGCATGCCATTCCCTTGGGTAATGTTGCTGGACTGTAAGTAGAAATACGTGCCCGCCCATCTGGAAAGCCACACTTTCTTTCTTTCTGTCTTCTCATCCCACCTTCCGTGAGAAGAAGCTCACGTGCCCAACCTTGCAAGCCGCAGCCCTCACCCCAGATCCATATCTCATCATGGCGCCGGTGATATCCTGGGTCCCGAATCAGCCCCTCACTCACCTCGTCACACGGGGTACTCTCGTCCTCGTCGGATGCCTGCTGGGCGTCATTCTCCTCGCCAACGCCTTCGAGAGGTTCCTCCTCAGCGTCATACACCCCAAGGTCTGGGCCGAGCTCCAGCAGCCCGGGGCTGAGAGGCGCCGCCGTTCCTTTGTCTACTTCCACGTCGGCGCCTGCATCCAGTTCGGTCTTCTCGCCATCGGTGCTTACCCGGCCTTCGACTTCCTCCTCAATGGCGATCTTTCCCACCGCTATGTGGCCGCCTGGCCTCGCTCGATGACCATCGGCTCGATGCTCTTCATCGTCTGCCAGATTCACAACAGCTACTACCTCTTCGAGCTGGCCTACCGCAACAACTTTGCCAGCCCCATCAGCGTCGCCCACCACATCGGCCTGCTCATCATCACGCAGATGTCGGTTGCCCTCTTTGGAAACTGGGAGGATAACCCTGAGGGTGTTCTGGACTTTTACATGTGCATGGTGTGGGGTATGTTCAGCCTGCTGCCTCACGGACTTTCACTGGATGCTAACCACTGTGACAGGCGCCTTCGACCTCGTCGTCGAGCTCCCCATCTACACCTCCATGATCTTATGGCGCGCCAAGAGCGACAAGCCAAAGTTCCTCTACTACCTCATGTACTTCTGCTGCACCTGGGCCGTCATCGGCGCCACCACCGAGACGGCCGTCACCATCTACCTGATGCACGCCTCGTGGTACCGCTGGCCCATCGGCTGGCGCGTCATGATTCCCTTCGTCTTCGGTCTCTGGATCACCACGCAGTTCTACGGTGCTTACAGGATCCGCGGCATGGCTCTTTCTCAGAACCGCAAGGCCAACAAGACGGAACAGCAGCCTACCCCCGATGACGAGGCGGAGAAGGGTGCTGTGTCGCCCACTGTTTTGAGTTGCAATTCCCGCACGCAGTAGGGTGACGGTGTACCAACAGCACACGACTGGATTTGATATTTCATCGCGCTGAATACCTATAGACTACATGGTTTAATGAGACTGAGCATTACTCGACGTCACAAACACTGGCCATGACTTCATTCATGAGTACATCGCGAAGATTCGACGCTTCCCGATCTCGTGTTGCAACTCATGGCCCACGGTAGGTCCAACCCGCAACGGGCCCTTGGACGTCCCATCATCCCAACATGCTGCTGTCGATTTCTCGGACTTTCGGTAGTTGATCAAGCTCCGCGGTAAAGACAACGGCAGATGACACCGGTCAATCCTTGGACGCCCGATCGCAGGGGTTATCTACTCCAGGGGTCAGGACTGGCTAGCACAACCGAAGGCGCCAAACATCTCATCCAATCCTTAAGAAAACAGCCCACATCGCTGGTGAGGCGTCGCTGCGGCTCCTTTGTCACCACGCTTGTCTTCCCCCTTGACCTGACTTGGAGAGACGTTTGTATCGTCAGCTCGCTTAGGGACGCCAGGCTCAGCCATCAACCGTTTGCCTAATCCTCCCTTACCGCTGCTGGCGCCTCCGGAAAACCCGTTGAGAAGTCCGGAACTCGGACTTGAGCAATCACCCCGAGAGGCGTCAGGCCCAAGCCCCTGAATGGCTCAAGGGTCTCGGCCGGGAGAGTCGGGCGTCGGGCCTCGCCCGCCCTCAAAGCTTGGCAGCACTTCAGCTGAGAGCCTGGGATGCAACAACCCTGCACCCGTATCGCGAACCACTGAGCTGTCACCGCCTTACCCCTGCCCAGACCTCCCTGCGCGACCGGAGATCCCCCACAGCCCTCCTAGGCGTTACCGGCCGTCGGGGCGCTTTCTCAAAGAGTCAATGTGGCTGGCTGGAGTCGCGTCAGGGACCCGGCACGTGGTGGGCTGGACGACTTCACAGGCGACGGCATTTCCCCTTGTGGGTGTAGGGTCATGCTGCCAAGAGGTGACCACGTCTGATCGGGGCCCAGATAAGCATGGCGGCTCCAAGGTGGCGTCTCCCTGGTGCTTTTCTCCGGTGCGCTGGCCATGTTATCCCCGGCGTCCCGAGGCCGTGGATGATTGACCGCCGGGATATCATGGCCTGACGCTCGCTTGGGAGAGGATCGCGTGGAGAAGGAAGCATGGTGGTAACGTGGTCGGCAGGGGGGCAAACGGAGCTATTGATCGACCTTTCCAATATGCCAAGACTCAGCTTCCTGCACTCCCTTCAGCTCGGGTCGTCTTTGCCTCTGGAGGCTGTTGTCGATGGAGCCCGAAGTCTTTGAGTGTTGGGATAGGGGATGAGGCCGATGTTGTGATTTCTACAAAAGCCGACATCAACTGCTTCTTCAGTTGGACTTTACCTCACCACCTCACTTCCACTCCAACAACCAGTCTCTTCTCCTCCTCCCGAGCCTCTCACGCCTGCTTCTTCTCGATCAGCAACCATGCGTTCCTCCGCCGTCCTCTCCATCGCCCTCGCGGCCCTCACCAACGCTCTCGGCTGCGCCAGCCAGTCCTGCACCCTCAACGAGATCCCCGCCAGCGTTACCTGCGGGGCCACCGGCTTTATCGGAGCCTCCGACACCCCCTACGTCAAGAAGTCCCAGGCTGAGGGTACCATCGAGGCCTGCCTTGCCTCCTGCATCGGCGGCTGCAAGGCCATCAGCTTCGACACGCAGTACAAGACCTGCTACCTCTACATCGCCCCCGTCTCCAAGATGAAGCTCTACCAGGTCTCCTCGCCCATGACCTTCCACTACTTCGATCGCGCCTGCACCTTCGAGGCCAGGGAGAAGAAGTGCGGCCCCACCGGCTTCGTCGGCGCCTCCAACACCCCTTACTACAAGAAGTCCCAGGCCGAGGGCACCATCGAGAACTGCCTGGCCGCGTGCCGCGGCGGCTGCAAGGCCGTCGGCTTCGACGTCCAGTACAAGACCTGCTACTTCTACGTCCACCCCGTCGCCAACATGAAGCTCTACACCGTCAAGTCCCCCATGAGCTTCTACTACTTCGACCGCGCCTGTGGCTTCGAGAACACCGCCGGCACTGTTTGCGGCCAGACCGCTTCGGCCGAGAGCAGCGGCGCTGAGCCCTACACCTCCGCCGCTGTTCCCACCAAGGCCGAGTGTCTTGCGGCCTGCGACGCCGACGCCGAGTGCAAGGGTGTCCGCTACACCAACAGCAGCAAGACCTGCGCCCAGTACAAGGTCGCTGTCAAGGACACCGGTGCCGTTCTTGGAACCACCCCTGCCGTCAACGCCTTCTACGACGTCAGCTGCTACGAGTGCACTGCGCCTGTTGTCCCCGTTTAGAGCAAGTCTAGGCAGACATGACAGCTTGCAGTGTCTCTCAAGATGAGACATGATGATTGGAACTGACCAAGAGTATGAACACGGAAGGTCAACATGTGATGAGCGGATTTGAGGGGACCTTTTAGTGTGAATAATGGCTTTAATTCAATGAATCTACTTTCTTCGCTCAAGACTCTTCCATTTGATCAATACTCCAGTGATTGCAGTGATTTCAGCAGACAGATGCAGTCAGCATCACATTAGGCCTGTCGATCACTACTCGAGTGATGCAAGGAGCTTCTTCAAAAGTTCCTTTGTCGCCGGAGACTTTTCGTCGTGAGGTTTTGTCGGGGACTTAAGTCTCCGACGTTCGGCCATATTGGGGGGCTCGACATTACCAATCGAAGCACACTACGTGGAACGGAGACATTGACTACAACCCAAGACAATACAAATAATGAGATCGGAAGCGTTGTTAGAAGATGAATAGACAAGTATTGAACCTTCCAACCTGCAAGATGAACCAACTTCCAGCAGACACGAAGCTCACGCTGTTTCTTTGGCCTGAGGGCATGTTCCCGAAGCAGATTGCCTACTACTTGATCGAAAAGGGGCTTGTCACCTCCGTCACCCAGCTTTACGACGGCAAAACCAACGATCCCAGACTCATCATCAAGATCATAACATTCGAAAACGGAGGCCTCAGGGACAAAGACCCGAACGATCCCAAGCCGGCCGGGAAAAGCGCGCCCTGCTTGAGAATTCAAAGCCCGACAGGCGACAACTCTGTTCAATGGATCCACGAATCCTCCGCCATCAGGCTCTTCCTCGAGGCTCTCTACACCGATAAACCTGCCATGATCAGCCACGACCTGCTCGACGTTGCGAAAACGAACGACATCATGGGAGCTCTGCAAGTGGCATCGGACGATGCCAATTACTACATCAAGAACGCGGCGAGCCTCACGACCTTCTGGTCTGGCCTTCGAGACGAGGAGCGGAGCCTACCTGTGGCCAAAATTGCGAAGCAAGCCATGACACGAGCCCTCAAACGGGTCCAGGAATGGGCATCTGGCAGCATCGGGGAGTCGGGGTGGTTGACGCCGGGGCTCAAGCGCCCTGGCATTGTGGACGTGACGCTGGCGGGCTGGGCGAGGTACATGGAGCTCAGCTATGCGATGGATCTGTTCGAAGGTAGCGAGCTTCAAGAGCTTGCTTCATGGTATGCTCAGTTCAAGACTTTGCCGTGGTGGGATGAGTTGGAGGAGAGTGGAAGGCATCCGAAGGAGCTCACGTATGCGAGCGACTGCAGAGAGATCTGATGGCCGGCTTCATTCTATTTATCACATGCAACTTTGGATGGGACAAATTTTGATCTGGTTGTTGAACCATCTACACACACAGGAAACGTATACAAACAAGCTGGGAGACTGATTACTCGCCGTGATAAGGTCTTGACACGAGGATCTGATTTGCCCGGACGCCACACGGTAAGGTCCGAAAAGCTTACTGAAATCAAAAGGTTGGCTTATAAATTCAAGGCCGCCCGGAACCTAGGTAGACAGGAACGCTGGTGGGATGAACTCCCTCAAACTTGCTCATTGCCCCGGCCGCCATTCCCGCGCGACGATGCCCTTATCCACTGCTCCCACTCCGGCAAAAAGACCCCTGGACCCCTCTCAGTCTGCTGAGCCGTGCCTCTCAAGCCAAATAGCGCATCCGATTGTCGCAGCAAATCACCAGGGGACGGCACTGGCACATGCTGATGCCCTAGCATGTTGGAGAAACCCGCTACAGCCCCCCATGGTTCATTGACGGGCAGGAGCGTGTTGACCTCACCGCCGAAGCCCACGAAATCCACAAAGATGGCGTCAAGCTCTCTCGCGTCTTTCTCTGACAGCATCAGAGATGCGAAGCCGTCAGGGGCGTCCGTTTTGTGCCCCGTCTCGATAGCTGTGTTGGATTCATCTCTTTCGGATGACGCGGTTACTCGTGGCTCTGAGACTTCCGCCAATGAGTCCGTTCTCGAGCTTTCCGATGGTGTTCTTGAGACGGTAGCTGGCCGGGGTCCGACGATTAACCTTCGGCAAGAGCAGCGTCGACCGTGAGGGTGTGGGCAGATGGTCAGAGGACGGCCGGGTCGTCTGACTTCCAAGAGCTGTCTGTCGAGATGGCTGCAGCGGGAGACACGGTGCCCTCGGATGCAAGGTGCGCTAAGAAAGGCGGTGATCAGCAGACTGCTCGTCAATGGGAGGTTCTGCGAGCCTACCATGCCATCCTGCGCTTCACTCCATCAATCTCTACGGTCGGCATGGTTGACAAGGCTGATCGAAGGTGTTTCTGAATCAAACGTCGCTGTGAACCAGAAGGCAAGGATGGAATATATGTCTTGCTTCTGGCAACAGCCGGAGCTTAAGTATCTGAGATGCAGGCAGGTTGACGAAGACAGCACGCCACGGCTTGCTCCTTTCCCGCTGATCTAAGCGGTGTAGCATATTTCTGGACAAGGGGGTGATTGTCGCATCTGTATCTAGGATCCCTCTCCAGCGCGAGTTGGCGTCCGGTCATGCGGGTGAGGCACGATGCCGGGCTGGCAAATCGCAGACTCTGCGACATCCGTGTACTCTTAGAACAGTCATCGGTGTCTCGATTGTGGAATTTGAAGATGCTTTTCCGAGCAGGCTGCGACAGATGAGCCATCATGACTCGAGGCCTTACTACCTGTAGGCAGCCGTTTCACCGCCGTACCCCCGCACGTCCAACGGACGGCTTATGTTGCCTTCTTTGGCTTAACTCGAGAAGTCGTAGAAAGCTTGAAACTACCACTTGGACACGCAACCTGACCAGTTCTTGGCGGGTATAATAACCCAAATGGTGACTCGATCTTCCAGGCATTCGCCTTCTTTCTCGCATCACAAAATTTTCCTGACTGCTTCAAGCCTGAGGGCATCTTTCAGGAATCGGGAGTGGTTTGTATCGCATTGATTTCTCACCGCAGTGGTCAGACATTTCCCCGCAGACATTGATTGAGTATGGTTGGACTCTGTTGAAGATGGGCATCCCAGCCCCCTGTATTTAGTGCTATATAGACCCAGGTGATCCCCTCTCCAGAGGACACGGGTTTCCCTTGAATCTTCACCTTCATTTCATCACATCATCCACTGCATGCCTGTCAACAGACTCATATCAACCATGGTGCTCTTCAGAACCAATGCACTGTATTCGCACTCATGGAAGCTTCAAGTTCTGCTGCCTAGAGACACCCTTGAACACAAGCATGCGTCGTCTCTTGTCAGCTTGAGATTCGAAGTCTGCCCACAAGCCAAAGGGACCATAATCTTTTCCCTGATTTTGACAGGAATTAGGCCTCAAAGGGCTTACTGAATCATCTTCTCACTTTTTATACAACGTGGTCTAGTATATGTCATGCCTCGTTTGAATAATTTGGAATCTTTGAATCAATTCCAGACATGGGGACTCGGTTTCGGGTCTTTGTCCAGGTCGGCTTACCGGAGAAATGAAGCTTTTCAGCCCATCCTCGGACTCGGAGAAACGAATCATGTTCTTAGATTGTGCACTTGGAGAAACCTTTGCCCCGGACAACGCCAAGACCTCATTCAATTAGAAGGAAAGCTTTCGGACCCTTCGGAACGGTTGAGTACCACGAGATCGGGAACCTCAAGAAGCCCGAACTCGTAGTGTTTGTCAGGGGACCCCCAATCTTCTCCAGACGCTGAAGTACGTGCTGCATCATTTTGCCCAGCCACCAACTCAAACATCCCCTGCTTCTGCCTGACACGTATCAAAAGCGAATCCGAGAGTTGTTGGCCATTTGGATCAACATCGTGGCTTAGATTGGAAGGTATGACACAAGCTGGACTTGAGAACAATACAGTCGATCAGTACTCGCTAGGTATGTTTCGAGCTCCATAACCAAATATTTAGACTAGACCGCAAGGCGCGCTTTTTCAATCTTGTCCTCTCCTGAATATCGCTCAGCAACTTACTATCGTGCTCATCTTCAAAGCCGTCCTTTGAGCGGAGTAAACACAGTTGTCTCTCAACCGAGCCATTCAACGAAGCACCCACCCTCCTTCACATCCTTCAAGATACCTCGACAATGCAGATCAGCGCTGTAATTGTTCTGTTCGCCTCCGCCGCCGGCGTTGTCGGGCAGGCAACATGTGCGACAGCCGCAAGACCTGAGGGGCAAGCAGCACAGACAGGACGTTGTACCGGAACACCTGATGGCCTTATCCAACGTGGCGCGTTCGATGGCTGGGCCAAGGCCTTCTTCTCGCCTCCCAACGGCAACCGGGCCGGCACCTTGAGGATCCGCAACGAGAACCAAAGCCAACGGCAGATTATCGAAGTTCGCAATGCACAGGGGGATGGCAGGTCCTTCTGGATCAACGCGGGCGGCGAATGCACGACCAATCTTGGGTTCTCCAACCTGAACGCCTATACTTCGTGGAACCGTTGAGTAAGTCATCCATGCATTTCGCTGCGACTGAAGGGATAAGAATATTAACAACATACCAACAGTTCTACAGAGTCATCATCTTCGACAGCCCCGCTCGCTCTGACGGAAGAGACAAACTTACCTTGATGCCCTGAGAGAGATGTCAGCACGTGTCCGCCTCTTGCTTTACAGGTTGGAGATTTGGCGTCTGCACCTTGTCACTGCCTTGCGGGGAGGAATGGAGCCAGGCCGCCACGCTTGACCGCAGCATGAATTATTGTGAGACTGGGTTCATCCGACTGAAGACAAGAGGTAGCCAAATCAAGTATCTAGATTACATTGGACAGTTTGACTGCGCCTTGCTCATTGGGTCGACAAAGTCCATTTCCCAGCTCGGAGCTCCATGTTGGACATAAAGCAGCTGTGGATATCCGGAGCACTGGTTGACGGAAGGAAAAACCTCGGCGTTTCTTCCTCTCCAGTTCTCCCATCACTGTATTCGAATGAGCAAAGACCCGAGTCTCGCCAAGCTTGTAGACCTCGTCAATCGTTTCCTCCCACGATCGGTTCTAACATGGGACGAAGCCTGCCACCTGTGCCTGGTTTACAAAGATCCATGATGCCATAGATTCTTCTTAAAGGATCCTCCCAGAGCCTGTCGCGGAAGGAGATTGCGATGTCCAGCAGAGGAAAAACCTCATGCGAGCCCCTGAATCGACCATTGTTCGCCAAGCTCTGCTCTAAAAGGGCACGCAAGGGGTCGAAGCTGGCTGTCGCCAAAATAAAAATAAAAATTTGTCCTCATGGAGAAGAATTGAACCCGCCACCTTGATACGAGCCATGAATCTTGGCGCCGAGATGCCGTGAGACCACTGTAGGACTTGGCTTCAGTAGGTAGAAAGCCTTGGCGGATGGATCTCATTCCAACATCACTAATTGGCAGGCAGGTCGCTGTTACAGTGCGTTCCCTCCTTCTATCTGCACCGTACAACCACACGAGATGCCGACCACATCCATCTCCATCCAGCGACGCCCCAAGATTCGAAATGGGACTGATGCTTCCGAAGCAAATCATTTTCAAATTTCCAACCCCCATGCCCCCATAGCCAACAAATCAGTCGACTCCTTTGAAACTCCATCAAGCTGGCATGCGATGGAGGTCGAGGACCTCCTGATGTTCATGTCGCGAACCGGAAGTCAAGTCTGCTGATGTCAGTTACCCGACTCTTAAGAGCCGTCAATATCAATGGTTGTGACTCACCGCTTGTTGCCCTCATCTGTGGTCGTTGTTCTGTAGGTATGCTGCTCCTCGGGAGTCATGGCATCCCACACCTTTGCTTTCTGGTTATTCCTCCATTTGTAATAGAAGTAGGTCCCAGGGTATTGAACCAGCTGTGGACAATGTCAGCTTCATACTCGAGCAGCTAGTTTTGATAAGCGAGGAAATTTTGCACTTACACACATCCACACGCAGATAACCAGGAGGCCTTTATTGGCCTTGAAGTATCGTGGAGAGTCGCTCGGTTGGTAGACTGAGACATCAGCGGCGGAGTCCTATTTTGGATGGGAACATTTGCTTACTGTTGGCTCCAATCATACCGCTGACCTGAACCCACATGTTGTAGAGGCTGTGTTGATGTCAATATGAGTTGAACTTGAGGGCTCGGGTGAAAACATGCGATGCTGAGACAGTTCGATTCTGGACAGAGCCGGCATTCCTGCTGGTCCAGGCAACCTGGATGGGATGTGTGCTAAGAGAAGTAAAGGTTAGGTATGCAAACTTCTCCAGAAAGAGGTTGGTACTTACTAGGGGAATGACAGCAGAACGGTCGCAATGGCGAAGTACGACCATGAGCTGATGGGGTCCGGGAGCGCGATCAGGGCGGCGAAGCACGGAAGCAGCCAAAAGTCCTCAGCCATGGCGACGATGGACCTATTGTTGACGAGTTCGCTGACGGCAGTGATGACGAGCATCATAATGCACGAGCCGACGATGTTGGGGATCGCCAGGAGGTTGGTCTCGATGACGTCGAAGCCGAGGCCGCGGAACGAGAGGGTCAGGTACTGGTTGACTGGGTACTTGGGAAGACCGAACAGAAGTCCAAGGGCGTAGAGAGGCCACATGTCGTAGTCCTTGGCGCACGCCCAGATCTGTCTGACGGACAGACCTTGACGATTGAACATGCCGCCCTTCTGAGGGTCATCCCGAATGACTGTAGCTTCCTGTAAGTAGTGGACTTGAGCCTGGGTTGCTGTAGTCTCTCACCAGAGTTGACAATGATCTTCTCCTCGCGCTCAGTGAAGTACCCTTTCGGGTTCCACCAGCTCTTCGTCTTACTGGGGGCCTGGGGCATGAGGAAGAACGAGGCGACGCCGATTAGGACTATACATGTCAGTGGACCTTCAAGCATGGTTGATGAGCGTGAAATTGTTTCATACAAGTGAAAGCGCCCCTGGAGATTCATGTTAGCAAGCGTCCCGAATGTAACTTTTGCCGTTGACTTACTCAATAAGGAACAGCCATCTCCAGCCTTCGTAGCCCAAGATTCCTCGCATGGACAAGAGACCGACGGCTGCAAAGCCGGTGCCGATGTCGACTGAGAACTAAGATGAGCTCGCGAAACTTCTGAAGTTTGAGAAAGATGAACGAACCGATTTGCGAGAACATCCAGAACCAAGCAAGTCTGATCGGTAGCTTCACGGAGAGCGACATTAGCAAAGCGAAGCCCTCACTTCTACCAAGTCTCGCAAGGACTTACCGATCTGCCCGTGTACCAGTAACTGAGGTAGAGGATGGTATCACTGAGAATTGTGGTCAGTGAGGTGCCAAGGGCCCTTTGTGAGGGCTGGTCTTACGGGATGAAACCGCCCTGGAAAGTCGCACTGCGCCTGTGTTAGCACCATTGCTGGAAGAGATCAAATGGCAGTACGTACATCAGATAGCGACAGGCAAGGAAGGAGGCCCGTCCACTGAGGAAGAATTGAAGTCCAGAGATGAGACTGAAGATGCAGATCTGAATGGGGATCCAACGGTCTGGTCCGATGCTGCGCAAGACTTTCCGTCAACGTGCATTCCAACGGTGTGGGATGAAGGTTACCAACCGCTTCGAGATGAGCTGCGATGGCAGTTCAGCAACGAGGAAACCAACTCGGGCAATGGTTTGGCCCAGGTTCTGATGACCATTAGTCCTTCATGTCTGAATCTTCTGTGTCGAGGAACCCACGTAGTCGCTCCTAGTGAGACCGAGATCGTCGAGCATGTTGTCGGAGACGGCGTTGTTGATGTTGTTCCTATCGATGTTCAAGGCAGCAAACATGATGCAGACCCAGGCCTGGCAGGGTAGGTAGTCAGTAAACGCAGGACACAATTCAGCATAGTCGCCAAGAGGCACTGACCATGATCTTCCAATCAACCTTGCGGCGGACCGCAGCCTCCTCCCGCCATGTCCATCGTGCTAAGGGGTCAAAGACGGACCAGTTCTCCCAGCGCGGGTGGATGTAGAGTTCCTTGTATTCCTCGAGCTTGTCTGAGTCCCAGATGCTAGGTTGCGTGGCAATCTTCGAGGCCCGTGTCAGCAAGATGCGGCTTCCGTGCTGAGCCAAGTGTCTTGAAACTCACGGCGTCAAGATCGTATCTATCATCCTTGGGGCGCTTGCGAATCCTCAGGAATCGCAATACTGCATCGCCAAGCGCAGCCTCTGTTCGTTGGGTATCGCGCGTCGCGAGAGCCGGCGCGGTAGACGGAACGGCATCTGCGGATGTCTTGACATCGACAGGCGCTTCCGACTTGAGGCTGTTTCGGTCCGAAGGCGTTCGGTCCCCGGAGGACAGCTCCAAAATGTCTGGATTCTTCTGCACAGACATCTTTCACCGTTGGGAGTGATTCGATTCAGCAATTGGAGGCATACAAGCAAACACGGGGAACGGGAGCTGTGGCATTATAAGCACCCGGCCCGGGTTTCGGAGTTTCTTTCAAGTGGAGGGGCGAAAACCGAAGCACGCAACTTGCAGATGGCGACATCTCGCTGATCCACGATGCAGGGTCGTAGTAGGTGCCGCTGACATTGAGTGACAGGCACCACGGCGACCAGTTGTCCGTCCAGTGGACGATCGTGCATCTCCGCGGCCAGATATTGAAACAACCGTTCTATACCCATGGGAGAGAAGAGAAAATTCATCGGACGGGCCGAAAGGTTGGGTTCTGTTGCTCTCCAGTGCCGGGGGTGCTCAGGCGATTCACAATATCGCGAGGCAATGTCGTGCTTGGAGTTGACCCAATTGACCAATGCCGGAACCACTTTGGGTCCAACGGGGCATGGATTGGTGCCGATCAACCGAAAAACAGCGTCATGGACCGGAGGTTCGAGGCAGTCTCTTTGGGTTTGCTGAATAAGTGTTCCCCTTGTTCCTTTTGATGTTGGCGAGAGGACGATGACCGTGGTGTGTTGATGCCGCCAGGAGTGTGGGCAAGTCTTCCATAGCAAGGCCCAAGCTCCCCTGTTTCTTCGCCCAATCCTTTAAACCCCCCCTTAAAGCTCGGAAAGGATCAATAGAGGTCTCTGCTTGGCGCGGCTCTGCCCGGTAAATTTCCGATTCCTCGTAGGGTCTGCCGGGGTCCAGCGGGAATGGCGTCTTTGAGCCGTCGGAATGGGGCCGACAGTTGGTCTCGACTCTTAAGAGCAAGGCATAGATTCTGGGTCCTCGGGGAAGAGCCGAGCATAAGGTTTGTTGGTCTTGGCAGGGGCTGGCGGAGCATCCAAACTCCGTGGTCGTCTTCAACCTCAAACATTGAAGTCGACGATGCTTTGAAGACATGCAGCAACGTCGCCATTGGAACATGGGCGAATCCATCCGGTACGTACTCAAAAATGATACCTAGTAATGTTCTTGACGACCAATTAGCTGAGAACCACCTCCAAACCAAGCGGTCAATTACCTGGTAGGTACACTGGCCATGTGGTTATGTTCTCTCCTTGCTTCTCCGACCTCAACACCATGGCAAGAAGTCCATTTTCCCCGAACAACATCGCCGGTTTTCGGGACCTCGCTACCGTAACGAGGTGCTTATCGTCCAATCGGCCTATTGTAAGCGAGCGTCTCATTGTCACCCGCCGCAATCCCGCAGGAAATAGCGCGTCTTGGGCGACGGATTGCATCGGCAGACCAACCGAGCGAGGGCATCCGGGAATAGCTGTGTTTCTGCTCCACAAGAATGCAGCATTTAGCCTCTGCAGTCGCTTTACCCCTCTTCTCCTTGCCGAGCGGACCGGGTATAAAGAGGGATTGCGTCCTTGCGTCGCAGTTCTTGATCGAACTCTGCTTCCTCAACACGATTTGACACGGACAACTACACACACCACGACGACACCACCAGCAACCTTTACTTGTGAGGTGACCGCGGAGGTCTAAGAGCCATGGCTTCTTTCGGGTTGGATTACTCTTCAGGTCGAGGTAAAGTTTGAAAAGAACGCAACCGGGTGTTTGGCTCGTCACGACATCTTCCTCCGACCCCCTGGTCCTGACAGGCCTCCTCAGGAGACCTGTGCTTGCAGGGGCACGAGCTGATGTCTGGCGGCCAATCTGAGAAATACCGGCGAACTTGATCTGGGTAAAACCAGCGGAAGGACTTGCTTCTTTGACCCCCTACCCCTTGTGATGCCCCGGACTGTGGAACTAACCTCCGCAGCGCCTCGCTTGATCTGCCACCATGTCGACCGATAAGATCACCTTCCTTACCAACTGGTGCGATCAAGCCTGGCGAGCGACGAGGGATCCATGACACGGAATCTGACATCACAGCAGGCACGCCACCGCCTACCATGCGCCTCTCTACCTTGCCCAGGCCAAAGGCTACTTCAAGGATGAAGGCATCAAGGTCGCTCTCCTCGAGCCCAACGACCCCAGCGTGAGCCATTCTCGAGCAGCAGGCAGATCATTCTCGCTGACCATCCCAGGACGTCACCGAGATCATCGGCAGCGGCAAGGTCGACCTTGGCTTCAAGGCCATGATCCACACCCTCGCCGTACGTGTCCTCCCGTCTACCTTGACCCGACCCGATGCTGACTCTGGACAAACAGGCCAAGGCCCGCGACTTCCCCGTCCTCTCCGTCGGAAGTCTCCTCGACGAGCCCTTCACCGGCGTCATCTACCTCAAGGACTCGGGCATCACCACCGACTTCCGCTCCCTCAAGGGCAAGCGCATCGGCTACGTCGGCGAGTTCGGCAAGATCCAGATCGACGAGCTCACCTCCCACTACGGCATGACCCCCGACGAGTACACCGCCGTCCGCTGCGGCATGAACGTCTCCAAGGCCATCATCAAGGGCGACATCGACGCCGGCATCGGCCTGGAGAACGTCCAGATGGTCGAGCTCGAGGAGTGGCTCACCGCCCAGGGCCGCCCCAAGACGGACGTCCAGATGCTCCGCATCGACGAGCTCGCCGAGCTCGGCTGCTGCTGCTTCTGCACCATCCTCTACATCGGCAACGAGCGCTTCATCAAGGAGAACCCCGAAAAGGTCCGCGCCTTCCTCCGCGCCGTCAAGCGCGCCACCGACTTTGTTCTCGCCGAGCCCGAGGCCGCGTGGGCCGAGTACGTTGACTTCAAGCCCGTCATGGGCACTGATCTCAACCGCAAGATGTTCGAGCGCAGCTTCGCCTACTTCTCGAATGACCTCAAGAACGTCGAGCGCGACTGGACCAAGGTCACGAAGTACGGCAAGCGTCTCGGCGTTCTTGACGAGAGCTTCGTGCCCAACTACACCAACGAGTTCCTCGGATGGAACCTCGAGCCCGAGTCGGGCGATCCCACTGGTGACCAAAAGAGGATCGCTGAGCTTCAGGAGTGCGTCTCCTGCAGTGGCGGGTTCCGCAGGCTGCAGCCCAGCATCCCGGCCACCGCCTAAGTGCAAGGTCGTGCCACATGCTGGCAAGATGTTGAGCCATCACTACCTCTAGGGGCTCAATCATTGCGAAGTAACCGCTTGCCGCGTCTCTCTCCTTGACCGCAAGACGATGAATTAGAAGACAGAATACACGCTTATGTTCTTCTCAAACTCCATGCTCCTAGCAATGATGATCCCATCCCAATGACGCCAAAAAGACTGGCAGCACCTCATTAGACCCAGGGTCTCTTCATGTCCTGTTTGCCGGCTGCCGATACTCAATCCCGCCAATCGTCGTAGTAAGTGTTCCGTTGGCTTCAAAAACGTTCAACGAGACATCAATCGTGAAGCGCAGCCCATCCGGACTCGTCTTCTTCGTGCCTCCCGCGGGTCCAGTCTGTGCCAGGTCGGAGAACCACACGACCTTTGCCAGCATCGGCGTTGGATAGGACACCTTGACGTACTCCCGACCGCGAAGAAAGTTGCGTCCGTCGTCGCTGAATTCGTGGTAGATAACTGCGACGCTTTCTGGCAGATCTCTCGCGTCATTGGTGATGGTGACGTTGGCCCAGCCGGAGCTCCGGCCTTTGAGCGTGTAGTTTCCCGCTGCGATGGAGAGCAGATCGGGAAGCTTCTTTCCTGGAGTGTAGGGGATTCCCCAGGGCACGGAGTCTGGGACAGGGTCGACAGTTCTCCGGGGCTGCGGTTCGCGAGATGTCAGATTGGCCAGCATCACGCGCATCGTCCTGCCGCCTTGTGCCGTTGACTTGTGACAGGGAAGCGGGTTGTGCCCTCCGCAAGCGGGAGCAACCGTGAGCGCCTGGCCGTAGACGATCTGCGTTCCATCGGGAGACCACTTCGGATCAGCCATGCCGTTCCACTCCGGATCGTTGATATCTCCGTTGCCTGGAACGCCATCCCCAGCCGCGTTGACTCGCTGTCCGAAGTACGACCCCCGGTCGCCATGGCGATCAATCAACCAGGGCTGGAAGAATCTCCGGTGGCCGTTGTTCCGGACGGAGGAAGTCGCGGCGGCGGTGACAATGTCGGTCAGGGGCGGTACGTGTCGAAGCCCAGACAAGAACATCTGCCGTCCTGTCCCTCTCGTGTCCATAACAACAGTCCACTGACTGTCTGGAGAGATGTCGACGGGATCGACATACTCAGGGTGGCTCGTCAGACGTCGCACGGTGCCGTTGAAGAGGTCGATGGCGAAGACGTCGATGTTGGAAGATTCCTCGGGGTATCCAACGTACGTTGCCTCCCGGCCATCCCC
Source organism: Plectosphaerella cucumerina (assembly GCA_020746995.1). Taxonomy (NCBI): domain Eukaryota; kingdom Fungi; phylum Ascomycota; class Sordariomycetes; order Glomerellales; family Plectosphaerellaceae; genus Plectosphaerella; species Plectosphaerella cucumerina. Next base: position 1,696,518 of record JAGPXD010000005.1, on the reverse strand, counting down.
GCTGAAACCCCGGAGCTCACCTACTGCGATGGCGGTGGGATCTATTGTGAGCACTGTTGGATCCTTGGGGTCAACCTCCATGGGCTGCTTTCCCGTCGCGTCGAGAAGGATAGTGACCTCCTCCACGTCGTAGCGGCGAACGGCAGGCTCGCCTTCTTTCGGGGCAGGGTTGAATGCAAGTTTGCCAAAGTAGCAGACCTGGCCTATCCTGCCGGTTGAAAAGTCGAAGCTGCTCCAGCCGATGTGAAGGTTATCGGGATGGAGTCGAAGCTCGCGCATGGCGCCACCCGGACCTGCGCCATCAACGGCTGTGTTCCACCGCAGCGGGATGATCTCGACATGTTCTGGCGAGCAGTCGTTGCTGGCAAGGTCAAAGTCGCATTCGATGATGTTGTCCCCGGCCAAGATCCTCCGGCCGTCGTGGAACGGCTGTGGGTACTCCCACCTGCCGGTACTACCGGCGGCATTCCCTGTGGGCACGCCGCATGTGATGCATTTCCAGGCGTCGCCGTTAGGGAAAGTCGTGTTGTCAGTCTTGACCAGGATCAGCTGGACGCCGGTGTAGATACTCGAGGGATCTTGCGACTCCGGCGCTCCGACGAAGGGAACCTTGACCACCACATGCCGGTTGTCTGGCAGGAATCCACCGGCTTGGAAGTCATAAAACTCAATGTCCCGGGCAATACAGCCGGTTCCTGAGGGGTTAATGTCTTTTGAGCAGGCCCCTGGCGCTGTGCTGGGCGCAACGGGCGGCAGGGGAAGTTCCCGAACAGCAATTGGTTCCGGCTCAGGTGGTGGTGGGAAGCCTTCAATGATGTTAGCCTTTCTGAGTGGACGTCAAGGCAGCATAGCTTACCACTGATATCGGAGTCGGCGTCCGGGTCGTAGAGCAGAGGGTGTTGCGCCTTCTGAGTCGTCGCCGTTGCAGATAGAAAGGCGACAAAGGCTGGGAGCCGCATGATGATGGGCCCGGATGATCCGGAGAACAGTCCCTGCTGACAGGTGAATCTGAGTAAGGTGCCTCAGTCGGGGATCACGCAAACCGCGTCGGACACGAAGCGAACGGAGCGTTATCGGGGATGGGAATGTTTGAAATATGGAGGAACCCGGATGAGCATGGAACGAACACCGAAAAGGTCCCCGGCTCCGTACTTTCGCCAAGTCGAAAACGAAGGCAGTGCAACGCGCACCGAACCCGAAGGCCATCTCGGATACCGCGGGCGTTTACTGACGTCAATCTGGGCGCTGCTCGGTCCGACGTCCACGCCATTGGTCTTCAGGTGTGCAACCCGAGACAAGTACGATTGAATCTCGCGCTCGCTTTCGTGTTCTGGCTCGTCGGGCACGGACTCTCGCCGGAAGGCTCGGGATTGAACGAGCTTTTCGGGGTCCTGGAGGCCCGTCGCTCCGCCATTGACCGCTAAAATAAGACGGAAAGGTATTGTCCGTCCGTCCCTGGAAAGGACTGGCATTGGTCTGGGTTTTCTTCGTATCTGACAGTCGCTTCCCAGCCGGCACCATCTGAGGGCCACGGCACCCTTTCGGTCTCGGTCGGACAACCCCTTTTCCAGCAGGTCAACGAAGGCGGCAACGAGAGGACGGCCACCACCAACTCATGCATCATACTATATCTGACAAACTCATGGGTCTACGGCATCAGCTGTTCCTTTCTTCTCTCTGAGCGATGACCGTGATTGACGGCATAATCACATAGGCACTACCCCTCAGACACAGTGCGCAGTCGACCCGTCCAGCAGCTTTCCACAAATGGCCCACGACATCATTCCAGTTGCAGCTTCGCACTCGATAAACCCATCGAGCATGTGCATTCCAGGTGGTGAGTATGAAGAGCGTTCGTTGAATTTTGGAAAGATGTCTAATGTCAAGCACCTAGCGGAAATCCGTCACCCAAACATCAGCTGATAGCAGCCGTTGCAAACATGACCGACGGGAACAACGAGGTAGCTACCCAGATGCTGCCTTCCTCGAGTCTACAACTTCAGGCACCCCGGCTGCGTCTCTTCTAGAATAGTCGAAAGCTCGCGCCAGATCTTATCATGCAGCTCCTCACCCTCAGTCGACGTCATCCACTCCGGAATCCAGAATCTACGAGAACATCAGTCAGAGAAGGGCCAGCTCAAGTGTGATGATGGCCCACTTACTCCTTGATCTTGCATCCCGACAAGAACTTTCCATGACTGCCTTTTTCGACGATAGCGTGGAGTACCGTACGGCTACCTCCCTCGGCATCTCGCGCGACTGCCGCCCTGAGAGCGCTAACCCAAAACTTTGTCCAGCTGCGGGCATCCCGGCCAAGACCTGTCGAGCAAAGCCCGGGGTTCACCAGGTTGACCGTGACTCCGGTGACTTCGACTGGGAAGTTTTCGGCAAACTTGCGGTAGGCAAACGTCTCGACGAGCTTGCTAAGGGCATATCTGAAATGAAAGAGGGCGTCAGATGTCTGTCATATCGGAGACGTAGGATCAAGGGAGCCTCGTACCTCTGGTCCATGTCGGCCCTCTTGGGGTCGTTCATTCCCTCATAGATGCTGCTGCCGCTGCTGCATTTGTCCAATTCGCCCTTGGCAGTGAATCCCAACATGCTCCCGACGAACACCAGGCGCGGTTGCGAGCCGTGCTTCCTGCCCGTTTCGACGAGCTTTGGCATCAGCATAGCCGCGAGGAGCATGGTGCTTGTGACGTTGACCGTCACGGTCGTCTCAATGCCCTCGGAGAGAGTCCACTGGTCGAGGTAGACAGCGGCATTCTCCACCAAGAAATCTATTCTGTCTAGCTTTTTGCTGGCCTTCTGGGCAAATGTCTTGACGGATGCAAAGGACGCGAGGTCGAGGTGCCAGACGTCGATGACGCCGGTGCGCTGAGTTTCGGCTTCGATTTCTTTCTTGGCCTGCTCGCCGCCCTTTGTGTTCCGAACGGCCAGGATAACACGTGCAGCGGAACAGCGGACGAGATGCTTGGCGGTTTCGAGGCCGATGCCGATGTTGGAGCCGGTGACAATGCACACCTTGTCGGTGCAGTCGCCTGGGTGTAGCAGGACGGGGAACTTGTGGAACTGCTCCAGCATCCCCTGAGTGAGAGACATTTTGAAACAACGTGATAGATAGATTGCTGTTTGTTGAAGGAGTGGTCTTGATCAACAATGTTGGAAGGAGGAGGCTGAGAGCAATGTGGGTGTTCAGGTTGATCGGTTGGAGGCACGAACTTCGCGGCATCGTGGTGTACTTAAGCCAAGAGCTGGGTCGGCCTCCGGCGGAAGTACTCTTAACTCCATACTCAGCGGAAGTCGGGGATATTGGAAGAAAGAGCCAGGTGTCTTGGGCCGGTGTTAAGACTTGGCCGCATGCCCGCGTTGTTGACTTCGTGACTTCATCAAGACTCCAGCAAAAAGGGGTTACCCAGAATTAATTTTCATACAGCCAATCAAGATTGATATCCTATTCCGGTCTAGCACAATCATCCCCTCAAGTCAGGGGTTTTCCTGATCTCGACCATTTGTCCGACCGACAACTGTCACCTCCAGCCCAGGTACAGCTCCTGCTTTCTCCGGAATTCCGCATGTTCGACGCGCCGTCTCGAACAGCTTTCTGCCGGGTCCCCCGTGAAGCACGTGGACCCACGGCAGTTCCCCGAAATTCATTCTCAATTGCTCCCACGTCTCGAGTCCAAGGCTCCGGCATCTTGTCTCGAGTGACGGCAGCAGCCAGTCGTCATCGTCCGGCTGCAATATCGAGATGCCGGCAAGGAGAGACACCCAAAGAACGAACACCTCCTCCGATGCCGTCAACGGAACGAACTGACAGATGGCAGCCCTCAACTTGCTCGCTATGATTTCATACCGGCTATGGTGACTGCCGTAATCGTTGAGAAGCGTGACCATCAGGGCAAGTAGTCCCAGGTAGAGCATCTTGTCTAGTCGAGCCAGATCATCGCATGAACTCAAGGGGATAGCCACCAGCAAGTGATGGATCAGGTAGTTGGTATGATGGGAGAACTGGAGCTGGCTCAACTTCTTGCCCCCCCGGACGTCGTTGAAAAGACGAGTGAATCGCTCGACCTTGACAGCGACAGCCGCTAGATTGGTAGAAGTGTTTGGAAGTTCAAAGAACGCCCATGTCGCTACTGATTTCTCATGAAGGCAAGGATCAGTTAGCAGGCCAGCATGGGGCGCATCTTTGTCGACGAAACGGAGGCGGCTGCCAGTTTGCAATGCAAACTCGATATCCAGTCTAGAATATTAGGTCAGTGGTTTTCATAACTCATGCCCCATCAAAACATCGAGCGACCTACCTCCAGGGCTTCTGCGCGATGACAGGGCTTTCTCGGGCCAGCGCAGCCATCCCACCTCTCAGACGAATAATCCTCTCCAGACCATCAAGGTGAATGAGTCCTGTCTCCCGAAAGTCATGAATTCGATGATAGATAACTAGCGACGTGACCGCGGCAATAACAGGACTCGAAGTGGCTTCAGGTCCAGACAGCTTCTTGTTGACAAGGGCATAGGCCTTGGAGAGGTAACTCAGCGATCGTGGTGACGCCTGGGCATGGCCGGCAAATGAGTCCGTATAAGACGACGTGATCGCCAGAGTACAATTGAGGTCTATGATTGTAGTGAGCGGGCAATTGATCGTCTTCCTGGCATGATGCAAGCGAACGTACAAGCTTCATCGTGGTAGATGAATGAGAGCCACTCGGAGATTGACGCTGGGGACACATCGCACAGCTTTGGGGGGTAAAGAATTTCTGTTACCACTTGTAGACCTGCAGAAATGATACCTGTAGTGTAAGCGACTTGCAGGGTTGGAATAATGATGGCATGTAGCGGAGACGGACACTCGTGAATGAGACCGCTCAGTCGGGCGTCTGACCCAACCTGGTACGGGAGTGACACCAGTGCCAGGTCATTCCAGATCGGCCGGCGCATATCCAATGCTCCCTTGTGACAGGCGCAGCTGTGCACCCTTCGACTCACGATGGCTTCAGAGCAGCCTGGGCAATCATATCTCCGAAGAACCCGAGGCGAGGGCAGGCCTGACAGGGGGAGACGCGGGCGCGACCTGCCGGCGTTGCGACCCCTCATGACATGGGATCTGATGACGCGCCGGTCGCGATTGCCGGCACCACCACTTCCTGGCAGCTGGGTAATGAATTCGAACGGCATGGACGTTGGTGGTGAAATAAGATGGTCGATGGAGGTGTTGAAGGAGGTATGATTGAAAGATTCGGCCTAAGCTGACATGCAGCCAACTTGAAGTGAGGGGACTAGCGGAGCCTGTTAGCGACCAGTGCAGTGCCAAGCTCTTTCAGACCATCTCCACCTCATTCAGGGATTCCCATTCATTCTCCTAGGCCATCATATCTTCCCAACTCATAGAACCCCCTTCGCAGTCTGCCGAAGGAGCTTCAGGGTCATCCGCAAGCTTTTGCAGCTCTCTTCTCGTAAACGGTTCCCTCAGTCGAAACGCCACGACTGGCTGGAAATTTGGCGCCCTCTCGACAATCCACCGGGTCGATTCTTGGTCGTCCAAGTCGTCAAAGCTGTCGCCCAACTTGCAGAGACCAACCCACACGGTCCTGATCACAGCCAATCTGATTTTCCACGTCTCCCGCGAAGTGATGATGTTCCAAAGCTCCAAATACGTGGAATCATAATTCGTGTTTCGTGTGTGTAGTCGGCGAATTCTTGCGCGGCGGTGGCGATTTCGTCGAGAACGTTGTCGAAAATGTTGACGGTGTATATGTCCGTCGTACAAGCTGGCTGTCGGGAATTGAGATCATAGCGGGCCGGACCATTTCGAGAAAATAGTATCTTGAATCTTGGCAGTGATGGGAGCGATAACTCGTAGACCGTTGCACTGGTGTTGACCATCAAAGTAGTGAGAGGTCCAAGTGATGCAAGGTATGCATGGCCTCGACACATGCCGATAAATGCGTTCAAACCAGGGTTTTCTCTTATCTTGACCCAGTCGTCGCTGATGAACCAATCAATTGAGAAATTTTTGTGCCCCTGGATGAAATCGTCGAGGTACACCGACGAATGGGATAGTCGACAACGGCCGAGCATGCACAATGTCGGGCCTCTCAGGTGGATGATGTCCTGTGGTAAGACAAAGCCAACATCGAGAACATGGCCGGAGATTGGGCATGTTATCTTGCGGCCACTCATGCCTCCAGACAGTCTGTAGACGACTTGGCGAGCTTCGTAGCACACATACGCCAGGTGTGGTGAGGGCAGACCACTGCGTATGTTCTGAAAAGGGCGACTTGTTCTGCAAGTTCGAGAGATTCCCGTGACGGCAAACTCCCAGATCATTCGCCTCAACTCGATGGGAAGAGCTGCAAACTTGTGAAACATGATGAGTTCTATGGTCTGTATTTGATCTTGGCGGCACGATGGTCGTTGGTTGTGGTCCTTGGTGATAGTGCCGGGGATCCTAGTGGGAACAACAATGAAAGCAGAATTTTGCAGATATCTCTCGTTTCAATTCTGGACGGAAAGTAACTAAGTCTTGGGGTGGGAGGAAATCAGCGCCACTGAATCGAGTCATCCCCAGCGACACGATGGCTTGCGATGGCGCTGTCAGCCTGGAAGCCCTCTTGAAGCCATTCAATCTCACAACAACTCATGACAGGGGCCTTTGAAACCAATGACTGAAACGAGGAAGATGTTTGAATGTGAGGTAAGAAGAGAAGCTGGCGCTGATAGTGCCGCAGGGCACTTTCAAAGTAATGGGCAACTGTGTGTTCGTGGTGCTGAATATTGTATGAAGCAGCCAGTCCATCATATGACGGAACTTCCGCCCACTTACCGTGCCTAGACTAGGTCTTTACAGATAGAAGTAACACAGAGGCCCAGACAGAGTGTCCATGACCTCTCCAATGGTGGTGCTCTCTCCGGCGTAGCCCATGTCAATAACGTCGCTCAACCTGACCTTCCTCGAAGGCGGCTCGTTCGCCCAGGTCATGTGGCCATAGTCACCGCCGCTGATATCGCAGTGGCGCGTGGCTGGGTCAAGGGCTTGCCTAGAAACATCGCAGACAATGTTAGAGAAGAGCACTTCCATGGAATTGCGGCAAACGTACCAGAATGTCCACATGCGGTCCATCATGCCATGGTGGACCCAGAACGCCGGGTCTCCAGGGGATGTGAAAAGGTCACCGCCAGGATCGCCACTGTGGCTTCATGTCAGTTGATGTGGGGAGTGGCTTGCCACGAGGACATACCCGATGGTGTAGTGAATGCCTCCGTGGGGGCCAATCTCGATGGTATAAGGGACACCTTCGGAGAGAAGGCGGTACTGCTCAATGTCTGGCTTCAGGAGAAGGTCTGTGACGTGTTAGTCTAGTCAACAGACGGCATGCCTCAGGTGAAATCGACTCACTCAGGACAGTGGTGTAGTTGGCGTATCGTGTGTTCATGGCAGGGCCGACATCTCGCTTGAGGCCGCGAGGGTTGTAGCCAAGACCGCCGTCCGGGCCAGGCTCCGTGCCCTCCAGTCCACCGAAAGGTCCAAGGTTGATGGTCATGTTGGCGAAGGGACCAGTGGTGACGAAGCCGCCACCAACGCCAGGAGGCAGCGGGATGGAGCCACCGCCGACGCCGGGGGGCGGCACAATCACAGGTCCCTCATGGGGAATGAAGTCGCCGTTTCCACCCAGGCTGTACGGGTCACCGTTGAAGATGGGCGACTTCTCGGGAGCTGAGGCGTATTTGGGCCAGTCCCAGTACTGGAGAGGCGATGTCAGGAAATTACTATAGACGGAGCTGCGAGGGAAGACTTACCGGCTGGTACCCCTTGTACCCACACTCATCGCGCAGCGCCTTCTCGTACTCGTGCACATACCAGCGATGCCAGGGCATGAAGACTCCGGAGAAATGAATGTTCAGGGTTTGCTGGATGTGTGTGACGATGAAGTCGTCGAACTAGAGGTCATGTCAGCACCTCAGGAAGAGGCAAATGCTTCATGGCTAGAGCCTAGAAGCCCACAACTGTGGGACGTACGCGAGATCGAGCACCAGAGGCCACGCTGGCGGGCGTGCGAGGCGGGAGGCTCTGAAGACACTTGACGGCGTTGACATAGTCAAGCCTCTCCGCCTTTGAGAGCGAGCCACTGGGCAGGGTGTCAGATAATCAACCGCTCGAACGCTTGGTCACATTGACAACTCACTACTCGCGGCGGAAGACAATGTTTCTGGCCGTGCACGTGGCCTTCTCTCCGCGCTTGAGAAGCTTGGCCTCCCGCTCGTCGAGGTTGTTGAGCACGCTGGCCCTGATGCTCGCCGCGAGATCGGCGACGGCCTCCGCATCGGCTGCCGGGTCGTTCCGCACCTCCACGGCGGGCAATGCCCAGCTGGTGCTGGCGCCCAGGAGGAGCGAGGTCAGGACTGCTGCAGCTTTCATCTTGTCGATCTGGCGGTGTTAGGAGCCTGATGCAGACGGAGAAGACGGGGACGGTGAAGAAGTGGCTACCACGTGGCAAGCAACTAAATATCACCTCCTGAGAACCATCAGACAACCAGTGGGCCGGGAAGAGAGCCGGCGTTGCATTGCCAATGTCGAGCGGCATTCTGCAATGTTCGTTAAGCGAGATGCCAGATACCACTGCGGCTGTCAGTAAACCCGCTGACAATTCTTGGCCGCATGATGACGAAGAGATAGACAGGGTCGTGTGTGGACGGCTGTCACAGTTGACATTCTCGACCCCTCTGCACTCGCATCATTCCGCATCCCCCCGCAGGTCTTCAACCAGGTGGACAACAGAAGGCAATGACTGCCCCCCGCGCCGAGCTCGGGGCCCCCATTTCAGGCCGTTAGTGCCAACGGCCGGGAGCTGGATCCCTGGATCCCCGGGCGATGTTGGCGCTAGACAGCAGGGGCAGGGTCACATCGGCAGGGGGATCGAGGCCTCTCCATTGTTCGAAGCCATTGTTCCCCCTCTTGCCAGGGCACTTCATCTCCACCCCCCAAGACAGGACAACATGCAACAGCACCATAGTCTTCCGAAAAGACATCTTGATACGCAACCAGTGGCTGATGTATCCTGTATCGGGGGTGCCCGTTCTTCCACATCTGGAAGGCCCACCGATGACCCTAGATCTTTTGCCTCTCCGGTCAGGTACAGCGTGGGCAGCGGCGGACTTTCCACGGCGGGCTCCGGACTTGACACCGGGGGTGCGGGCGAATTTGCGGCACAATCAAGGGTCGATATGCAGCACCCATGCCATCTGTGATGAAAAACACATGACCGCTCGGCACAGTAGTCTTGGCAGGGGAAGAACAATGGCCTCGGCTTTTGAGACAAAGACTGCCCCGGCGGCCCGGGTCCATCAAGATACCAACCAGCCGGATGGGATGAAGAGAAGCCGTTGCTGCTGTTGGTTCCTTCTCGCGACCAACTTCCGTCGCCAGGCTGGCGGTTCTGCAGTGATACCCCATGTAGCACGGCATGTTCCTCCAGGCTTAAGGGCAAGAAACCCCCCCCCCCCCCTGTCATCTGAACACGGCACAGGTTCTATGGGAGAGGGCCAGGCTCCCCTATGGCCTACCAAGAGATGGGCAGAGTTAGACTCGGGGATATTAGGATAAGGTAGACCCGCCTTGATGAACTTGTCGCGGTCTACGGACGGTTGCTTTTGTCCGAGAAACACATCCCACAGCCATCATGGACTCGCAACAAGACATCCCTCCTGACGAGAACAGAGGACCAGAGATTCTGGCAATATGTGGTTCAATGGTCGCCGTGGCCCTGGCCGTTGTGCTGCTGCGCATTTGGGTGCGAGCCCGAGTAATTGGCGAGATGGGATGGGATGACTATGTCATCATTGCTGCAATGGTAGGCCGCAAGACCTTCCCCTTCGTCGTCATGGCTTTCCCACGCTAATACCCGTATCTGACAGACCGTCATGTTTGTTGAGATGATGATCATCATTCCTCAAGTTTCTTACGGCGCTGGCCGTCACGTCCACTACATCGAGCCAAAATCCAACGTCGTCACGGGTCTGCACCTGAACTTCGTCACGCAGCCACTCTGCCTCATTGGTCTCTGTTTGACGAAAGTCAGCGTTGGTCTGTTTCTTCTGAGGTTGACCCCATCAATCAGGTTCCGAAGAATCATCTGGAGCGTCATCATCTTCACGGTTCTCTCCTCGACAGGCAACTTCTGTAAGCTCGACTGCCGTCTCCCGAGTTTTGGAAAACTGGCTGACATGCAATTCTACAGTGACGGTCTTCTTCCAATGCAAGCCCCTTGCTTTCGCCTGGGATCACAATATCCCAGGAGGCGAGTGCATTCCAGCAGGAAACCTCAAGTTTGCCGCCTTCTTCAACTCTAGTGAGTCCAGTCTTTCTAACTCGGCACGTGAAATGCTTGCTGACTCTTCCAGGCGTTTCTGCCCTGACAGATCTGCTGTTCGCCCTCCTCCCGATCCCCATGTTATGGAGAGTTCAATTGAATTGGAAGGTTAAGACTGCGGTTGCCGGAGTTCTATCGCTGGGCATCTTGTGAGTTCCTTTCAGCAAGCTTGGGCACATCGATGGTCAGGGTTGCTTACACATGGTGTCCACAGCGCCACTGCTGCTGCCATCGTCAAGATCACATTCCTCGAGAACTATGGCAAACATGGCGACTTCCTCTTCGATAGCTCCGACCTTACGATATGGTACGTCCACTTCCACCAATGCCTACCCAAAAACCATCTGGCTGACATGAAGTTCTTCGTTCAGGACCACTGTCGAGATATGCACTGCCATCCTGGCAGCCTGCATCCCCTGCCTCAAACCCCTCTTCAGGAACATGCTCGCTGGGTCCTCAGCGGAACGATACGGCTCTGGCCCGAAATACAAGAGCAACGGATACCAACGCAGTGGATCTGGGAAGCGGTCTCAGCATGAGCCTGGAGAAGTTGGGAACATTGAACTGCATGGTCGGCCAAGACACTCGGCCGTGGCGCATGGTGGTGACCTGTCGAGAATGGGATCGGAGGAGAGCATCATCAACCCGAAGGCATATGTGGCCGAGGGCATCACCAAGACCACTCAAGTGTCGGTGACTCTGGACAGCTACAGTCAAGAGACAACAAAGAGCATGTTGTAGGTGAGACTTATGGGTAGGCAGTAGAGGCTTCAATGAAGATAGATTTACCTATCACATGGCAAGATGTCGGGAGGGGTTACTTCGAGAATGTTAACATCTCGAGCTCACTAGTGTTGGCTAGGTGAGTGACGATGCATCCCACGAGAATCTCAATGGGAGAACAGCACTGAAAGTATTTCCAAGCGATCAATTTACAACGAAGCGCAGGAGCAGCCCAACATACTCGGTCTCTACCAACATTCCTGCCGAACAAGTACATGCACACTGAAGTCCACCATGGAATAGAAAGATCCTAGCGAGCGAGTCACCCGAAAAGGAACGAAAAGGCAGACTAGAGAAAACCGGAAGACTAAGAAACTACGAAATTCCGAAGGGAATGGATTAGGTGCCTACTGCGAGGACATGTATGGCGCCTGATGGTGACCCAAGTCCATGCTTGTGTCGTTGGCCGCAGCAAACAGGGGCAAAGAGCCAATGTCTTTGCCATCTTGGAACGTATTGGGGAAGTAGAAACCAACGTAGTCGCCATCGTCTTCAAGAGATGCACCCATATGCTGGGTGTAATAGTTGTCATCGGCCGACTGCAGCGGGGTGAGGGGATCGCCGAACACCGAGCCGACTTGCCCATAGGAGGAAGGCGAATCGCCCAGCTCGCTCGGCTGAATGTCTTCGATGAAGTCAGAGACTGCCTTGTAGAGATTCTTGATGAAGTCGTCGCTGCAGGGGGACTGGTCCATCGACAAGGGAAACGTATAATCGTGGCCAGTAAAGGCCGTCCTGTGCACCTGGACGAATGCATTGAGGAGCATGCGCCATTCGGCGGAGGGTGATATGGTGGTGAGCATCCCCAACCCGAGATATACCCGATCATGAGGGGACAAGGGAAAGTCTGGACTGGAGCAGTCTTCGCTGCGATGAAAAGCCATGCAGACCAAGGTGGCGGCAAAGGTAGTCTTGGAAATTCCCAAGCTGCCTTCGATATTCTGGGCCCATCGAGGTTGCTCCTCATCGTCTCGGAGTAGCTTGTCGAACAAGAGGCACGAGGCCTTGGCCATGTTGAGCTGGATGCTTTCGTTGGAGTTGGAGGGGTCGACATCCAATGATTCCAATCTGAGGTCGATGTCTTTGGGTCCGTCGCAAATCGACTTGCACCATTTGATGCCCTCTCTCATGACGCTCTGAGCTTCTTGATCCTCCTCAAGACACTGGACGTATCTGCGCATGATCCTCTCTTCATATTTCGCTGCATTCACTCCTGGGCCGTGGCATGACCCGAAGAGTACAAGGAGGAAGAACATGTTGAGGTCGCTCTTGATCTGCCGGTTCATGATGATGTCTTCGATCATGGCCATGGTTCGGAATGCGCTGCCTTCAGGGTCGGCTCCAAGTGCGTGAAGCTGAAGGCGGCGGCGGAGTTCATCAACGCCGCCTCGTGACGGAGTATTGCGGCGAAGACCAGCGATGATGGTATCGATTCGGGTTTTGTCGTCTGGATCGATGTGGTCTGCAAGAGCTGAAAAGACACAGGCGTCGACGATGGCTCCGTGAAGCGGAGTAGCCTCACATTTTGGGGTCATCGCGTTGTAGAGGCTGTTGTAGAGGCCGTTGTAGCCGGAGAACGCCGCTGTGTTTCTGGGCAGCACGACTTGGAAGTCCGCCCTCAGCTTCATCTTCGCGAGCCACTGTTGCTGCACGTCGATGACTGGGCTCGGATGCATGCCTTGCACCCATGACCCTTGCGAAGACGTGAAGGCAGCGTCGCAGTCGTGGTTTTGGGTTCCAAGGCCAGGAAAATCATCGTTCTCGCCCTGGTCTGCTTCGGGCAGCGGCGGGTTGTATTTTCGTGCCCCCCACTCGGACAGACGATACACGTATTGTCGCTTGCTTTGGAGGTATCAGCAAAGGACCTGAATCTTTCGAAAGGATCAGACACTCACTTCGCACGGAAGCCGGAGCCTTCCATTTCCTCCATCACCTCCTCCAGGGTCTTGATCCGGTAGAGCTTGAGGATTTTGTCCTTGTTGGTTTCCCAAGCTGTCTTGTTCTGCTTGATGGCCGGTTTGCGAACCTTGGAGTTATTCCGGAGTGGCATGGTTGCACGGTCACCCGGCTTGTGTACCTTGAAGTCGTTTCTGGGCGACATCTTTGCACATGGTCCAGGAGACTTGGAAGTTCAAGGCAGGGGAGAGATCATGAGATCAGAAAGGGGCTTCGAGGAGCCGGGTCTCAGCGAGGGATTAAGTATTTCCCCCAAGAAATGGGAAAACCGCCTCACGCGGTTTGCGCGTGAGGCTCTGCCTTCAGCCCGTCCACACCCGTGTGATGTGGCCGAGGTGCACTTTTGTGTGGGAGAGCTGTCGTTGCCTTGGTCGCCTCACCAGCTCACACCTCGGCGAACGGGCGCATGCGGCATGAACAATTGGGCAGCGGCCCAGTGGTACCCTCCATCTCGTCGCCATGCAGGGGGCACCATTGGTGAGAACTGGCGCAGATGCAAGCCATCAGGGCATGATTGGAAGACTCGAAAGTGTAGAAAGATTGGAAGCGTCCTTGGTTTGGATTTGTTGCGGTATCCGTCTGGTACTGATTTTGACACTGCCACGCTCCGACGACATTACAATACCACTGCCACTGACAGCGAATGCCAATCCCAGCCCAATGATGGCGCAGCAGAGTGAATCCACGGAGGCAGCTCTGGGCGATATAAAGGAGCCATCCAGCATCTGCTCAACTTCATCAACACGTCAAGTCAGCGATGAGCTGCATCCTCGAGAAAACATGTCGCCATCATACCAGAACGCCCGGGACTCCAGCCCTCACGGCCATACCCTCGACAGCGCTTCGCACCCAGCTGAAGCATCCGAGAGTCGCCCGTTCGTCGAGAGCCAACCTTTCTCAACGAGGAGAACCACAAAGCCGAACACCAAGCGTTCAAAGTCCAAGACGTTGCCGCTGTGGCTGGCGGACCTTGCGGCTGGGGAGACTGGAAGGCTGCCGATGCCTGTGCGAGGTGAGTAACCCGGCGACCGAGAACGGATTGCCTTGAAAGGAAGTGCTGACGGTTGATTGTTGCAGCTTTCTATCCTCCGATGCCCGAATCGGTGATACTGGACACTCGTCCGCGGGGGAACGTCTCAGGGTCGTGCTGAGAGGGGGGTTTGCATTGCATTTGCTTGGCGCTTCAGAAGGGATAGAATGGCAGCATCAGTATTTGGCGGCAATTAAGGAGCATTTTGGGTTGATAGATGAGCAGAACCGCGGATGATGATGTTTAGAGAGGAAATTGACAAGAACTGTACCGCTTGGGAGTCAGGTGCTGATTTTCGTGGCGGCTGTCCTGGTCGTGATCCCCGCTTCTGAAGACATCGTCTGCCGCGATAGAGCTGGCTATAGCTTCGACCACTGAGCTGGGGCGATGGTCCGCAAAGGTGAGAGACCGGTTGCTGGAGCTGGCGGCAAGGCGGGGAGCTGTTGGGGGCTGCGAGGGGCAAGGCAGCGACGCCACGCATTGAGGGCACCGGAGGAAAAGCTGCGGGCAATGATGTGCGTGTGATGGATCGAGGCAACTTCCTGGCAGAGGTGCATATACCTTGACGCTCACCAGCCACAGCCCGGAGGAAAAGTACAGCGACCGGCGCTGACGTCGGCGTGTCGAAAGCCGGGCGGGGGGGAAAGGTGCAGCACGGATCACGCCCGGAGCCACTGAGCGGGCTGCATCTCGCGTCGGCTGCACCAATCATCGGCGATGGCCTCCGAACAGCCACTTCCATGTTGGGGGAGGAGCGACCAGTCGAGCCTCCTTCCTCCTTCCTCCAGCTTCCCCCGTCCCGGCCGACGGCACCGCGCTTCGAAAATCAGGCAGCTGACCCTGCCTTGCCTGCACTATTCGATCATGAGGGTGGGTGACGCAGTCCCGTTGGTCTGTCGATGCCAGCTCCGGGGCGCGCATTGGCCAGTGGCTGTGTTCCTGCCTCTTTGCTGCAGCGTGGAGGGGCCCCATTTTCGGCCGGTTTGCGGGGAACATGCTGTTTCACGAGCCACATCTTTCCTTCCCGGCCGTGAGACGACAGGCAGGAGTGCTCCGGTAGGAGGGGGCGAGATGAGAGCAAGGCAGGCGCGTTGTGTGTCATTTTTTCCAGCTTGATTCCTGAGAGCAACGAGATGCCTTCGTCTGGGCTGTTTCTTCGAGGTGCTTGCTCTCTGCCTCTTCATGCTGAGATTGTCCCTAACTCATCAAAATCACCTCAGCTCTGGCACATGCCCGTGGTAGCCGCGCGACGGGAGGCCATTCCTGGAGCTTACGCTTAGGCCGTCCAACCCTGGCAAGGCCTCGATTGACGATCCCCGATCCAAACCGCCACAAGACAAGCTTCCCCCGCCCACCCGCTGCCGGTGCTCGTTGCTGAGTGACGTGACCCTGGCCAGTCCCGAAGTGCGAGCTTGCATCCCGAGCACCGTAGCCCGGTCCTTCCTTAACTTGCGCGCGGCAACATCCTACTGCCACGGGCTCAGACGCGTATATCCACGATACCTTAGTACCTTACTACCTCGTGTTCGTGCCATCGAAAGCCGCACAATCCAGGCCGACAACTTGACACACGCCGCACCCCTCCCTCCTCCAACACGCCACTGCGGCCGCCCGGCTTGAACTGGAACCCCCCCCTTTATATTCATCCGGCCCCCTCTCCAGCCCGGTTCTCTCTCTTCCTGACCATCTACCGGATTGTCTCGACCCGCGCTGAGACCTGACAAGAACCCAAAAAGTCTAGCGACAGACATCCCAGAACCGAATTTCCACAGACAACCGCCGACATGTCTGCCATGGAGCGCATTCACGATTGTAAGCGTCGCACCAAAGCTACCTACACGCCGCCACGCGTCGTCATCCTTGCCCAGCTGCTAACAAGTCCCAGTCAACCCCTTCGCCAAGAGGGAGACGCACACGTCCGTGTCCATCACCACCTACAAGGTCCTCACCATCCTGAGCTGGCTGCTCTCCGTCGTCGTCTCCGTCTACTACGTCGCCCACACCCCGCACAATGGCTTTAAGATCCGCCAGAACATCTGGGACCTGAACTACCTCTACCCGACGGCCTTTACCCTTAACAAGGTGATCACCAGCATCTACTTCAGTAAGCCTTTCCTGGCCTCGTTTTGACATCCTCCCGCGACTAACCCGTTCAAAGTCGTTCTCTGGATCCTCCAGGTCGGCTACGTCGGCCACCTCTTCAGCAAGAACACCGAATATGTCCAGGCTGCCGCCAGCGTCGGAGGCCACTTCATCTTCAACAACCTGCTGCACTTCGCCTTCGTGATGCTCTTCGTCCGCTCCCACTTCGCCTGGGCCGAGGTCATTCTCATCATCAACTTTTTCAACCTGACCTTCCTCTACTTCCGCCACAACACCTACCCCCGCTTCATCCACTGGCCCGTTATCTCCGCGCCTCTGGCATGGACCTTTGTGGCCATCTACTGGAACGGTGCCATCATGGTGCCGCACCCTCACTCTCTGGTTGCCCGCATCTTCGGCAACATCTTCATCTGGTCGCTGCTTGTCTTCGGAGGTTTCTTCATCGTCACCTACAAGGTATGTTCTCCCCCAATTCATCATTGAAACTTTGTACTGACTTGACCAGGACTACACCATGGGCTTCTCGCTCAGCGTCCTCGCCGCCTCCATCGGTGTTGCGCAGTTCTTCCGCCAGGTCATTGCCTTCCAGTGGATCTTCGCCTTCACCATCATGGCCGTCCTGTTCATCTCGACTGTCGTGATCGCCGTTCCCGCTCTTAGCGGACGTGAGTCGGCTGCTCGCACTGCCCCTGCCGACCAGGAGCGCGCTCCACTCCTGGCCGACAACTAAGATGGATTCTATCATCACCAGACAATAACCGAGACGAAACCTGAGGGACCGTTGACGAATTGGTCATGCCCTGGGACACGTCACGCATATGTTTGCGAGTTGGCAGGTCCTTTCACCTGTCGCGCGCATCATGCTCAAAATAATCCCCCATCCTTCGCTGCATTGCTTTGCGTGGTCTCGCGAAACCGCACGGCTGCGTCATTCCCACCAGTCTGCTTGCTGGCAGCCTGAAATTATGTATTTGGTAGTTTTAACATGTCGTTTCTGCGAATCCCACCATTTACTGCGCGACAATGTCATTCTCATGTCATTTCGTGTCATCGTGATTGTTTTGAATCCTGCAATGACGTAGCTCGGCGTGTTTGAGACCGAGGTTTATCTTATCGAGGATGGAGTCTGGAGCATGGGCCATTTTAGAAGACTTACCGAGTCTCACCGATATCTCCACACCAGTTGCCCCATCGCGAAAGCTCACTTGACAAGAACTTCCACTTCGACGCTGCTTGTATAAGGGCATCGAAACGACAAGATGATACCATGACACCCAAACCTTTTCCATTCCCGATCAACTTAGGGACCGATATCTGCCAGATATCGCGCATCTTTCGCGTTCTCGCTTCTGCGCGCGGGTCGCGCTTTGTCGACCGTATCCTGACGCCCTCCGAACGCGCCGCGAGCGTCGTACTGCGCGATGGAAAGTTGAAGCCAGCCTTACTACAGGCCGGCGAGCTCGACGGTGGGTCCTGGGCCGACCTGAAAAGAGCAGAGCCGCAATTGTGGAAGAAGGCCCAATTCATGGCCGGGAGGTGAGTCTGCCCGTCCGTCGGGGTGGTGGGCAGGGAGCTGTCATTGTTATGGAAATGCCAGTCAGGCTCTGGGTGGTGTGTGCATGGCTGACCCGAGTCGCTGTAGGTTCGCGGTCAAAGAGGCTGTGTTCAAGGCGCATCCGTTTCTGCATTTGGGATTCCATGACGTGGTCATCGCCCGGGCGCAGGGCGCGGCCCACGCGGGCGACGGGGAGACGGCGGCCAACGGCAGCGGGCCGC
Organism: Plectosphaerella cucumerina; assembly: GCA_020746995.1. Lineage (NCBI taxonomy): Eukaryota > Fungi > Ascomycota > Sordariomycetes > Glomerellales > Plectosphaerellaceae > Plectosphaerella > Plectosphaerella cucumerina. The sequence continues at coordinate 1,678,500 of JAGPXD010000005.1, read as the reverse complement.
CTGTGGCCATTGTTGGAGGCGAGGACGGGCAGATGGCGCAGGTTTCGATCAGTCATGATGGGGATTACAGCACTGCGGTCTGTCTTGGCTTCGACTCGAGAGGGAGAGGGGACGCCTAGGAGGGAGCCTGGGGTGAGAGATGTGACAGCCCGATGTGCAGGGGGACCGAGTGCTTGGAGCATCGGGAAAGGTTCTTGAATGGATAGCAGGACACTTGAGATTCTGCACTGCACAAGCTTGATGGTCTCGTCTCGGTTGATGTGCTGCCTATTGACTGGATCTGCGCCGACAGCCGCTGTCAGTTTGCTCACACAAATCACAAGGCTGCCTCGAGGTGACTGTAGTAACGCGATGTAACAGTTCACGCGCCGACGGGCACTTGCCCTGGATGCCGAGATGAGAGCACCCGGCATCGGACGCAGGGCCTGGGAATCAGAACACACCGCAAGTCCACGGTGAGCGCCGCGACACAGTCGGTGAGGTGAAGCTGATCGTGGGATAGGCCCAGCGCGCACCGACGAGCCCACCGAGGCGTTGGCGGGCGTCGGGCAGCAACCGATCGCATGGGATACTCCCCGCAAGTCGGTACAGGGCCCTGGCCGTGTCCGGGGTGTGAGCTGCTGGTGTTTGCAGGAGCCAAGACCCGGAGCTCCTGGACAGCTTGATGGGATGAGACGAGCGAAAATTGACGACGGCCAGTCCTGGGGCTTCGGCGGATGAAGGAGGGTGTGTCAGATTAGGCATCGGCCAAAGCTGGAGAGCGTCTTCTGGGTTTTGACGAGACGGGATGAGATGCGACCCGGAGCCCCGGAATCATCAAAGTGATGTGGAAGGGAGGGAAGGACCGCTCGATGGCGCCTTCCTCGATGCTCGACGGGAGCTTGTCCAGGGCCCAGACACGCTAGCGGCCCCCGGAAGACCTCCGGCGGGCGTGACTCCACAGCGTGGGGCTGCGCTAACGGACTGCGTTTTCCCAGCAGACAGGGCAGGAACATCCATGACCCCATCTCCAATTCCTTCACATCACCGAGCAAACAGTCGTTATAGCTGCACGCATTCGCCTCTTTTCTGCGTCGAAGCGTTCTCCTTCGAATTTGGAGATGCTCTTCGCCTGTCAGTTCCATCTCACGAGCCCAAATAGCCGCCATGGGGCCGAGTGACGCCCCGTTCGACACGGCACTCTTGTCTGCCGCGGCTCATGTCCGGCAGCATGTCTTGACACTACAGTCGGTGACACCAAAACCCCGGCCCAATGTGGATGCTAACACTGGGTTGCAGATCTGAATACTCGCTCTCTTGGATATACAATGTCACTATCATCGCGGAATCTGGGTACCCCCAGGCCCTCGTCATTCTCGTCTCCGTGCTGTGGGCGTCGTTCCGTCTGCTCAATCGCCGGTACACCAAGCGTATCGTCTCTCAGCACCGCGCGTCCGGCATCAGGTGGCCATGGGAGCTTTGTGCGCTGATCAGCCGGGCCCTCGCTGTTGGATCTCTCTCCGTCGCTGCCGCAAGAGGCCAAACCAACAAGCTCGATGCTGTCTGCGCCGTCTACGCCCTCACCGTTGGTCTCCTCAGGCTGGTCAATGACCTCGAATGGCGTCATATCGCGCTCCACCAAATCAACCTAGTCCTCACCTGCACCTTTGTGCTCCTCGCCGCATCTTCCCTGCTTCCGTGTGTCGAAGCACGCCAGCAATGCTCATTTTCCGTGCCCATCCGCGGGTCACTGGCCAGCTTGTTTGCCTCAGTACTCATCGCCCTCCTCACGCCCAGAGAATGGGTCCCGCCGTCTCTCAGATACGATGCTGCCGAGGGCCGCGACACTGACCCCGCTCCCGAGGAGACGTGCAGCTGGGCCGACTACTTCGTTACCTACGACTGGCTTACGCCACTCATCTGGAAGGGCTCTCGCTTTGAGGTCACTGTCGATGACCTCCCGAGGCTACCCTGGTACGACAGCCCACGTTTGCTTCTTGGCCAGATCCACGAGGCTCGCGCAAAGAGCAGGACCACTCTCTGGACAACACTGCGTCTGGTCCGCAAAGAACTCGCCATTATGGCATCCTGCACTGCCGCAGCGTACCTGTTCGAACTCATTGCGCCCTTCGCACTCTACCACCTCCTGGCGTACCTCGCGAACCCTCAAGATGCCGCCATACGCCCCTGGGCGTGGCTGATGCTCATGTTCTGTGGGCCACTGTCACGTTCAGTTGTCTTCCAGCAGTACGTCTTCACGTCCACGAGGCTCATCGTTCGCGTCAAGTCCGCCTTGACCCAGGAGCTCTATCAGCGAGCCATGTCTTCAATGGAGCTCGACGACGACATCTTCGCCTCCCCCAACTCGTCGGAGAAGTCCAAGCAGAAGTCTGCCCAGTCATCAAACTCGGCCGGACGGCTAGCAAATCTCATGGCGGCAGATGTCGAGGCGGTGTATGGCGCCAGGGATATCGTCATGGTCACGTTCGGGCTGCCAACGGGAACTATTGTCGCTCTGGTGGGGATGTACAAGATGCTCGGTTGGCCGTCACTTGTCGGCGCCTTTGTGCTGGTCTTCACCTCGCCCATCTCCATAATCATCGGTCAGATGATGGTCAGAGCGACGAGAGTCGTGCGCAAAGCCCAGGACACCCGTATATCGCTCGTCTCTGAGTACCTGGCGTCGATCAGGGCGATCAAGTACTTCGCGTGGGAGGAAGCCGTTTCCGGGAAGATCCTCGAAGCTCGCAACACTGAGCAGCGCCAGCTGTGGCAAGTCACTGTCCTCTACGTCTTCCTCAACCAGATCACCCAACTCATCCCATTCATCTCCCTGCTTTTGACTTTTTCGTTATACGTCGGCGTCAAGCATGAGCGTCTCACCGCTGCCACGGCATTCACGACCGTCTTCCTTATGAAGCAGATCCGCAAGAACATTACCCAGGCCGTGTCGCTTTCCCGAAGGTTCACGGCTGCTGCGGTGGCCATCCGGCGCCTCGACAGGTACTTTGAGAGCACGGTGCCCCTGCAAACCTACCCCCAGGGCCCCTTGGCGCTTCGCGGGGCGTCTTTCCGCCGGAGCAAGTCGTCGACCTTTGAGCTTCAGGATATCACCGTCGACTTTGCCCAAGGAGGCCTCAACGTTGTGTCTGGTCTGAGCGGCAGCGGCAAGACGACTCTCTTGCTTGCCATTCTTGGTGAGGCCGAGAAGACTGGTGGCAGCATTACGAGACCTCGCGATGTTGCCTTCGCATCGCAGACACCCTGGCTTCAGAACGACACTATTCGCAGGAACATCCTCTTCCATGCAGCCTACGAGTCTACGCGATACGAAGCTATCATCGACGCCTGCTGCCTCCGCCTCGACATCAATCAGATGCCAAATGGTGATCAGACGAATATTGGCGAGAACGGAGCTTCGTTGTCAGGGGGACAAAAGGCAAGAGTCGCCCTCGCGAGGGCCCTGTACTCAAAAGCTCCCCTCATTCTGCTCGACGACGTGTTTTCAGCTCTGGATGCGAAGACATCTGCGCTGCTTTGGGAACGCTGCTTCTGCACCGACTTGCTCCGTGACCGGACGACGGTGCTAGTGGCCCAGCAACCTTGGCTTCCCGAGCAGGCCGACCTGAGCATCCAGCTCGAAGACGGTAGGATAGCCGAGATGAAGCAAAACATCGCAGTCGTTCGGCACCCGATAGTCGCTGCTTTAGAGACTGCCGAAGGTGCTCAAGCACCGGAGCCTGAGCTGCAAGCTCGGGGTGATGCTCTCAACGACGCCGGCACTGTCCCAGGTGAGAAGCGAGACGATGTTGTCGCCGATGAGATGAAGGACAGCGGCAAGAGTGCCCGCCTACTCTGTAAGTTGGAATCCCTTAATGTGTGCCCTCGGAGCTGATCATATCGCAGTCTTCAAGTACATGACATACTTCGGGAGCCCGTTATACGCGGTCTTTTGCTTGATGATTATGGTTTTGATGAACGTCTGCTGGCTGGCGAGCACGCTGTGGCTCTCCATCTGGGTGGATGCGTCCTCTCGCGGCGAAGCCATCAACATCGCCTTCTATTTGGGCATCTACTCCGTCTTTGCCCTGGGCGAGACCGTTGGATACGCAGCGGTGATCTTGGTGTTTGAGAACGGCGCCTGGCACGCCGCGCGGCGACTACACAACGACTTCTTGCGGGCCATCATGAACGTGTCGCTGTCGTGGTACAAGAAGGTGCCGGTTGGGAGAGTCATCAACCGGTTCTCGAGAGACATGTACGCGATCGACTCGATGATCTGCGGGCAGCTGCAGCGATTCCTCGACAACGCGCAGGGCATCATTTTTCGGCTGGGCGCGATCAGCTCGATCATGCCCATCTTTGTGGTTCCCGCGGCAGTGACCTGTTCGATTGGCGTTGTTGTTGGCGAAATGTACACGAGGACTGCGGTGACAGTGAAGAAGTTGGTATCGTCGGCGCAGTCGCCCGTCTTCACGCAGTTCTCCGACACCCTTGCAGGGCTGGCGGTGATTCGCGCTCGCGAGGGGATGCCGGAGGCGTTCGCAGACATGCTTGCCGACAGACTGGCGGTGTGGTCGCGGGCGTCAGAGGCCAACTTCAACTGCAACCGCTGGGTGGCGATGCGTGTGGACGTTATCACGGCGCTGGTGGCTCTGTGTGCCGGTATCATCGCTGTCTCCAAGGCGGGGACGGTGGCAGCGGGGCTCGTGGGATTCTCGCTGACGAACGCCACGGGCCTGAGCTCGACGATTCTTTCGATGGTGCGCAGCATGAATGACCTCGAGGTGGAGTTGCAGAGCTTCGTGCGTGTACGAGAGTATGCCGCTCTGAAGCCTGAGGACGAGGAAGAGAAGAGTCATGCCGAGGAGGGCGAGTACGCGGATGACGAGAGGGAAGTTATCCCGAAGCAGTGGCCGGCAACGGGAAAGATTGAGTTCCGTAACGTCACGATCCGGTATGACGTGGACGGGCCCGACATCTTGACGGAGGTGAACCTGACGTTCAACGCCGGCGAGAGGGTGGCAGTCATCGGGAGGACAGGGTCGGGAAAGTCAACAGTACGTGGAGCTTCCTAACGTTTGTGAGCGGTCGCTAACTTGAGGCAGTTGATTCTGTCGTTGCTGCGGTTTACGCATATCGTGTCGGGGCAGATCCTGTACGACGGCATCGATATCACCAGGATCCCCCGGCGGCGGCTTCGAGAAGGCCTAACGATCATTCCCCAGGAGGCGGTCCTCTTTAACGGAACGGTCGGTTCGAACCTGGATCCAACGGGGAAGACATCAGAGACGGAGTTGGAAAAGGTCATCGAGTCCTGTCAAGATATTGCATCATTCCAACATACGGCGAACGGGCATGGCGACGGCGTATTGGCGAACGGGAACGGCACCGACCATGGACATGAGGCGACGGGCGGTCTGGCGCTATCGACAGGCGTGACGCCCAAGGGGGAGAACTTCTCGCACGGGCAGAGACAAGTTCTTTCGCTGTGCCGCGCGCTGGTGCGCAAGAGCAAGCTTATGCTTCTGGACGAGGCGACGGCGAGCATGGATTATGAGACGGACCGGGGAATACAGCAGGCGCTGCGGCGGGAGCTGGACGAGGCGGGTGGCGGACGGACGCTGGTGACGATTGCGCACCGGCTGCGAACGATTATTGACTACGACAAGGTGGTGGTGATGGGGGCGGGACGGGTGGTTGAGGCGGGCGCGCCGAGGGAGCTGTATGAGCAGAAGGGTGTGTTCCATGATATGGTGTATCACAGCGGCGAGGGCGAGGAGCTGCGGCAAACGTTGGAGGAGGGGGTGAAAGGGGCGAGAGAGTAAAATAAGGAGAGTGTGTGACTTGATGGCTGGTCAAATTAGCATATCCGGGGATTAAGAGGGGAAGAAGCCGAATGTAGGCCACGCAGATATCAAGGTCCTCACTGGGGACGCTTCTATAATAGGCGTGGAGGGCCATGTTCCGGGCCAACACCCCTTTTACTTCTGCATGCGTCCTCCGACCGATGCAACACTCGCATTTGGACCCTGAACCTTTTCCAGCCCATCTGCTTCAGCCTTGTCAACAATCTCCCCTTTCAAGATGGATACCTACGACATCTCCTCCGAGATGATGTCGGTCGGCGCCAACGGCCGAGCCGAAGATCAGCGGCGGAGGAGTGGTTATCTCCAGCAACCGGGGTTTCCCCGCGCGACTCCCGTCTGAATGGCAACTGAAAGGTGGAAGGTGCCGGTGGCCGCCCAGCATCGGAAAGTGGACACGATTTCCATCCTGACAAGAGAGCGACATTCTGTCCGACCTCCGCCATCCGTCCGTCCTGGCAGCATAGCCCATACACGCTCGTTATCCATCGATCGATTTTCGACACGCGAGCTTTGGGCATTTTCTTTCCATCCGTGCCGACACATTGATCGCGATAACCCGAGCAGCCTCCTACCGAGACCTCGACGCGATAACTATACCACGACACAATGGCCTTGACTAGGTCCCTGCGGCCCGTGGCCTGCGGGCTCGCCCTCGCCGTCATGCTGCACTTTGCCTACGCTGCCGCCACTGGCGAGAAGGAGGGTCTCGCCCGGCCGCTGGAGAGCCTGAGTCTCGAGGAGCTCGACGAGGAGCTGCAGGTACGTGATGCCCTCCCCCTCCATCTTCGGCATCCCCAACTGACCTCCCCAGACATGCTCGGTCGTCGCCTCCCTCTCCGCAGCCAAAGCAGCCCGCTTCGCCTCGCAATCCGAATCCCTCCTCTCCCGCGCCTTCGCCGTCCTCTTCCCCGCCGAGTCCCCCGCCATCAACGCCCTCCTCGCGACCCTCTACATCTCCGGCCCGCCCAACCTCCTCCTGGCCCTGTGCCCGCCCGACATCGACCCGGCCTCGCTCTCCGTCATGGTCGCCTTCGCCGTCGGCGGCCTCCTCGGCGACACCCTCTTCCACCTCCTCCCCGAGATCTTCCTGGGCGAGGACGACGTCGAGCGCGCCCGCCTCGTCCTCGTCGAGCCCAAGCGCAACCTCCTCCTCGGCGTCGCCATCCTCGTCGGCTTCATGACCTTTGTCGCCATGGACAAGGGTCTGCGTATCGCCACCGGCGGTGCGGGACACACCCACGACCACGGACACTCCCACTCCCACGACGAGCCTGCCTCTGCCGTGTCCAGCGGCGTCGACAAGGGCAAGACCAGGAACCGCAAGTCTTCCTCCAAGGACGAAAAGACCGCCGTGGCCGTCGCCGCCCCCGAGAAGGAAATCAACCCCAGCGTCAAGATGGGCGGCTACCTCAACCTCATCGCCGACTTTACCCATAACATCACCGACGGCCTCGCCATGTCGGCCAGCTTCTACGCCTCGCCCACCATCGGCGCCACCACCACCGTCGCCGTCTTCTTCCACGAGATCCCTCACGAGGTCGGTGACTTTGCCCTCCTCGTGCAGTCGGGCTTCAGCAAGCGCGCCGCCATGGGCGCCCAATTTGTCACCGCTCTCGGTGCTCTGCTGGGCACTCTGATCGGTATCGCGGTGCAGGAGTTTGGCGGCGGCGGTGCGGCCGACGGGCCCATGGGGAGGGATGCCGGGATCTGGGGGACCAGTCTTGTGAGTACTTTTTTCCCCTTGTCGCATCTCTTCTGTCCTCGGCATGCACCCCGAAAAATACCTCCTTCCTCATTCTCCCGCCCGCATGAGCGACGGACCGCTGGACCTCGCGCCGCGGATCGGAGGGAGGGGTGCCTGTCTAGATCGCGTGGGCTGCATATGCCTCTCCGCTTAGCGGTGCCCCGGTGCCTGAACACCCCCCGCGGCGGGATCTGCGAGCCGTCAACCATCTATTTCCCAGGTTCGGAAAGCTAACACATACTCATAGTCCTACGGCGACCTCCTCCTGCCCTTCACCGCCGGCACCTTCCTCTACGTAGGCACCGTGGCCGTCATCCCCGAGCTCCTCGAGACAGGCCCCAACAAGGGCGAGGAGCTGCGCAAGACGCTGGTGCAGTTCGCCGCCATCGCGCTGGGTGCGGGCATCATGCTGTTCATCTCGTGGCACGACTAGACATGTAGCTCCCAGGACCTCCCCTATTGTGCACTTTATCTAGGCTTGAAGCCGACGCGACATTTCTCCCACGCCCGCCGGTTGCGGACACCATTTGCTAGAATTCAGACCAGTAGTAGACTCGAGTGGCTGGCGACTCTGCATCGCATAGACGGAATAGAGGCACTGCGTTCCCCGTGCCCATGCGGCCGCGACGTGATGTGACTTTGCGGCTGATGAAGTACGTGGCCATAAACGTCTGGCAGCAAAGCACCTAGTTAATGTTGGGCTCAGCCCGCCCATCTGGGACGACGGTGCCCCGTCGCCCGCTTGCGGCACGTCGTCCCTGGCCTGAAAAAAGAAAGAAACGCGGGGGACGCTGAGCCGACTGGCCGGTCGCTCTCACTGTCTGGCGACGACGGATGCGCCTCCCGCGTCCACTGGGCCGGGTATATTGCGCGGCCGGCTGGGTAAAAAGTAAACCCCATCTCTGCGGGCGGCGAGCAACCGTTTTCAAAGAGGGGGGGCTGGAATAAGCAGGCCCGTTGGGGCGGCACCATGCCATGCGCGTGCCGGTGGCTTTTTCTGGGCTGAACGAAACATGGCTTCAAGGGCAAGGGTGAATAGAGACTTTGTCGAGCAGTGTCGACGAGGTACTGTACCTGAGTGACATTCGTCCAGCGAAAACGAGCCATTGCTTCTATTCAGATCACAGGTGTCCGTCCCGGTGTCCGGAAAGGGGATCAGCCAGCCTTCACCCGCGCCCTGCGAGTGTCGACACGCCAAATGTCCCGGTCTGGGGGTCCTCCTATTTCGGGCACACTGAAGGTGCTTTCGATAAGTCAGCCAGGTTTGTAATCCGGGGTTCGTCTTACAGTACGAGGAGGGCAAGCGACCACTCGAGCGTCTCCGTGGCGTTTCCCCCGTGATAACTTTAGGAGCAAGCCGTCGAAACGCGCCCTTGGTGTCAAGCCCGTCCTAGGAGCACGCAATATCCCATCTCTCATCTGAAAGCCCATGAGGATTACCAATATATCCCAGGGTCCTGACGCCGTCGTCAAGCGCACCGACTCCCATTCGCACGCTCTTTACGACAGAAGCCATCGTGTCGTCCCATCTCCCGCTGTGACTCTTGCACTAAACATGCCCCTAGCATCGAGTCCCTTGATGATCAACCGAGTCACAGATGTCACTGATGTAGGGAGACATCGAGCTGCACGATGACCCCTCCAACGAAACCCCGTGGCACACGCACCCCCGGCCACCCACCCGACCACGAGGGGCACCAACGTTTCGCGGCATACTGGCTGCCGACGCCGACGCCGATGACTCGATTTTAGCGGCCGCCCAGGGCGCTGTTCACAGGGCGAAGACGACATGCTCGACGCCCTGTCCGCTAGGAGGTGCTGACGCCTGGCAACCGCCGGAGGTCCGATGTCGGCGGACCCTTGGTGCCGAACACGTCAGCCGGCGTCAATGTGTAGTCTCCCAAAGGCGCGGTTGACAAGGCGCCTCATGTCGTCGACCATGTCTAATTTCCATGACCGCCAAGTGCTTCTGTTTCTCCGGGGCTCCGCCTCGCGTCGCGCGGGGGAGGAGTCTTGGGTGCGGGCAGCATCAGCATCAGCATCAGGCCACGGCGGATGCTCGGCAGTCATCTGCGGAAGATGGACGGATGAGAGGCGGGGGGTTGTCCGACGACCGAGACTCCTTCCGCGGTGGGTTCAGCATCATGGAATGTGAGCATGCGGTGCAGCGTAGTGCATCAAGTTCAGTTGGTGGAGGCAGGTCGGAAGGAACATGCTCGAAGTCCTGGGGCCCGCCCACGTTTAACACATCTCGGCCGATGACATGCTCGGATCAATGTCGCCATCCGAGTCCAAAGTAGGAAACAAAAAAGAGACACAAAGGCCCCGGCCTCCCGTCTCCCGTCGGCTCAAAGTTGGGAGCTCAACCCCCGGGAGAAGCTCAGCTGAGAATGTCGCGATGATGCTGCTGCGGTGACAAGTCGCGTTTGACGAATGCCGCCCGTGCCTAACCAGATTTTCCATCTCCCGGCCGAGTCCAGTCTCCAGCCTGAAAAGCCTGCAGCGGCCAGCAGCAGCAGCCGGTACTCATCGGCCTGCACCCGGTCCCGTGCCCGGGTACCACCCGGTGCGTGCCGCCGCAGGATGCACGCCCCCGTAGCTTGTCGTCGCAAGGCGATGGCGAGAACAACGTGCAGAAAAAAAATCTCCAGCCAAAAACACGCCGAAACAAGGCAACAAAACGTAAGAATAGGCCCTTCTGCCCCGCCCAGCCCGCCCTCCCGGCCTCCCGCCGCGGCGCAGGTTGCCCAAGGGCGGCTCAAACTGGAGCCCGCCCCTCCCAGGGCAGATCCGCTTGGTTCCGTCGCAAGGCGTCGTCTCGTAGACTTGACGACTCGTACGGCTCGTTCGCAGTGAGTGGCCACTGCGACGGCCCTGGATGCGGCTCAACCGAGCAAGGGCGCGGCAAGGAAAAATTCTGGTCTATTACGGCATCCCGACACCCTACCCACGGCCGGAACCACCGTGCATATGCTTCGATTGATCGTTCCATCATGCTTCTGCCGCCCGCCGATGGATCTCATCATGTCATAGTCTCCGGGACACACGCCCCCCCTCCATCTCGATCGCCAGGGGCAGCGAGCACGAGGAGTGGATTGCGGCTCCCTGGTGGCCAGGCCACGATCAGAGACTGGGCTGGGTGAGACCACTCGCACACCGACGGGAGCCGCATCGTGGTCCGCTTGACTGGATAGCATCATCCCGACGTGACATGAGGAAACCGGTGCAGTGGCCACGCGCCGGGGCAGACTTTTCAGCTCGCCCGGACGTGGGAGCCCGACGGTACCAAATATTGCCAGGGCCCTTGCGGTTGTTGGCCGCTTGTTGGCCGATGAAATGATGATGTTGACGAGCCTAGAACGAGCCAGCAAATTTGCACTCGCCCTCTGCTGCCGTTAGGGGTCGAAACGCGCGGTGACGATGACCTCGTTTCCCCTAACGTCAGGACTTGGCGACGGCCGTGGATGGGGAAAATTTTCGCATCCACTCCCGCCGACCGTGTACGGGAGGCAGACGCGGAAGGCCGGAGGCCCGCCGACCGGCCCCGTCCCTCGACCGCTAACGGGAGGGGGACCCGAGTGCACGCACAGGCCTGGAACGCTGTGAGCTAACAGCGCCCTCCCGCCCATCAGTTAACGGCAAGGCGGCGTGGGTTCGGATGGATCCCATTATGAATCTGTATCGTGTACGGTAAGAAGACCCTTGGGCCCGGCCGCCAGTTGCAGTTTTTTCGTCCACGCGCTCGGTTTCAGCGAACAATCCTCGTCTGTTGGCCGTCTGCAAGTCTCGATACTTTCGAGACTTGTACCTCGAGATCGAGGAGGGATATCCACTTGGTTGATGTTGCCATGTCAAGGTGTCCACCATGTGTTCTCCTGGGCTGACTGGTTTGACTGGCTTGCATCGATGTTGACCTGCTCTTGGATGCGTAGGGCGTCTTGTCGCCGTCGAGTGCTCGCCGACCGACGAGCTTCCTGGCCGGGACATGGTGGACGTGGCGTCGCCCGTGACTACCGGAGATGCATCGCACACAAAGCCAAGCACCCTCTCTGGAAGTGATCCGATGCTGAGGCAGGCTGGGCAACTGGCCTCGTGGACGGCATGTCGTTTTGAGGGTGACCAGCGACGTCAACAAGAGCTTGTCCGTCCCGCCCCCCACCTCCCCCGAAGTCTCGTCCGGCCACGGCCACAAAAATATCGGGGGATGTGCTGCGCTATTCTGGAGAGCACCACCGCCGAGGCTGACCCTCACTTGGAGATCGCAGACCTCCCCCGCGGCTAGGATGAATGCGGAAGAGAGTGACGCTCGTGGTTCCTGACGTTCTTCTGCTGCTTGTCGCTGCTCGACCAGAACTATGTTCTCAAACTCGTCGCTGGTGTCGATACTGTGCTCGTACTGTTGTTGCATCCACGTCCCCCCAGGGGTCAAGCTCGACATGCGGTGGAGCATTGATGACGTTGTTCCACAGCACATCAGCCCAGGGTTCGATCCCATCAGCGCTGGGCCAGACCATCCAGGTCGCCAGGTCACTGCACTGGATTTTGCCCAGAAAGGTGTCTTGTTGCACCATCTCCGTGGAAGGCAAAAGAGGCGGTCACTATTCAATGTCAGTCATGCGGTCAAGCGGTCAAGAGGTCAAGCAGCCCGTCCGTAGTCGGAGCCCTGGAGATGATGCTGCACAGGGCGCGGCGGGCAGATTATTACCCGTCGTCGAATCCATCCCCCTGGGGAGGAGCCCCATCCGAGTCCAGCTGGAGAAAATAAGGCGAGGTCAACTGTGCAGCGTGGACCATGTATGTGCCTTGTCCTTCCATGCGGGTGGATTGCGCCTTTGCGGGACGAAACAATTGGAGACGTGTCATGCACTAAAAGTCACGACAGTGGACGGTAGTCCCCGGCCAGGTGCTGTGGCTTGCGCAAACGGGGCCCGTCCCATCTCGTCTGACTGCTAGAAGGGCGTAGGAGTCACAGGTGATGGCATGCGATGGCGCTGGTGCGGTTGCTAGTCGTTGTTGATTTCAAATGGGGATTGCGTCGAGGCTGATGACGAATTGACACGGAGGGGAAGCTGAATGCCATCTGCTTACACGATGGGGATCATCCTCTGGTTCGAAACGACCAAAGGGTACGAGACGACAAGAGGACGAACCAGCAAAAGCTTGGTTCACAGTGGCTCCTTCCGCCTGGAAACAGCCCGAAGCTCTGAAGCACCTGGGGCACTTTCCTCGACGAGGATGGCCTCTCCGGGGATCGGACGGGGAAGGAGCGCTCCACTGGATTGACAAGAACAGTGGAAAGAGTCACCCGCCAGGGCGCAGGGCGCATCGTGTCGAGCAAAGGAAAGAGCACTCCTTGTCATAGCTGGGTGCGCTCCCAATGACGGCCCCACCCATCGTCAATTGACCAGTGCTGGCGCCCGATCCACCACCGACTCGCGCCAGACCGCATCGGGCAGCGCATCCCTCCAGAGGTACCTCGTCCAAGTACCGGTACGTCCCTGCCGCTGGCCGGCTGCACGCTGGCAGTGGCAGGAGCTCCCCCGTGGAAACCCAAGGGGCCTGCATCTGGGGCCACCCACACCTCACGAACGCGGGCACGCTCAGTGCACCACACTCCCTTCACGGCCGGCTGCCATCCCGGACCGTCGCTCGTCCAGGTTTTTGCGTGCGAAGAGTTAAAAGGACCCGTCTCCCCCTCCTCCCATCGTCACCATGAAAGTCGACTCGTATACTCCAGACATCACACAGCCTGCAGGGTTTCCTCTCACACACGGATACCATCGACATCAGCAGCATAGCACTGTCGTCAACCACATCTCCACCCAGCAGCCCACTTACACCAACAACACCACAGCAGACATCACCACCCGCCAGAACAACATCCGCAACAGGAAGGACGTCAAGCACCGAGAAGCTCCATTCCTCCGCAAAACACAGCTTCAACTCCCTCGGTTAACGATCTCATCCCCCTCCTTCTCAAACGAGAAGCACACCTCTCCCGCGTGACACCCACACTCCGCGGCACATCAACCCCGGCCTATCTTATCATCTCCGGCCACCACCACCACCACCCAGCAGCAACCCCTCACTCCGCCAAGTTGGCTCGGCGGACATCATTGGAACACGCGACACTCCCCAGTTCGAGCTCGCGCGCCAACAACGCCCACCATGTCCAGCGCCAGCGAGATCAGCTCGGTCCTGAGCCTGGCTCGCCCCGTCCTGCCCAAGGGCCCCAGCATCGAGATCAAGCTTGACAGCCACTACCGCTCCAAGATTTACAACTCTGGCGCTCCCGTTCGCGGCGAGGTCGTCCTGACCCCCTGGAAGGACACCCGCTTCGACTTTGTCTCGGTCGTCCTTATCGGCGTCTCAAAGACCCGCGTCGACGCCGCCCAGATCGCCCAGCACTCGTCGCACACCTTCCTCAAGCTCAACATGCCCATCCCCGAGTCGGCCTACCCCATGCCCCGCATCTTCGAGGCTGGGCACACTTACACCATTCCCTTCAACTTTGTCATCCCCCAGCACCTTACGCTGAGCGCCTGCAACCACAAGAAGAAGACGGACGCCGTCTATGACCAGCACATGCGCCTGCCGCCCTCCATGGGCACCTGGGGCCGCGACGATCTCTCCCCCGAAATGGCTCGCGTTGAGTACATTGTCAAGGCCCGCGTCGTCGAGCAGCCCGAGCTCGGCGGCCGCCCCATCAAGGTCATGGAGGCCAACCACCTTATCAACGTCCTTCCCACCTCGGTTGAGGACCCGCCCATCAACATCACCTCTCAGGACAAGCAGTACTGCCTCTCCAAGTCCAAGAAGATCCGCAAGAACATCTTCTCCGCCAAGCAGGGTCGTGTCACCGCCACCGCTAGCCAGCCTGCCGCTGTGCGCCTGAGCCCCGACGGTCGCACCGCCTCGGAGACGGGTGTCCTCGTTCACCTGAAGTTCGACCCCTCCTCGCCCGAGATCGCCGCCCCGCGCCTGAGCCACGTCGCCGGCAAGATGCAGTCCACCACCTGGTTCAGCGGTGCCCCCATGGCCACCCTGCCTGACATGGGCGACATCCGCGCCTCGTACGTCGGTGTGCCCCAATTGAGCTACTCCAACTCGAGCACTCTCTTCTCCGACGACATTGAGGGCCCCACCGCCTGGAACATGCGCTCCGTCGCCGCCCGCAGGGATTCGGGCTACTCCTCCGAGGGCCAGTCGCAATCCGACTCAGACAACTCGTCCTCTGCCCGCAACAAGGCTTCCAAGTCATCGCCTGTTTACCACGAGACCACCGTCTTCGTTCCCTTCACAATGCCCGTCGCGCGCAAGATGCTCCTCCCCACCTTCCACACCTGCCTCAGCTCCCGCACCTACAACCTCCATCTCACCCTCAACGTCGGCGACGCCAAGATCAACCTGCACGTCCCCGTCCAGGTCGCCGTTGAGCCCTCCCAGGAGCTTCTCACCCTCCAGCAGGACAACGGCCTGCCCTCCTTCGACGCCGCCATGGCCCAGCAGGAGGAGGCCGACGTCGACGAGCTGCTGCGCGGCAGGGTCATGCGCCAGCCCGACATCGAGCACCAGGGCACCAGCGAGCTGCCCGGCTATGGCGACTTCATGCACAACAGGCGCGCCGTCACCGCGTGAGCCGTCTCACCCCTCGGGCGATTGCCCTCTTTCAACCAGATCGCACGGCGCACGAGTAACGACAGCATCGCGGATTATGATACCATTCTGTTTTGTCATTTTAGGAGACGAGATACCACCACCTGTCACTGTTTTCTTTTTCTTTTGTATCGCATGCCTGCTAGACGGGGCTCCACGAGCGAGATTGTCTGCTGCAAGGAGTTTTGGGAACACATGACAACGTCTCCGGGAAGAGACCTGATTTAGCGAGAAAAAGTTGAGCCAGTGAGCAATATGCCTGGCAGTCGCAAGCAAGTTGGATTTCATTTGAGCTTATCAGATACCAATGTTAATCTACGTACTACACATTTGTGCTTAAGCACCGTGATGAGAGACAGATTGCATCAAGATGATGGTGTGGTCCGCAATACCCAGGGGCAGTTGACGTGGAGTCACCCGCGTAGGTCATCCCAAACAACGTCCGCGTTTGGCCCCTTTCAACTGACACTCAACACAGGCTTCCAAGCAACATGATCGCACCACACCAATCTTCCCAGCACATACGACCATAGCCACTAGAGAACACGGGATCCCGTCCGCTCTCCCATAGTTAAACTAGTGAGCGCCGGATCAGTAGTTGGGTCGGTGACGACCAGCGAATCCCCGGTGTTGTATGTTTTTGGTGTTTTGACACCAGTCATTTTTTTTTTTGCGGTGTTCGAACAAGCAAGGGGGTCAGGCATTATGCACTACCAATGCAGGTCTGAGGTCTGTGATTGGAAGGAAGAGGGAGAGGACTTGCTTTTGCATGTCGTGGCTTACTCTCGAGAGTTTGGATAACCTCTCGAGTCGAAGCTGCGCTTCGAATCCACATGCACCCCCTCTGAACGTTCTGATAGCTCAGGGGTAGAGCAATCGGCTGCAGTCCGATAGGTCGGGCGTTCAAATCGCCCTCAGAACTTGCACTTTTGCCCCGACGAGCTGGTGATCCGGTGCGAGGGATTTGGTGAAGGGAGAGTGGCTGTTTTTTGGTCACGGCTCTTGAGTTCTATGTGAGTGAGTACGGTGGAGAGAGGTGGATGCGAGCGTGCCGTCTACGTCTCGTCGAAAGGTCTAGGATAAGGGATGGCGTATGGGGCGACTGGAACGTCACTGAGGGCCATGTTAAGATGGAGTAAGTCGATGCACAAGATATCAATATTCATAGTAAATGCATGAGGAAATCGCTCCAGAAACACTCCAACCGTAGCCAAATCTCCAGGATTCTAGTCCAAGATTCATACCATCAGATCATCGAGGATTCTCGATGCTCGGTGATGACCATCTAGTCAGCCTTGATGGGTCTGCAACCGTCAGCAAGCATTTCAATCGTGTTGGGTACTTGGAGGGCTCACCCATAGATTCTCCTGACAAAGGCATACGTGCTCAGGAAGCCCACTGTTCCAGTGAGGAGACCAAACACGGCCGAGGCCATGAGAGCATTCCCAAAGTACAAGATGACGCTCACGGGACCGAGGAATGGGAGCCTGGCGTGGAAGTACCAGGCGGCGTAGGCAAAGACCCAGACGGCAGGGCTTGCACCGCTCACGAATCCTCGCCACCACCACTGCGAGCTGGCTGTGGTCGATGGGCCGCAGAGGTGGAGGTGGACGGACACGATGGCCGTCTGGGAGACGGTGGCGAGAAGGAGAAGCAGCGTGATCATGGGGACCAGAGCTGATGATAGCGAGGGCGAGGAGAAGAAGAGTTGTCGGTGGGTGTGGTATGGGGCGCTGCCGGAGTTGTTGTAGAGAGAGTGGAAGATGGAGAGGAGCTCTAGGACGATGACGCTGAAAGGGACGAAGCCGGAGAGGAGAAGGGCTCGGATCGGGGTGAAGTACCAGGGTTGACGGCGCTTCTTGATCGGAGACGGGCTTGGTGGGGTGTTCTTCTCGGAGGGAAGAGACTGGGAGGTGATCCTGTATGGCTTCGAGGGGTTTTCCCATGCGCCGGCGCGGTGGAAGCCGTAGAAAGACCCGGCGTACACGAGCGGGACCTGAACGCCGAGCCATAATGTGACGAGGGCGAGGAGCGTTCCGAAGGGAATGGCTGTGCTCGATGCCTGCGCCCAGACGAATAGGTTCAGCGTGAAGAATGTCCCGAACAACATTCCCGGGAAGAGCGTCGCAGTCAGGAGGGCGTTGCGGCGGAAATCAGGCCCTGCGTCTAGAACACGATACACCCGGGCGGAGAAGTAGCCTGAGAAGAGCCCTGCGAAGACGAACAGGCCGATGCCGACGGAGACGATGCCGCCACGGAAGGAGGGTCCGAAGACACCCATGGCGCCGAGGGAGACGAGGCCCAGGACCATGAAGAGGATCTGCATGCCGGAACCGACGAGAGGCGCGAGAAGGTGTGCGTTCTTGGGTGGGTGGAAGATATCCGCACGCAGGAGCTTCCAGTCCGTCGCCGAGAGGTCCTCCAGCCCGCCGAGAGTATCGGTCGAGCTCCTCGGTGAGACAGTCATACCTGAGATGTCCGCAGCATCGACCTCGACTTCACCAATGACGACGGGGAGTTTCTCCATCAGTCGTGGGCCGGTCTCGAGCAGGGCTTCCCTGCGGCTGCGCAAATCAGCGCGTACACTGCGTGTTAGAAGTGTCGAGACAACGGCGGTCAACATGCCGCAAACGATGAGTGAGTTGATGATGCCAATCCAGTGGATCGGACCGCCCTGCTCCTCGTTGACGTAGTATAGGTCCCAGCGGTCGGCGTACTCAATTGACTCGTCCTCGCGGAAGAAGACAGAGTACGTGTAAGGAATGGTGACGAGCTCGTCGGCTGGGTTCGTGGGGCCCTGGTTGCTCGGGTGTTTCGTCGTCCGCCGCCAGGGGAGTTCGAGCTCGAACGGCTCGGCGGGCTTGGTCGCGTCCACGGGGCATCCGTCGGTTGTGCGGCCTGCGCCGGCGGCGATGCTCTTGGGGTAGACTTCGAAGCCGACGATGACTTTCTCCCCGCGGTCACCTGCCGGCCCAGGGGCGCGACGGTACCGAATCATGATGGAGTGGTGGTTGTAAAGGAGATATCTCAGCGTCCCACCCGACTCCCTAGGCCCCTTCTCAACGCGTCCGAGCTTGAAGCCAGCAGAGTAGTACTTCCGCTTCTTATCCATGGTGACATAGCTCGTCGCTCCGGGGAGATTATCGACAATCCATTCGGCGACGTAGCTGTCGCCGATGAGGGCGCGGGTCCAGGTGAGGTCACGACGCATGACTTTCCTCTCGCAGAGGAGGGTGCAGTTCTGGTCGACGCCCATGGCGAGGTCGAGGTCGGAGATGGCGATGCGGTCGCCGCGGAGGACCTCGCCGAGGTTGAGGGGGATGTTTTGGCCGCTGAGGAGACCGGAGCCGGGTTTGCGGAGGCCGGTGGGCGGGCAGACGAAGGGGAGGTCGTAGTAGGCGAATTGGAGCTGGGTCTTGTCGGACCAGATCTTGTTGACGAGGAGGGGGATGGGCTCGGTGTCGCGGTAGGACTTTGTGGACCAGCCTGGGAGGTGTTAGTGCTTGGCCTGAAGGGAGTTTGGGGGAGATGGACCTGGGATGAAGAAGCCGTCGACGGGGAGGATGGTGGCGGCGAGGAGGGCACAGCCCAGGCCGCTTCTGAATGTGCCTCGCATGGTGTTGAGGCCAATCGGGGCACTGCAACGCTGTTGAAGGTGTAAAAGCTATGTGAGCAGAGTTTCGATGGCCAAGAGTGGTCGTAATCTCTGGTGACGGGAGGTGAGGATTAAGGGGGTAATGGTGGTGGGAAGAGGGGGGTCATCAAGGTGAGCCGTCGCGTCGTCGAAGCGCGGTGTGGAATGTAAAGCTCGCATCGTGGGCGCGGCAGGGCCAAGCATGTGCAGTATCGACTGGATGAAGGGCATTTGGTGCAAAAGACAATGCCGGGGTTCCGTTGGAATGAAGGGTCCTGTATCTGCGTCAAATGCTTGGTGGTGGAAGAAGGGTTGGAGTGGTTGAGCGTCACCGCACTGCAGAGCGAACTTGATTTTGAAATCTCTTCTATCATAAAGCTCATTACCACGCCTGAATTCTTGAGAAGAACATTTCTAGAGAGAGCGTGGTTGCATCGTGGAGGATGCGACGATGTACCAAGATCTTGAATCCAGGGTTTTGAAGACCAACCCCTCTCAAGGGTGAGACATCTTTGCCATGCCACCCGCAATATTGAGACACAACACTCGGATCAAAACCTAGCCCTGCCGAGTCTTGCACCTCCACTGAAGTTGAATGGATGCCAAAAATGCCGAATCCCCCCCTGAAACCCGCCATCGAATCTTCATCGCCGGATCACCTCCCCCGTGGCCTGACACTCATACCTCTCCCTCGTAAATTCTCCGCAGGGTAGACACGAGCTTCTCCTCCGCCCAGACAGTACTGTCGTTCCCCACAAAGTCATCCGCCATAATGCCCCCGGGTAGAGCGGCTGTGGTCATGTCGACCATCCACGACACCTGATCAGCGGGGTACCGTTGGGCGTAAAAGCCGGCCAGGTCCTCACGCTCAATGGCCACGATGCCGACTTTCTTCCCCGTGACTTCCTCGACGGCGGCTCTGATGTCCTCGGTGCTGTAGTTGCGGGGGCCGTAGAGGTCGAAGTAGTAAGGGGAGGTGGGTAGGTTTATTCCGACTTCGAGCAGTTTCCGGGCGCAGTAGGTGCCAACGTCTACGACGCTGACCTATACTCATATGTGAGTTTTTGCTACGGGATGTGTTGATTGGGAACTTACCATGGGGACCTTGTAGTCCACGGGCGTTACTGTCGAGTAGATGACCGGCGGATGGGCCTTGATCGTCTCAAATACATGTGCCCATTGTTCCTGGAAGAGACCAGGCTTGACTATGACCACCTCAGGAGCTGCATTTTCCAGGATCTTGTTGGACAGGTGATTGAGCCGCAGGACGCCCTGCCTCGTCAGCTTCTGCTCTTGACCAGTACGTGAAGCGATCTTACAATCTCGCGATCATACTGCGAGCCCATCGACGAGATGAGCACCAGTCTTTTGACTGAAGCCTCGGCCAGCGCTTCTTTGACGTGGTGCGCGGTCCGGTTGGAGAACTCGTCCAGGTCGGTGCCCGAAACAGGCGGTGGCGGAACGTAGAGTACGGCATCAGAACCGGAGACGTCGAGGCCCTCTCCTGAAGACACATCGCCCGTCGAGGCGGTGAAGTTTGGGTAGCTGGTGAACTCGGCTGGAGACTTGGAGACGTCGCGGTAGATGCCGTGGACGGTGAGGGGTATCTTGCTGCTCAGCAGGGACCGAATGGTGGCTCTGCCGGCGCCTGTAGAGGCGGGGACAACTGTGAAGCGAAGCGACATGATGAAGAGATGATGATGTGAGGGTAGATGGCCTGCTGTGTGTTGAATTTGTTGGTGATGTCGCCTGCTGGCGGGCTCTTATACCCGGCGGTTCATTCTTCTACATGTCTTTCCCTCGGAGGCCCCTCGGAGACATGGTGTAAAGCAAAGCCGACTTCAAACACCGTCAATTCTCAGCTAGGAGATGTTCAAATCCCCAAAGCCTCCGACATGGTTTGACGTGGATGTCATCAGGCCAGCCCCCGGTGTGCATCCGGCTGAGGGCGTCGAGAGAAGCTTCCGATGTGGATCTGCACCGGCGCCGTCCGGGCGCCCGCGGGCCCCGAGCGTGCGAATGGCGCCCACGCTGACAAAACGATCCAGATATTGCTGATGTCGAAGTCGAGGGAAGATATCTTCTGAGTCCTTCAGAGAGAGCTCAGAGCTTTGGGTATAAATGCGCCATGTCGCGGTGCAGAGTGGTGGAGGTGTGCTCACCCTCATAGGCCCCTGAAGCACCACCTCTCACAACAGCCATGACCTCCTCAAACCCCAGCCTCACAATCGCCTTTTTCGGCGCCACGGGCAACCTGCTCAGCAATGTCCTCGCGCCCTCCCTGGCAGCAGGGCATCGTTGCATCGCCCGTGCGTCTATCACCCTCCCTCCAGACCTCACAGCTAACATCTCCAGTCGTCCGCAGCGCCGAGAAGCTGCACCAAGTCCTCAGCACCCTCGGCGTCTCCAAAGACGCCCTCACCAACCTCACCATCATCGAAGACTCGGCCCGCTCGCCCCTCGCCGTCCGCCAAGTCCTTCGTCACGACCCTGATCTCATCATAAGCGGCTTGACCAGCGGACCAATCTTCCACCTTAACCCCTTCCGCCCCGTCACCATGATCGACCCAACTCTCATCGGCGACGCCGCTGAGATCCTAATCACGGCGCTGCGCGAGCTTCAAGCCGAGGAAGCCGTCTCCAAGAAGCCGCTGTATGTGCAGATCTCGTCCGTCGGGTTGGCGCGGCGAAGGGATATTCCCCTCCTGCTTATCCCGCTGTATCACTGGCTTCTCCCCCAGCCGCAGGCCGATACGGCCGTGATGGAGAAGCTTGTCGTACGGACGGCTCAGGAGGATAACTCCCCTCTGGGCGGGTATGTCATGATCCGGCCGCCGCTGCTGACGGATGGCGAGCCACGGGGGGCGAAGGGTCTTCGCGTCGGCTGGGTGAGGCATGACGATGACCCGAAGCCATCGGGTGACGAGACCCCGGGGCCCATCATCGGGTACACCGTGTCGAGAAGAGATCTGGCGGCGTGGATATTCGACCAAGTCGTCCAAGGCGGCGACAAATGGGCAGGACTGTGCGTCAACGTGGCGTATTAAGCGGCCGTGGCCTTCAAGAAAAATACATCCATGGCATTTCTACTCTGGCTCGCGTGGCCGTAGCCATGGCTGCGTATGACGATTCTAACCCAGAAGGCCCATGCCCCCACTCCGTGCATCCAAACAAGATAGATATCTCCCAATAAAAGACCGGTTTATGCTTGCAAAAAAAGAGGAAAACCACCCGCCCCAAACGCCTGTCTCATCATCATGAAACCCGGAATACCGCTTGCCTCTCTACCTGGTACGCCACCTGTCTAGATGCCGAACATGCCCTTGGCCCGCTCGTACGCGTAAAAGGCCACGGCGGCCATGGGGACGACCTTGACATAACCAATGGTCAGGCCGACGAAGAAACCCTGGAAGCCCTTCTCGCGGAAGATGAGGGCGGCCGTCTCGCCGATGCGCAGGCGGCGGCCGTCGCCCACGGCGCCGCCGACCTGCATGCGGCGCCGGATGACCTCGAGCGGGTATGAGGATGTCTGGGAGACGAGGCCGGCGACGCCGCCGGCGAAGAGCTCGGCCCACGAACGCAGCGGCGCAGGCTTGCCGGCGGGATGGTTCTCGGGCTTGGGGAGGGTGGTGCGGTCGGCGAGGGACGGGTGGCGGAGGAGATCGCCGACGGTGTCGTGGGTGAGGAAGGACATGCCGGCGTAGGGCAGCATGCCGAGGATTGTGGGTGTGAAGCCGCGGTAGAAGTTGACTAGGCCGGAGCGCGGGGCGATGGCGTTGATGGACTCGGCGGCGGCGTTGACAGCTGCGGCTGGCGCGGCTGTGCCCGAGACGTGAGGAACGGGGGGTTTCGTGACGGGTTGCTCGTTGTATATCCTTCTGCAGATGGAAGCAAGTGTCGAGTGGCCGTGTTTCGTTTCAAAGGCGAGTCTGACGCGAATGACCTCGAGGGGGTAGGTGAAGAAGACGGAGGTGACGCCCGCGAGGGAGCCGCTGATGAAGCGGCGGAAGGGGGTCTCCTGGTCTTTTCGACGGATGACGACGGAGCGGACCTGCTCGTAGGCGAGGAACTTGATGCCGGCGTAGGGGAAGATACGGAGGAGGGTGGCTGAGTGGCCCCTGAAGAGGCCGAGGGCGCCGTCCTGGCTGTGGATGTCGCGCATGGCCATGACGACGCCGAACCAGGAGCCGGTGTATTTCGCGAACTGGGGGCTGCTCGCTTGGAAGAGGATCTTGACTCTGTCGAGGGGGGCGACAACGGTCTTGGCCTGGAGGGGAGGTGTTAGCAAGTAGTCGCAGATTTCAAGTGAAGCGTGCGCAGGGAACGTACGGCGCAGCCTGCGAGGCCACCGGCGACGCCAGACCGCCATAGGTAGTCGAAAGATCGCGCGCTCTGCCGCGTCTGCTTCTCGTTCTGTATCGTCTTTGCCTCGTCGCCGGACGGAGGGAAGGCGGGGTTCGGCCCCGTCTTCTTCTCTACCCTCGCGAGCATGGCCTCCTTCGCGCCCGCCATCGGGGACGCATTGTCCAGCAGCGTTCCTTGCGGCATTCCCGAGTCGGGGGTCCCGAGCCGGAAGGGCTGGCGGGGTTGTGTTCTGCGGTCTGTGGTGGTCCCGTCTCGTTCTGCCGATGCTACCTGCAAAGCATGCCGAGGATATAGCCGGGACGGTGTCGGGAGGGTGAGGGTTGGTTGAACGAGGTGGGTGGTATGTGCTGAAAGTTGCGAAAGAGTATGGAGAGGAGAGAATGGGAAGAAAGACGTGTATGGGCTCGGCCCCTTCGGTCGGTCTGTGGTTCTAGCGAGGCTTGATAATCCGGGGCGAAAGTCGAAAATGGGGACTGGGGGGAATGGATTGGGATGGGATTCCGGCTTGCGACGGAGCGGCAAGGATGGAACGTCATAAAATGGGAGGGAAGTGGCAGAGGCCGGCAGGGGTGCGGACCGCAGACGGCAAGCGACCAGGATTGGCCGAGGTTCTTCAAGAGAGGTGTCGCCAGCTGAGAGCCAGGGGGATAAATGCGGACCCGGACTCAAAAGGGGAAGACGCTGAAGGGACAGCGGCAGGATCACTGAAGCGAACCCTCCACCGCTCGTCCCCGAGCCGAAGATTGCCGGTGCCGAGTCGAATCAGAAGGCACACAATGCCAATGCCGCCCTGGCCCCGCCGCCGGCCCAAGGCAAAGCACAACAGTCACGAGACCACTTCGGCTTCAGCTCAGCTGGCGGCACCACAGCTCCTCTCAGAGATTCATCCGACCCCGCGGGGGCCCCGGACTGCAGATCAAGCTGCCGAGAGGCTGCATGCACCATGCCCACCACAGCACAAACATCAGAACCGTTGTCAGTCCTGTACAAAAGCCAAGACGGCACCGTCATCCTCCTCGATATCCCCAGGTCCATCGAGGAAGCCCAAGTCCTCCCCGGCCAGACGCCGAACCGACGGCTCCTCTCGGCCGCCCCCATCTCCACACCATTCCCGACCCCGGAGCCCAAGGATGCCGCCGCCCGCCGCCATGCCCAAGCCCCCTCGGCTCTGCTCACCGACCTCATGACCGGCGCTGCAGCCCAGCAAGCCATCGGTACCCTGACCGAGTCTTACCACGGCGCCTACTGCCTCCCCCGCATCACTACCAGGACCACCCCGCCATCGAACGACACACCCTGGATCCCCGAAGGTAGCACCCCCGTCCTGGGCACCATTCAGGAAAAAGCAGCTACCTTCACCTCCCAAGCCCCCCTCTTCGATCTCATCGTTCTCGACCCGCCCTGGCCAAACCGCTCCGCCAAGCGCAAGAGGGGCTGCTACCAGACCACCGCCGGCCTCACCGACACGCGGGACCTCCTCTCCCAGATCCCCGTGCCCTCTCACCTCGCTCCAGAAGGCCTCGTCGCCGTCTGGATCACCAACCGCCCCAGTCTCGCGGACCTCCTCACCGCACCCGGCTCCGGCATCTTCGCCCATTGGGGTCTCGAGGTCGTCGCAGAGTGGACGTGGCTCAAGATTACCGCCGTTGGCGAACCGGTGTATGATCTCGACTCTACTTGGCGGAAGCCCTGGGAGCGGATCATCATCGCCCGGAGGGTTGGCAGCGGTGTTGGTGTCGCCCAGCAGAGGGTCATCGTCGCCGTGCCGGACCTACACTCCAGGAAGCCTTCGTTGCGGGGGCTATTTGAGGATGTCCTGCCGGTAGGGTTTCGGGGGCTGGAGGTGTTTGCGAGGAATCTGACAGCCGGGTGGTGGAGCTGGGGGAACGAGGTGCTTCGCTTCCAGAAGCGGGAATGCTGGGTTGAAGCTGATGGTCTTGTGTCCCAGGTGACAGGTGCAGTGCCTGATGAAGAACAATGATACCCCGGGCATCAAATATAAGCCCGCAACATGCTTACACCCAATACTTCGTGTGCCCACGCCAATTGATACAACCGGCCACGCCGGCAAGTGTTTTACACGGGCACTCCATGCCGAAATCTACACCATATGATACATCCAACCCTCTAACCCTCACAGCGGCTTCTCATCCACCTTGTTATCATTCTGCCACACCTTCTCCCCCCTCAGCAGCGCCTCCGCCTGCTTCCTCAAATCCTTGCGCTCGCTCGTCTTGGCATCCTCCTTGGACGAATACAGCTTTCCCTTGTTGCGGTCTATCATCTGCTTCCACTGCGCGTCCTGGTTCCTCTCACGCGCCTGGTAAAGCTTGTTGTTCCACGGCTCCTTGTCCTCCGGCGCCGCTGGCCAGACAAACGGCTTCTCCATCTCGATCGTCATGTACTTTGTCGCCGGCGCGCGGCGCGACCGCTCGGGTGGCGAGATCTTGACGATGCTGCGGACCTTGGTCGCCTCGAGGCCGTACAGGTTCCAGAGGTAGTCGCGGAGGTCGAACTTGCTGAAGGTGAGGGGTACCTGGAACATGGCCGAGTTGGGAGAGTTGTGAGGCTTGTGGAGGAGGGTGATGACGTGCGCCGGGCTGGAAGGGGTGGAAGTCAGTCGATTGCCCCTGTGGTCTTGACGGGGATGGAGGCGTCGATGGGATGTCATCGCGGTCGTACGTACATGAAGACCTTCTTCTTTCCGAGCTTGAAGCCCGGGAGGGCACGGGCGACCGCCCCTGTTGCTGGTTGTGACATGGTGGGATGTGTGTGGTTTGGCTGTCGTGATGGTATCGCGAGGCTTCACATCACGGATCGAGAGTGGTCTTGCTCGAGGCCGAAATTTTGGTGCCATTGGTGCACGGGCGCCGTGATTCGCTGGGCCGGACTTTTCATGACCCGGCGTACCTGGGCTGCTCCGTATTATGTAAGCAGTCTCAAGCTTGCCCCGCCGGTGCTCTCCTGCACGATGATGTCTTCCCGTTTCTTTTCAGAAACAAACACACGATCAATTGCCTACGAGTACGGTCGGGACCGTCGACTATGGTGCGGGCCTCAGCTGAAGCTCAAATCGCTTTGCCAGGTCGACTTGCGTGGCGATTGAGCTTGAGATGTTGCTAGAGCCATTCGGTCCCTCGTACCACATCGCACCACATCACACCCTCGAACCTTGATCCTCAAATCCATGTACGTTTGACACACGTCAATTGACTTGACTTATCCTAGCAAAACATTTGAAGCAATTGATCCGATACACATGATGGTCGTGGGCCGCGTCCTTGCTGGCCTTCCTGTACGCCTTCGCTTTCTATAATTACACATCAAGACCATCGACAACGATGCCCTTGGTCCAGGTCCACTGCATGTTGCGGGCGACCTCGGCGGCCGACTCGTCCGAGACGAGGGCGCTGATCAGGTATAGGGCCGCATCGATACCAGCGCTGACGCCCCCGCTGGTGATGACGCGGAGGCCGCCCAGACGCATGGCGGCGCGGCGGGCGATAGACTCGCGGCGCTTGTTGGAGGCGCTGAAGGACATGCTGCCCTTGCTACGAGGGTGTTAGTCTCGACTCTTAAGCAGGGGGGGCCTTTGGAGACACGTACCGAGCGTTGGGAGGACGAGCGCCCGTATCGGCCTTACTGCGGACGTAAGGGTTCTCGTCCTCGTCGCCGAGGTCGAAGCGGAGGTTGTTCACGACGTAGCGAGCATCGTCGACGACGTCAGTGCGCTCGCCGAGGGTGTCGCGGGCAACCTCGCTGCACACGATCTCGAGGGTGGTGATGAAGTCGGGGTGGGTGGTGGCCGAAAGGCCGGAGAGGATGCCCTGCTTGGCAAGGAAGAGAGAGCCGGTGCAGACGGAGAAGAGAGTCCTCTCGCGGGTCGAGTCCTTCTTCTGGAGCTCGGAGAAGGCATTGATCAGGGGGAGGGGTTCGGCGCCGGCCTTGATGACGGGAGCGGTGCCGCCACCGACCACGACGAGGACGTCAAACTCCTCGAGGCGTTCATAGGCCTCTTTGAAGGAGATCTGAGAGCCGATGACAACGCCCTGCTCCGAGATGACCTTGGGCTCGGCAGCAGCGACGGTGATTTCGAAAGCACGAGTGGCTGCATGAAGGGGGCGCTGGTCAGTACCGATGTGACATGGAATGTGATGTTATGCAACCGCGCACGCCGATCATCCGCGGGTGCCGTTGCGGGGTTGGGAAAAGAGGGGTTGGGTGGTGCATCAAGTCTAGCTCCAGGAGCCCCGACTCGAGGAAGGGAGAGAAGAGATGCGACTTACAATCGTCCTTGGGGTCATGCTTGGCAGTGTGAAGCGCCTCAAGAGGGCCTGCGAAGTCGGTGAGGTTGAAGTTGGGGTGAAGTGCAAAGAGAACTTCAACAGGCTCCTCCGACGCCGCAGAGGCCTTCGCAGCCATCGTGAACAATGGTTATGGGGGGTTGGGATATGATGGTGGTGAGGAGGAAGTTTGAGACGACTCGTTCCGCTGTAGTGGGAGACGAGACGGGGTGGTCTGATGATGTGTTGGCTGTAGCGGTGGGTGAGTTCTCGCCTCAATTGGGTCGAGAACAGATGGATGATTGTTGCGTGAAGTGATTGTTCCTGGGGAGGATGAAGAGGGAGAGGGGGAAGAAAGGAGGAGGAAGAGAACAGCTCGAGGAGGGGTAAATGAAGGGAACCTGAGCTCGAGGGCTCGAGGAAGAGTCACGCAGCGTCCCCGTGACCTGTGCCCCTCATCTCATCCGAAAGGGGAAACTACCTTCCCTGAACTTACGTACCGTGCCTGTCCTGAGGCACCAGGCACTTCGAAAGTTGGTGGTTTACCTTCCGGTACGAATGAGACCACCGTCATTGAGGCCGATCGACAAGTACAGTACTTGGACTACGTACGTGGGCTGAAGGCGGGAGTGGTGCACCATCGCACGTCCGGTCGTTACTACTGGCCCCACTGTCTGCCGTACGTTTCGTGGGGTCATGCGCCAGGAATGCGCCTTGAATGCGGGGTTTTAGACCAGAAGCTCTGACCACCTCGCCGCTAGGCCACCCAGGTGTCGCCTGAGCTCGTTTTCTAGGGGCCCTTGGGTCCTTCCGGCGGAGGACAAGCCTGGACAAGGGCCTGGGAGATGGCGGCATCCGGCTGGGTCCTTCCCCCGGTCGCAACGCTGCAGTGTGTTCCCGGTGCCGTCGATTTGCAGCTGCCGAGGTACTTTGCTGCAGGTGATTGCTCCACCGATCTCGAGGTACTGGCGTTGTGAGTCGCGACCCGGTGGCAGCTGGCTTGGCGCGGCAAGCACCTACCCCTGGAGTCCTGGGAAGGACCGACCGATGCGGCCCCGGTAATTGTTAGCTCACGTCACCCGGACCCAGAATTTCACGCGCCGACAGCCCGCATCATCAGGAGATGTGCCGCCGAGTCGCGCAACTCTCGCATGCTGCATGTTTCCAGACGCTCCAGACCACCAGACATAAGACCACGCTCCGTCGCATGAGGAGCTAGGACCGTCGACATGGCCTCTTCAGGGTGAGTCATCTTGCTTTGCCAACGCTGGCTTTCATTCCCCAATGTGCGCGATATTCAGGTGCTACAGCATCCGAGCCTCCCCCCCTGATCCTCGACTTGAAGCGTCCAAGATAAGCTGACTGTGGTCGTACCAGGTCGCTGAAGGACTTTTCCAAGACCGTCAATGCCTACTATGCCAACACACCGACCCTGCCGCTGACTCCCGAAGTCGAGGCCGCGCTCGAAGCTTATCTCGCGAAGCACGAAAAGTTCGACGAAGCCGCCTCCGAGAAGCTCCACGAGGAGCTCCAAGCCATCCACAAGAAATATGTCGAGGGACACCCTGCCCGCCATGTCAGCTTCATCAATATCACGCGTCGCCTGATATCTGTCATTCGCGTCCCTGACCGTGTGTTCCACTGGTGGGATGTGCTGCGCATCCCAGTCAACGAGAATGTTCAGGAGCGGGGGCTCATGGACGAGTCGGCCGCGGGGATGATGGACATGTTGATGCTGGAGGACCACTACGAGACGGACGATACATCGGAGGCGAAGGCGAACCCTTTTGCAGAACGCCTGTTCGCCGTCTGGCTCGACAAGCATTCCGCCGCCAACGCTGAGGGAGACTTGGGCGGCGATAGCACGGAGCGTCACGTGCGGCAGGTCCTCATCGGCTGGGGGAAAAAGAAGCCAAAGGTATGCATCCCGAGACTTGGGGGGTTGGATGTCGTGACTGACCGATCAGGATTTCCTTCTCCTGGCGAATCGGTACTTCGTCAAGAGCGAGCATCGCCCGAGAGCAGCCCGGCTGCTGTGCGACTACATTCAGAACCAGCCGCCGCACCTGCACCTCGTCCTCCAGACACCTCTCTTCAGCAATCTACTGCGGAGTCTCCAGAAGGACACCTCGACTACTGTCGTCTCGCTGACCCTCACCGCCGTTATCATGCTGCTCCCGCACATGCCGAGCGCCATGATCGCCTACCTGCCTAGTCTTTTCAATATCTACGCCCGACTGCTGTTCTGGAACAACGAGAACACGGGCGCCGTCGAGGCCTTTTCTGACGACGCGGAGCAAAAGAGCCTGGCGTCTTCGGGGGGCTGGGAAACCTGCACCTTCTCGGAAGAAGCAGATGACCGCAATGTTGCCCACCTGGCAGAGTACTTCACCATGCTCTACGGCCTGTATCCCATCAACTTCACCGACTACATCCGCAAGCCGCAACGCTACCTCAGACACGCCAATGCCGAGAACCCCGACAGCGTCGACGTGCAGCCCACCGAGATTCGGCATCGGTCCGAGCGCTTCCGGCAGACGCACCTCCTTCACCCAAACTTCTACACCCTGACAATCGACTCGGAAAAGACAGATACCGGCCGGTGGATTAACAGCGAGCCGGCCGAGCTGGTTGCAGACTGCATGGCCCTCCGTACGTCACCCGAGCCCGCTCTGGACGACTTTGGCGTTCGCGTCACTCACGGCGCACCTGGGTCCTTCCTGAGTGAGAGCTCCGCCTCTGAGAGGGAGGGCCTGGATGCAGCCTTGCTGAGCGGGTCTGCCCCTGATCGCAGTCTGGAGAGTTGGAAGCTTGCCCTTGGATCCGGCCCAGACTCCCAAGAGAGCAGTCGTGTCTCATCCGCCATCCAACGACAGGCCTCCCCTTCAAGTCTTCTGTCGCCCCGGGACTCGACTGACGGGAAGAGTCGCGATAACGGAGGCGACAGCCCGACTTTGGGACCCCACCTCGTCATATCGCCATCGCAGACTCGCCTGCAGGACATGGTACAGTCAAACAAGGTCATCAAGAGCGGCATCCACCAGTCTCTCAACGATGAAGGACTGCTGTCTGCATCACTCAGCCGCACAGGATCCCAGGCAGATCTAAGCACCGGGCCTCCTCTTGACCTGACGGCGTCCCCGACAGCGATAGACCCCGCGGAGCAGGCCGGCATCGCACAGCTGCGGCGCCACATTATGCTACTACAGAACGACCTCAACTTTGAGCGTTATCTGAAGCAGCAGCACATGGCACACATTGGCGAGCTGCGACGGAAGCAAGTCCGTGAAGCCGCCAGTGAAGCAGAGGCGCAGCACCTTATCAACGCCAACCGCAACCTGAAGAACAGGCTCGACGACGCCAGGAAGGGCGAGATGCAGACCAGGAAGGAGTCGGAAAAGAGCAGGACACTAGCGAAGAAGTGGGAGACTGACTTTTCGGCCAAGCTGCGGACGCTCCGCGAGGAGTCGAAGAAGACAAAAGCCGAAGAAGAGTCGCTGCGCCGCGAACTGCAGACTTCAAGGCATGAGGCGGACAAGCTGCGCAAGATGGTCTGCGATTTCGAGGTTCAGGAGCTGAACCTGAAGCAGAAACAGCAGTCGATCGAGATTGAGGCGGCGGAAATCGAGCGGCTCAAGTCGGACGTGGAGAGACTCACGATCCAGGTGCGGGACTACCAGGGCAAGGAGATGGAGCGCGAGGTGGCCATCACAGCGTCAGCCGAGGCGGAGACACGAGCAGAGATCCTGGACATGAAGCTCATCGCGCGCGACAAGGAGCTACAGAAGGCGCGCAAGCTGTTCCAGTCGCAGATCGCGGCGCTCAATGCCAAGCTGCTGGAGGCGCAGCAGGAGGGCAGCCGCAAGAGGCCGACGCAGGAGGGCAGCGAGGCGTTCGAGGCGGCGCTGGCGGCGAGCCGGGCGAAACAGGCTGAGCTGCAGAAGCAGTACACCAACCTGATGCGCAAGTACACGGTCCTGCAGTCGCAGCACGAGGAGGGCAAGCTGGCGGTGGGCTCGGCGCACTCGCGCACCGAGCTGACGTTCCGGATGGACCAAGACGACGGGTCGACGCACTCGATCAGCCCGGTGACGTCTCGGACTAAGATGCACCGCGTGCTGACCGACTCGGAGCACCACCCAGAGATTGCGTCGTACAACATGACGCCGCCGCTGGACCCGCAGGCGTCGGGGCCGTTGGCGGCGAGCGCGTCCTCGGCCGCCGAGGGGTCGGGGACGGGAAGCTTTGCGAGCCCGGATCTGCGGATGTATGGACGAGGTAAGTCATGCTCTCAGTGGTGCTGATAACGACAATGCTGACCCGATGTGCAGGCGGCGTGCAGAACCGGATTCGCAAGGAGGAGAAGGGCAAGAAGAAGGAGGAGGACAAGAAGGACAAGAAGCCGGCTGGCATCAGGGGCATTAGGGGGTACATCTGAGCGGGCACGATATGATGACTTGGAGGAAGGCATGCAAGATACCATGAATGATTTATTTCACTTTTATCCCCGAGACCCGAGGCTGGTGGGTTTGCTAACTACCGTCGACAGCTACAGACCCCCCGGGTGGAAGGCCTGAAGCCGGTCTGTCACCGCAAAGTCCCGAATACCTCCTGCCGGGGTGTAGACGGTCTTTCCGACAGTGACGGCTGCAAAGCCATGTCTCGGAATAGGCATGGGAGCCAGGCTTCTCCCAACAGTCGCGCCTCACGTCGTAAACCTCGGTCTCGTTGAACGTGTTGCCAGCGGTGGGATCAGGGTTCCCCTCGCCGCCAAAAGCGAAGATGCGGCCCCCGACAGCGGCGACGGAGATGCCGCCACGAGCGGTGGGCATGGGCGCTCTGGTGTTCGTCCACTTCCACGTCTCAAGCGACAGCGTCAGCACGGTGTCGCGGACGTTGGCCTCGCCCCTGACACGGCCGCCGACGACGAAGAAGGTGTCCCCGATGACGGCGCCGCCGGCGTGTTCACGCCCCTCGGGGAGGGAGGGGAGGGAGCGCCAGGTGCGGGTGCGGAAGTTGAAGGCTGAAACGGTGTCGACGGTGATCTGCTCGCCGCCGAAACGCTGTTCGATGCGCTCGACACCGCCGGCTAGGATTACCTCGTCGCGGTAAACGCCGACGACAGCACTGCCGCGAGCGGTGCCCTCGGGAAGAGGAGGGAGGGCTTCCCACGAGTCGGTCAGGGGGTCGTACTCGAAGGCATCGGGGAGGGCGCGGAAGGAGCCGTTGATGTTGCCAGACAGGCCGCCGAGGACGAGGAGGCGGTTGTTGGCCGAGACGAGGTTGAGGTGGTTCATGGCCACCGGAAGGGGGGCGATGGGACGCCAGGTGTTGGTGGGGATGTCGTAGGCTTCGGCTGTGGCGATGGTCTCGACGCCCCTGGGGGGGTTGCCGATGGGGACGAGGCCGCCGACGATGTAGAGGGTGGTGTTTATGGAGGCGCCGGAGTGTTCTTGGCGGGGGCCGCTGGAAAGGGGGGCGAGGTCTTGCCAGGTGGGTTGTCCAGGAGGGGAGGCGAGGATGGGGGTGAGGGCGGTGGCCCAGAGGGTGAGTATGGAGAGGCGCATGTTGGCAACGTTGGAGTTGGAAGGCGACGGGAGGTTGAGGCCACGGCTGGGGGAGATATGGGTAAGATCACTGTAGCGAACATGGCCTTTATAGGTATCATGAGAACTCTTTAGATATGATAAGACGAGGGTATGTAGTCTATTCTCAAGAGACTAGAGTGGTCTGTCATATTGCACTCGCAGGGTACAATCCCAGTGTTGCAGTGGTGATGGCCCTCTCGGTTTCGGTTTCGGGGCCCAATCAGGTCCGACTTGGCAAGATGATCTTTACTAAAAGAAAGATGAACTGACAATGCTAGTATTACGCAGACGGATAGACATGGTTTCCTTCAATTCTTGTTGAAGGTTCCCCAGACCTAGATCTTCGGTCGATGTGATGGAGGGGAGGACAGCAGTTGGTGGTCGGAGAAGCAGACAGAGTCCGTGCACGAATGGTGACCATGTCGATTTACCCCTGAATTCGATCCCCGCTTCCAATGATCGACCCCACAGACCCTGCTCGGTGTGACTCTTCGTCTTCAATTCCTCGAAAAAGAGGATCATGGTGTTTGCTGTCTACTGCCAGGCCAGACCTAGACGCCACATTGGGGAAGACATGCACAGAAAGTTGGCAGCTGTGGAACCTTGCCGAGGTCGATCTAGCGCGGGGTTCAAGTTTAAAACTGAGGGGCTGAGCGACGACATGTCTTTCCCTCGACAACGACATCTCATCTCCCCAGACCTCTGCTATCAACAGCGACATCCTCTCTGAGACGAATAAGCACAGAACACACCGGGAAACATCAATACAAGACGCCATGCCTCGTGCCAGAGAATTAGACCTCATCGGCAAGGTTGCCGTCATCAGCGGCGCCTCTCGTGGCATCGGACGCGCCGTGGCCTTCAACCTCGCATCTCGAGGATGTTCAATTCTAGGCACCTGCACAAAAGACGCCGGGCTCGCACTTCTGGCCGAACTCGACGCCCAGGTCACCAGCGACGTCTACCAAGCCACATCGCGCGAGCGGCCCTCAGACCAGACCATCACAGGCCTCGTGGCCGACATCTTCTCCCCAGATTGCGCCACCACCATCGCCAACGCCATCGACCAGCACCACGGCGGGAAAGTAGACATCTTCATCAACAGCGCAGTACGTTTCTCTCCTCGTATCCCAAAAGCATCCTCTGACACCCCCAGTGCGACCCCATGCCCGGCACAATCGGCGCCATGACCGCCGCCGAAATCTCTCACAGCCTCCTCGGCAACATCCAAACCCCCGTCCTCATCGTCGAAGAACTCGTGCGCAGGCGCAGCTTCCGCCCCGACAGCCGCATCATCTACCTCTCCTCCATCCGGGCCCGGCAGCCCTGGGACGGACAGCTGATGTACGCCGCCGGCAAGTCTGCGGGAGAATCGCTGTGTCGGACCTGGGCGCAGGCGTTTGGGGGGAAGAACCCGGAGTATGAGTTTATGAAGGGGACGACGGCGAATTCTGTGGCGGTTGGGCTTACGGAGACGGATGCGGTGGTTGATTGTGGGCCGGAGGCGGTCAAGAAGTTCCAGGATGAGTTTTTCCCGCCGCAGAGTATTCCGAGGTTTGGACAGCCGGAGGATGTGGCTGATGTTATTGGGCTGTTGTGTGGTGCTGATGCGAGGTGGATTACGGGTTGTGTTGTCAGTGCTAGTGGTGGAGGGATCAAGATTGGGTAGAGAGGGGGCAGAATGCTAGTTGTACGAGATGAGACTGAAAAAGAGTCCATGTTTCCATGTGGAGGTGTCTATGCTTGGA
The DNA here is from genome assembly GCA_020746995.1 of Plectosphaerella cucumerina. Classification (NCBI taxonomy): domain Eukaryota; kingdom Fungi; phylum Ascomycota; class Sordariomycetes; order Glomerellales; family Plectosphaerellaceae; genus Plectosphaerella; species Plectosphaerella cucumerina. The sequence goes on along the minus strand of JAGPXD010000005.1, from coordinate 1,643,633 downwards.
TTGGCATTCTCAATTCCAGCCCTCGGAGTTGATAAGGACGTTCTCGGTGTAGTTTTCGGCGTGCCGAATAATCTCAGCTGGCTCGGAGACTCGGAGAAAACTCTCCTACTCTGTCACGTATTACCTCAAAGCACCCTTTGAATGTATCATGCCTGTAAGCCCCTTCTTTGCCCTCCAAGCCCTTAGAAGGGTCATTCACGACTCCGTGCAGACCAACACTGTTCTCACCTTATCGTCTTATCGTCTAAGCCTCCTTCCATTCACAGGCCTACCCCCCAAGACCTGTGGTCACGTTCTGCCCGTACAGTGCGAACCCGTGTGTGAATTCGTGCCTGCCCCTTTTGCCCATCCTCGCCTGATATTCCCGTGAATGGCCTGGCGCTCTATCCCAGATCTGAGGCGACGCGTCTGAACCGTGTATATCAGGCGACGCGTCGTGCGCACAGAGTGATTTTCAACAAAATCCCCCCAGTGTTGCTGTCCCTCTCCCGTTTTTCTTTCTCTCCTCACCCTTCCAGCCTCACCACCCTCTGGAGTTCGCCACCACGGCCTCGTCTTCTCTGGTCTGGTGTTCTTTCTGCATCCGATACTCCCAGTCTTCTTTTTCTGCTCAGCAGATTCTTTGATTCATCCTCTGGTCTAGTTGATTTCCCTCTTCAGATCGTCACCTGGGTCACATCACACATTCGACCTGATCATCGTCCTCGGCGATCCATTTTCCCTTTCAGATCATCGCCTCGATCACGTCAAACGTCCAACCTGGTCTATTCTCAGCGCCTGATTATCAGCTCGTCCTTGTCAAACATCTGACTTGGTCCATCTGCTTCGGCAAACAGTCCTCTCTGAGAGACCATCACCTCATCCTTGTCAAACATCTGACTTGGTCCATCTCCCTTGCCGACCCATTCCCTCTTCAGATCATCGTCCCGTCCCAGTCAAGCAGCTGGCGTGGACTATCTTCTTCAGCGACCAAGCCTCATCAGCGACCAGTCCTCATCAGCGACCAGTCTTCATCAGCGACCAGCCCTCATCAGCAACCAATCCTCATCAGCGACCAATCCTCTCTTCTCACCTGAAATCTTCATTTGAAGAACCACTTCACTCACACGATGGCTCATCATCAAGCCCTCGCCGGCGGCCTTCCCGTCGACACCCCCATGGTCGATGGCGTCGCGCGCATCATCGTCGGCCTAATGCCTACTGAGAGAGGTACAGAAGGTATATCGGTCTTTCACTGCAATGACCCAGAGCTGAAGCCTCAAGCCGACGATAAGAACGGGAAGTCTACAAAGTCCGAGCAATCCACCAACCAGGAGAAGGTCATCAAGACTGAGAAGCCTGAGGAGCCCCAGGACTCTCCCCAGTCCGAGCACTGCAAGCATGAGCCCCCTCGCGGCACTTTCCAGCACATTGCATGCCGCCCTGCTGTCAAAGCCTCCTTCAAGACCGACGAGAGCGTCAAGATGCTCTGCATCATGTGCCCGGCCATAAGCAAGATCCAGTGCCCCGACTGCATTCAGGCCCGCTACTGCTCTCAAGACTGCCTCGACCTTGACAAGAACGCTCACAAGCTCATCTGCAAGAGCTTCGCCAAGGACTGCAAGGACAGAGATCGCCCGACCAAGCATCACGTTCGCGTTCTCATCTTCTCCCAGGACAAGCCCGCTCCCGAGTTCGGCTGGGCCAGGCCTCGCACCACTGCCGACAGCGCGATTCTCGAGATCAAGGACGTCAAACTCGCGAACTATCTGATGGAGCACCACTCTAAATACTTCATGTACCTCAAGTCTGTCAACTACAGCATCGGACTCCCGCCCATCGGCCATGGCATCAATGTCCATTACGCCCCCTGCAAGGATGAGTTCATCCCCAACAGCAACCCCGTCCGCAAGAAGCAGTGGCTCAACAAGGCCATTGCCTCACTCGGTCCTGCCGGCCACATCACGCCCGTCTACGCTCACGTTGTGGCCTTTGCCTTCCAGTCCCGCAACGGTACCGATATCGTCAAGATTCAGGACATGACTTTCCGCGATGCCCGCCACACCTTCGACCACTTCTTGCAGAGTCCCTACAACCCTGTCGTCGTCGAAACCGAGCACTTTGCCAAGACTCGCCCGATGCGTCTCATCCCGGCCATTCGGTCCCACAAGATCACCGACGCCAACCTCAAGTCGTAAGTCACATCTGAGTTCCCTGCTTGGACTCGTCATCTTACTGACTTTCCCCCAGCATCGGCGTTACCCCCGAGCAGGCCACCGAAGAGGTGATGGTCGCCATGCCCTACGCGATCCGGCAGACGTACCGCCCCTCGTACTCTGCCTTCCGCCTCGGCCTCCGCTACTGGGTCAAGACTCCCAGCCGCGACGAGATGCCGGACCAGTCCCCCGAGGCGCCGGGCCTCGCCCCCTGGGACGCCCGCCACGCGTCGTCGTTCCTCGAGGTGAAGAACAACTGGGACGAGACCGTCGGATACGGCGAGCCGTACTTCAAGTACGTCCGCCATCTCGTCAGCGTCAACAGCAGCACCGTCGTCCACGGCTCGGGTGCCGCCATCCCCATCCTGCATTTCAAGGCCTTCTGCGCCTGGGAGAGCCTGGTCGAGGATTACGTCACCATGGCCGGGCCCAATGTTGCCGACGTGATCCCTGCCCAGATGATGGAGGCGGCTTGGGTTGCCGATGTGCTGGGCCTGCCCAGGCCCGACTTCAAGGGCCTGCCCATCGACCGCGAGGGCTTCGCCATGTTCTGGGCGGCGTGGAAGACGCTCTGGGGCGCGGACGATGACGAGAGCCCGTGGGAGTTTGAGGAGGCCCACGAGTCGGAGAGCATCTTCGACCACGAGGGCACCGGCTGCTGGCTCGGCGTCGACGAGACCGAGCTCGACCAGGCCGTCCTCATGCGTCGGCACAAGGAGGCGTGCCTGCAGCGCGCCCTTGAGGGCAACTGCGGCGTCAATGCCGAGAGGGCGGCCGAGAAGGCCGACTACAACGAGAACCTGCCGTGGGTGAGCGAGGAGCGCTCGATGGAGAAGTACATTCTCGACGACATGCAGAGGCACGGCGTCCAGGAGCGGGTGCGCGAGGTTGTTGATCGCCGCCTTTGAGGGTGGCTCTGCGTGTCGTCGGGGAGAAGAAGTTTTGCTTTTGGGGGGGGAGTTTGTTTGTTTGTTTGCAGCGGACCTGTTGTGGGGGGCGGATGATGATTGTGTGCTTTTTTGCTGGTCCAGGGGGCCTAGAGGCCTATGAATAGGCCGGGGGCGCTTATGCCACGAATGAACTTGATTGACTTGAAAGACGTGTCTATCGTGATGATTTACGGAAGTGGTTAAATTGGCAGGAGCGATAATTTGTAGTGACATCGAGACGTTGTCATCGTGGCACTCTCGTGATGGCTTCAAGTTCACCTCAAAATCCAGCTCCCAGCCGCTGATTAAGGCGTCGCCATCGTCTTCAAAGAGACAGGGGAAAGATTTGAGGGGCATTGAGCCGGACAAAGGAGGGAGAGAGCCAGGTTTGAACTGGCATTGCTTAGCGAGAAACAATTCTTAGTGATGTAGCTGGTTGGGGCTTTTTATATGAGCGGTAGGCCATCATCTTTGTAGTCATGATGTTCTGCCGGTCTCCAAGGTCAAAAATTCCATGTTGAATCCAACTTATTCAAGCAAGAACACTGGTCACCCGAGCAAGGCCGGGGTACCTTTGAGTCCGGAGTGTCCAAGTTCATGGGTGGAAGTCCGATCTTGTTGCTCGACAACGGAACACCGTCATCAGGCAGGGGTTCCTGGGGGAGTGGACAGGGACCGCGGGAGACCCCGGCGCGGAGGTTGCGTGATGTGCAGGGATGCAGCAGCAAGGGGGATGCCATTTTTAACCTGCCCGCAGTGGCTCCAGTACCTGCATACGGCGAGGCCGTTCAGGTCTTCAGGGCCAGTCTCCCCACAGACAACTCACGCATGACTGCCAGCACATGACCTGTCCGCAGATGTTGAGCTTGGTCAGCTTGTTATCCAGCGAGAGGCCTCTGGTCTGGGCCGACAATAGAGCGGAGAAAGGGTCTGTTCAGATCAGACCACGACTTCGCCACTAAGATGCCGTCCTCTTGGCAGAATCTAGGCGTCCGTTCACAGAAAGTCGACCTCGGCCTTGGTCGAGCTTTGTTGCTTGCTCGGCTGGAGCTGGCAAGCTGGGTCCAAGAAGCTGGGGTTGCAGTTGCAGGCGTACGGCGCTAGAGCTCCACGCATGACGACACTCGCAGATGCTGGTCTTCGTATTGCTCGTCACATCATCATCAGCCCTCCCTCACTCAGCACCTTGAGGAGTTTACGAACAGCTTACATGGTGAGGAAGCATGTCGTCCTGCAATCACAGCTGTCGTGATTTTTCAATGCTCCCCTTCAAACATGCAAGTTTCTTTTCCCAAAGCTAACCAGAACCGTCACAGAAAAGTCTGCAAGCCGGCGGTGCCTGAATGACGTTTCGTGGAAGCGCTGGCCCAGAAGATTCTCCGCCGCTCCAAGCACTGCAACCACTGCTAGGACAGTGGGCCAGCGGGACCGATAGTTGCTCGGCCGCTGGGCCGGCGAATGGGCGTCGGCATCTGTTTCCTCGCTTCCGCGCGCCAGGCCCGATTCGGCCGGACACTGGCACCGGCGCACGCCGCATTGGTCGATGCGGGCCGGGGTCAGGGGTTAGCCCACGGGGGAAGGCCAAGGAAGCCTCGTAATGGGCGGGAAGGAGGGGTCGAGGTCGCCACTTCCAGGCACAGGAGGCTCGTACAGCTGCAGGTGCGTTGTGGTGGTGGTGTGGTGCCCGATGTTAGCCATCACAACAGACGGCTTTTTTCCTTCTAAAGGGCGCGCGCCTCCTCTGATCTCTGCTGTCCATCCTTTCTCTCCTCACTCATCATCCTCTGCACCTCGTTCAGCAGACAGTCAGACTCGCGAGTCTTCCCCAAAGTCCCCCGGACACACCCTCGCTATCACCCTCCACCCACACAACACACACAATGCTGTCCAAGCACTCGCTGGCCGCCCTCATGGCGGCCGTGTCATCCGTCAGCGCCGCCTACCAGGGCTTCAACTACGGCAACACCTTCACAAACGGCGCCGCCAAGAGCCAGCAGGACTTCGAGGCCGAGTTCCGTGCCGCTGCCAACCTCGCCGGCACCAACGGTGACTTCACCAGCGCCCGCCTCTACACCATGATCCAGGCCGGCACCACCGACGACCCCATCTCCGCCATTCAGGCTGCCATTAACACCCGCACCTCGCTGCTGCTCGGTATCTGGGCCTCGGCCGGCTCTGCCCAGTTCGAGAACGAGCTGCGCGCCCTCCGCCGTGCCATCGACCAGTACGGCGATGAGCTCTCGGGCCTTGTCGCGGGTATCTCGGTTGGCTCTGAGGATCTCTACCGTAACTCACCCACCGGCATTGCCGCCAACTCCAACCCTGGCGCCAACCCCCAGACCATCGTCGAGTACATCGGCCGCGTCCGCGAGGCTATCGACGGCACTCCCTTTGCCTCCTTCCCCATCGGGTGAGTCTCAAACATATCCCCAGACACATATCTTGAGACATTGGCTAACCCCCACAGCCACGTCGACACGTGGACCGCCTTTGACAACTCGTCCAACTCGGCCGTCATCGAGGCCGCCGACTGGCTCGGCTTCAACGGCTTCGCCTACTTCGAGGACACCGTCGACAACGACATCTCTAACGGAAAGGAGCTGTTCGACAAGGCCATGGAGCGCACTCGCGCCGCCGCTGGTGGCAAGCCCATCTGGGTCACTGAGACTGGCTGGCCCGTGAGCGGCGACACCTTCGGCCAGGGCGTTGCCAACACGGAGAACGCCGAGCGCTTCTGGCAGGACGTTGGTTGCCCTCTCTTCGGCGAGACCAACGTGTGGTGGTACATCCTCCGCTACGCCCCTACCTCGCCCAACCCTGACTTCGGCATCATCGGCTCCGACATCAACTCTGGCCCCCGCTTCGACCTCTCGTGCGCCGCCGTTCCCACGACCAGCTCGTCCTCCGCCGCCGCCACCGCCACCACTACTGCCACCGTTGCCAGCGGCACCACCACCGTTGTCGTTCCCCCTCCCGGTAACACCAGCACCCAGACCGAGGATGACGATGAGGAGCCCGCCCCCACCACCACCACTGTCACCGCTGGCGGCGACGACGCCGTCAGCACCACCACCGTTGTTGTCCCCACCTCCACCAACGGCGGCGACGATGACGACCAGGACGATACCCCCATCGTTCCCGGTCCCCCTCCCACCACCCTGTCCTCTGCTGTCGCCCCTTCGGCTGTCCCCACCAGCAACGAGACCTCCTCGACGCCCCCGCAGCCCTCCACCTCGGTCGTTGAGCCCGGCAGCGCCTCGGCCATGAGCTTCAGCGCCGCCTTCCTGGCCATCATGCTCGCCGTCGCCCTGTTTTAAGGGCCCCAGTCGATAACCTGGCAACTTGTCCGGGTCAAGACTTGTTCAGCCTCATCCTCTTTTCGAAACGATATCATTTTAATCACCACTGTACAAAAAATTGAAGACGATTGTCTTTTTGGGATAACGGGTTTTGGGATAGACCGGGCGCACATATGAAGATACCCCGGCAACATACATATCATGGACTGGATACAATCAGGGAGGCTCGAAGAAGAGCTGCATACACTCCTTACGACGAATGAAAATGAACCAGAGTACTGAGATACTGGATAGAGACTGGTTCGAAATTGAATCATCATCAAGACGATTGGAGTGCAGCATGTAATGAGATTATTTCGCTCCTTCCCCTGATGACGGCTATGCACGCAAAGAGCAGACGTCAAGACAGGGCTTTGAGGAGTCTGGTGAGACAGACATGCTTCTGATTCATGTCTACCTTACTGCTAGAGCCCTACTCTACCTGGCCAGCGTGTATGCCTGGTCCAGATGGATCATAGCAACATGGCTCTTCCCCCAAACATCCACTTCGTGCTACCCGTCCCCAAGAGCCTCGTGTCAACTCCCTACGACTCGACGCCTATGCACCTCGTAATCTCGACGGCATCCTACACATGTTAGCAAGGCCCTCAACACCGCAACATTCAAAACCTACCGGAATGCCCGTCGGCTCAAAGCTGTTCACCAGCTCGCTCTGGTACCGCAAATCAGGGTTCCCAACCTCATCCTCATCCAGCTTCTCCTCTCCCTCCCTCTTCTCATACTGCTTCGCGACTCTCTCCGAGAAGCTCCCTCCTCCATTCTGGCCACCTGCCTTCGCCGCCGCAGCTCTCTTCTCCTCGACAGAGCTGCGCACGTACGCGAGGTATGGCGGGTTTCCCGGCTTGATCACGTTGTCAGCGGCCAGCACGGAGCCAGGAGTCACCAGCCCCAGGCGCTCGCAGAGCTTGAGATCGGGAAGGTAAGCGGGCTTGTAGTGGTCGAGGAAGAGAAGGTCTATGTGCGGTAGGGTGCCGGACGTGTGCAGCCGGCTCAATGAGGCTGCGCTGGGGCCGACGACGACGCGGACGATGTCGCTCAACCCCGCGAGGTCGGCGAGGAGGGTGATGACACCTGCGAACTCGGGGTTGCGCTCGAGACTGTACAGCCGAGTTCCGCCGGCTCGACGGAGGGCGTCGCCGAAGAGGATTGTCGAGTAGCCAACGTAGCCGCCGAGTTCGACCTGCTGATGTTCAGCACGGTGGGAGAACGAATTGAGGTGAAAGTACTGACCATGACCTTGGGCTTCGTTTCGGCGATGAGATCTGTGACGATGCGGCCCTTGTCCTCGCCGACGTTCATCAGGTACTTCTTCGTGCGGCCATACTCGTCGATAGCGGCGAGGACCTTTTCCGGCGACCCGCGCAGGTCGTCGAGGTCGGGCTTGTTGAAGACGAAATGGAGGAGCTCTATTTCGCGGCCATCGTCAAAGTAGACATCTTCCTCCTGCTCGGCGTAGGCCTTGTTCTTGTCGAAGTCTGGCATTTTGGGGAAATGTAGCTTGGATGTGCAATTGATAATAATTGATCAATTTTCCAAAGAAGATGGGAATTCTTGTCAAGGCATGGAATGTTGGGTAGATCGAGAGAAGCAACATCAACACAGCTCCAGAGCTCTCCTCCTAGCTGTTGTCATAGCATCATCACCCCGCGCTCACTTTGCCCCTTTTTCTCCAACCGAGCTCAAGCTCCCCCCTTTTCCCACTTCCCCCCCTCCACACCTCCTCCACGCTACACAGCATCTACCCCCGTCGACCACAGACCTGCCGAGACAACACATGCTGTCTCACACCAGGTTCCCCTCCGCGGAAACGGCCCGGTCATGTGCTTTCGCGTCGCACTGCACCCGAGCCGCTTCCATCAGAACCCCATGACGCGCACACTCGTCCGACCTCCGGAAACCGCGTCGACGTGTAATTGAGTTTTCCACCCACCCTCCCGCACCCGAGATCCAGATCGTGGAGAGCTTCCTCCGGAAATCGTCCCGGCAGCCAATCGCCTCGCCGCGATCGTCGGGCCTGAATCTCGACTGCAACCGTGCATCGGCGTGGCGCCAGACTCTGGGGCCAGGGCGAGGCCAGGGAGCTTCTTGTTCTAACCGGAATGTGCCGTCCAGGATGCTATTCCTGTTAGCTCGGATGCAAAATACCGTTCAATGATGGTATCGACTTTTGTCAATTTTCCTCCCCCTTCACCGGTGCCGGCAGGCTACCAACGCACGGAAGGAGCACGCCATCCCGAACTGTTCGGCCCTTGTTGCACATACCGCCCCATCTCGTCCAGTGAGACGGCGCGAGAGTCCCACGCTTGCTGCAGCGTGTACATCATCGACTTGCTGTACCTTCGATCCTGTGCAGTTTCTCGAGAATTTCAGGTACTCGAGACCCCCGGGCTTGCCTCGAGGACCCCTCTCTCGCCGGGTACAAGATACGCCTCCGTGGAACGGCCAAGGAAGTCGTACGACGCAACCCCCGCGGGGTTAGGTACACATGGACGGACAAAGTGGTGATGTCGACATTGCGACTTTGGGTCTTGGAACGGCTGGCCGCAGGTTCCATCTGTCCGCTCGCGATGATGCTCACACCCGCTGTGTTCCCCTCAGGGGGAACCTCGCGACCCCTGACATGTGAAGAGGTAGAAAAGGGTGTGCCCGGGGTCTCTTCCGGAGCTCTCTTGTCCTCCCAAGCTCCCTCAAGCTCCCCTCTCAAGCTCTCCAAGCATCTTTCTCTGACCTTTCCCCTTGCCCTTCCCTAACCAATACCACACATTTCCAACCGCCGCCATGTCCGATATGAAGGCCACGGTCGAGCCGACCAAGAAGGGCTTCTCCGTCTGCGGCTACGAGAAGATCGAGTACGACTTTGAGTTTCTCGACGGCATCTTCGAGCCCGAGAATGCCCAGCTCGCCGACTGCTACACCCGCTGGCAGCGGTGCCTGGCCGTCATGGACCTCAACATCTTCAACCTCTATGGTCAGCAGATGCAGCGCTACTTTGACCACCATGGCATCGAGCTGCGCATTCACAAGACCATGATTGGCGAGAAGGCAAAGTCCATGGAGACACTGCTCTCCATCGTCGATACCATGACCGACTTTGGTGTCTACCGCAAGGTAACCATCTCTGATTCCCCCTGTTGTTTTGCCCGCTGACACCCCCAGGAACCCGTCCTCGTCGTCGGCGGCGGTCTCGTAACCGACGTAGCCGGCTTTGCCTGCGCCGCCTACCGTCGCAACACCCCCTTCATCCGCATCCCTACGACCGTCATCGGCCTCATCGACGCCTCAGTCAGCATCAAGGTCGCCGTGAACTACGGCCGCTACAAGAACCGCCTCGGCGCCTACCACGCCCCCTCCCACACCTTCCTCGACTTCTCCTTCCTTCGCACCCTTCCCAAGGCCCAGATCCGCAACGGCTTCGCCGAGCTCATCAAGATCTCCACTTGTGCCCACATGCCTACCTTTGAGCTCCTCGACCGCTTCTGCGAGGAGCTCATTGACACGGGCTTCGGCCGTACTGACGGTGCCCGCGAGGAGGTCAGGGCGGCTGCGGACGAAATCAATCGCGCCGGTATCCACGAGATGCTGAAGCTTGAGACTCCCAACCTTCACGAGATCATGCTCGACCGCGTCATTGCCTATGGACACACCTGGTCCCCTCTGCACGAGCTCGTCCCCGATGTGCCCCTGCGCCATGGCCACGCCATCTCCATCGACATGGCTTACTCGGCTACCCTGGCCAACATGCTCGGCAAGCTGTCCGACGAAGAGCACCGCCGTCTGCTCACCCTCTTCTCCCGTGCTGGTCTGTCCATGGACCACGCCGACTTTGACGAAGCTCTCCTCGACAAGGCTACGGCCGCCATCCTCAAGACGCGCGACGGCAAGCTTCGCGCCGCCGTGCCCTCGCCCCTTGGCCGGTGCGAGTTTCTCAACGACGTCAGCCACGACACCATGTGCGCCGCCCTGCGCCGCCACAAGGAGCTGATGAAGGAGTTCCCCCGCAACGGCGAGGGACTTGAGGCTTACGTCGACGCGAGCGACACGGGCTACACGATGAATCAGCCTGTCGAGAAGGCTGAGGGTACCGAGTCCAATGGTGCCGATGGCGCGGTTCTCAAGGACGATACGCAGGAGAACAATGCTAATGGCGAGGGTGGATTGTATGCCCTGCACAATGGACATACCAGCGCCAAGGACAATGCCATGCACAACGCCGGAGGGTGTGAGCATGTTGAGGATCTGCCGCCTCTGCCGGAGAAGCGGACGAAGCAGACCAATGGCAAGGCGATGCCTCGTGGAATGCTGAACGAGAATGATGCGCTGAAGCAGCGTGAGATTGTCTCGGTGGAGGGATCTGGTTGAGCAGAGAGATATTGGGCTGAGGAGTTGAACCAAAAGTCACTTGGAAGTTGACATGGGATATGGTCTTGCCATTATATCATTACGTACTTTCGTCACCCGCTCATCGGGGTTGGAAAATTCAAATCAATATTGAATATCATCACTTGCGCCGTTCGTCTCACTTCTCTGCATTCGTGGCCGCCAATTCCTTCAATCCTTGATTGTAACTCATGGTTGCGTCCTGCACGACCTGTCAGCTTAGGAGAAGATTGATCGCGGCAGGAAGACTTACACAGAGCGACTGTGGTGCCCACTTGGACATGGCAGCCAAAGAGCCCGCATTCGGTCCCTTCCAGATGAGTCCGGTGCGGCCACTCTGACCTGTGACGTCGTCGACGATCATGTCTGCAAACTTGGCGTTGGGGATTCCCTTTGGCTTCAGCTCTCCACTAGCCCAGCCGGCGATGGTCTTTTCGATAGGCTCATAGCGCGACCCTGTCGGCAGGGTGAAGGGATCGTTGACGTGGAAGAGGCTGTCGACGGTGCCGACCATGATTGTAGCGACATCGACACCGAGGGGCGCGAGCTCGAGACGCAGAGTCTCCGAATAGCTGGTGAAGGCAGCCTTGGAGGAGACGTAGGTGGCTGAGAGGTCAGTCAAGTTTTTGGGTTAGCCAGGAGAAGGGCCACTCACATATCCAGGGGGTGTGCATGGGCACAGCGCAAGTGCTAATGTTCACGATTCGGCCATGGCGAGCAATGAGCTGGGAGGAGAAGGCTTGGATGACGGCAATCTGCGCCCATACGTTCAGATCGTAGAGCTCCTTCGCGCGGTCGATATCGATGTCCAGGATGGGCATGGCATAGCCGCCGCCTGCGTTGTTCACGAGCACGTCCAATCCGCGACCGCTCTCCGCCACAACGGCAGTAGCTGCTGCAATCGAGTCGCGGCTCTTGACGTCGAGTGTCAGGGTGGTGACGGCGGGGTGAGCGGCGAGGTCGGCCGGGATCTTGGAGGTGTCACGGGCCGTGGCGAAGACGTGATGGCCGCGCTCGGCGAGGGAGCTGGCGATGGCGGCGCCGATGCCGTTGGCGGAGCAGCCTGTGATGAGGACGGTCTTGGACATTTTGCTGGTGGTGTTTGAAGAGTTCACGACGGACTCAATGGCCTGGCCTGGTCTTATCAATCAACGGCCGGCCATGGCCTTTCGCATTCCTCGGGTTGCGAGCCAAGTTGGACATGGCCGGCAAGATGCTTTGCCGGCAGTGACATGACGTCAAAGGGTGGCTCATGTTGGCGGTTGGTGCAGAGGGATGGCGACGAGCGAAGGGTCTCGAATCCTTCCATGCACGGTGCCATATTCGGGGCATTGGGGCCAGGGACGATGCGGGCGAGATGTGTCGATCTGCCAAGAACACAGATTTGCCCGTATGCGGCATGGCTTCGGGGGTTGAAGGTGCTAAAATGCTGTAGATGTCAGATTGGCGGGAATCGTGTGGTGTATGGGGGCACGGGGCTCACGATTTGGGTCAACCTTGTAATTGCCACTGCCGACGCATTGCTTTTCTCGGGTACATCTTGGCAGATGGCAGCGATTTGAAATGAGGAGATATGGATGGAAGTCTGACGCTGATTATGCTGAGTGTCGGTGGGAGGTCGAAAATCCCCCGAGATTCTATGCCTCCTGATGGGCGAGGGAAGGCGCTACAGTGCGTAACTGCCCCTGAGAGAGGAAAGAAGGGCCACCTGGAGGCCCCGTGATTGGGCAATAATCTGGCCGTCGGGGCCCTCCCGCTCCGCCTGGAACACCTTGGCGTCCTGAGTCAGCAGTGCAAGTCAGAGGACGTCAGGTCGCAGCATCGACACTCGGCAGCACCTTCCTTCGGGAAACACCAACACCAGCCTCATTCTCGCCATCAGCACCAACCCACGGCGATTCAGCTTCATCTCCTTCATCTCCCTGCCTCTAGCACTGCCTGTCTGAAAAATGCCTCGATCAGATTGTCCACGACAAATCCCCCCACGCAGAGAGTCATGATCCTACACCACTCGCGCCCTGCGGATGCGCTCAGGGCCTCCGTTCGTGCCGTCAGCAACATCTCCGCGGCAGCTTCGGCACACGAAAGCGAGGGTCCCATTGATTCCTCTGCCTGTTTTCTGCCTGCTCGACGACTCATTCTGCCATCTACCGATATTGCATCTAATATGCCTTTAGATCCGTCTGATCAGAGCACGATCAACGTTGGGACAGAAACCTCCCGAACCGCATGAACCCTCATGAGTCGTCTGGCTGATGGCCTCAGGTGGCATTCGCCCGAGAGGCCAGACGGTTCGTCCTGCCACCCGATCGGCGCATCTGGCGTAGCTTTTGCGACGTCGATTCAGGGCGCAGCTGGCTTGGCACTGTATTGTTCGCTTCCAGCAGCCTCTCCAACAGCCTGCTGCTCTCTGGCAGACTGGCACTCGACGGCGCGACTCAGGACAAGCACTGCCAGCCCCAGACGCTCCACGTCGTCCACTATCAACCCTCATGGACTGCGGGGAAAACACCGCCGATCAGGGGCCTGTCGACCCTCGCCGTCCTCCCTCACAAACCCCCGCTGGCCCGCCTCGCAATGGATCACGGTTAGGCCTTTTCCCCTGAATGCCCCCTGCAGCGAAACATATTGACCTCCTCAGTCTCCTCCCCCCAGCTGCCGCCCAGCACCGGCCCGGCGACCCTTGAACGGCATCGACGCCCTGGCAAGACTTTAAGCTTATTGTGCTTCTAAAAATGTCCGGCGGCCCATCTATTCGACGCGGGCCCGGTGAAAGCTTCTCCTCCCGCCCGGATGTCTTGGCTCTTATGCGCCTCCCTCCAGCTGTCCCATGTTTCAAGCCTTGAGCGCCCCCACATCGCCAACTTGCTTCTCTGCTCAGTCTGGTCGTTGGTCGCGTGCTCGCAGTCGACAGGCTGGTGCCTGAAGCACTAGCAGCAGTTTTCCCGCCCTTCCTGCCGCACTGGCCAGCCGATGCTCCGAGGAGCCTCGATGAGGGCTACCGCAGCCGAGCCCGACCCTCCATCCGCACGGCTGTCAATCTATCTGCCATCGCATCGCTGGGAACTCCTCATTTGATCGGTGGACTGACGGGCGACTATTTTGGGCGCCCGCAGGCACGCGACACAAGATCGCCCTTGCCGATGGGGCATCCGGCTGCAACTAGACTGTGACTCCGACGTGGCCGCGCCGTCCTTGGCAGCCCTGATCATCCCAAGCTGGGACGGCCTGACGTTTAGGGCCTGTCGCAGATCGCCGTCTCGAACCGGGTCCTCCCCTGGACCCTCAGGTCGCGACCTCACCCTCTGCCTCCCGGTCCCAAACGCCCTGACGTCTGGTCTCAACTTCTGCCCTGCCCGCTTTCATGCCATTACGTCCGAACAAGGCTTCCACGAGCTGCCCGATTGGCTACCGCGCCCCGTCCACCCAAAGCTTCTCATCTGATCGTCGGCTGAGCCGGCCGACAGCCTGTCACGTCAAGTCGACGCGTGTTGCGTCGTTCCATCAGACCAAGGGTCCGGCATGGAATCGAAGTATGGAACGTCCAAGGCGGAGGAAAGGCGGTGCAGGCACAGGTACAGGCCGGGATCATGACCGCCCTCCCGAGTCCCGACGAACTGCTCAAACCGCCTCGTCGTCGTTATAAACCATCTTGACACCCCGCCTCTCCCCCGGCTTTTGGAATTCCCATCTCATTCCGTTCTCTTTTCCTAGTCTCGCTCACCAGAAACACAATCATTCCTTCGCAAAGAGCTGGTCGCCTCTGGTTCTCTTCCACTCACCGACCAACGGTCCTTTTCTGAACATCGCCTCGACGCTATCCCAACAGCTTCCCTTCCTTCTTTGCTGGCAGAGCCACGGATCTCGATCCTTTTTTCATACATCAACCCCCACACCCATCTCATCTTCCAACACACACACGCAGCTTAACCGCAACCATGAAGACCTCTCCTCTCGTCTTCCTCTCCCTCGGTGTCCTGGCTTCTGCCTCCACCCCGGCGAGCCAGACCAACACCCGCGATGTCCGCGAGCAGGACCCCCAGCACGCCCTGACCGGCCGCACCGGTGGCCTGCCCGTTGCCGGCGGCACGGCCGTCCAGGTCGACTCCCGCGCCCGCCGCTTCCGCCGCCACAGGCAGGCCATGCACCGCATCAGCCGCCGCCAGAGGAACTCGTCCAACGGCAACGACAGCGCCACTGACGGCCTGACGGATGGTCTGACGGACGGTGATCTCAGCGACGCTCCTCACACCACCAGGGTTGCCAAGCGCCAGGTTGCCGCTCCCACCGGTACACCCGCGGCCGGCCAGCCTGGCCAGGGCGCCGGCAACGGAAACAACACAGATACCGATGGGGTCACTGATAACGACCTCACGGACAACAACCAGGGAGGCGCCCAGCCCGGCGCCGGAGCCGGTGCGGGAGCCGGCAACGGTAACCTCACCGACACTGATGGCGATCTCGTAAGTTTCCTTGATTTCACCGCTCCCCCTTCTGGCTACCCTGGAGCTCCTGAGCCTTCTCAGCCACAACTTCAGGACACATGCTGACTCTACTTCATAGACTGATGACAACCGGGGCGCTCCCCCGGCTGCTCCTCCTGCCGCTCCCCCGGCCGCCCCCGCGCCGTCCGCGCCCGCCGCCCCCGCCGCCCCCGCAGCTCCCGTGGCCAAGCGCTCTCGCAAGGCCACCAAAAGCATCCAGCGTCGCCAGCAGGGCGGTGGCGCGGGCTCCGCAACCGACACTGACGGCATCAACTCTCCCAATGATCTTACTGATGGAAACACCACTGACGACACCCGTGCGGCCCCTCCCGCGGCTCCTCCCGCAGCTCCTGCTGCCCCTGCCAAGCTGGCCCGCAAGAGCGTGAACAAGGCCCGCCTCCAACGTCGCCAGCAACGCAATGGCGCCGGTTCTGCGACCGATACTGACGGCATCAACTCTCCCAACGATCTTACTGATGGAAACACCACTGACGACAACCGGGCGGCCCCTCCTGCTGTTCCGGCTGCTCCCGCTGCCCCCGCCAGGCTCGCTCGCAAGAGCACCAAGAGCATCCAGCGTCGCCAGCAGGGCGGCGGCGCGGGTTCTGCGACCGATACTGACGGCATCAACTCGCCTAACGATCTGACCGATGGGAACACTACTGATGACAATCGGGCAGCCCCTCCCGCTGTTCCCGCTGTTCCTGCCGCTCCTGCTGCCCCTGCTAAGATGGCTCGCAAGAGCGTCAACAAGGCTCGCCTTCAGCGCCGCCAGCAACGTAACGGTGCTGGCTCTGCCACCGATACCGACGGCATCAACTCTCCCAACGACCTGACTGACGGGAACACCACTGACGACAACCGTGCGGCTCCTCCTGCTGTGCCTGCTGCCCCCGCTGCTCCCGTGGCCCCTGCTAAGCTGGCTCGCAAGAGCGTCAACAAGGCTCGTCTCCAGCGCCGCCAGCAACGTAACGGGGCTGGCTCTGCCACCGACACTGACGGCATCAACTCTCCCAATGATCTCACAGACGGCAACGTAAGGTTCCCTGCATTTACTTCCTACTGGATATCTTGGCTGACTCGATATGCTCTAGACCACTGATGACAATGCTACCCGTCCCGTTGCCCCTCCGGCTGCCCCTGCCGCACCGGCTGCCCCCGCTGTCCGCTCTCGTGCCAGCCGCTCCCGTCTTCAGCGCCGGCAGCAGCGCAACGGCGCTGGCTCTGACACTGATGGGCTTACTGACGGCGTAGCTTCCGCCACAGACGGCAATGTATGTCTTTCTCCCAGTTAATCCCTATGCAAGACTATTATGCTGACTTGGCCCCAGACTACGGATGAGAACAGGGCTGCCCCTCCCGCTCAGCCCGCTGCCAAGCTTGCCCGCCGCGCGGCCACCCGCTACCGCCAGGCTCGTGTCCAGCGCCGGCAGCAGCGCAATGCCGGCAGCGATACCGACGGAATCACGGATGGTGTCTCTGACGGTGTCACTGACAACGACCTCTCTGATGCCGCCCCTGGCCGCGCCGCCGCCCGCTACGCCACCAGGCTCGCCCGCCGCATGGCTCGCGAGGTCAGCCGCCGTGGGAACAACAGCGATGGCAATCTGACAGACAACGATGGCAACGCGACGGACGGCAACCTCACAGACGACGATCGCCGCGGTGGCAACCGTCAGCCCACCCCTACTGTCCCCATCACTCAGCCTAGCACTCCTGCCGCTCCCGTCACCCCGGTTCAGGACAACAACAACGCTGGCAACAACGTCACCCCCACGCCCATCTACAGCAACGTCCCCGGCGGCTCCAACGGTGTTGCGGCCATGGCCAACGCCATTGACAGCAGCGGTGCTGGCTACTCGAGGACCGCGAGCACGGGCGCCGTCCTTGTCGGACTGATGGCTGGTGCTTATGCCCTAGTCTTCTGAGTGTGTTGATAGACTGAGATGTCTGTCTTTTCCTTTCTCTTCTCCGGTGTGCATACTTGGTTAGAGTGTACGATACAGAGGTATAGACCTCCTGTACAGATACGATTGTCACGATCTGAATGTCCACATTTCTCCGCATTTTGTTTTACTTCTGTGATGACGCTTGTAGACATTCGGAACTGTTCGCTCAAAGGTCATGATCATTTGCATATTTGCGTGGCTATGTACTGCGGCGATTCAATTTGTACGAGAAGAATGAGATGAAGCTTCGAGGCTCCCAGCACAAGTTTCCAGACTGCTGTTGATCCAAATGTTTCCAAGAACCAGACACGACGCTTGTTCGAGGCCGTCAGACATTCACATTCGCGCAACGAACACTCAAGAGTTGTACACGGCAATGTACTCGGCCTGCAGGGTACCGCCCGAGACAGTGTTGGCGAGAGGCGTGGTGCTGCCGTAATTGTTGTTGGGGAAGGCACCGCCGATGGCGAGGTTGAGCAGGATGAAGTGCGGGTTGTGGACGCTCTGGGCCCAGACGTCGGCGGGCAGGTCGGTCGAGACGATCTGCCAGAAGAGGATGCCGTCGACGAACCAGCGAACGGCCTCGAGGGCCTGGGTGCGGTCGACCTCGAGGGTGTAGGTGTGGAAGTTGCCCTGGCAGGGCGAGTTGGGGCACTGGCGGGAGCCGACGAGGCCGTCGGTCTCGCGGCAGGGACCGCCGGGGTTGACGCCGCAGTGCATGACGCCCCAGACGCGGTCGATGCCGTTGACGTTTTCCATGATGTCGAACTCGCCGATGGAGGGCCAGTTTCTGGGGGTGTTAGAGGTGCTGCAAGACAGAGGAGAGGGGATTGTGCTCACTGGTAGTTGCCGCGGTAGGCCCGGCCAAGGGTCCAGAAGGCGGGCCAGTAGCCGATGCCGTTGCTGCCGACGACCGGGAGGTTGAGGCTGGCCTGGATGCGCATCCTACCGCCGGGGCGAGCGACAAAGTCAGAGCGCTGAGTCTCGATGCGGGCGGAGGTCCAGCGGCCGGCGCTGTCACGGAGAGCGGTGATCTGAAGGGCACCGTTGCCGTTGAGCTTCAAGTTGCTGGGGCTGCTGGTGTAGGACTGGATCTCCCAGGTGCCCCATTGAGGGGGGCCGCCGGGGTAGCCGGTGCCGGTGTCGATGATCCAGTTTGATGGGTTGGGCAGGCTGTTGGCCGAGCCGACGAAGTCGTCGCTCCAGGTCAGGGAGAAGCCGGGGATGGAGGGGACGGCGCCGAGAGTGGCGGGGAGGCTGGCCATGACGGCGAGGAGGCTCCGGGTGAGGCCCATGGTCTGGAGGTGTTAGTTAGGTGCACGGAAGGGGGCAGTAGGTACTCACGATGTCTGTGTGCTAAGCAGTCTTGAAGAAAAAGGGCCCAAGAAGGTGAAGAGGAAGTGAAGTGATGTCTGGATGTCCTGTTCCAAGCCTCTTCTCCTTTTTATATTCCGACACTTATAACCGAGTCGCCTGTCGTTCATGGTCCGAACGTCTGTCAGACCTCGTTGACACATGTTCATCCCTTCCCCTGAGCTCACGATACTACGCTGCACGGGCCGATACTAGAAAAGACGTCGACACCCTCACGCCCTGACGGTGACCCCGCGACTCGGCCGGAATAGGGCCAGCAGGCCCGGTCATCCCCCTCTACCCGTGACGCTGGACTTTCCAATCCTGGACAAGGTCATCGGACGAAAACTCCTCATTTCAAATGCTGGCAGTTCGAAGAAGGCCAGACTCTGTGGGGAAAATGGGCGAGTCGCGCCGTCCGCCGGCGACTGCCGAAGCCATGATCGCGGGGATGGCCCCTGTCCATCGCGGCCTACCCCTGAATTCCCGCACCCCGTCGAACCTCGGGTCGAATCAAACGGGCGGCCGGGCTTAAGAACACCGACATATAGATCTCCTCACCGCCGCACCAAGAACACCGGCGGCATCGCCGGGGGGCTTGCATCACGCCACGAGTCGTCGGGGGCAAGGCAGCACGGGGTCAATGCAATGCATCAGAACCGGGGCCCAAGTGTGCGCGTGCTGGACGCGCCGGCGGCACTTGACAGGAACGCCTCACACGATTTGATATAAATGAAGGCACCACGCGGGATGTAACCATGCGGCCCCGGGGCCTCGTCCGCTTTGGGAGCCCTGCGCCGCGCCTCGGCGCTTCACCGGCGGGAAGAACATGCCCCCCTCCCCATATGCAAGCGAGGGCCTGGCCTTGTCAAGGCTGCGAAGGAGGGGACCATGAGTCGGACGCGGGGTGGGTGAGGAGGGGCAGTATTGGAAAAATAAGCACTCGTGACCGTCATGATCTGGCGGAGCCTTGTCGTGGAGAGGCTTGGCGCACTCGCAACGGGCCGAAAGAAGGGGGTGGTTCGGGAAGATTGCCGCCGAGGTTGGATTTATCCGTCGCGAGACTTTGGATATGTGGTGGGCGTTGTGTGTGTTGCAAAGCCAGTTTTGACGTTCATCGTGAAGTCCTGGACTCCTAGGCTCTTCTGTGATGGTGATGGGGGTCGGTCTGATGTTGAAGCGTCTCGCTGGATGGCAGGTCAGACGGTCCGTTTTCTGGTGAACCTGGAGGAAGAAACGTTGCTCAGTGGCTGCATGGCTGCTTGAGTCAAGGACCCAGGAACCGGGATCCGGGTTCTTGGAGCCGATGGACTGATCTTTGGCGATATCTCGGGCTTACTTTCCTGGGGAAACTCATGGAAGCTGGATTTCATGGCGCGAGTTCTATCTAGTTCGTTTCAGCACCGGTGTAAGCCTTGTCGATGGTGCCTGTATTCTCTGTCTCTCAAGGCTCGAGCTGCTGAAGTCTTCGACCACGGGGAAATTATGACGGGGCCATCATCCTTCAGATGATCCCATGAAGTTGGCGTAGCATCAGGTCGCAATGTCCTCTTCCGTGGTCTTTATCCGGGAGTAGAAGCCGTAAACTACGAGTGTTGCAACAAGAACAGAAGGGCCGATGATGGAGAGCAAGGGGGAGTAGTGGGAGACGAGGAAAGTGTTGTGATGTGCCGTCGTTCTTTTTGGTCGCGTGGAATAGATGATCATGCCGATGAACAGGACTCCTGTGAGATATGTCAACCCGTCCGCACCTAACTGGAAGTTCCAGTAATCATCTGTGGAACTCACCTGCTGTGATGAGATACAAAACAAGTGCCACAACCTCCCAAACTCCAATGAGAATGGCATCACGCAACTGGCCGTCTTTGAGTGATGCAAGAAGTGCCAACCAGCGGTGTCGAAACAGTGCCGCCGAGAGTATCATTAAGGCCGCCGTAACAGTAGCCACGTAGTAACCCAACGTGGTACACCGGTAGCGGGCAAACCGGGTGCGCCGTTCCTTGGAGTGATCGGCATTCGGGGACGGCCCCGGAGTCCACTTCTTAAGACTCTCCTCCCGAAGCATCCTCGGCGTGTTTCCGAAGTTATCCTTGGCGTCTTCTCGGGCACCAGCCATGATGAGCATCAGGGCAATATCCTTCGGGCTTTCCAAAGAATCCTCGTCCGGGGGTGGTGGGGCACATTGCACTGCGTGCATGAGTGCGGAACGGCCCCAAGAGTCTCGAACCTCGGTGTCGGTGTTTGCTTCAATCAGGACCTTCACCACAGCCGCGCGGCGCCATCCCTGACGGCAGGCTAGCATTAGAGGCGTGTCTCCGTTCCTAGTTGTGATGTTGACATTTGTTCCGGCATCGATGAGCAGACGTGTGATGTTTTCGAGACCGTTTTCGGCGGCATAATGTAGAGGCGATTGGCCATTTCCGCGTTTCACTTCATTCACGGCACCTCTCTTGAGGAGGAACCGTACGCACCTTTCTTCCTCTTCCTGGACGGCATATCCGAGGGCCGTTGTTCCTATCGGATCCATCAAATTGATGTTTGCGCCACCATCCAGGAGCCGCTGGATGACGGCCTCGTGACCATGTGCACCTGCTACCATCAGCGGTGTTTGACCACGGTCGTTTTTCGCGTCGACTTTTGCGCCCTTCCACGATCGGACGTTCTTCAGGCGGAACTTGGGACCCTTGAGCAACTGCTTCACCACGCTTTCGAATCCCATTTCCGAGGCGTAGTGTAGTGCAGTGCGCCCCATTCCGTCTTTGCAGTTTACATCTGATCGACCAGCTTCGAGCAGGTGCTTCACAAAACGCTCGAACCCGAAAGCTGAGGCCGCCATGAGAGCGGTACATGTAGCGGTTTCGGGTCGGTACGTGTAGTCCCCATCGTTCAGAATGGATTCTATCCACATGTGTGAACAAGCGAGATAGTTCCCAGCTCCGGCCGGCGCACAGATCCTTCTCAACGAGTCGAGGACCTTTGCGTCTTCGCTGTCTGCCAGCCGAGTGTGGACTTCCCAATTCTCGAAGGCGTAGTCGAAGAAAATGGAGTTGACCACAGGGTCTGGCCACTTCTTCTCGTTCCTTGTCAGATTGGAAAGAGTTCCAAGGTCTGTGAATAACAGATACTGCAAGCAGATTTGTGAAAGAAGTCCATGTGACTCTTGAGGCTTAAGTGATGCTTCCCAGACCAGTCGCGAAGCGGAGGACTTGTCAGGTTTCGAGACAAGAAATTCCTTTGCCGTCTGGTGAAGGAGGTAGATCTTGGAATCTGTGATGGTGACAAAATGGCCACAGAGACTCAGAATATGCTTCTTGAGGCGTTCTGGTGGCGGACGATCGCCCAAGGCCTTGAATGACTTGTGATATGGGCGTAGAGCCAGGGCAAAGTCCATCTCGGCAATCGTCAGAGGGCGGGTTGCCCCGACGACGAGATGAAGCAGCTTCCTGGTGTTGACGGGATCATGGCTCTGTGAGAGCATCTTTTCGTATGCGTCATTCACACTTCGGGGGAGTGCCGAGGCGATTTCGCGAATCTTGTCTTTAGTGATGGTCAGATCGTCCTCGATCGATCGCAGGGTGAGATAGAGCCATAAGTATGTCTGGTTTGGGACGCTCTGGAGCTGTCGTAGAAGCAGTATCTCCTCCCCCGTGTCAAGATGGAGGTTTTGCTTGATCTGACGAACGCGGTGTCTGGTGTAGATCTTGATCTCTTGGGCGATCATATCCAGTTCCTCCGGGGCTTCCCCTTCCAGATGAATTACTGGTATGGAAGAGGATGTGAGGTCCTGGAAGATAGATGTGACGTGCTCGAGTGGTCGTCCCGTGACGAGGAACTTGAGGTTGGTGTTGCCGGGCGACCCGTAGAAGCGGCGAAGGGCTTGGGCCAGAGCATTGCGGTCCTGCTCTTCGCATTCGTCGAGCGCGTCGAGGACGCAAACGAATTCTGTGTTGCCATTGTCCTGCGCTATCATGACGAGGATCTCCCAGAGTTCGTCAAAGGAACTCGCGAGATGGGTGGCATGTGTGTCGAGCCGCTTGCGAACTTTATGGGAAAGCAGCTTCTCCCTCTGAGTGAAGAGCTGGTGAAGGATGCAGCTGATGGCGCTCTTTGCAGTCCTCTGATCTTCGAAATCTTCTTTGAAGAAGAAATAGCAGGTGATTCTGGATTGGGTCGTCTGGAGCTCATGTTCCACTAGGTGCTTTGAGAGGACCGTCTTGCCGCACCCAGGATTTGCAGATACCCAGAGGAGGCTGGAAGTTGTACTCTCCCGCCAACTGAGGAAGTGTTTGTGGCCTACAAACCACTCACACGTTCCGGGGACTCGATCTGCAACGCTGTTCTTCCGCTCAAGGTACGGCGAGGTATGAAGTATACTCAGATCAAACGGCGGCCGCTCGCCTTTGATGGTCGAAACTGAAAAGGCACACAGAGTCAGTTTCGGAAACGGAAAAGCAAGAGTGTCTTATTCCGCACTAAAGTTCATGATGTGAGCGTTGAACTGCTTGCCACTCCCGGAACTGATGTAATGCCCCTGGCCGGAAATGTTTGTCTGCTGCCCGGTCGCGCCAGCAGCAATGTTCTGGACGTTCCCCGAGCCATCGAACTCCGAGTCCGGCACAGAGGATTTCAGGCACGATAGCTCATACTCGGCGTCGACCAGCTTGCCTCTCTGGATGGCCGACCTGAAAAAGTGGTTGGTCGCAAGCAGGTCCAGGCTCTTGATGATACCTTGAAGCAGGGTTTCGACTCGATGCGCCTTGCCCAGGCGAAGGAGGGCCGATCGGTACAAGTCGAGGCCGGAACCGCCTTCTTTCGCTCCCTTTTCGACCTTGTCGAATATTTCCTGCAGCATCTTGGCTTTCGTTTCACAACCACTGAGCACAGGCTCTATGGCCTCCATGGACGATTCATCCAGAGAAGAGCCATTGTCTTTGAGGCGGTCCCTAGCCAGAACCAGGGTGTCCTGCACGAGGGGAGGTTCCGATTTACCTCCAGGAACTCGCTCGGGAGGCCTTTGACGTGCTGGATTGCTTTGGAACTCGACACCACAACCCCGACGATGGCGATTGTCGACGCGATGATGCTGAGGGGGTCCATTTGGGCTACCGGTACAGGTGTGTATCGCGGGACGGGCCGCTCTGAGGGGGTCGCCCTAAGACATGTCAGCGTAGTCCAATCGACATTCAAGGGACGCCCGTGTAGCACACAGTAACGTACTTGAATCCAACGCCAATCTAGGTTAATGTGAGTTCGCAGAGACTGCGAGCATGAAGTTCACTTCGTCGTTGCATACAAAGCGGGGTAAACATCAGGTGAGGCTGATGATGGCTGGGCAACACCGCCTCTTCGAACACGTGATTTCTGATGATCCCTGGACGCCTCTTTTAGGCGCATCAACCCCTGCCTGGCCGAGTCCAAACCTACGAATTGCTCAAACTTTGACCATTCAGTACTAACTGTTGGAGGGCCTGTCTGTAGACAGAAGCAGTGAATTCAGTTAGAGAATCAATAAAGATAGACTGTCGGCGCTGTAAATAACCAGCCTTATAAACAAGTAGTTCTTGATCTGGTACCTATTCGACGTGTTGATACGTGTTGATAACCAACTGCGCTTGCAATGAACTGCTACGGTGGATGGATTCATAGAGCAAGTGTATGTTAAGTAAAGTACTTTACTGCCTCTACAAAATCGGCCCTTGCTGAAGGTTCAATTGCTACGAGATTGTCATTAGACCATTCGACCACAATCGGGCAGCTAGGAGGGCTATTGTCGATTTTGATTGCAGTTCAAAAAGAGCCTGACTGGAGGCGGCGCCACCCGCCGTTGAGAACTGTTAAGCTAAAATAGCTTCCGTCAGGGGCACGTCGTTGACGAAAAAGAATGCACCGGATGGCGGACAAGAGACACGCAGCATTTGCTTGCATTTTTTCTAATCAAACGCTACGTAGTATTCATGCATCTAACGAGAGACCCAGTCATTTCACTTTCAAATCCAGTAGACTACCTGCTACGCTCAAGCGACGCAGGTGGTGGGGAGCCAATCGATGGGGGCATTGTACTCTGCAAATGGCGCACACGTTAGAGACAATGACAACATCAGGCGTGTGGCTGCCATAGTACATACCGACGCAGGTGTCGAGGCCAAAGGCGATAGCTTCCTCGGCCAGGGCCGGGGTGGCACACTCGTTGCACACGCACTCGTGGAAGGTGACTGCCAGGAAGGGGCTCTTGCAGAAGCACAGGAACATGTTGGCCTCAGTACAGGTGAGGGGAGGGTGCTCGGCAATGACGTTGGTGAAGCAGTTGAGCTGCGGCGGAGGCATCTGTCAGCGAGTCTTCCGTTACAACCTGAAGGGCTCGTACGTCCTTACAGCGCAGAGGGGGACGGCAGCGGCCGGGGAGACCATGGAGACCAGGGTGGAGGCAACAGCGGCCCAAGTGGGAGCGGAGAACTTCATGCTGAAGATTTGGGTGGGATTGTGGTGGAGTAGAATGTTGAAGGGGACTTGAGAAGCTGGAAAGTGTGATGGGCCTCTTCAAGCTTTGATTCTATCAACGAAGGCACGGGTATTTATAGTTAAGAGGACCCCATCCTCCCGTTCATCTCCTCTGGCCCGACGTGACCCGTCTCTAGTCATCTCTTCCTGAGCCTTTCCTGTCTTTGGACTTTGGGCGTCGCCACCACAGGTAAGACCATGCCAAGTTGTGGTCCGATCTCGAGGCTCGTGGCCCAGTCCTGAGCGGTTGAAAAAGCCATACATCACTAGCGCGGGTGGTTAAACGCGCAAAATGAGTTGTCCGGCATGAGAACATGCTTGCTCTCGCGAACGGGCAAGGCATCGGGCGGGGGCACAGGGACGCACGGCGCCGAGATGGTGAAGGAGTTGCCGATCGTTACCGCCAATCAGACGCTCAGATGCCATCTTATCAGATGACCCGGGAGCCACCATCTCCCCGTCGTGTACCGCTAAGGGGACTCTTTCGCCGTGGGACCACCCCGGCCCTCAATCTCGCTTGCCGGTACGCCTCATGCGGGTCAGCGGTTCTCACCCCTCAGTTTGGCGGCAAATCTTTCCGTAAGGAAACATTTCAGACCCCGCCACGGCCGCGCCCGAGCCGTGAAGAGGAGCCCAACGGCTTCGAGGGCTGATTTTGGGGCGTTGGCCGGCGGTTGAGGTTGTTCATGTGGACTGAAGATCCTTTCTTTCTTCGGCCGTGAGATGCCGACCTCGGACGACATAAGCGAGGCCGACGCCGATGTAACGCCAAACGCCGAGGCATGCCGTGAAGAAAGCTATCACTTTGCATGACATCCGGGTCAGAGAGCCCACGCCTGTTACTTAGGCTTTCGTCACATGATAGCATCAAGACTGTGTAGCATTCTGAGGTTGAATTTCTGTCACGTAAGAGTATGTCTTGGGGCGTCAGGGCCAGGCCTAAAAGTGAACCAAAAGGGAAGCAACTTTGACCTTGAATGGAAGGGAGTATACGCGAAGTTTGTTATTGTTTGACTATAGATTTACCCTGGCAGAGTGCCCAAAAATGGAAACCTGACTGTGTGACGAGAGTAGATCAAATTTAGCCAGAAATAATAATGACGGAAAACAGGCAACTTCATGAAGCCTGGGCCTCAGGACTGCATTTCGTTTCTTCCTCTGCTCGCTATCAGAATAGCTGAATTGGGAGGAGTCACGAAACACATAGGACACCCGATTATTATCAATGAGAGTAACCATGAGGCCGAAGACCTTTTCCTATCATTTCAGCCAACTGTGTGAGACTTAGGAACACCACCTGCTCTCTCGGTGAGTGTGTCGGTGAGGTCGGTCTTCTCGGTCACGAGCTTAGACCGAGCTCCACATTTCCAGCTTCCATACAGTGCTTCAAGTGAGCCTCTGCATCAACACGCACAGTACATCCACAGGCTGCGATTCTGGCAGCAATCACATCACTCATCTCATCGTCAGATCCAACATGGAGCTCTCACCGACACATAGCCTCTAGTTCATTTGAGTCGAAGAAATCAAAGCTTCGGTCCATCGGCCCGTGAGTCTCATATCTCTCAACCCAGCGCAGCGACTGACCGCTTCAACGCAGACACACCTCGACCAAGATGGAGGACGCCCCCGAGGATGACCGGGACATCAAGCTCCAAAAGGTCTCCGCCGACTTCATCGCCGACTTCGACCGCTCCCTAGGCCCCTTCCTCCGCAAACCCGACGGCCAGCTCCGCTCCCGCGTCCGCATGTCCGAGACGACGCGACTCACCTCCACCCTCCTTGACCCCTTCCAGGAACTCCCCCAGCTCCTCGACCCCCATCTCCCCCAGTGGCTTCCCCTCCTCGCATCCTCCTACCTCGAGCACCTCGACACCCACGCCCGCCGCCGCACGCGTCCCTCGCAGGTTGCCGCCGCGTCTCCCCGCGCCCAGCTTCTCGAGCCACTCCCCGTCGCCATCTGCAAGCTCCTCTACACCTTTTCCAAGATCCGCGGGCCCTCCGTCGTCCTGCGCTTCCTCCCCGTCGAGGCTCGCCACCTCGAACCCCTCCTTTCCGCACTCGAGTCTGCCGAGCGAAGAGCAGCTAGGCCCTCCATCCTCGCCGTCACAGACTCGTCGCGCGCCCAGGCCGTCGCCGCCGAACCGTCACAGCGCGAGTGGACCTGGGAAGAGCGCTACGTCGTGCTTCTATGGCTCTCGCACCTTCTCTTGGCTCCCTTTGACCTTTCCTCCATCTCTTCAACCGAACCTGATGAAGCCGCCGCGTCTCCCTTGCGCGACCTCGCGCTGCCCAAGGACCTGCCCGGCATCACCACCCGCCTCCTCCCCATCGGCATCAAGTACCTCGCCTCACCCGGCAAGGAGCGAGATGGCGCGCGGCAACTACTCGTCCGCATCGCCATGCGCAGGGACATGCAGAAGCTCGGCATCCTCGACGTTCTCGTTCGCTGGGCCCTGGCATCCCTCCGGCCGAGCCAGGACACGGCGTCAGAGCAGCCTTATTTCTACATCGGCGTTCTATCCTTCCTCGGCGGCGTGCTAAAGTCTTCTGTCAACACGTCCGACCTTGACAGCCATCTGCCCTCCATATTTGCCGCCACCCACGCCCTTTCGACAGACGAAGGCCCCGTTCTCGAATCCATCCGCTCCTACGCCGTCGCTCGCAAGATGATGATCAAGGTCATCCGCTCCGTCGCCGTCCAGATCCTCCGCCGCCAGCCCCAGGATATGGCCGGCACAGAAGTTGTCGAGAGCTCCATCAGCTACCTCCTCGAGTGTCTCGCCGACAACGACACCCCCGTCCGCATCGCCGCGAGCAAGGCCCTCAGCGTCATCACCCTCAAGCTCGACCCGGACATGGCCGAGCAGGTCGTCGAAGCCGTCCTGGAGTCTCTGAACCGCAACGTCATCACTCGGAAAGTTGCCGGCGGCAGGCCGGTGCGCGACCTCGGCGCCGTCGACCCCCTCGAGTGGCATGGCTTGATCCTCACACTCTCCAACCTTCTCTACCGGCGCTCGCCGCCTGCGCATCAGCTCGCGGACATCATCCATGGCCTCCTCCTAGGTCTCTCCTTCGAGAAGCGCAGTACCTCCGGCGGCTCCATCGGCACAAACGTCCGAGACGCAGCATGCTTCGGCATCTGGGCCCTCGCCCGGCGGTACACCACGGAGGAGCTCCTCGCCGTCCCCACTAGCAGCGTCATCGCCGCCAGAACCCACCCGGCAGACGCCTCGGTCCTCCAGGTTCTCGCCACCGAGCTAGTGGTCGCCGCGTGCCTCGACTCGGCAGGAAATATCCGCCGCGGCGCCTCGGCCGCCCTACAGGAACTCATCGGCCGGCATCCGGACACTGTGGAGAAGGGTATCTGGGTTGTCCAAGCCGTCGATTACCACTCCGTCGCGCTCCGGTCGCGAGCCATCCGTGAGGTTGCGCTCAAGGCTACTAATCTAGCGGATCAGTACGGAAAGGCGCTGCTTAACGCTCTGCTGGGCTGGCGAGGCATAGGAGACCCGGATGCTGCAGCTCGACGCGTGGCGGGCGTCTCGTTCGGGACTCTCACCTTGGCTCTGTCGTCCTCAGAGGGAGCAGAGCCCCTGGAGCAGTTCAAGACATCTGTGCAGATGGTTATTGAGTGGCTTGGCACGTTACAGGTCAGGCAAGTCGACGAGCGGCACGGCCTGCTCTTGTGCCTGGCAGCCGTGCTGGACCAGCTCCCCGCTATCCTGACCGCTGCAAAGTTGGATGCGAAGTCTACGTCTCTGCAAGATACTGCCCGGAATCTGCTCGGGCACCTGGGCAATATCCTCCAAGATGCAAGGGACACAAGCTACAGACGACCAGAACTCATCTCTGAAGCAGCCTGCCGTCTCATCATCTCCTCACTCCCTCTATTCCAGCTCACCATCAACACCACCGCATCCACGGAGACCGCCCCTCTCCGACCCGGCTACGAAGTCGTCTGCCCCAAGAGCACAGACAGTTTGTCAAGCCTCGTCTCCTCAGTCGACTCTCTAGAAACAAACCCCTCCCACATCCAGTCACTTTTGTCAACATGCAAGCCCGTCATCGACGCCGGCCTCGGACGCGCAGAGAAAGAAGCCGTCTCCGCCTCCTCAGAGGCCTCTCTCGTGCTCCTCGCCTTGTCCCCGCGCCCTGAGCGCAACACCATCATCAAACACTGGGCCGACGCCGTACGCCAAAAGCCCACCTCCCGCACCACCCACAGCAACGGCTACTTCTTCGCCTTGACCATGGCGCATCCCATCGCCGCACTGTCGCGGGAGACGGCAGCCGCCGATGACGTGGCCGCCGAGGCCCTGCAAGCGAGGTGGCACGCCGACAACGACATCGACACGCGCGTTGCGATCCTCAAGAGTCTGACGCAAAGTATCGTGCTTCGTGATCACCCCCTGGGTTTCCTCGACATCTTGGCTGCGGGTCTGAACGACTACACGACCAACGCGCGTGGTGACGTGGGCTCACATGTTCGTCTCGAGGCCCTGCGCGCTACCAAGATCATCTGGCAGAATCTCGAGTTGGGTTCAGAACCTCGTGGGGGGGAGCTGCAGGCAGCGCTGTCGAAGCTCTACCTCCGAGTGCTGCGGCTCGCCGCCGAGAAGCTCGACCGAGTCCGGACAGAGGCCCACTCTGTCCTGGCACTGACGCTCCTTCCAGAGTACGTCGTTTGAAAGCCTGTGATATGAGGTACCATCACTAACATCAAGATAGATACGCAGCCAGTTTCACAAGGCTTACCTTCTCTTCAAGATCGTACTTCCACAACCTCCTATCCCTGTCGACAACAGAAGGTGGCCTCAAGCCGAGCATTGCAGCTATTGCAGAGTCCGACCCAGCGGCATGGATGGCCGGGCTCCTCGCGGGCTTCGTGACGTCGGCCGATACGGGCAACGAAGACCTTGTCATCGCCTCCCGCGCCGCACTGACGTCCTTCTGTGACGCCACGGACGTGAACCTCGAGGCCGTCTGCTCCGCCCTTGTCGCCAACCTGTCCACATACCAGCAACAGGGCCACGACCGCGTCCTCGTACCGACGCTCGAGATCGTAGCCTTCCTCTTCCGCGTGGGCATTTTTCAGACCTGCCGAATCATCAACCTGCGCCGGCTATGCCTTCTGGTCCAAAAAGCCGGGTACAAGACAGGCAACGTGCGCAAGCTCGAGGCCTGCATCCGCGTGTACGGGTGTGTAGCAGCGTTGGAATACCAATACTTGGCCGTCGAGGGCGACGAGGGACTGTCCGAGAAGCGGAAGGAGGGGGTGGCCGAGGCCAAGAAGCGGCTGGGGGCGCTCATGTCTCACCCGTGGCCCCGCGTCAGGAGCCTCGTGGTCGACGAGCTGTGGCGGCTGGTCTGCGACACTGCCGAGGACGGCACGAAGGCCAAGGAGGTGTTGAAGGGGGTAGACTGGGGGAGGGCAGATAAGGCCGCGGTCAAGAGGCTGGTGTCCGAGCTCCAGCTGGGCTAGGTCGACCGCGCCATGAAACGCAGTCAGCGCGGGTGAGTGACGGGACGGCCCAGATATCGGATGACTCGAGGGGTGGTTGGTTTTCGACAAAGCAAGCGGGCCATCATGTCTATACTTCGTAGAGTTCCGAAGCTGGTCGTCTAGCAAAAGCAACCGCCATGCCATCATGTCAGGTACTGCCGCGGGTGCAGGTTGACCCCCCGACATCCCAGGGACGGCTCGGGGACGGCACGACGACTGCACGTCTACCGCCATGCACAACGCTTGATGAGAATGTCACATCGAGTCTTCTCGAAGGTCGGCAGTGTGTTCGGAGAGCTTCCTGTGGCTGGCGGGAGGGCTTCATGCCGCAGAACGATGCCGTCCGCTGTCACTCTCCTTCTCACCCCACGACGTGGGCCAGACTCGAAACTGAGGGTGCATGGGGGGATGGGTTGCATGCAGGCATCGTGGCCAGGGTGCAAAATCCGTGCAGGTCTCGGCAGCCGCCAGCATGGGGAGCGCGCGACTTTTCTGGAGGCGCCGACTAGGCTGGCGTCTGTCCAGAGAAGGAAGGTGAATAAGAAACGAGGATGGCGTAAAGCCGCCATAGCAAGACGCCAACGCGAGCGACGACCCGTCCCCCAACAGAGGCCAGCCCCCACTCATTGCGCAAGTAAGCACTGCGCGGGCAGGCGCAAGAGGAGGATCAGGGTCTCGCTTCCACGGTCTGGCTGTCTTGCATCCACGAGGGGTCGGGGCCGGACTGCCGGTTCTGGCAAGGTCGAGGGGTCAACAGTCCGAGTAGCGTTCGTTGATCCTGCGGTGTCGCAGGGGAGCTCACACCCCGGCGCGGCGGGCGTTGAAGTGTTGCAGAGGAGCGGCAGGATCTCAACGGGATTGAGGGGCGTTCCTCGATGTGTCTATGAGCTGCGGACACTTCCCACACACATTCAGACGGCGCATCTCCTGATGCCGAACCTGAGCTTTGCCCAGGACGACGAGTGATAAGTCTGACCAGCCGGTCAGGGGTAACATCCACTTGGCGCCTTTTCCCCGAGATAAGCTAAAGATCCCTCGTGTCTGTCGCCTAGGGGGTTCGCGCCGGTGGCTAGTAGCGCGACGGGCGGGCAGAGTCCGTCGACATGTTTCCCGCTGATAGAGCGATAATCGACTGCCAATCAGTGCTGGAGGTCGTTAGCCTTCGAACATCAACACGGGATGACAGTCAGGATGAAGGATCGACGAGGCACTACAGTACGCCCGGCACGGGGAACTGCCACTTCCCATGGTGAGCTTCCTCGGCGATGTCGGGGACGTTGACGATCAGTCGGGACCAGCTCAACGCAGGAAGCCAGCCGAGCCTGGGCCGGACAACCCTCGGAGCCAGACCGGAGCATCGCGCGAGCTCAGCTACACCAGGCATTGTGATACAAATTAGGTTCTTGCTGGTCAAATGAGGCTCCGCCAGGGGAGAGATGCCAGTGTCCGAGGCGTCGGGGCCAGACTCCGCCATCCGGTTGGATGGCATTCAGCCTCAAGAGCGGCAAATAGCCAGAATGTCACCGATGCCACATCGCCTCGGGCCAGAGGGGAGGGCAGCACTTCGGACAATTAGGCGGGGGGGAGCTGGTCGGGGAGCTTGTGGCACCGCCTGCTCTGTGCTGAGGTGTCACATGCTAAGCGACGACGGCGATCTGCGAGGCAGCTGTTTCCCGTCGTCGTGAGTTCATTAATAGCCCTCGTCGCCAATGGATGGGCTCCGCACGTGGGACTGTGACACCGAGAGTGTCCGTGCCTCGCGGGGAGGTTGAAGGCGAGCGAGGGTGCGGGTGGCGGGATTTGTCTCGATGTTTTGTCAAAGTCGATGGGTGTGCGTGCGGGCGTGCATCGGGGCGGGTTGGCGATGTGCAGATGAGGCCCGGCAAGCGACAAGGCCTGGTTAGATCGACGTCTGGACCCCTTGGTCGGTGCAGCGCATCAGCGTGGATGTGGTAATACCGCCGTGGGTAGTTTCCGGGGGGCCCAGGGCTCAGCGCCGACGTGGCTGTCTCGTATCGCACGCGAATTTGCGAGGAGCAGCAGAGCGATCTTTTGAACTTTGGCACTGGCCAGCCAGGTGGTACGAGTAGGCCTTGCTGGGTGAATCGTGAGCCGGCGGCAACGCTTCGTTTTGCCGGCTGGGGTCCGCAACGCCCCGGGAAGCTCACGGGCCATTCGCACGTGTTGGATGGGCCAAGGTTGGAAGCTTGTCGCGTGAGATGTGTGGCGATCAGAGCGTGTGCGTCCAGTGTCCCGGGGACGATGGGTGGTGGGCGGTGGGCAGACGTGGAGGAGGAGATTGGCCCTGGTTCGAGGGTGGTTGGCCGAGGCGTTTCTTCTTCCTGGGCGACAGCAGCAGACGGCCGTTGTCGCTATCACGTCAGCTCGCTTCCGGGGAGAGAGAGAAATGTCTCGTCTTTTGCACTCACCTCACAGGACACAAGCGCCTGGGCGTTCCTTCCCAGATTGATGTCTGGATTGTGAGTGGCCATATTGCGCCATCTGTGCCATTCCTTTCCGGTGCGATGGTTGTGTCGGGATTGGGACTGGCTGGCAAGCGTTGCCCTTTCCCTTTCTTCCCCTCCCCTGCTTGAAGATTGGCAGGCCCGCGGGCAGCAGGTTGAAGAGTCGTGGCGGGACGCGCCTTCTGCGGCCTGCCTTGGTGCGGTATGAACCCCCTGTCATTTGCGGCGTCCATGTCCCCCATGATTGGTCATTCTGCAGGTCATAGGCGGGGTCCCTGCCAGTCTTCACACACGGAGCTCACGGTGGCTCCTGCCTCGCTCAATTTCCCCAAGGGTTCTGCATCTTTGATTGGCAGAACGGCCGCGAGGGTGGCGGTGGGAACAGTTGGCAGGAGGGCAGGGGCCCCGGCGGAGGTGCTGGATTCGCTCAAGGGCAGGCAGGAGCAGTCGACGGGCGGGCAGGAGCAGGGCAAGAGCAGGGCAGAATGGGGATGGGGATGCAGGCAGCCTTGGCTTTTCCCGCGGGACCCCGTTCCGCAGGAAGGAACAGTGGGCGACTCGAGCTTGACTCGACGTGACTCGACTCGTCCCAAGCTCGAGTCGTCGCAAGGTCTCGTGAGATCCCGATTTGTCGCCAAGTGGCCCGCGCCTTGCCAAAGTCAGCTTCACTCGTCCGCCAGCAGCCTGGGCTCAACACGCCAAACAGTGTTCCCCAAATGCGACTATTCCCTTCGAGGATGGGACGGACAGATGGGCAGTCGAGACAGAACGACGCACACTACGCGCAATCTGCCAGTGCTTGTCGCGGCTTGGCCCACGTCGCGCGATGGGCGACGTCGCATCACTCACCCAACCACCGCCGGGCGCAGCGAAGCGCAGCCCAGGGCACCGGGGCACCACCGCAATGCAACAACTCGGACGGCGCTTGGTGCTTCGTGCCTGTGAGGCGTCTGCCATTGCGACTCTGACCTGATCTGACTGCCTGCCTCTCTCTTTAGTTTCGTTTACAATTCCTAGGTCACCGCAACCGTTGGTTCTGCCGCTGTCCAACCGACATCGGTTACCGACTGAACGCCTCCCAATCTGCAAGCCTCCCCGGCAGTCTGTGCATCCCCTTCAGCCATCGGAAAACCCCCCTGCCACCGGCTACTTCACCGTGATCATTCGCGGCATGCCGGGGAGGGGGCCAGACCTCTATCTGCCCACGGCGCAGTCTTCGCCGCATGCATGCCGACATCGCTCATTCGAGCCATCCAGCCTTGGCTGTCACCTGGGACAGAAAGCCTAAACCATCAGCGACTGGACGACGCCGCAGACCACGGGACGAGAGACACTGAGTTGCCGCTACTTGCTGATAGGAGGACCGACTGCGCCCGCGACGGTGACCAGGGGATGCAGCTCAACACCTCGGAATGTGCCAGGAACCGACGAGCTGGGTTGGATTTAATCACCACGATACCCATTCGTACGAATAGGGCTATCGCAATATTTCGACCCCGTTAACGCTTCCAATCACGAAGACGCGAATGGCTGGCGGATGGGGTCGACATCGGTCAGGAAAAGGGCAACGGCCCCGCCACGAGGCCACGAGTTTCTTAGGCACACGCCCACCGTTCAGCCAGCGTTTCTCTTCAACGGGCGGATGACCGGGGCGCCCCCACCGGCCTCGCTGCGGTGCTCCCTCTGGCCTCTCCCCTTCCGTTGCCTTATCTGAGAGGAACCGCTCCATCGCGGGACCAAGCGATGTTGGACCACCACGGCGGAGCCTGCACTTGTCAGCGAGTGTCGGGGCTGGGAGAAGAGGGCAATCAGAGGGGCGCCGGCTCACTCCAAGGCATTCTGTCGCTGTCGTGCACGGCCGGGCCAGGCGGTCACACACACTGACGGGACCATGGGGAGCGAATTGCAGCCCTCCAAAATCGATGAAGCCCTCGTGAGCCAAGACCACTAGCACATCCACTGATACGGAGTGCTGGGAATGAGGTGACGGGGGCTTCGGGGCCCTCGGAATCGGGAACTCGGGGGGGATGCCTGCCAGATCAGACCGCCTGGACCAACGGGCGGAGGATGCATCGTTCGTTTCCTGGAGCAAGGCGAGCCATCTCTCGCTCCCACCCCTGATGCTCGATTCGCGAGAAACCGAGTTTGGACCACCTCCTCGGGCGCTGGAGTCCAGGCACGAGGCACGCCTGAGACTCTGTCGCGGGAACTGAGGCACAAAGTCAAGCCACATCGCGGGACTGAACAATGTGGGCCGCCAACCGCCACGGCTTGCGCTCGCTCGTTCTTCGGCGCCGACTGACAAGTGACGACTGACTGACTGACTTGTGTAAGAGGGGCGGCAGGGCCAGACATGGAGAAGAAACACTGAGGGCACGCAAATGACAGTATTGTGTCAGAATTCAGCTGTCTTTGTCCTCGACCGCTTCCGCATCGCAAGTCGAGATCATCGAGTCTTCCTCCTCCACCCAGCACGTTTGTCGACGCGCTGATTGACAGACAGACGAAAAGGCAGCGGGCTACACGACATCCCATCCATCAGTCTCTCTCTCCCACAGCCCTCCGCCCGCCGAGGCCCAGATTGGACCGAACGACAGGCCCCTCACGGTCACACACACCCCGGGGGCTCACACACCGTACACCCCCCTCCCTGCCCGCCGGGTCCAACTCCTTCCCCCCATCTCCACCTGGGTGGTGCAATGAGAGGGGATCCTTGGGTGCCATATCGCCCCAATCTGCGGGACACTCACACCCCCCAGGTCAAGGGTCGCTAGTCGATAGGGTAGCGGCACGTCCAGTCCAGCCAAGAAGACCTTCTGCTGAGTGCAGCAGCTGAACGACCCTGCTACCCTACCCTACCGTACCCCGTAAGACCGACCTGCTGCTGCTTCCTATACCCGGCACACCCACCTCGCCCTCGCCCTCCTCACACTCTCCATCTTGACCCAGGTTTCCTGCCGACAACCGACACTGCTTCCTGTCCCGTTCACGAACCCGACAGACGAACACGACGACGACCTGAGAATAGGAGGGCCATCTGATCTGATCTGAGCTGGGACGCATTTCACGCCTGCGCCCCTCGCTCCTTTCGCTGCAACACCACCCGGCGCGCGGACTCGTCTGCTGCTCCATGTCACATCCGCCGTCCCGACACTATCACAGTACGCATGCACGAGATACAGCGACCACCACATCCACCGTTCTCGACACCGAAGCAGAATCATAGTAATTCCTCCCGACCGCGCACATAACACGCAGCTGTGCGCGCAGTCAATCCACCGCCATCTCGTCATCCCGCCTTCTCGACCTCTTGCGTCAACCTCGACTTCGACGACAACGACGGACATTCCGTCCTAGCAGAACCCGCCCATAACCCCTCCGACGCAACTCTCTCCCCGCTCGTCGTGCCCTCTGCGGAGGACGGCGAGCGTGGACGTATACAGCAGTCATGTCTCTGTACTCGGATCCCCCGCCGCTGCGCCCCTTCGTTGAGGACAAGCCCACGCTTCTAGTGTGTTGGTGGATCACAGCCTTCTGCACCACCATGATTGCGCTGCGCGTGGTCGGCCGATTCATTCGAAGCGAGCGGCTTTTCCGAGAAGACAAGGTGGCTGCGCTGGCTCTGATCCCCATGTACATGAGGATGGCTTGCCTGCACGTCGTCCTGCTATGGGGCACCAACAACGCGCAATTCGACAGCGTCGACCTCTCCCCCGAAGACATTCGGCACAGGGAGATTGGCAGCGGCCTAGTCCTGGCAACCCGCATCTTTTATGCAGCAACGTACGTGGCTCGAGCCGTTGCACCGAAGCTCCGGGTCCGGGGCCGCAACAAAGTTTCCGCTACGTGGGTTCGGTGTTCGCTAACGTCTTCCGTGCTGCAGACTGTGGATTCTCAAGGACGCCGTTCTCGAGTACTTCAAGCGCCTCACTGAGAGCACTGGCGAACGCTACGTCGGCAGGACGCTGTTATTCATCAGGGTCATGCTCGTGAGCACCTTTGTCGCCATCGTCATCAGCACTTTCGCCGAGTGCAGGCCCGTCTCCCACTACTGGCAGGTCTTGCCTGACCCAGGCGGCCAATGCCGCCAGGCCTACGCCCAGTTCCTGACCATGGCCACTTGCAACATCATCACCGACTTGATGTTGGTCTTCTTCCCCGTCCCTATGATCCTGAGGAGCAACCTCGGCGTCAAGAAGAAGGTCCAGCTTACGCTACTCTTCTCTCTCAGCCTAGCTGTTGTCGCCGTCACATGCTACCGCATCCCACACGTCATCTGGCAGCAGGGCAACCAACAGCTGCGGTCGCTGCTCGCCTCGGTCGAGCTCCTATTCGCCGTCACGGCCGCAAACTCGCTTGTCCTCGGCTCCTTTGTTCGTGACAGAGGTGTCAAGAAGAGCAAGTTCAAGTTTGGCTCGGTTGCCGCCGATTCTGTGGACCGCACACTCATCTCTCGCAGCCGGCGCCCAACAATGCAGAGGCATTGGGGGAGCGATGAAGACCTCGTGAGAGACGTCGGTCTGGGGGTCGAGCCTGAGCTCCGCGAGATCCCCGAGTTCTCAGACGACGAGTCGAGGCGAGGTGGTTACATGCCCGCACCTCTGGTCAGAAAATTCGGCGATGACCTGAGGCAGTGGAACTTCCCCGAGAGGCAACGCAGCCGGGCCGAGAGGAGTGAGAGGAGCGATGACTCCCTCCTGCCCCGAGACGGCATGTACAAAACCCGGAGCAATTCGTCCACAACGCCGCGCAGGGTGTCCTTCTTTGATGTCGGCGGCCTACTGTCCGACGACCAGGGCAGCGGCAGCTCGCACTCGCACAGGCGAGACAGTTACCTTTCGGGCGTCGACCCTCTTTCGCCTGTCAACCAGGACCTGCCGT
This sequence comes from Plectosphaerella cucumerina, assembly GCA_020746995.1. Taxonomy (NCBI): domain Eukaryota; kingdom Fungi; phylum Ascomycota; class Sordariomycetes; order Glomerellales; family Plectosphaerellaceae; genus Plectosphaerella; species Plectosphaerella cucumerina. Next base: position 1,605,637 of record JAGPXD010000005.1, on the reverse strand, counting down.
CGCCCGCGTTGCCAGCATCGGCAACCGGTCAGAGGCGTGGCTCGACGACGCTGCTACAGGACATCGGCGGCTTCATCGGCCCACCTGGTCCGAGACCGGGTCGTCCCAGGCCGACGAACGGCACCGAGCTACACACGATACCACAGTCGCGCCTCATGCGGAATGCGATCTTCGACCCTTCGGTCAACGATGGCCCCGAGTTGAACGACGTTGGTGGCTTGCTCAGATAGGCAGGCACCTGAGACACTCATTCATATACAACATTTCGCAGCGCCTTTGGGGTTTAGGAGGCACAACAGTAGAACTCCAAACCCGCGGACGGCGTTCATGGTTCCCGGCATCTGCCACGGATGGCTTTGGGCAGCCCACTACGGAAAGTCGGGCTAATTTTTACGAGGACTACGGAATTTCCTTTATCACGACACAATCATCGGAGAATGATCATGAGGGGACGAGGAGGCTAGGCGCCAGCCAGAGCGCTATTTTGGGAAGGGATATTTGGGAAGCTGGGTTGCGGTGGCGAGGCTGGAGGGTGAGCCTCGGCCTCCCTTGTTCGGGCACATCGTCGTCGCTACACGAGGGCGGCCTGCTGCTTTGTCTCTTTGCAATGTTTCCGGGATCGGCTGATCCCCCTTCTTTTTCTTCTCCTTTTCTCTGTTTACCATATACCCCGGCGAGCACGAGCAGCGCCGCCATTTTATTTTCGCTTGTATTTTCCGCAGAAGCGCCCGCCTCTTTGTCGGGTCTGCGAGTACAGTTACGTCGAGGGTCGAGCGACACGCCCTTCTATCTGTACTCTCATACCAACATAATGACCAACTTATACAAGTACAACACCATGCCAATGACTTCCCATCTGATTGTCTGTTCGTTTGGCTTTGCCCCGGTGGCACGGGGCTAAGACTCTTGGCTGGGAGGGCTATCGATGTGCCGCTGCTTTGCCGCACGGACTTTGTGCACCGATGAGGAAGCTCTCTTCTGCACGGCCGGCGCGAGATGGAGCACTCTAGCCCGCCCTATCCGCGAAGATGGTGTGCTTGTCTGCTTGTCTGTTCGCCTCCCCCCCGCGGTGCGGATTTTGAGTTTACGCCTGTAGCGGGCGTCTGGGCCGGCCAAAGATGGAAGGAGGATTTTCGTCTGAAGAGAGAATGCCTTTTGCATGCTGGGGGACCTAGCGCAAGGCTCCCGCCATCGGTCTCGCTTCTTGATGCACGCCGTGAGGTGGAGGTGTGAGCATGTTTGAACCCCTATTTTCCCCCTTTACAAAATGTACATAAAGTAGAAGATTTGCTTCCCGTATGACGTTTGGATCTGCAGGGAAGGTGCTGGCGTTTGCGGCATTGATCAGACGGCAGGTCGAGTCGTGGGTTATTGCGATGGGGCTGCCTGATTAGGGAAGATGACGGAATGTTCTTCTCGGTCTTGGGGGTGAGGAGTTTCATGTGAGCTTGGACCTGGGGGTGAGGGTTGTGTTTATGCGGTGGACGTGGAAGCTTGGAGGTCTTTGGGGGGTGTCATTGAGGGTGATCATGTCGGGTTGTGCTTGATGGCTCGGACTGTCGATCAGCACGTGGTTTGAGCAGATTGATAGGAGTCATTGGAAGAGACGTGTCACTGCCATGAGGTTAGAGTGTAAGCGGGCATTGAGACTCGTCTGATATTCAGGCGATGAAGGTGAATGGATTATTTTCAGTCTTCGCTTCTAGTACACATCAAAACATGGGAGACTGAGCCTCAGACCCCGTGCTCCCCCCGAACGCCGTACGGAAAACAAAACCCCCCGAATGGTTTGCGCAAACGCCCCTCGTCGTCTCTTCCTGTGTGGTGGATTGACACGCCTCGTCTCCCGGGACTCAGCAGGATGGCGCTGTCATCTCGAGAGGAATAGTGGCGTCTTCACTCACGCCAGGCGTCCTTTGTGCCCTCTATCCTGCCTGGACACCCGTACGCCCACCGGCTTCTGCCACCGCTGCTGCTTCCGCCTACACGCAAAGACGATAACTGGCGTACCGACCAGCCGTCTCCGAAGTACGGATAATCTTGACGACCTGCCCCCTCTTGAGACCGAGGTAGCGAGCGACGGGGTCCTTTTGCAGGATGCGGGGCAGCTGCGTCTCCTTGAGGCGATAGCGCTTGAGCAGGGCACTCTTCTCCTCCTTCGAGAGAAGGATGTGGGTGGGCACGAGCTCGTGATGGGTGATGTTGACGAGCAGGTCCTCCTCGAGGAAGCACTCGATACGTGCAAAGTTCTCGACGGACATGAGGCTCTTGCGGGCTGAGGGGGTGAGGGCGACGTGGGTGACCATGATGCCGGCCTTGAAGTTGTGCAGCATGATGTGGTTCAGGAAGCGGCGGATGGTGGCGACGCCGAGGGACGTGTCGGGCACGAACTCGACGTAGATCTGGCCGCAGTCGGGTGTCGGGTCGGGGTTGGAGGCTGTCGGCGCGGGCGTGTTCTTGGCGAGCATGGCGTCGGAGGGGCGGGCGGAGAAGGTGAGCTTGTGGCGGCTGGGAAGGGTCAACATGAGCGGGTGGTTTTCTGGAAAGTCTAAGGAGACTAGACGTACTCGACGCTGCCGTCGGCGGTGGTGTATTCGGAGCGGAAGCGGTTGAGGGGCATGTTGATCTCGTCCTGGGCCAGCTCGTAGCCCTGTGTCGTTTCGTTAGCGCTCGTTCTTCAATGGTGTCGCGAAGAAAGCCTGGCGACCGCAGTTGCCTGGGTGAAGATCGCGTACCCTATCCGCGACCATCTCGTGGACGGTCCGCCATGCGCGCCAGAGGCGGACGACCTCCTTGTTTGCGTTCTCCTGGCTGTTATCCATCGTGGGCAGACGCGACCGGTGATCGGGGTTCTGGGCGGGTTGAGGCGGAGATTTGCGTTTAGGCGACCAGTCAATTCGGGTATCGCGATCGTTCGCTCGGTGGTGGACGCTGGGCGGCTGGGGGTTGATGATTGCTGGTTGACTCTGGAGATGGGAATTTGCATCTGCAACAGCCTTGCAGCCAAAAAATTCCAGGTGGATCCGGGAGCGCGATGGAAGAGTGGATCCGAGGGGACTTCCGGGGTTTAGCCGGCGCTGCCTTTGTTCTCTTGACGAGAGGACGTCAGGCATACCGGTATTGAGGATGAGAATCAACCTCTGTCAATAGTGTCATTGAAGAAATCTTCAGGCTCATCGTTTTTATGTTGGCATTTTGATTTCCATTTTCATTTTAAATCATGATTTTGGACCGGAAGTTTGTTGCTTGCCACACAATGTACCTCGGTATTGGACAGGAAGTCATGCCTCCGAAGTCACTGCCTGCCACATAACTGCTGCTGATCCCCTTTAAAATAAGATAAGTTGATTCACTGAAACTTTGATTTCTTATTGAAGATGTCAATTGCAGGCACGACAAGAGCTTGATGAGCACCTCCCTCGCCATCTGCTCACTGCATGTCGCTACCCGGACCCGTCTTTGTAAGACGCTGTTAGCGCTTCGTGCCGCGAATAGACTTGGGCGGACTACTCTCATTACCTGAACACTGTCATACGGCGCGCGATGAACATCGCGCTTCATCTCCTCCAGCCCTCACACAATACCGGCACGTGCCCTGGCGAAGCTCTAGAAGCATCTGAAGGACGGGAAACAGAGCTCCCCTGGTCCGTGCACCACCATGGTATCTGGAATGTGGGGCAACTCGGGGCCAGGGGCAGGGGGGGGCGGCGCCGCTGGAGGGAAGGAGAGAAGGACACAAGGCAAGTGCGGCGGTGCTTCTCCAAGTGAAGTGCGTGCGCTGCGTCCAATTCAACAAAATCCAGACGACCCTGGAAATTTGATATTCAAAAGTCTCGCTCGTGCGACTCTCTGTCCCTCTCCCCATCCGCCCCCTTTACCTATCCTCCCCGCCGCTTCCAAGCACCCTACTCGGACCTCCGACCCTCTTCCTCCTCCTCCTCTTCGTGGCGGAAATTTCTGGACGGCTTGCTTCACTGCTTAGTTGTCCCCAATTGACCGACCGAACCGACTCCCAATCTACCGCGCCTTTTACCACCACCACCACCATCATCGCAATGGCCGAGACCAAGAAGGATGTGCCTGCCGCGGCCCCGGCTGCCGGCGAGGACAAGAAGCGCCCTACCATGCCCGATGAGGCCGAGTACGCGAAGAACCTCAAGGCTGCCGAGGCCGAGCACAAGAAGGCCATGGACAAGCTGGTGCGTCAACGCCCTCTGATGCTCTGGATGCCGGCTCGACCGCGCATTTTGCAGCTACACTTCGTCGCCCCTTATCACCCAGCGCTAACCCTTTCCCCCCCAGAATGCTGTCCGCGCCAAGATCGACCTCGCCATGCCCAGCAAGGACAAGGAGAAGCAGAACCCGGCCCAGAAGCGCCGCGCCGAGCTCATCGCCGAGGTCAACGAGATCCGCGCCAAGCAGGGCGCCGGCAAGAGCAGCCGCACCAGCAAGCTCGACCAGATCAAGCGCCTGGACGAGCAGATGCGCTCCCGCATCGCCGAGCAGAAGACGGCCCGCGGCAAGGTCCCCTTTAAGAGCGTGGACGAGCTCGACCGCCAGATCGAGAAGCTCGACGCCCAGGTCAACGCCGGCACCATGAAGATCGTCGACGAGAAGAAGGCCCTCGCCGAGATCTCCTCCCTCAAGAAGCAGCGCAAGAACTTTTCCCAATTCGACGACTCCCAGAAGCAGATTGACGACCTCAAGGCCAAGATCAAGGAGATCAAGGACTCCATGGACGACCCCGAGGCAAAGGCCATGTCCGAGCGCTACAACAAGGCCCAGGCCGAGCTCGACGCCATCAAGGCCGAGGCCGACGAGGCCTACAAGGGCCTCTCCGCCCTCCGCGACGAGCGCACCAAGCTCCACGCCGAGCAGCAGGAGACCTTCCAGGCCATCCGCAAGATCAAGGACGACTACTGGCAGCAGAAGAAGGCCGCCCAGGCCTACGAGCGCGAGGCCCGCGACCGCGCCCGCGAGCGCCGCCAGGCCGAGCACGACCGCTACCGCGCCGAGCGCAAGAAGGCCCACGCCCAGGAGGTCCTCGCCGAGGCCAGCGACCCCGCCTACCTCGAGGAGATCCGCCGCGCCACCGGCCTCCTCCGCTTCCTCGACCCCTCGCTCGACCAGGCCGAGAAGGCCCCGCTGCTCGCCGACCGCGGCCTCGGCGCCCAGGCCGACCGCAAGGTCGACGGCTCCGACATCAAGGGCACCAAGATCCTCTCCAAGAAGGACCGCGACGACGAGCTCTTCCCCGCCACCAAGAAGGGAAAGAAGGGCAAGAAGTCCGCCGGCCCCGCCGCCGACAAGTTTAGCTGCCCTCCCTCCGTCGTCGAGGACTGCGCCTCCATGGGCATCGACCCTCCCATGAGCGCCGCCGACATCCCCGCCACGATCGAGAAGGTCAAGGCCAAGCTCGACCACTGGAAGTCGGACCAGGAGGCCCAGACCCAGCGCGTACGTTCAGTACCCCGCCCCTTGACAAATACCCCGCTAACACGTCCCAGAACATCGAGAAGGCCAAGAAGGAGCTCGCCAAGCTCGAGGCCGAGGAGGAGGCCAACGGTGAGGCCACCAACGGCAAGGCCGACGTCGAGGCCGTCACCAAGGACCTCAAGGAGACTGCCATCGAGGCATAACTGGCCTCTTCTCCAAACAACGGCACCGCCAGGGTGGAACTCACACACAGAGCTCTCCCCTTCCCCACTGCGGCGGCCCAGATCAAACCCATCTCCGCATCGAATTTCGAAAAGACCACACACCAAAAATCCAGACAAGACAAACACCTTCCAACGGGGCATCGGCCTCGAGAGAGAGAGAGAGCGGATATAAACAAGGTCACCCTTTCCCTATCATCTCCTTACCCATCCATCCCCTTCCACTATTTTTCGCGGCTCTCTCGCAACACATTTTCCAGCGGACTCTCTCTCACGGCGTTTCATTTCTGTGCCGGGGGCCGGGTGGAAGAAAGGGACCTCTCACGGATGTAGTTTGTCGGGGTCGGGAAAAAAACGGAGACCAAAACGGGGGAGAAAGAAGCCCTCTTCCCCAGAGGATGGGGGGAAAAACTGTCGAATTTGAAACTGCATCCAAAGAACGTAATATTGCCCGAATCGCGTGACTGATCACCGTGGATACGAACGAGGGGACGTGTCGCGTCAGGCGGCCATGCAAAGACGCGGTAGTCGTCTGACGGTTGGGCACATCGGCCGCCGGCATGCAGCAAGCAGCCAAGCCGGAGCCCGACGGTGTAGATCAGCATCCAGTCACGATCCACTCAGAAATCCACCTCGGTCACCAAATAAGACGGGTATCTGCGTCATGTTTCGAAGCGGGAACTTCTAGCTCATTCTTATGTACACAAACTGCCTGGGAGAGGGGGGAGGAGGGGATTTCGCTTCAGCCCCCGTGTTCTGGCGGCTCTGTTGGCCATTTCAGCCGGGGGCGGCATTTCCAAGCCACGAGGTCTTGAGTCCTCCCAAGCGTACGATCTTCCTGATGCTCCCCAGCCCGGGAGGCGTCTCTGAGGAAGCTGCCGGTCTCTGGGAGGGGATGTCTGGTTTGCAAAATTCTCCCATGTGAGGCAGGCCATGCAGCTCGTCATTCGTTCAGTCGTTAGATGGTCATCAAAATCGTCCCCCTGCAGCCCGAGCGTTCCAGCCCTCGGCTTCGTCTCGTGTGTGTCGGTCGGAGGAGATACCTCGACATGTCCATACTTCACCACGGCGGCGGCGGCGGCTGTCCGTAGTACGATGTCGGCGGCGGCGGCGGCGCTCCTCTGAAGGACTGCCTCCTACTATCCCTGATACGTCCAACAGGCCGCGGCTCCATCATCGGGGTCGGCTCTCTTCTCATCGGCAGAGGCTCCCGCTCGTAGGAACCTCCCTGGGCAGGAGCGGGTGCTATGCCGGGCCGGCGGTGGCCCTTTCGGGATCCGCTGAGCGCGCTGAGAGGCGGGTCCTTGACGCTGGGGTCGTCGTCTGGTGGCAGGGCCAGACTCACCAGGCTGAAGAAGTATTCCAGCACTTCCGGGTACCGCTGGACGCTGGCCTGCCAGTCTTCGTCGATGCCGCGCTTGAGCTCCTGCGAGGCCTGTGCGAGGGCTGCGTGCGGTGGAGGTTGCTGATAGTAGTGCCAGGAGTGTTGGTTGATGTGCTCCATGTGGTCGGCATGGCTTTGTTTTCGGCGATCGACGAGTAGCCGGTAGTACTCCAAGATGTAGTCCTGTGCCCGTTTTCTCACCCAGGTCCTATTCGAGTCGAGTCAGTCACCGTAGATGCGGGGCAAGACGGGAGAGGAGGTAGCGTACCTGATGTCAGAGTACATGGACTGCATCATGCGCTGCTCGGCCTGCTTGACGGCGATCTCGAGACGCTTTGCCTCGCAGTCGCACTCCATCGAGGCCGGCGCATGACAGATGGCACAGTCGGGATCCATCCTGACGGCCTTCTTCTTGGACTTGACGTACTCTCTGGGATACATCTTAGCGAGGGATGGAGGTAGGTAAGTCGTTAGGTATGGAGATGAAGGCGGGGTATTAGGAGCCAGCAGGAGGAGGCAGTGAGTGATGAGTGACAGGAAACGTGATAGAATACAGGAGGTTCAAGGCACAGATAAAGGCAAGGCTACTGGTACAATGGTCATGTCCCTTGGAGACCCCAGACGCGAGGGTCTCGTGAGGATAGATCTTGGGAGGTGAGGTGGTATGGGCAGGTTGTGTGGGATGAGGTAAGAGAGCAACGCTGGGAAGACAAGACGGGTTGCGGGAGGGCGGGATAGATAGCTGTTTGGCACGCACACCCAGACTGACCTGGTTCTTAAGGAGGCAAGATCCGATAGCGCGGTTCGGCGGTCAGGGAGCGAGATGGACGGCAGCGCTGAGAGGTAGCCGCTGCTAGGGATGTATCCTGCAGCGTCGAAGCATGAGGGGGCAGCGTGAGCAGAGCAGTTTCGGCCTTAGCGGGTGGTCGTCGGCCGCAGGACAACGCGAGATCAGCACTGGCAGAGTACTGAAGCGGCTGGATCTCCCAGGATGATTGCTGTATGCTGCAGCTCGCGGGGACTAGGACGGGCAGGAGAGGCGATGAGGGCCAGTCGTCAATGGGCGAGAAGGACAAGACGTGGTGGAGAGAGGGGACGTGGAGCGTGGGGAGGGGGGCACGGCAGAAAGATGCCCAAGATGCGTGCGAGCTACGGAGATTGGGGATGAGGAGGCGGGCAGAGGGCGAAGATGAGGTAGCGGCACCCGGGGTTGGTCGAGGAGGCTCGCAGGCAAGAGTGAAGCCGGAGCTGGTGTCGTGGCACGAGTGCCAGGTCGTCGCTGGATGCGGGCTGTCGGAGGTTGTCCAATGGCAGGAGGGCCGTTGAGGGTGCCCGACGAGATCCCAATGGGCCGCGGTATTGGTGTAGCCAGTGGTGAAGAGAGGGAGAGATGCAGAGGAGCAAAACAGAGGAAGTTGTGTGGAGGTGGTGGACCACGTCCAGCGGCTTCCAGCGCAGACCAGTGCAGACCGTTCGAACGGGCCGCTTCAGTCCAGGCCAGAGGCGGCCAGGCCCGGCCTCCACTCTCTCTCGGTTCCCCCCTCGCCGCCCTCGGTGACCGTGGACGGACAATGGTGGTGGGACGTAGGTCTGCCAGCACGCACTTTACGGCTTTGGGACTTGGGCTTCAAGGCGGTCTGGGTCTGGTCTGCAGCTGCTGTGCATGGCCTCTGCAGCTCCAAAGGAGGGGTCGATCAACAGCTGTGCAATCGGACGAGTCGGAGGTCGTTCACCGCTTAGCCCGTGTGGCCCGAACAGGTTCGTCGGTGGTCGGCATGTACATAATCCCTCCGAGCAGGCATGTCTTGCTTTCGAGCGTGTTCGACTCTTCCACCAGCCACGCCGGCCTTCGAGACGATGTGCGTCCTGGCTCTCATTGTGTGTCTCAGTCGGTGTTTCTCTGAGTGTGGAGACTGCGGATGTGGACATTGGGTGGGTGGTTTGATGCTTCTCTTCTGGTGATCGACATGGTGGGCGAGAAGCAGGTGAGGAAGATGGAAAGGTTGAAGTTGAATTGACGAGTGCGGACTAAACCACACAGCTACACCACCTATCACTGGGAGGAAGGAAGGATCTGGACATGGTAGGCAGTCACGGCCAAGCCGCAGCTCATCCAGAGCTCCTTCCTTCGCCAGGGTCGTGCCTGCTGTAAGAATCCTTATCTTATCGCGCTCAAACTAGCTCCTTCCGACTTGGAAATTTGAGCCTTCAGCCAGTCTGAGCTTGCCTCCTGTCGCAACCTCTGAAGAGAGGACATCAACAACGCTTGCCATGACCTCCCGATGCTCTGCAGGGAGCCATCTCCTGCTCCCCTTTCTCTATCCGTCATTTGCCCTTCGAAGCTCCCGGATAGCCGCGCCATGTCTCCCGACGGCCTCCCGAGTTCGGTGTAGCTCCACCCATGTCGCCCAGGAATCGGCCGCGACACGCCTCAACCCGGCACCCGAAGACTATGCGTCGCCCAACTTTGCCGACAAGGCCCAACTGACACTCTATGGTGGCCCCGGCGGAAACGGCTGCATCTCGTTCTTGCGCGACCTATTCCTCCCCGAAGGCCCTCCCAATGGCGGCGATGGTGCCATTGGAGGCAATATCTACATCCAAGCGGTTCACGGGGAAACGTCACTACACAAGCTGGCACGGAAGCGCTTCATACGAGCTGGCAAGGGGAAGAATGGACAGGGAAGCGCAAAGGCTGGCCAGCGCGGAGAGGATGTCATCATCACCGTCCCTGTCGGCACGGTGCTGAGAGAGATCAGCAGAACCGACCCCGTTGCGGAGGAGAAGCTCCTGATGAAGGAGGCGCATCTCGAACGAAAGATGTGGAAGGCGCGACAGCGAGAAAAGGCTGCCGAAGAGGCCCAGAAGGCACTCGAGAAGGCCGAGGAAGAGGGAGATGAGGAGGATGTCGAGGACTCTTCATCAGCCCCGCGATCCAAGAAGTCGAAGCCAGCGCCGCCAAAGGAGGAGGAGGAAGACGATGACCCCGAGCCCGACGACCCCAATCGCGACAAGTGGCTGGTCTACCCCGGCGCCTCCAGGTCTGAGATCAAGAGCATCGTTTTCCCCAAGCTCCCGCGCCGTCAACGCTTCTTCCACCAGCCCGAGGGGCCCCTGCACCTGGACCTCTCGCGTCCCACCGAGCAGCCGATCCTTCTTGCCACCGGTGGCATCGGTGGTCTTGGAAACCCCCATTTCGTATCCCGCGATACCCCGCGACCCATTTTCGCGACAAAGGGCGAACGGGCAGTGACGATGGAAATTGAACTCGAGCTCAAGCTCCTCGCAGACGTTGGCCTCGTCGGCCTCCCCAACGCAGGCAAGAGCACGCTCCTCCGCGCCCTTTCCAACTCGAGGACTCGCGTTGGCAACTGGGCCTTCACCACCCTGCAGCCCAATATCGGCACCGTCGTGCTCGACAACTACAAGGGCCGGCCCATGATGAAGTCGTACAAGCGAGGCGAGGCCGAGCTGGGCGAGGTACCCAGGCTCGAGGCGCGCACCCGCTTCACTGTAGCAGACATCCCCGGACTCATCGAGGGCGCCCATCTCGACAGGGGCCTTGGCATTGCCTTCCTTCGCCACGTTGAGCGCGCCGGCGTCCTTGCATTCGTCGTCGATCTTTCGGCGGGAGACGCCGTCGATGCCGTCAAGGCTTTGTGGAACGAGGTCGGCCTTTACGCGCAGATGCGCGAGGATGAGGAGCGGGCCCGCGAGGCCGAGGCCAACATTGACTGGGCCATCGACTCCGAGGAGAGCTGGCTGCTCAAGGCGAAGAGCGCGGAGGAGAGCGGTGGAGCCGTCATGATGAGGCTACACGAGCCGACGGCCCCTGAGCGGGTGTCGGGGCTTCACATCGCCGGCAAGCCGTGGTTCGTCGTGGCCACCAAGGGCGACCTCCCGAACACGCAGGAGAACTACAAGAAGCTCAAGGCGTACCTCGACGATGTCACCAGCGGCGCTCAGCCCCACCCCAGCGGCGTCAAGACGGCATGGACTAAGAGGTGCCACGCCGTTCCTATCAGCGCCATTAATGGCCACGGCGTCGACAGGATCCTGCAGACCATCATTGGACTCCTGGATGAGTAGACCAGACCGGCGTCTAAATGTATCAACACATGTAAAAGATGTAATATCATGTATCAACTCTTGTTTATGCCATTTAATATGACGATAAAAGAAACCTAAGAGATCTCATCTCAGTGTTGACTGACTGGATCATGTAGTACGACAATTGAGGCAAAACAAAAAGTCAGATACGGAGTGAGTAAGATGACTACCAAAAAAATCAAGCATCAAGGATCAAGCATCGTGCTTCAAGCCAGCCATACGCCCAGATCCTACCCGCGCCAGACGCTACTTTAGAACAACCAATTGCAGCCTCGTGTACCATCACGTTTTCCTCAGCCCAAATGCCATGCACCCTCAATAATCCCGACTCCTCCTCCGCTCGTCGTACCGGCTGCTCTGCCGCCTCTGCCGTCTCGGCGGCGTCCTCTCCTCAATCACCACAACCTCATCCTCCGACTCCTCTTCCGAATCATCCTCATCGACCATCCTCGGCGGTGGCGGCGCCCTGCTTGCGCCCCTTGGCCTCTCCTGCATAGGAACCGGCTCGGCCTCGACAATGACAGGTCCGCCGGTAGTTGTCTCGCGCACCCTCGTCGTCTCGGTGGCGTACACCCGCGGCCGGCCGGACGAGTGGCGGCGCGGCCGGTGATGTCGCGAGCGGCTGCTGCGCGAGCGGTAGCTTCGGTCGACGGTGACGCGGCTGGTGCCGTACTGGGCGGTGCGGTAGCCGACGGGAGGGCCGATACTGGCGCAGCATCCGTAGAATAGCCATAGGAGGAGGAGAAAGCCACCGACGGAGCCGAGGACGATACCGGCGATGGCGATGGAGGAGAGGTTCGGGTTTATGGCGCCGTATTCGGTGGGGACTATGAGGTTTTCGTCGGTGGTGCGCTGGCGCGCGAGGATGCGGTTGAGGCTGGGGAAGGGCGGCATGGTGGAGGGCGTGGTGTGAGGCTTGTTGGTGGACGTAATGATCAAGGGTCGGTCGTACGCTCTGGTGACTTCGAAGCAGTGTCCAGTGTTGCGATTCGAGTAGGAGTAGTTTGTTGGATGGGATATTCCCCAGGCAATCGTCCCAAAGTCGCAATGCGGTGATGTCGCAACTCTGTCCGTCGCAGACGCTCCGGGCGCAAAGGTCGAGTCTCTGGTCGTTGTACTTCGATGGGATCGTCAATGGTGCGGGCGCTCGGATCGGTCCTATCGCGGGGTAGCCGGCATCCCGGCGGGGGTGCAGCGCGACAAAGATGGATAGCGATATTCAGATCCGAGTATGTCGTCGTCGCGATCTGGTGCCTTGATTGTGGACGGCGAAAGAGGCTTTCTTGCGACAAGTGGGAATGCAGGTGGGATGAAGAGAGACACACAAGGGACCACTGGTTGGTCGGGGCAACGGGAATGGATCTGCGTCCAACGGGCGGGCGTCATCCGCGGGGGGCCACAGAAGCAGGGGTCACGATCCATCTGGGGGCGGGCATCGGGTGGCTGGGGTTCAGCCGCTTTCCAGGCTGGCTTAGGTAATCGCTCAACATCCGGATAAACTCGTCGCTACCACCTCGACCAAAACAATACACCCTCATCTCACAGACACTGCGAGTACCATGCGTTCTGCTGCCGGCATGTCCAAGGTGACACGCACGACGTGCAGCCCGTCCATCCTTGACCTCCGCACTGTCCCCACCTCTGCGCCTGGCACCCTGTCGGAGGGGGCGCGACCGTCGTCTGAGGGGGAGGCGCTGCCGATGTCGTGGGCGGAGGAGCAACTGTCGTGGGTGGCCTGGACGTCGTGGTTGTAGTCACCGGCGGACGTACCGTACTCGAAGGCGGGGGCGGCGTGGTACCACCCCCAGGCACGGTCACGACATACAACTCACCCGTCGAGTCGCTCGTCATGAAGATGCGACTGCTCACCCTCGGATCCCATGCCAACCCCACTGGACGGAAACATCCCGACGGACACGCGCTATTGTTCGGGTTCTGCATCACCCTCACCTCTGCGGAGCGGCTGTTGGACGGCTGTACCGGCTGCCCGTCAGGCCCAAAGTCGATCCTGCTCAGGCGGTACCCGTCCGCAGGCGAGCGGTTCCAGCTGCCATGGAAGGTGATGTATGCCGTCAGCCCATCGGGAGAGAACTTGACATCCAGAGGCGCCGTGTGCGAGGGGAAGGTGATGCGCGGCGCCACCGGCTGGCTCTGGCAGTACGCGTCGGTGAATTGGCCCGATGGCTGGCCCTGGACAACCTGCGAGCCGACCTGGAAGCCCGGGATGCTGGCAGTCTCCCAGACGGGATGGCAGTTGGGGTAGCCGTAGTTGGCCCCGAAGCGGCCGGAGGTATCGTTGACGCGGCCGTGGAAGTTGAGTTCTTCGCCGGGGCTGTCGTTGTGCACGTCTGTGGTGCCGCGCATCATGTTGTCCAGGCCATTCTCTACGGACCACTTCTCTTGTCAGTACTTACTGTTTTATGGAGCAGGGGGGACGGCTTACGATTTCGCCCGTACGCGGGTTCTCGCCGATACCGACGCTGTTGCGGAGACCCCAGCCGAAGAGGGCACCGGAGTTGTACGTCACGGCGCTGCCGGTTAGGGTGGTGAGGTCAAACGCGCGGATCATGCTACGACCGGTGCTGGGATTTGTCGTCGCCGTGTCGAGGTTATCATCGGAGCCTACCGATACAAGGAGCGTATTGGGGTTGTTGCGCGGGATGTACAGCGTCCTGGTCTGATGGTAACCCCCTTGCGTCGGGATAGTGATGAGCGTCCGTGGTGAGCCGACGGTCCCTGCGGCTGGGTCGTAGGGATAGGCGAAGACCTCTGTTGCGCTTGAGGCGTACAATGTGCGGCCGTCGCCGGAGAGGGCGATGCCGTGGCTGAGCTGTGCTTGGGGTCAGTCAGGGGCATACGAGGCGGTCTTTCATGAGCACATACCCTCGTGTTGGAGATGAGCTGCCGCTGTTGGGTGACGCAGACGTCGGTGCCGCTGGCATCGCTGAGACGGATGTGTTGGATGCCGGCGCCGCTGGCGATGAGCAGGGCGCCTTGGGAGTCGAAGACCAGGTGACGGGGCGACTGCAACCCGCTGAGAACCAGCTTCGACTGGTAGCCGGAGGCCATCTGCGGGCTGAATCTGGGCGACGGCTGCTGCACACATTGTGCAGCCGCGGTGGCTGAGGCGGCCAACAGGCTGATGATGAGGCGGCCAAGCGAGGGCATCGTGACTCAGGGGTGTTCCCTTTCTGGTTGATGAGCTTTGGCTGACGTCTAGAAAGTGGCCGAGGAGCTCGAGACAGATCTATTACTCCACGAGAGACACGGACAGCGGGACTCGTTGATATATGAGCATTACTCTGCTTGGGGCTTCCCCCGCCGACGCCCTCAACACCAACATTTCCCTTCCCATCTCGCCCTTCCGGATCAGGACTCGGAATATTCATTTCGGGCCTCTGAGACCAAAAAGGGAAGGTCTCGCCCGGCAGTCCTGTACCGTGACAGCTCGGAAGAAATACTCATCACCCACGGTTGCATCGTCCACCTCCGCACCCAATGGACGCTCCCCCGCGGCAACATGCGTGGGCGAAAGATGCAACCCTACTTTAAAATCCCCGGACATCGGGGCAATGAGAGCACGTCCGGCAAAAAGAGAACCACGAAACGCCTGTTACAGCGGGGAAAGCATCACTCCGGACGGCGCAATTCTTGGGAACGAACGGACAGTTTTGCCGGGGGTATCGAAAACAAATGCACAACCTTTGGATAAAAACGCCCCTATTTAACCAGTTTCCATGCCGCAATATGCCATGTGCGCTTTTTGGACCACCCCTCTCCCCCGAAGGATTAATTCCAGTCATGAAGGCGTCACCCCATTCTTTCGTCCCGCATCCCCTCCTCCCGGCTCACGCATCCATCATGGTGTCGTCGCCGTCGAAGCCCGGGCCCTGGGGCTCAATCGGGACGCCGCGGCCCCTTCCGGCGAGGAGCTCGCGCCTAATCTCGGGCGCGATGGAGTGGTGCCCGTGCGTCAGGAGCAGGTCGAGCAAAGCCTCGCGCTGGTCCTCGCTAATGTCGTTGCGGTAGCGCTGGGCGAAAGCCAGCAGGCTCTGGTGGAAGACGACGGGGAGCGACTTGACCATGTCGCCGTGGACGGCCTGGCCCTCGCGGATGGAGGCGGGGTCGACGCTGCGGAAGCGGAGGAAGTGAAAGACGACCGAGTCGATGACCTGGTAGGGCAGGGCGTACTTCTTCTCGAGCATGGTCTTGATGAACATGTTGGCGGCGCCGCCGCCCTCGGTGCCGGCAGAGGCCTCCTGGGCGGCGATCTCGGTGATGCCCTTGAGGGCGGCGGCGGAGTGGAGGACGGGGACGGAGACGCGGGCGAGGACGGCGGAGATGATGTGGGCCTCGCGCATGGTGCAGTTTGCGGAGAGGAGGGGGAAGAGGAAGCCGAGGAAGAAGGCGCGGGGCTTGTAGAGGGATTTCTTGAGGGCGTTGAAGAGGTGGACGTTGAGCTTCTTGTGCTCGTAGATGTCGTCGCGGACCTTTTCGAGCATGACGATCTCCATGAACTTTTGGCAGATGGCCGGCGCGGCGGCGGAGAAGATGCGCGTGGCCTGGTAGGCGGCGTTGGGCGTCCACTTCATCGGCTCCGTCACCTCGATGATGTCTTCCCAGTGGGGGAGGGTGGGGAGGATCTTGAAGGGTTTCGGGAGGGGGCCGCTCTTGTAGCGTGCGAGGATGAAGCCGATCCTGGGGCAGATGTATTAGCAGGGGAAGTTTTGAACGGGGCGTTCGGATGAACTCACTTTGTGTAGGCCTCGACAACCTTGGGGGGCAGCTCGTACGCCTCGTCGACGGGCGCACCGGCGGCCTGCCGCGCTGACGAAGCCTCATGGGCGGCGATCTTCTCGAGAATAAGCTCTGTGAGGTTCGTGCTGCCACCGCCCATGCCGTCGTCGGCGTCCTTGGATCCCCAGCCCGCAGCGTTGAGCATGTCGGCGGGCTCGTCGGCCTCGGGCATGAATCGGCGGTACATTTCCAGATCCTCCGGGTCGACCTCGACCTCTTCGACAACTTCATCGTCATCGCCCCAGGCCTCGTCATCTTCGAAGCGCGCATCGTCGTCGGGGGCCTCGGCGCCGTATCTCGACTCGATGCCGAACAGGTCGACTGTGGGCTTGGGCGCAGCAGGGCGGGCGGCGGCATCCTCATCGGCCAGCTCGCGGCCTAGCCGCAGGATGTTACGGCTCTGGTTGGCGTCGACATAGGTCTCCTCGTCGTCCTCGTCCTTTTTGCCCTTCTTCCTCTTGGGCGCCTTGTTCTTGAGGGGGCCGGTCGAGAGGATATCGTCGGCGAGGGGGTTGTGGCGGCGCGCCTGGCGGTCTGTTGGTGTCGTGGCCTTGCCCATGATTGCTGTGAATGCCGTCGGGGGAGGTGGGAGGGATTGTTGTAGTTGTCCGACTCGTCAGTGTTGCTGGCGATTGTCGCTGTCGCTACCCAAATGTCGGAACCACACACCGTCAAGGCCGTGGAGTCGCTCTTGGTCGTTCTTGGTGGGAAATTTTCGACTTTTTTTCTTATCGGATTGCCCCGCGATTAGTGCCCCGAGGCAAGGGTCGAAAGGCGGGGCGAGACAGCTGTTTGGCCAATCATGTGTGTCGCAGCTCGCCGTCTGACGTCCTGAAGACCTGCCCCGCCAAAATCCGTTCCCCCACTACCATGGAAGTCGATGGCGACCTCTGCTCGACTCGACCTGAGTAACGTTTGAACTGCACAATACACTGAGATTTGGTGACATTCTGCTGAGCATTTCTCTTTTTTCATCTCTCTTTTAAAATCACACAAAATGCCTACCGAACTTGAAGAGGTATGCCCAAATCTGCTCACCATGAAACCCCCACTAACATCTCGCAGCTCGTCGGCTTCATCGCCAGCCCGAATCCTCAGATTCGCATGCTCGCAGCAGAGGGTCTCATCCCGTACTCAGTGTCGCAGCCCGCCATCTTCAAGACGGAGAATCTTCTGCCCGTCAAGAACCTGACACTTCTGACACAAGATCACCCCGTACGTCCGCATGCGCCGGACGACAGTGAGAGAACTCTCTGACATGGGACAGAAAATCGCAGAGCACGCCTTGACGATCCTGGTGAACCTCACTGGCGAGCAGGATGTCGTGGAACTGCTGGCCGCAAACGACAAATTTGTCGACTCTCTCCTTGCCAAAATTGTGGTAGGTCCCCGTCAGCCCCGTCCTCCACCAGCCTCCCCGCCTGACAACCCAGAAACCCGACGAGCCCAACGCCAACCTCATGGCCATGCTCCTCGCCAACCTCGCCAAGCACGACGGCATCAAGAAGATCCTCGACAAGAAGCAGCCTCCGCCCGAGGCCCTCCACTCCAACGACCTCGTCATCAACCAGCTCCTCGACCTCTTCGTCAAGGGCGCCGAGGGGAGCTACAACAAGAGCGCCGACTACGACTACCTCTCCTACCTCTTCGCCGACCTGGCCAAGCACGACGAGATCCGCGCCTTTCTCCTGCGCAAGCAGTCCTACGACGACGCCGTGCCCCTGACCAAGCTCCGCGTCTTCACCGAGCACTCGTCCGACATCCGCCGCAAGGGCGTCGCCAGCACCATCAAGAACGCCGCCTTCGAGGTCGCCTCCCACCCAGACTTCTTCGCCGAGGACGAGATCAACATCCTCCCCTACCTGCTTCTGCCCATCATGGGCGACGAGGAGTACGATGCCGACGAGACCATGGACATGCTGCCCGACCTGCAGCTGCTGCCGCCTGACAAGAAGCGCGAGCCGGATGCGACGATTGTGCAGACGCATCTGGAGACGCTGATGCTGCTGACGACGACGCGCGAGGGTAGGGAGTTGTTGCGCAAGATTCAGGTGTACCCCATTGTGCGCGAGACGCATGGTCGCGTGGCGGATGAGGATGTCAGGGAGGCGTGTGACAGGCTGGTGCAGGTGCTCATGAGGGATGAGGAGGATGCTGTTCCTGAGGGCGCGGCGGCCGAGTCACGGGTTAAGGAGGTCGATGATGAGGATGACCAGCTGGTCGAGGTGTAGCGTGCACGTCACTTGGAGCCAAAGAGGGATGAAGATTGCGATTGATAGAGTTCTGGATAGACATGGCCTGGCAAAAGTGCTTTCCCGCTTCCGATCAGTACTTACTCCACGCTCACGGTGACCTTGGACTTGTCTGGCCGGGTCAGCTCGAACGCCTCTGCTTGAGAAGTACTCACAAAAAGCAACATGGTCCTTGATCTCCTTGGCCGCATCCTTCGGCTCGGGATAGTACCACGCAGCATTTCCCAGCTTGTCTCCTGGTACGCAGTCAGTCATGGCTCATCCCCCATGGCGCCAACACTCACCCCCGACGTTAATGTCGTAGTAGCTCGCATCGCCCTTCCACGGACAATGCGTCGAGTGGCCAGTGGGCCCGGTAAAGTACTCGCGCTTGATGGACGTGGGGGGGAAGTAGACGTTGTTCTCGACCTCTTCCCAGCTCGTGGCCTCGGCGACGGTGGTGCCGTTGATGGTGGCGGTTGCGCGGCCTGATTTGGTCATTTTGAGGAGATGTCAGAGGAATGGGCTCTAAGATGAATGGAAGAGATGGGATTGAAAGGCTGGGGTCAAGTTGATGTATGCAGCAGTGGTTGAAATGATGGACTTCCAGGTTGATTTATCAGCGGTTGGGGAAGGCGGTCTTCATTCGCTGGAGGCTTGCTTGAGGTGACCGGCGCGGGGTTCAGAGGCGGAGGCGGGTTTCTCGGAGCACGTTGGACTCGGAGTGTTGACATCATTGATAGCCATCATGCAGCGTATTGTTCCATTGGGCGTAGCGTTGCTGTCTCCTTTGAAGAATGGTGGATTGCCAGTAGGACCGTGTCTAGATGCCCTCAATCTTGCGGTATAGTAGCGACGGGTGCATCCGGTTTCTAGGCAGTTTAAGGAGTGCGCCTGCTGTCGGGATGAAGTCGACGTG
The DNA here is from genome assembly GCA_020746995.1 of Plectosphaerella cucumerina. NCBI lineage: Eukaryota > Fungi > Ascomycota > Sordariomycetes > Glomerellales > Plectosphaerellaceae > Plectosphaerella > Plectosphaerella cucumerina. The sequence continues at coordinate 1,586,539 of JAGPXD010000005.1, read as the reverse complement.
GAGTGAGTGTACTGTGCGTGCAAAGCGACCGAATCTGCCTGATACCAGCCCTTTTCAGCCATTTCCAATGCGCGGATGGTGTTGATTGTGACCCGAGCAGCACAAATTGACGTCCACATCTTACAGGCTAGAGTCCAAGTCCGTCCCTGTAGCTGTAGGCACCGGGGATACAAGAAGAAAAGCGAATGTGTCATGTTCCTCTAGGAGACGAGGCATCGGGGTGCTCTTCAAGTCACCTCAAGTGCGACTCTGTGTGACCGACGACCTGCCCGAGGTCGATGTGACCTCAACCTCCGATTCCGAGTCTGTGGTTTCGGGTTCATCCGAGTCGACTTGGCTAACCAAAAGTCCCTACACGTGATGCTTGCACAACGACTCATTGACGTGCCCCACCACCGCATTGTTCCGGTACTGGACCTAGGGGTCCTTATCTGCGGTCTCGGCGTCTGCCCGGGTTCCCCCAGACGTGTGGTCTCCCCGCGCCGCCACCACCGGTGACTGCCGACCTCACCCCCGGAAGCTGCAAATGCATGCCAATGCCCGACTTTGGATAACGAAACCGGGGAAGTCATCCACATCCATGGGCATCGTTGACCGTCTCGCTGTTCCCTCGTCGTCCCTTGAGTATCTTCCGCCGTCACGGTTATCGAGGGTTGGTGCGCTTCGCTGCGGCGCTTATCTATTGCCTGTACCTCGCCATGCGCTCGTGAGCATGACTTATAAGACCTTCGGTCCTCCCGCTCCATCGGCAGAGAGAATAGTCCATCTGCGGCTTCAGTAAGAGACAGTAAGACAAACTCGACGTTCTAAGCCTTCAGATCCCTTTCCGCCCTGCTACTTCCCACCATCCACCCCGACCCCGTTCGCCCACCTCGACAACCGCCCATTATGGGTCTCAAAGAGGTCTTCACCGACTCGACCCTGGCCCGGTACACAAAGGCCATGAGAGAGGCTCCGCGCGAGATCATCTTCAGCCGAAAGATGCTTCTCTCCGCCGCCCTCTACGCCATGAGCGGCGTCCCCATCAGTGAGCCCCCCACCTCCGAGTCCCCTTTCTATCTCCTTCTTTCGACCTCGTCCCTAACCTTGTCTCCCCCTCTCCCAGCATGGGACCAGGGCTCCTCGTCCGTCATGACGAACCTCCCCGGGTTTCAGGACCACTTCAACATCGCCTCGGGCCGTGACGCCGCCACCATCCGCGAGTTCGTGTCCCTCGTTTACGTTGGCTGCGGCGTCGGCGCAGCCCTGTCCTTCTTCGTCAACGATCGCATCGGCCGCCTCTGGTCCTTCAGGCTCTACATGGTGATCTGGGTCCTCGGCCAGCTCATCGCCACCTTTGCCCCGAATCTCGGAACCCTCTACGCCGCCCGCATCGTCTGCGGGCTTGGGATCGGCCCGCTCACCGTGCTGGGCACCATGGCGATTGTCGAGATCGCCCCGACGGCCATGCGCGGCCTGCTCGCCTCGTGGTTCAGCGTCATCATGCTCTTGTCGCTCTTCGTATCCACCTTTACGGTCTATGGCGTCTACGAGCATATGGCGCCCAGTCGGCTGCAGTACCAGGTCGTATGGTTCGCGCCCTGCCTCTTTGTCGCCGTCTGTATCGGCTGTAGCTTCTTCTTATGCGAGTCGCCTCGCTGGCTCTTCCTTGTCGACCGCGCCGAGGAGGGCGTGCGGACTATCGAGGAGCTCCGCGGCCTGCCGAGGGACCATCCCGCCGTCCACGCCGAGATCACGGAGATCAGAATGTCCATCGCCCAGGAGAAAGGCAGCTTCGGGGACGGTTCCAACGGGGCAGGCATCCTGTCCATCTTGCGCGAGGCGTTCACCGTGCCCGCCAACCTGCGCCGCATCCAGCAGTCTATTGTCGCCTACGGCCTAGCTCAGCTCTCGGGTGCAAACTCGGTCACTTCGTACCTCGTCCCCATCCTGTCCCTGATGGGTATCGGCGGGGACACGTCGCGCAGTCTCTTCCTCAGCGGCATGTACAGCATGGCCAAGTTCTTCTTCTGCCTGATCGCCTCCTTCTTCTTCATCGACGCCCTCGGCCGTCGCAAGTCTTTGTTTGTCGGTATCATCACCCAGATGCTGTCCGACATTTATCTCGGCGTCTATATCAAGTACAACCAGCAAGGCGACGTGTCGGCCGCGGCGTCGCAGGGTGCCATCGCCGCGATCTTCATCCATGGCTTCGGCTACGCCGTCGGTAAGTGCTCGCCCTGTTGAGACCATGTTCAAGGGCGGTTGACTGATTGTGTGTGTGTGCTAGGCCTCCTGATCCTCCCGTACGTGTTTGGCGGCGAGCTCTGGCCCAACCGCCTCCGTTCCTTCGGTAGCGCCCTCTCGCAGACCTTCCACTGGCTGTTCTACTATGGCGTCAATGCGGCTATGCCGAACATTCTGTCCAACATGGACAACTGGGGCGCCTTCATTTTCTTCGCCGGGTGGTGCTTTATCGCCCTGGTCTACGTCTTCCTCATGGTCCCCGAGATTGCCGGGCTCAGCATGGAGGAGATGGACGCCATCTTTAGCGGGCCATGGTTTACCGCGTGGAGGACGCCTGCCAAGAAGCACGCCGTTGTCGATGCCGTGTCTGCCTCCCCATCGTGAGTCGCTTTTCACCCCCCAAGACTGGCTGGACTGATCCTGATGGAAGTGACAGGAGGGACTCGAACCTTGATGAGCCGGACAAGCTCAAGGCGCTTTCGGAAGAGCGCGCGATTCCCTAGACAAACAAGTGAGGAGACTGAGGTTATTGAAGCTGGGGGATTCAATGGTTGCATGTAAGGAACACAGCATGGACTACATTAGTGTGTCTGTGAGGGTTCTGTTCTGTCCTGTGTTTTGTTTAGGTGGGTATATTCAGCAGCGTGTCGTGTACCCAGGCGAATCTGATTTCTGTGACATTGAGTTTTCTCTCTGCCCGTGACGAAAGCCTGCGTCGCCAATACCAATGGCTAATTGTAAGCCGTGTGTTGCCGTCATGATGGTCACACTGGTCCCGTCACAAGTCTTATCGGAGGAGAAGGATGGGATTCCGCTGTGCTCGGATTCCTCCGAGTCGGCCGACCCACTCGTTCCCCAGTCCGGGACCAATGTGGACACACCCCTCGGAGCCTTCCGAGTCTGAGCCGGTGTTCACCTCAGCTGCTCCCGCCCCAGGCTGCCCGGCTCCAGTGGTGAGTGATGTGAACTGCCAAGATCGAACGCTGCAGGCCATACAAGTAAGATGGATGGTCTCCTTGCGACAACTGCCCAGGTACGAATATCAGCAGACAGTACAGGTACCTAGACAAGACCACCATGACAGCAAAAGACCTGCCACCTCTCGGCTTCCTCTCCCTCGACATCACCCTGCACCGCCCACCAGGAGACCCCTACAACGCCGAGACATGGCCGTTCCCGCTGATCCACGAAAAGGCGCGCGACACGCCAGAGTCGGCCGTGGTGACATCGACCATGTACGCCGATGACATGCTCAACCGCTTCGTGGAGGCGGCCGAGAGACTCGCCGCACGCGGCGCCATCGGCATCATCACCAGCTGCGGATTCCTGGCCATGGCACAGTCCGAGTGAGCGTTATATCATCCCCCAGATCCCCCCGGGAGCTTGACCTCTGACAACATACATCCAGGCTGTCCGCCCGATCACCCATCCCGATCCTAACCTCGGCCCTCCTCCAGATCCCGTCGCTGCTGGCCCTGGCCCCGCCGCATCGCAAGGTGGGCATCCTCACTTTTGACGGGTCCCGGCTGGGCGAGGCGCACCTCCGGAAGCTCGGCATCGACCCCTCGCGGTGCGTCGTCCGAGGCGCGCCGCATGAAGGCGCCCTCCAGCGGCACATTCGACGGGGCGAGCGATACGTCCACGACGACATTGCGAGGGAGCTGGCGGCCGAGGCGAGGGCCATGGTCGAGGAGGAGGAGGGCCCGGCGATTGCTTTCATCCTGCTCGAGTGCACCAACATGCCCCCCTTTTCGAGGGATATTCAGATGGCCACGGGTCTTCCGGTGTATGACGTGCACACGGCCGGTCTATGGTTTTACTCTGGGCTGGTCAATTCAAGGCCGGAACGTTGGGGGGCGATTCCTGAGGACCATGTGGGAAGTCGGACATGACCAGGGGAGCCGCAGGCCTGGGGAAATGCCACAGCCGATCTTCACTGCATCTGCAAAGAGCTCCCCCAGCTTCAACCCAGACATGCAAGGGACCATCAACACATTCCCATCACCGATTGACTTTCTTAAATCCCCTAAAGGGATTCGTACCCTCCCCGGCGCTGTTCCCCAGAAAGTCAATCACTGTCTAACCCCATCCCGCCAAAAACCCGCCGCCGCCGTCCCAAAAACCCCCATGACATCATCGCGACGCGACCAGCTGGAACGCAAGCTCAAGCACACGCCCCAGAGCCGCACCAGCATGTGACATCCGACTACCGAGCCTCCATCTTCCCCCATTTCTTCTCTCCATTTACAACATCCAAAAACATCACCAGTAAACACCTCACGATCCTCGCCATTATGGACCATCCAGGTAAGCCCCCATCGCGCCCCTCCCTCACTCCCACCTACTCACCACCACCTACAGTCAAGGAGATCCGCACCGTCATCAAGTCCCTCGTCCAAGGCTCCCCGGCCGAGCAAGAACGCGCCGTAAACGCCTACTTCCTCCCCGAAGCCTCCTTCACCCACCCCTTCTGCCACGTCCCCGCCGTTGCCCCCGTCACCGTCCCCCTGACGGGCGGCCACACCCTCTCCTCGCGATGGTTCATCCTCATGATCTACCGGTGGTACCGTATCCTCAGCCCCCGAATCGACATTGAGATCGATTCCGTCGGTACGTCTCCCCCCTCCTCCCCTCCCCTTTCGCAGCTAACACCCCCCCAGTCCACGACCAAAAAGCCAACATCCTCTATGTCACCATGACCCAAATCTTCACCTTTTTCTTCCTCCCCTTCTACCATGCCGATCCTCACTTCACAATCGTCCTCCACCTCGAGCAGCGCCCCCTCGGCCCCGACGGCGGTCCCCTCCCGAACCCCGAGGCCGGCGCCGTCGCCGATGCCCCCGCCGGCACGGCAACCGTCAACGGCGACGCTCCCCGTATGCGGTACTTCATTGCCTCCCAAAATGATCACTACCAGGTCACAGAGTGGCTCAAGTTCGTCGCCCCCTGGTTCGGGCCTCTCCTCCACCGCGGCTGGCAGCTCTTCGCCACGCTCCTCAGCGTCGCCGGCGCGCTGCTCCTCGCCCCGCTGTCCTGGCTGGACCTGCAGGCCGGAGAGACGAGCAAGAAGGGGATGCTGGCGTAGATGGAAGTTGAGGATGAGGAGGAAGCTGAAAAGGACAGAAGGGCGTTCGGGATTCTTGGACACAGACGCTCATCGTTGATTCATCAATTCCTGGGTATAGCCAGCTAGCTACCACTCGTCAAATAACAGAGGCAGCACAGCACCTCCCACACGCCCTGCACCCGGGCTTTTCCTGTTCAGGTACTATACAATGTGACCCCTTTTCGAGAACCCCTCCCCTTCCATCATCCTCTGCTTTTTGCATGGCGCAAAACCGCCTCTGCCTGCACTATAACCTGCCCCAGACGCCACGCTAGACTCAACTCACCACCACCCTTCTCAGCCGACACTACCTCCCCCCCTCGTTCGGCCCCGAGCCGTTCCCGTTCTGCTGCTGCGGCTGCTGCTGGCTTCCGAAGAAGAAGCCGTCGAAAATGTTCATCTGCTGCCCGCCGTCGCTGAAATCGTGGTGCAGATTGTCCCAGTTGATGCCGAAGCCCAGGTCCAGCTGCTGCTGCGACATATCCGCGCCGCCTGCCCCGCCGCCAGAGGCTCCGGGGAATCCGGCCATATCGCCGCCCGTGCTGCCGGGGCCCGTACCGCTACCGTCCATGTTCTGCAACGTCTGGAAGAAGTCGACCATCTGCGGGTCCCCGTACTCGGACTTGAGGCTGACGGGGCCACCGGGCCGGTACGGTCCCTGCTGCTGGGCGAGGTACGGCGTACTCGCCGATGTCGATGCCGTCTGCGGCGCCGTGTTTTGACGCATCAGTGTCGGTGAGTGCATCATGGTCGGGTCGAGACCTGCCGTGCCCACCGGGCTGGGCTGGCCGCGGTTGCCCATGGCCGAGAAGGGATCCGTCTCGAACGTCTTGGAGCGAGCTATCGAGGGCGAATGGGAGGGGAGCTCGCCCGAGGCCGAAAGGCTGGGTGATGACAAGGTGTCGGAGAGGGACATGTCGATTTGGAAGGCGTTCTGGGATGGAGGCTGTCTCCGCCGGTGAAGGCTGGCAGTCGAAGAACCATCCCCATTCGAAGCCCATTCCAGGCGGCTCTCTTTCGATTTGCGAGATGACGGCACGGATCCGAAGCCACCCGTCGAGTTCGCCATCTTGATGGTCGCCTTGGCGGTGCGGTCAAACGCGTCGCGACACGTCTCCGCCGGCGGACACTTGTCCATAAGATCGGTAAAGACCGACTTTGCCGCGAGGATCGTAAAATCAACCTCGTCCATGTTCTGCATCGTGTCAGTATCCGGCATCAGTAATCGAAAGTGTGAAACTTACGAGGCGGCTCCTAACAATAGGGGAGTGCCAAATGGCATATAGATAAGAAATGCCCGCCATGAATAGATGGTGTGTCGATAGATATGTGTAGCTGACGAGACCGCTGAGATGCAGCTGTCGGTAGATGCGAAGAATCTTCTGGCCGGCCTCGGCCACCTTGAGATAGATTCGATCCTCGTCCTCCCTGAGCTCGGCCTGGAAGGCGGTGGGGCTGTTGACCTCCATCGAGGTGTTGTACTCGCCCTCGAACATGGCGGGCACGCTCAGGCTCTGCCTGTAGAGCATGATGATGGCCTGCCAGTAGTTGAGCTCGAGGAACTCGGTGGAGAAGGCCACGCCCGTCTCCTCTCGGGTGGGCGCCGAGTTCTTCCACTGGTACAGCCGCCTGTCGATGTCGATGCGCCAGGACCGGAACGAGTCGAACTTGACGAGGAATGGCGATGGGAGCCTGGTGTGGATGTCCGAGTTGGTCATGTTCTGGCCATGGACCCGGGCGACCTGTGTCTGGTTGTACTGCAGCACCTGGATAATCTCCGACTGCAGCAGACGCAGCTTGAAATAATGGTACGCTACGTGCTTGTAGCTGGGCTCCAACGTGTCGACAGGAGGGTCAATGAATCCGGTCGGCGTGATGTTCTGGTCGTCGAGCAGCGAAGGGAACTCGGTGGTGATGACCTGGTCGCTGATACCGAAGGGCCGGCCGACGCAGGTGCTCACGAGCCTGTCGAAGGAGTATGTGCACCACCACAGGCGCCTGCGCATGTCGCGGATGTACAACCGTCGGCCACGCTCGCGCAGCTGCGAATCGCGCGACTCTCGCCGCTCCTTGGTCTCGGGCTCGGGCCCCATCGGGATCTCGGGGATGGCCGTCTCCACGTCACTGCCGTCTTCATAGTGCAGTCCGAGGTCAACAGCCAGGCGCACAGCAACACCGATGATGTACCAGAGACCGGGAGGCACGGGCCGAAGCAGGGCAAAGTTGGCCAGGAGCAACACAGCTTGGAGCACTTCAAGGCCACCGCCGCTTGTTCCTAGGCATGCCTCGAGGTGAACAATGGCGCTGGCGTGATACTCCTCCGGCTGAGCCTGGCCAAACTTGTTGGGGTCAACAGGATCCCGTGGACCGCCAACGCCTGTACCGTCACCCCGTACTGGCTCGCCAACGATGACACCGCAGCCGATGGCGAAGACCATATTGAGCATGTACAGCTCCCTGGAGCTGCGAGGGCCGCCCTGGGTGGCATAGGCCTGCTCGAACATGTTCATGAACTCGCCGCGGTGAAGGATGGGTATCTGAGGGTTCGCGTGCTCAAAATACAGCTTGATGAGCCTGCCGGCGACATCCTTTGTCGGGAATTGGGCCGGCCTAATGGTGGGCTTGGTGTGGAGGCCGAAGAAGGAGTCTCTCATGGTGGTGGTGCCGCCCTTCCCGTTGCGGTCCTGGGTGCCGTTCTGGTCCGAGACGGAGTATTGCACGGCGGCGAAGACGACGCGGTTGAAGGAGACGCCCGAGGCTGAGGCAAGAGAGCGAGGCTTCGAGGGGCTCACGATGTTGAGCATGCCCGAGCTGGTCTCGGCCTTCTTGGCCTTTTCCAGGTCGGGCCGGATGGGCTGGTTTGCGACGGATGCCGGGGCGGAGCCGTCGACGCTATCTGATCTGTCGCCGAGGCCTGTGTCGGTGACAGACCGCGCAGTACGCTGGCTCGGCCGGGAGCATGTCTCGAGGTCCTCGGCCGAGGGGAAGGCGATGTTGTTCTGGGTGAGCAAGGCCTCGAGCTGCTCCACTCGTGTCTCGAGGTAGAAGACATAGCTGCGGCAGGCACGGTCAGTATGTCAACGAATCGCGTGCGCGCGCATGCCACGCAGCGGACCTACCTTCTTGGGATTTCCTTCTTGGTGATGGGATCGTAGCCGACGCAGGCGACGCCAGCCTTTGCGCAGCTGGCGCAGCTGGGCAGCTTCTGGTCGCATCTGTTTTTACGCAGGCGGCAGCGGTTGCATGCGCTCACGTTGCGGAATGTACTGCTCGCAGCAGCGGCAGCTGCGGCGGCGGCCTTTCCAGCCTTGTCGAGGGCGCCTGGGCCGGCTCCATCAGTCTGGTCTGCGGAGGTCGGGCTGGCGTCGTTGATGGCGTCGGTGGGCGAGGCGTCATCGTACGAAGACTGGCGCTGGCGCTTCAGCGGCTTTGGGTTCGGAGACGGCGGGGAGTGTTCAGGCATATTGGCTGAGTCCCGGGAGGGCAATAATAAAGATCGGGCGGTGGCGGAGTGGTTATTGGGGGCTCTCTGAGGGGCCTTTATCTGAACATTGATGTGTGGCCCGAAGCATGGTCCTTTAGACCAGTTGAGAGGTCGGAGCAGTTCGCAGAGCTCTTTTAGCAGTATATTCAGCACAGTCGATGTGGTCGTGTGTCGTCGGGCGGTTCGGCGAGGCTGACGGCGCCGGTGAGGAGCAAGCAGTCAGATTGGAATCGGTGAAGGGTCGCGCTGCGGCTGCGGCGACTGGGGGAGCTCTGTCGATCAGAGAGATGCGGTTTCCGGTACGAGCCAATGGCGCGGTGAAGACCTAGGGCGCGACCATTTCATCCGGCCATGACAGTTGTCGAGGGTCTGGTGTTTCCGACGGGAGGCGAGGATGCGAGATGGCGGTTGGGTTGTGCCGAGAAAGTGTCGCCGGCGACGACGATCTGGGGCCAGCTTCTTTTCTTCCCGCGGCTCAGAGCGATAGTCCAGCCAAGCACCAGCTGTTAGAGTGATGGTGGAGTTTGAGGCGAACGCACTAACAGCCATCGTCGCTGACCGGGGTCTCGTCTATCATGTGGGGGACTCGGGGGGGCGCGCTGACCAACGGGGACCGCGGGGGTTGGGCACCTGAGCGAATCAGGGGGCCGGAATTGCGACTCGAAGGGTGATAGGCGATAAGACGAGGCGGCTAGCGTGCATCTTCAGCGGCCGAAGGCGCTGATAAGGGATTAAAGCCCCCCGCATCTCGCAAGACGGTGCCGGGGATGACTGCCAGGACGGTCAATCGCCCGTCTCTGTCACTTTCCCAGCTCTGCCACTGGAAAATGCCGGGACATTTGAGTACAAGTAACTGCCGCCACTATTACGAAAGCACACTGACTGATTGTAGGAGACGTCTTAACGATATGAGGTCTATGCGTATCTGCGAAAGCGAAGTGCGCAAGCCATCTTGGGCTTTGATGTCAACAACGGCCATCTCGGTACAACGACAAGCGAGCGAGCTTGAGCTCCGAGAGACATGGAGCTTGGTGGTTGACGACTCAGGCTGTTGCAGTGGAAAGCAAGCAAGCAAGCAAAGCAAGCTGCCGCACGGCCATTCCATCCCGCGCTCAATCCTCCGATGAGGCCGGCCGGCGGCCACCACCACTTCACCACCACACCATACACACCAAGACACAGCTGCCAGGCAAGAACAGCTGGCACACCTTCACGATACAATCTGGAAGATAACGACGGCCCGTCGGGCACTGCCCAGTCTTGGCAGCCAGCCTTGCCAGCACATTGGAGGCCGGGGCCGACCGAAGACCGGCGTCCTTCCCCTCTTCACCGAGCCTGACCGATAACACCCCCAGTCACCCAGTGTCTCGCCTCGCTGAGGCTCCCACGATGTCTTGCATCGCGGCTCTCCCAGCATGCCACACCCCCCACGAAAAAAACATACAAGTACGCTCATGCCGTAGGACCGACCCTGTGTCAAACAACCGGCAGGTTAGGCCCAGCAGAGACGAGACAACATCGGGCCCCTCCTCAGGAATCCTCCGATCTGACACCCACCAGGTGACATCCATCTAGGAACACCCGCGCCCCGGATCGGATGACCGGCGAGACAAAAAAGCACAAAGCATTCATCCCGCCCTTGGAACTGGTCATCTGACCACCGAGCCGACGCCCAGGCGCAACATGCGAGATGGCCGGTCGAGCCAAGCAAACCTTCGAAAAAGAAACCATCCCCAGCCGTTGAGAGGAGACCCATCATGTATCCGTCACCGGTCGCTTCGCCGACGCATCGTGACGAGAGAGAGCAAATAGCCATGGTCCATGGCCGCGCCCCCGACGGTCAAGTGACCGAACCCCTAAGGAAAACAATTCTAGGAAAACGCTACAGGGGCCTCGCCCCGGCTGTTCCTCTCCCTCCCAAACGGCTTCCGGCAGCTCGACCCGCCCCGACTTTCCCACACCGCCATTCAGTCATACTTCCATCCATCGCATAGCATCCATCCGTTCCCGTTCCCGTGGCCCCTCGAAAGGAAGATCGCCCTTCTGCCTTGCCTGCCTGCCGTCCCGCACACCGGCATCGCCAACCAGCCTGCCAGGACCACGTTTCCCATTTTCCTGACTCACATTGCCCTGCTGGCAAGGCAGCTGCCTCGGCCGGACCCTGGATCCAGGGCAGGGCACAAATCGCACCCCTCTGCCCTTTCCAGAGTCGTGCTCGACTTACACCGCCGCCGAAACCCCCGGCCCGCGGCAACGTCAAGTCAAGCACCGTCCTGGGCCAACGTCATCCGTCGCCCGGGGTGAGTGAAGCTCAGTGTCACTGTCACGCCCGGAAAGCGTCTCCATTCGCCCTGCCCGCCCCCCTGCCTCGGCCATCCCGGGGACCACGACACGGAAGCATCAGGCATATCCGCCCGGCACCCTCCCGCCCCTGCGCAGCGGACCGAGTTGACGCCTTACGGCGCGTGCCCCTACTCATCCCCTGCCGTGGAGCCTCGCGGATCGCCTTCCGGTGGCCGTCCATGACGCGCCCAGGACTGCAACCGGGCAATTTTGCCCATCATCCTGAAATACCCCCGCGATCGATACAGGGGAGTGAGGGCTCGCGGAAGCTCCGTTGTAATCCGCCGACGCAGTCCCGGCGACGACGGTGTATGCTTGAATGCCGCCCCCGTGTCCTTGAAAATCCTCCGTGGATCCATCATGTGAGACTCCCGCCGCTCTGCCGCTACGGCAGCAACACCAAGAAACACCCCCCTCCGATCGCTGTCATCCCAGGGCACCGCCGGATCGATGTGACAGGTCAACCACTCAACCAAGACACACACACGCTGCCTACTGGCCGTAAGGCAACGCTTGCTTTTTCTTTCATATTGACCACCCACACGCCCCCCCCCCGGTCAACCAGTCCTCACCGACTTCCGAGAAGGATCAATTCGTCCAGATGCATCATCTTGACAACCAACACATACAACCCACAGCCTCTTCTTCAGCCGTTGCAGGGCCATAAAGATACTACAAGTACACCATTCTTTGTGTAACCCAAAAGCCCGTCCTGCACCTACGGGGATCGCGCATATGTTGTCTCCTCCCCAACGGCCGAGGCAACCTCACATCGCTCGTTGCTGCAGGCCCTCTTCACCGAGATGCACTCGCCTTGCCAGATAGATCTCCCCCTGCCGCCGGTCAGGTCTCATTATATGCGGGATCCCTGGCTGGACGCACCTCTGCCTTACCCTTCTGCTTCTTTGCTGTGGGCAGAGCGGAACCTCCCCCTCACACCCCCCTGTATCCTTCTCTGCAGTACCGCCGCCGGTGGCTGCCACGCGCGGGACCAGCCCTTCGGGAAGCTGCCCACCCTCACCGTGACCTCGCCTCGTCTCGCCTGCACGCTCTCCCTCTCGCCCGACCACCTTCGGGGCGCCACAAACGGGCCCCTTCCCCTTCGCCAACTGCCGTCACAGCTGGGCCAGGGGGGTCAACGAGTCATGGAAATGAGCCCATCGTACAATTCCGGAAAGTGTCAAAAAAAGTCTATACGTTTCGAGCCAGGGGGTCGTCAGGCAAGACACAAGTGTCAAGAAAAGATTCTCTCTCTCTTTCAGGTTATTTGCTCTAGGCCAGAAAAGCAGATGGTGGCCCGATGCCAAAGCCAAGCAAAACGCCTCTCGCAATGGATGGCTTCGTACCACAACCCCCCCTGAAGGAAAAGAAGAGCAACCATTAAATCGAAAATACGCCAGCGCCAAATCAACCATGATCGCACCCCTTCGCTCGGAAGAGGCCGATCCGCTTGCTGCCCCCCTCTTTCCCTTTCCCTCCCTTCCATGCTCGTTTGTGTCCCTGTGAACGATTGTCTATCATCAATGTAGTGGTATCCCCGCTTGTGTCGGCAGAGACCAAAAAGTCTCCCTGCCGCCCGTGTGTTGTCGGAAATGAAGAAAAGTAAACCAAAATCAAAAACGCCGGTTGTTGGTTTTGCTTTCCCCCCCTTTCGTTTCGCCCCCCCTTTCGTTTCGCCCCGCCTTGTTTCGCCTGGTGTCTTTTGCTCGCTTCGGAAAAAAGGGCATGAAATTAAATAGTGTAAAATGTCGTCGCTCATCGCATGCTTGATGTGTCGGGTATCACCGCGGCGCCTCGCCCGTCAGGAGGCCCTCGCGCTCGCTTGGCTCAATGGCCGTCTCGACGTCCCGCACGGGCTCGTCGAAGCGGCCACCGGCCTCGGTGACGTGCAGGCTGATGAAGGCGCCGGTGATGGTGATGGCGCCCGTCACCCACCACGCGAGGCCCGAGTATCCGGTGCGCAGACCCATGGCGTACAGGAAGCCGGAGATTGTTGGTCCAAAGGCACGAGAGAGGCTGGCCGTCGACGCAGCAACGCCGTTGATGGTGCCGAGAACGCTGAGGTTGGGGGCCGAGTTCGTCAGGAGGATGGCGTTGCTGGGGTAGGCCATTGTCGAGAAGGTGCACTTCCAGATGACCATGATGTAGATTCCCGGCATGCGCAGGTTCTCGGGTAGCAGAACTAGGTAGGGGGTGGCGAGGTAGAGGAGGAAGTAGGAGACGGCGACGAGGCGGAATGTGCGGAGGGCACCGAGGCGCTTGACGACGATGGGGCAGATGGATGCATTAGCCGCCATGGAGTAGACGCCCTGGACTGCGAGGATGACGCCGATGGCCTTGGTCTCCATGCCGAAGCCGCCAGTGAAGCGGAAGGGCAGCTGCCAGTCCTTCTGCGCCGGTGGCTTGGTGCTGAGGAAGACGGGGAAGAGCTGATCGAAAGTCATGGTGTGGCTGGAGCTGTCAGCAGGGGTCTCACATCCCAGATTGAAGAATACTCACAAGGCCAGAATGCCGTAAGAGATAATGTTGAGAATCACCGGCTTGGTGAAAATCTTCGGTTTTTGCTGCTGCCTCGGCTCCGACATGATGCTCGACACATCCGAACCGGAATCAAGGTCCAGAGACTCGCACGGCTCGGGGCCGGAAGACGTAGTGCTCAAGTGCGGCGAGCTCTCAGTCGATCGGTAGGCGGGGAGCTGCTCCTCATCCAGGAGAGCCTGCTTCTCGGCCTTGCGCGCGGGGAGCTGGCAGCTGTTGGACGACACCCACGAGAGGATGCGCTTGCCGAGCTCGACGCCTGCGTCGCGGTGGTGGCGCTTCTCAGAGTGCGTCTCCTCGAAGAAGAGGAAACCGATGACTACGCCACAGAAGACGGCGCAGGCGCTGAACAGGTTCGGCAGGAGGTAGGGGTAGCGCTCCCAAATGGTGCCGGTCGGGAAGAGGTCGGGGTAGCTGATGCAGGGCCGCGCGAGGGCGCCGCCGATCATGGGACCGATGATGGATCTAGGAAAGTCAGCTATTCTGTTTTCGTCGTCTTCCTGAGGGTTGCTACATACCCAAGACACCAGACAATAGGCATAATGGTGTATGCGCGAGCTACTTCTCGTCAGTCTGCCATTCTCCCAAGCTTCCAGCGGGACCACTCACGCTGATGCTCCTTAACCGTCACCAGCTCAGCAACCGTCGTCTGGAGAACGCCAATGTTTCTGTACCCTCACCGTCAGCCATGCCGCTTTCTCCTCGCCATGGGAGCCACCTACCCGTTCAGAAGGCCGCCAAGAGCACGCGCAATGAGCGCAACCGTCAGGTTCGGCGCAAAGCCAAACACCAACACGCTCAGCGCCGTACCAGCAAGGCCCGTCAACAGCACCGGTTTCCGCCCAATCTTGTCGCTCAGGCGTCCCCACATGAGGCCCGTCGAGAACTCAGCCAGGGTGAATGCAGAGGTGACCATGCCGGCGTAAACTGAAATCTTGGTCTCGTCGTCGGTGATGTGGAAGTCTTCGATCATGTAGTAGATATACGGGAAGATGGACATGAAGGCGATCGGCTCGCATATCCTGCAGAGAGCTGCGAAGAGCACCGCCGTGTTAGTGTCTGCCTGCTTTTGGGGGGCCAGCCGCTGCAGACTTACCCAGGACGAGCATCTGTCTTGCCGGGAAAGGCGGGAGTTCGTTCTTGGGCTTGGCGTCCGGGCCCTTCGCCCTCGGCCCCAAGGTCATGTAGCTTGGTCTCCTCATATTGGCGGTTGTTGTGTTTGGTTGTGCGGTGGGTGGTGCCGTGCAGTCGCCGTGTCGAGTATTCCAGCCCAAAGGTCGACCCTTCTACCAGTCGTCACTAACACGCTTCTTCCTAACGCAGCATGCAAGAGTGAGTGTAGTGTATCGCTGTCTGAGACTTCGTGGTGTGGTGCGTCCGCGTGGCCGAGGTGGGTGGGCAGCGGGCAATATATAAGAGCAGCGTCGTCCGGGGTCTGGGGTTTGAGATGAGTGTTGGTGGTTCGCAGTCTGGGGGCGGCGCAGCTTTTTGACGTGGGTTAGCAAGAGAGACAATGTCCCGGGGTTGAAGGTCGAGGCTAAGGCTAAGACAGGTCCGGACCAGGAGGCGAGGGTAGAGCAAAAAATGTTGATGTCACGAAAAGCAACGGGTGTCCTAGCCAAAGAAGGGTGGTGGGCTGGGATAGATGTAGGTATGGAAAAAGAAAAGGGTCCCAGGGAGATGTCGAGCCCCGGCAATGTGGCTGGCGGGCGGGCTTAATATGAAAAGAAGGGCACACGATGAGACGGAAAGCTCGAGCACGAGCACAAGCACGCGCCAGGATCCAGAAGCAAAGGCCAAGAAGGCAAAAGCGAAGACCGACCGCCAGCGCCAGCGCCAGCGCAACGCGGGGAGGGGCGCGGACAGGAACGAGGGAAGCCAGACAGGCCGTGGCGGTAAACCGATGCCAGAGTGGGCATCTCGACGACGTCAAAGCCCCAGGGATGGTCTAACCCCGGTCCCCCGGCTGGGCTGGCGCTGGGATGATGGGACGGGGGGGCAAGGGGGGGGAAGACTCGTCGTTGGGACCGAACGGGGCCTTGCCTGGTCTGTCCTGGGGGTGAAGCTCCCGGACGCGAATAGCATATTTAGATTGGGGGGGAACGGCGGTGACCCGGGAGCCAACAACGAAAAAAAGATGATCCTCTCCCCTCTGCCCTGGCCTTTGCCTGGTCTGGCTGGCACCCGGCGCTGCTCGATGCGGCGAAACCTAATGGTGGACCGACCGGGGGGAGGCTCCCGGCGCCCACGCCCCCCCTTACAATCCCCCTCCCCCCCTTCTCCTTTTTTGACGGCGGCCGAGGGCGTGGGTCGCACGTCTCTGTCGTCTTCCCCCCACCCCGGGCCCTTGGGCTGCCACACGCCCCCCTGACTGGGAGGGAGGAAGCAAGCTGCAAAGCCTGTGGGCGAACATGGGTCGCTGGGCGCGGCGGCGCGCCTCTCATCTCGTACCGGCACCCTCTACGGTACAAGCACCAGCCGCGGGAGCCCCAGCAGCGCAGCGCAGGCCCAAGCAAGATCGGTACGCGTAAGTAGGTACAGGGGACCCTGCTGAGGGGCGAGCCGGGTTACTGGGCCCTCGCTTGTCATCAGCAAGTCCGGGGGAGGGAACGACGACAGAAGGTATCGATGGTAGGCAGACCGAACCCCCAACATCGAAGCACGGCGATGCCACGGCGAATTGAAGGCCCCGGCACTTCGGCGTACCGTAGTTTGTGCGATCGATGCGCAAAGGGTGTGGGAGGGAGTCGATGGGCGGATTGAGTTTGGCCCCGAGTAAATTGTAATTGTTGCTTCTTTGGGGCGACCTTCGGATCGGGGTTGGACGGCAAAAGAAAGGTGACAAGACCGGACAGAGAGCATCTTCCGAGGGGCTACGCTGCCACGGTCCGGCACGAAGGACGAAGGGGAAACCCACAGGTCGCGAGGTACTTCGTCGTCTGGTACCCGTGCCTCCCTTTCCCCCCCCCTCCTCTTGTGACCACGCGGGCAGACAAACGTGCCCTTGCCCTGTCCTGCCCTTGCACCCCGGCACTTCGATCGCTGGCCGACAGGGCACCGCAGCGACAGGAACAAGGTGTCGACCCACCGAGCTTTCCCCCCGACATTGGGATTGTTGGTGGGATGCGATGTGACAAACGGCCGGAAGGGTCAAACACCCAAAAGCATGGTGCCAGAAACAAGGCTCTCCCTGCCCGCCGTTGGCAGACCGCCCCTCGCCGTGGCGGGCCACTAGGAACCCGGACAGCGTCCCCGGCCGTCTTGCGGTGAGCGCAGCCTGTCCCAATCGCGACGACTTGCCCGTGCGAATCACGCGGCTCCCCTGAAGCTCTCTGGTGCGTGCCAGCTGAGGCGCGGCATGGTTCCCTGTCATGCCATGTCGAGTCGTCGTCCCTTCGGCACCGGGGGCGTGGGCGGCGAGCACCGAGCGAGGTGGAAACTCGCGATGGCCAGCGACGATGGGTGACGAGGTACGGATCGGCCAGCATCCATCCATCTCGCTGCCTGCCGCCCGACAAACGGGACAGACGCCGGTCGGATGTAACCGCTCAAGGGCGGCCACGTCGTTCGTCGGCCTTGACCACGAGAGGCGGAGAGGAGCGGTGTGCCGATGGCCTCTCCGTCTGACTGGACCTTCAACCCTCCGGTTTGCAAGGCACGGGTAAGAATATCCAGGACGGGCTGAGGAGACACCACGAGACACTCATCTGCTGGGGATGATGACATGGCCCGCCCGTCCACCCTCCCGTCCGCCCTGCCCTTGCCGGCGAACGGTCCGCGCCCATTCGTGAATGTACGTGTGTCTATCCGGACATCTCACGCCGTCCCACGCTTGATGCCCGGTCACTCGTCCATCAGTGGAGTGAAAATAGGGTCTCGTGACATGGTAGGCGAGATGGAGATGAGTTGCCCGAGCCGCTGGGCCCCCCCAGTCCCGGATGCAGGCTGCCCATCCTGTACAAGAGCGGTCGGCCGAGATGTTGCCTAATTGCCGTGGCGTGCTGCTGCCGCTGATGCTGCTGATGCCAGCAAGTCGGCAGTCAGGGGGGTATCTCCTCCCCCAGGGGGTGCGGCGCGGGAGGACGGGAGGACGAGTCCTGTTGCTGCCGTTCCGTCACCTGTGCCGCCCGCCCGCCCACACAATGCAGCGCAGCGCAGCGCATGAAGAGCCCGGGAGGCTCGGGTGCGCTGCTGCCCGCGGGAGGTCCGTGATGTGTCTCGGGCTGTGAGAAGCCTCTGGGCCCGAGCTCCTTCAGGCCCTTTGTTTTAGTCGTGCGAGGAGACAAAAAGTGTGTGTTGTACAACGACCAGCAAATCGGTGGCGCTGGCTGCCAGATGGACGGAAAGGTGGGATGAACCTCCACGCTGGGCTGCGGGTCTCCAGTTTGAGCCTGCAGAAGCGATGCCCGCGAAGAATGCGTCCGTCTTCTAGAAGCCCGCACCGCTGCTTCGGCTGCTGCTCGTCCTGCGGGGTCGGACAGCTAACGGCCGGGTCCTCTTGGCTTCACCCTGGAGGGCAGGCGGTCCTGGAGAGTTCAGTCCGAGCATCGTCTGGGACTCTGGGGTCGGTCGTTCTCAAAAGTCCCTCCTCCCTCTCCGATTGACTTTCTTTGCAGATCGTAACGCCGTTGCAGAGCTCGAGCCCTCTCCCTCTCCTCCGATGCTCTTCAGCACCCTCGATCTGGCAAGGTGGTCAGTATGAGCACCAGGCCGGCAGAAATTAACCAGACGACTGGCCGTCTCAAACCAGCGGGCATCCCCCGCCACGCTGAAATTTGAGGTGAAGCTGACCCATCGCCGTCCGCACTCGCGAGTCGCCTATCCCTGCTGCGACCATGTGGCAGGCTGGAATCCTTGCTTCGAAGATGCGTCTCGTGCGACCCTGACCCTGTTCCGCGCTCCCCGGCAAGCGGAGGTTCCACAGAGAGAAGGAACAGCATGCCACTTGATGCGAGTGTCAAGAACGGCGATTTGAAACCCCGTGGCCGGAACTGGCATCCTCTTTGCCGACAAACTTGGTGTCTGTCATGAGAGCAGCCCGTTGACGCCTGTCGTTGATTCATGTCTCTCTTTCCACCGCCGCCGTCTGCATGCGTGCTGCCCAGGGCTGTGTGAGAGAGCTGTCAAACACAACCTGCCTAACCAATTGCCCGGATCGTGCGGACACGAAAAGGCGGTGATTGCCTCGTGTGTGGGAAATTGCCCCTAATCATTCTTGGAACGGCAAGGTTCAGGGGTCAAACGCCGCCGCCTGTTGCCCGCGAGTCGCAATGGGGACAGGCAGCGGCCCCGTGCAAACCACCGCGCTGGGCCCAAACCAAGAAGCGAGCGAGTGCCGGAAGCGCTGCCGAGGGATGAGGTCCCAGGTTCCACGCCGCGTCAGGAGTCGAGGTACCTTGCAAGTATCGTGGCGCCAAAGAAAAAGGAGGCGGACCTGCCTCCGTCCTGGATGTGTGGACGTGGAGATTTGCGGTCAAGACGAGCCACGCAGGGGATTGACGCGGCAGCTCTTCGTGTCGTAATCAAGCGGAAACTCCGCCCGTCCCCCGACGTCAAACTTGAGCTTGGAGTCTCTCGCATGCATGCATGTCGTGCAGAGAAGAAAAGCCCCTACCGGTCTCCTTGTAAGGCCTCATCGTGCGTGCCCCGTGGTGACAACGGACGAACAGCGCATCGGGCTCATCGGGCTCAGCTCATCGGGCACATCGCGAACTGGCCTTCCTTCTTTTATGAGACACTGCTTCTGCAGACCACGCTGCAAAGAGGGGCAGGCAGCTTCGTGTTCGCAGGTGGTGCCTTTCTTTTGCCATCTCTCGATCGGAGATCATCTCCCTTCTGCGAGCCGCCGAGAGGACATCATGCCCCTCCCTCGGATTCGGGGCATCTGCAAAAAATGAGAGAAAAGGGGGGGGTGACCCCACGATGAGATACAACGAATCTACCCTGCCGCATGGGTGAGCGAGGTCCCGAGACCCGGACGCCCGGGAACGTCCAGGGGCACCCTCCACCCTACAGGGGTCAGAGCGGCGGGGTGTGTGTGTGGACCTGCTGGTCCCAGCGAGTCGAGCAAAGGGGAGCAGCCGAATGGTCGGCGGGTGCCCGCTCGGGGAAGCCGTCGGAACACTCCAACACGCTCAACCTGGAACAGGAATGGGCACCCGGGACGAGGGTTCGCATCCGATGGGCTGGGAGACGCAATCCACCCGGCCCCTCCAAGCCCCATCCGCCGGCGGTTGGTGTGCTGTCAGAGGTGTCGAAGCCAGGAACTCATCCAGCTTCCCACGCGGCGAAGCTGCGTCGCAGGGACTGTGAATGGTTGTTGTCCTAGGAGGACAAGGGGGTGCTGGGCAGGCCAGCGGATCACGTTCGCAGATCCCGCTTCTTCTCTTGAAGGCGTCGGAAAAACCATCGTGCCATTGGTACAGAAGTCCCCATCCGTTCACCAAGCGAACGGGATTCGGCATCGGGTGACGATGCGCTTCAGCGGAGAGTCGTCATGGAGCCGTGTTGACCGCATCGTCGTCTAAGTGAGCCTCGGCGCCCAGCGAAAGCAGCGGCGGGGCGGACACATTGAAGCTTTTGGAACCTTCGCCGCGTCGCGTCGCTTGCGGACGATGGTCCTGCTTCGGCTGCTTCGGCCAAGCTGTGTGTCTCTGGCTTCTTGTCTCTGCCTGGCTTCTTTCCTCCGCATGGCTTCTAGAAAACCCAAGTTCGTCTCACTGAAACAATGCCCCGGAATTTGCCATCTGAATGGAGCTTGGGTGGATGTGAGGCAAATCTCGACCTCAAATGAGTGTGCCATTGTCGGCGAGGATCACCCCAAGCCCTGTTTCAGCTTCGTTTAGTGATTTGGCCGTGGGAAGAAGCAACGAGTCGACCCGTCGCTGCGGGCGCGATGATTGCAGGGTCGACCCCTTGATCGAATGGTTTGCAGCAAACACTCATCACGGGGAAGCTGTGCTGGCGTTCCCCGGGGGGCGAATGCCCAGACTCGTGGCACCCATATCCAATGGGCGAACGGGCGCCCATTGCCGGCAGATGGCGATCGGCCCTGTGGCGGCCGTCGCATTACGTGTGGGCCTTGACGGAGAAACGTGCAATGCCTGGGTTGCCTTGCTTTCGGCATGTCAGTCGGATGATGCTGCTTCTTTACGCCGACCGGTCAGAGCTTCTTGACCGAGTATATGCAGGTCTCAGATGCGACAGGCGGCAGGGCTGGGCGGCTGTCTCTGATGGTGTTGAAAGAGGAACATTTTCAAGGCGGCATCCCGTGATACTCTTGCAGGAGCGCCCTGCGCCTGGAAGAAGAAACGCTGCTCGAGCGACATCCGACGTCGGCTTCCGAGCAACACACAACGGTCGCCCGATCAGATTGGGGCCGTCACCAGCACATTCCTCGATAGACGTCGATCCTTCGATGGCTGCCTGTGTTTCGGTCTCTTTCGGCAAGGCAACAGCGCTCAGCCCGCGGAGTCCCGCCAGCTCCCGTTGCCATCAGCTTGATACAGAAATTGCTGTCGCCGGCCGAGGGGATGGTAGGGAGGCGGGGTGGCTCGTCTGCTTGTATTGGATCCCAGCGCGGCTCCCGTTGACTTGTTCGTTTGTAGACTTTCCAGACGGCTTCGGCCTCGATGCCTGGCTTCCGGCGGTCCCCACGAGGCTTGCCAGCACGACATATGTGGTCGGAATCCGAATCTTTCCAATATGCAGGGAGGTTTCAGTCCGGCTTCTTCAGATATGCTGCTGAGGCGAGCCAGTTCCGGTGACCCGCCGCGGTGAGGTCGATTGCATGGCGATATCAAAGCAAGGCCAAGCTCGGGTCGTACAGACAAGCCTCACCCGCAGCTTGTTTGTGCTCCTTGTGCGACCAACAGCACACAATCGTGCCCGGCAGCGGCGCTTCCGCAGCCCATCGTGCCATCCGCGTAGGACCGGGTCATGAGGTCAGCGCCGAAGCCTCAACACCGAACCGCGTCAACTACGTGGCACCGCTCGCGCTCGACGCTCGGTATGACGGGGCGCTGTTGATCCCAGTCGAAAGCACACGTCCGTCGCGGATGGCTGCCGTTGTCCATCATCTAAGTCCCTCAACACCCTCCACGGGGAAGAAGGAAGAAATCGAATCTCGCCGAAGGAGGGTATCTGTGCCTTGGCATTGCCTCTGGCATTGGAGGGCGGGAAGGGTGCTCGGTAGGCGATGTGTGTTGGATGTTCGGAATAATAGATGCAAGGCTACCCTGGCGCCTGGCCTCGCGCGCTCTGAAAGACGACTCGGGATGCCATGAGACCAAGGGTGCAGCTGAGTACCGGGAGACTGGGGATGCGGGCAAGAGCAACGCCATGCTGCTCGCTTCGACGGCCAGCCTCGGCCGTAAGGTCGCTGAACTCATCAGGGGTGTCGATCAGGCGTCTTCCGCATCGTGCCGGCGTCTGTCGAGTTGCTGCGACCCTGGCACGAGTTCTGCACACCGTCCAAGGGGGGTGCTGGAAGAGTTGCATCCGGGGGCGTCCTACAATAGGAAGCGAGGCCGTTGGAATAGGAAGGGCCCTGCAGATTCCCTGACCGAGGTTTGCCCTGAATGGTCAGGCTGATTGTTCGGTCAGCGGCGTACAGTCGAGTACATGAGGACTCCGGCGCCATGTCCCATGTACAACAGGGACAGGCGGATGCAGACTGAGATCAAAGGAGCTTGAGTGGTTGCTTTTGGGTCAGCTGATCGCGTAGACCATCTTGTCGAGGATGGGCTGCGGCATGTATGTGCATATCATATCTGATATCACGTCTGCAAGGCAACGTGAGATGGGCGAGTGGTACGTTGAGCTCCGGCGTTCCGCCTTGTGCACGTCGGGGACGCGGCTTCGGCGAGCTGCAGCACTATGCGCGTGCGTTGTGCTCGGTATGAGGCTGTACAGGGCCAAGATGTGCTGTAGCCGACGTAACCGGCCGGTCTCGTGGTCATGATGTCGGCCGCGTGGTGGTGTAGTGATGAGGATGGTGATCCTGGGGATGGGAACAAGCTGGTCGGTCGAGGGTGTAAGATGATGTGGCGTGGTGCATCAGGGTCGCGACTTCCAAATCCATCACTGCATTTGCATGGATGTCGATAGGTGGGAAGGGGAAGGAGCAAACAACAGCTGCACCTGCCTGAGTTGCTGCTGCTGCTGCGACCCACAGTGCGGCGCATTCCAGGACGTCACTGTCCCCGCATTTGCGCCGTCCTTCGGGCAAATGTGTCGATGACACTGGCTGCCCGATGCCCGCGGCTGCAGCGCGTAGACAAACGTGATTTGTCCAAGTTCCACACGGAGTGACTCTTCACCGTCCACCTCGTCCAAGTTCTATCGACATTATCTGATCTGGTCGACGGAATCGATCGCCACCTTGCTCACAAAGACACAACCCCCTCGACCAGCAGCTAGCCGTCCGCCCACCCTCCCGACGACGAACGAACGAACAACGCATCTCGCATCGACAGCCTGAGCTCCCAGAGACCAACCCGACCGACCCCGCCTCGCATCTCCGTCTCCGAGGTGCAAAGGGCCGTTCCGAAGGCAGCCAGCAGGAACCGAAACATCAACCCAAGCAAACAATACAATGGCGGGCAAGAAGGGGGCCGAGAACAGCAAGAAGGTTGCGGGCAATGCCCGCAAGGCCGATGCCGCTGCAGCTAAGGCTGCTGAGGCCGACGCGAAGAAGGCCGCCGCCGAGGCTGACGAGTGGTCCAAGGGCTCCAAGAGCAACGCAAAGAAGTGAGTGTACACAGCATAATGCATCTGCCACCCATGTCCGGAACCTGCCCCGGCGGCATCTCTACCCTGCCCTGCCCTCTTGCCTTGGCGGGAGTGGCTACCTATAGGGCACACCCCTGACCGAGGCGACACCAAGACTTGTACTTGTCCTCCTGTCACCTCCGTCACTGCCCCTGTGAATGTGACACAGGCTGTCAGCGTCTTAATTGTCACCTGCTAACACGCGCGCGCCACAGGGAAGCCGAAGCGGCCAAGAAGGCCGATGCCGCTCGCAAGAAGGCCGAGCGCGAGGCCATGCTGAAGGAGGAGGAGGCCAGCCTACCCAGCAGGTCGGCCCCGAAGAACGCCAAGACGGCCGTCAAGAAGACCCGCGGCCTCGACCTCTCGCAGCTCGACGGCGACAGCAAGCCCACGGCACTCAACGCCTCAGGTATCGACAACGCCCTCGACGCCCTGACTCTGACGAGCGGCAGCGCCGAGAAGATCGAGAAGCACCCCGAGCGCAGGTTCAAGGCTGCCTATGCCGCCTTTGAAGAGCGCCGGCTGCAGGAGATGGACAACGACGGCTCTGGCCAGGGTCTGCGTCTGCAGCAGCGCAAGGACAAGGTCCGCAAGGAGTTTGAGAAGAGCCCCGAGAACCCCTTCAACCAGGTGCACGCAAAGTTCGACACAACCAAGGAGGAGCTGGCAGACCTTAGGCAGCAGGAGAGGACCAAGATCGAGAGCCGCTTGGGAGGAAAGTAGTCCCGAGGCACGACCCTAGCAACGGCCGGCCCAGCCCAGCCCAGCCATCAACCCTGGTATTGATGCCAGGAGGCGCCTCCGGAACGAGGCTGGCACAGGCAATCATGCGGGCTCACCCCGGAGTCAACGCCGGGGGGCGCACGCCCCGGACGGGATTGAGGACCTGAGGACCTAAGGTCCAGAGGGCCGAGGACTGCCATTCATTTGCTCCCCAGGCGACCAACCCCAGCCTCGTCGACGCTGAACAAGGGCGCCCATAGCGCACAATACAGTAGACTCGGCGCCTCGAGCATGCGCCCGACACGAGATATTTGCTCTCCCCAGACCGATTCGGTCACTCACCGACATACGCTCCCCCTGGCCCCTGTGCTGCCCGTGCGCCCGGTCAGCCGTTTTATTTCGATAGTTGCTGCACCGGGCTGACTGGGCATCGGCATCTCGCTGCATGGGCTCAATGCTGGCCCCTGTCCGTTCCTTCGCTGAGTGACATGTCGATTTGGGGACAAGCGATGTTTCCTCCCTGCAAATCCCAATCAGGGCTGCTGCTGCGTGATGCGATGAACCGCATATGCTCGGATGCCGCGGACCTGAACGGGCTGACCGCCATTTCTGGGTCCTTGCAGACGTGCAGCGCGCGGAGACGGGATGCCTGCTGTGATGTGAAGCTTCAGCGGGATCGGTTCCGGGTTTGTTCTGTGTGCTTGAATGGCTGGGATGGGAGCGGTACCCCGCCTCGAGCTTTTCGGCGCACTGTGCTGCCCCTCGTCCGTTTTTGCCAGGCCTTGGCTTATCTTATCAGTCCATCTCCATAAATGCGGCAGAATCTGACCGCCCTGGCACTCACCGCCCTCGGTCGTGTCTCATCCAACTGTTGTTCAGGCGACGCATGACAACTCATGAGAAAGACCGTTCTTGTATTCCTACTCACAAAGTGCAAATCGGACAAATGATTCTGCAACCATGACGAACCCAAGACTGAGCAGCATGCCGTCCCTGAGGCGGCAGCATCTGCTGGCCGAGTTGTACGTGTCTACGCGACCAGGCCCAACGTGTTGTCAAGCTGACCTCTCACCAGCTCCGGGCTCAAGCAGGCTTGTCCCGAAGGCATTTTCCTCAGCCTCACCCCTGGCGATCCAACTCTTTGGGCCGGCGTCATGTTCATCCGGAAGGGTATGCCTCTCAAGTCACGGGTTACGAACTGCCACTGACCGCCTCCAGGGCCGTACGAGAACGTCATCCTCCGGTTCCAGATCTCGTTCCCGGATTCATACCCCCAGCTCCCGCCCCTAGTCACCTTCTCGACGGATCTCTTCCACCCTCTCATAGCGCCCCTGACGACCTACATGTACACCACCGACATTCAGGACAACGGCACCGTTAGCGCCACCGACGATGAGCGCTTGCCTCCGGGTGGCTACTCGCTCCGCCATGGGTTCCCCGGCTGGTTCGGCCGCCGGAGCAGGGCGCCTGGCTCTTCGCAACAGCCGCGGGTCCCGGCGACGCCGGCCAAGGGCGGCATCTCGAGCGTCACGCAGACGCCGGATTCCAAGGCTACGGCTGCATCGATGACCCCCGGCGCGGGGCAGTCGTCCCTTACGAGCAGCGTGTCGACTTATGAAGTCCTCCGCTACATCCGCAGCACGTTCGATGACGAAGAGGTGATTGACTCGTTGCCGCTCGAGGCGGCTGGGAATCCGGGGGCGTGGTACGCCTGGAAGACCAGGCAGCGCATGCTGGGAAAGGGACCGGCTGCCAAGGAGGCGGAAAAGCCCGAGGAGGCTGCGCCCGCTGAAGGCGAGGTAAAGGAAGTGCAGGAGCCGGCCGCTGAGGAGGCCAAGCCCAAATCGCCTGGTGTCCCGACGACACCGCCGGTGGCTGCGAGGGATCCAGCGGAATGGAATTGGGAGGGCGTCTGGGAGACTCGCGTGAAGAAAGGCATCGCAACGTCAATGTCCGAGTCCATCTTGTATGGCGGCACGGCCGCGGGGGAGGAACTGGTGAGTGGCTGCATGCTTCCTTCCCTCGACGTCACTAACATGCCTACAGATACACTTCCTGCCGATGGAGGAAGGGGACATCACGACCGCCAAGGAGAACCTTCTTCGGACTCTGGGAAGCACCGTCTAAGCCGTCGCTTCCTCACCACGCACACACCTCACTTGCCTTGCATCATCAGCCAGCCCTGACTTCAATGATACCTCTTGTTGTGACCTTGCATCGCCAGCCCCCGCTTTCCAATATCACACTGTTAACCGTGATCATTCTTCTCATCCAGCAGATTACTCTTTATTGCCATGTTGGCTTCCGAAATGGCCTCGCTGGAGCTGCGCTCCTCAACTCCACAGCCTGCCCCTCTTCGGGTTGTCAAGCGATCGACGCGCAGGATCCTGCCTGGCGATGAACAGCCCGCATCGCGTTTGTCGAGCGGTGAATCGACCTCGATTGACGAGCGCATTGAGTCCACGACAGACGCCCTGATGCCTCAGCAATCCCTGTCGGTCAGGAAGAGGGGCCAGGAAGACCTGACGCCCCGAGCTGCACGCGCGCCGGCTTTTCGGCGACTTCTCAGACCAGAGCGGTCTTACGTCAAACTCCCGGCGGCACCAGCGAGGCACGAGTCCAGGGTTCAGTCGAATGGTGAGAGTCCGACGTTCACCAGCGCATCGCCATCGACGACCACACACATGTATCCTCAGTCCGGTTGGCTTGGGATGCCAAGCCAAGTGATGTCCCCGCCGTTTTCCGTCGCATACGACGGCAATGGCTCCATACAATCGACTCGGTTCCCACCACCTGGGGCGCCAGGGTATGGGCAATCATCGCGACCACTAGAGCACAAGGTGCTCGTTCCTCACATCACGATTACGCCCGAAGTGTCGGCGCTTGAAGACGTAAACGATATGATTTGGGTTGCGATCGAAGTATCAGGGCGGATCATGTCGTCGAACGGGGATGGCGAAGTACTTTTTGTCAGTGAACATGTCGACGCCGACCATCAGAGAAAGCTGGATACAGGTGCGTTCCCACGCCACGTCTCTTGAATGATGCTGAGACAGTCCAGATCTCCTCAAATTCGGATGTCTGATGGATCTACGTGTCGAGATACTCCCCTTGCGGGACGTTTTTGTCACCAAGATGTTGCAGGAGGACCCGGCCCCGACGTAAGCGATTCTAGACCATTGGTGTCGAGAGGAGCTGACGACATCTAACATGACAGTTCCCTTGATGCCTCCTCGACGATCCTGATACTCGTCCAGGTCCATTTTCGACCGTCGTGGGGCGAGGATCAGCGGCGAAGCTCCCTCTCGACCATCTCTGACAGCCTCATCGAAGACCTGGAGCAGCAGCTCGGAAGCTCTCACGCGGACTACATGCAGGTGCGGGTGACGTACAGCCACCCGGCGTTTCCATCCAGGAAACCAGGACATCTCTCCACGCCGCGGGTCTCCCGGGCGAGCGATGGCGTTAGCTCGCTGCATACGTCTATCGAGACGAACGCAACGGCAGCCATGGAACGTCGTGATTTGTCTTCTCAATGGAGCCCACGACCGACGGCTCGGACACCGAACCCGCTCTTCAGAATCGTAGCAGCACACTGGGGACCACAGCGAACCGCAAACGCCATTCATGAGATTCTGGACCGTGGTGACAGCCTGCATGAAGGCCTCGACCTGGCTCCTCCTGCATCAACCCAGTCATCACGACGTGTCAGCGCCTCAATATCGTACTCGAGCGGTAACGAAAGCACCGGGACAGCGTGGCGAACAGTCGCTGACAGCGAAGGGCCAGACGATGCGAGCAACAGCGGATCAGTCCAGCTTGGTGGCAGTGCTGCCACAACACCTGTCGTCGTTCCGCAAAGGAAGACAAGCCTGCAGAAGAACAACACCGTCCGTCAGCCGCAGCCCACCCTTTTCCCGGACCGAGTTCCCCAGAAGCCTAGGATGTCGTTGGACGGGTTCAGAAACATGCCTTTCACCGAAATTGGACACAATGCGCGACCACGAATGGCCTTTTCGCCTCGGATTGCGGACACATCACAGCCTCGAGTGTTTGGTAGCGCGAACAGCCCGGGTTACACCGCCCAGAGCATTGCTGAGGACGCCTCCAAGATGAAGGAGAATCGCACCCCCAACTCCCGTGGAGGATCGTCCGCCAAAAACTCACCGTACTCGGATTCGCTGCATGACTTTGGGCTGCGGTCGAAGATAAGGAAGGGCTCGTCGACTCGCAAGTCCAGCGCTGCGAGCAGGACGACAGGTCGATGGGGTTGGGGCGGCTGGTGGTGAGCACCAATTCCAATGATCGACATGACAAGACAGAATAAGATAGATGGCAGGATATCAAGCGGTAAATGGAAACGCCCATGCTTTGGTATCTTTCTTTTGAACATCGCTATGTACGTTTGAACCACGCCGGTGCGCCTAGAGCTCGTCCCTCCAGGGGATAGAGATCTGGGCGCCCTTCCTCTCAACCGTCTTGGCGGCGGCCTTGTTGGCGGAACGGATAGCCGTCTCGATGTCGAACGGCTTACCGGCCTTGGCAGCCTGGACCACGGACAGGCAGTAGGAGCCAACGAAGGTGTCACCAGCAGCGGTTGTGTCGACAACCTTTGCCTTCTCAGCAGGAACGAGCGTCTCGGCACCGGCAGCTGTGGCGTAGTACACGCCGCGACCGCCGAGGGTGATGATGACGTTCTCGGCCTTCTTGTCGAGGAACCAGCGGGCGACGCGGCGAAGGCCGGCCTCGTCGTCGAGCTCTGACTCTTCGCAGCCGGAGAGGATGGCGGCCTCGGTCTCGTTGACGACCAGGTGGGCGAGGCCGACGTAGGCTTCGTCGGGGAGGCGCTGGGCGGGTGCGGGGTTGAGGAGCACGGGAACGCCGGCGCGCTTGGCGGATTCGAGGGCGCCGAGGACGGTGGGCATGGGGATCTCGAGCTGCATGACGAGGAGATCGGGGCGGGAGGAGGAGGACGACGTCTTTTCAGGGAGGGTAGCGTAGTCCGCGATGGCGGGGGCGTGGTTTGCGCCAGGGGAGAGAATGATACGGTTCTGGCCTGAGGGCTCGTCGACGATGATGATGGCGGTGCCGGTGGCGGTGTTGTCGGAGCGGAGAACCTGAGAGGAGTCGACGCCATGGGCGGCGAGGTTGGCGAGGAGCTCAGCGCCGTGAGCATCGTCGCCTACGGCGCCGGCCATGGAGACTGTGGCGGCGGTCTTGGAGGGGTCGGAGGCATGGTCGCGGGCGCGGGAGAGTTTGGCGCAGGCGACGGCCTGGTTGGCGCCCTTTCCGCCGGGGGAGACGGAGAAGCCATTGGACGTGAGGGTCTCGCCGGGCAGGGGGTGGTGGGGGACGTAGGAGGTGAGGTCGATGTTTAGGGAGCCGAGGACGGTGATCTGAGGGAGCGCCATGGTGGAGGTGGGTGAAGCCGTGTCGTGGAGGTTGAGTTCTTGGGGTATGTGCTTGGGCGCTGGGTATGTCGGGATGTGTGTAGAGGCGAGGCTCGTCGTGTGGTGAGGTTGAAGACGTCAGAATCTGGCGTGGTGAAGATTCTGTGAGCTGATGGATGGAGCAGTGACGACAGGGCCGAGGGGCAGCTTCGGCCTTGACCCCTCTAAAATGGGGTCGGGGTCCACTGTGGGGAGCGTGGATCGGCAGGTCCCGATTTATGGGGCGCAGAAGGCGTAGCCCGGGCGGCGGCGCTGCCCGTGGTTGTAGCAGCTTGTGGATGTTAGCTAAGGGTTAGGGTTGAGGCCAAGGGTAAGGAGAAGACCAGCTCTCCTGGCGACCACTCCTCACTGTGCCCTCTCTGTTGTAAGTTGAGACTACTTGACTGAAAGACTAAGCTGGCTTTTCAGTTCCTAGTTGACAAACTTGGCGAGACTCAATCTCAGGCCGAAGTAGGTAGCTTACTTGTGTCTGGATCTGACGCAACGGGACACAGGTCACCTCCAAGGCTTCACTGCAAACGACACACCCACATAGCCACTCGATACATTTAGCGGTCTAGATGTGAGATGCTTGCAAAACGCCTGGTACCCATGCGACTACTGCCTATGCGCCGTTGACACCATTCGTGGCCGCCCCCAGACTCGCCTCAATCTCGATCAGCGGCGCCGTCTGCTCCTCGATAGCCTTCTTCGCCGCCTCAGAGGGCGCGACATACGGCCTCCTGGGCTTCAGCTTCTCCACGGCATCCTTGATACCCGCGGCCTTTGCCGTGTTGAGCGCCGCCGCGTACTTGACAGCCGCAATACCCGCCTTGCATGGCTGCTCAGCGAGAGCCGCCTTCTTGTGCAGGTCCATAGCTTCCTGGAACTTGCCCTCGTGGTACAGGTCGTAGATACGCACGATAGTACGCGGGAAGACGTTGGCGAAGCCGGCGATGGTCCCTGCTGAGCCGGCTGCGAGACCGCCGATGAGGAAGTCCGACTGGCCGCCGTAGGTGACGAAGCTATCCGCGGGCAGCTCGGCGGCAAGGCGGGTGATCTTGGCCACAGCACCGCAAGTCAGCTTGACGCCGACGATGTTGGAGTGCTTGCGGGCCAGGGCGGCGATGGTAGCCGAGTCAAGGTCAATGCCGTTGCAGACGACGGGGAAGTTGTAGATGACGATAGGGAGGGGGCTCTCGGTGGCGACGTCGTCGAAGAAGTTGAGGATCACCTCGGGCGTTGTCTGCTTGCCAAAGTAGGCGGGAGGCAGCAGCAGCACGGAATCGGCGCCGGCGTCGGCGGCATCCTTGATGAACTCGAGGACCTGCTTGGTCGAGTGGCCCCCGACGCCGGCCATGATGGGGAACGAGGGGCCGACGGCTTTCCGCGCCGTCTCCAGAAGAGTCTTCCTCTCCTCGCGGGTGAGGAGGAAGGTCTCGGAGTTTGTGCCGAGGACGACGAGACCCGCGAGGCCGGTCTTGGAGAGGTAGGCGTAGTACTTTTCTTGGGACTCGACGTCCAGGCTGTCTGTGCTGTGGTCGAAGAAGGTGATGGTGGGGGCCCAGACGCCCCGGGGAGGTGGTGTTGTGGGAGCCATTGTGAGTCTTTGGTCTGATCACTGAGGTTCAGGTTGCTGATGAGATGAGACGTGCGGGTCGAAGACGAGGCTCAGGGATGACGAGGTACTTAAAGCGTCCCCCTGTACGACGATCTCCCGATATCCGTCGTCCTCTTCTTATCCTGCGACGGTCTCCTGCTTTATTCCGCCGGGTCGTCTCGAAGAGCCCGACCGGCTATCACTTGCCGACATGAGGGGCCGCGCGTGCAACAAGCGCCCGGAAATGGGGGCTGAAAGGCGAATGCACCATTTGAAGGCATGTCAGATGGCGGACTTGGGATTCGTCCGGCGTGGCGAGGTGTGATTGATGTGGGAGATGCAGAGGGAGAGGGGAGAATCGGGGTCGATCGCGGATATGCCGCCACGGAAAAGGAGGCTCAGAAGTGAAAAAGTGGGACGGAAAAGCGCCAAAAGGAGACCCCGCGGCAATCGTCGGCAAGCATCCGCGATAAGCACTCCGCAGCAGCGAGTGCCCGCAGCAAGATGGCGACATGTTTTAAGTGACTCAACTCCATGCTGCTCATCGACATCTACCCCTCATAGATCCTGCCCTTCACGACGACTCATAGAAACGAGCTACAACCTATCCTGGACCGACCTCACTTCATCCAACACCACCAGTCCAAACACAGCCAACATGTCCGCAGTCGCCAAGCGCCTTGAGGGCAAGACGATCCTCATCACTGGTGCCTCGTCAGGCATTGGTCGCTCCACGGCCTTCGAGTTCGCCCGCACGAGCCCCAAGAACCTCAAGCTTGTCCTCACAGCCCGCCGCGTCGACACCCTGAAGCAGGTCGCCGCCGACATCACCAAGGAAGTCGGCGACGGTGTCAAGATCTTCACCCTCGGCCTCGACGTCAGCAACCCCAAGGACGTGGCCTCGATGGTGGACAACCTCCCTGCCGAGTTCCGCGAGGTCGATGTTCTCGTGAACAACGCGTAAGATACCCTCCCGAAGCTCATCAGAACCGACACTGACACCCCCCAGCGGCCTGGTTAAGGGCGTTGCCAAGGCCCCCGAGATTGCAGAGGACGACATCAACGTCATGTTTGCCACAAACGTCACCGGCCTCATCAACGTCACCCAGGCCATTCTCCCTTCCATGCTGGCCCGTAACGGCGGCGAAGGCGCAGGCGACATCATCAACATCGGCTCCATCGCCGGCCGCGAGCCCTACGTCGGCGGCGCCATCTACTGCGCCACCAAGGCCGCCGTGCGCTCTTTCACGGAGTCACTGCGCAAGGAGCTCATCGCCAAGCGCGTGCGCGTCATCAGCATCGACCCCGGCCAGGTTGAGACTGAGTTCTCTGTCGTCAGGTTCTACGGCGACAAGGCAAAGGCAGATGCCGTGTATGCGTAAGTAATCCCAGAAGTCTTGGTATCCGTGGATTTCGCTGACACTGAACAGGGGCTGCGAGCCGCTGACGCCGGATGACATTGCCGAGGCGATTGTCTTCGCCGCTGGCCGGAGGGAGAACGTCGTTGTCGCTGATACCCTGATATTCCCTAACCACCAGGCAGCTGCCACCATCATGCACCGCAAGTCATAGATCTGGGTATTTGGAAACTCCTGTATAGAAAAATAGACTCGCTTTCATCTTCTCACATTCGAAATGTGTCGTCTTGGTGAAAGGCATCCAGGTTCCCCAGCCCCGAAGACACCATATTTGCAAATTGGCCCCAGCCCGAAAAGTCGCCCATTCCGCTGGGGTCCATTCCTCCGAAGCCGAGAACACCTTCGCCCATCCACTCGGCGTTGTTCGTGCCTGTGCTGGGGCTCGTGTCGACCAGCGCCATGCCGTCGTATCCGCCCATGGCTTCGAGCCCTTCGAAGCCGAGCGATACGTGGAGTCGCTTCATCTGCCGTAGAGCCTCGACGCGGAGCTCCTCTAGCACGAGGCAGTATCGTTCTAGCAGGGATCCTTTTTGTGCGATTGTCGACATGTGTGACTGGCACCGAGCGGCGGCGATGAAGTAGGCGTTGTATGTCTCAGGGGGCGACGCCCATTCCTGGATGACGTAGATGTAGAGGACCATGGCGGCAGTGAAGGCGAAATATGCCGTGATCTGGGGGAGGTTCCCGGTTAACTTGCTGTCAGTTCTTTGAGGCGGGTATCGACATACCCAGAAAGCTTGAAACATCTGTCCACTCTCCGTCATATCGTTGATCGTACTCATCGTGTCCATTGCCGCCGAGAGACACGCGATAACGCTCTCTTTCGTGTGCGTATTCTCCCCACTAGCGGCCTTGTGCTGCGGCGCAATGTGGGCAAAGTTGTTCAGCAGACACTGTCGGTGCGTGAGGATGATGGCGTGCCAGTACGTCAAGTTCAGAACATTCCGCTGGCGTTGGAAGATGGGCACCAGAAGCGAAGTACTGAAGAAATCAGCGTCGAGGAAGCGGGACAATTCGGCACGCCAGTCAGCCAGCTCCTGCGAGATGCGCCGCGTCTCGTCGGCGCGGCGGCCGGCAGAAACAGGCTTGATGGAGTATAGTGAGCGCAGGATGGAGCTTATGATTCTTGCCAGCTTCATATGCGCCAGCGGCGCCAGCATGACAGAGTATCCCCGATTGGGGGCCGATGGCGCCGCATGGTCGCGGGTGATTTCGTGGTCCTCGACGCAGGCGGGGAGCTC
Source organism: Plectosphaerella cucumerina (assembly GCA_020746995.1). Lineage (NCBI taxonomy): Eukaryota > Fungi > Ascomycota > Sordariomycetes > Glomerellales > Plectosphaerellaceae > Plectosphaerella > Plectosphaerella cucumerina. Next base: position 1,552,660 of record JAGPXD010000005.1, on the reverse strand, counting down.
GGCGTCGATGTCATCGTCGTGGAAGGACCGAGGCCGGCCCAAGGAGACGCTGAGGTAGGCGTCGAGGGTATAGGCACACCAGAATGTTCGCCGGCGGCTCTCGACCTCGATGTGGTTGAGGCCGCTGGCGGCGCCGGGGACCTTGTTCCTGTTGAGACCGATAGCGAGGGCGAGATTGGTGACGGTGCCGAACTGGCTCCAACAGTGGTTGACGCGGGACTGGGTGAGGAGGTAGTAGCACTGGAGCAGGCGGGCCTGAACGCTGGTGAGGCGGATGGAGCCGCTTTCTTTGGAGAGTTGGTGTTCTGCGGCGAGGAAGTATCGGGAGCTTCACACAGTTAGTAACTTTCTCTCCCATAAGCATCATGCCGGGCCATGTGTACGCACCTCAGATCCGACGGCCCCGGCCTGTCATCCTCGGGCATGTACACTCTCGCATGCGCAAAGATCATGAACAGTAGTGCGATCCTGGCCGAGGCACCATGTCCCTCGCGCATGGTACCCATGGTGTCGTAAAACTCGACGAACCACTCTTGCAGCGTGGGCCGGTGCAGGAAGCGATAAGTCGGCATGGCGAAATCAAAGTACCGGTCGAACAGCCGCTGAGCCGCGTCCCGCGGCAGCACCATGCAGAAGGATGGGTCAAAGTCCGGAGGGCGCAGGGGCGCGTCGCCGAATGTGAAGATGCTGCTCGGCACGGAGAATGATATGGCCTGGTGCAGGCGCTTCTGAACCCGGAGGAGGAAGGAGACTCCTGAGGCAGGGCCGATGTAGTGACCCTGGAGGTCTTCCTGGGGCGGCTCGGGGGTCTGCTGGGACGAGCGGGCCATACCGGTCCCTGTGTCTGTGATACCTCGAGGTCCGAGAGCATGCCCCAGGACGGCGGTGTCGGCGCCGAGGCCAAGCCCGGCCGGGTGCTCCGGATGGCCGCCGTGCTCCGGTGCCTCAATGCTGGGCACGGCCGAATCGCGCATCCCCTGGTTCGACTCGGGAGGACTATGACTTTCCTCGACCTGCTCAGCGACGCTGATGCTGCTGCTGCCACCTCCACTATCTCCCATGTGGAGGATGACGGGCAGACGGCCCCTCGCATATGCCGAGTCAAAGGTGCATCGAGCCTTTCCGCGGACGCAAAAGTCGCACGGCTGCGTGCCGTTGCACTTGATCTTCCTCCTGGACGGATAGGTCAGACAAGAGAGGTACTTCCCCACGGAAAAGACACGCAAAAGGTACTCACTTCTTGCACCGGTCACACGCCCTGGTGACCCTGACCCGCTCTCTGCCCCTTTTCCGCGACCTCACAATCTGGAGCTGCGACGCGCCGCCATCGTCCGCCGTTGACGGTAGCAGCTGCCTGTGCGTGGCCATTCAGATGGGGGGTGGATGCGTTTCCTCCCCTTCCCTCCGAGTCCGCTGCGAAAGGCGAACAGTTTTCGGACTGTTTGATGCGAGCGATGGGGGATGATTCGAGAGCATGGGGGAGGAGGATTGTCGATGGGGGTGAGAGGCACGGAAAAGCACCGTCGGATGATGCGGGGATTCGGCCGTTTCCATTGATGGATATGGCTTTTCCGTGTCCCCATCCGTCTTGTGATCGCGGGGTAAACGGGACCGGGGTACGAGCCGGGCGTTTGTCCCAGGATCCTTCCCCGGGGATGTACGAATAATATAAGCTTGATGATGGCTTGGTGATGTTATGCAGCCACGACGACCTTATATCAGCCGCATGACTAGCCAAGGATCCCTACTGTCAATGTATGCAGTATTTCTGAGTCGTGTATGGATTGTTGAGGTACGCTTTCTGTTGTCGACTATTGTCCATCCGAGGACTTGGGATGGCAGATGTAATACTTAGTTTCCACTGCCTTGGCCCGAGACGAGGGACTCAATCTCAACCGTACATATGTTTTACTACATTAATATGGTCAATGTTACAGTTTGGTTGAAAGCTGAAAGCTGCTGGCTTCTACTGTCCTTGCACTCAGATACTTGAGCGTACTACAATACACCTCATGCTCCCTCCCCATGACCTACCTACCACCTCGGGATATCAGCCGAAAACTCCGGCTTGAACTTCCTCATGTAACTCGTATCATCCCTCTTCCTCAGCCCACAGTCAAGGTACTGTTGATGTAGCTTCGCCAACCTCTCCCTATCAAGCTCAACACCTAGCCCCGGCGCCGTCGGCACAAGGACTCCCCCTTCTTTCCACCGCAGCGCCCCGTTCACAACCACATCCTCATCTCGTCTCTTCCAAGGCCAGTGTGTGTCACACGCATAATCCAAGTTCGTCGTCGCTGACGCCAAGTGCGTCATGGCAGCCAGCGAGATACCCAGATGACTGTTGGAGTGCATCGACAGCCTCATCCCCCACGTAGCGCAAATGGCTGCCAGGTTCTGCGACCGCCGCAGACCGCCCCAAAAGTGATGGTCCGAGAGCACAACCTGCACCGCGTCCTGCTTGATCGACGATGGCAGGTGCGAGAAGGCCACGACGGCCATGTTGGTGGCCAGAGGCATCGTTGCCTCCTTCGCAACGGCCGCCATGCCCTCAATCTCCGGCGCCGGGTCCTCGAGATACTCGACGATGCCCTTGAGCTCAGAAGCAACCCATTTGGACGTCTCGACCGTCCAAGCCGCGTTGGGGTCCAGCCTCAGCGGCACATCGGGGAACGCCTCTCGCAGAGCTTTGATGGCGTCGACCTCCTGCGCAGGAGGGTACACCCCGCCCTTGAGCTTGATGGCCTTGAAACCATACTCGTCGATGATCTTGCGTGCCTGCCTCACCAAGCCGGGAGCGTCGAGGGCGGCGCCGTACTCGTCGTCCGGCTCGCCCGGATGGCCCGCCCACTTGTAGAAGAGGTATGCTGAGTACTGCACCGAGTCCCTGACGCGGCCGCCTAGGAGCTCGCTGACAGGCACGCCGGCCAGCTTGCCCTGGATATCGAGGCATGCGACCTCAAATGGTGAGAAGACCTTGTCGGCGACAGAGGCGGTGGTGACCATGCCGGCCATGCCATCGCCGCCTGATGTGGCGTTCCCTGCGAGAGATTCTGAGCAGGCGCGGTAGATGCCATTTGTGTCGTAGACTGTGAGACCCTTGAGCTTCGCTGCGGCCGCCTGCAGACGGTCTAGGTGGGCTGAATCGCCGTAAGATTCCCCAAGACCATAGTGGCTGTCCGTGATGACCTCGATGATGCTGCGGAGGGCGTAGGGTTCATGGACGCCGACGCTGTTGAGCAGTGGCATGTCATGAAACGCCACGGGCGTGATGACGATGTCTTTGATAACAGCTGGTTGAGACATGGTGAAAGGCTGGAGATGTGCAGGGGTCTGGTGTCAGGGGCTGGCTGTGGTGGCTGGGGGAGACTCGGAGACTCAGAGTATTCCAACCTGACGGACATGATGGCGAAGGAGGAGGAGCGTGCCCGCGGAAATATGAACCGGAATGGCTCTCACCAGACCATCGCATCTCGCCCGACATGTCGGAGATGTCACAGCATCGTGTGACAACCATCTCGGACATGGATCGCCGCATCCTTCAGCTTTGCCGTCTCCTCCACAATGCCCCTCGTCGTTTCCCCAGAAATCCGTCGCTCGGGGCTGGGGATCCCCGAGGCCCGGTGCAGGAATCCGTCAAATCCGTCAAATCCGCCCAGGCGGCACTTCCTCTCGGCGCTGCACTGCAACGCGCCTTTGACAGGGGCCACCCCAGGATCGGCAGATAATGTGCCGTAGAGGGGGGACAGCGACGTCGTCTGGCATCTCTGCACACGGCGGATATCGTCTGGGATGAGGTCGCCATTGGGCTGCTCGCTCGTACTAGCGACTCGACGATCAAAGATGAGGGGGGGAAGGGCATGGCTTTTCCGCCCTTCCCCCCACCATCCTGCGAGTCGTTCGTTCTCCGCGTTGAACCTGGGGTTGCATCTGGGGTAAACTGGCACGCTACAGGGGAGGGGGGGGGGCTAAGGACATCGGCCGTGCCCCGGGCGAGGGAAATCCATGGACTTGGCAACACCTGGTGATGGTGAGGCGACTATAATATCGAGACATCGCCATCCTCCATCATCTGCTTGAAGCCTCTCCTCCCCAGCACACTTCCAGGCTCGAACCACACCAAACCACACTTCAGCCTCTTTGCCTTTGCCAATCTCTCACCATGGCTCACCAGCGGGGCTCCATCGAGAAGAACGACGTCGAGTCCATCGACCACAAGGACATCGTCGCCAACCCCAACACCCAGGCCATCGACATTGCCGGCTTCCGCGTCTTCGGTCTCGATCCTGTCGATGCAGAGTTTTTCTCCAGCTATCCTGATGAGAAGAGGAAGAAGGTCTTCCGCAAGGTACGTCTTTCCGTTTTCTGACGATGTCTCGCCACCAACTCACGTGCTATGAAGGTCGACTTCCGCCTTGTGCCCATGCTCGCCCTGCTCTACCTGATCTGCCATATCGACCGCGCCAACATTGGAAATGCAAAGATTGAGGGCATGGTCGAAGACCTGAACATGACTGGCGTGCAGTACAACATCGTCCTGTCCATCTTGTGAGTCCTCCTTCTCCACTTCCCTTGGCATCTGGCTAACAAAACACCCCCAGCTTCGTCCCCTACGTCCTCCTCGAAGTCCCCAGCAACATCATCCTCAAGAAGTTCAAGCGCCCCTCCATGTACCTCGGAATCCTCACTCTCGGCTGGGGCATCGTCATGACTTGCACCGGTCTCGTCCGCAACTTTGCCGGTCTCATGGTTACTCGTGTCCTGCTCGGCATCTTCGAGTCAGTTTCTCTTCTTCTCCACTGCAGGAAGCACCGTGCTGACTTTCCTTAGGGCTGGCTTCTTCCCTGGTGCGATCTATCTCTGCTCCTACTGGTACATGCCTAAGGATCTTGCCTCCCGCATCTCCTACTTCTACTGCGCCAGCGCCCTCTCCGGCGCCTTCTCCGGTCTCCTCGCCGCTGCCATCGCCCAGCTCGACGGCCTCGGCGGCTACGAGGGCTGGCGCTGGATCTTCATCCTTGAGGGCCTCGCCACCGTTGTCCTCGGCGTTGCCACCTTCTTCCTCCTCATCGACACCCCCGCCCTGTCCAGCCGCTGGCTCGAGCCCGATGAGATCCGCTACCTCGAGCTCTCCATGTTCATCAAGCAGGGTGGCGGCTTCCGTGAGGAGAACTCCGTCCGCTGGAAGGATCTCAAGATGGTCCTCACCAACTGGCGCGTCTACGTCCAGGCATATTTCCTCCTTTGCCAGTCCGCCCTTTCCTACGGCATCAAGTTCACTCTGCCCACGATCACAAAGGCCATGGGCTTCAGCACCACAAACGCCCAGCTCACCTCCGCGCCCCCTTACGTCGCTGCCGCTATCTCGGCCATCTGCTTCGCCAAGGTCTCGGACCGCTTCTTCTGGCGTATGCCCTTCGTCGTCACGCCCATGGCCATCGTCACCATTGCCTACTCCATCATCATCTCCCTCAACGGTGCTCTCAAGGAGAAGATGGCCGTCGCCTACTTCTCTGTCGTGTTGGCCGTCATCGGTATCTACCCCATCCAGGCCGCCGCCGCCTCGTGGAACGCCAACAACATCGCCCCTTCGTCCCGCCGCGCCATCGGCATCGCCCTGATGAACTGCGTCGGCAACGTCGGTGGCATTGTTGGTTCATTCATGTACCTTGAGTCCGAGAAGCCCAAGTACCATACTGGCTTCGGTCTCAGCTTGGCCTTCGGCGCCAGCGGCATGATCGTCGCCCTGCTGCTCGAGTGGAGCTACAAGTCGGCCAATGCCCGCAAGGCGAAGATTGCCGAGGAGGCGAAGACAAAGTACACCGAGGAGGAGCTGTTCGAGATGGGAGACCGCTCGCCCCTGTTCAAGCACGTTCTGTAGACAAGGGGTAGTTGGGGTAGTTGGAATGGTTGGGTTGGGCTGGGGGTGTCTGTCAGTTTGTCGACACCCGGCCTGAACACCAATCGAGGTGGTTTCGAGGAGAAAGGGAGTCTCCAAGTCTTCGATACCCAATTCACAGTCTTTATAGCGAATAATCGTACCATTGTTTTCATCACAAGAACTCTAGTTCGCTTCACGAGAGCCTCGCAGCTCTGTCCTTGTCATGCCGGTCTGAGTAGTTGGCGTCAGGGTCATCAGGGAGTCCAGTGCGGCGGCTAAGGCACGAGATTGGTTCAAGATATGTCATTAGATAAAACTTTGAACGTCAAATGACGCGCCGGCTATGCGTCCGATGTATGTTTCCCAAGTCTAAGCCCACCACCGCATTTCAACGAGGCCGCCTTCCACGACCAAAAAGGCCACACGGTGCCCGTCACTAGTTGGAAACCTCGCGACTGTTGCAGCAGTCCCACTAAGATGCGTCAGAAGGAGGTCTAACAGCGCAGGAATACGGCTCATATTGGTGCCCGAGAGACTTACCGTCCATTCGCAATAGCCCCACGGGTCGCAGCGGTCCCGTTGCACCCGAATGTTGTTGGTCCACATGCCCGCACCACAGAGGTTGCCAAGGGCATTCGCGCGCGACTGGCCGCACTCGGTGTTGCTGTCGCACAAGAGATCACGGACTCCGGCATTGTTTCTGCACTGTGCCATGACCGTAGAGGCGGCTGTCAAGGCGAGGAGCAGGGTGAGGGGCGATGGCAGATGCATAGCCGGTCGTGAGGTTTCGATGAGGGGGTGTAGGTAGTTGTGACTGGAACAAGCGTGAATTCTTAGACATGAAAGTTCCGGTGGGAAGATGGAGTATTCGACGCGGTGTTCTTCACCCTGATATTTACCGAGATAGTTGAAAATTTATCCTATTTAATAACAAAATTAAAGGCTAAGTCTGTCTGCTCTGCGTCTCTATTCTCTCGGATCTGAATTCCGAAATCCCTTCGGATTGACCGTTGAAATGTTACCTGGATTAGCAGTCAATCTATTTGAGATTCCGTGAACGAGTCACCGTGCTTGCTTGGCCGTCTCATGAGCATATAATACCCGTTCATCCCACCGCACGAGTAAGTCGCTGATCCGGGTGTCTGGGCAGATGGACGCTGGGCTTTCGCTTCAACTTCCGAACCGCGAGAGAGGCTCGAGTCAGAGCACAGCAATCGAGCACGGGCACAAGATGTAGGATGATAGAGTTTGCATGTTCTTTCGAATCAGCTGTACAGTTACCGAAAGATCACTTGTCAACGAGTCAGATTTCAAAACCCAGAGCTGGATCATCATGATAACCCAACCTACCCAAACCAGGACCATTTTTCTCCTCGCATGCCAAGCTTAAGGTTTGACTACCTCTACCTGAATAATCAACTAAAAGTAAACTGTAATTGTAAGATGGCTGACATGTTTGTGGATGGGAAACTAGTAAAGTTCCCATCGTCTTACTACAGCATATAATGCCCGGCTACCTTCCCAGCCACATCCATCTCCTGGTGATTCCATACCGCGATGATTACAAGGTGACGAGCTTGCTTGACAGGGGATGGTTTGGTCTGGTGTGGGGATGCTGGAAGGTCCAACCAACCTCACCGTTAACAAAAGACAGGGTCAGCAAGGGACTTCGCAGTCTATATTTTTGCATCTTGTACCCACCTCGTCTGCTCGAGAGAAGTTATCTAACTTGTCTTCTGGATGCTAGGTAGTCATCAAGGCAAGGTAGGTGCCTAACCTTCGTTCTGTTACCCCATAACTCGATTCGCTCCAGGCATGACCCCTTCCTGAATGAAGCCGAGCCTGGGCGAAATACCGGGAGTGGCTCACCACCGGTTTGGTGACGGGCGTGGCGTGTATTGCGCTCGCCAGACGTTTTGCTGCAAGGCACCCGCGACGATCATGTGGATTTTGAGCTTAAACCAGGTCCACGGCTAACGCCGTTGGAATTCGGAAGGGCGTGAACGTACATGCATCTCCGAGGAAGCATCCTTCTGGAACCAGTTCATCCTTTCTATCTACCCTCAACCGAACCCACCCTTTCCCTGAACCCTCCTAACCGCCCCAACCATACCCTTCGCCCACGCGAACCGTCCGGCATCAACTCCCGTAGCTCCTTCAACCTCCTCTCCTTCAGCATCTTTCCATACGCCGTCAGGCCCCAGGCGGCCGTATACACCCGTGTTCTGGTTCCTTTGCAGCCCGGCGATCCACGCCTTACACGCTGCCGGCGAGTCGATCATGACGTTGACCTCCTGACTCTGGTACCAACTCTGCGTATCCTGGTTCCCTGATCCCACTACGCCAACGCACTCATCGGCAATGAGCAGCTTGATGTGGCACGCGCGCCGGCCAGAGGTCTGCACCAGCGGCACGGCGTGGTCTCTAGCCACGTACCAGTAGTAGTGCAAATGCTTCGCACCCTCAGGTGAGAGACGCTCGAGGAGTCGTGGCGGGATAGACTCGTTATGTCCGCCCTGCCTGGGGAGGAGCTCGCCCTGCGGTTGTCAGTAGAAGCACAAGATGTAGACAGTGAGATGACTTACAGCATCATTGTAGCCGATACAGATGTAGCAGTGCACGTCGACGCCGCGCTCGCAGGCATCGACGATGGCAGGCAACAAAGGCTCTGCGTTGAGGGTGGGACTCTGGATGAAGACGTTCTTGCGGGCGTTGCGAAGGGCGCTGAGCCAGCATTCGTTCTGGGGGTTGCGGACGCTGCGGTGGGTGACGGGGCCGTAGGGGGGTCGGTTGACAAGAGCCATTGGAACTGGGTCGTGGATGGGGTGGGCGATGTAGGGGGTCATGTGGTGAGAGGCGGGAGAAGGGGGAGGGCGTTTGGCGTCGGGGACGGAGTAGGTTGGGTTCTTGGTGTGGTTGAGCTTCCTGGTGACGGGGGCCAGAGGGTCCTCGCCGGGTCTGGGGGTGGTGGAAGTCTGGACTCGAAAGATCTCGCCGGCGAGGTCGTCGTCGTACAAGGGGGTTTCGTGAGTGAGTTCGGGGAGGTCTGGTGGCGGAGAGAGTGAGGGGGACGGCGACGGTGCGATACCTGAGTCTCTGTCTGTGGTGGGCTCGAGAGGTTTCGGGGCTTCTTCGAGGCCATTAATCACAGGTGCGTCTTCCGGGACATGGCCTCCCCCGTAAGCATCCGTCCACTCCATCCTTTCCGGGTCCATGACAACCTCATGCCCTCTCAATCTACCCTCCTCATCAAACAACCGGCGGAATGAGTCCGTCCAGCTCGGGTACGCAGCATCGCCCGCTTCAGCCGCAGGACTATCAATCATAGGCAGCCCGTTTCCCAGTCCGATACTCCACGAGATGAGGGCCATATCGTAGAGCGAGTCAACGACGGGTCCCTCGACCTGCACGGCCATCTCAAGGTTCGCGTTGTCCTGGATATTGTTGCTCTGGACGAGTGCCATTCGGCGGTCGACGACCATGAACTTTGCGTGAAAGGTGCCGAGGACGGGTTGATGGAAGTTTACGACCTGTAGGTCGACGCCGGGAATCTCTGCGCGCGGGGGAAGGGCGACTTCTGGGTGGGTGAAGTCGCGTTCGGGCACGTCGATGTGAGGCTCGTAGACTTGGCGGACGGAGCCGCGGTCGTACTATCATGGTGTTAGCATATTTGACAGGTGCATGATGCTTGATGCCTGGACTCACCATGATCTTGACCACAACGGGCTTCCCTCCTGCGGCAGTACGGCGGCGAGAGAGCTCACGGATAGCGTCAGTGATGAGGCGGGTGGCGACAGAGCTGAGCCAGTAATTTGTCGCGAGAAAGACCTCCTTTTCGGCGCGAACTATGAGGTTGGCCATGTGTCTGCAGATGTCGGGGATACTAGGATCGTCAGCCTGGCCCTGGGAGCAGAGGGGAAGAGATGGCTCACGTCGAGATGATGGTCAGGGGCATAGTGCCGCTGGTGCCCATGAGCGAGGGACTGACAACGGCTTGCTCAAAGTCGCCGTCAATGGACAGCAGAGCGTCGCGGTACATCTGATCATGGTGGTTAGCAGACCAGTCTATACATCCGTCGAATAAGACTCGCCTTCAAGAAGAGGTCGCTCGGCCGCGTTCCTCCCCATTTCCCACAGGCGGCAACGCGATCCAACCCCGAAGCATCCCCATGATCCGGCAGCGAAGGCTCTCCCTCCGCTCGACGCTGGTCCTTCTCCCGCCGCCGATGCTTGTTCTTGTACAGCCGTTTCCACGCCTCCGCAGGCGTGAGCGTCGGGTCGCCAGCAAGCAGCAGCGTCACGCTGTCGGGCGCATTGCAGCTCCAGCACAAATCATCGCTGATGTCGGTGGTCTCAGTACTGGGAGACATGTCGGGCGCTTGAGCGAAGTCATCATGACAGGACCCCCCGCGGCCCCGGGCAGCAGCCCGCCCTCACATACTTGTACCTTGCATTGATGTCGCTCGCCCTACGTAACGCCGCAGGAGAATCAATTCCCATGCGGCGGCGATGACGGTGAGGGCCTGGGCTCGCTTGGCCGCCCAACCGTGCCGCGCGGTGATGTCAAAACAGGCTTCTCGCCGGGGCGGGCAGGGATCGCCACTGGAGGGAAGATTTAGCCACCGTCGGCGCTGAGGCCGTGGTCTTGGCGGGGGCAGCTGTGCGGCAGTGCAGTGATCGCCCGCATTCTTCTTCTTCTCCGTCGCCCTTCTCCCTGTCACATTCAGAGGCAGCACGATTGACGATGACTGCAGCCATCAAAAACTCATTCTTTTGCTTCACTTTGAGCCCGTTGAACTCTCTTCCCTCGGGATGTCTCCCCAGAATAGCTCGGCACAGGGACGCGTGGCTCGCTCGGCACACGCCCGCCGAGAGCGCTGCTGCTTCTTGGCCCCTTGAGGCCGCGTACTTGAGACTCCAGCGACTGGAGCCCCGGGATGCCGGCGCTCCCGAGACGACACTGGGCGCCGCCACGAACTCGGCCGGCGCCGGGCAAGTCGGCGCGGCATGCCAATCGGGGTTCTTGGTCGCCCGATTTCCATGTGGCCCTGACGGCAGAGTGGCCCGAGTGGGTGTCCAGGTGAGAGGATGTTTGAATTTTGGCTTTTCTCACGGCATAGGCATGAGATGTCGCAGCCCCTGCGAGCAGACCTTGATGCATCTCCTCTTCGCTATAAGGAGTAGGGGATACTCTCGTTTGATGTGCGATTGAATCCTTGTGTAAAGATGTCGCTTTCTACCGAGGACCGCCTTCGGTCGGGCTTGTCATGCTTGAGTGAATGGAGGCATCGCTTGGCCTTGATCGCCACCCTTGAGTCAAGTCCCGGCAAACACCTGACTTCAGCCTGTGGGCGATAAACCACGAGTGACTCTGCCCAGGCGCAAACACATGTCCTTTTATGTCTGAAAACTCCTCAATATCGCTCGATCGATGTCCTCTGTCTGGTCGCCCAAAATGAGGGGGTGGTTATTTTGCCGGCAAAGCTGCTCCTTGAGGGCCGGTGACAGCCCCTGAGCCCCTTTCGGCGGCCATACCATGAACACATCAGCACGTGGAAGCAGCATGACAACATCTACCACGCAATGACAACAGATAAGAAGGCCGAGGCTGCCCTCAGACCTTTCCATACTACCTACCTTACACGTCTGATCTTCATACTCACACTCCAACCATACCACCCTTTCCAACTCATCACCCCCAGAGGCACACCCAGCCAAACCCGTCCTCCTATAGCCACAGATGTGATTCCCCAGTCATCCTCCTACCCTCATACCCATCACATATGTTTCTCTACAATCACATGAATGCCCTCCTCTTCCCTCCTCCGGCCACGCCTCCCCTTATGGAAAGCCCCCGACCAATCTCCGCACCCCGATGTAACACAACCTCCTCCTTCCCCCGACTTCAACAACCTCCCCTCTCCCCAACGCCGTTGAGCATGCCATCCGATGCAACAATGTTGCCATACTTCCAGGTTCCCCTCCCGCAAACATCCAGTAAGACCACCGCCCTGGCCCGAGGCTCGCTCCTGCCCCGTGTTTGTCCGGGGTCGATCTCCGGGGATTGATGCCACATGCCCAACTGCCGGCGGGGTATGGGGAAGACTATGGGATGGGGGACGTCAGCTTTGAGCCTCACTGTGACACAGCCCGACTCACTCGTCCTTGTGTCGTACAGCATGTGAACAGGAGGAGGAACCTCGAGTCAGCAATGTTGACCTACCTCTTCAGAACCCACAAGTTCAAGCAGGAAGTAGCTCTTCTCACGAAAGTTGAACATACCGTCAAGCAAGTAAACACACCCAGACCGGTGATCGACAGCCCACGTCCATATCAAACACCATCCCCGACCCCCCGCCAGGGGTAACCTCCAGCGTAACCTCCAGCGTCACGCGCAGATCCTTCTCCAGATCTTCGTGACACAAACCCCAGTCCTCCCCGCGGGGAAGCACCCATCCTCAAGCACGTGAAGGGGCAACAACCGCCTCGGAGGAGTTTCTCCCTTTGTTAATGACCCGTCAGAAACCTGGTCAACAGACCATCTCCCAGCAGCTCATCCTCTATAAAAACCCACCGTCTCGCCCGCCCAGAGACTCGAATCACTCACCCATCACTCACTCCAACTTGCAAATCTACATCCCTCCCCAACAGCTACCAAAATGTTCACCAAGACCGCCATCATCGCCCTCTTCGCCTCCCTGGCCGCCGCCCAGGACATCACCCTCATCCCCGACTGCTCCGTCCGTCAAACCTATCCCCTGCCCCCTGCTAGCCTCTGCTGACCCTTAACCAGCGCCCCTGCTTCATCGAGAACATTCCCGACTCGGGCTGCACCGGCATCGACTTTGCCTGCCTCTGCGGGTTCGTCTTCCCTCCCTCTTGTTCCCCTGAGCTATCAAGGCTAACCTCGCCAGCTCTGAGACCTACACCCCGGCCGTCATTGCCTGCACCACCGCCGCCTGCAGCGAGGCTGACCAGTATGTTCGACGATACCCTCCAGGACTTCAAAAGCTGACAAGACAATAGGGCCGCCACCCTCGAGTGGGCCATCGCCACCTGCGAGGCTGCCGGTGTTCCCATCAACCCCTAAATGGGAGGCATACTGGTCGAGGCTAGGGTTAGCTGATCATACTGTAGTAGTTAGTAAATATGTAACCAGTGACAGAACTAGATCATCCGTGTGTTTGCTTGGTCACACCATATCATGATTGAAGCTGAACCCCCATAAATCGGACATATCACGCCGAACGCCACCGTAGATGCAATGCCAGTCAATTCTCATAAATGTCTTCTCATCATGCGTCGCCAGTCGTAACCGCCTTGTCCTTTCTGCCACCTGTCCCAGCCTCCTCCTCGCCCTCGGCTGCAGCGACGGCGCTCTCCGTGGCCAGCGGCGACGGGATATCAGGCGTGACAGACCTTGAGTCGGGCGCCGGCCTCTTCGGTTTGGCAACGCTCGTAGACAGCTTATTGCGGCGCTTCTTGTCCGAGGCGGTGCTGGCGGTGCTTGCCTTGCGGCTTACGGACCCAGCGGCCTCCTCAGCAGCGGCGCCCTCGAGACCCGCGAGGCCAGCAAGGCCAGGGGTCGGGCTGCGCGAGGAGCTCGTGGAGCTGCGCCGGCGCACGCTGCTACCGCGACGTCGGTGCGACTTTTCGATGGCGATGGCGCCCACGCGGGGGTACAGCTTGTCGAGGTCCGCAAGGTCCTTTTCGCGGTTCCGGCTGCGCGTCATGGCGGCGGGCGCGGTGGTGGGCGGGGCGACGAGCACGGCGTTACGACGCCAGGGCAGCCACCAGAACATGCCCCAGCGCTGGCGAGCAAGCTCGCGCTCGCGTTCCTTGAGCTTGCGGCGAATGACGGCGCGGCGCTCGTTCTCCTTTTCCCAGTATTCGGTGCGGTATATCTCCCAGTTCTCGCGGAATGTCGGGGTAAAAGGCTTGGCCAGGAGCAGAAGCTTGACGTAGTCGCCGCCAGGGGCCAGGTCCTCCTCGTGGCCTCCGCGCTCCTCATCCTCGGCGACGACAGGCAGAGCGGGGTGGGACTCGGGGGTCAGGCGCATCTCCTTCTCGACGGCGCGCAAAACGGCGGGGTCGACATATCGGTACGAGGACGAGGCGGTGTGCGAGAAGAGGCCGTAGGTAAGGAAGAAGCCGACGGAGGAGCCAATTTCAGCCCACAGAGGGCGGCGGATGATGACGAGCTTGCAGTTGAAGCCGCGCAGGCCGCGGTTGGAGACGGCGAACCAGCGGCGCGGCCAGCGGATGCCGCGGTCCCAAATGCCGGTGGCCCAGACGAGAATGGCGGTCATGACTCCGCCCATGAAGCAGAGCTTCTCGATAGTCTCGACGCCCCAGTAGACGGAGCCGCCAACGCCCTGGCCGTCCTCACGAGGGGCGAAGAAGAGCGCGTAACCGAAACCGCCGATCCACAGGGACAGCAGCGTCAAGAAGAAGGCGTGGTGGCGGCGGCGAGCGCGCAGCTCCAGGTACTGGGCGCGCAGCGACGCCTCGAGCACAAGCAGGTTGAGATAGATCATGGACGGGCTGCTCGGGGCGTGGTTGAGGGGGTCGCCCTTTGTCGCCGGTGTGACGCCGCTGGTGCGCTCCGGGGCCGCCGCCTCCTTGCCGGGAGCGGGGGCGCCCTTGACGAGCGAGTCGATGTCGCGGTCGGCCATTTATCTGTGTGTCGAGTTATATGTCGGGGGGAGGGAGGGAGGTCGGAGGTAAGGTGTCGGCGGGTGGAGTGGCGGTCCAGTCCAGCCCGGGTGAGGGATCGCGGAGATGCATGCAGCAGCGAGCAGTGGCGGTGGTCGTGGACGAGCAGAGTCGGATTGTGTTGCGTCCGGACGCGTCTGGGGAGGATGAGTCGGTGGGTGGTGGTCAGCCGAGCTCGACCGCGCGAGGAGCGTATTTTTTTTTCCTGCGTGATCCTGTCGGTGGTGGTGGTTGGAATGGGATGGTTGGGGCGGATCGGTGAGAATGTGCTGATTCGCATGGCCATGTGCGGTGGAAGGGCCTGGGCCATTTCGCAGCTCCTGGTTGGTCGGATTTCCTCGCAGGTCGGGTATAACGGCCAAGTACCGGCCTGAGCTTCCCTAGGTTCGTTCCTCCCACGGTGAGGCGAGGTGGCTGGCTCCCCCGCCCAAAAGGGCCTAGGTCCCGCCAGGGCGACGTCATTAGCGGCTGCTCCTCCCCGCCAGGCGAGCGTCCAGGGGCAAGAGCAATCGGGTGAAAGGTGCAAGGGCAGGCACCGACAAGGTGGACCTCGAGGATGTCCTTCGCCCGAGCATGTGATGATGGGACATTGCCCAGCTCATTTCCTGTCAGGTTATCATACTACAGTAGTACCCCTACTTTCAGTCGCAGACAGATGACCACGTCGAACAAACAATGCTACCGCCTAGCTCTCAGAACCAACCCATCCGGCCACTTCTACAAAGCCCTCCCTATCCGGGCTACTAATCCAGCAGTCCGTCGTACCCAGCGTCGCGCAGCGAATGCTTGTACGTCTCCATTACCTTGTCGTCGGTACCCAAGCACCACCTAATCTGGTCCAGAGCCTTGCCCACCTTGCTCTTCCTACCCTCCTTATCTTGCCTCTCTATCGTAAACCGGTTCAGTTGCCTCTCGACGCCGCCGTGCCCGAGTGCCGCTGCAACCTCCACGGGTGAGCGACCCTCCTTGTCCACGACATCAAGAGAGGCGCCATGATCCAGCAACATTTCGACGATGCCTTCGTTGCCAGCAATGACGGCGAGCATTAGCGGTGGGTCCGGGCAGTCCTTGGGTCCCTCGGGCGACGCCCCGGCGTCCAACAATGTCCCAATCCCGCCGCCATCGTCCTCCTGCGTGCACCAAAGCAGGGCCGTTTCCAGGTCTCCTCCCAGTCTCTTGAGAAATTCCATCACTCCGCTCTCGTTGCAGCATGCGGCGAGATACACGGCAGTCTGGCGGGGCGTCCAAGCCGCCGGTCTTTTCAGCTCGACAACCCCGGAGACATGGCCTATAATTAGCTCGAACAGTGCATCTGCCGCCTGGCCGTCGTTGTCTGTTGAAATCCCTTCGTCGCCGCCGTTCATCATCTGCAGCGCGGTACCGACGATCTGTTCTTCCCGTTCCGATACTTCATCTTCGTACAAACACTCTTGAAAGCCTTCGAAACCCCGCACCGTCAACATTCGTTCACGGTCGCGGTCTAGGAAGCCCCGCAGCCCTTGCAATCGTGCAATGGCCTGGTCCAACATCTCCATTGACGACTCCACCTCCTTGATGTGCTTTTCATGGAATCTGCCGATGGACCGGTCGTCCGCCCGTGCTCTCAGCATGTCGTCGCACAGCTCAAGGCCGCCGATGATCCCAGCTTCGAGATCCATCCTCGAGAATGTACTCGTTAAATCCACGTAGTGTGGACAATCCTCATCGGCAGCTGCCAACTCAATGACATGAGTGGATTTGGCCCCGATGAACTGCTGGCTCTGACGTAGACTCAAGGTCACATACGCTGAGGCTGTGTTGTCCGACTGCTTGGGGTCAAAGTTTGGCGCGCCACCCCGGTAGTGTGCAGTGGGAAGACGGGAGAGTCGCGAGCACACTCCCACGCCGACGCTCCTAGCCGGTCGCTGGCCATCCTGCGTAGTTGGCACACTACTGAGTACGAGGATAAAATCCAGTATGCTGTCGTTGTCCGGGTCCTTTCGGAGTCGAAGCCAGATGTGATTCCAGGCGGGGTCGTCGTCGGGAGCTGTGATTGTGCTGGTGGAGGCATCCCAACAACCAGTCGGAAAGGTCTCTACGATCTGGAGTCCCATGACATGAAGACCCTTGATCCAGAATCGGCTGGAACTCGCTTCCCCTTTGCCTTTTCTGGTGGACGGGCTGACACGGATGCGGATCGGTGCCGCCGGCGAGATCCGGCCGCTCTTCCGGGCTGCTTCCACCGGCAGGAAGATGGGACAGCAGCCGGCAGATCGGACGTATTCGTCGGAGCGCTGGCTAGATGAACGCTGCAGAGGGATGCCCACGACTTTGTCGGAGTCGTCCGCCGCATGGCAATGCAAGAGCCCATAGCATTGCCCATCGGCGCTTGTATGAAGAGCCATCTCGATCCCAAGACTGCCAGCCCCAGATGACCAGAGAATTGAAGGAGGGTCGCCGCTTGAAGTAATGTTACCAGAGTCTAGAAAGTCCGCCGGGGAAGAAGCCAGGATGCCGATGCTCCCAACGGCGCCTGTGTTACCCGCGGGTTTTCCATCTTGGTTGCGCAGACGCATGCCCCAGGCGAGAATCGAGTCGTCGGGGACTTTCTTCGAAATTTCCTCCTGCAGCCGGATAAAGGCATTTCCCCCCTCGCCGTAGATCAAAGGCATGTTGACACCAAGGATGCCCAACAGCGAGTAGGCTATGTCCTCGGGCTCCCTGGTAACTCTCCCCGCGGCCCATGACATGCGCTGAGCGACACTGGCGTCGTCCATCTGCCAGACGCCCTCGAGAAAGCCTGCTGATATTCCCGTTGCCTTCTCGACCTCGGCAGACATGGAGTGCTTGGTGCCCATCGCGCTCCACTGACGGGTATAGAAGCGGACGTATCGGGGGGCCAGTAGTTCCTGCAACGTCCAGCCCCTGCGGAACCACTGGCTCGCACAAAACATAGGAAGCCGCTCGTTCAAAGGCCCATTAACGACGTCGCAGAGGTAGGCGTAGCATACGGTGGCGCCCCGGTACCAGGCGAACATGGAGTTGATGGCCTTTGTGAGCTCCGTCGCGTCATCGGCCTTATTGATACAGAAAGTGTCGACCCAGATGTAGTCGAGCTTATCGTCCTTGGCCTGGGCTATGCATCCCCGGAGCTTGACGCTGCCGATGCCGGGCTTGTCCAGGTTGTTCGCCTGGACGTCGCGGAACGTGAGCTCCTCGTCATCCGGGCCCCATCGGTGAGAGAGGATGGCGTATCGGGGAAGTTGCTTGCCGAAGAAGCTCTCCAGCTGGAGGGTGTGGACGTTGAAGAGTCTCATCGTCCTCTCGAGGGCTGATCATGGCGGGGATGACCGTCACGATTGAGGGGCATCGCAGTATGAGAGGGGTTTCCAGGCAGGACATGGCTGCGGCCAGCCTCGCCGGGCGGTGGGGGCCAAAAGAGTTCGGCATGATTGGCGGGTGCGGCAAGACACGCCTTGGCATTCGACCCGGCGGCGAAGCTGCACTTGGGAGGATCCCCTGGCATCAACGCACGAGGAGAGTCTCCATGGACGAAAAAGAGGGACTGGAGTGACAGAGTGTGTCAGGAAGATGGAACCTCAGATCAAACCGCCTGGAAAGAGCAATGGTTCAACTTAGTCAGCAGTTCCGCACTTTCCCGTCCAATGTGAGCTGACTAATCACATGAGACTGAGCAGATGGAGGACCGTAGGGAATGGGAAAGAGTGACGAGGAAACGGAGGCACAAGAAGAAAAGCGTAGTCTATCCTTCTAGGAGAGCCGGTCTCAGGCTCCGAAGAGCGTATAAATAGGTAAGGCGAGTTCCGAGTCAGGCTGGGCCCACGCGCCAAGAGGTCATGTGGCCTCAGCCTGGCACGATAGAAAGTTAATGTGAGTGATTATCATGGGATTTGATATTATATTCAAAGTGTCTGTTCATGTGTCAATCGAAGGTCAAGGCATATTGACTCAGTCTTTAGCAGACACTGGATGTTACAAACTCCTATTTTGTACAGTTTCAACTGTCTGTGGTCAAAAGTGACCTCAACTTCCCAATGAGACGTTCTAGGTTTTTGGGCGTCTCTGCTATCATGGATCAATTAGGTACTTGAATTAGATCCAATTGCCTCTCGTCAACCCCGATACTTTGAACTGGTTATCCCGTTAGTGAAGGGCATATACCCCCCGCAGAACAGCTTTACGCTGCGATCCGGGGTGTACTTCGATTGCGATGTATCCTAGGTGCCTACCTTCAACATGCCCCGAAACAACGGGGCACCGAGCATGAGTGTTTTTTTGCATCCAGATTTGATGCCCGAAACGTTCTTCGTGACTTTTCAACCATCGAAGTCCCATAATGTCTCTCTCTTTGCAAACATGAATACACAGGCAGCAGAATCAAGATGAAAAACTCAATTTCAGCGGCCGTAGATTTTATTTAGTGCCAGGAATGGTTTCTCCAGGTAGGTCGACCAGATATTTGATCCCGGCCTATCATATGCGTGGGAGAAGACTTCAAACCCGTGATCCACGCCTTCAACCTCAAACTGATGAGCCTCGATGCCAAGAGCCTTCAGTTTCTCGACAACCTTACTCGACATGTAGTGTGGAACTAGACGGTCTCCCGTGCCATGAAGCGTAATCGTGGGTGGATACGACGCGTCCAGGAGCTGTAGGGGGTCGAGGTCGCGAGAATCACCCACTGCGGCTGGCAAGAGACCCTCCTGAACAAAATAGTCGTACAAGGCGGGCCGATCCAGTTTGATCCTGAGTCTATCCAAGCCGCTCAGGTCAGCGGCATCGGGCGCATCAGACGGAGCGTCGAAGACACTGTCGTCGCCAGAGATTATCGACGGCGAATCAAGGTAATGAACGAGGTCGGCCCGCTTTAGAGGATACTCGTTCAGTTGGATCTTTTCGACGAAGAACGGGTCGTTGAATGTGGAGATACCGTAGATGCTGAAGACAGCGGCGGGTCGGGGATGGCAGTGGGCGCCGGCAAGGTAGGCGAGGTATCCGCCCGCGCTTTGTCCGGCCGCCGTCAGGCGCAGAGGGTCTATCTTGAAAGCGGGAAGCTTAGAAGGGAGCTCGTCGACGATGAAGCGCCAGGCGGAGATGATGTCTTGTCGGATGGCCTCGCCGTCGACCTGCGGGAGCAGGCGGTAGTCGATGCTGACGACGGGCCATCCCCGGGCCAGAGGTGCCTCGATCAGGTAGGGCGATATGTGGCTACGATTGTTGCCCACCTACGAGACCTGCTGTTAGCTGCGTGACTCTCGTGTTTCCAAGCAATCTTGCAACTCCGCGAGAGGATCACTTGCCAGCCCACCGCCGTGGAAGAAGATGAGGGCAGCCCCGTTGGATGATGAGCTGGGATGCTGCGGCAAGTAGACGTCTAGTTCGAGAGGTACATCATCCGCAACGTTATACCGGAAGGTCAAAGGCGCTGGGATGCCAGTGGCCGCCATGTTCAGCTCAGCAGGGCTTTACAATACCCAGGTAGGTGGAGAGCCGGGCTGTGTGAGTGCTTCTCTCGAACGCACGAGTGCGAAGCAGGAGAAATCGCAGGGTGAATCGGTCGAGCGCCTGAGCTAACATCATCATGTATTTCTAGGTAGGAGCCCCTTTTCTACAGTCCCACCACGGCACCCTTCCCCTCCCCTCGGAGCCAATGTCAGTGCCGGCTTCGAGTCTAGTTTATGCTTCAGCTCGTAGCTTCGGGTGAAAGATAGCCGATTGACTAAGCATGGTACGGGGCATGACTGCACCGCTGTTTGAACCCAAGGTGGGGGGTTCAGCTTGAGATTGTGGGGTCCGGGTCGCAGCACCACGGCGGGGGCACATCCGGACCGGCCGGACCGTATAAGTGGAGCTCACGGCCGATCGAGCGGACCAACCGGACCGGGGGAGGACCGTGAACAGAGCCTATGCGATGAGATACCGAGGACAGGCGCGGCTTCCGCATTATGAATTTCCCGACCCTGTACAACAACAATGTAGGTCGATCCTCCAGGCCCAGATGGATAGAGAAGCCCGTCGTGACACCGAATGCTGTGTCTTTGCCATCCCCCTCAGCATGCATTTAGAACATTCAAGTCTGGAAAGCTACCCGTATTTGAGTCGGTCTCAGTATGTGACTTGATCGCCAGAAATGACCATGTGGTCTGTCTTGTCTAGTTGGTGCGTTTTTTCTCTGTCTGTTGTCCATGGCCAAGCTATGTCCTCTCGCTCCGCATCAGACCCGTCGGAGATCATCAACCAAGTCGGCGTCTTTCTCGTTAGGGCATTCTTCCGCCCAACTGCAGACCGGCGTTACACTGCATCGTCCCGCCTGCTGCAGCCAGGAAGTACCGGCCCCGGTGGATGCCATCGAAGACAGACGATGCTACTGTGGTCGGAGAACCTGCGGTGTTATACGATCTGGGGCTCGAGGATATCGCAACGATTATTGAGTCTTCGAAGCTGCTTGATACGTCGGGTACGTCATCATTGGCTTGGTTTCCGTTGCCGCCGTGCACAGAGTAAATGTCACGGTCTGTCTGACGTACTGACTCGTAATGACTGGAAGAGGAAGATGACAGGCAGGCCTCGACGTCCACGCCATAAACCAACAAACCAGCAGCTGGAGCATGGTCAATCAAGAAAACAACGGTCAAATAGGCGCCGGTCTTTCAAGGCACATACAAAGCCATTAATCTTCATGGTGTGGCGTGGTGTATGACGACGAGCAGCCTCTCATCGTGTGGTGTTGGGCAACGACGGAATCTAGAATCCGTTCGAGCCGCAGAGAGTCATGCTTGTATTTCTTTCGCCCGCTAAAGTCGTCCATCCGCCTTACAGAGCCACCAATATAGCGTGCCAGTCTTAAATTGCCTACATGAGGGACATTGAATTATGCTCCGCAGATTAAGTTTTGCTCTGCCGGAAACGACTAACCTACACCCCTCGGTCTCGGACATGGTATTCGTGCCAAGCCCCCGAAGATGCAGCTCTCAGGCCTAGGAGATCACTGCCGTGACGCGGCGCGCCGGCTGCTGCGCCTCTGCCGGTTGGGCACGGCTCCAGCTGGGGTGGAGAAGCCGTATATGATGTGCTTGGCCATCTGGCCCATCACGGAACCCCCCTGCGAGCTGCAACCCTGAGGAGCAGCAACATCACGGCTTGGCAGCATCACGCAGGTGGGCTTGGGATCTACATGACGCGGCATGCTACTTCAAGGTATCCTGCGGTCAAGGGCCCGGAGATAGGACATGTCCGAGGCGGTGATGGTGTAAGCCGTTGCGATGTTGTGATGTTGTCGGAATCTCTTGAAAGGGAGGGCTTCCAAAGATCAGTACTTAAAGACCACACGGGCTCTGTACCTAGGCAGAATTCCCCTGGTCTTCATGCCATCCTAGAATCCAGTCTTTTTTCTTCCCTCCCTAACCCACACCCCAAGACTCACAAACACCAGCCGAGAAACCCCCTCGCCCCGACAATGTCGCTCGTCAACATCCTTAAGGGCGGCCTGCAGCTGGCCGCCATCCTCCACAACCCCGCCAACAGCACCGGCAAGGCACCCGGTCTCGTCGTCGTACACCCCGGTGGCGGTGTCAAGGAGCAGGCCGCAAACCTCTACGCCGAGCGCTTCTCCAAGCAGGGCTTCGTCTCCGTCGCCTTTGACGCCCTCTACCAGGGCTCCTCCGAGGGCCTCCCCCGCTTCCTCGAGGACCCTGACTCGAGGGTGTCTGACGTCTCCGCCGTCGTTGACTACCTCCAAGGCCTCGACAACGTTGACCCCAACGGCATCGTCGTCGTCGGCATCTGCGCTGGAGGCGGCTACAGCATCGCCGCCGCCACCGTCGACCACCGCATCAAGGCTGTGGCTGCGGTGAGCCTCGTCAACATTGGCGACTCGACCCGCCAGGGCTGGCTCAACACTCTCGATCGCGAGGATGTCTTCGACGTCCTCGAGGACGCCAAGAACCGCCTGCAGGGCACCGCTACCGGCGGCGAGCCTACCCTCGTCAACTTCCTTCCCGAGCCGGCCGCCGATGTGCCCCCCGATCTGGTCGACGCCTGGGACTACTACCGCACCCCTCGCGGCTTCTACCCGACCTCGCAGAACGTCATGGCCGGCGCCTCGACCCCGCTGCTCGTTCGCTTCGACGCCTGGCAGTTCGCAGGCAAGTACCTCACCCAGCCGACCCTGCTGATCGCGGGCGAGGACGCCGACAGCAGGTGGCAGACGGATAAGATCTACGATATTGTCAAGGACAATAACCCCAACGCGACCAAAATTTTGGTTCCCGGCGGCCGCCACATGGACTTCTACGACAGGGAGCCTTACGTCGCCCCTGCTCTGGCCAACATTACGGCCTTCTTCAACAACGCTTTAGGTCTCTGAGCGAGCAAATCCACAGCGAACACTCGGATACCAGTTGCTACTGTGATTCTTCTAGACCCAGCGACAGGACTGGCAAGTGAAGCACTTTCCCTTTCCGAGCTTGCGCGAAGAATTGCATCGTGGGAGGTCATCCTGCAGGGCTCGGATTCGTACTTACCTCGAGACGATTCTTTTCGATGAATCACTCGGGGCTCTCCCATGAGTATATAGAAAACAAGTTTCGGTACATAACAAAGTCACGAACTCTACCATACCCATCTTTCTCGGAAGACACATTTCCTGGTGATGGTTCGAGGCCCGCAGACGTAGCCTCGACATTGAGGATTGAGCTGCCATCAGCATTCCCTGTTAGAGGTGAATACAAAAGCATGAATGCATAAAAAAGGCCGTGAGATGACTAAAGTAATAGATTCAAGTTGATTTAGGTAGAAAAATGGAAGATCAGTAACTGCCCCTGATTCCAGAACTTTGACGTCAATGCATTTGTTCCGGCTTAGTCAACACCCCGAGGCAATCCAGCCAGCCAGCCAGCACCTTCCGTTCACCGCCTGGAACCCCTCCTGCCCCCTGAAGAGCGCTAACAAACCCCGTGTCTCTCCATGGCTTCGCAGTGGCTGGACGTCATCTGGTGGGTCCACTGGCCGGTACAAACCGCCTGGACACCGCCCGTGGAGACGGCGCCCCAACATTTCTGGAAGGCCATTCAGGCAGGCACGAGGGGCAGCTCACGGGACCAGATTCACCGTACCGTCCGGTGGCTCCTTCCTGGACCAAACAGGACAACTCGACTCTATTTCCCCTCCATCCAACCTTCAAACCAACTCTTCCTCTCACAGAACCTAACTCTCAAGATCTCTCCTCAAAACTTCACCTACACCCTCGCAGCCGCCCGCGGACCCGAATCGAACCCTCCGTCCGTCAGCCACGGTTGATTACTACACCCTCCGGACCAGCATCCCTGCGCGCGACCCGCGAACCACCTTAAGTCCGCCGGTGCTTAAGTCCAGATCTTCAGGCACGCCGCATCTCCCGCAACCCTCCGAATCTCGTGCGTCACCACTCCCCACGGGTGCGAGTGCGAGTGCGCGGTCGCTCCCATTGGTCCATTCCATCTCGAACACCACCCTCCCGCACTCTTCGCGCTGCCCGCCTAACTCCGGCCCGCGAGAGCAAACCCGCATCCGAACGACGACTCGAGTCGAACAAAACATCCACCCGCCAAGGGATCGTTTGATACAAAACCCGTCTCGCCACCCGCACGTCGTGCCTCTTCCACCCCCCTCCGGAATGCTACACACATACACTGCATCTGCCGCCGTCTGCGGTTCTCGAATCCCCCTAGCCGCCGCTGCATCATCCCTCGTCGCGACGACCTCGTCCATTCGCCACCCTTCATCGACCGACGAGCAACAAAACCCCTCCCGTCGTAGAACCTACGCAACAGCAGCGACCGCCCCCACCAGACCAGATATGACTTCTCGGCCCGCCAACTTCGCTTATTTCCCCCTTGGGTACAAGGAAGCCGCCTACCAGTGGTGGACGACCGGGTCGCCACTGAACGCTGAGCGCAATGTCCTCTCCCACATGCCCCATCTGCGCGAGGCTCTCGATACCGCCTCGTCAGCGACGACGTCCTCCTCCTCCGACCCCTTCGGCCCCCGCGTCTGGCGCTCCCAGATGGTGCCGCTGCCCGGCAAGAACCGCGCCCTGAATGAGTTCTCCATCGAGCGCGTCGGCGAGCCTGTCGAGGACAACCTCGTCATTCTGCACGGCTACGGCGCCGGCCTGGGCTTCTTCTACAAGAATTTCGAGCCACTCTCCCGCCCCGAGGGCTGGAAGCTCTACGCCCTCGACATGCTCGGTATGGGCAACTCGTCCCGCCCGCCTTTTTCGGTCCACGCAAAAGACAAGGACGCCAAGATCGCAGAGGCCGAGGCCTGGTTCGTCGACGCCCTCGAGGACTGGCGCAAGGCCCGCAACATTGACAAGTTCACCCTCATGGGCCACTCGCTCGGCGGCTACCTCTCGATCGCCTACGCCCTCAAATACCCTGGCCACCTGAAGAAGCTCATCCTCGCCTCTCCCGTCGGCCTCCCCGCCGACCCCTACGCCGTCAACGAGGATCTCCCCGAGCCGAGCGTCTCCACCCTCGAGAACGAGTTCACCCAGGACCAGGACACCGTTGTCCGCGACTCCCACAACAAGGACACCGTCGCCAACCAGAAGCCCGGCACAAAGGGCACAAACGCTACCAACGCCCCGAAGCGGCGCATGCCCGGCTGGTTCGCCTGGCTCTGGGACGCCAACGTCTCCCCCTTCTCCATCGTCCGCTTCACAGGCCCTCTCGGCCCCCGCTTCGTCTCCGGCTGGACCTCTCGCCGCTTCAACCACCTGCCCGAGGACGAGTCCAAGTCCCTCCACGACTATGCCTTCTCCATCTTCCGTCAGCGAGGCTCCGGCGAATACGCCCTGCCTTACCTCCTCGCCCCTGGCGCATTCGCCCGCAAGCCCATGGTCGAGCGCATCGACGGCGTAGGCCGCCAGACCGTCGCCAAGCCCGACGGCACCACCCTCAAGGAGACGGGTGTCCCAGTCGTCCTCATGTACGGTGAGAACGACTGGATGGATGTCGCCGGCGGCCTCGACGCCGAGGAGCGCCTCAAGAAAGCCCGCGTCCGCGCCCTTCTCGAAAACACCGACGAGGAGAAGCGTCGCGAGAACGGCTCCGCAAAGGTCATCATCGTCCCCAAGGCCGGCCACCACCTCTACCTCGATAACGCGGATCACTACAACGCCGCTATCCTCAAGGAGATGGCCGAGACGCGCGAGCACGGCCGCAAGGGACTGGTGTAGAGAGCCTGAGGCATAGTTGTCCTTACTTTCCTTTGTCACAGCGGCATATTTCTTCTTTTTTTCTGGCATACCCACACATTCCATGGCGGGCCAGCAGGGCACCCGGCCGCTCTCAACGGCGTTTTGATGTAATTTCTGGAGATTAGGGGCGTAAACAGCGCGCGGGTCAAGCCCAGCGTGGGGAAGCGAGCGAGGTGGCGAGAGGCCTGTTTTGGGTCGCTCGAGATGAGTTATGAGAGGAGCATCACAGCATCACGCGGATAGTCTCATTTAGACCAAATGCTACGAAATGCATTAAAACTTCCTAGTCTCTTCCGTAGAAAATGCTGATATATCACACACACGATCCGGACTAGCAAGCACAGCAATATCGTTTCCATTTTCTCGACAAAGGAACAAGGGGTCTTCGCTTTTTTCCTCCCGCCTCTCGCCTCGGGTATGTTGCTGCCACTCAGGACATGATGCTTCTTCTTCCTCAGCACACGAAATAAGATCAAAAGAACGCCGGTCCCTCCCGGGCGGCAGGGCCATGCTGATAAAATGTAATGTACACCCCCTATCCGCCGCAAAACGTCGGTCGAAACAAAACAAGTCTGCACCCGCGGGGCATCGCCAGAAGCAGAAGTAAAACAGAAGATGGAACAAAGTATGTGGCTTCGCATATGGGCTGCGGCCGTCGCTGTAGTCGTGAGGGGTTACAAAAAGAAGTTCCCGTGATGTTTGTGCTTTCGTCTCCCCCGCGCGTGCTGCTCACGCCTCGCTCGCCGAGGGCTTTCCGCCCTCAGCTGACTTCTTCCGACTGCTGTCCATGACGCCCTTGAGCGCCATGAGTTTCTCCTCTGTGACGCGGATAGCCTCCTGAATTTCGCGCGCGTCCATGCGCTCCTCGCGGATTCTCTCCTCGACGGTGCGGGGTTCAATGGGCTTTCGTTGCGTCGGGACGCGGCCGTCATTGAGGCGCTCGAGACCGACGCGCTCCTCGAGCCAGTCCCA
This sequence comes from Plectosphaerella cucumerina, assembly GCA_020746995.1. Classification (NCBI taxonomy): domain Eukaryota; kingdom Fungi; phylum Ascomycota; class Sordariomycetes; order Glomerellales; family Plectosphaerellaceae; genus Plectosphaerella; species Plectosphaerella cucumerina. Next base: position 1,525,853 of record JAGPXD010000005.1, on the reverse strand, counting down.
GAGCTCCGTTTCTTCGCGGCGCCACATCTCCTCGTATGCTGCGAGACGGTCGGGGTAGCCGTACATGCTGAGGCCGTGTTGCGGCTTGTTGCTGGGGAAGCGGAACCATGCGGCGACGAGCAGGCCGACGAGAAGGCCGTACATGACGTTGCCGGTGAGGATGGGCTTGAGGATGTCGAAGAGGGGGCCCAGGATGGGGCGCACGACTTCGAATAGGCCCCAGTCTTGCTTGGGCGCGTGCTTGGCGTGTGAGACCTCTTCCGTGTCGGCGGATGTGCGGCCGTTGCGTCCCTTCTTGCTGCGCTTCTTCTTCTGTCCGCCACCGTTGCTGCCGGTGCCGGATCTCGGTCGAGAAGAAACTGCGGCCTTGATGCTCGTGCAAAGATCAGTGCAGTAGTTGGTCTGGCCATCGCCGGCGGCGCTCGTGATGGGACCTGGTCATGTTAGCTAAGCGGATAGTGTAGGAACAGTCGATGCTCACCCTTCAGCCAACTCTTGGCCGACCATTCCACGGTGCAGTTGGCGTGAAACTTGGTCGCGTTGCCCTCGGCCCACGATAGGCAGTACTTGGTCTTTACGGTGAAAGCGTTGCCGCTGGGAACGTCGGGCGTCTGCGTGCTGACGATGACGTTGACGGCCTTCTCCAAATCGATGCTCTCAATAGTCTCCGTCACAACACACTTTGTCTTGCTGGGGCCGATGCTGCCAGGCAGCGGCTTCATGTACGAGTAGACCCTGGTCTTGTTGTCCGCGGACAGGCCCTTCTTGTCCTCCATCTGGAGGTCCCAGCACTTAGCTTCGTTCGTCAGCCACTTGGACATGAAGGTGACGGAGGCGGGTCCGAAGAGCAGGTTGTACACCTTGCCCAGGGGTGCGTTGATCACATCGTTTCCGATGATTTTGTCGTAGTGAGTGTCGGCATCGCCACATTCGGTGGGTGAGTGAGTAGCAGGTCCAGGGAAGTCTGCCGCCGCCGCCGCGGTTGCGGTATCCTTCGCGGCATCTGCAACGGCACCATTAGTGCCCACGGCGGCCGAGACCTTACGTGCGGTAACCTTGTCGGCGTCAGATTCGGCCGCGCCTCCGTTAGACTGCGTGTTCACGAGATCCTCCTCGTCATCGTCCTCGTCGTAAACATCGTCTCCGTCGTCGCTGTCGTCGTCGGAGCAGCTCAGGCTGCGGGAGTCGCCATCGGTCTGGCCGGCCTCGACCGTCTCGCCCATATCGTCGACATTGACCTTCTCAGTCTTGTCGCCACCTGTGCCCTCGAGCTGAACGCCGTTCAGCGAGCTCTTGAGGCTGGGGTGGCCTAGCTTCCAGATATTCACGATCAGATCGTACGTTGAGTCTCGGCTGGTGAAGCTGGCAAAGTTGTGCTTGGTGTGGAGAGTGGAGATCATGAGACCGTTCTTGAAGACCAGGGCTGTGCTGCGTTTCTCGACGGACACGATCTCATCAAAGCTCATAACCAGAGTCGTAGTCCAGCCCAGAATGTTGCTGCTGAAACAAAGGTGGCCTTCGGAGACGTATAGACGGCCATGTGCCAGGATCTCGCGGTGCAGGGCGCAGCTGTAATCCTCGATGAGGTAGTCGTCGTCGGGCACCGACTTGAACAGCGCGTGGAAGTCGCGATTGCGCTTCTTGCTGGAGACTGCAAAGCCGGTGAGGCGCTGCTGGCTCGCGTTCTGGGACGGGTGCGCGACAGAGGCGTTGGCCGCAGCAATGGCCGCGCCGATGGTCGTCCCCGTACCCCTCGTGGTGGTCGAGCTGCCTCGGTTGCGACGGTGACCATTGGTTGCGGCGCTACTGCGAACGCTGCCGCTGCGGTAGACGCCTGAGGCGCCCAGCTTATCTTCATAAACGCTAGCAGGGGGCGGCGTGCGGTCTCCGGGAGCGCCGGGCTCATACAGCGAGCGCGTCGTGGCAGGTCCGCGGCCTTCGTCGGCGGTGTATTCATGGCTCGTGGCAGAGGATGCATCGGCGGGTGCTGATTCGGACCTCGCTCTCGATTCGGAGGTGAGGTCGGGGAACCTCGAGCTGAGGGGCGTGCCGGAAGTGCTCGGGGGGTCGACGATGCCGAGCTGGTTGAGCGTCAGGTCGCCATCGCCCAGCGTCTTGACGGCGGGTTCCTTGTTCATCGGCTGGGTTCCGCTCGGATCGAGCGGCGATTCAACCTCGACCTGGTTGTCTTCCTCTTGGATGGGCTGGTCGCGGGTGGCAGTGACGTTGCGGTTTCGTGGGGGGGCGTTATTGTTGTTGTTGTTGGCGGTTTGGATAGTGTTGGTGAGTTGATTCGCAGCGTTCTGGGCGGCAGATAGCATAGACGAGAAGAAACCAGAGCCGGGACTGGTTGCGCCGTTGGCGGGCGGACTTTCGACCGTGGGCGTCAGGGGAGCGAATGTCGTGTTTGACAGCTTGCTGGGGCCGGCGCTGCCGGACCTTGCCCGTTTGTATGATGTCAGCGTTCCCCACGGAGAGGAGCTTGTGGCAGCATCTGGGGTCTTCTTGGTCGTAGGGGCCGCGGTAAAGGTTGGTGATTGATGGTCGGTGGGTGTGGGAGGAGTGTTTACGATGACGGGGCCGGCAGGCTCGGTGTTCGGAGGTGTCGCGGGCGGGTGTGCGAGGGAGATGGGGTTCGATTTCGTCGAACTCTTGGACAGCCTGCGGTCGGAGGTCTTGGGTGCGGCTGGAGGTAGGGTGGAGGTGGAGGAGGCGGCTAGCTGCGAGACATCTGTCTGAGACCGCGTGAGGTCGATAGTGGACTCTGTGATAATGGAAGGCGGCCTGTTGATGGAGGCAGAGCCGTCGGATCGGGCTGTGGCGGGCCGTGTGCTTGGCGCAGAGGTGTCGTCACCGGCGCGAGGGTCGGCTGGAGCGTTCGCAGCCTTGCGCTCCGGGCTGGTGCTGGGACTGGTGCTTGGGCTGTTGCCAGCCAAGTTCCTCCTGCTTGACCTGCTGAAGACGCCCTTGAACTTCCCGACAGGCGATGGGGATCGCTTCTGCTCTTTGGTGGGCGGGGCGAGGCCGGTCTTGCTGCGGCTCGACAGGCTGGACTGCGAGTCGGAGTCGACAGACCCTGGCCGCTGAGGGTTGAAGGTGCTCGATCGGGAAGCCAGCTCGAAGGATTGCACCTCCAGGCTCTGTGGCTCTGGCAGGTGCGCGGCTTGTACGAGTGGTGAGGATGTGGTCAGGTAGCCGATTTGCGAGGGGTGAGCCGAGATGGCGGAGACGGCGTTTGGTCGGTGAGGTGGAGGATAGCTGGGAGCGGGCGGGCGAGGTCAGTCTGGCGTGATGTGCGAGGTGATGCAGAGCAGAGTGCGTTTGTGGTTCAAGTAGAGAGGTCGGTCGGCGGTCAAGGTGAGACGGAAGGACAAGGGTGGATGCGGGTGGGATTGGAAGGACGGGACGAGCGGAGGGGACGTGCAAGGGCCACAGGTAGAGCGACAGGGCCGGCAGGACAGGCAGGGTAGGGCAAGACGGGAGGAGATGCAGCTCGCACTTTGCTCGTAACTCGCATTGAGATGTGGACCTCTCGTGTCGTTGGTGCTGTGGTCGTGGCGGAGAGGAGGATGGATGAGGATGAGGGGGAGATGCAAGGGGAGGGGGGGTTGGGTCTTGGCCCTGTGAGATGCAGTGCCAGTCCACTGAGTCCAGTCAAGTGGTGATGACGGTCAGCGTGATGGATGTCCCCTGGAGCAAGTACTCTCCCGTGCGTTGGCGCAACTTTCAACTCCGTGCCCCGACAAGTGGCTGGCTGGCTGGGCTGGCTGCTGTCTTGGAACCTCGACGCCAATTGGAAAAGCGATACCACAGATGCCACGTTCTGCACTTTTTGGTGACCGCCAATTGAGGGTTGCATCGGGGGTGCAGTGCAATTCGTTCGTTTTGGGAAGGCCGGGCCCATCTCAGGTCGGAACAGGGGTATCCGAGGATGGCGGGTTGGGGGAAGCCTTGAGATGATTCGACTCTGTCCGCGCCGACGGACGGAACATGAAACGGACAAATGGCCCGGCCGACTCGTGCGTCGCTCCAGTACCTCGCGTACTGCGGATAGACAGACGGAGATGGGGAGAAAAGGGCCGGCTCGTGCGTCTTTGGACCGTGAAGCGAACTCGAACAGGTTGACAGGCTGACTCCGAACCTCCACTGAGAAGCTGGAGCCTGGTCTGGAGCCTGGTCTGGAGCCTCCAGGGAACCCGAAGATGGCGGGGGAAATGCGAGATCCGAGCTTGACGGGAGGAGAAATGCGAACTTACGAGTCAATCGCCGCCGCGCCGTCGTTTCCCGGCGCCGTATCGGTCGTGTCCGTCGCGTCCTTTGCGACCCGGTGCTCGTCCGAAATCCAACTCTTCTCCTCTTCCTGCTGCTGCTGTTGCTGTCGCAGCTGTTGCTGAAAGTCCATCGACGCCGTGCTCATCCAGCTCCGTCTGTTGGTAGCATCGCTTCCGTACGCCGACTCGCTCTCGCCGTCCGACTCGCCCTGGCCGTCCAGCTCGCGCTCCAGCTTCTGCCGCATCTTCTTGCGCCGCCGCTTCTCCACGATGGCCTTGGGCAGAAGCTTTTCCAAGCCGCTGGGACTGGCGTCGCCGAGGCTTGGGTCGTCCATACTGCAGGGTCGCGTGTCGTCGTTGATCCGGTGTATGGTTTGTGGGGAGACTGTGGGTGGCGCGCCGGGGTGAGGGGTTAAGAATCTGGGGAGGCTTTCCTGCGAAGATGTTGAAAAAAGCTGCTCCCTATGAGCGAAAACGGGAAGCAAGGGCAAACACGTCAAGGCCGCAAGTCGAGATCGATGCTGTGTCACGTTCTGACAGCTCCTAAACCAGGCCAAAGGAATGACGGGAAGGAGTGGCCCTCTGTGCCACCTGCCCTGTCATCTCTCATCCGGTCCCAAGTGGAGGGAGCTTCTCCTCCGAGGCCAAGGAAATTCCCCAGGAGCGCGTGGCCTTGCCGCTTCATCGACGTCATTGTGCGATCTCATCTCCAATCTTGGCGGCCCATCTTCGATCCCCCTTCCCCACTAACGCCCAGAACACACTGTGAAGCCCCCTAAAGGCCCAGCTCGTTCAGGGCCATTATTCCCTGTGGCTTGCGGCGACGTCCCGCCCCGGCCAATCATGCATTCCGTAGCCACGCTTCTAGAATTCCTGCTTCAGGCCGGCCCAGCCTCCGGACCTCCAGCTGTTCGAGCAACACACACGAGACCAACGCCATCATCACCTATCGGAACTCGGCTGGTTCTTGTCGTCACTAAAGTCTTGAAGGGATGTCTAGTTGAATGCTCTTTGGAGTGTCCGGTCACTTGGGTGCGCCCCCATCATGTCCCAGGCTGGCAAAACTGGCTTTTGGCAAGTATTGCCATTACCAACACCGGCCTACAAGCACTTACATCAAACATATCCTCGGTAAAAAAAAGGCCAAAGCTGTGCCGCACAGCCACAGAGTTCGACGCAGTCCTCTGCCAGTGACGATATGTCAAAAAATCATTACTGCAGCTTCCCTTGATAGCCTGAAGCCCAAAAACAAAACATTATGCCGAAACACGGGATCGAACCGTGGGCCTTCGCATGACGCAGGAGTACGAGTGCGACGCTCTACCACTGAGCCATTCCGGCGTTAGATGATTGGCGGGAATTTTGGTGGTTCATACTGTGTGTACGCTCCCGCTTCCTCGATCTTGATCAACTCCAAACACTCGAAGTCCCTCAAAGTTTTGGGGGAGGGCTAAGCACTGTGAGAACATGACAGACATGATTCAGTCCATTGACTTATCTCTGTTTCAAGTTCATGGGGGAATGATCAGTTGGTTTGGCGTCTGGAAGAGACAGTTGATGTCAAAGTCCACGCTCACCTGGCGTTCACCAGATAACGTTGACCATTGAGTTTGATCATGCCTCAAATGAAAGCAAGCAAGCATGATGGGAGAGGTTGTTCACTTTGCAGTTGTTGAGTGGATACAAAAGGCTCAATGCCATCCAAGCCAATAACCGATACCATGCTTCATCCCCTATGATCAGTTCTCCTCCTCCTCATGAATCCCATCTCCCTTCGCAGGCTTCCCCCCAACAATCGTCGGCCTCCTTCTCCGTATCGACGCCCTCCTCGTCGAAACCCGCCTCAAGCTAATAGGTATATCAATCTCCTCCCCAGCCCTCGAGTCCGCCCGCTTCCGGACCCCGCTCCCCCTCGACGACGTCTCCCTCAGATCAACAGCCTCCTCATCCACCGCCTCATCCCTCGACCTTCGGGAATCCATTCTGCGGATCGCCGTGGAATCATTCACCCTCGTATCGCGTCTCGCAAGCTCGGCGCCCTGCCCAATAGCCTCAGTAACCGCCCGCCTCAACTCTCCATCCCCTCTTCCGTCATCACCACCGCCATCGCCCAGAGCCCCAAATGCCATCACCTGATCCCGCGACTGCGTCCGGTTCGCATAGTCCTTAAACGTCGGCCTCTCCAGCAGTCCACTCCGGAACGCATTAACTCCAACCAGCAGCTTGGCCAGCTCGACAAGCTCCTCCAAATACTCGATAATCTCCATCAGACCCGCCGAGTTGGCGTTCCAGCTTAGCACTTTATGCAAATTCGCCACCCTCGTCGTCCGCTCATCCGTCGGATCATCGCCGAGCCCAAAGTCCCGCGCGATGACGCCGGGCGTTCCGTACAGCACGTCGTGCTCGCCGGGAGCCTGCTTCTTGGCCCGCGCCTCGACCACCTCCCGCACGCGGTTGATGAGCCGAAGCTTCGCCACGCGTGCGGATGGCAGGAACTGCGGGAGTGGCATGCGGATTGTGAGTGCTTCGTTGACGGCGAAGAGGGATACGGCAATGGCTGCGGCGACGGCGCGACGGTACGCGTGGACTTCGGGGTTGAGTTCCTCAAGGACCGCGTTGCCGTATGCCCGTCGGAGCTGCAGCATGTTTTCCATGCGGTCGACGATCTGGTGAAGGACGTAGATGATCTCTCGATAGATGGGGTGGAGGGGACGGAAGCTGCCCTTGAGCCGGGGTTCCGTGAGGCAGAAAGGGAGGAACGTCTCTGCTGCGGTAAGTGCCGCGACAGCCTTGGCTCTCGAGCGCTCGAAACGGTGCTGTACCTTGAGCGAGCGTAGATCCATGGTTGAAGGATTGTCCACGCCTATTGCAATGGCAGTCTGCATCTCCGTCATCTGCTTGATACATGACGAAAGTGCCTCGACCATCCGGTCACGGGCTCGTGATGGGTAGAGCATCAGCTCAACGAGGAGTCCGGCCGTGCTGCCAATGAAGAACGTCGCAACTCGTAGATAGAAGTTCTCAAAGGCAGGAGTTCCCGTGTTGATCGCCGCTGTATCTTGTTAGCCCAGCTATGCTTCTAGTAACCTGAAGAGGACTTACTCAGAGCCACGGCGGTCATGGACGTGAGAGATACCATGCCCGTCTTGACATACTTGGAGCCTAGCTGAAGGTAGACCGAAGGCCAAATCCCAATCAGCAAGACCACCACCATGACGATTTTGTTTCCCCCTCCAATCTCGATGGACAGGTAGCCGACGAGACACCCGAAGATGACACCGACGACGCGGATGACAAAGACAAATAGTGACGTGCCGATGGCAACTTCAAAAATAAGGATCAGTTGCAGCGGCGCCCAGAGGCCGCGGTGTGCGGAGTACCACGGGCGCCATGATGGAATGAAGCCCGGCCAACTGATGGCAAAGAAGGCCACCACCAGCTTTGTCGCATAAATTCCATCGTCCGATTTCTGGAGCGACTCGAAGACGTTTGCTGCCCAATGCCGGAGAGGGATGAGGAATCCCTTCTGTTTCCGCCTCTCTTTTCGCTTCTTCATCGCAGCCTTTTTCTCGTCTTCTTCGACAACCTTGTTAAGAGTGTCTCTTCGCGTCAACGTCTCAGGCAGAGCGTTCTCTTCGTCGGGGGCCTGTCGCGTCAGCGGTTTCTCGAGCTCAATGCTGGAGGTCTCCAGCTGCTCCGACGCCTCGCGTTTCTCGGCGAGAGAGTCGTGGCCCGTCCGTCCCTTCTTGCGAGCCATCTTCGGCAAGACCATGGCATCCCTTTCGCCGCCCGTGGAGAGCCAGGCTCGCCAGCCGGTCGTTCCGGGGACGTGCAAGCTCATTTTGAATCGCTTGGACTGACGCTGCTCGACCAGAGAGCGCGAGTGCTGAAGCATCTGAAGCATGTGTACCGCAGCCTGCCTTAGGCCCAGTAGGAAGGAGGACACGAGGAAGGTCTCCATCTTGGGCATAATATCCATTTCGCCAGTCGAGGTCGCGGTAGCGCGGACCAGCTCCTCAACTGAGCTGTGGTCGAACTTTTGAATCGCATCCATGAAACAGTCGATGCGGTAATCCATCTCCTCCAGGCTGATGTCGACGGGAGTGCGGGCGCCAGAAGGTAGTCGTTTCAGCCCATAGCAGTAAGACAAGCTCCTGGTCACCGATCTTGACGTCTGCTTGACAGACTTCATCAATTCCTGGACAGGCTCGCGTATTCGGCCGATGATTGCCTCGAGAACTTCCGGATCGCCTGCCTCAACCTCGCGGCTGGGCTTGATGAGCTCCAGCTGCTTAAGCGGGTCAACTAATAGTGACGTGGAGCTCTTCTTTGGGTCGCCTGAAATATTGTCGATGGATTTCCTGGGCCCAGGAGACGAGGCTGGACGCGGAGAACCTTCGGAGCTAACATCGCTCTCTTCATCAGACTTTGCTTCGTCTCCGACGAGGACAAACTTATTCTCGCATGATCCGATGAGAGTGATGGTGTTGTGAATCAGCCCCCTCATGGTGTTGGTACTGATGGGTTTGAGACTGTTGGGTGGCAGGGCACCCACGGACACTTCCATGTTGGCTTCAGACTGGCCAGCCTTGCACCGTTGCAACACCGATCGCAGGCTGGTCTTGCTCTCAGTCAATGACGCCAAGCTAGTAGTCTCAGCGGGTGCCGGACGAAGAAGGGCTTGTCGCCTGTCGACCCGAACAGGGTCCCTGAATCCTGGGAGGAGCCTCCGGTACCACCGATCGGTGGGGTCGTATGGCTTTTCCACGGGTTTTCCAAACCCTCCGATTTCGGACACTGGGTGGGCAGAGGGTATGATCTCCAGTCCGTCGTGAAGGCCGAGATGTGTCTTGTCGAACTGCAGGAACCACGCCGTCGTGCGTGTCAGGACTGTTGTCGTCTCGGTGATGGCGCTTACGGTTGTCTGGGCTAGATAGTCGCACGATAGCTCGGGGAATATGACAAGGTTGCAGACAACAACTGATGCGGCCCCGATGAGAAGCGGGTAGGCGATGGAGGCGATGAGGTGAGCGGAGAGGTTCGTATCTGGCCCGACGAGGAGGACCACCGAGGGCGAGAGGTGGAAGAGGCAGTAGACAATCAGCCTCGGGCTCGAGGATCGAAGATATCCAAAGTGAAAGACGGAGATGAGCATGAAGATGGCACGAATCGTCTGGCCGGCCTCCTCGTTATCTTCGATCACGTAGCTCGATATCCACAGACCGAGGGATGCCCAAGCCGTCCCGGAGATGGATCCCGCCAGCAACATGCCGAGGCCTTCGACCATGAGACCGACGCGTTGACCGGCGTGCGCGAACACTGTCGACAGCGGGGCCAGGAAAGCCGTCTGCGGGAAATGGACATTGACGGCGGGGATGAGGGTGATGATGACTGAGATCATGGTTGCAAGGGAGAACTTGACCATCCGTTGCCAGAGGTGGTTCTTCCCAAGGCTGGCCCAGATATCTGTGGACCACTTCCGGGTCCTTTCGAAGGGGGTCTGCAGCCATTTTGGCACACGATGTTTCGACGCGCCCATGACGGGCGGGAGACGAGATGAGGCCGTAGATGCCGCGCCAGTCGATTCATGGAGCGCCCAGTGTCGCGCGAGGAAGAACGTAGAGAATGTCGAGTATAATAATGATAGCGAGCGTCAGCCGAATGATAGAAACATCCTGCAAGGTGCGTGCGCCTCTTGGGCCGAGTCTCGTGTCAAGTTGGGTTGATGCGATGGTGATGGTTACGAAGGAACGCAAGGACAATATGAAGTCATTTTCCGCCAAGGGACTCCGCAATGCCCCTGGGCCCAGGGGACCGGCAAGGATTGTTGGTCCGAGGATGACAGGTGACTGACTCGGGAAGCTTGGCTTTAGCGCCCATGTTATAGCTTCAGGTGCTGAATGCTGCCCAACTGATGCTGCGATGGGAGCTTTGATCGAGAGTTGGCATGTGGTTCGGAGGAAAGCCCGACGTCCAGCTGCAGGCCTTGACCCCTGATGATGGAAAAGAAAGGGAGATTTTCACGACGAATGATCTGCCAAGAATCCAATTCCTGACGTGCATGTTTGGATCCCTTTCGGTCGAATGCGGTGGTTCGAGCTCGAGAGCGGTGCACCAACCGCCCGAAGCCTGCCCGAGTACCAATGTACCCCGCCATCCCTGATTAGATAACGCCGCGTCGCCCGACCGGGAGTTGCGTGTCTGCCTTGATCTCGATCTTGGTCATCTGCCATTCGAGCTTCCAGCGTCGCGATACTGCACTTCAAACGACTTCCTCTCTGTATCTACACACCTAGCGACACTTCTCATCCATCGAAAAGCCCCGCGCCATATCCGAAATGCCTCCCCCGGTATCTGCCATCGTGAGCCTTCCCCTCCCCCGCGGCGAAGATCCCCCCTCATTTCCCCATATGACGACATAGCTCCCTCTGACAGCTCCTCCCCCCCAGAACAAGCTGAAGGTCCAGCTCAAGCTGGCCATCGCGCGCCTGCGCATGGTGCAACACCGCGACGAAGCCCTAGGCAAGACGCAGCGCCGCGTCATGGCGCAGCTCCTCGAGGTCGGCAAGGTCGAAAGCGCCCGCATCCGCGTCGAGAACATCATCCGCTCCGACATCACCACCGAACTGTACGAGCTCCTCGAACTCTACTGCGAGCTCCTCAGCGCCCGCGCCGGCCTCCTCGACTCGCCGACGTGTGACCCCGGTCTGGAAGAGGCCGTCAAGAGCATCATCTACGCCGCGCCCAAGACGGAGATCAAGGAGCTGCAGGTCGTGCGGCAAATACTGGGCGAGAAGTTTGGCAAGGAGTTCGTGCAGGCTGCTATGGAGAATACGGATGGCAAGGTTGCGCCCAATGTCGTGCGCAAGCTCAGCGTGGCGCCACCGAAGGAGGAGCTGGTGCAGGGATACCTCGAGGAGATTGCGCGCGCCTATGGTGTCGAGTGGCCGAAGCGCAAGGACCTCGGCGAGGCGCCAGACCTGCTCGACGACGGCGATGCGTCGGACGGTGCGGACGGAGGCCAGCTGGAGCCTCCCATTGCTGCCGAGGCAAAAGCTGTCAAGGAGCGCGAGGAGCTGAGCAGGGCGACGCCGCCGAGGGACGTTGGCGGGCCGCGCAGCCCGTTGACTGTCAACCCGCCAAAGATGTCGACTGAGAACCCGCACCCCAAGGTCACGATACCGCTGGAGCTGAAACCGAACAAGAAGATGGCCGATGCGCAGAAGAAGGATGGCAGCGGACCGGGCGGGGACATACCAGACATTGCCGAGCTGGAGAGGAGATTCGCGGCGCTGAAGAAGATGTAAGCAGGGACGGACGAGACGAGTCACAAGCGGTTGGTAGGTAGGCAGGTCTTGGTCGCCTGACGATAGCGTAACTTTGCTTTGCAGCATGGCGGTTGATTCCAATGAATGTGTTCTCCAATGCATCGTCTGCATCTTGAGAAGCAACACCACATCAAAACACCACATCATCCAAAACTCCAAAAAGTATTCTGTGTAGACCCACCACCACCACACCCGCCGATTCAGGGCGCTCTACACTTTGTTTGTCGTGTTGTCGTGTTGTCGGGTTTTCTTTGGGGGGTTGGGTTTGTCGCCGCAAAGCCTCTGGCGGCCGCGGGCGTCGAAAGGTCGGCCCCCGGTGACGAACCGAGAGGTCTTCGATGACCTTCGTCACCGGGGTTGGGACAATCTCGAGAAAAAAACCTTATAAGGGTACGTGGGCAGGTGGGCAGGTGCGTGCATTTTTTGTTGTGAATTCAGCGGCGTGTCGAGGTAGCGGCGGCAGGACCAGACAGTCGATGCCCCGCGGCGTGACCACCCCACCTACCTACACCAGGAACGTCCAGAAGCTGGGATACACAAACTCATCCTCAAAGATGCGCCGCACCTGCTCCAGTACGAACCGCTCCACCTTGCCCACGTTCTTCAGGCTCTGCTTGCCACCCTCGCGAAGGCCAATCTCGCTCTCCACCTGGATCTCCTGCAACAGACCACCGAACCGCTTCTTTCCTCCGCCCTCGCCGTTCTGCGCTTCCTCCTCATCTTCGGGCGGCAGACCAACTGCCGTCAACGCGTCTTCCGGGCTGAGGAAGCAAAAGTGCACCCTTTTCCGGATGTGTGCCGTCACGCCGATGCCGTCGAATGACATGCCTGTCACGCTCAGCTGGACGGGGATGCCGACGAAGCTGGGCATAGGGTAGTCGAGAAGGATTTCGGCGGTGAGACGAAGCTTGATGTCGCCGGCATAGCGTATCCGGAAGACGGCCTGGATATCTTCTGGCCTTGCATCGCGGAATCCAGGGGACTCGTCGTCTTGCCCTGCATCGGGGCCATCTAGTAAGTCGTCCTCCTCTTCAATTGCCGTCCCTGACGCTGCCGCTGCCGCAGCCAGGCTGGATGGATCCCGCGTCGGTGGTCGAGAGGTATTCACCGATGTCGGCGCCAGCGTTGACACGCTCGACTTCTCCCGCAAACCCTGGCCATGCTGGTGCTGTGCATGGTTCGGCGTCAGCGCCGCCAGTGGTGAGTTTCCCTCGTTGAACGATATTGACTCTTGCGATGGGTTCCGGCTGTGACTCGGCGACCCTCCTCTGGGCATACCTTCTCTCATAAAGGGTGAAGGCTGGTGGTAGAAGGGCGATGTGGTACCGGACGAATGCTCCAGCCATCCGCTGTTGCCCATATGCGCACCCGCCACTGCTGCAAGAGGCGTCTGCGTCCCTGACCACCCGCTTCCAAGATGACTCTGGAAGTAGTGCAGATTCGACGCCCCGCCGAGAAGACCCGGCGTCGAGACTCCGAGGAACGGGCTTCCCGTGTCTCCAGGACCAGCCAGGCCCTGCCCACCCCTCATCGGCGACCCAGTCTGCAGTCTCGAAGGAATAGCCGACGCCGCTGCAAGTTCCCTCTCAAGCTCCTGCTGCCTTCTGCTGCTCTTCACCGGCGTCCCCGCGCCGCCCGTACTTCTCACATCGTCCCCCAAGTCCAGGCCATCGTCCGTGTCGTCATCATCCTCGTAGTCTTCGTTATCTTCATAAAAGTCCGGCAGCGGGTCCGTTATATCCTTGAGCTCGAGCTGCGGCGCGATGGAGCCAAACTCAAAGTCGTGGACGGTGACCGACTTGATGAAGCGGGGGAGCTTGACGGCCTGGAATTTGGCGTGCACAAAGTCTCGGATCCGGTGGCGCAGGACTTCGCCGTCAGGACCGGAAGTGATGGTCTCCCAGTTGAGGTCAATAGACATTGGGTGTTCCCGGTGAAAGCCACCGGAGTAATCGGGAGGCAGGTGTTGAGGGCGGCTTTGGGGGTGAGTTTGTCGATGGGTGAGGTGACTGAAGGATGAGGTGAAGTCGAACTTGGCTCGAGGGAGGCGCATGACTGGCGGATCGCCGAAAGTGGGTCACCCGAACCGTTGTCGTCTCAGCTCCACGGGTCACCAGGGGACTATCACGAGATCGGGCGGTCAACATCTTCGCGAAAAAGTAGATCTTACTCTCAGGAACTCAAATGGCTCCACAGTTGCGTTTCTCTCCTTGAACTCATGCTATGAGCACGGTGAGTGTGTTGACTCGGGGGCTGCGGTCAAGCAAGCTGCATCGACAACAGTTGCTGGCCATCACGCCAAGGAATCACACATCAAAGGAATAATATATTTCTAGCAAACATAATCAACGCCTCGCTTGCCCCAATGCCGAATGCAATAGCCGTCATAATCATTCCCAACTCCCTCCATCCTGCGACAGGCCCCGATCAGTATGTGTCTTCTACTCCGGCTTGCCCTCAATCTCGAACCTAGGCCTCAGCGCGTTGATCATCTGCGGCGACCCAAACTGGTGCCAGCAATTAGGCGCCTGGAGGATATATCTGTCACTTCGTTAGCATACTTTCTTTGAGCCCGGTGCGCCAGCAGACATACCTGGCCATGGCCTCGCGGAAGCGCGACTTGTACTCCTTCGGACTCGTCACCGTCGGCCTGTTGCGGCCGCCTCCTGCGAATCCGCGATCCTTGATCCAGCTCTCCAGCTTCTTGTCCCACGTGTATGTCCGGATGCAGTCGATGATGCCCACCACCAGCTCCTTCTTGATCTCGTCCACAGCGATCATCAGCGAGTAGTCCATGACGTTCTGCCTGGCGAGGAAGAGCGTGTCGTTCCACACCGACGCCCTCAGCAGCTTCTTCGAGTGTTCGCGCGCAAACAGTGGCGACTCGTAGATGAACTCGACCATGTTCTCGTCCAGAAGGACCTCGTTCTGTTCGCCCGTTGACTGAATCTTGCGATTGCGCATCGACCCCTTGAGGTCGAAGATGCGGCTGGGTGATCGGTCGTAGAAGAGGTTCTCCATGACCAGAAGATCAAGCTTGATCTCCACGCCGGTGACCGGGTTCTTGATGATGAGCTGGAAGAAGCCCAGCATCTTGGCAATGACCGACGGCAGGTCGTGGAACAGCGCCTCAGCCATGATGCCAAAGTACGCCGGCGCGAAGCGGAGGAACGCCGACGTCTCCACCGGCGACAGCGCCTTGAGAACAAGCCGATCGTCCAGCGTCTTGAGGAACACCGACTTGGTCTTGCCTCCCTTTGAATCCCACTTGAGGCAGCGGGACAGGGACTCGATGATCCGGTCTGCCACGCCGCACTTGCGCCGGAGCGCGTCAAACTGCTCAGCATAGAAGATCTTGCAAAGCATCGTCGCAGAACCCTCCTTGAACTGGTACTTGAGATGCGTGCCGGTGGCCCGAAGAAGACTCTTCTCCAGCTCGCCCTCGTCCACCGTAAACTCCCCGCCCGTGTCGGAGAGGCCAGAGGACCTCGAGTCGGCATGCCCTGCCTCGTGCGTCTTCTGGATTGCAATTTGCCACGACCGGCGAATGTCGGCCAGCTTGGCGCAGTAGTCATCGGAGCTCAAAGCAAATGCGATGACCGAGCTCGGCTCGTCCTCGCGAACAATAATGTCCGAGTCAATGAAGATGTGGTCGCCTTGATTGACGGGGTACTCGAGCAGAGGCCACCCGCTAGCCGACCTCTCCGCCCAAAAGTTAGTGAGCATCTTCATAAGACTCTTCTTCTGATGCTTGGGCAGCTCGAGTGGGATCTCAGTGCTCGGCTCCAGTGCGTCGGCGAGCTCCTTGACGTCTGGCAGGATATCATCCAGACCGTTCTCCGTGTCGCTCGCGCCTCCCTCATCATCAGATCCTCCCTGGCTGGCGTTGGCCGTGGCAGCATCGTCCGTGTCGCCGCTCGCCTGAGGTTCCGGCTGTGTGGTCTCGGCCGACTCGGCCGGGGTCTCGGAATCATCGGTCACTGTGGGAATGACTGGGGCCGTATGCGCAGTATGCAGGGTAGGGGGTGCTGGCTCCGGATCCTGCCTGACATCGCGGGTCGGCTCATCCTCCATTGGTTCCTGTTCCTGCACGGCATCGTCGACGTCGTCGTAAACCTCGACGATGGCCTTGGTCGACGTGCGCGGCAGGAAAGCCCGCGGCTGCTGGGCCAGGCGTTTCTTGCGGTTCTCCCGAATCCTCTCTTTCTCGAACTCCCTACTCAGCTGCTCAAAGTGTTTTGCAATGGCAAACACCTTGGACTCCTTCTTCTTGTGGACGAACCGGGGGATGGATGACGGCGCCGGCTTCTTGGGTCCCTTGGACGGACCGAGCCCCAGCCGCTCAGAGATCTTCTTGTCGACCTTGAAGGAGCTGTCCGTTGACTTGTCAGCTGCCTCCTCTGCGGCCGCCTTCTGATCCTTAAGAAGGCCCCTGAAGCTGGCGGCCTGCGACTTCTGAAGGGTCCTGATTGGTTGCGACGTGGCCCTAACCAACGGAGGCGACACGGTCAGGCCCGACTTACGAGACGAAGTGCGCTCTGGGATGGGCCTCGCAAGCTCCGAGGCGTTCTCGGACTTGGCAGCTGCCTCGGCATTGAGCGCCTGGTGCTCGCGGCGGAGTTGCTCAACCTTCTCGGACAGAGTCGTCCCAGGCACGCTTGTCTCTTGGCTCGTGTTGTTCGACTCTGAAGGTCCTGCCAGCGACGTTGACGACTGCTCGGTCAGAGCCGCCGGGGGTGTGGCCTCCTGTTGCAAGGGCCCTGCGGCGGGCCGGACGGCGGCGGGAGAGCTAGGTGTAGCCAGGTCCAAAGGCTCTGTCCTTTCAAGTGCCCCCTCATTCGAGGTCGCGGCCGTATCCTCCTCCACCTTGGGGGGGTCTGCTTGCTCCTCCTGGGGCGCCCCACCCTCGCTCGGCGTCGCCTCGCTGACATCGGTTGGCTGCGTCGACATCTTCTCATCTGTTTCCGAA
This sequence comes from Plectosphaerella cucumerina, assembly GCA_020746995.1. Classification (NCBI taxonomy): domain Eukaryota; kingdom Fungi; phylum Ascomycota; class Sordariomycetes; order Glomerellales; family Plectosphaerellaceae; genus Plectosphaerella; species Plectosphaerella cucumerina. Next base: position 1,509,285 of record JAGPXD010000005.1, on the reverse strand, counting down.
AAGGTCTGCGAGGGCGGCTCGCCGGTCTCGGCGGTCGAGGCACTACCTTCCGTCGTCGGGAGAGACTCCCTCGAGTCGTTGTCGGAGAAGATCTTCTTCAGTTGGATCATGGTAAGCTGTCGGAGATCCTTGTCGGGCAGGAAATACGCCTCGAATTGGTTGAAGATTGTGTCCCACTCGCCGGCAGCTTCGAGCATCTCCCTGATGACTGCGTTGAACGGAATGACCTCGTAGTATTTGGAGTTGACGTAGGTCTCTTGAAGTCTGCGGATGAGTTGAATTTGGTCGTCCTGGGTCTTCTTGGTCAGTCGTTCGACCTCGGTCTTGCAGTCCTCTGCCTTCTCCGGGAGCACGCTGTCGACCGTGATTGTCTTGAGCCGGACCTTCACAGAAGCCATGAAGCGGATCCATCTGGCTTCGATCTTGGCAAAGATGTCGTTCTTCAGCTTCAGATCATTGTCGACCTTCCACGTGATTCTCGCCCTGGGCACGATGATCTCGAGGAGATCGATCGGGTCATAATGGATGCGGACCCACGTGTCGCGGAACTGGAACAACCTAATGTGGTCGCGGTGGTCGTGAGGGCATTCTGTGCTGTCATGCAGCTTCAGATGCTTGCTCCAGAAAAGCAGCTCCAGGTATTTGCCAAACGAGTAGTTCCAGGTGCTGTCAGACATGGGCATCGTGGGCGAGTCTTTCTTGCAAATCTTGCAGTAGCTCCACATGGTGATGTCGTCCGTGGTGTGCTTGGGCTTGATCGCTGCTGGCTCGACAAACACGGTAATTCGAGACTCGTCATGGACATAGGTGCGGTGATGCTCCGTCATGGCCCGGTCGCAGCCGTTGGCGGTGCAGATGGAGTCCTTGCTCAGGCAGAGAAGCTCGATGTAGTTGCCCAGAGTGCAATCGGCATCCATACTGCCGGTTGAATCGACGTGCTGGTCATAGAACGAGATGGCGATGAGACCGGGCTCCGCACAGGGGATCTTTGTCTCGGTGCAAATCTCCGAGTACAGAACGACAATATTCTGGTGAGAGTAGGGATCGAAGAGGTCCAGGTTTCCCTGGATGTAGTTTTCCCACTGCCTGGTCTGCGTCTGGTAGTTGTGGAGGGCCTTGTCGTATTCCGCGTCGTGAACAGCATGGAGGACCTCCATGATCTGGCGCGGTGCCTTCTGCCCGATGGCATGCACCATCTCGGGCTTGATGAGCTGGAATTTTTGCGTCTTCTTCTCGCTTCCAGTCTCCTCTTCGACAACATCTTGGTCGCGAAGACGCTTGAGGTAGATCAGCCGACGCTCCTGTTCGCGGGCCTTCATCAGGAGGTAAGGCTGCGCAAACTTGACGAACGGCGAGGCTGATAGGATCTTGGTCTCGTATCTTGCCACCATGTCGCTGTAGTAGGTCGGCATCGGCACATCCTCAGGCACATGCGCGTCTGGCGAGGACATGTGCGACGCGTGAAGGGAGACGGTCCGTACTGGCTCCGGGGGGCGTGGAATGCCTTCTTCCGGTTGCTCGGCAGCGCCGATAACCGACCCAGAGACGGATGCACTGAGGCTCGGTTGAAGGGGCTGGTCTGAGTCCGCTGACGTTTCTTGTGGCGTGCTCGTTGACTGGCTTGGCTCCCCAGAGACGCTGAACGACCTGTTCTGTTCCTCTGGTAATTGGCGAGTAGACGACTGAAGCGACGACGACTCCCCTTCGGCAGGAAGCTGAATGAACTCGTCTCGCATGAGACACGTCTCCAACTTCAGGTTGTAGACGACGTAGACCATGAACTCCGTGATACGCTTCATTCGTGCAAGGACCTCGGTCGAATCACCCCGCAAGGCGATTGTGCAGCCAAGCTGTTCCGCGCAGCCAGAAAGGAAGATGTACGTCTTCTTTTTGCCCGGGTAGTTCTTGTTGACGTATGTCTTGACCTCGAACCCAGCAGACCTTCCTGCCTGGTTTTGTAGTGCCAGCCTGTCCAGAGATGTGATGATGTCGGTCTCTGCGCACCTCGAGACGGCAGAGATGACCGATGGCTTCACGTTGTATGCCACAGCGATGTTTGCCTCTGACAGATACTGCAGTGCCACGCCGGAGACACTCTTCTCACAAAGAAGTACTTGTGGACGCAAGTTGATGATGCGGTTGACGACGACTCGGAGAAACTCTTTTTCTTGCTCGATGACAGGCTGCAGGCTCATAAAGTGTTGTTGCTGTCGCTGATACTCGATGGGAAAAGAGACCAGGACGATTCGAGGGTTAAGAATGCGCCGAGGCATGCTTTTCAGCGCAAGATTCTTGGTGAAGATGACGCCAGAGACGTATGCAGTGTCTCCTGGTTTTCCTCCCGGAATCTTCTTGAGCTTGACATAATGCCTGACATCCATGTCGTCGCCGGCGCGAACATCGGGCACCACGTCGTCCGTGCATTGCAACAGGATGGGTATGAGTGCCTTCTCCCATGCAGGAGCGTTGGGGATTTCCGAGTCCTCCAGGAGCTGACGGAGCAGCTTCCTCACATGCTGCATGCTGGACGAGTTGAGTTCCACCTGAGGCTCCTTGTCCTCCTGCAACGAGTCGCTTCTTGTCAGCTTGGTCGCTTCGATCGCATGGTTCTCGGCAAAGATGTTGTCATGAGACGCAGAGGGACCCTTGTTGAAGGCCGACGACTTGGGTCTTGGAGAACGCATGTGATGGTGCACGCTCGCGCTGACATTGCTAAGGTTCCGCCTTCTAGACGGGCGACCGAGACTGGGCAAGTTGCCAGGGGCAGAGTCATCCATCCCGCGGCTCGTGAAGCTGAGACCGCTGATGCTCTTCTCCCCGCCGCGGAAGCGATGCTTGCGTGAACCACCCAAAAAGGGGCCAAAGTTGCCCTTTTCGCGATCGAAACTCGAGGGTTGCAGGTCGCTGTTGGACATGGTGGCGAAAATGCTCATCTGTTCATCCCCACTCGACTCGTCGGACATGTACGCTGCCAGCTCGGGGTCGATGATGTTGTCCTCATGGAACGCGGGGTACTTTGGCTTCCGCGCCATCTCGTCCGACGGATCCTGTCGGAATGGGACTGCATTTTCCGGGGCGGGCTTGAAACGAGACCAAAAGTTCTGCCTCGAGTGATGACGCTTGTGACCGAGTCCAGAAGACTGGGGGCGGCCCGTGGTCATGGACCTAAGCGATCTGGATGAGCTCGGCCTGCTGAGCTGAGGCGCATCGATTTCAAGAATGGCCGACCGTCTGTTGGAGTCGTCGATGCGGCGCGTGGCCGGAATGGCCATCATGGGTGTGCTTATGGACCTCGCATCGTCCAGGTCCTCCATGATGCCGGCGAAACTCGGCTCCTCTCCTTCCGCCTCTGTGTGTGAGATTTTGGGTGCGGCGGCCTTTGCCTGGTTGGGCCGGAAGATTGCTGGCAGGAAAGAGTCGTCCTCCGAGTCGTCAGAGCCACTGCCCTCAATGCGCTGGTTAAGCACCCTGAGGCAGGGCTTGCAGAGCCTCAACGTGCCTGGCATGCCGAATTTCTGGGCAGAAATGATGGAGGTGCATTTCGAGTCAAATATGAAGCCGCAGACCCGGCAATGGTGCTTTCTCCTGAAAGCGGAGAAGGGCTGGCCGCAAGAGAAACACTCCTTGCAGGTTTCGTCGGCCATCCAAAATTCCTTGCTCAGGATCTGCTTGCGCATGGCCTCTAGCCTTGCGTTGACCTCTTCGGGAGCGCCCTCGTTGCCGGTGGTTCCCGGTATCCTCATGGCGCCAGAGGTGAGCATCTGTTGCTGTGTTTCTTGGCCGAAAGACTCGTGATAGAGCGAGTTGTGTGCCGAGGTGTTGATGGGACTCGGTTCTGCCGCTCCATGATCCACAGAGGAGCTCGCTGAAGGCGCGTAATGGGGTGAGCGAGATCTGCTAATACGCTCGATCACGGCGGGCCGCCTCGGTGCGGTGAGGAGAGATGAAGCCCCTGACGGGGTCCGGACGTGCCTCAAATCGGTCTGCAGCGTCGGCAGTGGAGGGGCAGCAGCAGCTTTGACTGGGCTGAGGGGCGAGTCGAGGCTCCCATCCAAACTGATGCCATCATCCCGTCTCGGTCGGGAAGACGCTTGTGCCCTGTCGGTCGATATGGATAGGTCGCGATCGTACTTTTTCATAGACTCGGGAGCAGGGAAAGTTGGTTGCGAGTTGGGCTTGCTGATGCTCCGCCGTCCAGATGAGCGGGTTGGAGGGTAGTCGGCCGACACGGAACTCTGGCCGGAGTCGCGATGGGTCATGGTCGGGGAGACGGCCGAGTGAGCGAGGCCGTCGGGTTGTGCCTTCTGATTCGAGAAACTAGCCCGGCCACCAGATGACCTCGATGCCGACATGCTGGAAATTGTGGTTCCTTTGGAAGACTGAAGCTGATGGATCTGGCTGTCGGACATGTTGGTGTTGGCGCCAGAGGTCGTGAGGCCGCTGCTGAGACCGTCGATCAGCCCGCCTGTGCCGGTAGAGGAGTTTGTAGTAGCAGCGTCCCCTCGAGGCATCGACGCGACAGACCCCCGCGCAGAAAGACTCGTTGTAGAACCGGCAGTGGTCCGCTTGGGGCCTGCGTCCAGAATATTGTCATCGCTGACCTCGGGCACCTTGACCGGAGCAGCGCCAACGGCCTCCTTCAACCGGTTGTACAGGCCGCTGAAGCCATTCTGGACGAGATCGCCAGCCGCGAGACCCTTATTCTCGGCTACTGGCAGAGTGCCCGGGGGAGAGGCGTAGTCGTTGAAAGTCGTGAGGGAGCCGCTCTGGCTAGCAGAAGTGTGAATCTTGTTAAGAGTCTGCGCCAACTGCTCCTTATCGATGTGCGAGGCCGTGGATATCGATGTGGTCGAGCCCCGGCGGCTCCTGTACCCGGTGGAGGGGGCAAGAGCCGCCATCGAGGGCGACTTGAGAGTGTCGTCTGACGCCATGGTAGCGCGCGCGACAGGGACGGCCAAGCCGTGGTTGTAATGTCAGAGAAGAAGGGAGGTCGGAATCATATTTGAGTGTCGTGTTTCAAGAGGTCTCGGGTCTTCGGGGGTCGTGGCTTGGTGTGTGATGGCGTTGGAGTCGGTAGGTTGTCGTCGGTCAGCCTCGGCGACGAAGCCGCTGGGCGCAAGGTAGGTGTCGGAGCGGGGGGTGTCCACAAAGTCAGGGCTCCGTGGTGTCGGGACAGGCCTGTCGAAGGCAGGTGCAGGTCTTGTGGCAAGGTCCGACCGACACGTCTTTGCTTGTGACTCTGTCGCAAAGCAAGACACTGGCGTCCGGTTGTTGGCGGGTTGTCGTCACAGGCAGCAAGCCAACTGAGCGCCACGGCAGACAGCAGCGGGCCACAGAGGCAGGGCGATTATGGCAGGGGATGAGGCTCGGTCTTATTCGACGGAGCTGGTCGGGTTCTGGAGCAGATGTCGAGTTCTGGCACTGTCGAATCAAGGCTGGCCGCGTGTATCTCGATTTCCTTTCCCGCCCAGATTCTGGGAGCATGGAGCATTGAGGATGCCAGGTGCCTGCCGGGATGAAGCAGTTGTATTGGCCGGTGGGGGCTGGACTGCAGCGGAGCTCGGGCCACACCTTCAGCAGACAGGCGTCATCTGCTCCATCAAAGCTCCCACGTCTCGAAAACGTGACCCCGCACCTTCCCGTTTGCATGCCACCCCAGTAAACTGCAGCTCTACACATCACTTCTTTCTGTCCGTCAGCAGAGACATGTATACAGCGGTACTCTAACGACACCAACATAGTTTGATGTATGAGCTTGACTGGCTAGCAGAAGTCAGACCACCAAGCTTTTGCCATATGGAGGTCCAAAATGTTCCTGTTGTAAGGCGCAAGGAAGGAACACCGTGAAGCGGCACGTGCACAGCGTCACCACCGACCCACTTAAACGCGGTTTGGCGCGTCTTACCTGGGCCACTTTGAGGTGAATTGGAACTTCTGACAGAAGGACTCCATCTCCAGAATCTTTGCCTGAATTGATCATCCTAGTCCGCCTACAATCGCATTCACGCTCGCCGTCGCCTTGACTTCCCCTCTGTACCACCCGTTATGGGAAGACACTTCCATCAAGCTCTTTCGACCCTGGCTCTGCTTTCAGGGTCCGGCCAACAACAGAAGCAATGAGGCCGACCAGCAGCCCCTACTCGAGACCGCTCGAACAAGTCTGCGACGAAGAGCGTCCAATCCCCAGGAGCCTGGCTCTCATCGCGAAAGCACAGAGGGAGCTCCTCGACAAAGACAAGTCATGGTACAGCAAACTCAATGACGGTAGAGTCGGAACATGCAACATACCAGCAAACGACTTCACATCTATTGCCGACTTTCACAAAGCAAGGAAGTCGCCTCCGCCAGGCCAGAAGCAACCGACTTCAAGCACCTCCATTCCGAATGGTTCGGGCAATACTGAAAGAGGGGGGGCACAAGGGGAACAAGCAAACGGTGGAGAGAGGTCTGGCGATTCGAGCCCTGAGAGAGAAATCCCTTGGTCTCAGTCACCAGAGCGAAGGGCCCAGCTGCCACAAAGCAGCAATGGCAACGAGATCGACAATGACATGCCGTCGTCGCCTCCTGTCCGGCCGGGTCATGAAGACTCCAGCCAGCAGACCCCACCTACCCGCAGCGACCGGGGCCAGAATTTCTACACCCAAGCCCCTATGTCCAGCCTGCCACTGCCCTTCGACTCGAGTTTAGCCACGTCCGCTAAGCCCGGCACGCAACTCCAGACAGGAGGCCAGGCGTCCGCCTTCCGGCAAACTTTGACCCGCCTACCCGAGGTGGAATTTCCACGCAGCAGTGCTGAAAGTGAATACGAAGTGCCCATGGAAATTCCTGGAGCATTAGTTCAGGTTCTGGATACCCCTCCCGTCAACAGGCTCCGACAAGAGATGGCTCGGCAGCAACAGACATTCATGAACACGCCCCCATGCGGCCAAGGCCATCTGATCCAGTCAACATACCCCGACACTCGACCGAGCTCCGACCAACCACTTCCCACCCTCTCCAGCTCGCTCAACGAGAACCCCCTGCCACAGCAACAACAAGACATGGCGAAATTGCCAGCCTCCAACGGCCGCACCCCAGACATGGAGGCCAAAAAGCGCAAGCTGAAGCATCTGGAATTCAGCTCAGAGAAGGAGCTCGACTCGGAAGTACAAGTAGAAAACACCCCAGTTCCGGCGCCAAACAGAAAGAAGCCAATTCTGGCACAAAGCCCGACTGGAACAACGTCGCCCATCGCCTCTACGTTCCCTGTCAGAACTGAGTCTTTGACCACTCGAGCGCCGACAAAGAAGGCCGCTCCGGAGGCTCCACAGCCGCCAAAGACCCCGAAGGCACCAGCAGTCGAGGCGCCGTCAGTCGAGGCACAGGCAGTCAAGGCAATGGCAGTCAAAGCACTAGCAGTCGAGAAACCGGCAGTCAAGGCGACAGCAGTCAAGGCGCCGACAGTCAAGTCGAAGGCAGTCAAAGCGCCGGCGGCTGAGGCACCGGCAGCTGAGGCACCGGCCGCGAAGGCTGCGACCGTCGAGGCCACGGCAATGGAACTGGATGAGCCTGCCCAGAAGACCACCACGCCGCCTGCCCCAGAGGCAGTTGAACCACCTCCCGCCTTGCGAACCCAGGATGCACACGCCACGGAGGCCAGAATCGAGACTGTCAAGACCGTCGACGCGACAGTCCAAGCCCAGCTTGAGCCCTCGCCCCTGCCCCTGGTCCAACCTCTGGTGGATCGAACGAAAGCCTGCGACCGTTGCGGCACGGAAGTCACCGTCTCAAACTACAGCCGCCACCGGAAAAGCGTGTCGTGCCTCCGTTCAGACCCGAACGGTCGAAAACCTCTCCTGGGGCCTCCTCAGGGACCTCACCTGGGATCACCCCAGAGACCTCCCCTGGAACCAGCGGCGCCAATCGCCGCCCGATCAAGCTCACCACACATGTCCGCTCTGTTCTGGAACCAACCTTTCGACGCTTTCTGTGTTGCGTACCCGACTTTCCGCGGTAGTATCGGCGACTTCGTCCGAGCGTGCCTCTCGCTTCGGAGCCTCCACCGGAAGAGCAGGTTGCCTGTCTTTCTCTACGACGACTTTATCCGCGTCTTTTGTGGCGATTACATCGAATACATCGAGGGTACCAGCGATGACGAACCAAAGGTCGCTATGGAGTGGTATGTCGAGAACGTCACGGACCCCGTCTTCACTAAGAGGATCGTTACCACGAAGAACCTCGGACGAGTCTTCAAGATTCACACAGACGAGTTCGAGAGTGCCAGCAACGACATGTACCTGTCGTCTCCCGACAGGGCTATCAGCCGCCGCACTTCTGACGCCGCATCGCACTCGCGGGATGACATGCAGCTTAGGCCTCTTACCAAGACGCCTCCGCAGTTCAGGGACATGTCCCCTTTAGTCCGCAACAGAAAGCGAAGAGCCTCAGTCATGGAGAGCACAGAGGCGTCTTTCGATGACGACGCAGACGTCGAGTCTCACGCCGGCTCTGTCACGGGCGCCAAGACGAAGCCAGCAGAGGCAAAGGAAATGGAACCGCCTCACAAGAAGCATGCGCCCCTCGGACGCAACAGACCTGTCTTCAATCAAGAAAAGGCTGTTCGCTCTCGCTCGCGACCAAGCCCTGGTATCAGCAACGGACAAGGCAAGCCCGCCTCTGCGCACCAAGACGACGAGGGAGATCAGGACCTGATCATGATTCCTCCCCCTCGACCTCCCTCCCGTCCGGCCTCAAAGCCCGTCCAACCCTCGGAGATGACGGCCAACGACCGCATCAAGGCGCGGTCCAGGCTTCCATCCTCTTGGCGCCAGGAGACTCCGGCCAGGCCCTCATCCTCGACACCGCAGCCCGCCAGCCCTGCGTCGACGATCCTCACCCAAGCAAGCGGCGTGAAGAAGCGAAGGAGGAAGATGCCAAGCAACGCCGAGTACGCGGCGCTCCTGGCGCAGAGGAAGGCGGACGGACGCCTTTCCAACGGCATGAGTTCTAGTGCGCCTCTGCCGGCGAAGAAGCCGTGAAGGAATGGGATTTTTTGGCGCCACGGAGCATGGGAATGATACCCGTTTGTTTGTCTGTTTGTTTATTGTTTGCTACTCAGTACAAGAGGTTGGGAACATAGTTCTGAGGGGGGTGGATGTTTATGAGGAGAGATGGCGAGAAAGAAAATGTGATGGGGGCGTCACGATGTGTATGAGTAAACAGACTCAGAGTTTTGGGGGAGTACGGTGAATGAAACGAAGCAAACAAACATGCACACAGGAAATTATGCGGGATGCCTACAGCATGCTGTATCGGGATGGCAGTAGTGACGATCTCGACTCATCACGGTAAACTGACATGTAGGACAGAGCGCTGCATCAATCCGAGAGGCAAGCAAAAAATCAAGCCAGTCTAATTTGCCCCCGAGGGCGCGCGCGGGTTCCCGTGATGAGGGATCTACTTTGTGTGAGAATACATTGGCCGGCTCCCTGCGGAGACTCAATACTGTTCTTTTTCTTTGTGGTTGCGGGCTTGGTTTCTTTCCTTTCCGGCCGCCCGGCCCAGATGCCTATGATGAGGTGGGTATGTTGGTTATGTCCAAGAAGGGTGTGAAGCAAGGAGATGAACAAGTGACAAAAAAGGTCATGCGCCGTGGTGTTCCCCGATGCCAGTTTCTGAGAAAAGTTGCCGAATGGGTGTGATGGTTTTGATGGTTTCATGCGCCGGGTACTTGAGAAAGGTGTGCTGTAATCATGTTTTTTGTTCATTTTGTCGTCGTAATGCCGGGAGGTGGAATGTTCCCGGCGGAGGTTGATGGTGTCATGTCATCGTCAGGATCCGCGGCCGAGGGGCCGGAACGGCCGTGGGGACACAAGGGCCCCGAGGCCTGCTGGGACAGCCCGCGTATTTCGATAGGGGATGCGGTACGCGGATGCCGTGGTGGGTGGGTGATAGGGTGTGAGATGGTGTGTGAAGGCTGTCCTCTCAAGCTTCACCCTGGGTCTCCGCGGCGGCGGCGGCGGCAGCGGCCTGCTCAGCCTTGAGCCTCTGGCGCTCCTCCTCGTCAGGGGTCAGGGTGCGCAGCTGGAGGGCGTGGATGCCTCCCTCGCGGTACATCTCGTCCTTGAGGAGGGCGTAGACCATGCGGTGGCGGGCGGGCTGCATCTTGGACTTGAAGGCGTCGGAGATGATGACGAGTCTAGAAGTTCGTCTGATGTTAGCGCGGGGGAACGGCACGCGTGGGACGTGGGTTGCTGGACGCCAGGGGGGAGGGGCGCGTGGCAGAGCAGGGGAGGACGTTGGATGTGGACGATGCAGGTCCGGCGACGGGGCGAGGGGGGAGAAAGGGCGGTGTGCATAACAGCACAGCGGTTAAGGCGTGGCGGGTGGACTTGGGTGGTGTGCAGTGGGTGATGCGAGGGGCGGGCGACGTCTCCTTACCTAAAGTGGGTTTCCTTGGAGGTTACGCCGACCATGGCCTTGTGGTGCGAGTGCAGATGGGAGTCGTTGTGAATCTCCAGGCTGTCGGGTGCCAGGGCGGCGGTGAGCTGTGAGCGGTGTCAGCGGGTGAGTCCTGAGTTGACAGGGGGCGACTATCACGCGCCCAGGGGAAGCGGGGTGAAGGTAACTCACCTTGTTGCGGATAGCATCCTCGAGAGGCGTGGCAGTGGAAGACGACATTGTCGAGAGAGGCCTGGCGGCGTTGTGGAATCCGAGGGCGTATCTGCGCAGCATTGGAGCGCTGTGGGAGGGAAGACGGTTTGGCGGGTGGGCGGGTTCGGTGGTTTGATGTTGGTTCGGCGGTCGTGTGAGTGGGGAATATTTTTTGTCCCAGGCGAGGCCGGTGTGCTGCGGTGTGCGAGGGGAGAGAAGACCCGGCGGAGTGGGTTGGCGAGGAGCGACAGAGAATTGGTGTAGCGTAGTAGCGGGCGTCGATGTTTCGTCGTGCGAGGAAGAGCGAGGTAAGTAATGTAGGGAGACTGGAGGATGAGAAATCAGAGACGCGGAGGGCTCTGATATACGGGAGGACGGGATTGCGGTCACGGTGATGGGAGAAGAAAAAGTAGGTCTGGTCGGTGTCGGGGGTGTGTGATGTGTTGTGGTGTGTGCTGTGTGGTGGCGGGGTGAAGAAAGGAGGAGAGGCGGAAGAGTCGGGGAGGGGCAGCAGCACCGGCAACGAGCAACCAGACGGGGACAGATGCAGTCGCCAGCGAGTGGATGGGATGCTCCAGGGATGGAAAAAACGTGGCAATCGAAGAGTCAACACCCCCAGACCCCGACCGGCTTTCTTCAAACTGATTGCTTGCTATTTGCCCTTCGCCCTGCTGCTTCTTCCTCGCAGTTCGATTTTTCACTCCGACCTGCATCCAACGGCATCAACCACCCCCCGGTCACCGACAGCGCAAATGTTCGGTGAGAGGTGACAAGAGCAAGAGCCCGGGGTTGCCTGGCTGACCGCCACTGCGGCAGGTGCCCGCTGCCAGACGAGCAGCCCGGAGCTGCACGGCCAGTGGCTGGCATCAACCGCCGACCGCCCGCTGGAGCTTCTGGAGGACGATCCCAATGCAGCTTGGCCCCGGCGTGCGTTGTGCCTGCAGCAGGGCCCAATCAGCGGTGAGGCCTGGCATATCTGTGCCCTACGGTCGGGAGCCGGGGCTGTGGATCCGGCGCCCCGATGCCGCGGAGGCTCTCCGGAGGGCTTTGGGGGGGGGGGGGGGGGGGGGGGGGGGGGTAGCTCTCCAGCACCTGCTCACATCTGCTGCCGCATGTCACTCTCACCTCCCCGGAACCCAAATTCGCCTCCGCGGGCGGTGACCCCAATGGGCATAGACCCTCGGAGCTTCGGCTCTGGAAATCACTTTTTTCTGCCAGCCGGACCCTTCGCCCGCGATACCTCCCTCCACGCCGAAAGGCAAAAATGACCCCCTCCCCAGGCTCGCCCCCATTCTATCCACCTCGGAGCTACTTGTAGACTCCTTGGTGGCATTTCCCAACGTCCCCCTTGCCCTCAACCACCCCTCCGGCGCCAGATTCGCGAATACCCACCTCCCCTGGCCGATCGAGTGTTAATACTCGTCAATGCCATATCTGTTGGGGGTTGCATCCCGGTCGAAAGCTGTGCGCGCCGCCCCTCATGTTCCCGCTCCTGAGGTCTAGATATGCCCTCGCGCGGCCACCTCCAGTCTCCGCCCTGTCATCACACCCGACGACATCATCCCTAGCAAGAGCTCTGTCGACACGGACGACCCCGCGAGTAGCACTACCGATCAACCCAGCATCATACCTCCGCCGGAATAGCAGCAGCCTGAGAATGGCGTCCACGCTCCCGAAGCTCCCGATCTTCGAGGCCATTGCCCGCCATGACCCCGACTCTACGGCTGTGATACACTCGATATCGGGGAGGACGTTCAAGTATGGCGAGCTTCTGGGCGATGTACGCCGTGCCAGGGACCAGCTGCGCGCTGCTGCCGGCAAGGATGACATGGAGGGCGAGCGTGTGGCTTTCCTCGTCGAGAACAGCTACGACTACATCGGTAAGCAGACCCCCGAGATCACAAGTGCGACCAGACGTTCCTGACACCCTGCCCTCAGTGACGCTACTCGCTGCCATCGCTGCCCGCTCCATCGCCGTGCCGCTGTCGCCTGCTTTCCCCGCCGCGGAGCTCCAATACATCATCAACCAGAGCGAGGCCTCCCTGCTGGTCAACTCGGCAAAGTTCGCCGCCAAGGCCCGCGATGTGCTCGCCACCGACCTTGCCTCGCGCCCTGCCCAGCTCGAGATCCAGAAGCACGCCAGCGGTGCCCCCCACGAGAAGGTCATGCTGGAAAATGCTGACCCTGGCGCCGCCGCCATGATGCTCTACACATCCGGGACGACGAACCGGCCGGTGAGCCCAGCTTCATCTCCGTGAACATAAGTCACCCACTGACAACTCCCAGAAAGGCGTCCTCCTCCCCCAATCCGTCCTGACCGCACAGTCCCTCTCCCTCATGGAAGCATGGGAGTACTCGCCCAAGGACCACCTCCTCCACGTCCTCCCCCTCCACCACATCCACGGCACCATCAACGCCGTCCTCACCCCCCTCTTCGCAGGCAGCACCATCGAGTTCCTCTTCCCCTTCAACCCCGACGCCGTCTGGTCCCGCCTCGCCGCCCCCTTCATGCCCGACATTGGCGTCAAGCCCCGCGTCACCTTCTTCACCGTCGTCCCTACCGTCTACTCCCGTCTCCTCCACACCCACAAGCTCCTCACCCCGCCCCTATCCGAGGCCGCCCGCGAGGCAATCTCCCCCGAGAACATGCGCCTCGCCATCTCCGGCTCCGCCGCCCTCCCCACCCCCGTCAAGGACGCCTGGCGCCGCCTCTCCCGCGGCAACGTCCTCCTCGAGCGCTACGGCATGACAGAGGTCGGCATGGCCCTCTCCTGCGGCCTCGCCCCCGCCGACCGCGTCGACGCCTCCGTCGGCTGGCCCCTGCCCTCTGTCGAAGCCCGCCTTGCCGACGTCGACACAGGCGCCATCATCCCCCCCGGCAAGGATGTCGACCCCGTCACCGGCCGCGAGCGCTCCGGCGAGATCCAGCTCCGCGGCCCCACGATCTTCAAGGAGTACTGGCGGAACCCTCAAGCCACAGCCAAGGAGTTCGTCCCCGCCGACGATGGCGGCCGCCCCTGGTTCAAGACCGGCGACGTCGCCGTCCGTCGCCGCGCCGAAGGTGCAGGCGCCAGCGGCCAGGCCTGGGCAAAGGGCGACCTGTACTACATCCAGGGCCGCAAGAGCGCCGATATCATCAAGACGGGCGGTGAGAAGGTCAGCGCTCTGGAGGTCGAGCGCGAGCTCTTGTCGCTTGACGAAGTCGCCGAGGCCGCCGTTGTCGCTGTTCCCTCGGGCAAGTGGGGTCAGAAGGTCGGCGCCGTCATCATTCTCGACCGGCAGCTTGTGCCCGAGGACAAGACATGGTCGCCGATGGACATGCGCCGCGCGCTGCGGGGCCGTTTGGCCAACTACAAGATCCCGCAGGTGCTCAAGGTTGTCGATCACATCCCGCGCAACGCCATGGGCAAGATCAACAAGAAGCAGCTTGTGAAGGACGTGTTTGCGGACCAGTTCAGCGAGGACGAGATGTGAGAGCAGGGGTATTTTTGGGCTCAAGGTCGGCGTTTGGTTATATCTGGGATAGCTTGTGTTTTAGGTGCTCACTTTTTGAGCTGTACAATAGTAATGTACATTTGAACTCAACTTGGGGAGTAAATAGTTCCCTTGTGCTACAAATCGTCAGCGAAGACGATGCCGTGCTGCATTATCACGATGACGCAGGCATTTTGCGTGACATGAAGCCCAGATCGTGGTGTGGGAGGTTGACGAAGACCATCCAAGGCAGGTCTGCCTCGAGTCTGTCGAGGTCATTATTCAAGATGACATATCCTACCAGCTCAAGACAGGTGGCTTTTCAAACAAATAGTCCTTTTCTTATAGTATCTATGTCCTCATGTGCGGGGTGTTTCCCTTACCGTGTCGATCTTACCTGGCAAGCTTTGGCCAATGTACGCAATATCTATCAGATGAGTTAAACCAAATTCCAAAGTCTATAGCCCGTAAAGTGACATTACCTATCCACAGTCCCTATTGAAATGCTCTTCCATCATCTGAGTTACCTAGGTTGCCGAATGCATTGGAAGGGCGGAGGAGAGCAGGATGCAGACCTGGTGGTTGTCCTGTTTACAACCCCATGGCTCTCAGAGTCGGCTTGCCTGGTCCATGTTCCATTTCAACAACTCAATGACGCCCCTGGAACGTTACAGGCCTACTGGTGATGCACGGCTTAATGAATGTTGATGGTATGGATATCTCATTCTAAGCTCCTCGGCGCAGATGCATGCATGTAGTTGTGGTCAGTTGGCAGCATATCATCCTGACCATCACGTCTAGAGTCTCGCACGCTTTCACCCTGACCTGGATGTTGTGCTTGTAGTCATGCAAAGCACAGCTCAAGTGGAGGTGCAAGCTGAGCTCTTGCTCCTGCTCCTGCTCCTGCCGCTGCACCTGCCTTGCACGGCAGTCACCAACCTGCCAACACATGGCCCCTGCACCAGCGCAAGGCAGGAACCCTTATAGGCAACTTCTTTTTTGCTCACATTAACCCACCAGGCCTCCACTAGATGGGAGTGGTGCAGCGGGTTAGAGCGTTGCAAAAATTAAGTATCTCAGGGGCCATTGCTCTACAAGGCCTGAGAGGCGCCTCCCACAGAACCCATTCAGGGAGGGGCCTGGACAGATCCCGGGGAGTTGCGAGCTGAGTTCGAATCTCAGCTCGCAACATTTTGGTTTTCTTCTTGCTGGCACCCAGCCTTTGATTTATTTCTTCCGAGTAGTGGGGTTTGTTCATTGACGTATTGATTACCTCTGACGAGGTTTGAGATTGCAAATAAGGTCAAGGGCGAAGAGGGAGGTGACTTTTTGCAGCCAGCGACGACGTGCATGCATTCTGCTATAATGATCTAATGCAAGACTATGAGCTACCGCCAGCAAAGCAAGCTTCCTCCTCGGCCAAATCACTCAACATGATAAGAGCACAGACTGGCAACAGCAACCCTCGTGTCCAGGGGAAACGCCTTGAATTGAACAGCAAATGATATCCCGCAGTGCCTGCCCCTGAAAGCTATCTCGTAAACCACACGTTGGCGCTCATGTCCTCCTCTCCCAAAAAGCTGCCAATCATCTCAGTAGATGCCTCGGGTCTGAAGACCCAGTGTAAAGGCTGCACTGTAACGGGTCCATATAACGTTGTGGGAAGCGTGGTCGTATTTCGTCGTGTCCGCGAATCCTTCCGGGCAGCATGCGTCGTGCACCGACGCCCGGGCTGTCTCGATTGTCTCTGGTCATTAGACGGTGTGCTTGGCCTTGGCACGGCTGCTCCCGCTATGAGCGCTGTCGGTGTGACCGGAGAACTCGACGACCTCGCCCGCGGGCAGGACCAGGAGCTCCTTGAAGCGGGTGCCGATGTCGATGAGGGCCTTGCGGCCCTTATCCGCAGAACGACCCTTGCCGCCGGCAATGTCTCCGTCTCCGCGGCCTGGAATGCTCTTTCCTATGGTGCGAGTCCAGACGCCGACACGGAAGAAGGCCTTGCGGACGTTGACGACGACGCCCATCACCTCGCCGTCCTCCTCATCCTCGAGGGTCTCGCCAATGGCGGCAAGCATGACGTGCAGCCAGATGTCATCGATGTTAACGTTGCGCTTCTCCTTGAACTGGTACGACCACTTTCCGCCGTGCTTGTTCTGGGCATCCTCCCACTCGGGGCGCACGCCGGCCTTGAACAGGTGGTAGTCGGACTTGAGGGCCAACTCGGAGACGGGGGCGATGTTGTTCTGCGCGGGTCAGCCAACGAAGCCACGAAAGGAAAATTGGAAGGTTCACATACGTAGATGCCCCAGAACTCCTCGACAGAGTCGAAGGTGATGACCTCCTTCAGCAGGTCGTTCCAGTTGTCGCCCTGCACGAGTCAGGTGTCAGCACTGAGGTCTCAACGGACCGATTGAGGCCTCAGGAGCACATACCTTGCCGCTGGGAGGCTTGGTGAACCACAGCGTCCACTTGTTCTGAAGGGGGTGCTTGACATTGAAGTTCTCCTTGTCGTGGAAGACGGTCTTGATATCGTCGCTGGCCTCAGGCTTCTCGTTGTCACCGTCGGGCGAGATGGGAATGGTGGACAGGTCGACCTGCTCGTTCAGCTTGGAGGCGCCGGCGGCGGTCTCGGCGGTGGTGGCCATGGTGGCTGTGATTGTTGCGGATTGAAGTTGGGTTGGTGGGATGGATCGCGGGGTTCAGCGACCGATGGAGGATCGAGGTGACGAGGTTGGGATGCAGGTGGGTGACCCGAGTCAAGTGAATCTAAAGCAGGCGCCTCGAATGATCCCGGCAGGAACCTTTCAATTGGCAGCGACGGCTGTGGAGGTGGGTAGGTTGTTGAGGTCTGACGAGGTCGGTCGGGGAAGCCGTGGAGGAGGTAGGTCTACTACGTCCTTCCAGTGAATCGGTGTCGATTTCCCAAGTGAAGTAAACCGATCTTGCACCAGGCAGGCGTCGGTCGTCTGATTCGAGAGGGGTGGAGGCGATTACGAGCGAGGAGCCGGGTCTGGTCGGAGCAGTTGTTCTGGAGGGAAGTTGCGATGGGTCGTGGGAGGTTCAGTTTGCGCAAGATACTCCTCCTTCACTGGTCGCAAAAAAAAGTGCCCAAGCGCGGCCTTGACACACACGGAGCAGCGACGCCTGACTGGGCTGGACCAAGCTTACATAATCTGGGGCCAGGGCCTGGAGAACGGGCCTGCAGATGGCCTCGGTGACACTGACTTCACCTGACTGCTCCGTGCTGACTTCATCCGCGCTGACTCCAACCTGCACGTGGAGAGCCGAGCCCCTGTTGCCAAACGCTTCCTATTCTCCGAGGCGAGATCCCCATCAGCCTGACACCTATACCCTGCCTTGCCGGCCCCGTGTCCCTGCTGTGGAAAGTATCCTGGTTTTGGCGGCATCCCCGGGCCTGCAACTGGAGCCGCCTTTGTGCACGCTCCCTTGATACATGCCCATTCAGCATCAGCACGGCCCGCACGGACAAAGCAGGGTATGGCAGGCTTTTGGCACGATGAGCTGCCTCGCTGCCTCGGACACCATCTCGAGAGCTCCCGAGCAGTGCTCTCTGGACAAAGAGTGCACGTCGCCACAATGGCGGAGCGCACCTTCAAAGCCTACAAGGCGACCAAAGCCCTGTAATGCCGTGTTATTTTGGGCCCTTTGACGTTGGATAAGCCTTTGTTCGTGCTCTCGCTGTTGTAGGCGCCCGTCAACTTTATGATGATCATGTTGCCCTCGGACAGACCCTTAGCACCTTGATCTGTCATACGATCTACGACACTCCAGTTAACTTGCCGGACAGCCCATACCACAACAGCCACCGAGTCGATCCCAGTAGCATCACTGCAAACATGTCTGGATATCGTTCTCGTTCTCCAACACCGTCTTCGCCAGGCTCTTCGCACTTGAGCTCTGATGATGAGTCCGACTACCTAGAGCTGCTGAAGACAAGACGTCGCGCAGCGAAGCACTTTGAAGCGATGCAGTCCCAGCAGCTGGACTTTTTCGTCGACGAGATGGGCAAGCATCTGGCAAAAGAGGAAGTCTTGGAGAAGGAGCGGGATGAGTATGCGCGCCAACCGCGGGAGCCCGATCTGAACGACCTGGACGACATTTTGATCAACCGAGCCGAGCTGGACCATCTCTGGAGTACGGATGACGGGCTTCTGGGGGACGACTTTTTTGCAATCCATGCCCAGAACCTGGTCGCCAAGATCACCCTGCTTGTTTCGTCACACTTCGCGCAGGGTCCCATCCCCATCCCAACCACGGTGTCGCCCTGGGGCATGAAGACCGGCGCGTTGGAGGATACAGCCCTGGAGGAGTACGCCAAGCGAGTCGCTCGCCCCGACGTGCTGACCGACAGGCCGTGGGATGATCTGGTCCGGGCTGAAGACCCCCGTCTCTTGCTTCTTTTGGGCATCATCATGCGCATGCTGGATGACCATGTCTTTTCGCGCATGCTTTTCGGCGCTACCGCAGAGGAGGAGCAGGAGCTCCAAATATTGGACAGGACCCAGCTGGAAGACGACGGTGAGTACATCAGCCCAACACGTCATTGACATCCAACTGACATAAGATGCAGGATTCGCACGCTCCCGTGTTCGATCGGCAACTGTCAACCTCATTCTACGCCGAAATGGAGGCATCCCTGTCCACTTCTGGGACCGCGTCGACGAGCTGACCCACAGCATCGCCATGCAGCTTCTGCCGGTGCTGACCTACGTCTGGATGTCGAAGCCGAAACACTCGTACACGTTCAAGAAGTTTTACCAGCACCTTCACCACCAGGTGGCCTTTGCCGGGTGGTGGGCGGTCCAGATGCGCCGTTCCCCGGCCATTGTCACTATTAGGTGGCCGGCGCCTGGCGACCCCCATGAGGATACAATGGAGCACGTGGGCGGCAGCACCTTTGAGGTTTCCCGCGAGATCGCGGGGTTTGCGGATGAAGAGGCTGTCGAGGCCGGGGAAAAGAAACCCCTCCGTCGAGCAAGGGTCCTTGTTGTCGCAAACCCCGAGATCAGGAGGTACATGCCACAGATCGACGGCTACAGTGATTTCCGAGTCCTGAGGACGTTCGTTGGCTATTACCACGGACTCTTCTTCGACCGGGACGACGAGAATCAGTTTGAGAATCACGGCAAGGCGCCGGAGGACTTTGACACCGACCTGGTCCGGTATGCTCTCACACGGCGGGCGATCCGCGAGGAGGAGGAGCGGTTGGCAAGGCTGCGTCTCCGTCGCCGTCGGCACATCCCATTGGTCTTCTGGATCCTGCTGCTGCTCGCCGCCCGTTTCATTCTGGTCTGGGCCACCAAGACGAATGAACGGCAGCTGTGGGATACTTGGGTTGCGCCACAGGTCGCCAAGGCTCTGCAAGAGGCCACGGGCTCAAAGCCGGTCAGGACTGTCTCTGCGACAGTGATCCGGACAGCAAAAAAGACATTCAGTGCACGCAAGTGATAATGGCGAGGGGAGCGGTCGTCGTGACCACCGGACGGCACCTAAGAGGGAGCGAGCAGGCATTCTTAACCCTCAGACACGGAGCGGTCTGGGGCCCCTGGAGCAGGGACATGGGGTGGGACTCTGATAGACTTGGCATTTGTGGACAAAGGCGTATTCAGGATTTTTGCCGGACCGGATTCCGTAAACCTGTTCTCTGTATGGACTGCGACTGTTAGCATAATGGATCAGCTGGGTGGGTGTATTTCAGCATATCACGCCAGCTCATCTGCGTTTGAGAAACTCAGGGCGCCTGCGGTTGATCTGCTGATGTGATTCGACTCATGGGGCGGTTCAACTGCTGGGTCTATTCACCTACCGTACGCGCTGGGCCCAGGGTCCATCCGTGGATTACACTCAAGACAAGTGGTCGACATGTTTCTCTTTGACCTGGTTCTGTCGTGGTGCCGCTGTTGTCCACTTTTCCCGGCCTCCCCGTTACAGCTCCTCTGAAATCCCAGTGGATGCGCCACTGAGCCCTGCTCCAGAATGTCACTGGGGAGCGAAAGTGTGGGCGGCGAAATTCGGCAGAAACAGGCGCTAATGCGCGATAAGATAAGCGAGGCGGAGGCCACTTCAAAATTCGGCTGGCGGCCTAGCCACAGCGGGGCTAGCGTGATGGGCACCCCCCGGCGGCCAGCGAAAAGTTCGCAGGTCGAAATTTATTCGAGCCCCCCCAAAATTTTTGTCCGAGGCGACCTCCCATTTAGACCCCGCGCACCTCCTCTTCAACCCTTCCCCCGTCTCGCCTCGACCTCTCAACCTCCCTCCCCCCTCCAGGACACATACCGTTGGGCAATTCACACACACACCGAAAAAATGGCGGAAGAACTTTACGATGGTGCCGTCGGCATCGACCTGGGTGAGTTTTGATTTCCGCAACGCACGATGCGCCCGTTGTTCGATTCCCACACTTTCACCGCCATCGATTTGGGAGGGGAAAAGCAAACCGCCGCAAGAAGCCTCCATCGCCAACCACCGCCACCTTCAATCATCAATGCCTCAATAGACCAATGTCTCTGACGTCTCTCCTCTACAGGCACCACCTACTCCGTCGTTGCCATCTACGAGGGTACCAATGTCGAGATCATTGCCAACGAGCAGGGTTCCTTCACCACCCCCTCCTTCGTCAGCTTCACTGAGAAGGAGCGCCTGATCGGTGAGGCCGCCAAGAACCTGGCTGCCATGAACCCCGCCAACACCGTCTTCGATGTCAAGTGAGTTGCTTTGGCACTTTCCTGCCATTGCCCCGCTAACAAATACCCTCAGGCGTCTCATCGGTCGCCGCTTCGAGGACCCCATCGTCAAGAAGGACGCCGAGTCGTGGCCCTTCAAGATCATCGACGATGGCAACGGTTCCCCCAAGGTCGAGGTCGAGTACCTCGGCGAGACCAAGTCGTTCTCCCCCCAGGAGATCTCCTCCATGGTCCTCATCAAGGTCAGCCCTAGCACCCCCACAACCAACCCTCACCTAGCAGTATGCTGACCCCCCCCTCAGATGAAGGAGATCGCCGAGACCAAGATTGGCAAGAAGGTTGAGAAGGCCGTCATCACTGTCCCCGCCTACTTCAACGACAACCAGCGTCAGGCTACCAAGGACGCCGGTGCCATCGCTGGCCTGAACGTCCTCCGTATCATCAACGAGCCTACCGCTGCCGCCATCGCCTACGGCCTTGGTGCCGGCAAGTCCGGCAAGGAGCGCAACGTCCTGATCTACGATCTCGGCGGTGGTACTTTCGATGTCTCCCTCCTCAACATCCAGGGTGGTGTCTTCACCGTCAAGGCTACCTCCGGTGACACTCACCTGGGTGGTCAGGACTTTGACACCAACCTCCTTGACCACTGCAAGAAGGACTTCCAGAGGAAGACGAAGAAGGTTTGCGCTCTCGCCGTCCCTCTATGATTTGACAAAGTTAACCCTCGTTCTAGGACCTGTCCGGCGACGCCCGTGCCCTGCGCCGTCTCCGTACCGCTTGCGAGCGTGCCAAGCGTACCCTGTCCAGCGGTGCTCAGGCCACCATCGAGATCGACTCGCTCTTCGACGGCGAGGACTTCCAGCTCCAGATCACCCGTGCTCGTTTCGAGGAGCTCAACGCCAAGGCCTTCTCCGGCACCCTGGCCCCCGTCGCCTCCGTCCTCAAGGACTCTGGCCTCGACAAGAAGGAGGTCGACGAGATCGTCCTTGTCGGTGGTTCCACCCGTATCCCCAAGATCCAGAAGCTCCTGTCCGAGTTCTTCGACAACAAGAAGCTCGAGAAGAGCATCAACCCCGATGAGGCCGTCGCCTACGGTGCCGCCGTCCAGGCCGGTATCCTCTCCGGCAAGGCCACCTCTGCCGAGACCGCCGACCTCCTCCTGCTCGATGTCGTCCCCCTGTCCCTGGGTGTCGCTATGGAGGGCAACATCTTCGCTCCCGTCGTTACCCGCGGCCAGACCGTTCCCTGCCTGAAGAAGAGGACCTTCACCACCGTCTCCGACTCCCAGCAGACCGTCAGCGTAAGTTATGCCGTCACACACCGCACTTTGTATCTCACTGACAATCCTTGCAGTTCCCCGTCTACCAGGGTGAGCGTGTCAACTGCGAGGACAACACCTCGCTCGGCGAGTTCACTCTCGCCCCCATCCCTCCCATGAGGGCTGGCGAGCCCGTCCTCGAGTGTGTCTTCGAGGTCGACGTCAACGGTATCCTCAAGGTTACCGCCACTGAGAAGTCCTCCGGCCGCAGCGCCAACATCACCATCTCCAACTCCGTCGGCAAGCTGTCTTCCGGCGACATCGAGAAGATGATCAACGGTATGTCCCCACGAACCACCAGACGCATTGCTTCAATTGCTGACCCCCCGCAGACGCCGAGAAGTTCAAGACGAACGACGAGGCTTTCAGCAAGAAGTTCGAGGCCAAGCAGCAGCTCGAGTCCTACATCGGCCGTGTCGAGGAGATCATCTCCGACCCCACGCTGTCGCTGAAGCTCAAGCGCGGCCAGAAGGACAAGATCGAGCAGCAGGTCTCCGAGGCCATGGCCAAGCTCGAGATCACCGACGCTTCGGCCGAGGACCTCAAGAAGCAGGAGCTCGCCCTCAAGCGCCTCGTCACCAAGGCCATGTCCTCCCGGTAAATGTCCATCGGTTCGAACGCGCGGTCATTGGGTGTTGAGGGGGGCGGGCGCTTGCGGACGGTTTCTGTCTGTCATCTAGCATCCGGGCGTGGCCCCCGGCCCATCAACTTTTTTGATGATATGGATGGGCGGGGGAATGGCCACGGGGCGCCGACAGATTGGGTTCGGCTGATGCTACCAAAAGGCACTCAAAAGTTGCTCATTTTCTCTCACGGTCCACCTTCACTCACGACACCACACCTCGGATACCTCTAAGCGACCGTGCTAAGGCTCGACGGACGAGCCGGAATCCCCGCGTTGGGGAGGGTTCCCCAGCATAGGGCAAGTTTTCATAGACTCTGTAGATTTCCAGGGCGACACGAAATGAGATCACGTCTGCACTCCAAAGATTCTTTTACTGCAATGTGCATGTCTGGCCGATCGGCGCGGGAATGTGTCGGCCATTGTAAGTCCTGGCAAGGCTGGACCAGTCGGGTGCGTTGTATTACTACGTCACGGGTGAGTGAGTAAGTGGTGTCGTGGCTAGCCCGAAATGTGCCGCTATCCCGGATCATGACCAAGCTTACCTCGAAGGGTGGCGATCAGTAAGTGCACATTGCGTGGACATGGACGACTTCGGAAGCCATCTATCGTAGAAGTGGTATATTATGGGAGGATGCTCGCATTCTGGGAAATGGTGAGTTTCCAACACCAATCGACATCGACAACCATGGATACTGACAGCGAGAAACAAGGCACGGCTGGCCGGAGAGACGTAGCCGACGTCTTTGACGATGCATCTCATCATCTCGAACCAACTCCTTCAGCATCAACACTGTCTTCTTCATCATCGTCCTCAACAGCAGCTACCAGACCCTCTGCTCCTTCCAGAACCAACACCCATGGCGTAGACGACGGCGATCACGATGGTCACCGACCGCAGGATCTTGAGGCGACCTTCTCACGCATCCGAACCGCTCGGCGCCGCGCATCCTCGACTCACGGCAGCATCGCTCTCTCCCGACGCGACACTGTGATATCCCGCCTCAGATCTCGCCCCGAAGTCCCACCTTTCACCCATCCCCTCGCCAGTGTCCCAACCACCCAAGACTCCCTCGTCTGCTTCGAAGGCCCCGACGACCCCTACCACCCCATCAACTGGCCCATGCGAAAGAAGGCTACGACTACACTCATATATGGCTTCGTAACAATGACTGCAACCTGGGCCTCGGCCTCTTACGCCGCCGGCACGCGTCAGGTCGCAGAGGAATTCCACATCGGCGAGGAGACAGCCACACTAGGCACGACGTTGTTCCTTCTCGGCTTTGGCCTCGGTCCGCTTATCTGGGCGCCCATGTCTGAGGTCTACGGGCGACGTATGGCAGTCCTGCCACAAATGTTTGTGGCGAGCTGCTTCTCCTTTGCGTCAGCAACGTCGGAGAACTTCCAGACCCTGATCCTTACGCGCTTCTTCGGCGCACTCTTCGCCTCGGCGCCTGTCACGAACACTGGTGGCGTTATGGGAGATCTCTTCAGTCCTGCGCACCGAGGCATTGCCATGTCTGGATACGCCCTCGCTGTTGTCGGCGGCACGACCGTCGGTCCCATCGTCTCAGCGGCATTTGTCTCCAACCCTTCTCTCGGCTGGCGTTGGACTGAGTACTTCACCGGCATTCTGCAGGCTCTCATGCTCGTCATCGCCGCCGTGTTCATCGACGAAAGTTACCCCCCAAGCCTCCTCGTCGTCAAAGCACAACGTTTGCGCCATAGCACAGGCAACTGGTCACTTCACGCCCGCTTCGAGGAATGGGACGTTGGCTTCGCAGAGCTTGCGCGCAAGTTCCTACTTCGGCCCGTACAGCTCCTCGCCACGCCCATCTGCTTCCTCATCGCCTTCTACGCAAGCTTCGTCTTCGGTATCCTTTACCTACACCTTGGCGCTATCCCTATAATTTTCGGCGAGGTCCGCGGCTGGTCAACAGTCGTGACCATGCTGCCCTTCCTGGCGCTGTTCCTTGGCGCTATTGCCGGCGCCGGCATCAACGTCTGGAACCAGTTTGTCTACAACGACCACTTCCGTGCCGCCGGCAACCGTGCCGTTCCGGAGAGGAGGCTGCCGCCCATGATGTTGGGCGGTTGCTTGTTCGCCGCAGGCCAATTCATCACGGGCTGGACGGCGGACCCAAAAGTCGCTCCCTGGATTGCGCCGGTCATCGGGCTTTTCATGACGGGCTGCGGCTTTTTCATGATCTTCCAGGCCGCACTCAACTATTTGGTGGACACTTTCCAGCTTTACGCCGCCAGTGCAGTGGCAGCCAACACCTTCTTGAGGAGCTGTTTCGCCGCGGCTTTTCCGCTGGTGGTATCGCCATTGTACCACAATCTTGGTGTCGGGCCAGGATCAACCATCTTTGGCGGTGTTGGATGTCTCTTGATCCCAGTTCCCTTTGTGTTCTTCATCTACGGCAAGCAGATTCGGGCAGCGAGCAAGTGGAGCAAGGCGAGCGTGTATTAGGTCGCTGATGGACAATGGTTGGATCACTTATACTTTTAGAGCGGCTTTAGACGATGCTTCGAGCTCTGAGTCTGTAACAGCTATCATGATATCCGGGGCTACCTACGCTTTCATAGAGAACCAAGATTCATCCTGAATACAATCTACATCCATGGAACCATCCTCGCTGCGACTGGCCACCGACTTCCAGGTCGGTCCAATGTGCCTACAAGTAGCAATCAACTTTTGATAACACCGATATCTGTCAAGATGAATCCTGATCGCCGAACTATGCAATCTGGAAACCATTAGCATGAAGAGAAACAGATGGTGTAACATCAGACCTGGGTGATAAATGCAGGTGCCAAGCCCGCATGGCCAAGGCCTCAAATCGGCATGGTTAGCAGCAAGGTTCAAGACATGCGATAACAAGAGACGGCCTGCGATAATCTCAACCCCGCCCCCTATCATCTTCTTCACCACTGTGACGGAAGCCCGGCATCCATCCCCACCTGGATTCGTCAACCTCACTTCAACATCAACATCATGTCCGGAAACTACACCCAAGGTTACTCCAAGGCCACCACGAGCGCCCACTCATCCCGAACAGCGCAATCAGACGCGGGCTTCATCCTCCACCGCATCAAGCCCACAGACAAGATCCTCGACGTCGGGTGCGGCCCCGGAAGCATCACCGCGGGGTTCGCCCCCCTCGTTTCCCAGGGCTCCGTCCTCGGCATCGATTTATCCCAGGAAGTCATCGACAGCGCCCGCGACGCGCTCTCAGATGGCGTCGGCAATGTCAAGTTTGAGGTAGCTGACCTCCTCGAGGGGCTCCCGTTCCCCGATGGCTCCTTTGACGTTGTCTTCAGCTCTCAGCTGTTCCCACACCTGTCGTCGACGGAGATGAAGCTTACCGCTTTGAAAGAGATGAAGCGTGTGTTGAAACCCGGCGGTTTCCTGGCCACGCGTGATGCGGCGGACCTGCACTTCTACCCGAAGAGATATGATCTTGACAGGCTCTGGGGGAGAACACGCGAAAGGCGCATAACCATGGAGAAGAGGGGGCGGAGGATGAGGACTTCAAGGGCTTCCCGGGCGGTATCATGCCTGGGCTGATGAGGAAAGTTGGATTCGAGGCATCCAAGATTACTGTTGGAGCCGGGACGACGGTACATTCAGGGGCGGAGGCGCGGAAGTGGTACGTGGATGGCAATCTTGGGAGGCTATCGAAGGGTGACGCCTTCAGAGAGAGCTGGGAAAAAGCCGGGATCTCGGAGGCCGAAATCCATGAGACGGGGGAAGCTCTCCGTTCCTGGGGAGCTGACGAGGATGCCTGGTATGCGGCCCTCCAAGCCGAGATCGTGGCGGAGCTGTAGGCAGGTCTAGACACTCCCTTCGTCTCACCCGTCGCATGGCCAACTGAGACAAGGCATTTATTGACGTCACATTCGCCGAAGAACTTGGAAGAGGGGAGAAAGCTGTCTTGCCTAACGCCGTCGCGATGTGTGGGATGTACCCGATGATGCCAATACAGAGAACCAATCCGCCGACCGAACTCCAAACGCCAGCAGATCATCCAACCTTCGCAAGTTGCCCTCAGAAAAACCCGCTCAGATCAGTACCCGTAGGCGGGTGAAACGTACCCGCAACCGAAAGCCTCCTCGTGTTCGTCATGTTAACCCCCACAAGCTTCCACGCCAGAATGCCCCCCTCAACCTTTCCATACTTTCCCTCTCCAGCACGATCGAGGAAGAAGTAACTCAGCACCGGGTCCGAGACCGAAGCAGCCTGCTCGAAGAAGGCATCCGCGTCATTGCGGATGAAGCGCTGCTTGTTGTTTGTGTACGGACTGATCTTCCTCACGGCGTCGACGAGGCGCTGGTCAAAGTAGAGTTGGCCGTTGTGCGTGACGACGTTGTTCTGGATCGTGTTGTTGTTGCGCAGCCACTCGGCGTAGTCGGGGTGGTGTGTTGCGATGTGGACGTGAGGGGTGCGGCCGGCGTAGTGGCCTGGGAATACGGAGAGGAACAAGACGGCGCCGTCATCGTTGGTCGGGAGGACGCCGCGACTGAATGTCTTGAAGGTATTGTCGGGGTCGGTGGGGGACTCGACGCCGGAGTAGTGGCCGGCGGCGTTGGTGGCTGAGGGGGAGATGTTAGCTGGTTTGGCAGGAGGAGAAGGGGGGGGGGGGGGGGGGGGCACAAACTCCAGATTTCGACGAAGACGCCGGCTTCGACGGGCTCACAGGTGTCGACATCGATGATTTGAAGATCGTAGTAGACCTTGACGCCCCTCTCGTTGTCGGTGAGGTTGCCACGGAGGTGCTGGCCCTCAACATCTGTCTGGTCAGCAACAGGATAGCCAGTGGCGTGAAAGGAGACTCACAGAAAGGGCCCTCAGTAACCTCGGGCATGAGAACACATCCATCATCGCGAGTCGCGAAGATCTCATCCTGAGTCGAGCCAAGACCTACAGAGTTGTCCTCATGATCAGTCGCAAGGACAGTCTTGACATCCTTCAGACTGCGGCCCTGCATGTGCGAGTTGGCCGTGTTTGAGCGACGGTGGATAGCTCGCGCAAGAACACCGCTGGTCTCAAGTTTCTCGGCGCAATGAGCGAGGTTCATGGTGTTGAGAGCGGCGAATTCCTCATTCTGAGCCAGCTCACGCCTCTCAGCGGCAGGATCGGCACCGGGATGGGCAGCGACGTGGCCTGCTGCAAGGGCAGCGACGATGGCCTTGAGAATTCGGCTTGAGATCATGTTGCAAAGAGCAAGCAATTTGCAAAAGCTCAAAGAAAGGCGAAGCGAAGCAATGGGGCGTCGCAAAGTACTTTTGAGTACTTGAGTCTGTCTCGATCGAGGGAGGTGGGGGCGGGGTGAGAGGAATGTTGGTGATGGTGGCTTTCTCCAGAGGAACGAGGGGCTGGAACGGAGACGCTTTATAGAGCCTGGGGAAATGGAAATGACGTTCTAGCCCTTTCGTCTTCAATTCACTTACGGCAAGTCCCAAAATTCAACTTGGGGAGGGCATCGACGGGTTGTTGCCGTGAGTGAATGCTGCAAAAGGGCAGCGACGTTTGCAGGAAAGCCCGGACCTGCTCAGCCCAGTTAATTATGAAGTTACGACATGTTGCTTGCTGTTTGTGAAAGAGAACAGGTTCTTTGTCTTTGTCTTGAATGCCAGTCAGTGGTCTTGTTTGCTCAATCCACGGGCCGTCGCTTGGGCAAGGGAGGTGGCGGGCCCTCGTCGTCGGTTCCCTCATGCAGCCGAATAGGACCATGATCATCCTCGTGCATCCGAATCGGCCCGTGGTCCTCCCTGACATCCCTGGTCTCCTCCCTCACGGCCTTCGCCTCCTCCGGGATCTCCTCATCGTCAAGTTCTCCCCTCTGCTTCCTCACAATGTCTTCGTCTTGCTCGATGTCGCCGCTGTCGCCCCGAACATCTGGGAATCCGCAGCGCGTCAGGATCTGCGCGATCAGCCCGGGGTACCGCAGATGACCGGCCACCTCGTCGCTGAGGTCCAGGTTCTCCAGCCCCGGAACGCCCTTGACGGGCTGCAGCCCTGCGATGCCAAATTGCAGGGACGTGGCGCGGTAGAGGAAGCCGAGAATGTAGTCATTCTCTGAGTAGACGTTAAAGATGCGGCCGGCGACGACGGAGCGCAGCAAAGCCCAGTGCTCCGTATCCGAAGGGGTGGGAGCACCGATGAGGACGACGTTGTCGACGAGACCAAAGGCGTGGCGCTCAGCCAGGGTCCGGAGGCACGAGTGAATGGCGCGAGCACCGAGAGAGTAGCCGACGAGGGTGACAGGGCGCTCGCCTTGAGCACGGTTGATGAGGGCATCGGCGAGGACGCGACCTGTCTTCTCGGACCGGTTACGGGCCAGGTTGAAGGGGTTGTCAATGTTGGAGGCCGTCTTGAGGAGGTAGACAGGCCACATGATGGCCTGAACCGAGGCGAGGACCGTCCGCTTGAGGATCTCTGACTTGA
Source organism: Plectosphaerella cucumerina (assembly GCA_020746995.1). Classification (NCBI taxonomy): domain Eukaryota; kingdom Fungi; phylum Ascomycota; class Sordariomycetes; order Glomerellales; family Plectosphaerellaceae; genus Plectosphaerella; species Plectosphaerella cucumerina. Next base: position 1,480,084 of record JAGPXD010000005.1, on the reverse strand, counting down.
CGTACTTCCACGCGTAATCGCTGACTAGGCTGTCGAGGCAGTTGCCCAGCTCGATGAGAGCCTTCATCTCGTACCGCAGGGCGAAGACTTCAGACTCATCGCCGAGGACCTCCCAGGGCTTGGTGACATCCTGTTCGTCCTTGAGCCATCCGTTGATGCCGATGGTGACCCTCAAGCGCCGTGTCTGCCTGTCCGCGGGGCTGTCCTCTTTCCCTTCCGTCTGGGGCCCCTTCAGAGGAATGAATTTAAAGTCGTTGACTTCCTTAGCGTACGCATCCATCATCTCGCCAGTCATCTTGGCGCCGTAGGCTCCAAAGAGTGTACCGACGAGAGCGCCGTTTGCCCAGAAGATCCCAAGGAAGGATGCCACACCACCGAGGCCGACACTTCCCATGATACCGCCTAGGGCGCCAGCGACGATGGGGGCGGCCAATCCACCCGTCACACCAATGACGGCGGCGCCAGCGACGGAAGCCAGGCCGACCTTCCAGAAGCGCGACGTCTGGTTCTCTTTACGACGCTTCTCAGCCTCGGCGTCGGCCGACATGGTACTGGCAGCGGCGGCGTTCTTGGCGGGGGTTCCGTCTTTGCCCTTTGCGGTGGATGCTTCGACGAGGTACTTGGCAATCTCCGTTTCTTCAGTGATGAGAACGGCGAGGGGCAGCTCGAGGGAAGAGGTGAGGTGAAGAGCGAGCGTCCTCGAGTAGGCAGAATAGCTTCCGGTAGACAGCATGATGAGCAACATGCAGCTGAGAAGCTCCCTCCTGTCCTCGATGGGCACGGTGGTCAGACGGGTAGACACGGGGCGGTAGTGCTGCTGCAAGATGGCGACGTCGGTGGCATTGTGCGAGGCCGAATTCTCAGTGGTTCCAACGGCGGAGGCGTCATTTGCAGAGTCTGATTGATCCTTTTTCATCTTGGCAACTTCTTCCTGACGCTGGCGCCTGGCTTCGAGGATTTTCTTGTCGTCATGTGTCGAGGTGATCTCCTTGAGCTTCTTGAGGACCTCTTTTCGCCAGTCGTCAAAGTGGTGGAGCGCCGCTTTGCGGATGTCCACGAGGTCTCTTGAAAATCCGGCAGACGTCGCTGCGTCCGACTTCTTCCGTCCTGCGTTGAAGCTGTCGCTGATGCCATCTCCTGCCTGGTCGGGGTCCTTGCGTCTGCCATCGTCGGGCTTGGAGGTAATAGAGCGCTTCAAGTTCTCCAAGTCCAGCTCCGAGCGCATGGACGAGATGATGGACTCGACAAGGGAGTAGAAAGCTGTTCGCCTGGCGTCATTGCAGACGACCAGGATCTGGCGGGGGTCAGCTGCTGATGGGGCCATCACGGGCCGGAGGGGTCAAGGCCCGGGCTGCAGAAGCGAAGTTGAAGGAGTCAGTGGAACTCGGTCCAGAAGAAGAGAAATAGTGAAGAAGGTCGGAATCAATCAAGCATGCAATCCTGGCTAAGGGTGCAGGATGAGGGAGGGTGAATGTCTTTTGATGACATGGCCGACGGGTGAAGGAATGATGCTAGGTACGTCATTGGATGTGGCTCGGCAGTCGGGTAGCAGTCAAATGACAGCTGGGAGCAGCTGGGACCATCGCGCCTCGAACCTGTACGATTCTTCCGCAAACAACACCATCTCAATTCATCCCTCAACGCAACAACCACAAGATGCCTCCTACCAGACACGCACCACAATCTTGCCCGTCGCACTACCCGCCTTGATCCGCTCAATCGCCTGGGGCATCTCCCCAAACTCCAGCACCGAGTCCACCACCGTCTTAACCTTTACCTCAGCCATCCACTGGGCAATCTGCACAAACGCCGCCCGGTCGCTCGCCGCAAAGTACGCCTCAAACTTGGCCTTGCCCCCGCCCAGCGTCGACGGACAGACGGTGTATTTTCCGATGGTCATGGCGGTTGAGAACGACACGCCGCCTGGCACCATGACGAACTTGCCCGAGTCCTTCAGAAAGGCGGACGATGCGGCGTACAAGCCCGTCTCGGCACGGTGCGCGTAGTCGACGACAAGATCGAAGGCGTCTTTCCCGCGACGCTGCAGTGCGGTGATGAGGTCCTCGGAGCGGTAGTCGATGACTTCGTCGGCGCCCAGACGCTTACAGAGATCCATCTTGGTCGTCGAGCACGACACTGTCACCTTGCACCCGATGGCCTTGGCAAACTGGATCGCGAAGGTACCCACGCCCCCGGTTCCGCCGTTGATGAAGACCGAGTCGCCCGCCTTGGCGTTCGGGATGATCGTCTGATAGGCCGTCACCGCCGCGGTGCCCACGCCTGCAGCCTCGTCCCAATCCACCCCCGCGGAGAGGAGCACGCAGCCGTCCGTGTCGGCCGTGGTGTACTCGGCCATGGATCCGGGCATGCCCTTTTGCGTGTCGACACGGCCGAAGACGCGGTCGCCGGGGCGCAGCTCCGAGACGCCGCTGCCTACCGCCACGACCTCGCCGCTGTAGTCCATGCCGGAGATGGGACTGAGCTTGACGATGGCCCGTGTCGGCCAACCGAGCTCGGAGAAGATGGCATCCGCTGGGTTGACGCCCACGGCCCTGACTCTGATAAGAAGCTATGTCGGCTTGAGAGGCGAGGTTGGATAGGGCGTATCCACCACGAGAGTCATGCTCTTCTCGAGGGGAAGCTTCGGTGAGGTGTGCATCCAGGCACGCATTGTCTTTGGGTTCGCCATCATGATTGACTTGAAACGAGTAATTAGATGAGATGACCCGTCTTTCTAGGCTTCCATACCCCTTTTTATATCTTCATCCACCGGTGATATGCATCAACCTTGGACCCGACGACATGGTATTCAAAGACTTCTCGCCATCAGTCCAATTTGCTGTTCATCCTGGCATCGCGACGGCATGATCTTTCGCCCGTCGTCTTTCACCGTATCGCGGGCCTACTCAGCCTCAAGAGCTTAAGTCCGTGCGTCTCCCTCTAAATCCGCAGCCTACGCTCGAGTCATGTCTCTCGTATCTTATACGACCAACCTAGTTCGCCCACAAGCCCTCGATCCATCAGCTCTGCAACCATCCCACCCTCACAACTCCCACCTGAACCACACGTATCCACACGACGACGAACACAAGACATCCACACTTCGTAGCAACCATGCGCATCACAGAAATGGGCCCGGAGGCCCCAAGTGCTGGCAGTTCGACAACCTCGAGGGGACGCACTCGGAGGCCGCACCAAAAGTCCCGAGAAGGATGTACCCAATGCAAGGACCGTCATGTCAAGGTACCTCATCGAGCCCCCCCTTGCGCCGCATTGCCGGCACCCGATCGAACGATTCTCATATCCCCGCCCAGTGCAATGAGGTGCACCCCCGGTGCCGAAACTGCCAGAAGATGGATATCCGGTGCAGCTTCTCCGCCCCGGCCTCCGTCCCCGCCTCCATGCCGCTCAACCCCGAGAGCCTGATGGACCTCGAGCTCCTCCAGTACTGCAACCGGCGCCCGGGGCCGGGCCACGACTCCGTCGACCTCGGCTTCACCCACCACTACCTACTCAACTCCATTCTCGCCCTCGCCGCCCTCCAGCTGCACCGTGAAGCCCCGTCCCGGCACAAGTGGTACGCTCGCGCCGTTAGCCACCAGCAGGCCGCCCTCACCCGCTCGAAGCCTCACCTGCAGAAGCTCGACGCCTCCCAGCGCCACGCCCTGGTCTCCTTCTCGGCTCTCACCTCCGTCTACAGCGCAGCCGAGCCCATGGCCCGTCCCGGCCGCATCGCCCACGACAAGCCCGAATTCAACGCCGTCCGGGAGATGGTCCACTCCATACGCCTCTCCCGCGCTTCGACTACGTTTGTTCAGCAGCACATGGCCCAGGACATCGCCTCGAACGACTACTTGCGGTACAAGTACGGCCAGCCGTTGCGTACGCTCCCGGACGGCCTCGACGAGAAGTGCCCTCAGCTCGCCCCCCTACGCGCCTTGATCGACAAGTACTGCCCCGTCCACAAGAGGGCCATCTGCCTCGACGCTGCCGCCCGCGCTCTCGCCGGAATCTACCAGAACCAGACTGAGGGCGGGGGCGAGAGGCCGGGGGCAACGTGGGACTGGTCCAACGGGGTGGACGACGCATTTCTGGAGATGTGCGTCGAGGAGAATCCCGCCGCCCTCATCATCCTGGCGCACTACGCCGCGCTGATAAGCACGGAAAATGACGCGTGGTTTTTGAGGACGTGGCCGAGTGTGCTGGTCAAGTACATCTCAAGACGTCTGGGCGAGGGGTGGAAGGAGATGGAGTGGCCTATGAGCGTGGTTCTTGGGACGTCCGAGTTGGGGTTGGAGGGGTCGGCCTCCATCTCAGTCTCGACCTCAAGCCCGGATCGATCGCCGAGCCATCAGTCGCCAGGGTCTGATGCTGAACCTGAGGTCGAGGTCTAGTTGTCCAACTGCAATCAGAAGAATCCTTGATACAACCTGGCTCTAGGTGCTTTGCCTTTCGTTGGACATTGCGAATGTGCCTCGAGGTCAGCCTCATGCCGTTCGAGCGTGGCTGATGTCAATACACCCGCTGAATGACACGGCAAATCCTCAGGCAATATCAACCCACTTCCTGCACTGCCTCGTCCGCGCCCTGCACTGCCAAGCCACTGCCTGTCTGCCTGACCACGTCGGGCGGCTATAGTGCATCAGGCTGCGGTATCTCCATAACGGCCTTTTCATCCTGTCATGCAGGCTCCCATGCAGGAGCGCAGATGCTGTGATACTTCCTTACTTCACCCTTCAGCATGCCGATGTGTACATCGCCCGCATCCTGGTGGTTGGCTTCTTGCCTCGTCTTCGACCCCGCTTTCTCGGCTTTAACTTCCTCTCTCTTGGGTATGACACCTGGTGATCTGCTCTTTCCACCTCTAACCTTACTGTCCCCTTTGCCTTTCTTCATTGCACGAATACTGTCTCACACCGGGACTACTTCACGAATTCCAACAGCTGTGCGGTCTACCAGCATCTGGCGGCCTCGTTGCCGCCATGGAGCCCCTCGCCGCGCTGAGGCTCGCGAGTAACATCATCACCCTCATCGACTTCTGTTTCAAACTCATCAACGCCGCTTCATCCGCCCGACACTCCGCCTCAGGTCTGGCAGAAGATCTCCAAGATGCTGCCATCATCACGAATAATCTTGAACATTCTTGACGCAGCTGCCGGCCCCGACATTGCTGCCCGCAGCCTCCGCCGCCGACAAGGCTTTGGCCGAACTCACAGCCAATTGCCGCACCACATGTGACCAGCTGAACGAACTGGTCAAGAGGATCAAAGGCAAGGGTTCTGGTTCGCGAAAAGAAGGTCTTCGCGTCGCAGCGAAGGGGCTCTGGCACAAGGACAAACTCCAGGAACTTGAGAAACGACTCGAATGCCATCGGTCCCAGATCATGGACCACTTCAATCGAATCTTCCCGTATGGCTTGACTCGCCGTTGTTGTGGATTCATTTTGCTGACGACTTCCTTACCTGCAGAGAAGAACAGAGCGTCAAGCTTCGCACGCTGGCAGATTCCCAGGCCGGCATGACAGGGAAAGTGGCCGAAGAAATGGAGAAGCAGTTGAAAGAGACTCAGGGGCAGATCTCGCGCATGATGGAATCTGTCCACGCTTCTTCGGCATCCGTCACCAACAAACTTCTCCGGGACATCTGCGACCGCCTCTCCGAGATGTCAACCCGAACAAAAACCATGAATGCTGAGCAAGACGTCCTCAACCTCCTCTGGTTCCCTGAACTTCGAACTTGGAAAAATGCTGTTGAAGAGGCCCACAAGGGCACTTACCGGTGGCTGTTGCACGACCCAAAGACCGATGCGCAACAAACCAAGTCATCTCATCACACAAGCAATATCATTGCCAAAATGAGCCACTCGTATATTCGCAAAACCAAAGACAAAGATGTCTGGCGTGGTCGCTTCATCACTTGGCTTCAGGCGCAAGAAGGCCAAGGATCCTTCTTCATCTCAGGAAAGGATCTCAGATCGTCTGCATCCTGACGCCACGATGCCCGGCTGCAAGCGTTGCTCGGTGAATGTCATCACCTAGGACTCGGAAATTTTGGTCAAGGTGAATACTGGTCGTCAATCGTGAGGTATAACGTCATATCAAAAGTCTCAATCTGCCTGATCCTCCAATCTCAAGCGTACTGATACGAGCATGACAAAGGAAAAATAAACAATGCGCGAAATAGTCACAAGCGGAAAGACTGAATGCTCAGGAAATGGGAAACGGTCTCAGCAAACAGAACAGTCGTCAGCTATCCCGACGGCTTCGCTTCTGATTCTTGTGGACCTCGTCGATGTGCCGCTTTATGTTGCTGTCCCTGTCACGGATCCGCTGGCGGCAAATTGGGCACAGCCCGCCCTCCTCTGGGATACCGTTCTCCTTGACCGCCGCAAAGTCGGGGTGCGTGCTGCGGACGTGGCGATACATGTCTTTCTTGGTGGAGTAGGCGTTGTCGCAGGGCGGGAGGCCATGGACCGTCGGTGCCAGCCTAGCCGCGCACGGGACGTGAGGTTTGTGGACTTTGCTAACATGCTTGCTACATGAAGCGTCAGAACATTACCTGGTGGGATGTTAGAGGGTGACTGGGGCTCGGGGGACGCACTTGAGCTCCGTTGGCCGCGGGAACAACTTCCCGCAGCCCTCCCAGTCGCACTGGACGGGAGAGGCCTTTCTGCGAGGACGCTTCTGCTTGGCGGCGCGGGAAGAGGACTCGGGGACGGCCACGGCTTCTTCGTTGTCGGGCACGTCGGAAGGAGCGGACGGCGAGGAAGACTCGCCATTTGGGTTGATATTCAGGTTCATAAAGTCCCTGAACTCTTCGTCAAAATCTCCAAAGGACGCCTATGGGTCCGATGCGTTGTCGACGGGCTCTGCGCCTCCCATGTCGCTCGTCTGCCTGTACCACTCCCGCTCCTCTGGCGTCAGATCCGCCCCGTACCTGGACTGGGCCGGATAGTGTGGGTGACTCCCTGATGCGGACGCGAAAGGAATGTCTCCCTCATCAGGGTATACCCAAAACTCCTCCTCCTCTTCCTCCTCCTCGGACGGCGCCAGCGGTGGGTTCTTGGCACCCGGCTTGAAGGGATAGCCGCGATCGGGCTCTTTCCCCTTTTTGGGCATTGTATAGCTGTTCACAGACAACTCTGTACGTTTGTTAGACTTTCCGGCCTCGGATAGCGCTCTTGACGCTGTGGATGGACTCCTACCGCTCGTTGGTCGCGCCCTGCTCGCTTATACTAGAAGCGGCGCTCAAGAAGGATTGTGGTTAAACTAGAGTGGAGTACCGTCGCTATCTTGGCTCAGCTCGAACGGTCTAGTGATCTCTGTGCAATGATCAGTAGAGCGGGAACGTCAGCTACATGTGCCTCCTGGTAGTCGGGTTGAAGAGGCTGCAGGCCCGAGAAGGGATGGATAAAGAACTATACCTGCCCGTCTTCGTGTGTCCTCATTTGATATTTGAGTGCAGTGGTCTGACTTGTACCTTGGGATCAAGGAGGTCAGGTAAAGTTTGAAGGTCTTTTGGAGGAAGAAAACACAAGTACACGGATCAGAGATCAATTTGGATGAGAGGGAGGCCCGGATTTATATTTATAAACGTCCAACCGCAGAGTCACTAACCTTTGGCCCGCCTCCATGGCCTTTTTTCCCAGTGCCGTCTGGACTGCAATCCCTCGTCCCGCCTATGAAGTCATCGCATGCTTTTCCTCTCGAACTATACTCAGCTTGGACACGCCGGAAGTCTTCCGGCGTCCGCGGGGGCAGAGCAGCCCCGACGAGACTCGGACAACGTCAGCATGTTCGAGGTGTACCTGCTCACTGCCCAAACCCCAACCTCAACAAGGTTCGGGCATCAAGAAAATCGTCATAATTCTCGCAAAACACATGAGGGGGCATGTAAGATAAGACAGGCGTGGTACACTTCTGCGCGCTTCTTTGCACAGCTCGCAGCTCGCAGCTCGGTGGGAGAATTGGGCCACACCAAGGCCGCCATTGGCGAGGCCAAATCCAGGCCGCGGCCACCATCATCGCCTACTCAACCAACCACGCCGAAGGAACCCTCCACTAGCTCCGCGAGGATGAGATATGCTCGCATTATACATTTCTTGGTAAACTTGGCTTGCAAGGTACTATCTTGGACATGGCAGCAAAAAACCAAAGAACCAGTTCCTCCGAACTCCATGATGTTCCATGCTTGCGCGCTGTTGGCCTTCGCGGTGATGTGGTGGGCCTCCAAATGCCTAATCTGCGTGGTGCGACATTGCGCACCGCGCCTTTGATCAGCGGTTGGGCCAGCCTCACGCGATTTTGACGGGCGCAGTATTGGAGATCCACAGATCAGGCCGGAGCAGGCGAGCAACTGGCTGTGGTCAGACTGGACATGAAGCCGAGGGTGCCTTGAGAAAGCAGGTGTGCGAGCGCATACCGTCAGGCGTCAACAGCCAGATACTGGAAGTCTGTTTAGGTTCCAGTAGGGAAACGGACTGTGACTTGGCCTATATAAAGAATCCCTCAACCCTGCCAATGCAGAAACGAGATCTTTACCCATCAACTCAAAGTTCATCAACCACATCACACAAACCACATTGCAAATCTCCCCCTACTTCTGCCATACTGCCCTATCTTCCTGCTATTCATCATGCCTTCTGCGGCCCCCAGCCTCACACCAGACACGGTTCACTTGGAGAAGGACGTGCAGCTCGTCTATCTCTGTACCCTACGAACCGCTGCCAATGAGAGCTGCAGAGATATAAACAACATCAAATATGCCTCGGGCAACTCCAATTCCGACCATCACCTCACTCCGTTGCAGATCTTTCTGTGCAAGCTGGCACAGATCTGCAACACCAGGAGGGGCGGCGAAACCATCACGGCTATGGTTGCGTTGAAGGGCACCGGAGGTACCAAGGGGCCGACCTACCTCTTTGCATCCAACAATCGTAAAGACGTCGAGCTCCACGGCATGAAGGAGCTCCTGGTGGATCTTCTCAGCGATGTCCGAAACCTCGACAATCTTGCCGTCAAGGCTCTACAGAAGCACGTCTTGTGGCGAGTCCTGGAGTTTGGCTTTGACAGAGTGGAATCCCACATCTGGCACCTTCTCGACGCCATCGCCGGATGCATCGAGAAATGCTCACAACGCGGCGAGGCAAGCGGTAAGTAGCCATAAGACCGGATCCTCTGGGCATCTTGGAGCTGACAATCGTAGGGTCTAGCACCATCACGCAGTTGAGGCAGCTCGAGGAGAGAGCCAAGTTGCCTTGCGACATGTCAGGAGACAGTGCAAAGTCAAAGTGTGAGTCCGCCTGCTAAGATACCAATACGTACCGCTACTGACAGTTATTTGAGTCCTGAGCGACTGCTCGATCCTCCTCAAGGCAATCCAATCTGCAAAGGAAGGTGACTTTGGCAAGACCATCGAGGACCGAGCCCGCGACGAAGACCCCGACGCATCGCTGCCTTGGCGAGAGCTCCGCCACCACCTCGGCCGGCTCCACTCCTACCGCCAGGCCGCAGACTCCATCGTCAATGTAGCCAAGGACCACCCCGAGATGGTCACGAACTTTACGGTCGACTACATCTCGTCCAGCGCGCAGGTAAAGCTGCCCATGCCGCGTCCGAGTCCCTCGCCTCAGGACCTGATCCAAGGAGCCTTTCCCGACCTGAAAATCGACGACTACAAGCATGAGCTAGACGATTTACGCGAGCACGGCCTGGACAGGAACATCCGCGTCCAGCTGTACCTGCACCAGAAAATGAAGCGTCTCGTCCACTGCGAGGTGCTCCTCCACGACTACCTCGCCCGCAAGAACATCGACAAGCCCACCAAGTTCTGGAACGACTCCATGTTCATCGCCACGAGCAAGCCTCCGTGCCGGCTGTGTGACTATTATTTCAAGGCCGCCGACAACAACTTTCAGGTGCAATCCTCTCACGGGAACACCTACCCAAGATGGCGCCTCCCTGACATCAGCAAGGAGCAGGGCGCGGATGCCGATGAGCGCCAACTAGAACTACTGGAGGATATTGTCGAACAGTTGGAGCTCGACACGCTCAAACTGCTCAAGGAAAAAGAAGCCCAGTGGAAGAGGTGGGACTCAGCCACCGGGTCGAGGACGGCGCAGTCGGTCGGGCCAGGGCTTGCCGCCTTGGGCCGTGGCTATGCTGCCAGCTCTTCTGGCAGTCCAGAGAGCGTCTTGGGCCCAAGCGACGGATATGGCCGTGCTTCGTCGCCTGCTGATGGGAGTGACTATTCTGACGTGGGGGTTGCCCTCTGATCGAGGGCCATTGGAGATGGAGTACCAAGTTGGTAGCGAAAATCGCAAAAACTCATGAGGTTGCGGGGGTAGAAAGGGGGCTGGGATAGTCCTTACCTCTCATCCTGTAGTAAAATGCACTCTTTCCGTTTAAATACTCGCGTTAGGGAACTGTCGGAGACTTTCTGCAATCGAATTGGTGCTTCCAAAAAGAGGGTCATTGGAACAACGGCGTCATTCTGGGCTTGTGATCATGATATTGGTAGGTACGCAATTATCAAAGCAATTTTGAGGATCCTGGTCCCTCGAGTCCAACAGTCTATCTGACAAGTCATCTGATTCGAACAAATCATGTCTCCCAAGCACTGGATCTTCGAGGTGGGTGATCAACTGTCTGATGCAGACATGGGAGGCCACTGAGATCATCGGGGGACGACCCATGTCGACGTAGAGATCACTGCCGAGCTCCCTCGAAGGCGGGTGCATGCATCTCCTCTAATCACATTAGTCTCTTTCGACTAGGCAGTGAGATATCTGCGTGGGAAAGGCTCTTCGGCGGGGAAGGTCGGGTTGGAAATGGTGTCGAACTGGACAGGCGACCTGGCAGCACTCGACAGGACTGAAGCACGGATCGGGTCGACGCGCCGCTGCCAAGCCTTGCGTTCAGGAGGTCAAAGCACAATCACGCAAGGCGAGCATCTGGGCTAATACATCTTCTCCGCCTCGGCCAGCTCAGGGCCGCGCCGTGGTCCCACAGCAAGTACTGCCTCACATCGCAGGCGCCTTCTACTACATTTGCGCCTCCAAGCCGCCCTGGTCGTGGTCCAGGTCGATGTTGTCAAACAAGAGGAGCCAGTCGCGGTCGTCGGCCCGCCCAAGCCATCCCATCACGCTGGCCACCGCCGCATCCAGGTCCACTGCCCTGCGCCCCTCCAGGAACTTCAGGTGCTGGTGGTGAGTCATTTTGATTTTTCCAGGAGATGGTCTTACGCTTGTGATAGGCAGCGACAGGAGCGTAGCAGTTGGCAGACTTGGTTCAGGACGCTTGTCGATTTGTCTTATGCCATAAAGGAGCCGTAGACTGCCTGCGACTTGGATGAAGTTGGGGGTGGCCGCGATTTCGTACACGTGTCCGGTGCCCTGGAAGAAGTTTCCGAGGAATGTTTTGGCTGTCTTCTCGTCGACGGTGGTGGAGACGTAGCCGTCTGCATCGGTGCTCTGGCCGTTGGATGCACCGAGGGCGTGGGCGAACATGCTGATGTTGGGGGCGACGGTGAGGGCGCGGGACTGGCCTCGGGGGAGGAAACTTCCGGCTTTTTTGATCTGCTCGGGGGTTCTGGTGTCGGCGCGGTAGACTTTGAACTGGCCGAAGCAGAAGGAGGAGAGGGTGAGGAGGTAGAAGACGATGAGGTTGGCGTATTTGGCCATGCTGGCGGTTGGGTGTGATGGGTGACGTGATTGAGCAGAGAGGAGTCAAACACACCGTTCAAACGAGTGTGCTCAGACGAAGGTGACCTTTGATGAGAGCCAGAGACTTGTAGTAGATACCCTACTGCTTCCACGGTGTTTTATACGTTCCTTTTTGATGTTCTCGCGATTCAAGCTGCTCGCCCAAGGTTACCTCAGTCGTCGTCGGTCGAGCCGCTCTCTTGCAGGCCATATGACACGAGTCGATCATCTCGACAATTTTGATGACAGATGAAAGCACATTGCAGCGATAAGACGATGCAAGCACCGTTGACCGGCGTTGTCCGAGTCTCGGGGCGGGCGAGAATTTGTGACCAGCGCCATCTTGGCGACGAAAACATTCAATCCGAAACGGAGAGTCTCTAATAGTCGATGATTCCAAGAGAAGACAGCTGACATTTGGAAGACGTGCAATAAAAGCAGCCAAGTATAGGCTTCCGGGTCATCAAGTTGTACTGTTGTGGTCGGTATACCCCTGCCACACCCAGGAACATCGTGAAGACTGATGCCATGGTTAAGCTGCCACCCTATTTGGCATAAAGTCCAGGCACAACGAGTCAAAATAGCGTTGTTGAAAGATATAGCAGGGATCCAGCATAGTCACCTCGGCAGTTGTCCATCTTGAAACCAGGCACGAGTCATCTCCCCAGCGCCGCTCAGCCTCCACGAGTCCACCTTCCAGGTCAAGGGTCGAAAATGATGACAGTGACGGTTCCCTTCATGGCCTCAGAATCATGTTCGGTGTTCATGAACGGTCAGTAAACGTTGACTATGCCAGGGGTTCCCAGACTTGTCAATGCTCCAAGCGTTGGCCCAGAATAGGACTCTAACCAAGCCGACGGCCCGTACTCAATTCAGTACACTGCCCGGCCCCCGACGGTTCAAGCAGAAATACTAGGATCTTGTCAAAATAATCATGCGATGCAACTGTAATTCTGAACCAATTACAGCCCGCACCAATTGCAGCCATCGCCCTTTCGTCAGGCGTGGACACCAAGACTACGACACCATCGAGGCCTCACTCTACCCCGCTCCATGACACGGTGCGCGAGGCTCAGTCAGCAACGACCCTTCACCTCCCACCTCAACCTCTCCGCACATGTTCATCGACCTCTCATCCTTACTCGACGCCTTATCAAAAGAAAAAGCGACACTTAAACTCCATCAGAATGGGCTCCTCTCCTTCCAGATCCCCTCCCCCGGCCGACGTCCCCAGCGACCGAGTCACCGGCTCAACCTGGGAAACCCACCCAATCAAGAACCCCAAAACCGCACCATGGGACCTTCCCATCTCCCTCGACGACTTCAACAAGCTCATCAAGGGCTACCAGCCGCAGGCGATGGAAGACCGCTGGATGTGCCGCGCAGATGGTCCAGATGCCCAAGGCAACATCACCGTGTACATCTACAGAAGCTGGACGGGCTACGAGCACTACCAGATCACCGCCGCATCATCCCCAGATGGCAGCGAATCGGACATGAAGGGAGCGAGGATCACCGGGGTCACTTGGGAGTCTGGCAAGTCTGGAGGAATCTCGGAAGAAGAAGCCAAAGACTTGGCGATCAAGATCTGCAGGGCGAAGATGGGCTGTGTACTTTCCCAAGCACCTCAAGATACATCCTGAAGTCAAGCCAAAAGATATTACTGTACTCTATTGCGAGCAGAGTATTCATGCTCATGGGCCATGCCCATCCTACAGGTAGATGTACTTGTACAAAATGCCACGCCAATCATTCTGGTCAACAGACGCGCTCGCAGAGCTGACGTCCGGACGTCTCCAATGTATGCCAATGCTATGCCAAGCCATAACCAGAAAGCAAACCCCCAACTTTTCCCCCTTCCTACTCCTGCCCATACGAGAACATGGCCTGGTTCTCCCACCGCAAAAAGTCCCCAAGGTCATGGCCGAGGTTATACCCCATGGGCACGAGCTCCGCCTCATCGCCCTCCCCGACGAAGACCAGGTCCACCATTGGGCTCTGCGGCAGGCTGCCGGTGCTGTCCCTGTTGTTGCCAGGCCTCTTGGGCGCGCCCTCGAGCGTCCACCTCTTGATCTTGCATTTTTCTGTGCCAGGGGCGAAGCGGGAGGCGTCGAAGCTGCCCTCGTTCCAGAAGCCGTGCGGGAACTCTTGGGCCACGGGGATGGGGAGGTCAAGGTCGGGGTCGGTGGCGCTCGAGGATGCCGAGCTGTACTCTCCAGACTCGCCGCGAGGGTGTGTAGACCTGGGCGATCCCATGGGCGTGGTGCCAGCCGACACGAGTCCACCTGCTGTCTCGAAGCCGAACCCATCGAACCAGGCTGACAAGTCATCGAGACCGTCCTCGTCGCGGTGGGTGAAGTCGGAAGAGCCCGAGATGAAGTCGCCAGCGCCGCCAAGGATGGCCATCTGGAATGCCGTCCAGTCGAGGGTGTCGTCGATGCTCATGCATCGGGGGACGTCGGGCTTCGGCAGGAAGATGCGGCCATGGCGAAAGGTCTGCATGTTCATCGTGTATGGGGTCGATTGAAAGTAGATTGTTTCGTCATCGACGATGGGAGAGTACCATGCGGATGGCTCTTGCTTTGGTGTCGCGGGTTTGGAGACGAGGACCTCCGGAATTGTTGGTAGTGGCTGCGAGACGTACGTGGACTTGAGCGCAGGCCTCGCTGGATTCTTAGGTGGTGGGGTGGGAGCAGCCTGCTCCTCTTGCGTCGTGGTATTTGATGCGTTCGCGTCTTGCTCCGTACATCTTATCGGACTTGGCTGTTTCCTCGGCAGCGAAAAGTCGCAGCGGACAGGCCGGCCGGGCCTAGGAAGCGTCTGATCGCCGCTCATATCCACGCCTGACGACCCAATACGTGCGGGGAGGTCCTGGAGGTGGAAGGCGTCCACCGGCGTCTCGCTATCATCGTCGGTGTCTGTCGAGAGAGTCTCCCGGGAGGCGTTCTGCCGCAGCTGGTACTCCTTGCTGGCCCTCACGACTTCAAGACGCTCCGGCGTCAACATCTCGTCGGCCTCGATCTTCCTCAGAAAGTTCCCCTTCAAAATATCGGTTACGTTCTCTCCAAGCGCCCAGCGTGAGACTCTTGCTGAAAGTGATGTGACGTTGGCTTTGGTCTTCTTGGACTTCCTTGACTTGGTGCGCTTGACTTTGGAGACGGATGATGTTCTTATGGGCGACTTGATGGAAGGAGATGTAACGTTTGACGTGTTCCGCAGTACAGTCTGAGGGAGTCCATCGGTACAGATGCTTGGACGACCAAAGGTAGGCGACATTGTGGTCTTTGGAGCTGTTCCGTTCGGTGTGTCCGGGAGGGGCGACAGGGTAGGGAGGTCAGCTAGTGCGGAGCCCACGCTCTTGAAGGCGTTGTCTGTCTCCCGGATGAGCTGCTGGATGTTGTCGGCGAGTTCGTCCGCCTCGGCGGGACGGCCCTTGCCTGCAGGGCGTTCCATTTCGGACTCTGTGCTGGATGAACCCTGGGGCAGAGCCTCGATATGCCCTGTGCGGGAGAGCCTGCTGGCGCCGGAGGCGATGCGCGCCCTGCCCAGGGAGGGGGATGCCGCCGCCATTGGGGGCGGGCTGGGTGATTGCTTTGGCGGCGCGGAGAAAACAAGGTGTTTGCGCTCTGAAAGCCGCTTCAGGGTTGCGGGGCTTAGGGAGACGTCGACACTGCCTCGGGGCAGACAAAGGCTGGCCTTGCGGTTGCTTTTCACCGGGGTGCGTGGTTGGGACAGCGACTCGGTCTCGGACAAAGACCCGTCGGAGGATTCCTCCCACAGGTAAGAAAGGGGCGGAAGCGGTCGAGTCGGGCGATATACGCTTTGTGACCTCTGCATCGGGGCGCCTAGGCCCTCGGGGGATGGATCCCGTGGTGTACGCTGCCCATGTCCGAGCTGCGTCATATCGTGTAAGTCGAGATGTCGAGGGTATTGGTTTTGGTGAAGTGATTCCGAGAGGTCAAAGCTTGGGCAAGACAACGGGTCGGGCAAGCACCATGTGTAGTGTAACGAGGACAGGAGGTCAGGGCATGGGAGAGGAGGCGGCTCGCATCAGGACTCGAGAAAGAAGGCCTCGGAGTGAACAGACTCTTTGGGGGATGTTCGTGGGCATGTGCCGGAATCATATGGACAAAGAGGACGGCGGCGTAAACGGTTGACATGACAGACGACAGACAGGGCTCGCCGAAAGGGGGGCGCACGCCTGGCAGCAGCGTGTCCGGCTTCTTCTCCTTCTGGACCTGCAGGTGGGTGGGACAGACAGAATAGCCCCCCCTCGAGGGGGGAGGGGGCCCCCGGGCAGCGGGTGTTTGTTCGTGGTGACGACGGCGGCCCGGCACCTCGCACCACGGGGGCGTTGAAGAAGTCGGCGCGGGCGGGCGGGCTTGGTCGTGGTGGTGGGAAGAGGAAAGACAGACAGACACCCAGACGGACGACATCAGTCATGGCCTACGGGGGTCGTGTCGTGTTGCGTGGCGGCGGTGCAAACCAAGGCCAACCCTGCAGCGTCGTGGTGCAGGTGGCGGCCGGATGGTGGTTGTCCTTGATCTTGGGGGCTGCTCGTGATTGGCGTTGACCAGCATGTCGGTTGCTATTACTGGGCGACAGGGCGACCAGGGTGCCCAAGACAGACGAAGCCATCCCCGAGAGGATTGTCGGGAGGGTAATGGCAGTAGCGCAGCCCCCGCGGGACGTCCCAACGTCGCATGCCGGGATGACGATGTTGCAGCGGAGTCGTGTGCCGTTGTGGACAGTCTCGAGATGTGTCTGTCCCTGGCCCTCCCGTCTGGTCCCTCGTACTTCTTGACCATGCAATCTCAGCCTTGCGCTGGTGAGAGGGCAGGCCAGGCTGTTGACGGAAGGAGATGAAGAGCCATGCAGAAGGTCAGCTCTGATCGGGCGGAATCGCTGTTTGGCGGTAGCACGAGGCAGAGACTTTGCGGGACGCGACAGCTAATAGTGCGGGACGAGTAGGACGCGACTCGATGATCCGCTCGTTTGTGCTACCAGGGCGGCGGCGAGCTGCATCGACGCGGGCCACTGGGATGTCGCAAAAGGGCAATCGGAACCGTCGGGAATGCCACGAGGGGCTGGCTGGAAGAAAAATCATGGAAGTTCGACTGCGTGACGCTGTCATGGGCGGGATGGCATTGTGCCGCTGCGGGCTCATGGCGGTTTCATGTTTGGAGGGGATCGGAGGATGCGAGATGCGATGGCATGCTTCCGCGAGGCAGGCGGCCATCGGCGAGGTGAGCTGTTTGGTGGGTGTCGTCGTCGTGTAGGCTGGTGATTTGGCGGGGATGGAGTCGGTGAGGTCGAGGAAGAGGCTGCCGGCAGCGGTGGAGGACTCGGGCGAGGGGGCGGGCAAACAGATGGGCGCGCTGGTTCGTTGTCTAGTCGACTGCCAGGTCGGTACCCGTGAGGCCCGGGATGCCCACGAGGCGGCAGCTTGCTTGAGAATGGGATTGATGCGGGCAAGTTGAAGTGGGCGAGAGATCGAGTGAGCGTGTTTGGGTGATGTGATTCAAGTTTGGTGGAGGTGGTGGGTTTAGTGCCTGCCTCCCCTGATTGCTGGTCGCTCCTTCCATTCCCCAAACAGAGCAGCAGCAACACCACACTAATCTCCTCCTCCATTACATGACTGGCTGGCGATAGCATCGCGCACTCTACATGAGCCCAACTCAGGTTGCACGACTGCCCTTCCATTGAAGGGCTCTCTCTGTCACCATCACGTAAGCTTTCTGGCAACCACCTGAGCCTCAGCTCGCCCCCCGCGTCGGCACTGGCACTCGCCAGGGACTTACGCCTTCGAGCACCACATGTCATTGAGCTAAGAGGCGACAGGTGCTCAACAGACAACCTCAGGCTTATATCGATCCCGGTGCTCTCGAATGAGCTAGGAAGACCTGACGAACAGGTTTGCCGCCGAACTGGCAACCTTATACACCAACATGCCCGCCAACTTCTGCGATCCTTGTGGCGACAGCTTTGGCCCAATACCATCAACAACTCGCAAACATCGCCAACTCTTCGGCTGACGACCTCACCACACCACCAGCAGCTCCCCCAGTGCTGCTCCTCGCCCCAAAAACCGGATCTCCCGCCCTCCCCCAGGCCCCTGCGCCACCGCACCCAGCCGGAAACCGACCTCCCCGGGCCCCCCAGATCCCCCCTCCCGCCTATCCCGCCCCTGGACGATTCCCGCGGCGTGCATTAGCACCACTCGACCACATGTCCTGCCCTCCGAGCCTGCAGCTGCTGCGTTTCTATTTCAAGCTCCAGGCACCTTATTCAGCGTGCCCTTGCTTGCAGCGACCAACAACAACAGCCCCGGACTCTGGGGTCTCCTCACGGGGTCCGGCCCCCAGATATCACCTCGTGTCAGTGTTCATCACCCCCAGATGCAATGATGCAGACCATATTCAAACAAAGAAGATGTTCGTATTGAAGGTTCCCTCTACTAATCACCACCCGTCTCTTGGCCCCTTGGCCCTTGGCCCCTACCCGACATCCTGGCTGCCGTCTTGCCAATGCCCTGCCATGCCTTGAACTGCTGCCCAAGGCTGCTTGACCCCTTGCATGCCATGTACGCTTGGCTTTCCTGTGAGCCCCCGATGTTTCACACCGAGCCCGCCGGGCGCCTCTTTGCTGCGTGGTGGGCATTCGCCTTCCATCATTTCAGCCCCTTGGCTCGAGTTGATGCTGAACCCGGGGCGACGACCTCGTGGGATCTGTTGCGCTCCAGGGCGTGATGCCGGGTAGCGGTGATCACGACACGGCGACGTCTGTCTCCCGTGTCGACTAGCCTGCAGCCGTTCGTTGGACATTGCATCCGGCGTTGGGGGCGTCGTGTAATCTGTCGTTTTGTTCTTCGCTTGCCTGCGCCGTAACATTTCAGGCCCCGGCGTTGAGCTCCTTCATGTACCGCGGCGTGGCGCTGTTGGAAAAGTCGGTGCCGGCGTGCGTCGGCACGTAGGGGGCGTACTTGCGCTCCTGGATCGCAGGGGGCTCGCGGCGCTGGTGATGGCCCACGGCCAATGCCCAGAGGTTGGCGGCGAAGGACCCGATGGAGCACGTCCTCGACGGCTGCATGCTGCCGAAGCCCGTCATGACAGGCGCGCCGGGAGAGGGAGAGGTGTGGACGAGAGCGATCATTTTTTTCGTGTTGTTTGGTTTTTTGGTCTGTCGATACGACAAGTGACGAGTCTTGCAATCAGTTGAGGTTGTCCGAGTGATGGAAGGATGTGAGCGTTGGTGGATGATGCCGTGCAAGTCAGTCGTGATGGGTGATCGTCAGGAACACAAACACCACCCGTCGAGAAGTGGGTGCGACCTTTGCCCTTTAGTATCCCTCCCAGAATCCAAACAACACCACTCACTAAAACTGCAAAAGGGCGTGGGATTCCAGGGAAACCTAAAATTCCACCCTCCATGCTCCATGACGAGGCTCAGCGCTCACCTTGGGACGCAAGGTAAGACGCAAACATTCCTCCCACCCCCCTCCTCCCCTTCCGCCAGGGGCTCGCCCACCACCTGGCGTGGCAGCGCCAATCGACTAGGCCCCGCGGGAATGTTTGCCCTCCCTGCGCCAGTCCTTGCATGATCGCCAGGCTCGGCCGTGTCATCGCCGAAAACGGCAGAGTCGAGAGACAAGTGGACGGCGCCGTTCTTTTCCACGCGCCCGCGCGGCCCCTCATAGTCCCAGGCCCGGGCCCGCCGCTGGGTGGTGGTGGTGATGAGCACTTCAACCAGGCCGTGCTGACCCTTTCTCAGCCGTACCGCCAGCAAGGGTCGACAGCTTCAGTCCGGCATGTCCGCTCCGCTGGGGCTGAGAGAGCCGTCCCGTCGGGAGGGCCTGGGCTTGCTCGAACCCTTGCTCCCGTGACTTGCGTCTCGCTTGATCGCCCCCAAAAACTACTACTGCAGGAGGGAAAAAGCAAGGAGAGAGAACGAAGCTTCTGCCCTTCACTATCACACCCAGAGATATCGCCGACGCCGGGTCGCAATGTCTCACCCTCTCGCGCGTGCGCCGACTTGGCCGAGCCGTAGCCCCTCTCTGCCCTCACATCGTCAGGCCACAACACTGAGACATTCACGGCCAAGCGAGCAGTTGGGGCCGGATACCGTGCTTGGCGACTGTTTGCGAACCAACGTTGAAGATACCCGGGCGGGGGAGCAACGGCTTGGCCAGACTTGGATGCGAGAGTTGTCCATTTCCGGTGAAAATCGCACGATGGACACGAGGCGACGAGGGGTAAGTGGAAGCTAACGAGAAGATCCGTCTCCCAGGGGACCAACGATGGGATGAACTTCGCCGATGAGGGGCCGGCAAGACATGGCGGAATGTCGCATGGCGTGAGCAAATGTCGATGGTTAGCGAGAAGGGCACCAACCGAGCCGGCCTTCGGCATGGCATTCATTGGGCCAAAGTACGGGCGACAACATTGTGCGCTTGGAAAATCCCACTTCAAGGCCATGCCCGATCTGCGATCGAGGCTGGAAGGGCCTGCGCAGGGGCGCATTGCTTGTTCGTGGCGCGCGCTCAGCTGGAGAATCGACCTTCATGCGCTCTCAGCCTAACTTCAGCTCGACGCCCCAGCGGGCGGATTTTGGTCATGCTAGGTAAGCGGACACCAGGGAGAGGGCGAAAAAAATCACTTAGAGCATCGCGAAAAAGGTCCGGGCAACGAGGGCTCATTTACCGCGCGGCGAACCGCACGTCTCTACAACACACGACGACCCACGAAGCTTGGCGCCATCGCGTGAGACATGCCAGCGAGCTGCCAGCCGCAAACAGTAGCTCCCAGCACTAGTGGACGACGACATCCAGACCGTGCCCTTCACACACACCCCTCTTTCTGGACCCTAACCCATGGCTCCGCTCATGGAAGATCCCCCTCATCTTGGTCATCGTCGTCGTCCTCATCCTCGTCATCCTCCTCGCCGTCGTCGCGTGTGAGGAAGGGAACGAACCGGAAGTCGAGGAAGCTGACCCCTGCTCCCTCCACCTGTACCATGAACTGAAGGCTCAGCACACCTTGCCGGTCGCCGCGGAAACTCGTCTTGGTTGCAATGCGCATGGCCTCGGTAGCCGCCTTGATGAGCTCAAACTTGTACGTCTGGGACCATCTCTCATGGACAGTGAAGACCTCGAGGAGCTCGCGGCCCTTGGCAAAGTCAACTGTCGACGTGCCAAAGTCGCCGTTGCCGGAGAACGTCAGGTACGGCTGGTTCTTGGAGGTCGTGATTGTGAGCCGGCCGGGCCCGTTGGGCGCGATCTCGGCTAGCGCGTCCAGCAGGTAGCGCGACTGCATGATGATCTTGTACGCGAGGTCGTCGCGGCCAAAGGGTATGTCCTCGGGAATCTCGGGAAGGTAAGTGGTCAGGTTGGCGACTGTCTTGACGCCCGACTCTTCGATGATGATGCTGAGGGGGCCACCGTCCTCCATAATCTGCAGGCAGCATGTGCCTCCTATGCCCAGCGTCTGGTTACTAAAAGCGTCGGGTCGGTAGTTGCGCAGGTTGCTGCGGTAGGGTTCGTCGCCCTTCTGGGCGCGGGCCGCCGAATCGACGGCGCCGAAGATCTGCAAGGTCTCCAGGAGCGCAGGCAGCGTAATCTGGAAACTGGGGTAGTTGGCAGGTTCGTCGTCTTCCGTTTCTTGGAGTGGGATATTGAGGGCGTACGAGGTGAAGAGGCCCTTATCGAGCGACGCGACGCCTATGGCTGTTAGAGGATGATCGCCCAAGAGCAAGGGCAGCTACCTACCCTGCATTACACGGGCGAGGTCGGCGGAGAATCGCATTCCCTCCTCCGTGATGAGGACATGGATCTTGTTGGTGAAGTTGACGCATCGGAGCAGCTGATAGAGGGGTCTGGTCGAAGCGGCGACCGCTCGGAAGATGGGCTGCGGGGCAGCTCCTGCCCCCGCGTCGCTGGCCATTCTGGCGGTGATTTTCGGTCGGACGAATATGTTGAAGTCAAGTCGCAATTGTGTACGGGTCACCCGGGGTCAGAGGAGCGCGGGGTGGAAAGAGGTTCTTCTCGAGTGGTATCTAGAGTACAAGGCCGACTGGGCCGAAGTCGAGACGGAAGGAAAGAGTGTTGGGATTGGGTGTCTTAGACGTAGACGCCGACCGCGCAGAACATGTAGACCGTTCCGAACCTGCGCATTTGTTAGAGATGGTTTGAAGGGTGATTCGGAAGCTGGCGAAAACCCACGCAATCGCAGCCGAGGCAGGAACGCCCAGCAGGGGGATGTTGACGATGGATCGGTCTGGAGGAGGACAATCAGCTTGCGATCACACCAATCGGCGCAAACAGAGACTCACTCAGCGCAAAAACGCCAGTCAGAGCGAGGCCGACCAGGAGGAGGAAGAAAGCGACGTAGAACTGCAGGTTCTTGCCGACGGCGGGGAGGAAGACGTTGTTGCCGGCGGTTTGCCAAAGCTCAGGCAGCGAGGAATCCATGGGCAGCGGACTTGATGATTCGGGCTCAGTGGTAGAGCCTGGGAATTTCGTTTCGGCGGAGACGTTTCGGCGGAGACGATTGGGCGGTTTGGGCAATTTCGTTCGTTTGTGATCTTTGGCGTGAATCACTCGTCAACACGTCGCTGGAAGTGACGAGCGAAGCTCGAGAAACCACCTTGCGAATAGCTGTCTTATCGTTATCGAACAACGCTATTCCATAAACAGTAAAGCGCCATCATTAACGCACGGACCTTCTACTGCTCAATGCCAGCTGCCCTGTCGACACACTCCGATAAAGAACTAGCGCCAACGCCGTATTTTCGTATTTACCTTCTTCACCCTTGTCATCCTACCAAGGAGTCCCAAACACCTTGGGGTATCATCACAACCATCAAAGCGGCGAAGCATCGGAGGCTCCAGCCGGCACGGCCGCCTTCTCGTCCCGAGACGACGATGGACATCATCAATCATCCCACTGCGAGCGACGGCCTCGCCTCCCTCATCACCCAAGTTGGCAGAGTCACTATGGCGACCGAGGACAGTGCGTTCCCCCCCTCTCCAGCGGCCGATGTATCGAAAACACCCACTGACCCTCTGCTTCGCTCCAGATCCCGTCAAGCGCAAGGCGTCTGAGGACGCTCCCTCCCCGACGGAGGCCAAGCGAATGAAGCAGGACGACTCTGCTTCTGCCGAACCCGAAGCCGACAATAAGGTTGTCGAGATCGATCGCATTCCGTTCCCCGAGAAGGTTTGTCGCCCGCCGCGCTGCACCACGCCGCGACATACTCCCCTTGCCTCCGTCGCGCCCCTGCTGACATGTGTCGCAACAGCCTGCCGTCATCGAAGAGCGCAACGGCGAAATCGAGTTCCGCGTGGTCAACAATGACAACGAGCGCGAGTCGCTCATCATCCTCACTGGCCTCAAGTGCATCTTCCAGAAGCAACTCCCCAAGATGCCCAAGGACTACATCGCGCGCCTCGTCTACGACCGTACCCATCTCTCCATCGCCATCGTCAAAAAGCCCCTCGAGGTCGTCGGCGGCATCACCTACCGTCCCTTCAAGGGCCGCCAGTTTGCCGAGATCGTCTTCTGCGCCATCTCGTCCGACCAGCAGGTCAAGGGCTACGGAGCCCATCTCATGTCCCACCTCAAGGACTACGTCAAGGCCACCAGCGACGTGATGCACTTCCTGACCTACGCCGACAACTACGCCATCGGCTACTTTAAGAAACAGGGCTTCACCAAGGAGATCACGCTGCCTCGCAAGGTGTGGATGGGATACATCAAGGACTACGAGGGTGGCACTATAATGCAGTGCTCCATGGTCCCGCGCATCCGCTACCTCGAGATGGGCCGCATGCTCCTCAAGCAGAAGGAGTGCGTCCTGGCTAAGATCCGGGCTTACTCAAAGTCGCACGTCGTCCACGCGCCCCCCAAGGAATGGCGCAACGGCGTCAAGCCCATCGACCCCCTGTCCATCCCCGCCATTCGCGCCTCCGGCTGGTCCCCCGTTATGGACGAGCTCGCGCGCCAGCCCCGCCACGGTCCCAACTACAACCAGCTTCTTCATCTCCTCAACGACATGCAGAACCACCAGTCAGCCTGGCCGTTCCTCGTGCCCGTCAACAAGGACGACGTGGCCGACTACTACGAGGTCATCAAGGAGCCCATGGACCTCAGCACCATGGAGACCAAGCTCGAGGCCGACCAGTACGCCACCCCCGAGGACTTCACCCGCGACGCGCTCCTCATCTTCAACAACTGCCGCAAGTACAACAACGAAAGCACACCCTACGCGAAGTCTGCGAACAAGCTCGAAAAGTTCATGTGGCAGCAAATCAAGGCAATCCCCGAGTGGTCGCACCTCGAGCCCTAGAAGGGCCGCCTCACCGCCGCAGGAAACCCGAGCAGGGCTGGGAAGCCGAGGCACAAGCCGAGCAAGCCGGCGCTCTACGAGCTCGAGGTCCAGAGCATGCAGAAGGAGCACGCCTCGGTCGACGGCGTCGCCACCCGCGCTGCCCTCGGCCGCTCGCGGTCTCACTCCCGCGGCGTCTCGCTCCGCAGCGGAAATGTCAGTGTCCGATAGCTCTCGGGCCACAGGCGGCTCGCTCGGTGGCGTGATACATACGTCTCGCTTCTCCCCCTCGACCACGATGACTTGAGGGCGGCTTCTCCTTCGTTTGTTTCAGTAAGGCGTTTGCGAAAATGGACTGTTTTAGGGGATGGCACGGATTGAGCGAGCGGGTGGCTTTTTTTTTGGCCACGCTGCACACATGCGAGTTTGTTTGGCCCAGACGGCGGCATCCGGTGCAAAGGCGTTTGGCGAACAGGAAGAGAGCCATAGGCTCGGAACAGGCAGATACCCGCACAAATGAATGAATGTACGATTAGTCTTGTGGTCACTGGAGTGTCGTGATGTCTTCCCAGCCAGCGCCTGCAAAGCTGTGGTATCTCCTCATCAGAACCGGACACATGATGTTCACGCGAAGCATTGGTTGATCAATCATTTGCATTGATTTACGTATAGGGAGCATGGCCCGGACCTTCCTCCGTCCGCTCATGCATTTTCGTCGTCACCGTCCATCTCTTCCTGGCGGCGCCGTCCTTTCATCCGCGCGTCGTGTGCCTTTCGCGGCAGTAGCAACGCCCGCGTTTCCCTGCCGCCTCCCGCCGAAGGTTTCTAAACGTTTCCCCCCGAAAAGCAGAAGGGGGGTGGAGGTAAAAAAAAGCAGAATGGAACGCCTGGTAGTGCTGGTTGGGTTGATGCGAGGGGTGTAGTCATTATGGGTGTGTGTGTGTGTGTGTGTGTGTGTTCGGGGTTTGGTCAAGTGGTGTGGAAGGGTGGTCGTGAATCCGTGTATTGGGGGTTTCGTGTCGTGCTGGGGTGTAGCGAGGTGGATTGTTGGGGGGGGAGTGTGGTGTTCTTGCGTCTTTGGGGTGGTATGTCGTGATGGGAGCATGTTGGGGTGTCGAGAGCGTGGCCTCAAAGAGAGCCTGGAAGACGATCTTCGTCTTCGTCGCTCAAATCGTCTTCGTCACCCATTTGGTTGAAAAGCATCCTGAAGACTGTAGAGGTCCCGGGCCCCTAAGCACCGGGAGCCCCTGCCGTCCGCTGGGTTCTCAGGTCTCCCGAGGCCGAAGCTCCGATGCTGTCGCCTGCTGGCCGCAGCGCGCTCCAGGTCCGCCGCCAGGGACCGCCGTAGGACTCGCGAGCAGCCGGGGTGGCGGCGGGCGCCCGTGTGAGAGGGGGCATGCTGGGGGAGGCAGGAGCCGTGGCTTCGTCGGAGATGACCACGCTGCCGTCGAGGATGCAGCGCACAAGGGTGTGGAGATAGCTGGGAACATCGGCCCAGCGGCCGGCGCGGCCTGCAGCGAGAACTTGTGCGGGAACGATGTTCTGGGGCACCTGGCGGACCTCGCCGTCTGCGCCTCTGGGAATGGCGCCTTGGGATGAGGTCCACTCGGTGGTCTCGAGGAAGTTCTTGAGCCACTGCTCCCACTCCTCGTCGAGGGGTGTGTCGGTCTCTCCTGCTTGGCGGCGGGCGACGCGCTCCCGGAGTCTGTTGTTCAGGGCGGTGCCGACGCTGTGGATCTCCTCGTCTTCGCTGTCCTCTTCGTCCTCCTCCTCTTCCTCAATCTCGACATCGTCGACATCGCTAGACTCGAGGTCTGCTTGTTCCAGCTCGACGTGGTTGGGCTCGACTTCGATCCGGTCTTCGGGCTCGACCCAGTCGGGGAAACCATCGGCAGCGGTGTCCTTGATGACAATGCCCTGCTCCTTCTCAAAGCGCTCCTTGGCCCAGAGGGTGCCCTCCCACTTTGTCAGGTTGGCGATCTCGCTGGGCGTGAGGGCGAGGGTGTCGAAGGCTCTGAAGAGGCGTCGGTGCCAGGTCCAGCGGCTCAGTCTGATGCGGTGAATGCGGTTGGTGTAGTCGAGGCCGGGGTACTTTGCCTCGTGTGTGTCGATGTGACCGTAGAAGGAGTGAACTTCTGAGCGAACCTCGGGAATGAGGGATCGCTGGAGAAGGGCGTGGAAGTTGGGAGGGTCGCTCGCGCGTGCCTTGGGGAAGAGGCACTCGTAGACGAGCTGGTCGACGGGCCTTCCCTTCATGATCGCGGTGTTTGGTGTGGTTTTGAGAGAGGAAGGTTTTCGGAGCTGCTGCACGGTCGGATTCTGAGCAGCAGGGAGGAGTTGAAGCGGGCGCCGAGCGGATCGGGTTCTGTTCGCGATATGCGCTGGGCGAAAACTCGGTGTTGTTTGTTGGGTGAGCGCCGAAGGGGGTGGCGCAGGGTCAGGCGGGCGAGAAGGCAAGTAGTAGGAGGTAAGGTAAGGTAAGGTTAGGGGTCGTTCGCGTGGCAGGTGGTAAACAACCTAAGCGTCGGAAAGGCCGGTCGAAGGCAGGGGAAGGTCAAAGAGACACAGGTCTGGTCTGACGGGTGGGCGGGCGGGACGCACGAGACAGCGGCGGCGGGTGGAAGAGTCGATATGCGAAACAGAGACACTCGTCGGAGGAGGAGCAGCAAGACGTGGACCGGGGCCTTGCAGTGAGAAAGAGTGAGAGTGAGATGGGGCAGAAGGACTTTTGAAATCAAATCGCAGCCCGAGCCACAGGGGACCACGGTCTTGGTGCCGCGCCAGGGAATAATATGGAGGGTGCTAGGGTCGTGGTAGTCGGCCGTGGCGCCAAAGGGGTCCAGTCACAACAAGGATCCGATGGAGTGGAGGGGAGGCGGAGGACGAAGCGCAGGTTAATTCGAGTGGCCAGTGTGGTGGTACCTGAAGGCTGGGCTGGACCGGCCACATCAGTGCTGATCGTCGGGCACCTGCAAGAACCTTTCGAGGACTCGGTGTGAACGGTGTGGTGCGGGGGTGCCCGGAGTGCTATTCACTTTCACAGACGTGGAGTGGCAACCGAGCGGAGTGAGTATGGAATGCACAACGGCTGCCGGTGGTGGCTGCCTGCAGTATGTGAGGCTTGTGATTGGGAGTGCTGGAGGTGATGCATTTTTCAACGACGGCAGTTGCAACCTGGCCATCCCTTCCCTGGCAATATCGCAGCAAGCCAGCAAGTGACCACCAGCCAGGGGCCACAGGAGGATCGCCAACAAATCCGCCGGGGGCACCTGCCTGGCCTTGCCTCCCACCTGACTTGCAATGCAGAGCGGTGGAGGACCGCCAAGACGCTAAGCCCTGGTCGGAGATTGACATAATCGCATGCCCAGAGGGGGGAGAATGACATGCTGCTTCGTTAGCAGGCATGTTATTATGGGTGGTCCTCGGTCTGTCCGACTGGATGAAGAAATCTGACCTGCGGGACCAACAACATGATATTGAGCACCAAAAAGAGAGCAATTTCAGAGGAGAATAAAGGTGTGAGACTACCGACCCGCCAATTTGTCAGCTATCTCTCTGAAGCTTCTGAGGATGGAGGCACAGTTGGTCTGGTTTGACTGACCCGCGGCCCAAAACAAGGGTCTCAAGAAGGGTCTCGGAGGAATCTCACACGCAGGTCTCCAGCCGTAGCTTGAATCCAGTCATATCTATTGTGATCCCCTAGTATTATGCCTTGCAGGATTTGAGGATTTAATGCAGAAAGCCTGGCCATATTGTGGCCCGTCTTTTCAATCAAAGTGTGTTGAATGAAGGATGTAGCATGGATTGTCGCACTGAACAGGAAAGTGGCTATCGCAGCTCGCTCAACATCCTCGAGCATTTTAGGTATTTTCTATGATCTTGATCACCCACATATATGGATACTCCAAGATTGTCTACCCCTCTGGACTGGGCACTCATGTTTCCCCTCAAGTCGGCTCCGGATACCATCCGAGATGGTGGGCTGATGTGCAGCTTAGAAGCGCTCGATATGCCCCCTGCGTATGCGATTTTCCGGCCTCGTGGGATGTTGACCTTCAGAACACCACTGATCTACCACAAACAAGACACCAACCGAGCCAACACTGCCACGATGTGTCCTTTGAGTCTGTTGGTGTACCGGTTCACTCGTGAGTCCTGCGATGTTGACCACCTTGGCCGGCACACCTTGACCCAGTCAGCAGTACACTGCCCGATCATGACCTGCAGGTCGACGATATACGGCCCGAATGAGCCAGGAGGCAAATTCAGACCCCATCCCAGCGCCAACAGCGGCCGGGCGTTGCATCCGAGTCGATCTGGGTGCACCGACGGGAACATCTGCGCTGTCGGTCATCGGCCCCACAGCGGACCGGCTGGCGCTAAGCGCGGAAGATGTCCCGTGACCCCCACTTTTGGCCCCCAACTCGACGGATGACCATCCACGTCGGGTCTTGACATTTTGGTTGCTGCTTCCGCGTCTGCGAAATGCCAAACATCGCGATCCTCGACACAACCCCACCACGAAGAGCCTCACTTTCGTCGCCTACCACTTCTCCGACGAACCAAACGAGAATCACACAGTCAGCACTTGCTCGATTCAGTCAATCATACGCCAGGAAGCAGAAATTTTTGCAGCACAGTGTCGCCCCACGCGCGTTGTTGTTGTCAATATCTCAGACCGAAGCTCTTTCCCAGCACCAACACTTGCCGCCGGGAGAGACAGCGCAGCGATCCCTACGGCGACTGAAGGGCCTCAACTCGGAACAACCCGACCCCCGGGTGCATTGCACCAGCTAGCGCTTCGTCTGCCCTCGAGGACTCCGACTCCTTCACCTCCTACACCAATACACACTCAGACCGACAATGCTCCGGCGACCGGCGACCGTCCTCTCGGTGACGTCCGAAGATGTAGCCGCCTACGAGGACCGTCGCGCCCGCGAGGCCCACGCCATAGCCGAGCGCGAGAGGGCCGTCGCCGCCGCCCACAACAAGCGCCACCTCCAAGTCCTCCAGATGCAGCTGCAGCAGCACCAGCAAAGCTCCGACCAGTCTCCCCGCCCAAGACAAGACTACACACAACACGACATGTTCGCCCAGCAGGGCCGCATGGAGCCGACCCCCGGAGTAGCGAGCTCCCCTGCCGACTACCAGCGCATGGCGCAACAACAACAACACATGTTCAACACCCAACAACAAGGCCAGGGCCACGGGATGCCGCCGCCAAACGTTCGTGGACTGCAGCAGCGGCTGGCAGCGGCGGCGGCATCGCAGGGCGAGGAGGACTATACAGAACAGGATACGGAGATGCTCGTGGGATCGAGTGATGAGGAGGGTGGGATGGAGGACTCATCCATGCTGGCGGCGGGCGATGGTAGCGTTAGGGGACGCGGCCCGAGACGAGGCCAGGCTATGGGAGGTGGTGGCGCAGGGCGTGGTCAGCAGCTGCAGCTGACGCCCACGCCGGCGATGGGCATTATGGATGCCGGCCGAGGACGGTCGCGAGACGAGAGGATCACCGGAGCCAGGAGGGGACGTGGGCCGGGTTGAAAGCCGGAGATCACGTACGGAACATGATATGGCGTTGTCGAGACGGATGGGAGTCATGGCCTGGTGGCCTTGGGGTTAAGCTTATGGCGTTGGGGATGTGCTGGCCCTCTTTTTGGGCTGCAATTATTCGCTGCTCATCCAGGCAGCTGACACGAATGAAATTTCTATCGACGCCGTCCTCGCGAGTCAATCGCGGGAGCTATCACTGTAATGTATCCTTCCATATCCGTACTCCCTTTTTCGGTCTACCTCCAGTGGCTCATCCATGCCTCGCAGCCGTCATCTCGTCAGTCATGAAACCATGCACGCTCATCCTAATACGCCGTAAAAACCATCAACCGCGGGCGAAGAACCGACGGGTCAACCGCCGGCTGTCTTGAGCCATCACCAGCCGTGCCCCTTGCCCTGGTCCTTCTCAATGTCGCTCGACGGGCTGCTGATGCTCTTCTATCGAAGTTGTCAGCACGCATCTCTCATGACCAGATATCAAGGTGGCTTACCTCCAAGAACACCTTGGCCTGCTTCAGCCCGACCTCCTCAGCAAAGAAGCGCAGTCGTCCCCGAAGGAAACGCCGCTCTCTCGCGCTGGCGAAGTCACTCCCCGCCGCGGCAAACAACGGCCAAAGTGTCATCTGGCACGTCGCACCCTTGAGCTTGTCGGGGTCATCGTCGCCGCAGGGGAACCTCGACGTCGACTCGCCCTTGCCGGTGAAGCTGCAGATGTACGGCAACAGTGAGACGACATCAGAAACGCGACGCGATGCTGTCGCAGCAATGTCATCATACTCCAAGGCATCAGCGCTGCCGGAGCTCAACCTCGCGTAGTCGTCCGGATACGCCAGCCAGGCCTTGCACCGCATCAGCGACGTCGTCAGCATCAGATGGCACGTCCACGTCGTCAGATGGACGACGGCGTGGCCAAACTCGTCGAACCCGTACACAGGTCCCGTGAAGGTGTCACACGTGTCGAGCTCGTCGTTCGTCCTCGTCGTCACCCAGTCGGCTACAGTCGGCTGCCAACCCGGCGGCGACGAAGTGTCGTGAAAAGCGCGGAACCGCCCCTCAAGGGCACGGCCGAGCTGCAACGCCTCGAGGATCTTGGCCATGCGTCCCGGGTCCCGCTTGGCATACTGCTCCTTCGTGGTGACGGAGCGGAACGCGCGATCGATGGAGTGCCGGATCTGCGAGGCCTGGAAATTCATCTCCGCCAGAGCAGAGTTCTTGCACGCCACGTGGCGGAGGAGGTAGCTGAACTCGGGCATGTCGGGGGCCGAGGGCATGCAGTGGATGGCGTAGACGGTGTTGCGCGTCATGTCGAACATGCTCACGCTCTCGGGGCTGCGGAGGCCGCCGTCGCCGCGGAGCTGGATCATCATGGCGGCGCCTTTCATGTGGTTGATGTAGGCTGCGATGGAGTCGGAGGTCAGGGACTCGTAGAAGGCGAGGAGGAGGACGGCGGCGAGGGTCGAGTCGTCCCGGGCTCGCTCGGGGTCTTGAAGGGCCGCGTTGACGGCGCGCACGGCGCGGAGGTAGTGGCGCTGTGCGTCGAGGGCGGATCGGGCGCTTCGTGTTGAACGGTGCGAGCCGTAGGCTACGAGGGAGGCGGATTTGTAGGCGGCGGTGAGGCATTCGGGGACGTTGGCTTTGCCGAGGAACTTGGGGAGGAAGGGGAACCAGCGGCCGCGGGGTACCTCGAGCGTGTCGGGGACGAGGATGAAGTTGGAGGCGAAGTAGCTGGACGCGCGATCCTCGAGGGCGATGGACATGCCAGGAGGTAGGCCGAAGAAATCATCGTCGTCATCGTCCTCTTCGCTGGACGAGCTGCCATACGGGCTCAGAGCCATGGTGACGGCGGGGATGTATCGCTTCCCGGCTCGCGGCGAGTCCTCATCCGAGCCAGGGGGACTCTTCTTGCTGCCGAGGGGATCATCCTCACCGCGGAGCTTGCGGAACCTCTTGATGGTGGCTTGCGTCTGGTCCTTGATCCTGGCTTCAAAGGGGTCGGTGTATCCCGGGCACTGGCGGCCTGCCTTTTTGCACTTCATGCAGAAGGGCTTGACTTCATCGCACTTGATCCGGCGAGCTTTGCAGAGCTTGCAGCCCGACGATGGCTTTCCGGTGTTGACCATGGCTTGGTTTGGTGTTTCTCCCTGTTTGATGGTGGTCCTGATCTTGAGGGTGATGATGTCTGTGGCTGCATACGTCAGGACGAAAGAGCACGTACTTGGGAGGAGAGAGCAGACAGGACCACGTACAGGGCTCGCCTGACAGATATCCCATCTTCGAGGCCCCCTCCCCTCGCCTTCACGTGCGGCGACGTAGTGGTGCGACACTCGACGAGGGCGGAGACGGCGCCAGCCGGAATGGCGCTCGGACGGGGGGCCACGATGGGCCTGGTGACAGGGCATGGCGCCGCGCACGCACCGGGAGGGGGCCGGGTGGTTTGGGTGTTGCGCTGTGATAGAGTTCACGATGGGCGTCTCGGAACGAGGGGCGGGCAAGGGGGTACGGTGAGCCCGGCTGGCCGGGAGGTGGGTGTGACGTGAGAGGAAGGAGATATTCACTGCATTCAAGGCTATGGGGGCAGGGACCAGAAGGCTGGGCCTTGTTTTAGGGTGAGAGATGACACGGCGGCGGGAGGGTTGAAGGGCTGGGCGAGGGTGACGTTTGGGGGGGACGGGGACGTTCTGACGCAGTGTCTCAGGACGGCCTGAGCGGCGATGTCGGGATCCTCGGGCAGCCCGAGGTCATGGAGGCTGTGCAGAGTCGTGTGATGGAGGGTTGTGGTTGTTGTTGATGTTTTTCCTCGGACGAGGTGAAGTCGAGGGGTGAAGCTCTGGGGGATGTTTCGTGCGTGAGGGCATGATATCCAGGGAACAGCCCGCAGCTAATGATCTACCGCCGGCAGATTGATTTCCTGGCGATCATATTACCAGGGGGGGACTGTAAAGACGTTCGAGAAGGCCAGAAATGATGTGATCTCCGGGCACAGGCCGTGGTCGAGGTTGGTGGTCATGGTTTCGTCTGATGTTGGGAGGAGGAGGGGGCGCGCTCGAAGCGAGGCGAAACCCAGCTGAATAACGAACGTTTCATCGCGTGGAAACATCGGCGCCTCACAGACGTAGGGTCTTTTCTTTCTTTCAGGTCGAGGGTCTGGACGGCTGCATTGCTGGGTCGAGTTATTTTCGATCTTGGCTGCGTTCGACGCTGTCTCGGCGCTCGGCTTCGTCCGCCTGCCACGGCGTCTTGACGTGATTCGGCCGAGCGTAAGGCGGCGTAGGTTCGTTTGCGCCGAAGATATTGAAGCTCAGACGTGAGAGACTGGGCGGGATGAGTCGGGTAGTCGTGTCGTGGAGGTGATGTGGAGGGTCGTCGCGTGAGGTGGGTTAGGGGTGGGAGACTCGATGCTACCCTGATCACGCAGACGTCCGGGCTAGGATACTCCTCCGGATGAGAGAAGACATGTGTTTCGCCAATGACGCGATTGTGGTTGAAGTCGATGTGCCGAAGTAGTATCGACGAGGATCACTAAACACCCTGCACACGAAACCTTCAGGTCAAGCAGACCGTGCAGACTGATAAGATGGGTGATATATACACCAAAAAGCCAAATCATTGCTACATTATGTGCATCCCGAAACACCAAACACCCAGGCATTCCCTCATCGCAGCTTTCCCTCACGCGCCGATGACAATACCGTTCGGCAGCTCCAGGCCAACAGGCAGGCCGCAGATGAACTTGCCCGTGAACTTTGTTCCCTCCCTCTCCGCCAGCTTCTCCTCAATGTCCTTGTACATGTCATACCTGCAATCTGTCAGCCCGGATGCTTCTTCAGTGCGTCGGACGGAATACTCACGCGTTCATCTCCTCAATCGTCAACACCTTGTTCGCATCCTCAACCTTGTAGAACGGCAAGTCCTTGTTGTTCGAGAACCCAATGCGCTCGTTGATGTTATACGCCGCCTTGGCCGCCGCAGCCTGCACCCTCGTCGCCCTCGGCAGACGAACATCATTGTACACAGCCAAGGCGTGGCGCACATCGCCATTGAAGTACTTCTTGCTGAACAAGATGCCCAGCGCCGCCGCGTCCTCAATGGCCATGCAAGCGCCCTGGCTCTGGTGCGGCATCATCGGGTGTCCCGCGTCGCCGAGCAGGGCCACGCCCTCGCGCGCGATGTAAGGGTACGGCTCGTGGATCCACAGGCGCCACGGCTGGATCTCCTTGCCGATGGCCAGGTGGCCGAAGACCTGCCTGTCGAGCTGGGGGTAGGGCTTGAGGAGGTCCTCGACGGGACGGTCCTCGGCGCCCCAGGCCTGGGTGGTGAAGTCGCCCTGGTCGCGGGGGAAGAAGCAGTAGTAGGAGAGGAGCTTGCCGCCGTTGCAGGGGGAGAGGACGATCTTGTCCCACTTGCCCTCCTGGCCGCCCCAGTACTCGAGGGCGTCGTGCTTCGAGTAGTCGACCAGGCCGGCGGCCACGGCGTCCTCGGTCATGACGTTGCAGTGGAGGCACTGCTGGTCGGCGGGGCGGCGCTGGGGGTGGACGCCGATGATGCCGCGGACCACGGAGCCGATGCCGTCGGCGCCGACGACGAGGTCGTGCCGTGCCGTGACGCCGTTCTCGAAAGTGATGGTGTTGGTGTCGAGGTCGACGCTCTTGCACCGGTGGTTGACGAGCAGCTTGGCGGGGGTACCGGCGCCCTCCTCGCCGAGCGCCGTGTCCTTGAGCATGGCGTGCATGTACTGCCTGTGGAACATGTTGTAGACGTAGCCCCACCGCTTCTCGTAGTCCTCGAGGCTGTACACGCTGATGGGCTCGCCCGTCTTCCAGTCACGGTTGATGAGGCTCTTGAGCACCACCGGGTCGCCCTTGGCCACGTCCACGTCCCACTCGTGCAGCCACCGGGTGCCGTTGGCAGCGCAGGATACGGAGGCACCGACCTCGCCGGCAAAGTCGCTCTTCTCGTAGATGGTCACCTCGTGGCCGGCGCGTCGCAGGGCGATCGCCACGGACATGCCACCAATGCCGCCGCCGATGACGCCGATGTTCAGGCGCCTCCAGCCAGATGTGGTCGGGACCGTCATTTTGAATGTGAGGGGTATCAAGATGTGTAAGTGAGGCGAAATGAATGAGAGAGTCGTGGATGGCGATGATCCTGTGTTTGATTGACTGATCGAGGTCGTGATGCTCTGACTTCTCTCTTTTCACCCCTCAGACGCGACCTCCCCAGTGTCTTTATGGGAATCGCCCTCACTCTCCAACTTCCCAATCGTCTCCCAGTCTGCTGATAGCCATGATACCGCCAGGCCAGGCCGTCCTGGGCAGCGTCGGTCTTGGGGGCAGGGCCGGCGCTGCCGCAACGGAAACGGGCCTGGGACCTGGGGGAAAACACGCTCCAGGAGGCGGGAGACCCGCGAGCTGGCGACGAAAAGGCGTGCGGCCCGGTACCGTACGCATCCGCTAGCGGCGGTTAACGTACCGGATCGCATCGCCCCCCACCAGATGGTCGCCGCGCCCTCTCGCTCCCTCTTCTCCTCCCCACTGATAAGGTTGTCTTGGGTCCAAAGCCGGCGGTGGCGGGGTGCAGCGCCCGCAGACAGCCGTTCCAGCATCCGTCGTCTCGGGACATCGCTGGAGGGGGGCGCTGATAGGGGGCAGGCAAGCAGCGGCGGCCACTCCGGCGGAAGAAGAGGGTGTGTAACATCGAGATGTGCGCTGAATTGGACGAAAGCTGGTTTTCCGACTCCTGATTCCCAATGCCTGCCAGAGATAACGCCGTGGATAGCCATGCCTGCCCGCCGAACCCTCGTGATGATGCCCTTGCCATGACACCCGTGATGATTCGCCCTGATGCCGCCCTAAGCCAAGAAAGATGAATCCCTCATGTATGCCCAAATCTTATCGACACAATGTGCAGCGGATTTCGTAACGAATTCGACTCCTTTTACTTTGCCGGTGGTGGCCCCTGCCCAGGACCTGCCCCCGGCATACCTGCCACAGGGAATGGGAAGTTATCCCATTGTGAGATGTTCAGGCTCTCCCAGTCCAACACCAGATCACCGGGCTCCAACTGTCGCAGTGCCATTGACCACACGTCGCTGCTGCCGGTGGCGTCCATGAACCCTGATGCGTCTTCTGTCCAGGCTGCTGAAGCCTCGCCGTCCCCTCGCTCGTCCTGCTCTTGCTGTGGCGGCGCCTGTGGTTGTTGTTTCGAGTCGAAGCTGAAGAGCTTGGATACGTACTGTCGCCGTCCGCCGTCGCCCGGCCGCGATCGATGTCTCCGGATGGCGTTGGAGAGAGAGTTCAGAATCTCAACGTAGTGGGCAGCCTGCGGGCTTAGTGGTGCGAGGTACTGGAGGATCTCCTTGGAGTCGTGGAAGGCCGTCTCGATGCCGTAGTCGACTGGACCGCCAGCGAAGATTTCGAATCCTAGGATGAGGCCAGCGGGGAAGACAAGAGCCCTGGATTCTGTTAGTGATGTCCGTAAGCATGCAAGGACGGCAGACGTACTTGAGGATGCACATGTTCCCATGGAGAACCCCCGCATCGCGTGCCTCAACGCAGATCTGCACCAAGTACATGGCGGCATCGAGGCAGGCGGCAGCCATATTGGAGCGCGAGTCCCCTTGCGAGGGGCGCGTCGCCAGGGCCGACATGAGGATCGGCCGCGTCGCCAGAGTCACGGCAAAGTAGTAGAGGCACGAGACGTGCAGGTTGCCCACGACACCAGGGGCCGTCGGCCGGATCTGCTGCTCTGAGCCACTACTTGCCGCCGGAGCTGCCTTCAAGGACTCGGGAAGCTGCCTCTTCCACGCTTCGAGGTCCCGCAGGCGCTCCTCGACAGCCCCCACGGTGAAGACCTTCCAATCGTACAGTTTGGTGATTATGTCGTTGATGATGGAGACAACATTGTGGGCAGCGATCAAACAATCGGTGCGACGGTCGGTTGAAGCCGCGGACAGCTCGTCCAGCACATCGTCGAGGTCCGAGTGAACGCCCGCTGTGGCTGAGGGACGCCCAAGTATGGAGTTTGTCAGCTTGTCCAGGATGCGAACACTCATCCACACGCGGATGCGCAGCTGGCTCTCCGAATCGTCGAGGTTGTCGTAGGACTCGCGGCAATGCAGACCCAAGGCGAGGGCGGCGCGGGTGGCGATGCCGAGGTACATAAAGGCAGCGTTGCGGCGGCAGGCGCCAAGCATGTAGAATGCCATGAGGAGGAAGACGCGCACCATGTCGAGGTCTGGGTTCTCGAGCATCTCGTCAAAGGCGCGGGCCTGGGCGATGCGGAAGAAAGGCTGGCCGACGGCTTCTGCGCTAGAGGCGGCCTCGCACTGGGCGCCGATGGCGATGGCAAGAAGAATGCCGGCCTGGCGCTGGGAGCTGAGGTTGTGAGGGAAGTCGTCGGGCTGGAGGAGGAGGTCGACTTCTGCGCGGTTGAAGACGTCGAGGAAGCCTTCGGTCTGGGGGAATCAGTAAAGACAGCAGGGGAGTTGAGGCTAGGGGAGCTCACCACAGCGAAGAAGACGCGCGCGTATCGCACTCTCGTCTCAGGGTCCAGACCTGGCAACCCCGTGGCCAGCGGGCTTCCCATGTCTGGCTCCTGCCGCGACTCTGCCTCCATCATTGTGCCATTGGCGTCATTGTGAGAGAAGGGTGAGGGCCCGATCTGGTCGGCGACGACGCCTCGGATGAGATGCAGGAAGGAGATGGAGGCCGCGCCGCCGACGAAGACGCGTTCACCCCGTCGGTTGAGCAGCATGCGTGGGTGTGGACTCATGGAGGCCAGGTCCTGGTTCGGCAGTGACGAAGCCTGTTGTGAATCTGTGGGCGTAGTGTCCTGTTCCGGCCGCGACTCTGACGGGGAGATGGGCCTGAACATCTCGGGTGCCTCATTAGGGCCTCCTTCTCGCCGTCCCGGGCGTGCCGGCCCCGATGGTCTTCCGGCGACACAAACCGTGTTGTCTGGCCTCGAGGCTTCGACGCGCCGTGTCTCTGTTGAGCCACCATCTGAGCCGACACTGCCTAGCGACCTGGATCCCCGTGGGCGGAAGGTCATGGTGCAGGAGCTGCCCATACCGCGGCGGACGCAGTGAGCGCAAGGTGTGGTACCGCTGCACCGGCGCTTGGCCTCCCTGCAGAGGTTACATGCCTCTGCGGCCCTCTGGCGCTGGCTAGGTAGGAGCTTCGGTCGAGGCATTTTGCGAGATGTGATCGATGTCGAGGTCGATGTCGATGCCGATGGGTGTGGTGTCTCGGGATGGTGTTTCTGAGAGCGCCGTGCCTGGTGTGGGGGAGAGGGCCCGCCAGAGATGACGACGGAAAGCTGCCCGGGGGTTGTTTAAGGGTGCTCGGGGGGGCAGACGGAGCTCCCTCTGGCAGGGATGGCAGTGGTCCAGGGGGCCAAGACCCCCGAGCCACGGCGCTGGAGCCCACCTCACGTACAGGCGTGGCTTCGGCCGGCGTTATCTGTGGGGGAGGGCAGCTTGGGCCGGCGTCTGTTTGCGGGGAGCATCCACCCAGGCGAGACGCTGTCCGAGTCGGGACAGCAGCAGGAGGCTAGGGGGGAAGCTAGGGCAGCATGCCGGGCCACGAGGACGAGGATTGTTAGGAGCCGCTGGGCGAATTAGGGGCGGCGTATTTCAGAGGTGCTGGTGGCCGATCGCGGGGCGGTGACTCGGGGCTAGGCATGTGGAGGTGGCGGTCTTTGTTTGGGGGACTTTCTTCGGGGTTGTCGGGGTCGGAAGTCGGATGGAGGGGTGAGGATTTCTGTCGTGGGATTGTCGGCTTCATGATGGTTGTTGCTGGAGGCAGGTTGGTGTTTGCATCGATTGAGGCACCTGCCGCTGCTTGGTCGGGTCACGGTGTCATTAGGGCTCAGGGCTTAGCTTCACCAAGCACAGCGTGTGGCCTCACCGAGTTTAGGGGAAGGAGCGACCGACCCAATGCCCCAGGACGACGAATGAAGCTGTCACCATTCTCACGGCGAGACGCTCGATTCAATTAGTTCCTCCAAGTTGGCTACGTCGTCGAAAAGAAAGAGAGGCGTCCAGTCACATGAACAAGCACCCCTGCGCCGCGACATGACGGCGTCCGGACTGTGTGACCCGACCGATCTTGTGTAACACGAGCAGACGACGACAGCCTGGACACGCGCCGACATGGACGTCATTCGAACAATGAATTCAACTTGCTTCAATTTCCCTTCCCGCAATATGTACAATCTCATCAATCTTCCCATTTACCCCCCCTACGCCGAAGCCAGGGCAATGTTATACTCAACCTCAAGCTTGGCCTCCGGATCCCCCTTGCGCGGCTTGAACTCAACACTCAAATCATCCTTGACCGCAAACACGGTATCGTTCCCAAGATACTTGCAATCCTTGTCAAAGATCTGCGTCGTCAGGTGCTTGTACCCATCATGGCGGACGACGAGGTGAATGTGCGCGGGCCTGTAGAAGTGGCGATCCATCAGACGCAGCAGCTTGCCGGCGGGACCGTCCTCGGGGATCGGGTAGGGCGTCGGGCGGAGGCAGTAGAGGGCGTAGCGGCCGTCGGCGTCGGTGATGAACTGGCCGCGGAGGTTGAGGTCCTGCTGGTCCTTGTCCTGCTGCTCGTAGAGGCCGTTTGTCGAGGCCTGCCAGACGTCGACTTTGGCGTTGGCGACGGGCGCGCCGGTCGCGACGTCGGTGACGCGGCCGTGCATGTAGACGAGCTCGCCGTCGGAGGGGGTGTCGAAGCTGATGGTCGTGCCGTTGGGGCGGACGGGGTGGTCGTTGCGCCAGAAGGGGCCGAGGATGGCTGAGGCTGTGAGGCCTTGGGTGCTCTTTGTCGCTGCCGAGTAGGTGATGTCGTCGACGAGTCTGCACAGGTTAGGGAAGTTGACTCAAATCAGGGGGATGGAAAGAGAACTCACGACTCCAGACCCAGCACATCGCACATGAGCTGGCCCTCGTTGCGCTTCTCGTCGCTCATCTGGCCTGCCCAGTTGATCATCTGCACGCCGGCCATCCATTCGTCCGTTGTGAGCTGCACCTCGGTCGCGAACTGGTGCAGGTGCGTGATGAGCGAAGACATGACCTCGCGCATCCGCGGCTCCGTGCCAGGGCCCATCGACTCGATGACCATCTTTGTGAACTCCTTGCCCAGGGGGGCGTTGTCGACTTGCGAGCCCATGGTGGTGATCTGTGTGTGTGGATAGAAGATGGGTGTAGTGGGAGATGTAGAAGGTGAAGCTGTAGCTTGGTGTAGTGTTGGAGATCAGCAAGGTAAAGTGAAGAAAAGTGAAGAAAGTGAATGGAAAGAACCTACGCAAGATCTCGCGTCACGTCAACGCTTATATCGAGACTGGCAAGCACCAAACATCCGGCCCAGAGCTCCCCCGACAACACTGCCCCTCGCTCCCCTCCTCTGCCTCAGTCTGCCCCTCCATCGGAGCAGCCAAGCTCTCCGCTTCCCTCGTCCGTACAACTCCCCGATATCCTTAGACCCTGCCCGTGCCTAGCAGGGGGCCGTCGCCGCCTAGCGCCCCCCGCAATACCTGGGGAATCCAGGGGTGAAGCCCGCGAGGTACGTTATCCGCACACGCCGGGCCGCATCTCGGGGCGCCGATGCGCCGCTGCTTTGTAAACGTGCGCGGCGGATTGGGCGTCGTTCGGTTTGTGCCGGAAGTGGTGTCATGCGCGGACGTCGGGGATGGTGATGCCGGTCGTGATGGAGGCCGAGTTGTGAATCGTGATGGTCAAGTATTCAGCAATGCGAACATGCTTCTGTTTTGGGGACTACTGGCTGTACTTGGCTTATGTGAGCAGCATCACAGCACAAGGGTACCTGCAACGGAGGACTCGGGAACATGGACGGCAAAACTGAGGTCAACTTCAAGTTCAACTGGCGATGATTCATCTCCAACACCACAACACTCCCCGAGCCTCTAGTGATGCCCATTTCTGCCGTTGCTCCCGTTCACCTCCACCCTCCGATCCTTATCCTCAAACACCCAAGTCGCCTCATCCGCCCCATTCGGCCTACTCGCCCTGCGGAAACTAATCTCCAACCCCTCAATCTCCACCACCGGCTTCACAGCCGCCACCTCCCTCCCATAGCCCTCCGAGTACCAGTGATCCAGATAGCGCGGGTGGTCAACAAACCCGGGGAAGTTCTTCCGCATCTGCCGCAGCGCGACTCCCGAGATGTGGTCAACGCTATGCGCGTGCCGCAGCGCGAAGAAATCCTCACCCGCCTCGTCGCGGAGACGCTGCTGCACCTCCTCCGGGAGCAGGCCCACGCGGAACAGGAGCAGGTCGTATTGCAGAAGGGATGCCTTGCCGTGCCATGAGCCGCCCTTGGTCGCGCGATGGTAGAGGCCGGACATGGCGGCGATGGCGCCCATGCAGCCGGTGCCGTAGTCGCTGATGGGGAAGGGAGGGACTACGGGCTCGTCGAGGCCCATGAACTTGCCCTGCGCCCAGGCGACGCCGCTGACCTAGAAGACTATCAGTTCGTGAATCTGTCATGACGGAAGAGGAAACCCTTACGCAGTCGGCAATCTGCTGCCATCCAGGACGATGGTTCCACTCGCCCTCATACCCGAAACAGTTCTCATTCACATACACATACCCCCGTCCCCTCGCGGCGGCGCGCTCCCCGAGCGCCTTGGGCCCATAACCCAGCTTCTCCAGCGCCCCGGGCCGGTACCCATCAACAAGCACGTCCGCCTCTGCCAGCAGCGCCTCGAACTTCTCCCTCCCCTCGGGCGTCTTGAGGTCCAGCTCGGCCGCGTGCTTGCCCATGTTGCCATCGACCTGGAAGAAGGGCACGTCGCTGAGGTGCGGGCTCGTGATCTTGAGCACGTCGGCGCCGTACTCGCCCAGGATGCGGCAGATGGTCGGACCTGCGATGATGCGGCAGATCTCGAGGACTTTGATGCCTGAGAGGGGTCTGTTGTCGCTTGAGGTAGGGAGGGGGGACGGAGGGGTTGTGGTTTCGATGGCGTCGACGCTCCAGGGGGCGACTTTGACGTTGGCCCGGCCGTGGGGGGTTTGGAGGAACTCTTCGTGCTTGAAGGCCTTGACGCCTGCTTGGCGGTGCTTTGCGTTGAGGGCCTCGAGCTCGGCGACGGTGTGGCGCTCGACGGCTGGCTCAATGGCGGCTACAATGTCGGCGTGAGTCTTGAGGTTGGGCTGGTGCGAGGGGAGGCCGATCATCTGGAGGGTTGTAGATGCCTCGAGGGATCCATGGATGTGGTAGTACTCGTCCGCGTCGGCTGTGCGGTAGAGGTTGGCTGACATGCGGCGGTAGGGGTCCGACTGGGCCTGGAGCAGGTCCGTGTCTGGAGGTTGTCAGTCAGTCCTTCGTTCTCTGCTTCGTTCCACTGTGTGCGACTCACCCTTGAGAAGAGACCGAACGTCCTTGTCCAGCTTGCCCAGGCCGCCGATGCGGGCAAGGTAAGCCTGGAACAGGAAAGCCGTCGTCTTCTCGAGGTCGACGCGGATGCGCCGCGCCTTGGGCTCCTGGTCCTTCGTGGCAGCCAGTGCCGCCGCCAGACTGCCCTCAATAGCCTTGAGGGCGGCCGTGACCTCGGTCTCTTTCAGGGGGATGGGGAAGTAGGGCGCATCGCGAGTGCTGGTGAAGTTGATGTTGGACTTCTGCGCCACCGCGGCCGCGGGGAGGGCCGCATCGTTGACGAGAGACGTCACGATGTCGAGGATGCGTGCGCTCTCCGCCTTGGAGCTGTAGGCCGGCACTGTCATGATGGCTGTATGTGAGGTATCTTCACTTGTGGTGTTGACCTCTTGCAAAATGTCTAGTCTCAACTCGACCGAAGTCGAACCTGCCTCTGCCCTCGGCACCAGACCGGAGCTCCCTTATACCGGCCCGGGTAGAGACACCCTGAATCACCCTTCCCCTCGGCAGCTGCAGCGGGCTAGCGGCGGGTCGTGCCCGTGGATCCCTGCCCACCGTCACATCTGGGGGGCTTGTTTCTGTCGGGGACGTGTCGGGGACAGCACATCGAGGCCCCTCAGGTGATGGCCACGCCCGCTCGTGTGTGGTCCGGTCTCCAACGTCAGAGTTGGAGACCGCACAAGCGCCATCCTGCCGGCGCCAACGCTGCGAGGTGTAGGGGCGGCTTTCGGGGCCCCGCTGCGAGATCCGACCCGACGCCAGCCGGCCCCTGTCGAGGTCCCATTGCCGACATGGACAGCCAGGGGTGTCTGGACTCGTCTCGGCGGTCAGGGGAAGTCAAGATGCCACTGACAAAGAGGCTCTCACACGATATTGCATGGTAGATTGACAGTCTCGACATCATCACCAGAAACCGCCATCATGCCGTTTGTTCGCGACGAGGACCATGACCTCTTCTACACCTGGGCCCCGGCCAAGGGTGACCTGACGCTACTCTTCATCCATGGCCTGGGCTCGTCGAGCTCCTTCTACGCCCCGGTGACATCGCTGCTGCTGGAAAGGGGATACTCATGTCTAGCCTTTGATACTCCAGGTGAGTTCATGTCGTCCTCTTGAGCCATCGCCAGAAGCTGACAGCCCTCCAGGAAGCGGCATCTCGGGGCTCGGCGGGAAGGCGCCAACGTCGGCCACAGTCGCAGAGTCGGCTCTCACCCTCTTGTCCGTCCTCGGAAGGAAGCCAGAGCATACCATCGTCGTCGGTCACTCCATGGGCGCCCTTGTCGCGAGCGAGCTGGCGCAGCGCATCAAGCCTCTGGGTGTCGTGCTCATCGGGCCCGTCCATCCCTCGCCGGCGCTGGCTGGCATTTTCGACGCCCGCATCAAGACTATCGAGGAGCGTGCGTCCACTCCGGCATCCCTTCATGACTGCACTCCAACTGACGCATCTACAGAAAACAGCCTGGAAGGCCTCGCAAACGCGATCCCCGATGCCGCGACAGGGTCCGCATCGACACCCACCCAGCGTGCCTTCATCCGCACGCTCATCCTGTCACAGACAACAAAGGGGTACATTTCGCTGTGTCGGCTCATCGCTGGGGCCCAGGCGCCACCGTACGAGGAGATCAAGTGTCCATTGCTCGTGATTGCGGGAGAGGAGGATAAGACGAGTCCTCTGGCAAGCTGCACGCACATCAAGGAGAGGTGAGTGCACGCATCTGATATCAGAGTCCGCGATGTGTCGATGACTGACATGTCACAGCTGGGGATGCGCAGAGGAGAAGAAGAAGCTCGAGGTGCTGCCGCGAGTTGGGCACTGGCATTGTATTGAGAGCCCTGAGGGCGTGGCCCAGGCCCTGGGGGCCTTCGTGGATGGGCTGGTCAGGGGAGAGTAGCGGTGAAATAGGGGTCAATCCAGGGGTAGCTTCAGTTCAATGGCAGCGAACATCACCGGTCACAAGGCAGATGGGATCGTGAATAAGCAAGCACCAGGCAACTTGATTCTATTATGCGACTACTTTGAGTACGCTCCAGTGTCCTAAATCATGTCAGTAATAGCCTCGACTTGCATTGGGCACATGCAGTGGAACACTCACGAGGTAGACCTGGTAGAACTTGAGGCGATACTTCCCATCCGCCGACTTCTCCAGCTGCGCGCGCCCAGCCCAGTCGACCTCCGCCCCTCCACCAGCCTTGAACGTGAAAGCAACAGAGC
The DNA here is from genome assembly GCA_020746995.1 of Plectosphaerella cucumerina. Lineage (NCBI taxonomy): Eukaryota > Fungi > Ascomycota > Sordariomycetes > Glomerellales > Plectosphaerellaceae > Plectosphaerella > Plectosphaerella cucumerina. Next base: position 1,435,903 of record JAGPXD010000005.1, on the reverse strand, counting down.
CATACAGCATCAACTCCTCAGAGTTGGCGCCAAAGGGGAACACCTTGTTGACTGTGTGTCTGCGCGAGGCGACCTTTGCCCACATGCCCTCACGGGTAGCCCTGATTTCTGGGAGGCATCAGCTCAGACCTGAGATGCACCACGCCAGGACAACTCACCCTCGCTGCCGACAGACTTCTTCGATGCCAGGATGAAGGTGGCATCCGCCGTAAAAGCGTCGACATAGCGCTCATGGGCGCCCGGGGTGTCGCCTGGGGTATCGGACAGGGCGTAAAAGTCGCTGATGAACTGGGCGATGCCGGGGGCCACGGCGGCGCCGGGCGGGTACTCGGAGTCGTAGGAGTGCGCCATTGTCCGCGGTCAGGTGTCAGGAAACAGGATGGTCTGGCTGTCACTTGTCACGTCCGCTTGATGGTCGCGGATGCGGAAGGTGAGCTTATCAGCCACCTGCGGAAGCCGGATGGAAAGAATGACGGAAGCCGGAAGCAACGCGGGCGCAGGGTGTCATGCAAGTCGTCCCGTGAACGGCGTGCTATGCCGGCCGGAGTGATAAGAGGGTGTGGAGGGGCCTTGGGGATCGACGGTGGTGGTGAGGGGGCGGTTATGTTCCAGGGTGCGGGCCGTGACAGGGTACATAGCCGCACGATCTCACAGTGTGACCCGAAGCTGGCTTGTCGCGATATCTGATTGCACGCGGCTTGTGTCACCAACATGCTGTCAGCAGCAAACAGTTGGCGGAGAGGCAAACCTGGCAAAACAGATAACAGGATTGATTGACAGAAATGTGAGCCCATGTCAAACGTGGTTGTCATTGCCATACTCACCCAATGCCCAAGGCTCGAAGCTCACTCAATGCATGAGAGGGTCGGCGGCTGCGGACACTGTAAACCTGCCTAATCCGTCCTATGCCCAGGCCGTCCAGCGCCGGCCCGCGCTCTCCAGTGTCCGGCCCTGAGCCCAAGCCGGGGATTTGAAATCCGGGGTAAGCAAGACCCACGCCGTCGATACCCTGGGCGTCGAGAGTTCGCGGGGCACTACATGGGACCTAGCGTAGAGCAAGACGAGGAGGAGGCAGCTCGGTATAAGAAGTAGTACGCCACGCGTTGGAGGTGTTTCCGAAAAGGGCAAGCATCACACTCTACCACCGTCTGCCATCTTGATACCCCCATCTCACTCTCACTCGTCTTACATCCTCACCTGTCCCCTATCCCTACAAGCTACCTACTTTCTCTCCCCCACCACACATCAAGATGAAGGGCAAGGTCGCGCTCGAGGAGGCTTTCAACCTGCCGCGGTTCCATGAGAAGACCCGTTGGTGGGCATCCCTCTTCGCCGTCGACCCCGAGAAGCACGCCGCCGAGATCGCAGACATCACCGGCCAGCGCATCAAGTACATGGACGAGCATGGCGTCGGCTACACCATCCTCAGTTACACTGCCCCTGGCGTCCAGGACCTCTGGGACCCCAAGGAGGCCCAGGCCCTAGCCACCGAGGTGAACGACCACATCGCGGAGCAGATCAAGCCGCACCCCGACCGTCTCGGCGCCTTTGCGTGAGTTCCCAAAGCCTTTCCCACGCAGGGGACGCAGTGCTAACCCTCCCAGTACCCTCTCCATGCACGACCCCAACGAGGCCGCCGCCGAGCTGCGCCGCGTCGTCACCAAATACGGCTTCAAGGGCGCCCTCGTCAACGACACCCAGCGCGCCGGCCCGGACGGCGACGACATGGTCTTCTACGACGGCCCCGAATGGGACGTCTTCTGGTCCACCGTCACCGACCTCGACGTCCCCTTCTACCTGCACCCCCGCAACCCCACGGGCACCATCCACGAGAAGCTCTGGGCCAAGCGCAGCTGGCTCATCGGCCCTCCCCTCAGCTTCGCCCAGGGCGTCAGCCTCCACGCCCTCGGCATGGTCACAAACGGCGTCTTCGACCGCCACCCCAAGCTGCAGATCATCCTCGGCCATCTGGGCGAGCACATCCCCTTCGACATGTGGCGCATCAACCACTGGTTCGAGGATATCAAGAAGCCCCTCGGCCTCGACTGCAAGCTCACCATCCGCGACTACTTTGAGAGGAACCTGTGGATCACCACCAGCGGCCACTTCTCCACGTCGACCCTTGCCTTCTGTGTTGGTGAGGTCTCGGCGGACCGTATCCTCTTCTCGATTGATTATCCGTTTGAGAACTTTGCGGATGCGTGCACGTGGTATGATGATCTCAAGATCAACAATGTTGATAAGAAGAAGATTGGCCGTGACAACGCGAAGAAGCTGCTCAAGCTGGGGGCGTTCAAGGATAGCGAGGCATGATATTCTAGGCATGATTGGATGAAAGATTTGTAAAATGAAAGCATATTCGCATTTGAACCACTCTCGCCGATCACTGTGCAAATGACGCCTGTGAGATTCATTACCAGAGTGCACCACCGGGGCTTGCTCGTATACCTGCTTCCACATCTCAATCAGAATCCGCGCCCACATCCAGTCCCTTCAGCCAAAACCATCTCTCAAGCAGAGTTCCCACGGTGCCCTCGTAGAACCCCTCTGGACGGGCCTCCACCAGCTCCTGGGTGTAGTCCGCTTCCCGAACATACAGCCGAACCTTGGCCTCCAGGAGCGCTTCGACAGGCCGTCCCGCCAGGAGCTCCGCCAGCATGTCGGCGTTGGTCCTCCGTCCGTACTGCAAGAGCTGGAGATTGAGGAGTGTCTCAGCCGCGGGAGTACGTCCTCCCCCGTCCAGTGGCTCATAGTACTCTCTTGGCAACGCGTTGAGGTAGAACGTAGTCGAATGCTCGCGGTCTTCGGCAAACTCTGTCTGCAAGGGCCCAAAGCGGGCATAGTGTGGCTCGGCCGGGGATATGTAGCGCAGATATAATCTTCGCGTTGAGGCGTTGGCGAGGTAGCCTCTCGTTTTGAGAGACGCGCCGAGAGTCAGGCAGTAGGCCTCCCTGTCGGTGACCCAGTCGTTGCTGCCGCCACGCGGGTTAGCTGCCAAAGCCTGGCTGAGGACGCTACGGGCGAACTCCGGGCCAAGAACATTGTAGTTGAGAGCGAAGTAAGAGACGGGCGTTTGGAGAATGTGCCTTGAAGTGAGAAACTCGAGGACCGTGTAGTGGGCGAGTGAGACGTACAGTTTGGCGGGATTCGTTTGCGGCCTCTTCTCGACTTCAAATGGGTTATCCGGAAGGTTCGCGCTTTGTGCAGATCGTCCCTCCATTGTCCCAGTCTCATGGGGATCGAACATGTCGTCGTCGCTGTCCTCAAGATCATCCTCTCGGAAAGTCATAAGACATCCACACAGCTCCTGCAATTCCTCAAGATCAATAGCAGAAGCCCTTTTGCTTGCCTCGGCACCAAAGACGTCCCAAGTCACGGCTGACAGGAGAATGTTTGCGTTGAGTCCATGATCGGCGATCCAGGGAGCCTTCGAGTGCCCGATGACCCAGATGAGTACTTGACGCATCAGAGCCTTGTCCGTCTCGGGGATGGCAGCGAAGACGCGCACGTATGTTTCGCTGATGTCACGAGGCAGATTGGCAAGCGTAGGGGGTAGTTCTGATATGTCGCGCAGCCGCTCGATAGACTGGATCTGGCATTCGGCCCAGCGGAACCTGCTCTCGTCAGTGTCATCGTTTGGAGGTTTTTGGTGTCGACACTCACATTCCTCCAGCCTTTTGCACAAGAACATCCTCGATCTCATCAAACATACTCCTCCACTTGTGCAGCCGCCGGCTCGCAATGAGCTTTGACCGCACGAATAATCTCATGTCCTTATCGACCGAGGGATTGGACATGGAAACATCCACTGACAGGCCTTCAAAGACACGCTGGATGTCAAAGTACTCGCGGCTCGTTGCTAGGATTCTGACCTTGGCGAACCGCTTGTCCAGAACCAGCGTCGAGACAAGGCAGAGCAGCTCATCGCGGGGTGAGCTTTCGTCAACAGCGTCAATGACGAGCACAAGACTCTCTAGCCGCTCGAGGAGTACGGCTAGCACGTTCTGGAGCTCGTGAACTTGGGGATCGTATCCCTGGTTGAACAACTCCCGCAGTTCTGGCGGAACCCACCCCAGTTGGCGGCACGCTTGGCCGACAACCCAGGCCAGCAAGGGCAATGCCTCGTCTTCTCCGTGCGAGTAATGGCAGTAGTAGTAGACGAGGCATGAACCTGGAGAGTCGTGGCGGATGCTTTTGAGATGCTCGATGGCAAAGGATGCTAAGACCGTCTTGCCGCTGCCCGGAAGGCCATGCACCCACAGGAACCGGGAGTCGGGATCAGATGACCGCCACTTTTTCCACTCGGGGGACCGTATGAGCCAAGCGTTTGTGTGAGGCTCGTGCTTCTTGGACGCGATGTTGTGCAAAGTTGAGGGATTTCGCCGTTCGAGCCATTGGTAAACTTCACGGGATTCAGAGGCTATCATTTTTAGCATGTGATGTCTTGAAGGTTGGTGAGCTTCTCACCTGAGGTTGCCTGCAAGACCTTGTTCAAGTTCGCTTGAATCTCCTTGATTTCATGACTGGTGTTTCCATCAGTCCAGTCAGCCAGTGGCATTCCTCCAATATGGCAGACGTACCTCATGTCGCCCGATATCGCCAGCAGCAGGGACGCCTTGTAGTGAGATATCTCAGCGAGCAACTTTCTTGCCTTGCTCTGCTTCAGAGGCCAGGCGAGCTCAATGAGTGTGATTCTCCGCTTCTTGCCTGAGATATCCATGTCGGGATCCGGCGGCAAAAGCGCCTCGAGTCCGGAGAGACACCGCAGACAAGCATCGACAGGGCCATAGGGCACGAACAGTCGCGCCACGAGATTTTGCCGAGCACCCCCGACATCTCTGCAGCCCTCAACGACGGCCTTGACGGAAGATACCTCACCGAGAATCATCTGCATGTCGCTGGGCGCATCCTTAACGGCGTCGATGCAGTATCTCGACAGGCGAATGACCTTCTCGGCGAGGCCGACGAATGCGAGGACGCTGGCCCCGATGGAAAGGGGGTCCGCCATTACGGACGGTGAAGATGAGGGTTTGAAGATGCCCCTCATTGCCGTCAATCCCTCAGCCACTCGTAGTGTGCATCTCACGTGACGGTGGGATGCATGATGGTGGGTTCAGCTGACGATGGTGGTTGGCCACATAGAGGTGAGATTTGCTCCAGCATGCCTACCAGTCGTCAGCTTTGAGTACCTATGTTGTATAACATAAGGTAGGTTTTAAGAATGACTTCAATGCAATGTTTATCAATTGGTGACCTTCAGATGATTCTTTAAACGAGCCACTAAGCCGTCTTGCAGACGAGTTGATGACTTCAATGGCGCACTGTACAGCGCTCCAAATTACGGTCAGAAGACAGTGCGACTTGGGTTATTCTCAGGGGGCGGGGCCGACAGGCATCACCATGGAAGCAAGCTGAGGTGTCCCACGACGGTAGTCATTGTGTCAATAGATGAAATTTCAATTTATTCGATGTATTAGATCACCAAATACGTCTCAGTCGATGTTTCAAAGCTCACCACGCTCAAGCACTGCTCCAGTCACCAGAGCATGCCGGCACTGCAGGTCCGTCGTTCGCAATCATCACCTTCGTTGCGTCTATGAACGTGAAAATCTTAGCTGTACCTGAAAGCTTGTGTTCTTCTGGAAAAGTTGAGAGAATCATGCGGGTCAGTATAGAAATCAATGAATCAAGGGCCCAAAAGTGGGATTGTTATTCACCTCGTCGAGGTTCGCTTGTCGTCACACCACACCTCAACCGCGACCGTCATGATTTTGACCATACTCTTGGGTAACTGGGTCGACTGCGTTTATTTCCAATGGCATCGCATCTGTTCTGCTCTCAGAGAGACAGCAACGTTCATGGCAGACAAGATCCAATCGATCCATGTATGGGCGGGCGTCCTGCTCCCCGGATTCCCAGCATCGGCCCGGCTTGCGGCTGTCGACCCTTGTTCTTTCCAAACCTCCCAAGAATTTGACACTCCCAACCCAGCATGCATACACTTCGGACGCCTCGGGTCATGAACGTAGATGCTAGACAAGGGGTTCTCCCCGCATCCCTTGATCCGGCCCGGGAATCAGTCAGGGCCCCTCCGCGTCCAAAGTGTCATTTTCTCGGCGCAGCAGGGACAAGAAATGAGCATTCAACTGCCGAAGCAATGAGACCGGCCGCGTCAGATGGTATTACGGGGCTCGGCCAATCGACCTGAGCGCGAAGATCCGGCGGTCTGGTTCCAGCCGGGGTGAAGTCGTGTTTGAGTGCTGTTCTAGGGCGCGCTACCGCTCTCGAACCTGACCAGCCTTACAAATCCAAGTCTATCCGAGCAGGTTCCCAAATAGGGTTGTTCGCTATAACCCCATGTTGCACTACGCCCGGTAAGGTGTCGTCACTTAGACCGCCGGGTTCCACAAGACCCCCGGACTTCATTACCAGGGTACCTGGCAAGTCATCATGGAGAGCTCTCAAAAGCCACACTGCGTTACTGAGACCGGACCACCCCGCGCCATCTTCTCCTATCATCTCAAGACGGGGCTAGAAGTCATCCCAAGCCCCTAGGCATGCATCCCTTAGAACTAAAGTTCCATTTGACGACTCGCCGTGGTGGTCGAGTCCAACAAAGTCCCTGCGGATAACGTACCGGCTGTGGCCACCGGTGCACGTGGATCCGGCCCGGATCCCGTCCGCACCCTCCGCCGCAGCTCCCTTCCCCCAGCCCAGCACCAGACTGTTCTTGATCTTCTCCTCATTGTAGGGACGCACCCCAAAGTTCTCCGCATCCTAAAGCTGGGGAAGCTAGGTAGACCCCCGTCTGCCCCGCGGGTTGACGGGGAAAAAGTACGATATCCGCATCCACCCTCTTCATCGCACCCATGCTGGATTCACGTGAACGCGTCACCAAGATGCGGAGGGCACTGCCTCTTGAATGCTTGCTCCATGTGATGAGGCGAAGAGCTGGCAGCCCACCTGACTCTACCCCCTGTCACTAGGTGCTTGAACTTCGAGCATGGGGATGTTCGTAAACGGTCTCGAACCGCATCCGCAGCTCCCTCGAGAGCCTGCGGCTAACTCCGCCCTTTGCCAGCGAGGTTTCCACCCGCCGGGTACCACCACCCCAACTGCGGCTCCTCGCCTCCCACCAGGCCCAAAGAACACGCCGCTGCTTGGCATCCCTAGGTGCCCGTGGGGTTCCCCTTGGCGTCTTGACCACCTCCAGCCAGGCTTTCGGCGTCCCACTCGTGCTTATTTCCCCGCCATCCACTCCCCCGAGGGGGCTTGGTCCTTGTCCGGGGCACCGGGATGGGCATGCACCTCTTGCGGGGACAGGAGCGGCTCTGGACCTTTGGATATAAAACAGATCTTTGTCCTCCTCCACTGTGAACATCTTGGATACTTACTTGACAGAGCAGCTTGATCATCAAGTCTTCCCAGTTTACTTACCCTGCATTCTTCTCACCCTTCTTTTCCTCAACCATCATGGGCGACGACAAGTCCAGCGACCAGGTCTCTCCCGCCTCCCCATCTCGGGGCAGCATCGAGGCCGCCGAAAAGTAAGTCGAGGCACTCACCATGTGTCCTATCGAGTATTTGACTGACCAATAGACCTGAGAATGTCGCGCCCGCATATAATCGCAAGGCCGAACGCCGTCTCCGCCTAAAGATCGACCTGATGATCATGCCCACCGTCTGCCTACTGTACCTGTTCTGCTTCATCGACCGCGCCAACATCGGTGAGTAGCAACCCTGCAGACTCAAGAAATCACATCTGACCCAATCCCATCAGGCAACGCTCGCATCGCCGGCCTCGATGTCGACCTCGGCATGAAAGGCTTGGACTACAACGCCACCCTCTCCATCTTCTACGTCTCGTAAGTCGGTCCCAAACACACCTTTCCATCGTCAGCAGCTCATACCAATCGTGCAGGTACATCATCTTCGAGATCCCCTCCAACATCATCTGCAAAATGATGGGACCCGGGTGGTTCATACCCCTCCTTACTCTTCTCTTCGGAATCTGCTCCATCGGCACCGCCTGGGTCACCACTGTCCCGCAGCTCATGGGAGTACGCTTCCTACTCGGAGTCTTTGAAGCCGGCATGCTGCCTGGCATCGCCGTGAGTAAAACACCCGACCCGCAGAAACTTCGTCACTGACCCCTTCAGTACTTCCTCTCCCGCTGGTACCGCCGCGCCGAGCTCACCTTCCGCCTGAGCATGTACCTCGTCATGGGTCCTCTCGCCGGAGCCTTTGGCGGACTCCTCGCCTCAGCCATCCTAACCCTCGACAGCTTCGCCGGCATCGATAGCTGGCGCATGATCTTCGCCATCGAGGGCATCATCGTAAGTAATCTCTTCTCAGAGCCAACGCCGGTGATCTAACATATCAAGACCATCATCCTCGGCGTCATCGGCTTCTTCACCCTAACCGACCGCCCCAGCAGCGCACGCTGGCTCTCAGCTGAAGAAAAAGATCTCGCCGAGCGCCGCCTCCTCGAGGAGCGTATCGGCTCAACCCAAGTCCTCGATAAAATGGACAAGACCAAGCTCTGGCGCGGCATCCAGAACCCCGTCGTCATCAGTACCTCAATCATCTTCCTCTTCTGTAACGTCACCGTCCAAGGTCTTGGATTCTTCGCCCCGACCATCGTCCGCAGCATCTATCCCGGCAGGCCCGTCATCCAGCAGCAACTCTTCACTGTCCCGCCTTACATCGTCGGTGCATTCTTCACTCTTCTCCTTCCGCTTCTTAGCTGGCGCCTCGACCGCAGACAGATCTTCATGATCCTGTCCGCACCAATGTCCATCATCGGGTACATCATGTTCCTGTCGACGAGCGTCGCATCAGTTCGCTACGCCGCGACGTTCCTCATCGCATCGGGCGTCTTTTCTCTCGGTGCCCTTACCAACGGCCAGGTATCGGCCAATGTCGTGTCCGATACAGCGCGCACCTCGGCCATCGGTCTCAACGTCATGTTCGGCAACATTGGTGGGCTCGTCTCGACGTGGTCATACCTACCTTGGGATGGACCGGACTTCCATATCGGCAACGGTCTCAATCTGGCCTGCACGTCGGGTACGTTGATCCTCGCGACCGCTACGTACTTCTGGATGAAGCGCAACAACCTCAAGCGCCAGGATAGAGAACCCGAGGAGTTGGAGAAGTTGGGTGCAATGTCGGACACGCAGTGGGAGTCGCTCGACTGGAACCACCCCTCGTTCCGTTGGAGGCTGTAACAGGGTGTCCGGTGTCGCCCTTCCACGCTCTCAATCAGGGAGGCACTCCAGCTTTTCGTTGAGTGCTGCAGTAGGCAGCCTGGATCTGTCAAGATATGGGAACTGTGTGCAAAAATCATCATGTGTGTTCTATTACTTCCGCGCTCCACATCTGTGAAATCTTCCAAACGCCTGTGACAATACCTAATTGTGGTGGTGGTGATGGCCGTTGGTCTGCGCCTCCTCCGAGTGCAAACGTGCCTTGGCTTGCAGGACCGCCGTGTCCCAGTTAGCGTAGTAGAGATAGACCATCTCAAGGGCGGAAACACTATCAAAATGAGCTGAGGTGAAAGACAACCTTGGAGGGGAAGACTCACGTGGCGAGACCGGCAACAAGGCCAGCCCAAAGACCGCTCAGCTTCCAGCCCGCACCGAAGGCGAGGGAGAGGGACACGGGAAGCGCGACCGCGTAGTAAGAGAATAGGTTCGCATAGCCGCCAATGGCCTGCCTGCCGATACCCCTGAGGATGCCGTGAGAGACGGCAGCGAGGGCGTCGAAGATCTGCATGATGGCGCAGACGAGGATGACGTGCGACACAATGTCGATGACTTCGGCGTCGTCGGTGAAGACGCGGGGGAGGGCGGTGCGGAGGGTGGTGAAGATAGTCAAGTTGAACAAGCCAACTCCAAGGGCAGCAAAGATGGCCTATGGGGTTAGCCGAGAAGATGGATAGGAGGAAGAGGAAGAACATACCACTCTGGTCGTCACCATAGCGGCATCGCTCAAGCCAGCTCCGATGAGGTTGGCCACTCGGGTCGAGGTGGCGATGGCCAGCGGGAAGGGAATGTTGAAGGACATGGAAGTCACAGTGACGAGGACACTCTGAGCAGCAAGCTGGGCAGTGCCAAGTCGGCCGGCGGCGATGGTGAGTATCTCGAGGACGGAGAACTGGGCTTCGATCATAATCATGCCCGGAAGTGCCAGTTTGATCATAGGACCTAACCGATGTCAGCTTTCATCAGACGGAATCTAGGATAACAAGACTTACCCCAGTTGCTAAAGGCCTTCCTGCTGAACCCGCCCCAGCATTCCGACCCTTCGATGAAGAAGACGTACAGCACCAACAGAATAGGAATGAGGTTCTGGGTGATGGCCATCGCGGCAGCTGCACCGGCGAAGCCCCAGCCAGCGCGGAAGACGAAGAGATAGTTGAGCAGGAAGCTCAAAGGTGCGCTGATGAGCAGGGCGCAAGTGGTGGCTCGGAACAGGCCCTGAGCACCGACGAAGCGTTTGCCGCTCTCAAAGGCAGCGACACCAGGCATGCCGAGGATCAGGACGCGAAGGTATAGAGCGGCAAGGTCGGCGGCTTGGGCGTCGGGCACGGCAGCACGCAGGATGGGGCCGGAAAACCACCAGAGCACGGCGACGGGGACCATGAGCAGCCAAAGCAGCCAAGTCATTCGCTGGGCTTGCAGGCCGACGAGGTGACGATGGCCGAGACCGTAGGCCTGGGCGCAGAGGGTATCGAGGCAGGTGGCGAGGCCTTGGACGGGGACGTAGCAGGTGATGCTGGCGGTCATGGTGGCGACTGGTATCGGAAGTGTCAGCATTGGGGATTAGATTGAGGTGTGCTTGGAGAACTCACGGTTCACGGCAGCTAGCTCGACCATGCCGAGGCGGCCGACAGCCAGAACACTGCCGACGGTGACCGAGTAGTGGAGGAGGAATGTGACGATGAGCGAGGACGAGTAGAAGGCAAGGGTCTGGGCCTCGCGCTGCCATGTCGTCTTGATGGAGTGCGAAGCCACAGCCTCTTCCCACTGCTTGTGAATCTCCTCGGGAGGCGGCGTTTCGGGCTCCCTCTCGTCGCTGGGACCCAGCAGCGGGCTCCTTTCGCTCGCCGGCTCATCGTTGTCTCGGAATGTGGTGCTGAAGACGTGGCGTAGGACACTACCTCTGCGGAAGCCTTCGCGCTGCGGGAGGATGTGGTTGTCGCGCAGGAGAAGCACCTCGTCGTGGAGAGACTGCTCGACCTCGCGGGGGTTGGCAACATGCTCGTCGGGACCTTGCACTGGGACGGTCGAGAAGCCGCAGCCGAAGGAGACACCGGTAGGGTGGAAGCCTAGCCGAGGCTCGGGAGGGTCGTCGCCGTCGTCATTGTCGGCATCGTACTCATCTTCGGAAGAGGAACAGTCGGCGATATCCTGGGCGAGTATCTCATGTGCGATGGGTGCCGTTGACACGAATGACGAGGGCAGCTCGATGGCCTCGATGCGCGACATGATGGATTGGCGCCTGTCGGAACGAACAGCAGGGGATGCCTCCGACCGGTGGTGACCGCTGAAGGCACGGCCGCGCGCCGGCGAGGGCGAGTGGTTGTTGTGAAAGCTTGACATGTCGAAAATGTCCCCAAAATTCAGGCCTGGCAGTGGTGACAATCTGAGGCTCTGAGGCAGGATGGTCTAGACTTCGGAAGAACTAGATCGATCAGCGCTCTCTCCACGGGGGCAGAAAAGGTCTGGACCCTTCCTCCTACATAAGGGAAACAAACATCCATATCTCCCTATCCCTACCTCCCCCGGGCGATGATGAAATCCAGTTTTTTTTTCGCGAGGCTCCCATCTCATCCCGCGGCCGCAGGTGATACGGGTGTGCCAGTGCGCCGCCCAGTCACGTCAGAAATCAAATCATCGTGCGTCCGGCACACCCTCCGGTTGACGTAGGCGTGAGACCCTCGACGCGTTTGATAGGCCAAGCCGACGCGCGAGATAAGCCTTTTCGCCTTCGCTAATGCGGTCGGCGACGGGAAGGGGAGGTGGTGTGGTGTGTGTTGGTGTGCTGCACCCACGCGCCGCCGGTGCCCGTGGTGCGAGATCGACCATCGCGAGGGCTTCACTCGCGGATGCAACCTGAGCCACAGTGCACACCGCTCCATTGGGAGGGTGCCGGGAAACAGGCAGCCTCGTACTAGTAGCGCTTGCATCGGGGAATTGAAGCACTGCACGCCCGCCCGTTGCCTTCGCTCCGGCATTGCTGCGTCGCCACCCGCTGATTGCATGTCAATCACGACATTGCCCCCCAAGGTGCTGCTTCTGACACTTCCAGGCTCTCACTTCACTACACGAGGAACATACCCGACGTCATGGAGAAGAATGAGGGCTGCAAGAGGTCTGAAACGAGCGCAAACAGTGCGGGTTGGGGCAAGGAGAGAGGAGGAGGAGGAAGAAGGAGCTGCCGTCCGTGTGCCTTCCCCCTTTTCGGCCTCTTGCAGGCTGTCTGCCAATGAATCTCTTTCCTTCAGGTCCCTCCTTTAGATGGCACCGCCCGTAGTTCTCGGCCGACAGTTCATCTGCACCGCTTCCCACAGCGGATGGGCGCTGGGGTTGATGGGTCCATCATTGGCAACCTAGCGCACCTGAACCTCTGACGATTGTCCGTCTCATCGCGACTGCTACCACCGCAACCTCCACTGCGCCCATTCAAGGCACTTCCACAATCTTTTCAATACCTGCGCCTGATCTTATGGCCACATACTTAAGCAAAAAGCACGACAGGCAGGCGCAGGTGGATTGTCCGCGTCCGCGTCAAGCGTGGGGATGCTGGCTCCAGAGTTCGTGACAGGATGGCAGGCAGGAACACTTGAACATCAAGCCCTTGGGTGCCTTCCTCGGGGTCAATGCCTTCGAGGAAGGAAATCTGCATAACTACTTAGGTAGGTTGGTGCGAGGCCATTGTCCCTCCGACCATTGACTCTTCTGTTTTCTCTCCGTCCTTCGAGTCCATTCAGATTCGACTTCCACTCGTTTGACCACTGCAGAACAAGCAAAACAATGGCGGCATCCCCGGCTTCCCTGCCGAGAAGCTAAAGGTCTTCTGCAGCCAGAAAGACCTCGTCTGCAACGGTACTTTGTCCGTCTCACTTGCGCACCTCCAATACGAGCACTCGGCGTGTGGGCCGGCCCTGGAGTTCCTGAGAGACATGGTCAGGGAAGCCGCTGCTTGGTCCGGCGCTGATTGATTGTTCGTCGATGATTGAATAGTGAACTTGGAATGAAGAGAGATTGCATTGTTCAGCTGTCCTTACGCAGTTGTCGTATGTCCAAGAAAAGTGCAGGTCCCCGATGGGAGTGCCATGAGGAGGACGTCGAGAGAGACTCAGCAGTACCTAACTAGCCATCATATCAGTCTGCGGGCGAGGTCGGGGGGTCGAAGGTTCGCTTTGCCACAAGGAGTTCGGGAGTCCATCTAGGCGGGCAAGTCAGGATCGGCCCAACACCCCCGGAGCCACCAAAATATTGCAACACCCACTGGCCTTGCCGACCTACGATTCAGGGGCTTTAGAAGTGCCTCGCAGATGGCATCAGTCAACCTCAGTTACTCGGGTTTCCAACTCGGACTCCCTGTTGGTGCAAAATAATGTGTCTCTAGTGGTGGCCATGACGGTGCTGGAGGGATAGTAGTGCCAGCCCGCCGGACGATGGCGGCTGGAAGAACGCAGCCTCTGAAGTAAAAGGCTGACCTGATCCAGCAAAAATTCAAATGTAGAATGTCTCACTTGTCATCTGTGTGATCTGGCCTTCTACCTATGCGGGCAGGTTGAGGTTTCTTCCGATTCGCTATTCCTGCTCCTGTGCGACTGACATGGCAAAATACCGCAGCCACATGTCCAGCAATGTCTCCAACCCTTTGCCATGTCATTCAGTCTGACGAACCAATCCTAACGAGAAGCTTTCGACTCGCAGGCAGTGACCAAAGAACCCGAACAGTCTCGGGCAGACCACGACCGGAGTGACGGAGTCTTGACTAACAGCCTTTCTTCGCGCGGCTTGTCACTAGATCGTGAAGCACCGACCACGGGATGAGCCACCAAATCGACGCGGCACATTTTAATAGTAATCTATCTGCCTGGGGCGCAGCTAGAGCAGCTGAGCGTCTCTTGTGGCCGTCTGCGGGCCGGTAGACGTGCACCTTGCGTGTGGTAGATGAGAGCGGGTCATGGACAGGTAGGGAGGAAGCCTCTGAAACCCCACAGCCACGGGTAGTTCGCAGGTCACGACTTCTAGAAAGGGGGATAGAATGTTTCCGGAGAAGCGGATGCCCTGCAGCGCCGAGGACCGGTGGCATGAACCAGGGGCGGGATGCAGGGACATCTTTTAGCTCGCACCATTTACCTGATGGGTAAGGTACCTTGCTAGGGGAGGGAAGTTCGGGCTGTGATGGGAGCACGGGGCGTGAGAAACATTCGGAAATAGAGGCATAAGGAGCGGAAACCGGTTTCCGCGGATGCACAGCATTAATGACATCTGCCTACTTCCAAGCATTATGAGAAGTGCTCCCCCAAATGGACGATGCAGGTTCGACAGGCACTTCGACTTTTTACTCTTGATGTCTTGATACTTTCCGAACGGAGACGTGACGCTGGCAGGTCTTCGTTCGGTCTTCAATTGACCGAAGTGAGTGAGCCTAATGCCGTCGCTTACATCCCTAGGAGATATTTTCAGCAGATCTTGCTGTGAAAACAGCCTTGCCGGCGCATGGAAGCTCGTACCGCCCCACGGCTCGGTTGTGAGCGGCGCGACGGTATCCTGCTGCCTGGAACGGGCAACTCGAGGTGGAGTCTGAATAAGGAGAGGGCGTTCGTGGTTGGGATGACCGACTCGACCGCTGGAGATTGATTAGGGGATCAACATCCCGCCACCCCGGCGTCGTGTTTCATACCGAGTTAGCCGGGAAAAGCTACTCGACTCGGCCGTCTGGTCTTTGTTCAAGCTATTCTTTGCTCAGGGGTAAGAACTTGAGATGCTGGCCTGTGCGTGAGCTAGCCGCTGTCGGGTAAGTTGGTACCAACTGGGTTCGGGAAAAGGCGACCGGTCAATAATGCCCCGTCTAGTCGAGGTGGCTTTTCGTTGGCGATTCATGGTAAAAGCATCGCGCGGGTCAAGTGAGGCTCAGCCGACGCGAGCATTGAAGACTGAGCCGTGCTGGAGTCGCGGTATGATTGATGAAGTAGGCAACTGCGATGTGAACATTGCGAAGAGTTCTATATGGCAGCCTGGCATGGAGATATAAAGAGCACAAGATGAAGAGAGTTCCAATGATGCTGTTTTCTCGGGCCATCAGTCAAGCATTCAAGTCTACAAGCAAATCGACAATGTCTCAATTCACCTCCTCCTTTTCCCAGCATGCGCCGATGATGCGGCAAATCTCTGAACGCGTCCTCAGTTTTCTCATACACTTTCTCGCGGGCTCAATTCTCTTTGACTGGGTGCATGCATTGGCACATATGCGCGGCCGCAGCCGGTTCTGGCCCCTTCGTCTTCTCGCAAAGGCTCATGCTGCCCATCACCAGTGGTTTGGCCGCAAGCTCACCATCAACGACAAGTTCCTCCGCAAGAACCTTTTGCTCCACCTGCCCATGGAACTGGCCTGCCAGATGATCGGTGCCGCCATCAGCTGGGCCCTTCTCAGCTCGACTGTGTGGCCAAGGGACCTGCAGGATATTCTGACAGTCTGGCTCATTCAATTGTGCCGCACTGCTGTGGTCGCTTTCAACGCCGGGCGAGACTCCAACCACATCAGCTTCACCCGCTCGCCAAAAGATAGCTGGTCATTCTTCGTCGGACCGGAGTATCATGCTCTGCATCACATTGAACCCCGCAACTTCTTCGGATCAACCATCAAATTGATCGACTGGGTTCTCGGCACGTCCACCTCCCTCCGGGGTCGACGAGTTGCCATCACCGGTGCCAGCGGAGCCCTCGGCTCGGCTTTCACGGAGACGCTGAAAGGACAAGTCAAGAGCATCCGCGCTCTTTCCCACAAGGATGGCTGGAGTCTGGAGACCAACCCGGAGCTGGAAAAGCTACTCCAGGAGACAGATATCCTCATCCTCTCTCACGGTGCCAAGGGTACCTCCGCCATGAAAGCCAACTGCACAGCATCCGTCGCCCTCATCGAGGCCTTCCGGAAAGTACGATGCGGAAAGGAAGCCCATGTGGAGATTCTACCAGAGGTCTGGTACGTCGGCAGCGAGGCCGAGGTGCATGGCTCGTGGACGCCGAGCATGGATACCTACGTGGCATCGAAGCGTGCTTTTGCAGAGTTTGCGAGGGCATTTTTTGAGGCGGACGATTTCAACTACAGGCACATTGTACCCGCTGCTTTCTCGTCGCAGATGGGGCCGGGGTTGGTGAGCGCGAGATGGGTGGCGGAGTGGGCGCTGTGGTCCATCCGAAGGGGGGCGAGGTATGTGCCCGTGACGTACACTGGCTTTGCTTTGCTGGGATACTTTCGGTTCAAGTACTTCACAGCGCCTCGGAAGGCATAGAATTCTTGAGTGTAGCGTTTTGGATAGATTCAACTTTGCGATTTGACAACTTCACTCGGACGGTCTTTCCTGGCACCACCCAGCATTCTTTCAGAGTAAGGTATCAACATGAAATTGACAAGGAATCCAAGCCCATTAATATGTCTTGCGAAAGCATAACCATACTTCGAGTCTTTTCAAGAGATGTTCTCGATAAGTCGCGATGGTGTGTTTGGTAAAGGTCGCTGCAGCCAAACCCCAGAATCATCAATTGAGAGGGATTTGAACCACCAGTGGGGGGTTGGCGCAATGGTAGCGCGTAGGCTTCCGGTGATCCTATTCAGGTCTGCCTAAGGCTGTGGGTTCGAGTCCCATGCTCCTCGACCACTACTTTTGCCCTTTGCGGGGCAAACAACGGAGAGACCCTTTTGCATCCTCGTGATTATCAGAATCCCTTTTTGATAGGCCTCAATCGGGTCTATGTATGGTTGTGGGCTGACATCGAAGGGCTCAAAGTGGGCTCTCCATGGCCTTGTTTGCTTCAATGAAGACCTGAATCGTTGTATGTTGCCACGCTAATGTCCTCTCAGTTGCCTGCCCTGGATGCCTCCGAACGAACAATAGTGGGCACCTCATCCTCCAGACTCTTCTCCTTCGGCGACCAGCCAAGGACTTTCCGGGCCCTGATCGCCTTGCCGCGGGAGTTCAGACCCCAGCTAGCTGCTTCAAACCCAGCCGACGATTTGACCGCCTCATCGTAGGACAGCTCGCGATGCTCTGGAGCATCCTTGAGGAATCCCTGCTTGTGGGCCTCCTTCCCAACAAGCGACGACAGTTCACCCCAGACGTGCTCCCCATTCTCCGTGAGGAAGTAGCCCTTACCTCCCCACAGCCCCTCGTCATCCTTCCGAGCAGGATCGACAGCAGCCTCAACGAGCAGCTCAAACACCTTGCTGAGATCATGTACATGGACGTTGTTCCACCGAGCCAGACCCTTTCCGATCCTCGGGGAGAACTTCTCCCTCAAGACGAAGGAGGCAAGCTCGTAGACCTGCCGCCCGCGGCGGGAGGCGGGGCCGCGACCTTCGCCGTAGATCGTGGGCGGGCAGACGATGGCGGTCCTGACGGGCGACTCGGCGTTCTTGGCCCCAGCGTCCAGCACAGTCTCGTCCACGTTGCGGTGGAAGGCTTCGCTGGGCAGGTTGACGAGCTCCGAGACGTTGTCGTAGTCGTCGAAGACCTTGTCGTCCGACTCGCCGTAGGACTTCTTGACTTCCGAATCGAAGTAGGTCAAGATGCCCGTGCCGCCAGTGTGGAGCCAGAAGCCGGGGCGGGAGGGCGAGTGTCCTTGGGCGAGGCCTTTGGCAATTGCCTTCGCGGCGCCAGCGTGGTCCGATGAGTCCGCCGTGTCTGCGTGGATTAGCACGTTGCCTGTCAATCATTTGGGGTCACTCACGGATGACGATGTCGGCCTGCGCGGCCTCACGCTCCAGAGTCTCAGAGTCGTCAAGTCCACCGATGACAATACGTGCTTTCGGATATGTTTCGAGGACTTTGTCGGCCTTCTCCTGCGATCGGATCAGGAGGGCATATTCATATTCTGGGTGGCTTTGGTGCAGCTGGTACAGTGCATCGCCGCCGATGTAGCCTGTGGCTCCTGTGAGAAAGATCTTGACTGTCATGGTGCACGAATCGTATGTTGCTGTTTGGTACAGAATACTGTGTTAGATGGCACATCAATCGAGCTTTATTACCCGATTACAGTTCTGTTAAAAGTCTATGACGTAGATCTGTCGAGGTTGGAAATCGGAGGAGTCCACGTCTGGCGGGTATATCTTTACCCGCCCCTGTGACGGTCGCCTTTCGTCACCCAAATGGCCCCCAGTTTTGTGGCTCTTCAGCGGTGTCGCCATTGCTGGCAGCGCGACTGGTCGCCCCTTGCACTTCATCATCATCATCAGTATGATCAGGCATGGGAAGTATCTTGCAATTCACGACAGATAGGTTTTTTGTCACGATTCAAGTACGAGCGTTTCTGGCATGATCGAGAAGCAGTGCAAATGCTGTAGTGGGTGCGTGTATCACCCAAAGCTAAACCTTGCGCCGAAGACGGGCACGTCCCGACATGACCTTGATGTAGACTGCCCAGCCAGAACAGATCTATGCTCACTCAATCTTGATGACAACCTTGCTGAAATGCTTCTGATCCCACAGATACTGGTAGGCCCTGTCATTCGTTAGTTTCAAATCGACATCATCTCGGACTGGGCTTCTCTTACTCCTTGAGATCCTCAAGCTGGAACACTCGCTCATCAATGACAGGCTTGATGTTGAACGCCTCGATGGCCCGGTTCTATTCATGTTAGCTGATTCTTCCTCTCGAAAGCATCACGAATGATGAAAGCCCTTCAGAGCAGGCACGTACCATGGCTTCGAACTGCTCCCGGCTTCCGACGACAATGCCCCTAACAACGCCCATGCTGGACAAGATCTGGGGGAAGCTCGGCCCAGTCTCGCCGGGTCCGGCAATCCAACCGATAATAGTGACGAGACCGCCGATGGCGAGGGCCTTCAGGCTCTGCGTCACGGTGTGCGCACCGCCGACCTCAAGAACGTGGTCAACGCCGGCGCCGCCCGTGAGCTTCTTGGCCTCGTCGCCCCACTCAGGCGTCTCCTTGTAGTTGATGACATGGTCGGCTCCAAGCTTCTTCAGGATCTCAGCCTTGGCGGCAGAAGACGTCGTGGCAATGACCCGGGCGCCCGCCGCCTTGGCGAACTGCAGTCCGGAGATACTAACGCCGCCAGTGCCCTGGGTCAGGACCCAATCGCCGGGGAGAAGAGGCTTGAGACCGTAAAGACCGTTCCAAGCCGTCAGGGCACTGCAAGAGAGAGTGCCGGCTTCCAGGTAGCTGAGATTCTTCGGCATGGTGACAAGGCCGTGCTCGTTGAAGATACCGTACTGTCGGAACGTGCCATCAACGGTACCGCCGAGACCAGATCCCAGGGCCTGCGGGGTCAAAGGGCCACCGAGATGCGACTGCATGAAGAGCGAGACGACCTTGGCGCCGACAGTGAAGCGGGTGACTTTGGAGCCGACAGCCACGACTTCACCCGCTCCGTCAGAGCCAGGGACGACGTTGGGGGCGCACGGGAACGGGTAGTGGCCCTATGCTTGTCAGCTGATGTGGGAAGGAGCTGCGAAGAGAGACACTCTTACGAGAGGAATCATGACATCGCGGTAGTTGAGAGACGCCGCATGGAACTTGACCAGGACCTCGTTGTCAGAGAGCTCGGGGATGGCGCGCTCCTTGTCAAACTTGAGGTTGTCGAAGCTGCCTGTGCCCTCGACGGTCCAAGCCTTGGTGGTCTTCGGTGCTGACATGATGGGAGTGGAAGATGAGAGTTGAGATTGTGGAGTGAGGGTGAGTATGTTGCTGTTGGAGTCTTGGTTGTGATGTTTGATCGATCAGTTGAGGCCTTCGAGGACGCCATGGACCCTTAAATACCCAGGAAGAATGAACCCGATTCTCTGACTTTCTTCTTAGGGAATCAGAAGAGTCGTGCTGGGCACCAAAACCCTCCGACTGCTGATTACAAACTGCATGTTGCTGACCTGATGCTCTCATGCAAACATCTCTCCTGAGACCCCAGTCATCTCTTGAGCACTGGGATTCTTTCATGTCTCGTTTGAGTAGCTGCGTCCAGACCACGGCAGTTGCAACATGCTCTGTGGGCCAAGAGCCGTGTTGATACGGGATGGTGTGTTTGCTGAGTAGGGCGCCCCTTGTCTCGGCCCGAGCTGCCAGGGGCTCGGGACCAACCGAGCGCCTAGGGCGGGTAAATTGCACCCCCTGAGCTTGAAGGGTGCGAACTTGTCGCGACGGCAGACAGGCGGGTATTCGCTTTGAAGACGTGACTAATGTTCACATGCATTTCATCCATCTGGTCTATTCATATGACATCGACAGATTCATGAAGCTGCGACTGGCGCCGAGTCTGGCGGCGGCAGAGCTCTTGAAACCAACGCTTCCAACCCAAAGACAAGATCTCTCGGCCACTTCAGCACATCTTCCCACTCATCGCCGAGAACTTCTGTGATGCTCCCCAGCAACCCTCGCGGCCATTGGCTCAGGCACCAATGCTCCTGATAGAAGCTCATCAAGACTGCAAAGTGAGCCAGAATGACCAGCGCCACGGGGTGCTTCGCCGAGCACATGTCTAGATAGGCCTGCTGCACCTCGAGGCCCCAGCCCCAAATAACTTTGCTCACCTCGGGGTCCCCTATGTTGTCCGACAGCGTGGCGATGCGGCGGAAAAGCACCGTGGAGGCGTGGATGCACGCTGCCCCCTGCTCCCCCGCACACTGCCGCTCCACATGTCCCCTAAGAGCCGCGAGCTGTGGGAAGCGTTGTTCGAGATCTTGTTCCGTGGCCTGGTTGGTGTCGACGAATTTGGTAAGGATGAATGATCCCGAGACAAGAGAGGCGGGAAAGCTTTGATAGACGAAGGTCATCGTCGACCTGCTGAAGTTGAGGGCACTGAGCAGCTCATCGACGGGGTCGAAGCGCGCCAGGTTGCGGACGTGGGGGGGCCGATAGTTCGGTTCTGCCACCGTGTACATTGACATGAACGCAGAAAAACCAAGCAAGGCCTGGTGCTGGGACTGATCGACGGACTCAAAATGTGGTCGGGCCCTGGTCAGGGCGGTCTGCTGGTGTGCAACGGCCCGGTCGTACCACCGGGTCTTGGACCGATCTTGGCTGTACAGCTCAAGGGCCGTCAAGCCCAGGATGCTGTTCAGCAGATAGTGGTGCGAGAAGCCCAGGCGGACAAGGTCGTATTGGATGTGCCTCGTGGTCTCTGACAGGTCGCCGGTGACGGGATGTCGGTGCCAGTGCTCCAACAGCTCGAGGTCGGCCAGGCTTTCTTCGTTGATTGGCGGCTTGGTAATCGTTGGAGATGAGAAGCTGCACATGACGCCGGCCCGTTGGCATTGGAGGCACGCAGGATGAACCTCGCTGCACTGCTTGGGTCAGCACGCACATCATCCGAGCACGCCGGCTTCCGGCTTCCGGCTTTGCCGCGTACGGGCTCACCGGGCAGGGGGTTCAATCTGTACCTTTGCATGTCTCTCTTTGCACTGAAGACAGCCTTCCCGAGACTTTCGGTGTCCCTTGCGACGCCTTCTGATCATGTTTATCAAGCGCCAGCGGTGTGTCGTGGGGATGGTTTAGGCGTGGTGTGAGGCGCGCCGTGTTGATACGGGGAGAAGCGGGGACCCGGCAGATATACCTAGGTACACGGTCAGTGGATCAAGATCATGCGCTAGTCGTATAAACACGGAGATGGTGTGTGGGTCTGTTGTACGAGCCTCACGCTAGCACGCATCTGGTCAGACTCTAAAATCGTCATTGGCCTGTGACTCCAGGGTCCTGAATCAGACCCGACATCCGCGAGATGCCGAAAATGGCACAATCCTGCCGCGTACATGTACGCGCTTACCAAGCTGTAGTGTTCGAGCCTACGGCCGAGATGGCTCTTCCGTGGATTTGATCTTATCCGTGGACTGGTCTTCACTGCATTCCTACAGCTTCGACTCGAGGGTGCATTTGTAATGCGAAATCACGACATCGTCGTTGCCGTTGAGCACCGTGATAGTTTTGAATTAAAACCATCAACTTTCCTCCATGCATTCTTCTTTCATTCTCATATCAGCACTTCTCGTCTGTGCATACTCGCTTGTACGCTCGATTTCCGGCTCAAATCAAGGGATGTCTCAGAAAGCACTGCTGCTCGAGGAGGTGGGAAAGCCCCTGGTTCTGGGAACCCGTTCCATTCCCGAAGCTGGCGAGAATCAACTGCTTGTCAAGGTTCTTGTCGCTGGTTGTGAGTTCGAAAATACCTATTTTCACCTCATCGAAGATGGCAACTGACTTGTTTCAAGTAAACCCTCATGACCAGAGAACCCGCGACGTGGGCTTGTTTGTTACTAGCACGCCGTGCGTTATCGCCGGTGATGTGGTCGGGGAAGTCGTTAGCGTGGGGACAGGGGAGCACTCTGCCAGCTTTGCCGTCGGCGAACACGTCTTCGGTCATACCTTTGCCGAAGGAGGATTCGACAATGACTTCAACGCAGCGCAGCAATATGCTCTCGTTGATGCCCGGTACGTTGGACGAGTGGCTGGCACTGGACTCAGTGACGATGAAGCATCCACGATCCCTGTCATCGTGCTGGCCGCCTTCATCGCCCTCTTTGCGAGCTCCGGCCACGGCCTGCCTCCTCCCTTCTCGCCGGAGGCAAAGAACTTTGACTATGCGAGCGCAGCTCTCCTCGTCATTGGGGGCGGATCCAATACCGGAAGAGCTACAGTCGAGCTTGCCAAGCTGGTAGGCATCGGCCGAATCATCGTCGTTGCCGGCAATCGCAACGAAGCGACCCTCAAGTCAGTTGGGGCTACTCACTTCATTGATCGGAAAGCTCCCGATGCACTGGAACAGATCCGCGCCATTGCAGGAGACGAGCTGGTCTATGCTGTTGACACGGTCAACGCTGGCTTGGACCAAGAACTTGGTGTTGCGGCTTTGTCCAACACGAAGAAAGGTACCCTTATTACTCTTCGTCGGCCTGAGGGAGAGTTCGACAGTGCTCAAATCGGACCCAAGTCCGCGGGTTATGACCGCCGCCTCGTTTTCGGCGTATCTCCAATCCATCCAGAGGTCACGGTGGGATTCTGGAAAGAGGTTCCTCAATGGTTCAAGGAGGGGAAGCTTCGCCCTAGCAGCTTTGAGGTCATCAAGGGGCTAGATGCGGATGCTGTCAACAAAGCGTTGGACGCATACCGAGATGGAAATGGGTTGAAGATGAACATCCATCCTTGGGATTGAATAGTTGTGTACAATACATCAAGTCTGTCTGGGTCCCTTACACTTTCTCCACGCCAACAGCTTCGATGGGATGCTTGCCCATGTCCGTTGAGTCCCGCGTCTTCGTCTTCTCCAACTCCGCCACCTTCTCCTTGGGTCCGTCAAACAGCCTCGCCAGCTCCTCCAGGGTCGGGCCCTGCGTCTCAGGGAAGCAGAAGTAGACAATGACGAAGATCATGGAAACCCAGACGCAGTAGTAGATGTAGAACTTCCAGCCGATGGCGTCGAGGCCGACAGGGTTGACGTAGTTGCCAAAAATCTGGGCGACGTAGACGACGAGAAGAACGAGGGACCAGGCCTTGGCGCGCATGTGGTAGGGGCAGATCTCGAGCGGATACATGACCAGCAGGTTCATCCAGGCGATGGAGTAGAAAGTCTGGAAGAGGAAGATGCACGCGATAACCATGCGGCCGCCACCAACAGAGCCGCGCTCGATGTACTGCTGAGAAGCGATGGTCCAGGCGATGAAGACGACGACGACACCGCCGGATCCGACCAAGAAGAAGGTTCGGCGGCGGAAGCGATTAATCAAAGCGGTGACGGCGAGGGAGACGATGTAGGACCAGAGAGTAGACATGCCGTTGACGAGGGTGTTCTCAAAGTCGGTCTTGAGACCAGTGTCTTTGAGGATCTGGGGAAGATAGTTGGAGACGAGGAGGTTGCCGGACGACTGAGAGAAGGTGGCGATGGCGATGCAGATGCCAATACGCTTCCAGTTGGGGATGGAGCTGAAGAAGTCGCGCCAGGTGAGGTTCTGCTCCCGCTCGTAGTCGAGGGCCTCCTTGATCTCGGCGAACTCAGTGGCAACCAGCTCTGAGTTGGGGTCTCCGTTGCCGTGCCACTTGAGAAGAGACTCGTATGCCTCCTGCTCCCTGCCCTGTGCGATGAGCCAGCGAGGGCTCTCGGGGCTGAAGTAGATGAGGGCCAGTTGGTAGAGGGAGGGCACGGCCTGGAGCAGGGTGGGGATCTTCCATTGCCACTCAGAGTCGACGTTTGTAACTCCAAAGGTGATCCAGGCGCCGACGACGTAGCCGAGGTAGACGGATGTGTTGTAGAAGGTGGTGACGACGGTGCGCTCTTTGGGGTGGCTGAGCTCCGTCATGAGGACTGGGGCGCCGAGCTGGACGGTGGTTACACCGAAGCCGAGGACGATTTTGCCGCCGATGAAGGACATGAGATTCGGGGAGAAGAACTGGATGAGGGTGCCGATAATGATGAAGATGGAGCCAACGACGGTGGGCAGGCGACGGCCGAACTTGTCGCCCAGCCAGCTGAGGAGGACGAGGGGAATAACGCCGCCGATGCCGGTGGATGCGCCAAAAAAGCCCAGGGTTGAGCCGGTAGGGTGTCCGAACTTGTTCTGCCACTGGATAAGGAGCTGCATGGCGTTGGTTTGGGACTGGAGGAGAATTGAAGTCAGCGTTGAACATGGAAAGAGACGTGAGGGAGCGGGCATACTCCATCGAAGCCGGATGCGAAACTGGACAGAGCCGATGAGGTGAGGAGAAAGTACAGCAGAATGCCATTCTTGCGCTTATAGAAGCGAGGCACGGTTGAGAGGTCGAGTGCCGCAGAGATGCCCTCGGCGGCTTTGGCAGCAGCTGGAGCCATGTTGAGTTTTGGCGGAGGGGGTGACTGGAACGGCTGAGACAAGGAGATGGAGGGAAGTCCCGAGACTGTGATTGCTGAAGGCCTTGGAGTGAAGTCGAATTCAATCCATCGTGGCGATGTCGTTGATATTTAAGTCTCGTTGGACCATGGGGTCTGGAGAAGAGTGTGGTGTGGTTGCGGTGGGGGAGGGTGAAAATCTGGGGTGCAGTCCACAGACCGCACCCGGGATCGAGCATGTGGCCCAGGCTCTCGGGGGAATTAAACGTTGTCTGGCGACGAGAACCGGCGGAATCATCGCCTGACGTCCAGGGCGGAAGAGAAATGAGCATGAAATGGTCTCAAGCGCAGTTTCGTCCACAGCGGGAGCAGATCCGATCCTCGGTGGTGGCGAGTCAGGGGCTTTCATCGGCCAAACTCTGGAGTGAGACGAGCCTGAAATAGCAAAGTCGCGCTTCTATTCGGCGGAAATGCTGCTGACTCATTTGTCTTCTGGTCATCTTCGATTTCCCCGATTCAAAATTCCGCCGATCAACTTCCCCCAGAATTCCCCCGGACACACCTCGCCGGGTGATTGACAGCCATGACCGACACCCCGGCACGCAAGTCGGCAGCCGGAACCCGAGCGTGCGATCTGTGTCGAAGCGTCAAAATCAAGGCAAGATGATAGCACGAATGACGGTAGAAGTCGACGCCCTCTGACATGAGCAGTGCGATGGCGACAAGACGAGCTCCTCAGAGACATTTGAGTGCTCCAACTGTCGCCGACGTGGCGTCAAATGCACCTTCAAAGCCCCTGTGAGGAAACGCGGGCCAAGGCCGAGAAGCCGACAGCAAACGCCGTCCACCGGCGGCTCCATCACCCATCAAGAACAGCAACCCGGCTCGCCCTCGGAGATCGAGACTTTCGGCGACATCCGGCCGATGTCTCTGGCCTCGCCAGTCGTTCCCCCATCGATTTCGGCTCCGTCTCCAGCAAATCTAGCCTCCGATCGGCACCTTCACCCGCCTTCGTCCCCGTTTGTCCCCGGACCTCCCCCACCCTCCGCAGCCGAGGATGTCCTGCAAACGCTCCTCCAGGTCCTTCCTGCGGCCAGTGGACGAACAGCTGCAGACCTGTCGGCAGAATGCATTGATTTGTATCTCCGACATCTATTCCCGATCACGCCCTTGGTACATGAAGCATCCATCAGGGCGACATGGGCCCGAACATTCGAGTATGGCCGACCACCCCTGACACCCGAGCCTTTCGTTGCATCACCAGCGACGAATATCTCGCGTCCAGGTGACGGTTCTGACGTCTCTCGTCAAGCCGACTGGCCGTATCAGCGGGAATTGGCCCTGCTCACTGCCATCTGCGCCACTGTCAGCTCCCTGCTACCAGCCGACCTCTTCTCCCCTGGTCACTTGGTAGCAAGTCACTTCCTCAGAGCATCGAGAGACCTCCTTCGTCTCCACCACGACCAGGACATCGAGCGGCCCAAGGCTGCCTCGGTCATCGTGCGCTACCTCCACTCCATTTGCACCCATGCACTGGGCAACAGGCGGGTGTCATGGTACATCATGGGCGAAGCCATCCGCCTTGCCCTCGAGATGCGTCTGTACGACGAGGCCAGTCTCGCAGGGCTCGACCCAGCCGAGGCCCAGCTCCGTCGCACAGTCTACTGGCAGCTCCACACAGGCGACCGCTCCGCCGCTATCCTCAACGAGCGGCCCTTTTCTCTGCACCACCTGACTCTCGACGCGCCCCTGTCTCTCCGCCATCTGAGCGACGAGAACACGCATCTTCTCGATCCCCGCAAGCCCTGGAACACCCCTGCTTTCGTACAGTGCATCAACGCGGGCTTCAATCTGAGTACACGCCTCTTCAGCTGTGCAGCTGCTGTTCTTCTTGGCCTCCGCCAGCTGGAAGACTTCACCCTCAGCCCTTCTGGTGCCGCCGACCTCGTCAGAGGCCAGGAAGCGGCCATGATCGATGCTGTTCTCGACTTTCGCCGGGTCCTCGACGACATGCCACCTTGGCTCGAAAGGCCTTGGCTAGCTGAACTGGGCGACGACAGAGACTCCGCAGATCGCCAACGAGACGCTCTCTGGGCCCAGCACGTAAACCTCAAGCTGACATTCCACTGCCTTCGTCTGATCTTGCTCCAGCGCGCCGCCGCCACCGGCCGCGCGAGCCTCCTCGGCTTTGGCGGCGACCCACGCTTGCTGGCTATGCAGGAGACGGACGTCGCACGCGACATGCTCGCGTGCATTCAGGCGGCGCCTTTCCAGGCACTGCAGATCAACGGGGAGCCATGCGTGGAGAAGATCCGGCAGGCCGGCGCCAGCTTGCTCCGCATCTCGCAGGGCGGAGAACCGCACGTGGCTGAGCGAGCAAGGGGGGACTTTCAGGTTCTGCTCAACATCCTGACGCGGCTCGACTCCAAGGTGTCGGCGGCAATGTGCCAGGATGTAGTCATGACCTGATCGGGGCGTCGGCGGATTTCACGCGCTACGGCGAAACTGCTCACGGTGGCCCGACCCCTTTTTCTGGTCTCGGTGGAACTCGAGCCCACTTCGGGGGAACCAGTAGATGCACGACGGTGGACCTCAAACCCCGCGACAAGGTCCGGGGCAATGTCGATGCTCGAATGACGCCGCTGGATGGACAAGTCAAATAACTGGAAGGGAACGCTCGAATTGGGTCTTGAGACGCACCCCGCCATCCCCGATCGCTCTCGTTCCGTTGCCTCACCACCATCTCGGTTGAACCATCCTACACACCCTTCATCATGGCACCCTCACTCGAAGTTGACGAGTTGGACTCAGGTGGCTTCCTCACCGAGTACCAGAATCCCATCATCCCTGGCTTCGCACCAGACCCTTCAGTTGTCCTTGTCGATGGCGTCTACTATCTGGTCACCTCGTCTTTTCACATCTTCCCCGGCATTGCCATATACGCTTCCCGGGACCTCAAGTCCTGGACACACATCAGTATGTCCAAGTATCAAGACTGACGTCCTCATGCTAACAAATTTCCCAGGCAATGCCATCACCAGAAAGAGCCAGGTCGACCTCACCCAGACCCTGACAAAGGCTGTTCCCCTTGCAGATGGCCACACCATGATTGGCGCAGGCGGTCTCTTCGCCCCGACAATTCGCTACCATAACGGCACCTTCTACATCATCTGCACAAACGTTGGCTGCGAGGGCGCCGACTTTGAGGCATCCAACTTCTACATCACAACCACCGACATTACAGCCGGGGACTGGTCCGACCCCATCCCCGTTGACCTCCACGGCATCGACCCGAGCCTCTTCATCGACGACGACGGCCGCGCCTACGTCCAGGGGTCGTGGCGTCTCCCCCGAACCGAGCAGCCGACAAGTACAATCAAGCAGTGGGAGATCAACCTCAAGACTGGAGAGCGTATCGGCGAGACGCGAGAGATCTGGACAGGTCACTCGTGCATCTACACCGAGGGACCCCACATCTACAGGAAGGATGGTTGGTACTACCTCCTTGTTGCCGAGGGCGGCACCTTCGAGCACCACCACCTCTCCTTGGCCCGCTCGAAGTCCATCTGGGGACCGTACGAGGGGTGTCCCTCCAATCCCGTGCTGACGGGCGAGGGCAAGAACGAGCTTGTCCAGGATGCTGGACACGGAGAGCTTTTTCAGGACGCAGATGGCCTGTGGTGGGCCACAGTACTTGGCGTGAGGAAGTACGGCGATGGATCTCGGTATCCGCTTGGCAGAGAGTCGTTCCTGACGCCAGTCGACTGGCCGGTTGGCGAGTGGCCGGTACTCCATCATCCCCGAGAGACATTCAAGAGGACCCTGCCACGACCGCCCACAAAAGGGGCCACCTTCCCCAGCCACACCAGGGTTGCGGACTGCTACATCCGTACCCCTGACTTGGAGAACTACAAATGGTCCGCAGACGGCACAGTTGTGAGTATGCAGAGCAGCTCCGAGGATCTGACCGTCGCCGTTGGAACATCGTCCTTTGTGGGCAAGAGGCAGCGGCGGCTGGACGGGGCGACCGCCGAGACGACTCTGTCTCTCGCCGGGTTGGACCGCTCCAGGCCTCTCCGAGCTGGTCTTGCCGTCTACAAGGATGACTTCCGGCATGCGGCCATCAGCTTCGAGGCAAGCTCGTCCTCAGTGGTTCTGAGCTTGCGAAACAACGCCCCGGAAGACACTAGGATTGCCTCGGCAAGTGTTGCCACTGACGCCACGGCGCTGGCGTTCCGACTCTCGACGACTTTGAAGCGGTATCAGTTCGAGTATTGCGTTGAAGGTCCCGGGGGTAAGAGGCCGTGGGTTGTGCTGGGTGAGGTTGATACGACGGAGATGACGGCGAGAGACTTTACGGGGACGATCCTCGGGGTGTACGCGCATCATGGGGGAAGGGAAGGGCGTGAGGCGCAGTGGGTGACGTTTGAGGGGCTAGAGATCGATACATAAGAAGTGCAGCTGGGGTTTAGATATGGAACTGCTACCTCATTATACCTAGATACTCGAAAAACCCGCATAGCGCCGCAGATTTGCTGCTGGTGTGCCCGTGTCTCATGCCCAAAACCACTCCACAGGATAAATGTCTCTTGCGACCCGACCTTGCTTGTCCCTTAGATCCAAGTCAATATCAAACTCGAGAAGAGAGTCCCGAAGCTGGAAGCCGCCTCCGAAAGACAAGTGAATCTGTGGAGACCTCGGCAACGAAGCCATCATCTCGGCCAAGCAATGAAAAGGGGACCGGCCTCGGGAATCTTGCTTGTTTCCGTCCGCGCCTGCTTTCCGGAGAATTCTGGTGCAAGGAACAATCTTGTATACAATATAGTTCAAAATATCCCAACCATAAAATCCACGCTCCGTGGGTTGCAATGGCTTGCCATGTCGTTTGTCCAAAAGCACCAGGAGAGGAGTTCGGCCGGAAATGTCTAAGACGTCCACATCTGCACCACGGCCTAGCAGAGCTTCAAACCATAGCTCACAGACCACATCCGCGGCATAGTGGAGTGCTGTGAATCCATCGTTATCCCTGAAGTTGACAAGAGAGCGGCTTGTGGCTTTGGAGTCGAC
Organism: Plectosphaerella cucumerina; assembly: GCA_020746995.1. Lineage (NCBI taxonomy): Eukaryota > Fungi > Ascomycota > Sordariomycetes > Glomerellales > Plectosphaerellaceae > Plectosphaerella > Plectosphaerella cucumerina. The sequence goes on along the minus strand of JAGPXD010000005.1, from coordinate 1,405,788 downwards.
GAGCCCTGGATGATTGCCGATATGGGCGTCAGTACGCGTTGCGTTGACGAGGAGGTCAACAAATTCCGGATTCAAGCCAGGATTGCCCAGATATAGCCTGGGAGTAGAGACGGCACTGTGCAACGGCAGCTGTCCCGATGAATTGACAGCATCAGGACGCGATCCTGCATCAATGAGTGCCCGCACCATGTAGGTGTCCAGGTTGGAAGCCGCTTGATGCAGCAAAGTCACCCCAGTGTTTTCGGTATCTCGATAGCCCTTGTTGACGTGTATAAGTCCCAGAGATCTGAGCCTTTCAAAGAGCACCGGTCTCTTCTGCTGTTAGGAGGTCAAACTTCTTCCGTCGATCAGGGCTGGGGCCAAAGGGTATGCTACGTCGGCTAGATTAGGGTCGGCTCCCGTATCTAGAAGAAGCGTAAATATCGATTCACTGTCGTGGAACACGGCCTTATGCAGGCAGTACTCAAGCTCGGCGCCAAAGGTGACCCTGGGGTTTTGGGTCATTTTCAAGACGCGATGTAAAACTTCCAATGACTTCTGATCCGCTAGCCATGGGATGACATTTGGCTCGAGGATGAGGGCTGGTGATCCAATCGCCTCGATGAGGATTTCGAAAATGCGCATGTGTCTCAAATCTAGGGCGAGATTGAGAAGACCTCCTGAGCTGGAGCGCACAATTGAAGTGTAATCTTCGACAGTCATTCCGCTGACGAGAACTTTGACAGTTGAGCTGAGACCCAAGGCAATAGCTTTTGTTAGAGCGGAGGCGTTCTCGTCTCGGGTTGCTTGGTGGAAATGAAAGGAATACATCCCAAGAAGAGGGTTCGGACTTGCTTGCCAGGCCCAAACAGAATGTGAAGCCTTGTCCTGGCTGATGATCCGCAAGATCTGAGCATGCGTGTCGAGATCATCGCCGCCATGACGAAGATGGCGCGCCCTGCAAAGTGCTGCGTAGTCTTCTGGGGTGTAGGAGTAAGGCTTTGGTTGCTCGGTGGTTTTGTCGTTTGGGCCCCTGATTGAATTTGTTGGAGGGATACCCTCTTGCCGATTGGTGTCGATCATCTGTGTGAGGATGTCGATACATCGTCGGCCCAAGTCCATGTGTATAGCGCGACGCTTGCCCAGCCGGAAGTAATCCACGCCGCTTTCTCCATTCTTCTCTCTTCGCGTAAGGTAGTCTTTGGCAGATTGATGAACCAAATGTACCGTCTCAACATCGCCATTGTCGAGGTCGAATTTTTTGACGAGAAGAATGAAATGGTTGCAGAATCGGAGGAGATCCCGAAGTCGTGACACAGTTCCGCGACCGGATGCCTCATTCAGTGCAGTGTTGCTGTTCGCATCTGAGTCTGAATCCGAATCCGAGTCCATGGCAGACCGAGATGGTGATTTCGATGCTTGTTTGTCAAAAAGACCGGCCAGTTCTGTTGGTCTCAGGGGATGTTCTGCGAAGCAGACCCATTGCAGGATGGACCTCACCGCCTGTCGATGCTGAGGGGGCACCTTGCTCAAGATCCTATAGTAGATTCCATTCAGGCCAACAGGAAGTGTCTTCAGGCACTCTTTGACTTCCATGGGTGTCTTTCTTCGCAGGTCTTGAGTCACGAATCCCACCCAGAGGAAGGTACCTCCCGCTTTCTCGTGGAGTATCTTCGCAACCTACTCTCGCAGTAGCGCAGGCCAATGGTTATCCGGGGAAGCGCTGGCCAAATCATCAACCTGCCTGTCAATGAAAGTCTTGATGTCGCTGTGTACATTTTTCTTCCAGTCGTGATCGAGACGGACTTTAGGAAGAGTCACCCCGAGCTGCGGGAGCTTCTGTCCAGCGACGTGAGGACGGCTCAGAATGATGAATCTGAAAGAATACTTAATGGAATCCGACTCTTCTGTTGCTGCAAGCTCGTGGAGCTTGTCGAGGACGAGGAAAATAGATTCCTCGTCGCATTCGTCGAGCCCATCGATCACGCAGGAAATAGTCCCAGCCTTTTCGTCCATGATCATACTCCGAAAGATGCGCCACAAAGTCTCGACACCAATCGATGGGGGTTCGAGCAGATGTCGAACGTTGTTGCCCCTGTCTCTGAGCTCCTTGGTGCCGTGAAGAAGCAGCTCAGGCCTCAAGCGGCAAAGTTGCCAAATAAGGCATCGGAAAATTAACAGAGCATTATTCTGGCGAGCATTGCTATTGTCGCAAAAGAAGTAGATGACCGATTCGTTGTCGCTCTCCTTCGCAAGTTCCTCAAGTTGTCTCGTTAAGAAGATAGCCATCATCGACTTGCCCTGCCCCGGACCGCCTTCAAGGATGAGTCCCGGCGATGGAGCATCGGTGGAGTGCCATGATCGAAACTGCGGTGTTTGGGTGACCCACGCGCAGGTGCCTCTGACATGGCGTCCTTTCCTGCCGATCAAGGCGTTTCTGTCGTCGCGTGGATCAGAAACAAAAATTCCGTCCAGGAACTTCTTCCCAGCGTCCGAGTTTGGTTTGGCATATTCGAGACGAGCATCGAGGACTTGGTTCAAGGCCTCTGTGACGTTGCTGACTGAATTCCTGCTCATCAGACTGTCAGCGGTGTGACTGGATTCTTGAGAGTGTGGACCTTCTGATGAGATGCCAGAACACCCAGCTGAACTTACTCATTGGGTTTAAGACTCCGGTGCAGAAGCAGAGCTATTGAATCCTTTTGAAGTTGTTCAAAGAGGGCCTCGATATCGTCTTTTTCTAAGAGTGATCGCATAGCTTTTTTGGTTCTCTCCCTTCGGCCATCGGCGCTATTTATTCTCAACTGTGAGAGCTTTTCGATGAGAGACGTCACCGTTGATGTGTACCCTTGAATAATATCCGCGGTGATGGGATCATCTTCTAATGACGACTTGGCGAAATTGCGAGCGATGGCGGCAAAACTCTCAAGCTGAAGTATGCGTCGCGTCATGTGCGCAGAGTCGGAAGCAGCTTGGATATCGTGGGCAAGTTTGGCCGCCTTGAAGAGCAATTCGGCGAATTGAGCCGCGGCGGCGGCGATGCCTACAGCCTCTGCCATCGTGGTCTGTCGTCACGATGTTCAAGATTTGTGAAGTATCTCGAATGCGGGGTGTTCTCAGCTTTGAGGCAACCCAATGTCTGCCCTTCGGGCACTGTAGCCAAGCCTGCGTCAGTCAGGCTTGGCCCAACATACCTAGCTACCTACAGACAGTTGAGGCGCAGCTCATGCAGCAGCTGTGATTCCGGGGCTGTCATTGGCGAGGCACTCCGATAGGCACACCAGCTGAGTCACAACGTACGATCCAGAATGGCAGAACCTTCTGGCTCCAACAATCGTGATAATGGGTTCCCGGATTGTCGAGTTCTGGCTGGCCCATCTTGACTCAATGCCTTCTGTGGGCAAGACAGGGCTTGGCTGGCTGTGCCTGGGCATCTGGCAAGGGGAGAAAAGGTGGTTACCCCTGAATCGCCCCACTTCGACGACTGGTTGAACCTGGAAGTAAAAGTCGGTCAAGATTAAGTCCTCGAGTCTTGAGATCACATGGCATCACAAGAAGTCTTGAACATGGTAAGAACTCCAGCTGTGTATTGTACCAAGTCTCATTTACTCGTGGTGGTGACCACGCTGCAAATCGCCCAAGCCGTGTAGGCTACGTTTCCACTCGTCAAGCCGCACATGGACGCCCTACCGGATGGCATCATGTAGACACTGAACTCCTCCCGCAGTCGATGAACCTGCGTTAGACTCAAGCCCGTGTAGGAAAACATGCCAACCTGCTCCACTATGTGCCCCCAGCTGCCCGGAGTCTCGAGCCGCACCAGCTCATCGTGCAGCTCCCGGCGCATCTGGCGAATGCGGCCGCTCATCTCCGCCAGATCAGACGCCCAGAGGGCCTGCAGCTCGGGGCTTTTGAAGATCTCGACGGCAACGCGGCAGCCAAATGTCGGCGCAACGGAGACATTCGCGCGGTGGTGGTCGACCAAGCGCGCCTCGACGCTGGCTGCTGTTGATGCCCCGGTCCGCGATACGGCGAAATGCAGGGCGCCCACACGCTCGCTGTAGAGACCGAGGTTCTTGGAGAAGGACTGGCAAACGGCAAATTCGAGGGGCGTATCCGAAAAAAAGTGCCGCACGGCCCATGCGTCTTCGTCAAGGTCACCGGTGGTGAAGCCTTGGTAGGCGAGATCGAAGATGACGAAAAGCTTCTTCCTCTGGCAGAGGTTGGCGATCTCACGCCACTAAGCCTTGGAAGGGTCGAGGCCCGTGGGATTGTGGGCGCAAGCGTGCAGGAGGATAATGTCGCCTTGGTGTGCTTCGCAGTTGAGGCAGGCCATCATTTTGGCAAAGTCGAACATGCGCTGCTCGTTGTTATAGTAAGGGTACTCGCGCACCCTGATTCCCGCGGCATGATCGGCCCAGATATCGGCGTGGTTCACCCATGTAGGATCTAGTAGCCAAATAGATGAGGCGCGTGTGTTCTAACCCATGAACTTGGCGATCAGACTGTTTGCCCCAGTTCCGGATACCGTCTGGACAGAGGCAAGCCGATCACTGTGCTGCTAAACAAGCTTATTGCCAAATACCAGCCTTCTGGCACCTTGCAGAAATTCATCGTCTCCACGAAGAGGAGGGTATTCATGCTGCTGATAAGTGACGTCGAGGGTCCTCTTTGCCTGTTCCAGAGACCATTAGCCAGAGAACATGGTTAGCGATTGGGTGGGCGGGGTGTTTTAGTAAAGCAAGGAATATGTCAGGACATACTCACCGCTGTGACTACCCGCAAAGACCATGGCTTCGCAGAGTCATCGCGATATGCGCCGATGATCAAGTTGACTTTGGTTGGGTTTGTGTCGGCCTTGAAATCTACTTCAAGGGCAAAGGGGCCCCCGGTATTTGGTGAAGGCAGGCTCAAAAAGAGCGACGATGCCGTGTCGACAGAAGCTGTGATTGTCTCTGTGGCCATTATTGTGTTCCAAAAACTAGGATGGCGCTGTGTTTTCAGTACTGACGTGTTCAAATTGTTGGTTGTTTATACTTCTTGTGGTGCTGCACTTCATCCCCTGTGCAGTAGGTCTCAGCTAACTACCAACTTACAAGCCCATCATCTGACATGGTGTATCTTTCAGAACATAGCCGACATGAGCGGAAGGCGGCTTACCCGCTGACTGTCTATCGGTTCATGACTGCCGACAGCTCTGGAAATCAACGGTTCGACGCTGCCCCGGGTAGGGGGACCTGCGGACAGTACCTGCCGGATATTGGCGGCGCGTGCTGTCCAGGTACCGAGAACGGTCCGAACACCTTTGAAAGCACCATAGAACACTGACGGTAACGTCCCTTGAAAACGACAAGGCCAGTCTCACCTCATAGGAAGATGACGGTTCCTGAATCTGATGTCTTCAACGCCCCGCCGTTTCATCTCCAGCTGGCTTAGAGGGTCGCCCGGAAACTGCCGGCGTTGTCGGACTGATGTGGGGCCGCCAGTTTCCGGGGCGGGGGCCTTCGACTTCCAGGTTTAGAGCTTTGGGCCTTCAGCTAGGTGCCTGGCAAGGACTGACACCAAAGCCAATCTGAATCAGACCGGTGTGCTGTTTTTCGGATAGATGTAGCCGATGAATCTACGCTGCTGGCCCCTGAATTGCCGCCAGCCTTGGCAGAAAGAACCCACAGCTGATGCAGAACATTTCGCCGGGAAATCCCATCATTGCCATCCGAATGTAACATTCGCAGAGGGTGAGGTTAGATGGCCAAATCTCATGGCATTGGTGTAGAATTTTCCTTAGTCATTGTCCCAACACCCGTAGGTCTCGCATTTCTACGCATAGCCATGACTTCAGCCTGTGCTTGCACGAGTCGCAGCTCAATCGTTCTCTTCTGGCAAAAAAAAAGACACATCCAGATCACCGGTTGTAACGCTGACAGCAGAGTCTTACGATGAAGTTTTCTTGTATGAAGTGGCGGCTCTACACACCTTACGTACTAATCTTGAAACGCACCGTCGAGAAGATAAAACACACACATCTCGTTCCCAGGACTTGCAGATCCATCAAGAACAGTGTCTTGCAACTATAACTGTCCGAACTTGACAATCCCCTCCGACGTCTGGCCGCAGTCGGGTTTCATTCACCCCAGCATCCTACCAACCTGGTCACACATGTCTCCGGTTGCTAGTGAAGCTGGAGCGCGCCCTGCAGAAGGTCAAATGCACTCTTTGGAGTTGACTTGGCTATGTCAGATGCTCCTTAGTAAACGTAGCGCCGGCCATCGTCGTTAGGCGAGAGAGAAAGCCTGCGATTCTCGCGGATGAGCATCCACTTGAGAACCCAAGCCAGTATAGCCGATGAGATGGAGAAGCCGGCATTGGTCGCCATGGCCGTGACAAACCGGGGCGCATCCGAAGAAGGCCAAAGATACTGGAGTAGACATTTGGTCAGAACACGTCTCGTGAAGGGGGGCTTGTGCCATGCACTGGCTGAAGCTGGTCTTACCGGAGTGTAGACGGCCGCGATTGTGGCTATGCAGTTCACGATGCCCATCGAGATGGACTTGAGCTCACGGTTCTGACCGCAAGTAGAGGAAACCCAGCCCATGATAATGGAGTTGCAAGCGTAGACACCCGTGGCGAAAGTGCACATGGCAAAGTATCTCGCGCCAGTGTTCAAGGTTGCGCATGCCAGGACGAAGCCCACGACGGCAATGGCTTTGGCGACGGTGATATGCCAAACGCGCTCATTGTAACGACCTAGTTAGTGGAAGCTGTCAGTCGTCTGTCGATCTCTGAAGGCAGATTTCAATTTCTTACCTGAGCTCCAAGCCCAGATGATGCAGAAGCCTCCAGCAATCAGGTAGGGTGGGCACGTCAGGGCAAGGGTGATGTTGCGACTGAACCCAAGGGTCTCGACGATGGAAGGGAAGAAGTTTTTGTACCCAGAAGCAGCTGGACGATGGAAAAACTTGTTAGGCAATTGCCAATGGCTTCGAGGGACTGGATACGTACCAAGATGAAGATGCTGCATGAAAATGAGGACCCAGAGCCTCACATCCTTGAGAGCATCCAAGAGACCCCTCCAGGTGCTCGTGTTGGCCTTGAGCTCGGTCGTGTCGGTTTCCATCCTGGAAACCGCAAGGCGTCGCTCATCCTCTGTAAGCCAGCGGGTGTTGTAAGGCTCGTCGGGCAGGACCCACGCCGAAGCAACAGCAAAGATGAAGCTAACGATGCCGAAGAGGATGAACAGCCATCGCCAGCCAGAGATTCCTGCAACACCAGACATCTCAAATACTCCGATAGCAAGGAGTCCAGCAAATGCGGTACCGCAGATATTGGCCGTGAAAAGGATCGACATCCGGGTAGCAATCTCATCCTTGGTGTAGAACATGGAGACCAAGTAGAGAGCTCCGGGGTAGAACGGGGCCTCGGCGATACCGAGGAAGAAGCGGGTGAGGATCATGCCCTTGTAGTCGTGAGTGACAGCGGTAAGGACACTGATGATAGACCACAGAGCCATCCCGCCGGCCATGTAGTACGACGGCCTCAGCCTGGTGATCAGCATGTCTAGGGAAGAGAGGGGTCAGCCAGCGACTTCATCAACAGCAAAAGGACCTGGTACAACTGGAAGCCACAGAAAAATCAACTGAATCCAACTCACTGCTTGGAATCTGGGCACAAATGTACCCAACGAACAGGATAGCCACGCATGTCTGGTATTGGGTCGACGACAGACCGAGCTCCTTCTCGAGACCGTCAAGTCGGGCAACGGTGATGGCGTTCCTGTCGAGATAATTGAACCAGTACATGAACCACAGCATGGGCATGAGGCGCCAGTCTAGCTTTCGGACGAGGGCATCCTCCTCAGGGCTCCTGACGCGACGTTGGTAGCGGCCCTCAGATTCCTCGTCGATGGAGAACGTCTTGCCGTCAACGGCACTCGGAGGTGGAGCGGGAGCAGCCAAATTGTCAGACATCGGAGCTTTCTCCGACGGCTGCTCTCTGGCGGTGCCTGGATGAGACATTGTTGATGGGGCTGGATGTTTTGGCTCAGCTTGTGTTGGAGCAAAGAAGTGAAGACGGAGTCAGGCCTTGAAGCATGCAGGGTGACTTGAAAGCAAGACAGTAACTTGGACAACAGTGCTGTAAATCGCCACCGGGTCCAAAAGTGACGAGGAAGAGGGCGAGAGGCGCTTGGATATATACGACCCGATATCTGATCGGATGTGAGTGCTGCGGGCCGGTGTTGCCTTCGACTCCTTGACGGGTAGTACCCGGCGCGGCATCCAGGCTGATATCGAGTGTGTTGGTTGCGCATCGCCCGCAGAGGCAGTCGTTATCCGTCGGTGTTTCAATGCTGCCCGGTTCAGCGGCAGGTCGGCAGTCCTAGACGACACGAAGACACAGTATGGCGAAAGGTCGGCGGTGTTGTGGCCCGTCCGCTGTCGAGGGCTAAACTTCTCCTCTCACACTTGAAAAAGTCAGCCGCATCATTATCTTGCCCCCGTGCAGCGAGCGGCCCAGCGCCAAACAGATAAGGTTCCTTGGTGGCCCTCTCGGGAATGGCATCAAGAACATGCTAGCGTTCTCGTTATCTCGATGGTCCCAGCTAGCCCCCGCAATATCCCTTGCCACGCCAGGCTTCGATGCGGGGGCCAAAGAGCAGCTAGTGGTGGCTGACTCGGACGAGGATAGTATCAGACCCATGGCACATGACGATATTGGAAGAATCGGCCTTTCGGACGGACGGAATGAGGAAGTCCACTCTTCCAAGGCGCTTGGTTTGATTAGGTCCCTGTTCCTCCAGGGCTGCGGGTGCCAGAGTTGGCTTTGGTCTCGTTTCAGGGGTTCGAGCCGGTCCTTGCCCGCTAACATTTGCTCCCCGCCAGTTTCCGTCACTGCCCGACGGTTCCCGACAATGTCCGGCCTCAGCGGCCGCGGCAGGTGCCACGACTCTTCAACGCAGAAGACCCGATGATCGTGCTCCTCTTCCGGGCCGGTTCTCGCAAAGGAGCTTCCAAACTCCCGTGTCTCGTGGCTTTGGGAAACCTCCGAGAGCCCTCCGAGATCTGTCCGAGTGGCGAGGGGTCGAGACGAGAGGGCGAGATAACGTTGAGAGCCTGAGTTGGGTACATGAAAAGAATACCGTCTGCATTCGATGACAACTACAAACAAGTCGAAACTGCATTCTCAGTTTCTCATCATACCTTTGACTCAGATCTTGACACCACACTTTTCACATTTTGCCCTAGGAACAGTTCGCATCCTCATCATGTCGTCTACCAAGTCCATCCCCTATCCCTTCTCATTCGACACCACTTTGGTGCAGAAGCCCGGCTCTCCTGGCCAGCTTGAGAAGCAGGTCAACCTGACTCTCCAGAATGTGCGAGGCCGCATCCCGTCCGTACAGACGTCGCGACTCAGGACGATGATTCTCGAGTCGCATGCCGACCCGACCAAGATCCTCGCCCACGCCTGCACGTACGATGGTCTGACAGCACGTCTGGCTGAAGAGGCCGGATTCCCTATGGTCTTCGTCTCGGGCTATGCTGTTGCCAGTGCCAACGGTCTGCCAGATGCTGGTTACATCGCCCTCGAGGACATGTGCAGCAAGATCAAGGAGACTGCTCGCGTTGTCTCGGTGCCGATCATGGTCGACGGTGACACGGGCTACGGCAGCCCCGTCAATGTGCGCAGGACTGTCGAGAGTTTTGCCCTTGCTGGCGCCGCGGGTGTCATGATTGAGGATCAGACGTGGCCGAAGCGTGAGTCTCCCCTTTTGCTCATCTGATGTTCCCATCCAACTTGGTTTCGCTGACGCACGATGGCGATTCAGGCTGTGGCCACACAAAGGGGAAGTCTGTGGTTCCTAGGGGAGAGGCCTACGCACGCATCAAGGCGGCCTGTGATGCGAGAGACGAGGGCCTGGACATCTTCATTCTTGGACGTACCGATGCTCTTGTCCACGGCTGGGATGAGGCTCTTGCACGCGTCAAGGAGTTCAAGCGGCTCGGCGTTGATGCTGTCTTCGTCGAGGCACTGCCTGACCGCGAAGCCCTCGCGAGAGTCGTCAAGGAAGTGCAGATGCCCATCTTCGCAAACAGTAGGCTGTCCCATGTCTTTTATTGCGTTCACTGCTAACGCTTTTAGTCATCGAGGGCGGCAAGACGGAGAACCTTTCGGCCAAGGAGCTCGCGGCACTCGGCTTTTGTGGTGTTGCCTACCCCATCTCCCTTGTTGCCGCCCATCTGGTGAGTGTCCGTCAGGCTCTTGAGAACCTGAAGAAGAGCTTCATGGAGGGTGCACCACCCATGATCATGGACTTTGGCGATGTGTGCCAAGGTGTTGGATTCGGCAAGTACTGGGAGCTGGAAGACAAGTACAAGCACGACGACAATGTTCTGCTGGCAGAGGTTAACGGAAAGGCAAGCAATGGGGTGAACGGCGCTCATTAGGGAGGACAGATCTTAGAAAGGTCTGAGTAGCTGCATTAGAACATAACATCTAGAGAGCTCTACAAGGTCACGTCTCAGTTCATAGATCAGAGGGAGGGACTTCAAGTCATCTTCTTGTTGCAAGTGAAAGCAAAAGTCCCCGGGATGACACCAGACCGCATGTCCACTAACAACATTGAAGCCACAGTGGTCCCTCCGCGCTGTTAAACCTCCAGTCTTCCCTCGAGCGGTGTTATCAACTGAAATAAGACATCTTCTTCACAGTGACGAAGTTCCTTTCTTCGAGGAGGGAAAGGGGGGTCGGTCGACCGCGAGTCATGCTGCCCTGCAAGGCAATGGTGATGAAAATCACACCGAGGCCCCGATTTCCGCCCAGTAGACGCGCTAGCCAAATGGAAGCTAACCTGGGACCCCCAGCTTCGGCAAGGCACTGGTACAAAAACCCATTCGGCAGCCCCCCTCTCCTGTTCCGTCACTTTCCGTTCCCTCAACATCACCGGCTCGGCTTGTATCACCAGCTACAACGACAACAACCCCCCGCATCCAAGACAGCCAATCCGGCTGGCCAGCAGCACCCCAGAAATCCAAGATCGAGTACCTTGCAGCATATGGAGATGGAGCTGGGCCCGGACCCCCGGGATACCAGCGAGCAACAGGACGAGCATCCCGCTGGCCCGGGCCACCCTCCCCTTCGCCGCGTGCGGGGATTCCGGCGCACGTACAAGGCCTGCAACCTGTGCCGCCGGAAGAAGATCCGCTGCGTTGTTGAAGCGGGTGATGGCGGCGCTGGCGCAGGTGCCAACTTGACCTGCCTGCGCTGCGCGCGCGAGAAGAGGGAGTGTGTCTTCCCCGTCGAAAGGGCGAACCGACCATCGACGAGTGTGCTTGACGTCGAGGTCGATGACGGCGATCCTGTTGATGACAATCCCGATGACTCCAACTTTCAGACAGCAACGTCTTTCCCAGAGGCCCCTACGAATCCACCACGACAAGGGATAAGCACCGCCGCCGATGACCTTCCTGTCGCAGACCTGACCGCCTCGATGATTCGAACCGTCGTGTCCAACGGCAACGATGCTCTTCGACTCTTGTTCCAGGCTGCCGCCGAGCAGGACCACTCTGTCTCGGGCAGAACCCCGGCGTCGGTGCCGGCATCGACGTCTTACACTCAGGGCAACAGTCATACCTCGATACAGGGTACATCCCCAGCACAACCTCTGCCGATACCACCATCGCTCATTCGTCTCTGGAGTAACTTTCGATTTGTTAAGATGGGTTGGCTCACACCGCATGAGTGCGTCGCTTACATGGACCTCTTCTTCCGCAACTTAGCACCCTTGAGCCTCATCTCCCGCGGAATGGACGCATCCCACGACGGTCACTTCCGCATTGTCGCAAAGGAGCCGCTCCTATGCATCGCGATTCTACTCATCTCATCCCGCTACCACACCCTCTCGCCCGCAGCTGGCGCCGCCCGCGGCATTCTCGTCCATCAGCGGCTGTGGGAGCACTGCCAGCATCTCATCCTGCGCATCATCTCGGGTCAAGAAAAGGGGTCCACGGCCAGGACCAGGACTCGTGGCTCCGTCGAGGCGTTGATTCTCCTTGTCGAATGGCACCCACGCGCCATCTACTATCCGCCGGCCTCGGACGGCTGGGACTCTGGCCTGCTTCACAGTGCCTTCGGTGTCGGCGGCGACGAATACGGCACCAGAGAAGACATCAGCGACGAGTCCGATAGTCCTGTGTGGCAAACCGACGTGATCAAGCCGGCCAGAACCTCGGACCGAATGGCCTGGATGTTGCTGGGTTGCGCCCAGACCTTGGCTCTTGAACTCGGTATCTACGACGGCCCCTCGCCAATCGACGCCTCCGTCGCGGCGGCACGACAACCCGGCCTGCATGCGCGGAGTGCTCGTGTACGAGAAGTGCTTCTTATTCTCATGGAGCAGCACTCATTTCGCCTGGGCTGCCCGTCCATGGTACCCGAAAGCCTGGCTCGGATTACGACAGGAGCAGGCCGACAAAGCGTCAACATTCCCAGCAACGACTCGGACTCTCTCGTCGTCGCGGCATGGCTAGACCTGACGCAGCTTCTCCGCTCCATGCACGACGTCCTCTTCCCCTCGGCAGCAGGTGTTCAGGCCCTTCTACGCTCCGGGCGCTACGCCAGCATCACCCGCCACTTCCGGCAACAGCTTGTCGCCTGGAGGAAGACCCATCTGGACCCAGGGGCCATCTCCTCGCCGGCCGTTGAGGAGCTTTGCATTAAGTATCACCACTCACGCGCCTTCATGAACTCCCTCGGAGCTCAGGCCATCGTTGACAGGATCCTCGGGGGCAACTTTACCGGCACTGCCGACCCTTCCATCCACGCGACCTTAAACTCGACAGTCCAGGGCACCGAGTATGATTTCATCAAAGAGGTCGTGGACGGCTCCGTCCAAGTCCTGGAAGCAACTCGGCGACTTTTTGCTACTAGTTCGCTCCGCTTTTGCCCCGTGCGTATCTTCCTTCGCGTCATTACCTCCTCCGTCCTCCTCCTCAAGGCCCTGAGTCTCGGCACCAGCACTGCACACCTGAGGACATCACTGTCCTGTCTCCAAGAGTACATCACCTGCCTCAAAGCTAGCAGCGTTGACGAGGGCGACCTTGTATCGCGCTACAGTACTCTGCTAGGTGTCTTTCTAGCAAAGTTCGAGCAGGGCATGGTCCCTGCGTCGGCGCCGCATGCTCTGCCTACATTGCTTGGGCAAAGGCCTCTGCCTAATCTCGACAGTGGGCAAAATTACATGGACGATGCGCGGCCGCATAGTGACGATGGCTCCAGCTGGCCCGGGGGACTGGGAGACGCAGCCACTGATGACTGGCTTGCTCTTCCCCTGAGCCACAGTGTGGCCCCTTTTCAATTTTGGGATGGCTGCGCGGCGCCCGAATCGATAGAGCCGGAGGGGTCTTTTTGGGATACCATGTGGAACTTGCCCATTGTTTTCTAGCCGACAGGTCGAAGGGTACTTGGGAGGACATGACTTCATGTTAGAAGCAGGTAACCACTGGTCCTTTTGTCCATGGCAAATTCACCAAAATCTTCTCACTCTGTGTCTACCTCTCAGTTGTCGAGCAGGCCGGGCTGGCATCACAGACAGCCTCATTCGATCATGTCTCACGAAGGCGTCAGGTTACATACCAGATTCATTGATTTCACTAAACATCCAAGCCCACTCGATTCTCGCCGGCGATTTGACAACAGCGGAACAGAAGTCGTGGGATTCAAGGATCGGCTGACAATGTTCTTGAGTGTATGTGGACTTCTGCCCACACCTGCCGACCTGAAAAATGAAGCAGGCATTCCTCCCCCTTTAGACGCTAGTACCGTACTCGACGCCATCCTCGTCGACACAGATGCAGATGGCTCGGGGACCCCAGCAGTCGCCCTCCTTAAATGTCTTCATGAAATGTGTTAGACTTGGTGCCTTGCTCACCTCAAGTGAGGTATCACGGAGAAGGGCGCGACGTACCATGTTGTTGCTCGTGCACTTGGCAGGGCAGAGGCCGACGTCGCAGGTTTGACGGGGCTGGGCAACGCCGGCGAGGCCGAGAGAAGCACCGCAAATGGTAGCAATGACGATGGAGATCTTCATGATGGCTGGAATTCTGGTTTGTTGTTTGGTTTGGAGACTATGAGGCACTGGGGGGTCCGTGACTGGTCGAGATGAATAGAGAAGACATGCGATGTGGGACGGGCAGCTTATATCTTGTCTGATCACAACATATTTTTCAATGACTCGGGACAATGGGGCCATGACACGTCACTTCATGTACGTATCCCCGGTGCTGCAGGCGATGATTCCCCTTCCGCATGGTCAAGATGGGATGCAGGCCTCTTCGGAATTCACGTACAGGGATGACAGCAACAGCAGACGGAGTTTTAGCCAGAATAGTAACATGTGACGCCATGCTGGGAGAATTCAAGGTAGGAAATATATTGCTGCTCCGCCTAATATCCCTGGTTCCCAATCGGAGAAACTGATGAACCGCTCTGTTCTTACTGCTGCGCCAGGACCCAAGCGAGTCGCGTTGGTCGGAGATACTCCGATGTCACAATGCAAATGGGATGCAACCCGGTGCTTACGTGGAAGAGCCAGGCCTTATGGACCTAGGTAGGCAGGTTCGGAAGTTGGAATGCCGAGGCCTGAGCCGATGGCCAGGATCAGAATGGCAGAGTCACCTGAGAAATGTCTGTGGTGTTGTTACTGCAAAGTGTCAACTTTCACCGAAAGTATCTAGACCTTGATTGAGAGCCCAGGCTTTGTTTTCTACAGGGAATGATTGCAACAAGATGAGCTATGCCACTGAGGCAGCTGGAGAAACTCATTTTGCCGCAGCTGTTGAATGGCAAGCCTACCTTACTATTTGTGGGCAGCTAAGTGAATGCAGAAGGACAACTGTGTCTCCGTAATGATGATTTGAGTGTCCGATCATCTACATCAAGATACTAGCAGCATTTCGGTCGGTGTGTACATGGACAATCCTACCAGACTGCCTGGATGCTGAGTGCATGCGGTGCCATCGGTGATGGTATCTCAACCGACAATAAGACACTTCTGGTTTGGGATAACCTTTACCCTAATGGAGGCGGATGAACAGATCAAAGAGCCATGAAGAATACGCCGAGTTGTTCAGACAATCTTTTGCAAGAGGTGATGTCTACCAAGGGAATGTTGGAAAGCATGGGGCTGTTCCAGTCGGTCCCCGACATCCATGGATTGGCGTTGACGTGATGGACACCGAGTACTACGTGCTCAGCCGGCCAACCCCACGTTTACTCCGACTTCGCACCGATCTTCAACCACATCTAGGCACTCATCCTCGTGGCGCCTGTTGCAAATCCTCCCCAAGCATGGGCTGCAACACTACTAGGAAGCTATCACCGGGTTAACGTTTACTTCAATCAACTCAACATGTCGGACGCATTCAAGCTGGTCAAGGACAGATACGGTGCCGCAGCGCAGTCTGCCCCGCTGCCACTCGATTCGGGTCGGCTCATCAACGACACCACGCGCACCATCTTGCAGCACAAATCAGTACGGCGCTTCCTGCCCGAAAAGCTGGACCCGGGTACCCTCGAGCTCCTGGTCGCCGCGGGCCAGAGCGCGGCAAGCTCATCCAACCTCCAGGCATGGAGTGTAGTCGCAATCGAGGATGCCGACCGGAAAGATAAGGCCGCCTTCCTCTGCGGCGACCAAGACTTCATCCGAAATGCACCTCTCTTCCTCGTCTTCTGCGCCGACCTCGATCGCCTGACTTCGGTCTCCGACCAGCACCAGAAGCCAGGCGAGGCGCTCCAGTACCTCGAACTGGTCCTCCTCGCCTCAGGCGACGCAATGCTCGCAGCTCAAAATGCAACGATCGCGGCCGAGTCACTAGGCCTGGGGGCGTGCTACGTTGGTGGCGCCCGAAACAACCCTCGGGAATTGGCCGATCTGCTTGGACTTCCGCCCCGCGTTGTAGGGCTTGTCGGGCTCGCCGTCGGCAAGCCGGACCCTGCGGCGCCGGGATCGATCAAGCCGCGACTTCCTCAGTCAGAAGTGCTCCATCGCGAGATCTGGAACAACGAGGGCCAAGAGAAGAACTTCAGAGAGTACGACCAGACGATCAGGGACTTCAATGTCGGACAGGGCCGGGAGGGCGAGACGTGGACGGGTCGCGCTTCGGAACGGGTTGCGACGGTGGCTAGCATGCACGGGAGGCACGTTTGGACTGAGGTTCTGAAGGAGCGAAAGTTGGATATCAAGTAGGAGATGGGCTTACCCAATCACTCTAGATGTGTTCTGGATTATTGGATGGAAACACCATACGGACTCAGAAACTTTACCAGTATTGACTCGGGGGCCGGCGCCTTTCGGGTGCCTTCAGTGACCTTGCCCGCACTGCTGCGCCGGGCTGTACTACAGGTACCAATGGAAGAACCTGAAAGCCGCCCTGTTTGATCACAAGCCCCCCGCCGCCAGCAGAGGGTCGTTCAGTGGCGGCTCGATGCTTGGCGCACGTCTTGTAAGGGCCCCCGTCACTTTCGGCGATGCCTCCAGCGTGAGGGGGGTCGGCACTGCCCAAAGCCGACCTTCCCGCCAGGCGGAGTTGAACATTTGCTCCCACGGACTTTGTTCATAAGAGATATTCTATGGGCGCAGATGCAGGGCCATTTGCAGCAGCAGTTCCTCGACGTCTCGTTGGAAACAATGAATATCTCAACGACGGGCTGGATCTTTGGCACTTATGGGTTCTTTCTCTACTTCTGCGGTGCGCAGATTGGTAAGTTTGGAGCGCAATTGACAGTATCGCGAGGGGTTTATGCTGACTCCGACTCCAGGACCAATTTTTGATGCACACGACATCAAGTTGCTCGTCGTCGCTGGGTCCATAGGCATCGTGGCTTCCACCATTTGCTTGAGTCTCTCGACAGATATCTACCCATTTGACTCCGTCAACACCCCTAGCGAATGGCTGACATGTCCTCCAGACTTCTACCACTTCCTGGTGTCCTTCGGCGTCCTCGGGGGCATCTCGGCATCTCTTCTCTTCTATCCAGCAGTATCAGCCATCCGCCACTGGGTTCGATCGCCGACGCTCTCTTGCGACTGGCATTTGTCTAACGTCCGGCGGTCTCGGGGGCATATTCTTTGCTCTCATCATCCTCTATGCCGCCCCTTCAATCGGATTTCCAGGGGCCATGAGGATCATCGGGCTCATCAGCGCCGTCTCTGGCGCTCTGGCTTGCCTGCTGCTGAAGAAGCGACTCCCGCATAACAAGGCCAAGGGAGGTGCTATTGATCTCAAGGCGCTGGGTGATCTCAAGTTCACTGTTGTCACTCTAGCGGTATTCATCCTCGAGCTCTCCCTGATCATCCCGTATACCTATATCTCGTCGGACGGGATCGCGCAGGGCATGAGCTCGCAGTCGGCATACATGCTCAACGCTGTTCTCAACGTCGCGGCCATACCGGGGAGGGCACTTCCCGGGTACTTTGCCGACCGATTCGGTGTGTTCAACGTCATGATCATCACGACTCTCGCCAGCACGGTCTTCATCCTCGGTCTGTGGCTACCTATTGGCGACGGTAATGAAGCAGCCATCGCCGTGTTCGCGGCCTTGTTTGGATTCTGGTCGGGGGCTGCCATCGCTCTGGTACCTGTCTGCACTGGCAGGGTCTGCGAAACGGAGGATTACCGGAAGAGGCAGGGGACCTCGTTCTTCATCGCCAGCTTCGGCAATCTCATTGGGGCTCCCATCGCCGGCGCGATTTTGCAAAGAGGCGGTGGTGACTATCGGGGTCTGATTGTGCTGGTCGGTGTGACGCACGGCATCGCCACCGGCGTGTTTGTATGGGCGAGAAAGCTGGTGATGGTTTACAGGCCAGGCTCAGAGGGTCAGTTGCCTTGGGAGAAGTGATGAGCATAACATGACAAGCCCCGAGGTGGATCAGATCTCAGAAGATGGAAGATATGTTCTCTCTATGGTAGAAGAATTTACAAGAAGGGGGAGACCGGCTCCGGATTCAGAATCGGGTCTCTTGCCATGAACACCCTCAAAACGCGGGGCGCACAGGCGTCATCGTTTAGCGGCGGGCGGCACGCTCGGCCTTGCGGGCCTTGAGCTTGAGCGCGCGACGGCGAGCGCGGCGGGCACGGCACGAGTTGCCGTTGGTAGGCACCGCCGAGGGGGCGGCGGCAGTCGTGGTGGGAACAACGGGCGCGGCGGCCTCGGTGGTGGTCGGGACGACAGGGGCAGCGGCCTCAGTGGTGGTGGGAGCGACGGGAGGGACAACGACGCTGGAGGGGGCCTCAACGGCAGGGGCCGAGGTCGGGACGGCAGGGGCGGCGCTGGAAGAGGAGACGACGGGAGCGACGACGGGGGGGACGGCAACGCTGGACGGGGCCTGAGCGGCGGCGGAGGTCGGGACGGCGGCGGCAACGCTGGTGGGAGCAGCGGTGGTGGCGGGAGCGGCGGGGGAGGAGACGACGGGGGCAGGGTTGGCAGGAGCAGCGCCGGGGCCGGCAACGGAGGTGGTGATGGTGCCGTCCTCAATGTAGACACCAGAGAAGTAGAAGTCCTCATCGGCATCGGCGTAGCCGTCGCGGGGCAGCTCAAGGACACCCAGGTGCCAGTCGGCGCCGTTGCTCGAGGTAGAGGCGGCGACGGGGTCGACGACGCGCTCCAGGGGGCTGGCGCCGGTAGAGTGCCAGAAACCGACGGTGCCGGCGGCAAAGTCGATCTCGTAGGCGGCGTTGTGCCAGACGTCGGCCTCCCAGTCGACGCTCCACTGGGTCTGGCCGCCGACCATCCAGCGCAGGGCGGGGTCGGAGGTGCCGGGGGCGCCGCTGAGCCAGCCGGACTTGAGCTCGGTGAAGTGGCTCTCGAAGAAGGCGATCTGGTGCTCCCGGGTCTCGGCGGGGGCGTTGACGTCGCTGCGGCGGAGGGAGAAGTGGTAGAAGACCTTGCCCTTGTTGATGGCGGCGGTGGTCTGGGGGATGAGCTCGGTGCGGCGCATGTTCTGGCCGTTCCAGAAGGCCGTGTCGGTGAGGGAGATCTTGACGCCCTGCTCGGAGCCGGCGTCGGCGGGGTTCTTGTGGGCGGCGTCGAGCTCGACGTACTCGCCGACGGCGTCGGGGCCGTGGATGTAGTACTGGTAGGGGCCGACGGGGTTGGAGAAGCTCCACTTCTCGAGGTCGGCGGCGGACGAGAGGTCGTTGAACCGGCCGTCCCAGAGGAGGGCGGCCTGGGCCTGCGAGAGGAGGGACAGGCCGGCTGTCAGGGAGGAAGCGAACGAGGACCTCATTTTGAATGAATGTGTGGGGTTGAAACCGTGGGAGGTAGGTTTTTGAAAAAAAGAGTGGATGGGGTGAAGAAAAAGAGTGACAAGAGACCGAAAAGAGTGCAAGAGAGAGACGTGAGGAGGGCAAAGTCCGGGGATGTCGTCGTCTTCCAGACCTTTATACGGACAGCTCACTTTCTGGAGTCGAGCCGCCGGGGGGGCCAAGATTAAGGGGCCAAGAAGCGGGAGCATCCACCTCTGACCCCGGTCTCCCCTGACAGAAGCAAGAGAAGCGCCGGATGTACGGCACAAAGACGTGCATGCGCAGCGGGCCAGCACGGCGTCACATAGATTGCCCGGCGACCCGATTCGCCCGGGCGCCGCCCCGAGTGTCAATCAACGGCGCAATGCCCTCCGCGGGGGGTTCCATCGACCCTCGAATTTGCGCTCGTGGTTCAGGTTATGTGGGAGGGATCGACGGCTTCTCTCAGATTGATGCCCAGGCCCAGTGGGAGAGAGACGCCGGATCGCTTACCGAGGACGCCGTCCCTGTCAGATCACCCCTGTCGCGCGCCTATGGGGCCTAGCGGGTGGTCTGTTGGGATGTTTTTGGCCAGGGGCCCTAGACTTGGCGACTCGCGGGATGATCTCTTGACAGGTGCCATCTTATTCAAGCTGCTTTCTAGAGGGAGTCTGGAAGGGTCAGGAATGAGGTTATTGAGCTTGAGGTCAGGAAGCTTGGTCAACAACCGTTGCTAGTATGTTCTTGGCGGTGAGGTCTGCTTGCGAGGTGAGCACGTTTGGTGAGGACATCACCTCATCATCTCAGGGCAGCCAGGGAGACCCATGCAACCAAGATCTTTCGATGAGAATCCTGCGCCGATTAGTCACCCGTTGACCTCTTGATCTTCAAGCACCTCACAAAGCATCAGGCTCAGGTGAGGAGCTTGTCTTTGGGAGCTTGTCTTCCAAGGCGGTCTTCTTATCATATAGGCCAAGCCAGTGGCTTCTCGGGCCTGTTGCCAAGCTGTCGTCTCAAGTCCTTCCTGGACGATGTGCACCTTCCATGCCAGTGATCCTGCCAGTGGGCGTCCCCTTTTGCGGGTCCTCCTAGAGACCCTGAATCAGCTCTGGGTACATAGGCTCGACCTCGAAAGGGGTGTTTTTTACACGCCGGGGACTTACTCAGATTCTCGCCCTACGTCGAAAGGTTCAACGGCGAAGACGCCATTCAATGTTTGGAAGACCAACTGCCGTGGCTCATGACAGCCTCAAAATCACAATTGGCTACATGTTTGTCCGTCAATAACCTAGATAATTATAAAATGACACCCCAGTCCCTGACTTCCTCGCCGACGTCCACAGTCACTCGGTAAAAGGTCCCTCCTCGGATGACGGGACTTTGTACCGATACTGCTTCCTTTGCTTTCGAACCTTCGGTTGTGCCTTGGCTTCCTGCAGACTCCTTTCACTGTCGTCCCTCCACCTACCAGTCCTCGCCCTGTCGGCTTCGGTCCCAGCTTGAACAAGCACCATGTAGTCCTTCAAATCAACCCGCTGACTAAATACGTACGCGAAGTGTTCCCATGTCAAGTTCTCGCCCTTCGAGATAGCCAATTGCACCGCAGTCGTCACCGCAGTCGATATATCCCACCCGGTTACAGCGTCTCTCAGCTCCTTCTGAAAAGCCCTGAGCGTACGGCAAAGATCCAGAAACTCCTCCGTCAATCTTGCTTACAAGATTACGAAAAAGCTTCAACTGAGACTCTCCATCTAATTTGGGCAGTCGGATCGCAATATTGACTCGAGTGCGTAGGGCACTCGAAAAAAATACCGATTCGATCAGTGACCAGAAAGAGAAGCCCAGAATGAGCCTCGAGTGCTTCAATCATCAGCAAGGCGCTGTAATGTCTCTCTTCAAAGTCCACCTTGTGGTCCGGAAATAGCATATGCGCGTCTTCGAGAGACAGGACGGCCCCCCATCTGTTTGCGTTTGCGAGCAATTGGTGGAAGGCTTCCTGGGATCCTTTTCCTTGTCTTTCAATGTCCCCGGTTGATACCTCGAGCAGCGGCAGTCGCAGATGCTCTGCCGAGGAACGAGCAGTTGTTGTTTTGCCAACCCCCGGGCCTCCATGCAATAGAACAATCGTTGGTCCTGGTGCTGAACGGTGCACTGTTGAATGGGGAGGGTGTCGAAAGATGCTCAGTGCAGATTCTAAAGCAACTCTGTTGGTGGAACTCAATATCAGGTCACACAGAGGGTCTTCTTGAAAAACAGTTGCGTGAAGCCCAGTGACATCAACCTCTCCTGAGACGTGTGAGCACATGCAACTTGAGTGGATATTGACCCAGACAACTCCAACCGAGTAACTCACTGTACTTATTGTCAGACAATAAGTAGGCAAGGACCTTCGGGTTGCAGGTCACAGCCATGAGCGGCTTCAAGTTGTTGTGATGTAATGGGGGAAGCCGAATGTCGACGTCGTCGGGGTTTGCCGACAAGACGTCTCTCTGCCCCATGTCAACGATGACTCGTTGGACAGTCTGAACCTATGTCAGCACGGCTGAAGAAGAGAGATTGAACGATCGTTGAGTGACTCTTACACCTTCTCTCTGATACTGAAGATGGTGAGTCCCATCACCGAGTTCCCAGTAGCGTCGCCCGCGACAGACGAGGCGTCGCCGATAGACATGCTCGTCCGGGAGATATCCGGCAGGAGTGTACTGAAGTCGATCAATCTTCACTTCTCCGAAAAACTGTTTAATCTCCAATGCTCGGTGTCTCTTGACGAAGGACATGCCATCATGATCAACTCCCCAAACATGGAGTACAAGTGGATCGAACTTGATAAGAGAGCCAGCTGAGATTCGATCCATGCCAGACAGATCGGATATCAAAAATGCTCTGAGGTGACTGTTCTCCCAGGTATAGATTGTCGAGTTTACGGGGTAGAGCATCGGCAGCTCGATGAAGCTGATCGTCGTGCGGCGTCGTTCGTAGATGTCGAGAAGGGTCTTTGGAGCTAGAGCCATCTGGTTGTCCAAACTCGCCATCGAGAGCAACCTGCGTGGTGGGTGAATGACTGATGAGAATAAGGATCCCAGATTCGTGGACACGGCGCTGTCTGCGTGTTCTTGAGCGGTAGGTGACGAGCCTGTCGATGAGGTGGCTATCGGTGCCTGAGAAAGCGACGCTGTCAGGCGGATCTTCACCAATGGGCTCGACACCTTGACCAGGTTGTCCAACTCCTCCAACACAAATTCCCTGGCGCCAGCGGCATGGTCAACTCCATCAGACGTCAGGCAATCAATGCTGTCGATGACGATGAATGTGCAGTCGGCAGTAGCCTGTTGATGCAGCCGACAAACATGCTCCAGAGTTTGCGAATATCACCCGCGTTTTCTTTGGTGAACTCGCCTGAGACCGAGGGCCACACATCTGGGCGCCTCTTGAGCAGCTGTCGAAGAAGTGCCTGGATCAGGGCCCGATGATTGCTAGGTCGGCTTGAGAAGTCGCCACAAAAGTGCCTCAGAACCAGGCAGCCCGTCTCGGAGTTACTGTCACCAAAAAGGAGTATCGGGGTGACGAAGGAAGCGTTGAATGTCTGGCGTTGGAGAACGTGCCCGCCGTCGACCCAGAGAAGTTGGGACGACTTCGCTTCGAGCCATTCCACGAACCTGTTGGCCCTCCAGATGCTGCGCTTTGTTAGTCGGTGTGCCTCCATTTCCGGCAGCTGCTCAATCATTTCCTGTTGTTCTGCAGCGGCCTTGTCGAAGTCGGCCAGGTCTTCGAAGATTGCCGAGAGCTGATCATCGAGGCTCGGTGGTTTAATAATCTCATCATCCAGAACTGCTTCTGCCTTCGTCTGATGAGGGTCGACCATGTAGTGCTGCTCCATTTTCGCCTCGACCATTTGGCGGAACAAACCTCCGGTCTCATTGGTGTCTTTTGCAGTCGGGAACCTGATGATGTTGTCTGCTACCAAGTTTGAAAGATGCGTCAGCTTCGCAAGAACCAGGTTATTGGTCGAAAGACTGGCTTGACTGATCCTCAAGCCCAGTTCGCTGTTGTAATGTGTTGAGAAGATGATGAGATCCATAATTCTTGTATACGTGTCGCTGATGGAATCGACAATGGGCTCGAGTGACGTCCAGGGCTTCTTGAAGGAAGTAAGAGCATGTCCTGGGAGAAACAAAGTCAGATCGATCTATAGCTTCATGTCCTCACCTTCCATTCCGAAAACATACGCAATCGACTTCGGGTGTAGAATTTGAGGGCTTCTGCCAGGAACGTCTGGAAAGAGTCGTACATCTGAATGATTGCGTCGACGAGACGCTCAAGTTTAGAGTTAGCTTACATCGCCATTTGCATTTCATGTCCGAGACGCACCTTGGACGGGTAGTAGGCTGTCAGATGGTCGACGAGGTCAAAGTTGGCCCTGATCTTCCCCATCCAAGTCGATACGTTGTCCTTCATCTCCAGGTAGTTGTTGTGGGTGACAAGCAGGATCTTGACCGCGCCGTAGGCAAGAGCGACATATTCAGGTGCTTGGCCAACCATGATGTCCATGATCTTTGTGTACTCGTGTGCTGTTTCCGACGCTCGTCTGCATGCCGATTTGATCGAATCGACAAGTCGAACCTCCCCGTCGAGAGTGTCCGGGGGGTATCTCGCATCGTGTTGTGCCTTGACGTCCCTCAGGATGTTGAGGACCTTGTTTCGGCTTGCCTCGTGGGCGATCTGGTCGTCCTTGCTGGCCTCCTGGAGGAAGCCCCGCATGCTCTCGGTGAGCTTGTGCCTAGAAGCTTGCACACTGGGTCTAGGATGATAGTCAGCCGCTTGCCAAAGGTATTCCGAGGGGGCGTTCCATCGTACTCGCCAAGGACCTTGCCTGTCCAGGTGGCAGCATCCCACCGATCGGTTGGGTGTGAAGCGATGGTGCTGGGGCCCATGACCTCGGCGTGGCTTTCATCGCCCGCTTTCGGTATCGACAAGCTGTCTTCCATCATTGCTGCAAGTTGGAGGATGTGTCGGAAAGCGAGGACGCGTTTTTTTTTTTGTATGCCATGGCAGCCTGATCTGACAACTTGACCCCTCACTCGAATGCGTGCATCAGAATGATTGGCCGCATAACCGCCAAGGGTTTATGTACGTTCGATTCTAGAGGATAAATGTAATTGGTTATTGCTTGCCTGGATTGACCAGGCGACTTTTTGAGTTGGTTGGCGACAGAAGTTGACTCAAGTCGAACGCCGATGCTTGCTTCCCCAAGGACATCCCCAGAGACGTTCCGTTTAGACGTGGAATGAGGAGTTGATATGACCAACAAGCGCTTGCAATCGCGCGAAACCGTAGGCATGGGATAGCAGCAGCTAACCTTTGTCAGTAGGTATTTTATAAATCATGTTGGAGGTCATGCTTTGTCGTGGCTTACGCCTCTTCAAGCCCTAAATGCTCTCTTATCGCCGTCGGCAAGTAACATGCTGCCTGAAAGGATGACCAAAACGATTCTCGGACAAAATGGCAAGTCTTTTTCGCACCTTCCTGTCCAATCACTGCCAGCCTCCTGCTTTCAGGTTGACTCATGAGTGCCGGCTACGTTCACCTCAGGCAAGACCTGCACAGAACCCACTCATCTCACCACCTCAAGCAAAGCAGTACTTCCACTTGAACTTAGGAACTCAACCCAGGTCATTCAATTCAATACTCTCGCCTCTCACGTCTATTTCTGGCGACGCTCAGACCTACAGGCTTCCTCACAAGCAGCCATGGACCAGCATCTATCCTCCGACTCCCAGGGCTCGGCCTCCAGCACCCAGCCGGCACCATGGATCTACATCAATGGATACCCCGGCGTCGGGAAACTCACCATTGCCAAGGAACTCTGGCAAGTTCTTCTTCTTCTTGTCTTATAAGCACAACACAGACCCAGGTACTGATAAGTCCTAGTTCTTTGATCGAGGGCTCAAGACTTGTCAGCAATCATCTTACGATTGACCTCTCAGCTGCCCTGTGCTCCCGAGATTCCATCCAGTATCGGCCCCTCCGCAAAGCCCTCGTAAGTAGCTCTCTTACCATACAGATGCTGTATTGTATGGCCGATCTAATCTTGTGGCACAGAGAGACGTCCAGTTCAAGTTTGCCATCGAAGCCCCGCCCGAAACCACTTGGATCTTCACCGACTCATCAAGTGAGGAATCCGGAACATCCTTGGAGTACCAGGCCGCTGCTTCCGCCAGAGGAAGCAGATTCATCTCCATCATCCTGTCTTGCCAGGTGGACGAGAACTTGAACAGGATCACAGGACCCGGACGGGGTGGAGAGCTGAACACCAAGTTGACCGACATCGAGATCCTCTGCCAGATCAGGGAAACAGAAGGCATCTTCCGGTTCCACAACGAGGAGGAGAAGGAGCTGGACGTCATATATCTGACGGCATCTGAGGCGGCGAGACAGATCTTCGACCACGTTTACCCGATGAAACTCGGCTGATTGCCATGCAAATGCGACTTTCATGTGTAAGCATCAAGGTATCTAGCAGCAAACTATGATTTTTGTCCTTCATCCAACAAGATTGAGTCGTTTTGCCTTGCCTACTCCGCGGCAGCGGCGCCGGGGGCAGGGGGCTTTTGTCCGTAGACGACGAAGCTGGAGCACGGTCAGACATGTCAAGTCAAAACATTTTAGGGATCAGGGAAAACGCACATAGGCCACCAGGCGTGCACGTTCTTGTCGCGCATGCTCTTGCGGACGTCGACGAGGAAGACCTCGACGTCCGTGGCGTCCCAGCCAAGGCCGCGGGTGAAGAGTGCCATGCTGAGGCCTGAGAGACTGCCGGCAATGTTCTCGTAGCACCAGGCACCTGCGGAATGTCAGCATCGGCCACATGAATGATGCGACGGCCGTGATACGCACCAAGCTCCTTGTACCTGGGGTCCTTGGGCCAGGGGTTTGTGGGCCACTTGTAGACGACCTCGCGGATGTTCACGAAGCCGGCGTCGATCATCTGCTGCTTGTAGCGCTTTGGGCTATCACCGTAGCGCTGGATGGCCGAGGTGGCCTGGAGCATGGTGTCGGACCACTTCTTGACGGCAGCGTCGGACTTCATGCTGCCATCGTCGCACTCGACAGGGAAGGTGATGTCTTGCAGCTCCATCCAGCCGCCGGGCTCGAGATTGCTGGTGGGGGTGTTAGTAATGAGTGGGTGGTATGGCAGGGGACGGGACGCACTCGAAGCTTCTCTGGATGAAGCCGGGCCAGTCGGAGATGGACCCGACCAGCATGCGGCCGAAGATGAAGTCGAATTTTGAGGAGTAGGTCCATTCGGACTCGACGTCGTCGATCTGGAAGTTGACATTGGGCGGGACGCTGAAGGGGTTAGGGCAGGCCGGCTCTTGTGGGGAGAGGATGAGGCTCACAAGGATGGTTGGATGGGACTCAGGTCGACACCGAGAACCTGTGGTGGTGTAAGCGCACAATCTTCACACTGGGGTAGCGCAGAGGGCTCACTTCAGCCTCGGGGTGCTCGTCACCTGACGAGAGTTAGCTGTGGACCAGAAGCATGTGATGCAGCTTGCTCACCATAGTCCATAGCCCAGATGCCGGTGCCGGTACCGACATCGAGGACTTTCCTGACATTGGATTCCTTTTCGCCAGGAGGGCTGAGGGCGAGACGGCCACCAAATGTGAGCAGGAACAGGTTGTGCTGCAGGTCTTGGTTTCGTCAGTCAATAGGCTCAGGGGTTGGGTGCAGGGATGCTCACCGAGGCGGTCTTGTTCGGTCTGTGGTAGGGGTCAGTTATGACGAAATTGGTTGGCGTCTACAACACACACGACATACCACATCGTTAGGTAGGACATAGTCGACTTGAGGGTGTCAGGTCAGCATTAGGCCTGAGTAGATATGCCAAGGGCCAAAGACGTACTGCTTGGCTTGAAGCCGTGATATGTGCGGCCATTCTCTTCGCGATACCTGAGCACACTCGACTCGACGGAAGCCGTGGAACTCAGAACGCTGCCCGTTTCCAGAGTGGAATCGGCGTCCGAGTTGTCGTCGATGGACTAGTCGACGGACGTTAGCTGGTGCGCCGGGCGGCGACGGCGGCGCGATCGACAGCCGGGTCATGACACGGCAGGGATCAAGGACCGCGCGGGGGAAGACACGGAAGGGAGGGATGGAGGGAGCGGCATTACAGCGGCATCGCTGGCCTCGAGCGGCGCATCGATGGATTGCAGTGTAGAGTGCGGGATGGGTTCGGCCATGGTCTGAAGAAGGTTCGGAAGACGCGGGAAGCAGACAGGGTTCGGGGTGCCTGCCTCGAGTCGAGTCGGTGACGAGGGGGGTGGTCGGAAAAGTAAGACTGGCGCTGGCGCTGGGAAAAAAGATGAAGGGAAGATGGATGATCCGGGGGCTGAAGGACGACGGCCCGGGCGACTAAGGGCTGACGGGGGGTTGGCAGACAAGCAGGGTGGTGACTTGGGTATTATCAAAGGAAAGGGGGGGCAGAAGTCGAAGGGCGAAGGGGGGATGTGACAGGGAAAAAACGTCGCGCGTCATGCCATCTGATCGAACGACGCAGTGCCGACGCTTCGGCCCCGCGGCCATTGGGCGTTCGTTCGGCCTTCGGACCAGGTTCCCCGCTCCAGTACAGCGTGCAGTTGTGTCTGCGGACGTCTATTGGCGGCCAACACGGGGGGGCAGATGTGCTGCTAGGCCTCTACAGGGGCTAGCAAGACGGACACACCGGACGGTGGGCAGAGCTTCTTTCACCACGAGGGCCCAAGGGGGGCTACTGTGGGCGGGCTCGGCGGCGTCACCTTATCCCCGCGCTGTCACTGGGCGCTTGTGAGCTTGAGGCTGCATCTTTGCGGCGCGGGCCGGGCTGATAGAACGGACGGTTCTTCCGCTTCCAGCGCGATGCGAAAAAAAAGAAGAAGCAGTGAGGAGGGGCTGGGCGGAGGGCACCATGATCCGGCTTCCCCGGCAGGCTGGCCGCTGTCATATGCAGATAAAACTGATCGTCTGTCTTCTAGGTGGACCGTGGAGGTCGGATAGCGGACCCCCACGTGCACCATGGGCCGCGCCGCAGACGGGAAGCAAGAGAGGATGGGACGTGGAAGCACGGGATTCAAGGGTCATATCCGAGGTGTGCTTGAAGACTTGGAAGAGATGGAAGAGAAGACCCGTGGACCTTGAAAACACGGCACGAGGGCCTGGGCAAAACCCACCTGCCCGCCTGAACCTGGGAGCTGCATAGCGCCATCGGGGCCTTGCCCAATTCGTGCCTCTGAACCCGATCGACCAATGGGCTGCGTCTCCCGGAAGAGCTTAGCGGCGACGTCTAGGGTGGTGAAGAGTCCCCGCCCGCCTGCGCCGGTCCCGAACCCCGTCGGAAATGGCCACATCAGCTCCCGTCGCGCTTGCACTAAAAAAGATAGCAGGTGTCTTCAGTGGAGTGGGCAGGAAGCTCAGGGGAGCTCTTTCCCCCTTGCTAGACGTGGCACACCAGCTGATCGCGGCGTGAGGAAGGAAGCACCCGGGTCTTGGGTTCTGGGTCTGGCCCTGGTCTGGCTTTGGTCAGCTGGAATGAGCCTCCCGCCCTTTGGCCAGCTGGACGGGAAGCTCCCCGCCGCCCCCTTCGCCCCTCCCGTCCCAGAAAGTCGGAGTCCCCCTTTTCAGCGAAGCATCACGACCTCCAGTTTTACCATCATTTTCGGATCCTGTTCCTGTCCGAGGGCCGAGTCGAAAGCATCAAACCATTGGATTTGATCGAGAGGACCAAATATCATGTCCTCCTCCGCCATATCCCCCGGTCTTCTGGCGCGCGCAAGCCCCACGACCGTCGCCGCCGTCGTCGCCACTCTCGCCGTCTCGTGGTTCTCCGTCTCGAGCTTCAGGTCCTACTGGCGCCTCCGCCACATCAAGGGCCCGCCCCTCGCCGCGTGGTCCATTTGGTGGCTCGTCCGTACCGTTGGCGGAACCCGAGCCTATCTCGATTTCTGGGAGGTCAACCAGAAGTATGGTAAGCAGAGAGCAAACACTCCTTTCAATTCCGAGCACACGGGCACACGCATGCAGGGGACGAAGTCGGTCACAGCGCCCGAACCAAACTGTCGGGACAGCATCGGTTGGGTCGCGGTCGTAGCCTGCGAGCTGCGCACCGTCCCGCCTTGGCTGAACCCCTCAAGTGTGACCTGATGTGATCTGATCTGAATTTCTCTTCGGATCCGACCTGATCTGACCGGCGCTGCAGGAGACATTGCCCGCGTTGGGCCCAACGATGTCGTGTGCAGCGACCCGGACCTGATGAAGCGTGTCCTCGCCGTGCGATCGGAGTACCGCCGCTCCGACTGGTACGACGGCATGCGTTTCCACCCCAAGAAGAACAACGTTCTCTCTTGGCGCGATGAGGAGGAGCATTTCAAGCTGCGCTCCAAGATGGCTGCCGGCGTGCGTATTTGCCGTTCATTTCTATCGGTCGCGACCACCTCCAGTGTCTGACTCTCCATAGTACTCCGGTCGCGAAGTGCTCGATCTCGAGGGCAAGATTGACAAGAACCTGCACGCCCTCATTAAGCGCCTCGACGACGACATTGCTGCTGGTGGGCCCCTCGATTTCGGTCGCAAGGCCCAGTACTTCACCCTCGATGTCATCACCGACCTGGCCTTTGGCGACGCCTTTGGCTTCCTCGCCACCGACTCGGACATCTACGACTACATCCGCACCACCGAGGAGAGCCTGCCCGTCTTCATGGTCACCACTGTTCTGCCCTGGATGATCAAGATCTTTGGCTCGCCCATCTTCGCCTCGATCCTCCCCTCGGACAAGGACGTCATGGGCTTCGGCAAGGTCATGGCGTATGTAGCCATTTGATCCATTTCCTCCTACCTCTCAGCTGACACCCGTCGCAGCATCTCCAAAAAGGTCTCGGCTGAGCGCTTCGGCCCGCACAAGAAGGTCCAGAAGGACATGCTCGGTTCCTTCGTCGCCCACGGCCTCACCCAAGAAGAGGCCGAGTCTGAGATTCTCCTTCAGATGTAAGCTCCCCTCATTCTCCTGTTCTTCTGTCATTTCCGGACTCGGGCTCACCTGCACAGCGTCGCTGGCTCCGACACGACGGCCACGGCCATTCGTGCCACCATGCTCCACCTCATCACGAACCCCCGCGTCCTCGCCAAGCTCCTCGATGAGATCCGCGCCACCACCACCGCCGGTCCCCTCATCTCCGACTCCGAAGCCCGCGCCCTGCCCTATCTTCAGGCCGTCATCAAGGAGGGCCTTCGCATCTTCCCTCCCGTCGCCGGTCTCATGGCCAAGGAGGTGCCGCCCGGCGGTGACACCTGGAAGGGTGTCTTCCTCCCTGGTGGCACGCGCATCGGCTACGGCGCCTGGGGTATCTTCCGCAACAGGGGTCTCTGGGGCGCCGACGCCGATGAATTCCGCCCTGAGCGCTGGCTCGGGGGCCCACCCGAGAAGATCCGCGAGCTTGAGTCGACCCTCGATCTCGTCTTCAGCTACGGCCGCTGGCAGTGCCTGGGTCGTCCTGTGGCCATGATGGAACTGAGCAAGGTGTTTTTCGAGGTATGTTACTGGTATCGAAGCACTTTGGTGTGTGTACTGACAGACATGCGCCTTTGCAGATTCCCAAGCGGTTCGACTTGTCCATTGTTGACCCCACGCGGCCCTGGAAGTCTATCAACTGTGGTATCTTTGCGCAGTCCGAGTTTTGGGTGCGGGCAACGCACAGGAGTGGCGAGGAGTAGGGGTGTGCTGGCGGTTTGAATCTGAGAAGTGTCATAGGTGCCTGAGATAGTAAGAACGGTTCGTCTAGTCGCTATTCATCAGCCTGGAGTCAGGATATCTCCTTGTTATGAACATTTTGTGCTAGGTTGAATCAAACGTTGGAAGCAAAGGTGTGTGGCTTGGTTTGATGTGCAATACTTGTCTGTCCCGACGAAGATGCCAAGGCAGCAAATCAGCCTTGATCTTTGTCACCAAGGCGAGATGCAAGAGCTCAACCTGCAAGTTGCAACCTGCCTACCTTCCTAGGTAGCCGGAAACAACGGAGATCTGATGAGGATCCTCCTCCCCACCTATCGACCGTTTTTCTCTTGGAAATGGTACTTCGGACCCCTGAGACACCCTCAATCTTCTCCCACTGAATATGGGAGAGGTGTCACTAAATGGTTTCACGGGGACCCAAAGTCACCACGTCTTTTCCACCAGCGGGTGTATTTTTCAATGGGCTGGCTACCTTGGATGTTGAATTTGGTACATATGTTACTTAGTTGACTCCATTCATTCCTTTCAATGTTAGGACCAAGTATTCACACCGATCGTGGTAGTTTTCGTAGTGCGGTTCTGTGTGTCAATTTCTCAAGGTATCAATTGGCTTGGGCATTGTTGTTGGAGGGTATGGACATCAAGATTTCAGTCAGTTCCATTTGCTCCATGTCAGTAGCCTGGAAAGAGGATAAGTAGAGATTAGATCTGGGCTTCTCAAAGCACGCGCTGGACTGCTCTCGATTCACTTCTCGAAGAAATGCCTGTAGAAGGTGCCTCCATGCAGCCATCAAAGGGCAAAAAGGAGAAACAAGATGACTCAGCTTCCAGCCCCTTGAATACGTTGGCTCATTGTCCCTCAAATTGGTGTGACTTGCTGCAGCCGGTACGGCTATCCATTAATCCGCATCTGACGATGCCCAAGCGGATGCGAGTGCGACGTCGCACCCGCAACGGCAACAAGACAGGGGTCCGACATGACACCCATTCTCGCCTACATCCTGTTCCTGCTCCTGCGTCTGGTCACTGACAGCCCTACAGAGGCCAGCCCCCTGCCGTGCCGCATCGTACCGGACCAACAGCACTCCGAGTTGCATCAGCTGCCGTCGCTCTCGCATTAAGGTGCCCGGTTAAAGGGATGCTTCCCTGGGTCATGGAGTCATCACTTTCCGCGGTGCAGGCCAAGAATGTGAAAGGCAGGTGAATGAGGCGGTCTAGATTTCTGCTCCGGGGGTCATATAAGATGGTTACGGGTGCCGGAAGGTAAGTCCTGACCCGTAACCAGACAAACGGGAAGCTGTCGACAAACACCCCTCGCAAAAACCTTGACACCCACACTTTTCCCTTCCTTCCCTCCAAACCCAAACTTAAACTCTCGCCCACAATTCCAGTAATGTCCTCGACCGATACGGAATCGGCTCCGGCTCTACCGGCCGATTCGGCCTCCGGAGGCCCGGCCGAAAAGCAACAACAGCCGGCTGCCTTCCGGCCAACACGGGAATTTCTTCTCGCCTTCCTCGCCCTGGATGTCATCATCATTGCTGTGGCTCTTGATGCCACGACTCTGGCGGTCGCCCTTCCCATAATGAGCAGCGACCTTGGCGGTTCAGCTCTTGAGGCTTTCTGGTCCGGCACCAGTTTCCTTCTCGCGAGCACTGTCTTCCAGCCGACGTTTGCATCGCTCAGCTCCATTTTTGGCCGCAAGGCAGTATGTCTCCCCATTCCCCTTCTGTAGTGGCATATCACTAACGACTTCCCTCCAGATGCTCTTTCTCTGCATGGCTTTCTTCGCCGCCGGCTCGCTCATGGCCGCCCTCGCTCAGAACTTTCCCCTCGTCATCGCAGGCCGCACCGTCAAGGGCATCGGCGGCGGCGGTCTCATCGCCGTCACAGAGGTCGTCGTCGTCGACCTCGTGCCCCTCGCCGTCCGCAGCCTTTGGTTCTCAATCATCTCCGCAATGTGGGCCATCGGCACCGTCGCTGGTCCCCTCATCGGCGCCAGCTTCGCTCAGCACGCGTCGTGGCGATGGATCTTCTGGATCAACCTCCCCATCGTCAGCGTCGGTGCCGTTCTGGTCTTCTTCTTCCTCAACCAGGCGCCCATACCTGGTGTTGTTGCTGCCAAGCTGCGCCGCTTTGACTGGCTTGGTGCTGTTCTCTTCACTGCTGCCTCTACGAGCTTGCTCTTCGGTATCACTACCGGCGGCGTCATGTTTCCGTGGGGTTCGTTTCGAACTGTCCTGCCTCTTGTCTTTGGAGTCGTAGGCCTGGCCCTCTTCGCCTACTGGGAGGTCCGCCATGCGAAGGAGCCCATGATCGACAAGGGGTTGTTCAGCAACCGCAGTATGGTTGCCAGTTATCTCATGACAGTTCTTCACGGCATGACTCTGTGGGCTTTAGTGTATTTCTTGAGTACGTCCCTTCCCCCTTGAACCTGCTTTCCCAAATACTAATCTCCTCAGCCCTCTACTACCAGGCCGTCAAGTTCTACACGCCCGTCATGTCAGCCGTCGCCGCGCTCCCCGAAACTCTCACAATCGTCCCCGCGGGTATCATCGTTGGAGCCCTGGCTTCCATCACGGGCCGCTACCGTTGGGCCCTCTGGATCGGCTGGTCCCTAACCACCATCGGCGCCGGCCTCCTCTGCCTTCTCGAACCCGACACACCCGTCCGACACTGGATCCCTCTCAACATCCCCGTCGGCATCGGCACGGGCATGCTCTTCCCGTCCATGGCGCTCGCGATCCAGGCCGCCTGCACCCCGGCCCTCAACGCCCAAGCCACAGCCTTCTACTCGTTCCTCCGCACATTCGGCCAGTCTGTCGGCGTTGCCGTTGCGGGCGTTGTTTTCCAGAACGCCTTCCGCAATGAGCTTCTACAGATACCCGAGCTGAGCTCCGTCGCCGAAGAGTACAGCCGCGACGCCACCATCGTGGTACGCGTCATCAACGAGATGGCCGAGGGACCCGTCAAAGATGCTCTCGTGGAAGCCTACGCTGGCGCGCTGCGCTCCATCTGGTACGCCCTCATTGGGTTCTCAGGCGTCGGCTTTCTTCTGAGTCTGCTTGTGCGATCGTACTCGCTGCAGCAGGAGCATGTCACGGATCAGGCGCTGATGCCGGGGAAGGAGAAGGAAAGCAAAGAGGAGGCACACAAGGTGGAGAATAAGCCAGGGTCTTCGGAGGGGCTTTAGGAGAAGTAGATATCGCGACGAAGAAGAGCTCGAAGATACAACGTCATCAGCCCAGACTGCGTCTGCATCCTCTGCCACATTCTCATCCGTCTTCCACCATCATGGTCTGGTCTTTTCATTCAGCTCGTTTTCCGCGAAGCTCTTGCTCCCTTCTTCCTGGTCGTTGCGAAGTTAGTTACAACCGGGATATTCTCCGTCAGGGCGACTCCATGGAAAGCAAGACGCTGGAGTAAGCCCGTCGCTAGTCTCACGAATCAAACATGTTTATTACCCTTAATCCGTGATGTCACGACGACTCGAGACGTATTAGTCGAAGTAAGAGTAAGACTTACGCGAGAGAGGAGTCTGAAATGTTTTAGAAGGTATGTACGCTTTTGCCCGTTGTAAAATCACGAAGGTGCCCTCGACGCGTCGGTGTTTCGTGACTTGCTCTTCTCTCTTCCCCTTTCGCCCTCCACGAAAGAAGAGAAGGTTCTGGTGCTATGACACAAGTCAACCCGGAGAAGTGATAATCTCCTAAGGCAGTCGGAAAAGTAGAAGACAGGCAGAGTCTACGTTTCAAGGTCCATCTGGAAGCCAGCGTGTAGTCAGAGCAAGTCCAGTGTCTTCAGTCCTCAGATGCCGCCCACCTGGGCCGCCAGGACCACCTGAACACTCCCGTCCCCGACCAAAACAGCACCCACTTACGCGTGCTGTGCATTGAGCGAGTTGCATGCCATGGACCTGCTCCTGCTCCTGCCGTTCCCTCGTGTCCCACCCAAGTTGATTCTGCCAGACGCGTAGGTAGGTTATCCCAAAAATTACCGCCGCCCGTTTCCCTCGCATTTCCCTTTTCTTCACCACCTCATCCTGCGTAAGTCAAAAACAACCCCAAATCCATCTGTCACCCTCGAGAGATCGAGAATCCATAGCCCTCTCCTGTAAAACTTTTCTCCTGTCCATCTGATCTTTTTTTGGCCCTCAATCTCACAAAAGGAGCTCGGGCGAGCCTTGATACCCTCACTGCAGGCCAGGTTTCTGACACGCAACAGGACAAACCACCACCAAGCACATCCATCCAAAATGTGCAAAGCCTTCTACACCCACCACCGCAGGTGCGGTTGCCGGATCCTGGCATATAAAAAGCCTTGCAGTGCTGGCCCGGGCAGCCAGCACTGCCACTACCACGAGTACGCCCTCATCAACCTGGTGGGCTCCCGCTGCCGGTACCACGAGTACCACAACTGGCACCCAAAGGTGCACAAGTCTCTCGCGCCCGTCCCCGTGGAGAGCTCCTCCTCCGCCGGCCCAGTTCCCGGCCTCGTCCGCCCCGCCTCCTTTGAGGCGTTGTCCTCTTCCGAGGACTCCCCCTGGATCCCTGGCGAGCTCGATATCGTCAAGGCCAAGATCGTGGCCTCGCTCAGGGCCCAGGGCCGTCTTGGCGCTTCCCGCGCCTCCGAAGACGCCGACGAGTTCTCGTCAGACTCGTCCCCTCCCCCAGCCCCCGCCCCGGCCTGCGGTACGGCGAGGGTCCCCGCGGAAGCGGCCCCGACCCCGAGGCCGCCTACAACGCGGACGACGAGAGCGGCAACGAGGCCGACGACGACGACGACGATGACGACGAGGCCGTCATCTCACTTCTGCAAGGCCTCATCATCCGGCGCGCCGACGACCGCCGCGAGGCCCGCCGCCGCGCCCTGATCGGCGAGGAACTGTACACGCGCCGCCAGAACATCATCAGGCAGTACCAGGTCCTCCGCGAAGAGGAGAAGAAGCTCGAGGGCTACAAGGCCGAGTACGTTGCCGCGTGCCGCGAGGAAGAGGAGCTGAGGCGCAGCGAGGAGAGCCGCCGCGCTCTGGAGGGTGCCCCTCCCAACTACGACCTGTCCCTCGACCGCATCCCCGAGGAGATTGAGGAGGACGAGGCCTCACCTGCCTATGTCACCGCGAAAGAGACGAACGAGCACCAGCTCGACTAGAGCCGGAAACTCGATCTGGCCCGGAGGAAGGCTTTGCGAGTTGCGGCTTTGCTCGGTTACAGAGAGACACAGAATCGAGGACGAGGACATCACCATCAGCATGTTACTTGGCCAAGAAGGAGGAGAACCAGGCACTCGGCATTTGACGACGAGAGCATCACCATCAGCATTCTTTTGTACAGGGACACGGAACAAACGACAGGTATTTGACGACATGACCATGAGCATGTCTTTTTACAGGGGGACACAGAAGTCACGCAAAAGCAACACCACGACGAAGATCTTGTACAGGGAGCCACAGAACCCTACACAAGATCATCTTCAAGACCATCGTCACAGCATGGTACCTCCCAACGACATACGGAACAGAACACAGAAAGTTGCCATTATCACCACGCACTTGTCCAGGGTCCACAGAACCGAGACCACAACGTCGTCCCAGCATTGTCTTTATCAAGGAGTGCGGAACAAGACACAGCAAGCTGTCAGCATCACCACGCACTCAGCACAACTTGTCCAGGGTCCACAGAATCGAGACCAAACTTCATCCCAGCATTGTTCTTATCAAGGAATACGGAAGCATCAAGTGAGCAGCATCGCAGATGGATTTTTGGCATTCCAGAACGCTGGTACCTGGGGCGGCAGGACTGGACTAGGCTCTACGGACTCCCTGATGCTGGCCTCCTCTTTTGGCATCGCACAACAGAATCAGGCGGCGTCAGTAGGTTCATCGAGTTCCCATTATCAATGTCAAGTCCTCTCACCACGCGACATTCAAGCTTTGGTGCCGTACATAAATCCTCTTACCCGACATGACCAGACCGCCTCTACCTCCCCGCTGTTCTGTGCTTCGTGGATGTGAGGATCATCTCTTCTAATGATTCGCAGCGAAAGCTACCCATCTCACAAATTTGAACAATACTGAGGCAATCCCCCCCTGACGTCTTCATCCGCACATGCCTGTGCCCGCGCGAGCTCGAACGTATCCTGAGAGACTAGCAGCGCCATGATATCGCACACGGAGCTGATAACAGTCAACACCAGTACCGCCACCCCCGTTACCCAGAAGAGGATAATGTCTATCAGGTTCTGCCTGTTCTTATCCAGACGGTAGACCCGCCTGATACCCTTCTGCGGCCCGTTCAGCAGATCATCCAGCTCGGCCATGCGAGCGCGCCAGTAGCGGAACGCGCTCAAGTCGAGCGTCGGTTGTACACGGCAGTTGCCAATGTTCAGCATCTGCGCCCGGCCTGCGAGTAGTTTGATAGTCCCCGGATCTCCTGGCGGGAAAAGGATGTTCAGGGTTCGTATGACCTCCTCAAGAACGTCATCGGGGACAGGGTACTTGGTCGAATGCCACCGGCTATTGTTCAGCCAGGCCTTGTGCTTGAAGACATAGAGAGTAGGTTTCCCACCGCCCTTTATGAGCTTGAGGTGTCTCGATAAATCAAAGTCCCATTTGATATGGATGCTTTGGTATTTGACCAGGTTCGTGGCCTTGAGATCGGTATCAAGCTCGCGGGGTGCGCAGGCTTCGCTGGCTCTTTCGAGGGGGTCGAGTTGTGCTTGGATCATGGAGGCGAGAGTCTGGGTTCCTGTCCAGGACATGACGTAGCGGTTGGGTCTGGCTTGCACGTCGACCGTTGTCATCGTCCAGCATCGGACGAGCAGGCGCACGGCTTTCTGGACATCATGCAAGCTTGCCGGGTGATCGATGCCGTAGACATCGCTGACCCTTTTCTTGAGCTCATCGTACGTCGTTGTCGGAGAAAGTACGGTGTCTCTGATCAGGCGTATTCCGATGTGTGGTTCATGTAGAGATTGGTGTCCCGTGTGCTGCCAGAGCCCAAGCAGAGCGTGCAGTGCTTCGTCGCAGAATTCGGCGTATTGTCCGTTGTCCGCCCCTTTCTCGATTTGAACATCGGGCCAGAGGGCTTTCAAAAGTATGTCCGAGTGTTCGGGAAGTGGCTTTTCGGTCTGTTTCTGGAATCTTGGTAGGATGCTCATTGCTGGAGACATTTGCAGACTGCTAGCTGACGGTGGCCTCAATCAACATGATGCTCCATTGCTCCCCGACACGGTCATGTCCACAGTGCTGTATGTATAGCCTGAGATGCTGGAGGCCTCCATCGAAAGTGTATTTACGATTTCCCGGGCACTGCCTCGAGGACCTCACAGTTTTGTACCTTTCGTGTGGGTGGTGGGGGCGAGGCACACACCGGGCAGCTCGCAGCATCATCAGGCTCTCAGCACCACCAGGCTCTCAGCACCACCAGGCTCTCAGCACCACCAGGCTCTCAGCACCACCAGGCTCTCAGCACCGCCCCGGCCCAGCCTGATCCTGGGGTGATACAGCGTGCCGAACACGGCCTCCTTCAGAGGCTCATCACAGCCACACGTCCATTGACCGAGGCGCTGTCGACATGACACGGCTTTTGGTTCTCGCCGTCTTCCTGCTTGAGAGCATGGTGGGATTAGAAGCACCCAGAAGATTCCGGCCCGGGTCAGGTCGACACCGCTTCCAGTCGAGAAAACGAAATGTGGTTGCAACCATCAAGTCTCCGGGGGGGACTGGTTCATCGCTCAGAACTCCCAGCCTGGGCTGCCGTGCCAATCCGGCGCCCTCCCAGTGACGTGCATGTAGTATATACCTACCTTCAGGCCCTACCTGCCCTCACTCTGCTAACCCGACAACCACCAGCTCAGGTCATCGATCTTCATGATTCAAGCAAGCGGCATGGCTCCCTTCAACATGGCCTCGGCCGCCCCTGTCGCCGTTGCCAACTCGAACCAAGCCAAGCCACAACAAACATCCCAGCAACCATCCGACCAAGCTGCCCCCGGCAAGACGCCTTTCTTTCAGCGGTTTTTTTCTTTGGTTCTCTCGCCTACTCTGCTTCTCCGAGCTCCCATCTCCCCCAAGCACAGCTACACATGCCAACGGCCGAACGAATACCAGCCCATCCATGTCTACAAGCCATGCACCTCGTCTACACCATCATCCCTCGCAAAGGCCCCCGGGGCAGATTGCAGCTCCTGAGGAGCACCTTCAAGTTCCCGTGAGCCCTGCTGCGGGCAGCGAGACACGATGCAGCATCATGACCAATACCAACAGCCACAGTCCTTCTGGGGAAACTGCCATTCCGACCAGCGCCGCGGGCTCGGCGTCCCGCTCGACATACGAAATCAAGGTGGACGAACTGGTCCCTGGGCAGATATACCAGATCAGGAAGGAGAAAACCGGCCGCTTTTACGGGAAACTCAATGTGTTCCCGCCTCCGGCTGGCGCCGTTGCAGAGCTTGACCAGGATCTCGTGGACCAGATCCGGGTCGACTTTGAGGAATTCGAGGAGCAGCTCAGCACCCAGGGCAGCAACATCGTCCGCAACTCTACGTTCTCCGACGTTTCCTTCTCCGACTCCTTCGAAATAGTTGTCGAGATGTCGGGGTTTTCGATCGACGGGGTCGTCACCCTCTATCCCGGCCTCCGCATCGTCTGCGATGACTTGAGGAACTACCAGCTCCTTACCAAGGCCGGCAGCACCGTCGTGGCCCGCTGGCTTCCTTCCGAAACGATCTTTAAACATATCCACGTCGTGAAGCCTGAGGCAACTGGCGCCAATGACGGCAAAGCGGCAAACGACACGGGTCTTTCACCAGCCGGCCTCGAACCCTCTGAGCTCCTCGAGGGGCTTGAGGTCCAGTTCGAAGTGGGCAATCTGGTCACAGCCTCGAACCGCGACTCGCCCACATCAGCTACCATCATCTGCCGCGCGAGTCTCTACCGCAATGGGGAGAAAATAGAGACGCGTTACTCTCGTGTCTCCGGGCCCCTACTCATCAAGGGGCATCAGGTGTACGTCACCACGGCTCACCAGATCTTGGACATGATCGTCTCGGGCCAGCAGCACTCCACGACCGAGACGACGAGCCAGTCCAGCGATGGCGATGATGGGTCATTCATTGCCGATCAAGACGCCATGCTCGCCAACCCCGACTTTCTTTGCCCTACACGGCCGGCGGTCGACTTTGCCTCCGAGGTCAAGGAGTGGGCGAAGATCACGCCGCCGTGCAGTGCTAGGTACGGTCGCCTCGAGATTCGACACTCGAAGACCGGCAGGTCGAAGGTTGTCTTATCAGACAAGGACGATATTGCTGCCCCTGACTGCATCATCCTGGGGGTGCAACCTCAGCCGAAGCCCCCGTCGACCGGGCCGCAGCCAGTAGAGGTCCGCAGGCTGGAGGACCCAGAGGAGAGTGTCAGGGTCTTGCTCGACGGGCCGAACGACGAACAAAGTCTGCAAGGCTTCACATGCGTCCAGGTCCGTGGCGCTGCCTCTGCACGGAGTGAAGCCTCCACAATCCTTCTATGTCTCGATGTCGCTCTTCGTACGTACCACCCTTATCTGTCTATCCGTTCGCTGCTGAATGCAAAACTGACATTCTCTCGAACAGCCCCTGGATCTTCCGGCGCCTCGGTCGAGAAGGACGGAATCTTCGTCGGCATGATCGTCGCGAGCTACCAAGACGAGCCCATGGCGCACATGGTCGGAGCCGGGCGCATCGCCGCTTACATCGGCCGAGTCCTTCACGATCCATCCGTCGACACCACGCAGCCAGACTTCTTGCATGGCCTCGGTGACATCAGCCTACAGCGCTTGATGCGCGGGTTTCTCCATCTTCCTGGAAGCAAAAAACAGGAGACAGCGCCCCCGAACCTGTCCACGCACTCGTACGCAGACAACCGTACGCTTCAATGGCGAGACACGCTCTCTAGCGACAACTCACAGGACGTGAGAGCCGCGATGGCATCCTCACAGATCAACAGAATGACCTCCACGGAAAGCCCACTCCCCAGCCCACGGCTGCGCTTCAGCTTCTTCCGACGGGGAAGCGACATGTCCATCAGCAGCAAGACCGGCAAAACGGCGCTTCCGGAGGGCGCTGGGGATGAGACGGTGTCTTCAAGCAGGAGCACAGATGAGATGGCGCTGAGATACGCTGGCACATACTTGTCCCACGAGACGAACTTGGCCGAGATGAGAAGCTCGGATGACGGTGGTTTCTCGCTGCTGGGGCAAGAGACGACGCCGCGTTCGAGTGACGGTGGCTCGGGTCGGCTGCGCAATCTTTTG
Source organism: Plectosphaerella cucumerina (assembly GCA_020746995.1). Taxonomy (NCBI): domain Eukaryota; kingdom Fungi; phylum Ascomycota; class Sordariomycetes; order Glomerellales; family Plectosphaerellaceae; genus Plectosphaerella; species Plectosphaerella cucumerina. The sequence continues at coordinate 1,364,484 of JAGPXD010000005.1, read as the reverse complement.
AGGAGGTCTGCGCCTCGGCGCGGGTGAGGTTGAGGTGGCCGATCCGCTCTTGACGCAATGAGAGACGTCCTCTTTTTTTGTCCTTTCTCTTCCGGCATTTGGCGAGGATTTAACTAGATACCCGGGGCCACCTATAGACGGTTCCATCTTGCTTGTATATGTTACCCTCAGTCTTTACCAGAGCTATCAAAACAAGGCAGACTTACACAAATCATCTTCCTACTTGACATCTGCATAGGCAGCTTCGAGAATAGACGTAGATTTAACTCTTCGAGACTCGATGAAACAGTGGACGTCTGCGCACGAGGCCAGATATTCGTCTGCATCGCGATGCACAGCAGCTGTGATGCAGGGGGCCACAGAACCGACAACAGCACCACCACCACGAGCATATAATGGTACAGGAATACGAAAGAGGAACAAGGAGCAGGAATTTGACATGCCATGAGCATGTTTTGTGCGGGGTGGCAAAGAACCCGTCAAGAACCTCATCTCAGGATGCAATTGTCTAGGGAGCCACAGAACCACAACAAGACGAACGCCATCGGCACTGCTGATGAAGTAAAGATATTCATTCAGAGCAGAGACGCTCAGCTATTCGTGACTCGTTACGCTACTCAACTCGCTCTCAGATTGCCTCGTGAGATGGGGGATATAAATACGCCAGTCCAGTCCAGTCCTGTCCTCTTCCACTCAATTCCACACCGGTTGCTCCGGATACCTCCTCCCCGTGACGCCCGTCATGGGACTCGTAGCCCTCTCCTTCCAGCGGCGCTTATCGTCTCGATCCCGTCCGTCCCACGCCTCTTCTCTCATACGGTCAATGTCCGCATGGCTGCTCGTGCGCCTGTGCGCCTCGGGCCGCTGGAGGAACCTCTCCCTGTCTCTGCGCTTGCGCATCTCCAGGTCGTCGTCGCGATCTCTCTCGCGATCTCTCTCCCGCTCTCGTTCCCTCTCTCGCTCGCGCTGTTCCCGTTCCCGCTCAAAGTCCCTTTCACGGTCGTCCCTGACCCTGCCGCGGTCCCGGCCGCGTTCTCTCTCTCTCTCCCGCTCGCGCTCGCGCTCGCGCTCCCTCGCGCGATCTTCCTCCTTGTGCCGCACCTCCCTGTCGCGTCGGAGCTTCTCCCGTGTGCGGCGCTGCAGGCTGGCGTCCGAGTCGTCCGAGTCGTCCGATTGGATGTCTTCCCAGGAGCCACGCAGCTTGGAGCCGGGAGCGTGGTCACGACTCCGCCGCATGAGCTCCCTTTCTCGTTCACGCTCGCGATCGCGGTCACGCTCTCGTTCGCTGCGCCGGCCAGACGAGCTCCTCTGGCGGTCGGGAGATCTTGAGTTGGTCACGAACGAGGTGACCTTGTCGAACTTGTCGCGGATGACCTCTGGCACCGTGAACGGAAGGCTACGTTTGCGGGGGTCATCGGCCCGGTGGGGGTGCAGATTAGGGTGCGACTGGGACGTGGCGGGGACATGACGGATCGAGGGCGGCATGGGTCGTCGTGACTCGTCGCCGCCACCGCTGCGAGGTCGGTGCCTAGTACGAGGGCTCACCTCCGGCTCCGAGTCGGAAGTCGAGCTGGAGCTGGACACATGCCGTGGCTGGCTGTGCCTGCGCTGGGGCCCGGCAGGCCTCTCGGTCTGCACGTGGATGGAGGGGCGACCGGAGTCGGCGGGCGGCGGCGAGGGGTAATCGGACAGGCTACGGCGACGGTGGCGCTCGTCGGAAGAGCTGCCTGGGCGGTATTTGCGCTCGGGAGACACGGGGAGGCGCACGCGCTGGGATGGCGGCTTGGTCGGGGCGGGCACGACGCGCACAGGACGGGCAAAGTAGTCGGGCGGACCGCGATAGCGCGGCGACGCTTCTGGGAACGAGGGGCGGACGTGGCTGTAGGGCACCTTGACCTTTGGCTCGACGGGGTCGGAGTTTACGCGGGCGGCGTCGCCTTGCGACGAGGACCTGAAGGCGCCGTGGTCGGCTTTGGGCGTCGCCTGGCGTCGCAGCTTCTCGGCGCAGCTCTTGTGCCAGGCGTCTATCTTTGGGTCGGGTTCGGTGGGAAAGGCATCGCGGGGTAGGTCTGTCGGGAATGGAACGCCCGTGTCGGGGTGCTTCAGGTTCCAGTTCTTGACGGCATATTGGAGAAATGGGACGTGCTCCTGCGGGCCTAGCAGGATCTCGATGGATTCCCAGCGGACGAAGCCCCGCAGGGTCAGCGCGGGGACTGTCGGTGGGCGATCATCGAAGCCGCGGATGGGTTGGAGGGAGTGCTGGCAGCCGGTGACCTGCCAGATGAAGGATATTGAATCGTAGGGGACGTTGACGAAGAGTGCTGGGAGGAGGCGGCGTCAGTACATTTGTCGCATCGGGTGGACAGAGGGGAGAAGGGGAATCTACCATCATAGTCGCCGCCCACGGCCTTGTAGAAGGCGGCGAGCTTGTCGGTGGTGAGGGTATCTGTGGACTTGTCGCCAATCTCGGCGATCTGGCGGTCGCATTAGGTCAGTCTGCATGGCCGCGCGCGCTGGGAGAGGGGTGTGGCTCACGATGTACTTCCCGATAGCGCGCAGGAGGTCGTTAAGAATAGGTGTCGGCGCCTTGTCCTCTTGGAACAGATAGCCGTAGAAGGAGGACGAGGGTTTATTGGGCGTCTGCTTGGAGTCACTGGCCGACTCGGCAGAGTCAGCGCCTTGCGCGGGCGCCGCCATTCAAGCGGTGGTCGTCGGCATTAATTCGAGCGTATCGTCGCGTCGTGTGGAGGTGACAAGAGCTGTTGTCCAGTCGCTATTGTCGCCTCACCGCGGGGAAGACGGGGAGGAGGGGAGACGACGACGACAACAACAACAACAAGGCGGCGGTCAGGGTTGTCGGTCGGTCGGCCGGCTGGATGTTGGAGGCTGGAAAGTTGGCGGGGAGGGGCTGGCCAAGCTCGGCAGCGGTGTAGCAGCGCACGCGAAGGGAGCACGACAGCGGCAGCTTGGCTCTGGGGCCGTCGGAAGTCCGGCCGATCAGTGTCCAATGAGCCGCGACGGCCGGGGGAGATGGGATGAGGGACGGAAGACGGGGAACGGAACGGGGTTGACTTGTCGACAAGGGACCGCGGGCGGCGATGGGCATCGACGGGGTTTTATGAGACGGTTCAATGTTGGATGTCAGTCCTGTTTTCGTCTCTGTCCCTGGGATGGCGGCTTCTGCCTTGCGGCTTCGGTCGGGTTGAGTCCTCGAGGTCCGAAATAGAAGCCAAGGCCAGGCAAGACAAGGCACGAGCGGGTTCAGGTCGGCGCCGCTGCCTGCCAGCTCAGCAGCCTATGTGCGTGTGCCGCGGCGGTGCTGGCGATCGAATCGTACGAGCCCAAAGACGCAGGGGGGCGGGATCTGATCGGCCGACAAGACAGGCTGAACCGCTGAAAGTCAGGGATTCCCAAGGATCCCTCAAGGCTTGTGACCGGACGGCTCTTGAGTCAGGACGGACGGGACGGCGGGGTGGGAAGCCGGCACGAGAAGAATCCGGGGAACTGGATTGAAATACGCCTGGTCAGTCGGGAGGACCAGAAAAGACGCAGGCCCCGGTCCAGTGCCTGGTGGTCTCTCCCGTCCCGTCGGTCTCCTTGCCCTTTGTTGAGGTGGTGGGTGGTGGGTGGCGAGCGATGGATGGGTGATGCGCGCGCGTGTGTGCCGTCTGACATGGATCAGCCAGCCAGCCAGCCAGCCAGCCAGCCGCCATGCAGGCATCCAGATCCAGGGCGGAGGGAGAGAGGAGGGGAGGGGAGAAGAAGAGAGGGGGAGGGGCTGGAGAGAGGCTGACTGTGACTGACGCTGACAATGCTTGGCAGGCACTGCCACTGTCGACGTCGGAGGCCTTGGCCCCGCTAGGGGACCGATGAGGTGTCCACGGCATCAGATCTCAGGATTGATCGATCATCTGAACAATGGCATTTCGAAAGGCAGCTGGATGTCATTGGAAAGGAACGGGTTTCCTGGCTGTCAAGAACTTGAATAGTATTGGATTAGTCACCAGAAAGGTGTGCCAAATGGAGAGATCCACTATCTGACCGATTGGCACGGCGGACAACCTGGAAACACCAACGGCTGCCAGCCATAATAACTGCTTCATCCTGCTCACTTTTGGGGGGCGCTTTACCCTTTCCCACTCGGCTGGGATTCGACGCTGGGCTTGAGGGACGCAAGTATCAAACGTGTGGCTTTGCGTGGCAGAAAGTGGCTGCAAAGTCTGACCCCGTCCGCGCTCTCCTTTGAAATGATCACGCCGCACCTGGGAATTCGTCCCACAGCTCACGGTCTCCCCCGACTCTCATCAAGAACACGTAAACCCAGCGTCTTAGATCCTGACACTCATCAGCCCCTATCTGTCCCCTAAGTACAAGGTCATCGGCTGCTCAGACGGGATCTTTCGACTGCCTCAACAACCTGGAGATTCCCGCCTCACGCCTGTGTTCACACTTCCATCATGGGTGGGCAGAGAAGCCTCAAGCAGGCCATGTATCTATTTCGACTACTCGGAAACATCCAAAGCACATCGCAAACATGCCCAGATGATGTTATCGTTTCCATCGATCTGGAAGTTTCGAGAGTGGAAAGAGCCGCCATGTTGAAGGACCCATATCACTTGCCCTTCGTCAACGAATTGGGTATCGCGACTCTCGATGTCCGGCACATATTCTCGCCCTCGTCCCCGAAACAGCCACACTGTTCTCGTCGAATTCTCACGCAGCAACACTCTGCCCACCGTACATCGGAAGACTTCGAGGACTGCGATGTTATTGATTTCAAGGAGTGTGTCTTTGCGAAGACGAAGCAAATTCAGCAAGCGGACATCGTGCCTACGGTTGAACGTTGTCTTCAACATCCATCCAATGAATTGAGCCTCACTTGCACAGAACATAGGCATCGGCCCGTCTTTCTGGTTGGGCATTCGATTCAGCACGACCTCAACGTTTTGAAACGACTGGGACTTGACCTTACACACTCATGCCGCGTCATCGGGATCATCGACTCGCACTCGCTGAGCCGCCATATCCTACCGTCTGGCCCTTATACGCTTGGTGCAGTCCTAAGCCGACTAGGCTGTCCCCACGAAGCGTACGAGCTGCACAATGCCGGCAACGATGCGACTTACACGCTTCTCGCAGTTTTGTTGCTATCAGTCAAATGGGCCGATCAACGACAGCTAAACGAAGACCATACAAGCAATAGAAGGCTCATTGAGAGTTTCGTGAAGCTTGAGACCGAGGCTCCACGATGGGTGCCTGTGCGAGGAGCTCTTGGTGCTCATCAGCAGGCGCTGTCCATTCCCTGAACTGACCAAAACGACCTGGCTTACTCCTGAATCAATCCTCGAATCTAGTTGCGATATCAAGGAGGAACCTCCATCCATTTTCTGCCGATACGGTACACTCCATCATTGCGGGTGGTCGCTCGAGTCAATTTTTGATGACAGAGTCAGACCGGTTCCCCGACGACAACGTTATGTCTCGAAAGACACTCCACCAAGGCGGAATCTAGAAATCCGGCCAACTCAACAACTTCACACAACGTTGCCATCAATAGCGTCACGTTGGTGGTCATTTCGAATCAAACGGCAAAATAATTCCACCGTGCCATAACGATGACAAACTCGGATGGGTCAAAGTTCGCACCGAGAATTGGTCCAGAGTCCTGACGACAATGAGCTTCAAAGACAGGACTACTTGAATTCCAAGATTGCCAGTATGTGCAGTCGAGGAACGTCCCACTGCCACAGCGACTACTGACAAGATCAACATGGCAACTTCCATCAAGTACTTCTCTATCGGCCATGGGCCCGACCTCAACGCCCCCGCGCCAAGCGAGAGCGATGACCTGACCGTCGCCTACCGCACTGTCGGCTTGCCGTCCAACCCCGCCGTCCTGATCCCAACGTGCTTCAGTGGAAAGATGTCAACCACCTTATCCTTCCTTTACGGAGGCGAGGACTCCATTCTCAAAGACCATTTCGTCGTCATCTGCGGTCTCCTCGGTGGAGGCGAATCATCCTCGCCATCCAACGCCCCGCCCAGCCTTTGCGGCGACAAGTTTCCCACCACCTCATACGAAGACAACATCCACCTCCAGCACTCCCTCTGCAAGGCTCTCGGCATCAAACAGCTAGCCGCTTATATCGGATTCTCCATGGCAGGGCAGCAGGGCTACTACATGGCCACGATGTTCCCAGGCTTTGTCAAGCACCTCGTCGTGCTAGCGAGCGCCTCCCGAACGAGCTGGCACAACAAGTCCTTCCTCGAGGGTCCCAAGGCCGCGCTAGAGAGCAGCATCGACTGGCACGGCGGGCGGTACGCGGAGCCCGCTGTCATCGGGACCCGAGCCTTCGCGCGGGTATACTCGACCTGGGCGCTCAGCTCGGCCTGGTTCCGCCAGGAGCAGTGGAAGAGAGTTGGGTGCGCCGATGTGGAGGAGTACCTGACCCGGTTCTGGGACGGTGGGATGGGTGCACTGGACGCAAACGATCTGATGTGCATGATGCAGTGCTGGCGGCGCGGTGACATAGCCGAACATGCTGGAGGAGACTGGGCTGCCGCGCTGGCGAGCATCGATGCCAAGGTCTTGTTGATGCCGAGCCGTACCGACTTGTACTTTCCCCCGGAGGACAGCTTCGAGGAGGTGAAGCATCTCAAGAAGGGAGAGGTGAGGGTCATTGAGAGTGTATGGGGGCATCTTGCCGGAGGGGAGTGGGGGCCACCGGAGGACAAGGAGTTCATCCGGGAGGAGATTCGGAAGTTCATATCTGCCGAAGCTTGATCTGCTCCAGTTTGATTCATCGGGGTACGTGGCAGATATGAGTTGGCTCACCGCTAGCATAGCTTGGAGAGAATCAACAAGATGAGTGGCAATGTGCTTGGAGGGTCTCTGTCGTCCTCAGTGTCCGACACGCCGTCGTTGGCAGTGAGATGCGGGTGGTGATGTGCTTGGCCGATCAGCTGCTAACAGAAAGACCGAAATGAGACTGGAGTCAGCACCAAGACGTGGGTACTCTCTGTTATGCATCGATCTGTCCCTCTGACGGGGTCTAGAGAGCCAGGTATGAACTCAAGTCGGCAAAGTAAGCAATATCTTGACATGGAAGGGACCACGCACTTCCCCCGCAGAAACGTTGCAACGTCGAAAGAAGATACGCACCATCGAGAAACATATTTCCGCCGGTCCAGGAACACCTCCCGTCCCTGGGCGCCGGCCTGATCTTATTCAGGGCGCACGTGCCACCAACACATCCGCCCCACAGCGGATCTTGCCCCTGGTCGTGGCGCTCCGCCTCATCGGTGCGCGACCTTTGTGCCTTGACTCGCACACCGGGAACACCCCAACCCGACCTGGACACTGGACAGCCCATTGACCCGCCCTCGCCGACCTCACCTTGTCACTTCACCTCATCCCGCGCGCCCATTCCCTCACCCGCCGCATCCGCGCCTCCCCAATGCTTCGTCAACGAAAGCAGCAACCCCTCGACAACCAGCAGGCCAGCACAGCGCCCGCACCCTCGACCTCGTCCAAGACTCCAGTCTCTGACGCTCCCGACGCCGCAGCTATGACCTGGGCTTCGCAGAACAGATGGGTGGTCCTCGCCATCGCCTCAGGCGGCTGTGCCGCCTTCAACGGCGTTTTTGCCAAGCTGTTCGTTCGTCCTGAATCTTTCCTGGATACCGCCATACTCACCCCTGACCAGCACAACCACCGAGCTCACCTCGACAATCTCAAAGGCCATCTCCTCCGCCCTCGGCCTCAGCGGCATCGAGGAGGCCTTTGAATACGTCCTTCGCGCCGTAAGCCCCCTCTCTCCCCCCTATCTACCACATCCTTACACCACCAGGCGTTCTTCGCATGCAACCTCATCTTCAACGGCATCATGTGGACTCTCTTCACAAAGGCCCTCGCCCAAGGCAACTCAACCACCCAAGTCTCCATCATCAACACAGGCTCAAACTTCGTCGTCACCGCCCTTCTCGGCTTCATCATCTTCTCCGAGAACCTGCCACCGCTGTGGTGGCTCGGCGCCGCTCTCCTTGTCGCCGGCAACGTTATCGTCGGCCGCAAGGACGAGACGGCCACGTCGTCCGACCCCGCCGGCGGGGCTGGTTACGACCCCGTGCCGCAGCAGTTCACCGACGACGCCGACCTCGAGGACGGCGACGGCCCGCGCAAGTGGCGCGATGACGAGGATACTATTGACCTCGGCGACCTCTCGGCTGATGAATCCTCGCAGGGCAGGAGGTGAGGCCGGCAGTTGTCAGGACGGCATTCTTTTCAAATACAGGAGATTTGCAGTGTAAACTAGTCTCCATTTCCTTCTGGCATCATAGACACATCCTGGATAAACGGCCGTAATTTCAAAGTTTGAATGCTCACAGGCATCACTTCTATCCCTAAATCCCGTACATCATAACGCCCATTCTATCTCAATCAAATCATACACCATCACCGCCGATTCTCCAGCTCTACGCCACCATCATCGGCCACATCTTCGTCGCCGTCGAGGATCTGCGTGCCCAGCCGCCCGCCGCCGCCTGATCCACCAGGTTGCCGTCGCGGCTCCTCCGAGACGCTGTCCAGACGGATGCGCCCGCCCGAGGCGCTCGACACCTTGCCTGAGATCCATCCGGCGACGCGTCGCATAACGCTCCACAGCTTCTCCTGGCCCTCGGCGAGTCGTGGGTCCTCGCGCGGGTTCTCGGCGGCCTCGTGCTTGAACTGATACTTGAGACAGTCCTTGGGCGTGATGATGCCCGCCAGCCGGCCGTGGTACTCGACGATAATGACGCGGGGGCCGATCTTCCGAAACAGCTCCATCGTTGTCTCCAGTGAGAGCCTTGGGTGCACTGTCACCGGCGTTGGGTCGACGTAGCGACTGAAGTCCAAGGCGTCCGGGTGCTGCGCGTCGCCGCTCGCGTGATGTGACTGAGGGGTCTCTCCCCATGGTGTGGGAGGGTTGAAAAGGCATGGCGCATGCTGGTCCACGCTCCTCTCCCGCTTGGCCCGATCAATGGCGTATTGCAGCTCCGTTCTCCCGATGTACCCGACAAGAACCTTGTGGTGACGATCTTCGACAACAGGGAAACCCTGGTACGCCTCGTCGGCCAGCAGCCGTTGCACCTCGTCGAGAGTCACTCCCGAGATGGGCAGCGACAGCACGTCGCTCTTCATCGCGTGCGAAACCGACACGCCAAAGTTGTGTTCCTCCTTGTTGTCGAGGAATGGGAAACCACTGAACCAGATCATGCGGTCGGCGATACCGCCCTTTCCGAGGCTGTCGCCAACAATCTTGGTCACGCCGACCACGATCATGGTTGGCAGAATGTATGTGAGGGCTCCCGTCAGCTCGAACATGATGACGACGACGGACACTGTAATGTGCATGATGCCACTGAGGGCGGCCGCCGCACCCAGAAACGCGTAGGTCCCAGGCGTGATGCAAGTCTGCTCTGGCTTGCAGGCCGAGAAGAATGCACTGCCCACATTGGCTTCCTGCAGCGCCTGCACCATCATGCCGACGGCGCGGCCAAAGGCAGCTCCAATAGCCATGGACGGGACGAAGATTCCAGCGGGCACTTTGCAACCGTAGGAGATGATGACAAGGAATATCCTGATGGCTGTGCCGATCAGAAGGAGGGTGACGTTTTTCCAGCGCTTCTCCGCCTCGCATAGGCCCTGGTAGTCCTCGCCGCCCTCGCACTCGAGGAACAGGATCTCCATGCTCTCCGTCATGTCGATTCTCAAAAAGACATTGGGGTAGCAGATGATGCCGGTGATGAAGGCCAGCAGTGTGGCCTCGAGCACAGGGTACTGGGCGAGGTACTTCTTTCGGAATGCCTGGTATCGCAGGTTCCACTTTATGACAAAGGCGCCGTACAGCCCGCCGAAGACACCGAGGATGATGTAGAAGATTGACTCGAAGAAGTGCCAATCGCGGTCGTACTTGACCTGGAACATGACGAGTTGACCGGTCCTGAATGGGTTCATGGCCGCGAGAACGGCGGTGGCGACGAGCGCGCAGAAGTAGCTGCGCCAGAGCGTCTTGAGCGGGAAATGGCTCGACATTTCCTCGAGCGAGAAGAGCACGCCGCCAATGGGGCTACCAAAGGCCACGGCAACACCAGCCGCAGCGCAAGCGCTCAGAATCTCGCGCGTCTTGGCGGCGTTGTGCTTGTACTTGTCGAACAGCCGCGAGATGACGTTTCCGGTGCACACGGCATAGTGCACACTGGGCCCTTCCTTGCCAACAGACAGGCCCGAGGCGATGGCGAGTGGCAGGCAGACGGACTTGATAACGAGGGTGCGGAACCCCAAGAAACCCTTCATGACGAAACCGGCAATGATGCACTTGATCTCAGAGATGCCCGAGCCGGCGGCATAAGGCGCAAAGGACTTTACGATGATGGCCGAGGTGAAGGCGAAGATGGTCGCAAAGACAATGTAGAGCAGGTAGTTGGCCGGCCAGAAGCCGGTCCACTTGTGCCACGCATCGCAGCCGTTGTCTTCGCCCCAGCAGCAGAAGTTCTCGTTGAGGTAGAAGGCCGTGGTACAGTAGCCCAGCTTGATGTCTGAAAGCCACTCGGTGACGATATTGAGGAAGGCTGCATTGAGACCAATGGCAGCACCAATCAGGGTGACAACCAGCCAGCCCTGGGCAGCATCGTATGACTCCCACAGTCGGTATCGCCAGGTGGGCCGGGCGTTGTCGAAGAGGCCGGCTCTGCGTCTGCGCCGGGACTTGCGGCGGGCCTGCTCGCGCGCGGCATCCTGAACCCAGTCTATCGTGGTGAAGTCCTCATAGCGCTTGATCTCGGCGATCTCTTCCTCGATCTGTTGTTGGGCGGGGCCCCTGTTGCCAGCGGCATCGGCACCCTCTTCGTTGGTCGAAGCGGCATACGATAGTCGGGAACTGACGGACGGGCGACGGTCGGGGTGGGCGGGACGGTGGAGAGAGGATGCTCGGGAATTCATGGCCTCGGCGGGTGGCGCATGTTCGCCAGGGGATGCAGCGCGCAGGCGAGCGTGTTGGTGTGGGTGACTGCCGTTGGGGGGGCGTGGCAGACTGGTGATATTGGCGACCTTGTCGGCATGGAGTTGTAGATGGAAGCTGTCCTTGACGAATGCGTGCCTGCCCTGTGCTCTGGCTGGATCGGGAGTCTCGAAGCACTGAAGGCCCACAGGGAAGCTTCAGGCGGGAGCCACTGAGATGACGAGCCTAGCTGCACCTTACAGAGGTACTCCAGCTTTGCACGTGCAGCTGCGGCTGAAGTGGGTACTTCTCTAGCAGGCGACATCAGCTTTGCTTGTGTTGACCCACCCAATCTTGCTCCCACCTCCTGCTCAGCGATTGCCCCCCGATGCCGCGGCCCTCCAGTTCCAGTTCCAGTCCCTCCAGCGTCCCCGTCGTCACCTCCCCCCGTTCCCATCCCATCCATCCTGCCAATCAATCGACCGAAGGCCCAAACCCATCACGTCGCCTTCGTCCCTCAATCATACTCTCTCGCACACCAAAAACTCAAGCATCGCGGATCCCACTACAGTTTATTGCCCGAACCGCCGCGCGCCCTCCTTCCAGCGACTTTCTCTTTCCTCGACTCGTTCTGAGCGCAGTTGCTTGCCCCCTCCCCCACGAGCAGAGAGCTCATTTGGCGAGGCTTGTTGCCCCACGCACGCACCCACGTTTGTGATTCTCTCCCGACCGACCTTTGACGACGATACGTGCCCCCCGACCTTCCAACCCATCAACGTCATTTCCATCCCTCCCTTCCCCCACGACTCTCGAACGACACCCCGTCTCCGACCGCCGCGACATCACCGACGGCATCTCTACGACATACATCGCTTCGCCTTCTACTCTGACGACCCCTTCACACGATAATCATGGATACCAACATGGAAGACGTCGGGCGCCCGCCCGCCGACGTGTCGCCCGTCCCCCTCGAGCCGACTACCATCCCTACACTCGACGGATGGATTGAGAGCCTGATGACCTGCAAGCAGCTTGCTGAGTCGGACGTGCAGAGGCTTTGCGAGAAGGTCAGTCATCTTGGGACGCAAGGGGGTCGCGCGCGCGAAGGGAGCTTGGCTTGTCTGGCCGGCATCCAATTCACTCGCGTGACCCAACTCTTCCCGCCGTAACGCTTGCTGACTCTCATCGAAATAGGCACGGGAGGTCTTGCAGGACGAGTCCAACGTGCAGCCCGTCGTATGTCATCCCCGCCTTCCCCTCGATCGTCTCGGCCTCGCTCACCCCGCCTTCTAGAAATGCCCGGTGACAGTGTGTGGCGACATCCACGGCCAGTTCCACGACCTGATGGAGCTGTTCAAGATTGGTGGCCCGAACCCCGACACCAACTACCTCTTCATGGGTACGTCTGTGCCTGCATGTTTCTGCCTTGGACCTTCTGACCCTTTCTCCCAGGCGACTACGTCGACCGTGGCTACTATTCCGTCGAGACCGTCACTCTCCTCGTCGCTCTCAAGATTAGACACCCTCAGCGCATCACCATTCTTCGTGGCAACCACGAGTCCCGCCAGATCACTCAAGTCTACGGCTTCTACGACGAGTGCCTGCGCAAGTACGGCAACGCCAACGTCTGGAAGTACTTCACCGACCTCTTCGACTACCTGCCCCTCACCGCCCTCATCGACAACCAGATCTTCTGCCTGCACGGCGGTCTATCCCCCAGCATCGACACTCTCGATAACATCAGGGCTCTGGACAGGATCCAAGAGGTGCCTCACGAGGGCCCTATGTGCGACCTGCTCTGGTCCGACCCCGACGACCGTTGCGGTTGGGGAATCTCTCCCCGTGGCGCCGGCTACACCTTTGGCCAGGATATCTCCGAGGCGTTCAACCACAACAACGGTCTGACGCTGATCGCTCGCGCGCATCAGCTGGTCATGGAGGGCTACAACTGGTCGCAGGACCGGAACGTGGTGACCATCTTCTCTGGTATGTTTTCGCGGTCAACATGCATCGATACAGCAAGCTAATTCTTCCCAGCCCCCAATTACTGCTACAGGTGCGGTAACCAAGCAGCGATCATGGAGATTGATGAGCACCTGAAGTACACATTGTGAGTTGGCCTCTAAGCCCCCACTGCCCTGATCGCCATCACTGACACCCACGCGCAGCCTGCAATTCGACCCCTGCCCGCGCGCAGGCGAGCCCATGGTCTCGAGACGCACACCCGACTACTTCCTCTAATTGGCACGGCCGATGTCTCGACGCCACTGTGGACTCTCTCGCGGCCACGTCCACTGGGGCCTTGCAAGGGCGACATGCTAGCACGGCGTGCTGCCCAAATATGTCGGCGCGTTTTGGAGCTCAGGGAACAAAACAATGGCCGGAAGCAACTAATCTGTATGAGTACCGCCAAGAGTCTTGTCCAGGCATTCCCGAGAGGCATTCTGCATCGAATATATTAGAAGGGGCGTCGAGAGCTCATCCTGGGCGACCATGACGCGCTGTTTGTACATCTGCGTCAGCGCGACAAGCCTGACGAGATGCCGACTTCCCATGTGGAGTAGATGCTGCAGCAGATAGACAGTAGGCGCCAGACAAAAGCTGACAATGCTCAACATGACCGATTTCCCAAGTAAACACACGATCGAGGCTATGTTCATGATGCGGGATGGATCCCTTTCTGAATTGAGAACTGAGAAGTCTAATCTGAGTTGGGTATAAACTGAGGTGTGAGGACTCCGGCTGCCGCCCTACATGCAGGGATGAGACAACAAACAAACCATTAATCCGACATTATTACTATTACACATGCTTTTTTGTTTCCGACATTCCATCAAACGGCCTCGGCGACGTCGCCCGGCTTGCTGCCCCGCTCTTCTTTGTCTCCCATGAGGGTGCTACCCTCACGGCTGGGGACATAGGTAGTAGGGCTGTCGGGCTGCTTGTCCTTGGCCTGAACGGCCACGGGCTCCTGGAACCGCCTGTCCAGACGGAAGACCACGTAGGCTAGGACGACCAGGATCTCGACGGCAAAGGTAAAGATGTAGTAGGCGGCGCGCTTGTGGTACCAGGCGGGGTCGTTGGCCATGCGAGGCGGTAGCAGAAGGCCGGAGGCGCGGATGCTGGAGCCGAGGGTCACGGTGGCGGAACCGAAGAGGATCAGGAGGGCGTTACCGCGAACGCTGCCGAAGCCTGGGGCGGGGTCAAGGATAGTACCGACGATGCCGCGGCGGTGCTGGCCCGAAAGATCTCTCGGGGCCTTGCTCGAGCCGAAGATGGCGATGGCGAGAGATGGAAGGACGGGAACGAAGGCGACAACTGTGAAGGTGACGAGGGCGACCTTCTGCGCGGTCTGGCAGTGGCGGCGCACGTCGGGGTCGTTGGTGAAGAAGGACAGGATCACGACGTTGACCACCACGAGCAGGAAGATCGGCACCAGCGGAATGGGAATCATGAAGGGAAGAGTCGACAGCTTCTTGCGCCAGGCGACAGCGTCGGTGCGCTCAGCGCCCCAGAAGGAGCGGACGAGGCGGGGCATGATGAGAAGGTTGAGGATGAAGATGACGATTCCGCCCGCGTTTGCGAGGACCATGGCCGCGATGGTGAGGTTCACGTCATTTGTGACGCTGGCGTAGGCGATACGGAGGGACATGCCGGCTGTGCGGAGGACGGAGTAGACGATGAGGAGGATGGTGAAGGCGAAGGGGGTCTTGGCGCGCTTGTTCTGGCGGAGGATGAGGATGTTGCTGACCAGAAGGCCCAGGAAGAAGACGAGGAGGACGGAGGCGATGGGGATGTCGACTGATTTTGTCGGAACGAGGCCTGGCATGGCTACTGGCGCCAGGTAGGGAGGTTTTGACTGGGGGGCGGTGCCGGACTGGAGGATGTTAGATGGATTTGGGAGGTGTTGAGGCGGTAGAGACGTACCATGGCGAAGTTGTGATGGGTGAGGGAGAAGAGGGTGTTAAGTTGGGATGATTCTCAGAGGGGGACGAGGTTCAGATGGGTAGGTGTTCCGAATTGTCGAAGTCGGATTTCTGTAATGAGGTGTGGTTTGATTTTGATGTGGCAAGTGTGAATGTGCTTTCCAGATGTGCAAGCACCAACTTTTCGAATGTTGTTGTGATTTAGATGTACCAACAATCTCCACGAGAAAGGCATGGAATGATATTTAACAAGTCCATCCCCCACGGATCCAGACCGCCGTCACGACTCGGGGTTATAAGCATACCCCATCGCCGGCAGCCATAGTCCGCTCCGCCGGTGTTAAGGTCGCACCATAAGGCCGATTCCCTACCCGGAGCTTGGAAGCTTACAATACGGGGCCACCCCTTTCCCCAGGTATGGTCGGCGCATTCAGTGTCCCGCGCGGCGGCCGGAAGATAAGCTTGGTCGCGAGGGAGGCAGGCCTCGTAGGGCACACGGTTTGGTCGGCGTCGGTGGCAGCGGAGCGCCGGGAGCGCGAGGGGAGGGCCGTCTTGGCAATCGCGGAGGATCGGAGGTTACGTTCGCCGTGTACCGCCGTACATGATTGGCTGGGTTCGGGGCGGCCGCCGTCCAGCTGCGTTAGAAAAGCTTCCGGTCGTGCAGTAACCGCGCGGTTCTGAGTCAACCTTCTTGCCAGTGACGGCCGTCGGAAGCACATTGATGCCTGGATTTCTCAGCTTATTCTTCTTGCTGGTTCGGGACGTGGCAGGATCGTGGGAATAGGTTGCAGGATAGGTGGTGTGGGAGCCCAGGAGGCAGCAGTCACGGTGTTACGGAGACCACGTGGGAGTTCCTTTTGGGGACATATGACGACACGATGTGGTGGTATTGGGATTTGTATCCGAGATCCGTGGACATTTCTTGGTGTGTTGCAATCGTATGTTTGGCATGATTGTATGCTGTGCTACTTGATGACTGCAAGAGCCGCCGGGCGATGCGGTCGCGGTTCCGTTGACAGCTGCAGAATGAGAGCGTATTGTCATGACGGAGGGCCATTTACTTCTAGTAACTTGCATCCTACGACTGTAAAACGAGGTTCGGCACGTGCAGTTCTCTTGTGACCTGATATCTCTCCGACGTCATCGTCGGCCTGGCCGCCGAGGATGAGCCCATCCATCAGTTGTCGTCAATCATCACGAGGCTCACCAGTATCACCCTGGTTCTTCGTCTGTTCATCCGCGCCGAAGTCCAAGTACAAGTCGATCATGTTTTGCATGTCGCATCAGGGTGAGGTGTGTGTGGTGCGCCGGGAATCTCCCGCCCGTCCTTAGTCCAGGCAGATTCCATCCCCGCATTGCCATGTGGTGGCGAAAGATGAGCGATCTGGAATCGCCCCAAGACCGTGGCATGACCATTGATGGCCTCGCGCTTTCGGGACCGTCCAAACTCACGTCGTCTCGATCCATCACGGCGGCGACACTGTTCATTGTTCCGCAAGGGTCCGAGTCCCGCAGATCAGGCGGAGGTGTCGCCCGATGTTGACGGGCCAAAGCTGGCGCTTTATCTTTCCTCCTTGGGCGCGATATCGGTATGCGCCGCTGCTGCACTTCAGGACAAAAAGCAAAAATGGTCCACCAGCAGAACGGCGTCTGTATTGGCGCCCGCTCTTCCCTGTGGCCGCTTCTTCGTCATCTTGGAGGGGATCGTCGCCCTCGTTATCGTGGTCTTCTGCCGCCCGTCAACGGCTGTTCATCCGAAGCTGGTCAACGGGCCCTGGCCTGTGGCTCAGGCATTCCGGTGGCTCGTCCTCCCCAAAGTCCCCTGAAGCCTTCAGGGTGGCCCCTGGCGACAGGTGGGTAGTGTCATTTCGCGTCGCAGACGCATCCCCTGCACCCATGATCCGAGGCAGGGAGTTGAGTGGCTGCGCTGCGCGAAACAAATCTTAAAATCTCGCCTTAGCCCGTCTGTGCGGGCTCTAGCGTCGGAGGCGTTTGATCTCCCCTCAGGTGGGACTCGCTCTGTCTGATGTGTGCGTGTCGCGCGGCCGGGGGAGAGAATTGCCCGAAAGGGGGTGTATGGCCGTTGCGGGACCCAGAACTTGGCTTCCAGCGGGCGGGCCGTTTGGTTATGCCAGCAAGTCGCATTCGAGTGCCGGTTTCTCCTGTTTGGAGGTGGTCCTATCGGGTGGGCGCAGCCATATAACGGCGGACAGCTATTGAGGCCGGTCCCGACAGCATGAGGATGTAACGTGGGCAAGCTCATGCTATCGGCGGGATCGAAAATACTTGGTATGCGCTACGGGTGCGGTGCCGTGGCAGATGGAAGAGGGAGGGTGGAGTGTTGCGGCTGTCAGACAGTGTCTCGCTGTGTCGAGCGTGGGGGGTTGTCTCGGCTGAGGTCGAGACATTGTGCTTGAGGGAGGTAGGCCTCGTGCACGTCAGCGGCTGCGGTCCTTGAGTGTTTACTTGTATCAGCTGGATATCTTCCTGATAGACTGATTTACCGCTCGAACATCCATGAGCAACACGAAGAGATCAATTGAGTTCTGCGTCGCGTCTGCTGCCCGTGAGCTGGGAAATTGTGCCTTGCACGCGGCTTCCGGCAGCAAGTTCCGGAGAGCTAAGCAGAAGAGCGCATCAATAATATGACTCCGTAGACTTAAGAAAGAATATTCGAAGATTTCAGCAAGCCATCGTCTCTCGTCATGCAGAGGAAACTGCATGATGCGTCGAACATTCCTACTGGGACGTTACTTATTCTACATAAGTACAGGAAGGTAGGTGTCAACAGAGAAGGAAGGAGGGAAGAGCCGGGGTCTTCAATTGACGGCGGGTTCTGTGGGCTCCCGTCGGGAGAGGAACATCCGCTGCCATAACATTGACCACCACCCCAAATTATTCGCACACTCTCTCACCTGACGAGCAGAATACCCGTGCGTGGACTGTACGCCCTGAAGCATCCACCAAACCCCATTCTTCGGCGTGTGCTGTGCTCCCGTCACCAACTCCGTTGCTTGGTTGCCCAGGTGGTGGAGGCACCCGGACCCGTACCTGCCGCAGAAGAAACGAGGTGGCCGGGGGCCTGCAGCAGTGCAGCCCGCTAAACGGTGATACGGCCAATCACGACCCTTACCCACCAGCAACCCACCCCGGCCACGCCTGGACAGGGGGCCCATGCCCAATTACCCACTCCAGTCGGCCAGGTCCCAGGTCCCCTCGTCTTCCGAGTGTGTTCCTGCCTTTGTGACGGGCAAGGTCGTTTGTGTTGGTTGTCCACCTCCCGTCCCAATTTCGTCTGCCGCTCTCCTTCTCCTTTACCCTCTCGCCTTCCTGCTGGTCAAACCTCACCACCACGTCCGCCCGTCGCGTCGTCCTTTTCTGCGAGCGTGTGTGTCACCTCGCACGCGAGGCTGGAGCACGAGAGATCTCATGTACAGAGAGACCTCTCCGCCAAATCCGACAACTAGACTCCTCCACGCCGATCAGATCGCCTGCAACACCAAGCGCGCCGCCGCTTGTACCTGGAGGAAACGTCCTACCCAAGTCCGGAACATATACCGGCCACCAGCTTAATTCCCGTCTACAATACACGCCCACGACCACCGACCCGGTGCTCCTGCCCCCGAGAGCACCTTCTCTTTAATCCCCGGCCTCGACGACACTCGACGATTCGCCTCTGAACCCTTATCCATTATTCGCCTTCTTCCGCCTACGCATCGACCGAACGACGTCACGATCAACAGTCTTGGCCCTTTCGTCTTGCGATTTAATTCACACCCCGTCGAACCTTCCTCTCGACGACCATTCTTCCGCCCGCTGGCTCACCAATCCGCCTGCGCTTCTTTCCTTAACCGTTCAAACGCCCTCTCCGTCAGTTTCTCATCTTCACGCCAATGCCCTTCGCCCGGCACACTTGAGTAGGTAGGTACCTTCCTACCCCTTCACGACTCGCGCAAGCCCTTCTTGCCTCGCGCTTGCGATTCCGACACCCACGCTGCCTCATTTCTGGTCACGGGGGCGTTCGAAGGGGCAACGGCGGCCGAAGGGTCCAGCTGCGCGAGTGAGCGAGCGAGCGAGCGGCAACAACCTCGACCCAACTCTCACCACCATTCAATTGAAGTCCTAACCCCGGCTTCTTCATCTGCAGGACATTTTCGGTTTCGACTATCTGGTTTTTACCGCGCACCAGCATCGTCACAAACGCACCAATCCCATTACCAGCAGCATCCTACTTCTTTGTCTTGCGACGGCATTTTTTCTTTCCCGGGGAACGCGCCATCTCTCCAACCCCCATGGCGAACTGCATCTCCCTCCAAGGCTCGAGCCTGTGCCCGGCCTTCCAGTCCGCCTCGGTCTCGACAACAGGCGCGACGGCAAACTTCTTTCCGTTTATGCGATTTGTCTCCAGTCGTGAGACGTTCGATTCGCAACTCACCACGTACATTGCGACCGATTACGTGCGCAGCAAGTAAGTTGAATCGTCTGTGGTGGCTGCCAACGTGTTGCGCCAGCCACCCATCTGTGGCAACCTTGCTGACCGCGTACAGATACGAGAACGTCTTTGGCTGTTCCGGTATTGACCTCGCGGACACGGACGAGCTGTACGCGCGTTTCACAACCACCGTCTTGTGCAATGCGATCGTCCAGAACTCGATAGCAGACTGTGGTCTTTCCGAGGAAGACTCGCGACCCGTCTGCGCCGACTCTTGCGTACGTGCCTCCTATTTTTTGAGGATTTGGCTGGTGGCCATAACCGAAATCGCAGTTCATCTTACTGACCGTCAACAGGCTCACTACGCGCAGAGCGAGGCTCTTCTGACCGCGGACAATGACCTCTGCCCAAACCCGCGAGGCAATCTCATTGCGGAGATCCGGGCCGATTTCACTAATTGCGCGCTGCCGCCGGACTCACTCTCATCAACAGGCTGCATTCAGGCCATCTCAAATGAGCCCAACAACTGCGGCTACGGCAACAGCACGATCGGCCTGTGCTCCTACTGCGCCTCAGGCGGCATCAACTCAACAGACACTTGCTGCTACAACTCCAACGTGGACGATCGATGCGAAAACGTCACCCTGCCGTCAGGGATCCCTTCCATGACCTTCGATCTGCCGACAACTTCGCCAACGAGCTCACCCACCAGCACGGCCCCTGCGACTGGCAACGAAGATGAGAACGAAGGCGGTGGTGGCCTCTCTGGCGGAGCTATCGCAGGAATTGTCATCGGCTCCATCGTCGGCGCCTTGCTCATCCTAGGCCTCATCTTCTTCTTCTGCTACAGGCGTCGACAGCATCGACCGGGCAGCCAGGACGGCAGTGTCTTCAACCAGCCCTCACCGTCAAGGAAGGGTCCGATCGCCATGGAGAAGCAGCAACCGGCAGCCGCCAACACACCCGGATACGAAGTCCTGCCCGGTGGTCGCATCGCCCGCATGTCCGCCCTCGAAGACAACTCCAACCCAGCCTACGGTGACAACGGCCACGGTGGCGTACTTGCAGCTGCAGCCGTCGGCGCTGGTGCAGGCTACATGGGTGGCAGGAGCCGCGATCAATCATCGTCCGATTTCGGCAGCAGCCCCGAGTCCGAGTCCCGCGCCGGCATGGGCGTCCTGCGTCCGCCGCCAACCAACATCCGTAGGAACGGATCTCTATCGAGCAACTCAGTTCTCGCCGACCCGTCATCTCCCACAAGCGCCGGCATGTCGTCGCCCCAGGGTATCGCCAGCCAGCAGTCCGAGCAACTCCCCTTCTTTAAGGACTACTACTCATCCGACGACATCCACCCCGGCGATAGGGTCTCGGTTCTCTGGGCATACCAGCCTCGTGCGCCTGACGAGTTCTCTCTTGAGCGCGGCGACATGGTCAAGATTGTCGGCATCTGGGACGACGGCTGGGCCACCGGAATCATGGTGGATGAGCGGGCCGAGGAGTGGGAAGCCAGACGGGTGCAGCGCGATAGTGGCGTGTCCAGCACCTCCGGACGGCCCCGCGAGACCTCGTCGCCAGCCAGCGGCGAGATCAAGGCGTTCCCTCTCGTCTGCGTCTGCCTGCCAGAGCATTGGCGCAAGACGATCGAGGGCGACGGCTCTACCGAGTCGGGCTCGGGCCATCAGGGCCCGCCTTGAGTGATGAGTCTAGGACACGTCTACGGAGGGACACGTCTTCATGAAAGCAGTGGACTGATTTTCGCGGCATTTGGCTAGGGAGTTGACGGTTTTCACGGCTCGCATTCACATTACATACCCTTTTCGCGGCCCGCGCCTTTACGGTCTCGGCCCATGCTAATTTACTATTCTGCCTGAACTTTCGACGACGTGATGTTTGTTAGGTGAGGGTCGATTCAAGTGGTGCCAACCTAATTACCCCCATGGATGATGCCCAGGTCTTACCACCTATGTGCTGCATGCTCTCGAAGCTGATCTGATATTACGTCCACTGAAACTGGGACTTAACTTCTGTTCTCGCAATGGACCTTAAACTGCCGTTTGAAGATTAATGTGATCGAAACGCAATCGTTACGTCGTCTTGCTCTATTGTTTCTGACCAAATCACCAGGTTCGTTTTCCCACGAGCGTGGGAGGAAGCACTCTGGGGACGACAGATCTTGGAGACTTCAAGCTATTTTCTACATAGCCTGGCCCCCAGCGGCTCTCGTCCGCAAAATATTACATCTCTTCCGGCCGCTCTTTGAAGTTGAGGAGGCCCAGCTGTGAGCTGTTGAAGGCAGACGTTAGCTGACTCATCTAACCTTAAAACTTGACCCGCTTTTGCGGCGGTCTCGTTCACTCAACGGTTGCGGGTGTCACACCGCAGTCACGGTGCCAGTTGCGCACGCCGACATCATCAGCGGGCCTAATCGCAGCTCCCACACCGAGCTTCCTACAGCACGTGCACCTATCTGGCGACTTGCCATGGCACTGCCCTCACGCGCAACAACACCGAGCTTTCCCTCCTAACCTGTACCACTTTCTACCTCCGATACCGATAAACAACCACGACGGCCCCCTTCAGTCATGCTACAGCTTGCTGCCCGCGCTCAGGAAGGCGTCAGGTAGACACTCCGGCTGCCGCGATCTCCCCTCCTCCCATCCACCATGGGACAGGGCTTCTCACTCGCGACGCCCTCTGCAGGCGCCGCGGGCATAGATGTACCCGAGCTCTCCGATCTAGTGTACGAGAAGAGCGTGGGAAATGCACGGTTTATGAAGAGCATCCGGGCGCGACACCATGACGGCGTGGTGCTCGTCAAGGTTGTCGTCAAGCCGTACACCCCGCTCTCGCTGAACCAGTATAAGAAGAAGCTCGTTGGTGAGTAGCTATCTTGACCGCACGAGAGCCCGAGCCATGCTGACGAGACCAGAGCAACGAAAAGCACTCGCCGACGTTCCTAACGCTCTACCATTTCAACGAATCATCGAGACCGAAACCAACGGCTACCTCATCCGACAGTTCCTCTACAACTCGCTCTACGATCGCATGAGCACACGACCTTTCCTCGAGGAGATTGAGAAGAAGTGGCTGGCTTTCCAGCTGCTTTGCGCTTTGCGCGACTCGCACGCTCGAGATGTCTACCACGGCGACATCAAGTCGGAGAACACACTGGTCACGTCGTGGAACTGGCTGTATCTGACCGACTACTCCTCTCCTATAAAGCCCGTCCTCTTACCCGACGACAACCCGGGCGACTTCTCATTCTACTTTGATACATCAGGACGCCGCACGTGCTACCTCGCGCCAGAGCGCTTCGTGCCGGCCGAGGAGCTGAACAGGAGGGGCGCCAGCGCAAGCCTCACCTGGGCCATGGACGTCTTCAGCGCTGGCTGCGTCATCGCCGAGATGTTTCTCGAGACTCCGATATTCACCCTCAGCCAGCTCTACAAGTACCGCAAGGGCGAGTACGACCCCGCCATCTCCCAGATCAGCCGTATCCCGGACAAGGATGTGCGGGACATGATCTCCCACATGGTCCAGCTCGACCCGGAGCGGCGATACTCGGCTGAGCAGTACCTGGACTTCTGGAAGAAGAAGGTCTTCCCGGAATACTTCTACAGCTTCCTGCACCAGTACATGGACCTGATCACGGACCCCTCGTCCGGCAACGCCCCCGTGTCTGGCTCGTCGCGGAACCTCGGCGAGGCCGATGACAGGATAGACCGCGTGTTCTTGGACTTTGATAAAATCTCCGTTCTCCTGGGATACCAGCACAACGCCTACCAGTCGCGCATTGAAGCCATCTCGCCACACCTCGGACTGGGCCACTTTCCCGTCCAGCTCAACATCCCGAACCACGAGCGGTACATCACAGGAGCTGCGAAGCCACCGAAGAATGACGGCAATCTGCTATTCCTGACGTTGGTTGTGTCTTCTATTCGGAGCACTGCCCGGGCGTCTTCGCGCATCCGCGCTTGCGACGTCCTGCTCGCCTTTTCCGAGAGGATACCAGACACCGCCAAGCTCGACAGGGTTCTGCCGTACTTGATGCTGCTGCTCACGGACAAGTCTGATCTTGTCGTGATCGCAGCCATTCGGTCCATTACCCAGCTCCTTCAGATCGTTGATGGCGTCACGCCGGTCAACGCACATATCTTTATCGAGTACATTCTGCCACGGTTCGTCTCGGCCATCCTCAGCAATACTCGCCGCCGTAAGCCCCTTGTGCGGGCCACCTACGCGGCTTGTCTGGGCAGCTTCGCCACCACAGCAAACCGTTATCTCGAGATGGCATTAACAATGAAGGCCACCGGGGCCCTGACACTGGCCGACCCCGAGGTCGAGTCTGGCAAAGGCGCAGAGGCTCTGGCTGAGGGCATGTTCGACGAGGCGAGGCGAGAGCTGTACACGATGATGGAGTTGCACACCAAGACGCTCGTCGAGGACTCGGACGCATCAGTTCGCCGGGCCTTTCTTACATCCGTACCCGAGCTTTGTGTCTTCTTCGGCCCGGTGGCAGCCAACGACATAATCTTGACACACCTCAACACATACCTCAACGACAGCGATTGGACGCTCAAGTGTGCCTTCTTCGATACTATTGTGGGAATCGGCACCCTGGTGGGGAATGTCAGCCTGGAGGAGTTTATCCTGCCCCTGATGATCCCGGCGCTCACCGACACGGAGGAGTTTGTGGTCAAGTCTGCCCTGCACTGCTTGGCGCAACTGGCTGGCCTGGGCCTGTTCTCAAGGCCGAGGCTGTGGGAGCTCATCGACCTCGTGGCCCGATTCACCATGCATCCCAATCAATGGATCCGGGAAGCAGCGGCGGAATTCCTCGCTCATGCCGCAAGATATCTCCCTGTCGCCCAGATTATCAGCATCGCGCTTCCGCTGGTGCAGCCTTACCTCAAAGAGGCCAGGATCCCAAAGTTCGACGAGTTGGAGCTGCTTGATACTCTCAAGCGCCCGCTGTCCCGGGCCGTCTTTGACCAGGCTCTCAACTGGGCGCTCCAGACAGACAAGGGCGTCTTTTGGAAGTTGGGTCATCATGGCCGACCGCTGCCGTCCAACACCCTTCCCACATCGATTGGAGTGCGATCATCGCGGGACTTGGGCGCCCACTCGCTGCGGCAGATTCCGAAGAACGAAGAAGACGAGCAGTGGTTGTCGAAGCTGCGGAATCTCGGTATGGGCCCTGATGACGAGTTCAAGTTGGTCGCGCTTCGAGAGTTCATCTTGCGCCTCAGCCTCCTGAAGGCCCGAGACCCTGGCGTAGAACCCCCGAATATCAACAACAACATTGTCTCTCTCATGGGACTTGGCGTCACGCCGCAAACCATCTTCTTCAATGAAGTCCAGGAACAGGACCAGGCGCTTGGCCCTGAAGTTGGGGACGAGGGTCCCTACACCATCGCGGATGCCCTCCTGGACGCGTCCAAGACTATTGATGACCCAGCAGGCAAACGGCGGGTGGCCGCTCTCAACAACCTCAGGACCAAGGTCGTCGAGGGCCGGTCGCGTGAGGTGTCGCGAACTCGGCCCATTGACACACGGAAGCAGCCAGGCAACGGCCTAGGCCTATTGACTGTGGGTAGCCCTGTCGAGGACTCTGCCCCCGGCGGCGATCCATCGTGGGCTGCGAGAAGGGCCATTCGCCACCAGGCCAGCGCACTCAGCCTCCTCGACCGCAAGGACAGCAACAAGAGCGTGCCAGAGACAGGCATGTCTGGCGCGAACGTCCTTGGCGAGGTCGAGGGACCCTTCTCCCAGCTGCCGCACGAGTTGGCAGGTTCGGTGGATGGACGGGCGAGCTCGTCCATCGATGGCCACAAGATTACGCCCAGCCATACCTACGAGGGCAACGACCCCAGCATCCTGAAGCTGCTCAACACTATGTATCGCGAGAACTTCCCCAGAGACAGTGCCGTCTTTGGTCCTATGGTCACACCGGTCAGCCGACGCAAGGCCACGCGGACCACCAACGCAGTTGCCGAGGAGCCGTGGAGACCGAATGGGCGACTCGTCGCCACGGCCGCCGAGCACACTGGCGCCATCAATCGGATCGTGGTGTCTCCGGACCACCTCTTCTTCATCACGGGCGGCGATGACGGCACGGTGCGGGTGTGGGATTGCGCTCGTCTGGAGAAGAACGTCACGAACCGTTCGAGGCAGACGCATCGCCATGCCGAGGGCGCGCGTGTCGTCGCGCTGTGCTTTGTCGAAAACACCCACACGTTTGTCAGCTGCGCCACGGATGGCAGCGTCAACGTCGTCAAGGTGGAAACGGCATCCCAGGGCGGCGTCACTCGGTATCTGAAGCTCAAGCAGGTTCGCAATTACCGGCTGCCTGAGGGCGAATTTGCGGTGTGGTGCGAGCATTTTAGGCAGGAGAACGGCTCGACGCTTGTACTGGCGACGACGCGGTCCCGGGTCGTGGCTCTCGACCTGCGGTCGATGAATCTCCTGTACGAGTTTGAGAATCCGGTGCACCACGGCATGCCAACGTGCTTCTGCATTGACCGCAAGCGCAACTGGCTCTGTCTCGGTACGTCGCACGGCGTGGTGGACCTCTGGGATCTGCGCTTCAAACTGCGCCTCAAGGGTTGGGGCGTACCTGGGAAGAGCGCCATTTACAGGCTCAGCGTTCACCCGACAAAGGGACGAGGCAAATGGGTGTGCGTGGCGGGCGGCACCGGCCAGGGCGAGGTGACGGTCTGGGACCTGGAGCGGACCGTGTGCCGTGAGATTTACCGCGTCGGGGGCAATAAGGAGGGTCCCCGGGGATACGAGGCCTGGGAAGTGGATGAGGACAAGCCGGAGGGCATGCTGGGACGGTATGCGACGAACATCGAGCCCAGCGGCACCGGCAGCACCGACAGGGGCGTCCGGGCCATGGTCACCGGCACGGGAGCGATGGACGACTCCAGGGATATCCGGCATGCCTTCATCGTCACGGGAGGATCGGACAAGAAGCTCCGGTTTTGGGACCTGTCGCGCATCGAGAGCTCGGTGGTTTACAGCGGGCTCGCGCCTGAGGAGCCGCGACCGTCGTTTACAGCTTCGCACCCGACGACGACCATGATCCTCAACACGGAGCGGATCCCGAGGGCGGCACCGACAGCGCAGAATGCAGGGCCGGCGCCCAACACGGCACGGGGACGGGGCACGACTGGAAGGTCGTCGCGGTCGACGGTCATCTCGGTGCAGCAACAGCAGCTCCTCAAGGCGCACCTGGACTCGATCACGGACGTGGCATTGCTCGATATGCCGTTCGGCATGACCGTGTCCGTGGACCGGTCCGGCGTGGCGTTTGTGTTCTCTTAGAATGAGGAGCCGGTCGAGCTGGCACTGGAACGCTGCTGCATGGGTATAGACGGGAAGGAGGAGCGTCCTGTGAGGGCGTCGCTGAGGTTTCGGTAGACGTTAGGGTGTACAGTTCAGAGAAGCATAGACACTGTACAGATGTGCGAAGTAAGCGGTGAAGACACAGTGCCAATAATGAGGCTGGCTTGGCTCCGTGCGGACAAGCTCTATCTTATCTTGCACCTGCCCAAAAATTTGTCCCACATCCAGCATCGCCGCCTCCAGTGTCCGACGTTCAGCCTCGTGCCTGGCTCTCAGTTCGCATGACCCAAGCATCCACGCGACCACGCACCACCTCCCCGACGACAGCCCCCGCGCCGACATCCCACGGCATCGAACAACGTCAATTGAGCGAAGCCAACCCGTGTCACTCGCCAGCTTCGGCACGACAGCTACGGCGACGCGCCTCCCGATCCAGCAAACGTCGACGACCCCCGCCGCAGCCACTGTCGCGCGAATCCGAGTCTCCCCCGTCCCCTCCCACCACTCCCCCCTCCCCATAGCCCAAGATGAGGCTCACGACGGAGCTCATCAAGGACTCCCTGTCCTACCTCAACCCGCTCAAGGAGCGCGAGCTGGACCTCCGAGGTGCGTTTTTGAAAAGAACAGATGCTACACCCCCGTATCTTGCCAGGGCAGAGTTGATATCAGGCCTCGACCGGGGCGCGCGCGCGTACAGGACACCGAATCCCGGCGATTGAGAACCTGGGCGCAGCAGGCGTAAGTCACCCCCCCTGCCCCTCTTCACTGGTCAAGCTGGTTGCTGACACGTTCTGCCTACCAGCCCCACGACTCGATCGACTTCACCGACAACGACATCGCGCTGCTCGGCAACTTCCCCCTCTCGCCGCGCCTGACGACGCTCCTCCTCGCGCGCAACCGCGTCTCGGCCATCCAGCCGTCCCTGCCGACGGCGGCACCGAACCTGCGCCACCTCGTGCTGGCGTCGAACCAGCTCGCCGAGTTGGCCGACCTCGACGTGCTCGCGGGCTTCGCGCGCCTGACCCACCTCGTCCTGCTCGATAACCCCGTCGCCAAGAAGGAGCACTACCGCTACTGGGTGCTGTGGCGGTGTCCCGCCGTGCGCTTCCTCGACTACGTCAAGGTCAAGGCCGCTGAGAGGGAGAAGGCCGGGGAGCTGTTTGGCACGGCGGAGGATCCGACGGCGCTGGCTGCCAAGGTATGTCCTGTGAAAGTTCTCGAGTTTGTGGAGGACGTGCTAACAGATGTGTTCCCAGATCATCGGAATCAAGTCGAGGGCCGTTGACACCGCGGCCAACGGATCCGCTGACGCGGGCGGCGCGCAGCCGTCGCGCCTGGCGCGCATGAAGCTTACGGACAAGGAGAAGAAGAGGCTGCAGGAGATGATCAGGAAGGCGGACAGCCTGCAGGAGATTATCCGGCTGGAGAAGATGCTCAACGAGGGCACGTTACCGCCGGGGGTGCACCTGGACGATGTCATGGAGGAGTAAGCCCCGCCAGAGGGGGTGGTTGTCCATTTTTACGTTTGCTTGGGGGGGTTAAAATTATGATTCCCGGCGTTGAGAGGAAGGGCGATGAACGAAGCAGCCTTTTTTCATCGAACATCACACTTGCATTGGAGGGAAGTGAGATAATCATAATTCGTGCATCATTAAGTACGGTCAGGGCAACAACACCCGGGACATCGCCTGGAGAAACAATTCCTGCGCGACTTTCATCCCCGTTGCCATGGCCGGTGCCTGACGCGTCGCTAGCCCGCCATGTTGACGTCGCCGTCCGTGTCGCGCGTGGCCGCGGCCTGGCGCATCTCAAGCTGCAGCTGAGCGTTGGGGTCGTCAGACGACGTGTCGTGACCGTTGATGCCGTTGAGCGCGGCGGAGGATGATGCGCGCTTCTTGGAGGAGGAGCCTGCCACTGCTGATGATGCGGCCGCTGCTGCTGCGGCGGCGGCGGCGTTGATCTTGGTCTGCTTCTTGCCGTCCTGGGCCTGGTCTGTGCTCATCTGGGCGCGGGTGGCGGCGGCGGAGGCCTTTACCTTTTTGAAGGGCGTGGTGCGGGGGATGAGGTCCTCGAGGAACTCGAGGTGGTCGTTGTGGGCGACGGCGTTTGCTGGGGGGTGTTAGGCTGGCATGAGGAGGGGGAGGGGGGGGACGTACCCATGTCTTTGTACTGGATGTTTCGCCGCGGCTTGCGGTCCATCTTTGCGGCGTTCTGGGCCTCGTTGGCGAGATGCTGGACGAAGAGTTCCTGGGAGGGGTGAGTGTGCTGGGATGGTTGAGGGGTGGGAGGGGGACGTACTGTGGCCATGGAGATGATGAAGGCGGCATTGGCGGAACAGGTGTTGATGTCCTGGTCTTGGGCGAGAATCTTTTTAACCCTCGCGACGGGGAGGACGGACTGGCCTGTCACCTCCTTGCGGGGCGGGATGGCTGTGGTGTTGTACGGCATTTTGGGTGTGATGGACTGGATGGGTCAGCAGCAGGCTCTGGAAGGTTGAGTGATGAATGAAGGTGAAGATCCGGTTTGCATCAGATACCGTTGTAGTCTATATGAGAAGCTCTCACTGAGGCTCAATGAAGAGGTCCTCTGAGCGGGTGTATGGTGTCATCATTGCAAATGGGGGCCTTGTCGCTTGACGGGCGGTATGGGGAGAGGTTCGAAGCTGATGAGGGAAGACTTACTTTGATTGGAGGCGGGTGAGATACGGCAGAGCCGGGTTGAAGATGCGGTGCCTGTTATGGATTTTGGGGGTCTCGTTGGATAAGGGGCGATTGGAATGTGCAAGGCAGTGTAAGATGGTCGTCAGATGTGGTTGAGGGGTTGTCGGAGTGCACATGAGGTGAGGTGTTGAAGGTTTGGAGGCATGATGGATGGGGTTCGAGTTTGTCGAGCAACGTCGCGTCGCGTCCCGAGTGGTCCGTGCACGACGCCCAGAGGCGCTGATGTCGAGGACCCGCTCGGCCCCTTTTACCCCTGAACCCGACTACAGATATCACCATCTCCTTGGCGCTAGGTTGGATGCAAGTGTGTCGAAAAGAAGGCTTCGATCTACATTCCGAATTGCTCAAGCTCGCATGGTTTGATCGAATTAAGTTTAGTTTGCAAATCTGTTTCCCACTGCCTGTATTTTTTTGCCCTGAAAGACGGGAGGAAAGGTCGAGGTCGGGTTTGGATTCGAGGTTCAAAACACCACGGTCCATGGCGTTCCGGTTCTGCGGGCAATGGACATGTGAGGTTTTCCTGAATTAAGGGGTTTGTTGCAATCAGCATGTACATACCTAGTGGATGAAAGTGTCTGCCAGACCCAGAGTGTCCCTGCCTGCCCCTCCACAGCCAACCCGGCTGCTGCGCAGGTTGCACCGCTGCCGCATCCAACATGGCCAATGCACCCACATCACGTGCCCAGCGCGCCTGTCATGCCCGTTACCTGCCTCTGTACCCTTATTAATGGCATTTTCTGGCCCATTCCCCAAGTCAGTACCGGGGCGGCGCAGTGGAAAGCGTTCAGGACAAACGGGCTGGTGAGAGGATCGATTGGTTAACCCACAAACAAACGAAAACAAAACGAAACCGGCAACTTGTGCAAAGATCGCAAAGATCGCAAGTTCGAACCTCGACAGGGATGTAGGAGCCAAAAAGCTCCGAACCCTTTTGCCTTTTTGGATGAAACATTTGCATGCAATGACTGGCACGCATGTCCAGGGTCAGCATCATCAACTGTCCATACTTGTTACCACCTTCAGCTTTGCATGCCCTCTACTCGGCCGCGTCAAATGCAGACGCAGATCAGGCTTCTATCTTCTATCATTCTGCTTCGGGCCAAAAACTCAACCGCATGGAATCCATCAGAGCTCGAGCTGCTAGTAAAGGGTATCGTCCCGAGGGGGAAAAATATTCATTAGATAGGTGCAATCTTGGTACTGTCTTTTCAGTGAGAACTTAATCTGCAAGATGAGAAAGAGGCAAAAAGTCCTGCGTGCTGATCCTCCCGTGATTCTCATTCAAAATTGGCTGAAGACTACGACGACACACCCCTCATCGTTGGCTCTGCCTTGCTCCGCACCCCTGCCTTGCTTTCATTCTCGCAACCTCTACTTCATGAGACAGGAAAGTAAGCACTACAAAACGTTCTGAGCGTCTAATACTCAGTCGGACCAGTGGTAGGTGGAAAAGCTGGACTCCCTCTCAAATCTGGCCCCAAAGGAAGTCCCAGGTCCCATTGACCCATCATGGATCCGGAGCGAGCTCGGGCTCCAGAGTTGTGGAAGTCTATGACATCCAATTAGTGAATGCCTGGAGAAAACCACACGAAAACTGTGACTTACGCAAGTGAGAACATGTCTGGCAGTGCTCTTCTCGGCCAAGTTCTTGCACTCGAACATGTGCGCATCCACAGGTGCCCGAACACAGCTGCCTCGGGGAGTGAACGGATCACCAACCTTGGCGACAGACACCAGCTCGTAGGTGACGCCGTCAGGTTGGCGATACGCCGTGATCTGCCCGACGCGCTGCTTGGTGACGCCCTGGCTAGGACTGTCCCTCATCTCGACGCGCTTCAGGTCCCAGGTTCCGGCATGCTGCTCGTTCCAGCACTTGTCGCAAGCCCAGCGGCCGTCCTTGGAGGCGTCGTCGTTCAGGTTGAGGAGATAGTTGCTGACGCGAAGGG
The DNA here is from genome assembly GCA_020746995.1 of Plectosphaerella cucumerina. Lineage (NCBI taxonomy): Eukaryota > Fungi > Ascomycota > Sordariomycetes > Glomerellales > Plectosphaerellaceae > Plectosphaerella > Plectosphaerella cucumerina. Next base: position 1,333,134 of record JAGPXD010000005.1, on the reverse strand, counting down.
GATAGGCTGAGAGGAGGCCGGTGCGACACTGGGTATCGGAGTTTTCGGCGAGGTAGAGCCTGTTCTCGCCGAAGTTTGCTGCATATTGGGTTAGCTTCATATTTCAAACAGTGCTTGTTTGATGTGGTACTCACATTCGTCGACCGAGTTCTTGTAAAAGCCCATGTAGACGCGCCAAGTGTACGTTGGCGTGGCCGGCGGCGGCGGAGGAGGTGCTGCGGTCGATGTGGGAACGATTGTAGGAAGCACTACCGGCTTGCTAGTGGTCGTAACTGGCGGGGGCTGGAAGCAGAAGTCCCTGTTGGCGAAGCCGTAGTCGCGGGTGAATCTGCAGAGCAAGATCTCGGTCGTGGTGAGCGTGGACCGCAAAGTTCCGGCCTGGAAGTTGCCTCCCGGCAGGGGAACAAGTGCGCCGTAGGACTTGGGCGTGCACAGGTTGATGGGACACCAACCGTGCCGACAGCTGAAAATGCACATGCTGTCGTACACTGCCCTGTTGCCAATACCCGACGTTGCGGTGTCGGGGCTGTCATCTGTTAGTCAGTTTTCAAGGAGATAAGATGGAAGAAAGAGCTAAGGCTTACAAGAAAGGTGACAGCGCTGGAGTGAACCAGGAGGTAGGCCTGGTTGTGCTGCACTGGAATGATGGTCAGCATCTGGCCATGTTCCATCCATGGAAGTTTGAAGTCTCTTACCTCGCTGCCTGGGTAGCCGTAGTTGACCGCAAATGAGCAGAGGCCCTTGAAGATGCGATCACCGTTGGTAGGGAATCCATCCTTCTGCAAGGCGGTCGGCCTCGTAGGCTGGGGACCAATCCTCGAGCAGGTGCAGGCTAGGACCCAATAAGTCAGTATTGGCAGAGCCGCGACTCGAGGTGCGGTTCTCACCTGTAACGGGACAGTACCCCAGGGCGCAGGAGAATTTGCAAATGCTGGCAAAGGCGCCGAGTCCGAAGCCCGCCACACAGACGTGGCTGTTGATGTTCAGCACCTTATCCGAGTTGGGACCACTGGCCGAGAAGACGTAGGGGTTGAAGTTTTGCTGGACGCAGGCGCCGATGGGCACGTTGCCAGTAACAGTAGCGACGCCGTTGACGGTGACGACGACCTGACCAGAGCGGCCCCTGAAGCTGGCACTGCCATGGTACATACCGACACCTCCGGGAGGCGTGTCCGTCCAGGCGGCGTCCAGGGGCACGCCGCCGACAGTGACTTAAACGGTGGCAGGGGCACCGAGCAACGCCGAGTAGAAGACCTTGTCAGCGACGACGGCGGCGGGCGAGAACTCGCGCTGCAGTTGTGTCGCCGTGTTGGCAACGGTGCCGGAGTAAGTGCAGGCGAGAGCCTCCGAGTTGCGGTACCACATGGTGACGCCTTGGGTACCGATGGTTGCCGAGCCCGTTTTGGCGAGCTGGATGAGGAAGGGGAGGAAGCGGCGGAAGCCATCGTGGTGCACGCCGTCAGCATACCTGGTGAAGGCTTTGCCGACTTCAAACGCGTAGGTAGCCTTGGGGATAAGCGGTCCGATGTAGTGGGACTCGCCGTAGTCGTTCCAGCTGATGATCTGGGCGAACGTGGGAGGCGCGAAGTCCTTCTGAATGCGGGTGAGGTAGACAACCTGGAGCCAACGGTCGAACCAGAGGTCATCACCACGCCACATCCTGCGAAAAGCTGTTAGCACTGCCGCATGCTTGAAAGTCATATCTGGCAAGGACTTACCAGTTCTTGTGCCAGGTCGGCAGGTTGGTGTAGAACCCGGGCGACACCGGCATCATGTAGGTGGGCTTGCCGCCCTGCTGGAGGAACTGCATGTAGGAGGCATCGCCGTGGGTGTTCATATCTGTATCGCCCCACGGCCATGCCGCCCAACTGAAAAGACCATCGATGCTGTTGGCACCGGCACTGATCGCATTTTTGGCACCCTGGGAGAGGAAAAGTATTAGAAGACGACAGGTCTCGGGCGAACGACTATGGGAGAACGCACCCGCGACGACCAGTCTGGCACAAAGAAGCACCCGGTTGCGGCTTTGATCTCGGGCCAGTCGGCGGCCTTCTCGGGACCCTCGAAGGTGGAGACCAGGGGCTTGTTGTTGTGCTTGTAATGGGCGGGAGAGTCCTTGAACCTGTTGATAATGGCGATGACCTTCTCCTTCTCCCAGGCGCCGAGACCGGCGTAATCGAAGGAGAAGAAGAGCTGGAAGCGCTGCGCGACGGCAACGTCGAAAGCAGACTGCAGCTGCTCGTTGGCTTTTTCATCTCGTGCGATGTTCCTGCAGGCAGCTATGGTAAGCTTTGGACGGAGATGGGTGTGGGAGGCTCGGGTACTTACAAGGCAAAGGCATCGATGCCGGCGAGCTTGGCGGCGACAATGTCCACCGTCCAGTCGTTGGGAGTGTAGTTGAGGGTGTTTCCGACCTGTGAGGTGTTAGTCAAGCTGCTGAATAACAAAGGGGAAGAAGTGAACGCGCCATGAAATGGGCGAAGACGCCAAAAGCCGCCGCCTGGTACACGCCCAGCGAAAGCGCCGCGATGATGACGCTCAGACGTATCTTGAGAGGATCTTCAGTGTAAGAGCCTCGCTGTGAGAGCTTGAGGACATAATCGAGAAGGAAGACTGGAATCGGAGGACTATTTATCCTCGCCATCGCCGCAACCGACCCCGGGGCCCTTCGGCCATCCTCCGGGTCTGTGGACATCGCTGTGCAACTCGCCCCGACCTAGATCTAGCCCCGATAAAGAAGGTTGAAAATTCGCAAGATCCCAGCAAAAACCTGCGATGCTGCAGAAGTCCAGCCAGAACCTGCAGTTCGTGCCCGAGTCCCTGTTCCAACGGCTCGGGGCGGGATAGCCGAGATGTCGGTTGGCGGTGGACCATGCATCCGCTCAGAGACTACGTCTACTTCCGATCGCGTCGCCGGCGCCACCACCGATCCAGAACACAGTCTATGCAGTCGCTCCGTGGGTGCAGGGCGATAGGCCCGCGTCTGGGGGAGAACATGGGCCACCCACACTGAAGAACGGTTGTCTTGCGCTGTGCCTGATAGGTCTGGTCCCGATGCTTGTTCTCCCATGTAGAATTGACCCCGCCCCCGTGCTGCCCTGCTGGGCTGCTGGCTGGGGGCGATATCCCTGCCTTGTCCGTGTTGAGGTGACAATGGTTCGTAACTTCGTTTGGAGTCGTACTACTGGGTGCTATACGGCCGTCAGGATTGCTTCAACTTTGGCGGCTCGGAACAAAACCTTGAAATGGATTGGCGTAGAAGAGGATAAGGGCAAAGGGCTGGGGTATGGCATGTGCTTGAAAGCTCAAGGCACATTGGCTCTGTCGATGAGCCAACAAGGGAGTCTATGCGGCATGGATGATGGTTTATCCGGGCGGTTGGGTATCACCAGCGGTTCCCAAGTGCATCTCAACACGGAAATCCATTTTAGAGAGGATTCCATGCTGCTCCTGAAGGGGGATCGGGCAGGTATCTAGGTGCCATACGCCGGATTTGTTCCTCCGCGTCAATGTACCGGCTGGGGAAAAAAACCAATAACCCCATTTTGCTGCCAAAGAATGCGCGAAGCCAACGAGTTGAGGGTCCCTAAGAGTTTTCCAAAACTTCGAGTCCTGTTGTTGAAGATCGCCATCTTCAGATCTATGGATCACTAATCATCCCGATTGAGCGGGGCTGATTCGGACGTTCGGTATCAAGGAGCCACAGTTCGTTGCTCGATGATGTAATGGCCATGAATAGATGCAGGCAGAGGGATATCCTATAAGTAGGTGACGGTCGAGTCGTCCAAGCTTCTTCTACGGGCGGGTAATTAAAAGTTCGAGTCGGAGTTCTTCTCTACCAGTGACAGCAGAATCCGATCTTCATCATGTCAGACAAACAGACCACGGCTCGACGTGACTTCACGCAGAAGCGCCACTCAAGTTCTTACGATACCGTGTCGCCTCTGAAATTGGACCTTTCAGGCCGATACGTCCTCGTCACTGGGACCGCATTTGAGACAGGTGTCGGCTTCGCCACAGCAATGGCGTTTGCAAGAGCAGGCGCATCAGGAATCGCACTTTTCGACCTCCACGGCGTGTCCGACGACCTCGTTTCCAAGCTTAGACACGCCGCAGTTGATGCTGGACGTTCTGAGCCTTCCATCATCAGCTGCACCGTCGACATCTCTGACGCTGCTGCTGTACAAGCCGCCCACGCCAAGGTGTCGGAGGCCTTCAACGGCCGCCTCGACGTCGTCATCAACAACGCCGCCCACATGGAGCCATATGAGCGCTTCCTCGATGCAGACCCGGACGTCTACTGGCGTACATGGCAGGTCAATCTCGGCGGCCTCTTCAATATGGCCCGCGCCTTTCTTCCAAATTTGCTATCCACTCGGGCTGACATTGGCGATGGGCTCTGTACGATGGTCAATGTGTCTTCATCCGGCGCTCTGAGTGCACGCCCGGCGAGCACGGGATACCGGTCATCGAAGCTTGCCGTTACACGTTGGACAGAGTCCTTGCAGCTCGACTACGCCGACGAAGGGCTATTGACGTTCTCCGTCAATCCTGGCGCCATCAAAACAGAGATCACCAAGGGAGGTGTGCCGGATCATGTCAGGGATCGTCTCCCAGACAGGCCTGACATTGCTGGTGACACGATTGTTTGGTTGGCTGCATCGCGACCGGAATGGCTCGCAGGACGCTATGTTAGTTGCCCTTGGGACATGGAGGAGCTACAGCAGATGAAGGAGGACATCGTGAAGGAGGACAAGCTGAAGCTCAAAATGGCTTTCTGAGAGGAATTTCCTGATGTCGCAAAATCATGGTCATCTCCAAGTACACTTCCTGACGATTTTCTCGGCTATCTGCCCGCGGCATAGCTGCGAGGTCCCGTTCAGTCCAGCGCCACCACAGGCTCACCAAGACGAGAAAGAACATCACCAATAGCCTGCTTCAGGCCGCTCCTCTGCAGGCCCAGCTTTTTATCCCACAAGCCCCAAGGCCTGTTGTCACCAAGACCGTGCTTTCCGAAAGCCCCTGCACGTGTGAGCTCCGTGACACCCCAGAAGTTGCCCTCGGCAAGAAGCTTCTCTCCGTTGGCAGCGACGTCTTCAGACTTGAGGTCCTCGGTGGTCCACTTCTGGCCGTGGACCTGCTCGACCGCACTGAGCAGCTCCTTGACGCTGATGTTGAACTCCCCAATGAAGACGTACTGGTTCTTGGTCTCATCCGCTTGCTCCAGAGAAGCAAGAATGGCATCCGCGATGTATGGAAGCGTGCAGGCGGTGAAGATGGAGGCGCCACCGTCGATGAGTCCGGCCTTCCTGGACGCGACGTCGAGGCCCATGAAGCCCTTCTCGAGCGCCCAGTCGAAGAAAGCACCGGTAACGATGCTCGTCCAGCTGATCTGGTCCTCTTTTGTGCGGAGGTAGTCGACGGTGGCGGCCTTGGGAGGAAGAACAGCGTGGTTCAGCGCGGCAAACTTGGCATCTCGGGATGGAGGGCCGAACTCGCTGGGGTAGAAGCGCTTGACGCCGGCTGCGATGGCGGCGTCGACAAGGATGTTCTGGCCGCCGGCAGCGAAGCCGGTGACCATGCTGATCACGACGTCCTGACCCTTCATCGCGAGGTGAAGCTCCGATTCATTGGTGTAGTCTGCCTTGAAGACCTGGACGCCATCAGGAAAGACGGAGGTGGACTCTTTACGGGCCAAGACGCTGATGTTGTAGGTGCCAGCCTTCAGGAAAGCCTTGAGGACTGGGACGCCGAGATTTCCGCCAGCCTATTTTTGCAATTAGCATATCTCGTTTCCCGTGCCAAATACTCCAAAACATACGCCAATGAGGAGAACATTCTTGAGAGAAGACATGGTTTGTTTGAATCTTCCGGCGAACTTGGAGCCGAAATGGAAGTTGGTGTTGACGATGAAGTTTGGAGGATCGGGAGGTGAGTTAGACGAGTAAAGTGTAGTACAGATAACGAAATGAAGAGATCATAGACAACTATCAATCTTAAATACGCAAAGACACGGTTCATGTTCAGACAAAAGGCAAGACCTGAATTGTAAGCAGAAAGTATCGAGCCATCGAAGCCATTTTTCATGATACTGGATTGCAAAGCGTGCAAACTTCTGCCCAGCACAGTGATTCCTAATGGGGTTCTCCCTCAATTGGATGCTATTCACTCTTTTCCGTGTTATTACGTTCAAAGTCCGAATTCAAAGTCTGATTAGTGATCGCGAGCCAACTGAAGCTGACGTTCCCGGGCCGTTGGGTCCATAATTTCGTACAGGAGTGCGATCCTGAAGCACTTGATTGATTGATAAGAACCCCCCGAAGAACCCTCCGAAACAAGACGTCGAACTTGAGTGACCGGCGCTATGGCTAGCATCGTTTGGAGTCTTTTTTGAGCTCTCCTGACACATAAGGTAGGTCGGGAGAATGACAACATCAATCTGTACCGACTAAGGCATGTACCTTCATAGGTTCCTTCCGCTGCCCGCCTTGTGACACTGGGCGCGCATGGTTGGTACAGCGCTCCGCTGCCTCCAGACACATTTTAAATTGTTCAACCCAATTGAGTCCACCGTCAGGGCAGCACACACGTCCCATCAATTGAAAGCCTACCTTACCTTACCTGAGCTACGTCCTCATCTGGGTTATCTTGCATGAGAGGAGTCCTGAACACGAATCTGCTCTTTTCGGCCATCACTCGACGGACGGATGTCGGTAGAAGAGCCGTTAAACTTATCATTCGACTGCTCCGACTGAAAACAAACCAGTTTGACTGCCGGCAAGCTGGAGATAACGACGACTTTGAACATTAAATTCAAGCTTGTGTGCAAACAGTCCAGCACCTGACCGGGCTATAAGCGATGCCGACAATCTCAGTAAGTCATTGTTTTGAAGTCCAGGCCAGGCCCAAATTGAGGCATCATACAGAGCGCAATTTGTTAGTGCCACGCAGACGACATGGATCGAGCACACTCGTTTGCTTGCCTGGCCATGTTCGAGTCTGGCCGGTTCAACATCCACCCTGACCAGCTGGGCGATGTCATTGCTTTCTCTTATGAGCGCTCCATCTTCGCTTCAGAACTTCTCTACTACGATCCTGGGAGCCACAGACACTATCCAGGCATCCACTACCTCGTGGGGAACACGGGTCATGCGGGAATGGTGTTCATGGTGCCCCCCCGCGAGCCTCGGACCAGACAATCCAGACACGGCGCGTCGACGGTGACGCACCAGGAGTACAGCGGGGAGCAGGAGGATACATTCAACGACACTTCCCTCCATCTGTCGTTCACCGACTGGAAGGTACCCCTGGGTTGGGAGCACACCGGAGATATCGACCAGGAGGCTTTTCTTCTCGAAACGTTGGTCTCCGTCCGCGACGGTGAGACCTGGGTAGGCGACATTGATGTGCTGGGGATCGAAAGGAACCGCCCCGAAATCATCTCTTTCCCCTGCAAGTGTGAGGAGACTGGCGGGCCGACGATGATCAACGCCGTATCCATTCGGACATGGGATCAGTTCCTGGACCAGCCGCGGCGTACGGCGGTCTTGCAGACCAAGGAGAACGGGATGGCGCGTCTTGCCGCGGTCCCCATGTTGTTGCAGCAGGGGTACAGCTCCTCGACGATCGTTGTCAAAGACGGCAGAGCGTGCTGGAAATGTGTGGGTGAGCAGGACCTTGATCCGCCTCTTACGCACTACCGGATCATTCTGTAGGCGAATTCATCCGAGGGCGGATGGATGGCATTGGCTGAACGTTGACTATCTTGGCAATTATCCAATTCCGCTTACATCCAGACACTCCAATCATTCATCTTGGCCTCTACTTCGACATATCTTAAACGACACCGGCCTTAGATGTGGCGGCTCTGCACCTCGGTGACAAACTTGCGCATGCGCCACGCTGGGACGCCCTTTTCGTACATCTCGTCCATCTCGGCGGGGTTGCGCTGCGAGGGTTCGGGCACGAAGAACCAGACGAGGACGCAGGTGACGACACCTGTGCCCAGGAACAGGAAAGCGGTGCTGTAGCCCCAGTTGACGCCGTTGACGTCCACTTCACGGCGTGTCAGCATGACTGACAGCAAATGTTCGGAGGAAGACTTACGCATGATGGGGATCGAAGTGTTGAAAGTAAGTCCAAAGATGACCGAAGTGCCGGCGGCGATACCAGCCGTCCGCACACGTAGGTTCTGCGAGGCGACCTCGCCGACGAAGGCCCAGCCCAAGCTGCCGACTACGACGCGTTAGTGATACAGGCCAGTATCTTGGAAACGGGATGTACTCACGCGCCACGTTGAAGAACGACCAGACACATGCGTCGAAGATGAGGAAGTTCTTGAGGGGCGTCGTCTTGGGGACGAAGCCCAGGATGCCGACGATAAGCATGGTGATGGTACACACGATCGAGGCGACGACGACGACGATACGGCGGCCGAACTTGTCCGTCAAAGTGATGAGGGAAATGGACGTCACAAGGGCGATGACGGCTGGAAGAGGTCAGTCGGGGATCAGACGCTAGAAGCGAGGGAGGCACTTACTCATGATAGTTGTGATCAGGAAAGCATCGTCGAAGCCACTCTGGCGGAAGAACAGACTCGCATAGCCGTTGAGGAAGGCCAGACCGGTAAGTTGCTGCGCACAAACGGGCAGAGCAGCGCCGAGTGTTCGCCGAGCATTCTGCCGCTGGAAGCACTGCACATAAGAGTACAGAATCTGCTTGATGCCTTGATGATCAGCGCCCCTAGCAGCATGCTCCCTTCTCTCCTCAAGGATCGTATTGTTAATAATAGCATACTCCGCCTCGACATCATACCCCTCAACCTTGCCGTTAATACGGCGCAGGTTCGCCTTGCCCTTCTCATGCTGGTCGCGCGCGGCAAAGTATGCCGGGGTCTCGGGGATCCAGAGCAGGATGGGGAGCATGACGCCGAGGAAGCCCCATTGGGTGAGGATGGGGATGCGGAAGTTGAAGGGGTCGCGTTTCTCGGAGAGGAGGAGGACGAGGGGGGCGAGGAAGCTGCCGATGCGGTTCCAGAAGCCGTAGGAGAAGAGCATGGCGCCGCGGATGTTGACGGGGGCCCATTCGGTTACGTAGACGGGCAGGGTGGCTTGGATGCAGCCCACGCCGATACCGGCGAGGATCTTGGCGCCGGACCAGTCTCGCCAGTCGCGGGCTGTTGTCTCGAGGACGAGGGACTGCAGGAGTCAGTGGAGGTTGGTTTTTGAGAGGGGGGTCTTGTACACACCCCGGCGAGGATGATCCAGGATACGTAGAGCGTCATCTTGCGGCCGATGCGGTCGGAGACGGGGGTCAGGAAGAGCATGCCGATGAGCTGGCCGAGGGATTGCATGGCGCCCCAGAGAGCGGTGTATTGTGCATTGAGGGTGTATACACCGGCGGCATTTTGGAAGCCAAAGTGGCGGATGAAGCCCCTGTTGGCGATGACGTTGCCTGGAGGGAGCAAAGGGTTAGATGGGCTTGGATGAGCATGGGTCGGGACAAGATACCATTGAGGACGATCTGGTAGCCATCGCAGGCGGCGGCGATGCAGAGGAGGTTGCACACGACGACTGCCTGGGGATACGTCAGTTGAAGAGTATTGGGGTGATTGGGTCGGGGGTGATTACCTTCCAGAACTTGCGAGCTGTGGCAAGGAGGCCGAGATCATCGAGGGATGACTTCAAAACGACAGCGTTCTCGTGCTTGAGGTCGTTCTCGGCGTGCGATGTCTCAAGGTCATTCTTGGCTTGGACTTCGTCTGAGACGCGTCTTTCGTCCTGGGATTTCCTCGCCATGTTGTCGGTGTTGCGTGCTGGCGTTCTTCCCTGCGGATGAGCCTGCAGGGATCGACAGGATGTTGGATGGCCGTTCGATCTTTATACGAACAACGCTCCTAAGGAAAGTCTCGTATGTCTCGGGAGACAATCGGAGAGAAATAACGCGAGGAGTGGCCTCATGACAGAAGCTGGAACGGCGGGGGGATGTTAGATTTTCGGGCTCTTGGCCTCGGGCGACGGAGTGAGGCCGTGTCTCCCCGTGGGAAGCAGGATTTAACTGGAGAAAGGAAGAGATGCTAGAGCTGATTCGGGCAAGGCGTTATGGCTGGGCTCGGGGAAAATGGCTCCCCGCCATGTCCGCCACATGGGCAGCGCGGGGATGCCATCATGCGGTGCCGGGGCCCCGGGAGTTTTTCTGATCGAGGCGGGGAAGACCTGGGTAGGATGGGGACTTAAGGGAGAAAAGAAGAGGGAGTTCTCTCAGAAGGAGGGTGGCAAAAGGCGAGATGTCTCGTGGGTATTTCTCCCGATGTCCTCTGCTCTCACCACAGAGGTCAGAGCTATGAGACAAGCGATGCTCCCATGTTTCTGCTAGCCTCTCTCTCAGGCACGGCAGTTGTCTGCAGCCAAGCTGCTTTCCGTGCGAGATGAAGGCGAAAGGGGCTCTTCGATCTTTGCATGATCCCATCTCGGTTTGTTCCCCAACGACGGTGGAGGTTTGCGGGGCCGGAGAATATGCACCGGAGAAATAGGGGGAAGTTCACGCCAGCCCCTGAAAGAACGCTAATCACGATTACAACGAATCAAGGCGGTCCCCCGCTGCCTCCTCCATCCATGCCCGGACACTCCATGACGGCGGCCGAAGACAGCCAATCATTCCAGTCAACGCCATCACCCATACTGATGTCCATATCAAGGTCCCCAAAGTCTTCGAATGCAGTATCGGTGCCATCCCATGCTCCGGATGCAAAGTTGGGCCCCGAGAACTCGGCCGGTGCCACGGCCGAGCTCTGCCCCTCCTGTGTCGGCCAGGACGTCGAGGTCGCCTCCTGAGCTGCCTGGGGAACACCCGCCTCACGGATCAAGGAGCACCAATGCTCAACAAGAACATCTTGTCCCGCCCCCTCGAAAGATGCCGGGCTCCCCGGCACGGGGATAACAGCGTCCATTCCGCGAGCATGCTCTACCGCAGCCGGGTCGGCAGCCAGTCGGCGCAGCTCCACAGCGCGGTGCCTCCTTGCGCGAGCCATGAGTCTCCGCAGAGGGATCCATACTCGTGCGCTCCTATCCGACTTGGGCTGCGCAGGGATAAGCCAGCGACTATGCAGTGCGACCCAGGCTCTTTCGATTAGGGGCGACCAGGGCCTTCGCGATGCCTCGATGAGGAGAAAGACAATGGCATGCCAATGCGTGTAGGTCTGCATGATCCATCGCCAGCGGAGGCAGCCAGGCTCGGCGTTGAGGACGTGGTTGTACTCTGCTACCTCCAGGGCCGCAATCAGCAGGCGGTCGCGGGTGCGAGATGAGGCGAGGGGGTCGGGGGCGGAGAAGAGGGATGGCAGGTGGATGAAGAGGGCGAGCTTGGAGAAGACGAGGCGGGTGACTGTCATGGCTGTCCAGAAGGCCATGGCGCGGATGTCGTCGGCGGCCGGGGCAGGGGTTGAGGCCGAGGTGTCGGCGCTGCCGTGGGTGGACCCCCAGGTGCCAAGGTCGGCCTGGAAGGCGTCGAGGAGGCGGCTTTGCTCGGCGACGTCGGGAGTGCCGTCGGGAGAACGGGCGGCCATGATGAGACGGGTGTAGCGGACGGTCTGGTACGAGCCGATGGCGAAGACCATGTCCGAGTCGCCTTGGCGCTCGACGGGGGGCTCGGTCATGGAGGGGGAGAGGTCGGCATCGTTGAGGCTCAGGGGCATGTGGGTGTCAAAGGAACCCGGGGCGATGGTGAACTCCGTGCCTTGGTCCTCGGCGGCTCGAACGTCAAGGAGGTTCAGGCACCACCAGACGCGGCGGCGGATCTCGGCTTCATAAGGGGACAGGTGCGCGAGGCGGGCGGGGTCACGGTGCAGACCGACGGCCTGACCCATGCGGATGGCGAGGCCGGCCATCATCCAGACGTAGCGGGGACTATCATGACGGCGTGCGAGAGCCAGGAAGATGGTGAAGGCCTGGACCAGGGTGAGGTCAGGCAGGCGGACGAAATCCGCACGGGCGAGGGCGTGTTCAAGGCCAAGGCGGAAACGGTAGTTGAGGTCAGCCTTTGGCGCGCCAAAGGAGGCGAGCACATCTGCGTCCTCCATGGACGTGACGGCGGCGTAGTAGACGGCAAAGAGGAGGGCGTCATCGGAGGCTGAGGCGGGGGGAGTAGTGCGAGCTGCGCGGGCGAGACGGTCGAGAGCGGGGGCGTGGACGATCTGGATGGCGAAGTTTACGTTTTCGTGGAAGACGGAGACGAGGAAGGGAACCTGTGAGGGGAGGGGACGGAAGGCGGCGAGGTCAGGAGGCGTGTGGCCGTGGAGGTTATGGCCGAAGAGGAGGCTGTTGCGCTCGGGGCCGGCGCGGTGGGATTCGCGGGTGGTGGAGGAGCCGTCGCCGGGGAAGTCCATGTCGTCGTCGGAGGCGTCCGAGTCTGCGAGGGGGAGGCCTTGGGAGTCGTGTTTGAGGGCGTCGAGCTGGGCTGTCAGGGGTGGAAACAAGGAGGGTGAAGGAGGTAGCTCACCTCATCGCTGACTCTGGACCAGAAGCCGCTGCCGACATACTGAGAGGGAGCGCCATCACGGACGACGAGGCGGCCAAAGTTCTTCTGCACATCTGCAGCTGATGAAGAAGAGGGTGAGTTGGCATTAGTACCTCGGCTTCCCTCAGGAGACGGAGCAGCATTAGGCGTTGATCCAGACGGTAAACTCTGCGCTCCGCCCTGCTGTGCCTGCAGCTGCCCTCCGAGCTCCTTGACAAGCCTCTCCAGCCCACGAAGACGCTCCATGACCTGCGCCGCGGCCGGGTCAGGTACTTGACCTTGGGCCGGGGCCGACGGCGCGGCGACGAGGCGGTCGAGACGGCGGGCCCATCGCGGGGGACGGTCGTCGGATGTGGCGGGGACGCAAGCGATGTTGGCGCGGCGGCAGTTGGAGCAGGGGAGGCGTTTGTCGCAGCGGACTTTGCGGCTGCGGCAGACTACACAGCTTCGCGGCTTGGCGAGAGGGGCGTCTGGGGGATGGGGGAGGTCGGACATTGTGGGTGGTGATGATCGGGGAGTCTCGCGTGTTTCTCGCGCGGATCTCGCGCGGGCGGGCAAGGCGGGGCATGATGGAGATGTAGAGGGTCCAATTGCCCCACCCCCGCGTACGGTACCCGGGGGTACATCGGTCAGCACTAGGCCAGCCCTGTCAAGGGGTCAACTTGAAGGGGTTGTTCAGTGCCAGTGCTCTAGGCTCACCACCAAAGGCTCCAGCTGCGACAATCGAAGAAAAGTCTAAATGAATTCTCGCAATGATATCTGCCTGCTACAATTAAATCCTCCAATCCCTCCCCTAATAAGTAATAGTCGCATACTTGTTCAGGAACTTCCCCCCATCCCCCTTGATGAGCTTCTCCGCCCACCATCGTCCCGCATCCTCCCTGGAGATGGTATACCCAATCGCCGCACTCTCAACCCCCTTCTTCGGATCCTCTACCCCCTCCCTGACAGTCGTCTCCGTCTCTCCCTCCCCCATGAACAAACTACACCTCACAACCGTAAAGTCCTCCCCGCCCTTCTCCAACAACATCTCCATCGCCTTCTTATCCCGATGCGGGATCGCAAGCAGCACATGGTACAACACCACAAAAGCCAGGGGCACATCGCGCTTATGCCGCGACAAGCCGGTGGAGCTGCACGCCGTGATGCGCGGACGGCCCGTGACGCCCTTTGCGCGCTGAGAGGCGATGGCTGCAAGAAGAGCGGTCATGGCTTGTTCGCAGACGTTGGCATTTTCCATGGAGAGGCCGACGAAGCGGCTGCCGACGGTGAAGACGATTGTGTCGACGAAGGAGGTGCCGGAGGGGAGGGTGATGGCGCGGGCGACGGCTTCTGGGTCGGTCGCGTCGCCGGCGAGGACGACGAGGTTGGGGTTTGTGAGTTGGTCGGTGAGCTTGGAGGGGGTGCGGCAGAGGGCGATGGCGTTGTGGCCGGCGGCCAGGGTGTGCTTGAGGGCTGTGAGGCCGACGCCGCCTGAGGCTCCGAAGAAGGTAATTGTCTTGGACATGTTGGATGTGGAGGTAGATAGGGTGTCTTGAAGATGAAGTATCTTGAGTGTCTTGAAGAAGTAGGTAGTGTGAAGCTGGTGGATGTGGTTGCTGATGTCTTGGAAGGACAAACTTTCAATGGATGACATCCCGCCTCCTCTTTATACAATCCGACCAACATGAATCCTATGTCCTTGTATGCCTATTTCCCCTCCCTGCACCCCTGTCGTTATCTGTCGGATGCGCCCGAGCGCGGGCGAGAATCGGGCGAGGGCCGAAAGAAGACCGACCCGCGCGCGCGAGATTCGGCTATCGTGCAGGACGCTCAGCCAATCGCGTGCCACGACGAGAGCGAGCCGTGACAGTGGTGCATTCGCTGCAGGGCTTACAGATGGCTTCTTGTCGATATAAGAGGTGGTTGGAATCATTCAATTGTGATGTTTGAAATGAAGCAGAAATACAAGCACTCGGACAACAGCATCTGCACCCTGCTTAGCTCATCACACCCCCTTCTCTCACCAAGCTTGAGACCCCCTATTTGAACCCCTCAACCATACTGCATCGACTTACACGACTCCTCACCTTCCTCAAGATGTTCCCCTCCATCATGAACATCACAATAACCCAAACCGCCACCATCGAAATCCTCGCACCCCCAGCCACCGTACAATCCATCGTACGTCCCCCTCCCCTTCCCTTTCTTCCCCCACTAACACCCCCAGTTCATGGACTTCGCCCACTACCCCGAATGGCAAGACGTCTTCCAAATCACTCCCCTCACCCCCTCCGCCCTCAAGAAAGACGACTCCCTCCGCGTCTCCATCCGCGGTTTCCCCTTCCACCCCTCCGTCGTCACAAACGCCCCGGGCCACTTTGCCTGGATTGGCTCCCTCCCGGTTCTACTCTACGGCACGCACCACTTCCTCTTCGAACCGAGCAAGGTGAACCCGGGGGGTACGACGTTTACCCAGAAGGAAGACTTTCAGGGTCTCGCTGCTGTGGCTTGCTGGCCGTGGCGGAATAGCTTCAAGCCTAGTGAGCCGTGGGAGGCGTTTAATGCGAGCCTCAAGAAGGAGGCTGAGAGGGTGGCTGGGGAGCAGTAGACAGGAACCTGCATGGTCGGAGTTTGTTGTTGTTGCAACTTGGAACCAGCGATTTCACATTCTTTCTATTTCGCAGTCTTGATCTCTCTGTACCCAAAGTACATGGTACCCAGTCATCTTTACCAACCGATCCCCGACCTAAAAGTGCCCCTCAACAGCCAGCGTCCCCGTCTTGGTGATCAAAAACTCATCCAGCGCCAAATCCTTCCCCGCCTCCTTCCCATGTCCACTAGCCTTGATCCCTCCAAACGGCGCCTCCGCCGCCGAAGCATTGCCCACGTTCTGTCCACAATGTCAGTAACCTCTCCCAAGGTCTTCAGCAAGGATGTACTCACCAGCCCGACCATCCCCGCCTCAAGGTTCTCAAACATCCTCCACAACCGATCCACATCCTTCGTAAACACATAACTCGCCAGCCCCATCTCCGTCTCGTTCGCCCGCCTCGTCACCTCCCCCTCGCTCTCGAACCGAAACACCCCCAACACCGGCGCGAACATCTCCTCCCTCGCCAGGCCCATCTCGTCCGTCGCTCCCGTGACGATAGTCGGCGCCATGAAGTACCCCTCCCCTTCCTCCCTCTTCCCCATCCCCAGCACAGTCTTCGCCCCCATCGCCACAGCTTCAGCATACAGCTCCTCCGCCCTCGCCAGATTCCTCGGCGTCGTCAACGCTCCCATCGTCACACCCTCATCCATCCCATGCCCCATCTTCAGCTTCTTCGTCCGCTCCACCAGCTTTTCGACGAAGGTATCGTGCACTTCCGCCTGCACGAACACCCGATTCGACGAGACGCACGCCTGCCCTGCGTGCCGCCACTTGAGCGCCATCAGCTGATCAAGCGCCTGCTCCACGTTCGCGTCGTCAAACACGATAAAAGGACAGTTTCCTCCCAGCTCGAGCGTCGTCTTCTTCAGGTTCCTCGCGCATAAGCCAGACACCAGTGCACCGACACGTGTGCTTCCTGTGAAGCTGACCTTCTTCACCAGTGGGTGCAGGCACAGCGCTTCGGCTACGGCAGGCGTCGACTCGAGACTAGTCGTCAGCACGCTCAGCGCACCGCGCGGTACACCCGCCTTCGTCGCCAGTCGAGCCAGCGCAACAGCCGTGACAGGCGTCTCGGGCGAAGTCTTGACGACCATCGTGCACCCCGCCGCCAGCGCCGCAGCCGCCTTGCGCAGCGCCAGGGCGAGGGGGAAGTTCCACGGCACCAGCGCCGCCGCCACGCCCACAGGCTGCTTGATCACCAGTGCCCGTCGTCCAGGAACAGCAGAAGTGATGGTCGTTCCGTGTCCACGCTCCGCCTCGCCGACGAACCACCACGTGAACGTCAGAGCGTAGTCGACCTCCCCAAGAGCCTCAGCCAACGGCTTGCCCGTCTCATGCACCAGGATGCGCGCCAGGTCCTCCCTCGCCGCCGTGATGGCCTGGTGCCATGCCAGGAGGACCTGGGCCCGGTGCTTGGGCGTCGTTCGCGACCACTCTTGGAAGGCAGAGTGTGCTGCCTGCACTGCGGCTTCGACGTCCTCGGGGCCGCAGTCTGTGACTGAGCCCCATGTCTTGCCGGAGCCGGGGTCTGTGAGGGGGAAGCGGGCGCCTGACTTGGCTGTGACGGATGCGCCGTTGACGTAGGAGTCGAAGCTGAGGAGGTCGGTGTCCTTCAGGGTGAAGGGGAGTTCGCTGAGGGGAGACATGATAGAGATGTGTAAGAGGGATGGTCTGGGGTGAGGGGATGAAAGGTGGAGGGTTGGCTTTGGAATCAACCTGATGGCATTACCCTGGTCGTCATATTTGACCTCCGATACGGCGACATATCTTCAGACCCAGACCACAAGCATCGGCGTGGGGTTGTTCACCCAGGCGGACGTCCCGCACAGTCTCCGGGGCGTGCCACTCCCAGCCCGCAACCGGCACCGGCACCGGGGATACCACATCTCATCCCAGAAGTCAAACATGGGGAAGTCCAGGCCACCGATCTGCCGTCGTACCACAAATTGCCTCTTCCATCCAGAATCGCGGGGAAGCGTGGCACGCCCCGGCCCACCCCTTTTCTGTTCCTGTGATGCCTCGCCGGGGTCTGCTCCACACTTCGGCCAGCGTACCGCCGCTGCACCCCCGCATCGGTACCACCACCATCCGAATCTCAACATCCCCCAGGGCTCAGGCCCGACATTGTCCATCCTCCCTCACCCTCCCCAACCATCACCATGCCTCTCCCCCCTTCCCTCTCCATCCACGAAGCCGACTACGACACCCTCCCGGACCCCCGGCGCGTCTGGCCCGCGCCCCCGGGCTCCCGAGAAGAAGGTCTCGGCCGCCTCATCCTCCTCACCCCCGACGTCGTCGCCCGCGCCGCCTCCTCCTGCATCCGCTCCGGCCGCCGCGCCTCCCTCGGCTGGTCCATGACCAAGCTCGACGTCGCAAACTTCGGCCGCGCCCCCCTCCGCCACGACATCGTCCCCCTCTTGGGCGGCGCTGCCTTTGACGACGTCTACACCCTCAACCCCCAGCAGTCGAGCCAATGGGACGGGCTCCGCCACTTCTCCGCCCCCTTTCCAACACCTGAGAATCCGGATCGCCGGCTCTTCTATGGAGGCGTCACCCGAGAGGAGATCCTTGACCGGAGTTGCGTCCGCATCGGCCTGCAGGAGTGGGCTCGGGAAGGCATCTGCGGCCGAGGCGTGCTGCTCGACTATGCCGCGTATGCTGATCGGCATGGCATCAGCTACGGCACCTTCTCAGATCACGCCGTCCCGCTGAGCGTACTGCTCGACGTCGCGCGGGAGCAAGAGGTGACTTTCCAACGGGGCGATGTACTTTTCGTCCGCATTGGCGTCACCAGGGAATGGGATGAGCGCATGACCGATGCCGATAAGCGTGCCTACGCGGAGAGCACTGCGCCGCAACACGCCGGTGTCGAGGGGACCGAGGAAATGCTGCAGTGGATCTGGAACACGGGTTTCTCGGCCGTCGCTGGCGATGCCATCTCATTCGAGGTCTACCCGCCCAAAAAGTCTCATGAGCGCGAGGGTGGCGCTTCAGTACCAGGCCTCTTCCTCCACGAGTACCTGCTGGCGGGGTGGGGTATGCCCGTTGGCGAGCTGTTCGACCTCGAGGAGCTGAGCCGTATCTGTGCCGAAGAGAAGCGGTGGGAGTTCTTCCTGACGGCGGCGCCTTTCAACATGCCGGGGGGCGTGAGCAGTCCGCCGAATTGCATAGCAATCTTCTAGCGTCGTAGCGTAGTGCCTAATTCTGGTGTTCTTCGTGCCAGTCATCACATGCCCTCAGCTCCCAACTTGGACAGGATCCTCGTGAACTTGTCGGCCAGACCCCAGCACTGCAGCTTCTGAAGGATCAACTGGGCATCGCCGCTGATGAGCGCCAGGCGCCCGGCGGTGCAGATATCCTCCACGGAGCCGATGGCCGCAGGGCCTCCCGAGAGCACCCACTCGTCTACATCGGCCTTTTGCGTGGCCGACATGAACGTGTCAAGGCGCACCGTGGGTCTTGACGGCAGGCCGTCGACGTGATGTGGTCCATAGGCCGAATAGGCCATGATGTAGACGTAGCCCATGAAGACCCGCATGATCTCACAGGGAGCCGAGACAAGGTACTCGTTGGCGATGGCGACCATTTGGGCAGAGTGCCACACCAAGGTTCGGGTGCCCTGGGGGTCCCTCGCGAAGATGGTTCGTAGTCGTTTGCGAGCTACCTCCAGGCCTCTCCGCTGGTTGGCGTCCTGCGACACGAGGTTTCGTACGATGTAGAGGATGACATCCATGACGTCGTCGGCGGCATAGAGGTGGGAGTAGTGACACAGCAAGCCAGTGATGCTAGGAGGTGTTAGTCAACTAGATGCAAATGCTGGCCAGGCTCCAACCTACTTGTACGTGATGAGGTCTGCCGTGGAAGACGGCAGGGCGGTCAGCGTCAGTAGACCATCAAGCGCGCCCAAGATAGATCTCTTGGACTCCTTGTACGGGTTCAGCATCGAGTGGAGGCCAAGCCGGTTCGGCATGGCGACGACCTCGAGCTCCTTGATGTCCCACAGCAGCCGGCCAAGAACCTGGGCGCAGAGACGCTTCGCCCAGCTCCCCAGGGTCGGGCCCATCTCTTTCCCGGCGAGGGATGTCTTAAGCACGACGAAGAGATTGGGGCTGAAGCTGGCCGGACTTAGGCGCAGGCGGAGTGCGAACCACGCCTGGGGCGACGCTGCGTTCCACAACGCTTCGACGCATGGGAGTTTCCGCGGGAGCTCCCCCAGATCGACGGCTCCGCGCCGACTGGTCAGGGTGCAGAGGCTGCAGTCGTACTCGAAAGCGGCCCAGGCGGCTCTCCGACCCTCTTCTGCCTTGATCCAGGCTTGCCACTCACGGGCAAGGCTGGCAGGGTCGTCGTGAAGGCGGGGGTCTACCTCGGGGGACTCCTCGTCGCCGGTGCTCCACTGGGAGCTGAGCAGGCCGATACCGCGGAGGCTGCCGATGAGGATGCCCCGGGATCTGTCGGCGTTCTGGTACAGCTGCCGGTTTCCAGAACCGAGGGAGTAGATCTGGTGAATGCAGAGGGCATTGAGGTAAGATACGTCGTTGTAGTTATTTCCGTCAGAGGCACCCTGCAAATGTTAGCGGATAATCATGGCAAAAGAGGCGAAGACCTACCAGCCAATTGATCATGGACATGCACAGATCGCTCAGAGATGAAGACAGCTCCGTATCCCTCCTTTCGCCGGAGAGCAGAGCACCTATGCAAGTCATGGCAGCCAGCAGGACACTGGGGCACGCAGCCATGTTCCAGGTCGGTTTGTGGACGATGGCCTGGATGTCGTGGAAACGGTCAAAGTAGAGATCGAGCAAGCGCTGGACCTCTCCAAAGGCCTTTCGAACCCCAGCGCGCTGGATGGAGCCCAGCGGCGGGAGCCTCTGTTCGGAGAGGAGTTGGACAAAGTCGTCAAGGCGGGTGCCACCGGGCAAATGTGTGGCAAGATTATTGCTCTGGAGGACGTCCTTGAGAGGTGGCAGCTTGTACTGGCGAGGGGCAGCGTCATGGGTCTGGTCAAAGGGCCAAGCATGGGCGCCTTGCTGTGGCTCGAGGGGCCGCAGGGCCGGACTGCTTCGAGACGTGGCCGTGGGTTCCGGGTACAGAGTTCCTAGAGCCTGGTGCCTCGGCAGTTGACCGTCCTGTTCGGGGACGGTGGATGGGTAGTGACGCTCAGCAGGCGGGTTCACTAGAATTCCGTTGTTCCGTGGAGGCCATTGCTGTGGAGGATCGACATACAGCTCTGGCATGTCGAATCCAAGCCAGTCGAATCCGTGACTGCGCAGCTCGGGCTGCATGAGAGCCAGGTACGATGGTGAAAGGGAGTCGTCGGCATACATGCTCATGGCACCCTCGCCAGTCGAGAAGATGCTGGCGCTCGGGTCCTGGTACCCCAGGCTGGGAGTCTCCATCGGAAGCCCTGGGAAAATCGTCTCCGCGCTCGCCGACTCTGGCGTCCGCAAGGCCTGCGGGAGAGTCTCGTTCGACACCTGCTCCTCCCGCTCCTCCTCCGCCCATGTCACATCGTCGGCCCTGTGCCCCCCGCCATCAGACTGCTCGCAATCCTCGTCGTCAAGGCTCTCAAAAGCCGGGGGGTTGGGAAAATCGCAAGACGCGCTCGAGGCCTGGCACGCGCCACACGGGCTGCTGCGGTCGCACTTGATCTTCTTGGCGACACACCGGGAGCACGAGCGCTGATGGGAGCGCGTAGCGGAGTGAACAACGCGGTGCGTGGCGCGGAGATGGCGGAGCATGACGTCGCGCCGGGCGAAGGTGCGGCTGCATCGCGGGCAGGGCACGAGGTTCCTGTTGGCGGCGGGGAGGTGGGTGAGGCGATGGCGGTCGAGGTGGCTGAGGCGGGAGAAGATGCGGCGGCATTCGGGGCAGACGTGAGACTTTGCCCTGGACCGAGTTGGGCCGGCCTGCTGAGGGGAGGCGTTGGATATTCCTGGGAAGTCATTCGACTCGGACATGATGGCGGCGCATTGCCTGCGTGGTGTGCAGTGAGGTGTGGTGTTGAGGATGGATTGATGAAGGGAGCTGGAGGAGGTGAAGTTGGTTTGTCCTGCCGACCGGGACAAACGGCCGGCGCCAACAGCCGCAAGATGCACGGTCACAGGTGATGCGGGGGTCTGTTTGCGGGGTGCAGGGCTCTGAAGGTGGGTCAGATACGCTGGAGGTGGCTGCCGAGCCTGGGGACAACGCGAAGGAAGCTTGGTTCAAGTTGGTCACCTTCAGGACACAGCACCTCGATCTTGGGGCAACAGAGTATCGAATCAACACATCATCATCACGAAGTGAAGCCCTTGGTTTAACAGAATGAATACATGATACAAGTCCTGTTTAATGTACGGTATTCGAAGCTCTCAAACACACCGTCCTCCGTCGACCTATCACCTTCGTCAGTATCACTCATCCAACGACCACAATCTGAACTCACCTCCAGGTTAACTCCCGTAATGAAAGCCGCCTCATCACTCGCAAGGTAACAACACGCATTCGCCACATCCTCCGGCGTCGACGGCCTTCCCAGCGGAATCGTCGCCACAAATCCCTTGCGGTTCTCCTCCGTATCAGGCTTGCCAATGAAGAGATGCGTCCTATCACCATGTCAGCTTCACTCCAACATCAGCGACACCCTCCAACTTGGACTTACATCCCCGTGCTCCCCACAACAGGCGACACCGAGTTGAACCGGATCTGATTCGGCCCATACTCCACAGCCATCGTCTTCGTCGCCCCAATCGCCGCATACTTGCTCGCATTGTACCACGTCAACCTTGGCCTCGGCCTCGTTCCAGCAGTAGAAGCCACCGTGACGAAACAACCCGGCCGTCCTTCCTTCAGGAAATACGGCACCAGGGCGCCGACGGAGTGGAAGATTCCCTTGACGTTGACGTTCATTGCCAGGTCGAACTCGGCCTCGGTCACTTCTTCAGTCGCCTTGTTGGCATATGTCGCGCCGGCATTGTTGACCACGATGTCGACGGCGCCAAACTTCTCCAGGGCGACGGTGAGGAGGTTCGCCCAGTCGTCGGCTTTGGTTACGTCGGCACGGGCGAAGGCGCAGTTGAGCTCGGATGCTACGGCGGAGCCTTGATCTTGGGAGAGGTCGGCGATGAGGACGTTGGCGCCTTCGGCTACGAACTTGGTCGCGATGCCCTTGCCGAAGCCTGAAGCGCCGCCTGTGACGATGGCTGTCTTTCCTTGCAGACGGCCGGACATTGTGGAAGTAGAGGAAGTATCAAGGGGAAGTGAAAGGTGTAAGGGATGTGTCTTGCTGATGAGGGGGTAGGACAATGAGAGGCGAAGATGGTGATGCTACTGTCAATGTCCTCCCTCAACTTCAACGGGAACATCATCTCCTCAAGTATCGGCCAACCTCCGAATCGGCAGTAATACCTGGGTACGTACCTCAACTGCCATCCTCGTCCATCCCCGCACTTAGAGTGCCGCAGGAGAGACATGTGGCACGCTCCGGCCCTCCCCCACACGTCACCTCAGACCCCTCTCCCCGCCTTCAACCAGGAGCTCCCTCCAGCGGCAGCCCCGAGATCGGCTCTCCAACCACCAACACCGTGACCGAGGTCCCGAAGCCGCGATTGTCCGCCGTCATACCGCGCCGAAAGACGCCGAACAGACGCCGTCATAACCAGAAGCTTCACCATACCTGATGTCCCTATTCCCACCGCCCCTAAACACCGTTCTATAACCAGACTGCCTCAACCCTAACCTCATCCCCCTCAACACCAAAAACCATCACCACCTCCACCATGACAGACTCCAAGCCCTTCCGCCTCCTCATCCTCCCAGGCGACCACGTCGGCCCCGAAATCATGACCGAGGCCCTCAAAGTCCTCTCCACCATCGAATCCCACCGCCCCAACCTCCGCATCGAGCGCACAACCGCCCTCGTAGGCGGCGCCAGCATCGACGCCCACGGCGTCCCCATCACCCCCTCCGTCCTCGACCAAGCCGCCACCAGCGACGCCGTCCTCTTCGGCTCCGTCGGCGGGCCAGAATGGGCCTCTGCCTCCCCTACCGCCGAGCACGGCCTCCTCCAGCTCCGGCGCCGCCTCGACGCCTTCGCCAACCTCCGCCCCTGCGAGATCCTCGTGCCCTCCCTCGTCCATGCCTCACCCATCAAGCCAGAGCACGTCCGCGGCACCAAGTTTGTTGTCGTCCGGGAGAACTGCGGGGGTGCTTACTTTGGCGAGAAGACGGAGACAACTGACGCGGCGTCTGACCTCTGGGCTTACACGCGCCCTGAGGTCGAGAGACTCTGCCGCGTCAGCGCCGCCGTGGCACGTATCATGGGCGACGGTAACGGCAAGCCAGCCGCCGTATGGAGCGCGGACAAGGCCAACGTCCTCGCTAGCGGCCGTCTCTGGCGAAGGGTGACGTCTGAGACGTTTGCCCGTGAGGCGCCAGACGTCACTCTCCAGCATCAGCTTGCAGACAGCATGGCCATGCTCATGGTGCGGGACCCGCGCCGCTTCAACGGCGTCATTCACACGGACAACACCTTTGGCGACGTCCTGTCCGACATCTCGGGCGGTATCACCGGCACCCTGGGCCTGTTGCCTAGCGCTAGTCTGTCAGGTGTGCCGGGTGAGGGCCGGTGCAATGGCATTTACGAGCCCGTTCACGGCAGCGCCCCAGATATCTCGGGCAAGGGGCTCGCCAACCCCGTCGCGGAAATTCTCAGCCTCGCCATGCTGTTGCGGTACTCGTTCCTGCTCGAGGAAGAAGCGGCTGCCGTCGAAGCCGCAGTTGTGCACGTGCTCGACTCGAAAGAGGCCGGCGGGCTGGAGATCAGGACGGGTGACCTCGGCGGGACGGCCACATGCAGCGAGGTCGGCGACGCCGTTTGTAAAAAGCTGGAGACGCTGCTCAAGGCGTGATAATAGTGGACATGCGGCCACAATTGTTCTGCGCGTGAAATTTGTAAATGAAATACCAAGCCATGTCATGACATCTCCCATACACGCGTGCTCGCTCTCACATAATGACCTACTCCCTCTCACCTCTACGCGAGGCCCAGCCCGACCGGCCCACCAGCCTGCGTGTCGGACCCCTTGAGCTCCCGTCCCACCAGGGTGCGGAAGTCCAGGCCGACCTCGGAGAGCATCATGGCGTGCGTCTGCGCCCGCTCCATGCATTCAGTCCACACCGAGCCGTCGCGCTCCGTGCTGCTGAGCTGCCGTGCCAGGATGGTGTTGAACGCCTCGACTTCCTCCTTGGCCCACTTGACGCACGCGCTCATCATGGTCGGCGGGAAGCATGACTGGAAGCAGCTGACCGTGTTGCGGATGATGGAGAAGTAGACGAAGGACACCTCCCAGATGTACATGTGCAGATCGCCCTGGAAGATGCATTGCCTGGGATCGTCAGTTCAGGTTTCCGTAGGTTGAAGGGGGAAAGTTCGACTCACCTCGACCGCTTCTGGATCATGTGGTGCCGTGCCTCGAGATACGCCTCGCGAGCCCGGTCTTCGTAGCCCAGCCGGGCCAGCCAGGTGACGTTGCGGCGCGTCTTGCTCTGCGCATTGTGCGTGCTCTCCAGCTCGCGGATGAGCATGTCGGCCACGCGCGTGCACCGCTCGTCGACCTTGAAGCTGATGAAATCCTGCGCGACGACGTTGTTCTTCAATCCCCGCGCGAGGGTCTTCAGCCTCTCCACCCGCGACACCACCACGTCAAAGTTCTGCAGGGCAATGTCAATGTCGAGCTCGTCCATCTGGCTCTCAACCCAGCGCAGGTTCTGCTGGTTGCCGTCGACCTCGATGAGCATGTCCTTGATGTCCGACAGTGTCTCGAGGAGGTCCGTCTTCTGTAGCAGGCCTGGGTCGCGCGACGCAAAGTAGTTGATCGTCTCCTTGGCCTTGTTGTTGGCTTCCATCTCCGACTGCAGGTTCTTGCGCAGCTCCTCGACTGCCTTGCGGATGTTGAGCAGCAGAGACCCCTTGTTGGTGTCCTCGGGCTTCTCCGTGCGGTAGATGAAGGACGCCTGGCCCACGCCGCGCACCATGACGGCATCGGCGAGTTTGTTTCTGCCCATCGATGACTCGCTTGTGCTGGCCACGTCCACCACCTCGACATCCAGCAGCGGCCAGCACCGGTCCGCCACGAGCTTGACCACGGGACCCTGACCTGGCCGTGGCGGTCCCTCCGTCTTCCTCTTCTTGCGGGACGCGATGAGGAGGTGGTCGTTCAGCAAGAAGATCTGCATGGCGCGTCGCGACTTGTACGTGGCATTGTCGAGCTCGATCCACGGGCCCGCGTTCTGGATGACGTGCCGTCCCGCACTGTTGGGCAGGAACTTCTGCGAGCCCTCGACGCTCTTGTACAGCGCCTGCATCTGCGAGTTCCATAGCGCGCTGCGGTCGGCCACGGAGCTGCGCTTGTCGCGCTTGCTGAGGCCAGCCGTGAGTCCGCCGTTGATACCGTCGGACCCGCCGCCACCGCTGCCTGATGCAGAGCGCAGGGCCGTCGTGTTCGTCTTGAGCTCGGACATGAGGTTGCGCAGCGCCCGCATCTCGCCCTTGAGCTTCTCGGCCTCTTTGCTGATCTTGATGAACTGCGTGCGGTTTTGGAGTACGTTTTGCTGGAGGTCGGCTGTGGCCCGGCCCTTGAGCGTTCGCAGCTGCTCCTCGAAGTCGCGGATCTCATCTTCGGTTGCTTCGCTCAGAAGATTGGCGACATCTAGTGTAGGGTCAGTATGTGCAGTGAGGCGTACGATCCATCGAACATACAAGAGTCGGGGACCAGGCGGGGGTCGCGAAGCGCCTTGACATCAACGACCGGCGCAGTGCTTCCGCCGCCGCCTCCCCTCGACGGAGGAGGGCCGTCTCCTCTGTTGCTCTGGTAGGCATATCTGTCGAGCGCGGGAACGGCAGGGATCGGAGGGCCGCCGGCATTGAAGCCCTGAGGACCCGCGCCGCCAAAGCGAGTTGAGTATCGTCGTTTGACAAGGTCGGAGGTCTGTGACGTGTCAATCAGCTTTCTGAAAGGATCAAATATCTCTCAGCCGCGGACGGACCTTATCTCCTCCGCCCTGGGGAGGCAGCCTCGGCCTCGGCTGTGGAGGAATAGCTGTCTCGGCGATGGACCGCAGACCGCCGCCGGGGCGCGGGGGAGGTGCTCCTGTTTGCGGAATCGGGTCGGAGATCTGCCGCGGAGCGCTGATAACAGGTCGGGCAGTCTGTTTCCTCCTGGGACCAGCCCGGAGGGAGATGCGGCTCGTCTTCTCGGACATTGCGAAGAGGTGTTCGGGAGAGGCTATTCGGAGTGCCGTGGTCGAGACATGCGCGTTGTCGTGTGACGGATCGGAGAAGGTTGGGTCACACGTCGGAGAAGAACTTGATAAATAAAGGATCCCAACGCGTCAGCTTTCCCGTTGAGTCTTCCAGTGAATGTGATTGCCGCCTCGTTTCGTGGCGGACGATTCAATTCACCTGTTGACGCCCCAAACAGGTACAGGTAGCTTCAGTGCACCTCAACGCTGGCCAACGTGACGAGCCGGGCGCGTTTTACCGGGCTTCCTCCGACTGTCCAATCATGTCATCAGCTTGCTCGTTTCAGTGGGGAGCTTCGTGCCAGGCGGCGTGCCCCGCTTGACAATCGCATTCACCAGCTGGCATCGGACCTATCACGAGCGGCGCGTGCAAACCTGGACCGGGCGGCGTGGGAATCCCTGGCCGTGGAACAGGCCGTTCAAGGAAAGCGCTCTTAAAAAATTGGTAGCAAGCAGAGCTCCGTCCCGTCCAATTGTGTCTCGCCCGACGAACATCCTGACGTTTCTGCCCACCGCCTACAACTTTCTCTCAACAGCTCCTTCGCCCGCCCACGACGACGACGGACCATCCACCCCTCGAGCAAGCTTCGCCCCTTCCTTCGAATGCAGTCCGCGATCACAAACGCCACAACGCCCAGCTCCTAGAACGAGTCTCGGCCGCTCCTCCACGATCCCGGCCCCGTTGCTCGCGCCCCAGAAGACGCCGTTGCTTCCGTCCTTCGTCTGCTCCGATCCCTCCTCGACCTCATCCGCCCCGGCGTCGCCCGAATCATAGCCATAAT
The DNA here is from genome assembly GCA_020746995.1 of Plectosphaerella cucumerina. Classification (NCBI taxonomy): domain Eukaryota; kingdom Fungi; phylum Ascomycota; class Sordariomycetes; order Glomerellales; family Plectosphaerellaceae; genus Plectosphaerella; species Plectosphaerella cucumerina. The sequence goes on along the minus strand of JAGPXD010000005.1, from coordinate 1,305,921 downwards.
GGTCCAGAACTCTACGATAATCACGGCGTCCGTCGCCGCCGTCGCCACCGGTATCCTGGGTGAGTCTCCTTCACCCCTGCAGACCCCCTTGCCCGAGCATCGGACGACTGTAGCCCGGCCGAGGTCGTCGCGATGCAGCGTCCCTCTTTGACCGCGCGAACCCGGCTGACCTTCGCCCCCTTTCTTCGCAGCGTACGTCGTCTACTTCGACTACAACCGCCGCGCCGACCCCAACTTCCGCCGCAAGCTCCGCAGGAACGAGCGCCAGCAGCACCGTGCTGAGAAGGACGCCGCCGTTGAGGAGTCGGCCCGCCAGCGCCAGACCATCAAGGCTCTCGTCGCAGAGGCAAAGGACGAGGGCTACCCCTCCGACACCGAGGGCCGCGAGGCCTTCTTCCTGCAGCAGGTCTCCGAGGGCGAGACTCTCTCCGTCGACCGTGAGTAGCCTTTACGCACACAGAGCGCGGAGCATCCAACTAACTCATATTTTCCAGCCTCCCGCTCCCTCGAGGCCGCCCTCGCCTTCTACCGGGCCCTCAAGGTCTACCCGACCCCCGGCGACCTGATCAACATCTACGATAAGACCGTCCCCAAGGTCAGACAACCCCAAATACCCCCTTTTGCCCCCGACCCCATTGCTGACCCTCCCCCAGCCCGTGCTAGACATCCTCGCCGAGATGATCGCCTACGACAGCGACCTCAAGATCGGCGGCTCCTACACCGGCGGCGTCAACCTGTCCGACATGCCTCCCGCCGCCGGCCTGGACTAAGCGCTCCCAGCAGCCACGGCTCCGCTTCCGCCAGACTTTGCCCTCTGCCGCGCAGCGAAGCCGTCCAATCCTCCACTCTGTACCAACTTGGTCCATCCGGCAGGCTACCACGGATCTAGAGATCCACGCCTCGCCGCGAAGCGACACATCCCCTACCACCGTCCAGCATCACCTCACGACAGCGACGGCGGCGGCGGATTTTATGAATGTTTGTGACTGTGTATTATAATCAGCCGGGCGAGACGAGCTGTCTTGATAGAATAGGGGGGGTTCATCCTTTTTTTTCCAGGCCGCCTGCCGTCGGGCGACCTGGAGAATGTGTACATTTGAAAAAGGTCGTTTTGTAATACCTTCCCCGACCGCGGGCGCTCTTCTATGATGACCAGGAGTGCGAGACTGATCCTGTTCCCACCGTTACTCGACACTTGACCTAGAAAGCTCACGAGAGCTTCTAATTGCATGCACCGCTGGCCAGCTGCTTTGACAACAAGACATACAACAACGGGCATTCGCTGGTCGTCATTCGCTGGTCGTCATTCGCTGGTCGTCATTCGCTGGTCGTCATTCGCTGGTCGTCACGGACCCAACTACTACTCCGGCCCTCAGTAGTGTTACGCATACGACCTGAAAGTTCCATAATCGGAACCATGAAGGTTGAGACATGGAAGCAAAGGCTCCCAACCTCGGTTCCCGTGTTGAAAGAATAAATTCTCCGCCGGACGACTGCCCACGGCCGCTCGTCCCTCTTTGCACTCTTTGACCTCGGCAGGAAGCACCCTGGACATTACTTGCTACGGCTGAGGGCCGGGCTCGACGTTGCCGAGATTCGCAAGGCCCATTGAAGCAATCTGCACTAAGTCTACCTGTGCTCAAATGCATTATCAACAGGTCATGGTATTATTATGCTAAGTGATGCTGTACGGAGACCCCAGAAGCTGCTGCCTCTGATGCCTCCAGTCTCTATCCCTCCACCCAAGTGGTATCTATGCCCAACGCCTAGGGGTACTCGGCGTACAGCCTGACGGGATCGCAGTTCCACGAAGGCTGCGGCACACCGCCGAGCTGGAGCACTGCCCCCAGCCAGGCGTCGCAGAAGAAGAAGTCATTCTGGCCGTCCAGGGTGCACTTGAGCTCCCAGTTGCCGGGCGTGAGGGAGCAGCTGAGGGGGATCTGGCTGTCCTGCGCCGACCAGGCGGCGTCGGAGTTGAAGAGGGCGCCGAAGGGACCGAGGCCCCTGCCGACGGTGAGCCTGCCGAGCTGGGCGTTCTGCTCCGTCCAGTGGGCGCCGCTGTTGGGAGAGGTGAGGCTGAACTTTGTGGCCTCTTCGCGGGAGGCGAAGCTCTCTGGGGGGTTGTCAGAAGTTGCCCTCGAAAGATGGAACGGTCATTGATAGGATGTGAGCACTTACGGACGAGCATCACCCTGGACTCATCGAACTGCCAAGAGTAGGCGTACAGGCCGTCGACGCGTCCGCCGGAAGCACGAATCACCTTGCAGCTGTTAATGCCGTCTTCCATTGAGAATCTCAGGGCAACTTACGAAAGTCTCCCAGGGAGGGGGCTGCACCACCACAGTGTTGACGGCGGTCACTGTCCTGGTGGCTGTGCCAGTCTCTGTCACGGGGATTGTGATGGTGGCCGTGTCGACAACGCCGACGGTGGTCTGGGCGGTGACGGTTGAGGTGGATGTGACCTTCACTGTAGGGGTGGCGACGGTGATGGTAGTCGGGCTGATTCCGATGCAGGAGCACGCGGACGAGTAAGCCTCGACGCTGCGGCAGGCGGTGGCGTACGTCGGCAGGACGGAGGGGTGGACGGTCACTTGACGCTTGAGGACCGGGGCGCTGGTGACGGTGGTGGTGACGGTCTGGGTGACGTCGACGGTCTGGACGAGAGTCTCGGTGGGCTGGAGGGTGACGGTCTCGACGCTGGTGCTGGTGGCCGTCGCCGTGGCGGGGGTGATGGTCTCCCAGATGGTTTCGGTGTAAGCCGCAGGGGTGACGGTCTTCTGGAGGAAGGAGGAGCAGTCGGCGCGAGTAGGGCGGTCCGGGAAGCTGCCGGCGATGACCTGAACGTGTCAGCAGAAAGGCCTTGAAGCATGTATGACAGTAACCTACGGCTCGCAGGCAGTTGTTGTGGGAGCACTTGGACGTCGGCTCAGCCTGGGGCATGCACGTGGCCGCGGCGGTGCCCAGCAGGACGACGAGGAGCGAGGAGGAGGTGGAGGACCGCATCGTGAAGGGTTTCGAGTGGTAGGTGAGTGAGTGACTGGAGCGAGGGATACTGCTGCTGTTGAGAGGAGAGAGAGGCAGACTGATGGCCAGCTTTATACATCTCCGTGTCAGTGCAAAGTAGACTTGTTCGTGAACATCGCCGTCGACGAGTTCCAGTCAACTGCAGTTCCCTGCCTTCAGCTCATCGTCGAACCGAGACTGAGTCTCCATCGACCCGTCTGGGCCGCCCTCGCTTCCTCGATTTCCCATGTCGAGACGAATGGGCATCGTGCCTCCAGACATACTGCCCATGTGGTCCCCTGTCCCCGTCCCAACTAGGCGCTATCCCCGCCATAGCGCGAACGGTTCCCGCTGAACCACGCGGTGGACCGACGGGACTAGCGATCGCCGTGCAGGGCCTCCATCCCCCATTGAGCGTGGCAGGCGGGCCCGACCGGTGCTGGCGCTGTCGTCCTACCACCAGAGTGGCAGGTCGGGGTGCTGTGCGGTGTCCCAAAAGGAACCCTGGCACCTCAGCTGTCGAGGCTGAGCTGCAGACGCCCAGGGGTCGCGGGCTGGATGGTCGAATGGCGGAGGATAAAATGGTGCAGAGGCCGGCCAAGGGGACGCACGTGGCATAGTCTATTTCAGCTTCGTCTAAACGGGTATGAAGGCGCCGGGGTCTAGACGAGACTGGAGCTGAGTCGCCTGTTGTGATAAAAGTTATCCCGGCGAACCCGACGGTTGGGGAGTATTATCTGCGTTGTTTTAGCGAGGCCGCCCGGGTATACGACGCGGTGAAAGGCCCCGTGCCAGAGGCCATTGGCTGGACTCTGTTGTGATGTCGCTGCGGTTATAGTGCCTTGGCGACTAACAAGAGCAAATTGAACCAAGAATCGGAGGAAGCAAGACGAAGTCTGGTGTTGTGGCCCTCGTGTCGCGGGGTTCAAAGCCACCGTTCCCCCAGTCAGCCATTCAGACGTCTCCTGAACCATGTGGTCCTCGTCGCTCCAAACCGCCATCGACGCCGGACTCCTCAAGCAGCTCGAGGAATTGATGATGATCAGTGTGAGAAGCCGCTGCTCGCTCAGGCTACAGCATTGTGTGTGCTCGACGACAATACCTGAGGTGAAGATGCAGATCAAGCAGCCCTCGCGCAGATTTCAACACAGCGCATGAAGCGCTCAAAGTCAAGGCCTAGACGGAGGTAACTCATGGGCTGCTGCGCGAGGAAGGATGTGATGCGCTCGACATTCAGCATGGCGAGGAGCGTGCTGATGGGGGTACGCAACGGAGCAGCGAAGTCACCAAGACGATCGGCCTATTCGAGTGTCTCTACTCTGCCCTCGGACCAACAGCCAGTATTTGAGATCATGGATCTACACGCTGCCCGTGCAAGCTATGTGGCCTTCTTCGGGCGTGGTGTGTGGCGTTTGACAACGCCGCCCTTGGCTGCCCGAGTGCTGATCTCTTTCTCTGTCTTCTCTGTTGGATCGGCATCGGGGATGGGTGTTTCACGCGGCTTCGAGCTCGGCACCTCGTCGGCGAAGCGCTTGGGAAACGCATGCAATTCGGGCGTGTCGCCTGTGTAGTGCAGGTAGACCCGAAGGAGCACGAGAAGGGTAACGGTGCACAGGAGGACGGGAATTCGGACGTGCTCCCAGGCTTCGGAGAGATCTGGACAAACGTGGTCAGCGGTGATGGCAGACAGGGGAGGGACCCGAGTACTTACTGTCGAAGGGTAGTATGGCCCAGCCACTGCCTGACCACGGCATTGCGGCGGCTGTCCCTGGACTGGCCTCGGCGATAGATGCTGCGGCGATGGACCCTCGCTTCAGCAATTGAGTCTGCTAGAGTCCTGTAGACACCTTGGTGGACTTGGAGTTGGGTATCGGATGCCCCGCGTCTTGCGGCAGCTGCGGAAGTGTACCTTGCCAGGGAGCTGACGGGACGTGGAGGTGGGCGCGAGGAAGGTGGGGTGCCCGGACCGTTCCACGTCAGCGGTCCGGGGACGTCACGGTGGGACGTGGGACGTGGGACTCGACGGCTTGGTCGAGGCACAGTGTTGGCACGGTAAAAAGGCGTCGCACCAGGCGGTGTACAGTGCGTCAGATTTCCAGGGGTTCAGGGGAAGAGTGGTAAACCTCGAGGAAGTAAGACGGGTGGCGGAAGCAACACTTGGTTGACATGGCATAGGTTCGGAATTAAATACAGGACCACTTCCATCTCCGTTCTGTAAGAAAGCAAAATCGAGCAGGAAATGGAATGTACTTTAATCCGAACAAGCACCTCCAAGTGCGCGTCTTCACTCCAGGCACGACGCGCCATTAATGATCTCACCTGGATGCTCCAACGAGAATGGTTCAGTACATGCCCTGGAATACCTGTGATACATTTTTTTTTTTTGCGTGTCTACTTTCGCAATCCAAGCCCTCGCCGTCTAATTGTTGCCTAGATGCTGGCAATCTTGGAGAGACTGTCCATGATTTTCCCTTATTGAGCAAACGCAGCCTATCGTCCTCCTCCCTATTCTCTGTCAAAACCCTTGGCTTCTGCTTCCTGACACGATGAACTAGAAGCCATCAACTGCCGTTGATGTACACATCCGGGAACACTGCCGCACGGCTATTTACAAGGCCTAAATCCACTAACCTCCGCTAGTCGTACCCCAGATCAGCCCCAAAGTCCCCCCGACTGCAACCTCGAAGATGGGTTCTAAAGCTCCCCACGAGTCAGTACGCCATGACTCGAAGTATAACTTCACAACGGCCCGCGTTCACCCTCTACTTACAAGAGCTCCCGCTCCAGCTCTCGCAAGCAGCTTCTTTCCCACACTCAATCCTCAAAGCACCATTTCACAAGCTTCCAACTCCCTACCCAGCATGACCGCTCCCACCATCGTCTTCATCCCCGGCGCCTGGCACGGCCCCGAAGCCCTCGACGCCGTCCGCAGAGACCTCTCGGCCCGTGGCTACCCCACATCCGCCGTCCCCCTCCCGAGCGTGGGCACATCCGACCCCTCCGTCGCCGTAACAGCCGACGCCGCCGCCATCCGCGCCGAGCTCGACAAGCTCCTCGCCGAAGGCAAGGACGTCATCCTCGTCCCACACTCCTACGGCGGCGTCCCCAGCTCCAACGCCGTGCGCGGCCTCAGCAAGGCCGACCGGACCGCCGCCGGCGAAAAGGGAGGCGTCCTCATGATCGTCTACATGGCCGCCTTTGCCATCCCGGCCGGCACGAGCCTGCTTGACGGGCTCAACAGCCAATACCTGCCGTGGTGGGACATTCAGGTACGTTGAAGACCTTGCATGAGACAACCGCCAGTTACCGCGCGGCAAACGCATGCGGGCTTCCCATCTGACTCTACTGCAGGACGGCTTCGTCCGGCCAAAGACCCCAGTCGACATTTTCTACGCTGATGTCGAGCCCGAGCTGGCCGCCAAGACGGCCGCCACGCTGCTGCCGGTGCCCTTCACCATCTTTACGGAAAAGTGCGACTACGAGCCCTGGAAGCATGGCATCGCCGCGGGCTACATCTTCGCCGAGAACGACAATGCCCTTTTGATACAGGTGCAGAAGGGCATGGCGTCGCAGTTTCCCGAGGGGTCTTTTACCGCGAGTCTTGCCGCGAGTCACTCGCCGTTCTTGAGTATGCCGAAGAAGCTGGGCGATGCTATTGAGGGGGCTGCGAAGCATGCTGTTGGGAGTGCCTGAGGGCATGGCGTTGTTGGAAAGCTTTCTGGGTGTGGCTTTGGTGTTTTGTCGTCTCATATCTGTTCGAAATATCCGTCTGTTTCAATGTCCGCAATATCTCCTGTTGCAACGTTCGCTTTTGAGTATCACCTCATCACAAGTAGTCCACTCACCTTGATATCAGCTCATTTGACCGGTGCTTACAAAAGAAACCGTGTCCCTCTCATTACTATGGCTCATTAGGTCCTATCAACATTATCATTACCGACGTGCCGTCCGTAAAACATTAGCATTATCATCCCCAGCAAGTCCCAATCCCCTCTCTTCCAGCTCTCATTATTGATTAGTCCCCCCCTGTCCGGGACGGGTTTCCAGCAAACGGGCATAACCGTGTGCTCAGCGCCGTTTCCCGAACAAGTTTCTCTCTCCCTCCTTTTTGTGTTGTCCGTCGTCTGTGTCTGTGGTTGCGTGTGTTTTTCGTCAGGCATGGCGGGCCGCAGTGGCCCTTTTTCATCCGCATTACGTTCCTCCCATCCCCTCGCCTGTTTGTGTGATTAGGTCTCCGTCGCCAGAGTGTGTGTGTTGTGTTCCGCCACAGCAGCCTCTCACTGCATGTAGCCCTGTCCCATTCCCATGCCCATGCTCATCCCCATTGCCATGCCGGTGCCCATTCCCATGGGAGGCGGCACCCATCCTATCTGCTCAATCGGCCACCTGATGTACAGCCGGTACTCGTCGTCCAGGAGGAGGTACACCCTCTTGATGAGGTGGGCCGGCCAGCCCTCGGACCACCAGAAGGTCTCGAAATCGCGCGTCAAAACGCAGAAGAAGGCAAAGACGCACAGCGCCTCGCGGTCGAGGCCGCGCAGCAGGGCGAGGTAGGCGTCGCTGATCTCTAGGAGCCACTGGTACATGCCGCGCAGCTTGTGCTCCTCGCCAAAGTCGCGGCTGTCGAGGAAGGTGTAGCTCCGGCGCAGGGCGTGAATGGCGTGCATGAGAACGTCCTGCTTGTCGATGTCGCTGCTCGTGCGGAACTGGATGCCCGCCTCGAGCTCGTCGAGGCCGTCGTGCGGACCGGGCTCGTGGGCGTGCCAGTACTCGGAACTCGCGTGGGTGCCCATAAAGATGAGCGAGACTGGCGACGAGAGCACAGACTCCTGCTGGACCTCAATGATGGGCTCGATGCCGCGGAAGAGGTAGAGCCACTGCGGGACGCCGCTGTCTCCCACGACGAGCATGTCGTCATCGCGCTTGGGCATGGCCAGGCTGACGTAGAGGGTGATGACGCTGAAGAGGAACAGCACGCTGCAGTTCTGGGCGTTGACGGCCGAGATGAGCGGGAGCGCCTCGCGCAGGGACGCCGTCAGGTACTCAGCGGCAGCGGCCAGGAGAACGTCACGGCGGCGGGCGTCAGAGCGGGCCATGTGCAGGGCGGAGAGGGCGAGGATGCCGTCGAGGATGTAGCGGGTGCCGAAGCCGATCTGGGGCACGACGACGCGCCACATGTCGCGGATGAGAGGCGACTTTGTGAGGGTTGCTGCGGTCGAGATGGTGTAATTATGAAGAAGCTCGAGCTCCAGGCTCGAGTCCTGGATCGCCGGCGGAGGCGACCCGGTTGAAGACGTGTCCGACTCCAGGTAGTCGCAGCGGATGCCGCGCTGGAGGCAGTTGTGGCATGATGGATGGTTCTCGTCGCACTACCCAGGATGAGCATTCGGTCTGGTCATTGCAAGTAGGGAGAGAAGCAGGCGAGGTGAGGTCGGGGAGAGAAGTTGGGAGGAGAGGAGAGACAAACAGACGCAGGGATGAGACAGAGGAGAAGACGAGTGACCGTTGAGCAACCTGAACACGAAGCTCTCTGCCAACCTTTGCATGGTTCATGCGGCTGGGCGCTTGAGCTTTCGCGGGTATCTCAATCTCTTCGGCCTTCCCTCTCGTATTCCTCTCCCCTTCCCTGCATCTCCCACATCGTCAACCCCCCTCCCATCTCACCTCCACCCCCACGGGGGCCACCAAGCTGACGGCATATCGTCGACGTCGACGAGAATGTTCGTTTACTAACCTTGACCTTCCTCGACTTGCAAGACTTGCAGCCGTTTCGCGACTTGCGGTGCCATTTGCGCACGCCAGTCGCCCCTGTCCCGGCCATCATGAGGGGGTTTCGATACGAATTCCTCAAGGCCTGCCCGAGCGGGATGATAAACGACGATACGACGAAAGGAGGGGGACCTCGGACGCAATTCTGCAACCGAGATTTGAGAGTCCAGACGACCGGGCAGAAGTGTGTGTGTGGCCGGCAACCCTTTTCTTAAAGCAATTTTAAACGAAGAACCGAGAAGCGCCCCCAAGGGTCAAGACCCCCCCGGAGGAGAGAGGGCACTTTGGTATTGATCCATGCATGCTGCGCGCACGCATGCATAGTCCCCTTGTCTACCTACTGTCTGTCTGTCTGTGCCTCCGGCTTCTACTTCTACTTCTTCTCCCGCTCTGCCACCTCACAAGCGAGTGCGGCGGGTGGGCGGGCACACACCGCGCAGCACACATGAGCAAGACTGGAGGTGGTCCCCGTAGACGCCTCGGTCCATCCATCTGTTCACCGGGCACCCGCACAGCATTGGTCGCGTAGGCGCTTGCGGCGGGTTCGGGCCGACTGCGTTCGCCCAAGTTCCCTGCACTGTATTCCCAGCGCGGCGGCCGCAGGGTTCCCTTCACTGCGCCCTCTACCCTCTTTACCCGGTACGCTGGACCGATGGCTCCCACCATCCGTACGACTGATCCGGAGATCCGACCGAACCGATGGGGGGCATGGGTCGGGGGAGGGGACCCCGGGAGGGAGGGGCGGAGAAGATGCAGAGAAGACCACGTCGGGCCTGGGCGTCCGGCGTCGCGCGCGCGGGGGACCGCCGACCAGCCGATGTGGATAAGATCCCTGCGACATTCTGTAGGACTTCTCTTCTCTCTGCGTGGGCGGGTGAAGAAGCCCTTGTGCCCCGACAGGGGGTGGTTCGAGGTTGCGTTGGGGGCCGTCACCACAAAAGCCATTCGCCCGAATGGCACGCCCGGCGCACCGCATCAACTTGTCATTGACGGAAGAAATGCCTTCTGACCCTATGACCCGTCCCCCGGCTCAGGTCCCGGCTCTGGGATTAGACGAACCACCCAGTCGTCGTGTGCTGTGTCCGGCCTTTGGACTCTGCCGACCTACCTCTCAGAAGTCTACCGACTGACTCCGGAACTCCTGTGCCCCCGACCAATTGCCTGCCCCGCGTCTCCCTCAGCCCTAATTGCAACCCGGCACGTGTCCTATCACGCGCTGATCTGATCGGGTTCCTGGGGCCTGCGGCCTGCCGCCTGCGTGGTGCCAGCGTGGCAGCCGTTGCCCGTTTGGTCCTCTCCGCGCTGCCGCGCGCGCATGCAGGCCAAGGATGACGCCCGCGGGGTTTCGTCGTGCCGGTCATATCCGTCTGTTTGTTTGGCTGAGCCGACCGGGAAGACGGGTGAGCGGGCTCTTCTCGGTGGGAAGTGGCTTGATAGCTTCTTCCCGTCGTATATCGTATGGTTATATCAGAAGCGAGAAGACTCTGTCATTGCAGAGCAACCAACACAGCATTCTCTCTTCCAACACTTCCCACAGCTCGACTCTTGCTACCGAGTCAGGAAGCCCTGAGTCGACCCCTAAATCCCTCACGGCCTGCATAAGCGAGAATCCTTCAGAGGAAACACAGACATATCCGTCCGGCACAGTTGCCCCCGAACAACCCCAGCCAGGCCTGTCCTGTCCATCTGTCAACCCACTCCGAATGCACACCCATATTGCACGTAGTGTCTTTAAGGTTCCATTGCGGATTGCGGCTGTGGCCAAGCCATGTGGCCTCGGCGGCTGTCACCCGCGTCCCCAGGTCGCCAACGGCCGCTGCGGCCTGGAAGCGGCCTGCTGTGGTCACATGTTCCGTCCACGGAAAAGCACATTGCTGGTTGACGTCCGGGGCAGGTGACCATTCAATCTAATACCTTGTCTCTGGCCCCCGATGTGACATGGTGCTGTGCCGAACTTCCAGAACTGTTGGCCCAAACCGGGCGACCTCAACTGCCGAGTTCAGGATGGACTTTCTCAGGAATTGGATGGCAGTTGGGCACTTCTGCAATCCAGGTAATACCCGGTCCAATTGTTTGAGTCTCTCTCAGTCAGGGGGGCACACCCAGTCACCTCGAGATCCAATGACAGCTGTCAATTGTTATCCAGTCTACCTAGGTTTTGGGCCCTCATCCTCTCACCATCATCCCCGCTCAGCAGGGAAACATCACCTCCATCTGTCTCAAGCGTCTCCCCTACTCCTTACTCTCCCTCCCCTCCTCAGGAACTTCATCAGCCCACACCTCAAACTCCTTCAGACAGTCCTCTCCCCTTCCCCCGGTCAAGTCCGTATTGACATTCCAAACGAGCGCATCGTTCGCTCCAAACGTGTGCGGCCCCTCGGTGCGCACCTTGGCCGTGACGGTGGACAGCTCGCACTCGGTCTTGGTGGCCGCTTCGAGCTTGGTCGCCTGGAACGGGTGCAGGATCGCCTGAACGGCCACGTCGCCCTTCAGCTCGGGAAGCTGGAATCGCACGCCCAGGTACTCCCGGACCGTGACGGGGGCGTCGTCGTCCGCGTGGCGGATGTTCTTGAGGGTGATGGTGCCGAAGAAGGGGGTGCTGTCCTCGCCGATGGTGGCGTCGAAGATGATCTTCTTGGGGGCGGACATGTTGGTGATGGATGGTTTGTGGGAGAGTTTTTGGAGTTGAAGTTGGTAGGTGATCTTGAAGTTGGATGTCTAGATGAGTGATGATGCTGTGATGGCTTCAGAACTGGGCCTTGAGACCAACGAGCAAGCCCTTCTTATACTTCCCTTCTAGACGATTCAAGATCGCTGGACACATCTTTGGCAACGTCACAGCGGCGGCAGCATCACCGCCGGCAATGACATGCTACCATCGCCGAGGGGCTGGCCGGACGAGGCGAGCAGATGCGCCGTCACACCCGCGAGTCTCATGGCCTGGGACCACTCACTCGCCAGCAGCCCAGGGGCAGCGTTGGACGACAACAACGTCGTCCTCCCCCCGACGCCGTGCCACGCGACAGCTGGCAGCCGCAGAATAGGGCTGCGCAGGATCGTGTCGCTCAACAGCGGCGTCAACCTGCATCATCTGTGAAAGCATAGCCGCCCGGCCGGGTCAACGTTACGCCTGGTGATGTGCGCATGCAATCAAACACCTCGCGTAAACCGGCCATCATCAAGACCGTCTGTGTTGTCAACGCCATCAAAACGGGGCTGCCGCGTATTCGTACACTGTTACAGCGCGGCCTTCCAAATGGCCGCCGGGTGCTTCTGTCCTCCAGGACCTCCCCCTTTTCGCCGCCGAGACATGGCCACGAACCCCTCCCAAGACGCCGACGCTGAAGTAGCACTGCCAATCCGTCCGGCGGATCATCCGAGGAGCTTCATGACATCCGCCATCCGTGTCTCCTTGGTCTTCTTGCCCTTCCGCTTCTCCTGGAAGGCCTTGCCGACCAGTTCGCGTTTCTCCGACTGGATGTCCAGCACCCGCTCCTCAACGGAGCCTTCCATGACGAGGCGCCAGATCGTGGTGGGCCTCGTCTGACCGAGCCGGTGCACGCGGTCCACCGCCTGGTCCTCAATGGCAGGCGCCCACCAGCTGTCGGCCAGAATGACCGTGTCGGCGGACACGAGGTTGAGGCCGACGCTGCACACGGCCAGACTGGCGAGCATGATCCTCGTGTCGGGGTCGTTGTCGAGCGCTGAGATGGCCGCGTCTCGCTTGTCCACCCGCATGCTACCGTCGATCCTCGTGTACTTGTATCCCGCCGCGGCGACCTGTGCCTGAATGATACTGAGGAAGGAGGTCCACTGCGAGAAGATGATGACCTTGGACTTCGGGTCCTTGCACGTCGCCTGCAGGATCTTGAGGAGGGCGTCCGTCTTGGAGCTCTGTACCTCGGCGTCAAAGTTGGCGTCCTCCTCGCCACCCTCGGGCAGCGGCTCCAGCAAGTTGTCTTCGCCGAGCTTGTTGCGGCACATGGGGCACTTTTGCTGGATCTCGATGACCTTGGTGATACACTTGCGGCAGAAGACGTGCTTGCAGTGCGTGATGACGGGCTTGTCAAGCGGGTCAAAGCACACGGGGCACTCTTCCTGGTTCTCGATGAAGAGTCTCAGTGCTTCCTGTAGGATGGCCTTGTTCTCGGTGTTGAGGGGCACAATGGCTTGGCCGTCGAGCTTCTTCAGGAGATCGTCCACTCTCTGCCGGCACAGCGTCCAGTGGTTGCAGCTAGAATCGTCAGCTCGGGTGCTCGGTGACCGGATCTGGGACCTCACATTTGACGGAGTCGCAGCAGGCGCTCCAGGACGTTCTGGAATTGGCCCTTGCCGATATCACCGTTCTGAATCCTCGCCAGCACGCCCTTGGCCTCATCCCTACATTTGTCAGCCGCGCTTCTGGAGCACATTCGAGGCCCAGACTTACAGCAGAGCATTGTACTTGGCCTTTTCGTCGTCCCGGAAGGCAATGCGGTGCACGTATTCGGTCTTGGGAGGAAGCTTCAGATCCACAAACTTCATCTCCTTGTGGCGACGGAGGCAGAGATCATGCATGATGTTCTGCAGCAGAGTCTCGGCCGACTTGAAGCCGTGACTCAGGGGACGCTTGATGACGCTGTTGAAAATGGACGGCTGCTCGACACCGCCCGTCATGTGAAGGAATGCAAGCAGGGACTGAAGATCTGCAACGTTGTTGATGCTGGTAGCACATTAGCAGGATGATCCATGATGATTCTGTCGGCGGTCTTACATCGGAGTTCCGGTGAGAACCCAGCGTGACTGTGACTTCAGCATGCAGGCAGCCTGGGCAGCATTCGTTTTGTGGTTGCGGATGGTGTGGCCTTCGTCGAGAACGACGCGGCGCCATTTGGTGATCATCAAGGCGCCGCCATCGGTTGGGTTCTTCTGCTGGGTAAGTTTACCGTAGCTGGTGACAACGACGTCGTAATTGCTGAGATTGCCAGCCTGCGCCGCGGACGAGCCATGGTAGATCAAGACCTTCGGCAGCTTATCAGGGTGCACGTGTCTGGTGATCTGCTGCTCCCAGTTGCTCATGACGCTGACGGGTGCGACGATGAGAGTCGGACCTGAGCCTGTTCCGGCGAGGATGAGACTGATGATCTGCAGGGTCTTTCCCAGGCCCATGTCGTCGGCAAGAATGCCTCCCGAGAGGAGCGTAGCCGCGCCGGAAATGTGGTAGTTGGTTGCGACATTGACCATGTCGCGTCCGTTCTGATGCCACTGCCAGAGCTGACGGGTATCCTTGGTGCCCTTGGTCGGAAGCTGCGGGTCCTCCTTTGAGAGCATCCACGCAAGACCCTAGGTCAGATCGTCAGCAGCCGAAGGATATGCTGGCATGGTAGGGTGGGAATGGAGACGCCACGTACCTGGAGCTGATAGGGAAGCAGCTGTGCCTTGAGTGCCTCGGGCTGCGTGGCCATTGGCATCTTAGACAGCTGTTCCTCGTCCATGGCGAGCTTCTTCATGGCGTTCCCTTCTCGGCGGGCCTCGTACGACTCGCTCTGCTTGAGCAGCTCCTCCATGGTCATTCCCGGGAGTTCGGGTTCCATGTTGCCGAGACCGATGCTCGTCCGACTGCTGGTAAGGTTCATGGTGGACTTTCTACGCTCCTCCGCTTCCTTCCTGGTCTTCTTGAGCTGCATCGCCTTGAGAAGCTTGTCCTGCTTAAGGGCAGTCTCGAGATTGAAGCGTCTCTCCGGGTCTGATGGGCCGTAGACCTCGAGCTCCACGGGGCAGTCATAGAACTGCTTCTCGCCGGCAAGTATTGCCTCGATGGCAATGTCGCCACGATCCTGTCCAATTGTCAATGAGGGCATCCGGAGTCAAGACGTAGAAGGTCTCCTACCATGTAAGGCGCAATCTTGGCAGCCACGGTGCGCGGAATGTGACCGATCTTGTGGCCCATGACGTTGGTCACTTGGATGGCATTGCTGTCGTACTTGAAGCTTGTGAGACTTTGAGGGGGATCAAATGTGCACCTTTAGACATACCTGGTTGTCAGGCTCCCTCTCGGCATTGACGTATTCACCTATAGTGGCATATCCAGTGTAGTATCTGACGCCAACAATCTTGGTACCTGCATCGTGTGAGAGCCCATCACCCATCCCCTGTCCGCGGAAGAAACTCACTGAGGGTGCCGTAAAGTTCCATCTCAGGACCGGCATTCTGCGTCAGGTCGATGTGATCTTCCTCGAACTGGGAGGACTGCGTGGCAGATGGCGTAGGGTACGCTCGGCCACTTCCACGCGCAGCCGATTGCGATGAGGATGGGCCAGCCGTCCTCGACGACTGACTGCTGGAAGGGTGTACGCCAGAAGCATGGCGTTTGGGTGCAGAGGCCTGGTAACTGTCGTCCGTCAAGTCGATAACTTCGGGAACGTCACGGCTCCGCTTTTTGGAAGCCCGAGGCATGGTGCTGGATGTGATCCGTCCACAAGGACGGGAGAATTGTGAGATGGGAAGCCGCCTAATTCGGCAAATCGGGTCTTAGACAAGCAGGCGCGTCGTCAAGGGTGGCCGGGGTCGGGATCTTGGGTGCGGCCAACCGCTGGGACGCGTTCGTTTGCTCCACCACACCAGGTTCACAGTGTTTGGTGTGTCGCACGGACGCCAACAGCTCGCGAGGTCACGTGTAGCATCGATGGTGTGTCTCAGTGCTGGGCCCACAATGCTCCCGAAATGGACGATGTCGAGCACGCAATTCTGGTGGATACGTCTGGAGCCAATGACGAGAGCGTCAGAAAATTGCGACATCTCACGTGATCTGCTCCTGCGTGCTAGAGAGGGCACATTCGAGTGACGAGGAGACTCGACGCGGCTCTTTGCTCCTGCAACCTCATGTCGTGGACAAAACGGGTCATCAAAGGATTGCTCAGTGGATTTCGCTATCAATCTGTACCCAAAACACCCCGGATGGACGACGAGGTTGAGCTCGAGCCGTCTCTGGCATACAACACCACGCTATGAGGTGCGCCCTCCACACCAGAACCAGCAAGCAAGCAAACGAGAACGCCCCGAAAACACCCTTGGACTTGGACCCCTTTCTTACTGTTCTGCCGCACCCCTAAGTCGTCCCGACGACATGCGAGGCGGCTTCTCATATCGTGTCATATCCTGCCCCTACCCTACGACGACAAGTTCATCCGCACGCCATGGACAGAGTCATACCCACACTTGGGAACATGGCTGCGCTTCCCCGTGTTGGGGTTGAAGACGTTGCAGCCCCCCTTGGCGACGTTCGGGGGCGTGTACACTGGCAAGTGCCGGTTGTCAGCAACGAAGGAGGCTGATGATGGTCGGTGAAGGGGAGACTCACGATGCAAGGACACGGCGAAGTCGCTACCCTTGTTCCACACCTTGTGGACACCCAGTTCGTCGGCCATATAGGCGACGTCGTTCTCCTTGTGCGTCCTCTCGTACGTCACCTCCATCGGACCCTGGTAGTCCTTCTCGGGGATGGCGTACCTGACCTCGGTCAGGTCCCCCTTGAGGATCTTCATCAGGCAGTGGGCGTTGCCATGGTCGTGGATGGGACTGCCCTTGCCAGGCGACCAGACGAGCACGAGCTGTGCGGGAGGGGAACGTTAGGGGTCAGGCACGATGCGTCGGCGATGGGGAGCGACAAAGGAAATGGCGACATACCAAGTTGCTCTTCCCGTTACCGTCGTCGACGAGGTTACGAGTGTAGCCCTTGCTGGCATTGCCAAAGGCGAAGCGACTCCAGTCCTTCTCAGACGACAGATAATCCCTCATCAGGGCGGTCAGGTACTCGACGTCGACATCGGCCGAGTCGAGACCCGACGACGGACCAAGTGCCGCCTTGAGGGCCTGCACGAGGTCATCGAATTGGTTGCCCTCCTTGGGGCACTGGAGAGGCTCGAAGCCAAAGGCGGAGTGGATGCGGGTGATGATGTCGATGGCCATTGTCGCTGCTTTGCTCGTGGAGGAGATGAGGCTGGGGGCGGACATTGTCGACACTCTGGGAGCGGGGTTCTCTTGGGTTGTCATGCTGCCGACGGATGGATGGGCCGACCGACGAAAAAGGGTCCCGTGTCCTCGACGCAGGATCCTGCCGGGCAGCGCGGAGGGGACCGGAAACACTGGATGATCCGACCTGAGGCAGTTTGTGGGGCCTCGACTCACGGGGTTCGCTGCTGTCACAGGGAGCACCGCTGCCGACGCTGGAGTTGCGGCCACGCTGGGAGGACGAGGATTGGCGGCTGGGCGGTGTCCGGGATGGGACGTGGTTGGATGGTCGGGAGGGGTTGGACGAGTCGCAGAGCCGTCGGTAGGCGCTGTTGTGCGTCTGTCTGTGTCTGTGTCGACAAGGTCACTTGTGGCTGGCTTGAGGGGAGAGCGGATGATCACGGCTGGCGACCACGGTTTGGATGGCGGATTCGAATTGAGCGGTAAGCACGGAACAGAGACGGACCACGAAAAATGGCCTTTGGCTGCAGAAATGGCCGTCGGCGCAAATGTGTCCTTGATTGCTGGCGTGTTCCGCTGCTCCATTTTTGTCGAATGAACCTTGCCATCCGTGGCCATTCAATCTTTTGGGGGGACCAGGCCGGGGTGACTCGAGTGACCTGAAAAGAGGCGGCGCCAGTACGGACCAGTCGGGTACCACTCGGCTTCGGCGGTCTGGCGCCGATGATCGGGGCGGGCTCCATCCCGTGGCGCCGCTCCAGTGGGGTCGTCTTTTCTTCAGTTCGCTTTCGTCGAGAAACGCTTAGTCACAGTTTAGCTGGATCTCTCACTCAAAGGATCGGGAACTTGTGACGAGGAGAACCAATTCTATATTTACCCAGCTCGATGACTCTTCGGGGACATACTTCTTCGTTGTGATATCCATCACAGTTGAGTGATCTCTCCGACATTCAAGACCCGTCGAAGCGAGCTGCAGACGGACAGACTCCTGCTCCTTGCCCCTATCCACCAGACCTCGGTGTGACCGATTCACCGAGGAGATCTCACCGAGCATACCTTCACGATGGCTTCGACAGAAACAGCCACTGTGCTGGACCCGGCGGCAGATACTCCCTGCTCCAGGAGAGTAGCCCAGGAATCAGCCGGAAAATGTTCCAAGACCAAAGAGGAGGTTGGATGGCGTCGCATCATCCGCAACTTCACCCCCTCGTCGGTCCATCCCAACGCCCCTATTCCCTGACCACAGACTGACCTTGACAGATGGTTCGCCGTGACCATGGGAACCGGCATCGTCTCCATTCTCCTCCGCAACCTTCCGTACAACCTCTTCTGGGTTGAGAACGGCCTCTCTGTTGCCTTTTTCATCATCAACATTGCTCTCTTCACGGTCTTCACCGGCATATGCATCGTTCGTTACTCTCTCTACCCGGAGATTTGGATTGCGATGATGAGCCACCCGGGCCAGTCTCTGTTCCTCGGCTGCTTCCCCATGGGTCTGGCGAGTAAGTAGCACTACTCTACCTTCCATGCATCAGGCTGACCGTCCAGCCATCACCAACATGACCGTCATGGTTTGCTCCCATTGGGGCGACTGGGTCGTCTACCTCGCCTGGGGCCTCTGGTGGCTCGACGCCCTCCTCTCCATCGCCACCTGCGTCTCTGTCCCCTTCTTCGTGTAAGCACCCCTGACCCCTACTTCCTGGAATCGATCCTCACACACGCAGAATGCACCGCCATCGTCCCGGTCTCCAAGCCGTAACAGCCGCCTACCTCCTCCCCATTGTTCCAACAGTCGTAGCAGCCGCAACAGGTGGCATCGTCGCCGACGCCCTCCCGTCGCGCTCCCATGCTCTGACGACCCTCGTCGCCTCCTACGTCCTCTGGGGCATTGGGCAGTGCTTCTCAGCCCTGGTGTTGGCCCTCTACCTCCACCGCCTGACTGTCCACAGCCTCCCGCCGCGCGAGGCCATCGTCTCCGTCTTCCTCCCCATCGGGCCTCTAGGCCAGGGCGGCTACGGCATCCAGCAGCTCGGCAAGGTCGCTCTCAAGCTGTTTCCCTCTGACGGGACCTCTGCCTCCGCCGCCGCCGGCACGCT
This sequence comes from Plectosphaerella cucumerina, assembly GCA_020746995.1. Taxonomy (NCBI): domain Eukaryota; kingdom Fungi; phylum Ascomycota; class Sordariomycetes; order Glomerellales; family Plectosphaerellaceae; genus Plectosphaerella; species Plectosphaerella cucumerina. Next base: position 1,287,103 of record JAGPXD010000005.1, on the reverse strand, counting down.
ACAGTCGCTCCGCCACGGCGGCGAAGTGCTTTACGTCCTTGGCGTCTTCCTGGCCCTCTGCATGTGGGGTTTTGCTCTGGTCTGGCTCAGCTTCGCGCTCATCAGCCTCGCGGCCCTGCAAAAGTTCCCCTTCAACATGGGCTGGTGGGGGTTCACCTTCCCGCTGGGCGTGCTAGCTACATGCACTGGTATGCTCGCGCGGGATCTAGACAGTGCCTTTTTCAGGGCGCTGACAATGGTCTTCTCGCTATGCGTGTTTCTGCTTTGGCTTGTCGTCGCGGTGCATACGCTGCGGCAGGCTTTGACGGGAGAGATCTTCCACGCGCCGTGTCTGAAGGACATTCGGGAGAAGGGGCAGCAGGGAGGTGAGGATCGGAGGGTGTAACTGATCAGCCAGATTCTTTAGTGTTTGGTCTTATTTCTTGGGTTGTACTGCATCAACTGGCGGGCGTTTGGAAAAGGCGGTTACAGTCTCAACACTGGGTGAACTAGAACAAGTTCACCAATAGGTAGTTGTTTAGAGTTCTCAACATATGTACAAGAAGAAAAGGACTAGGTCCTCATATGGATTGAAGGATTCACCATGATCATACAGTGCCACCAACGCTCAATCCTTCGACTTCTCGTCGCAGAGCCCAAAAGCCGACTGACAGTGACAGCCGCAGGCGCGCGAGCGACGGCCGCAACGGCCAAAGCGAGAGCAGCAGTTGCCGAAGCGGCTTCCCAGGCAAGTGTAGCCAGAGTCACCGCCACAGGATCCATCGGGCGAGACGGTGAGGCCGGAGTCGGGCCTGGAGCCGGTGTCAGACTTGGGACCGGAGTCGTAGTCGTCGGAGCCTGAGTCCGACCCAGTCTCAGGGGTAGAAGACGCTGTAGCGCGAGGACCACTGGATGAAGTACTGGTGACGACCACAAAGACAGGCGAGGCCGGGACACCATCGTCATCTGTGCTGGGGACAGTCGGGATTGAAGCAGCAGCTGTCGAAGTAACAGCAGGCTTCTCCGCCGGCGTGTCGTCCGACTCAAAGCTGCTCGACCCCGACCGCGATCCAGCACCCCTGTTCACCGCCGGGGGGATCGGTCCCTTCCTGGGGACCTTGTGTACCGGGATATCAACTTCAGGCGGTCCCTTGACGTTCTTCGCCCTGCACTCAGCCTGGATGCCATGACACATGTACTTGTTCCAGTTGTCACACCCCTTGACGCCCGTAGGCGACGTCGAGTCGTAGCACTTACTGCCCTGGGCGAAGCAAGCTTCCACGGCAGCCCAGCAAGGCAGCTCGCCTGAGTACGCGGGCAGTGCCTTGCCGCACCAGTTTGCATTCTTGGACAGACAGCCGGAAGGGATGGCGCCGGGGAAGCCGGACGCAGGACCGGGCTTTCCAGCGGGCTTGCCGACGGGGGAGTAAGGCTCCGGCCCGGGAATCTCGTAGTTCTTGTCCATGGGACGCTTATAAATGTCGAATCTATTTCCTGGTTCGGAGCCGTCGACGTGGCCTGGGATACTGACTGCGTGACGCGACAGGACAGAAGAGTCGGACGGTCCGTCGCGGATATGGAGCTGGACGCAGCCAACGTAGTACTGCGGGTCATCCTTGGATGCAGCCTGGTGGAGGGCGAGGAGCTCAGAGCGGACGATGTAGTCACCTGCGGGCAGGCCAGACGGTAGCTCGAAAGAGAGAAGTCCCTTGTTGTCCATGAGCTTCTCCGTGCACCAACGGCCTTCGTCGGCATCGTAGCCCTCATGCCAGATCTTCGTCCAGCCGTCGCCGGCGGCGGGGTCTGAGAACATGTCGTCGACGCGCTTGACGTAGATGGAGCAGGGTCCGCGGTGGGACTTATCGATGGCACCGCCCTGGCGGCCGTCGGGCCACTCGCGGTATTCGAAGGTGAGGGTCGAGCCTGCGGAGACGGGGCAGACGAAGGCGGCGGGGATCTCGCCGTCGGTGCCGCAGGCCATGTCTTTGCTGGTGAGGCCCTTGACGGGGGAGGTGGAGGTGGCGCTGTCGCGGGGCATGCGGATGCAGGTGCCGTCGCCCTGGGACTCGCCTTCGATGTGGACGGTGGTGAGGAGGGTGTGGGCGCTGACGAGGCGGGTGGCCAGGAGGGCGGCCATGGCGGTGGTGAACTTCATGGTGGTATGGTTCGGGGTGTTAAAGACGGGCTGTCACTGACAGTGTGCAGGATGAAGAGTGATGAAGATGGGCAAGGACTGCTCAGCAGTGGTATATGGGAGTGGTGGTCACAGCCAGGGATTGAATGTACGTTGGTGGGAGAAAAGGGGGCACTAGAAAAGAAGGACGTCAAACGACAGAGGGAGCGGAAGGCCTCGAGGAAGCGTAGGGAGCAAGAAAGGGTTGATGATGAGGCTCGCGCAGGATCTTTATATCAACAACGCCAGGGACAGAGGCGTCGGTCCATCTTCTTGGCAAGTCAAGCTCCAGTTCCCTCGAGCGGCTGGGCGGTGGGGTGGCACAAGTCGAGGATCAGCCCCTGAGACCTTCAGACCTCGGCGTGCATAGCCGTAGGGATGCCAATGTCGCCTGGCAGCCGGCATCGCATCCATCGCGGCATCAGAGTAGATTGCCGCCAGGGGCAGCAACTCCAAGCCGCGGACTGCGGAGATGGTCCCATGTTTCTTCAACACCTCTCCCGAAGCACACGACGTTGGTCATGGCGCTTCTAGCGCGTTTGCCATCCAGACATCTACCCATATTGTGCGCCGTTGAGGCGGCGGCTCTTGTATCATCAACAGGTTGTCAGACAACCGGGCAGAGACAGACGGGATGCCAACTCAGCTGCATGCATGCATAGGCCGCTGCAGGTCCCAGCACAAAAGACCAGGCTGAAACTCTCCGATGATCGTCTTCCGCGGGGGAGGGTTGCCCCCCCTGAGGGTTACATTCGGGGACGGCAGAGATGCCCGGATGAGCAGCAGGGATGTTTATGTGCGGAGGAAGAACTTTTGGAGATGATCATCTCGAGGTGCAGTTGGAGAGGCTTTTGGCGTGTTTGCTTTTCGTGGGTGAGCTCCTTCGCGCGCCCCGTGCTAATCTCAAGGCTTCAGCGCGCTCAGCGGTGCTTGGCAGACCGCTAGTGAGGGCGTGCGCTGGACCATTGGTGGTTGTTCTCGGGGAGACACTCCTCTGGCTCCATGGGGAGGGGGATGTGTGATCGGGTTGTGCTTGGATTGGCGATGTGTGCTGTGAGACCCGAGTCGGGGATGGGCTTCTGGGGAATCACCACGAGTGGCTGGCCGCTGCTCCCAGGCCCTCAAGTCTCGCCCAAGCTCCTTCATAAGATCCCGTCGCCGAGATGCCGCCAAGACCTCCCGACTCGCTGCCAACAAGCCGCTCGTCCTCGGTCAGCGCCACGGTGAACACATCCTGCACCCAGCCGCCTCGTCCTCCTCCCCCTGCATCAAGGCAACCGCTCGGCGCGAAAGCCACCACGCTCCCCGCGTCCGACGACATCCTCGCCTGTCACACGAACCCTCCGCAGAACAGCAGGACGACCCGACCCTTCCTCCCCAGACGACGACACCCTCACACCTCGCGCACCCGAGAAAGAAGAAGGCATCATCATGTCTTCAAAGAGCGGAGTTATTACAACACACACATAATCACCAGGCCTAGGCCCCTCCCCCCCATCTGTTGATACAGCCGTGCCACACACCCGGTATACTCCAAAACACACGTTCGTAATCTCACAAGCCGGGGAACTGTTGCCGGCCCTCGTTGTCTTGAAAATCTCTCTTGGTACAGGGGGTTGTTGTTGGTCTCAATATAGTACAGCGCAACGACGGTTTTTCCTTCGTTCGTCTTTGCAGCCCGCCCGCCGCCTCGGTCTTGCAGTCGACTTTGGGGTATCTAAATCTTTGTCTTTTACTCGTTGATCTTGGCCAGGATCCTGGAGGGGATGCATTAGTCATGAGGAGGAAGATGCGTGGTTGAGGGCGTAGACTTACTCGCTGTCCCGGTACAGGGTGTACTCCTCCTCGCCGACCTTGACGGGAGAACCACCGAACTGCGAAACATGTCAGTCTCTGCCTTGGCTGGGGTGCTGCAGCGCAGACATACCTGGGGAATCAGGACGCGGTCGCCGGACGCAACGCCCATGGGGACCCTCTTGCCATCCCGGTCAACAGCGCCGGGGCCGACGGCCAGGACGCGACCCTCGTTGAGCTCCTTGACGCTCGACTCAGGGAGGAAGATGCCCGACGCCGTCTTGGTCTCGGCCTTGACGCGCTGAACCAGGACGCGGTCCAGGAGGGGGACGAGGGAGCGGATGGAGCGGATGGAGGTGGCCTGCGAGGAAGAAGGGTGTCAGCTGGGAGCCTTGAACGGACGCCCCGGATGGCTTTCGCCTTTCCGGATAGCCGAGGCTTGCCGCGGCGCGCGAGCGTGTCCCGGTTCGTAGGTGCGTAGACTCACCATTGTGAAGTGTGTTTGGGGTTATCGACTCGGTGACGACGGATTGATCGGAAGGGACGGTGTGGACGGGGTTGAGATGTGTTCCGGAGTGTTTGTTTTGGAGGGTTTCGGGACAGGAGACTGAAGCTATTCCAAGAGCTTCCAGAATCAATGGATGGAAATGGCAAGCAATTTTTTTGGGGCCCGAGCGGCTGGGAGCTTTTTCCGAGGTCCGACGACGCACAGTGCATGAGCATGGGGATGCCCGCAATCTCCCGTCACCCGCGCACGGTCTCAGGGGCTACTACCACCAGACCTCACTCATCCCTTCCGTCCGACTTGCATCGAAGCGCCTTTCTTAAATATCTATCCTCGCTCTATGCCCCCTACCCGCCGGCGTACCGCCAGGAAAATACTCGCTCCAAGTCATGCGCTGTAGAAGGAAAAGAAGAAAAGGCAAAGCAACAAAGATCTACTCGCGCGGCCCCTCGTCCTTCTCCCCGCCCGGGTCCTGTGCATGAAATGCGAAGAGGGAGCAAAACAATACTCCAAGAGTTCCTCCCCTCCCTTTCCCTCGTGCGCCGGTATCCTCAAATGCAAAAACAGAACCGTAGGAGACGTCGTCGTCATCGTAAAACCACAAGCGGCAGGCACTACCTCATCGCCCGCCCCTACTTGTTCTCGCCCGCCGGCGGCTGCGGGAACTCGAGGATGTGCGTGTGGCCCTCGGCGTTGGTGACCTGCCCTCCCGGTCCCTCCTGCGAGCAGATGTCGCTGTTGGCGACCCACGGGTCTTGCAGGATCTCCTCCATCTTGGCACGGTCGGCCACCTTGATCTCGAGCATCCTGCCGATGATGTGCCGGCTCTCCCTCGGCAGCACGCGAAGCACCCTCCAGGGGCCCCTGATGACCTCCTTCTTGTCGGCTGCCGGTGCCGCCTCCTTCTTCTTCTCCTCGGGCTTCTTCTCCTCGCCCTCCTTCTCCGAGATGGGAACCGGCTCGACCTGGGAAACGGGTCGCGACTTCGAGCCTTCCTCATGGTGATGATGGTGGTGACCATGCTCGCCATGTTTCTTTTCCTTCCCGTCGTCCTCGGTGTACATGTCTCGCGCACGCGCAGTACTGAGATCGTTTGTCGACTTGGACGGCAGCGCGAGCTTCTTTGGGTCATGGCCTGGTGTCGGGTCTGCAGCAAACAGCTTGAAGCTGTTGTCTGTCATCTTGGGGACCTTCCAAGGGAACCTGCGTAGCGACATGCAGCAGAAGATGATGGCAAGCGACCAAATATCCACGGCCTGGGCATCGTACTTGCGCTCTACCATAACTTCGGGCGCAAGGTACGGATCCGAGCCAACAATGCCTGACAAGTGTTAGCACCAAGTGTCATCAGTCCTTCCGATTCGCACAACTTACCTGTGGCGAGCATCGTGTTCGTCTCAAATGGATACTTGAAGACGTGGGAGCTTCCGAAATCGATGATCTTCATGATGCCCCGATCGCTAACCACCACATTGTCCAGCTTCAGATCGCGGTGCGCCAGGCCCATCGAGTGAAGGTAAGTGACGCCGTTGAGGATCTGCAGGAAGCAGCAAGTGATCTCGGGCCGCGTCATCTTGCCTGTCATGACAATCGCGAAGAGGTCGTAAGGCGCGTACTCCATCACCTGGTACCATCGCTCCTTTTCCTGCAGAATATCGAGAGTCTCGATGACATTGCCGTGGTGGAGGGTCGAGCCGACGCAGAACTCGGCCGTCAGCCGCTTGACGTATTCCTTTGGTGTCTCATAGGAGTAGCGCTCCCGGAATTCCTTCACGGCGAAGACGACGCCGTCGTCATGGCGCTTCATCAGTCGAACCTTGCCGCCGGCGCCAGAGCCGAGCACCTTGCCGAGCTTGCCGTACTTTGAGATGAGACCGTGGTCCTCGCCGAACGGGTGTCGCGGTTGGCCCGGCGTCGCCGCTGAGTGAGAGACGACGGGGGTGTGCAGCGCCGAGTCGGCCCCGGATTGCGACGAGGGTCGCTTCTCCTTCTTCTCCTTCTTGTTGCCCGTCTTGTTGAAGAAGCGCTTGAGGTCGGCAAACGAGCCCTGACGACTGTTGATACTAGCCGAGTCGTCCTGCTGCCCGTCGTCCGAGTGGTGCCGTCGGCCGCCAAACAGGTGGCGCTTGTCAGGCTTGACGAGCGAGGCGGTAGAGCTGGAGGGCGAGGTGCCCTGGCCCGGCCGCCGCCTGCTGAATTGGAAGCGAGACTCGACGTTGTGCTTATCCGGGTGCTTCAACTGGGGCTGGCGCTTGCTGGCAGCGTACGGGTCGTTGGCGTCGCCCTGAGGGGTCCTCGGCTTGGAGTAGAGCTGCGATGCGCGCGAGGGGCTCGACTCGCGAGAGACAGGCGTCGAGCCACCGGGTCCGATGGAGAACATGCCCTTGCGATGCGAGCGATGGCTGTCGTCAACTCCGTCTTCGAAGGCGACCTTGGGGCCGGCGTCGCTCGCGGCACCGCGCGGTGAGCTCGTGGTTGCGTCGTGGGAGACGGACACCTGGGGCGTGATAGGCTCCGGTGTGGCGTGGCCCTTGGTAAGACTCGGTCGGTGGGGGATGGGCTTGCCGTCACGGTCGACGGCATCTGTGCCTGCTGGGGTCAGAGGAGGAGTGTGGACGTTTTGCGACGGGCCGAGGTGCGGTGAGCCACGGCTTGGGGTCGGCAAGCGTGTGGAGGAGGCCGAGATGTCTTCGCGAGAATTGATCTTGTTGGAGTCGTCAGCAAATTGGGAGCCAAGAAGCAAACAGAGACTGGGGTGGGCGAAGGCCCAGCATGACTGAAACAGCGCCCTGGTGTATGGCGTGGTCATAGTCGGTCGTGCACGCCGGTGGGGGAGCAGCTCACCCTGGATGCCGGCAGCGAGTAGGGCTCGAAAGCGAACCTGCTGAGGCGCCGTCCTTGCAGGTCGACGTTCTGCAGAGACGTAGATAGCTCCTTGATCTGGTCGGACATGACCTCTGCGATGGAGTCCTCGCCAGGAGAAAAGGGTGAAGTGGATTGGGCCATCGGTTCGGCGGGCGCGTGCGAGATCTCTTCGACAGTCGAGGCGAAGCGGACGGCTGTGTTCGGGGCGCCGTCGTCGGCGACGGGAGCGGATGTTGGAGGGGCTACGGCGGTGGTATCGGTGGCCGCGGACGACGTCGAGGCCGTGGCAGCGATCTTCTCGGCCTTCAGGTCTTCAATGCTGTTTGTGCGCTCAGCAAACGGGGCGTCGTTAACGATCGGCTCTGCGAGGTTCAACGTCAGTAAGCAGGGCTGTCGTGGTGGTGGTGGCTCCTCTGGGCGGGGCGCCGGGATGCTCGGGAACACACGCACCTGGATTCTGAGAGACGGAACCCAGAGGATTGCCCGTGACGGCTGGCGATGCCATGGTGCCGTGGGGGCGCAAATGGATTCCGGGGAGAACTGTATGCGCGACTGGGTCTGTCGAGGGGATTCGCAATCGCTCCTCTTGCGGTTTACTGAGGGAAGAACTGGTCGCGAGTCGGTGGGGGGGGAGGAGAGTTGACGACAGTCGGGACGGCGTGAAGAAGCTTGGCCGATAAAAGAGACACGCCCCCCCGATGGATTAGCGGCGAGCGCAAACGCCAATTGCGGATGGTGGGGCACGACCACGACTCACATGCGGATGAGCACTGCGATCGGGTACATGATGACTGCGTGGCGCGACGCCCGCCGCAGAAGTACCTAACGATATTACTGCTAGTACATTTGCATCCGGCCGGTTCTTCTGCCGTTCTTCAGGGTGGAAATCGCGGGCGGCTGACTTTCCGATTGACCGACCGACGCCAGACCCCTCAGCCAGCTTCCCCGGTGACGGACCGAAGCCGAGAGCCATCAACTTACACCGTACTGTATCATCGTGGATGGCAGTTGTGCTTTGTCAATGCATGACCCACGCGAACGTCACCTCCATTCCCACGCAAAACACACGACAGGGCTCTCTGTCTGGGCGCTGCTATTTTCGATCCGAAGCTGGAGCTCACTCACCTCTCACTTCTCTCACCTCAGGCTCGGTGTCAGCTTAGGGGCCCGCCCCCAACCCGACGGCCCGTCCACCCAGCCTTGTCGCCCGCGCGAGTCATAGCACCCAGGAGCAAAACGCCCCTAGAATTTTCACAGAAGGTCTTCCCGGCGGCGAAGGAAGAAAAAAATCACTGCCGTGGCCACTGGCGGTCCCCTGGCGGGCCCCGTTTGGTTCCGCCTCAACAAGGGGGAATGTTTCTGGATGACCAAACGCGCGGCCACCCCGGCATTACGAACGAAAGCGCAGGCACAATGTGAACATTGCTCCAGTTTTCCCGCGGTCGAGACCGTCCCGGCGGATCCATCTTACGCACATCACCGTCGGCAACAGTCATCAGGCGGCGAACCCAGCTCAGGGTTTTACGACATGACGAAGTTTTTTTGCCTGTCAATTTGCTGAAGTGTCACTGTGGCCCGAGGCCCCGGACAATCGGAAATACTCAATCCCAAGCCCCCGCCGCAGAGACGTTGGCAGGGCCTGGTCTCCATTCAGTGACCCCTCCTGGGCCCCTCGACAGCCGAACTCCACAAGGCGATGATCGCAGGGATCACGATGGAGGCTAGGCCGTCGATTGCAGATCCACAGCCTGTGAACGTCGGTCCGGCTGCGATTGTCACCACGATGATCGAACCTCCCCAATTAATTCAGCGAGGTTGAATGCTGCTGTGTGCTTCAGTGACCTTGACCCAGACCCAAGGTTCGAAGATACCAAGGGGGCCTGCCGGCTGCGCGCTGCACTGCGACCAAAGCTCGTGGCTCGACCTTTTGGCGGTCTTGTCGCCGTCGTGACTGACGTCAAGCTGCATCACAGTACCAATTCTCATGACTCAGTGCAATGTCATCTTGTCTCTCTAACTACAAGTAAAGGAACGGCAATTGAGTTGAGAGCTGTACTCGTCGCGCCATTTCAATGACTCGAGATGGGTCATCTGGTCATTGCTGACTTGAGATGCCAGCATCAACGGATCCTATCAAGCCATTCTCTTACGGGCAAGGTAGGGAACGTTTGAATGGCTCGCCCACTGCGTCGGGTATCAATGCCATATCGAGCGGGCGGCCTGTCGGCCTGCCTGCCTGCCTATCTTTGAAGTGATCGTGTCTTAAATGCCCACGAGAAGCTCAGTCGTCTTGCATGCTAAGCCATGCCATCGACGGCGAGAACTTGGCCTCACGGTGTTGAAATGGCATGTGATCTTCTCGGGCGTACCAACAAGACTTGACGTCACGGGGTCCTTCGGGAAAGTCCGACATTCGAGTAGTCGGCTTAACTCGCCCTTGTAAAATCTGTTACTGTCGAGTATTCCATTCTGGTTGCACGACGTGGAGTTCCACCTGCCTGGATCCTTCGTGAACCCTTCATGCGATGTTGTTTATATCGTACATCTGGGCAGGTACTCTGAACGAGAAGACTCGGGCAGGAGGGTTCATGTGCCCATCTGTACTCGACGAACCAACCCAAGCAATCATCACCAGTCAGGGTCGGACGATCAGCAGCCAAATTTGATGGTGTGAGGATCACTTGTGAGGCTGATGTGTCCAAGTAGGCGATTAATGGATGCTACCTAGATCATGCAAACAGACAGCAAACATCGTCGCACACGAACGCAATGTGATGTGTGGCTAACGCAATCTGAACCGGAGACGAGGGTGGGTCTGAGACTACCATCCTCGGTATGGGATGCCCACAGCATGGGTAGTTTCATGGCTTTGGGAAGAGTCCATTGACCTGATGGAAACAGCCCGACAAACCATTAGTCTTACGAGGAGCACTCGCAGAGAGCAAGGATAGACCAGACGCTGTCTCCAGAGATGGAAGCGTTAATGATAAACCTCAACAGTCTTTAGACATGCCGTTTACTAAGATCGACCAGGTGTCGAGTCTTTTGGCGGATTAGGTAGCTTTCAGATCTCGTGGTCTCGTTCGACAGCTGTGTGTATAGAGTACTCGTGATCTCCCTTGGTTTCTCGTCTAGTTGCGTTATCCATGTCAAGCATTCAGTGTACACCCGTGGAATTGATTATTCCGCTACCACATTCTGATATCTGCCCATAAACATCCGTAACTCACTCTCTGGCGCGTTTGGCAGATTTGTTACCTGTTCGTGAAGATTGCATCAAGGACATCTTCAGTTATCACAAGTCGGCCAAAATCTTGGCCCAGACATAGACGATACACAGGCGAAAGCTCCAATTGAAGGTCAATGGCTTACGCAGGCTTCATGCGAATTCGGCCAAGGGTCGAAGCAAGCGACTCTCCCACTGGGAGTCTTTGGGGGTCCACCAATATCGCACAGAGCCCAAGACTCGTTGAGTGCGGGCACCACGCCCCAGCAATGCTACAACCACCTCTGACTTCTCACACGATGCACCTCGCTTGGAAACATGGACGAAATGTAATGTGACAGCTGCTGTGATCCTTGATCCAACGCCAATTATGGTACAGAGCCCCTGGCGGGTGCTTCTTTGGTATACACACAGGCTCCCGGCCTGATCTCTCAGCGCCTCCATACCTCCATACCCCCCTCTTTTCTCACGGCACAACGTTGATGCCTATCGACTTGGCCTGGAAGATGATGGACCGCGTCATGCCCTGCAGGCTCAGGCCGGAGAGACGCAGCTCGGTCTGCTTAATCTTGGCAATCTCGTACACGTGCTTGAGGCTGACGGTGCCGACGACCTCCTTGCCGGGGTTGCTGGCGCCCTTGCGCCTGCCCTTCTTTCCGATGGCGGCGTCGGCGGCGTTGAGGAGCAGCCAGGAGGTCTGGGGGGTGCGGATCTCGAAGTGGAAGGATCGGTCGCCGCGGACGGTCACCCGACAGGGCATGGGTGTCCCGACGTTGATGTGTTGTGTCCTCGCGTTGAACTCCTGGAAAATAATGTCTGTTAGCTATGGGAGGCCCCATGGGGGATCTGGCGGTGGTATGCTGCGATGCGATGAAGGTGACGGACCTTGCAGAAGTCCATAGACTTGACACCCTTGCTACCCAGCGCGGGACCGACGGGGGGGCTGGGGGAGGCCTGGCCGGCGCCCACGATGAGCTTGACGACCTGGTCTCTTGCGATCTTCGACATTGTGGCGGGTGGTGTGGATTGCGGGTTTCGGCGAGCTGGCGTCGGGAGGCTGTCCTGGATGCGAAGGCATCTTCAATTTTTGGCGACCGTGGAACGACGATGCACCAGCCACATACCGAGTCCGTGCATATCGGTCCCTGAGGCGTAACGTGGCTGTCGTCCCGGGAATGCCGGAGGAAGGACCCACAGTGACGGCGTGGTGCGCTCACACTGGTCGCAGTTGTCGCCCCCCCCATATCGATAGTTCCTGGACCCCTCCATCACAAGGCGAGAGCGGTCAACATCGTGCTTCAGAAATCTCCATCCTACATCTTCTGCACGTTCCCAGCCAATTACACGCTTCAAGGTCTCCGAGAGACCATTACCGAAGCTTTCCCTCACCAAACGAACACACCTTGTCCCTACGTCCCTCTCACCCAGACATTCGCCATCATGTTCAACTGGGCCAAGCAACAGTACATCACGTCACGCTCCCCTCGAGGGGCTGCCTAGGCTAACTTCACCCCCTACAGGCTCGCCAATGTTGCGGGCACCCAGGAGCCTATCTATGGCCCCTCGGCCATCAAGTCGGTAGCCGAGGAGGCCAAGGAGACGCCCTTCACCGAACTCACCCACGCGGACCTGCAGTGGCAGGCCCTGGGCCACACCAGCGTTGAGACCCAGAGCTTCTACATCATGTCGGAAAGCGGACACTACGCCCTGTGCCAGGTCATCCATAGCAACGTTGGGTACGTACTGAGACACGAGGTGTTCGTAGACTTCGCATGCTGACCACCCTACGACAGCGGCATCCGGACCACGTCCCAGTTCAACTCCAAGATCTTCTACGTTGACGGCTCCAAGCCCCACCTGTGGTGCTCGACGCAGCTCAACAACGTCGACTTCAACGACGACAAGACCAACTTCTACGCCGACGACTGTGCCCTCGAGCTGTCTGAGGACGGCACCTCGTACACAATCAAGAGCATGACGGACAAGCGCTCCGTGGTCAACATCAAGATCACGCGCACCGCGCCCGGCTTCGTCGCCGGCAAGACCGGAAAGACGGTGTACGGCACGGACCCCGCCAACCCCTGGGGCTACATCCGCCACGCCTTCTGGCCTCGCTGCGTCGCCGAGGGCACCATCACGACGCCCGAGGGCGCCATCGACTTCAAGGGCCAGGCCTTCTACAGCTTCGCCATGCAGGCCATGAAGCCGCACCACGCCGCCGGCAAGTGGAGCTTCGCTAATTTCCAGGGCCCCGAGTACTCGGCCATCATGATGCAGTTCACCACGCCCCCCTCGTACGGCACCACGACGGTCAGCGTCGGCGGCATCGCCAAGGACGGCGAGATCGTCGTCGCCGGCGTCAACAACTCGGCTACGCACACCAAGACGAAGCCCGACGCTGACAACCAGTGGCCCGAGCCCGAGGAGATCAAGTTCACCTGGTCCGGCTCCACGAAGGACGGCAAGGCCGTCGAGGCCGTCATTGAGGGTCCCCTCGGCCCGCGTCTCGACCGTGTCGACGTCCTCGCCGAGGTCCCTGGCTTCGTCAAGCAGATCGTGGCTGGCGCCGCCGGCACCAAGCCTTACATCTACCAGGTACGCGCCCATTTTGTGCACGCGCCCACCCCCGCAGGCGGCACAATTCGTGGCATGACAACGGCTGACTCTTTTCCCTTTTCGCGCAGTACTCGCCCCAGAAGGAGAGGCTGGCCCTCAAGCTCAAGATTGGTGACGAGGAGATCACACAGCAGGGCGAGCTTTTCAGCGAGGCGACCTTCATCGTCGACGTCGAGCAGTAGATGCATACCGTACACATACCCAGGCGCGGGGGGCTTCCTCTGTTTCGACTCTTGGTTTTGCTGTTTGGGGTACTCGTTTGCCATAGGATAGGCGTTTATCAAGAAGGATTCCCGTAGCTCGCTCGTTTCAGGACCATACCGTTCTCGACACAGGGTCCTCTTCGCAACAACAATATACTAGTAATGAAGCCGTGTTGACCGTTTTATGTGAGTGTACTGGGAAGAAGGTTTGCGTTTGCGACGGCAGCGGTGTGATGGGCAACAGTGAGAGCGCATGGAGTGGGGTGTAGCACTCAGTGTTTGCGCCGGTTGGGAGGGCTGATTGCACAGTGACACAAGCACCCAAAACAACAGGCGGCACAGTGTCGGGGCTCACGACGCGACTTCACTACCATCAACAGCGAGGCGCCGCGACATTCCCCCCGTCGACCCCCTCGACTTTCAACTAAATTTCAATCCCGAACAACATTCGACGATTGCGAAGACGCTGGAATTTCGTCACTCAGATCATTGTCCGCTTCTAGTATAATGCCGCCGACGATCCCCTCGCGCGGCGGCCCTGGCGGCCACCAGGGCCGCGGACGCCCCGCCTACCCGCCAGGCGGTGGAAAGGGCAAAGGCAAGGGCATGGGCGCGAAGCGCCACCGGTAATGATTGATTTCATCGCCTTGGAGCATAGTTGCTGACCAGCCATAGGAAAATTCTCAAGGACACCATTACTGGCATCAGTAAGTACACCCGCGAATGAATCCATTCGGTGTACCCTGACTGACTGTCTTGTGTAGCTAAGCCCGCCATCCGGTATGCATCGAGACTTCATCCACCGTAGACCTGTGCGGTGTCTATCGTGGTTCTCATTCTAACATTTTGCAGTCGTCTCGCTCGCCGTGGCGGTGTGAAGCGCATCAGCGCTTCTATCTACGATGAGGTCAGAGTGGCGATCAAGCTTCGCCTGGAGTCGGTATGGTGGTATCATTCGTCCTGCCATCCGCACATTCTGACTTTTCCCAGATCCTCAAGGACTGCGTTGCGTACACGGAATACCGCAATGCGAAAACCGTAACCGTCCACGATGTTCGTCATCCCTCTTCCTCCCTCGTTGCCATTCGCTAACAAAGTATTCAGGTCATCTTTTCATTGAAGAGAATTGGTGCACCCATCTACGGTTTTGACCCCGATACCAACACGGGCAAGCAGAAGTAAACCTGGGTTTACTCGCGAAAGCCTGATGATTATGGGTGTCCGGTGTTGCGGCGTATCGTCTCGTCTCGTCTGTCCATCCGCCAACGGGGGCGGGTGGGCTTTTTGCCTTTCCTTCTGTAAGGGATATCGGACTGTGTATGCGGGAGAGCTTGGTTGCGTTCGGTTGATTACACAGCGATTATGTCTGTTGCCGTTTGCCTTACGGGTTGATTGAGGTGGCCGAAACTCCTTAGCCCTTGGTTCACAAACGAAGAACATTTCACCATCATCATGCATGTGGTCCAAGTGAGAAGCAAACTAATTTGATTAACATAAATAAGGTGGGAAGATGCGGACTGCTTCGCCCGAGGCTCTATCCAAAAAAGTTCTACCAATAAGCAAAGCCCGCCGTCGTAACAGTCGGGGCAACACAGGAGCATAGCGAGGGGTATCTGAGAAGCGAAAACCAAAAAGCAGCGCGAGCCGAACCAGGAGAAGAAACAAAAAGGCCGAAATATCTCTAAAGAAGAAATCACCTCCTCTTCCTAGCCACTTCATACTCGCCGACGACTCGGTCCAGAGTCAGAGCGGCACATCTCTCCCGCCTGCGGAAGGCAGAGTTGAACATCTCGGGCAGCATCATGTGGCTGTTGGCATGCTCCCTCGCGAAGCCAACCTCGGCATCCTTGCCGCATCGCTCACGCGTCACTCGGACAGCCTCGCGCAGCAGATCCGTGCCTGCACTTCGCTGGCGCCAGGCCCGTGTCGTGGTCCAGGCACGGATGACGCCCTTGCCGCCTCTGAGGGGGCCGGCGTTGCCGCTGCTGCCCTTGCTGCGCTTCTTGGGACCGGCTGGGGGACCGCCGGGAGAGAGCCCCGCGATGCCTGTGTAAGGCTGCTTGGGCTCGAGGCGCAGGACGACGACGGAGACGATCTCGCCTACATCAGAGCGGGCCGCTAGTACGAGGTCACTCCTGTGGTCTGGGATCATCGAGGCGGATGTGCTGCGGCTGCCGGGCCGGATGGGATCCGTGTCGGGACTAAGGAATGCGAAGGACATGGATGCGGCGAGGCGGGTGTAGGGCGCCGTGAGGTGGCGCACGATGACGAGGTAGGTAGCCAAGAATGTCGCGACGATGAGGATGGGTAGGGCCATGCCGAGAACCTCCCGAAGTGGGCGTGTCTGGTGCTGGACGACGGCAAGGGACGCCACGAGCCCGACAATGCTCACGGGGTGGAACACGAGAGACCAAGCCACATCTTGGCGCTGCTCGGCGATGGAGTCCGCCACGAGATCCAAGGCCTGCTTCTTCTCCTCGGGGGCGGCGAGGATCTCCAGAGACAGGTCCGGGATGTCGTCAAAGTCCGGAAGGGACTCGGTGTCCGACAGGGCAGGCTGGGCCGGCTGGGTGCGATGGAAGGTGGGCTGGAGCAGCGGCGTGTTGGCGTGGGACACGGCTGTGGAATCCAGAACTAGGTTGGCACGCAAGAAGGAGAGGAAGGCTAAACAGTGTTAGAATACATGTATTGTAAGACTACAAGGGGCCACATCATGATGAGAGCCCGGGGTGAGGTGGGTTGGGGTTGGTCCACGATGATGTCGCACCAGGGGTGCAATTCATGGAGTCTGATACCAGGGATAGATCCCCAGATGGTACAGATATGACAGAAAGAAAAGCTTGATTCTTCTTACCTGCGCTGGACCGAATAGCGGGAACGGCATGGTTCAGCTTGTCAGCAACGGCGTTGGCGTGCCAGTTGCTCAGATCAAGCTCCCGGATGCCCGAGTGGTGAGGGCCATCCATCCTATGAGGGCCGACCGGGTAAGGCTTGGACGGTCTACTGTGACCGTGGTTTGGGTATCTAATGGAGCATCGACGTCGAAGGCCGGTAAATCTGAAAAACGCCTGTGATGTTGTGAAAAGCTCGTAGAAGAGCAGATCAAACTGACGTCGTCGTCTGGGGAAACGCCCGTGAATATAGAAGTGGGCGAGGAGAATTAACAGTGCAGATATAAGCCGGGAGGAGCGTGTATGACTCGGTAGGTCGGTGTTAGCCGGGGAGCCAAGGGATCGCTGGTGGTGGAGGTGAGGGCTTCTAGCAAGTAGACTCCAGAAAAAAAGAATAGGGAGGAACCAATGGGATTAGAAAGGACCAGGAAGGCGTCGTGTATGGAAGTGAAGTGGTGAGTATTATCATCTATCCGAGGTGACGAGAGACTCCAGATCAGAAAGGAGGAGGGGGGGCCAGAAGCAGGGAAGACCAGACGAAAGAAAAAAACGAACCCCCGGGGATGGGGGGCTTGGAGAAGAGACGCCCGCTCTTATGTGTGATGGGTGATGGGGTGTGGGATGGTTCACCACGGGCGACTCCTTCAAACCAACAGACGAAACATCGAGACCCATGGGATCGACTTTTTTCGTCGTCGTGCTCACACGAGGGGGTGGCATGGGGTCGACGCACCAACAGCCCAGCAACCCAACGAGTGGCCGGGAGGGGACGGCGTAGCGAATCCGCACCGGCCATCTTGCAGATTCTGATAAGAGCCGTCGATAGCGGCGGTGCGGCGCAAGCCAATGGTGTCGGACTGTCGGTGTCGCGGCCGCAGAGGCCCCCCCTCCAAGGCCCTGTCGAGCCGGTGTCCGGGGCCCGGCGATTTTTTGGGGCGGGTGTTTTAGTCCACGTCCCGCCGCCTGGCGCGGCGCACCCCCTTGAGCAAAAAGGAGTGCAGGAGTCCAGTGCATGCGCAGGTTTGGTTATCTGCATGCTCGCATCGGCGGCATACGGACGGGACGTGCGGGCGCGCGTGAGAGATTGATGAAGCCGGCCGCTCCTGGTTCTGCAAGTCCCAGGGAGTTGCCGATGATCTCTTGGGTGATGCCAAGAATGTGATGATGAGCTCGATGATGCCCACCTTCCCACCCCACCCCCAAACTTGTCACAAGGAGAGGGGGGGAGAAGCGAGGAGGAATCCTGGCGGGTGGCTGCTTCTCTGGGTTGCTCCTTGCGTCCTGCGCCGCGCTTGGTGTTGGCGGCGGCGTGTGACTTTGTTGGTGATAGGGACATTGGACGACAGGTGCAGGGGGTCTAGGCGGTTCCGAAACAAGGGATTGGCCTGTCGGGATCAAGCGCGAAAAGACGCCATCAGTTCAGCTTCTTCGTCCATTGCCAGGTTGGCGGGAGGGAGAGGGAGTTGGGAGGTCGGTGTGTCGGTAACACCAACCTCTCCCCCATCTGCTCCCACCATCACCGCACGCGACCAGCCAGCCAGTCGAACTGGCCATCCATATCTACGGCGATGCCGTGCATGCCGCGACACTTTTGCTCTAACGCCAGATGACGTCCGTTGGTCGTCGTGTCGACGTCGTCGTTCAAGAGGGGCCCGGCCGACGATCGCGGGCCTCGTCAACCCCCCGGTCCCGGCGGCACGAGATGGACTGGGTCGATCCATCGCGGACGACAGAGTTTTTGCTGGCCCGCATCGCCTGTTCTGAACGGGCAAAACAGCCGACCCGACGGTGGTCGGTGGTCGGTGGCTCGTTCCCGGGGTAATGGGAACCTGTCAGGCGGGAGGGAGGCTATTGATCCAAGGCCTAGAACCTCCTGGGAAGGGGGAGGGGATACGACCGGTCTGCCACCGTGAAATGACGGCGTCGCAATTGGACGATGCTACTCCTGTAGGGGGCGGTAGGCAGGTAGGGGACCCCTAAACCTGTGACGATTTTGTTGTCTTGGCTTGGACCGGTTCGCTCGTCTGGGACAAGCGGGCGACTGGCTTGACCCCGCGTGGGTGAAACGGTGGATCATCAGGAGGTCATCAACCGTGCAGCAGCATCCGCAACAAAGGACACGACATTGTGGCTGTCCACGGCCCACGCAACCACGGGCGGAGGAGGGCCAGTCGTTCGGTCTGGTCTGTTCTTCTCTCGCGGGTGGTCTGGCGGCACGACGATCAATGCTGCGGCCCCGCTGCTGATGCCCCCAGCTCCTTGCAGGCGGCTGGTCGATGTCGAGATCGCCAAACGCCCCGCCCCCCCAGAGCAGGCCGGACGTTTGTTTGATGTTGAGTTCGTCGGGGTGTCACTTGCTGGCGCTGTCGATCAGGTGAAAATGCTGGCGCCATGGTGTTCGGCCGGTACGCGGCTTGCGCGGATCGCCTGGTCTCTGAAGCCTTATAGAGTTTGTCGGAGACGTTTCGTCCTATGTGATGGGAGGAAAGCGAGGTCAGAATGTGTTTATTTGCGGCGCCAACCGCGGTTCGACATTGGGGAGGACAGTCCAGCGCACCGTTGGCGTCGTTGGCGCCGCTGCCAGTGAGTTCCATGAGCGGTGAGCTGTTGGTTGGAGCACGAGAGCATGACTGATACTCCGTCGTGGTGGGCCATGGCGTTGCGCCTCCACATAAGCGAGCGCAGATGACTGGCGTGTGATCGTGGAGGCGTGTGGGAGAAGGCTGATGATACAGATCAATTGTAGCAAAACGACGCCTTGAGGTGGTTGTCCAGAGAGAATGCAGGAAAAGATGGAAGCCACGAAGTTGGGAGCTAGATGTGGCTCACGAGGAGATTTTTTTCTGGCAGGAGCGATGGGAGCACCTTCTTCCAAACTTCTACCTTCCCACATTTGAAAATTGACAATTCACCACCACAGTTCACCCGGCCTGGAGACGATTCCTGATTTCGAAGCCTTTAATCAGTTCCGCTGATTCTGCAGATTCTAATTGACACATAATACCCAGCACTTGAGTGTTTACTCCAGACGTTTCCAAAGTTTGATCGGACAGCCAGGAATTTTCAGCCCTACGATGGCCTCGGAAACCAAGCATCGCCTCCCGCCGGCAAGCAAAGGTTTCCCGTGTTGATTGACCCTCCGCAACCTATCATTGACGAATACTGCCCCGGATCTGCATAGGTAGGGCAGGCACCGACCGCCTCTCCACCACTCTGATACTGCGAAGAGTCCTCCGGGACGCAACCATACGACCATCCGGCCTGGATCTCGGGCCAAGCCGGAAACTCAGCCGTATTCAACTACAAACTCAGATCATTCGACAGAGGGGCCTGAGCCGTGTACGGCAGCTTGATGATGACCTTCGCCGCGAAGACACGGTCCAATCATGGCATGTCCTGGAAGCCCCGGTATGTCCAGGTCAGGCGCACTGCCGGTATGCCTCGTTGCCTGCGCCCACAACACCCTTGCTAGCCGTCGGTTGGTTGGATTCAACGGTCATCCTGTCGAGCTCGGGCCATCCTTCCCGTTAGGAAGCCATCTTCGCTGAACATCAACAGCCCCAACAACGGCCACCGAATACGTCAGAGGCCAAGCTTCTGGAGGGAAATATCTGAGAAAACCGATAGACGTTTCTGCTGACCGTTGGTTAATACAGATGAATCCCAGGCGGCGTCAAACCTAGGAACCTCCCACACCATCCAGATACCAGACTAGCAGGGCGCAGTTGCGGGTGTGGCCGAGCCTCGTTCCCGACCCCATCAGCCACCCCACCCCGCGTTCGCCGGCCAAGGGAGAGAGGCAGCCAGTCAGCCAGTCACTTCCGATCTGCTGAGCCAGACCGCAGCAGAGTCCTACGCACGCAGCACTGCGAGTCCTAAATGCTGGTCGTAGGACCGCCGCGGCAAGAGCCTCAAGTGACGCAACTTTGTCTCCTGCTTCCCAGTTCTACAAGCCATCCACGAGAACAAAACTCGCCATGCGCGGCAAATCGCTCGCTTGACGACTGTCGCGCCAATTGCCTTTGTTTTCCCGTCACCCCGCCACCTGGCAATGATGGAGCCGAAACGACTGTCCGCCGTATCCGCCCTTGGTGACGATGCCCACTCCCGCCGGGGCAGTCCTTCGGGCCTGCGCGCCCTCACGGCCTCGCCACGACTGAGTCTGATGCGATCGCGCCGGGATTCCTACGAGACCACGACCAGCGGCATCTCGAGCTGCTCCTCCGAGTCGAGGGCCTCGTCCTCATGTGTGTAAGTAATGCGGGGTGTGATGGGAGGCTTTCATATGTTTCCAGCTTCGGTTCTTTGCTTCGGTGCTTGCTTGCTCGCTTGCCGCCTCGTGTCGACTCTGACAATCTGTTGCAGCTCTCGCCTCACTTCACCCGATGAATGTGACCGCCAACGGTTTATCGTGTGGGCCGCCGTCCTTCGGAACGACTGCGACAAGATGTCGCCCAGTGAGAAGCTCGAGTGCCCACTCCTCCGTTGCCGCCGCCGGTGCGAGAGCCACGAGTCGATGCTCAAGCACCTCTACGACTGCAGGCTTCTCACCAGCGGAGAGTATTGGTGCTACAAATGTGAACGGCCGGAAATGTTCACCGACGTCAACTGCAACAGATGCCCAAGCAGCCAAGGAAGGCGGCGGAGGATCATGAGTTCTGCCAAGAACTTCTTCTCCTCCCTCGGCCACAAGTCTCGCAAAGAAGGCGCGCCATCCTTTGCCGACGACGTCTCTCTGTACGATCCTCCCAGCCTCGACTCGCTTGATATCCACCCGCAGCAGGTTGAGCTATCCTCCTCGACTGAGATTGTCGAGATCGACTCCATCGAGCTGTCGCCCTCGCAGCACCACCGGCTGTCCAGTGGCCCCAACACACAGGCAGCAGCGGACGTCCATGCCCACACAACACAGACACAAACACAGTCCGACGATGATCTTCATCGAGCCCCGGGATCAACATCGCCGCTACCGCCGATCACTGACCAGCTCAACATGTGGGAGGCTGGTCTCATGACATCCGAGGCCTGCGAACCGGCCAGACCCCCGAGCCCATTGTGGTACCAGGACCGCACACCTCTACAGCTCACCACGTCGAGCCTCGGTCAGTCGCAGGATCAACAGTTCTACCCCAATGCGCTACAAAACATCCAGCTGTCGCACAGCTTGTCCCTGAGGTCGAACGGAAGCGCCGCGACCACGGCAAGCAATGGCATCTCGCCTGCCTCTGTCTACAGCGCGGCGTGGACCATGGGCTCTGCCTGGGATACCGACGTGACATCGCTGTCCTCTGGCATGGTCAGCCCTGTTGGCTGTCTCTCGCGAGGCGGATCCAACGCCAGCAGGCGCAGCTGCTTCGACCCCGTCCCCGAAGAGAACGAGTGCATCTCCGAGCTTCCCGCCGATATTCCCAGTAACACATCAGCATCCGGTCTTTCTCCGTTCGTGAACCCTGAGAATCTAGGGATCGATCAGATGTATGATCCCCTCAGCCTTTCGACTCAGACGCTGTCCATGCTGCCGCAGGAGGCTACGGCCCTGCTGGACATTCCAGTACTGGAACAATCGGACAACAACGGGACCGAAGAGCCAACGGAAGCCGTCGAGTCACTTATCACAACCGCGTGGAAGTCACTCGACTCTGGTGTCGCCGATTTAATGACGAAAATGGAACAACTCGCACCCAACCCCCTTGCGGGCCAGCTGCAGTTCTTGGGTTCTCGAGGAATAGCTTCCACAGGTCTCTCGGCTCTTGGCCAGGCCCTCGGCGGCCAGTTGTCTCTATCATCATTGGAGACGGTTTGCTTCATGTACCTGGCCGATGCCTTCTCGACGACGTTAGGACATGAACAGGTCGGTGGCATGTTTGACCGGTCAAATCTGTACAGCGAGAACATCCCTCCAGACGAACGAAACGCCTATCTAGAGATCATCAGCACACTTTGGCCATCGCTAAAACTTCAGTCACCCGATGCACAGCTCTACGGAAACCTCACAGTCGACTTCCTGCCTCAGACATACGATCCGAGCCTTGCGAATCCCTACAATCTTCCGGCAGCCTTTAGCAAGTTGACGAGCATATCTCGACGTTTCCTCGATGGTGAGTGATTTATTCTACACTCCCAGGGCATCCATCACTGACAAAGTCTGCAGAAATTGAGATCTCCGTTGTATTGTCCCAGAATCATAATCCCGGCAACACGATGACGCCTCACGTCTGGTCTCAACACTGGGCCAATGTTCAGGGGAATCATGATCTTGGAAGTAACCTGACCACGGCTCTCTGCGATTTTACGTTCAACCTATCAAGCCAATACCAACACTCGGCCAAGTTTACATCGCGACTCGGCAACTTTTTGAACCGAGTCAGACAAGGAGACGTTCCTACCATTCGAAAAGCCGAGCTTGAGCTCATCAGACTAGGCAGGGTAAGAGATTATTCCCAAGACTTTACGAAACTTCTCGCTCACTTTTCTTCAGACTTGCTTCACGCCCGATGTATACCGAGCCATTTACATTCCCGAAATCCAGCGTTTCTGCGATCAGCTGTACGCAACAATAATGCCGGGGTTGTCTTCAAGGCTGGTTTACTACAACGCGGGCATATCCTTGGTCAGCGACATGTTTTCCGGGCTCGCAGGCAGCTGCGATGCTAGCAACACGGGGCTTTCAGATGTCCTGATGGAAGAGCTCGTGCCAAAGCTTCCCCAAATGGAGGGCATCCCCCTGGACACACTGGACTTTGGCGATATCCTCTACGACAGCCCCGACACGAGCGAGGCATCCTTGGGAGCCAGCGTCGTACCAGATGTTTCAACGAAGCCTGCGTCTGTTGACAGGGGAGTGCCGGACGCTGCCGCTAGCGAAAGTACAGCAGAGCCACCCGCCTCTTCGTCCGTCAAGGTTGCAGCCAAGGAATCTTGCAGTCTCTGTGGCTTCCGACCAAAAGGCCACCCGAAATGGTTCCGAGGGACCATGGCCAAGCACATGAAGAATCAGCACTCGGCGGAACCAGACAAGATCTTCAAGTGCACGTTCCCAGGCTGCAAGAGCGAGTACCGCAACCGTCCGGACAATCTGAGGCAACACCAGATTGAAAAGGGACACATGATGAACGGCGACACAGCGAGGAGACCGAGCAAACGGAAACGAGTTGAACGTTCGGCAGGCGACTGAACCGTTCTCTTGCCTCTTCCCGACTCAACATTGATAATATGCGGACAGGTGAAACAGCCACCTTGCCGTAATGATGGCACGATTTTTTTTTTCTGGTCGGATGGCGTTTGGGCGATACAAATGCGATCTCACATACGGACATACAGGCAGGCACTGGAGTTTCTTGTCGATGTATTCAACAAACCCGGAGGGTTGGCATACCAGGCTGAAGAGTCACCACAACCACCATTTGAATGTATTTTGATGCATCAGCCATCCATGAGCACAGTCATATCCCGACCCCCCCACCTTGTCGGCAGAAGGCGTTTACCCCAGGCGATCCAAAGAGCGGGTGACGCGAGTATGTCTTTCCGGGGGGAGACGATCACCGCCGTGCATCGCACATCCCGGCGTCCAGTATCATTGTTTCGCGGGGGGCTCACCCTCGTTGGAGGCACCCGGAGATGTAATTCTGGGAGCCTGCACAGTAGGACCGCACAGTGCAAGGGTCGTTAGGAGTGGACCTAAAAACGACCAGCATGTTGCCTCTCTCGGGAGACACCCCTCTCCAACAAGGCCCATGTTCCCGATGCTAGAAAGCGTGGTCCGTCGAACGACGAGGCAACTGAAGTCCATCCTGAGGATCCAGATTACCGCTGGCTATTGCGCACGCGGTAAAGGCGTCAGGGCTTTGAATGTGCACGCCACGGTGAAGCCTCAAGGCTTTCCCCGCGAGTGCCACCATCATGGCTTCTAGAAGGGATAAATGACGCCTATCGCTGCGCATATCAGTAACTTTTTCAAAACTGCCGTTTTCCTCGCCGAAGCCAGCCACGGTAATGTCCTCTGAGACGGGCGCGCGCAATCTGGCGTCATACGAAGATACAAAACGCGACGACCAAAACAAAACTGACGTGTGTTGGGGCAGCCAGCTAAAATGACGACTCGGTGCAGGGGTGGGCCGTCAGCTTTCGGGTTCGAGATTGGGTCAGAGAGACGTCACGTGAAGCCGTCTAGGCCCCAGCCACCCCCTCCACGGCGTATTGAAGCAGCCTTTGGTGCCAATTACCGTTGCGCGACGGATCCACCGCTCTCGCCCGTCCAGTCCTAGCCTCCATGTCCAAGCTGGCGGCCGGCCCAAGCGGGAAGACCTGATGGACAAGCACGAGCCAGCCCGGAAAGCAGTCAGCAGGGGCCTGCTGAGGGGGTCTCCGATGCCCCCAGCAGCGACCACGGTGGCAGGAATCCTCTGGTCTCCTCTCCTCTCGCACACCACACCACCTCCAACCCGCCCTGCCTGCTCCCATCTCTTTTCTTCTGTTCACACCTCAAGAACCCACCCACACACTCATGCTCCACGCCTCTCCCTCCTCCATTATCGACACCCCCAGACTCCCGCCCAGGGTTTGTTTCCATCGCGAGGCGGGCGAGTCCATCCTGTATCCATCGAAAGCGATTGTTTGCCTCTTTCTCTTCATCTTGCCTCCTCCAGCCGCGTCACGACCGTTGCCCTCGTTGCCCACCCCTCCGCCGTCGAACCATGTCCGGGCCGAGCCACCCTGGGCTGTCGTTCCCCCAGGTGGGCAGCCTCCGGCACGGTCGATCTCACCCTGGCTCAGGCTTCCCACCAATGCACGCGAATCCCGCGAACAAGTCCTCGCCAGCAACGAACAACGCGTCGCCGTATCAGTCGCAGGCCTACACGCCGCAGCAGCCTCCCCAGAACGCCTACTCCCACCACCTCTTCCACCACCAGACCCCGACACCCGTCAACGGCCATGTAGGGGCCGGCTCAAGGGGCTCCTCGCAGGGCCACGTCTCCCAGCATAACCCGGGCATGACGAGGCAGCGAGGTCCCCCGTCCCGAATGCAGTCCCAGCAGACGCCGCCGACGATGTACCTGCCGCAGAATATGGGCCAGCCGCCGAGCCTCGGTCAGCAAGGGATGGGACAGCAGGGTGGCATGGGCGGTGGCCTCGGTCAGCAAGGACTCGGACAACAACAAGGCTTGGGGCAGCAGCAGGGCCTTGGTCAACATCAGGGCTTGGGACAACATCAAGGTCTGGGACCTCAGCAGGGCCTGGGACAGTCCCAGGGACTTGGACAACAGCAGGGACTTGGACAGCAACAAGGCCTCGGGCAGCAACAGGGACTTGGACAACAGCAAGGCTTGGGACAGCAGCAAGGACTTGGACAACAACAGGGCCTTGGACAACAGCAAGGTCTTGGACAGCAGCAAGGACTCGGACAACAGCAAGGTCTGGGACAACAGGGCCTTGGGCAACAAGGTCTCGGACAGCAGCAGAGCCTCACCCAGCAGGCACTGAATCAGCAGCAGGGCATGGGGCAACAACAAGGCCTCGGCCAGTCCCAGGGCCTGGGACAGCAGCAGAGCATGTCAGCACAGCAACAATCTCAGCAGAACGACTCCATGGTGTCTCACCAATCTCATAGCCAGTCGCACCCCCCTCTGCCCCAACCCCCGCAGCAACAACAGCAGCCGACGCCCATCCCTCCGCCGCAACAGATTCCTCAGATACAACAGGTGCAGCCTCAGATCCAGCAGCAGCAAGCTCAGCAGCAGCAACAGCAGCAGCAACAACAGCAGCAGCAACAGCAACAGCAGCAGCAACAGCAGCAGCAGGCGGCGCAGCAGCAGCGAGAGGCGGCTCAGCAACAGCAACGAGAGGCGGCTCAACAGCAGCAGGCCGCTCACCAACAGCAGGTCGCCCAGCAGCAAGCCGAAACTCACAGCCAAAGCCATGACACCACCATGGACGTGGACGTCAACGATGATGACGATTCCACACTTGGCCAGAAGCTCGCCGATGGACAAAACTTTGTGCCCCGCCAGCCCATGGGAGACATGATGTCGGCCCCCCCTGAGGGCGGCAGCTACCCAACCCTCGAGGCTGTCCACAAGAGCGTCCTTGCGTACTGCACCTCCGTCGGCTACGCCATTGTTATCGGCCGCTCCAAGAAGACAGTCCCTGGCCTGAAGAAGGTGCTGTTTGTGTGCGACCGCGCTGGCAAGCCCCCGAGCCGCGTTAGCCCCGAGGCCCGCAAGAGGAAGACGTCGTCCCGCAAGTGCGACTGCCAGTTTGGTTTCTTCGCCATCGAGCAGCGTACGCAGTGGACCATCCGCTACCGACCCGACCCGCAGCACCTCCAGCACAACCACGGCCCCAGCGAGAGCCCCCTGAACCATCCTGCCGCTCGGAAACTCGACAGCAAGATGGTCGCAGCCGTCAAGGCGCTCAAGGACAATGGTACGTCTCCAGGCTTGCGCGTGAACCTCGTGCAGTGAGATCATGGCTGACATGGATTAGGGGTAGGCGTAACCGAAACGCTCGAAATACTACAGAACGAGAACCCCCACGTGCCCCTGCTCGCACGAGACATTTACAACGCCCGCGCGGCCATCAGCCGCAACCCGGCGAAAATCACCACTGGCCTGGCCGAAGACCGGCCCGCCATCTACAGCAAGCCGCACCCGACGGCGGAGGAGCGCATCCGCGCCGACCTGCGGCGGGAGCTGGCCAAGACGAGGGAAGACTTTGACAAGTACAAGGACGCGAAGCAGAAGGAGGTGGAGGATCTGAAGAAGAAGCTTCAGGAGAAGGATGACCTCATTGCCAAGTTTGAGACGTTCATCGACATTTGCAACCAGCGGGTTATGGTCCAGCGGGAGCGCTTGTCGGGATCGGAAAACGGCACCGGGGTCATCGGCCCCAGTATCTGACGGCCATCGGGAAGTGCGTAGGCATTTGCCTTGCTCGACTGCATTGCGGTCCGGATGGGGAAAACTGGCATACGGAATAACTTTTGGTCGCCGTCACGGTCTGTCGCCTCGTGACGGAGGTGTTGTTGGTCTTGGGATCTGCGGGTGATGGACGGCTCGGGTTTCGGTTCTGGAGGAGTCTCCCATTTTCTCTCGGTATATTCGGTTATGTGTTCGGGACTGGTGCCGGTAGACTCGGGGATCAAGCGTGGTTATGGCGAATCGGAAGGCTGGGAAACGAGAGCCATGTGCGGTACATGTTTCTACACGTACGTACTGCCAGGTCGAAACTGTATAAAACCAAAAGTTCGTGCGGACGTGGACGTGCCTCGAGTTCGTGGCCCCACGGCAGGGCCCGTCCCGGTACTTTCGTCTGTGTGTCTGCATGTCCCCGACCAGCCATGGTCAGGGGGACTGGAGGAAGCGATCAGGCTGGGCAGAGGCAAATAAGATCCATGGGAACGAGGTGTGAACTGGGAGTGTGATGTAGGAGCGGGGCGCGGGACGTTGCATCTTCATCTGCTGGCCAGGGGGAGCTCTGGTGGGCTTCAGGCGTCTTTGGCGTTTCTGAGGCTTGGAGCTCCCCACTTGCTCATTTGACCCGAAGTACCTCCCGTGACGCCAACTGGTAGCTTTGGAACTTCATTGCTAGGCCTAGGGACCGCCTGCGCGAGTCGGCTGCATGTGGGCACAGACAAGGCCACGCCCCAAGGCTAGTCTATTCGTCGACAGCAACATCACGGGAGGCCGGGCGGTGGGAGCTGTCTGCATGGCTGTAGGGGCAGGGCATTGAAACAAGTGATGAAAGTGCTGGCACATCCAGGCAAATACCGGGGCGACCCTTCTAAGCAACCTGCCGCGTCAGGGGTGCTCAACTTGACGGGAGGGAAGGAAGGAAGGGGCCCAGTTGATTGCTGGCGGACGATCATCCCCTGCTGGCCAATTACATGCGCCCCGCAGTCACCTCGCGGTCCGCCCCTGCTACTGGCCACACACCTTTCGACACATGCCGTCGCGACAGGGATCTCGCTTTACCACCCAACCCAGTAGAGTCGCGTAAAAGTTGGGGGGCACCTATCGTCCGCTGCAATTTACAGGGTCTGGGAAAGTCGACACAACTTCGTTCCCTACAACCCAAATCTCACAACGCATCATCCCACGGGGCCAGACGAACGTGGCTGACGACCCTTCCGACAATCAAGACCACCGCCCGATCTTTACAGAAACCAAACGCCCCGCGGCGACCGCACTCCTTCCCGCACGAACCGTCGACCCCTTTGCACGACCTGTACTTCGTCACCCCGTTGGGTACCGAGCCCCTGACACAGATACCCGCAACCGCATTGCTGCCGTCCCGATTTTTTTGACGATGACGACCGCGTCTTGTTGATTTTCCACGATCCCCGATATCCTCTCCCGCGAACTCACACACAAGACCACCGACTCCATCCGCCATGGAGGTGGCATCACCTCAGGAGCCAGGCTCCAACGGCGTCTCGGCCGCGCCCTTTCCCTCCGTGGACCCGGCACGGGTGGTAGAACACCTCGCCGCTGTCTGCGAGGTGGCTCTGGGCGCCACCAAGGACGACTTGGAGGCGCCTGGCAGCCTCTTGCACAAGAGCCGCTATGCGGATACGGTGCAGCGATGCACTCGCTTCGCTACCGACACGCAAACGACGCTGTACATTCAGAAGGATCTTATACCGTCGTCCACAGTCCAGAATGGTGACGAGGAGTCAAGTTCGTCCATATCTCAAGGGACCCCTCCAGTTGCCCTACTCCCGCTGACCACCTGTGCTGCTGCAGAAGCTCCATCGTACACCTACACCCTGACACCCGAGATCTCCTCGGCACCGACCACCGTGTCCAACCTTGTCTTCATGAAGCGTCCCCAGCCGATCGACCCCAGCATCCCCTTGACTTCTCAAATACTCCTTACTAATCTTCCCGGCCCGGCAACCCTTAATGCCACCGTTGGCGAGCAGGGCCCTTCCACTTCCGCCTTTGAGATCCTGCATTCATACGTCCACAATGCGCTGGCGCCGTACTTTGACGCCAACACCAAGAGCCAGCAGGCCGCCAACGGCGCCAGGGGCAGGGCAGACGTTGACTCCAAGACGGGTATCCCTGTCACCAAGAAGAGGTGGAACGATTTGGAGCTCAGCTTGCTTCACCTGCAGCAGAACGTTGAGATCCCCGAGGTTAACCTGCACTTTCACCAGGCCGTCCAGCACGCTCTGGACATGTCAGAGGAGCGCCACACGAAGCCGACTCTGGAGTTGATCCCTCAGCCGACCCTGGCGGACAGCACGTTCCTGAACAACCTGCAGAGCACCGTCAACAACTGGATCAAGGCCATCCAGGTCATCACCAAGATGACCAAGGACCCTGCGGGTAATTCGGCCCAGGAATTCACTTTCACCGCGAGTCAGGAGGTCAACTTCTGGCTGTCCATGGAGTCTGCCCTCGAGGGCATCGACGCCCAGCTTCGCAGCGATGGCGTTATGCTGACTCTGGACATCCTCAAGAACGCGAAACGTTTCCAGGCGACTGTCAGTTTCGTTGCCGATACGGGTCTGAAGGAGGCCGTCGAGAAGGTCCAGAAGTACAACCAGCTGATGCGCGACTTCCCACTGGATGAGCTCCTGTCGGCCACCTCGCTGTCCAAGCTCCAGGACGCCATTCTCCAGATCTTCAGCCACCTGAACAAGAAGCTCAGGATCTGCCCGTACCCTATCCGGCGTGCGCTTCCCCTGGTGGAAGCCATCTCGGCCGACTTGGATGACGTCCTGCACCGCCTGCTTCCCGGCACCGAGCTGGTGAACCTCGACTACCACGAGTTCAAGACCATCATGACGGCTTGCGATAACATCTTCCGCACATGGGACGACAGCATCAAGGAGTTCACCAATGTCGCACGCGAGGTTACACGAAGGAGGAACGAGCGGTTCATCCCCATCAAGATCAACCCAAGACATGGGGAGTTGCAAGCCCGCCTGACGTACGTGTCCAACTTCCGAGACAACCACGAGCAGCTGCAGCGCACCATTGTCAATGTGCTCGGCCCCAAGGCCACCATCAGCGGTGTCGTCGAGACCACTGGCGCCAACGGTGCCGTCATTGTCGAGGAGATGGGTGACGTCGATGCCGTCGAGGAAGTCAAGCAAGCTTGGGAGGCCCTTCGCAACGTCGATCTCCTCGAGGTTTCCCCCGAGGGCACTGAGCGATGGGCCCGTGCAGAGAACTTGTACAACGAGCGGACATCGCGTGTCGAGAACTCCATCATCTCCAGGCTCAGAGACAGGCTTGCCACGGCCAAGAACGCCAACGAGATGTTCCGCGTCTTCTCAAAGTTCAACGCGCTGTTCGTGCGGCCCAAGATTCGTGGCGCTATCGCCGAGTACCAGAATCAGCTCATGGAGCATGTCAAGCATGCCATCAACGGCCTCCACGAGCGCTTCAAGCAGCAGTACGGTCACTCCGAGGTCCACGCCATGGCTCAGCTTCGTGACCTGCCTCCGGTGTCTGGTGCCATCATCTGGGCCCGCCAAATCGAGTACCAGCTGGACGGTTACATGAAGAAGGTCGAGGATGTTCTCGGTATTGACTGGGCTCTCCACGCGGAGGGCCAGAAGCTCGAGCTGGAAAGCAGCCTGTTCAAGAAGAAGCTTGACACGCGGCCCATCTACAACTCCTGGCTGAACGAAGTTTCGCGGCGCCAGATCTCCATCTCGGGTTTCCTCTTCGACATCCGGCGCATTCGATCCGCTGGTGGCGTGCTGGAGCTCCTCGTCAA
Organism: Plectosphaerella cucumerina; assembly: GCA_020746995.1. Lineage (NCBI taxonomy): Eukaryota > Fungi > Ascomycota > Sordariomycetes > Glomerellales > Plectosphaerellaceae > Plectosphaerella > Plectosphaerella cucumerina. The sequence goes on along the minus strand of JAGPXD010000005.1, from coordinate 1,256,121 downwards.
CTTCGATCCGCAGGTCATCACGCTCTTCAAGGAGACGCGGAACCTCATGTGGCAGGATTACAACATCCCCCATTCTATCAACACCGTCTCCAAGGATGCCAAGCGTGTGTACCCCTTCGCCGTAAGCCTCATGGAGAGTGTGCGCACCTTCTCCCAGATCAGTCGCCAGATCGCCGAGATGGGCGAGGAGGCCGTCTTACTCTTTGGCTACCGCAACGACGCGTACGCCCTGGTCACCAAGGGCGTGCCTCTTCGATGGGAGTCGTTCGTCAACACCCATGAGCTCTTCTTCTCTCCCAAGAACAACATCCTCCCGGCTGCCACGGAGTACGGCCTGGCTGGTCGCGGTGCCGAGAGCAAGCACAGCCTCTTCATTCGCGAGTTCGCTGCCGCCGCGTCTCTTCTGCAGAGCAAGACGGTCTCACTTGTGTCAATCCACGTTACCATTGAGAAGGCCCTGTCTGAGCTCAGCTCTTGCCCTTACGAGACTACCGCTTTCCAGACGCGTCTTGAGACTATCCAGACGGCGGTGGACCAGCTGAACCTGGAGCAGTATGTCAACCTCCCTTACTGGGTCGAGAACATGAACCAGAAGATCAAGGACGTTCTGCTGGCGCGCCTACAGCATGCCATCCAGGCCTGGATCCAGGCATTTGAGGACGAGTACCTTGATGACAACCGCCGCAAGGCCATTCCCGATAGCACAGAGGAGGCGAAGCCGGAAGGACCTACTATCAAGCGTCTCGTGCATGAGTTGACCATGCGGAACCAAGTCATCTATCTCGACCCGCCTCTGGAGTTCGCTCGCGCAAGCTGGTTCCTCCAGCTCCACGACTGGCTCGGCGTTGTGTGCAACATGAAGAAGATCAAGGCCACACGCTACCAGATGACTTTGACCACCACGGTCACCGACGAGCCGCGCTTCGACGACCTTCCCGGTGACTGCACCGAGCTCCTGAGCCGCGTGTATGTGTCTGTTGAGAAGAAGCTGCGCGAGCTGGGCGCCTACGTCGATAAGTGGCTCCAGTTCCAGTCTCTCTGGGACCTGCAGTCCGAGCAGGTGTACGAAGTCCTTGGCGATCAGCTCTCAAGATGGCTCCAGCTTCTCCAGGAGATTCGCAAGACGCGCCAGACGTTCGACACGCAGGAAGTGAGCCGCCAATTCGGTCACACGACCATCGACTACGACCAGGTCCAGACCAGGGTCAACGCCAAGTACGACCAGTGGCAGCATGAGATCCTGATGAAGTTCGCGAGCAGGCTCGGCAACCGCATGCGCGAGGTTCATGCAGAGATTGAAAAGGCCCGCCGCGAGCTTGAGGGCCCCCGTCTGGATGCCTCATCCACAGCCCAGGCTGTCCAGTTCATCACGACTGTGCAGAACTGCAAGCGCAATGTCAAGACCTGGTCTCCCGAGATCGACATGTTCCGCCAGGGACAGTCAACCCTGGTCCGCCAGCGATACCAGTTCCCTAGCGACTGGCTGCACATTGAACAAATCGATAACTCGTGGGCGTCACTCACGGAGATCCTCGAAAAGAAGGCCAAGGTTGTGCAGGACCAGACGGATGCGCTGCGAGCTAAGATCACGGCTGAGGACAAGCTGGTCAACGACCGCATGATGGAGATCACGGCGCAGTGGAACGAGGAGAAGCCCGTATCCGGCACCATCAAGCCTGACCACGCATCTGCGACTCTGTCCTCTTTCGAGTCCAGGATCACCGCGCTCCAGACCGAGTCCGAGATGGTGGCCAAGGCCAAGGAGGCTCTGGATCTGCCCGCCACGATGGATAACTCTCTGTCGACAATTCTTGAGGAGGTTCACGACTTCCAGTCCGTATGGTCCAACCTGTCGACAATCTGGGCTAGTCTCAACGAGACCAAGGAGACGCTCTGGACTGCTGTGCAGCCCAGGAAGGTGCGCTCCAAGATCGACGACCTCATCAAGAGCACTAAGGACATGCCCAGCCGCATGCGACAGTATGCCGCCTTTGAGCATGTTCAGTCCATCCTCCGTGGCTACCTGAAGGTCAACTCTCTTCTCACAGACCTCAAGTCTGAGGCAATCAGAGACAGGCACTGGACCAAGATCTACAAGCAGATCAAGCCCGGCAAGCGGTACTCGCCAGTGTCCATGACGCTGGGCGATGTATGGGACCTCAACCTTGTGGCCACCGAGGTCATCGTCAAGGACATCGTTGCTCAGGCGCAGGGCGAGATGGCCCTTGAAGAGTTCTTGAAGCAGGTCAGGGAGACATGGGGCAGCTACGCTCTTGAGCTCGTCAACTACCAGAACAAGTGCCGCCTCATCCGCGGCTGGGACGACCTCTTCGCCAAGTGCAGCGAGAACCTCAACTCTCTGCAGGCCATGAAGCATTCGCCATACTACAAGGAATTCGAGGAGGAGGCAAACTCCTGGGAGGACAAGCTGAACCGAGTTCACGTCCTCTTCGATATCTGGATTGACGTCCAGCGCCAGTGGGTTTATCTCGAGGGCGTCTTCACGGGCAATGCCGACATCAAGCACCTGCTTCCTATTGAGTCGTCTCGATTCCAGAACATCAACAGCGAGTTCTCCACCGTCATGAAGAAGGTGTACAAGCAGCCTTACGTCCTCGACGTCCTCGGCATCCCGAATGTCCAGAAGTCCCTGGAGCGTCTCGCCGAGCTGCTCAACAAAATTCAGAAGGCTCTCGGCGAGTACCTCGAGAAGGAGCGCGTATCCTTCCCTCGCTTCTACTTCGTTGGTGACGAGGATCTCCTGGAGATGATCGGCAACAGCAACGACACGATGAGGATCGCCAAGCACTTCAAGAAGATGTTTGCTGGTCTCTCCGGACTGATCATGGATGACGAGACGATCATTTCTGGTTTCACGTCGAAGGAGGGCGAGGTCGTCCGTCTCAAGAAGGATATCTCCCTGGCCAAGACGCCGCGCATCAATGACTGGCTGGCACTCCTGGAGAACGGTATGAAGGCGACCCTCGCGGAGCTTCTGGCCGAGGCCGTGGACCACTACACGCCCATTTTCGAGTCCGAGTCGATCACCAAGTCTTCCCTGATTGAGTTCATGGACGCCTTCCCCAGCCAGATCGTCGTCCTTGCGACCCAAGTTGTCTGGACTTCGGCCGTTGAGAAGTCCCTTGCCGAGGGTGGCTCGACGCTGCCGACGCTGTTCGAGCGCGAGGTCCAGGTCCTTCGCCACCTCGCCGACACCGTCCTCGGCGACCTGGAGGTCATCCAGCGCAAGAAGTGCGAGCAGCTCATCACTGAGTGCGTCCACCAGCGCGACTGCATCGAGAAGCTCACCAACTTCAACGCCACGACAACTTCTCACTACTTCTGGCTCCTCCAGATGCGTTACGTCTACACTCCCGAGGGTGACTTCCTGCAGCGCCTGCACGTCAAGATGGCCAACGCCAAGCTCAACTACGGCTTCGAGTATCTCGGTGTCCCCGACCGCCTGGTCAGAACGCCCCTCACGGACAGGTGTTTCCTCACTCTCACTCAGGCTCTGTGCCAGCGTCTCGGTGGCTCGCCCTACGGCCCTGCGGGTACGGGCAAGACCGAGTCGGTCAAGGCTCTTGGCTTGCAGCTTGGTCGTTTCACCCTCGTCTTCTGCTGTGACGACACCTTCGATTTCCAAGCCATGGGTCGTATCTTCCTCGGTATCTGCCAAGTCGGTGCCTGGGGTTGCTTCGACGAGTTCAACCGTCTTGAGGAGAGGATTCTGTCTGCCGTTTCTCAGCAGATCCAGAACATTCAGCTTGGACTCAAGCAGGGTGCCGAGGACGAAAAGGCCCAGATTGAGCTCGTCGGCCGCCAGCTGCGCGTCAACGTCAACACGGGCATCTTCATCACGATGAACCCCGGCTACGCTGGTCGTTCCAACCTGCCCGACAACCTGAAGAAGCTGTTCCGCAGCGTGGCCATGTCGAAGCCCGACAAGGAGCTCATTGCCGAGGTCATGCTTTACTCGCAGGGTTTCAACCAGGCCAAGTCGCTCTCCAAGCAGACCGTGCCCTTCTTCGACCAGTGCGCCAACAGGCTGTCGAAGCAGGCCCACTACGACTTTGGTCTTCGTGCTCTCAAGAGTGTTCTTGTCAGCTCGGGCGGTCTCAAGCGCGCCAGGCTTACCGAAGTCGGCGAGATTGCCAATGAGGAGCTTGTTGAGCCGGAGATCATCGTGCAGAGCATCCGCGAGACCATCGCCCCCAAGCTCATCAAGTCCGATGTCGAGATCATGACAGACGTCGAGAGCGACTGCTTCCCTGGCGTCCACTACGTCCCCGCCAACCTGCACGCCCTGGAAGCGGCCATTCGCGAGCTTGCTGCCGAGCGCCAGCTGGTCGTCAACGATGTCTGGATGACAAAGGTCCTCCAGCTATACCAGATTCAGAACATCCACCACGGTGTCATGATGGTCGGAAACTCTGGTACCGGCAAGTCGGCCGCTTGGAACCTCCTGCTCGATGCCCTCCAGAAGGTCGAGGGTGTCGAGGGCGTTCGGCACGTCATCGACTCCAAGGTCATGTCGAAGGAAGCGCTCTACGGTAACCTCGACTCCACCACTCGTGAGTGGACGGACGGTCTGTTCACCAGCATCCTCCGCAAGATCGTGGACAACCTCCGTGGCGAGGACTCCAAGCGCCACTGGATCGTTTTCGACGGAGATGTCGACCCCGAGTGGGTTGAGAACTTGAACAGTGTCCTCGACGACAATAAGCTCCTCACCCTGCCCAACGGAGAGCGTCTGAACTTGCCTGCCAACGTCCGCATCATGTTCGAAGTCGAGACGCTCAAGTACGCGACGCTCGCCACTGTCAGTCGTTGCGGTATGGTCTGGTTCAGCGAAGACACCGTCTCGCCTGACATGATGGTCGAGAACTACCTCCAGACTCTGCGCACCAAGGCGTTCGAGGACCTCGACGAGGACAGCGTCGCCAACGTCCAGAACCCCGCCAAGGCTCTCGCGGTTCAGACTCAAGTTGCCGACCTCCTCAACGCCCACCTCACCGGCGAGAACTTCATTCATGCCGCCATGGAGGAGGCCAAGGGCTACAACCACATCATGGACTTCACCGTCGCACGTGTCCTCAACACCCTGTTCTCGCTGCTCAACAAGGCTGTGCGCGACATGATCGAGTACAACTCACAGCACAGCGATTTCCCTCTCGACCCTGAGCAAATCGAGGCATTCGTCGCCAAGAAGCTTCTGCTCGCTCTGGTCTGGGCCTTGACCGGCGACTGCCCCCTGAACGACCGCAAGGCGTTCGGTGATGCTGTCTGCGGCCTTGCAAACTTCGGCGAGCCGCCCCTGGATGGCTCGAGCTCGCTGATTGACTTTGACGTCTCCCTCCCCAAGGCCGAGTGGACTCCCTGGCAGAACCAGGTCCCTACCATCGAGGTCAACACACACTCCATCACTCAGACGGATGTGGTCATCCCCACTCTCGACACTGTCCGCCACGAGGACGTCCTGTACTCTTGGCTCGCCGAGCACAAGCCCCTCCTGCTCTGCGGTCCCCCTGGTTCGGGCAAGACAATGACGCTCTTCAGCGCCCTGCGCAAGCTTCCCAACATGGAGGTCGTCGGCCTCAACTTCTCCAGTGCCACCACCCCCGACCTTCTCATCAAGACTTTCGAGCAGCACTGCGAGTACAAGAAGACGCTCAACGGCGTTATGCTCTCGCCCACTCAGATCGGCAGGTGGCTCGTCATCTTCTGCGACGAGATCAACTTGCCCGCTCCCGACAAGTACGGAACACAGCGTGCCATTTCCTTCCTGCGCCAGCTCGTTGAACACAACGGTTTCTGGAGGACTTCTGACAAGGCCTGGGTTACTCTTGACCGGATCCAGTTCGTCGGGGCCTGTAACCCGCCTACCGATGCCGGCCGTACGCCGCTGGGCGCGAGGTTCCTTCGCCATGCCCCTCTTATCATGGTCGATTACCCCGGCAAGCAGTCTCTCGAGCAGATCTACGGCACTTTTACCTCTGCCGTCCTCAAGATTATCCCCGCGCTTCGTGGATACGCCGAACAGCTTACCCAGGCCATGGTCAAGTTCTACCTCGAGTCGCAGCAGCGCTTCACACCCCAGATCCAGCCTCACTACGTCTACAGTCCCCGTGAGCTTACGCGCTGGGCTCGTGGTATCTACGAAGCCATTCGTCCTCTGGAGAATCTCTCGCTGGAAGGTCTCATTCGCATTTGGGCCCACGAGGCTCTGCGTCTCTTCCAAGATCGTCTCGTCGCCGAAGATGAGCGCCAGTGGACGGATGACGCGGTTCACAGGATCGCACTTGAGTTCTTCCCGACCATTGACGAGAAGGAGGCTCTTGGCGGCCCGATCCTGTTCTCCAACTGGCTGTCCAAGAACTACATCCCCGTCGACCGCGAGGCCCTGCGCGACTTTGTCAAAGCCCGCCTCAAGACCTTCTGCGAGGAAGAAGTCGATGTGCCCCTTATTCTGTTCAACGATGTTCTGGAGCACGTTCTTCGCATCGATCGTGTGTTCCGCCAGCCTCAGGGTCACCTCATCCTCATCGGTGTCAGCGGCAGTGGCAAGACAACGCTTTCGCGCTTTGTCGCCTGGATGAACGGTCTCAAGGTCTTCCAGATCAAGGTTCACGGCAAGTACTCTGCTGAGGACTTTGACGATGATCTCAGGGATGTCCTGCGCAGATGTGGCTGCAAGGGCGAGAAGATCTGCTTCATCATGGACGAATCCAACGTCCTTGACTCTGGCTTCCTCGAGAGGATGAACACCCTGCTCGCCAACGCTGAGGTGCCTGGTCTCTTTGAGGGTGACGACTTCGCCGCTCTCATGACGGCATGCAAGGAAGGTGCCCAGCGACAGAACCTGCACCTCGACTCGCAGGAGGAGCTGTACAAGTGGTTCACTCAGCAGATTGTCAAGAACCTCCACGTTGTGTTCACGATGAACCCGCCCGAAGATGGCCTCGGATCCAAGGCTGCGACCAGTCCCGCTCTTTTCAACCGTTGCGTGCTCAACTGGTTCGGTGACTGGTCTGATCAGGCGCTCTTCCAGGTCGGCCGCGAGCTCACGAGCTCTATCGACCTGGACAGGACCAACTTCGAGGCGCCCGATTCCATTCCTGTCGCCTACCGGGCGCTCACCCTGCCCCCTACCCATCGCGAGGCCGTTGTCAACTCGATGGTGTTCATCCACTACTCTCTGCACCGCTTCAACGCCAAGCTCCTCAAGCAGCAGGGCAAAGTCACCTTCCTCACGCCGCGCCACTTCCTGGACTTCGTGGACCAGTACGTCAAGCTATACACTGAGAAGCGCGAGGACCTCGAGGAGCAGCAGCGCCATCTCAACGTCGGTCTCGAGAAGCTTCGCGACACCGTCGACAAGGTCCGTGATCTGCGTGTTAGCCTTGCGGAGAAGAAGTCGCAGCTCGAGAACAAGGACGCCGAGGCCAACGAGAAGCTGCAGCGCATGGTTGCGGACCAGCGCGAGGCGGAGCAGCGCAAGCATGCCTCTTTGGAGATCCAGGCGGCGCTCGAGAAGCAGGAGGCCGAGGTTGCTTCGCGGAAGAAGATCGTGCTCGAGGATCTCGCACGTGCCGAGCCTGCCGTCGAAGAGGCCAAGGCAAGCGTCAGCAACATCAAGCGTCAGCACCTCACGGAAGTTCGTTCCATGGGTAACCCGCCCTCCGGTGTCAGGCTTGCCCTCGACTCGGTCTGCGCCCTGCTGGGTCACAAGGTGGCCGACTGGAAGGGCATCCAGTCCATCGTCCGTAAGGACGACTTCATTGCCAGCATTGTCAACTTCAACAACGACAAGATGATGACCAAGAACCTGCGCGTCAAGATGCGCAATGAGTTCCTGTCGAACCCTGACTTCACCTTTGAGAAGGTCAACCGCGCCAGTAAGGCCTGTGGCCCCCTCGTCCAGTGGGTCGAGGCCCAGGTCACGTACTCGGAGATTCTCGACAAAGTCGGCCCGCTCAGGCAGGAGGTCGAGGAGCTCGAGGAGCAGGCTCTGCAGACCAAGGCGGAGGCCAAGGCTGTCGAGAACACCATCAACGTCCTCGAGTCCAGCATCGCCACATACAAGACCGAGTACGCCGCGCTCATCAGCGAGACGCAGGCCATCAAGGCGGAGATGGAGCGTGTGAAGTTCAAGGTGGACCGCAGCGTCAGGCTCCTGGACAGCCTGTCCTCGGAGAGGGTTCGCTGGGAGGAGGGAAGCAAGTCGTTCGAGACTCAGATCAGCACCCTTGTCGGCGACGTCCTGGTCGCCGCGGCGTTCCTGGCGTACAGCGGTCTTTACGACCAGACGTTCCGCAAGTCCATGATGGAGGACTGGCTGCACCAGCTGCACCTTTCGGGCATCCAGTTCAAGCAGCACAACCCGGTGACCGAGTACCTGTCCACCGCCGACGAGCGTCTTGGTTGGCAGGAGAACAGCCTGCCTGTTGACGACCTGTGCACGGAGAACGCCATCGTCCTCAAGAGGTACAATCGCTACCCGCTTATCATCGATCCATCCGGCCGTATCACCGAGTTCCTGCAAAAGGAGAGTAAGGAGCGGCGCCTCACAGTCACCAGTTTCCTGGACGACTCCTTCACCAAGCAGCTCGAGAGTTCGCTCCGTTTCGGCAACCCCATTCTCATCCAGGATGCGGAGCACCTCGACCCTATCCTGAACCACGTCTTGAACAAGGAGTATCAGAAGACTGGTGGCCGCACGCTCATCCAGCTCGGCAAGCAGGAGATCGATTTCTCACCCGCTTTCAAGCTCTACCTCTCGACGCGGGATCCGTCTGCCACCTTTGCGCCCGACATTTGCAGTCGCACGACCTTTGTCAACTTCACGGTCACCCAGAGCAGTCTCCAGACCCAGTCGCTCAACGACGTGCTCAAGTCGGAGAGGCCCGACGTCGACGAGCGCCGCTCGAACCTCATCAAGCTTCAGGGCGAGTTCAAGGTGCACCTGCGCCAGCTCGAGAAGCGCCTGCTCCAGGCCCTCAACGAGTCGCGGGGCAATATCCTCGACGACGACAATGTCATTGAGACTCTCGAGACGCTCAAGACCGAGGCGGCCGAGATTTCGGACAAGATGAACAACACCGAGGGCGTCATGGCAGAGGTCGAGGAGATTACCAACCAGTACAGCATCATTGCCAAGTCCTGCAGTACCGTCTTTGCAGTGCTGGAGCAGCTGCACTACCTCAACCACTTCTACCAGTTCTCGCTTCAATACTTCCTCGACATCTTCCACTCGGTACTGCACGAAAACCCCAAGCTTGTCAACGAGACGAACCACAACGTCCGCCGAGACGTCATCGTCAGGGACCTGTTCGTGCTGGCCTACAAGAGGACATCGCTCGGTGTTCTGCAGAAGGACCGCATTACTCTCGCCATGTTGCTTGTCCAGGCTTCGCCGTACGCGATGGACAAGAGCCTAATCGATGTTATTCTCGACAAGCGCATCGAAGGCAAGGACCTCTCCAGTGAGCCCGAGGCCAGGGAGGAGACTTTCACTCGCGCTGCCCACTTCACCGCCCTCAAGGACAAGCTGGACAGGGCCACTTCCGCGGACTGGGACAAGTTCCTGTCGGAAGAGATCGCGGAGAACTTTGTGCCCAAGATCTGGGACGAAAACACGTCCGAGAACGACCAGGCGCTGCTTTCGCTGCTCCTGGTGAAGCTGTTCCGCCTGGATCGCTTCGTCCCCGCTGCCGAGCGCTTCGTCACGCTTGTGTTCGGCCCCGACCTGACCGATGTGGTGGAGGATCTTAAGGAGACAGTCACCCAGGTCCCGGCGACGCGGCCCATCTCCCTGGTTTCCAACCCCGGCTTCGACGCCAGCTACAAGGTCGACAACCTCGTCGAGCGGATGCAGGTCAGGTGCACCAACATCGCCATGGGATCCAACGAGGGCCTGGCGAGCGCCGACAAGGCCATCAGCAACGCCGCACAGATGGGCTCGTGGGTGCTGGTCAAGAACGTTCATCTGGCGCCCACGTGGCTGCAGAGTCTCGAGAAGCGCATGGAGGCGCTCAACCCCCACTCGGACTTCAGGCTGTTCCTGTCTATGGAGTCGAGCCCCAAGATCCCGGTCAACCTCCTGCGCGCGTCTCGCGTTCTCATGTACGAGCAGCCTGCGGGTGTCAAGGCCAATATGAAGGACTCGATGTCCTCTCTGTCGACGCGTGGGGCGAAGAGTCCCGTCGAGCGCACGAGGCTCTACCTGCTCCTCAGTTTCCTGCACGCCGTTGTTCAGGAACGACTCCGCTACGCCCCAAGCCTGGGCTGGAAGGGATTCTGGGAATTCAACGATAGCGATGTAAGCATACGCTTCCCGTGCTTTGCCATGACAGCTCACTAACCATTTCTCTAGTACGAATGCTCGGCATTCATTATTGACACGTGGATCGAGAACTCGGCCGGCACGCGCACCAACATCAACCCGCAGAGCATCCCCTGGGACATGATCCGGTACCTTGTGACCGAGACGTACGGCGGCAAGATCGACAATGAAGGCGACTTCAAGCAACTCAACAGCCTGGTCGAGACGTTCCTTACCCCGGCGGCGTACGACATTGGCCACAAGCTCGTCGAGGGCCCCGAGGGCTCGGATGAGGGTAGCCTAGTGGTGCCCTCGGGCACGTCCATGCATGACTTCATGGGCTGGATCCACAAGCTGCCCGAGCGCGAACCGCCTACCTACCTGGGCCTGCCGGCCAACGCGGAGAAGCTGCTGCTTGTCGGACTTGGTCGCAGCCTGATTGGCAACCTGAAGAAGGTGATGGATATGCTTGATGAGGGCGAGCAGCTCATGGCGGAGGTGTAAGCGAGAGGGGATGTCACGATACGGTGTAGAGTTGGTTTCGTGCAGCTGGCCGTTTTGGCGCTGCACATTTGGTTTTTACATGTATCGTTCCCCACGGAGCGACTGGTGCATCGCGGTGCCTAGAGATGGTGCAGGAGGAGTGTCTTTCTCCCCTGTGGCTGTATGAGTGTCGGTTTTACTGTTTTGCTGCGCCTATACCCCCCCATTTCACTTAATGCAGATTGCGAATTTATATTATGCCTGGCCTTGTGAGTGTGAGAGCAAAGATCCTACTCTGGAACCAGATTGAGAATAGCATTTTGCGTGAAATCCTTGTCGCACCCAAGCCTGCTGGCTCTATTTGCTGACACCATGATGGTGGATGGTGAATCGGTGATGGACAGGGAACAGGAAAAGGGGTGCTTATGTCAGCGGGCTTGACGCGTTCCTCCCGTTGTTCTGCCCCGCGTCGAGGTCGGACTCGGCGCCAAAATCCACGATTCGACAACCAACTTCCGCTCTCTACCCCGCCACGCACCACTCCTCAGCTACGACCTCGAAATCCGCTGAGATACATCCGATCTCCTTCTCTTTGGGCAGCAAAGCTTTGTACAACATACGATACATTCAGCCCTTCCCGCCATGGCGCTACCCCTCCCCGCAGGCCTTGTGCCGAGCGAGGTCGCGTTCCTCTGCGAGATGGAGCTTGTCACCGTCGTCCCCAGACAGCGTCTTGAGAGCATAGAGCTTCTAGGTGTAAGTCTTCCCTGACAAAGAAGCTCACACGTATCCAATTTGACTCCGGCTGACTTCCCCATGCAGGGCGCGACACCACAACTCCGTCCTCCCTACCGCTCCAACATCCCACTCTGGCTCGCCCTCCTCCTCAAGAAGCAACGTCGCGCCAACATCGTTGCCCCAGCATGGCTATACCCCGACTCACTTCGCGACATCATCCACCAAGAACAACACGTACACCCGGAGGCCTTCTCTCCGCCACCACCGCCGCCTGTCCGCGGCGACGCCCTCGGAAACGCACGACGAGCCGCCGGCGGAGCCTCCAAGTTCTCGCCGCCATTCCTACCCTCCTGCACCGCCCAGGCTCCGTCCGCCGCCTTGCCATACCACTGGTTCGAGCTCGCCGAACTTCTCCTCGCCCACGCTGCCGACGACATCCCATCCTACGCCGAAGTGCGCTCCCTCATGCGCGACCTACAAGAGATCCGCGCCGCAAAGATGCGAAAGAGCACGGCAGCCCTTGACGACGGCGTCGGCGGCGTCATGCAGCTGCGCGGTGTTGGCGCCATGGAGCTCGCTGAAAGCAGAGGCTTCATCATTGGTGTCATCGAGGGCGTGCGTCGTATTGGCGAAAGCTCAGAGGCCAACCGCCGCGCGGAAGAGGAGGATGGTCGCAACGATAATGACGACGATGACGATATGGACGACGACATGTTTGGCTGAGCCAGTACCTTACAGGCTGGGACGGTCATTGTTCATCACGATGCAGTGCAGATGGTTATGATTTGCAAAAGTCATGCTATTACTTGTGGCTATCAAAGAGCCAAAACAGAAAGCGCCTTTTTTATCAACCCCGGTCTAAGAAATACCACTCCAAACGCCAGCCATACAAATTACAAAACGCCCCGAGGAAAGACGGCCAGCGTCTGGATGAAGGAAGAACAATCAACATCAAGATTTGAGTTTCCTCTCAAGAAATGCGGAGAAACTCATACCTTCTGAGTGGCAACGCACTCAGATTACAGCTGGGACTTGCGCTTCTTCTGCGAGCTGGGTCGGCTCTGGCTCTCATCCTCATCGTCGTCATGGCGGCGCTTCCTACCCGAGGAGGGCAGGTGCTGGCTGGTGTCCTCCGCCATGACCTCGGGCTCGGAATCGTGGCTCGCACCCGCCATATACCCGCTCACGTTGCGCGGGGTGTTGAGGTTGGTCGCGGTGCTGTCATCCGACATGTCCTCGTCCTCGTCCTCGGCCTCCGTCTCGTACGGGGTCGGCTCATGGGTCTCATTGTCCCCATTGTCAGCACCCGCCATGTCATCGTCGTTGGCCTCGACATTGTTGCCCTGGTTGCCAGTCTCGACCGGGTCCTCCTCGGTAACGACGATCGGTTGACCTAGGGCCTCCTCACTGAAAATGGGGGTGTTTCCAGGCGAGACCTCATCGACGTCCATGAGTGGTGTGCTCGCATTGCTGCCCCTGCGCAAGGAGGCATCATTCGGCGCGGGGATGGCGGGGCCGGCTTCTTCGTTGTCGTCGCTCTCAACGCTGGTGATGATGACCTGGCCCGGGAGTGCTGGTGGCGAGTTTGGGACAGGTCCACCGCTGTCGGGAATTTCGTCTTCGTAGTCGGGCAGCTCCTCATCGTCTTCCTGCTTGACGGCTGCGGCGTCATCCTGCTCGCCGTCCAAAGCGTCTTCCTCCTTGACGGCTGCAACGTCTTCCTGCTCGCCGTCCGCGGCGTCATCCTGTTCGCCGGCTGCGGCGTCCTCTTGCTCGCCGGCTGCGGCGCCATCCTGCTCGCCATCCGCGGCGTCATCCTGTTCGCCATCCGCGGCGTCATCCTGTTCGCCGGCTGCGGCGTCACCCTGCTCACCTTCTGCAGCGTCACCATCGTTCACCTCCTCTTCGCCCCCCTGGGCGTTCTCGTCGGCCTCCTCCTCTTCCTCCTCCTCCTCAGCCTCATCGGCCACCGCCTTCTTCTTGCCCTTGTTCTTCCTCTTCTTCTCCGCGGCTGTTTTCTTCTTCGTCGCCGCCGCTTTCTTCCTCGCATCCGCCGCCTCCTTTCGCGCCTTCGCCGCTATAACCGCCTTGCGGAGATGGTGTCGGGGGTGTGGGACTGGATTCCTACCTATCGCCAGGTAGGCTGCGGCTGGAGGCCATCCATCGTCTCCAAGGGCAAAGAGAGCGGTTGAAGCGGGGGCGGCGGTAGCAGCGCCTCCTGTGGTGGCCGTGGTGGCCGTGGTGGTAGCGGCAGCAGTGCCTCCTGTGGTGGCAGTGGTGGTGGTAGCGGCAGCAGTGCCTCTTGTGATCATCCTGGAAGGCGCGGCAGTAGTAGTCTTCTTGGTGGTCTTGGTGGTGCCGTTGTTGGTGTTCTTCTGGTCCTTCTTACCACGGTTCTTGCCAGTGTTCTTACGGGGAGCCATTGTGATGTAGATGCGTGGGTTGAAGTCGATCTGGCTGATAGATGGGCGGACTGAATGTGGAGGCTACAATGCAATTGTGGACGGTTGACGTTGTATCTGGTTGTATCTGGATGTTCCTGGTGATGCTCTGAAGCTCTTGGCTATGCTGTTCCGATACTGATGCTGATGCTCCAATCCGGCTTCTGTTCGAGGTGGCTAACTGCCGCCGCCTTATAGCAACGGGAGGCCATCGCGACTTGCTCTCTGAATGTTTCGCCAAAAGCACCTGTCCCAGCTGCTGTGTCCGCCGCTGTTCTAGTTGCGCAAACCGCTGGGGAACGCTCTTTGTCGGGCCCCCGTCACGGAAGGTCGCTGTATGGTCTCAACACGAGATTCGGCGAACAGATCGCACTGTTCCATTGTCATTGTGCCCAAGCCAATCTATCAAAGCCAAAGAAAAGCTACAGGCGCCCGACCTTTGGTCGCAGGGTATCAGACAATCCAGCAAAACCCGAGTTCATGATCCATCCAGCAATCCCATCCCAAGCTCAACAATGCCATTGATGGCAGCGTAGTACAAAAGTCTTGTTTTGTAACCCGACTCTTTCGGGTCCGTGTGGTAAAAGCCAATGTGTTCGTCAAAGTATCGTACAATTGATAGGTATTGGCGAAGCCTACTTCTTCGAGGCGGCGGACAGAATGCCGGTCGCGGCGGTCTCGACGACCTTGAAGGCTTCGGTGTCGCCTTGGCCCTTGGCCGCGCGGGCGTAGGCTTCATCAGAGCTGGAAGGATGTCAGTGATGGTCTGGTCAAGACGGTAAGGGTTTTCGTACCGATCGCAAAGGACTTCAAGATCCTTGTCGCTGAGAATCTGGTCGCCTCCAGAGTGCTTGTACACCTGGCCATCAGCCAGAAGCAGCGACTTGAGTGTCTCCTCGTCGAGTCCCTCGTCATTGTCCATCTTCTGGCCGAGGGTCTTGAAGCCGCCCTTTTTGATGACGAGCTTCTCCAGACGGCGCTTGGCGTCTGCGCTCATGAGGAGTTGCTCCTCGACCGTGCCCTTCGTAGCGAGGCGGTAGATGACAACGGGCCGAGTCTGACCGATGCGATGGCAACGATCCTGCGCCTGAAGGTCCTGCTGCGGGTTCCAGTCCGAGTCAAAGAGGATGACGGTGTCGGCAGCCGTGAGGTTGATGCCTTGTCCTCCAGCACGGGTGGACAGCAGGAAGATCTTGAACTCCGGGTCGTTGTTGAAGGAGTCGATTTGCTCCTGCCTGTCGACTTGGTGGACGCTGCCGTCGATGCGGCAAAGCTTGTACTTCCTCAGGATACAATAGTCGTGCAGAATGTCGAGCTGGGTGTGAAATTGAGAGAAGACGAGAACCTTGTGGCCACGCTCGAACAGAGCGCCCAGAAGACGATCGAGAAGAAGCATCTTTCCGCTCGACGTGACGACGGTCTCATCGACCTCGACGCCGTTGTCGTAACCCCAGGGGTTATAGAAGTTGTGTGGGCTGTTGGAGACGAGACGAAGCTGCATAAGCTCGTTTCCGAGCTTCTTGCCCGCCAGCTCGGCCTTGGCCTGCTCGAGGGTTGCCGCGCGTTGTTGCTCCTCCTCCGTGACGAATGGGTCATCAGGCCAGATGCTCTTTCTAGCAGCTTCCTTGGCCAGCTTTGCCTCGAACTCATCGTCGGAGAGCTCATCTTCGTCAGAGCCGGCCTCGGTGTAAGCCTTGCGCCGGGCGGATGTCCTGCGGCTGCTGCGAGACGTAGGGGCAGGTGTAGAGTGTCGCGATGACTTGGCACTCTTAGCAGGGGGAGGCGTCTCAGTCGAGGGCGGCGTCTTCCGCTTTGGAGCTGGGCTGGATGCGGCCGAGGTGCGCGCAGAGGAGTTGGCGGTTGAGCCCTTTGCAGCACGGCCTCTAGTCTCGCGCGGCGCGGCGGCGGCCTTCTTTCCCATCATGACGGCGAATGCGTTCTTCTTGACAGGGGTTGAGCTCTCCAATTCCTGTCGGGTCTTCCTAGGGCTCTGTCTCAGAGGCAGAGAGATGGCTGGGGAGGCCTTTGGTTCAGACTTGACCTTTGAGGCGATGCTGCTTGACCGAGACGTCCTGGGACTGTCGTTAGGGGTGGCCGAAAGCTTCTGTGCGACCTTGTTCTCCAAGAAATTGCGGGTGTCGGTCTTCTTGTCGCTGATGGCGTTGTACAAGTCGGTCTGCTCTCGAGTCATCGGTGCATAGAGAACGTACTCGCGCTTCTTCGGGAGATAAGCTGCGACGTCCGCCTTGACGCGGCGGAGAAGCAGGGGCTGAAGGATGAGGTGAAGCTTCTTGATCAGGTCATGGTTGGACTTGTCGCCAATGAACTCTTCTGCACCCTCCTGATCCTGCAGATCAGAGAAGTCGAACCAAGACTCGAATGCATTCCAGTCGGTGAAGATGGCTGGAAGCAGGAAGTGCAGCAGGGACCAAAGCTCACGGAGGTCGTTCTGCAGAGGAGTGCCCGTGATGAGCATCCTGGTGGCCGACTTGAAGGCGCACAGCTCTCGGAAGAGACTGTTCTCGACATTCTTCATGCGGTGGCCCTCGTCCTGACTTGTGTTAGACGGCAAATAATGGACGGTGGGGGAGTGGCACGTACGATGATCACGAAACCCCAGTTGAACTTGCGGAGATCGGTGGCTTCTCGGAGAACCATCTCATACGAGGTGCAGATGATGGGGAACTTTTCAGTCGGACGACCACTCTTGTCAAGGTGCTTGCGCATGCCCTTGAGAAGCTCCTTGCGATCATCTTTTGTGCCGTGGAACAGGCAGACAGGGATGGAGGGGCACCACTTCTTGAACTCATTGACCCAGTTCGACAGGGTGCTGAGAGGTGCCACGACCAGATGGGGACCGAGGAAATCCTCCTCGCGGAGCAGTGCAATGAGCGAGATGACCTGGATGGTTTTGCCTGGTCATCGTTAGTAGGCAACCGAAGTGAGGTGAAACGCCGACGTACCAAGACCCATCTCATCGGCAAGGATGCCAGACATGCCCTGCTGGCAGATCTCGTACATCCAAGTCAATCCTTCCAGTTGATAGTCGCGCATGGTGCCTCCGACAAGACACTTGGGCTGCTTGGCCATGACTAGCTGATGCTCGCCGAGAGCCTTGCCATCAAGCGATGTTCCGACTCGGCCCAGAGCACTAGTCTTCTTGGTGAGCATATCGCTGAAAGCTGCGCTTTTCTTAAGGAGGTCGTCCAGCTCTTTAGCTTTCTTCTCACGCTCGGCTTTGGTCTCGGGCTTCTTGTTTTTCTTGCGCGTCTCAATCATCTTTCGACGGCGCTCTTGAGCCTTTTCATTAGCAAGGCGAGCCTGAACCTCTTCCTCGAGGAGCTTTTTGGTTTCCGAGTCCATGTCGGCGGGCGGGGGACTCGATGCTGGAGTGAAGTCGGCGTCTTTGCGTGACATGATCGACTCGCCCTCGGACGTGGATGAATTGTCCATGATGCCAAGGGGCCGCAACGATTTCGACGGGCGCAATCAGAGCAGAAGATGTGAGGCTTGGCCCAGCAGATGTAAATGTGAGAGGATGCCGTTGGTGTGACGTGCAAAGGTGGCGAAGGGTGAAGGCTCCGGGGTAGTACTGGGAGGAAGAGGGCTAGCAAAAAAGGGCCGAGAGGCGTTCGAAGTAGTATCCAAAAAGCTGAGGCAGCCAGGTTCAGCCTGGTATAAAAGGCAGGGAAGACCTCAATGGAAGGAGCTTGTTGTAATGGCCGCAATTGTCTCCAATGCAGGCCAAAATCTCCTCAGATTCAAGGGCGTTTTTGGCACGTCGAGTACAAAGAGTCAATGACGTGCTGAAACGCGAAAACGCGAAAAAGGAGCGCGGTCACTGGACTCGGACGCGTTCCAATTAAACCTCCACGCTCGGACCACCATTGCTGCCTGCGCCGTGGCGTGGCCGATGGAAGAAAAGGGAGTACGCCTCACCGCCTGCCGGTTATAGCCACAGCGGGGTGCCACACTCAATTGACCGCTGCCGCCACCACCACAGGCCGTTACCCCGCCAAAGCCAGAATTTTGTGTGTGACTGGACTTCAACCATCACCACATCCACCACCACACCACACCACAAGGACAGACCACCACTGTCCTCTCCCCCCAAACCGCCAAACTGTTCGCCGCCCTCCGCCCGACCCTGTTCCGGAGCCTCTCCGCCGCCGTCAGAATGTCGACCATCTCCGCCAGCACCTACACTCCCACCGAGGAGGCCGAGATCCAGCAGTGGCTCACCACGGCCTCCCGCGTCGAGGAGCACGCAAAGGCCGGCACCGCCTCCGAGCTCTCCCCCATCCTCGACACCCTCAACTCCCACCTGAGCACCCGCACCACTCTGCTCGGCAACAAGCCCTCGCGCGCCGACACGGCCCTCTACGCCGCCGTCAAGCAGCTCGTCGCCGCCTGGTCCGCCGACGAGCGCACCGGCGAGAAGGGATACCCCCACATCGTCCGCCACCTCGACTTTGTCCAGAACTCCGACGCCTTTGAGCTCGCCGTCCCCGCCGCCGAGAAGGTCTCGGTCGACCTCGACGACGTCCGCTACGTCAAGCCCCCCGTTGACGCCAAGGCCGAGAAGGAGCGCCTCAAGAAAGAGAAGGCTGCTGCCGCGGCCGCCGCTGCCGGTGGTGCTGCCCCCGCCGCCGGCGAGGACGCCTCCCTCGTCGACCGCACCAAGGCCAAGGCCGCCGAGGTCAAGGACAAGGCCAAGGCCGCCGTCACGGGAGGCGACGCCGCCCCCAAGCAGGCCAAGAAGGAGAAGAAGGAAAAGGCCCCCAAGCAGCCCAAGGCCCCCGCCGTCGTCGCCGCCCCCTCCCCCAGCCTCATCGACCTCCGCGTCGGCCACATCCTCAAGGCCATCCAGCACCCCGACGCCGACTCCCTCTACGTCTCCACCATCGCCATGGGCGACCCCGCCGGCGAGGACATCACCGAGTTCGAGGGCCAGAACTGCCGCACCGTCTGCTCCGGCCTCAACGGCCTCGTGCCCCTCGAGGAAATGCAGGGCCGCAAGGTCGTCGTCGTCTGCAACCTCAAGCCCGTCAAGATGCGCGGCATCAAGTCCTCCGCCATGGTCCTCGCCGCCTCCCCCCGCCTCAAGGAGGGCGAGGCCGACGACCACAAGGGTCCCGTCGAGCTCGTCACGCCCCCTGCCGACTCCAAGGCCGGTGACCGTGTCTTCTTCGAGGGCTTCAAGGGCGAGCCTGAGGGTATCCTCAACCCTAAGAAGAAGGTCTGGGAGATGTTCCAGCCCGGCTTCACCACCACCGATGATCTGACTGTTGCCTTTGACGCTGCTGTTGTCAAGGAGGTCGGCAAGGAGGATCTTGGCAGGCTGGTCACCGAGGCTGGCGGTGTCTGCACCGTTGCCTCTCTCAAGGGCGCCACTGTCCGGTAAATCGCTGGCCAGGTTGTAGATCAATAGACTGCGTGTCCATGCGCAGACTCAAACTAGATTGTGCCCATACCAACATGTCTGTGATACCTGACGACCCTCATCGAGTCGATGTTCAGGTCAAATCTGGACACTTCACCGTCTCGCCTTGTATGTGTAATGTATGTCTTCTCTTCTTCTTCTTTCTCTTTCTTCTAATGATACACTCGGCTCGCCATGCCCATCCAGTATACAAAATGTACAAGTGTAAAATGAGGTGATGTCGCAAAAAGTAAATGCTCCCCCCCACGCCGCCGGGAAACCGACCGACCGCCCCGGAAAAAAACACATAAACGCCGAAATGCTCCCATGCAAGTTATACAACGCCTCGCGCGGCCCCATGTCTGGCCGTAACCACGGCGGCTTCCTCCTTCTCAGCTGTATCTTTTCCTTTCCCTTGCTTCCACAGGCCAAGTATTCGTTCTCTAGTCGGCGTTGCGTTTCCTCTTCACGAGAAGAAGTACTCGCTCTTGAGGAGTCGTCGCACGTCGAAATCGCCCTTTTCCGGGATCGCAGGGAAAGTCAGGGGCAGCCAGACCTCGATGGTCTTGGGCGCCGCCGGCGCCTTTGCTTTCTTAGTGGAGGGCTTCAGCACCGTGTCAAAGTAGGATCGCTTCGACTCGTCGGCCGTGAAGCCGGTGCCGGAGCCGTCTTCAGTCTCGGCGTCGGCCTCGGCCTGGGCGTGCTGCTGCTCCTCGGGGGCCTCGCGCTCCTCGAACGAGTCCTCCTCGCCCGTGACATCACCCGCAAACTCGGCCGCGGCCTGGCGAGCAGCCGCCTCAGCGCGGAGCGTCTCGAGCGAGTTGGCGCCCTCGGGAATCTGGCCCAGACGCATGTTCTCCATGTCCTCGGGCTCGGCGAGGGCCTCGGTCGCCGCCATCTCCTCGAATATGCTGGCGGGGGTGACCATCTTGCGGCCCTCCTCGACCTCGGCGGGGTCCGTTGACCGCAGGAGGCTCTGGCGCTGGTGCTCCAGCATCAGCTCATCCTTGGTCGACAGCTTGTTCTCCTTGCGCCAGGCCATGATGCGGGCCTCAACCTCGGTGTTCTGGTTGATCTTCGCCAGGTAGATGGAGCCCTTGTAGCGGGCCTCAAACTCGGCGAGCAGGCGGCCGATGACGTCCTCCTCGTGGATGCGGACGAAGGCGTCGCGAAGGACGCGGTTCATGCTGTCAATATCCGAGGCGTGCGTCCAGAAAGAGTCGTGGACGGCGGCGAACTCAAGGCCGAGGTCGCGGCACTCAAGAGCCGAGAGCAGCATGTGTGTGGCGTCGAGCGAGTGGATGAAGTTGGGCGGGAACGCCTGCAACTGCTTCTTGCGGTTGACGGGGTCGGAGCGCTCCGGGACAGTGAGGGACAGGTCCTGCAGCGACGTCTTGATGACGCGCGTGCCGCTCTTGCGGTACGGCTGCGCGACGGGCATACGCAGGGGCGTCGTCCACACAATGGTGGCGCGGAACTGCTCAAGCAGGACCTCTGTCTCACCCCTCTTCTTCTCCGTGATCTTGAACCTCTTGGTGGACGAAGGCGAGGAGATGACGCCGTCAGCCGAGATCCTCTCCAACTGCTCAACCGACAGGGCACGGCAAACGCGCCCGCCGATCTCGCCGAGCCAGTACTGGATGTCGTGGGCGCCCCTGAACATGGACGAAAGGGCCTTGAAGACCAGGGTGGCGATGTATGAGGCGAGCATGATATTGTCATAGCCGCTCGTCTTGGGCAGGTCGGGGTAGAGGGCGTCGAGCTGCTTGCAGACCTGCTTCTTAGCGCCCTGGAAGGTAACGCCGTACACGTTGGTCATGACGGTCTGCTTGACGACCTTTCTTGTGATCTTGCCGTCGACAGCCTTGGCAAAGACGTTGCCGGCGGCGACATCCTCGGTGATGTAGTCCTTGACGATGTTGGCCACGGCCGAGTACACGTCGGCGGGCCTGTCGCCGGGCTCCAGGTTGACCTGCTTGGCACCCCAGGTGTCACCACCGAGGGCGGCGTAGTGCTGCAGACCGTTGCAGGTGCCATCCTGGTGCACGGGCAGGTGGGAGACAAACTTCGTCGGGTCTGGCAGCTCAAGGGCGGCCTTCAGTTCGTAACAGGCCGCCAGGCACTGCCAGGGCGACTCGGCCTTGAGCCACCAGCGGTTGCCGTCGAGGGGGTTGTTGGCCGAGTCGAAGATATTGACAAGGTTGTCCATGGCGAACGACTCGCGCTCCTTTAGACTGGCCTTGTCGAAGCCGTAGACGTTGGCCAGCTGGACCTTGAGCCACTTGAGGCCGGACTCGCCGAGCTCCTTGCCCTTCGCAAAGCGCAAAATACCACGCACGTGGTCGGCACCCATGTGGTTGAGGTATGTCGGCAGCGGGTAGGCACGGCCTCGGAAGTCGATGTTGTGGGGGAAGTAGAAGGTCTGGTTCCTGAAGGCTCGGGCGATCTCGAGCTGGAAGTTCATGAAGCAACGGACCGAGTGAAGACCGCTACGCTCGTTCTCGGCGGACTTGACGGCGCGGATCCAGTTGCGACGCTCGGAAGGGTCCTCGGACGCGTCGGGCTCAGGCGGGACAGGGATGTCAGGGTGCAGGGGCGGGATGTTGGCCAGGGCGACGCCCGAGTTCCAGGCCTCCAGCATGACGTCGAAAACTGGCGTGTTGACGCGCCAGCCGGTCTTTCCAAGAACGTCGAGACCCTTGAAGATCTGGTCCATATCGCCACGGGCGATGGCCGCCTCGGTGTAGATCCTCTGGTCCTTGTCACCGTTCTTGACGCGGACGAGGTGAGCGGTGCTCTCAAGGAAGGCGCCCTTGTCGAAGCCGGACCATGGGTCAGGCGGCACGACCATGGGCAGGTGCTTGGCCAGGAAGTCACCCTGGGGCTCGCGCCTCATGATGCTGACGAGCTCCTTGTTCAGGAGCACCATGCCGATCTTCTTACCGCGGCGCAGCTGGCTCGCATGGGAGAAGGCAGGCTGGTACTGGCTGATGAGGGTCTTGGTCTCCGGGTGCTCCTTGATGACCTTGATCTTGGCCGTGTCGATGAGAGCGGACAGCAGAGCGGCACCGACCTTGGCCTTGACGGACACGGGCCACGGTGTATCCGGCCTGGGCACGTCTTTGGCGAGAGTCTCGACGGGCTTGCCGTCGGCAGCCACCGCCTCCTTCTTGCCAGACTTGGAGACCTGGACGACCTTCCTCTTGGATTTCGTCTTGGACTTCAACTTGCTCTTCACGATGCTCTGTGAGCGAATATCCTCCTCGGCCAGCTTGGCGAGCTGGCTAATGCCGGACGAGAGGGCTATACCGCGGTCAGCACCAGCAATTGCCGAGGAGCTGAGAGTCGCGAGAATCGTCACGGCAGCCAAGCGGCTGGGAGTCGACAGCTTCAGGAAAGGGCCGTAGGTGCAGCGGTCGTAATCCTCGACGCTCTTCTTAGGCTTCTCCTCGGAAATCTCAATCTTGCGCATCTCCTCGGTCAAGCGGGCTTCCAGCGCCAGCTGCCAGTCGTACAGACGGGCGTTGAGCGAGGCGGCGGAGATGGAGGTGTTGAGGCCCATCTTTTTCAGGGACTCGTTCTCCTCCCTCCAGCGCTCGACGGCCGCGTCGATACAGTCGCGCTCCAGACGGCCTTGAATCTCGCGTTGCTGCTCGTGGGAGAGGGTCGAGATGTCGAAGTCCTGGGGCATCTTGTCGAACAGGGTCAGGGTCTGTTTCAGCGTCTTGAGACCAAATCCCTTCTGCGGCGTGGCCAAGACCTCGGGAGTCTCGGCGACGGTGGCCACGTGCTGCTGTGTAACTTTCAAGTCGGCTGGCGTTTCGGCGGCGACGTCTTCATCGGTGGCGGGCTCCTCGGGCGCCAGGTTGTAGGTCGGGCAGATGCCGGTAATGACGGCGAGATCCTGGTCGCTGAGGATCTCAGCCATGGAGAGCACGCGGAGACCGGCCTCGCCGGGGGCCATGCTCATGTAGCGGCTTACGAGCCTGTCGAGGCGGTCGGGGTGATGTTCGGAAAGAAGCGAGGCCTTGAGCATGCATGCGATGGTCTCGGCGGATTGAGGCAATCCCCTACTCCGGACAAACAGTTCGTACCACTTGTGGAGGTCTTCGGCTTGCGACTTGTCGGGGTGGGATCGCAGGCGCTCGAGCGAGGCGCGAAGGTAGTGGTTGCCGAGGGCCATCAGCTCTTCGCGAGGAATTTCGTCCACCGTACCCAGACGCTTAAGCACCAGGGCGGCTCTGTCGAGGTTGGAGACTCTCAGGCAGGCATCAAAGATTGCCATCATCTCCTCGACGTCGCCGGGGATGCCTTTGTTGTTTGTGCGGGCTCGAGGGATGGGGTCCTCGGGATCTTCGACGATCAGTGGCGAAGATGGGTCGAACTTTCGCAATTCGTGGATGCGAGGTCGGCCGGCCAGCGAGGGGTACGCCGGCATGCCGGAGCCCTTCATATTGCCGTACGAGCCGTCAAGATGCGGCGCGTCGTCCATAGCGGTGGCAAACCCTCTAACGTGACCGACGGTAGAGGGAGCGCCGAAGCTTCGCCTCCTCTTCCATGACCGGATGTGTGTGTTTGTGACGAGAGGTCTCGTGATGGTGGTTGTGAGGAGTCGTGATGAAGGTATCGATGTGGCGATGGGTCGGAGAGGTCGCAGAACAGCGGCATGATGCACGCAGAGGTTTCTGCGGCCTTGTCGGGCGAGCATGATGGCTGTCGGGATGGCTCACGCGACGACGAGGAGGATGGAGGTGGCGGAAGGAGGGTGGGATGCGGATCAGCCCGGAAGAGCTGGAGGCTTTTCGAAAAGCTCAAAAGAGGTGCGAATACATGGATTAAAAGGAAAGGATTAATACAAAGTCTATGGCGCAGAGAGAGAGTGTGTGTGTGTTGGATGGCGCTGCTGGTGCGGTTGGTCGTCGCGCATAAAGGCAGAAAAGCTGTCGAGATCTGGGTCGACTTTCCGCAGTCTCGAATTCGATAGGAGTCGCCTCGACCCGTGGAGCTCCCCGAATTTTTCGCCCATTTGCGACAAAACCCACCAGAAGCTGTGGAGCTCAATTAACCAATCAGTGATTGGTCACGTGGCCCCGCGTTTAAGTCGCGACAGAGGGCCATGGAAAGCCCGACTTGAACTGAGAAAAAGTACCAGAAGTAGAAGTGCGATACCATTAATTATGTGACATTGATCTTTGGGCGGATCACAGAAAGTGCCCATTGCATCGTGTGTCCCTTCAAGTCAAGTACCAGCGCTTGGTGGGACCTGTCAATGCTAGTTTCCGTGGACGCGGCTCGGGCGTGCACCCTTGACTTTTCCAGATGGCGCCAGCCGGCGCCCTCTTGACCCCCCCCCCCCCCCCCCCCCCCCTGCCCCGCTGTTAGTACCGGGGCGCGGAGTGGTGTAGTTGGGTGGCGCTCACTTGAGGATCAAATTACTAAGCCTGACGTGGGCGACAACGGAAATGGGAGAGGCCTGCCATTCGATACACCCTCCGGTAACCCTGGTGCTTCTTTTTTGCTTCCGAATCGTAGCTGTCAATAGCAGCATACAAAATGTTATTGAGACAGCACTAACAGGTCTCTTCTACTGCATATTGCCGACCTCTGGTAGGCTGCCTTCATTTGAGTCCGCCCCTGAACCAATAAGCCAATCAGCCCCAGTGCCTAGGTACTTCCTAGCGGCTCCACTCCGCCGAGCGACTGGCAGAAAGCTCCAAGTCTCGTCCACCAAGAGACTTCACCTCCAAGACAAGACAGCAGCGGCCCAAGCCTCTGATCTGGACAACTCCTCACTTCCCTCCCGCCACCAACCATGGCGTCCCGACCAGCAGTCGCAGCACTCGGCTGCTTCCAATGTCGAGCTGCCATCCTACGGGCCGTTTCTTCGGCATCATTACCGGCTCTTCGCGCGCCCACAGTCGTGGCGAGACCAACAAGATATGCATTGCCCATTCGGACATTTGCAACGACACCCAAGGAGCCGGCGCCTCCATCTGCAGAGCTCGAGTCCGAGACGACACCCGCGGTTGAACTGAAGGAAGAGAAGTCACCTGAGGATAGTCTGGAGGAGACGACAAAAGCACAGCTCGAGGAACAGGCGGCCACGCAAGAGGAGGGCACGGCGAACGCCGACGACGAGGCCACCTCCGACACGCCTTGGTATCTCGACATCGAAGCCCCGGCCCCTGTATCGACACAGCACGTTGCGCCCCTCCCCGACGTCCCCGAGGGAGCGCCAGCTCTCTTTGAACCCCTCCTGAAATATGTCTACGAAGAGATGGGTCTCGACGACATGGAAGTCCTCGACCTCCGCAACATGGATCCCCCTCCGGCGCTCGGCCCCAACCTGCTGATGCTCTTCGGCACCGCCCGCAGCGAGCGTCATCTGCACGTCTCATCCAGCCGCATGGTCAAGTGGCTGCGGTACAACTACCGCGTCGACTCGCGTGCCGACGGCCTCATCGGCCCCGGCGAGCTCAAGACCAAGCTGCGCCGCCTGCGCAAGAAGGCCAAGCTTCTCGGCTCCAGCGCCGTGCCCGTCGGCGAGGACGACGGCATCTCCACGGGATGGATCTGTGTCAACCTGGGCACCATCGGGTCCAACGCCGGCGAGGCTGCGCGCTTCGACGAAGACGGAAAGATGACTGGCTTTGGCACCTCGCCCACAGGTACCACCATCGTCGTCCAGGTCATGACCGAGGCCCGCCGCAAGGAGCTCAACCTCGAGAAGCTATGGTCGGGTCAGCTCAAGCGCAGCATTGAGGCCGAGGAGGCGCTGAAGGTCAACGAGGATGAGTTCATGCGCCGCTTCGGCAAGAAGCCCACCCCCATCGCGAGGCCCCGCAAGCTGCAGCGCCCCCCCAACCCGCGCGGCTACAGTCAGACCCGGGCCTTCTCCACCACCCGGGTCCCCGCCTCGGCCGACGCCGCCACGACCTACGTGCCGCCGGTTCTCTCGGCCCAAGAGATGCTTGACGAGGCCCTCCTCTCGGCCCGCCACATTCTGCCCGAGCAGGTCGTCCCGTTGCTGCAGCAGCTCCTGACACCCGCTGAGGGCTCCTTGAAGTTCCAGGACATCGAGCGCGCCTACTCGCTGCTCGAGATGGTCTCGATCCGCGGCATGCCCGTACTCCGCACCGACGTTGTCATCACTCTCATCTCGTCTCTCACCCTGCAGACGTCCCGCCGGAGCAAGTTCACCCGCCTCGCCATCCCGCAGCTGCAGTTCCTCCTCAAACGCAGCGGCATGCCGTGCCCCACGGAGGCACAGCTGCAGCAGCTCATGACGGCCTACATCATCCGCGGCCAGTTGACTTATTTCTGGGACACTTGGCACATTCCGTCCAGCCATGGACAGGCTCGCAGCGCGTCCATGTACGCCTACGTCTTCGGCCTGGCCGTCAAGTCGAAGCGCAAGTCATTCTGCGCCGACGTCCTGCGCAGGCTCGTGCCCGAGATGATGAACGAGGCCGAGCCCGTCATGCCCATTGGCGCCGTCTGGGACGTCCTCAAGGCCTGCCTGCTCATTGCTGACCCTGGCTCCGCCGAGCTGGCCGCAAATCCCGAACCGGCTCAGAATACAAAGTTCATATCGCCGCGGCTCTCGGCGGAGTTTGTCCGCATGTATCGCCACCTGAATGAAGTCAGGGCTGCCTCCAAGGAATGAGCGTCGGCTCGGCAATGTTTGGACAAATGTAAACCACTGTATCATATCACCTCAATGTACCAACTCCATACGTCCCCTTGATGGACGACGAACTACACAAGGTCTTCAAGATCTGACTTTTCACTCTGCATGGAGACGTGGGTATGGTGTCATTAAATCATTGATTCGTCGTGAGGTACCAGGTAAGTAGGAGGCCCCGTTGTCAAGCAATCCAGGCTCCCAACCATCCCAGACTCCAGCCCGGTCCAGTCCAGTCAACGCCAATCCATCAAACTCCACGCAGCAGCTGTTCGCTGCTGCTCCGATATCCCACCCAGTTCCCCGAATTACAAAAGAAGAACGCCGTTTTTTTCCCAGTCCCTGGCGGAGGAAGCTCCTGATGTGCTTCCCCCGGCTCACTTGTCCTCCGGCTCGCTGATGATGCTGCCGGCATGAGACGGCTTCCGCCGGTGCGTCCGGGACTGATGCTCCATGTCCTGATGACAGGCGTCCCGGGGCGAGGTGGTGTTTGGTGTGGTAGGCGAAGCGGCTGACTCTTCTGTCCGCTGTGCCTCTGCCCTCGCAGACTCTTGGTTCGTGAGGTGCTGCTGGAGGAAGGGGTGGAGGAAGACGGAGGGCCGGCGCGGAGTAGGGCGAGAGGCGCACATTGTGGTATTTGTGAGGTTGATGGTGTATGGTCTTGGGTTTTGTGTCTCGGTCCAGGGATTGTCAATGCCTGGCTTCTTGGTTTTTGATCTGTAGTCTTGAGATGAGTGAAGTAGAGACAAACAAAGCCCTTGGCTCCCCGGAGAGGAGCGGCCGCGTCCTTATATCTCATCGCCACACAGACGGGCGCTGCTCGGCCAGCTCCCCGAGGCTGCTGCACCTTACCCTCCATCCCTCCCCCCAGAGTGACTCAGTCCCAGGAAGTTCAGACCCGAAACTTCAGCAAAGTTCACACAGCACAGGTCTCGCACGGTCGCCAAGAATAGCAGGTCACCCGCCAAGAAGAGGGCCAAGGGTGAAACGCTCAACGCCCGGGCTTTTCGGCGAAAGCGGTCGCGTGCACGGCTGCCGCGTTGGCTGCTGGGGAGCAGCAGCAGCAGTTGGCTGCTGGGGAGCAGCAGCAGCAGATCACTCAGAGCCGGCAATGCGTGCGTAGCCCAGATCTGGCCGTGAGCCGAACCGGGCCATCTATTTCAAGAATGAGGCAATCGACCCCGGGCGATGTGCCGATCACGGGGAGTTCCCCTCAGCCTTCAGGGGTGGCCGGTGAGGTCGGTCCTGGCCGTCAGTTCGCGACCATGTCCCAGGGCGAAAGCCCAGGCCCCCCGCGATCGGATCATGGTCGCCAGATTTCGTCGCGAGAAATGCTGTCATCTCACCAGCCCTCCCGCTCGCAGCCCATTGTTTGTTTCATGGGTCGAGCGGCGGCCAGGCACAGGGCAGCCGAGACTGAAAGGTCCGGGAGCGACGAAAGCTTGCTCGCCACGGTCGCACCACATCAGGCAGAGAGCGAGAGTTAAATGGGCGGATGTCTGAGAAAGACGGGATTGATGAGGCCGCTCTCGAAACCCTGACAGGTACTGTAGGGCGAGAGGGGCGCCCGGCGTAGAGGAGGGCCGGGCTGGGCGGCGCACCCCTGAACTCTGACCTGGCCGACCTGACCAAAAAAGTCGGGGTTCTCTAACGGTCCACGTTTCCCCTTGGCATAAAGGCCCGTCATCAGGGGGTGTCGATGGGGTTTCAGCCCGCTAGGTGTTCAGAGAGCTTAAAAAATCTCAAGATTTTCCGCTGTGACAGATGCTCACGTACAGGGTTCGTCCCTGAGCTTTTTCCGTCCCTGTCTGTTCGCAGCACGACCTTGCCGGGGCCGATCTGCGGCGATGCTTGGTGCACATCGAGTATGATGATATCACCATGGCCGCGTGCCCTGGTTGTCTGACGGACCCGCGACTGATGTGCCGAGACGCGTGGCTACATTTAGAGATGGCAGTCTCCGGTAGGTTTCTTCCTTCAACTCCTGGTTGCAGGTTGTCATCGCTTCGGGGGGAGATTAGCCTGTTCAAGGCATGGTGTTGGGAGCGTACCTTCTCCTCCTCGGTGACGTGCCAGCCTGACTCGGGCTTTTCCGGGGTTGCACCGTGCAGCAGCATATTTCAGAAGAAAGTTTGACGGTTCTTCAGATGAGGCCGTGAACGTCCCGTCGCTCACCCTCAACACACCGCCAGGGGGTCGGAGATGTCCAAGCCAAGAGGCACCCGAAGTACACAGAAACGCGTCATGTATTACTCGCCATATTGAACACGGAACGTCTTCGAGTAAGTAATGGCCTTGTTGTCCAAGATGGCCTCCTCGCTCGTGTCGTCTCTGCCAGCAGCCCTGGCATCGCGCTCCTTCTTCGTCAGGCCTCCCTCGGCCGTCACGACCGTGTGGTTCAGCCCGAGCCCCTTCTCCGCTCCGACCTTTCCATCCTGGATGCTCTCCAACTCGAGGCCGTCGAACTGCGAGTAGCCCGTCCTCTGCTGGCGGCGCGCCTTGCTGTTCTGCGAGTGGTCGCCATACGGCGCCGACTTCGAGGCGCTCGCCGAGCCGTACGAGCCCATCAGCTTGGGCATGAATCGCTTCAGGAACTTTCGGAGCGTGGGCATCGAGCCGCAGATGATGAAGAGGTTCACCTCCACGAACCTGCGGGCGCATTCGACGTCAGTCATCTTCTCTCCCATGGGGAAAAACCGGGATTCGGCCTGCAACTTACGACCACACGTTGGCGGGGGCCGCTACCCACGGGACATCGGCCGAGCCAAGCAGGGATGGGAGGTATACCATGCGGACGATCGACGTTGCCACCGTGCTTCACACATGAATCAGCATCTGCAACGGTGTGCCAGGGAGGGAGGGGGGGGCATCACTCACATGGATCCTACCCCGAACATGAGGCCCGCTCCGATCTTCTGCGCCAAAGGCATCTTCAGCTTGACGATGGTTGGGATCGGGAGGATGAAGAGGACGACGTCGGAAACGATGTTCGCGACTGCGATGGCGATGTACAGAATCGGGAGGTCGACGCATTTGCCCGTTGCATAGGGGTCGAAGGCGGATCGGATGGGACTGCACCCGAAGAGGAGGAGGCCTGCGATCGTGACGGTGTAGCTGGCCACCATGGCTATGGCAGCCCATATCGTCATCTTGAACCATTTCTGGGGCGAGATGCGGAGGTATAGCGTCAGGAGGGATGTCTTGCTAAGGCCATTACAAGAGATGAAGATGGGGGCAACGATGTAGGAGCTCTGTCAAGGATGTGTCAGTTACAGCGGCAATGGCGTCGGGAGACCTCGAGACTC
Organism: Plectosphaerella cucumerina; assembly: GCA_020746995.1. NCBI lineage: Eukaryota > Fungi > Ascomycota > Sordariomycetes > Glomerellales > Plectosphaerellaceae > Plectosphaerella > Plectosphaerella cucumerina. The sequence continues at coordinate 1,225,724 of JAGPXD010000005.1, read as the reverse complement.
ACGAGCATGTGCTTCTCAAAAACGTCAATGGGCATCTCCCACGCATGATGGCAGAGTCCACCGATCGATATCGACCCTGTGGTTGTCAGCTGAGATGCTTCAGGGTCGGGGAACAAACTACTCACATATCTGAACTGACTGCATGACCAGCGAGGCTATCTGAAAGATTGTCAGCAATTTCAAGAGACGCCATCGATTCTCCTCCCAGCGTACCCATGCCAGAGTGATCAAGACTGAGACAGGTCAGCCAAGTCACACAACCACACCCCAAATAGACTCACTATCATCAACTTGCATACCGCCAGCAATGAAGATCTTGGTGTAGACTCTCTGCACCAGGCAGAGCATCGCCAAAGTCCCAAGCCCAGCAAAAATCGCATAATGCTCGACGTCAAACTGGCGCTGCGGGTTGTCAAAGTCGACCACGTAGCCCTCGGGCGCCGGCATGACGGTCGTCACGCCGTTGACAACGGGAAATTCCATGGCGGTGAGAGATTGGATACTGGAGATGGCGTCTCGACAACTTCAGGCCAAAATGAGAAGCCGTTAACGAGCAGCGCCTCACCGACTCCACCGGTGGATTTGTCTTCTCATATGTCTCCCATCATCTGCTTCCGTAAGATTCCTCATCTTTTCGCTCATGTTCCCATGAGTTTCATGAACACCAACTGACAAACATCTCCATTTTGATCGTCGCGCGACTTCATTTGACGCTGCCATTGTTCTCGAGAAGAACAATGCTAATACTATCGTACCACCAGCAGGGGGGTGGATATCTTCCCCTGCAGAGGACAGGCATGAAGACCCCTGCCGACTTCTTCGCCGTTGGTGCTGTGCCGCGGACGTGCAGGTCGTCAAGATGTGTAGCCACTGAAAGCCGGGGAGGCAGTGGAAGCCCGGAGACCAGTCCGTTTTCTCGGTTCCAATGGGCAACAAGCGCAGAGGTGGCCGAATCATCAGTTTCCTGCGGGTGATTGATTGCCTTTGAAACCCCATATCTAGGCCTCACTCGACAACGAATATAACGAGCGCCCTCTTCCGGAGCACGGGGCAGGGATCTACGCGTAAGGGTCCAGCGGGGACTGCCATCAACGGAGCGCTGTTCCGCGGCCGTTGACAGGGGCTGTTGGCGCCGCGGAGCTCCCGGCAGGGCTTAATGAGCTGGGGCCAGGCCAGTCTACAGGGATTTGACGGGGACGCGACGACACAAGACTCGTCGGCAGGGGCGGTGTTGGCGACAGAAATTACTCAAGTGCTTGGAGTACCGACGCCAAAGCGGGAGCTTCCGGCGTGTGGCGGAGCGGAAGAGCGGACACACACACGTCCATCCTGGTAGCTGGCGGTGGCGTCGAACAATGCCAGAGTTCATGATCGCCACGTGGTGGCGGCATGATGCCCCTGATATGCGATGTGACTTGAGAAGAAATGCATCAAACACATGGGCATCGAACCGAGATCTTGACCATCCATCTGGATCTGTGCTCGATCTTTGCGTGTGTCGACACCGGTACCTGTGCGGCACGGTTGGTCGGCTATATGGGTGCATGTGGTGGACAAGGGTGAGGGTGAAGAAACAATGCCCCCCCTCACTTGAAGAACAATGCACCGTTTGCTGGGCAAATTTCAATACTGCAACCTTTGGCGTGGGGGACGTCAGGTCCAGCCAGAGGCTGCATGAGAGCTTCAGGGGGCATCTCCCCGGACCTGGGCAAACGGTTCACCTGTAAGTATGATTCGCCGACGACACCCATGCTGCTGAGGGCTCGCTTCGATGCTTCCAGTTGGAGGTCCTTCGTTTACGCGGAAGCACCCATGCTACTGCTGCTTCTACATGCAGGTAGTAAGCCATGATTCCCAAGCTTCCAATTCAGGGTAGGCCGCCGACACGGAGTCCATCGGGCATGAAGAGCCCGAAGACAATACAACGCCTTGTACTTAACACCGCTGTCCAGGCATGTATTTGTCCGTCCCTCCCGTGCTCACCTTTTCCTCGTTGGTCACCTCTCGTTTGCGCTCTTGCCATCACACCAAGCCCCCTTTCCCGGTCCAACCCTAGCCATGGTTCGTCTCAGCTTGATCACCGCCGTCACGGCCATCCTCGGCTCGGCCCTTGCCTCCGAGTGCAAGTCCAGGACCGGCCTCCTCCAGATGGTCACATACGTCAAGCGCCACCCCGAATTCAGCCGCGAGGAGTACTGGGATTACTGGCAGACCCAGCACGCCCCCAAGGTCGCACCTCTTGCCGTCCACTTCAACATCACCCGCTACCAGCAGGTACGTCTCTCCATCACCCCCCCTTGACTCTTCTTGAACTAACGCAAACCCCTTCCACAGGTCCAAGTCGGCGGCAAGATCCTGCCTACCGATGCAGGCTCTGAAGTCCCCGCCTCACCCGAGCCCGTCGACTTTGACGGCATCGCCATGTTCCTCTACGAGTCTGCAGACGTCCTCACCGCCATGCTTACGCACCCTTACTACCTTGAGGTCGTCGAGCCCGATGAGCATGTCTTCATCGACAAAACTGCTCATGGCGCCGGCATGGTCGCTACATTCATTGGCACGCACGTCGAGGTTGTGGATAGGGAGAGGGATGTTTGGACGGGCGATGATGCTACCCGTATCAAGTACCAGCAGCTCTTTGACTCGTATGCCTAGATATGTCCCTGTCCAGCCATTTTGTATAACAAGAGTCCGGTGTGTCTTGGACCCGGCCATTCTCATCGCTCCATCGGCATTCATTGCTCGACAGTCGATATGTGCAGGTTCTGCAGGTTGTGAGCCATGTCGTACAAGCCTTGACCATCCATGCTTGATGCCAAAAGTCCGTTTTGTCTTGTACCAGACCCATGCTCCACCAATATTCATTGCTCGACAGCTGCGATGTGCAGATTCTGCAGATAGTCGGCGATTTCGTACGAGCCTTGACCGTCTATGCTTGCCATGATGTCCTTGTACGCCTCAGTGATGACCCAGATCTTCTCCTTCCTCTGGCGCTCAGCTTCGGTCGACGTAGGCCGCTCGTCATACCACTCCGGCATCGAGATGGTCTCGTCAATGCGAGACTCGAAGGTCAGCAGAAGACGGCTGAGTATCTTCTGGATCTCGTGGTTGGGCATGGTGTTCTTCCAGAGGTAGTGGATGACCTCGAGGGAATCTTCCACCGTCTTGAGTCTGGAGTAGATGAAGAAGTTGAAGCACGACTTCTTGACCTCAGTGATGCAGTGGTCGGCCAGCCCCTTGACATCGTATCGGTCTGCGAGGACGATGACCTTGGCCATGCTCATGATGTAGTCATCCTTATCCCAAGGAAAGGTGCCCGGCGAGGTGAAGTTGAGGTTGATGGGCCGAAACCACTCATCTCCGAATTGCACGAACTTCAGGAAGTGCCTGAAGGTCTGGACGTCGATGTCGTCCCAGACGATTGTTCGAGTCTGAGACTCGATGGTGCCGTTGTTGGTGAGGATGGTATAAAAATACCGGGAGATCTTGACGCAGGTGGACTCCTTCAGAACGTATCTTTGTCCTTCTTGGCCAACCAAGAAGGTGACGAGCCGGGGCTTGGGCCGGTGGCCGCTTTGAAAGGTTAGCCAACCGTAAGTGCATCGAAAAAAGAAAGAACGTATCTTGCCTTCTGGCCATGCGGTCAATGACCCTCTGGAGAAGAGCTATCTGTTCTTCCATTGAAAGAGCTATCAGCCCTTCCATGAGTTCTCCCGATAGTCCTTCCTCCATTGGACAAGGTCTGCTTGATGGTGAGTGTTGTTGGCGTTGGATGTGAGGTATGAGAGGTTCTGACCTGAGAAGTCGACGAGTACAATTTGGAGAAGTTTGTGGGAATCTACTTGATGCACTTTCATGTGCTCCGCTGTATTTTGGGTGCCTGACGGCATCACGAACGCGGTCAATGCTTTTCACCTTGCGTGCCTTCTGCTTCAGTGTGCACCTGATGTCTGGCGGTAGGCGGTCCATGCTTTTCATTTTCAGGGATCTCACTGCGGCGTGGACAAATTACTACAAGTATCTCTATATAAGTAGGGCCATATTTAAGGTGATAACCGTCTCTTTTCATAAATCAACGGCTTCTAGTCCGCTAATAGATGCCCGTAGTCTCTGACGTTCTCATTTTCATGATGGTGAGGCTGATGGCTGGCCAGCAAGACATCCTCAGAATCTGCAATCCACAGTCCATCCCATCAAAACATAGCAACTGCCTCGTCAGGTGGAAGGTGATTTAGGGTTTGTAAATTCACGATAGATACCTGATTAATAGTTTCAATACAAAAGACGGTGATTAAAACCCAATCTGCCACAGGCAGGCAAGATATCAACTACTTAGTTAGGTAGCTCAAGCCTCCGTACCAACTTGAAATTGAAATCAGAAGTTAGACCCTTTCCAACACTTTCCTTTCCCCAACAAGAAATTTTCATCCTCGCGGGGAAAGAACCTGCTCGCTCATTATTAAAGCACCATTTATCACAAAAGCATGCTTTCCCGGGAGAAGAATGTTGGTCTTGCAAGGACTCAGATGAGCGCCATTTCAACGTGTGAATTCCTGTCTTCTTTGTACCAGGCAAGGTATTCTGCAAGACAGCGCAGTTGTCCAAACATGGCAGGTCCCTGACACCACTCGAATTTTGGGTCTTCAGACACCAAGATCCAAGAACGTTCGGCTGCCCGACACCTCCAAAACTTCCGGCTGAAATCCTCAACCTTGAGGGCTCCTCGGCTGGTTGAGATCAACACATCCGGCGATGCATCCACCAGGCTTGCGGACAGACCCAACCTTTCAGGTAAAATCCCCGGCTCACATGCGCCCACAAACCGTTGACATTTTGGGCCGAAGATCACAGATCTACAAGCTAAGAAGCCGGTATTCCGGACGTCATTGACTCGACCGGACTGACGTCGAGCTGACTTACTCGACCTCTAAACACGTCAGAAATCTTACACACAACGCGTGCCATCTTCCTCAACACCGACAAACTCAACTTCTCTCTGTCGCCTCGGCCACTTCATGCACCCAGCTCTCATATCCGTCGCCAAGCCTTCACCCTACCACAACCTACCCGCCTTGCGAAGGTCCAAACAGCGAGCACCTCACCTCACCTACGCGCTACCATGCGTTATCAGGCGTCCCACCCCCGGCTCATCCACAATCACTCTATCTCGAGGCGACGTGGCCCCCAGTCGTCCGATGTCGTCCAGAATGCAACTGCCGATCAGCTGCCCCTCTCCTCGACCGGCGCCAGGTTAAGGTTCACTGGCGAGACCGCCCGTCCGCGGGAACGCGATGTAGCGCTGAAGAGGTCCGAGAGCCGGGCCTCGCTTCCAGGGAACGGACGTCACGGCCGCAAAGACAACAGGAAACATCCAAACCCGCCTGGCAGGGCTCGGAGGGACGCCACAGCGCACGCACTCGCAGCCCGGGGACATCACCGGTAGATGCCGAGGAGGACACGAGCCCGAGCCATGCCCAGCGTGGTATCAACGCCCGCCGCCATCAGATCATCCCCGACCATCTCCTTCCCGCCAGCACCCTGATCGGGCATCGACCCAAGCTGCCGGCGACAAAGGGCTGGCAAATCAGGAGAGGTCGTGCCCGTTGTTTCGGGGATTTTGCCGCAAGGGGTACAGGCACACACACACCCCACTGATCCGCGTGGCACCGGCATTAGGGGCGCCCTGGGTCTCCAAAGCACGAGAGACGTTCCAACTGACAACTTAAACGCTTGCTGATGGTGTGTGGCGCACATCTTCAGCCGACCCGGAGTGTCGCCATCATGGGAGGAGGGGAGCTCGGCAAGGTCGGTGCCGTCCTGCGTCTGGTGTATTTACACGCGGCCGTCTCCCGGGTCATCAGACAAACCAAGACCTCGACATACACTCTCGTCTCCGTCTCGTTGACAACAACCGAAAAACAACGCAAAAGAGATGACCGCTCCTCTGACATATTCATGAGCCAAGGCGGCGGGGGATTCGAAGAACAATAGCAGACAGAAACACATCAACCTTTCGAGATGCGATACGTTTGGGCCTCTTTCCTGGCAGCGCTATGTGGGCTGCTGGCCGTCACCATGGCGCAGAGGCCAGGGATCGGTGACCTTCCACCATGCGGGGTTCGTGATCCTCCCCTAAAGCATGCTTCGAAAGCTCGACTAACATAGGGTGCCATAGCTCAACTGCCTCCTCATGACAGTTCCCGCAAGTGGATGCTCCCTGACCGACAATGCGTGCCAGTGCTCCAACAACGATCTCACAACCGCCACGGCGGCGTGCCTACAGGCCAACTGCACGATGCAAGACACTCTGGGTAGGTTGATCAGCATGTCGGACAGAGATGGTATGCTAACGAATGTTCCACGAGCAGGTGTCGCAAGGGTTCAAGCCGGCATCTGCCAACTCCCACATACCGACGACGGCAAAAAGACCTTGGTGATCCTCTTCTCTTTGGTGGGCGTCGCGTTCTTGGCGTACATCATGAGGATCGTGTCGAAAATCGTTACACACAGTCTCGACTTTGAGGAGCTCATCATCTCCACGGCAGTTGTACGTCGATGGCACGAGATGTGGACATCAAGACACAGACTGACAGAGACTAGGGGCTCACCATCGTGCCCATCGTATGCGTCAAGTACAGTGAGTACCTACATCCAATCCAACCCCATATCCCACCTGACTCAACTCTTCAGTGGTCGACCTCGGTTTCGGCAAACACCTCTGGGACCTCGAAGACGGCGCCCTCCTCAAAGGCCTCCGCCTCTGTACGCCCCCCCTCCCCCCAATACCTCACCACCCCTAACACCATCCCAGTCTACATCGCCGAAGTCGTCTACATCGTCGTCCTCGCCCTGACAAAAGCCTCAATAATCTGGATGTACATCCACATCTTCCGCACCAGCAAGACCTTCCGCAACTGGTCCCACGGCGTCCTCGCCCTCCTCGCCCTCAGCACTCTCATCATCACCCCCCTCACGATATTCTCCTGCCGCCCCCTCCGCTTCTTCTGGAACAAGGACATCCGCGGCGGCACCTGTCTTGATGTCAACGCACTTGCCTATGCGCACTCCGGAATGGCCATCGTCTTTGATGTCATCATCATCACCATGCCCATCGGCATGTTGTGGCGCCTTAACATGGCCCTGCGACGAAAGCTCCTCATCGGCGTCATGTTTGCCATCGGGGGTTTCGGCCTCATTGCTACGGTCCTGCGGCTGCAGACCCTTCTCGTCTTTGGAAACTCCCTCGACCCTACGTTCGATTACGTCCCCGTCCTGCTTTGGACAACCGCCGAACTCGCCGCCGGCATCGTCTGTACCTGCCTCCCCGCAATCCGGAAGTTACTCGAGAAACCGATGCGGCGACTCATCGACTCAACACGCTCGCACCGCCAGAACCACTCGGGCGAAACGCCCGCTACGCCCTCCGCCGCCGGCTTCCTCAGAGAGCCAAAGTCCTTCCACGACTGGAGCACCGGTGCCTCCAGCACGAGGAGCGACCCGCTGGATACGAGGAGTGATATGATGGATACCATCACCAGCAGGATCGAGGACGAGGAACCCCCAGCCTTTCGAGACATCGAGAGCGGACCTCGCGACTTCCCACCGTTGCGGGGGATGGATGATGCTCCGAGGAAAGCTCCCTATGGGCCTCGCTATAACTGGCTCAGGGAGCATGGGTACTCGAATCGCTCTTCTTCTTGGATACCACGGCCGCAGAGGGTGTCGGCCATCGGCACGAGCTGGATCCAGTGAGCGGGAGCTGATGATCATTGGTTCTTCCAACGACTGCAAATGATACCTGTTGATACCTAATACTCTATAATGTTTACCTCCTTTCATGCTCGTGCTTCCAAGTGCGCCTTCGATGATGAGCTTGGGGAGTGGTGGGATTGAATCAGGAGTTCGCAGACCGATCATCCCACCTCTCTCACCCGCAGTTGCACAAGAAACCATAAGAATTACTCTAGAAGTATCGAAGCATCTAAGCACCTCCTCCAGTCTTACTCGTCGTCGCGCTCGCCGTGTCCGGACTCTCCAACACCTCCACCCCCGGCTGCTGCCCTCCCGCCGGCACGCCCCCATTCCCACCCAGCCCCTCCTCACCCCCCGGCCCGCTGACCCTAACCCCCGCCATCGAATCCTCCTCATCCGGCGCGCCCGCATGCTCCTTGATATCCTGACTCTTCACACTACTAGCCTTACTCACATCCGCGCTCGACGGACTCGCCACCCTCAGCCCCAGACCCTTCCCAGCATCGGGGTCCTCATGGTTCCCTCCCTTCCAGTCCGCAGCCGGCATCTGCGGCACAGGCTTTCCCTCAGCCGGCTCGACGACCTCTTCTCCCACTGCGGCAGCGGGTCCATCAGTCCCAGCGACGCGCCAAACCACGGCAATCCGGTCCAGGGCCCGCGCGCCCTTTCGGCTCGAGCCTTTGATCCCATCCATGGCGTCCCAGTCAATACTGAAAACACCGCTGGCATCAGCCCTGCCCTCCTGCTCTGGGCCGTTGCCCTCGAAGAAGGCGTTGAACCACACGTGCGCCACGGCCGTGACCATAGTAAAGCCAAGGGACGAGGGACTTCTGTTCCGCCGCTCGACCGAGATGTTGACGTCGCTGTTGGGGATGGCGACGGGCTCCACGGGCTTCAGGATGACAGCCATGCCACCCGGCTCGCCTTCAAGGTTGCCGTCTTCCGAATATCCAGAGAGATGGCTCTTTGACGACTTTGCCGAATTCGTCCTGCTAAGGCTCGGCTTCTTGGTCAGGCCCGTCTTGACCCTGGCATGCTGAATAAGGTTGGACGTCTTGCCGCTGAGCTTCTTCACGCGGCCGTGGCCCTCGGGGCTTTCCTCCTGGCGTTTCCTCTCCTCTTCTGCCCTGGCGGCCTCTCCGTTGGGATCCTTGAGGTTCGTGGCGTCGGCATACTCTGCTTTCTCCGGGGCGCCCTCGACAGCACGCGCGACAGGCACGCCGGCCAGGTCGTAGATGATGTCGGAGACCCCTCCGCCCGTCTCGGGCGCGTTGCCCTCAACAATCACCCTCTCGCTCTTCTTGAACGTGTGGAAGACGGCTATCCTCCTGCCCTCGTCGGCATAGCCCTCCACGTCGACCTTGACGCCGTTGCGCAGGCCCCAAATGTGAATCTCCACAATCTCAATCGGCCTGTCGATGTATCGCTTCCCGTTTCGCGCCCACCGATCCACGTAGGAGATGGTGCGCAGCTGACTGGGGATCGAGACGCCCGCGCCGAATTTGGGCCTCATCCTCCGTTCCGTGAAGCGCGTGAGCGCCTCCTCGGGGCGCCAGCCGCACTCGGAGATGAGGTAGCTGCATGTGACGGTACCGCTGCGGCCCTTGCCAGCCTTGCAGTGCACGACGACGACACGGGGCGTTTTGGCGGATGCTTCTCGCGACTCGGTAGCGTTGCTAGAGAGCTTCAGGTCGACGTCTTTTGTCTCATGGAGCTCACCGCCGTGGAGCCAGTTGCGCATGCTGGCCATCATGAGAGGCACCAGCCGGAAGGGAGGCGGGTGGTGATCGGGCCACGGGTAATGCCGGATGCGGTTGTATACTGCATCGTCGGGATATCCGGTACCCTCGGCGCGGAACTCCCAGATGGCCCAGTTCTTGCCGTGCCGTGAATCGAGGAATCCGACCAGTTTGTCGAGGGGGTTGCGGTAGGCCAGCTGGGGCCATGTCTGCGAAGGACCGGAGCTGCTTGGCGTCAGTCGAGTTCTACTCAAGATGTCTCGTATGAAGGGACATGAAGATGTGATGAGAGCTCACGTAGCGATGATGTCCTCGGTGACATAGCACAGATCCAGATCCACCTCTGTATGCCAGGCTCGAGGCCCGGCGACGAGTTGCCGCAGGAGCGAAGCCATGGCAACGGCTCTGGGAGTCAAGCGCTGTGGTGCCGGTTTCCTAGAAGCTGAGCTCAGCGGTCTTGGCTGTGTCGCGTGAGAGGCGAAGGGTGAAGGTCGGACGATGTCGAGGGAGAGGCCAAGGACCGGGTGTGCGCGGATGAAGCCTGATGTGGGATACAGCCACGTTTTATGGCACCACTGCAGCTCGTCGGGTTGAAAGCTCCCAGTTTTTGTCGTCTTCGCTGAGCCTACCGCGTGTCTAGGCGTTTGATGGCGCGCTCGAGGCGAGCCGTCATTGCCGTCCTGGATGCTGTGACAGCTCGAACCTCGATGCCGACGTCATCTTGTGGAGTGTGGCTGTGCGACCCCAGGTGAGGTGGGCGAACAGCAGGCTGACGCCACGGCACCGCGGGCGGCCTGTGGCTGCTGGTCGCATTTCCTCCACTCATCTGGGCCTCCGGTTTCTCCAACTCTGAGAACAGCCAGGGATCCGACTGAATGAGAATCCATGCCCAGGAGCTGGTGGGGAGGACCCTGGGAACGGCTCAAGGCGGGCAAGGCGGGCGATCGCTGTTCTTCCCAGCATGTAGCTTGCGGACAAAGCCGTCGCCTCGCAGCCTAGACGGGTAGGCGAGCACATGATCATGCATACACATTCACCGCATGCCAGGTTTAAAAAATCACGTGTCAATCATACCTGACAATCCCTCCCGCAGAAACCAAAGCAAAGAAACCAGGTAGTGGAAATGTGCTGTTCCGTGATCCTACGCCATGTGGCTCTGACACGACCAGCCAGGGGAATCATGTCCTGTCCTCCGCGACTCGCAAACACCGGAGCAAATTGCAGTACAGCCGTGCAGTCCCGACCCGCCCAGCAAAAAGGGCCTCATGTTCGCGTGCCTTGTTCGTGAAAACCGCCCGAGCCCAATTCGTCCTCCCCTTGATCGTCGTCATCTAGGTTGGCTGTGCCTTGCAGCCGGGTCATTCTCTTATCGTCGTGACCCAGGAGATAGGTTGGCGGGTGATGCGGGTGCGATACCCGACCCGACCCCGCCCCCTCCCTCATCGCGCCTCAGGTGCTGGGCGCTTTCAAGTCAGAACCCCTTTACGAGGTCTTCTTGGGAGCGGCGGCACCGCTGAGGTAGCGGTTGACGTCGGTGACGTGGTAGAACTGGCGGACGCCGTTCTTGACGCCCTCCCAGACCTGGCGCGCCTGGGGAGGGGTGCCCTGGTTGCCGATGAGGGAGTCGATGCGAGCCTCAAACTCGGCCAGGCTGTTCTGGATGTGCGAGCTCTGGGAGAAGCGGGCGCGGATGAAGGCAGTGTAGAGGACCAGCAGGATCCACGAGCGGCGCTGCCAGAAAATGGCGGAGCCGAGGACCCTAACCCACAGAGCCAGCTCGAGCTTGCCGACGATGGACATGGAGAAGTCGTAGTACTCCTTCACGAACGCACCGATGCGGTCGGCAAGGGGGTTGGGCGCGAACTGAGCCTTGCCGTTGGGCGTGGCGCCCTCGGCGGCAGCGACCTGCTTGGGGGGTGAGATGGTGGGAATCAGGTTGGCGCGCGAGTAGGTCGCAACGTGGAAGACCGAGTAGATGGTGTACGGCAGCAGAGCCAGGGGGTACTGCGGGGTGAAGAGCCAGACAAGGGCCATGGCTGCGAGAGAGGGGGAGAGTCAGCTTGGCCGTGGGCAATGGCGAATGTGGCGGCTGGACTCACCGAGGTACTGGACGTTCTCGTCGCCGAGGATGGCAATGGGGCTGTTCAGGTTCTTGGCACCGGAACGAAGACGAGCCCTAAACGTCTTGTAGACTACGATGCCGTAGGTGGCCGCGGCGGCGACAAAGGCCGTGCGGTAGGAGAACTGGGCCATGGTGCCATAGTAGTTGAAGCGGATCCACGAGAACCCATAGCGAATGGTGCAGAGGATCAGAACGAAGTGTCTATGGAATCACGAAAGTCAGCTTGCGGTCAATTTTGAGATATCGAGGCGGGCGCAGGCGGGGTTGCTGTCGCCAGGGGTGTCGCGAGCATCAGGCGGTCAGAGCTGCACGAGGGAGAAAAGAGGCCGACGTACCCCGCGAACCAGCCGACTGCAGGGAGAGGAGAAGTCAGCTACGATGTTGCGACGGGTGTTCGGTCGACCAAGGACCGATCATGGGAGAGAGAAGACATACATTGGAGTGTCTGCGCAAGCTGGATGAGCCTCTGCTGCAGAGGCAGATCAGCCGAGGGAGGGGGCGCCATTGTTCGGGTCTTCGGGGGGTGCGGGCGATGTGGCTCGATGACGATAGGGATTGTTGGAAATACTAGAAGTCGAGCTCGAATGCCGGGAGGTTGCAGACGGGATGCAGACGCGGTTCGTTGAGAGGCGCTGAGGTGAGGCAGGGAGAAGCAGTCGAGGAGTGCCTGGGGGTGTTGTGAGACTTGCAGTCGGGGGAGCAGAGAGGCGGAGACGAGGATTTGTGGAAGTGTCGAGAAAGCTGGCAAGAGCGAGAGGTGACAATTGGAAAAGCGGTGCGGGTCGGGGGTCGGGGACACTGGAACGGTGAAGCGATTTGGGCAGGTGGTGGCTGGGGGGTAGTGGAGCGGGAAGGAGCGACGGGGAGCTGAGCAAAAGCACGGGCTCCAGGACATTCCCGGGCGCTTTGCCCGCTGAGAGGCCTCTGACGCTCACTGCGTAATAGCGCTCTGCTGCGTCATTGACGGAGCTTCCCTCCCTTCTCGGTGGCACCTGCAACCAAGCCGGAGAGATGCAAAATCTTGGCTCAGGGTCTCCGGGCTTGCATGCTCGCATCATCTTGGCCACTTCAGCTCTAACCTGGATTTTTCAACGCTTGTGAAGAACTGGACGCTTGCTTTCGGAGGATATGGGCTCATTGATGCTGTCTCCACCAAAAGAGCTTTGAACAGGTGTCACAGTCGAGGTTGCTCCATCTGAGAGGAGATCCTGTGACATATCCACTCAACATGACCAGAGGCATCTGACTGTCCCAAGGCCTCCTCGCTCACCTGAGGCTTCCGAAAGACACTTCTCTAGAGAACCGACACCAACGACTGCATCAGAGCCCAGCTCCTGATCAGGCCAAGGAGCACATGCTCGAGCGACCACCTTCAAACTTGTTGCTACGTCATCCACTAGGCACCCGACCTAGACCGGACGGGATCGTCAAAGAAGCGCTGGAAGCTTTGGCCAATGAACGCCAAGAGAGAAGATGCTCACCTTCGGAGATGCTCGCACTGTACCGACCACCCAACGTACAGTGCCTCGCACGGCGTCACTTCCCTCCGGAACCGTTACCGTGGGTCAATGGGAAGGAGCTGTGGGCTGCAGGCGCGTTGGCTAGAGCTCCAGCCGTTGAAGAAATGTTGAGGTGACCTCCATTTGGTTCTTCTGGATCGATTGCCTCTCCCACGACAAGCTCTCTTTTCCACAACCACATCGGCTTCCGAGCATCGCCGCCAAGATGCCCCCTCCTCCTGCTCAAAGCCAGCCGCAGGAGTTCGTTCACCCCGACGCCAGCCACGCAAAGAAGAAGTATGCTGCCGCCCCAAAGCCGAGCCCCTCCACCATCGAGACCCCTCGTTGAGACACAATGGCTGACTTGAACCCCTCCTCCCAGGATCCCCAGCGCCTACGCGATCAAGCCCATCTCCGCCTTCTACTGCTTCCTGGCCGCCGGCATCATCTCTGCAGTCTTCGCCCCCATCCAAGACTGCGACGAGACCTTCAACTACTACGAGCCCGCCCACTACCTAACTCACGGCTACGGCTTCCAGACCTGGGAATACGACCCCAAATATGCCATCCGAAGCTGGTTCTACGTCGGCGTCCACGCCCTCGTCGGCAGCATCCGCCGTATCCTTCCCCAGGGCACGAAGCTGGGCGAGTTCTACTTGATCCGATACGCCCTGGCCTTCGTCTGCGCCCTCGCCCAGGTCCTCCTCTACTGCTGCATCACCCTGACCCTCAACGCGCGCATCGGCGTCCTCTTCCTCCTCGCCACCGTCCTCAGCGCCGGAAACTTCCACGCCAGCACCGCCTTCCTCCCCTCGAGCTTCGCCATGTACACGGGAATGCTGGGTGCCGCCTCCTTCATGAACTGGCGCGGCGGCCTGAAGACATCGCAGGGCATCGCCTGGTTCGCGGCCGGCGCCATCTTTGGGTGGCCCTTTGCCGGCGCGCTGTGCCTGCCCTATCTCTTCGAGGAGGGTATCCTCGCCATCATGAGTGATAAGGAGAGGTTCATCGAGTCCCTAGTGCGCATTGGTCGTGGTGTCGTTGCGGCCGTCCTCATGGTTGTAAGTCGGCTCCTACATCGCCTTCACCGTACCATGAAGCTAACCACCCCAGATCTTCGATGTCGCTGTCAACGCCTTCTTCTACCGTGAGGTTGTTGTCGTCCCCTGGAACATTGTCAAGTACAACGTGCTTGGTGGCAGCGGTGGCCCCGAGCTGTACGGAACGGAGCCCTGGACCTTCTATTTCCGCAACCTCACCTTGAACTTCAACATCTGGTTCATCTTGGCCCTGGTCTCGCTTCCCCTCTTCATCATCCAGAAACTTGTCTCTCCCTCGGGCCATGGCTTCCAGTCGGGTCTGCGCGCCATCATCTTTATGTCGCCCTTCTACCTCTGGTTCGGCATCTTCACCCTGCAATCCCACAAGGAAGAGCGCTTCATGTATCCCGCCTACCCCTTCCTGGCACTCAACGCAGCCATTGCGGCGCATATCGTGCTCACTTTCGTCGGCCAAAGCGACCCCAAGACGCTCGTCGCCAAGATCCCCGCTCAGCTGAGACTCCTCGCCGTCACCCTTACCCTGATCCTGTCCTTCGACATTGGACTGGCCCGCGTCTACGGCGTCTACTCGGCATACTCGGCGCCCACCGCAATCTACTCCCCGCTAAACGATGGCCCGAACCCCCTTGGCGTCGCCGGCGACACCGTCTGCTTCGGCAAGGAGTGGTACCGATTCCCCACCTCATACTTCCTCCCGCGCGGCATGCACGCCAAGTTTGTCCGCTCCGAGTTCAAAGGCCTCCTGCCCGGCGAGTTCTCCGAGGCCAACATCGGCTTCGGCCTCTTCAGCGGCGCCTGGCTGCCGACCAGCGGCATGAACGACAAGAACGAGGAGGACCCGGGCAAGTACACCGAGCTCCGCCACTGCAACTTCCTTGTCGACACCCAGTACCCCCTGCGGACCGACCCCCTGCCGCCCAACGAGCCCGACTACGTCGCGGATGAGGAGAACTGGGAGGTAGCCAAGTGCGTCCCCTTCCTCGACGCGGCCAACACGCACACCCTGGCCCGGGCTCTGTGGGTGCCCGACCTGCCCTTCGTCCCGGAGAGGCTGCGGAGGAAGTGGGGGCAGCACTGCCTGCTCAAGCGGAAGAAGTGATGTAGCTAGGGGAGATGTAAATGTACAGTACAGGCAAACATGAGACATAGAGTTTATGAATGACGAATGGCATCGGCATGTAGCCTTGGGGCATTCAACGTGTTCACTTCAATCGAGTTACTGCGTCAATGTCTGGTATCAGCGACTTGCCACAGCTGGCGACTTTCGGTAGGTTGTCTGCTGCAAAAAGTCAGCTTTCATATTGCACCTTTCCTAATAACCTCCCGCCGCAGCCCCTTCATGGGTCCACGACGACTTTCCATTTTTTGACACAGTCCCCCTCTGGTCCTGAGAGATAGTCCCGTGAAGATCAAGGAGTTCCCAGAGACATCTAACACGTTCTACGGATCACACCGCCTGAGGAGTTTGACGACCGCTGGGAATGGGACGTGTAGGAAGCCTCGAAGAACCTCAACGAGTTCCTCGATAACGTTCGCCAAACCCACCCGGACTTCATTTATCCTACCGAGTATTACATATTGAAGAAGGCCTACCGAGAGCTCAAGGGCATCGGCTCACTCAACAACCTCTCCATTCGTACGGCCAAGCCGGTCAACCCTTGGACCTACGGCAACACCCCCAGCCACCGAAGGAACAAGAATCAGAAGGAGGAAAGCCTCGGCGACATCATTAGCATACTTATCCAACTCGTCCCCGTCGGATGCCCTCCCGCCCTTCCTTGAGAAGCAATGCCCCGGCTCTAGCCTGGGATCGTGAAGCTCCAGGGGGGGTTTCCACTCTTCGAGTTTAAGTAGAGGCAGGACAAGGTTTTCCGGGTACTTTTTACGAAAGAGGCACCGCTTATCACGAATCACTGCTTCTTTTACACGACTACTCGTAATGTAGGTTCCCTCAACCCCTCAGCTTAGCTTTCTGGTCTTGTCCTGATCGCTACCTATTTAAGGAAATAGTCACGAGTATTTCGCTCAGACATTGCTTGCGCGCAATCTGAAAACGCCGGCGCAGTGCCCGAGTCAGCCGGATATTATCGTAGTTGTCGACCCGCAGTCGAGTATGAGGCAGTCCGAGAAACATTCATCAACATACCCAGCGACGAAACCAAGAGTATTAGGGACATCTAAATCGAGGCCGAGGCCTTATCCTCCGCTAGGACCTCCCACAGCGCAGAGTTATTACTCCGCATTCTCGATAAGTCGAACTCGGGCAAATCTTTCGCTTTCTCCCAGCGTTGTTGTTTCCCTTACGGCCATCGCTGTCCTTAGTCTCGGGCTGTATAAAGTCTATAACATCGCTCCTCACCAGAACAGTACCCAAGCCTAAACGGCGTAGGGTATGGTGAGTTCTCTTTGGTTTTCAAATCGAGGAGCTGTCAGTGGAGCTAGAGCTGGAGCTCTGGCTTTCATCCTCCGTCAAGACGTCGAGAATCTCCCGAACGCGCTGCCGCGCTTCGCAGGCCGCTTCCCAGATGAGGTCGCGGGCTACATCATGGGGCGTCCAGGGAGGCAGGTCGGTCTGGGCCCAACGGGTTTCACCGCGGTGATCAAAACGAGCACTGGCGTCCACGGCCTCGGGTCCCACGACTGGCATGGCTTGAGCCCGCCATAGCATGAGGAGGGCAGCTCGGCTTTGGGGCGCGTTTGAGCCGAAGGCGACGATGTGGCGACGGTGGAAGCACCGCGTAATGTCGGCCGGGGGGGCTTGACGAGTGTCAGCGGCGGCATGGCCATTGGTACGGCGGTGCTCCAGCTGGTGCAGGAGAATGATGAGGCGAGGGCGCCGACGCAGCCTCCAAACTTGGCAGTGTCCTTCTTTTCGGCCTCGGACTTGGTGATGCGGCCCTCTTCAAGGAGCTGGTTGAGGACAAGGCGAATCTCCTCGGTCGTAAAGCCCAGATCCTCAATGGTCGTGGTAAGGGACTTCATGGTCGTGCTGTCGGCCGCGGCGGTGATGGAGACATGCCAGACCGTGGCGCGGCGAATGTGGAAGGAGAAATTCTCTTCGTGTCGCTTCCATGCGGCCCTCTTGTCGAAGTTGAGAGGGAGGCGAAGCTTTGCCATGCCGCGCTCCTGACGGCAGAGGAGACGGATCCAGGCGAGGCACGAAGCGGCCATGGATGGGTCGGTGACGGTACGGCTCAGGCCGGCGAAGTCGTCAACAAGGCCCGGCGGGCGGCGAGTAGTCGGCGTCTTGTTCCCCATCCCGCCGGCGTTGGGGTTGGAGCCGAAGATCTGGCTGAGCCAGATGACATGCGACTCGAGGATGTGGAGGAAGTCCGTGGCGAGCACATTGAGAAGGCGGCAGGCGTGACAGACCTGAATGAGGTTGTGATCGAGGTCGGCGGCGAGGCTGTCGCGCATCTTCGGGGAGACAAAGTAGCGCAGCCTGTTTTCCATGACGTCGCGTTTGGCGCCGACGACCTTGTCGGCAGCGCCCTGGATGTCGGTGATGATGAGGGTGAGGAGCTTGTGGAATAAGAGTCGGCCACCGGCGTCGTAGAACGTATGACGATGGATGAGACTATCATGCAAGGCGGCGTCGAGGTCGTCATCTTTGACGTCGAGGCGTCGGAGATCCCTTCTCAGGAGGTTGGAGAGCTTCTCATATTCAGAGACCGTCAGCTTGCGGCGATGAAGGGGCAGCTCGACGAGGACGTCGACATCCTTGATGGTGTAGAAGTCGCGGTGATGAGCGCCGGGGTCCAATTTGTAGTCATCGGTGATGTAGGCGGTGAGCATCCGGCCGAAGGAGTATTCGTCGAAGCCTCGGTTGGCAGTCTCGAGGAGGCGAGCACCGCAGGACAGGTAGACGTACATGCCAAGCTTGATGTGGGCATCTTCGATAGCCTCTGCGTTGCCGACATGGCGATGAGTCTCCTTGATGGCCTCCGTGACGATGCCCAAGTGCTTGGCGAAGGAAACGTCGGTGACGAAGACGTTGTGGTCGATTTGGGCGAGATGGTGCTTCATGACCCAGTGGGCGAAGCGACCGCGGTACTTGGCGGGATGGCCGGCCATGGGCACGGGGTTGTCGAGGGACTTGGCCTCGACGAGGCGGACACTGGAGGCGGGGAGTTTGGGCCAAAGCAATTCGTACACCCAGTGGGGAGGAATGTTCAAGACGTGGCTGTACTGGTTGAACTCGTCCTTGTCGATGACGATGTAATTGAGGGTGGACGGGACAGCGGAGGGGAACGAGGTCGCAACGTATGTGTTGAAGCCGACTACATCGCCAGTATCGATGACGATGGACTCATGGTTACGCTCGAGGACGGCGGCGAAGGCTTCGAGGAAGCCGTGGAGCTTCTCTCGCTTGCGCTGGCTCCATTCTCCGGGCTTCGGGGTGCCGCGGGCATCAAAGCTGGGGATGTCGAGAAAAGTGCCGTCGGGGTTGGTCCTGGATAGAAGCCAGGTGAGGCTGCGTAGGTCAAGGTGCTGACTCTTGGAGATGAGGTCTCGGTGGTTCCCGCAGCTGCTCATGGCAGGGGGACCGGTGAGATCCAAGTCTGCCATGAGAGGTAGCAGAGAGTGGCCGTTGGAGTCGGAGGACATGATGGTTGGAGGATAGTCTTGCAGCTCTACCTCTTGAAGCAACTGGGATGAAGCTGCGGGTAATGACAGCCCCAGAAGCAAAAGTAGCTGATGGACGAGGGCAGAAGAAAGGCAAAAGCAGAGGAGGAGGGCTTATGAAGGAGGGAGGGCTGGATGCAAAGAATAGCTTCTGCAGGAGAGAGTAAAGATAATGGGGTGCCGTCGAAACGGGAAGGGACATATTGAAACCTTGTAGCATTTCGAAAACAGCAAGTTGGACAGTGGGGGACTACATCGCCATGGCGATGGCAGGCATATGTGGGTGCAGGGCCCGCGTGGAGGCATGCGGCCTACCACGCGAGGCCATCGACAATTTCCACTTACAGGCTGGGAAAGCACAGGCCTATGGGGCTACAGTGCAAGTGGTCTACAGAACTGTTGAGGATGGCATGCTCACTGGTGATAGCCCAGTGAGATATCGCGCGCTCTTTCAAGGCCGAAGGTGGAAGAAAGAAACCATCACATTTCAAGGCTATGTGGCATCCTTATCAGTCTCAATCGTCTTCGTCTACCAAAGAAGAAGGGGAATTCACACTTGGGTTTCAGAAACAGCAAAAGTGACGCCGCTGACATGGACGTCTTGAATGAAGGGAATATGCCAACTCATTCATTCCCTCTCAAGTAGCATCTTGATAAACTAGTAGTGTCTTCGATTTGGCAGACTTGACGAAGTGACGACACGACCTTCCGGAGGGAGCGCGAAGGAGTCAGTGTCTTGAGACTCCGATCTCTTCTCGAAGCTACGCCCTGAGAACTTTCCATTCCATGCCACCGGCTTGAGCACTTCAGAAACCACGTGCTTGACAGCAGCAAAACATGGTCCATTATTATTATTTCATCAAGCAAAGCTCGCCATGTATGTACCAAATCCCTACTTCATATGCATAAACACGCCCACCTCATGCTCCCCGTCCTCCCAAGCCCCCGAAGCCGGATTCTGCGTCAGAGCTCTCGCTCGCAACACTCCATCACTATCAACAAATGCCGTTCGTGCCTGCAGACGCCACCACTGCTGCTCCCTCGATCCCTCGCGGGCGTTCCATATCTCGACAGCGCGGTTGCGCGTGGCCAAGGCGTGAAACATGCGGCTGTCCCAGAGGCCGTCTCGGCGAGGGTGACGACCCAGAAGGCGGACAGCCTGCTCGCGCACGACGAGGTCGCGGCAGCGCATGCCAGTGAGGAAGAGTGGCCAGGAGGGAGAGGCGTCCATTGTGAAGACCTCTGCGGGGATGTCGTCGTCATCGTCGTCCGGGGAGGAGGAAGAAGAGGCGTGTTCCAGGACGAGGCCTGAGAGCTGGACGATCTCGCGGAAGACGGGTGTCATGCGGGCGATGGCGCCGTGGTCGCAGGAGAGAGGTGCAGAGACGCAGGTGTACATGCTCAGATACTGGATGCGCAGGTGGGCGGCGCGGATGAAGTCGTCGTAGCTGGTGGCGGAGCCCTGCACGCAGGCGTCCCATAGAGGGGTGAAGGCAGTGGACCAGCGCGAGAGGTGGCCGCCGAGATCGTCATCGTCGTTGAAGGGGCCCGGAAGAGGGTCGGGAGGGTCGCCAGGTACGAGTCCACCTATCCGGTGTAGGTGCTTCTGCACGCGTGCGGCGCATTCGGCGACAAGGTCCTCGGGAAGGTCGAGGTGGGTGAAGCGGAAGGCCATGTCTGACGAGTGGACGACATGGTGTTGTGTGGCCTCCCACCACCGACGGGCCGTGGCGAGATCGCCAAAAGTAGCAGGCATGTCGTCGACACGGCGGCAGCACCAGGGGACCGGAGCACCTCGTCCCCGAGGGCGAGGACGAAGCACGCCACATGACCACGACTGCAGCATGAACCGTTGGAAGGTGTTGAGCATATCCTTCTCAAGCGCGTCGGAGCCAAAGGGACTCGGACCTGCTCGCCGGAGCATCTCATCAAGCATCATCTGTGCATTGTCGAGATGGGAGAAAGCAGCCCTGCTATCACCGTGTAGAGCCTCGAAGCAGATGAAGAGTAGGCAGCACACAACTGCGGCGCGTAGACTCCCAGCGTCAGAGTGGTGCGCGCTCCTAAGGGCGCCCATGGCACGCCCGTAGAAGGACAGGGCGCGGCCGTAGTCGGTGCCATAGTCCACGTCGGCCGCCATGTCGGCTGCTGTTCGGGGCATGAATCCTCCTCGGACGGAGCGGCTCATGGCGCCGACGGCCATGGCGGCGTAGCGGATAGAAGGGTGGTGGTGGCTCAGCTGCGGGATGGTCTGCTCCCACATGCCGCCGTCGTCGAAGAGGCCGCCACCGGTGCGGGCGCGGGCGAGGTACCATGTTGTGAAGTAGCGGAGTTCGAGGTCGTCGTCGAAGAGGTGCTCGCTAGGGGCGGAGCAGATGGTGGTGGGGAAAGAAGTGTCTGGTCGAGTGCGGCGGAGGGGGCTGAATACTCTTGGTGTTCGCTTCTTGCTGGGCGTTGGTGAAGAGGTTGAGTCTGTAAGGGCGGGCGATGAGGCGCTTGAGGGTGTCTGAGAGTCGTAGCCATCACAGAACCCTTGCCACTTGACGCATCGTTGGCATGAGGGTTTGGCTTCGTCGCATTTGACATGGCGTTTCCTAGGAAGGTCAGCAAGTATCGAGGGTGAGTCGGCCGTATGAACTCACTTGCCTATGAGAAGTGTCAGTACATGATATCGTGAAGACAGCCGATGACGGAAACTCACAGGTGGTGCATCCTGTCCTGACTTTGGGCACGCTGGCCCTGGTCGCGCGGGGTCTCTTCTGAAGCGCAAAGGTGACAATGTGCGGCCCAGACTTCAGGCTCGACTTTGCTCTGTTCAGCTTATCGTCAGCTTCCCTTGCGACGTATCCCGAAGACGATCCCTACCCTCTCTCATCCTGCGGGGCTGGCAGGCTGGCAGCATAGCTGCTCATGACAAAGCTTATCTGCCCGCTCACTGCCGTCATGATGCGTTTGCCGGTGTTGTCGGTGTCGATGACTGGGTCGATGAGTCGACGTGATGGAGTCTCTTTAGTGTCGCCAGCGCCAGGCGGCCATGACTGATTGATGTCAAGGGTAAGGTTCGCTCAATTCGGTCGGGCTGAGCTGAGTGCTGCTTGTCATGTGTTCTGCCTGGAGATGCCCCCTTCAGTCGGTAAACGGACGACGACCTGACATGGGCGGTGCTGCAGACACGGGAGATTGTCAGATTTGTGCCGCAGCCCGCAACGGCAAATCCCCTGGCCCGGAACGCTCGCTTCAGGCTTCCAGTCCCTCTCAGTCGACCCCTCTCTGACCTGAGTGGCCTGTCGTCCTGGTGGTTGCATGGGTCACGCTTCCTGCGGCCCAACCGTTGCGCGCTGTTGGGGGCTGTCTCCGGCAAGGGTCTGAGCCTGAACCGCCTGCAGTGAGCAGGGGTTAATTCCGTTGGCGCTGAGGGGTTCGGACCGAAGTCGAGTTGAGTCAGGACACAGCAGCACCAGACGACAAACGCTGCGTGGTCGCGGACAGGTTGCTCTGATGCTGCAATGCTTTCTTTCCTGCATCACGCAGCACTTGGCCTCCCTTTTCGTTGGATGTGTCGTCAGCCCTACCGTGACCGACGATCCTTTCTGGAAATACCCCCGGCCGACATATCCTCCCCTCGTCTTCGCACTGGCCACCCCCTATCCACCACCGGATGTTTGCTGCCGAGACCAATCACCCGCGCCACCGGGGCCAAGAAACCGACAGCTGCACTGTAGTCTTGCACTGCCCTGCCCTGCCCGCCTCCTTGGCCGCCAACCTGTGGCCCTGATCGTCCCGCCGTGGAGCACCGCGATCCGACTGCATGGTTGACCAGACGCTGTCGTTATTCAAACTCAACCCTTTCCAGGGACCGAGATATCTGAAGAGTGGTACCGCTTCCGAGGCCATTGAAAGATCCAGATGATCCCTTGCGTCAACAATGTGACATCAGGCCCGCCAGCTTGTTGTGTCAGACGTCACTCATCTACTGGGCTTCGATTCGAGCATGCGTGCAACAGAGCCAACCTTGGACGTCGCATCGGCCATAAAGTCGCAGCCCTGGCGTCCATCGGCAACAATGCTGAGGCTGAGATGTACGAATCACCGAGGACGATCGAATACACCCAATCCTCGAGCCCAAGGGAACATTTGACCCAGACTTGGCCCGTCTCTGGGCCCGTCACACCCCTGAAGGCGGCTGCTACCTGTCCGCTACACCATGTCAGCACGAAAGCACATTTTCGTATTGGGCACGGCATTTGCCGATAGCGAGGCCACTGGCTTCAACACGAGGGTCGAGGGCCAGAGGCCACAGCAGATATTGTGGCTGGTTGAAGATGCTGCAGTCGGTGATCTTTCGTTCTGCGTCGACGGCCTTGCCAATGCAACCCGGAGAAGGGCCGAGAGAGGCTGTTGATGAATTCCACAGCATCTTCGTAGGTAGATTCTGATGAGAAGTCTTCGTGAAGTCATCCACCATGATCGGCAGACCTCGCAAGCTGCCTAGCGTTTGGACTCGGCATCTCAAAGGTCTTGACGACGCCTCGACCTCCTTCCCAGCACATACGACCATAGCCACCAGAGAACACGGGATCCCGTCCGCTCTCCCCTAGTTAAACTGGTGAGCGCCGGACCAGTAGTTGGGTCGGTGACGACCAGCGAATCCCCGGTGTTGTATGTCTTTTTGCTTCTCTGACTTTGAGCTGTTTTCAAAGCTCCCTTGGAGCAGAGGCAAGCTGTCTGTGGCGTTGAAGGCAACATCGTGGAAGCTGTCAGTCGAGGGCCTCAAGACAGATGGCGGGGCATGTGCGTCTAGTGGACCACGACGTGTTGCATTTACCATGCACGCGAGGTCCTGTAACAATGTTTCTCCGTTGCTCTTAATCTCTTAAGGTATTGTCAGTATACGGTTCTATTTGTAAGGGAGAGGCGAGAAGTCGTTGTGCGCAGACGACTAACAGCCGGTGAAGAAACCTGACAAGGGAAGGTAACGTTTCGGTTGCCTCAGAATTGTTTGCCACAGTGGGTGAAGGTTCTCTCTCCAGATAACCGAATTCGTTTTTAACGCTCAGCGCAATGTGAACCTGCAGACAGACTTGGTCGCATGTGACGTTTGAGACATGTTCGTGCCTGGTGAAGGATCAACTTGAGGTGTGGTGGTCGTGATGATGATGCACCTCGAAGGTGGGGCAAGTCTTATCGGATCTCTTATCAGGAATCTGGGGCTTATCGGCAGGAATAGTCCAACTAAAAACTGTTCTTCCATCTGTTCCCCACTAAAATTTTCCGTTGCCCTTCTTTCCTTCGACTTGAAGCAGGACCAACCGATCCCTCGATACCAGTGACCATCAACTCCCACCTCTGCGAAGCCTCTCCCTCTGCCCTTTGAGAACTCAACAACCTTGTGCGAGCAGAGGGCTGCAATTTGAGAACTCTCTCGCCGAACACAGAGCACTAATTGTCCAGGCGCATTACCTGTGCCACCACCGACATGTCCGGCTTCACGATTCCCGGCCTGGGCTTCGCCAAGCCCAACGAGACCCTGCCGCCGGTGCCCGCCGACCTTCTCGCTGCAGCAGCAAGCTTTGACGGAGTCAATATCAACGGCGACGACACAGCCATGGCCGATGCGTCCTCAGCGCCGGCGCCAACCCCGAGCGCTGCTGGACCCTCGGGAACCCAGAGCAACCCCGCCCCCGAAGCTTCCACCGCGAACCCCGACACCATGATGGTTGACGACGAAGCGACAACCTCCTCCCTTACTGGGGCGCTGGAGGCCTTCCTCGGCAGCGATCAGCCTCCTCAGGCCGCGAACGCCTCCACTACACAGCCTACTGCTGCTGATGCGACAGCGGCACCCGGCGCGATCCTCGAGCGGCCGCAACAAGAAGGCGAGGACCAGGGCCAGGGCGAACACCCCGAGTGGGAGATTGACTCGTCACCGTACGAATCGTCCTCCGAATCGAGCAGCTCCGACTCGTCGGACGACGACGACGATGAGAAGGAGGGCTACGAGCTCATGAGCATCGAGGAGACAGCGCGCATGCTGATGGCCGCAGAGTCGGACGACGAGGGCGAGGCAGGCAAGAGCGGGAACAACACGCAGCTGCGCACGAAGAACGAGGTGGAGTACGAGCCGGTCCCCAAGCCCGACGTCACTATCACCCCGGAGATGAAGATTACGGACCTCGGCGTCGTGGATCAGGTGGTCGAGAACATCATCGTCGTCAAGGCCTTTACGCCCGGCGAGTACCGGGTTCTTGACACCGGCTCTGTCCTGTGCACCACAGAGCGCGCCGTCGTCGGTGTCATCGCCGAGACGATAGGCAAGGTGCTCCAGCCCATGTACACCGTCATGTTCTCGTCGCCGGAGGACATCACCGAGCTCGGCCTCAAGGTCGGCAGCAAGATCTGCTACCCCGAGGACCACGCCAAGTTCGTCTTCACGGAGCCGCTGCGCAGCGTCAAGGGTTCCGACGCCAGTAACATTCACGACGAGGAGGTGGCCGAGGACGAGATGGAGTTCTCAGATGACGAGAGAGAGGCAGAGTACAAGAAGGCGCAGAAGCAGAAGAGGAGAGAGAAGTCTGGCCGTGGTGGTCCCAGCGGAAGCGGAGGCGAAGGCGGCCGTGGCGGTGGTCCCAGGGAGCCTCACCCGCTGCGTAACGAAGTCAGGCCCGATACCACAACGCTCAACTACGACGATGAGGACGACGGCCCGTATAAGCCCCTCCAACGGCCGGCGAGCTTCGGCCAGGGCCCGCCCATCCAGCAGAGCTACATCGAGGAGCCCGAACCAGGCACGGCGGCGCACCGCTTTGGCGGAAAGCGTGGACGAGGAGGCGGTCGGGGTAAGGACAGAGGCCGTGGCGGTAGGGGAGGTCGCGGCGGCCGTGGTGGAGGTGCAGGACACTCGCAACCCCCGCGGGGCCCTCGTTCTCCAGAAGCGGCTCGTCACAAAGCTCCGGATCACGCGCAGAACCAGCCGCAGTGGAGTGGCTTCCCAGGGGCGCCTGCAGCGCCGGCAGCAAACGCACACGTCCAGGCTCCCGCGGCACCAGCTTTCAACTTCCCCTTCCAGATGCCTCAGCAGGCCCCGCCACCGCCGCAACAAGCAGCAGCAGCACCGGGCGGCTTCGTTCCCCCTCCGCCGCCAGGCTGGCCGGGTCCTCAGGCAGGGCAGCAGGCGGGACAGCAGGCGCACTTCAACCCGGCCTTCTTCGCGGCGTTGCTGGGACAGATGCAGCGGAGCGCGCAGCAGGGCGGACAGCAGCCTCAGTGGCCGCCGCAGCCGCCGCCTCAGCAGTGAGGAAGCTGGGCTTGCGAAAAGATAGAGACTGTGTCATGACATGAAGAGAATCTTGTACGACACGCACAACTTTGCCTCGGAGGCCTCTGCCCGTGTTTCCCTTTCCCCGTGCCGTGAGATATCACACCGTAGGATCCTCAGCCTCACGACCCATGGGTCGGGTTTTATTAAAGGGGGTCGGGGTTTCTGCCCGCGTGGCTTGCGGCCAAGAACAAGAACACGGCACAAACACGCAGTGACGGCCTCCGAGGTGCGAGGTCCGCAGCCTCGAGGGGCGCAAACATGCAAGCCATTGTCACTGACTTCCGTGGAATTCCGTCGACGCCGGGGGACCAATGGGCCGCGGAGAATAGTCGCGGAAGCTTGGAAAAGATCCCGCTCGTGAGATTGGGGAGTGCCGATCATTATTGTCCGGGCCATCTGCACAAAAGACAGCACCTTACATCATGGAAGCGTCGGCGAACCATCAGCCCCAGGTCCCCGGCAGCGGAGACGTCATGAACAAACAAAACATCTCCGCCGAATGGCAACAGAGCTAGGGGAGAAAAATGTTCTCAGGGCCCCGTCTGCCGGGTTCACGATGCGTCGATAATCTTCCTCAGTCGGAGTCTTCTGGAGTTCAAATCTCGGTAGGGTGCAGTAGCTCGGCGCGGAGGACGGGATCCATGGGGTGGGATCGACGGCGTCAGCAGCGGCGCCGCGAGGGAGGCGGGTGCCGGCGTTTCAGAAGTCGGGGCGAACCAGGGGCGATGGGCTTGGGGGTCGGGGATATTTGGGATGATGGACTTGCGGAAGAGAAAGTGTAGAAGCCGAGGGAGAGTTTACAGTACTCGTATGACGATGTTGCATTTGCTGAGCTGGCCGTATTCAGCCGTGGCGGAGACGCGCTTCGCATGCCGGGACAATGTTTCCTGGACCGGGCAGCAGTCGGAGATCCCGAGTAGGAACGAGCCTAGCAGAGTAGCAGTTTGTTCTAGCAGCAGTCCGTCACATCGAGAGGGTTTGTTGAGGCATCGCCAATGACGCCGAAGTAACTTTTTCTCCCTCGACCTCTTCCTTCGTCTAGCCCAGCCCTGCCTGTACGGCTGAACCGGCCAGGTTGAAACGACGGGCAACGACGCCAGGCTGGGCCAGCCGCGGGAAGGGAAGGTTTTGCGCGTTGTCTGACATGGCCCGAGTCCATCGAAGAGACAAGGGGGCGACGGCCACATGGTGCCGCTCGTTGCGTGCCGGCCATGCCACGGAGACGCCAGCCACGGGGGTAGCCACTGCCAGTGCGCAAGAGTCTGACCGCGCAAAGCTGGACATGTTCCAGCTGGCTTGGCGGGGCTGCTTCGTCACATCTGCGTCGACCAGACTCGTGTCGTCCCCGAGATCGAGAATGCTGTACTGCCTTGACCGGGGGTAATATGACGACGCATCGAGGTGAGAATGCTACGCTGGACAACCGTCGAGTGGAAGCATTGCATTGTCAGATACGCTCCTGTGGGCCGAGGGACCACTTCAGCGTGTGATTGCGCGCCAGTGCGAGGTCCTTCGCCGTGGGAACGCCGGCAGAAGAGCGAAGGGATTGCAAGAGAGGAGCGCAGGGATCAGGTCTTTGGCGGTTCAGGGGTTTGAGGGAAAGACAGGACGGGCGCCCAGGATGTAGCGGACCCCGTCGCGCGGACGCCTTGTGCTGGTTGGCTGCAGACGATGGCGGAGCTGGCCTTAGCAATTTATCGATTGGTTGAGATCGCCGCCCGTAGTCCAGGGACGCGACCAATGAGGCGCATGGTGTACCTGCATGGGCATGGGGGGCCGTTGGCGGGGCTCTGTAAAATGGCAACTTCACAGTGTTGCTGCCCGTGTCCGTGCCCCCCTTTTTTCCCTTTGAAGCACCGAGATGAGCATTTGTGCTGGAGATCAATGCTCGGGGAAGAATAACAACAGAATGGGCTCTCACATTGTATGAACAAGAAGGCTATTGATGAAGAGAAGACACTTCAATCGAGGTCAGGTTGAGAAGTGAAACAAACGCCTGGCGAGTCAGCAGCCGCGGGTGTTTGCATTGGGATGAACTGCTCAGCGTCTGGTGTTTCGGATGACCGTTGGTTGGTGCTTTGTGCACGTTGTGCACGAGCCCACCACCACCACTAAGCACCCGACGACCCCTGGATGTGTCGGGTGGTCCGCCCCTTCCTTCCCTGTGCCTTGCGTTCAAGTTGTGCACCTTCCACCAAAAGGCACCAAAGCTCCTTCCCGCCTGGTAAGCCAGGAATAGCAGGGGAGGCCAATGGGGCGGGTCCTTCCCCAGAATGGACGGATTCCGCACCACATCACCTCATTGACTAGGTCGCTCCTTCCACGTCCCCCTTCGCCCTCCCCTTCCCTTTTTCACCACCCCCCTCCGCCACTCCATCCTCGGGTCCGGGTGCTCACCACCTTCGAGTCACGTCAAGTCCAACTCTTTGCGAACTGTCACTCTGCTTGCGCTCGGTTCCCTTGAGACGCAACAGCTCTGCAGATTCATCCATTCTTTACCAATTCACAAAAACCTACCAAAGGCCGGCGCGATACCCCGTTCCCTCCGTAGCCAACCAACCCACCACTCTTTATCCCGCCTCGAAACCACCGATCGCAGCATCACCAGCCGAAAAAGTTCTTCTGTTTTCTCGACACGAATCTTCTTTGCGCGCGCGCGACTCTTCGATCCCTTCTTTCCTCCCGACCAACGGCCAAGCGCCAATTTTCATTCATTGACAAAAATCCGCGTTCTCCGCATACTCACTCGCCTACCCATCCACCAGCTGGAACGCAAACCGAAACCACTTACACATTCACGACTCGTCTTCCTCAGCCCGCATTCCATTCCACCAGCGCCTCCCGCGTACCGATACGTGTTTCCGCCTCGTGCTAGCCGACACATCACGATCCTGTTCAGAACCTCGACGACTCACCTTTTCCTGCCAACAACCTCCAACCCAGCGCAACCGCCGCGATGGGTCACACTCACCTGCACCGTCGGGGTGAACACGCCCCCCTCATGGAGCGCGAGGAAACCCACGAGCACCAGCCGAGGTCTCCCCAGTTCTGGGAGGATGTCGGTGATGCTTGGAACCGATTCATCGGCAAGGACGAAGAGGAAGAGGAGGAGCCGACCTCGACCAGGCGGAGCACAGGACGTAAGGCTCTCACCCGTCAAGAGCAGCGCTTGATACTCTCTGGCCCTGGTGACTACTGCTGACAGTATCCAGCTTCCACCATCGTTAGAACCGTGTATCAGACCCTGACCCCTTCCTTCACCGGCTCTGTCGGTGGCTACCGCACTGTCAGCGACTCAGACGACGAAGATGAGAAGCCTACCTCGACGAAAAAGGCTGCCGAGACCACAACCTTCGCCGCCGGAGGTCCCGTCCTGGGCAGCGCCCGTCCCACCACCACTGCGGAAGAAGAGTCCACGGAGAAGATCCCCACCGTCATCAGCCAGCCGACCAAGTCCAAGATCGAGTCGACACTGGCTGTTGCCACAAGCACTCCGAGTGCCGTTCTCGACCCTACCGGAACTGTCGTCAGCGCAGACCGCGCGGACGCCTCTATCAGCAGCGCCTCCAGCACCAGCATCGCTACCACCGAAAATGCCGAGACAGGACCGTCAACTGGCGCCAAAGCCGGCATCGCTATTGGTGTCCTCGCTGGTCTCCTCTTCATCGGCCTCCTCGCCTTCTGGCTATTCAACCGTCGTAAGAAGCAGATCGAGCAAGACCAGAACGCCCGCGATGATGAGAAGCTCAACCCCTTCGGCAACCCTGCTCTTGTCACGGCCGCCGCTGTCCCATCCTCCAACAGCCAGCGGTCCGGTCCCGCTCCCCGCCTCAGCCTGCGTCCCGTCACCCAGTTCCTGCCCAACCTCAGCCTCGACAAGCGCAACAGCAAGGGTGCCCAGGTGATGC
Source organism: Plectosphaerella cucumerina (assembly GCA_020746995.1). NCBI lineage: Eukaryota > Fungi > Ascomycota > Sordariomycetes > Glomerellales > Plectosphaerellaceae > Plectosphaerella > Plectosphaerella cucumerina. The sequence goes on along the minus strand of JAGPXD010000005.1, from coordinate 1,195,699 downwards.
TCGCCTCCGGCCCGTCCGGCGGCGACGACCGCCTTGCTCCCAACCACGCCCGGAACTCGTGGGATCGCCCCAACACCGGCGACAGCACCAACCCGAGCAACCCCTTCGGCAACCAGGCTGAGCGTATCCCGACTCCCATCATGGAGGAGCCCGAGAGCCCGTACCCTCCTTCGGAGAAGCCGCTGCCTGCTGGTCCTACCACCATGGCTGCTGTGCCCTCCGCCCAGGCCCCCGCCCCTGCCGCCAACAATGCTAATGGCATGGGCATGGCCGCGGGTGTTGCTGCCGGCGCTGCTGCTGGCGCTGTGGCTGCGGGTGCGCTCACTCGCAAGGCCTCGATTCGTCAGGATGGCGGCCCCAAGCCTCTCGACCTGACCCTGCCTCCCCCGCCCTCTGTCGGCGCCATGGTCGGTCCTCCTAGCCCCGCTGGCACCGAGTTCAGCGAGACCTCCCAGTCAGGCGAACAGCCCGCTCCGTCTTCCTCAGGCGCTGCTGCCATTGCTGCCGCCGGCGGACCCGCCAACTCCATGGTTCATCGCGTTCAGCTCGACTTCAAGCCCACCATGGACGATGAGCTTGAACTTCGCGCCGGCCAGCTCGTCCGCCTTCTCCATGAGTACGACGACGGCTGGGCTCTCTGCATCCGTCTCGACCGCTCCCAGCAGGGTGTCGTTCCTCGCACCTGCCTGTCCACACGCCCCGTCAAGCCGAGGCCTCAGAACGGCCCTGGCCCCAATGGTCCTGGTCCCAACGGCCCCGGCCCTCGCAACCACCCCGGCAGGCCTAACGGTCCTGGCGGCCCTCCTCGTGGCCCCGGCCCCAAGTTCGGTCCCGGTCAGCGTCCTCAGGGTGGTCCTCATGGCGGCCCGCGTGGCGGCCCCCAGTTCGCCGGAGGACCCAACCCTGCTATGATGCACGGCAGGCCTGCTTCTCCCGGCGGCCGTGCCATGAGCCCTGGCCCTCGCGCCCAGTCCCCCGGACCACGATTCCAGGGACCTCCCGGAGGACGTCCTCAGAGCCCCAGCGGCATGGGCCCTCGCTCGCAGTCACCCGGCCCCCGCTTCCAAGGCCCTCCCGGCGGTCGTCCCCAGAGCCCCAGCGGCATGGGACCCCGTAGCCAGAGCCCTGCCGGCCACAGCCGCATTCCTCAACCTAGCCGCATGGGTCCCGGCGGCTCTCCTCCTCAGGGAAGCCCGATGTCGCCCGTCAACGGACGCACCAGGGCTGCCTCGAGCGCCTCCAACGCATCCGGTCCTCCCACCGGACCTGTCGCCCGCAAGCCTGTCCCCGGCTCCGCCTACTAGACGAACATGCACCTGATCGATAAGCACGCCCCGAGCGTGACGTACATATTCTTCACAGCCCTGGACGGCGCAGCACTTGCAGTTTGGCGATAGATTTTGGGCACCTGGAGCGTTCTGGACAGCCACCAGGCAGGCGTTTTGAGAACCCAACCCATACACAGACACGGAGAGACACAGCGCGTCCTCCCTGACGACGACGAACCCCGGACGATGTTGGAATGACGACGGCTTATACCACTTTCCCCCTTTTCTTTTTCCTTTTTTCTCACTCCCTTCCTCTCTCTCTCTCTCTTCTTCGTACATTTTGAGGTCGCTCACTACGCCTCTTTTCTTTTTTCTCGACACACAGTCTGGGTCCCGAGCTGGATGCCGCTCCTCGGCGCTGGCTTCTGGGAGCTCAGTGCTTAATGTGTATTCAGCTTTTTGCCATTGGCCCGTCTTGAGGTGACGGGCTCGGGGACGAGTGGAGGGAGGAGGACACGGTTGGCTCGAGGAGCCAACTTGACCAAGATGTGTTTGGTCGTTAGATAGACAATCGAGCATTCAATGCCATGTCTGTCTGTTTCACTTTACCTGTGAGATCGATCATATGCAATGCTTCCCGATGTCCCGCTTCTCGATACTAGATGTGAAACTGACCTATGGCCAAACCCGATGGGATGGTAAGGCTTGCTCTCCTCTCACATCTGGATCACGGAGATCAAAGTCTGACACCCTACAGAAAGGTCGAGGAGCAAGCTGTGCTTTCAAATGTCCAACACAAACCATCACCCGAGGTGGAAGCCACCATCCTGTCGACAAGCACAACTCTGTCCTCCATACGGTTGTTGAAGCCTACGTGAGAGAAGCGCACGCTGGAAAGTCAGTAGTATCGTTAGAATGTAGATGCAGAGGCGCATCGTTTGGGAAAAGATGTCAGCTGTTGACTTTCTGCTTAGACGAAGGAGACATGCTTCTCCCATCACCCAGCACTACCTCCTATATCTCTCACGCGGGTTCCAGATGATATCCTGCCATCAGCGGGCTCTGATGGCATCTACAACGGCCAAGATGCAGACGAAGTCTTCATAGTACCATTCAAGTCCAACGACCGAAGTCTGTCTGCCTCGGCAACTCCATCATCTTATCAATAGTAGTCTACAGACGGCTGTCTGAACTTCTGAGTTCTCAGGGGAACCCACCGCCTTGGCAAAGGCCAGCTATCGTGAGGCACATGCGTCCCACGCCAGATTGATTCCAAGTCGCAGCGGAAGATCAATGCGGAAGACGACCCAGGAAATGCGGATCAAGTGGACTCTTCCACCCCAGCAATCGTGGAGAACCCAGTCGGCAGCCGATCGAGTCTCCAGAGGGTCCCGGAAGCCAAGATATCGCCCATCCTAGGACATGGGCGCAACATCAAGTCCGTCCATCACGGGTGGCGACGTACCGGCCCTCCAGGCCAGAGCCGTGAAGCCTCCCTCGTGATCCAAGACGGCCACACCTCCCTTGAGCTGGAAGCAGGCCGTGGCACGTCGGTGTGATGTAGATGAAACCCCCCAAGCAGAGCCTCATCTCCCCGCGCCGTCAGACGTAGATACCCTCGTGTCACCCCAGCTAAGCTGCGGTGCCAACCACACCCAAAGACGTGCCAATATGTCCATGCAGCACAATACCTCCTGAACCGTGCATACTCAGCTGTCCTCGGATCCCATCCTCCCCGAATTCGCCACTCATCACACCGCGGCACTCGTGGCCTGGAACACGCCCGTCCCAGCCCCTCCCAACGACAAGACCACCGACCCAGGCCCAGATCCCATCGCCGCGCCTCCTCACCTCCACATACCCACCGCGAGCCGTCCATTGGGAGCAACATGGCTGCCGGCGGCATCTGCTTTCGTCCATGCAATACCCTCAACACATGGGCCATAACGCTCGGCACGTCCCCCATCCGCCAGACTCGACCGTCCGTCGCCGCATCAGTCCACGCGTGGCAACAGCTCCCGCGCCAGGGGTGGAAAAGGGGAACAACGGCAGGATCGAGAAGTCTATACCGCGCGCCTGTTATTACTGTTACTCACACTCTTCGCGCGACGACACGTCCTACCTCTCCACGAGGTCGGCGTCCCGAAGCCATGCCTCCCGTGGTACCGTCTGGCCGTGCGCCCGGCCTGGGTCCGCGATAAACACTCCCCCCTCTTCCACGAGAGGGGGAGGGTGTGGTAAACAAAACGACGGGTCATGGGGAAGGATCGAGTTCTTCTCCGTCCCCAGTCCGACCTCTTCGATCCAGCAACGCACGGAAGTGGCAGGCATCGACGCGCGCGGCCCCGGACCAAGGGGCCAGGAGGGCAAAAGTGGCTAGGCCGAACCAAACTTGACGACAACGCCAGCGGACGTCGCCTCGGGCGTGGGAAGGGGGCTGCGCACCAGAAATAGCGGCCAATTTCTGCGAACCGTATTTCTCCTGCGTCAGGCAGCCTCGCAGCAGGCGGGGAGGTAGGGAAGGCAGCCGCAGCTCCCTCCCGCCGTGGCAGCCCGCGTCGACCACCCAGCGCAGTGCCATCGTGAGGTCGATCCTTTCCCACGCGCCCAATGACAGAGGCGGCTCGAGAGTGGTGACGGCGGGCGTTGCCTACCATCCGATGACACGGGACGACAGTTGTGCGTCCCGTGGTCTGAACCCTGATCGATCATGCCCTCCCGGCGGACAGGTCCCAAGATCAGCACACCACACACCGACTCGACTTAGAGGCATCACCGCCAAAGCGAGCGTGTCACCAAGCGAACCGGCCTCGCTGAGTCAAGCATGGGTAAGAAGACGCCTTCATCTCGCACCCCGGAGTGTAGTGCTCAAAGCTGGGAGGTCCCCTGTCTCCTTTGATCCGAAGCAACGTCGATCCATCCCCAGGACGGTGAGAGATCCTCTTCCCGGGCATTTGACTAGCTGCGAATGCATCTATTCCCCAGCGGTAGTTGCGGCCGGTTCTTCGAAAAAAAGGAACAAGCACTCGTCCTCGCGGGCCCCCGCAGCCAAGGACGCCGGCGCCACGGGGATAAATGGATAAATGCGAGCTTGCCCCCCTGGCGCGTGCTAGACACCCGGCTCTTTGTGGACTGCGAGGCACACCCCGCCCCTGCTCCGGCCGGACGAGTGGGCATCATGTGGCGCCCGAAGATCGCGACGTTCCCTCTTCTAGAAAGTCGAGAATGCCCGGCGAACAACCCCAGGTAAGTAAGAGGAGCGGACGGCGCGCAGAGTCACGCAACGGCGGTGACTTCAAAGTCTGTGCAGGGCTTGCACGGGGACCGACGGCAGCCGGGTTTGCTGCTTTGATGACCCTAACCCGGGAGGGTCGCCATCCGGGCACCGTGGCTGTCTCGGTTGACGAAAAGTATGCCGCCCGTCGATGCCTGCCGACTCCAATGGGAGCGATTGCTTATTTGCTCCTGGTCGCTGAGCAATCGCATTCTCGTACATTCGGGCACCAGTATGCCAAGAGGATGAAGGCGGCATCTGGAGGTGGGCGCGTGTCCATATGTCCGAGCAACTACCGGCTCAGCATGCTCGCGATTCCGAGATGGCTGCCGAACGATGACCCTCCCATCTCATCAGACTCGACATGCTACGATCGCTGACAGTGACAGGTGGACAGGAGGCTGGCGCTGTCTGATCCTCCGGACAGTGCGGGCTCGGCAGCCGGGGTGCTAAAAGTCCGACCCCAGAAACCCAAACTGTCTCCGTGCCCCCGGGGGTTTGATCCTGGGACTTTGTCGTGAAGGTGCCTGCATTCAATTTACCTTACATTGATTGCCGGGACACCCTCAGGGAGTCAGCCTCGTCAAAGACTCCGCGATGGAATCCCTAGCTCGATACCAGCGCTCCGGTCGTCCCGGAGCCCAGAGGTGTATCCCCCGAGCCAGTCAGAGAGGCAAATGGTCCTTGACAGATCTCCAGGACGTAGGTCTCTTTACCCGGCACGTGGTGTTCGCATGTGTCTGGCCCAAATAGGCGACCAAAGTCCCCATAGCGCTGGTGCGAGCGAGCGAAGCGAGAACGCATTGCAGGTCGTGGCAGCACAGCAATATATGAGACCCTGGAGTGCGCCACCGGGGTGAGAAGCAGATTGGGGTGCTAGTCTCGCAGAAATAGGGGTCTGTCTGGGGTTTCGTAGTGACGTGGTGCGCTGAGCCGTGTCAGAAACCGAATGTCCGAGGGCAGCTGTCCACAGTAGGAACCGAGGAGATTGTCGGTACGAAGGGCAGCGCGCCCCGAACAGCTGGCCGCTTATGCCCGCTCCATTGACCTTTGCGAACGGTTTTGCGGCGACATAGCTTGTACTCTGTACTGTGGCATCGCGATCACTGAGGGTCGTGACCCCAGGTTTTCTGATGCGCTTCGGTCAAACACTGTTCGCCGCTCCCACACCGAGAAGTAAGAAGTAAGAATGCTGCTCGGGCTGTGAAAACCGGGATGACGCCTGGTGTGATCCGGATGCCCACAGGTTGAAGGGCCCTCCAAATCGAGGGACCTTGAGTTGTGAATCCACAAATAGGAGAGCGTGCCGTGAAACGGCGCCCGGACCCACCTGGAATCTTGGAATGGCGGTCCGACGGCCGATATTGGACATGGGCCGAACGAATATGCAGCCAGGCCGCCGTGCCATGTCCCAGTGCTACCCATCTGCAGCAGCAGCAGGAGGACTGGCTTTCTTCGCCCGAGTGGCCTAGAAGCCGAGGTAGTTTTGTGCTTTGAGTCCCATCGTCTCGATTGTCGGTATGGGGTGGTTCTGTCCCAAGAAGCTGTATCAAAATGTTGTGCTTGTTCGTAGAGATGGGGATGCGGGGAACGAGTGGTGGAAGAACCAGGCACATCCGAACGATGGGCTAGCTGGGAATGTCTTTCAACTGACGTCTTCGCCACCGGACCCCGGGTGGTGTGCTCCTGGTTCAAATGTTGGCAAACACCCTGTGACGACGGCCGGCCGGCCAGGGCCCGCACCCATCTGAGGCAGATGAGGGGAAGGGCAATGGCGAAGCCATAAGGTGTGGGTGATGCGGAGGTTGGGCGTCAGGAGATTCGGGGCCGGGCCGTTGGAGGGGGATGGCTGTCTGCAAGATGCGACGCGCAACCCCAACTCCCCAGATGCAGCGAATGCGGAGGGGGGGCCAGTCAGGAGAAGCAGAGAAGTTGTGATGGTTGACGAGTGACCGTGACCATGCCAGGCCTGCTCGAGGGGGGGCCAGCCACATCCATACACACCGGTCCGCCCTCGGCCCGTTGAGAGAGTGGAATGCGGCCGATCGGCCCCATGTCTGCGGGCGCTGGGCGTTCAACGACCACTGGCACCCACGGCAAGGCGTCCCATCATTGCGAGGTAGGCGTCGAGGCCGTGCTGGGTGTACTGTGGCGGCGGCGTCTTCCTCGGCGCGTGGTGAGGCAGTCGAGGCAGTCTTTTGCGAGCCTATGCGAGTCTGCAAGCAAGTTAGTCTGGCGGAGCCCGGGATCTTGGCTTCATGTGTCACCCTCTCGGGGCGGCGGTATGATCATCTTGCTCTGGGAGGGATCAAGTTTGCGATTGGTGTGTGTACGTTGATGGTACGCCCCAGGGCATCCTAGAATGATGGGCGGGCAGCTAGGGCCGTAGGATGTGATAGGGCCGATGTGATGGAGCAAGGAATGCCTGGCTTGCTTTGGTGTTCCAGACTTTGGCTGTGGTCAGAGGACTCGAAAACCTGGGGATGGACAACTGGCTGTGAATGACTTGTCCCCGAGGAACAAACAGCAGACTCGGACGTGGAGAGAACTGACGCCCCACGCGGCGGCCACGCCCACGGTCTGCCAGTGTGTCCAGTGTCTCGAGCCAGAAAAGAAATCACGGAAGGGGGTGCCGGCGCCATGCGTTCGGTGGCACTCACGCCCGCGAATCAGAAGACAAGGACGGGTGTGGTACCTGCCGGATCGTCCCTGGTTCTTTCCTCGCCTCCAGGCGGCTCCACACCTCCCGCCCTCCGCAACTTCCTCATCTCAGTCCTGTGGCTGCGTTGCACCTTCCGCCCGAGGCAGCGGACTTGTACGATGGAGCGAGCGTGCGAGAGTCCCTCCTTCCCTCCCGGCGGGACGGGGACCTTCAGCATCGGGGGGCGGAAGGAGCCAAAGGGCCTCACCGGTCGAAAGGCGGGGGACATGGGACATGGAATGCTCATCATTCAGATCGTCAAGATCGCCGTCGTTCTGGCCCTTTGCCTCCGTCTCACCAACTGGGTTCATCTCATGCATCACGCAGCACCTAAACAAGCAAGGTATCGATCCTCAATTTCTGCCCGCCGCCCGCGACGAATGCGTCCTCTCTCGACTCCTGGCGCCAACAGGACCTCTGCAGTCCGTCTGTGCCACAACCCTACATGACCTCCTCTCTCGCGTAGTGCTCGCAGCTCTGATCTCTGCCAGCCAGCCACCACACACGACTCGGCTCCCTCTCTTCGGACCCCGGCTCGGCCACGCAGATGTGCAGACGCCTCTCAGCCACCAGCCGCACCGCGGCTCCATCGTCTCGTCGGCTGCCATCGCGAACTACCGGCGCCAGAGGCAGCCCCTTTGGATTGGATCGAGAGAGGTCTGGGCAGTCTCTCATGACATTGCGGCCATCTTGGCCTGGCATGGCTAGTGCACCCTGGTCACACCCAGTATTCGACGCCTGAGTCCTCCGCATTCGCCTTTGCGTCTCCGTCTCCGTCTCCGTCTCCTGCCTACGACTTGCATGTCCGCCCGCATGGTCTGCCTGTGAGGTGCCACCCTCACTACCACCTACTACACGCAGACCACGCCACCAGCACCATGGTCTCGCCGAGTCGCAGTTTTCACCGAGACCGGACCGCCCAGTTCGAGCAGCTGTGACTCTCGACCTAGTCAAGCATGGCATGCCTGTGCGGCATGCCTGTGCTAACCAAGGTTGTAGACGTCTGATATCTTGACCGGGGGTTTCCCGGCGCTCTTTCTGGACAGCTGTGAGCCCGCAAAGAATGACGGCGGCGCTTTTGTTTCTTCAGTCTGCCCTTGGCTTGGTTGCTCCTCTCCTTTTCCGAGCATCATGACACTGCCACCCCGTCATGCTGCTGCTGCTGCTGCTGCTGCAAGCGTGTCACACCGGGGCCAATTTGATTCCAGACCATGCAAATCCGGGGAACCCATCATCCGATGCTCTTGGACCACGCCCTGGCTGCGGACCCTGGCACCTTGCAGCATCTGCAGCATCTGCATTTGCCACCAAGGAACACGCACACAGATGGCCTGCACATGGCGTCGACACTCTGGTCTGGCACTGGCATTGGCGGCAGGCGACAAAACGCCTCTTGGATGGCCAAGCATCATGCCCTGCTGCGTGCCGACCTGCGCATTAGATTGGGCCAAAGTGCCACCACGTTGAGGAGGCTCCGTGCCTTGCCTGATACAGATGAACGGCCCGCGCCACGAAGGGCTAGTGTACCAACTGCCTGCATGTCTCGGGGCGTGTAGGGTGCAGTGTTCAAGTCCAACGCTCGATGGCTTGCTCACCCAGGCCTAGGTACTCGTCCACCTTGCATGTTCGCCGAGGGGGTCTAAGCTCGGCTCGGGACACACCGCGATGATGAGATGGCGTCGGCATAGCATTGTCAGGTTTGACGAGGCCAGCGTGCCTTGGCATCACCGTTGTGGAACTCCTAGGATCCGCTGGACTAACTCATCCCAGGCATTTCTCGGTCGATGGGCCGGCCGGGGCGTCGAGGGCAACGGCAATGGCAAGGCCCGGCCGAGTTTTCTCGACCCTCGGCTCATCAGGCGATGCGAAAGAGAGGGGCCTCGCCCTGCAACGATCTAACGACGATGCCACGGACCCTCATCTCTGTCCTCGGTCTGCTCACATGCCTGCCAGGCCTGCCTTGTCAGGCTTGTCTGTCGTAGTCTAGACGTTCGACACGATACGACCATGCCGTTGGCCCCCCGCCATCCACTCGACCGACGCTGGACTCGGCGCCCGTCAAAGGTCGGAGAGGATCCGTTCAGCAGATGCGCTGCTCCACCTGGCCCTCCTGGCAAGCGACGCCATTCGCCCGCTTGGCCCAACGACAAGAAGACCTCGCGAAATGGGGGCATCCCTGTCTTCCCCTCACCGTCACCTTCCCCCGTCAGATGGGGTCCCCTTTACGTACAAGCGGCACCCCACATGGGCGAGGGCGAGATCATGCCAGCCCTCAGAGGTCTCTGTCCGTCCGCCTGTCTGTCACCGGAGGCCGGCCCTCGGCCTAGCGCAGTGAAGAAACTCCTTCTCCTCGCCCAACTTCCAGACGCTTTACGAGTATCACTTCGACATCCCCGCGAAAACACATGACAGCCACGCTGCCTGGTTTAACTCTTTCCGGTACGAGTCGCAAAGCTCGAGACATAATTCTTCCGGCACCATACGCCCCGTCTTCCTCAACTTTTAAGGCACGCAGCGGCGAAGTACTCACTCGCAGAGACACCCGGTGAAAAAGCCGCTTTCGAATCCCACCGAGGCCGGAGATATCGAGTGCCTCGACGACCTCAAAGACTCACCGCGAGCTACCTAGACCGAGTGTGACCGCGACTCTCTGCGTCAGACCAACGCATCGCCCTCCTATTTTCGTCACGCCGCCTTCTCTCTTCTCTGGTGGCCATAGCAGTAGGGCGTCTACCGCAGCGTCCTGTTCCTCCGCCAAGCACCGCACCGATTCGGACCAAACTTCCGGAAGGCCTTTTGACCCCTTCCTCCAAAGCCACGGCACACTCCTTGGGTGAGTCCACCCCCCTGTCTTCCTGTTATTCCCACCATCTCTGGGAGGGAGGTGTGTGTCCCAGGACAGGGGACGGCAGAGGTCGATCCACCGAGAACACACTCCCCCCCCTTGCCGTGGCAGACACCACCACCCCGCCGCGCAGACGCCGCCCATCCTCACAACCTGGCCATCATCAGTGTGTTGGTGTGAGGTCTCCTGATGTGCAGGCCTGGTGCCGTGCCCCGAACTGCCTGGTCCCAGACTCCCAGGCATCATCATGCACCCCGTCCGTCCAGTTTCTTCCCCACATCCCAGGACGCGGCCAGTGCCGTTGTGGTACCTACCTTACATTCTTATTTGTGAGGACACTTGGGGAGTCCCCCGCACCCCTGGTCGCCATTCATCTCATCTCCATACATACATACACACCTTGCGCCCATCCTTCCTCCGTCACCATCTGATCCGCTTTTCACCCACCTCTCGATTCACCTTCCACCAAGAGCACAGCAGTCAGTGCCTGTGTATCTCTGGGATCACGACGGCCAACATCACCTCTACACCGAGAGAGACCGGCAATTAACAGTGCCCTCTACGCAGCGGCCTGAACCGGCCATATACCATCACTTCCCCGACGACCGGACCGAGGCGGGACACCGCAGCCACAGAGGGACAAGATGTTGTCCAATCCGTTGCACCGCTTCTCGCCTTACACCAACATCCCCTCGTCGACTCTCTACTCCAACAGTCATGTCCCCCAAGGGCATGCAGCTCACAACCTCCCCCCAGCCGGCATGAACGACATGTCCCAGGGGTATGCCCTCCAGCAGCAGCTCCAACAGCATGTCGGCATTCACGATCCTCACATGGCCCGCGGCGGCCCTCAGCACAAGCAGCGGCAACATCCCTACGCACCAGGACCACGCTCCGCCGGAGTATCAGGGCCGATTCGCAGGCGCATCAGCCGTGCCTGTGACCAATGTAATCAGCTGAGGACGAAGTGCGACGGTCAACATCCTTGCGCACACTGCATTGGTGAGCTCGAGCATTGACATACTGCCGCCAACACAATAGTTCTGACGTCAAAAACAGAATTCGGTCTCACGTGCGAGTACGCCCGAGAAAGGAAGAAGCGAGGCAAGGCTTCGAGGAAAGACCTCGCCCAGCAGGCTGCGCATGCCGCTTCTGGTGGAAAAGCTGATGCCAACGACTCTGCGAAATCTGCCGACTCGCAATCAGAATCCAAGGGGTCGACACCTCCGCACTCGTCATCACATGCGCCGCACGCGAGCAGCAGGAATGAGAAGCTATCCGACGACTCAGCCGACGAATCCATGCACCATGGTCAGCAGGCCGGGCAGTTGGTGGCAATGGACGAGATGAATGGCTCGCAAGGGCCAATGGTAGCACATCCGGGCTTGGAACGAGATCATATCGAGAGATCTGGGTCACTGGATCTCAACGCCTATGGAGGTGTCCATTCGGGTTACGAGAGGCAAGGGATGGCCACGCACATGATGAACGCGCCAGCCCATGCAGCATATGCCTCCAACTACCCCGACCTACCTTATCCTATGACACAGAGCCCCCCTGGATACCCAAACAACACCCAGTTCCGGATGGATGGCCAAAACTCCATGGGCGCATACATGCCTACAGAGCCCACCTCGCCCGGCTGGATGGGAATGCCCTCACCCACGGCGCAATACCCGCCCCCGCTGCCTCATCATGGCTATAGCCACGGCAACCAACAACAGCTCCGGTATCCGGTTCTTGAGCCCCTTCTCCCCCATCTGGGAAACACCATGCCCGTCTCACTTGCTTGCGACCTGGTCGATCTGTACTTTGCGTCATCCTCATCCGCCAAGATGCACCCCATGTCGCCCTACGTCCTCGGCTACGTCTTCCGCAAGCGCTCCTTCTTGCATCCGACCAAGCCCCGCGTGTGCCAGCCAGCCCTTCTCGCGAGCATGCTCTGGGTTGCGGCGCAAACCAGCGATGCCCCCTTCCTCACGAGCGTGCCTTCCGCGCGCCAGAAGATCTGCCAGAAGCTTTTGGAGCTGACAGTCAGTCTTCTCAAGCCGCTGATTCACACGCCATCGGGTGAAGGGTCTCCGGTCACGAGTCCCATCTACGACGGTGTTGCTCTTGGCGGCCTCGGCGTTGCCCTGCCCGGCTCCATGAGCCTCGATGCGTTGAGTGGCGAGTCCGGCGCTTTCGGCGCTGCCGGTAAGCTGGACGATGTCATCACTTACATTCATCTGGCGACGGTCGTTTCGGCTAGTGAGTACAAGGGCGCAAGCCTGCGGTGGTGGAACGCCGCATGGTCGCTCGCCCGTGAGCTGAAACTTGGCCGGGAGCTGCCCCTATCTGTGGCCCAACAAGTCGGGCTCACCGGCGATGGCGGTGACGGTGTCATCCGGAACGGCGGAACAAGCACACCGGTCATCACGGAGGAGGAGCGCGAAGAGCGTCGACGCATCTGGTGGCTTACCTACATCGTCGACCGGCACCTGGCTCTGTGCTACAACAGGCCCCTCTTCCTTCTCGACCTCGAATGCTCCGGTCTCCAGCAACCAATGGACGACATGGCCTGGCAGTCCGGAGACTTCTACGGATACGGTGCTACCGACCCAAGCTTGGCAGACGAGCGGCCGAGCCGCATCAGGGGTCCGCACTTTGAGTGTACCGGCCACAGCATCTTCGGCTATTTCCTACCTCTGATGACCATCCTTGGCGAAATTGTGGACTTACACCACGCGAGGAACCACCCGAGGTTCGGTCTCGGCTTCAGATCTGCCCAAGAATGGGATGACCAAGCTGCCGAGATCACGCGGCATCTCGAGGCGTACGAACAGAGCCTGCGGCGATTCGAGCAGCTGCACCTGCGGAGGGCCGACTGCGAGACTTCCATGATGGGCGATCAGCAACACTCCTCTCCACAAGACACCTCCGAGCACCACGCCGGCGACATTGGAACCCCGTCCGTCCATTCGGTCCACACCAACGCTTCGAACCGCATGACCGAGTCTGACATTCAGACCAAGATTGTCATGGCCTACGGCACTCACGTCATGCACGTGCTTCACATCCTGCTCGCCGGGAAGTGGGATCCCATCAATCTGCTGGATGACAATGATCTTTGGATCTCCAGCCAAGGCTTCATCACGGCAACCGACCACGCCGTCAGCGCCGCCAAAGCCATCAACAGCATTCTCGAATACGACCCGGGTCTGGAGTTCATGCCCTTCTTCTTCGGCATCTACCTCCTCCAGGGCTCGTTCCTCCTGCTTCTCATTGCGGATAAGCTGCAACTTGAGGCCTCTGCCGAGGTTGTCAAGGCCTGCGAGACAATCGTCAGAGCACATGAGGCTTGTGTCGTCACGCTCAACACTGAGTATCAGGTATGTACAGTGAATCTCAACGTATCCCATCATCACGCTAACATGCTTGATAGCGCAACTTCAGCAAAGTCATGCGCAGCGCCCTCGCGCAGGTCAGAGGCCGCGTGCCAGAAGACTTGGGCGAGCAACACCAACGGCGCCGCGAGCTCCTGGCGCTCTATAGATGGACAGGTGACGGCACGGGCCTTGCCCTGTAGTCGGACTTTCTGTCGGTGGACGGATGTATCATTCTGAGACCAGGTGCCCCTGGCCGCTTGCACGCGATTTACTTCTATGAGACCGGGGAGTTTCCATGGAACACAAAAAAGACAAACTCTTAATTCAGACGGAGAAAAAGGGGAGGGGTTGCCGGAGACAGATCCACCCCACCCCCAAGAGGTTGCTTTCCACTTCAGTTGGGTGTTTATTTTCTTTCTGGGTATACAAACAATGGGACGGCGGAAACGAGACGGTCAGGGATGAACTTTGGGATGGGACCTTTCGTGGCTCGAGCGAGCAGGGCTCTGGCGGGGTTCTGCTTCGCTAGGAGGGACGAAAGGGAAGGAAATGGCGCGCGACCCAAGCAAGCAACGATATACCACTTTTGCTTTTTTCAATTCGGACAACTCGCCCTGGGCTGGGAGGGGCGGGCACGGCGGGGACTGAGGGAGGGGGACACGCGAGTTACGTTTAACGTGTAAATATAAGCCATGCCTTTAATGCTGGACATGATCACTTTTCAAGAGACCAAGCGTGCACAGAGGGTGAGTGATATCATTGTCTAGGTATGCGAAGTACATGCTATGACATGGCCTCTACTCTTCTACACCTGCCTGTCCTGACTTGACTCCGCAGCAGCAGCGAGGATGCCGGCGCCCTTGATGCCGCCGTCGTGACAGGGGATGAGGACGACTTTGACGGGGGCATCGGGGCCGAGATCGATGCGGACGAGGTCGTCAAGGAAGCGCTGGGTGTCTTCCAGGTAGTCCTGGAAGTGGGCGATGCAGCCACCGGTGTAGCCGACGCCGAGCTCCCTAACGGGATGGATGCCATTGACACCAGGCGCGGGAGGGCCGGAAGGGAAGTCGCCCGCGAGCTTGAGGAGGGCAACGATGCCTGCCGAGACGATGCCGGCGGCGCGTACCTCGATGGCCTTGGTGATGTGGTAGAGGGCTATGGCGATTTCGGGGGTCCACGTGAAGGGACCACCTTCCGCTGGGGGAAGTTCAACGTTGAGGGAGGAGACGAGTTTGGCAGGGTCAAGGGGCCTGAAGTGGCTGAGGAAGGTGGTTGAGATTCCGTGCCTCTGGGTAATGGCTGGTGGGAAGCTGGTTGGTGAGATGTTGAGGATGTTTTCAAGATAGTCGACGAGCATGAGACGGCCGAGCTCGCCGAGGTAGCGGCCGGAGGTCATGTACTCCAGGGGCTGGAAGCCGGGGATCTCGCCGGCGCGGTCGAGAATCTCGTCCCATTTTGTGACGAGGCCGAGGTCGCGCAGAGGGGGCGCGGAGCCGTTGATGCTCCACTCCGTGTTGACGGCGATGCGAAGGTGGTCAAGAGACTCGCCGGGTAGGAGGCTGACGACTTGCGGACGCTTGGACTTGTGGAGGAGACGGAGCTCGAGGGGCACAGTGGCGTTGCAGCCTGTGCCGACGATGAGGCCCATGCAGGCCTTGCGGGTAGACGTCTCGCCGTGGGCGTAGATGAAGGAGACGAGGGTAGAGACGGAGTCGTTGGCGATGGCGGCGATCTTGATAGGGGGCAGGGAGCCACGGGCCTTGCGATAGCCGTCGAGGACCAGAGGCGACAGCTCGGGGTTTCCCTCGACGACGAAGCCCTTGCCCATGGCCATGAGAGCAGCCTCGCTAAGGGAATGCTGGATCATGGGGAAGCTGAAGGTGATGCCGAGGGGGATCTCGCGGTCTGCAGGGAGGTCCCAGTCCCGGGTGCCCTCGGCGACGACCGAGGCGATGCACTCGCCCACCCACTCGAAGAGGCTGATCACATCGGCGTTTTTGATGTGGTCGGCGATGGGCCACGATCTTTCCTTCAGCCGAGTGACCCTGGGGGACGAGATGCCTGAGGTGGCGCCGTTTCCGTTGCCGTTGCTGTTACCGTTGGCCAAGGCATCGGCCACGTCCTGGCCTGACAGCTCGATGAAGCCCACTCGGAGGTTGGTTCCGCCACTATGAAGGTCAGCATTTTGCCCTGGGATGACTGAGGAGAGGGATGGTGTGCTCACATGTCAATAGCAAGGTGTCTAAGGTTGTACATTCTGGTCAGCCTGCTGCATCAAGTCCTTACCCACAAGATATCACTCACCTGCCATGGCCAGTCTTGCTGACTGGCCTGAGAATAGACTCTGAGATGGGCGTGGGAAGGAACTGTTGCTTGTCCTCTGCGGCGAGCTGGCGGAAGGTGGCCAGAAGCCCCTCGGAGAGGCGATGCACGACATCCGAGTCGATACGCAGGGGCTGCAGGAAATCCTGCAGCCTCGCGTCAGGTTCCATGGCGGGGTGTGCGAGAGAGGTGGAGTTTGCGCAGGCAGCTGAGTCTACGGGATGACGGCCTTACAATGTCGAATGTCGTCGAAGGGATGTGTGTGGATCGATCTGCTTTCTGACATGTCGCGCAGGGGAGGCGATGACCATCGATGCTTATAAGGGCAGGACGCCCGATGAGGGCATAGCGAGCGTTGATTCCAGGAGGGGCAAACGCCAGGATGCTGGACGCTGGACGTGGAGTGGCCCGCTTGTGCGTTGTGTGTGGGTTCCGTCGGTTTGGTCGGTCGTATTTGCCAGCGGTCGCTTGTTACACAAACGAGCTTTTTTGGCAGGGAGATGGAGGGGAGAGGGAGAGACAGGCAAATAGACGGACAGAGATGAGTGAGTGTGAGTGAGGTGAGACTCGGGACCCCGGACTCTGGAATGTGCACGGGAGTGTCACTGGTGATGAATGCGGACGGGTGGTCGAAGCCTGCAGCACGATGCAATGCAGCTGTGACTGTGAGGTGAGGTGGTCAGGACGAGTCGATGGAACGTAGGATCTGACTCGGGCAGGGGCATCCAGAGGTTGCGACTTCTGCACCTTCCGTCGTTGCCTTTGTCTGAGAAGGGCCTAGCATTGGTTGATTCGGGTCCGGCCAGGTCAGAGCAGGTCCAGCCAGGTCCAGTCCGTCGTGGTTTCCTTGCGCTGCCGCCCGAGATGTGGCATTGAGCCCGCCGATCGGGAAGCTGCGACCCCGCCTGGCGGTTATGTCACCAGCTAGTCCGGTACTCCATAACATGCCGCGCCAGTACTGCCAATGTGAGTACCCCGCTATGGTATCATTCAGCTGTCTGATGTACTGAGGCCTGTCTCCCAGAGAACAGTCCGACCATCGATGTTGGCATATTGCTTGTCCTTGAGCCTGGTCTTGGTTGACTCACAAGGTGCTGTATTCCTGTAGCTCGAAAGCTGTCCTCGCAAAGTATTCGCACCAGAAGGCTTTTGAACATCATACAGCCAACACCATCATCAAAACGGCTTGCCCCTGAGGCGGCGGCGCATGCTACACTAACAAAGTCCTTGAGCTTGGTCCCTAAAAGTTGGGTGGATCCTCGCAATCACGTCGAAACCCCAGGCAGTCACCCCAAACACTTTGCCACATACAACATCCACGTCGTCTACGGATCACCCAGCGACCATGGACGAGAAGCGACCGACATTCATACCCTCGCGGCACAGCCGACGGGGCAGGCCCGTCCTGCTCCTCCTCTTCCTCGGGTTCCTGGGCTTCACCATGTGGCAGACGGCCGGCCAGCCCCGCGTCATTATCAACCACCACTTCACAGAACCCGCCGCCCAGGTCAACAAGCTGGTCCCCCTCGAGGCGCACATCATGAGCAAATGCCCTGATGCAAGGGTAAGCAACGTACCGACAGCGCATGGTCCGTGGCGGCAAGACTGACAGCCCCTCGCAGGACTGCCTTCGCGACATGATCCTCCCCGTCATGATGCGCGTGCAGGACAAGGTCAACTGGACCCTCTCCTTCGTCGGCACCCCGACGGCAAATGACGGCGTCGACTGCAGACACGGCCCGTCCGAGTGTATTAACAATCCCCTTCCCCTGCGGCATACTTGCGCTAACCGTCTTTCCCTCCAGGCATGGGCAACATCATCGAGCTGTGCGCCGCGAAACTCTATCCCGACCCCAAGATCAACCTCGGCTTCACAATGTGCATCACCCGGAAGTACAGGGATATCCCTGAGCAATCGCTGATAGAGGACTGCGCTCTCGAGCACGCCATCGACATCAAGGCACTCAACGAGTGTGCCGCCAAAGAAGACGGCGCTTACGGCATCTCCTTGCTGCGCGACAGCGTTCAGCGGACTGCCGACGTAAGCCACAACACCCCCTGCCAGTCGCCGCCCTGGCATTGGTTCTTTCACGCGCTGACAACATCTTGCCAGGCCGGAGTCACGCTCAGCTGCACGGTCCGTGTCGACGAGGAGGTTTACTGCATCAGAGATGGCGGCGAGTGGACCGAGTGCCCCCATGGCCCCGGGGTCAACGACCTCGTCATTGCGATTGAGAAGCGGTACCGGCAGAAGCAGCAGTAGGCGCGACGCCCGCCTTGAGAGGCCCGAAGATCTCCGTCCATAACTCGCTTTGCTCGCCCAGTGTGTAGCTCAATGCCAGCGTGTGCATGCCCGCCTCGTCGTCGTCGCCCCCCATGGCGCGCAGCGTCTCGATGATGCTCTCCAGCCCGACCGCCTTACCCGTGGCCTGCGTCGCGCCCGCCTCAAGCTGAACATGCACAATGTGGATGTGGAAGTGGTAGTATGTCGGCTGGTAGTGGACGTAGAGCTTGAGCTGGTCGGCCTCGAGGGAAGGGTACTTTTGTGTCGTGGCCGCAACGAGCTTGTCGCGCATGTGCTCGAGCCAAGGGATGTGCCGCCGGCGTAGGTCGCGCAGGCTCCAGATGTCGCGGCGCTCGACGAGCGCGAGTAGGTGCAGCGCGTCGATGGTGGCGCGGTCCCAGTTGAGGTCCGGCAGGAGGAGGAAGCCCTCGTCGCCCTCGCTGCCAAGCTCGGTGCGGAAGATGACGTCCTCGACCTCCTTGCGTCCCTCGATGATGTTGAAGACCCAGTTGAGGCGGCCCTCTGCGCGCTTGCGCTCCATGTATGGCCGCACGTGGTCGCGGTAGATGGCGGGGGTCTCGGTCACGAGCCGCACGCCCTGTTTGCTGTATTTCTTGATGTGCGTCTCGGTGCATGGGTAGATGAGGTTGATTTTGAGGTCGGGGAAGAAGGAGGAGTCGGAGTCGGCGGACGAGTCTTCGGGGACGGACACGGCGCCGCTGCGGCCCATGTACCAGTGGTAGATGTCGTTTGCGCCGAGGTTCTTGAGGGCGGCGAGGGAGGAGGGTGCTGCGGAGAGGTAGGCATCTGAGTCGGGAAAGGGGGCGCGCTCGAGGACGAGGAGGGCGGGCTTGTCGTCGATCGACCCGAGGAGGGAAGTGCGGCGGCCGGCCTGGTCTTGGGGGTGTTAGTCGACGGTGGCTGCCAGAGGGCCCAACGGAGAGGGCAACGGACCTTGGTTCAGGAGCCGGTCCAGCTTGAACTGGGGGACCAAGGCCTCGGCGTTGGCTTTTGTGTCGCCCATCCTGGAGAAGGCCTACGAAAGAAGGAAGCTGGCAGAGAGATAGATGTATGGAGGAGCTATGGAAGAGAAATAAAGCGGGTGGTCTGGTGAAAAGGGAGCTTCACGCGGCAATGCGTCCACACTCGACCCCTCCTCCACCAACCCCACCAAATTACGTAATCCTACCAGACGACCGTTGGGGCGTACAACGGTCATCCTCTCAACTTCAATGTCTTACACCCTCTAAACCAGATCATGGATATGTCAAAACATCGCCTGATCCCCAGCAGCCGAGATTAGATACACCTGATCACCACTTCAGCTCATTATCAATCCGACCTCCCTCTTTTCTATTCTTGACTGAAGCGAACACCCTCGTGACAGCTGACGTTGCACAGCATGAGTCCATCGAGACAGACACGCCCGTATCTTCAAGATGCCGACTGAACTGCGTCAGCTGTCAAATTCAGATGTAATACACGAACTATGAGATCTATTCTACATCAAATATGGATGCTCCTGGAGAATGACTCCTGTGGTGACCGATCCTTGGCGCTGCTGACACACGAAGATTCAAATCGCGAAATTGAACAAATTGAGTAGTCTGGTGCACCTCCCTACACCCGACAATCAGCGGCCCCAACCTGCCCTTGGGCTTCGCTCTGAACTGGTGTCCGGACTTCTTCTTTCTTCCCCTCTCCGCCGTCCTTCTGTTGTTCCTCCCCCACCAACAGCTTGTGGCTATCGCGGATGATATCAACCAGGGTTGGCAACAGGGCGGCGACGGCGGCGATCTGACCAAAACCCCAGTGATTGTCTTGGTATCCCTTTACGCCGATAGATCGCAGTTCTGTTCGCAGGTACCACAGGGAGACGAAGGCGAGCCACATGATGATGAGGCCGAAGAAGGCTGTGATCGGCCCGAGCCACATCCAACACTGGAACCTTTCGCCTTCGGGAAAAATCTTCTTCAGTACTGCACAAATCAGGCCAAGCGAGACCAGTCCCAAAGGCGTGTACAGCAAGTTGGTGGCAAGCGCTTGCCCCCTCAAATTGTCGAAACAGAACAGCTCAAAGTTTGTTCCCCACTCCACTTTGATGATGAACCCGCAGATCGCCAACAGTGTGATCCAGAGTAGAGCAAGGCAAAGCTTTAGGAGACGTGACTCGGAGAAGACTTTCTCCTCGGCGAGCGACTTGAGAATCGTCTTCATGCTTGTAGAGTCGTCTGACTGTTTGGGAGGGTTGATCAGGAGTCTGTACAAAGCCCACATCGTTTGCGTGCTCGCAAGTGAGAGCAAAAAGCCCAGGGGAGCAAAAAGGGCAGTGTACTGCGACTTGTTCTCCATAATGATGGTGGACGTGGCGGCGATTCCGATAGCGGCGTTGAAGAAGACGGAAGACATGAAGAATGTGTGGAACGTGGCTCGGAAAGGACGCCACTCGTCATCCGAGCGTTTGAAAAACAGATAGAGGTAGAGGATGGCAAAGCATGTGGCGATGGATATCTGGACGCAAAAAGCGACCACGACCTGTTTTCTGTGGTAAGCCAACATACCTAAACAAAGGAACATATAGTCGTGTGTGGATGATGAACTTACACCTACGCCAGCGAAGTCGGCGTTACCGGTGAAATTGAGATTCTTGCAGTAATCAAAGAAGCAGCCAGAGTCCTCCGTGATTACGTCGTAGAGCGTGCCGACTTGGTCTCCCTCTGCTGTGTTTGCCCAGGCATCATAGAGCCCTACGACGTGACTGACGTCGTAATCGGGTTCCAGGCAGGAGCTTCTGTTGTAGAAGTTGAAGACTTGTCTGTACGGGACGTTGATAGCAGATAGTTCCATGATGCTTGCCATCAGCTTCCCTGCCGATGGGCAGTCGATGGTCGTGCGACTGGCGCATTCAATCGGATCCATGACTGTCAGATGTGCTTGCTGAGGATGTGCTTATCAGGAATGAAAGCGAAGGAAGTGCGCACAGCGGTGCTGAAGAAGAGAGGATCGAGGGTGACGAATGCTTGATTGACCACTACACATCGTGAGCCTACCTAGCAACAATTTAAAGGTTTTTGTATCAGTCCTGTAACCAAGGCTGCACACTATTAGAGGGGCTGATTTAGGAGCTTGGAGGGATCTCAGGCCCATTGGGGCTGTGTAAGGCTGTGGTGGGCTTAAGGATGCAGCCGGGCCATGGTTTGCAGGGGTACAAGTCGGCTTCGGCCTTCGACCCCCAACGGTTGAACTGGCCGCGACCTTCTTTTGGTTCAGCTGGGGTTCAGAAAGGGGCATTGCGCGGCCCATTAATGTAACCCCCTTGGTCTCGTGCAGTCTTCTCATTGGTCGAGTGACCAAGCTGAAGTCCAGTGTGGTGTCCTCCGAGAGCCTCGCGACCATCAGGCTGCGCCTATATGCGGCCAAGATGCAGTAGTGGGGCTGCAGCCAAGAGGAGGAATGGGGCGATGCAGCCAAGAGGAGGAATGGGGCGATGCAAATTTTACGCACGATAGAGAAGCAAGAGATCCAAGGGAGCGCCTGGAGGAGGGCTTCAGAGATGCTGCTGCTGAGCAGGTGACGGCGGAGCCTGATGTCTGGTGAAGCGGGCGGCAGGTATATAAAATCCCCGCAACCCGCCCCTTACAACCCAGATTCTTTTCAGACTGGCCAACCGGCTACATACAGTTCAGAATAGCTCCACGCCTCAGCTTTTTTATCTATCTTTCCATACCGCTCGAACAACAATCATCATGTAAGGAGATCACCACCGCCAGCAGACCTTTCGTCCACAACTAATACCCGGCCCTGACAGGACCGACGGCCACGGCGACAACCGCACCGACGAGAAGAAAGAGAGTTTCGACCGCGCTATAAAGCATGATGAACAACAAAAGTTGGTGATACGACGACTTGGAGTCAGAGACACATCTGAGATCTCTCAGCTGACGAGAACAGTGATGATGGTGCGGACGGCAATCCGGCTGACCTGTTTGTGCCCGAGTTTTCAGCACTTATGAACCAGACCTTTAAGCTAACTGCCGGACATTAGCGACAATTCCACTGAGCCGGATATCCGCAAGCGCGGAAAGATGAAGGAGGCATTCGACAAAGCCGCCAGCAAGAAAGAAGAAGAGGACTGAGAGTATTACCACTGTGTGGGAATGCCCCTGACAGAAGTGTTCTCACCACGGCGAGCGGGGCACGGCTCAAGGGTCTCCTCTATCCGGGGCGTCGAGAACGCCGCAGTCGTGGACCTGCTCAGCAGCACTGGCAGGGCTTTGTTCTCGAAGACACGTGGTGGAGACTACTGTAAACGGCAATGAGATTCAGGCTTACGATAGTATTACTGCAATTTTATGGAGCTTCGGTCTTTTCGCAGGAATCCGCGCGTCATTCTGCTCCTTGGCATCTCACCTTCAGGGGTCATGTCAGCCCTACGAGATGTCCACTGACCCGCAGACGACACCCGCCCAGGGGAAAGACCTTCAGTTGGCTGGCCTTAACTCTAAGGCTCCGTACGACGCTGACAGCCGGGTCACTCAGCACCCATGTCGTTCATTCAGTTCTCGGGCTGTAGCCAATGGACAAGTAAACCGTCACTATGGATTCTTGTCGCCGAGATGATGTGAGAATTGGAAGGCCTCAGCCTCCTCACATGCCAGTGGACAGCTGGAGACTGGGACTCACTCGATGTATAAAAGAGGACGATACCAACCAGATGGAAACTTTCTGGCATATCAATCTTCACTACTTCTCATCCTATTTCCATTCAGACATCGATTCTTTCCCTCATTTATATCAACATGAGTCCCCGTACGCCCCCTCCCAAGCCCTCCAAGCCCGCCGCCTTCATGCGCGCCGTCCAGTACGAGGGCAATGTCGGCGATGTGTCAGTCAACATCGTCCCTCGCCCTACCATCGAGCAACCTGAAGACGCCATCGTCAGAATCACATCCTCAGCCATCTGCGGAAGCGACTTGCACATCTACCACGGAATCCAGGGCGACGCCGGCGTGCCCTTCGGCATCGGCCACGAGGCCGTCGGCATCGTCGAAGAAGTCGGCGATGCTGTCGACTTCTTCAAGCCAGGAGATCGCGTCATCGTCGTTGCATTCACCGAGGATGGTCACCTCCTCCCCAAGCCTACCATGACCCTTTTCGAGCTGGATCACATGCGCATTTACGGCCATGGCGAGACAACGGGCCTTCTTGACCATGGCCTTCAAGGTATCTCGTGCTCATTCCCTCATCATTCACGTTGCAGAACGCTAATAGAAGACCAGCGGAGTACGCTCGTGTGCCCTGGGCCGACTCTTCCTTGGCCAAGATCCCCAGCAACTCGAACCTCGACGACAGGGAGTGGCTCCCCGTCGCCGATGTCTTCCCCACTGGCTGGTCTCTCCTGACACGTTCTGGGTTCGAGCCCGGCGATAGTGTTGCCATCTTCGGCGCAGGGGCTGTCGGTCTCATGTGTGCGTACAGTGCCATCATGCGCGGCGCCTCCATCGTCTATGTCGTCGACCACGTCACCTCCCGTCTCGCCAAGGCCACCCAAATCGGTGCCATGGCGATCAACTTCACCCTCGGTGGTAAGGCCTCTGACCAGATCCTTGCTCTCCGCCCGGCTGGCGTCAAGAGAACCGTCGACTGCGTTGGAGAGGTTTGTCTCGATGAGAACCTCGAGCCGCGGCAAGACTACGTCCTGCGCGAGGCTGTGAAAATCACCCGCCACCAGGGCGGCATTGGCATTGCGGGCGTCTACATGGCTGGCCTAGGTGGCCAAGTGACCGAAGCGGCCGAGAAGCTTGGTCTTTCTTCCGAGATTAAGTTCCCCATCGCCGAGGCATGGTCGAAAGAGTTGAGGATCCACTGTGGTATGGTCGATCTGAAGGAAGCCGTGCCTCAGGTCATGGAGCTCATCAAGACTGGACGAGCGAGGCCTGGGTTCGTTTTCTCCAATGAGTACAGCATTGACGATGCGCCGCTGGCGTACAGTCGCTTCGAGCGGTGGGAAGAGAGCAAGGTCATTCTCAAGGGGGCTCGCAGGAAGGGTGACGAGAAGAGCCTGGAGATTCGCAGCGGCTCTTCGGGTCATGGGCGGAACGGTTCGAACACCGAGGCTTAGCGGATTACAACAACTGCCTCTGGAAAAAATTCATCTTGATAGCGAATGGATGTGTGCAATATATATTCTCAACAGTTCTTCCACCAATCTTCTCATAACGCTCGAACAACAATCATTGGGATGTGCAGGGATCATCCTAACCAGAGAAACTGTCGACTACAGCAAGTGATACCCGACCTTGGGACAACCGACGGTCACAGCGAAGACCGGGCCGAAGAGATGGAAAAGGGGTCCGATGGCGTTACCACGCGTGATGAAGAGCAAAAGTTCATGGCTCGACCCCTCTTCTCCAACCCTACCCGGTTGGAACAAGGTGTCGAAAGCCATGAATCGGCAAATGAAGTCCGATGATCAAAGTGACGTGATTTGATGGTCTATCTATATTTATGAACACCATTCAAGCGAATTAACGCAGGAGAAATGATGTGAGAAGTGTGAAAGACAAGAGTGCCCTCCAGCATAGCCGCTAGGGAGCCAAACCGAAGCACCGGTGTCAAACAAATGAACATCCGACCAAGAGCAAGAGCAAGATGAGGAAAGTAAGAAGGGGATGGCGGGTGTCTCCTGCTGCCTATACCTGGACCCTGCCAACGTCACCCGCGTCCTGACCCCCAGCTTTCGCCTGCTCAGTGACCTTGGCCGCCTGTAGCTTGTGATAGGTATCTCGGACCATCTCAACCACGGTGGGCAACCAGGCGGCAACAGCAGCGACTTGTCCGAAGCCCCAGTCATTGTCTTGGTATGTGTCGCCCGCGACAGTACCCAACTGCGTTCGTATCATCCAGAGGACACCGAACGCGAGCCACATGAAAATAAGACCCAGGAACACCGTGGTCGGGTCAACCCAGGCCCACGGCTTCCACTCGCTGTTCTGATCCCCCGGGAATACCTTCTTTAGCACCGCATTGACGAGTACAAGGAAGGCCAGACCCATTGGCGCGTACAGCAGTCCTGTGGCGATTGGCCGGCCCTTCAGCCGGTGGAAACAGAACACCTCGAAGTTCGTGTTCCAATCCACTTTGACGATGACGGCGCACAGAACCAACATGACGATCCAGAGCAGTCCGAGACAGAGCTGGATGAGGTGTGTGTTCGTGAAAAAAATGGTCCACCGCGACGTGGCTGCGGGAACTCTGGCTGTATTCGACTCCTCTTTCGTGGTCCCGTTGTAGAGCCTGAATAGAGACCACAACGCCTGCGTGCTTGCCAGCGAGACAAGGAAGCCGAGGGTGGTGAAGACGGCAGTATGCTCCGTTCGCTTTTCGATGGCGATGGCTGACGTGGCAGACAGTGCTATGGCCACATTGAAGAAGATGGAAGATATGAAAAAGGTGTGGAAGGTGCTGCGAAACGACACCCAGGCTGTACCGAGAGTCTTCGTCTTGAAGATGCGGTACAAGGCGTAGATGGCAAAGCTTGTGGCGATGGGGATCTGGATGCCGAAGGAGACCATGACCTGATGTAGAGGTAAGTATAGGCTCAATACTAGGGATGCCAGAATCGTTGGTGACGTACACCTATGCCGGCAAAGTCGGCGTTGCAAGGAAAGATGAGATTCTTGCATAGTTGCGGGCGACAGTCGGAGTTTTTGACGATGATGTTGTGCAAGGCCTCGATCTTGTCAGGATTTGACTTCAACGCCCATTCGTCGTAGAACCCCACGGCTGTGCTGGCACTGGTGCCGGGCTCCAAGCACCCGTTCATGTTGTAGAAGTCGGAGACTTCACGATAGGTAGTGTTCCTGACTGTCCGGTCCAGTATGCTGGCCATAAGTCTCCCAGCAGATGCGCAATGGGGGCTGGTGGCTCTCCTGATGCACGAAATAGGATCCATGGCTGTAGGCTCGGCTGTTTGCGAATTGTGAAAGTATGATTGTGACAATGTCTGTGGGGAGGAAGAAGGAAAGAATCAATGGGGGGAAGAGGGCTGCCCGCACGAACCGAATTTGAAGGTGACATGGACGCTGGGACAGAAGATACTTATGTTCTTGTCGGACAAGACCCCCAAGGAGAACTCCGCGGCTAACCGAGCCATCTTGGAGAACATTTGACCCGTGGCTATGCCGGCGGACGGCTGCGGCCTTGGCGGCTGGCTGCATAGCGTGTCGAGGGTGGCACTGCCCGAGACCCGTGTCGGACCATATTAGCGATGAGCCGTCTTCATCATTGACCTGATGATGTGGCTGAGGTTAGCAAACACGGCTAACTGCCGCCTGGATGGGCTTTTGGTGAGAGCCTTGTGAGAGTTGCTGGATCAGGAGATCAGGCTGCGGTTAGGTGCAGCTGAGTCGGAGGGCACTGCCGCTATCAAAAGGAATGAAGCCAAGGCGCCTAGGCAAACAAATGACCAGAGCTGAAAGTGTTGGAGCTAGTGCTGCTGTGTAACTTGGGGTCGAAGAGCTGGAGGAGCGACAGTATTTGAACTGCTTGCATGGCTCCCCTCAATCGTGTTCTCCCCTCTTCGGTCCAGCAAGCTCCAACTCTTCCACCTCTCAGGCTGTCCGCAAATCACTACCACGTTGCCGAACCAAAACCATGAACATGTAGGTGGTAGCTATTTCCAAAGGGATGGGTTCAGATAACTAATGAGTCAATGTTAACAGGACTGACGAGACCAACGAATCCCAAGACATCATGTTTGCTGCCCGACTCCAGCTGTTATCATGCTTCTGACAAGACCAGGGAAGCGCCGCCGACTGTCGACGCCAGGAACGCCGAGGACAAGAAGATTGATGAGGCGGCTGGAGGTGACGACAATGTGTTCGTGCCCCGACTTCAGATGATAGTTTATGGGCCGAAGATGAGGAGCTGACCTCATCCAGCGATGCAGGTGAACCCTCGGCTGACGGAGACGTCCTGTACGTGGCCCCCGTTGACAGACAGTAGAACATGATCGTGTAGTCTGAGTAGCTAATGCCAGTCAGTGGCGGAGGGCAGACAGATGCAAATAAGATTGTTGAGAGGAGCAAATTTGCAGATGCTGCCCAAGTTTGAAAGGGGTTGGTGAAGCACGTTGGAAGTCAGGCTGGAGGGTGCAAGCGACCGGCTTGACTGAAATCACACTGAAGATAACTAAAATCACACTACAGCCAGGTTCTACCAGCTGGAACCATTTGCCGCTTTTAAGCCCAAACCACAACACTACAACTCACAACGCAGCAGGTCTCTCGACGCAGCCAGTCCAGGGACGTAAGCCAGTCCAGGGACGCGCGGGTATAGCTGGAGACCGGCCGCGTCCCTGGACTCGCTGCGTCGGTTGACCTGTTGCGTCGGTTGACCTGCTGCGTCGGTTGACCTGCTGCGTCGGTTGACCTGCTGCGTCGGTTGACCTGCTGCGTCGGTTGACCTGCTGCGTCGCGAGAATTGCTGATAGGAGGGCTATCGCACCATTCCCTTCTCGGCTACTTGCAGTGTGACTTTGGTCGATTTCAGTGTGATTTTAGTCAATCCGGCAAGCGACGCCCGGAGGAGAAGCATATGTACTGTACGGGAGCACTGTGAGCCCTACCTGTAACGGCATAGCTCCCACCTGGCGGCTAGGGGAGCGATTCCGAAGGACCCCTCAAGATGGGATGATTTCTGGTTTGCTTTGGAGAAACGGCCATCCAAGGCCTCCTTGAATTAAAGAATGTTCGCTGTTCGCCCATCGAGACCAGACCCTTCCCAAGCCTCCCGCAACTCCCACATAAATGTCATCCGCTCGCCGTCCGTCGCCCCGCCTGCTTCGGTGGCCCAGGTCCTGCCGTGGGTGGTTGCGCTCGCTCGCGTCAACCTCCTCCTCCATTCCCAGGACAAGGGGCGTGCCAATGTGTCCAAATATCCTTCCCCAAAACTTTTTTTTGAATCGTCATCATCTTGACCAGTGATTTTCCCCGCCGTTGATGCATTGTGAATTGATGGTCTCGTGGTAGTTTTCAAGCAGACGCTATGCTTTGAGATGCGCGCATGTGGAGGGCGCCCGACCCGGGTCTTGGGTCTAGATGGGGGGAAAAAAAGGCGTCCACAGAAATTAGTCGAGATAAGGTTACAGTCGTCTCATGGGCGACGCATAGCCCTCGTCGAACGGAATTGCAACTTCGGGATGATGACCTCCGTGTCGTCTTTATCGTCCGCTTCGATCGGCGCGTCATCGGCCTCGATGACTTCGCTATGCGTATGTGACAATGGAGACGTCGCCTTCTCCGGTAGGATTCTGTCGTCAACTTCGAGCTTCGACTCGGGCTCGAGCTTCGTATCGGACGCGAGAAGCGGCGTGCTAGCCCTGTCCTTGGACGGGGTCAGCTCCCGCCGCATGCTGGCGGGGCGATGTGTCCTCGGCTTGCCGGCTTCGGTCGACTCTTTGAGCAGCTCGGGCTCCTCGCGCGCCACTCTCTCCATCTCCTTTTCGGCCAGCACCTTTGTTTCCGCCAGCCGCTTCTTGACCTTCTCCACCTCGACGGAGCAGTCGCCGTCGCGGAGGAACTGGTGGGCTGCGTGCTCGCAGGTGGACTGGACAAACTCCAGGCCCTTGTCCAGCTCTTCGTATGGGTCCCTCTCGTTGTCGCCCATCATGCCTGACCTCCCCGTTCTCGAGAGCCGAGGTCCAACGGGTCCGAATCGTCTCGTGCTCATGTATCGGAGGGAGGGTAGCGGGTCGATTTCGCCGTCGCCGGCCTTGAGCTCGCCAGACTCGTCGTCGTCATCGGGGGACTCGAGCTCTGCCATGCGTCGGATCTGGGCGACCTTGGCGGCCATCTTGGCCTTGCGCATCAGGTTGCGGCTTGCCGAAACGAACTTGACGAGCTCCTCGAAGAAGATCTGGACGTAGCTGTCGTAGTAGACAATGATCATGCTGCGGGAGCGGTACTTGGGCGGGCCCTCGTCCGGCGTGGAGATCATCGACTCGGTGCGATGCCGCTTCTTGACCTGGGCACGCGCCCGGGCTTGTGCCAGGGCAATTGCCTGCTGTGTCGTCTTCTGCACGGCGTTGGGTGTGGTGGCGCTGTCGGGGCTGCCAGGTTGGGCGTCGTCGGGCTTAACGTCGCCGGGAGGCGTCTGTTGCCTCGCGCCGCGGGGCAGATCGGCGTCGGCGACGTCCTTGAGCTTTAGGGACTCTGTCGAGCCCCTGTTCTTGATCGAGGGGGTGGGCTTGACGCCCAGGGCGGCGAGTTCGGCTTGTCGCCTGTCGATCTCCTTGCCCAGGTCATCGAGTCGCCTGAGCCAATCTGGGACGTTGGCGGATATGTTTCTGAGAGCGTCCATGTTGCCTTCTTGGGGCTCACCGACTGGCGGTGGAGAAGCGTTAGCTAGCAAAGTGGTGGTGGCGGTGGGAGGAGTGTCGGGACGTGGAGCTCTGGCAAGCCCAACGTCCGGGAAAAGATGGCGAGATTAGGTTGTTATAAAAGATGCAGAAATGCAGGAACGGTGCGGGGGGAGACGCGGCGAAGATGATCCGTCTCGGGATGATGGGGCCCGATGATCGTCAGGTGAAGAACGAACGGACCAGGCCAGGGCGTCTGCGGCGGCGATGTTGCGGTGGCGATGATCAACAAGAGGGCAGGGAGTGCGAGTGCGAACTAGGGAAGGAGGGATGTTGAGGGGAAGGGGGGAGACCAGGGCTTTTGGGGGTTGCCCGGGTGCGATCGTGTGCGATGCGAGACTGAGCACAGGGCGTTGCTCTGGCCGCCGAGCGAGACCGATATTACTAGGGTTGCAGGATGGCGGGCAGCGACGACGACAGACGAACGGGGGGAATGGTGTCGTGTACGAGTACGCGCCAGCATGGGCCTTGGTGTTTTCTTTTCTCCCGTGTTGCGATGTGGAGGGGGGACCCTGAGACGAAGAGGGCGGGTTCGACTAGGAGTGCTAGCAAGCTAGGAATCGACGAGGAAAAGCGCCTGCGAGGTGGGCTTGGGCTTGGGCTTGGTCGGGCGGGCGAGCGGGCGGGCGGGCTGTCTGTGGGGGAATGGGCCGGAGATCGGCAGCTGCGCAAGTGCGATGTGACGGTCGTGATGACAGACTTTTGCTCGCTCCGAGGAGCTAGTCTAGTCTCGCCGGGGTATCGAGTGGTCGGACAAGAGGGCGAAGGCGATGGCCAAGGGGGGCCTGGGAGTTGATCTTCAAGCGGGCAGAGGGGAAAAAGAGAGGCAGCGTTCATCAGCGCAGCGTCGGACGGGAGTTGATTAATTAGTATTTGAGACGCAGAGAAAAAGGATTGGATGGCGGGAGATCCGGGCAGGGCTCCTCTCGAGAAAGAGGAGGAAGCCGGGGTTGGTGCGTGGCATCCCGTCCGGGCCACCTTACGGACTGGATTGGCTTGGAGGGGTACGTACCCGTCGCACAAGTTTCTCCTTCCCGTCCGTCACGTACAGAACGGACCTGCTCGCGGCAGGCGAGCGGGCAGGCGCCAGGCGGACAGGCGGGGGTGAGCTAAAAGCATGGTAAACGGCCGGGCAGGGGCGGGCAGGGAACGGGGCAGGGGGGCTCGGGCGGCCACAGTGGACACCCGACGCCTAGCCGGCCTCAGTGCAGCTGGCCTCCAGGACGCCAGTGGAGTCTAGAAGGGGGAAGCGGGCAAGCCGCTGCCGGTCGGTCCATTGAAGAGCACTGCAGCAGATGGCCCACTGGCGAGGATACGGCCGAAAGAGGGCACTAGAGGCGTGTCTAGTAGAGACCACCAGTGTATTCCATTGACGTGAGAGAGACGGAGGTGATTATGAAAAGAAGCCGGCTTTCCATCGTGCAATTTGTCGTCTCGTGGGTCTTGATCGGAATGGTGAGGCGAAAATGGCCGCTAATCATGCCGCTCGGGAGGGCTTGCTCGATCCGTTGAGATGGCTGCTGCCACTCCCCCTAGAAGGTTGACCTGGGACTGGGGGTGCCCTCATTCGGGGGTTCCTGTACGAGCCCTGGAGCTGTGGGCAGAAAAAAGCACCAACCAAAGCAGGGTCGCTGCTGTTGCTTGCTGCTGCTGTTGGTGGCCGGCACAGTACGAGTATCCAGGACCGTCCAGCTCGGCAGATCATCTACGGCAGCTCAATGTCAGACGTCCATCGCGTGTCCGAGGGGTCGAGCTAGAGCGGCAGATTAATGCATCATATGACCGGCCGACGCAATGAAGCCTCATCTCGTTGGCCGGGTCGCTCCTACTGTTGTCTCGGGGTGGCGGAGCCAGAAAAGATGGAAGGAGCACTTGAGGGAGGAGTCCCTGCCTGAGCCGATCCAGCACTCATTCGGGCGGAAGCATCTGCCGCATTCACGTGGGGACCGCCGGAACACGCAGGCAGGAAGGCAGGACAGGAAGGAACACAGCAGGGTCTGATGGAAGGAAGGAAGGCGCTGGGTTCAGTGCAGCTTCCGCATCAAGAAGCTTCCAACCTTCCATGATATGATGTCCTGAAAACACACAACATGCTCGGCCAAGCCAAAGTATCCCGTCCATCCCATATCTCTCCTTGCCCGGGCCCTGTCCAATTGTCTCGCTCCAGCCCCAGACTGCTTTGACCCGCCTCGAGTCAGTCCCTCAAGAGTCATTCAAGACACATTCTCCATCCGCGGCGTCGACTCCGCGCCTGACCCCTCCCCCTTGTTGGTCCAGATCAAACCGTGCGCCCGCACATCCACCATCAGATATGGAAACACATCGTCGGCCGTCCACGCCTCCCTTCCTGATCAATCGCAGTCCAAGCTGGGCAAACACCTCATTTCTGGCTGACCGCGGGTCTGCCGGAGTATTCATGGAGTCAACAAAGAGGAATAGAGCGGGTGGGTGACATGGCTCTTCTGCTGCTGCGTTGTCGCCTTGTCATGCATGCATGCTTGCACCACACTATCCGCTGCCTATCCTACCTTCAGCAAGTCGCAGATGAGGGGAGCGGTGCCATCTCTCCCTCGCCTCCCCATTCGCCTCGTCATCCCGCTCGCCTGCAGCTCCCGTCGCATCCATCAGTCAATCACCCCCGGCACCAACGGCCACAAGCGACGGCCCATCACACGCCCCCAGAAAAGAGTCAAACCTACGAACGAGCCACCGCGCCCAGAGAAGCTGCGCCGCCCACCGGTCTGTGAAAATGACCATACCTAACCACCCAACCGCCTCTGTGCAAGCACATCGAACCATCCAGACAGCCACGGCGCACCAGGCCGTCGTCATCCTCATGTCGGATGTCTCGACCAACATCCGCAATCACCAACAGCAGCCACCAACCGCACACGGTCTTGGAAGCTCATTGTGCCTGCCACCGTTCGGCCCGCCGCGTCCTCGATGCGGACGACCAATCGCCAGCATCCGAGCAAACACACTTGCAGTGCCAGTGCCAGTGCCGTGCTCCACGGCATGCCTCCGGATCAGGTGACCGAAGGGGCTAACAACATTGTCGTAGCATGTCTTCGATACGACCGTCCGCGGATAGATTGTCTGAGATCCTATCAAGAGAGAAAGAAGCTGGCCCGCCGCCGCTTTGGTGCTGCGGCAACACCTCCGTCTCCATTGCAGACATGGAAGGAATGGCCAATGCTCCGTTTGTGACGGCGTCCAGCTCCAAGCAACGCCAAATCAGCCTCTGCCGGCCTCTTTTCTTTGTGCGATTCTGCATTTGCGCTGGTCTCGAGAGTGGGACCCCGGAACACCATCGTTCCCTGTCCTGTCCCGTCGCGTCGCAATCGCCCTCCGCAAGTCCATCGTCTGCCCGCCACCGCCTGGCTTGTTGAAACCGAACCCTGTCCTTTCGCTTCGCCCCAGACGGCACGCGACACACGCAGGAGCCTGCAAACCAGAGCAAAAGAAACAACCGGCGAGTCGCAAGCCAACTTCCGAAGTGTCTCTGACGGGGGCCCATTCCCCTAGAAGGCCCGACCTCCGCTCTCGGGCAGCATATCACATTCGAAGCACAGAACTCACTTGCACGGACGGAGCAGGATCCAATGTCCCCCCACACGACGATGGCCAGGGACGATCATCGAAAGCAGGTCAGACGTGTTAAAGTTGGCCGACCACTGAAAACACGTCTGCCTGCTTGGTGCCAGGGCCTCGAACACGAGAGCCCTTGTCAAAGTTGTATGATACGGTTGCTTCGGGCAGGGCTGAGTATGGGTATCCGCCACGCCCTCTCCGTCGTGCCCACACGTTCGACACGGTGGGAGAATCGCAAGGGCCCTCGAGCTGCCTCATGCATTGTCAAGCAGCCGCTGCGATTCGTAAGTTCTTTACGGGCAAGAGCCGTGCTGATGCACCTCCGGCCCCGCGCCGATACACCCGACTCTGCTGAAGAAAAGGAGCGGTGACAGCTTGTCAGCTCCGCTTGATGCCGGTTGCATCCATCCCCCTCTCGACGCCGGGCTGCAAGAGAACGAACCGCTGCGGGTTCGTCGTGCCCTTTCGCTTCTCCACGAGACGCCCGCTTCTCAAAACTCCTTGCGGCCCTGTCCTGGCCGGCCTGTTCTCCCCACCTGGCTCTGCCCAGACCCTAGAGCTTGAAGCCCGGGGCCAACGGCTTCTAGCTCGCTTCTCGCCCACCGATGGGAGAAACATCTCACGACGCTTCCTTGGCGCCCCCGGCACCTGCCGTCCAACGGAGATTGCGACGAGGGTTCGACGGACCTGCCAACCCTGTCCCAAGCATGGCGAAACACGTGGGAGAGGACACAGGGCACGGCGCGGGCCCCGCGTCAAGATTGCCAATGTCCGGGCGTCTCCAACCAGCTGCTGCTGCTGCTTCTGCTGCTTCTGCTGCCTCATTTTGGTTTTCTTCGAAGGACGGGTGTCATCGGGCGCCTCCGTGTGTGAGGTGAGGGACGCTGAAGGTGGGCCGTTGAAGATGACCGGCCAGCCTTGCAGGAGATGCAGGAGATCACCGCTGCAGCATGACATGCACCCACCACTAACCTACAACTCACCTCACAGCACAAGTACTTCCTTCAGGGATACCCGACTTGTTAGCGCCAACAGGCTTGGCTACAGGGCTTGTCCGCCCGCCCGCCCCTCGCCGTCGTGTCGTCTGTCATCGGCAGGAAATTCCCGCGCATTTGCGAGGCCGTTGGCGCTTTGCCCGCTCTCTCGCCTGTGGCAGCCCACTATGGTCGCCGCAAAGGGATGTATTTGATGAAGGCCGCAGGTGCTACTCGGACACGCGTATGTCAGGGCCGCAGGGCACAAACCGAGCCGCATCAGCGAGGCATCAGTCAGTCAGTCACCTGGGCAGACGCCCACCGAAGTTGCTTGGTGGCCTGGCCCGCGGAAGGGCTCCCTAGATCCGGGTGGAGATGGTTGGCGGCGGCACCCCGTTCGGGAGTGTGAACACCGCCGTTTCTAGCAGGGCTGCCATGTGGGATTTTTCGCCCATGCTCGCCCACAAGAACTCTCGGGGTGGCTGGGGGCCGGGCTTCCATTTCACCACGGGCCACAAGGAGTGGGCTTTGCGAGTACGGACTGGGCGGCAGAAGCAGGGCTCCTCATGCTGTGCTTCTCGAACTCTCCTCCGACAGAGGTGCCGGCATCGCGAAGCCCGATCAGGTTCATGCGCCGAAAGGTATCGTGTGGTAGGATGCACCCTTCCTTTCTTTCTTGCTGGGGCTGGGGCTGGGCTGGATGATCACCACTTGGGGTCTTGACTCGCTCGGTACATTTTGCGGCGACCTCCTCCCTGCATGCTTCGCTGGCTTCGCCTGCACAAGCGAAGCATGGGGTGAGGGACCTCACTGAAGGAGCATTTCTCCGGCCGTCCGACGCAACAGAGCAGCAAAGGAACAAGCGGGTACCAGAACGACGCGTATTCTGATCGTCCGCCCCGGCATGCCCGTGTCTCAGGATGGATATTACTACTTACTGAGGGAAAGAAAGCTGCGACGCCATCCCGGCAGCTTAATCCAACAGACGATATAGGTGAGGTGACCATCGTCAGTGGCTTCCTTGGCACTCGGACATGAACGACAAGCTGCGCCGCCCAAGGGTCGAGTTTATTTGCACCACGCTTTGGGCATGGCGCCTCCGTCGGGCACAGTTTCTCGGCAGGCAGGCAGAGCCTTCGGGGACGATGCGGCTGCGCTTCGGCGACCTGGCGGGTCCTTTGCCTGTTTGTCGTTGGGGGCACGGAGGGCACATGACGGGAATCGCATCACATCATGCACGCCTCTTTACTGCAGGAACCGGGGCGCCGCGGGAGACGAACCGGCATACCTACGATGTCGACACCGCGCGGCCTCGGGCACCTCTCATGACATGGATAGCCACCGAGGGCCACGGCAGCAACAGCGGCATCTGTGAGATGTGTGATGAAAGGTGAGCCACGGTACATTCGGGAGATTCGCTGATTGACCTCGCAGACCGGCGCAAAGATGCCTGCCGCGTATCAGCTGCTACTCTACGAAACCGGTCTACCTTTTCATTGTCCCCGTCACGCCACGACTCGGGCGACGGACCGTAGTTTGCTTTCCTTCCCTCCCCCGCCAACCGGCATCCTCGTACCGGGTGGAAAGTGTGCGGGACATTTCGATTGCCCGTCGTAAACGCAAGATTGTGCCATGCGCGACGCATCACCGTTGCATCGGCAATGTCGGGAGATGGGGCCCTCCCTCTGTTCCCGCCCAACGCATGTTTTTTTCACATGCAAGTAACGTCACGCCTGGGCGGTCGCGCACCCCTCGGTCGCTCTTACGGCCAGACCTCCGTCTTCTCCCACCCGGCGCCGCCGTCGGTCCTGCGATAGATGTATCGCCGCGGCGCCTTGGGGTCGCTGAGGTCTGTTTGGTCGACCTCGTCCGGCACGATGACCACCACGCGGAAGTTTGCGCGCGCCGCTGCGTCCTCGAGGTCCGTCACCTGTTGACCAAGGGAGCCGTCGCCGTCCTCGGGACGCCTGGGCGTGCCCGGCGGAGGGTTCTTGAAGGTGCCGCGCATCCCCGGACTCAGGTTGCCAAAGTGCGCCGTGATCTCGCGCGCGAAACTCCACTCGCCTTCGGCCACCTGGCCCTGCTGCTCGTCCGGGATGGGTGCGCGGCGCGTCTCCTCCTCCGAACGCTCGCGCATCTGCTTGAGCAAGTGCTCACGAACCCCTCGCGCTCCCGCGTCAGCTTCATCGGCCGACTCGCCCTCGCGCGCAGCGCCCTCGTGCCGGTCAAGGTCATCGCTCAACAGCCACGCAGCCCCGCGTAGGCGCCACTGCGTCCCCGTCTCGCGGGGCCACCAAACAGCCTCAACGTGCGCTCCGCCCCCGGCACCCAGAGACCCGGACGTCGCCGTCGCCGTGCCAAAGAGGTCAGGCACCTTGTGCATCCTCACGTCAGTCGTAAAGGTCGCCAGATCCGACTCGCGCGTGGGCGGGTTGAGCGACGCCGTGTTCTTGGGGTTCACGGGCAAAGAGGCCAGCATGCCGCGGAACACGCACGTACGGGCGCGCGGGGTGGCCGGGACGCCGCCTGCTCCCGGGTGGATGGTCGCGAGGGTGAACTCCGGGCTCGGCATAGTCGAGACGTGTTCCAGGAAGAGGGCGCGCCAGGGCGCAGCCTGGGATGAAGATGCCATGGTGACGGTGGATGGAGATGCGAGATGGGCCGATATGCGGGAGAGACGCGATGCCGTAGACGGGGACGGATGCATTCGACGATGATTTGTGCGTGTGTTGATTTGTCGTGATGATGTCTCGGGGGTGTTGCGGTGATATAAGGGATGCGAGACTGGAGGGGTTGGGAAGGTTGGGTTGCTTGCGGCGGTGCGGCGGCGCGGGATTTCAATGATTCATCAAGATGGGCGCATTTACCCACTCTCGTCCGTCGCTCGCGACAACCGCACGTCATGAGCACGACACAACATCAACGCTATCAATCATGGAGCGGAATTCTGCAGTCAAGTGGAAGAAGGTTGTGATATTACGCCAGAGCAAGTAGCTCGGCCCGCCGACCTGGCGGTCTCTCGGATGCAGAATGCGTCCCTCTCTCTCGCTCGTTCTCCCAACGAAGGAGATGTCATGATGGATATGTATACACAAGGAAACGCCCTATTCCCTCGTCCCGCGTGTTTCGCGCGCGTGTGCCGTAAACGCCCCGTCCCAAGAAACGCCATGTATGAGAAAATAGACAAAAGAAAACAAGCCAGCCCGCTTCCTCACGAGCTCAGTTCTTCACTGCGGGAACCTCGCGCGCCGCTGTTGTCGCGCCAGGTGCGTACCTGAATCCATCGGCGACGGCTCCATCCAAAGACGATGCCGACGAGGAAGCCCGCTCCCGCCGGTCCCAGACGGGGTACGGGTCGTCGCTGGCGTA
Source organism: Plectosphaerella cucumerina (assembly GCA_020746995.1). Lineage (NCBI taxonomy): Eukaryota > Fungi > Ascomycota > Sordariomycetes > Glomerellales > Plectosphaerellaceae > Plectosphaerella > Plectosphaerella cucumerina. Next base: position 1,158,284 of record JAGPXD010000005.1, on the reverse strand, counting down.
ACCTGGAAGACTGCCTGAGGGACTGGCAGGCCTGGGCGGTGGCACAGAGACTGCGCCGCGGCGCTCGCCGACAAGGCTACCGACCAGGAAAGTAGCCTCGCGGAAACGCCTCAGGTCCATCTCCATCGTAGTGCTGCCGTCCGAGTCTGAAGCACCACTGACGCTCCCGCTCTCACTCGCAGCATCGTCGTCTGAGCGCTCCGATCCGACGAGGGTGATGCTCTCAGCGTCACGGGCGAAGCGGGCGCGTGGCTCCGCGAGGCGCCGTGTGTAAGGCGTGTCATCCGACACGTCCGAGTCGCTGTCGTCGCCGAGTGCGAAGGGCGCAGCCTCGACGTCGACGGCCATCCAGTTTGCGTTGCGGCGGGGGAGGCTGACGCTGCTGCTGCCCTCGGCCTCGGCGGAGATGATGCGCTGGCGCTCGGCCTCCTTCTCGGGGTCGACGGGGACAGCGGTGAAGAGGGCGGAGAGGAAGTCGCGGATGGCTGCGGGAGCGGCCCTGATGCGGCGGCTGCGCTCCTTGCGACGGCGGCGTCGCTCGGCGATGCGCCCGAAGAAGGAGAGCTCGGTGGGGGGAGGGGCGGATGCGTCGGTCTCTTCCTTTGCGGCGAGGCGGCGGCGGTGAGCGGCGATGTGGATGTGTGCGGCGTAGTGAAGTACGGCCAGGATGGTGATGATCACAAGAATGGCGGGGATGAAGGGCAGGAGGTCCCGGGCGATATCGTCAGAGTCATCCTGGGGATGGCATGTTAGTGGCAGATCTTCATCGGATATGAGGCGCGGAAACATACAGATGATGCCGTCGCCACCGCAGGGAGGGAGCTGCCAGTGGTGGTTGGCGACGATGAGACACTCTCAGTACCGGTGCTACCGGTGCTACTGGTGCCAAATGAGGCAACATCGCCCTCCTCGGTCTGAGTGCCGCTGCTGACAATAGGGTGCTGCTTCGGCCGGCGCAAGACGGTCTCGTTCTTCTCGTGCGCCGACCCAAAGAGCTTGTCGTAGATGGTACGCGCGGTGCCCGAGACGGTGTGTACGACCTTGCCAACGGTGCACTTGAATCCGTCGGTGCAGGAGTCGGCATCGTCACCCATGGTCCCGATGACTGCGCCACTGTCGATGCCCAGGGCATCGGGGTTGACGCCGTACGACTCGGCAATGTGCTGCTCGAGGCTGACGATGGCAGACTCAACCTCAACCAGGCGGTGACGAAGGGCCTCGAGGCGCGCAATGTCGGTCAACATGGACTTGCTCCTCTCGCCGGTAAGGGCGGCGGCATGGGCGAGGTAAGCGCCCTCGAAGCGAACATCGAGTGAGGAGCCGGCGACGCTGAGAATCTCGGCGGGGCCGGTCTGACGGAACTGGGCGACAAAGGAGACGGAGCCGCTGTGGAGAGCGTGGCCGTCGAACGAGGTGAGGTCGAAGTGCAGGAGCTGCGACGGTTCCGTGGCCTCGCCCTCGGCAGGGAGGCAGTGGACGGACCATGTCGCCTCGAAAGGCTTGGTGTTGTCGGCCTTGCCAGCGGGGACGAGGCCGTGGCCGGCACCCTCTGCGTCAAGGCCGAGGGCGTGTGAGTTTATGGAGAGCTTCGCTGGGCCGCACGATTCGCCCGTGGGTGTGATCTCAAGTGTCAAGGCCTGGCTGGTGTTAGAGGGAAGTGGTTCACGAGGCACACGGGAGGAAAGCCCGTACAAAGTTCGACAGCTTCTCCTTGTCGTCTTCCGAGGCGGAGTCGCCTGGGAACTCAAACTGCATAATCGCCCGGGCCGTCTCATCGGCATCATCCTCCAACTCGGCGCCGTCCACGGAGGCTACAAGCACGGGAGCATCGTTAGCCACGGCTGCCTTCTCATCGGCCGGCCGGCGGGGGCGAAACTCACCCTCATCCCGGGCCACGGGTGCGGCGAAATGCACAGGCTCGGAAGGGAAGGAGGCGGACACGGGCTCAATGGCCGCAGCGCCGACGAGGGCCGGCGACGACGACCATAGCAGGCCGAGGGCGGCCTGGAAGGCAACGGAGCCACGCATGGCGAAGAGAGTGCGCGGTCGTCCACGTGTTGCGGTTGCGAGAGGGTAACGTAATGCCACGAGCGGCGACGTGGAGCGATGACAAAAAGCACCGGGGAGAGAGAGAATGAGAGTCAATCCGCGCCGCCCGGCCGAGATGCAGCGACGTACGAGCGAAACGAACGGAGGAAATAAGGTGGCGAGTATTTGATTCCCTCCTCCGTTGGTATTGACAACAGGACAATAGGATCGCGGAGGATGAGAAGAAAAGAGAGAGACGGGTATCTCTGGTCAGCCCTGCGACGAGCAAAGCCGGCCGGCGTGACGACCAGCGGGACACAGATGCCGACCTGTTCGTCAGCTCAGAGAGGGGCTTAGACCAAACGGCGGCCGGGCGAGGGATCGATGCGATGCAAGGGGTGTGTGGGTGGGTGGTGTGCTGCTGGCGCGCCGTTGGTGTGCCCCGTTGGTGCAATGAGAAGGCTGTTTATTCTGCTGCCTGCGACCGAGCGCCCTGGGGGCTGAACGTGCCAGGGGCGGTGCTGATCCGCAGGTTTTGGGGAAGCTTGGCGACGATGATGATGAAAGTAGACGACGATGATGATGGTCCTCTCGAGATCCGCATGGGTTCACAATGGTCTTCGCTGCTGTACTCGACGAGACCAAAGATGCCTCCGAATGTTGTCGTCAAAATGGTGATTGCGAAGTCGAGCCATGGCGGAATCGAATCGAAGACAACAGGTGTCTTCCGGATGGTCCGTCCTAGACACACAACCGTCAGCAGAACGTCAACAGGCCTCCGACAGCCAATGAACAGCCGAGCTTGAGACGGCCTCGGGTCAATCGCAAATTCGTAGTCGCCGGTCCCGCAAATCACCGAGGCCGAGTTTCCCGTCCGCCCCGGAGACTCGGCCGGGAAGTGTCACTCTTCTCCATCTCTTCCCATCATCCCCCACATGACAAGCTGACTTGCATGGTGAATAATTTGTATTTCCCGTGCCCGAGCCGCGAATGTGCGACTTGCACATCCGTTGACCATTATCGATCCATTACAGGTAGGCCGCGAGCACCTGGACTCTCGTCCTCGCGACCTCTGACCCCTCGGCGCCGTCGCCCATTTTCTCAAGGATCTGTATCATGCGTGCTGCAGACGTTAGCTCACCACATAGACGCGAACCTGGAGTTCATGGTAAACCCACATATGTCGGCGCGCCCTCGCACAAACAGAGGATCCCGTGTCGCCAGGTCCTCGCAACCCTCCTTCTGCGACGACTCGCGGATCACGCTGCCAATGCACAGCGCCTCGAGGAATGCCCTGTGGTTGAACACCCACCATACGCGCGCCTCGGACTCGAAGATGTTGAACAACATGAAGAAGGCACCGATGGCGTCGTGCGCTGCCTCGAGTGTTCCTCGCACGTTGGCTGGCACCGTCTCGCTCTCCGAAGCGTGGACGAGCATCAGGTTGTGGTAGTAGTTGCTCGTCAAGAACAGCGTCTGCCGCACCACGCGCTTGTTCGTCTGTGCCAGCGCCGTCAGGCTGTCCGCGTCCCAGCTGCGGAACACATCTGGGAATGTTCTATACACGGTGCGAAAGTCCGACACTAGCTTGGCCTTGTGTCGCGACGTTGTGCAGATGGGCAGGTCCAGTGACCGCGGCGAGCAGATCGTCTCCTGTACCAGGTTCGCAAGCGTCCAGGATCCGCGGATGTACGCAATGTCCGTTGGATCGCTGCTCGAGATAATGGACCCGTCGTCCATAAGATCGTTAACCGACACGTCCGTGTGTGTCGCCGACGGCGGCAGCGACAGCAACACGGTCAAGAACGTATCCTGGAGGAGCACCGCCTGCCAAAGCTTGCGCCTTTGCTGCTTCTCGAATTGTGAGGCGGTTGGCGTCACTGTTTACGTTAGCAAGGCCGCTGATTAGCAGGTGCATGTCACTGACCAATGTTAGGATCCCGGTGCAGGCCCATGGCGTACGCCTGTCTTATCAGAATGCCCGCAAAAGCCCACCCGTCGGACGCGTGATTGTCGTTGATGAGGAAGTACGTCACCAGCACCATGGCCTGGATTGAGCGCATGGATGCCGTGCTCAGGTACGAAAAGAGCCGCAGGGCTTGGTTGCTAGCCGATGCGTAAAATTCGGCCGTCTGCTTGCCGGGGGATGACGACGCTGACGTGACGAACTGCGTGCCCAGGGCGAGCATGGTGAAGATAAGGCCAACAAAGTCCGGGTCGCTGCGGGCCTTGTCTTCGAGGCTCAGGCTCCAAAAGTGCTCATAGTCGGCATAAAAGGTCTGCCTGTGGACCATCGGGTATACGGGATCGACCACCTCGAAGTACTGGGATATCAGTATATCGGACTGGCTCTTTTCCGGCAATACGGAGACGACCTCGAGCAGACCGCCCTCAAATGTCCAGTAATTGGCAAAAGGGTGCTCGGATCCGACGCCGAAGACACTGCTTGCGGTCGGCAGCGAGTATGGCACATGGGACAGCAGGCCGCGGGAGGTGAAGCTGCGGCCATCGATGGCGCCCCTGTCGGCGACGTTGGGAATGTTCTGCGAGAAGGGGTCTGTGGTGCCCTTCTTTTTTGGCGGCTGGGTCATGCGCCGGCCATTGGTCGCGTTTTTGGTGGTTTCCCTGTGGAGTGGTGAGCAAGCTTTGGGGTCGGAGCTCGGCAGAGGACGATACTCACTCGAGGAGATCGGCCACCGCCGCATACTTGCACTCGGTCGACCTCTTGATGCAGGCCAGACAATGAGGCCGGCCTCTGTCGCACTACGCCACGCGTGTCAGTTTTGCCCACTGCTAGCTGGATGTTGGGGACCAGAATGAGTCTCATGAGTCACAAAGCAGGATGAGACTCGATGGTTGAGATGAGGTGCGGGGGACCATCGGAGGCTCAGCCGCATGACGCATCACTTGATGCGAGTACTTCGCAATGTGATTGCAGCCACGATGCGCAGAAGTAATGCCCCATGGTGACCGGAAGTGAGTCGTGAAATAGGCTACTCGCCTTGGTCTTGCGTTCGACGCACTCGGCGCAGCTCAGCGTGGGCTTGTTACGCTTCTGCTTCTTCCTAGCGACGCCCTCGGCGGCGTTCTCGGGGCTGGTGTGCTCGTCGGGGCTGGCGCCAGCATTGGCAGCGACGACGCTGTCATCATGGCGCTCCCGCTTGAGGCCGTTCGGCTCTTGCTCCTGGTGATACTGGCGACTGGAGTGCAATGGCGGCAGACCTGCGCCGCCGTAGATCATGGACCCCGGCGATGGGTAAACATTGGCCGCCGAGGTCGGCGGGTACTGGTGTCGGGAATCGTTCATCGAGGGCGGAAGTGGCACGCGGTCTACTGGGCCGATTGATCCAAAAGGATGACGAGTTGAGGGTCTTCACCCTTCTCGCGACCGACAAAAAAAAGTCGGCACGGCCGTGATGGAGTTTTCCCCGATGGGATGGGCCGCGATCGGGGGACAGGGCGCACGGCGGCGCAGTCCAGATCTCGGCGGGCGACACGAGACCGCGACTCCGTGGGCGGCTTCGGTGGGCTCTCCTCTTTCCCGTGGGCTTTCTGACCCTCAATTCGATTTGCCCCGGACGGCCGCTTCGGCGCCGGGCAGCAAGATGGAGGAATCCGGGCGCGTCTTGGCTCCGGGGGGACGGACGGGATTGTCAGGCGATATTCCCGGGGACGGAGCTATGGCTGCCGGGTGTGCTGTGCTTGTGCTGTGCGACGCAGGTCGGTCGGCGTTCGTGGGACGACGGGAGCCTCCTGGGAATGAGCCGGTGATTGCTGAATGGCGAGAAAGTGGGTGACGGTGTGGAAAAAGCAGTGGGAATAAAGCGTGCAGGGGGTCGACGCGACACGGACAAGAGACGAGGGAGAAAAGTGCACCAAGCGTGCTCTCCCGAGTCCGGCAGAGTGGAGGCCACCGACTGCCGGAAGGAGCGGCTGATGACTGACAGACATTGGGAGCTTCCTTCCCTGCCAGTGGTGAGGGTGAGGAAGGGACGAAACACCCACTTGTGATGGGCGATGGGGGGCGCTAGGGAACTGATGGGGAAAGCGCCGCCCCAGCGCACCTTCCTCCTCTCACAGTCTGCTCTGTCATCATCACCGTCATTGACCATCCAGATCACGGCAGGCACGTACTTTGGCTGTATGATTTGGAGCTCAATTGACACTCGGTCCAGCATTGGTTTTACATCAATTCTTGGCAAAAATGAACGACATTGAATTCTTACACGAGAGAGTGCCGTTGAGCGGTTCAAACATCGACTTCGGTTGGGCGGGGTCAATCTTGGCCGATGACAGATTGTTGAACACAGGTTGCCAACAACCAGAACTTCCCGGGAACTCCATGCTTGATTTGATGTATCGTCCTAGTACATGCCATCAAGACCAAGCTACGTCAAACGCTTGCTGCCATCATCCCGCCGATGCCCGGGTCGGCTTATAATCACCCGCTAGCCACCTGGTCGCGCGACGCCTGAGTGAGCTTGGGATCCCGGCCGACCTGTCTCCATGCCACCCTCGCCTTCATGAAAACCCAGCCGAACCTCAGCTGACTCCTAGCAGCGATTACTTATCATTCGTCCAGGGCTCTGTGCTTTCAGAGGGCGTAGCCACCGCAGGCAGAAAACGCGGAATCGCTTCAATGATGGTCGACATATCGCGAATAGCCAGAAAGAACAGGGTCTTCCTAATGTCACCCTGGACAAACTGGAAAACCTCCAGCGCCTCGGTGATCGCCTCGCCAGTGGTACCTATGGAGCAATCTTTGCCGCCGCTGGTGACGTCGAAGATGTGAACAAAGTGCCAAACGCGCCATCCGAGCGATGCGCCAACATCCATCTCGCTGCACATCTTGACGGCCGGAGCACCAAGACCCCCAAATGCCATAGCCTGCGCGGCCATGGAGTATATGGAGATGCCCCAGGCCATCTCCCAGGCAGCGTGGTCCCGGTTTACCAGCGCCTCATCGCCAGAATCAATCAGCTCCATGATCCGCCTCGCGGTGCGGCCCGACGGGTCCATGATAAAGGCCAGGTTGGAGATGGCGGATCGATTCGCGGAATATATGATGCCCCAGACAGACTGCGAGATGCATTACGAGATCAAGAGACCCCCTGAGAGCACTTACAATTTGCTTGGAAGTGCGGCGTCGACGCCCTTTGCACCATTCTTGGTCGAGAATGCGGACCTCGATTCCCGGCCAGCGGATTGTGGCTCGAAATCGCCAGAAAAGCGCCCCAGCACTTTGCTGCTGGCATCTGATGTCAGGGCCTGCCTCAGCGGTTCTATGAGACTCTCCTTTGTCGCGATCTTGTAGACCAACGTGACGCCGATGGCGAGGAGAAGGCAAGTGGCGTCCAGAAGCGTCAGGTCGCTGCCGGTGGCCACATTGTACAGCCATGACACGATGGGGATCTGCAGAGGCATCTCGAGAGCTGCATCGATTGCAGACGACACGGCTTTGAAGGCAGCCAACAACGCGTCCCAGACGACCTGCAGAGCGTCAAGTCCCAGCAGCTCTATCGCTGCGAGCACGGCCGAGAAGAAGTCGCCCGCAGACGTGTCGCCTGAGATGAGGCTTCCGAGGTCAGAGAACACTGTTGTGAAAGCTTTGCCCTGTCGGACATCAGGGTCTCGATGGCTGTGATCGGGGGAGCCAAAGGACCTGATCCGTTGATTGCCGTCGACTTGTCAGCACCGGTCGAGAGAGATGTCGCAGGCGAGCTAACTCGATCCTTCAGCCATCCCAGCCGAGCGTCGGTACGCATGCCAACATTGTCTGCTCCGAGTGGTGAAGGAGGAGGCTGCGCAGCGGACCATGCAGTCTGCATCGTCTGGTCGCTGCGCGGTTTCGCCATCGGCATGGATGTCAGACGCGGCATGATATCGTCCCTCGCGTGCTTGAACCAGGCATCTCCAAAAGCCTGCAGCCGATCCTGGATGCCGTCGAACGACTTCAGGCCGTCCTTGATGGCTCCCTTGAGAACTTGAACATCCTTGACAGCGACAAAGTCCGACCAGTCAAAGTGGAACCTGAGTCATCGAAAGACCGCGTCCACCTCGGCGCCGATCCATTTGGAAAGGGCGGTGCTGGCGTTCAGAGCGTCTTCTACCATGTTGACGATGGCCTTGAAAATCGTGCCTGCAATGTTGACTACCAAAGGGGTCGCGCGTCGACAGCTTCAAAGACGATGCTCGCCACGTCTTCGACGACGTTGATGATCCACTGGACGATGTCGCTGAGATCAGAGAAGAAGTCTCCATCCTGCTCTGCAACTTTCGCTGCCAGTGCCACGCCAGGGACGTGTAGGCCAGCCTTTACGGCAGCCGCTCTGTGAAGCTGCGGTAGTTTGATGCAGAGCATTTGGAGTCCTTTGGCAACGCCCATGACCGCCTCGTCGCTGGTGCCTGTGGCCACTGGGTTCTGAGTCTTGCCATCCGCGTCCACGTAGGTGTCGTTTCCAAGATCAGACTTGTTCATGGCCGACAGCGCCGCGACGACGTTTCCAGACGGATCGATTGTACTGGTAGAGCCATCGGGAAGTCTGAGCGTGAATCTGGCAGTGGCGAGGCTGGACGGGATGGATGAGGTTCAAGAAGCCACTGTCGTTCGTCGTCAGGTCGAGCCTGTCGAATGTCTTCCGGCAGTCGAAACAGTGGCAGAGAGCTTACGAGAAGTTAGTCCGGCTGGTAGACATGCCGGCTGGTAAGGCTATGCGCCGGGGATCTTCAGCCATATCGACCGAGGGAGCATGACTGGGATGAGATCAACGCTTACACAGAAAAGATCGCCGCACAGCCTCTTTGGAGGCGTCTCCTTAGCAAGCTTTTCTAGGTCCGACTTGGGACAGCCTGGAGGAAAGACGGGACTTCGGGTACATGCACTGAAGCTTAAGGTAGTCGGACACAACACTGAAAGCGAGCTCGGGACTGCATTCCGTTGCTGGAGAGGCGCGTGAAAAAGAAGCCGCATGGGAGCATACCATTATACTGTCTCGATGGCCGACCAGGCCAGCCGTTATGTACATCAGTCCAAATCCAGTCCTGCTGCGTGGTTTCCCTCCTCTCCTACAGTCTGTTGACGGATTAGACCTTGCGGACAACCTTGCTGTACCAGTTGTTGGAGTGGTCACCCAGGCAGGTACCGACGGTAACAGCTAGATCAAGTCAGCTATGAAAACCTTTACACAAAGACGGTAAATAGAAGATAACTCACCCTTGAGCCCCCTCTTCTTGACCTCCTCGATCATCTTGGGCAAGATGATGTTAATAGTCTCGTCAATGGGCTCGTGCGCGAGGACGAGGCGACCGCCGTTGTCAAGAGCCTTCCTGAAGGCGGCCATGGAGCTAGGGGGGTCCCTCATCCAGTCGTTGGTCTCGACATCGCGGGAGATAACCTTGTAGTCAAGATCGCGAAGGTAGCCAAGGATCCTGGCGTCAGTCTCGAGGAAGGGGGGGCGCATGTAGAGGGGGTAGCGGCCGATCATCTTAAGGAGGTGCTCCTCGATCTTGATCATCTGAGCACGAACAACAGACTTTGTGAGTGTTGTAAGGTGGGGGTGGTTCCACCTAGGGTGACAAGTCAGTGAATCACAAGTCTTTAGGTAGGGATAAGTTCCTGAGACATACGTGTGAGAGCCGATCTGGTGCTTGTCCCTGATCATACGGTCGAGGGTGGACTGGAAATCGACAAGATTACGGTAGTTCTGGCCGTTGAAGAAGAAGGTGCCCTTCATACCGGCCTTGTCGAGCAGATCGAGGGCCCTGTCGGTATGTTCGTGAGGGCCATCGTCGAAGGCGAGGGCAATAGTACCCGGGACGGTGCACTTGGAAATAACGACGCCCACGGGGAGGTTGCCCTTGTTGTTGTTCAGGCCGCTCTGGCGGGCCTCAATGACGCTGAGGTCAGTAGGGGCGGCCACAGCGGTAGCGAGAAGGGTGCCCAGGAAGCACAGGGTGGATCCGAAGAGCATGATGGCGGTGTTTGGTTGTTTGTGAAACGAATGTGGTTGGTCTATAGACCTTGGTGATGGTTTGGGGGCCCGAGGGGGAGTAGTAAACGAATGTCGAGGGTCGGCGTGGCAGAGCTCCTGAAGAAACCTCACCAACGGCCAGCGTGATGCGGCGGGCGACCGTTTACTTTATGAAAAGAGCGCAGTGGCATGAGAAAGGCACCGGACAGGGGTGTGCGTCTGTGTGCCAACGGCCATCGGTGACTCGTTGCCCCTGGACCGGGCGAGGCGGCGGCTGTCCTGTCCCGACAGGTGCGGGAATGGGAAATTAGCTTTGATCCCCCTACGAGTGACAGGGATTAAGGTCGGTGATGACCAGCCTAAGTGCCCCAAGTGGGTGGGCACTGAGCATGGTCTGCAGGGGTCCAGTCTGTTGGTTCATGTCTGTTTCCTTCGTAGGGCAGAGCGAGCGGTGCAGAGCAGGGCGAGAGAAGACACACCTCATCCCGACGTGACGCTTGGCGATGCGAACAATCAGTCCACACCTGCGCCGGCCAGTCCGGGGTGCACAGACAGACAGACAGTCCACGTCCTCTACGAGCGCTTCAACCGGATCTAGCACATCATGCTACACCCAGAGATCGCAGGAAACGACAAGGATGGTGTGTGAAATCCGGACTCCCTTTTCCCTCTGGACTCTCTCCGTCGTCTTCCGGGCGAGCAACAATTGTATCCACCCCCCAGGGGAAGAAGGGGGGAAATCTGATTTCTCAAAGCGGGTGCTATTCACTGTGGTTCGATTCCCCCATCCAACCCCTGCGCTTGTTCGGCCGGTTGGTGGTCAAAGAGTCCAAAATCGGCCTAGCAGGACCAGAATCCCCCGAATCGCATGGCCGGTCTCTGCCTACGAAGGGCCAGACCTGATGGTGGCAGCGATGGGTCTAAACTATATCCAGCAGCTCGTACCTGTGCGGTACAGGGTTCAGGGGCGGCTACTCGGCTTCCCCCTGTCGACATTGGCTGGGCCCAATGAGATGGATGCCAGGCCGACAGAAAAGGCTTGACCGAGGCCAGAAGGGAGCAAGTCATCAGGGGTAATGGTGGTGATGGTGCTCGTGCTTCGGCGCAACTCGACATGAATGCTGCAAGGCACCACACCAGCAATCAGCAGGTACCAGGACAAGGCCCGTGTATGCCGCTTAAATTGGGTACTGATGTAACGAAAGATCCCACAGCTGACTGGATGTCGTCCGAAGCTCGTGCAGCCATAATCGAAGTTGTGCTTCTTGGCTTCCATGGTGTTTTGAGAAGTAGATGAATACAATCACCTCGCAGTTGATGGTACTTATCTTGTTCCAACGGAATTCCCTGGGCAGACAGCCTCCATCACGTGCGCTCCTCGCGACCCTCAAGCTCACCCTGAAAGCGACTGGAGTTTAAGGCGGCGTCATCACCCGGCTTCCCCGATTAGCGCCCTGGCCGCCGAAGATATGCCGTGAATCTGGAAGGATGGGCATCCTGGGAAGTCGGCCACCTTCAATCTCACCTTCGAAGACGGCGCCACCTTCACGGACCACCAGAACAACCGTGTTTATACCCAGTCGGCCAAAAGTAGAGGCCCGCTTTGGGTGTTGCCAATGCCATCTGCGGTGAGCTTGACCAAAAGGTCTATTGAAGACACCAACAACTTGCCGCAATGGCTCATGGATCAATTGGAAACCCTGAACGGAAATTGTGGCCACGTTTTCGACTTGTCTCAGATTTTTTTCGACATGCAGGGGCTCACATTTAACGGCACGGAAACAAGGCCGGAAGGCATCCCCTTCTTCGAATAGACACTAATTCTTGATGGGACCACACATTTCATCTGAGACCATGGTCTCGACGGCTTCAACCCTCCCCGGAGCGCTGGCTGGGTTGTGACCACAACGGGAAAGAGCCGACGCAGTACTTGTCGGCATATACACCGACAGACGCAGACTTTGTCATTATACCCAACAGTGCCAGTCCAGGTGCCAGCACTCTCGTTTTCGCCATGATGGGCGGGTCTCAAAAGTTACCCTCCTCGTTCAGAGACGTCTTCACCAACATCTCACTCATCGACGACCCTGACATGACACCTGGGTGGCGGTAATCAGTGCACCGAGGTCCACAGGCTTCATGCAAAATAACCTTATGAACACCAGCCTTGACGTGGACATCAGCCAATACGTGCAGACTGACAAGTCGGACGGTGGCGTCACGTGGTCTCTCGTCGTCAACGACCCGAGAGCGAGAGGCAAACGCCTGGAACCGACAACAACGGGTCAAAGTTTGCGACTTTCTCCATGACCCAGAAGAGATCGAACGCCTCACATTACATTTTTGGGGTTGGGACCTACGAAGGCTCCTCGACGACCGACAGCAATGTGATTGTGGCCTATGACAACAAGCAGGCTGGTGTTGGGTACCGTGCCATCACTGTGAGCGGCACCTTCTCCAAAACCATCAGCAGGTCATTCTCGTCACTCAGAGAATCAACCTTATCTTGGACATCGCCAAGGCTGGACTGGAACTGGAGCGTCTCGTATGACATTCAGACCGTCAACGCCGGAGACAGTCAATCAGGAGGAGGCGTCCAATTTGTGTTGCATGACGGTGATTCGTGGGGCACAGTCCAGCCAACAGGGAAGTACCTCATCGAGGGTCTCATGTCGTCCGTGTTCACCGCACTCCCGGACGCTTTCAGGTCCAAGTTTCAATCTCTCTCTAGACTTGGGAGCTTCATCTTTCCAGGGGACGGTACTTTCACCTGTCAGAGTCCGGCTGTCAATGATTATTACGCGCTGTTTACAACCATCCAGTACCAGAGCCCAAACTAGATACATGGTAGATTTGCTCGACGAGGAGCTGGTCACACTTAATCTACAAGATTTCAAGATCAAAAAACTGGGTGGAAAAGCCGACTCTCCATCACGCTCTACATGGTCCTGGCGCCAGTTGAGCCTTACGCTCCCAAGACCATATCCTGATGGGTCGGGGGAAACTTTGTTGCCGCCACAGTCAGCATCAACTCCCAAAGTTCAGGTCCAGTGATGAATCGAGACACTTACACCGGCATGCCCCATGACGAAAAAGTTCATGGGTTGGGAGTACCCCGAGAAGGGCTCCGTCTCGAAGAAATGCGAAACTGCAGGTCCTGGAGGATAAGATCCGACGACCGGGGGGAACCTCCCACGAGAGTGCGGCGATCCGTCCTCGCATTGGCGTATGAAGTCCGTCAGCGGCCCGTCACGGATATCCTCAGCGCAAGCCTCGCTCTCGACATGCTGAAGCAGCGCACTCATGTACTTGGCGCCGCACCCGCAGGTCGGACACTTGTACGGGAACCCGGAGCCCCGAGGGCTCAACATGACATGGTTCCCTAAGAACTCCGCACACTCGCGAGCCGTGCGGTCGACCCAGTCCATGCTCATGTCGCCGGGACAGGTGTTTCTCTCAAAGTGCAGCACTAGCGCCGAGTGCGAGATGAAGGCCCTGGGGCATCGCGGACAGGGAATGTCCTTGGCCGCGTGTGTTTTGAAGTGCTAGACGTGGTTGTGAGCTCGCTGCCCGCTGTCAGTAATCGGGGAGGGGGCCTACGTTGACGAGATTGGAGTGTGAGTCGAAGAATCGCTCGCAGTAATGGCACTTGAAGTGTTCCGACGCCTCGTGGTCGTCGATGGCGTTGATGTCGTGGAGGACGACCTGGCAGATCCTACAGGATGGATGCGACGCCTCGTGCTCATCCCGCTCGTCCACGGTGCGGAAACGCTGGCCGCAGATCCCACACTCGGGATGGCTCGACACCATATGTCTCTCCAGGTTCGCGCGGGAGAAGAAGCTGGCCTTGTTCGAGCATAGTGGGCATTGGTTGTGGTGATCCGACTCCCGGAGGTGCTCCTCCTTGGTCTCGGGTGTCGGGAAGTGCGCGACGCAGCGGGCGCAAAAGGTCGCGCGGTGCTTTTGCCGGATGTGCCGGTAGTACTAGGCCGGCGTGCGGAAGGCCAGGTTGCACGAGGTGCAGACGCGGGGGCCGGAGGTCATGATGGCTTTCTCTGTGTTGTGCTCTTGTCGGAAAGTGAGTGATTTCAGCTCTGAGAGAAGAGAGGACAGGGGGAAGCAACGTCGTCGTCGTCACGGTAATGAAACGGATTATGTCATCCAGGCACAGACTCGCTCGCGGTCGGACATCACGGCGTCCAAACGTGGTGTTTACAAGGGCACTTACCCTGCAACATGTCGGGGATGATGAAGACCAGATCAATTTGCTTCGCTTCCTATCGCGGCCACCACGGGCAACGTCATAGTACCGAGGCAACGTGAGGTTTCTTGCCTTCAAGTCGATTCTTCTGGGCCTGCCCCCCAACAACAAGCTGCCTCGAATGGCTCATCCCTGCCGAGATCCATCCTGGAGTCCTGGACCTTCCATCCCAGTCAAGCCATCACAGTAGTTCCCCCGTGGCGGTGATTCAGCCGTATCCGCTCCTTGTCTAGGCGTCAACCTCGGTCCTGCCCTGGAGCTCCGCCATCGCCTCCTCGGCATAGCGCAGGAACTCCTTCAGAGGCTGCCATTCGCCATGCATGTCGCAGTGCCCGCCCTCCACGTGCTGCAGCAGGCAGGCCATGAAGCAGAAATGCCTGTTGCAGCCCGGGCACTTGAACTTGGCCCAGTCGTGGTCGCTGGTGAACTGCTCGGCATCGGGGCTCTCGAGGGCCGTCTTCGTGACCCACGCCTGATCAGCGCCGGAGCTGCAGTTGCCCGACGCAAGGTGCAGGACCATGGAGGAGTCCCTCAGGAACATGGCTTCGCAGCCAAGGCACTTGACGTCCACATCTCCGTGGGCCGAGCTGTGCTGTAGCGGGTATGTGGTGAGCTGGCTGTTCAGAGCGGTATGGTTGCAGGCGTGTGGTTACTTGCGATTGTGAGACCCGTCTTGGTGAGGAAGAGCCTGCCGCAGTCTTGGCACTTCCAATGCTTCGTGTGGCGGTGCTTTGTGAGCTCGGGCAGTGTGTTGAAGTTGTTGAAGCAGATCTCGCAGGTGTATTGCTCTCTGGGCTGGCTGGGAAGGTACATGTAGATGATGGTCTTGCCATGCTTGTCGCGAAGATGCTGGTACAGTCCGGACTCATTCTTGAGATGCGACGCCCGGCAGATGTAGCAACTGAAGTCAGCATCCTCAGATGTCAACTGTTTTGATTTGAGGTCCATGGTGAAGCTGCTTTCCTTGAGAGGTTGGTGTTTTGTTCAAGGAGGTGGCGGCGGTGTACCGTGGGTGATCGGCGTATTTGGCCACGTTGAGGAGTGCAGCTTATTGGGGCCCTTGAGTTCTGTCGATGGCTTCAGAAATTGAAAGTGGGCCACATAAGGCAACGAATCGTGGGAAACCCCAGGGCTGTTGCCCCGAGGCTGCGAGGAACATGCCCTCCCAGGCCGGTCTGTGCTTCATGGCTCGAAACTCCTCCACCAAAAGACCTGAATGGTAATGACTGAGGGACACCAGTGTCTCTCGAAACATTTCACTTGCAATGCACAAGAGATATGGTATCTCGGCGATGACCATAGGCAACATGTTCCTGCTGCACCACGATCCTGGCCCTGCTTGGGTACATCAATGGACTTTCCATCTGTTTGAGAGAGTAGTACTGCCAGACCGCCTGTCTTTGAAAGAAGAAACTGCACATGCAATGTCAAGGATGCGTATGCGGGAGGCCAACCGGTGGCGTCGGAGCCGGGATATATGAACCCTTGTCAGCCTCCCGCCCATCGCAAACGGCCTCATCAAACGGCCTTCCACAATCAACCAGCACCAGCTTTTCATTTGACAGACGGAATTTTCAAACGGCCAACCAAGTCAAGATGACCAACAACAGGAGGAAGAAGTCTGGTTTCAGGGGCTGGTCCATGTTCCCTGCCCTCCACCACACTGTTGATGCCCTCCTCGCCGAAGACGGCCTCTCGTTCTCCTTCCACAATGACGACACCGACCTTGGCGTCAGCAAAGACTGGGACACCAACATCATGGGCCGTTTCAGGTGCCAAAACCCCAAGTGCAGCTCGGGCTGGAGCAGCAAGAAGATCGCCATCACAATCCGCATGTACCCTGACCACAGATACAACGCCAGGGTCTACCATCAGCGTTGCAACGACTGCAACACAACCTGCCGTCCCCACGTCGATGACTCCTATGCCGATAGGGTTGCCTACCGCCTGAAGGTCTGGTTGGGTATCAGCATGACGCCGCCTCCCCATGGAAATGAGAAGAGCAAAGCGCCGCATCGGAGGGACTTGTGCGAGGGGTGCAAGGCTGGACACTGCGAGGAGAAATAAGGGGAATCAGGGATCTTCCGGAGTCTTCTGGTTGAAGAAGGTTCTTTGAGGAGAAAGATAGGCACCGAACATGACGCACCCTGCACTTCATATTGCCCTTGTCCTCTGTGGAAAGCTATGCAGCCACCCGTAAATTGTGGGGGACGTACCGGGTGCCTTTTGTCTTGTTTTCTGCTGTCTGTCATTTCGTCTCTCAATCAGCATTGCCAATGACTACCTGGTCATAGCTCTCTGCCATCCATCCTTTTCTCTGGAAAACATTGGAGCTTCCTCCGTGGATGTAAAAACAGCCTCCTTCCCTCTTCCGAAGCTGAGAACAGAGCAATTACCCCGGGCGAGATATGCATCATGGGAAGGAGCGAATTCACCTACAAAATGAAGTCTTGGAGTTTCTTCCCCCCGGATTTCCTCCAAACCTCCTCCATCACCTCATCGACCTGGAGAGAATATCTTCCCTCCCTCCCCTTGCCGAACTTTTTCTCCTCCCTCATCGCTTATCTCCAATCACCTGAACTACCAGAAGCATTCCTTACCACGAGCGCTCCGCAGCCCAAGACCACAATGCCTGCCGCCTTGAGCAAACCCCTCCTGACCAGCCCTGCGCGGCTTGAGAAGATCGACCTGCTGCGGGACAAGAACATCGGCTCCTACATCCCCCTTCCCCAGCTCGTTGCCGTCGGAGACCAGAGTTCGGGCAAGTCATCTCTTCTTGAGAGCCTGACGGGCATCCCCTTCCCTCGTGGGCAGGAGCTCTGCACACGTTTTGCAACACAGATCAGCCATCGTCGAGAATCGTTGCAGAGCATCGAAATCACCATCGTCCCAGGTCCTCACGCCTCCGACGAGCACAAGCTAGCGCTCGAGGGCTACCGGAAAAGGCTTCAGACCACTGCGCAGCTACGGAAGGCATTCCCTTCCATCATGGCAAAGGTTCGTCTCGCAACCTTTTCCCCATTACATCATTTGACGAACCTGCTAACATACCCTCTTAGGTCAACATCCTCATGGGAATCAGAAGTCCAGAGAACCCCACTGGAGAGCGTACGTTCTCCGAGGATGTGCTTAAAGTTGAGAAGAAGGGTCCCAATGAGGACTATCTCACCATCACCGATGTTCCCGGCCTTTTCCGCAACGTCACGGAGGGTGTCACAACCAACAAGGACAGACGGCTGGTCAATAAGATGGTCAACCGATACATCAAGGACGACAGAACCGTCATCCTTGCAGTCCTCCCCTGCAACGTCGATGTCGCCACGCAGGAAATTCTCTCCCTGGCCAAGGAAGTCGACCCAAGCGGCAGCCGCACCCTCGGCATTCTCACCAAGGCCAATCTGCTCATTGAACAGAGCGCCAAGACCTAAATCGTGGGTCTGGTTGAGGGCAGAAAGCAGATCCTCAAGCTTGGATACCACGTGGTTGCGAACCGTGGTGGGGACGACGATGGCGAAGAGGACGACGAGGTGTCCTCCAAGACGCTTCGCAGCAGGGAGGCTATGTTCACTGAACAGCCATGGCTCTACCTTCCTGCGGAGCGTGTCAGCATCTTCAGCCTCCGAGAGCGTCTGGCTGAGGTGCTGGGCGAGATCACCGACCGAGCGTTCCCTCAGCTTCGCAGCGAGACTTCCCAACGACTTGACAAGGCCCAGACCAAGCTCAAGGAGATGGGCATTTCTCGAGACTCGGACCGAGAGCAGCGCCAATACCTCGTCGGAATCGCAGGCAGCTTTCAGGCCATTGCCCGTGCCGCTCTCAACGCGGACTACTCCGCGCACCCAGCCTTCGAGAATGACGAGTTGCGACTCATCACTGCTGTGGCCAGTTTCTCCGACAGCTTCAGTGAGGACATGAGAAAGTATGGTCACAAATATTACTTCGAGTCGAATGATGAGATCGAATCGGACGAAAATGGCAATGACCCCCAGGAGGCTGGCGGCTTCGTCGTTCCCCGTCCCTCCGACTACCCGGAGCTGAGCAAGACAATCATCACCAACTGGTACTTCGCGGAGCCTGAAGACGGCATCATGGAGTGGATTGAGGGCGTCAACCGACGTTCTCGGGGTCTCGATCTGGGCACTCTTGGCCCTGGCGTCATCTCAAGCGTGTTTCGTGAGCAGTCTGAGAAGTGGGAGATTATGACGGCCCAGTACCTCAGCAAGGTCATCCTGCTGGTGCACCAATTCATTGCGATCTCGCTCAGCTCGGTGTGCACCGACACGCAGATCGTAAAGAAAATTACCGCTGCCATCATGAAGGACCTTTGTGACCGCTACCAGAGCGCCATGAGCCAAGCTATGCTGCTTGTCAACGTTGAGCGCCAGCTTAAACCCTACACACTCAACCATTACTTCAATCACAACCAGCAGAGGAGCTATGGCAACCGGAGGCTTCAGGACAAGTCTTACGAAACCAACAACTTCAACGGACAGGAGAAGAGGATCGTCGTTGCCCTGGCAAACATTGCCGATGCTGTCACCAGCAGGAGCAACGAGGAGTTCACCATGGAGACGATTCACGATATCCTCGATGCCTACTACAAGGTCGCCTACAAGCGCTTCGTGGACAATGTCTTCAAGCAGGCGGTCGACTTCAAGCTTCTCTCCGGCCCGGACAGCCCTCTCGGTCTATTCTGCGAGCAGTGGGTTCTGGGACTGGATGCCGCGCAGCTGCTCGCTGTGGCCGGAGAGAGCCGCCGCAACAGGACTATCAGAGAGAGGCTCAAGAAGGAGATTGAGGATCTTGAGATTGCCATGGAGATTCTTCTCTGATGATGGCATGCGGACCTAGGAGTGGCTCTGAACCAGTGCACAGGAGGTCTTTGCTGCGATGGCTTTGCAATTTGAATGGGGTACTTAAAGCTTTGGCGGCGACAGATATGAAGGAGAGAAAACAGAACATCAACGGACACATTCAAGATAGATTGGGGGCGATCAGCATCTCTCGCGATAGTTTTCAGGTAGCTACGAAATCACGTCCGATTGTCTACCCAGGTCATGTCTCTTCACCCGAATATAAACTCCTCGTAGTTCCTTCGGATCAACCTCACACCCTCCTCCAGATCCCATCCCTTGACCTCGCACACCTTGCGGTACATAGCCTCCAGCGCATCATCCATCTGCGCCCCCGCAATGTGCAGGTCACTCTCGACCAGAATCCGATCGTCAGGACACGCTTTCATGAGCGCGGCAAACTTCTCCTCGCCATTCTTCTCCGACAGGTTGATAGCCTGGGAGAAGGAGAAGAAGATGCGCACGGGAATGGCGGGGTTAAGGTACTGCTTCATCATCTGGTCGGCGCCGGAGAAGGAGTGCAGGCAAATGCGCGGTGCGAATGGTGCGGAGGTAACGCGCCTGCGACCACAGGGGAGGCGTTTCGGCCTCCTGTACCCGTCCGGGTCGTCTTCGTCCTCGGAGGACGAAAAGTCCTCGGCGCCAGGGGCGATGCGCCGCCGCTCGCGCCGGCTGAGGACTTCCTTCTCGTGACCCTTCCATGTCGCGGCGAGGGTGTCGTGCAGGATGCCGTGGGCCTGGACACCGTGCACGCTGACGGCGCGGCCGAGCTCGGCAGCTAAGGCAAGCTGAGCGTTGAGAATGGCGATCTGGTGTGGCATCCTGACGTGGTGGGGGCTGAGGAGACGACCATCGCGGG
Organism: Plectosphaerella cucumerina; assembly: GCA_020746995.1. Taxonomy (NCBI): domain Eukaryota; kingdom Fungi; phylum Ascomycota; class Sordariomycetes; order Glomerellales; family Plectosphaerellaceae; genus Plectosphaerella; species Plectosphaerella cucumerina. Next base: position 1,138,313 of record JAGPXD010000005.1, on the reverse strand, counting down.
TGCCGGGGGTGAGGGAGTTGTCGCGGGCGGAGGACTCGTCGAAGGGCTCGGGGAGGCGGAAAGCTTTGTCGAGGCCGACTTCGCCGACGAGGCCGAGGGGATGCTGCTCGAGCCGGGCGCGGGTGTCGCTGATGAAAGATGAGAGGGGTCTAGGCTCAGGGAGCGAGTCGAGGAAGGCCTTATCGTCGGGGCCGGGGGAAGGCTGGAGCACGGCGGCGTAGTGAGCGAGTTTCGCGGCTTGTTTTTGTTGCTCGTCGTCGCTGCTGGGGAGCTGGTATGTCCATCTTTCGCGGGGACCCGAGTCGTCGAAGAGCTGGTGAGAGAACCAGGGGTGCCAGCCGAAGCAGGGGACGATGCGGGCGCCGTCTGTGTCGGAGGTGAGCTTGTGTTTTGAGGGAAGGCCGAGGGTGGATGCTGCGGCGTCTGCGACGAGGGACTGGTCCTGGGAGCGTGTTGACATGACGGTCAGGGCGGCCGCTTTCATCTTGGGTATGTCGTCGAGGGATGACATGGTGTCTGTAGGGTGGCAATGGGCGTCGAAGACACCCTCGGACCAGGGGAAGGGATCATCGGATGCGGCAGCGGCAGCGGCTGGTTTTGAGGCGGTGCTTTGGGAGTCGTGGTGTTGCTGGCACATCGTGAGGTTGTCGCTGTGGTGTGGTGGGGTTGAGATGAGTCGGGTGATGTCACCGAGACTATCGGGATGAGGAGGTGTGGCGGGTTTCCTGGCTTGGATCTATGCGGCTTTCTCTCGATCTGAGAGACGTTAGCTATAAGGATATATTGATGCTTGAAATACAGAGTCATACAATGATTTCGGCACGCCTTTCATGTCAATCGCATGTCGTTGGCTCGGTGGGGAGCATGTCGCGAAGTCGAGAGAAGAGGGTGGAAGGAAGGAAGTTTGTGCGGGGAGAAATTCGGGGCCGCTTTAGAGCGACTTGTTTGTCAGTGGCACATCGGGGAGAGACGATTATGGGGCAGCTGGCTAAAGCGGCGACATGTGCCCCTGACGCAATCGAGGGCAGGGAAGCAACAAGGTGAGCCACGCTGTATCGACAAATGAAGAACATATTTCGGACTGAACATTATTGAACGGCCGCCAGTGAGTTGTTGGTGTAGATGGTCCCGTATCTGCGGACAGACAACGAGGTTGGATGGACTGAGGGGATTGGTAGGCTGCGATGATGGCTGAGAGCACAGGGCCTGCGGCAATGGATGGACCTGGCGACGAGGAGCTGTGAGTACATAACGGTCTAGATTCCTGATTTTTTTTTTTAATCCGGGTGATGATCTGGCAACATTCTGATGGAAAGGCTGAGAGGTTATGTTGGTAGCTAGGTAGGTAGGTCTACTGGTACAGTTACAGGTGCATCTTTTCTGCCGCCGCAGCACAGACACAAGCCGAAAGACCAAGAGAAAACAGAGCATAAAGATACATGAATGTTTGCAAGGGATTTGAAAGGCTTACGGACGTGTCGAGCCGACTTCCAGTCAGAGCTCTCGCGATTCAATCCATCGGTTCGTGGCAATGCGACAGGGGTCTGACCATGACTCCGAAATAGTCTGAGAAAAGGAGATGCTAGACGAGGGCGAATTAGTAGTTTACTGATCACCGACATGAAATTTATCATTCTGGTTGCATCGAAGCTCCCGCAGAAAGAAGCTGGTTGGCATCCTGGAGAATGCTCATGCCCCTGTCGATGTTGGCGTCGACCACACCAACCAAGTCAAGCCTCGGAAACTACCTATCCAGAAAGTGTGAGACTGATTTGTATCCGCATCATGAAAGCATGAAGAGTCTTCTTGGGCTCAGAATCAAAAGCGAGTATTTAATTCCCAGATGATGGACTCAAAGACTCATTCCAAAGGAAGACAGCCCGGACTCCCTCCGACAGTCTCTGCCCGGCCATCGGCGGCAAATCCGACCCGCCGACCACCAGCTCAGCTCCTCAACCCCTTTAGTACACAGCCCCAGCCCTACCCATCCCGACGGGAGCCGGTCAAACGCCGTCCAGGGGAAAAGCCTGAGATCCAAGGTTCGATCTGTCCCAGCCGTTCTTGGCATCATCTTCTTCTACGGGCCCGTGGGACGATCAACAGACAGCAAGTGTTCCATCAGGATGGGCCAAAGACGTCCCAGCCCCCCGGGAACGAGATTAAGTCCGCCTGCATTGACACGATGCTAGGAAATCTCTGAAATGGGGTGCCTACAGGGATGACCGTCCGTACTTTGCCCATCACCACATCTCAAAGCACCGGACGCGCGGGATGGTTGCATCTCACGGTGGTATCCCCCCCTTCCCCGGAATTTGTTTCCTTTCTGGCAGACGTGCATATCCAGTCACCCATCCCCAGGACGTGGTTGCATACCCCCAGAAGTTGCGCCGGTTGATCGCCGACAGGTTAACAGGCGGCGTTTGTGGGCGTCTGGGGAGGGTGCGATGATCCCCCCCAGAGGCGTCGGCGGCTGTGGATACCGGCAGATGAAATGCCAATGGACTTGTTGTCGTTTGATGTCAGCGCATCCCGCGCCGTCTGACTCGATCTCTAGCATGGCCAAGACCCGACTGGTTCCTGGGCAATGTTCTGGCCGACTCGAGCCCGGTGACCGAGATGCGCTGGGCACTAGAACGCTCCATCCGCCGGGGCGTCCGCTTCTTCGTTCACCCAATGCACCACGGCTGCTCTTGTTCCCCGCACAAGTTGAAGACATCCCCACCCCCGGAGAACTTCGCCCAGGGCCAGACCCGGCGGCGGCCACCGGTGGTGATGTGCCAGTGGCTAAGCTTAAATCGACTTACCCCGACCTTCTCTTCCGCTCCTCCAGGGGTGAACCATGCCAGGGAGATACGCGCCCATTCCTAGGGCCGACTCGAAGCGCCCGTCTTGGAGTGAGGCAGCCGAGGTATGGTTCGTATTCCAGACGGGTGGAGGGGACTTTGGGTGCAGGCGGGCGTGGCGATGGAGACTGTTGGGGTAAACGAACAGGCCCCTAGCTCCATCAGTTGCTTGGCCAAGTTGCCTTGGAGATGTTTCTCTTCCGCATGCATCTTCCACCTGACGAGAGCTTCCTGTGGACATGAGAGATGGACAAGCAAGCCAAGGGTCCCAAGATCTCATTGCTTACGTTGCAGCAATTCCCGAATGCTCATCTCCAAGCAGCTGGGTGAAAGACAAATCGCGTCCCCTTGCTTGTCCCTGACCCCCAACCCCAGCCGCCACCAGCGACCCCCGGCCCAGGCCAAGACACTGCCAGCCTGAGTGGCAGTCATCGGCGAATTCCCCGAGCTCAGCCCCCGGCACCAAATCCGCTCCCCCGTGCTTCCCCAAAAGCCAACCTGTTCCCCTCCTTTTCCCCCTACGCCCGCCCCGGAAGGCACTTGTAGCGCCGCATCCAAGCAAGCCCCCAAGCCACCAAGACGGCACCGACGTCTTAGGGAGGCTCTAATCTTCGATGCCCAGAACGCCCAGAGCTCGCCTGGCAGGGACATTACTAGTAGCTTGCTTCTCTTCGCCTCACGCGACTCTGGCGAGAGGATGACGTTCGGGGACATGACTCGCGAACTGCCGGACGATGGCCGCCGTGCCTGTTCGCTGCGCTGGCATTGTCCATCTCGGCGACCTGCTCTGGATGGGCATAGTCTGATATGAACAGGCACACCTCCGTGCGGCATTACATCCATCTGCCTGCATCCAGCTCATCCGGCTCGTTGAGGCGGTGTGTGCTGGGTGGTCCCATGTCTTGTCCAGGGCCTTCCATCCCCAACTCCGCACTCGACTCCGTCCCATCGTCGGACTTTCCGCCGTCAACCGACAAGGGCCCACGGGAGCCTGGGGAAAAGCCCACTACGGCGTGTTCTAGGCGTAAAAAACAAAGCTCAACGCCAATGCCCCATGGGGTTGGCGCTGACTCCGGCCCCGTTGAGCCGACCCGGTTCAGATAGAGAAAGCGTCCACTCAGCGTCACGCGGGGGGAACATCTTAGGTGAGCGGCGTTCCACCGACGTAATGCGCCCTTGTCCTTCCTGTGGCAACCAGCATGCCAAGCCCTTCTACTGTCAAAGTCCCAGTTGCCAGTTGCCAGTCCTGGCCTGCGCCTCGGATCCTGATTACACACTACCTACGGCCGACTTCCCCAAGAAAGGGAGAGGCGGCCGGGCGTTTGATGAGGGCGCTAGCTTGGCTGGGCGGCGGGACGTCATAATACCGCGAGCGTGCGTTGGGATCGTCCATCGGATATGTTTCCGAGCAGGTTTCCAGGGAATGATCGGTCGAGTTTCCTGCCATCTTCAGGCTGGCTCGTCGGCAGTCTCATGCTGCCGGGCGGGTCACGTCCCTGGACGTCGGCATGTCAGGTCGAGAGTGACAGCCGTCATGATGTGAGCATACCAGTATCCTCCTCACACCTCAGTCGTTTGTTCACGTCCAAGGCAACATCATAGGCTCATGTCGTTCTCGCGAGCCGTCGGCAGACCAGGCAAGCCCGTCGGCAAACCCGCCATCGGGCCAGCGGACGACGGCGTCCCAAAGTCCCAGGATGGTGGGAGAGACGGGGTTGCACGGTGGCAGGGTCCATCCCCCTTGCCCCCTACACCCCCACGAACCCCCGCCTTTTTAGCCCGTCGCTCGAGGACAAGCCCCTGTAGCTCGCCCAAACTGTTACGAATAGCGCCAACGCGTGCACCTTCTCCACGTGCAAAAACCTGGGGACTCCGCGAAAGGGGGCGACCTCTGTGGATCTGGAGCTTGTCTGACCCGCCTCAGGTGAGGAGGTGCCTCCAACTGGGGAGGGGAGAGAGAGGGGAAGGGCCAAGGGAGATGGGGAGGTCGTAGCAGAGTAGTAGCTCGATGCTACGCCCGTTCCACGTATATAAGGACTCGACGCACTCTGCAGCGCCGATCTCTGTCCCCCCTTCTCACCCTTCATCTGAGCCTGTCACCCCAGAGTCGTCGCCTCGTTCGCAGACGCTCACAGCAAACGGAAGAAGCAGTCAGACCAGACACACCGCAGGACAACTTCCCACCGAGGACCGCCCGCCATGGCCAACACGAAGACCGAGCTGGGCACCGAGCCCGGGCACAACGATGCCATCACCACCGAGCACCGCGACGAGACCAACGATGTCACCTACGAAAAAGGCATCTTCGTCGACAACATGGACGAGTTTGGCGCCCACAAGAAGACGGACCCTGCTGAAATCGCCCTCGTGAAGAAGCTGGACTGGTACATGCTGGTAAGTCAACTCTGCCGCCTTTAGCCCAAGTTTAACTCCGTCTGACATCTCCCCGCCAGCCCATCCTCTGGCTCATGTACCTCTTCAACTACCTCGACCGCAACGCCATCGTCAACGCCCGCCTCAACGAGCTCGAGGCCGACCTCGGCCTCGTCGGCACCCAGTACAACACTTGCGTGTCGATCCTCTTCGTCGGATACATCGCCTTCCAGATCCCCTCCAATATGCTGCTGAACCGCGTCCGCCCCTCGTGGTACATGGCTGGATTCTGTCTGGCTTGGTCTATCGTCTCGCTGCTCACTTACCTGGCGCACGACTACGCGACAATGGTTGTGTGCCGCTTCCTGCTCGGAGTCACTGAGGCGCCTGTACGTTGAGTTCTATGACCTAGCTGGAAACATTGGCTGACATAATTTATGCAGTTCTACCCTGGTGCTCTGTACCTCATCTCCATGGTAAGTTTCCCTGGACCTCACGAGGCGAACGGACGCTAATAGTCCCAGTTCTACACTCGCAAGGAGGTTGCTTCGCGCATGGCCATGTTCTTCACCGCAAACATGCTGGCCAGTGCTTTCTCTCCCCTCATCGCCGCTGGTGTCTTCTCCGGTCTCGATGGCGCCAGGGGTCTCAGGGGCTGGCAGTGGTGAGTTTCCTCCCAGCCAACTCTTCCATATTCCTCGCTGACTGATTCTTCCAAGGCTCTTCATCATCCAGGGTGCCCTGTCCATCCTGACCGCCATCCTCGCCTTCTACTTCCTTCCCAACCACCCCCTCACCACCAGCTGGCTCACCCCCGAGCAGCGTCAGCTCGCCCACGCCCGTATCGAGCAGGACAGCACCGACAGGCGCGAGGGCACTTCCGTCTGGAAGGGTCTCCGCGAGGCAGTCACTGACTGGCACCTGTGGGCCCTCGTTGCCGCCTACAACTTCCACCTGTGCTCCATCTCGTTCCAGAACTTCCTTCCCACCGTCATCAGGGTGAGTTGCCCCATCTTCGCCAGCCCTCTATTCTCTTGCGTGGGGCAAGAACGAACATTTCTGACCTTAATTTTCCACAGGAACTTGGCTTTGAACGCACTATCACTCTGGTTCTTACCGCGCCTCCCTACATCCTGGCTGCCATCGTTGGCCTGGTTCTTGCCTGGTCTTCGGGACGCATGAACGAGCGTACTTGGCACATCACCATTTGCAAGGGCATCGCCATTGTCGGCTTCATCATCTCCGTCTCCACCCTCAACGTCGGCGCCCGGTACTTCTCCATCTACCTCTTCGTCGCCTTCTCGTTCGGTGTCAACAACATTATGCTCGGCTGTAAGTTTTCCTGTACCCCTTTATCGAAGTGGGGCTGGTTCAGGTGTGGCGTCGCCGGCCATGTGGCGGGCTGTGGCCGCGACATGTCGCCCCTGAACCACCACCACCTCAACACCAGAAAACATCACGACTAACGCGTCTTTTTCCGCAGGGGTTTCTGCAACCTGTGCACAGACAAATGAGAAGAAGGCAGTTGCCCTGGCCATTAGTAAGCATTTTCCTGTCCTTAAATATGCGCATAAAACGATTGCTAACCTCCTCGTGCAGCCAACGCGCTTGGAAACTGCGCCTCCATCTACATGCCTTACCTCTGGCCTGCCACCGACGCGCCCCGCTACCTTCCTGCCTGGATTGCGGCTCTGTGCTTCTGCGGTGGTGTCGTTGTCATTACATGGTTCTTGAGGACTATGCTGAAGAGGAGCAACGCGAAGAGGAGGGAGGAGAACCCCGGAGAGACCAACTTCTACGTGTACTAGATGATCAAGCAAGTGGAACTTGAGTTCCACTTTACGCTAGATGTTTTACATGATTACTTGACAATATGTCTTGCGTCTTGCGTCGAAAGAAGTAAAGCTTGGCTCAAGGGGCCGTTTCCAGTTGAACACTGCACCTGCGAGTGGACGCCTCGAGATCCTTGTGATGAAGGAAGGTGTAAATCCCATGATATGGAAGGTGCGTAATAGATTAGGTCAGTTCACACAGATGATGAATCGGTGCAGGTGATCAGTTGATTCAGTAGCTCGATCAACACAGGGTTCGGTTCAACGAACAAGTTCAGTCAACACAAGTGTCAACCAACACAAAAACACGCCACGCAAGCGCTCAATTAGTGCAGAGATTCCATAATACACCAGGCAATTGAACCTCAGCGTTACCATGACATTGTACGTCCATAACACGCATCGATGGTCAGAGGCTCAGAGCAGCAACATCCACCGCCATCTGTTAATTTCGATATTCCCGATTTATATTAAGCACAGCTTTGTCTCACAGTAGTAGCGACGATATGCTCTGGTTTCGGGGTTTGAATTTGGAGCGCATATGCTGGTAATAGCCAAGGAGCCTGGGAAGATCAATGTCGATACGGCATCATTTCACTCAACATAGCATCCAGGCAAAGACTTTGGCAAGTCCGGGTGTCACAACATAAGATCCAGAATATATCTATAGAGCAGAGCCCCTGTATTAACTGAAAACCTCACAAGTGAGATAGACATAGCAGAGGGCCAAGTTAAGTGATGGGACACATTCATGACGAGAACTTTCGCATACCTACCGTGGGCATGATGCCAAACACTCGAGTACTGTTACCCAGATCGTTTACGCTGGCAATTGAACCTGCGGAGAGCAAAGATCGCGGTAAGGTTGTTAAGTGATGGCTCTGCCTCGAGTCTGACCACCAGCTCCGTCAGAGAAGCTGCCAAGCCATCCTAACCTTTGTCATGTTGTTCCATCATGACATTGCAAGCTCCCGACACCTAATCTCAAGAGAACAACATGCTCTCTTCTCTTTGCCAGTCCTCCTCGTTCATGACAGCAAGCAGAGCCGTGAGAAACGACAGGTTCCATCGCATCGGCATTCGGCACGGGAAAAGAACTTTGGCAATTCAGATGTCTTCACCTTGCTCCCCACCGACCACACAGTGCCCCCTCCTTAGCCTCCTCCCCTTCTACTGCCGCCCCGGCCCGTGTATCCCCTCGCCTCCCCCGATCATCCCCCTATTGCCGCCTAACCGAGCTTACACTGCAATTTCTACTTGCGCGCATAGGACGACCGGCGGAACCCCGTCCTGATTTCTCCGCAAACCGAACCGGGGGCCATCCCGGAGTTTTGCGGTCACGGCTAAATGCCGTCCTAGTCTTCTTCCGCGGGGAAAATCGCGGGGTTTGCGGGATGAACTCTGGTTCATTGGCTGTTTCCCCGGCGGGAACCCCGGTACTGACGATCCAACTGGAGGGGAAGAATGCATGTTTACGAGGCCCTCTCGTTTGGGAAGACTGCTCGGATTCTCCGGGGGATCTGTCGGAGACCTTGGATTGGGGAGTAGACTGGCGTTGAATATATTTGGCCGGCGGTATTTCTCCATTGGAGGACAATGAGCAACATCACCGGCATCATTGTGTCAACTGTACAGCATGTTCTCCAAGAAAGCCGCCGTCGCGGGCCTCGCTGCCACAGTGACAGCAACGACGTACAACAACCCCATCCTTCCCGGCTTCAACCCGGACCCGAGCTGCATCTTCGTGCCCGAGTGGGACAACATCTTCTTCTGCACGACTTCCTCGTTTCTCACCTTCCCCGGCCACCCCGTCTATGCCAGCAAGGACCTGACGAACTGGAAACTCGCAAGCCATGTCATCACGCGCGACGACCAGGTGCCAGAGCTGTACCGCAACGCGGGACAAAATGAAGGTCTCTGGGCGCCGACGATGAGGTACCACGATGGTGTTTTCTATTACATCACCAGCTACGTCTCCTGGGCCGAAGGCTGGGGCCCTATTATCCTCCTCTTCACCACGACGGACCCCTATGACGACAATGCGTGGAGCGACCCCATCCGCATCGAAAATCCGGAAAAGGAGATTGACCCAGATATCTTCTGGGACGTCGACGGAAAGGTCTACATGGGCGTGGCCCGTGGCATCTTCCTCCACGAGATCGACATCACCTCCGGTTCCGTCCTGAGTACCTTCCAAGTCTGGAACGGCACCGGCGTGCGTAACCCCGAGGGACCGAACCTCTTCCGCAAAGACGGCTACTACTACCTCAGCATTGGCGAGGGCGGCACCGAGACGAACCACTCCGCCTCCATCGCGCGCTCCGAGTCCATCGGAGGTCCCTACCTCGGCGCCCCGACGAACCCAGTGCTCACGGCAAAAGATACGGATCACTTCTTCCAGACGGTCGGACACGTCGACTACTTCCAAGACGCCAACGGGAACTGGTGGTGCACCGCTCTCGCGACGCGGTCCGGCCCTGAATGGGAGATTTACCCCATGGGCCGCGAACTGGTCCTCAGCCCCGTGACGTGGCCCGAGGGCGGCTGGCCGGTGGTCGAGCCCATCTTCGGCACCATGGAGGGTCCTCTGCCGGCCAAGAACAAGGACGTCCCGGGTAACGGGTACTGGATCGACGAAGGAGACGAGGAGGACTTTGCCCCTGGTTCGTCTTTGCCGCGGACGTTCCTTTTCTGGCGGCCGCCCAAGACGTCTCTGTTCGAGATCTCGCCCGAGGGCCACCCCAACACACTCCGCATTTCTCCGTCTAGGGTCAACTTGACGGCCGATGGTGAGGATTTCAACCCGAAGGAGGATGGATTCGCGTTCATCTCTCGCAAGCAGTCAACGTCGCTGTTCAACTTCACGGTCGATGTGTCGTTTGAGCCGACGGCGCTGGACGAGGAGGCTGGCCTGTCCGTTTTCCTGACGCAGTACCAGCACATCGACATCAGTGTCGTCAACCGCCCGTCCTGCGCGGGGGGGAAGCTCGTGCCCAAGCTGAAGATGTTCGTTGAGACTTCCGGACAGCCGGCTGTCGAGCCAGTGCCGCAGAGACTGGTCCCGGTGCCCGAAGAGTGGCTGGGCAGCCCTGTGCGTCTAACCGTTTCGACGACCGAGGACCACCGCTATGTGCTGTCTGCTGCGTCTGCTAAGGGTTCCGAAGAAATCGTGCTGGGAAGCGCCACGGCGCAGATTGTGTCTGGCGGTCTTGGGCCGTTCCATGGTGAATAAGATGAGTCCCTCGAGTGTTCCAAGCTAACATGCTGTAGGCACACTGATCGGAGCTTATGCCACGAGCAACGGTGGTGAGGGGTCAACGCCTGCCTACTTTAGCCGCTGGAGGTACACGCCTATTGCTCAGGAGATCGATGCCGGAGTCTACAAGCCTGTGAGTGCATAGATGGAAGAGGGGACTTGAGGACGCGGGCGCTCTGGGGTGTAAACGACGGGCTTCTAGCTGTTAATCATGGTTCTGGTGTCGATGTCTGACTGCGGAGTAGCTTAGTAGCGAATTCGCAGAACACGTCCAAGCCCTTGAGCATTGTATCCTCCTCAGTGGGTGTCTGGCGAAAGGACTGGGGTCGATGGAGTCTGTCCCTAATACTCCGGCCATTGATGATTTGCAATCGGGCTGGCGGTAGTGGTGGCATTCCTGGTACTGTCATGTGAACCTGCACTGCTGGTGAACGGGGCGCATCAAATACGTAGATTTCAAAAGACGGGTATGCCGGTAGCTTCCATGCGGCCGCACAACGACCGAAGTCTCCTCTCAGTCTGTGGCGCCCCGGCACATTGCAACCGAGTGATGTGTCTGAATGATTCTCTCGTAGCTTCCTCCCTTACAGCTTGGCAGCAGCCTTGGCGAGGTCGGCAAGGGCCTCGCGGCGCTTGAACTTGGCGTCCTGGATGACACCTGGAAGACGTTAGCAAGGGCACGACCTGGCATGCATTGAGGGCAGACTCACCAGCATCGGCGTCGCTGGAGAAGTTGCCGGTCCACTCGATGAAGGTGCTGTTCTCGAGGTCGCCCGAGGTGACGGGGAAGAGGCGGATGGTGCTGACGACGCTGGTGTAGGACAGCTCGGGCTTGGAGGTGATGACCGAGTAGGTGATGTAGTGGTTGATGGTCTGGAAGGGGGTCAGGATGCAAACGGGGGTATGGGGTGAACGGATGACCTACGCTGTGCTCCTCCTGCTTGACCTCAAGGACGGTGCCGTCCTGGAACGTCCACCTGACGACGTCGGTCTCCTCCTGGGAGTCGACGGCCTCGCTGCCCTTCAGGGCGGTCCAGAACTTCTGGAAGTCGCGGACTATTCTGTCAGCGGGGTCACAGAAAGGAGGGGTCCTATGGGCGTACGCTTGATGAAGTGCCAGACATGGCTGAGGGGGGCCTTGATGACGGCGCTCTCGACGACGGAGGTAGAGGTGGGGATAGCGGTGGACATGATTGCGGTTGGTGGGTGAATCTGGGGGTGGTTCTTGATGAGGGAGTGATTGTTTGCAAGATCTTGAAACTGGGCGAAGCTGGAGAGACGAGGTGAAGTCGGGGGCCTGGAGGACAAACGAAAGGTGAGGTGCTTCAGCTTCAAAGCTATTTTATGACGTAAACCCGCCGCTGCCCAATTAGAGGAGGCAAGTGCTCTGCCGTGTGGGTGGTGACCGCCTGCCGCCATCGCAAGCGTCATGTCCGGGAAGCTGCGTCCTGGGAGGTGAGGGGTAGCTTCCTGGAATGCGGCGCGTCTCATAGGCTGGCGGGGGGCGATGGCGCTCCGCTCTGGATTTTGTCGATGGGGCAGGTCGGAAAAAAAGTGAAGAAAAAAAAGATTCTGCTCTGGTTTTTCGAAATGAGACTGGGTTCCTCCCTGGAGGAATGGGAATGAAGGGTCCTGTCCTTTGTTGGTCTGGAGCGACGGATCACCGCCATGGGGCTTTTGAGGATGCGGTTTGGTCATGATGCGTGTCAATTCCCATCTCATCTCATATGTTCTTCATTCAACCACCATCTTCCCCATCCTCGACCAACTCCCTTCCCTTCCCTACTACCTCCCCTGATACACCCCCGTCCCATCCATCTCACTGCGCTGATGCCCGTAGTCCGGGTACCCTCCCTGCAGCTCACTCGCCGGCGCTGTCCCCGCGTTGACAGGATAGTCGTAGTATCCCTGCGCACCACTCTTCCACTCATTGTTCGCCACCTCAGCTGGCGGCTGCGACGCGGGCGTGTACGGCGCGGTGGACACCCCCGGCTGCTCTGCGTTTCGCCGCTTTCGCCGCCGGAGGAACCAGAAGATCGCGACCACCGCCGCGACGACGACGACACCTCCGACGACGCCGCCCACGATAGGGCCCACGGGAGCTCCTCCTCCACCGGACGAGGGTTCCTCGGAATTGCCGTCGGTGCCGTTGTTGCCGCCGGTGCTGTTGCCGAACAGAGCCTTGACGTCCTCAGACGACCACTCCATGGTCGATGCGCCGCCCCTATTCACCATCGTCAGCATACATATCTCCCATCGGTACCACGACAACTCACCCTTCAGCGTAGAACTCGCTGATCGTCTCATGCCGCTCATATGCGCCCGCATCAGGGCTGTACTGCGTCTTCCACTCAAGCGTCGTCATGTCAAACAGCCCGATGCCCTGCTTGAACTCATCCACGGTATCCCACCACGCGAGGCCGTTGTTGTTCTCCGTCGAATCGGTGCTCCGGACCCCGCCCCAGCTCATCAGGTGCCTGCCTCCGATGATGGCGCACGTGTGGTCACGGCGCTTGCGCCCCGTGCTCGGCGTGCCGTATACCGTGGTCCAGTGGAAGCCAGGGAGGCTCAGGACGGAAACGTCGCTGTACTCGGTGTTCGCCGACTCGCTGCGGCCGCCGTACACAAAGCTGATGTTGTCAGCAAACCTCCCCATGCGTCGCCTGGAAAGCTCAGAACTCACATGTCGAAACCACCCCCGTCGACTGCAGCGCCTCCCGCGCAGAAGGACTTCCGTCCTGTCGGCTCCGTGCCCGACGTGTTCTGTGAGTACCATTGCATGGTAACCGGGTCCAGGAAGTGGATGACGCCAAAGCTCACGTAGTCGCCCGACGTCTTTCCCAGGCCGTCCACATCCTTGATGCCGCCCAGGATGACGATCAGCCCGTTCGGACCGAGGTTGGGCGCGAAGACGGCATTGCCGCCGATGAGGACCCTCTCCGTCGCCCACGGGCCCTCCTCATGGTGCTCCCATTTCAGCGTCTTGTAGTCGAACGTCGTGAACCCCTTGATGCTGCCGATGGCCTCTTTGGTCGTCCACTCGTCGCTGAAGCCGCCAAATACGAACCCTTTATCGGGGGTGCTGACTGCAGCGACGTCCATCGCTCTCCGGCGGTCAGTGAAGTCGTTCCCACTGGGCGTCTCGTCCGTCCACTCGCCCCGACCTCCGCTGCTAGGCGTAAACTTCCAGAGCTCCGAACGTTCGCGGATGGGCTGGGCCCCGGCTGTGCGACCTCCCCAGGTGTAGAACGACCCCTCCGACTCGTTGACCAGGAGAGCCCCGATCAGCAGGACTTGCTTTCCGTTGCTGTCGTACTCATTGTTGACAATCTGCGCATCTTCGGTGCTCCAGCTTTTCGTGAGGTCGATTGCAAGGGTTCCGTTGACTGTTGTTCATCGAATATGGTTAGTAGATGGGGAGGGAAGCTTGACGAGGCAGAACACATACCTGCGACAAGGCCCTTTCCCGTGCCTTTCTGCGTCACCTCTCCACTGTCAAGATAGACAAAGTCACCGACCGCCGCGGCTATAACGACGAATGTTAGCAGCTGGAGTCGCGAGGGCTACTGCAGACAACTCACCTCTGGCGTAGACACGACGCTTGAACTCGTCCACTGGAGGGACGTTGGTCGGTTCCACAAGCTCGACAGTTGACGATGAAGGCTCGATTGGGTCGATTGCCTGCGACGTGGGAACGGAATCAGGTGGTGCTTGAATGAACCCCTCGCTAGCAGACACCTGCTCTGTCAAAACTTGTCTCTTCTCGAGGAAGCTGTCAACAGGACCAGGCGTGACCTGCGGATCGCGCTCCTCCAGGCCGTGAGCGACATGAGCGAACGTCGAAAAAAGCAAGAAGCACCAAGCAGCGCACGAGGCCGGCTTGGTAAGAGGCCGAACGAGCATCTTGTCGCGATTTGCCTCACAGGCAAGACACGGCGAAGCCCAAGAGTTGACGATGTTTTCGAGTTGGAGATGTCTCACAATAGCCTCAGGGGGGAAGAAGAGGGGAGAAGGGGAGGACACCCAGGCGAAGGAGCGCCATGGCCAGAATCAAACCGAGAATAGCAGCTGCAGCACTGGGTGGCGGAGGGCACAGGGATTGGTAATTTCGACATTGCGGTGCAGTCCAGCCCTGCGCACAGCTAATCAGATGCAGGCATCGCGACTGGGTCAGGCACACTTTGGATCCTTCGGGCGGCTGCGCAGCCTGATGCCCTGGTCTACGGCTTACTGTGGGCGTGTTTGGGGGCCGAACTGCGGGTGTGTGCAGGGGTTCGCGACGGGCTGGGGGCCACCCGCAGGACTTTTGACCGGGGGATGAGCCCCCTCTCGACCGGGTCGTGGGTTCAGCTGACGGGGTTGTACAGCCTGATTTGACGATGGATTCGGAGTGGGAGTTTGAGAGTTGAAAAGGTACAGTATATAAGGTGAGGTAGGCAGCATTCTCTTAAGTTGCATCAAACATGGATGGACGAGATCCCCAACACGAACCCGCGAGACCAATCATTCGTCATGACCTGGGAACCACCTCTCCCTCCACCTCACCCAGCTCACGGATTGCATGGGTAGTTGTACCAGTCCTTGTGGTGGCCCTTGACGAGGTTTGTCTTGACCTCTTCCGGGCTGCAGACCGGGATGCGGATGAATCCCCTCCTCCTCACATTCACGATCTCGCTGCCGACGGCGTCCTCGAGGTTCTGTCCCTCAAGCTTCATCTCCTCTTCAAGCAAACTGGGGTCCATGACATTCTTGTTGTCCTTCGAAAAGGTGTTGAGGGCTCTGCGGCATCCGGGTCAGCATGATTATTCTCTCGTTGACGCTCGGGATGTAGAAAGCCTTCTCAATGGCCCTCTCGCGCTCTCAGTTGGTTATGTTCTCACTGACATTCTGATCCGTGTCCTGCTTGATTGTCTCACTGCCATGCACCATGGCACCACTCCTGATCAGTGCAGTGAAGGCCTCGTTCCTCTTCTCGTCCCCGCTGAAGACCCGGGTCATCAACTTGTCGGTCTGTTCCTGCCAAGCGGCAATAATCTGGTTATAGATGTCGTTGAAAGCAACTTCTTCGCGTTTTCCGGACATTCTCTGTTCATAGGATGTCAGTGTGTGCTCAGTAATTGGGGCCGGGACAGCGGGGCCGACAATCTTCAACGCATCTGTGGCGATGCCCGTGCCCATGTCAACGATTCCCATTGTTGCCGTTTCCCAAATCTCCTTCTTGCTTTCGAAAACATTGTTGGCGAAGAAAGACTCGCTCATGATGGCTGTTCAGTGTTAGCCTCCGGGACAGGTTCCCCAGTACCTCATAGCATCATCCCATGCGGACGCGCAGTCGAGACCTTCCCACCGTTGCTGAGCAGGGAATTGGTTGAGGGCGTGAGTACAGATGTTGCCAAACCACTTGCCGCTGTGCGTGTCAAGGGAGAAGGCAGCGGGCTGCCCGCTGTTGATATTCTCCTTCACCACCTGCCAGGGGACGTCCAAGATCTTGTCTCCGACGGTGACCTTGGGCGGGTCTTAAAATTCAATGAGATTGACAGCACAGATGATTGTGCCACCCATATGGTAGCGCTTGTAGAGGCTAGTACTGTTAGCCTTAGGCTCGTCGGACATTCAGGACATCCCGGGATTACCCACTAGTTACCGGCGTCCTACTAGCCGTGCAGGTTATAGGTCGTATACACGAGATAGGTAGTCAAGAAGCGTCGACATCTTCTGGATGGGAGAAATCAAGACCTCTTCAACCCGCTCCGTGTCCTTTTCTAGTACATACGACTATACCTACTAGAAAACTCGGGATCCCGTCCGCTCTCCTATAGATAAGCTAGTAAGGGTAATCTTAACTTCCGGGTTATAGAGAAGTCTGTATTTCTCCGCCCCCACGCCCGCGCCCTCGATAGGAGAGGCGGGTAACTAAACACCCTGTTTATAACGTCCCTCCCTCGCTCCGTCTATTTAACCCCCTTATTACCTTCGCGATTCTAGTTTCCTAGATTTTACCTTCTAAGTACCTAGGAGCGGAAATATAAACACGTAAAACTCGCCGGTTATAGAGGAGAGGGGGACGGGGTAAGTCCCTCCCCTATCCCTTCCGTAAACCCTTTCCCTCCTTTTTGCTATGGAAACGCTGTTAATTAGAATAAACAGAAATACAACCAGGCTCAGTAGTCCAAGGCCTATGTACCGAAATGATCTGCATGTACTTTTGCTTCCACACGAGAGCCTGCAACGTCTTACGCGGAGAGAGGGGAGCCCGAGCTGTAGTTGTCACTACAGACAGACGGAGAGTTCGACTCCTTCAGCCTTCTTAGCGCATAATAAGATGACTGATTCTCGCCCTTCATGACATTAGATTCTTCAACTTATGACTAGAATCAGGAACCCCAAGCTGAGGAGTTGTAGTTGTAAATGCGAGTACGAGTATCAAGGGGCTGTCAAGAGAGGTAGTACGTCTGGCTAGAGAGGCAGTAAAGACTCTAGACTATAACGGCAGGTTGGCTGCGGATTAACTGTATTTGCAAATTGACTGCGACTGTAGATTGACTGCGGCTGCAGATTGACTGCTGCAGCAGAATGACTGCGACTGCAGATTGACTTGGTACGAAGATTGTGATAGTAGTTGAGACCCCATGCTTTACTGCCTCTATAGCAAGACGTACTGCCTCTCTAGACAGGCCCAGTCTCAAATGTGATTTCTCCACATACCCCCTCGCAAGGGCCTTCAGATCCAAGTCCTCGCTCCGATCAAAAACAGAGACCCTTCACGTCGCTGATGTGCTGAAGCCTCGTCCGCGCCCGGGCATGAGCAGGAAGGCGAAAGTGTGTGGTCAAGCTGTGCGAACTTGCCTGCTCACGGCGCTCGTGGGATCCATCAGCTGGGGATACTTCTTTGTAATCTTGTCCCAGTCAAACTCGCTCAAGGAGGACCGCAGTACGTATCTGTTATTACGCCTAAAAAGGGGCTGTCTTGAGAGGCGGTACGTCTGGCTAGAGAGGGCGGGAAAGTATCCTGTTGGTTGACCTAGAGATCAAGACCATCGACCACTTTTGACAGAGTTTGTGTGACCTGTCTTAGGCATGCGTTCGCCTTGTCAAGATCATTCTGCCCCAACGCCTCCTGTACAGTTGGCAAGAACACACCATCATAGCCGAGCCAAAGCCCCGGTGCAAAGATCTGATCGTCATCAGCGCGGCATGTTATATGGAGCATATTAGAATCAACTTACCTCGTGCCTGTACCATGGCCGCCCCTCAAGCCCTGAACCTTGATCCAGAAGGAAACCCCTCTCCAGACCGATGAGTTTTTGATTCAGCGCCGCCACCTCTGCCCCTGTCGCCCGAGGTTTTTCGGCCAGCTCATCCAGAGCTGTAGCTGCAGCCGTGAACCGGGCCAGCACCTCTTCAAACCCTTGAGTTTCGAGTCCCTCGTTCTCCCGACTCAAAGAAGCAAAGTAAGTTGACAAAGTCCTCGCATAATCAGCAGCAGCAAATGGCACGACCCGCACTCCAGCCAGCTTGACGGCCACCAAACCCCACAGCTGTGCCATGGCCTTGTGTTTCTTGAAGCCAACGTCGCCGAAATTTTCAAGCCAGTAGAAGCTATCATAATTGGAGTGGTAGGGATAAACGCCCTGGCCCTGGCGGTTGAAAATCATGTCGATCGAGGGAATGCCGAGATGGTGGAAAAACGCCGTGTAGTCGCTTCCCGTACCCATGAGGGCCAGGCTTGGCTCCTTCAAGCCGCCATCGGCACGTTGAAGGTCGGAAAGCCAATCGTCGTACACGGTTTTGCCGTCAAATATGGGCGACGGCACCTCGGACGCGCTCGCGCGCAGGACGGCGTCGAGAAGCGGGCTGCCGAGGGCGCCGAGGAAGCGTCCGCCGTTGGTAGACTCATCGACATTGATGTACGCAACGCAGTCTTTGCTCAGCCATTCGGCATTGTCCTCGACCCATTCGGTTGACCCAACCAGGCCGTACTCCTCATTGTCCCACGATGCCAGGATGCTGAAACGTGTCAGCATAGTCGAGCCGAGATATGACGGGAGAGGTGCTCACATCTTCCGGAATGGCTTCCAGCCTTGATCGAGGAGACTTCCAAAGCCCCGAGCGACGTCGTTCATGGCAGCTGAGCCGGAGACGGGGTCAACGGCGCCACAGCACCACGAGTCGTGGTGGTTGCCGAGAACCACGGCTTGCTCCGTGACTCCATCAATGGTCCCTATAACGTTATAAATGGGTGCATATCTGAAATCCCCTGATTCTCATGTCAATAAAACAATTCATCCGAACTTCAAAAGGACGTTTACCTTGGCTTGATAGGAACACGTTCTCCTCACTCGGGCCGGTGCAGTAGTCGACGCCCTCGATCTCACCCCGCCAGCCTTCGGTGTGTCTGCTTGTTGTTTCAGGCTCCGCACCCTTTCCGTTCAGTGACATCAGTAGAGGCGTTGCATCGGCGAATGAGATGGGAATTGAGGGTATCTTTGGGATTGCGTGGTGCGGATCTCGCCGAAGGGTGTCCTCCCCCGGCATGCTTGGATACCCAGGCGTCGTCGGATCGCCCACCGCCACTGAGAAGTAGTCGACACTGCCCCTCTGAATGCTGCTGGGATGTCTTGCGGGACCGTAAGGGTAGTGTTTGTAGCCGTTTATTGCCGTGTATTCGCCGTCCTCTTGAGGGTCGTTGTAGAGGATAACGCCCACGGCGCCGTGTTCCTGTGCAGCCCTGATCTTGAGCCCGCGGAAGATCTTGGCGTACTTGCAGATGACAATCTTTCCCTTGACGTCTGCTCCGAATCGTCTGAGGGTCTCGAAGTCCTCGGGCGTGCCAAAGTTGGCGTACACAAGTGGCGCCTCGACGTCGCCATTGGCCGAGAAACCGTGGAAGGCGGGTAGGCCATGAGCCCGAAGTGACGTCGGGTCCTCAGGGAGCTCATCCTCCTCCAGACTGGCTTTGAACAGAACCTTGCCCGAGGGGCTGGACCGAAGTTCCAAGCTGGTAGAGATGGGGAAGTTTTGCAGCACGTCGTACCTTGCCAGCTCAGACGGAATGCCGTAGGATTGCCATAAGTTCCGGATCCGCTCAGCATGGGCGAGATCTCCGGCTAAGTGAGCCTCGCCGCTGTAAAGCTTCGACCAATGACGGAGGCTGTCGACGGTAGGAGTCTGGAGCATGACTTGCTCGGATTCTTCTTGTGTCGGACTCATTGTGGTTTGAGATGGTCAAGATGGGCTGGCTTGAGGGCGTGGCACGGAGTGCGCCCATGCAACTGGACCCCTTGAAGACATATAAGAGAGGTCAGCCACTGAAATCAGTCCTCATTGCCCGTAACTGGTCATCCACCATGGCAGATAACGACACATGAAATTTGTAACCACATAGCACAGCCTGGGGAACTCCGGGGGTCAACCCGGTGCTTTGGGATTTGACCATCTCCGCCCTCGACTCATGCCCCATCAGCTAACGGCTTAAACGGCCCTTAGCCGCAGATCTCCATGATAACCCGCATAAACATCCTGACACAATCCAGATAGTCGGCGACATCCACCTTCTCGTCCGGCCGGGTGTTGTACTTGCCGCCTGGCCCACACACGATACCCGACATGCCTAGGCGCGAGTAGAGGTGCCCCGCGTCCGACCCGTAGAAACATGTCGGCGCCAGCACCCCCGTAGGTTGAACCTCGCCCCGGACGCGCTCGTATGCCTCGTTCAGCGCCCGCACAACAGCGGAGCCGGTGTCGGCCTCAAAGGGCGGCATCGTGGGCTCGTGCCGCTGCTTGAGCTCAAACGTCATGCCGGGGAACTTGCCGATAACGCTCTCGATAACCCGTCGGATGTCTCCCATGACACTTTCCTGGGTCTGGCCTGGGGCATAGCGGCCGCTGCCGGCGAGTTTGCAAACATCGGCGACCTGGGCCGGCCGCCACTCCGCCAATTCCCTGCCGAGAGCGCCATGAACGATGCCAACGGAACACCTGTTGCACTTTTCGTGCTCTTTGCTCTTGGCGCCACTGAAAGTCATGCCGTCCAGGATCGGGATGAGCTGGCAGGCGGCCAGGATGGCGTCGGAGGCTTCCTCCTTGGCGGACATGTGCCTCGTGACGCCGATGAGGGTGATCTCAAACGTGAGGGCTTCCGCATGCATAGTGACCGCTTTGATGTCCGAGGGCTCGCAGTTGATGAACGAGCTGGCGGTATCTTTGCTGATGTGGCCCTGATCGATGAGAGCCACAGTGCCCACGCCGCCCTGCAGCTCGCCCACGACATATGAGAGCACCACGTCTCCCCGCGGCGACCACCCGTGACGATTCAGCATCTCGACGGCACAAAAGTAGGCCGCACAGCCCGACTTCATGTTGCTGACGCCGATGCCGTAGATGAACTCGTCATCCACCTTTCCTTCCCAAGGGTCGACCGTCCAGCCCTCGGAGACGGGGTTGGTGTCTAGGTGGCCGTTGAACAACAGGCTACTGTCCGTGGTACGGTGGGTTCCGTGCCATGTTCCGATGACATTCTGTCGCTTGTCGTCGTCAAACTTGTGGATCTGCGAGTCGAGGCCAATGTCCTTCAGGAGGCCGGCCATGAATCCTGTGATTTCGAGCTCCCCATCTGTCTGGGAGTAGCTCTTGATCTGGACCAGACGTGACAGCACGTCGAGGCAGTACTTCTTGTCGATGTCGTAGTGCTGCATTTTGGCGTTTCCGATTTCGATGTTTGCTAATTAACTCGACAAGAGGGCCGTGGAACTCCATCCAGATATTTGTTCATCTCTGATCTCGTCGAGTCAGTAGCCACTTGGCATTGTGTGGCTGACCGTGATGAATACTCCGGTTGCGGACCCCGGCAAACACGGCACAGTTGATACCCGCAAGGCTCCACGCGACTCTCTCAAGATGCCGATCACCATGGCCCGAAGGATTGCGCAGAGATAACAAGACGGCAGTTCGCCGAAATGCCTATCGACTGGAAAGCGACCGGCTTCTGATCAGTTTGCCGGTCGTGTTTAGTAAACAGGCCGACCTGGCTTATCGACCTGGTTAGGCATCTCATCCTCCCTCGGTCTCGTCGCTGTCAGGTATTTGCAGACTACTGAGCAGCGAGACAACCTTGTGGTTGAGATAAGACAACGTTGCTCCTTCGGCATGTGCTATAAGACGAGATGTCATCCCTCTCCCCTCTGAACAACGTCAGTGCTCATCACCCACAGACAATTACCCGCATCTTTGACGTCCAACATTCACATTGAAGCCATGGCAGTCCCCGCCGCTGACGTGGAGCGTGCCCCCAACCGGCCCGACGCCGAAGCTGACGCTGACCACCCCGATCTCAAAGGCCATGTGGCCGACGAGGGCTACGAACTCTTCGGCGAAGCCAACGCCGAGACTTTCTCCGAGGAGGAGAGCAACGCCGTCCGCCGCAAGATGGACCTGTACCTCCTTCCGCTTATGTGCGGACTCTATGGCCTCAACTACGTCGACAAAGTCGCCATGGGCTGGGCCGTCCTTTTCGAGTTTCGCGAGGACCTCGGTCTTAAGGGCACAGAGTACTCCTGGGCCAGTTCCATGTTCTACTTCGGCTACCTCATCGCTCAGTACCCGGCCAATTACATCCTGCAGAGATACAACACGGTCAAGGTCCTCAGCATTTCCTGCATGGCCTGGGGATGTCTCATGATTGCGTATGGTAGTCCGATCATCACGTGGTGGGAGGAACAAGCAACTGACAGCGTGCCAGACACCTCGGGCTCAAGAACTTTGGCGGCCTCATGGCCATCCGATTCCTCCTAGGTGTGGCTGAATCGGTGGTCACCCCGGGATTCGTCATGTACACAAGCATGTTCTACACGCGCCGCGAGCAGGTCATGCGCACCATGCTGTGGGCGTGCACCCAGGGCATCTTCTCCATCATTGCCAGCCTGCTGTCCTACGGTCTCGGCCACATCACAAACACCGCCCTGCGACCATGGATGTACATCTTCCTAGTCCTCGGCATCCTCAGCGTCATGGTCGGCGCCGGCTGGCTGTTCATCATGCCGTCCACGCCAAACACCGCCAAGTTCCTCACCCACCGGGAGCAGGTCATCGCCGTCCAGCGCGTCGCCTCCAACATGATGGGCATCAAGAATTACCAGTGGAAGTCGTACCAGATGTGGCACGCTGCCAAGGACCCCAAGACATGGCTCATCCTTGCCTTTGTTCTCTTCACTCAGCTTCCCAATGGAGGGTTGACCAACTTTGGATCCCTCGTCGTGCAGGGTCTTGGCTTTGACAGGTTCGGCACGCTCCTCATTGGGATGCCGTCGTCCGTCGTCAGCTCTGGCAGCATGATTGTCTGGGGATTCTTCTCGCTCAAGTACGGCAATCTCCGCACATGGGGCATGATCATCCCGCTCATCCCCGCCATTGCCGGCATCGCCACTGTCTACGGCACGATGAACACCGATGCCAACAAGTACGGCCGCGTGGTGGCGTACTGGCTCATCAACTCCTACGCAGTCACCGTGAGTCCGCCTCCTACGTTCCCCATCATCAAGGCAAGGCCAACCACTGACCTCTAGCCCAGTGGCCTTTCACCCTCACAATTATCGGGCAAAACGTTGCTGGCCACACCAAGAGAGCCTCCACAAATGCCATGATGCTCATCATCTTTGCCGCTGGAAACATTGCTGGGCCATTCTTCTTCCGCCAGGGAGACGCGCCCCGATATGTACTCGCCATTGCCACTATCCTGGTGTGCTTCTGCGCCGGGCTTATCTGTGCCGCGGCGCTGCGCTGGTACATGAACTGGGAGAACAAGCGCCGTGATCGTGTGTATGGCTCTATGGAGACGGCTGGTGACATGATGGATGGCATGCGCCTGGGCATGCATGACAAGACGGACCTCGAGAACCCGGACTTCCGTTACGTGCTGTGAGGTAAGTGTTGGGGATGAACTCGATGGCTCAGGGAGGCTCGAGCGGGAGGTTTTATATTTGGTTCTCAAGATCAACAGCCTGTAGGTCGTTCAGATTAATAGCTTCGTTTTTTTGCAGCTCAATGCTAGAGTATGGTAGACAACCAGATGCGAATGTTGGGCACAGTGTTTCAGACAGTGCAAACCCAGACCCCTTTTTGCAGTTAAGTCAAAGCCACTACTTCCACCTCACAGGAATCAAGTGCCGTTTTTAAGGGGCCTGTCTAGAACGCCTGGCTAAAGAGGTGGTAAAGGATAGCGCCTGCCCTACAGTGATCTTTGCCTCTTCTCAACCACTATCACAGCTTCATAGCAAGTCAATCCGCAGTTGCAGTCAATCCGCTGTCGTAGTCAATCCGCAGTAAACCTGAGGTCGTAGTCTAGAGCCTTTACTGCCCTAACGTGTTCCTCAAGAACACTTTTCTACACACTTGCCTCCGTATCTTCTGTTCCTTCTACACAGTTTTAAGACCTCGACCTGTCAAGCCGACAACCACGGGGGAAGAATGCAGTACATCACTCCATGTGCCATAGACGCTGATATCGGTCCCATCTGCGATCTGATTAACTGACGTCGAAGGTAAAGTCGACAGCACACTTACCCAGTGAATCCAGTGATACGTAGGGAAACTGGACCCGACATATACACCAAAGCAGCGTGCCGGGTTCATCGCTTCGCAACAGGGTTAGAGTCGGCGAGACAGATAAGAAAGGGGCAAACGTAATACTAACACGAGCCGCCATATCCAACTCTCGTAAACGACGAGCCAAAGCTTAGCAGCCCCAGAGCCATGCCAATCAGCCAAGGTGCGAATTTCGAGCCAATGATACCTGCCTGTCTAGGATCCAGACCAACGCCAAAGCATAGGAAGATCAAGACCAGCGTGAAAGTAAATTCGAGAGTAAAGGCATCCCCAATGGGAACCAAGGCCGAGTCGATGACGCACCCGCCCACGACGAAGTTTCTTAAGCCAAATGCGGAGCGGAGGGCCAGGCCTGCCACGGAAGCGCCGGCCGTTTGAGCGGAGACGTAGAGAACCAAACGCGGAAAGGTGACCAGGCGGGCGAAGAATGTCGCAAATGTGATTGTCGGGTTGAGATGGGCGCCACTTGCGCTGGAGAAGGCGTAAATCAGGAGCGTGAGAAAAAGCCAGTTCGTAATCCCGCCCACGAGGGGCCCGAAGAATCTGGCGGTACCGTAGACGCCGGCCGGACCGAGCGGAGAGGCTTCGTTCAGTGGAGGTGGATCATGTGCGGCGATGAAGCCCGTCGTGAAGACCAGCAGGCCCGTGGCTACGCATTCCACAGCCGCACATTTCCAGATCAGAGGGTCGGCAAACCCCGTGAGGCTGAAGCCATCTTTCAAAGAGAAGAATGGTGTGGTGTCTGGAATTTTCCTGTAGGCATTTTGGCTTTCGAGATTCGAAGGGTCCAGGACGAGAACCTGGTTGCCATCAATTCGGCCAGCAAAGGGGATGACAGCTGGCGGGTGAGAGCCAATGTGTCTCGTGGCGATGCTGTCTTTTCTCCATGTCAGGTTTCCCGGGCCCTGCGGGTCAGTTTGTGGACGAGGTTCGGCGCTCATGGCGTGTGGCTGATCGGGAGACACTCGTTCGCTCGGCGGCCGAGATCAACGATTTATAGCACAGAGCTCACAGGTCGGGTTTGCACTGTTCCAGTCCTCTGCAGTAATCTTCAGCGTTACGAATTCTTGTCATCAACTTACTCATTAGCGTGGGTCATTACTAAGGTACCTATGCCCGAACGGAGAGGCTGGGAGGCTCCAGCGTCATGGATGATGGTGTCGCAACTCCGCCCACCCGACCCCGCCAGAGATGTCACATGTGCTACAACTCAAGGGCGCCAGTTGTTACCGTGTGGGCGGCCCGTGTACTATTTACAGCGCCTACGATGGTGACAAATACAGCGACTCCATCCCCCTACACCATCAAAGGTTGATCCTCAACCCCAGGGTGTTATCGAAAAAGACATCACCCCAGTATGGCTCATTACCAGCATTTCCGACGTTGACGAATGTCGTCTCCTCAAAGACGCCGTTCTTTGCCAAGGCCACGAGCCAGTCTTTGATATCACCACTGAACTGCCCTCCTTCGGCGCCCCCAAACATGTCGTCTTCTGGCGCCAGGAGCGAGGAGACGACGATGCCCGTGTCGCGATTGAGTCCCTGGTACAGCTTCCAGCCGTCCTTGCCGAACAAGCCGTTGATGGTGGCCGTGGGTCCCTCGGCCCAGCCGATGGGCACCTGGCCGCCGTGCCAGTAGAGCCAGAGCATGAGCTCCTGGGCCTTGCTAGACGTGCTGTCGCCCTTGGTGTCGGAGGTCATGAAATCGTAGACGACATTGCCTGTCAAGGGATGCGTCAGCGTGGTCACTGGTCTGATTAAGAGGCTAACCAATATGTTTCAAAACTCACCTTTCCACTCTGTCTGCTCATAAAACGTCCAGTCAAAGGTCGTCGGGATGCTCTTAATCTGGTTCAATGGCGTCTCCAACCCTTGAGTGAGGCCGATGAACGAATAGCCCTTGACCACATCGCGGTTGACGGTAGGGTCAATCTTGAAATCGCTGGACCAGTGAATCCTCTGATCGTTGCCACTACCTGTCACATCCATGAGGCCCGTGCAGGACGACCCGGAGATGGACTGGTAGTTGTAGTTCATCGAAAAGATGATCCAGGGGGAGCCAAAGAGGACCTCGAACTGGTTTGGGGCGCCGCAGTAGGTTTTGTTCGGCGTGGGTGGCTCAGTGGCAGCGGAAGTGGCAGCGGAGGCGACTGGCGAAGCGGCCACGGTCGCCGTGAGCGTGGCGAGAATGATTGACTTGAGCTCCATCTTGAGAAACGGAAGGTTGACCACAATTGTCGGACTGCAAAGGACAGCAATGTTTCCAATCCAGGCACGCGTCTTCTGCGGTCGCGGGTATGTCACCCTTTTGTGCAATAGAGCCAGCCACGCATAGCCAAGTGCCGAGTCTTTCCCGGCACATCCTGGCTCTAATTGACGATCAACTTGAAACGGCCGACGGCATCACCAGCCCACCGTTTAATTAGACGGGAATTTGAAAGTCGGTTCCTCTCAGGGGGCTTGATGGGTTGACAGCCACATACCCTGCTTGGGTTCATTGGGTCATTTCCCTGCTGCCGACTTGTCCGTACCAGTACCGAATGTGTGACGATTGGAGCGGTTGCCAATCGCATCTCGTTTTGGAACCCAAGAAAGCCCTCGTAGCCCACCACAACGACAGCAGGGAACGGAGAGTGTCACCCAAGACACAAGGCCTGTCAGGCCTATCATCTCGATGGCAAATATGTCATCGTCGCGATTTAGCGGGGGCCCCCGAAGACGAGGTCGCGGAAAGCGCGATACGAAAGAAGATGGTGTTGAGAAACGCGCACAGGTCGACTTCGTGGCTCGTGGTGGCTGCACCACAGGCAGATTACCTGGCGTGCCAAGTACGGGTCTGGAAGCAGCCTAAACATAGGTACGGGCAGTTCATTCGGATAACTACCAATAGTATTTGAACAGTACATCAGGGTCGGTCTCATCCAGAACTAGCGCTGCAACGCGAAGATGGGGCCGCTAATGGGCCATGTCGGTGGTCGGCGATGGATGCAAGAATAGTAGAAAAAGACTCGACTTTCTGTCTATGTCACGACACTGTACGATACTACTTCTAGGAATGACCAGGAACGCGGTGCGGGCCAAGAGCACGGAAGCTCTCCTCTTGCGGCAGTTGCAGTTACTGAGCAACTGAGAGATGTCGTACTGAGAAACCCAAATTGGTGTGCAGACTGCAGGGACGATGGTTTAAAGGCCAACTCATTACCTTCGGGAGCCATCTCATCTTACTTCTTTAGACAGAGCAGCTTTGCCAGACTCGCAATGGTATTGGCGTCCTGTGCGGTCAAGATTAGCTGGCTCCTCTCGGCTGCGGCGTCATGAACGGCGCCGGAGGTAAGGTCCCTCCTGATATTCTCAACGCTCATTTTCTGACGTGATGAGTAGCGTTGCTCAATGTCCTGAAGCCTCAGTAACCCGCGTCTACAGTTTGTAATTCAGGTGTCGGAGCAGTCGGGCTAGCCGCTTTGATGGCGATTCGATTAATGGACAAACCTGCCTGAAATCGTGATCGCGGTATCTGTCGTGATAGAGCACCTTGAAATGGCTACGAGATTTAGAGCAACTACAACCAATAATGGCCGACAAGTCTATGACCTCAAGGTTGCACTCATGAAGCGACAGATGGCGAAGGTATAGACGGGTCCATCGATACCCCTGGGCGTCCTGAAGTGGCTGAGTCCCTGTTGAGGGCATCGGCGAAGCAGGGCTGTGTCGTCCAAGTTGGAGTTGGTCAGGGAAGATAATGCTAAATACTCAGAAGCATCTGACATACTGAGGTGATGGGATCTAGCTGACAGCCGACGTTTCTGCTTGCATGTTCAATACAGTCAACAGCGGCAGGATGTATCGAGGATGTGCCATGGGGGGCTGTTACCCCCCGTCGTTCATTCCCAGGCTCATCGAGGCATGCAAAGACGACAGGTTCCCGTTTACCAAGATCGTGAACAAGTACCCGGTATTGGACGTTGACCAGGCAGTTCAAGATGTCCTAAGTGGGCGTTTGGTCAAGGCAATTCTACTTTGGTGAGCAAAACTGTGTCGGCTACCTAAACAACAGTCCAGCCATTCCTCATACCGGGCATATCGCACGCCTAGGCCAGGCTCTGCAGCTGCGGCAGCAACTCGCTCATGACGTCGTCAAGTCCCTGCCACTTAATACCCAGAGCCCTCTGCGTCGCACTCGCATCAACACCAAAGTGCGTATCGGCCTCCCTCGCGCCAGGGGTGCCCGTCGGCACCCTGCTACTACTACTACCCTTCTTGTTCCCCTCACGGCGCCGCGCGACGTCCGCTAGCTCCTGGTTACAGTAAACCCCCGCGGCGAGCAGGTACCTCTCGCCACCGGCTTCGGGCACCATGAGTGCGGCCACATGTGCCCTAGCCACGTCCCCAACGCTCACCCAGACGGGCCCGCGCGTGGGCGGCACCTCACCGTCGCGGCCCGCGGTGATGACGGCGTGCACGATCTGGTTCGATGTGTTCAGCTCAGCGGACGAGGCGGGCTCCGCACCGGGCAGGAAAGCGCCAAACACCATGGCAGGGTTCAGACCGACGAGATCAAAGGGCGCAGAAGGGTTCGCCTCCATCCAGTCCCAGGCGGCGCGCTCGGCGACGGTCTTGCTGGCGCGGTAGGCCACGGCGGCCGCGGGGGCGTTGACGCCGTCTTCGTAGGTGAGGGGCGACCAATCGGCGGCTGTGTATGTCTTGCCAGGCTGGAGACCTTTGGCGGCGTCGTAGATGCCGGCAAAGGAGTTTGTGTGGACGACGCGGCGGACGGAGGAAAGGGACTTTGCGGCGTCGAGGATGGCGGTCGAACCCTTGACGGCGGGAATCATGAGGTCGCGCTCGTAGTCGGTCGTAGCGTAGGTGAAGGGGGCGGCTAGGTGGAGGATTGCGTCGGGCTGTAGCGATGGATGCTGGAGAGCGGAGAGGTAGGCGTCGGGCGAGGTGATGTCGTCGACGACGACGACGGAGAGGTTCTGGTGGCTGCTGTGCAGGCTCAGGACCTTGTCCACTTTCGCTTGGGAGCGAACGGTCCCAATGACCTTGTAGCCGGCCGTGAGCAGTTGGGCGACGCAATGCTGGGCGATGAAGCCGTTGGCACCGGTGACGAGCACCACGGAGGGCGACATAATGGGGGTAGGGATGGTGGATGGCATGCTGGAGGAGTTTGGTACTGGAGAATGGGAGTCGAGAGTCCCCGGGGATGGTGAATCACGCGGGTCGATCTGAAGCACACATTGCTCGAGTTTTCTTATCTTGAATGCAGGTTAGGATTTAATGGTATTCCGACGGTGGGCATATTGAATTCCAGGGACTCATGCAGCCGTCGGAAAGATACCGTGATACTCTGCCACTTGGGCGCCGTCGCATCCCATCAGCGGGGGCCGTCGGATCGGATGGCGGCTAGTGGTGCACCATATCCGCCCCGGATGTATGGGGTAGCGGAGATAGGCTGGTAGATGACGGTGCTGGTGGATTAGCCGTGGGAGTCCTGAAATCGAACGGTCGTGAAGGGCCACATACAGTTTTGGACTGGCTTGTCATCGGACTTGTTGAACACGAAGTTGGGGTTGCCTACTCCAGCGGCGCTTGCTTTGTTGACTGGGGAAGCCAGGATCGTGGCTACTTCCGAGGCGCCGGGGCCATTAACATTATCACGTCGGTGCTTCAGTTATGACTCTGCGGCATTTTGCCAAACGCCCAACATAGCATGGTACGACTAATACTTTGAAAACAGTGCAGTGGCGATGGAAAGTAGTATACCGTTGTAAACATATATGCGTGGTATACAGTTCACGTTACCTGAAGTAACAAGAGAGAGACTCTCACTGAAGCAAATTGCACTAGGGACCCCTTTTATCAACTTGAGAGGATCTCTGTCGTTGCTGAAATCATTATACTCTGTCATCTCTCATACCCCTGAAATAGCCCTCCTCTTCAGTACGGCTGAATTCTCATTCAGCCCCGGAAAGTTATGCGCGTCAATGCAGGCCTGCCGGCTCAGTAGTACCGCAACGCTTGTCCTATCCCTCATCTCGGCCTCGTACACCTCGACTGCGTCCCTGAGATTGACACCACTCTTGTGCGCACTTTCCAGTGCCTTGAACAGACGATATGCGTCCAGGATCCCGTGGTTCGCCGCTTCGCCCCGGTACATGGTCATGGCATGTGCCGCGTCGCCTGCCAGCGTCACCCTCCCGCCGCGGTTGTCCCACGGCAGGCAGGGCCAGTCCTGCAACACAATCTCCGTAACCTCGGCCCCTTCGGGGATCGCGTCTACCACGTCCCGCAGGGATGGATGGAAGCGCCGGGCGCGCGCGCGCATATTGGCCAGACGGCCCGCGTCGGTGGTTTTCACCTCGTCGTCGTCCTCGGCACGAAACGGCCATGAGATCATGACTTGCACGCGGAATCGCGGTGTGGGCGTGTCGCGGGTGCCGTTAGTCTCGGGCGTCTCCAACATGCTGAACCAGAAAAAGGCGCCATCGGCCGGGTCTGGGTGGCAGCCCTGGAAGAGCAGCGGGTCAATGTCGCGCAGGGGCTTGACCTGGGCGGGCGTGAGGTCGAGGGCGGCACCGGTGAAGCGGAAGGGCAGACGGATATTTTTGTAAGTGTCCGGGGCGAGGAACTTGCGTGTCGATGAGTTGCTGCCCTCGACGCCGACGAGCAGGGCCCCGTGGGCGCGGGAGCCGTCAGCGAAGACGGCCGTGACGCCATCGGGGGTCTCCTCGATGGTGGACAGGCGCTTGCTCCAGCGGACGTGTTCGGCGACGCCGGCGAGGAGGACGTTGCGTAGCTTCTCTCGGTTGACACGGCGGCGGTCGCCGGGCGGGATGAGGAACTTTGGCTCGAGGGTCTCGAGGTTGAGGAAGACAAACTTGCCCAGGCCGTGGCGGCCGGCCTCCGGGTCGACCTGGACCGCCTCAATGCCGGCGAGGGTCTCGGCTGACAGCACCTCGCGCAGGAAAGGTAGGACCCAGTGGAGGGTGATGGCCCAGCCTTGACCGCGGGCGCTGATGTGGGCGTCGCGCTCGAAGATGATAAAGGGGATGCCGGCTTTGAGGAGGCCTTGGGCGAGCGTCAGGCCGACGATGCCTGCGCCAATAATGAGGACGGGCTTGGTGTTCTGTGACATGTCTGATGGAGGCGGAGGTCAAGTTGAGATCTGGGAGCACAGTCCAGTCAGTGCTGTGGTCAGGCAGCCTTTGGAGGTTTTTGGATCCAGCTGTCGGACGCTATCTTGGTATGGTGCAGTGCCCACTAGTCATGCTACCCAGGCTAGGAGACCCTCCGTCGCATAAGAATCGTCGCATAAGAATCCGGGGACTTTACCTAGGTAGTAGGTAGATGCAGCCGTCGGAAAGCCGGGCCAGTAATTATCACGACAGCGATGACGATGCACGGCGATTGGACTCGTGCTTGGGTGTGAATATTTCTTATCAACACCGTCTTGTCTTGACTTGCATTGGGCAGCCGAGCATCCAAGACTTCCAACGTCCTGCTACTACCCGGGCACCTCCCCATCATTCTCCCACCATGACCATGACCACGACAATGGCTCCATCCGAGTCGACACAAGGCAAACATGAGGCCCTCCAGCCCATTCACCCGTCCATGAAGGGCAAGCTGGACCCCGTCTTCGAGAAGCTCTACAACGACAACGTCGCCAGCACGCCCCTCCAGCCCATCGACCTCGCTGTCCTCCGCGCAAAGTACTCAGTCCTCTACTCGTACGGCACCGGCCCCGCGCCCGCAGCCGCGCGCGAGTACGACACAACCATCACCACCACTGGCTCGGACAGCATCACGCTCGACGTGCGCGTCTACGAGCCCGCGACGCCCGGCCCCTGGCCCGTCCACGTCGACTACCACGGCGGCGGCTGGGGCCTCGGCGACCTCGACACAGAGCGCCATATCTGCCAGCACATCTGCGCCCAGGCCGGCGTCGCCGTCATCGACATCGCCTACCGCCTCGTGCCCGACCACAAGTTCCCCTGCGGCATCACCGACAGCTTCGCCGCCCTCGTCCACATCCGCAACCACGGCGCCGCAGCCTTCAATATTGACCCTGACCGCATCTCCATCGGCGGCGTCTCGGCCGGCGGATTCATCAGCCTAGCGCTGGCACACATGGCACGCGACGCCGGTATCCCTCTGCGCCTCGTGGCCGTGGGCACCCCCGTCATCGACGACATTAGCCAGTACCCCACGGCGGCCGACTCGCCGTTCCCCTCGATGCAGGAGAACGAGCACGCACCCACGCTCAATTGGGCGCGACTGACATGGTTCGACAAGCTCAAGTGGTCCTCCCTCTCGACGGACGATGAGGTCCGCGCCGCTGCGAGGGCCGAGGTCCCTGCCATGTACGGCAACCTGTTCAAGGCGACCGACTACAAGAACCTCGCGCCGACAGTCATCTTCACTGCGGGCGCGGACCCGTTGCGTGATGAGGGCGAGGCGTACGGACGTAAGCTGGTCGAGAATGGCAACCAGGTGACGATGAAGCGGTTTCCCGGGGTGCCTCATCCATTCATGCACATGGACAAGGATCTGAGGCAGGCGGCCGAGTTTATCAAGCTGACGGCGGCCGCTATCAAAACGGCGCTACACGGTTGATGGATAGGGAGAAGTCGCTGTGGCTAAGGGGGCTTTTGGCGGAAAGTCCGCCGTGGCACAGGGGATGATACGGGGCACACCGAAGGGTCTACATCCGCCTGTAGCGGGTAGTCCACTATAGCTTAAGGGAAGGTAAACACAGCGGCCGGAGCTTATCACTTAGGAACCCAGCTCATTATACCACCGCTAACATGTCCTCCATGTTGGTGTAAAACACCGGGCAGACAAAACCACTATGATCCAAATTCAGACATTACCCAAGGTCTACCCATCTCTTGTGCCCAAGGTTAAATCACTTCACTGTGGAATTCTCTATCAGGTCCCTTGCCTCTCCTCTAAGTAGCGGCATTATTCCTATCTGTCCAGCGATAAGGACCTGATGGGAGCGCTCGCCACCATCGGCTAACAATCTAGTCGGTGTTAGTGCACAGGTAGTTGCGGCCAATCTTGGAACCTTGAAACCCATTATGCCCCTACCTGCCAGCCAAACCAGAATGCGGGGAAGGCGGAAACAGACCGGCTTGAGGTGACCGAAGGCAGGAAGATAACGAGCATGAGGCCCCGACACTGATTCTCCCTACATCTACTTACCTTATCTACCTACACAAACCATCACAACCACATCAATGAACCCGCTCCATGACCGACATGGCCTCGCTCCCCTCCAGGACAGAGCACCAGCAGCGGACAGTCTGCGAACGCTGTGCGGCCATCAAGCAGGCCTGCAGCGGCTTCCCCTGTCGCCGATGTGCCCGACTCGGCCTGCCATGCAACCCGCGATGGCGGTCGGGTGCGGAATCATCATCATCCTCACCACGAACAGACATCAACTCACACACTCGTTCGCCGCCCAAGGCCCGCATCCGACGTGTCCACACGGGATGCCTGTCTTGCAAGCTGCGCAAGAAGAAGTGCGACGAGGTCAAGCCCAAATGCGGCGACTGCAGGCGGCTGTGTCTGGACTGCACGTGGCCGACCAACAGCCCAAACACCAGCACGACCACGACAACGACCACGCGCATCGCGGCCAACACCAGCAGTAGTGGAAGCATGTCTCATGTCGCATGGCCAAACGCTCCGGAGCAGTGGGCGAGCAGCATGGTCCTGGACGACCAGGCGGAACAGGCCGCGGACGGCCCCGCAAGAATGGAATCGCCCCTAGACGTGAGCATCGCCGACCTGCTCTGCCAACTATCGAGCGCCGTCAACGTCGCGGGCCCGACCGTCGTCTTGGATGACGCAGCTGCCGCGCCATTGAACGAACTCGACCTTGACCTCGAGCTTGACCTCAACCTCGACTGGTCACTCTCGCCAGACGCACCATGGCTGGACAACCCCCCGGCGGCATCATCACCATCACAGCGCGCAGCCAGCCCATCGGACGGGCAGCTTTCCCTCAGCATCTACACGCCCAACTTGACCCCTGACCTGCAATCACCCCTCGACAAGGCCCTACTCAACCACTACAGCACCATCGTCGCCTCGGTGCTCTCTCGGTGTCCAAGTCCAAACCAGCGCACCTCAGGCAACCCATACCTTACCCACTTGCTCCCCATGGCCATGTCGAGCCCGATGATCCTCCACTCCATCCTCGCCCTCAGCGCCACCCACTGGCAACGGCTGCGGCCTGAGATGCAGAGCCGCGCCCTCCTCCACCGCGGGCGCGCCACCCAGTCATTGGCCGACCTCCTGCCGCACGTCGACGTCGACGGAGGCAGCACAGTCGACGTGGCCCTCGTCTCGTGCCTGCTACTGTGCATGACGGAGCTCTTTGACGGCTCATCCACCGGGTGGAAGCTCCACCTGCAAGGCGCCAAGCGCCTCTTCACCACCCTCAAGGATAAGCTCGGCGATACCGACGCCGGTGACGCCTCCAGTCACTATCGGTTCCTCGTCCGACTTACACGCTTCCTTGATAGCGCAGCAACGACAAGTACCTGCAAGCCGCCACTGATTGAGGACCAAGTCGACAGCAGCACGCCCGAGACACATCTCCACGATCTCCCGTCGTCATCGGCTGCCGCGGGCGACGACGCCGCCATTTATGGCATCCCCAAGGAGCTGTTTCACCTCGTCGACCGCGTCAACGATCTTGCCAGCAAGCGCGGTACCCGTGTCGACAATGCGTCCGAGTTGGCCTTTCGACACCAGGCGGATCTTGTCCGCGAGCAACTCAACAACTGGGCCCTCGACTACGGCGGGCTTGCAGGGGCGGCGGCCTCACTGGGGGGCGTGGCGGCAAGCAACGACAACGACAACGACGTGCTGCGTGCCATGACCGCGTACGAATGGGCTCTGCGGCTGCGTCTACACCAGATTACCGAGGGCTACTCCCTCTCGGACCCGCACGTGTCTGAGTGTGTGGAACACATCCTTGACGCGGCACAGGGCATCCGGTACGGCAGCGCGCTGGAGACGTGCCTGCTGTTCCCACTGGTTATGGCGGGAGGCGCGTCGGACACCCTGGAGCACAGGATGGTCATCCACGACCGGCTGATGGTCATGGAGCGGACGTGCGGATTTGGATATATCCATCAGAGCAGGGCACTTGTGGAACGGGTGTGGAAGAAGCGCGAGGGGACCAGGGCTCGGGTGAACTGGGCACGGATACGGCACGAGGAGATGGGCGGTCTGGCAATTTTCTAGCCAGAACATGCAGAACAAGCAGCAAACACTGACCATTCTCAATTACATGTACCAATGTACCAACCTCCGCTCTCTACGTCCTCACCAGCTCCTCTATGTGCGCGTGCATGTCGTAGCCGCAGACCTCGTCAATGGTGAGCATCCCCGGTCTGGTATCCTTGCTCGACCACCCAATGCGTTCATTCAGGTTCTCCCTTGCCCGCCGGCTCGACGCCTGGAGCCTCGTCGCCCGCGGCTT
This sequence comes from Plectosphaerella cucumerina, assembly GCA_020746995.1. NCBI lineage: Eukaryota > Fungi > Ascomycota > Sordariomycetes > Glomerellales > Plectosphaerellaceae > Plectosphaerella > Plectosphaerella cucumerina. Next base: position 1,102,911 of record JAGPXD010000005.1, on the reverse strand, counting down.
CCGCTCCCGCTCGTACATCTGTAGCCTCTCCTGCACACCGAGATCGGCATACTTATCCGAGAAGAGGATGCCCAGGGCGCCGGCATCCTCAAAGGCCATGCAGGCGCCCTGGCTCTGGTCCGGCATCATGGGGTGCGCGGCATCGCCCAGGAGCGTGCACCGCCCCTTTGTCCAGTAGGGGTACTCGTCGTGGTTGTAGAGTCGCCACATTTTGATGTCCTCGGCGTTGAGGAAGAGCGTGACGAGACGGGGGTCGATGCCAGGGAACTTGGCGACGAGGTTCTCGCCTGTGGTGCTGATGTTCCAGCCGTCTGTGGTCAGGTCGTTCTTCTCGGCCGGGTAGAAGCAGTAGCATGACACAACGTTGCGGTCGCTGCAGGCTGACATGACGATTTTTGTCTTGTCGTTGCCGCCCCAGAACTCGATGGCGTCGTTGGTGGCAAAGTCGGCTAGGCCTAGGGCCTCGAGCTTGTCGGCGTAGATGATGCACCGGTAGCAGCAGGAGGACGAGGGCTCGATGTTGGGAACGATGCCGAGCTGCTCGCGCATGCGGCTGCGGATGCCGTCGGCGCAGATGACGGCGTCATGGGTGGCTGAGGCGCCGTTTTCAAAGGTGATGCGGCCCGTGTCGGTGTCGAGGCTGGACGCCTGGTGGAAAGTCTTGAGCTCCGCGGGAGGGCCTCGGCCCTTACCCGTCGGCGCAAGGGCTGTCTCTTTGAGGTGTGTATGGAGGTCGATACGGTGAAAGTTGTTGTAGTCGGTACCAAAACGCTCACGGTAGTCACCGAGGGGGTATGTCGATTCGATGCGGCCCGTGGCGTAATCGTGGCGGATGAGGTTGCGGAGGATTACTGGCCGCGCCGCGGGTATGTCGACGTCCCATTCCTCGAGGAAGCGGGAGCCGTTGGAGGCGACGGACAGCGACGCACCGACTTCGCCGCCAAAGTCGTACCGCTCGTACAAGGTCACGCGATGGCCGGCGCGGCGGAGGGAGATGGCGGCAGCCAGGCCACCGAGGCCTGAGCCGATGATGCCGATGGAGAGGGACGAGCCTGTGCGGGCGGGCATTTTTGGAGTGGGGTTTCAGTCCAGTGCTCTGGATGAGTATGTCTTGGTAGGACTTGATGAAGCACAAAGTCAGCGAGGCTTTATCAATCCAGGGGTTCAAGTTTGTTCAGAACCTGGTCTGATGGACCTGACGGCGTTGGTATGAGATATTGGTCCTCAGACTTGCCATTCGACGCCACAACTTACTAGTAGCCACACAACTGTTAGATGTATCACGCACCCGCCGGCTGCGCGCGGTCCGCTGTCGACAGCCGGGCAAAAGCGACGGCGCCGAACCCCCGCACGACACCACCAAAAGCACCTATCGCGGCTCCACACGGCGATGCGACGGCTGCATACGTAGCGCGAGTCGGTCGGGATCGTGCCGCGGGCAAATCACATCTCTCTCCGCCGGAATGGGCTGGGCTGGGAACACAGCAGCATGATTGGTGGCCGTCAACCTGTCTGGTCTTATCACAGACAACACCACGCTCACACTTTGGTCCGACTAGTACTTAGATTCGACATCTCCTCGCCGAGGCAGAATCGACCAGACAGACAGTGATACATTGAGACATCCACACAACACCTCACGATGAACAAGAAGCCATCCCTCAACGACATGGAACCCTCCGAGTCCCACCCCCGCAAGGGGTCGGTGCTCATCACCTCGGACGCCGACGAAGCCTCCCTGGGGCCTATCGTCCGCAAGATCGACTACCACTTCATGCCCCTCATGCTCACGTGCTACTTCCTCCAGTTCCTCGATAAAGTCCTCATCAACTATGCCAACATCATGGGCCTGACCACATCCCTGAACATGAAGGGCAACGACTTTTCCTGGATGGCCACGGCCTTTTTCATCGGCTTCGCCGTCGCCGAGTTCCCACAGGGCGTCCTTATTCAACGCTTCCCTGTCAGCAAGGTGCTCGGCATCAACGTCATGCTCTGGGGCGTCACCATTTGCTGTTCCGCCGCCGCTCGCAGCTTCCCCGCCATGGTCGCCGCCCGCACCATCCTCGGCATGTTCGAGGCCGTTATTTCTCCCGCTCTGATTATTATTACCTCACAATGGTACACCCGTCGCCAGGCCACCCCGCGGACCGGTATCTGGTACTGCGGCCTTGGCCTGGGCCAGTCCATCGGCGGGCTCATCTCCTTTGCCGCCCAGCACGGGCCTGACCCTCGCAACAGCAACGGCGGCTTCGAGAGCTGGCGTATCATGTTCGTCGCCGTCGGCGCCTTCAATCTGTGTATTGGCGTCCTCGTGACCTTCTGGATGGCCCCGAGTATCGACGCCGCCCGGTTCCTCGACGACCACGAAAAGGCCATACTCCGGGAAACACTCGCCGCCAATCAAGCAGGAAACGGGGCCAAGGTGTTCCGCGCCTCGGGCCTCTGGGACGCCCTCAAGGACCTTCAAGTCTGGCTGCTCTTCCTCAACACCATCCTCATCGTCATCCCCTCTGGCATCATCACCACCTTCTCAGCCACCCTCATCCGAGGCTTCGGCTACACCCCCAAGCAGACCGCCCTGCTCAACATCCCCTCAGGTGCCGTCTCTATCCTCGCGACCCTGCTCAGCACGTTTGCCATCCTCTACAACTTCCCTCGCTGGCTCGCCCTGTGCCTCCTTGCCGTGCCGACCCTCGCCGGGGCCGGCCTGATGTCCTTCTACTCCTCCTCCCAGGCCGGCTCTCTCGCCGGCATCTACCTCATCAACTTCATCGTCGCGCCCCTCGCCCTCGTTTACGCCCTCGTCGGCGCCAACGTCCAGGGCTACACCAAAAAGGTCGCCACCAACGCACTCGTCGCCGTCGGTTTCTCCATCGCCAACATCATCGGGCCTCAGACCTTCCAGGCACAAGACGCCCCGGCCTACATCCCCGCCAAGATCACCGTCTTTTGCGTCTGCGGTGCCACCGTCGGTGTAAGCGTTGCCCTGCGCCTCCTGTACGGGGCGCGCAACTCCAAGGGACGCGTGGCTGGAGACCAGAGCGCCGAAGCGGACGAGGACTGGACTGATCGGAGCAACCCGCATTTCTTCTATGTGTACTAGGTGGATAGATCCAGATCGCGCCAAGTGTCTAGAGAGGTAGAATGTCGTTTAATTTGACTGAGGATTAACTGTAACTGCGAATTGACTGCGACTGTAGATTGACTTGGTATGGAGCTTATGATACTAGTTGAAACCCCACGCTTTACTGCCTCCGACTCTGAATCACACCATCACCATTGACTGGTTTCCTCAGTCGCCGTTTGATCCGCGCTTGGCCGAAATGTCGTTGCATTAGATGACTGCGCCGTATCTCCTTCGGCGGCTTGGATGGCCGCTATTATGTTCACCTTTAGCGCCTGTAACTGCTCGCTCGCCACTCCCGTGGATTGCAAAGACTGCATCTCTTGCTCTAGCTCTCGTTCTCTCTTGGCGCGGCTCTGATCTGTGTAGCCTGGCTTGCCACTCATCTTATCTGGAGAGGTGAAGCGATCGAGCCAGTGCGAGTCATGATCCGACAGAAGCCACGTGCGGGATGTCGAGGTACAGGGACATGGCTGTTGGGGCAACCGCTCCGAGCCGTGGGAGCGCCTGCCGGTCACCTGACTGGCCCCACCGGGCCCAGGCGCCTGCCCGGCGACCACCTGTCGACTAAGTGGCGATCCGCCGTCGCGTAGCTACGGGAAACCTGGCAAGCAACAGTCTTGCCAGCAATCGCCCCTACCAGCAATACAGATCTGTTGTACTATTCTGGGTTATCAACCTATTCCTTAACACTTAAAACGTAAATACTGGGATTTGAGTCGCCGAATAATGTTATCGTTATAGAGGGGGTTTACACAAACGGATATATATAATTAGATACAAGAAAGCCTTATTTTACTAAAGGGATATAACTAGCTTAACGGCTTAGGCCCTATAATAGGGGGGTTGAAATTATATAACGGCACTGAGGGACTACTTTCAACGGTCGGCGACGGCTCTTTAATTATCCGATTAACCGTTTTCCTCGACGTATCTTCGTGAACGACGTTTACCTCCCAAGGAATAACGATAGCTAACCCAGAAACTAAGCTTTATAAAGGCTGGATTAGTAGTTGGGTCGGTGACGACTAGCGAATACCCGGTGTTGTATGTTTTTTTTGTTTCTGACGCCGATTCTTTTGGTACGTCCAAACATGTCTCTACTACACTGGACAAGCGGCTAATTTTTATAGTTATAATAAATACCTCTAGTACTACCTGCCCCGGTATGGAAAAATTGCAGAGGCCAGCCCCGTGGGCCTTAGTACACGGAACCTATTAAACTAGGGAGCGGTGTGCAAGCATACCTATAAGAGAGCCATTCGTTAAGAAAGCCTACTAGGGTACTTACTTAATAGTCCTGGGTGTAGATTTATCCTCTAAAGACATCAACCTTATCAGGCCACAGATAAGGCAGCAAGAACCCACTATAACCAACTAGTTATAATTAACTTATAGAGCGCCGTAAGCTATAAGCCTTTTAATTACGTTTATATTTAAGTAGATAAGCGGTATTAGCCGCCGTCGAAGTACCTTTTCCTTCTATATACTAGTATAGGTATACCTAAAATACCTTACTCTTAGTATTTTAAATATAAATTAACTTATAAGACGGCTCCCGGATTATCTTATTACTCCGTCTGTATAAAGCGTAGACGTTTATACGACAGCGTCTATATAGCGGCTTCTCGTAAGTTCTTTATAGTCCTATATAGTAGGTTTACTCGCTAATAGTATCCGTAGTCGATAAATATAATAAGGAATTAAGCCGTTTAGATTAAGAGTTAGAAGAGAAAGAAATAAAGGTAGAAATACTCTAGACGTAACTAGTAGAGGTACTCGGTATTTTATCGCGAATCCGTCGGCTTAGGAAGGTAGTAAGAGTTTATAAGGAAGAGTTATTTACTTAAGGAATAGCTAAACTAGATAACAAGGATAGTATAGTCCCTCTAGAGGTATAGGAGCTTCGTAAGAAGAAGAATATTAGGGAATAGGGTATAGGGAATATACTAGAGGTAAGCTATATAGAGAGCTAGCCTTTAGTAAGCGGGTAAGATACCAGCCTTCGGCGTACTAGCTAGAGTTATAAAGACCCCACTCGAAGACTATATAGTACGTCGCCTACCCCTCTAACTCCCTGTCTTTAATCTCTTTATAGGGCCTAGTCTATCGCTACCCTTGTCTATAGTCTCTAAGTCCGCCGATCGCTTCTCTCCGCTAGTAATTATTATCTAGAGATTGTTATCGGTATTAGTCGTTTAGACGTTAGATTCGGAGAGTTAGGATACTATAAGGTTAGGAGTTAGTAAGTAAGAGTATAGGAATAGGGAGAATAGGATATACCTTACAGGCCCGTCTTTATAGGTATTTAAAGCCCCCTATTAAGCTTATCGTCCGCTAATATCTAGGTAAAGGGGTTAAAGATAACGCGTCCCTTAACTATAGCTAGTATACTCGGCTTTACCGGCGATAAGAAGATATCACGGGCCTAGCTACCCTACCTAGGCTCGGTAGCGGCCTAGTTAATCTTAAGGATCTCGATAAATAGGATAAACTCTAGCGGGTTATACTTAGAGCTAGAGGTAAAAATAACCTTCTTATTATAGAATCTATAGATATAGCCTGTAATATATACCTTCTTTCCTTACTTACGGAACGGTATTATAGTAGGTTGTATCTTCTTATAATTCTACGCTAAGTACGGCTTATACTTAGGTAGTATAGTATAGACGTAGTTACTATACTACCTAGACTTCGGTATAGACGTCGACTCCGAGGTAGGAAACTTTAACTACGTCTTAAAGATAGCGGAAGAGTTAAGTATAACGTCGTCGAGGCTAATATCAGGGTTATTAGTAAGGGGAAAATAGTCTACGTTAATAAAGCCGTTAAACGTAATAAAGATAGGGGTTTACGGGAATTTATTAGCTAGCGAGGCGTAAGGCCGTTCGGAAAGCCTAGGATATTAGTTTAGAAGGAAGAAAAAGTAAAAGGGCGTACTTACGGTATAATACCGTCGTCAGGGATCCAGCCTAGGCGCTTATAGTCGACGTTATCGTTAGGCGATAACGTATAAAGGACGTAGCTAAAGTACGCGTCGTAGATAATCTAGAACTACTAGTCTTCCTAGTCTTCCGCTAGGGAAACGGAGCTAAAGTAGAAGCGGAAGACGTCGAGTATAAGGGTCTAAAGGTCGTCTAGTATCCTACTAAAGTACTATTAAATGAAGGAAGGCGCCTTAATCGGGATCTAGATCTAAGCTAACTAGTTCTAGGAGCGGAAGAGCTACGTCTCGCGGTTAAGGGACTTAACGCCGATAAACTTACCTATAGCGACTAGTATAAAAGGGAGGTACTATAGGGAAGGTAAGCTAGACTTACTCTTAGGCTAGTACTTAGCTAGATCGGAGGATATATTAACGTCGATAAAGTAGACCCGGCTTAAAAGAGGATATAGGAGTATCCAGATAAGTAAGAAGAGGGATAAAAAGCCTAGTAGAAAAATACAAAGGGCACGGGGGAAGTAGGCCCTCCCTAAGTAAGGACCTCCTCGATAGTAGTCTAGGGAAAAATAATAAAACCCCGGCTTTAAAAGTAATAACTACTAATTATCGAGTAGTATTTTTATAGGGCCTACCGTTTTAGGACTAGTATAACTAATAAGATATATAAAGCCCTAGTTCTCTAGCTAGGGGCTTTAACTATACTATACTAGAACTAGTAGTTATAGGTAGATAGGCGTAACTATCTACTTATTATCGGTACGGGCGGTAGGTCTTAAGCCCGTAAGGCGAAAGAGAGGTAATATACCGTGGTTTTTCTTAGATAGGGGAGGTTGTCGTTATTTATTTCTATCTTCCCGGTACGATTAAAGCGGCGATACTACTTAAACGTTTAACCCGATATATAGCGTTAGAGCTACCTATAAAGATAGGACGTAGTTAACCTCGAAAACACCCATAGGTAGTAATCCCCGGTACTAGGGTAACGTCGAAGGGATAGAGGGGCAGGCCCCCTAACTAAGAAAGTCTCCGGGTTAATACAGCCGCGGAGGGTAGGATCAAGCGGATACTTCTACTAGTATTAAATATATAGCTACGGGTATCCCCCGTACCTACGTATTTTACTAAGTATCGGTTTTTACCTATAGATATCCCTATATAAACTCGAATAGTCTAGAAGTAATCTTCCACGATCGCGAGAGTCTAACTAGTAACCACGAGATTATAAAGTATAGTAAATCTAACTATAGAAACTAGATTACACCTAAGCTAATAAGGCTTAATCGAAGTTATTAAGGCCCGGCTTTTAAGTATAGATAAGGAATATTACCGCCGTATTAAGGATTACGCTACTCGTACGTAGTATCGACTAGTCTTAGAGGAAGTAAAACTCACCTATATAAAGGCTTTTCACAAGGCACTATACGACTAATCGACTATAGAAATCTCGTACTATAAAGTATATTACCGATAGATAACTCCTATAAAGATTCGATAACTAAACCGGGGCGAGTTTAATAAAATATATAAGGATATAGAGGGGAAGTTCCCGGAGTAAGACCGGGGGTATTTCTCGTGCCGCTAGTACTTCCCTCGCGTTAAAGAAGGAGATATCGAGATCTATCTAGGTTATAAAGAAATAATCCGTTAGGGGAAGATCCCTGATACCTATCGCGTTAATAATATAGCCCTCGGCTATATATACTAGTACCCCGACGAGCTAAAGGAGCTCTCGCTACTAGAAGAGAGGTTAATCGGTATCTATAGCGCGTCTAGATAGATTATAAAACTTACTATCGACTTCGAGAAGGAGATAAGCGGTTCTTATCGGAAATATAAGTATAACTATATTATAGTCTTCCCTAACGACGTCGAGAGGGTTACCGCCGAGGTACTACCCTATCCCCTTATAAGTAAGCTTAAGCGTATCCACGTCTACTTCGTAGGACCACGGAAGCCAGAACTAAAAGATCTAGGCTTTATACTTACGGTTAGACCGGACTAACTAAGGGCGGCCTTAGTATAACTAAAGAGGAATAATAATCTATACTAGAAAATCACTATTAGCGAAAGCTACCTCGCCGAATAGGGAAACTAGGCCGATAAGAGTAATATCTCACGCTAGTTATTCGACGGAATATTTATATATAAATAGATAACCGAAGATAAAATCCGGTAAGGTTATTATATCCTAGCCGCCGAACGGGGATAACCGGAGGGCCCGGAGATAAACACGACTAACGTCTTATATATATTAAAGGATCGAGATAAGGCTATCTAGGTACTAGACGCCTCGGGCGCTAAATAGCTAGGTACCGTTTTAACTAGAGGGTAGGATCCGGGCGACCTAGACCCCCGTAACGTCGAGATAGAGCTAGTAGAGTTAAAGTCTACCGGACTTATTACTACCGAGAATACCTTCGAGGTAAGCCTAGAGGAGAAGTTAAGGCTAGCTAGGTAAGCCGCCGGAGTACTAGACGGCCGATAGCGAGGACGGAAGCCTAACGGCGCTAATACGTAGTATAGGGTCGATAAGGAAGGTCGAGTACCGTTTGTCGTAAGCCGCCGTAGCGAGGAGTTTACAAACTCGTATAACCCCGAGTTCTTCCTAAAAGCCTTCCCTTACCTCTTCCTATAGGGTCGCGGTAGGCTAAAGATACTCGGTATTAAGGATAACGTCGACGATAGTCACGGAGGCGGAAAATCGTATAGATTAAAAACCTAGGTATAGTACCTCCTCTAGAGGTATAGTAAACGCTAGGGATACCGGGACGATACTAATAATACTAACCGGGACTATCTAGGTAGCTATTTCGCGATATACTCGACCTTTATCTTCCTTATCTTTAATATACTAGTTAAGTTAATAAACCGACGGGTAAGTTACGTAAGGATACGGAAGATATCCTTCGCGACGGTAGAAGAGATTATACGGACCTTAACGGAGGATAAGATTACTACTACGTCTATTAAGTACGAGGAGAGTCGTATAATAACTAATAGTAGGATCGCCTTCCTAATAAGAGAAATAGGGGCGTATAGCGGTAAATACTATATATTAAACGAGGAAAGGCTTTTATCGAGAAGGCGGATCTTCTCGTTAATCCTAAAGTTTAGGATACCCTATATCTAGTTTACGATTAACCCTAATAATCTGTCGAATCCTGTTAATATAGTTATAGGAGCCTATCGTGCCGAGGACGGCGACAGGGCTATATAGCTCTTAAAGGATTTTATAAACCGCGTCGGTAGGGTCTATAATACCGTACGAGACGCCGTTAGCTTAGCGATATTCTTTAACTATAAGATTAAACTCTTCTTTAAGTATTATACCCCCGTGGGTAAGTAGGGTATCTTTAGAAAGGCCTCCGTATACTATATAAACGTAGAAATAAATAAGCGTGGCGCGTTATACCTCTACGGGTTTATCTAGCTAGACGTAAAACTTAAGCTACCTAACCTCTTTATCGACGTAGAGAGGGAAGGGTATAATAGCGACTACGCGATAGGGGTTTACGGGTATCTAGACTCGGTGTTTAGTAAGGTATATACCGTTAATAGGCCCTATATTCCGGAGTAATATACTAACAAGGACCTATAGTCTTATAATATAAGGAAGGTAAAAAGCTACCGGAGGTTTGACTCGGTCTTCGACGATATCGTCTATATTATAAGTAACCCTAAGAAGTAGGTAAAGTAGTTTAAAGATAAAGGTAACTAGGTAGCCTCTAAGTATTAGATATATAGCTATAGCGCTACTTATATAAAGTATAGCTATCACGGGAAGGACGAGAACCGGTATCCCTGCCGCTTTAAGGCTCTATAGGCTATCCACCTTATAACTGAGTTTACAAAGGACGGGCTACTTAGGATATAATAAGACTATTCGAGGATTAACCGCTACTCTCCTGCCCTTACTACGGGTATATAACACAACACGGATACTATCTTCTTACCGATAAACTTAGTAGTACTATTAATAATAACGTAATCCACGGGTAAGCTAGCTATACGGGTGAGCTAGCTACTTTGCCTATATTCTATAGATCCTAACTCTACTACGCGATATCTTAATATAGTAATATATAATCGCCTTTAAATAAACGCTAGCTTATCTTAGCCTTATAAGCTATAGAAAAAGACCCGAAACTAAGTATACGACGTATAGCGGCGATCTACGATATACCCCGAATAACTCTACGTACCCGATAGCTCGGCGTCGCCGCCCGACGCGATATACACTTAAACTCTGTAAAATTAACTAAGCTAGAAGAGAAGACTATTATCGAATACGTACTCAACCTGGATTCGCGAGTATATCCTCCCCGGTTAAGTAAGGTTAGAGATATAGCTAATCGACTTCTTATAGAGTGTAATACGCTACGCGTCGGGATTAACTAGCCCTCGACTTTTATTAAACGATAACTAGCCCTCCGGATGTGTTTCTTTCGTAAGTATAACTATAAGAGAGCCTAATATAAAGATCCGGACGCGATAAACACGTAGTTTCGCCTTATAGCGAATATAGTCGCGAAATACGGCGTGACGGACTCCGATATCTATAACTTCGATAAGACTAGTTTCTAGATAGGCGTTATCGCTAACGGGATAGTTATTATAAACGCGGAAAGACGTTTTAACGCGAAGATAAGGTAGCCGGGTAATCGGGAATAGGTTATAGTAATCCAGGGCGTTAGCGCGACTAGTTTCTATATCCCGCCGTACGTAGTAGTTACGGGTAAATATTACCTCTCGACTTAGTACTAAGACGACGCGATTCTACGTAACTAGAGAATCGTAACGTCTTTAAACGGCTAGATAATAAACGAAATTAACTTTAATTAGATTTAGTATTTTAACCGATATATAAAACCTAGAAAGACGGGCGGGTATTACGTCCTTATCCTGGATAGCTACGAAAGTTACTACTCCGTTAAATTCGAGTTTTACTATAAGGATAATAATATTATTATACTCTATATACTACCTTATTTATCGTATCTACTCTAACCTCTTAATATTAGCTGTTTCGGCCCGCTAAAGAAAACGTACAGTCGGTAAATCGAGATAAAGATAAAGGCCGGTATAAGTTATATCACGAAGGAGGACTTCCTACCTGTATTTTCTACTATATTTCGAGATATAATAATAGTAAAAAATATTTAGGGAGGTTTTCGAGGGGTTAGACTTATACCTTATAACCCGAAAGTAGTTCTCTCGAAGCTGGATATAAAGTTAAAGACGCCGACGCCTCCGGGGTTATCTTACGGGCTACCCGACCTCTAGACCTCCTAGACGCCTATAACCGCTATAGAAGCTATTTCGTAGTCCGATTTTATTAAAGGTCGGATTAGCTGTTATAAGAGTAGCTTACCGACGTTAATTCTTAACGCTATTAACTTCCTGGCGAAGGGTACACGGGGTGTTATATACTAGATCGCCCTTTTAAAGTCGGAGGTCGCGATCCTTCGAGAGGAGAATATAACCCTTAGCCGGCGTCGGAGGGTGAAAAAAGTATAACTAAGATAAGGAGGGAGTCTTACTCTAGGCGAGGGATAGGATTAAATTACCTAGAGAGAGGTAGATTCTTAGGTAAAGGAGGAAACGCGATAGAATCCGGCTCCGTCGACGCGGTCCGCGCTAAAGAAACGAAGCTATAGTATCTACGGAAAGTCTAGTTATAACGCGAGAACTTATTAGTAGGTAGCTTTATTATCGTCTAATAGTAACGAATAGTTTTTATTTTAATTTAATTAGATTTATAGTTATAACGAGAGTTAGGATCTATAGAATATAGGTAAAGTAGCTAGCTTACCCGTATAGCTAGCTTACCCGTGGATTATGTTATACTATACTATAAATTATATAATAAAGCTTAATTTACCGATATAGAAGAGGGTCGTTATAATCTAGGCGGCCCTAGAGAGGATAAATACTAACGACGCGGAGGAAATCTATACTAACTAGGATAAGAGGATAGCGATAAGAAATAATAGTACCCGGTAATTTATAGTAAGGGTTATAAACTAGGTTTTCACGAGTCGCGAACTCTCTATACCCGAGGTAGCTATAAACCTCCTGGGTTTTCTAAATAGCTATACTAGCGAGGATCGGTTCCCCACGGTAAACGTTAATATACTATACTAAGCTACCTTTAAGCGCTAAGACCGCCTAAGAGTAGCCGCCGGCCCCCTATTCTAATAGGGGGCCCCCCCCGAGATAATCGGAATCTACTATAGCGGATATAACCTCGGCTACCTAGATGTATACCCGTATCGCGGGTACGTACTAATAGTCCTTTACTTTTACGATTATATCTCGCTATTTAATATATAGAAGTAGACACCCAGAAGGATAAAGACAGGGAAGCGGTTCTTCCTACTAGGAAACACGTTAGAAGAGTTAGAGCTCTAGGTATAGGAGCTCCTAGATAATATAATAAGGAGCTACCCGACCGTATAGGGATAGATCGATCTAGATCTATCGATAACTACAGAGGGTAAGTTTAAAAGGTAAGGGGCTATCTAGGATACTTTATAGATACCCTACTAACTAACGGATAACGCCTAGCTTGGTTATTATACTACTAGCCCTTTTCGTACCGTAGTATCTATTTATCTACTACGGGTCGGATAACCCTACCGTAATCTAGGGAGAGCTAAAGTAGGGCCTACCGGGTTACCTCTAGGGTATCGTCGTTAATACCGTCCTACTAAAGAAGAGTACGGAAGATACAAAGAAGGACGTATAACTCTAGGCTAGCCGCGCGGAGGGCGATAAAGGCGTTAAGTATAATACGCCGGAAGATATAGATATTCTAACCGACGGTTAGGATCTAGAGTATATCGATATATAAAAGATATTCCACAAGCTAGTAGCCTTACTAGACTAGGAGGGCGGTATCGCTAGGGGCTTAGAGGATATCGGGGGGCTCCTATAAATACTAAACGAGAGGGACTTCTCTAACAGGGCCGACGATAATAACGATAAGATATTAGAGATTAGAAGTTAAGATAATCTCGTCGGTACCTAAACGATATAGAAAAGCTAGATTAACTTAATTAAGGTATTATAGGACCGCCTATATAAATAGAGGATACTAATAATTAAGGGGGATAAGGATATAAGTAAGGGTATCAGGGCCTTAGCTAGTTTTAGTAACGACAAGGCTTATTATAAGATAGGGCTAGGAACCCCCCTAGCTATACAATCTAGCGTCGAGGCCCGAGTATAGGTAGAGATTAGTATAACGGATATATTTACCCGCGCCGGGCGGATTATCGGAGTAATACGGACGCTAAATAGGATATAATTAATCGCCCTAGGGCTTATCTACGATATACTCGACGATAGAGTAGGAGGGAGCGAGAAATAATACCTTTAATATATCGGGGGCGGCGGAGGAACCGGGAAGTCCTAGCTTATCGACACGGTAAAGGAGGTAATAACGTCGAAGGGGTAGGCTAATAAAATTATAGTTACAGCCACGTTAGGGATAGCGGCCGTAGGGATCGGCGGTATAACTATATACTTAGTAGTTAGCCTTAGCTTTAGGGAGAGGGACGGCGCCCTCGACGCCTAAGTACCTAGCGTTATATAGGAGAAGGTAAAGGAATACTAGCGGAGGAGGGATATCCTTGTAATCGACGAGGCTAGTATACTAGGATTAAAGATACTTTACGATATCGACTAGAGGCTAAGGCTCCTAAGGGGCTTCCCCGATAAACCCTTCGGGGGGCTACCGGTTGTTATATTTACAGGCGACTTCCTTTAGTTCTCCCCCGTCTCGGCTATAAGCCTCCTTATAGACTTTACTAATAAGCCCCTCCGAAGGAAGATAGACGATAGCTAGAAGGTATAACACCCAGCTCAGGGAGTAGGTTATTCCGACCAAGGGTCGCGCTTATCGGGCCTCTGATAAGGCGACCTCGGGCCCCACTATATCTAGCCAATTGTGCGAGGAACTTGGATTACTGTGAGCCATAAGCCTTTGGCTTATAGAGCGCAGTGAGCCATAATCCCACTAACTAATAATATCGCTAAAATAGATTACTAGCCTGGGTAATCCAGGGATAGGCCTCGAGTACTTAAGTAAGTGCTCGGCGGCTAGTTAGGACAGATAGACTCACGATAGTAATTAATTTAAGTCTTTATTAGAAACCTCCTTTAGCCTATAGTAAAGAAGCGTAACGCTTTACGATATTAACGACAAGCACGATAACGACGACAGCTACGACACATTACTCATTAGTTACCCAGCACGTACTACTAGTATATACTACCGCCTCTCCAGACTATATATCTTTAGAAGATTATATCTAGGTCGTAATACTTTAATTACTCTTATTTAGTACGTTCTCTACGACTACCGAGTAATACTCACGTAGTTATTATAGCTCCCGCCGTACGCGAATCCGGTTCCGTTATTAGGGCTCCCGCCGCTAGTATAGACTAGGTCCTTACTATAATTACCCAGCTTTAGTAGGAAAATAATAAGATAAAAGAGCAACTTACTAACAGGGCTACCGGGGGCCTACGCCTCCGCTACCCTAAACCTCCTACCTTCGATAGAAGAAAGGAGGAGCTCCCTGGCTTCCTTACACACCTAAAGGCTTTCCAGGTCTTCTATACCCGCGACCTCTAGCAGGAAGTCGATAAAGTCTTTAGCGCCGCCGTATTCCTCAGGGGCGATACTCTCGCCTAGTTCGAACCCATCCAGCGCGACTACCTAGACTATACCTATAACCTAGAGAAGTACAAAGCCCTTACCGCTAAAATCTTCGGTAACTTTAAGGCGTTCGAGAAGTACCTCCGGGCTACCTTCGGGGACCCTAATAAGGAACGTACCGCCGAATAGTAACTCCGAAACCTTAAGTAGCGAGGATCCGCCGCCGACTATATCGCTAAATTCCGGCAGATCACCTCCCGCTTAGGATAGGACGATAAACCCTTAATAGCCGCTTTCTATAATAGACTTAAGGATAAAGTAAAGGATAAGCTTTCTAAGCTAGACCGACCTACTAAGTTTAGCGACTATATCGCTAAAGCCGTAAAAATCGATAACCGCCTATATAAACGTAAGTAGGAGAAGTACGGATACTATTCCGGACGCTTTAATAGACCTCTGCGCGCTAACACGAGCCGTAAGTATTAACACCCGTCTAACTATCGTAATAAGCGTCGTATAACTACCGCTTATAGAGGAACTATACACGCCGGCCCTATAGAGCTCGACGTTCTACAGAAAGGAAAAAAGGATAAGAAGGATATCGAGTACTTTAACTACTATAAGACAGGCTACTTCGCACGTAAATACCGATAACCTAAGTGTATTAAAGGACCCCGATAGCTTAATACTACTCGGTATAATAAGAGACCCTAAACTACGGTTCGGACTCTCGCGATCCTAGAGTAAAGCTCGATATCCACCTAAGAGAGGGTGGTCCGATGGAACCACTAGGTTGAAGTTATCGACCCTAGCGAAGAAGAAGAAAGCGAAACGACGTAGGAACCCGTAACCTCCGGAGACAAAGAATTAATCCCCGATACCCAGCCGTAGGACTAATAACTTACTATCCGGCTAGAGGGATATAGAGATCTTAAGGAAAATAAAGCTATCGACTTCTTCGGGTATAACGCTCGAGATACTAGTAAAGCACCCTATATAACTTATACTCTCGGTCCCAGGGAAGACGATAATAATCGCCTACCCCCTAGTAGCCCCGACTATAATACTATATTTTAGGCCTAATGTATCTACGACGATTACCCTATATATTACGTATAGAAGCTTAGTTACAACTTCTACCCCAGGCGACCTAACGACAACACAATCGAATATATCTATACTAACGAAGAACTACCCTATTGGGTACCTACTATTTACCTACTAGGGAAGAGAACTATTATCTTCGTACTATTACCCGAATACCCTATACTATGTATTAGTCGCGAGACCCTTTGGTTTGACTACCCTATCGATATATATAGGGTATATACTTCGCGGAAGATCCGTAAATAGAGGATCCTCTAGTCCCAGCCCGGTACTACTAGGAACCTAGGATAGACCCTCGCTAGGATCGACCCGAACTACTAGGGTAACTATAAACTCTGTCGCTAGAGGGCTAAAAGGACCCTTCGGAAGAACGAGGAATAGTAGTACCTTAACTTACCTATAATCCCGGAATTAACTGTTATCCGTCGCGATTTAATTACTAACTTGCCTACCTCAGGCTATTAGGCCTAAGGTACTAGTATAGCCACGTCGGACAAAGTCAGGAGAAGGAAATCTAGGTTATTAAGTTCTTCCTCTTAGCGACCTAAGATAAGGCGTGAATACCACGACGACTCGGGAAAAGAGTTACGCCGCTCTTATAAGGGTAAGAGTAGGCACGAATAAAACTTAATAAGACCCTGTATAACACGGTATACAACAAAAGCGACTCCGCGCACCTAGTGTTACAGGTTATCCTTAACGGAAGAGAGTACGTAGCGCTCCTGGATAGCGGAGTGTAGGGGAACTATATATCGCCACGACTCCGATAGCGACTTAGCCTTACAACAGACTGTAAGCTAAACCCTTACTAACTAAGATCTACCGAAGGTAGGCTTATGCAGTATAATCAAGGACGTATCGATAAGGAGACTACGCCCCTCTATATCCGTATCTAGCGACGTACTATACTAACCTAATTTAATATTACCGAGATCGGTAAATAGGATATTATTCTAGGTATTCCCTGGCTTAGGAAATAGAACCCTACGATTAATTGGAATCTTGGCTAGATCTAATAGAGAGATGTAGCTCCGGTATAGTCTCGGAACGAGACTATAAGATATCTCCTTACTTTAATATAGCGACCCGAGCGAATAACGACACACTTAGTACTATAGTAAAAGTACCCAGCCCCCTACTTACAGCCAGACTTTTATAACGACCTATAGTAACTAACGCTCTAAGAACGGATGAAGGATATCCTATCCGAATACTACTAGTACGCCGCGATCTTCCAGGAGGAACTCGATATAGTCCTCCCCGAACACAGCCACTATGACCACGAGATCGTGCTTAAGGAAGGTACCCAGCCACGATTCTTCAAAATCTACCACACGAATAAGAAATAGTAGGTTGCTTTGGACGAGTACCTTGAGGAGAACCTCCGTAAAGGCTATATCTAACCGTCTAAATTACCCGCTAGCTACCTAATCCTCTTTGTGCCTAAGAAAAACGGTAAGCTCCGGATATGTATTAACTATCGGTAACTTAATGATATTATAATTAAGAACTACTATCCCTTACCCCTTATCTCTGAACTCCGAGATCTACTAGTTGGAGTGTAGTACTTTACGGCCCTTAACCTTAAAGGCGTGTATAACTTGATCCGTATGAAGGAAGGCGAGGAGTGGAAGACGGTATTCCGTACCCGTCGAGGACATTTCGAGTATCTAGTTATACCCTTCGGCCTAACTAATACTCCGGCTACGTTCCAAACGATAATTAATAAAGTCCTTCGTGACTTCCTCGATATCTTTGTGGTGGTATACCTCGACGATATCCTTATCTTCTTACGCACCCTTAGTACTTACAAGGAGTATATCTACTAAGTCCTTTAACGACTGTTAGAGGCTAAGCTACTTATTAAGCCCGAAAAGACGAAGTTCTATATTCAGGAAGTGGACTTCCTCGGATATAATATCCGACCCGGAGAAATCCGGATAGACCCTAAGAAGATCCAGATAGTCAGGGACTAGCTAACGCTATAGGATCTAAAGGATATTAGAGGATTCCTGGGATTTATTAACTTCTATCGCCGCTTTATAAAGGGCTATAGCGATATCTCCCGACCTCTTACTAACCTCACGAAAAAGGACTAGCCGTTCACCTGGGGTGACGCGGAAGACCTGGCCTTTTAACGTATTCGAGACTAAATTCTAAGTAAACCGATCCTTAGAATCCCCGACCCTTAACTTCCGTTTAAAGTTAAAACCGACGTATCCGATTATACGCTCGGAGGATAACTTATATAACGAGACACGGAAGGACGACTATACCCCGTCGCCTTCTACTCAAAGAAGCTCCACGGACCTAAGCTTAACTACTAGATCCACGACAAAGAGTTAATAGCTATTATCGAAGTATTTAAGGAATAGAAGCTATACCTCTCTAGTACAACACACCCGGTCAAGGTCTACACTAACTACAAGAACCTTATTAACTTCACGACTATAAAGGAGTTAAATAAGTAATAGACACGATAGGCCGAGTTCCTTTCGGAATTCAACTTTACTATTACTTATCGTAAAGGATTAGAGAATAGGCGCGCCGATATACTTAGCCGCCGTAACGACCTCCTTAGTACGGAAGTCCCGGATCACAACGCCATCCTCTCGATTAACGCTAACGGTAATCTAGTACCTAACGAACGAGTCCTCGAGGTCTTAACTATAACTAAGGAAACTACCAAACAACTCATTCGTCGAGTCTATAGCGTACCCGCGTATAGCTACTAAGGGGTTTAGAAGACCTTCTAACGCCTCCGGTAACACCACGACACCCAGATCACTAGATAATAAGTCCAAGACGTAATCAAGGATTATAACCTCTATCGAAAAAGTAAAGTATCGCGACACAAGCTATACGGAGAAATCCAACCTCTCCCTGTCGTAGACAGTCTATAGACGTCTATCTCATGGGACTTTATCACGGACCTACTACTATCCAAGGAGCTAATTTCAGGGAAGAAATATAACTCTATCCTAGTTATTATCGACCGATTTACAAAGTACGCCTACTTTCTACTATACCTTAAAACGGGAACTACGGAAGACCTCTCTTACGTCTTCCTACGTAACGTCGCCTCGTAGCATAGTATACCACGGGGTATTATCTCGGATCGTGATAAGCTATTTATAAGTAACTTTTAGAAAGCCCTTATAAAATAACTTAGACTAGACTGTAACCTCTCTACCGTATTCCACCCGTAGTCTAACGGACAGACTAAATATATAAATTAGATACTCGAGTAGTACCTATACTATTACGTCGACTACTAATAGGAGAACTAGGTTTAACTATTACCTACCGCTTAGTTCGCGTATAACAGCGTACTAAGTGAGTTAACTAAAGTCTTACTATTCTACGCTAACTACGGGTTTATACCTACTATATACGGAGAACTACGGGAAGCTTCGAAGGCTCCTAAGGCGACTAAACTCGCCGACGATATTCGGAAAATCCACGATATACTTTGTAACGACCTTTACCTAGTACGGCTCAGAATAACTAAATACGCTAACTAGTTAAGGATAAAGGGACTATCCTTTAAGGAGGGGGATAAAGTCTACCTTATTTATAAAAATATTAAAATAAAATAACCTAATAATAAATTAGATTTTAAAAAAATCGGACTTTTTAAAATTCTTAAGAAAATCTTAGAAACTAATTTTCGACTCTCCTTACCTAAGAATATAAAAATACACCCGGTCTTTTATATCGTACTTCTTAAGCCTATACCAGACGGCGTGCTACTCGAACACAACCTACTAGTAGACAACACAGAGGAATACATAGTCGAGCGTATTCTCGACTATCGAACTACGTAAGAAGGACGGGACGAATACCTAGTTAAATAGGAAGGCTACGGACATAAGGAAAATATATAGGAACCGCTCGAATACCTTAGGAATACGCAGCTTCGGCTCCGCTAGTTCTATTAGGTATTCCTAACCTAAATAACACGAAATTAGCGTCGGGCTATACGCCTAAGGCCGATAGATTGTTAACTACTTAGCGCTCGTGCGACTCCAGTGTAGGTAACAGCCTACCGTCGACCTCCTCCTCTATCTCTTATAAACCGCGTTAGAACGCCTCTTCCGCTCGCTACTATACCTTTTTCTTTATCGTCCGGATCCGCCGTAAGCGGCTTATAACTTCGGAAAGTTACTCTTATAACTTCTCTAATTACTCTTTAGTATCTTCTTCTTATATCTCTAGAGCCTTCTCCGACTTCTCTAAATAATCTACTACGATTGTTAGTTAAGGTAGTAACTAGGTAGAACTGCGTTAGACTTACGAGAAGCCGCTACTAAGATACTATTATATTTCTAAGCGCGCTTCGTGTATTCTAAGTACTTCGAAGACTTCGGGTCTATACGACACCGGAGTTTCCGTTAGAAGTAGAAAGTATAGGGTATATCGGTAATCACGCCGTTTCGTTCGATTCGACGGGTAAGTCGTTATTACTCGAGGGTTTTTCGCGATAACGGAAATTCGGAAGGTTCGCTAGATATTTTGTTAGTAGATAAAGGAGGAAAAACCTAATAGGGTCCGCGAACGGGGCTAACATACCTTTTATACTTAGTCGCTAGGATATCGACCTAGAGGAGGGGAATCTTATAACACCCAGCTCAGGGAGTAGGTTATTCCGACCAAGGGTCGCGCTTATCGGGCCTCCGATAAGGCGACCTCGGGCCCCACTATATCTAGCTAATCGTGCGAGGAACTTAGATTACTGTGAGCTATAAGCCTTTAGCTTATAGAGCGTAGTAAGCTATAATCCTACTGACTAATAATATCGCTAAAATAGATTACTAGCCTGGGTAATCCAGGGATAGGCCTCGAGTACTTAAGTAAGTGCTCGGCGGCTAGTTGGGACAGATAGACTCACGATAGTAATTAATTTAAGTCTTTATTAGAAACCTCCTTTAGCCTATAGTAAAGAAGCGTAACGCTTTACGATATTAACGACAAGCACGATAACGACGATAGCTACGACATATTACTCATTAGTTACCCAGCACGCACTACTAGTATATACCACCGCCTCTCCAGACTATACATCTTTGGAAGATTGTATCTGGGTTGTAACAGAAGGAGAGTAAGGCTAAAAAACTATAGGACGCCGTTATAAATATCGTTATACTAACTAAGTAGAAGTAAGTAGAGGATAACTAGTACCTTATAGACTTCCTAGCCCGGCTATACTAGGGGTAGTAAACCCGCGAGGATATAGATAGGCTCGCCGCCTAGTTCGACCCTACTACTAGGATCGATTTTACCGACGGATACTACGGTATTATCCCCGTAAACTAGGACTGATAGGACTTTACCCTATACGTAGTACTCGGATTTAGTAAGGAGATAAGGCGTAAACTCTATATCTACCTATCGAACTACTACTAGAAGACTTGGATACCGTCGGCGATCGAGAGGTACGTAGTAATATAGCTCGGTGATACCGGTAATAAGATACCTATCGCCGGGGTATTCCCGTACGTCGAGGGAATACCGGTTATCGTTAACGTAAATATATATATAGGTCTGAAAATCGTTAACGGGGCTAAGTTTACAGCCGTCGGAATTATTTACCTACTAGGACTTAGGGAGCTCCCCCTAACTAATTCTATCTCGGTCTTCCCGGGACTACCGAAAGGGATCCTCCTTCGGTCGGCTACTACTAAAGGCCTACGTATACTAAGACTCCCTAAAGATACTATTATAGTACCGACCCTAATATAAGCCCTCGGCTAAAAGTACGTAAAGGCGATATCCTAAGGTATTATCGCGGCGACGTCGAGCCCCGGGATTATAAGGACGGGCTTACCCTATGTACCGGGGTTTATACTAACGGCGTATAAGTCGTAGGGGCGGATACTAAGGAAGATACTACTAGGGATATATAGGCGCCGGAGAGGGGAGGGCGTAGCGGGCGGAGAGAGATATAATACGATTAGTATATACGTATAGCTCTTAAGGGGATAGTGGTTTAACGATATTAGCCTAATCGAACTACTAAATCGGGAGGCCTTCCTAGAGGTAAGGATACCGGACTAGATCGTCCGGGGGATAAAGAGACTAGATAAGCTTATAGTAGTAATAGTCGTACGCTATAAGACTAGAGAAGTGTAGTCACGTAATATTAACTAGAGAATCGTAGTAGGCGGGCTCCTTATCGGTATATATCTCTACGTCCGTCGTAGTCGGGATAGGGGCGGAGGAAGGAACCCGTTATATATTATATAGGTAGTACTAGGTTAATAGAAGTAAAGCTTCCGATATATCTCTCCTAATACTCTATAGCTCGATAGAGACCTCCGTAGTAAGACGGTAGAGATAGGCTAAACGGGCCTAGGTTTTCTCGTACTTATTAAGTAACTCGGGCGTGGTTATATAGCCTAGGGTAGATACCCGTACCGACAGACTAGGCTAGCCTATAAGGATAAGTTCGCTCTCTATCCGCTTAAAGGCTAGGAAGATATTAGTAAGTATATCCGGTAGCTAGGCTATATACTATATAGAGATACTAGGCCGCCTCGAGGTAGTATCTTTAAAGTTAACTAAACGGAAATAGAGATAGATAGTATAAGGGGGGATATACGGAAACTATAAAGATTCTACTACCCCCCCTAATAATAGTTAGTATAAACACCCTTCGATATCTCTAAGCCTAACAGGCCCTATATAGTAATATAATAGTCCTAAGGGCTGTTACCACGGCTATAGCGGTTATAGGGCCGATAAGACTCGACGCCGGTAGCCTAGATAAGGAAGGAGACGATACAAAGCTTATACAAAAGGTAGGGGAATAAAGTATCCTTCTTCCTCGGGATAATATCTCGCCTTACGGGTAGCCGAAATAAGATAGCGATACTAGGTATAGCTAGGATAGATAGCTTAACGTCGTACTAGACGAGGAGGTCCCGCGCCACTAGGTAGAGGTATTAGTAATAAAGGGGAGGGACGGAAGGCGGTAGTAGATAGTATAAAGAACGTAGGTATAGGCGTTATAGTTATTAACGCTACTACTCTCGCGGATAGCCTTAAGTACGTCGGGGCTTATTAGTATATCTAATATAGGAGGAGGGAGGATAAAGAAAGGGGACAGGAAGGTAGGAGTAGAGTAGTTAGCCGGGCTAGTATCAAAAAGACATAGCTAGGGAAAGATAGACTAACTATAGCTAATAATAAATTTACGGTAGGGATTAATAATATAAGTAACTTAGAGTATAGACTAATAGGTAGGAGGAAAGAAAAGCGGGCCGGAGACCGGATATACTTAATAGGATTTTTATATTATTTACGATAAATAAGCGTACCGGATCGGTCGCCTAAAGAGGTAACTTTGGTTAGCTAATTAGAGGCTAGGAGGCCCAGGATAGTTTCCTCGGGTGTGGTAGAAGATTAACCTTTCTTAACGAAAGGCATACTTCCATAGTTCCATGCTTGACAGTGTCACCCTGCCCCCGGGTTTCGTGTTTGATCCACGACGCTTCTCCGTGCCGAATCATAGGGAAAGAGGGCCATAATCCGGGCAATGGCGAGCTCCTGTTGTCCCACAGACCCCTCAACCGCGAGGTGCCGGACAGGCAGAGCCCCTGCTGCCGGCCCGCATGTCGGACCGGGCATTCATATGGAGAAAACTTCAGCACTGCAAAGCGGCCAAGACGGAATCCCGAGTCAGAGATTACGATCGACAGGGATATCGACATGGACCCGAGTCGAACGTGCCCACATCGTCCCATCGAGTCCAGTCAATTTTTAACGGCGCTGCGCTAAACGACCAAGGCAGGGAAGTGCTTGGTATGTGTCATTCCCGCCGCCGACACGTCCCCTGCAACGGAGGGGAGTAGGCTATTTGAAGCGCCCGTTAGGGCACGGGATCCATCCCGGCGGGACAACGGCAGCCTTTCAAGGCTGTCATTACAATCCATTGCCTTCCTTGCTTGGCCTAGTCCAAGATAACAACGGAATGTGGCCGAGCTTCCTGGAGGACTGAAGTCTGGCCTTGACAAAAAAGGGAGAACGCGGCGAAACTTGCACCCAGAAGATGGCTCACATGACATGGATACGACAAGGCACACCTTGCTCGGTTAAGAAATGGTTTAATGGCGATTGCAGCCCTACGTGTACCTTAAACGAACTGTCAAGCTCGGGTTCGCTTCAGCACCCTGAGCACCGGCTCCACGTATACCCCAGATGAATAGCTTAGCTAGGGTTGGCCTCGGCACCCTGGGCACCACACCTTTTCGAGCAGTAGAAGTCCATCTGAGCACGCAGTTAATCAGGACATACTTCATGATAATAACTGGCGCAATTTTGCTCACCTCGTCACCACCAATGTGCCAGCTGCCCGAGTTGCAGTAGACGCCGTCCTATCACACAGAGAGTCAGCATGCTTTGTTACCGCACCCCCCAGACTTCCAGGCCACCTACAAACCAGCAGTCGGGGCACTGGTCCCACTGCTTGTTTCCGGTGTTGCGCCTCTTGTACAGATCGCAAGCGCACTTTGTGGCAGTCGGGTTCAACACATAAGCCTTGGCCCAGTTGTAGCTAACGCTGGATCCGGTTCCACCGATGGGGCTGCTGGTCCTCTGATCGACGCAAACAGCGACGTTGTGAAGGTCGGCGGTGACACTGTAGGACAGGTCAGTCTGCGAAACTGGAAGCAATAGCACTGTCCCCAGAGGCGTAAGGGATGAGGAAGACTCACCCAGCGGCAAGCGCCAGAACAGCGGAAGCGAATGCGATGATCTGCATTATGGTGATTGTGTTGTAAGTATGAGAAAGAGGGGGCTTGATATGTGAATTGGAGGCGTGAGTAGAGCCAGTCGATCGATGGACAGTTGGAGATGGAAACGGCTTATATACCCATAGGTGCTCATCGGAATGAGGCTCGCATCGACCACAAGACGAGATATCAATAGCGAGCAATCCGTCACCTGGTTGCTGCGACTCATTAACCCTGTTGTCTTCGTTGACATATCCGGTGCAAGCAATACGAAGAGCAAGTGCTTGAAGGGACTAATCCGTATTGGCACAGCAATTCAGGCCCCTCCGCCGAAGCCGGCATCTAGATTCTAGATGGTACTGTGCAAGGACAGGCTCAGGCTGGGGCTGGAGAAAACTGGGTAGCTTGGGCGAGTCAGTCACCTTGTCGTCCATAATCCGGCTGATGAGTTCTCCTATAATGTGCCCTCTTCAAGCACCCACACCTCTCGTGCACAAATCATGTCAAGTCTGTTTGAATTATTCTGCCCAGTCACTGGTGATTGCTGTAGAAAAACTGAAAGAATGGCTATGTGCTTCTAGATGTTGTCACTCATCCTCGCGTCGAGGCTAGACGTCGTCAAGGCTGTTATCACCGTTCACCACCGAGGCGGCCAGCTGCCGGAAAGTGGATCTTTTCCGTCGGATTGAATTGCTCCGGTACCATGTAGATTACCTGCCTGGCAAGGCCAGCCGTCTGGGGCTAATTCCCTGAAGATAAGGACTGCTGTGCTATCAAGGTTATTTACTGGACGAGAAGGCTGCAAGCACTGCAAGATGCCTGTCATCCCAGCCTCGTTACCGAACCGAGAAACTGGATCTGTGGGGACGGGATGTGCCGAGCATGATCATACTTGGCAACGTGCGGCTTCCATTGGCCAAAAACCCCGCCTTCGGTGCGGCCAAACTTTGCTCTCACGATCTCAGGACAACAATCCGCTTGGGTGGACCGCCTTACCTTAATACGTGTTACGGGCCAACAACAGACCGCTTACACGGCACCTTTATCCCCATAAGATTATCACGATGCGAGAGGTTTCCTGGCGACCTGCCCCTTCTGGAAGTATGTCGGGAAAAGGAGCTCGTGATCAAACACGCATGAGTCGTTTTCAATTTCCAGTCGGCTTCTGGGCTGCAATCGCCCATGACTACGCAGAGTCAGGACCCGGGTGGCCTTCGTTTTCGCATAGTGTTGCGAAGTCAACACGAGGAGGATCCTCATCTGTGACAGGCTGTTGAATGCACAAGGACTGTGAGGCTTCTGAACATAAAAGCTACCTGTTCTCTGCCATCTATGCCCGTTCATCTGCTTCGTCACCACCACCTCCTCATCACTCGTCTTCCCCTTCAACATTTAACCTTCACCATGATCTCTTCCAACTTCCTCATCCTGTGCCTCGCCACGGCCGCCTCTGCCGTGCCCGCCCTTATGAGCCGGAGCGGCGAGGCCGATGAGTTTACTGTCCTCCCCTCCCTCAAGACCGGCGAGTTTCTGGTCAACAACGAGAATGGCTGTAAGTGTCTTATCTTAACACGACCCCATCAGACGAAGGCTTACTCATGAATCGCAGGGGAGGTCATCAGCAGCGATGCCTATGCTGCCATGCTTAAGGCGGAGAACATCACCATCGGTCGCCCGCCCATCGACCACGATCTCATGAAGATCGATGACGACGAAGAGGATGTCAACGGCACCGACACTTCGCTGGCTAAGCGCCAGTGCTCCGTCACCGCCATGCTCATCACCAGGACGGATCGCTTTTCCGACTGGGACATGCAGATGAGCCCCATTGTCTCCGCCCGCAACAGGGACGCAACCATCAGTGTCACCCAGACCTACACTGTCACCGATACCCTCACCGTTTCCGGCAGCTTCTCGCCCACCGTCATCACGAACTGGCTGACCGGCCAAGTTGGTGCCTCTGTTTCGCGGTCCTGGGCCACCGCCACCGCTATCACCGTCGGCGGCACGGTCGCATCGGGAAACACTGGCGCCATGGTCGTCAACGCCTGGAAGACTCGCCGGTACGGCGAGGTTCGCCAGGGCTGCATCGGGTCCCAGAGGGTCGTCGCCACTTTCATGTCGGACACGTATGAGTCTGGTGCATACAGGGGCGTTTCCTGGATCAGGGGCCCCATCTCCCTGTGCGAGCGTCCCGGGTTCCTCAACCGGGTTCCTCGCTGCCAGGGTGGCGGCTTCCTCGAGTAAGCCGTCATGCCGGAAGCCTGGGTGTCTCGCTTTCACATCGAAGGAGGACATTCGGTTGGCTAGCCCCAAAGTACTGATCGAGTCACGTTAATGCTCTTTCGAGAGGGGATGGTTATCGACAATATGTTAGTAGTTCGGAGGAGAAGGGGGCCGGACCTAACGTCGGATACTGGAGATGCCGGAACGCTACGCATTTCCTTTATATATTTAGGTCACTTAGATACCTACCTTAAGTGGTTAAAGTCCGATTACGTTCACTACTTGTCGAGCCATTACAGTGCTCCGTCGGCCTGAGCCAATATTCTCAACCATCCCCTACTGACATTCCGGACAGCCCTAAGGTTAATAACTTTGAACCCTCACATACTACCTCCGGTCACGAAACATACGGCCCACAGAAGCGCGGCCGTGCCGGCAATCCAAGACATAGTTGGCCGCAACTGCTACGCGTCACTCTCCCATTCCCACTACCGCCCCCTGTCCCCTCCGCAAAGCTCTCACCGCCCTCCCCCTCGTCGTTCTCGGCGCTATTGACGAGGGAGAGCAAAGCAGTATATTCCATAGCCGCCTGGGACGGGGCCGGGGTAGCTGAGTATATACAAATTTCAACAGGAAGGCTAGATACGTCTATAGTAACGGTGGAGGTTAAAGTTATAACTTCGGCCGCGGCGTTAGTAGGGGTGACA
Organism: Plectosphaerella cucumerina; assembly: GCA_020746995.1. NCBI lineage: Eukaryota > Fungi > Ascomycota > Sordariomycetes > Glomerellales > Plectosphaerellaceae > Plectosphaerella > Plectosphaerella cucumerina. Next base: position 1,075,403 of record JAGPXD010000005.1, on the reverse strand, counting down.
GTAAATCCTAGGGTCTCCGTAATCATAGCGCCAAAGTACTCAAATATATTCGTGGCGGTTGTTATCTCCAAGTCTATAAAGTCGTACCGGTACATACCGAGGGTGCTACTCGACAGCACGGATAGACTCTTATAAGGAAAACAGCTGCTTACCGGGTAAGCGTTGAAGCCGCTACAGTTACAGGATTAGTTACTAGTAATTTCCTAAGGGTAAGAGGAATTAGACTACGTACCTTGGGTAACAGATAATGGCCGTCTTGGTGGGATCCAGGACGGAGGTCAGGGCGTTAACGGCAAGGTTTCTCGTCGGGGTCGGAAGTACTATCTCTTAATCTTCGGGAAAGTAACCAAGACTACGGATACTATTCGAAGCAAAGGTACCGTTTCCGTTCAGGCTCCCGTCTTTGTAAGAGGCGACGCCGACTATTCCCCACGCGTCCGGGCAATAAAGGCCAGGTGAGTACATATAGTTGTGGTATGTAACTAGTAGAAGCCCTTCCTCTTCGGCGATCGACTGGCTGATCTCGAGCACCTCGTCGCCAATTGGATAGCACTCGGGCTTCCAATCGGTCTGCAAATCGCTCGAATAGGAATAGAGAATCTGCCTGAACAGGCTATCCTCATTCGTGTTAGCTATACCAGTGTAGAAGACAACCAGCTGGGTAGAATATAATAACGGTGCTGACTAGGTGATCGTGAGAGGCCTGGCGTGGTGGAAGGCATAGTTGCCGGCGGTACGTACTGATAAACACATAATATTGCCTTGTTTCACACAGGTAAGGTTGTCACGATGTAAAAATGCACGCGGCTCCTGCTCGGCGACCATGACTCGGAACGGATAAGTCACACGCCTCAATGAACCTTCGCATTATCACGAGTAAGACTAGCCAGTATCGGTCGCCCTAACCCCTGCTCACCTCAGAGTACAGCCGGTCAAACTCATCCGCCGCAACTTTCACACAGTCGTGCGAATAGATCATCTGCTGCACCTCTGGCGACGCCCACTTGTCCGGTACTTTCCCCTTACCCCCCTTAGCCTCTTGAAACGTCTTGTCACGCGCCTCCTTTTCCTTTCCCGCGCCGAGATGCAAGGCTCGGCCGGATAGCGCCGCCAAATCCACGAGGGTAGTCACTCTTTCTTTTCTAAGAGCCTCGTACACCTTGAAGCACCGGTTCATCGTCTCTGGTCGCGCGTTAGGAGCCCTTGCGAGAACCTCGGCGAGCACGGCCGCATCTTCGACCGCCTGCGCCGCGCCCTGGTTGAGGTGCGGTAGCGTCGGATGGCACGCGTCGCCCATGAGGGTGACGGCGCCGTGGGACCATGTCGGCAGGGGTTTGTGGACGCGCAGCTTCCACTCACAAACCTCACCTTCGGGGGCGAGAGAAAGCAGACGCTGGACCATAGGGCAGAAATCGGAAAAGACCTGAAGCATAGTATCCTTGGAGCCTTTCGTCGTGTATGTCGCTGAGGGTGCTTCCGCAAAGTTCTTATCGGGTTGGATGGAGCTCATGTTGTAGATACGTCGACCGGCGATCGGATAGCAAATCCAGTGCCGCTTTTCCCCTATCCACCGTGTCACCTGATTGCCGTCGAGAAGGGCCAGCATCTCCGGGTCCGAGGCCATCTTCTCGCGAGGCAGCATGATTCGGTAGGCTGCTTGCCCGGTGTCCTCTGTTTCCATTGCTAATCCAAGCTGGGTCAGGATTGCTGCGCGTGCGATGGACTTGATACCATCTGCTGCGATGAGAATGTCTGCCGTGAATTTTGATGTGGCTCCGGACCTGCTCCGAAATTGCATCGTCGCCTGAGGGGAGAACGAGTCGACGCTCTCGAGGGTCTGGTCGAAATGAAAGGTGATGGCCTCCTCCTTTTGACACGTGCTGTACAACCCGCCTGCGAGGGACGCGCGGTGTCCAGTGCAGTGGGGATAGCCATACTTTTTGCGAATGTCCGGCATGTGGACATGGGTGAGCTCTTGATCCGTCGTCCCATCTGCCAACAGTCAGTCTTGAATTAGCTGGTGGGAGGCATAGGTGTTGCTTCCAACCTCGGATGCTCGTCTCGAGGATTTCGGTGGCCTCGCTTTCAATTGCTTCCCAACAACCAAGTCGGCTGAGGATGCGAACCAAGTTGGGAGCCAGTTGGATGCCGGCACCAACGAACCCGAGGTCGCGAGCAGCTTCGTATACGTGGACATTCTTGAACCCTTTTCTGGCCAGACTTAGTGCCGACACGAGTCCTCCCATGCCTGTCTCCAGTAAGTTTTGAGCATACTTTGCCAAGCGAGAGACCCACCGGCACCCACGATGGCGATCTCCAAGCGCGCCACGTCTGGATTGAAAACTGTGAAGCTGGTCATCTTGAAGCTCTCTGGTCCCAATGTTGCGTAGGCCATGTAAGCCATTGTTGCAAAACCGATTTTGGAGTCGGACGAAGGAGACGATGCTGTTTATAGCATTGTGGTTCACTCCGCACAATGGAGGATATGTCTTTACCCCGACATTCCCGTGGTCCTATGCCGACGGCGCTAACATCACCGGCATTCGATGCGGCAATCCCGTCGTTTGTGCCCCACAACCGGGTGCTGTGTATTCAGGACGATGCCACGCGTGGCTCTGCCATTGGTCAATTAATCACCACAACTGTCTTTCAGTTATGTGAGCACATTAGATGGTCCACCTCTTGATTGCCTCTTTGTCTTCCATGTTGTGCCAGTTGTGGCCAATGACCTTGGTTTGAGCACAGTCATTGTTAGAGACACATTTTACGATCATGATTGAATCCTGAATCAACCCGACTGAATCCGAAATGCAAGTCTATTCGATTGCTGCCAGATATGCTGAGGACTCGTTGGCTCAACCAGCAAAGAGCCCGACCTTCGTCTGAGGTGCCGGGGCCTTCTCTCAGCCACCTCAGACCAACCAGCGATGTTGAACATGAGCCGAATGTAACAGCTGAGCAGGGAACTAAACAGATGAAATGGTTCGAGATTCATGGTCATGGTCGTGTAACAGGAGTGACTGGGCATCGACTGATTCATGAAACTAGCAAACAACCCAAGTAACATCACTTGTGTGCCTTATACAGCCATGATCGTAGGATTCACTTCGAGTGGACTCATTTCAATGAAATCACATCATGAATCTATATATTGACGGGATTTTCTCGCATCAAATCGTCAAATCACATCATCAACTACTATCAACTAAACCACTACCTCAACACCACACCATCAACATGTCCATGTCCCCTAGTGGATCTCCTACCCCCTCATCCTCCGAGCCCATTCTGACCTTCCGCCACGGAACTCAGGAGGCCCTCGAGGCCATGCTCGCCGAAGCCATGAACACCCCTCTCATTTCCGGTCCCAGCACGACCAAGCCCCCCAACTGGGCCGACGTCGTCGACGAAGCTCGCAACATTCTTCTCGACTTCGACAACTGCTGGCCCAACACCACGGCTACCATGCCCGTTGTCGAAGAGCCTCAACCGTCGAGGACCTGGTCGACTACGTCGATCTTCTTGCGGCCCACCAAGATGACAACATCAAGAAGAACCTGCAGGTCATGAACGCCGAGCTGCGTCGTGATATGGTCGAGGTTGTCAAGATGATTGCAAAGGTTCAGCAGCACAAGGAGGCCGAGATGCTGGAGCGTCTTCTCGTGCTGGAGGCCGAGAACGAGCGCCGCCGTGGGCCGTTCACTACGCCGATGTCGACCCCCGAGTCTACCCCGGCCCCTCAGTCGCCAGCCACGTCTCCGGGCCATTAGCTATGGACTCCGCAGGTCGGAAATCCGGCTACATCTGAGGACCCGGTGCTGGAGCGGGCCCGTCATAGGGCTCGCGTGCATGAATCCCGCGTCACTTCGGAGCGCCAGCACTTTGGACTGCCTAGGGAACTGCGCTAGGTTCTCTCCGGGGTTAACAGCTTTTCCTTGAGTACTGTCATAGAGTCACAAGAGGCGAGGGTTTGGGACTACAGGTTGATCATCGGGAACGGAACAGGCTCAGCAGGTTCTGAGCATCGACATAGAATTGGTAGACTAGACGCGGAAAATGCAAGTGAAAACAGAAACAGAACCTAAGCTGCAATGGATAAGCACATGCTTTCCAACCATCGTGATGAGCCATCCGTGATAAGCAACCCCAGATCCGGCGATGTGATCCAGCTCGACAGATGGCGTGCTGACCGACTGCTGCGTTGGCGCGAGTTCTAGAAGACGTCGATAGTTCCGTGAAGCTGAACATTATACCAAGAAGCCGAGGCCCCGCTCATTACATCATCCCCCGTGATTCTGTTTCAGCGGCCAGTCGAAGCGAGAACGGGCAATCGTGTCAGTCATGGAGTTTTTGTCCGTGAGTCAACCCACCGTGTGCTCCCCTTGGCGCGCCGCACTGTACCACCGAGAAGGTCTGGGCTTCCCCGCCAGTGACCAGCCCCTTTGCCCCTTTGAACGGAAGTTTTCAGACCCGTGCCGCCGGTGATCAGCAGCGGCTGAAAAAGAGGAAACCAGGGGATCAACAGATCGAAGATGGGTAGCCCCTTGGCCCCCAAGGGCGGACGACGGAAAGGCACGATGACGGAAAGTGTCCCCTGCGGCGGCTGGGCAGTCCAGAATCGGTTCGGTTCTCGGACGCAAGGGAGGGGATGGAAACGAGCAGCCGGGACCCGGGAGCTAGGGGTGCTCCGGCCGCTGACAGACAGCGAGAAGCTGAGAGGATGTTCAAGTTGTGAGCACCTGCAAGCCCCAGGAGAGGCACCAGGGCGGGTGAGGAAGGGAGAGGAGAGGTGGCATCCGGTTTACCCCGTCTGAGCGGCGTTGTGCTTTGACGTTCCGTGGGTGCTTGAGTTTGCGCCGGCGCGTCGTTGGGGCCAGGGACCAGGCCTGGAGAGGGATCGTCGAGTTGGCCGGGGCGGCAGAGGGCTGGACCCTCATTTGGAGGAATCCGGGGTAGTGGGAGGCTGTACCACCTGTAGCGCTGGCGTTTGCGTCCGCCGTCGGAATGGACTGTGTTTGGGTAGAGTTATTGGTAGGCCAGCGGGCAATTGAGTCACTCGCCTGTGCATGATTTCTGGCCGACAAGAGCCACATGTCAGTCAATCGAATGACTTCAATCGCAAACAGTTGACTTGCCTCGGTGCTGGATTGACGACTCGCAGAGCTCCCAGGGGCCGGGACTGGAGAATGACAAGTGCCGATAGCGACGGGACGCGCAGGAAACGTTTCGCCTTCAGTGGCTGATCAGCGTCGCAGCTTGCGTGCAGTGTGCAGCGCTTCTTCTGCACGCGACTCCCGATCGGGGCGGGCGTCGCGAATCCGTCCCTTCCCACTGTTCATCACTGTGCAGGTACCTGCCCTTGCTGCCCTCCCAAGGGTCTCGGTCTCTCCTTCCTTCTGCTTTTGCCTGGCATGTGAAAGCTCCCCTTATCGTCGACGTGCCTCGCCGCCAAGCCCATCGCGTTAGCTCAACCTCCAAAGTCAGGTCGTCCCTTCCGTCCCGTCCATCCAGTTGGCTGGGCGTCCCTCCCTCCCGTTGCAACTCTTCTTCTCTCCCTCTCTTTCCGACTCCCGACTCGCCCGCTGCCCGTGCATCGTCCAATCCGTCCGCCGACAACCACACCATCGCCGTCTGAGATGGCTCATTGCTGGCGCCACCACGCCGAGCTTCCCCTCTTCTTCATTTAGGAGACATGACCCCGGGCCCTCCACAAGTCCATCCACGTCCCCGCCCTCGGGACCATCCCCACGACCCCGATCTGACGACCCTCCCGAACCTCTCCCCGCTCCACATCCACATCTTTCGCCTCCTCGACACCAAACGTCCGTCCACCTGCCACCATCAACATCACAGGACGTTCAGCCTCCATCCACCGTCCTTGAGCTGGGCGTCCTTTGTCTCGGCCTCAAACGACAAAACGACACACCAGACCCCCCGACCCGAGCTTCTCCTTCCGCCCACGGGCGCCGCCGACCGGTACATGTCGCTGTCGACGGCAAGCCCACAGCTTGAGCTCGGCTGACGACAACCACGACAAACAAACCACAAGACACACCACACCACCAGGGGAAGCGACCCCCCTCTACCTCGCCGACCGCCGTCATGGCCGTCCTCAACCCGGCCTACATCGTCATCGTGCCCTTCCTCTTCCTCTGCACAATCCCTCTCGCCATCTTCGCCGGCGTCACAACAACTGTCGCCTTCACTGTCCTCATCTTCCGAGTCATACTGGTCTATACCGACCTCGCCCTCGCCCTCGTCCCCTCATACCTCTCTTTCCGCACCCGCAAACGCCAATCCCCATACCGCGCCCTGCCTGGCAAGATCTCCACCACTGGGTCGCCCACCTCAAAATCAGGCTCCCGCTCGCCCTCGCCCGTCTTCAGCTCCTCCTCCCGCACCCTCAGCCTGACTCGCATGCGCCGCCGGGGGTCCCGCCGTCCTTCCGTCGCCGGCAGCATCGGCTCCGCCACCCCGATCACCGCCGATGGAGGCATCGGCCTCGCCCCCAGCGTCGGCCTCGACCGGGACTTTGAGGGCGTTGGCGGTTGGCGCGTAGGTGACGCCGACGACGATCGCTGGACTACAATCAACTCGCGCCTCGAGCTCCCCGATCGGCAGCATACTGGCCGCCACCATCACCGTAGCCCAAGCGGCGACGGCGGCTTGATGATGAAGCCCCGAATTCGCACCCGAAGCGGGAGCCCCGAGATGCTCGCCCTGGTCGGTGGTCGAAACGCTACCTCGCCTAACAGCTCGCGTGTCCGCACGCCGGGTATCGCTCCGCCCGCCCTGACCACAATGGACAGCCGGGAGTCAGACTACAACTTTCCGCTAACCCCGGGAAAGGGGCCTCGCAAGGTCGTCGTATAGACGGAGCAGAGCCCTCGGGGATGATTCATATTTTGGCGTCTCATGTACGGATACGTGAAAGGTTGGATGGAAAAGGACATGCGCGGCGTTTGGGTACATCATGACGGGCAAGGGCCCTTGGTCTTGTTTACATTATGACATCTCGTGCAATTGAATAATTGTCCACGAGGACCTCTTCATTCTGCTACTGCCATGAGGCTCCTGCAGAAGATGTGCCCCACCCTGGCCCCTGAGTCCACCACAACATCTTGAAGCACATCGCTGCAAGTGCAGGGCAGGAGCACTGCAGGAGCACTACCTGCTGGAGTTGAATTTTTCAATTCCTTCTTTATCGATTTTGAAGTAAGGTAGGTCATTTTCGTACTTTCCGGGTTTCCCCAGCATCTACTCCACAGCAAAACCAAACAAGCTTCGTATTCTTCTCATCTCCATCCAGCTCCCATGTCTGAACCGTCTACCAGCTTCAACAACACACGTTTTCATCCACCATTCACCTCTTCTTCACAAACACTTCTATTCAGTCGAAAGATGACCACCAGCGAAAAGACCCTCCGCATCCACAAGGCGATGCTCAAGAATCGCCGCGCCGCCCGCGCAGCCCTTGTTGCCATGCTGCGCAAGAAGGGACGAAATCAAGGCCGCGCTGCCGTGGCACTCGAGGCTTCTGTGGCACGCCGTGACAAACTGGACAAGGACCTCTACATACAGCTCAAATTCGTCCATGTTGAGATCCGCCGCCTCGAGGAGCGTTGCACTGCTCTCGAGGATCGCGACTGGCTGCGAGAGCTGGTTGGGGAGAAGAAAGCTGTCATTGAGAGCAACGCGGACACGATGCGGGAGATTGAAGAGGTAGACACTTATGACGGAGGCTCGAGCGGGTTTGACTACTTTGTACCTCCCATCGAGAGCAACACGTATTCGAAGCTGGAGCTGGAGGAGGAAGACACTTATGATGGAGGCTCGAGCGGGTTTGACCACTTTACACCTCCAGGTCCCAGTCCCCTGAGGTACCAGCTCGACCAAGTTGACGACACCATCTGTCATGAAGAATGCTGGGGCACTATTAGACGTGAGATCTAAGAAAAGAAACTAGGGGATGGTTTTTCTCTTGACAAAAGCCAAAGACTGACATGCTCTACAGATCTTCCATCGTGGCAGGCGTTTGAAGCAAGGAAGAGAGGATTACCGGGGACTCAAAACACAAGGACGAAGTGCCGGATGATATCACAGAGACAAAAATGGGATTTGGTATTTGGGTCTTGAATCTATCGATGACGCGGGATGATGGTGGGCGAGATATCACACAGTCACACTTCAGAATACAAATGGCTTCCAGACCTCCCACAGGCATGGTCATGGGCGGATACACACGTCTGAAGACTGGCGTAGTGATCAGTCTGTGATTTCTAGTCTGCAATTCACCAGGTTTTCTGCTGCACATCACCTAAGGGTGAGGTGGGCTTGACATGCATTCAGGATGATTACTGATGCCTGGCTGCCTGCCGTCAAATTTTGAATCAAAACATCATCTGATCATCACGTCGCGAGTTACACACCTGCCATTCACACCCACTTGACACACCTACCTGCCTCTCCCCACGCACCTGGCCATCATCCGTCGGCAAGCACTGCCCTTCGAGGCACGTGAGGGCCTATTATCAGTTGTCTCGGTGGATCAAGCTCTGCCTAGATAGGGGCCATGCTTGACCTTGACGCGTGCCCTCCTTTCCTTCAGAATTGTTGTTTTGCCACTTGCAGGACAACCCACGAGTTTCGCGTTCTCCACAACAACACAACAACGCTCTCCCCCTGGCCTCCTCCCCACCTGGTCATTTCTCACAAAACACCAAAATAGAGCGTTACACTCCTCTACCTCTCCATTTCATGCAAGCAGATCCTTCAAGCAGAAGGGCTTCCCCGAGGTATGTAGACATGTGCGATGAGCCACCCATCTTTCATCTTCAACGTCCTGACGTTCTTCCAGGTGACACCATGGACGACAACATGGACTCCTCCTCCGACTGGGAGATTGGAGACCCCGTGTTCGACAAATGGCTCGAACAAGAGGCCGCTGCTGGCAACGAGGAGGTCGCGAAATCCACCACCAACTCGCCAATCTGGGGGAACCCAAGCACCTCACACCGATATGAGACGGATCGCAAGATCAACGATGAGTTCTCCCGCATCTGGGAAAACGCTCGCGACAGCCAACTCGTGCGCAAAGTCGTCCCACGCAGGATCCTGGGGGCTGTCGACGAAAAGATAGGCTATCAGGGTACCTTTTGCAGATTTCGCAAGACTTGGCTGGTGTCCAGCCTACCCGCTTCAGATCGTCTGCGGAAGCACCACACTACAGAAATCTTTGTCCACTACCTCATCCAGAGCGTTCCTCTAGGCTGCCCTATTCCACGACATCTGATATCTCACAAGAGCTTTCGCAAGCTGGTAGTTCTTCGGGACCTTATCGCCGTACCGAATCAGCTCTCCCCGCTGATGACATTCCCGGCCGATCACGACCGGCTGAGTGCCAACGTACTGCACCCAACCGGTGTGGCCCCAGAGGACAGACAATTGGCTATTTTCAGGCCTCTTTGGTGCAGCTCGGACAGGCCACGCTCGGCGGAACCAGTTCCCCCAACTTTGTCGGGCGAGAACTCCCTCGATATGCGGACGACATCTTCCTCGCCGCGGAACTCGCCTCTCACGAATGAAGGTCACAAGCCCCTGACTCTACAAACAATCACAGTCTCAAACCTCGCCAGGACTTCCGCAGCTGCGGCCTCCACCGCCGCAAAGTTTTCCACGGGTGAAGACACTCGATCCACATCTCCTGGGCCAGGTTCTTCCTTTTCCACCAGGCATCCCACGGACAAAGGCATCGGATTCACACCTCGTCAGTCCGCTCCGTCACTCACTGCTGGGAATCCTGTCGACAACAACCTCAAAACCCCGTCTCTTCCGCCAACTCCTTCGTTCGTCGCCAGCAAGCCATCCGCAGCCGAAAGCATGAGATCAGCATCTCCTCAATTCGCTCTCGATCCACAACCGGCCAAGCCTCCCATGATTATATCGCCCAAGCTTCCTACCCAGACAGAGATGCCTTCAGAACTTTTTCCTAGAACGCAAGACAAAGCTGCCAATCCATCCACCGCAGAGACTGGTACCATTCCTCCGACTTCGAAAGTCTCCCAGCAGGACACACCAGAGATCACCAAGGCAGACCTTTTTGCGGCCATGAACCCAATCATGCTCAGAACCCTTCCTCTGGCCATCGAAGGCTTGAACGCGGCTATGCGTGAGGGGCTGCCAATGGAAGCCCCCAAAGAAGCTCTTCGACGCGCCCTACTCGATGCATTCAATGAGGCCCTGGAAGGAGGCCCTCAAAGCATCGCAGGCTTGAGCGAAAAGAGATCTGCTATTCAACTTGGCGCGCCCGCCGCTGTCGTCGATGCGCCTCTGACCGCCAGCACTCGAGACGCCGTCACAGACATGGTCAGGGAAACCATGCGTGGATATCAAGCAACGTTTCGCCAAACATTGGGTCAGATGAACGAAGTGCAAGCGAAGAACCAAGCCGCAGCCACTGCACAGTCGAGCCACATCGGTACCATCCATGCAAAATGCGCCGAGAACACGAAACAGGTCGAAGCCCTCCTGACAAAATGTGCCGAGAATGAAAACCAGGTCGGTGACCTCAAAATAAAGTGCACCGAAAACATGAACCAGTTCGGCGCCGTCCAGGCAAAGTGCGGCCAAAACGAAGTCAGACTGGCCCAACAGAAGGTCATGCTGACACACGTCAACCAAGGTTTCGCCATCATGAACCGCGTATGCAGCAATCCGAGCAAATCAATGCCAGAAATGATGCCGGCATCCAAAACCTGTTCCAGATGACTGGCAATCTCCAGATGCACGAGCGTGAGAACATCGCCACGGTTGCCCGCCTGGTTGGAGAGAACAAGGCCCAAGACGAAAAGATCAAAGAGCAGAATGACAAGCTCAAGGCCCAGGAAATGAGGATCAGGGCCAGGAAGATAAGACCATCATTCAAGATGGGAGGATTGCCAAGCTTGAGCTGCTCCTCAGAAGCAGGTCCGAAGTTGGCATTCAATCCCAGGCCCCCGGATCATGATCCAGCAGAAAGTGTGATCTGCTTGTTGAGGGCCCAGGGCAACTTGTCAGCACGGGAGGGGAATGGAATCCTTTTCCGGATGGTTTTCACATTCATGTCCATTGAAGGGACATGGGTTGGGGACGAGATTGGAGGCGCATGGTGGTAGTATGGATGGATGGGGGAACGGGAATAGCCTTGCAAAAAAGATGTGCGGGGATTATATCACCTCCGAATTGATCAACTGAGATAACCCACTGCGATTTGTAGGTCCAAATAAGTGTGCAATTTGGTTCAATACACACGCCCATACGTATTCATATCCGCTCTGGGGTGTTGGCTGGCGAAAAGCCGTCGCTGCCTATGAGACTTTGGCTTGCAAGCCAACTGCATAATCGTGCCACGGTCCAATGAAAATCCTTGGTTAAAGAAATATTCCACCACATTCTTACACTCTCGCAGCGACAATGCTCATGTAAATACCCCAGATGAACCCGACGAAACCAAGGAAGACAATGCGGCGATGTACAGGGATGAACGTGAAGCTAATGATGGAAGCAATGGGCCACATCTTGAAGCCAGCCACGATGATCGGTACCGTTTCCTGGACGTGTCAGTAGGATTCGCGAGTGACGAGTAGGGGAAAGACGTACGGTGCTGATGTTGGACTTGATCTGTGTCCAGTCCTGTCCCTTCATGATGCCCATGAGAACCAAGAAGGCGACGGTGTTTCCAACAGCACCCAGAGTGATGCAGTCAACGAACCACTTGGTGAACGTGTTCTGGAGGCTGAACTTTGCAGGGACGCCGGGGATGGCTGTGCCGCTCTCGAGGTGTGAGGGCGTGGAGCCGTGGGCGGCCATCTTGAGCTCAATGTCTGTGCCTCCCGGCGCCGAGGGGCTAGGCGGCGGCGCCGGGTAGGCGGGGAATGTGCGCTCGAGGAACTGCTGCCAGATGTAATTTGGCGGCGAAGTCATGAATGAGAGGGCGATGAACCGGAGGAGCTGAATGATATCGAGGGTGAAGGGGCGCTGGGAAAAGTCAGCAAAGGGCAAGAAGAAGATTCGGACTTTGTAGCTGACCTTTGCCTGATATGCCAGGATGAATTGGGCGGAAATATTTGACGCGGTTGACAGGCCTGTCGCCTGGAGCGTCGCGGTCATCATTGGTGAGGGCATATTGGCGGCGGGTTTTGGGGGAAGGGGCCCGATCGCTTGGGCCGGGGCGATTTGACGAATGAACAAGTCGGCAGGCAAGGCGCAGAAAATCGAAATGTTATACACGAGATTGGAATGAAACGAATGACGGATGCAGAAATCAGATTGAAGGATACGAGGATGGGTTGTCTCCCTGGAAATTCAAGTTGGAAGGTGTCTTCAATCAAGAGCTGAGGTCAAGACAGCAGCCCCTGGAATAAGGCGGGGAGATGTCACGTGCCGTTCCATTGAAGCTGAGTAAGCCAAGATGCCATCTTGAAGCCGTTGTCTCGATGCACGCACCAATTCCAGTCTTCCACATGACTTCGTCCAACACAACCACATTTTTGGTTCCACAATGTACTCCCCCGGGCCGACCGGTCTTGCGCGACCCCTCCATTCCATCTCGGGAAGACCCATTCCCATGAACCCTGAGGCATGTCCGGCATGTCCAGAGAGATTGGGAGCCTGAGGGCTCTGTCAAACGGCGAGAGCCAGTACGTCGGCAGCTCCTCCGGCGTCTTCTTCATCAACACTGTCAGGCGTGCTTTTTCTGCAGCAGCCGCGTCGACAGCAGCCGATGGCTCTACGAGAAGAGATGAGCGACATGATCAGCCATTTGAGAACCCCTCACCGGAGGACTGCATCCTTGGCGGTGACGAGCAGGGCCAGACAGGCGACCAAAGCGACGCTGCTGTTGATGACCCTGTTGGTGGCCCCCGCGACGCGGCATCAGATCTGAATCTGGAAACACCATGGAGCCTTGATTTTCTTCAAAGACTTCCCGATCACGCAGTCGCAAGGCAGCTCGTCTTGTCGTACTTTCGAATCTGGCACCCCTTGGTTCCTTTCTTGAACGGGCCGGCCTGCATGAAGGACCTGAACTCGATGTATTCTGAAGAACACGGTTCAAGACTTACATCATCGCAGTCCCTCAGCCGTTTTGTCATCTTTAGATGCATATTCGGCATCTCGTCTCTTGACAGGTCGGACAGGCCCGACCTAGCCTCCTGGAGGTGTACCCCTCAACAGCTCATGCCAGCCCTTGGGCTGGTTGCGCTCAAGTGCGACATCCCCTCTGTTCAGGCCCTTCTGAGCGCCCAGGTCTATTTTGTCGCAACAATGGCATTACGGAACGCATCCACCGTCGGTGGTATGATCTCCAAGTCGATTGTCCAGTCCGGCCTGCATCGCTGCCCATACCGGTACGGCCACCTCTCGCCCGACGACCGGTCCATGCGGAAACGCATCATTTGGAGCGCCTATGTTCTTGATCGCTTTCTCAGCCAGTCCCTTGGTCACCCTAATGGCATTCAGGACTCAGATATCGACGTCTGTATGCCCGGATCCCGCGATCTCCACGAGCCGGTTATCAACCCCGCAGCGCCAGCCTCCAGCCCAGATGGTGCCGACACAGTGCTACATTTGCCTTCGAATCACCCCGAACGGCGTGCAGCGAGAGATGACGTCGACGTTGAGAATGACAGCTCAAATGCTTCGGGCGACGATGACGGACAAGGCTCTGACAACGCCGACAACATGGAGGGTGAACCAGTCGCCGTCTCGCGGCATCGACAACAGGTCCAGGCGGTTTTAGCCAGCCATGTTCGCTACTCTCAACTGATTGGAAGGATGCTCGAGCTTTTCCACAAGTCCCTCCACGTTCGAGAGTCGAACAGTCGGGCAGTCCTCTTCCTCAAAGCCGACCTTGGCGCTTGGGGTAACAACCTCGATGATCCCCGGTCGAGCCCATCATCCAGCCTTGGGTTGGGCCTCGGACCAGACCCTGCCGTCTTTCCCTTCATCTCATATCACTACTCTCTTTTACTCGTCAACAGGCCTTCCCTCTCACTTGATCCAGACGCTCCCGAGTTCCACGCTGCAATCCAAGCCTGCGTCGCGGCCGCCACTACCATCATTCAGACGATGGAGCAGCAAGAGAACCTAGGCTACCCTCTTTTCTGGCCTGGATACATGTCGGCAGTCTGGATGAGCGGGCTTCTTCTTGCTTTCGCTGTCCAGTTGAAGATGCATAGCGCTGCAAACGCTACATCGTGCGTAGGTCAGGCAGACAACTCGCATGCCACAGCTGACGATCTTTCAGTGGCATATCTTCCGCTCTCAAGCTCCTCACAGCCATGGGAAGCCGCTGGCGCATGGCTTTGCACTGCAGAAGCGTTCTGTCAACGCTGCTGGCAAGCATCGAATCCAGAACGACTGCGCAGAAGAGAAATCGACGGGAACTCGACCCATTGCCAAGTTCTCGCTCGTCAAAACGCAGCGCGGCCGCCACAAACACCATTGAAGCAAGCAAACTGCGGAAACATGGATCAAGCACGTCCAAAAGACGGTCCACCGGGCATAGGCTGAGGCCTCGTACTCGCTCTCAACAAGGCTCCATGGATGCAAGCCTCCACGTCCCTTCGACGCCAGTATCAACCCCTACACCCGCCTTGCACCATGCCTCGCGCGTGTCTCGCTATCCAGGTCTTCCTCAATGGGCCGACACCCCTGTGGCACCCTTCGGTGGCTTTAGTTCTGCCACAGGCGACCCGTACAGCTTCCATGCCAATTCGCCATACACGTATTCAGATCCCTACCGGCTTGATCCCTCCTTTGGTCAATCAGGAGGAACGCCAGATGCTTCCTTCTTCGCCAACCCAAGACCAAACATGATGCCGATACCCACAACATTTCCAAACAGACGCTTCAACGGCCTAGATGCCAGCATGATGACAACTGACGACTCGGTCTTTGACGTATTCGACGGCGCAACTTGGGGCTCTCTGTTAGACTTGGTCGATAACCCGGGCGCGGAGTTTATTTGATCTTTAATCCGGTCAAGTATGCCCAAGCTCTGGCCGCCGGTTCCAGAAAACCCCGGTGTTGATGACCGATACGCGTGTATGCCGTGTCTGCCGATCCCGCTCGGTGTCGGACTCAGATGCATCCCGTCGTCTGACGCAGGTCGATCCTGGCGTCAAATGGCGCCCTGCTCCAGGCTTGGCAGCACCAATCAGACCTTGAAAGCAAACTGTTATCTCTGCATCCTGCGCCTGGTTAGGTGGGCTCATGCGCTGCTGGTCAGCAACTCGCACTACCCCCCGGACGTGTGCGTCCGGGAGGGCTCTTCAGCACTGGGGTCGCACCCCTGTGTGATCCACTGAGCGACTTCAAGAACGATCTCACCTTCCATAAACCGCCTGGTAGGGCGGTGGAAGCCTGACTTCATGGCCATGACCGACCCCATGGCAGCGGGCCCAGGTGGATGGGATGGACCATGAGACGGGAAGCCTCCGGTGTGCAATTGCCTGGTTTATTCCGCGAGTTCCTGATTCTGGAAAGTTGAAGCTGCATCGTCCAGGTATATATTGCCTGTCAGCCTGCAGAACTCAACACCGACATCGCTCGATCCATCTCATCAACCTTAGCTGACAGCCCCGGCGACAGGACGACGGGCCCTCAGCATCCCTTTTCCTCTCAACTGCTTCGAAGAACGTCTCAGAATGAAGCTCGACGTTCTGCCCCTTCTCGCCTTGGGCGCCCTTGCCCGGGCGGACAAGTGCCCCGCTGGCCCTCTCACCGTCCGCACATCCACTGGCACCTTTACGGGACTGGTCGACTCCGAGTTCCCCAACGTACGCCAGTTCCTGTCCATCCCCTTCGCCGAGCCTCCCGTGGCGTCTCGTCGATGGCTCCCGCCTCAGAAACTCTCATCATCGCCCGATGAGCACCGGTATGCGACGAAGCTGCCGCCCTCATGCCCTCAGTTCTTCCCCGCCGTCGAGTCCATGTGGAACTTGCCCATGACCAAGGGCAACCTGATCTACAACGGCGCCCAGAACGACACTTCGGGCCTGGTCGGTGAGGCGACCTCGGAGGACTGCCTGCACCTGGCGATCTGGACACCACCGGTGGATGAAATCCCCGAGGAGGGCCTGCCGGTGCTCTTCTTCATGACCGGCGGAGGCTTCTCCATCGGCGGCGTGGACCTCCCCTGGCAAATCCCTACCTCGTGGGTTGAGCGGACGCGGTCGCACATTGTCGTCAGCGTCAACTACCGCGTCAACATCTTCGGCTTCCCCAACGCACGCGGCCTGAAAGATGACGAGCAGAATCTGGGTATCCTCGACCAGCGCGCGGCTCTCGAATGGGTCCACGACAACATTGCGGCCTTTGGCGGCGACCCGGCACGCATCATGCAATGGGGACGCTCAGCTGGCGGTATCAGCGCAGATATCCACGCTTATGCCTACTACGAGGACCCCATTGCCGAATCTTACTACATCGAGTCCGGAACCGCCTTCAGCGTGGTGCCGACTGAGGAGAAGACGCATTACGCCTTCTCCTACGTGGCGGCGAACGTTGGGTGTGGCAGCCCTTGTGGCGAGGGGTGCGAGGACACGGACGGCAAGGCGGAGCTGGACTGCATGCGCCAGGTTTCAATGATTCAAATCTCCAACTTTATCGGGAAGCACACGGACGCGAAGAAGGATCCGCCCCTGCTATTCAGACTGGTCCCTGACGAGAAGACCTTCTTCCTCAACTACACCCAGCGCTCTGAGGAGGGCAAGATTGCCCGCCGCCCGGCCATCATCTCCTTCACGGCCAACGAGATGGCCTCGCTCGTCGAAGTAGCCAACATTACCGTAGGCCATGGGGACCAGGACGCCATCGATGCTGGCACCATCGACTTCGCCATTTGCCCTGGTCTCAACTCGACGGCCTACCGCAACCGCCTGGGCGATGACGCGCCGGTGTTCCGCTTCCAGTATGCCGCCGAGCACCCCAACCTGAACATCTACGACTGGCTCGGCTCTTACCACAACAGCGAGACGCCCCTTGTGTTCGGAACGTACCATCTGCTGGACTTTATTGCGCCCTCCACAGATTTCCAGGTTGAGATGAGCGAGTCAATTCAGGACCACATCCTCGCGTTCGCCAAGGACCCGTACAATGGTCCTCAGGAGCTGGGGTGGGAGCCTATGGACACAACTGCGCCCAATGGCGGGAGTCTCCTGCGCTTCGGCGGATCTAGTGGGAAGATTTTGGAGTACGTTGACGGCATTGAGGTGGATGGTGCTTGTCTTGGACTCAGGAAGTACGACTCGTTCCCGTAGGCACTGCTGCTTACCTGGCGAGAGTCTACCTTGACACTCAGAATGACAGCACCAAATTGATCTAGCATCAATCAAGAAGGAGTGGTTATTCGTTTCCTTAACTTCCGTAATGCTTCGCAATGTCCTCCCTCACAGCCTGCTCCACCCCCTTCGTGTTCAAAGTTCCTCCCAGATCCGGCGTCAGATGCCCAGCCTCGCAGACGCGCTCCATAGAAGCCATCAGCTTGTCCGCCTCCTCCGAAGCCCCGAGCCACCTCAGCATCTCTGCCGCCGACCAGATAGCGCCAATGGGATTCGCGATTCCCTTGCCCGTAATATCAAACGCAGATCCATGCACCGGCTCAAAGAGACTGGGGTTCTTCCGCGTAGGGTCCAGGTTACTCGACGGCGCAATACCAATCGACCCCGCAAGAGCAGCAGCCATGTCGGAGATGATGTCCATGTGCAGGTTCGTGCCCACGATGGTGTCAACCGTGTACGGCTTCGCAATCATGCGCACCGTCATGGCATCGACGAGCATCTTATCCCACTCAACGTCGGGGAAGTCCTTGGAGACAAGCTCGGCAATCTCATCCCAGAGGACCATGCCGTTCCGCATCGAGTTGGACTTTGTGACGACAGTCAGGCGCTTGGCGGGGCGGGAGCGCGCCGTCTCGAAGGCGAAGCGCATGATGCGCTCGACGCCGCGACGGGTGAAGATTGCTACTTCGGTGGCAGCCTCCCACTCCTGGCCGCGATGGGATCGGCCACCTTGGCCGGAGTACTCGCCCTCGGAGTTCTCGCGGACGATAACCCAGTCGATGCCGCGGTGGTCGACGGTCTTTAGGGGTGAGTGCGTTCCCGGGAAGGTACGGACGGGGCGGACGTTGGCGTAGAGCTGGAGAGGGCTGCGGATGGCGAGGAGGAGGCCCCAGAGGGAGATGTGATCGGGGACATCTGAGCATGTCAGAGAATGGGCATGTTGAGGAGTGATGACCGGGCTTACCTGGTGCGCCGACGGAGCCGAAGAGGCTGGCGTCAAAGGTCTTGAGGGTGTCGAGGGCGCCTTCGGGGATGTATGTGCCGTGCTCCTTATAGTGGGCTGTGCCCCAGGGGAGATGGGTGAAGTCGATGGTGAAGGTCTTGAGGGTTGAGGCTAGGGTCTTGACGACCTCGATGGCGGAGCTGATGACCTCGGGGCCGATGCCGTCGGCGGGAATGGAGGCGATGTTGAAGTGAGGAGGTTGAGACATGATGGATTGGTGGTTTGATGGATGAAGTGAGGGAGAAGGAGATGAGACTGGCATGGGAGGGGTATCATTTATAGGAAAGACGATGTGTAGCCAAGGTTAGTTCAGACGTGGTGACATGCCGGCATCGCTCCCGTCGATCATTGCACGCGGCTAATATATCAGCCGCGGTGTTGGACCTCTGCCCCATCCACACGAGCGATCTTCGGAGCAACTGGGGGAAATGAAATGTCATAGCAGTTCGAGCTGTTGAAATCATTGAATTACCAGACATAAGCGCTGTCATAGTCCTCAACTGTGGGCTGCTGTTCTTGAAGCCGAGCCCGTGTTGTTGGACGTGCTCTTGCTCCCCGGGCGGCCGCAGGTCTCTGTGGCAGGCTAGCAGGAGACATATCATCTTGCACTACATCTGTGACTTCAATCTCGCTGGCCGAGTGATTCCGGCCCAGATCCACAGAGTCTGCCACATCCATGCCAGAGCTTCCCCTACTGACCCGCGATTCTTCATGCCCATCCTGCGGAAGATCGAATCTTTGGCCTGAGGGCATGTTTGCGCTCAAACTTGAAGTAGGTTCTTCGTCTCGAACCATTGCAACATGATAATCGGCCCAGTGTCTGACTTCATCTGGTGACTGGAGTGGGAAGTCGTTCCAGTGACTGGGCCCGGCGTCGTCCTTTCGAGCATATCTGATAGCTGGAAATCGCCGAAACGCAGCCTCAAGTTGTGCCTGTGATACTTCCTGGAGAAGTGCCAGAAGGACATTCTCGGTTTCATTGAGGCGACTCTCAAGAGCGGTGCGGTATTCTTTCGGAGGACCGCTGCATCAGAGCGTCAGTCACAGCTGGAACAGCTAGGTGTCCTCGAAGACGAACCGCTTCTGCTGTTGAGGCCACTCGCAGCGGACGTCGTTGGTAGTGCATTGCGCACAGCGAGGTCTGGACACACCACCAGCCCCTGTCAGTTTTATATCAAGGTTTGAGTGGGAGCTTGGAGGCAGAGCTGACCTCTCACCACTACACTACATCATGATCCAGGTTAGCAGTTGGCTCCTCACCAGTGACGAAGGACTGACCCTGTGCTTCCGCGCCCGACACGCCTTGCACGCGGCAGTAATACGGGTAGTCCTCGCTGATGGGGGCATGATTGTGACTTTCTGGCTAGTAAAGTTGATGAAGAAGGTCGCTGTCTGGTGGCATGTGAGCTCCGCACCAGCATTGTGGAAGAGGGGCAGCGGGCGGCTAATAGTTCAGCCGCGGCAAGTTTGTCCCGCCGGTCAATTCCCGCTGGTACGATGCAATGCGGAAGAGCACCGCTGACTCTCAGCGGCAATGAGATGATGAACATGTTCGTAGCCAGGAACCGGAATTGCCCGAGGTGCATTACCAAGTGACTGAAGAGCGACGACAGGTCCTCGGCGCACACGGCATTTCACATCCTCCAGACAGAAGTGCAGCAGAGCGCAGAGACCAAACGACCACGGCCGTCTCAAAGTGTTCAATTCAAATCCTGGTATCTTTCTGGCGCAATCGCGCACGAATCCAAGAGGCTATCCTGCCTCGACTCCGTACGCCTCCCTATCATAAGTCATTCGCTCTTCCCCCCGCCGCGCCGGGCCGGCTACAGCGTCTGCCAAAAGTAATTGGCATAGAAGAACTTGCTAAACTTGTTATCCATGTTCACCACGTGAACATCCCCCTTGCGATCATTCCGCACAATCGCACGCGCAAACACCTCGCCACCTCCGGACGCGCGGTCGCGGTCGTCACGCTCAATCTCGATGCCCAGGCTGCGATAGACGCTGAGGCGCAGGACGACCTCATCCTCGAGAGGATCGCGGCCCATGCCGCGGCGCCCGGGGTCACCGCCGCCCTCGACGCCTTGGACCTCGAGCTCTTGGAGACGGGCGTTGAGGTCGGCGACCTGCTGGGCGAGGCGCTCGGCCTCGACCTCTGCGTCGGAGGCGGCTTTTGCGGTGCGGAACTTTTGGGTATCGAGGCGGGAGATTTCGGAGGCGTGGGCGGTGGAGGAGTGCGCGCTTGTCAGGTCGGCGTGCTGCGAGGCCATGGTGTTGAGGGTGCGGGAGAGTTCTGGGGGCTGTCAGCGGGGGGTGGTCTTGGAGGGTAAGTGAGGGAGGGGTGGCATACTCTTGAGGGCATTTTCGGATTCGCGAATGCGCAGGTCGCGTGCTTGTTGGAGGGTGGAGATTGATTCGGAGACGCGCGACACGGCGAGCTTGTCGGGTTGGATGTTGAAGTTGTTGATCGTGTGGCTGATCAGCTGGGGAGGGGTCAGTGGGAGTCGGTAAGGGCTGTGGTGGTCGGACGTACCGTCGCGGGATCCTCTGAGAGAAGCATTTTTGCGGTCGCGGGGGGTTTCTCGGTCGGCAGTCGTACGTCGTGGGTCGAAGCGGCGTGTAATGATTGTCAGAGTGCTCGTCGCGATCGCGGGTGTGTGGAGTGTGGTGTTTCTCGGTCCAAACACGGCCGCATCACCCGGACGACGGGGGGTGGGCTTATCGGTTATCCGCCCGCCCAGACGTCGTCATTGTGGCGCGCCACTGGAAAACCAGCTCGGCTTTCCAGCTTCAGCCACGAGTCGGACTCCTCCGCAAGCATCTCGAAACTGTCACCGAGGTTGATTTCAATCCTGTCATACACCTACAGACCTATACGACCTTGCTTTCCCCTTTCTCGACTATACTCTTGTTCTCTGTCTTAACACCTCACCATACACACTCGACAAAACACACCATGGTGTCCGAACTTCCCTGTAGGCTCAAGCTTCCGCCTGACCCCTCTTCACGTGCTCTAGCTAACCCAGCTCTACGTAGATGCCCTCGACGCCGAGT
This sequence comes from Plectosphaerella cucumerina, assembly GCA_020746995.1. NCBI lineage: Eukaryota > Fungi > Ascomycota > Sordariomycetes > Glomerellales > Plectosphaerellaceae > Plectosphaerella > Plectosphaerella cucumerina. The sequence continues at coordinate 1,054,025 of JAGPXD010000005.1, read as the reverse complement.
CGTAAGACATCCCGACCACCGATTATGCGACTTGTCTAACGGAGATACAGGCCCCTCAAGGCGTCGGAGCTCCAGGTCCTCCGGGCGCAGTACGAGAAGGAGGGCGACATGGTCGGCGTGCAGACCAAGTTCAACTACGCCTGGGTAGGACACCACCGTGCTTCTTGCTAGCAAGCGCTTTACAGCAAGCACGCTGACACTTTCACTTCTTCTAGGGCCTCGTCAAGTCCGACAACCGTAACGACCAGCAGCTCGGCGTCCGTCTGCTGACAGAAATCTTCCGCACCTCCCCCGAGCGACGCCGCGAGTGCCTCTACTACCTCGCCCTGGGCAACTTCAAGCTGGGCAACTACGCCGAGGCGCGGCGGTACAACGACCGGCTGCTGGAGAACGAGCCGGGCAACCTGCAGGCGTCCAACCTGCAGCAGCTGGTGGACGACAAGGTGGCCAAGGAGGGCCTGATGGGCGTGGCCATTGTCAGCGGCGTGGCTGTCGCGGCGGGCGTGGTGGGGGCGTTCCTGATGCGCAACGTGCGGAAGAGGTAGACTGCTGCTGCCAGGGGTGATCTGGGGAAGAAGAAGAGATGATGTACGAGTCTGGGAGGGATGAGGGATACAGGTGGGTGGCGAATCTGTACATTTGTCCAGGCGTTGGTGTGCTTTTTTCTTTGCTACGAAGACGGCTGTTTATGGGAATATACGCTCTTCACTCTATGTTTTCGAGGGACTTGTAAACCTGCGTGGCTGAAGGCTGATGCCAAACTGCCAACATCCAGTTCGACGGAGGCAAATACGGGACAAAATGTGGCGCGGCAGCTTCGCGTTCGAGGCGTTCGTCAGTCTTCGGGGACTGAATGGAAGCTTGGTGAATTCGCCCCACCTCGGAAACTGGCGGCGGGACGGACGGACCACCACGCCTGCACTGGACGCACAGCCCGGCGGCAGACGTCACCGTAACCCTCCCATTTTCAGTGGTGCCTGCGCCTGCTACTGCCGTGGCCAGTGCGTGCGTCCCCGCCAAAACGGTCACTCGACCCGTTCGGTGAACTTGACCGTGACCCAAACCTCTGCCGTCATGATCAACGTCGACCTCTTGCTCGCCTTCGATCCCGACCGAGCCAGCCAGCGCGACGTGGCTTCCTTTCCCATACATGCTGCACACCTGCTTTTAGATTGCCCCTTTGCGGCTTGCCACCCATTTTCACTTCTCACTGCAAACTCACGTCCTCTTCGGACTGCTCCTCCGGCACGAGCGCGGCGCCTTGGGGCTTGTACTGTAATTCCAACTGGATAGAGAGGTACGTCTGGATCACGCAACCCGAAACAATGCTTCATATCTTTCGCCCCTCCTCCTTCCTCCCCATCTTTACAGCTTCGTTTGCTTACCCTAAACACCCACTCTCTCCATCTCGTCCCAAGTCCCCCTTGCGGAGTGCATCACTGACCCCAGGCCCTGCCAGAATCATCACCTGCGACAGCTCCAGCGTTGATTGCTAATCCGGCCTATCACCTTCAACATCTGCAACCTCGCCCAACCAGCGACGTCTCTACCACCAACCTCAGGCTCCGTACCCAGTTCGCGAGTACAGGCCACACACCTCAGCCTTTCGTGCGTCTCACCTTCCTGGCCTCGACGCCGCCACCTCGTTCCCTCGTAGACCTGCCAACCTCGCACCCCCCGCGAGCACCTCATCTCCGACCGAGCCGCGCACAACCCCCCACCTAACCCCCGACCTTTCGCACGCCCTCGAGTCTGGCTTTCCGAGCGTTTCGTACGGTCGGCATCCTTGCCGGCCTAGGATACTCCGCCTTCGCCGCTTACCAGCGCGCCCAGGCTGATATGGCTTCCCAAAGCACCGGGGGCCGGCCTGGTGCAGCCGCCGACGAGCCGGAGCGAGTCTTTTGCCACGCCTGCGGCAACACATGGACAAAGGACGTTAGAGGCCTAGTGTGTCCGAGATGTGACAGCGAGGCCACCGAGGTCGTAAGTTTGAGCAAACAACCTAGCTTGGTCGGTTCCCCGTGACTAACCAAAGTCCCTCCAGATCACTGCCGAGAACAACCCTCGAGACTTTTACGATGTTCCCGAGTCGCCTCATTCAGACGTACACGATGGATTCCGGCAGGCAGACACAGATTCAGACCCCGGCGAGGCTGATATCGAGGATCTGGGGCCGGGAAGCCACCACTTCCACCGTCACACGTGGGGTGACCGGGCAGCCCACGACCACGGCCCTGGCTCCGGACCGCACGACCCCCGACGCCCGGCCGACCTTAACGACGGAGAGCAGGTCATGGCTCGATTTCTAGACCTGATATCTGGCCTGGGTGGTGCGAGAAACCCTCCCCGCAACCGCGCCCCGGCAGCACGCTGGCCCCCGGCCCCCGAAGCCCATCCCCTGGGCGGAGGCGGTGGAGGCCCGTTCGGCGGCGCTGGAAACGTCAGGACATACACATCAAGGACGGGCACTGGCTTCACCACCTTCACCATTGCCACGGGACCTATCAACCTCAACGCCGGCGGCGGAGCCCGCGCCGGTGGTCGCGCGCCGGCCGAGGGCGGCCAGGACAATGATGACTTCAACACGTACGTCCTCCGCCCCCACGTCGAGCGGACTCCCTTTGGGACGCGAATCACCATGATCTCTATCAGGGCTCCAGCTAATCAGCCCCCCAGTGTGTTTGGTAACCTTCTCGGAGGCATGGCCCCCCCGCAAGGTGCCGCCGCCGCTGCCGGCAACGACAACATGCACGACGGCGGCCGCCCCAACGCCCCCAACCTGGCCACTAGCCTCGGTCAGCTGCTGAGCATGCTAGTTCCGCCGGGCAATGGCCAGATGGGCGACGCGGTTTACACCCAAGAAGCGCTGGACAGGATCGTCTCTGCCATGATGGAGCAGAACCCCCAGTCCAACGCTGCGCCGCCCGCGTCCGAGGACGCCATCAACAAGCTCGAGAAGAAGACAGTCGACGAGTCGATGCTTAACGAGGCCGACGGCAAGGCAGATTGCACAATCTGCATCGAGGAGCTCAAAAAGGGTGACCAGGTCATCTATCTCCCCTGCAAGCACTGGTTCCACGAAGAGTGTGCCCATCTCTGGCTTAGAGAACACAACACCTGCCCCATCTGCCGCGCGGCGATTGAGGCGGCTGACCCAGCCACGGGTAACAACAACTCGACAGGTGGAGGCAATGCCTCACAAGGCGCCGGCCCAGCACCCGGAGGTGCACCATCATCCTTTGGCAACTCTCAAACTCCCGGTTCGGCCTCTGGAGACTACGCGCCGCCGCCATACCCGCCCCCAGGACAGGGCGGACCCCCCATGGGCAGTGGCTGGGGTGCATCCCAAGGACCGCCGCCGGTACCCCGAGGCACCCGGCCAGCAGCCGCACACACCTGGCGATGGTCCTTCACCTACCCGCCTCGGCCCTCCATGTCACCCAACCCCAGTGCAGACCGTCCCGGCAGCCGTACGCCGAGCGGATACAGCATCAACCTGCCTCGCCCTAGGCGCGACTCCCTTTCGCCTCCTGCTTCAACCTCGGGCTCTCGGACGAGACAGCGGAGCCCGACGCCAAACAGCTGGGAACGACTGAGAGATAACCCGCAGGAGCATCCTCAGCCATACCTACATCGACAACAGCGTGAGCAGCAACAACGTGAACAGCAGCAGCAGCAGCAGCAGTCAGGGTCGGGTGGTCCTCTCAGCTGGCTCAGACACCAGCTGTCTCGCGCATCGGGATCCGGTCCCGCCACCGGCCCTGGATCTGCCCCTGGCCCCGGCTCCGGGCCTGATCCTCGATCAGGAGACGACTGGGCACGTGAGCGGAGGAGAGAGCAATAAGCGGTAATGACGCAGTGGCTTCTCGGGAGAAGAAGTACGACGGCGCCTCGGAGGCCCTCCCGCTTCCCCATCGCCCGGGACGGCACCAACATAAGTAGTAGGCGCGCCGCGCTGGGAGCAGAAACGAAAGGACGATGTTCCAGCAGCGGAACGGAATGTCTTGTCGTGTTGGCACAGGTGCCGAGGCGCGAGGGCGGCGGAGATGCAACTCTCAGGTCGGGGCGACCCCACCCGGGTCGGGGCAGGGTTGCCAGGAATATGGGTGCCGGGGGGAGGGTTTGTCTTGAACTCACGCGCACACACACACATCCATACAATAGCGGCTGGTTAGCGTAGCCCCCGGAATGTCGAAAGCTTGCATCATGCTTGGCGTGATTAGAGATGAAATCGTGATCCGGGTGATGATGTCGGTGTGTGCTGATGTGAGATGTTCAGGGGTAAGATTCGATGGCGAGCTTCCCCGGAAGGGCGGGAGAGGATGCGCCGGGGACTTTAGGTATGGGTCTCTCGGGGTGTGGTGAGCGGAGCTGAGGCATAAAAGCTTGTCATAGTCGTCACACACAACGGAAGGGCACGGGGTGGAAGGGCGGTATGTGGTGATGAGTGATGACGGTCTGACCGCGGAGGCTAGGGATTCAAAGGGTGCAAGTAGGTTTCTGAGCCGACCAGAGCCGAAGACGAGGATGGTTAGGCAGAACAGGCGTCACAGGGCGAATCGACGAGGTGCGGGTGATAATAAGTAGCGGGGAATATATTCATCAACATTGCTGCAGGGTATAATTTTAAGCATGTATGTGAAGGCCGTAGATCATCTCATCCCGTATTACTCGAACCTCTCCTCACACCGGCGTGTACGTCGGGAGGGCCTCGTCTTCAGCTAGCGGCGGCGGTAGAGGCAGCGAGACAGAGGCTGGGACGGCCACCCTCTCCTCGATTGGGGCGGGCCCTTGGGCGCCCTTGGCAACCAACATCTCTACAATCTCCTTGTTGCGCAATAGGCGGGCGAGGGCGGCTGGTGTGACGGCACCGGCAACGTTGATGTCTGCACCGCGGTCGAGGAGGTCATGGACCAGGCCAGGGTTGTCGAGGGCAAGGGCCTCGACGAGGGGTGTGCGGCCATCGCCTCCGGCGCGATTGGGGTCGGCGCCCTTACGGTTGGGGTCGGCGCCGTGGCGGAGGAGAAGGCGGGCGTGGTCGAACCGACCCCGGGCGATGGAGCGCAGGAGGAGGGTGTCTTGGGAGCGGAAGAGGGTATTGGGGTCTGCACGGTGGTCGAGGAAGGCTCGCAGGAGAGGGGTGCTACCCTTGTCGACGACATGGCAGAAGAGGCGCTCGCCCCATGAGTCGTATTGGTTGGGATCGGCACCTTTTTCGAGGACAAGGCGGGCGAGCTTGGCCTCGACGTCGCTGTCGGCCGAGTTCTCATCTCTGTCCGTGTTGCCAGCGATGGAGGCCTCGACGAGCTTGTGCAGGAGGCTCTTGCCGAGGTGGCCGGGGGTGCTGGGGTTGGCTCCCCGGGCGAGTAGGGAGCGTGTGAGGTCAAAGTTGCGCCGGGAAACAGCCTGGTGCAGCATCGAGTTGCCCATGATGTCCTGGGAGTTTGCATCGGCGCCGCGGGAAAGGAGGAAATCGACAATGTCAAGGCGGTCTTGAGCAAGAGCAACGTGTAAGGCAGGCTGTCCGGTGATATCCCTGGCGTTGACGTCGCCACCATACCGCTGTAGGAGGCGCAGACGGTCCATGGCGCCGGCCTGGAGGGCGTGGATGAAGACGGTGCGACCGCTGATGGCGACGGTGTTTGCATCGGCGCCGCGGTCTAAGAACAGCTCGACGATGTCGAGGCGAGCGTTAGAAGCGACATCGACGAACTGGGGTTGGCCGGACCAGGATCTCTCGCGGGGGTCGGCGCCAGCGTTGAGTAGGGTCTCAGCGAGGGCGAGGTGGCCGCACTCGGCGGCGTGGAAGAGGGCTGACTTGCGCTTGCCGCTGTGTGAGTCCTTGGCAGCCTTGTCGGCGCCGGCGTCGAGGAGGAAACGCAGGACATCGGCACGACCAGCACGGGCTGCACAGATGAGAGGGTTGTAGCCCTCGTCATCCTGCCCGTTGATGTTGACCCCTTGGGCCAGGAAAGCGCGAACGTGGGAAACGTTGCCGGCCTTGGCCGACTGGCACATTGCGACGGCAAGAGGGTCAGGCTTTGGCATAAGGGTTGATGCAGCGGCTTTGAAGGAGTGTGATAGAGAAGAGAAGAAGCCACTTGGGGCCTTCTTCTTGCCCTCGGCGGTCTCCGACTCGGCATCGGGGCTGGATGGTGAGTAGTCTGGCGGGGGAGGGGCATCTGGGGGAGGTGTTGGCGGGGATGGTGTTGTGAGTGGTGCATGGCTGTTGGTGATGACCTGTGATGAGGCCGTCACAGCTTCATCAAGAACACTGCGCCCTCTAAGTGCAACTAGTTTTGTTGTCTGAGCATCGGGCTCGGGGCTACAGTAGGTTAGGGGCTGAAGCCAGGCATCAGGCAGGGAGGTAAGGCCGCTCACATCTGGAGGAGGACGGCGACGAGTGTGAAGAGTTGTGCATTGGTTTTTTCGTGTGCGGCAAACTCGGTGATAATCCTGACGTCGAGGGTGTCAACATCGAATCGCGGCTCGAGGCTGCGAATCTGCTTCTCGACAACGGCCGAGGCCTGGTCGCAGGGGCCAATGGACTCGGAGAGGACATCCTGGACGGCTCGCGACACGGCGGTGGCACCGGACACGGCGCCCCGGAGGTGGTCGGCGGCATCCCGGAGCTGCGAGAGGCTACCGGAGAGGGCTAGTAGCTGCTGCACCTTGTAACCGGCGGGGTCGACCGATTTGAGAATGCGATCGAGGTCGGCTTGGGTGGAGACGACACGATGAGCGATGGCATCGCAGGCCGTGGTGACGGCGGCTGATGAATAGTCAGGCATGCTGAGCGTATGCTGCTGTTGCTGCTGCTGCTGCTGCTGAATGAGGCCGAATCCTGCTTCATCCATGTCTGCCGTGAGGTCGCGTGCTTTATCTCAATGGCCATATCGCGGCTGCCTGGACGCCGGTCGTCAGCCCACGAGGAGGCGAGGAGGTGCGGAATGGCCGAGATAGGCGGTCATCTGGCTGATGCGGGAGGCACTCGATGAGCTGTTAAGGCCATATCGCCAAGGGCCTCCAAGGGCAGGGTGCTTAAATGGGTACCTGGAGTTGTTCGTCTCCGACCCAATCACAGAGGGCTACGCGTGCGACTTGGCGCGGCGCCGATGAGCCTCCCCTAGGTAGACTGAAGTTCCTACGCGGCCAACAACCAACTGCTCCGTGGTATGGTCGTCGTCGGCTTCATCTTCAACGGTCTTCCCCGGAAAGCCAAGGCGGCGCCCGCGGCAACGATGTTCTGCTCCCGCGAGTGCGACGTTGGCCGTGCAGACGCCACCCACGCACGGGTCGGAGTCTGAGTCGACCGCATGTGGTCGGGGATGAGATATGACTTCATCGGTGCTTGGGATGTTGCAGCAGCGAGTCCGAGGCCAAGCAGGGGAGACAATGAACGGCCGTTGGATGTATCGGAATCCCTCCCGGGTTGCCTTGGTTGCCTCCGAGAAGGAAGGAAGGGGTGGCTCGGGCCTTGATATCCCATCACCGCTCGTGTCAATGCTGTTTTCTGTTATTCGCACCTTGGGGGCGTGCGGTCATGTCGTGTTAGTGTATGCTTGTGTCTTTGAACATTGGACCGAGCATGAAATCATCTCACCTCTCCACATGTCGCCCCGGGGGGGAGACACAAGAAAAAGACAGGATGATGCCACTTCGACCACCCAGCACACCCCTGCAGAGTTGGCCCCTGCCGCCTCGAGACAAGCATCAGGTCGGACCTTCCCCGCATGGGCCCGATCAGAGAGTAACGACTCCGAGGAGGCCAGGGTTTTCCCGCGCAACGAAGAGACGAAGTGAAAAAAAGGGGGGCATCGAACCAAGGCCACGGCGCATCATTGAAAGCCTGAGGGTCCTGTTGGAGGGCCCAGGAGGGGGGCTTGGGGGGGACTTGGGGGGGACGGACAGAAAGTTTGGGGGCAGATGATCTGGTGGAGTCGATGCGTGCTGGAACTGTCGCCCGCCCTGGCCTAGCGTGCCCCGCAAAAGAGCAACCACTTACCTAATCGCTCCATGCGAAACGCCCACCAACACGGCGCCTGCCCACGCCTAAAACGGAGGAAGCGGCAGACGTGGAGTGCAAGCACGCTTCGACGTGCGGGGCCTTTTTTCTTGGCCCACAGGCGCCTCCTTCCGCTCCCGGGGCACCCAAGTCGACGACTGACGTCCCCCAGCCTGTCACTGGCAGTTGCTTGCACGGTGGCACCTACCGTCCACTGTCCATCGATGCTGCTGCCACCGCCGCCCGCTGCACTGGGCCTTCTTTCCGTTCCGCGCCAGTGAACCACTGGCTCCGACTGGCGCTGCTGCTGTCCACTGGCGTCCACCCCCCATCGGTCCTTCCTGAATGCTGGGGGCAACTGCCACGCCCGGCGCGCGCCTACCTGGTTTTTGCCTGCTTTCCCACGCTGCTTGGCGCCCGTGCGGCCTGACTCGTTCCTGCCTCTGTCTCTGCTCGCTCGCCCTTGCCTTCCGTCGACGACATCGGACTACCTCTCACGTCGCTGTGATTTCTCATCACCACCTCCCAGTCTCTTTCCTCTTCACCTTTCTCGCCTGCTTCCTGCTCCGGCGCTCCGTCGTCATCACCAGCGCATCACTCACCTCGCACCTCAGGCTCCCCAGACGGACCGACCGACTTTGGGCTACTGTCCCGATCACGAGAGCTGAAAAACATCCCTTCTCCGCTGGCCTGCCTTCTCCGCTTTCGCGCTCCCAGTCAAGTCCCTTAACATAGCGATCAGTCAGCGAATCACCAGGCCAGGCCGCCACCCCGAGTCCGAGCGAAACGAAGAGAAGAAGCAGCACAGCAGAAGCGTCTGTCGGCCGAGAGAAAATCAACATCCACCCCCAGACAAACCAGCCAGTTCCAAGCCGGAGCCAAGACGGACACCCCTCCTCTTCGCCAGTCTTCCATCTTCCCCCGAGGCTGAACCCGGCCGACGCCAGAGCAACACGCCGCCTGACCTTCCACCGTCTCGCTGCTCATCACTCATCGCTCCCCTCACCTCACCTCACCACACCCGCTGCCGCCGCCCTCCCAAGACGAGACACCAAGAAGACGAAGACGCGCAACACACGCAGTCGCCCGCTCGGCCTCCCACGCTCACGCCCGCACCCACACCCGCGCGCCACTATCGCATCGCGTCAATCGCCACAAGACCCCGACGTTGAATCTCGACCTGCCTCGTGGCCGCCGCGCCCGCCACGCGCGCCGCCCGCCCGTTCAACGCACCCGCCTGCCACCTCTGAGCTTATCCTGACCATGTCCCAACCCGCCTGCAGCGTGCCATGACGTTGTGGTAGGTAGTATTGGCTGCATCATCCCAGAGGTCCAGACCCTAGCATAGGATCATCATCTTCAGATCCATTTTCATTTTCCCACTCACCCCAAACCCGCCACTACTGCTGCTGCTCCTGCTGGCGCGCGCACTGCAACTGCTGCAGCCCGCCATCGCCCGCAGCGGCATCTTATCAAGCCTCGCCCTCGCACAGCGACCCGGGGCCCAGGCCGCACCCAATTGTGACCTGCACCCTTATCTCCACGATCCAAATCAAGACGCCCGCCGCATCCTAGCCTTGCACTCCCTAGTTGCTTCTGCCCACAGAGGTCGAGGCTCGCGGGCGCCAACGCCCACTCGCAGTCGCGCCCCCATCTCTGTACCCCGGATCGGCAGCAGGCCCTCAAACACACGGACCCCGCTCGTCATCCCTCCCTATCAACCCGACGACCATACACCCATAGCCGGCCACAACGCGCGTCGCCCTCTCTTGTCCGGCACTTGATCTCGACAGCAGCTCGAGCATCTCCGGACATCTCCTGACCGACGCGCCCATCAGACCACTTCACCTATCTACCAGGTACTTTACTACCTCCCGCCTCCCCGATCTATCACCATGGAGGACCCTGAGGTCGTGCTCCGGCCGTCGCAGGGTGCCACCTCCTTCGGCGCCGGCTCCGGCTCCAAGCCCGCAGCCTCGTCCCAAGCAGCGGCGCCGCAGAACAAGAAGAAGCCCCGCCGTGGTGCCGATCCCGCCTCACAGAAGCGGAGATGTGTCAGTACGGCCTGCATCGCCTGCCGGAGACGCAAGTCAAAGTGTGACGGCGCCTTGCCGAGCTGCGCAGCCTGCTCCAGTGTCTACGGCACCGAGTGTGTCTATGATCCCAACTCGGACCACCGCCGCAAGGGCGTATACCGGGAGAAGATCGACAGCATGAAGGCCCGCACGTCGACCCTCCAGATCCTCATCGAGGCCATACTGAACGCCTCCGAGGACGAAGTGCCGGACATCGTCAAGCGGATCCGGACCTGTGACAGCCTCGACACTGTCGCCGAACAGATCCTCAAGCATGACGACGGGCCCTCCGACGAGACTGGCGAGGACGCCGCTGAGGACGAGTACACCCTGGACAACCCAGTCGGTGGCGAGGGCGAGCTTGCACGCAAGATGGGCGAGCTGCGTCTCGAGAACGGCGCAGTCCGCTTCATCGGTGGCACGTCGCACCTCATCTACCTCGGCGAGTCACAGGACCCAGGTTTGGGCGAGCCCGATACGAACCTACTCATCGCCAATGAGGACCCCATCGTCAGCTGGACCAACGTCACAAAGGACAAGGAACTCATCGTTCACCTCCTCAACATGTACTTCAACTGGCACTACACCTACTTCACCACGCTATCCAAGACCATGTTCTACCGAGACTTCTTCAAGGGCCGCCACGCCTTGCCAGCCAAGCAGACGGCGTACTGCTCGCCACTGCTGGTCAATGCCATGCTGGCCCTCGGATGTCACTTTACCAGCGTCACAGGCGCATTCGGCATTCTCGGCGACAACAGGACCAAGGGCGACCACTTCTTCGCTGAGGCCAAGCGCATCATCTTGGAGAACGACGAGTACGAGCGCCCGAAGCTGACCACGGTGCAAGCGCTGGCGCTCATGTCCGTCCGGGAAGCCGGCTGCGGCAGGGAAGCCAAGGGCTGGGTCTACTCGGGAATGAGCTTCCGCATGGCCCAGGACATCGGTCTCAATTTCGACGACGGCGGTGCCTGGGGCGACAAGGAAAACGCCAACGAGCAGGCCGTCGATGCTCGGAGAATGACTTTCTGGGGCTGCTTCCTCTTCGACAAGGCCTGGTCCAACTACATGGGCCGCCTGCCGCAGATCCCGAAGAACTCTTACAACGTGCCAAAGTTCGACGTCTTCCCTGGCGAAGATTCGGAAGCCTGGTCACCCTACACCGATGCTGGCTTCGACGAGTCCGTCCGCCAGCCATCGAGGACCCGCGCTATTGGTCTGCAGCTGTCCAAGCTATGTGAGATCAGCAGCGACCTACTCATTTTCTTCTATCACCCCAATCATATTGGCCGGTCCAGCGGCAAGGCAGTCGAGCTCAAGAAGCTCAGCGAGCTGCACCGCCGCCTCGAGGACTGGCGCAAGGAGCTGCCCAAGGAGCTTGAGCCGAAAGACGGGCAGCTCCCGAACGTGATCCTGATGCAGTAAGTTTGGCCTCGAATTGTCTCGGTTGGCAGGTTGACTGACTTTCTTCGCAGCATGTTCTTCCATCTACAGTATATCCATCTATTCCGACCTTTCCTGAAATACGCACCAGCTACATCACCTCTACCACCACATGTATCACCGCGCAGAATCTGCACGGCCAACGCCGGCGCCATTTCGAAACTCATGCGCCTCTACAAGAAGACATGGAATCTACGCCAGATCTGCAACATCGCCGTATACATGATTCACTCGGCCTGCACAATCCACATACTTAATCTACCGGAGAAGACGGCCAAGCGCGATATCATCCACGGCATCAAGCACCTCGAGGAGATTTCAGAAGACTGGCTTTGCGCGCGGCGCAGTCTCAGCATCATCAGCGTTCTGGGCAGGAAATGGGGTGTCGATTTCCCAGAAGAGGCTCTGGGTATCCTCCAGCGGACAGATGAAAAGTACGGCGGCTTCAACACGTCCGACGTGCCGAGTCCAAAGTCACACTTCGGTCCTTCACCTGGATCAACGGGGGATATCGGCGGGTCTCCAACGGGAGGCAGGTCGGATCCCTACGGTTCCATGGAGGGCTACCGGAACGGTCATGTACCACAAGAGCTACCGCCAGGATCGACGGCAGACGGCATGATGAACGCGCCAGCCATTGCCGGTATGAACAACCGGCCTCCAAGCTCCAACCCGGGCCGGCCCAGAAGCTTCCACCAGCAGCAGCAAGCGACGTCGATGCCGTCTCTGAGCAGCCTGCCGGACATGGCGAGCTGGGCTGGGCAGGCAGGGATGCCTCAGCCGCCCATGCCGGGGTACCGACCGCACCCTCCACAAGGATATACTGGGGCGGGAGGGCTGCCTCCAGGACAGCGGCCGCGGCCGTCGGTGAGGAACATGGCTCAGAATCAGCAAGTTTTCCAGGGACTCGAGCAGGACTGGTTCCTCAACGACGGTGCGAAGTGGCACCAAAACTTTGAGGCATGGGAGCTGGGAGCTTCGCCGACCATGTCCAGCGAGGGCCAGACGCCCCAGAGCATGTTCATGTTCCAAGGAAGCACCCCAGCACCAACTGGCGCGTCGTACGGACAGACGCCCCAGGCCGAAGCGGGAGCAGCCAACGGCGGAGTGGGACGTCCAGCGTCGGAAGACAGGAGCGGCCAAGGAGGGCAGGGCGGGTACGATTCTCTGAGCTCGCTGAGCGGGAATCCCGCATGGCTGCCGCCAGGGCTTGACTGAGCGAACACACACCTTCGTTTGAATGTTTGTATAACCGAGTGTGATTGAGACGTGAAATAAACATGTCAAAACTGTACATTACGATTACGTAAGGTGATGTGCGCTCGCTATGCTAATGGGCCAAGGATCGGAGAGAATTGAAGGGTGTGGTGGACAAGCTTCCTCCTGATATTGCCCAACTCATCGGCAGTATGACGAGTGCGAGGACGAGGACGAGGATGCTCGATAGTACTGCTGTGGGATTCCACTCAGCATCACCGCGCTTGAGCAACGAGTACCACCACCTCCGAGAGGCTAGGGCGGCGCGGCGACGTGCGCAGATGTCTGTCCCATAGACGAGGCAGCCGAGGCCGGGGCGGGACTCGCACTCGATGTGATGCCTCCGGCGATGCATCAGACGGCTGAAGGAGATGAGCTGGATGATCCTGGGGTTCTGGAGGAGATACCCACCGTACGCTGCCGCGGCAGAAATTGGAGTCGTTGCGCAGGTCGCAGCGGCTGTCATTGGGGCAGTCGAGGTGTAGCTCGTGGCGGCTGATGAGCCAGGCGACTTTGAGCTGAACGCCGGTGTCCACGAGGCGGTAGAAGTGGCGGGAGGTATGCTTGAGGGAGAGGGCGTCGGGGTAGGGGAGGTGGGAGGCGATGAGGAGGTGGAGCTCTGTGGGGAGAGAGTCGAGGGAGGCAGAGGGCGGGGCATCAGGTGGTGATGGTGATGGTTCAAGGGCGGTGTGTGAGGGTGAGGGTAGGGCTTTGCCAGGGGCGGGACGGCGATGGAGGAGGGTCATGACTGTTTGGTTTCAGGACCGATGGTAAGATGGAGGTGAGATGGTGATATTTTGTGGTATTTATGGATGTGTCTTTGGTGGAAGCCTGGTGATTCGACCCGTGGCCTTTGGGTTGGTGTTGGTGTTGTTGGCGGCGTAGCGCTGTTCCTGGCGGGAGGATGCTGCCCCCGGTCCATTAGGCGCAGCCGCAGCCCTAGGCAGCGGTATTTTGGGCTGTGCGACCCCTGTAGCCGCCGGGGTGTTTGCTGCACGAAGGGTTGAGCTGGATCGAGAGGTGGAATGGTCACAGGGAGGGAGGCGCATCATTGAGGGTAAGGATTAACAATCATCTTGATACCAAAGTCATATAAACTGGCCGTTGTCATTATTCATTAGGCTGTTTAAGAAGTCTATCAAAACGCAGCGAGGTATCAATTCGTCTTGTCCAATCGAGCAATACATAGCCATCATGGGTCATCATGTCGCTTCTACCGCTGCGTGCCACTGGTAGCAGGAACCCAGTCAACCGAGATGCTGTGGATTCAGTCAGTAGGCATATCGCAAGAGATGATAGATCTTACTTACTCGTCCTCGGAAGTCTTCTTTTTGTTGAACTTCTTCTTCATGTTGCGCATGGCCGTAGTGGGAGGCCTGGCGACAAGCCAGGTGAGGATCACGATGATGGGAATGCCGACGCCCAGGCCGATGCCCAGGCCAAGCTTGAGCTCCTTGGCCCTCCGCCTGCTGGCGGCACGCTTGGCCGCGTCGGCAATGTGACCAGCCGTGTTACTGAGGACGATGAACTTCTGCGTTATAAGCGGGTGGCTCTCGAAGTTGCTGGGCTGGATCCAGATGTATCCCAGGGAGTAGGACGCCCCGACGATCGCCTCTTCCTGGGTGACGTTGTACTCCGGCGTGGGGAACTCAGACAAGATGGCCTCGGGGTCGAAGACGAAGGTGCCCTCTGAGCCGGTGTAGGAGATGTCTGGAGAAGGTCAGTTACGAGCGCATCAGGCTTCCTGGGGCGGGTCGATGGCTTACTCTTGCTCCATCTGATGTCGTCGCCGGGGTTGTCGTTGAAGCGGGGGAAGATCCAGGTCACGAGGACGCTGGAGTCGGACTCCCAGGCCTTGTTGAAAGAGAGATCGTACTTGCGGCCGCGGTAGAGAGCTATCTCGTTGCCGATGGGGTCGGCGCCCTCGGGAGTGGTGCAGACTGGCTCGGGGTTGGGGGTGCACCAGGCGAAGGAGGTGAGGCAGGGGCCTGTTCTGCCCATGTAGTTGAGACACTTCTGGTCTTCTGCGAAGGCGAGGCCGGCGAGGGCCGCGAGGGTGAGGAGGGTGGATTTCATGATGAGGGTGAGCTTGTGTGGAGGGAGTTAATGGAGATGAGTCTGTATCGTGATGGAGTCAATTGTCGAAGGCGAAGGGTCAACGGGGGTTATATACCACCAAGTGCCAACCGGCGACGACAAAAGATCTTTTGGCTCTCCGATACTCCATTCTGGGCATTCTCGGCCTGGCCGCCCGCCCTCTCTGGCTGCGACATTAGAGATGGGGATTATTGGCCCTTTGGTTGCGGGCAAGGGGAGCACCCCCGTCGCCAAGAGGGGCTGGAGAGCCGCGAGATGGACGAATGTCCCCTGTGACCTGCCCGATAAGGCGCTGGCGCAGTGCTGTTGGCGCTACGGTTCATGGGTGCATGTTGTGGCCTAACTGTCCTGCTGCAGGGTGCGGTGGCATTGCTGTCACGCGCTGGGGCAGGGTCTGGACGTGGGAGAAGTGTATTTTGACCGCGAATGTCTTTTGTAAGATTCAACGATTAGCACTTGGATATCATGGCGTCGAAGTCAATGTGAACTTGGTTTGTTAAATACGGCTGGAATCGAACTGGAACTTTCTGCTTCTTCTCGTGAGGTTCACGATGATGCATCTCGAGTGTAGTCTTGTGATACTCGGTGGTTTGAAATGTCTGCCTAGCCGATGCTCCCTCGTAGGGCTGATGGGTCCAGGGCATTCGGAGGCAGCCTTGACAGGGGACGACAGAGGTGGAAATACCCTCACAGGCGGGCGCAGAGAGATTGTTAACCCAGGCAGCCATTTAAGCTCAAGGATTGCGGGGTCCACTCAGAGATCAAAGATCCCGTGATGACTAAGCAGACATCGGCGCTAGCGGGTCCCGACCGCCGGCGGGCTCCACCGAAAAGTCCCGTCGAAAAAAATCCAGAGGCGCCGTCGACTCGGATTGCAAGCAAGCCTGAGCTGCATCCCGTGTCAAGTCCAGCGCGGCCACCCCCGGCAACCTCGACGACAACACCACCACCACGCAATTCAACATGGCAAAGGGCAAGAGCAAGCAGCCGCCACCACTCAAGCGCGATGTGCGCCAGGAGAAGCGGAAGCAGGTGCAGGAGAGCCTCGTGGCTCTCGAGAAGGCCATTGACGAGTTTGTATGCGCCCCTCCTCCTCTCGCCTCAACCTTGCGACGGCTGACCAGATATCTTCCCAGGACCCCAAGACCACCGAAGTCACCTCCTTCTCCGACCTCCCTCTCTGTGAGCCGACAAAGACGGGCCTCGACAAGTCCCACTTCGAAACCCTGACCGACATCCAGTCCCGCGCCATCCCCCTCGCCCTCAAGGGCAGCGACATCCTCGGTGCCGCGAAGACAGGATCCGGCAAGACACTCGCCTTCATCATTCCCGTTCTCGAAAAGCTCTACCGCGCCCGGTGGACTGAATACGATGGCCTCGGCGCCCTCATCATCTCCCCCACGCGCGAGCTGGCCGCCCAGATCTTCGAGGTCCTGCGCAAGGTCGGCCGCGCCCACGCCTTCAGCGCCGGCCTTGTCATCGGCGGTAAAAGCCTGAAAGAAGAGGCCGAACGTCTCGGAAAGATGAACATCCTCGTCTGCACCCCGGGACGCATGCTCCAGCACCTCGACCAGACGGCCGGCTTCGACGTCGACAACCTCCAGATCCTCGTGCTCGACGAGGCAGACCGCATCATGGACATGGGCTTCCAGTCGGCCGTCGACGCCCTCGTCGAGCACCTGCCCCTCACCCGCCAGACCCTGCTGTTCAGCGCCACCCAGAGCAAGAAGATTTCCGACCTTGCCCGCCTTAGCCTCAAGGAGCCCGAGTACGTCAGCGTGCACGAGGAGTCGACGCCCAAGAACCTCCAGCAGCACTACCTCGTCACACCGCTGCCCGAGAAGCTCGATACCCTCTATGGCTTCATCAAGGCCAACCTCAAGAGCAAGATGATCGTCTTCTTCTCCTCCGGCAAGCAGGTCCGCTTCGTCTACGAGAGCTTCCGCCACCTGTCTCCCGGTGTGCCGCTGCTGCACCTGCTGGGAAAGCAGAAGCAGGTCCAGCGTATGGAGATCACGCGACGTTTCGCCGAGGCGAACCACGCGTGTCTCTTCGCCACGGATGTCGTTGCCCGTGGTGTCGACTTCCCCGCCGTAGACTGGGTCGTCCAGGTCGACTGCCCCGAGGACGTCGACACGTACATCCACCGCGTGGGCCGCACGGCCCGCTACGAGCGCGACGGCAAGGCTGTGCTCTTCCTCGACCCCAGCGAGGAGGAGGGCATGCTCAAGCGCCTCGAGCACAAGAAGGTGCCCATCCAGAAGATCAACGTCAAGGAGAGCAAGAAGCGCTCCGTCCGCGACCAGCTGCAGAGCATGTGCTTCCAGTACCCGGACCTCAAGTACCTGGGCCAGAAGGCCTTTATCAGTTACGCCCGCTCCATCTACCTGCAGGGCGACAAGGAGGTGTTCCACTTTGATAAGCAGGACCTCGAGGGTTACTCGGCCAGCATGGGCCTTCCGGGCGCGCCGCAGATCAAGTTCCGCAAGGGCGAGGACGTCAAACGGGTCAAGAACGCGCCACGGGGCAACATGTCGAGCGACGACGACGAGAGCGAGTACGAGGCCGACGGCACGGCCAAGCCGAAGAAGGACAAGAAGAAGAAGAACGAGGTCAAGACGAAATACGACCGCATGTTCGAGAGGACGAACCAGGACGTCCTGTCGGCGCATTACACAAAGGTGCTGGGCGAGGGGGGCATGGAGGGCGCAGAGGGAGCGGCGGCAGCGGCACAGGACGACGACGATGGCGACTTCCTCGCGGTCAAGCGGGTGCTGCAGGGCGACGAGCTGGACCTGGCGCCGGAGCTTAAGATCAAGAAGATCCAATTCGGCGACCAGGAGTACGTCATCGACTCGAAGCGTCGCGAGAAGGCGCTCATGTCGAAGAAGAAGATGCTCAAGTTCAAGGGCACGGCGACGAAGCTCATCTTCGACGAAGACGGCGTCGGTCGGCCGCTGTACGAGCTGCAGGACGAGGAAGCGTTTGCGGCCTCCGGTCCCGCGGAGGAGCAGAGGCAGCGCTTCGTCGAGGGCGAGGCGGAGAAGGTCAAGGAGGCGGATGCGGACGACAAGCAGCTCGCCAAGGACAGGAGGAGGGAGAAGAGGCTGAAGCGCAAGGCGAGGGAGGCGGAGGAGAGGGGCGACATGCCCCGGGCGGGGAGGACGATTGCCGAGGCGGCGGGGGGCAGCGTGGCGGACGATGCGCTGGCGCTGCTGGCGTCGCTGCCGACGAGTAACAATGGGTACAGGGGGGCGAATGACAGTGATGACGAGAGCGAGGAGGAGGAGAGGCCGGCGAAGAAGGCGAAGAAGTGGTTCCAGAAGGATGATGAGGAGGAAGAGGAGAAGGGAGGCAGGAGGGTGCTGGAGATGACGGAGGCGCCCGAGACGTTGGAGGATCTCGAGGCGTTGGCGACGGGGCTGTTGGACGATTAGAGTTGATAGATACCCAATACTTACCAATACGTTACTCCATGCTCGAGGGGGCCCTGATGAGGCTTTACAAATCTTGTATGGATTGCACTATCCAACTATGCTTTCATGTTGACAGTTTCCCTCTCATCCGGGCCCGTTTGCTGATATCAATACCGTTGAGCCAATGCAGTGGATGCTCGTTTCTAGGGGTACCGTTGTCACGGAGATTTGCACCCATCTCGTGATATTCGAGCCTGGTCCGAGATATTGGTTGAAGAAGAAAGTTTGGAGGACTGCCGACCTCTGGATCTGTGTGCTGTCTGATCTGCCGAGGAAAGACGAGGCAATCGACTCTCTGGATTCTCTGGGTTCTCGGCCAGGCCGTCCTTCCGCGTCCGGAACAGGGTTGTCTATCAGAAGGTCATTAAAACTGCCCTTGGGGACTTTTGACTCTCGATTAATACCTTGAGGCCAGTAGACCGATTCTCTCGAGTACTCAGACGAACGCTCTGAGGAAGATGTGGTCCATTGCCGCAATGGGCGGATGGTCACTTCGGCGAGCTTGCTGGTCGCGACATCGAGAGAGCTTGGTGATCGGCCCTGTGGATACGTAGTGATCTGAGAGCAGTCACAGATGTCTCCATGATGGAACTCGTCTCTGTGTTGCTTCTGCCTTCTCTCCTCCTCTTGACGATGGTGCTCTCTCTCGGTGACTTTTCTCTCGCGGTGCTCCTTTCGAGATTCCTTTGCTGGGTCGGTCCAGACGACGTCCCACATTTTGTAGCATCTGATGCTTATGACGGACTAGAGGAAGGGGACGTTTGATTGATGATGAACTTGCAGATGAGGGCACGCCGCCGTCGTCTTGCTGAACGGCTCGGGATGGAGATGGAGACAAGCGAAGGAAGACCGATGGTCACTGTCCAGCATCAAGAGGGAGGTTTCTGCGACAGTAAACCAGAAATGCAAAAGTTAGGATGCTAGATCCTGAAAGTGACATGGCAGCGAGCGTTTCCGCGTCCACGTGCACTGCGCAGTCAAAGCAAAGGGCTCGCTGTCCGATCGCCTCGAGAGCAACCGTGACCAAGCCGGGGGCGCCCATGGCGAAGATACCACGCACCGATATAAGCTAGCTGTCCAGCCGGCCAGGATCTCATCGTACGACAAAAGCAAGTCCGGCCCTGGACGCCCTCGCCGACTGGTCGGGGTCCGACACCTCCAGGAGCTATGGCTGTGATCTAGCGACCGTCACCACCACGTCCCTGCAGCGATCCAGCATCCGGGTTAGCGAGGCAACCATAAAGACCGTGCAATTCCCCTTCTGAAGCTCAGCAGGCCGACGACGCAAGCCACGTAGACACTAGCAAGAGAAGTCAATGCTGCCCCTGACTCTTTCGGCCGCTGCTGATGGCGTGTCATCGGGGGGTTGCTCCGATCGGCAGCTCGAAAAGACCTCCTGAACATCAACCAAGACACTTCCCCGCGTGGCCTTGGCCAGGGGCCGTCAGGGGGGGCACCACCACTATGAGCGACGGCGTCAAGACTTCAGCCCAGGGATCCTCGTAGCCGAAGCGCCGTCTCAGACACAAACATACCAATGAAGCGTCTTCCGTCCAGCCAGTCCACGCGGCTGCTGCCGGTGCACGGATGGATCGAATTGTTGCTTTTGATAAACCCTTGCATCCGGGTACTAGGCCAGCCGCAGTTGGTTAGTAGAGCTGAAATCTAGACCCTGCCCTGATCGTCAGAGCACCTGCTAAACCATGTGGCCGGCCCTGACAGGCACGGGACTAGGCGCAAACTACATCTAGCCGAAGGACGCGATGATAAGCCCCCTCGAGGAACTATGGCGCCTCAAGCTTGTATCCCTGCTCTCGCGTGGGAAAGAGACAAAGGTTAGCCTGGGAAGATCATGCGATGTTCGATGTGCTCGGTCGGGGAAGGAGTTCCTGAAAGCCGAGGGTGTTGTTGAAGATGATAATCCCTGGCGTGTTAAAACCTCGTTCTATCCCTGCCTGGTTGTCTGTTCGATCAAGATCTTACCGTGGCAGTCTCCATCATAGTCGAGATCACCATGTCGATGCAGGAAAGCCCTCAGAGCGGCAACATGTCCTCCAACACGTCCCCGAGACATCGGGTCAAGGCGACCCTGGACAGCATCAACAGGGGCATTTCCTCATCTTTCTTCGGACGCTTCTGGCGTCTCGAGGGAAGTGGACATGTAAGTCTAATACTCAAGCCCGTCTTCATGTCCATAGAAGCCTGACATCTTTAGCCCGATGAAATTGCCAGTTCGAATGCCTTCCGGGAGCTTCGCGCTGGTATCACCACCTTTGCCACCATGGCGTACATCATTGCCGTCAACGTAAGTACAGTTCGTATGCCGGTGATGTCGAGGTCGTCCGCTTACATTTGTCGGGTTCATAGGCATCCATTATCTCGCAGTCTGGCGGACCTTGCCCGTGTGATCTGGAGGATCGCTTCAGCTGCGACGCGGTCGATGGCTACACGGCTTGTAAAGAGGGTTCGAAATCCCCCATCCACGCGGAATTCCGTCGGTTTCTTATGCCAGTATAGATGTCAGGCGCGACCTCATCACCGCCACAGCGGCCGTCTCCGGCCTTTCGACAGTCATCTTCGGCCTCTTCACCAACTTACCCGTCGCCATAGCGTGAGCCCCCTCAGTATCATCAATGGTCTCCATCTCTAACACTCACGTGTATAGTCCAGGAATGGGCCTGAACGCCTACTTCGCCTTCCAGGTAGTTGGCTACAACGGGTCCGGAAATGTCTCGTACTCGGTAGCCTTGACAGCCATCTTCATCGAAGGCCTTGTCTTCCTGTTCCTGGCTTTGACTGGTCTGCGACAGTGGCTCGTGAAGTTGATCCCCGCCAGCCTCAAGACGGCTACGGGAGTGGGCATCGGTCTCTTCCTGGCTGAGATCGGGTTGTCGTACTCGGCGGGTATCGGGGCGATCACGGGTGGCTGGAAAGCCACCCCGCTCATGATCGCTGGCTGTCCTGCTGAGATGATTGATCCTGACTCCCATACGTGTACTTCGGGAGTGATGTCGAGTCCAAAGGTTTGTCACTTTCGTCCTTCTACCCTTCAGGGCAAGACATCTGATCACAAACCTACAGCTATGGATGGCCCTTCTCGCCGGAGGTGTCTTCACCGCCTATTTGATGGCGTTCCGCGTTCGATTCGCATTCATCATCGGCATCATCCTCGTCTCGGTTCTTTCCTGGCCGTGAGTATCCCAACCCCCCGACCGAAGAGCAATCACTAAGTTGTGATTCCAGGCGCGACACCGCTGTCACCTACTTCCCTCACAACGAAGAGGGAGACGCCCGCTTCAACTTCTTCAAGCAGGTCGTCTCACGTTCCCCGATGAAGTATACCCTTAATGCTCTGGATTGGAATATCAGCGAGCAGGGCGCTCACTTCGCCGTCGCGCTCTTCACTTTTCTCTACGTGGACATCATCGACACTACGGCCACTTTGTATGCCATGGTGGGTATGTGCGGCCGCGTTGACCGCGACGGGGACTTCCCCCGTTCCACCGTCGCATACAGCACTGATGCGCTCTGCATCTCTATGAGCTCTCTCTTCGGCTGCTCTCCTGTTACCGCGTTCATCGAGAGCAGTTCTGGCATCGCAGAAGGTGGGCGCACCGGTCTGACGGCTGTCGTTGCTGGCCTCTGCTTCCTGTTGTCGATTCCTTTTGCGCCAATTTTCGCGTCTATCCCACCATGGGCGACGGGATGCACGCTTGTCATTGTAAGTCGCCTCAATACCCTCGAATGCCCCGATCATGACTGACTGATGCAATGACAGGTTGGCTGCCTCATGATCCGACAAGTCACGCATATTAACTGGGCATACGTCGGGGACTTTGTGCCCTCCTTCGTTGTTGTCATCTTCATTCCGTTCAGCTACAGCGTGGCGTACGGCATCATCGCGTGAGTATCATCATTGCCACATAACAAGACTGGGCTGCACTGGCTGACACAGACACTACAGTGGCATGCTCACCTACGCCGTGCTCAACACCTTGATTGCCCTGACGGTGAGGATCACAGGTGGCCGCATTGAACCCAGGGAGTACGACAGCAAGGAACACTGGACCTTGAAGCCGCCGGGCAAGAAGCCCTGGTTCGTTCGTGCCGCGCGCCGCTGGGGACCGTTCCGTGGGTCGAGCGAGAAGCAGGAGAGGACGCCGGCTCATGTTACTGATGAAAACATCCTGTTGAGCTCGTCGCGAAGTGGTACTTCGGATCAAAAGCAGGGGTTCAATGAGCCCATTACGGTGCCCATGAGGGTCCTGCGGTCCGCATCGCTCTCTGAGTAGGCGCGACATAAGTTGCTAAGAAGACATCGCATTGGGCTTGTACTTGTAGACACGACGGCTCCAAAGCGTCAATCATCTTGCAAGGTATATGCTCAAACCTAGGTAGATAGCAGAATGTCAGACCTCTTCGTATCAGAAACAGCCGTACTAAACCCAATGCGGTGACGACGATCTTTCATCTTCCTTCGATACAGACCGAGTCCAAAAGTGGCCGAATGGGGCGTTCCGAGGGCTTGGTTGAGCTGCAGGATATACAATCTTGGATGCATCGAGATGTGACCAGCTTGTCAGGTAGATTGGGGCGGAGGATGGCGGTGCGGGATTATAGCCTAGCCGGGAGGACACCGAAACAAGAACTCGTGGTTGATGAAGATGCCATCATACTTCGAGTCAGATGTTGTCGGCTGTAGTCAGTCATCTCGGGCCTCAGTCATCGTGTGAGATGAGGAAGAAAGATGCTCAGTGTCTCGGGCTGCTGACGGGAGAGAAGAGTGAAGAAACCCCACAGAGGGGTCCAATATCGGGGGTCATTTAGGGGCCTTGGGGGGGCTCACGGCTCGAAACCTGCACGTGCCACCTTTGCCCCTCGCTTTCGGGGTACTTGGGTGGGGCGCGTGGAACGACAGCCGCGGCCCGCCACCTGTGCTCACCTCACTTTCCCGGGAACCCTGGCTCCCGTCACAGGTGCCTTCCAGTGTCCGGCTGCTGCCACCGAACCCCTCGCGCTTAGACAAGCAACCGGCCCGTTCGACCACCATCCGCCACGACTCGACTCGACTCGACTTCGGGAATGCCCTCCCCGACTCGTGTCAGCATCCGAAGAAGACAACCAGCAAAACCCGACTGCCTCCTTCCAATGGCTTCCCAGTGAACCATCGACCTGCCAACCCCGAAAACCGCTTCCCCCGTTGCTCCTCCCCGCCATGCCGCATGCCCCTCACTCCAACGGCACATACATGACCCCGACGATCGACGACACCACAGCCGGCATGGCCACGACCACGACAACAGCCGCCCTTGCCGGCACTGAGCCCGCGCAGCAGCACAAGCCCGCTTCCGGGACCGAGAATGGCGACACAACCGGCGACTCGACCCTCCGCGCCGCAGCCCTCGACTGCGAGCGCAGAGTCCAGGCCCTCCTCGCGCGCGAGCCGAACTCCAAGATCCTCGCCGGCACCCAGCGCCAGGTCCGGATCGCAATGGGCGTCATCGACGAAGCCTTAGAAAAATACGGGTGCGCAACCCTCCCCCCCCTTCCCCTCCAAGACCATCCGCTAACCTCTCGCCTCCGACAGACCCGAAGAGCTCTCCCTCTCCTACAACGGCGGCAAAGACTGCCTCGTCCTCCTCATCCTCCTCCTCGCCGCCCTGCCACGGCACTTCGCAAAGAAGCGCCCTTCGACAGACCCGACACCTACCACAACACCACCACCGACATACCCCTCCACCCTCCAGTCCGTCTACATCGTCTCCCCCCACCCCTTCGCCGAAGTCGACGCCTTCGTCGACACCTCCGTCACCCGCTACGCCCTCGACCTCGCCCGCTTCCCCTCCCCCATGAAGCCCGCCCTCGAGTCCTACCTAGCCGCCCGCCCCGCCGTCCGCGCCGTCTTCGTCGGCACCCGCCGCACCGACCCCCACGGCGAGCGCCTCACACACTTTGACATGACCGACGGCGACTGGCCGCGCTTCATGCGCATCCACCCCGTCATCGACTGGCACTATGCCGAGATCTGGGCCGTACGTCACACTCCCCCAACTCCCCAGAATGTGTGTGGTCGGCTAACACCCCCAGTTCATCCGCGAGACCGGCGTCGAATACTGCCCCCTCTACGACCAGGGCTACACCTCCCTCGGCGGCACCACAGACACCCTCCCCAACCCGGCCCTGCGCAAGGAAGACCCCTCCGGCGACGAGGCACCCCACAGGCCCGCCTATGAACTGATGGACGATTACGAGGAACGTCTCGGCCGAGACCGGTAGCAACGGCATTTCCGAGTACAAACCAAATCCAGAGAGGAAGTCACATCAGGAGCATTTAGAATCGGAGCATAGAAAGCCGCCCGCCGCGCTCGTAGTTGCATAACGTAAGGCCCCCTCCAATAAGAGGCCGGGTATCTCAAAATAAAGTAGCAAGCAAACCGCCCGCCGCGTAGAGAGCACATACAAAAATCCATCTCACGAACGCACACATCCCCTTCATCTCCTCGTAGCGACAGGCAGGCAGGCAGGCAGCAAGCAAGAAATGCATTTCATCCATGTCTATCGTCTGGGGACCCCTCCCCCAAAAACGCCCCTCACATGTCCGGGGTCGGGAGACAGAGGAGCGCAGAAAATACTCAAACACAAGCAAGCCAAACGGGGGGTATCACCAAACCCCGGAACGCCGATGCTCAGAAACAAGACCAAGCCATGACCATCCATCCAGTCATTCCATCGCGCGTGGGTGCCATGCAAACTCGCAGGCTATGCATATACCTGCATCTCCTGCATGCCGAGGGAGAAGAGGGAAGTGAAAAAAAAAGCAAAGAAGAAAAAACGAAACGCCTTGTCCGCGCTGACAGGTTGGGGGGCTCATAGATGCCCGTTGCGCGATGAAAAAGAGAACTCCAAACATGTACGACGATCCTCGTCGTTTCCTCGAATAGATGCAGTCATAGTTGTGAATGCTGCTGCGATGGACGCTCACCGCCATGCCGGGTCGTCCGGCCCCTTGCCAGTGTCCATCTTGGCTCCGAAGAGCTTGACGCGGTAGATGCACGTGTGGTCGGCGTTGCCGACGTTGTTGACGGCCCTGACGACGACATGGTCGGTCTGAAGTCCGGCCTCGCGCAGGACCTCGGGAATCTTGTACACAAAGGCGCCCTCGCGCCCCTCCTCGGGACGGTACGTGAAATGGCCGATGCGGACCCATCCTCCGCCGAGGATGGCGCGCGTGGCGTCGGCCGCTGCGCTGGCGTCGAAGAAGCGCTGCGAAAGTTCCTCAAGCACGGCCGCCTCGCGATGGTCCTCGACAAAGGCCCAGAGCTCCATCTCGTCCGGCACCGCATCCGGCTCGAGGCTCCGTGTGGCCGGGATGTGTTCGATGACGAACATGTCGGGGGAGATACTGTGCGCGATCTGGACTGACAGGGTCACGCCGATGGGCCGTCCCGAGTGTGAATCGGCGTTCTTGCCGCACCAGCAGTCGCCAAAGTCGTCCCACGGCTTCAGCGCCACGATGGGTGGGGTACTGGTGGTCCTATAATCGCGACGCCATCCCTCGCTCTTGTACTTGTAGGGCGCCGCTTCGTACTGGGGAGACGTGTGCTTGTGATGAATGAACGCGCCTGTACCGACAGCGAAAAAGTTGACGCCGCGGCCCGTCTCGTTGTCGATGATGCTGGCCACCTTGGACTTGGACAGCCCCTTAAGGCCGGCACTACCCAGGATGTATCGCACCTTGTCCTCGACGATGGTCTCGATGCGGCGCATAGACAGGTCGTCCACGCCGTGTTTGCGGAGCGCCGCTGCGACCAGGTCGCGTAGGTGGCCGTCGCCCGTGCGCTTCATAAAGCTGTCAACCTCCGTCATGACTTGCGAGCTGTGCTTCGCGAACTCATCCTTGAGCTCGGCCAGGAACTGTTCCCGCGTAACGAGATTGCCGGGCCTGGCCTGTAGGCGGCCAACGACTTCGGCGGCGATGTCGCCGGTCAGGCCGGCCTCATCCAAAGCCTGTTTGACGCGATCTTCGTTCCGCGAGACCCAGTTGTCCCACGAGGCAGGCAGCTTGTCATCGATGATGCGTTGGACCTCGCCAGAAGTCACGCCAGATCCGTTGGATGAAGCGGGTGCCCCGCCGTCCTCGCTGTGACTCTTGGCCTCGGCCCATTCCTTCTCAAATTTGGCCTTGACTGCCTGATAATGGGGTTCGGAGAGCTCAAAGTCGCCATCCGCATTCTTCTGAAGCGTCAAGACCTCCTCGTCCCTGTTCATGAGATCCCGCAGCGCAAAGTAGAACATGTCGTGGATTTTGGGGCGCCCTTCGGCGTCCAGGTCCCTGTGGATGATCTTGGGAACAAGGGTTTCCAGCCTGTCGATCGCATTGCTCTGGACGGCCTGCTCCGTGACGATGGTTTGGGCGGTGTGCTCGAGGCCACGCATCTTCTTGTTGAACACAGCCGACTCGGTCGGCGAGAACCACTTCGAGGGGGAGGGACCATGCACTGACGGAACGTACTGGCCAACAGAGTACGCCAGTGACGTGATGCTGGCCCAGATGCCTGAGAAGAAACCAGGCCAAAGAGCGAAGAGCTCTCTTGCGGATACACCAGAGTGCTCCGGCTGGAAGATGGCGTCGTGGGTTTCGTGGGTTCTTCGGGCGGTGCGGTCCCAACTGGTCCGGCTCAACATGTACGCCACAGTGGCGACCAGGGCACAAGCAAGGAAAGGTTTGAGCCATTGCGAAAAGTCGATTCCGCGAGTGTCCAAGAATCCAGGAATGCTGTTCGTTGTCGTTTGGCGGGCGGGAACAGGAGGCCTGGTGGTTTTGACCCGAGAGGGTTCAGCAGTAGACCCAGTGACAGTGCCCGGTCGGATGGTAGTGCCTCTGATATTTCGGGTGCCGTTGTCGGTTGTCCGGCCAAAGAGGCCGGCCCAGGCGTTGCGGACAGATGTGTACGCCATGTTGCTCGTGCCGTAGATCAAGGCGATTGCGGCGGAAATGAAGTCGCTGATCCAAGTGGCAACCATGTACATGCCAGCAGCGAACTTGGTGCCGACCAGAGAAAAGATGCTGACGATCGCTCCCAATGTGCCTCCAACGAGGCTCATAAGCCACGTCCAGAGAGTGAGTCCGAACGTGCGAATCTCGTCTTGGAGCCACGCAACAAACCCGTTGTCCTCGAGGAATCCGAGCGTCTCGCGACGCGGACGGCGAGGGGCGGCATGGCGCTTGAACGGCCAGAGGTTCGTCAGGCAGAGCCACCAATTAGAGGCAGGGGTGGGCGCCTGCTCGGGCAGAGTAAGTTCTACGTCGAAGGTAGGCTGTGCGGGTGGAGCAACAATCTTGGGCTTCAGGGTGGCGGTGCCTCCTTGGCCGGTCTTTGAGTTGATCGGTTGCGCCGGCTTCTGCAGCCCAGCCCATGTCATGGGGTTGGCAGCCACGGGTCCCTTGCTGACACTGGGCGGGAAAAGTACTCTGGAGGGCTCTGGAGGTGTCTCATCATCCGGGGACGACAGAGAAACAGAAGGCACTTTGGGTGGCTCCTGGGCTGGCTTCTTGGCCGGTGACTGAGGACGTGGGATGACCTTCACCGGCTCGGGGAGAAGCCAGTCCGGCACGGCCGAGGGGCCGTGGGGCGGCAGAGGCTTGTTGCCGCGAGTTGCCCTGACGGGCGAGGGCGCGGGTTTCGCTTGGGGCAGCTTGCCTTGCTCCACTGTAGGGAGACCAGACTTTGCGCCTGTATCGACATCGGGTCGCTTGCCGGTGTTGGAAGAGCTGCCTGCCTTGGGACCGCGGCTGCGGGTGCCGATGGGAGACCTGTCGCGTTTGCTCCGGGAACCCGCGTCGCGAGAAGGGGAGGAGCTTCGGCTGCGAGGCCGGTGCTCCGGCATGACAAGCAGACCATATGTGGTAGGCGGCCGCTTGTAAAAAAGGCTATTGGTAGGAGTGGGCACAGTCATCTCCACGTCCTTGCCCTTGTCTGCTGCGCCGGATTCGGGTCTCGGGATGGCGTTCGATCTGAGATTTGGGGTCGGGGTTCGGCTTCCGTCTTGAGGGGCTCCACGGGTCGATAGGCGTTGCGCGCTCGGCGGCGGCGAGTAGTAACGGCGAGTACCGCCTGGACTGTGCGTGGGTGTACCCGGCAGGGGGTACCGAATTCTCCGCTTCCGCCGGCTCGGGTGCACAGCAATGGGGTCGTACTTGGATGGCGGTGCGTGTTGGAAGGTGATCGATCCATCCATGGGGTCGATAGAGTAGGACTTCGCATTCTTGGGTGGGATGATGTGGCCACCGGGGCTGAACTCTTGAAGAGGATTGACCTTCCTCACAGACATCGCCTTGACAGGCGTGCCCAGAGATGGGGTGCTGTGTGCCTCGAGATCACCAAGAATGGAATCGGCGTCGTCAAACTCGCGCCGAGTGGTTGAGGGGGTGCCCGGGAAGCGATGTCCTGCCACGGGACTCGAATCAACTGAAACGTCGCTTCTCAAGCTGCGATAGGGGGTCGAAGTCTTGCGAGGCCTTATGTTGCTTCGCTGCTTCTTGCGAGGGGGTGATTGCGAGGCTTCCTCTTCCTCCGACTCGGTTCGGGGGTGCTTGGGTGAATCTGACCTGGCTGGCGATGGGGTGCGCATAGGGCCAGGGCCGGAGGCGTCTGAGTCGTTGCCCGGTCCGTGGTCGGGCAGTGGCGACGGCGAGAGGTTTCTGGCACCTTCCTCGGGGACAATGGGCAGCGAGGCCTCAGAGAGCCTTGAGGATGAGCGGGCCGGGGGAGCGGCGGAGGATGGGAAGTGGCTCGGCTCGGAAATAGGGTCTGGGGACATGTCTGCGTTCCTCTGGCTCGTCTTCTTGCCATTGCCTTTTGCGGCGGGCGCGGCCTTCGCGGCTGATGCGGGTTCTGTCGACGCAGTGCCATTGGTAGGTCTGGTGCTATTGGCGGTAGTTGCGTTCTTCATGGCTGTCTTTCGTTCGGAGCGCTTGGCGAGTGCGCTGGAAGCAGTTTGTGAAGGGGTGTCGAGAGAGAAATCGAGGCTTGAGGTGTTGTTTGCATCGCTCCTGGCGTCGACGATGATATCGTTGACAACTTCTTTGATGCTTGCGCCGGCGCGGCGTCTGGTGGGCTTGGGAGCTGCCTCGACGGGTGAGCCGTAGGCTGTGCTGATCTTGGATGGGATGGGCGGGAGGTTGGATTTGACGGCGGCACCGCCCATCATGTTGCGGATGCCGGCCGTATCCGGGCTGGCAGACCGTAGCCTGGCCATTTTGACTCAGAGCAGGGGGTCGGATCTGGGGTTGATGGTCAGAGAGAGCGCGTGCCACAAGTGAGACAGAGATGAGGTGAATGAGAGATGTTGGAAGGCGAGCAGGAGCAGAAGAGGCAAGGGCGGCTGAAGCTGTCGTCTCGTGAAGATGTTCCAACAGGGAAATGAAATTCGGTTTCGAGTAAGCGCTGATGAGCGGGAGAGGGCCGGGTATTCAATGTCGGCGACGGTATGAAAATGGGCAGGGGCGCGCAACATGAAGTGAAGCCGAGGGGGTGCCTCCGTTTCTTTGTGAGTGAGCTTACCTTTGAGGAAAGGGTCGTTTTGAGAGTGTAGTCGACATGAAGAAGCTCTTGCTACTTTTGCGGTCGAGTAGGAGTGGGGTGGCCTTTGAGGCGACGGATGGTGATGTCTTTGGGGAGGCCTTTGTGGAGTTACAAAGACGGCGAGGGCGACGCGAACAACGGCTGGCGGCGTCGAGGTGGGATCCCTGCAGCGTGGCAGGGAGCCCGTCGCATTCGCTGGGAAGGGTTGCGCCGGAAGACAGGATGCTCTCGTGAGAGGGTACGGCTGGTAACCACAAAGGGAGGAGCTGGTGACAAAGGTTGGTGGTGGTTGAGGGGATCCTCGTCCGGAGGAAAAGGCGAGTTGAGGTTGAGAGGGTGAGCGTGTCTAAGAAGTCGCGGTCTGATGCGCGCTAAAGCCGAGGGCGTTCTTTCAGTGGTGCGAAGAATCGATTGTTGCGCAAATGTCCGGGTAAAGGGTACGGAGGAGAGAGGCTCGAAGGTACAGTTGCTATGATGGGTTTGCGAAAGTAGGCGATTTCTTTGTGCGGTGAGGCGAGGGTCGAAGGCACGTTTGGTTTGGTGGTGAAGCGGTTTTGCCGGGATTGTTTTCGCGACGTGCACCTGGAGCTTCGAGGTTGCGATTCTGGGGTGGTCGGGAAGGAAGGAGCCACCTTCCACCTTCCCACTCCACTCCCGCGCCGCGAACCGCCACACGCAAACGGGAAACGGGTAGGCGCCGACGCGCCTGACCCAGGCCGACGGCAGCCACGGAGGCACGTGACCTGATTCGTCAGCACTCGGCCCAGTGAGAGTGCCTGAGGATTTTGTTGGCCATCAACGAGCCGGTCAATCAATTCAGCAGAACAAACAATGGACTCAGAAGTATAAAGATCTTCCCTTCTCCTTCTGCCTGGCGCCTGGAATTCCTCTTCTTTTCTGTATGCCTGAGGAGAGGCAAATCTTGGCTGACTGCGGTGGAGCTGACATCCTGCGCAATTCACAAACACTCCATGTGGCGCTCTCCCAGCAAACCTTCCATCGTCGATTGTCTGAATAGTATGTATGGCTTATACCCTACCCTTGGCTTGAATGTGATCATCCAACCCCTTTATTTTGCCATTCGATCTGTAGCCTTGTGACGCTCAGCATGGCGTACATCACCACGACCACAAATATCTACCATGCAATTCTTTACTTTCACAGTACCAATGATTCGAGACATTCTCTTCAGGTTTTATTGACC
This sequence comes from Plectosphaerella cucumerina, assembly GCA_020746995.1. Taxonomy (NCBI): domain Eukaryota; kingdom Fungi; phylum Ascomycota; class Sordariomycetes; order Glomerellales; family Plectosphaerellaceae; genus Plectosphaerella; species Plectosphaerella cucumerina. Next base: position 1,022,883 of record JAGPXD010000005.1, on the reverse strand, counting down.
AACCTCAGCCGAGTCGATTCTGCAGCACCATGGTATAAAAACTTGCCTTCCAACCCAAATCAGACGGTGGCAAAATGGTGTCGAACAAACACAGCGGCAGTCCGCTTGAAATGGGACATTTTCTTGTCTTCAGGGCGGCCTCAATTGCCCTTCGAAATCGCTTGACTCGGATAGTTTCTTCCTTACGGATGTCATAACGACAGCCAAAAATAACGCTTCGCTCCATCACCACTCGTACGTGTCCCGTAGTCGTCGCCGCGCACCCCGAGAGTTTTCCGCCATTGACCGCTCTTTCCCCTCTCTCCGCCGACCAAGTCCGCCCGCCTCCGGTGCCCAGTCCAGCGTCTGCCGGGCCGGTTCGGGCCCTGAACCCCCCCGCCTTGAGGGCGCTGGGGCGGCCCCAATGGAGGAACGGCCGATGGTTGGAGCGCCACCGATGTCGCGCCCGTGGGCCCCCTCCATTCGTCACTCTGTCGCTGCGACCTCGTGGGACGGGATGGTGGGATGGTTGGACCCCCGCCACCGGTCGGCCAGACCTTGCCATCTTGGGCAGTGGTCGAGCGAACGGGCGGGTGGGCAAAAAGTCGAAGGGCGGGCGGTTGACACCCCGCCATCCCGCCCGCCCGTGTCATTTCCACCGCGAAATTGCTCGTATCCCCCGTGCGACGACACAGCCTCCCCTTGGAAATCCTCCATCGCGAAGAGGTCATAACTGTGAATCACCCCGGGAACATTTTCTGGTCCTTCCTCTCCTGAAACAACAGACTGACCACCTACAAAAGGCTCGGCTCTACCCCGCAAAGTCGCGACGACCCCACCATCACCTTTACAACACTATTACCCCTCAACCACAGATCAGCTCTTCAACGATCGCAATGGCTGTCGGAACCGTTCTTGTTTGCGGGTGAGTTCTGGCCTTCCGAATGATGCAATTGCCCATTCGGGTGACTTGACGACATGCGCTGACCCTTAACTCCGCAGTGGCACTGGCTACATCGGCTCGTTCACCACAGTTGCCCTCCTCGAGCATGGCTACAACGTCGTCATCGTCGACAGCCTCTACAACTCGTCCAAGGTTGTCCTGGATCGCATCGAGCTGATCACCAAGAAGCGCCCTGCTTTTTACGAAATCGATGTCACCGATGAGGCCGGCCTCGACAAGGTGTTCAAGGAGCACCCCGAGATTGACAGCGTCATCCACTTCGCGGCGCTGAAGGTCAGCTACACCGCAATTCCCTCGCGCATCATCTCCGACTAACCTCTTCCGAACCACAGGCTGTTGGCGAGTCCGGCGAGATTCCCCTCGAGTACTACCGGGTCAACGTTGCCGGCACCGTGACGCTGCTTCGCGCCATGGCCAACAACAACGTTCCCAACATCGTTTTCTCCTCCTCCGCCACTGTCTACGGCGACGCCACCCGCTTCGAGAACATGATTCCCATCCCAGAGCACTGCCCGATCGGGCCCACAAACACCTATGGCCACACCAAGGCCTTTGTTGAGCAGATCATCAAGGATCACGTTGCCGCTGAGCGCAACAAGGCGACCAAGGAGGGCAAGCCTGCCGAGCGCTTCAACGGCGCTCTGCTGCGCTACTTCAACCCTTGCGGCGCCCACCCCTCGGGCATCATGGGCGAGGACCCCCAGGGTGTCCCCTACAACCTGCTGCCCCTTCTCGGCCAGGTCGCCACTGGGCAGCGCGAGAAGCTGCTGGTCTTCGGTGATGGTAAGTCGTGGCATGAAGTCCTATCTGTGCAGCAGAGCACTAATTTGTTCCCCTCGCAGACTACGACTCGAAGGACGGCACTGCGATCCGCGATTACATCCACGTCGTCGACCTCGCCAAGGGCCACCTCGTCGCCCTCAACTACCTCCGCGAGCAGCAGCCCGGAGTCAAGGCCTGGAATCTTGGCTCCGGCCGCGGCAGCACAGTCTACGATATCATCCACGCTTTCAGCAAGGTTGTCGGCCGTGACCTGCCCTACGAGGTTAAGCCCCGTCGCCAGGGCGATGTTCTGAACCTCACTGCCAACCCCACGCTGGCCAACAAGGAGCTCAACTGGAAGACGGAGCAGGCCATGGAGAAGGCCTGCGAGGACCTGTGGCGCTGGGTCAGCAACAACCCTACGGGTTACCGCCAGGACCCGCCCGCGGAGCTGCTCGCCCCCTTCAAGCAGTAGATGGGAGACGGATGCATGGGAAAAGATCTGATGACTGTTATGGCTTTCTGATTCTGGGCAGGGGGGTTGCTGGAGATGGATACACAAACAAACAACTACAATAGAGCCGCCCGCACAGGCGGGTGCATCGCCATGCCCTATAGACTAATCTAGCGACACCGGGGGCATTTTGAGCGAAATCAGCGAAAATGCAGGCTGGTGATACTTAGCACCAGTATCATTCAAGATTATTTTGTCACATTTGTCTATCCGTCCGTGTGACTATTTTGTCTGTTTACAGCCTCGCCGTGAGTCATTCAGTCTTGATAATCAGCTTGCCCGTGGTCTTGCGGCCCTCGAGATCGACGTGGGCCTGCGCAGCGTCCTTGAGGGGGTACGTCTTGTGGACGTCGATCTTGACCTTGCCGGTGACGAGCATTTCGAAGAGCTCGGAGGAGTACTTCTCCAGCTCGTGGCGCTCGGCGACGTAGTTGTTGACGACAGGCCGCATGATCTTGAGGTTCTTGGGGCCAAGACGAAGGATATCGAAGGGGGGAACGGCGCCGGAGGCGTTGCCGAAGACAACCAGGCGGCCCTTGCGTGCGGCCAGCTGGATGTCAAGGTCGAAGGTCGCCTTGCCGACACCATCGAAGATGACGTCGACGCCATGGCCACCGGTAATCTCCTTGACCTGATCGAGGATGCCGTCGCCGCGCGAGTTGACGGTCCAGCCAGCGCCCTTCTCCCTTGCGAGGGCGCACTTCTCATCGCTGCCGGCTGTGGCGATGACCTTTGCGCCGAGGGCCGAGAGCATCTGAACAAGCAGGCCGCCGACACCGCCGGCCGCGGCGTGGACGAGGACCCACTCGCCGGGCTGGACGACGCCGGCCTCGCGAACGAAGGTCCAGGCGGTCAGGCCCTGGAGCAAGCTGGCGGCGGCGGTGTCGAGGGCCAGGCCGTCGGGGACGCGGAGGACGAGGGCGGCAGGGACAGCGGAGTAGGCGGCGTATGTGCCGACGCCGCCCATGTAGACGACCTTGTCACCGACAGCGAGGGAGGTGACGGAGGGATGCACGGCGGCGACGGTGCCTGAGGCCTCACGGCCGAGGGTCAGGGGGAAGTTCTCGGGGGGCGTGGCGTAGAGGCCGGTGCGGAAGTAGGTGTCGATGAAGTTCACGCCGGCGAAGGCATTGCGCACGAGGACCTGGTTCTCGGCGAGCTTGGGAAGAGGGGCGTTCTCGGTGTAGGTGAGGACCTCGGGGCCGCCGGTCTTGGAGATCTGGACAGCCGGGATGGCGGAGGGGAGGTTGGAGGAGGCCATTCTGGGGGATGTGGTGAAGCTTCGGGGGATGATGCTACGGTGTGATGAAGCAGGATGAAGCTTTGGGTTCAGGATGAGACGAGGCGATAGACGACGTGATATGAGAGCCGTGGTCGAGGCGAATCTTGGTGCAGCCATGTGCGGAGTTCCGGGGCAGCTGGAGTAAGCGTTCGCGATGTTGGGTGAGGTGGTCGAGCTCTACGGGAGGAGCTTGAGCTCACCATCGGCGCTTGCCCCGCGCGACTGCGGGGTCTCATCCGTGACGACGGCGGTGGCCGGGACTTGGGTCCGAGAAGTTTCCTAGGGCGCCCGCGGCAAGGCTTCACAATTCCGAGACAGGTTTGTCAGCGGTCCCATCACGACACTTGACGTGACGGGGAGCGCAGCTGTTGCGATGTCGGAGCCCATCGAGGTTGGCGGATTGCAATTCCAAGAGTCATGGTTCCAAGCCACCGGATAGTGATGGAATGTCAGACCTTCAACGCAATATGATCCATTGATCCTGCTGCGGTCAATGGTTGGCGTCGACGCGCGGAGGCTCAGCGGCATACGGGACGAAATCCATTGACGCTACCGCAAGCTCCCCCGCCGCCTGTCTGGCCACAGCGCCCGGCTTCATAACAAAATGGGCCATCTGTCAAGTCAAAAAGAAAAAAGGCACACGGATTTTGTTTCACCAGCTCGTTTCCCGCCAAGGGGGCACTGCGATCGTGCCGCGTCAGCGACAGGTTCTTCCGTTCTTTTCCCCGCGCGGCGATTGGCCCGAGCATTCCCTGGGGGTGGGCACCCAAGCCAAGGACCTGAATGAAACGAGCCGGTAATAGAAACCACGAGGCGATCTCCTGGCGGGCGCGGGCGGGTTCTTACTCGTGCAGCGTGCCGGAGGGGAGGGGCTGTGCCTGACGCAAAGCTCCCTGAGACCGCCCAAAAATCAATAGATGTCGGAAATGTTGTCGTCGAGGTTGACACTGCCCCCTTGATTGCAGTGCGAGCCAGGCGTGAGAGAAAGCCTGTTCTAGCGCAGGTTGAATCATTGGTTCTTCCCCCAGCGCGGCCCGCGTGATGGGCGAGTGACGGGTTCATGCATCTGGCCGGCGATCGCGGTCGTCGCGAAGCAGGCCTGACCTGGTTTCTGGTGATGAGCCGTCGAAGGAGGCGAGTGAAATGAAGAGCAGCAGCAGCTCGAACGACAGCGGCGACGACGGGATCCCGGGCTGCCCCGCTTGAAAGGTGTGGCGTGTGGCTCGTTGACAGGGGTCAGGTGACAAGGCCACGCACTTCTGCAGGGGTGGCTGTGGCGCATCGAGATTCTGCCCCACAGCCTCGCTCGCCTCCCGAGTCCTGCACGGAGCTCGGGAGTGTGGAAGCTGCGGCAGGAGGGCTCCTTCTCATCTCGGATTGATACGAGCACCCTCGCTTTCCTCCCCGTTCTCGACATTTTCTTCTCTCGTCGTATCTTTTTTCATCCTGTCGATACCAATTTTTGATCTAGTCGGAAACTTCTTGTCGACGAACACGTCGCAGTTGCACATACCAATCTCCCGTCGCACCATCTCTTGCATCACTACTAGGCATCCTACCACGAGTCCCGTCAGCTCACATCGAACATACGGCTTCAAGTCGACACCCATCGCTGGACACAACTCGCTGCCTCCTCCAGCTCCAATGACGGACACATAACCCTCTTACGCTCCTCGTCCCAGCTGGAACGTCCGGACACGACGTCGAACTCAGACACCAAGACCCAACCCTCCGACCGGCACCACCCCCACTCCCGTGATGCCTGTACCGTCCCAACCTGACCGCCAGCGTCGCCTGGCCTCCTTCGCTGAGCAATGGGGCATCCCACCCGCACCGGCCCTGCCACCCTTGACGAAGCCATCACAACCATCGCAGTACCGAGCCCCGGACGACGACTTTCGCGCCGAAGAATTGGTGAAGCGTAAGCTGCTCTCCCATGGTCGCACGGAGTCCACTGGCAATCTTCGCAAGGCCTTCTCCTCCAAGAAGAAGACATACGACCCGGCCGTTGTCTTCAACGTCCTCAACGCCCATGTCGCCAGCCGTGGAAGCCCCGGCATCGCCGCTGCCCTCATCGACATGCTACGAGCGTCGGGCGGCGACCTCAACCTCCCTCAGAAGCCAAAAACCGGCCTCCTGCGCCGCCGGAGCCTCGAGAACTTCGGTGAGAGAAGCAAGGTCCTGCAGCAGGCCGTGAGTAATGGCCATGTCGAAATGGTTCAGGTCCTTCTCCCACGCGCTGACGCTCTCGCACTCGACTCGTCTCTTCCCATGGCCATAAGGTCGCAGGACCTGGCTATCATTGAGCTTCTGCTACGATACGGAGCTGCCGCCGAGTCCACAGCCGATGTCCAAGAGGCCTTTCGCCAGGCCTGCGCCGCCGGGGGACAGGCCGAAGTCGTTGGTCTTGTCCTGCGTGCCGCGAGCCCGCCATCCGTGCCCTTGGTCTCAGAGTGTCTGGTCGCCGCCGCCCAGGTTGGCTGCTTGGACACGGTCCTGCAACTGAGTCGGTCCACGGCCAACGGCGGATACAACCAAGCTCAAGCTCTCAAAGTCGCCATTGCTCGCGGCAGGCAAGATATCGTTCTTGCCATTGTCACGGGCAGTCAGCCACCTCTTGGACAGGGCCTCAGCGAGGCGTTCGCTCAACTAATGGAGAACTCTTCATTCAACCCAAACGCCAAGATGGACGTTGCCGAATTGTTGCTATGCGCTGGAGCCGAGGGCGACGCGCCCGCACAGGCCCTACTCAACGCCGCCACATCGGAGCACTTGGAGATGATCCAGATGCTCGTCCACTACGGTGCTTCTATCGAGTACAGAGACGCAATGGCCGTTCGCAAGGCAATCCAGACTGGCCGTGTCGATGTCGCCCATCTGCTCCTCACGGGCAACTCCGACCTCAGCTCTATGCAGGCCTCTGAGTGTGTCGAGTTGATCCCGAAAGACCTCGCCATCCACCACAGGAGGATGCTCCTCGAGACGTTGCTGCGGAAAGGCGCCAGCGGCAAACCCCTCCACGAAGTGCTCATCGAGGCCGCCACAGCCGGCGACATTCAATCAGTTAACCTGCTGTTGACACCACAGTTTCCTGGTGGCCGAGCTGTTGAATCCCGCACCCTTTCCCGCAAGCCCTCAAAATCGATGATCTTTGAGAGGCATGACGTGGCGTCGGTGGACTATCAAGATGGGCGGGCCTTGCGAATTGCCGTTCAGAGAGGCGACATTCCAATGATTCAAGCGATGCTCGCCAGCAAGCCCGACACGCGTATCAAAGTCGCCATCTTCAACTCTCTCGTCAAGCCGCTTTCTGGCAAAGTAAGATACGACATGGCTACGAGCTTCCTGGTCAGTGAGCTCCCCGCCGAAGTCGTCCAGCAGTCCCTCCAAGAGTCCATCAGCGCGAAGCCGCCGCACCGAGACATGCACCTTATTGCTCTGTTCCTGAAATACACAACCAATGTCTCCGAGAGCCAAGGTGCCCTGATGGCTGCCATCGCGCAAAAGGACATCCAACTTCTCAGGGCCTTTCTCCGGAAAGGCGTCAGCCCTAATTCTGCTGCAAACATCCTACCCAGCGTCATGATGTCAGACGATCCTGTGGTCAGGCTTGAGATGTCCACTCTCATCCTGAGTTCCGTGAAGGGCATGGACATTTCGCGGGTCTCTGATGCCCTGGTTTATATTCTCGGGGCCCCGACTGCCGATGTGCACCTGGTTCTTGTCCTCCTGCAGCAGGGCCGTGCCGACGTTAACTTCCAGGACAGCCTTCCTTTGCTCCTTGGTGAGTCGACCCGCTGCCGCCTGTAGCACAATTGACTGACACATCGCAGCAATCCGCAATCATGAGCCACCGGTGCTAGACTTGCTCCTCAAGCATGGCAAAGCCACGCCTGACACGATGAGTCGTGGTCTGAATGAGCTGTCTGAACTCCCGTCCTCGCGGAGTAAGGCCGCCAAGCTCCAGTGCATGCTGGCCCAACCCCACGAGAAGGCCCTCTTGAACGACATTCTTCTCAAGGAGATCGATTTGCTCATTGAAACCCCCCAAAATGAGCGCACCTTGTCCACTGTCGAGGCACTGTTGTCTTCCGGGGCCGATGTCAACGCCTATGCTGCCTCCGCACTCTGCCATTCCATCGCCGCCTGCGATCAGCAGCTCACCGACCTCCTCTTCACGAGCGACCTGACGCCCGAATCTCTCGAATCTGCCTTGAGTCATGCGCTGAGAATCCCGGACGCCATGGACCGACTGCAGTTCTCCAAGCGACTTCTCGAGGCAGGTGCATCAAGCGCCAATGCCACTAACGCTCTCGCGTTTGCCATCAACACTTATACCGACGACATCTCGTTGCTCCGCACGCTTTCAAAAAGGACCAACACTACACATGGAGAAGCACTTGTGGCATCGGTAAAGCAAGAGAAGCCCGACATTGTGGCGCTCGTTCTGCAACAGAAGCACTCTCCGTCCATACTAAGTGCAGCGTTCAGGGAGGCGACGCGGTGCAAGGATAAGGACGTGAGAGTACGGATGTGCACTCTCCTGCTCGAGAATGGGGCTGCAGGACCCGTCATCTCCGAGTCTCTTCACGCAGCGGCCAGAGAAGGCGACCTCGTCCTGGGCAGGCTACTGGTCCGCCATGGCGCGACCATCAGCGAAGCGGTCATTGTCGAGGCATGTCGGTCAGGTGCGGCCGATGTCCTCGGTATGCTCCTCAGCGGTCGCGAACCTCCGAACAAAAAGACGCTGGAGCAGGGGTTCCAGGCAGCCACTGAAGTCAGTGACCTGCAGAAGCGGGCTGCGATTCTTACGCCGCTTCTGGCTCGCGGTGTCGGGGGCGAAGCCATCAACGCGCAGCTCGTCTCAGCGGTCAGATACGGCGCAAACGGTGAAGATCTGGTTCGAATCCTGCTTCGCGCTGGAGCGGATCCCAACTACAACAACGGTGAGGCTGTCTGGGCGGCGACTCAGAGCGTTTTCCGTGGAAGCTTGAAAATGCTCCTGGCGACGGAGGGGCCGGTCGACCCAAAGGTATGTGCAATGGCTCAGCCGAACGCAAGGACGCTGCTAAGACATCCCCAGCAACCCAAGCCAACCGAAACGACACTCAAGCGTGCGCTGCAGGCCGCCTGGAAGCTCAGCGGCTCGCGCCTGTGGGTTCTTGGCCTCATTTTCAAAGCCGGCCTGCCCGTCTGTGACGAGCTCCACCTTATCCTGAACGAGGCTGTCAACGAGGAAGTTCCTGATGAAAAGGCAATCGAGGCGTTGGTCAAGTACGGTGCATCGCCGACGTTCAAAAGCAGCAAGAGCTTGATCGAGGCTACTCAGAGATCGATGCTCCCCGTGGTCAGACTGCTCCTTCTCGCAAACATCTCGGCCAAGCATCTTGATGGTGCCATCAAACAGTGCTTCACCAAAGACAGGGCTCAGACCTGGTTTACCGAAAGCGGTTTCCAGGTGCTGCAATGCTACGTCGACAAGGGTGCGCGCGGTCAGAGTCTCAGCAGCATCTTGGCCAACGTCCTGGACATGGCCGTGTCTGACGGAGACCTTGCCGGCCGCTTCACCGACTTGCTCTTCGACAGTGATGTCGACGTCGACTACGAAGATGGCCGGCTTCTCGAGTCGGCAACCTCAGCCTGCAATCTGGTCTTGATCAAGAGACTTCTTGAGAAGAAGCCGAACCCCGAATCACTCTCGCGGGCGTTCCGCCGTGTATTCGATCGGCAACTCCCGGAAGAGCAGGCCCTGAGCCTGATATCTCTGTTCACGGAGTATTCGGACGGCGAGACGCGACTGGACGTGATTCATTCTGTCCCGGATTCGCCACCAGCTATTTTCCTGGCCCTTGCGCAGTACCCTCGGTCGACCAAGCTCGTAGAGGCTCTCCTCGATGCTGGTTTCTACCACAGCCAAGCCACTGCCTGCCGCGTCATGCAGGAGGTCGAACAGGACGAGACAATCACTCTTCTCCCTTGGGCGTTGCTGCAGCCCCAGAAGAAGATCAGCAGTGGCATTATCGAGCTCCTCGTCAAGAGGGGGGCAAATGTCAACTTTGTGACGAAGATCTCGAGGGTTACGCCTCTGATGCTGGCGATCCAGGCGCGTCGGCCCGACATTGTCAAGCTGCTGCTGTTGGAGGGCGCCGAGGCAGATGTTGCCGACGCCAAAGGCAACACGCCCCTGGCGATGGCGACCAATATTGGGGGCGATCTTGCCATCACGATGATGTCCAACCTGCTCGCCGCCGGTGCGTCCAAGAATGACGGCTCCCTTCACAACGCCGCCCGGGAGCTCAACATTCTCGCCGTGCAGGTCCTCATCGAGGGTGGCCATGACCCGGATTTCCCCAGCCATATCCATGATGGGCGCAGTGCCCTTGGCGAGGTGTGCCTCCGCGCTGCTGACTCTGGAGAGCTCACGGCTATCAAGGAGAAGCAGGTGGAGAAGCTGATCGACATTCTCATTGAAGCCGGCTCTGACATTACCCTCAAGATCGAAGGCAAGTCAGCACTCCACCTCGCTCTCGAGTCGCACGACCCCGTCACCATGACCCGGCTTCTGCTGAAGGCCGGCATGTGGAAGCACATCAACAAAAAGTTCAACCTTTACACGGACGGGACCTACACCTACTCTCCCACTATGTACGTCGTCAAGGCACTTCCCCCGACGGATCTGAACGACCAGCTCCTTCGTCTCCTACGCGCCAACCGCTGTGAGGATGTCTACTACGCCAATACCGGCCCGCAGCCCGAGGACGCCAAGGGCTTCCCCGATGACATCGCGATGCAGGAGCGCGAGCGGCGGGCGCGTCTCGAACGTCTTGCCAAGGAGGCCGAGGATCACAAGCTGTCTCTTGCGCGCACGCGCGAACTGGCCGACGTCCAGGCCCGGATCTACTCCGATCAGGCCGAGCTCGAGGACGCCCGGCGGCGGCGGCTGCAGCAGGAGGACGAGTCGACGCTGGTCCGCCGAACACGATTCGAAGAGGAAGCATTTGCCGCGGAGTTGCGGCGGCGGCAGGCGGAGCGGGCCGACGATCTCGCACACAACCAACGGCTGACTGAGGCAGCTGCGGCGCGGGCGCGACAGGAGGTGGAGGTCGAGAAGAGGCGGCACAACATGGCGCTCGAGTATGAGCAACGGCTCGCGACGGAGAGGGTCGACCATGCCAAGGCGCTCAGTGTCATGCGCATCTCGGAGCGCGAGGAGCTCGAGCGCTTTGACTTGCAGCAAGACCAGCGGGTGCAGCGACGCATCTCGGAGCAGAGACGGCTGGTGGAGAGCCAGACAGGCCTCGCGGGACAGTTGGCTAGTCGCAGCTCGAGCGGGAGACGACAGATTGGCTATGTCACGGGAGAGCTCAACTGACGGGCATGATTTGATGATGTAACGACTCTGGGACACGGTGGCGTTGGATGATACCTCTTCATATACATGGGATAATAATTGGCAACTATCTTACAGAGAAAAAGGGTGATATCACGTCTCTGGCTTCCGCCCCGTGACGACAATCATGGGCCAGTAGGCGTGCACGCCGCGATCTTTCATGTCCTTCCTGGCCTGGGCGGCGAGGACGTCGACCTCCTCGGCGCGCCAGCCGAGACCGCGAGTGAGTGCGGCCATGAGGAAGCCCTGCAGGCCGGAGAGGATGTTCTCATGGTTCCAGGCGCCGATGCTCTTGTGAAGCGGGTCGCGGGGCCAGGCGTTGGAGGGCCAGCGGAAGCGGTGCTCGGTGACGTCGATGAAGCCGGCGGCGCGGAGCATGGGTGCTATGGTGGCTAAGTCGATGAAGGGGCGGCCCATGCCTGCGGCGGCTTGGCCGAGGAGGGTCATGGAACGTTGCAGGGCGTGGGAGGGGGTTAGGGAGCCGTCGTCGGAGGTGGGGAGGGTGAAGTCTTGGATTTCGAGGTAGCCGCCGGGGGAGAGGTTTCTGGGCGTTGTTAGGGGGGTTTGGGAGGAGGGAGAGGGGGGACGGACTCGTAGGCGCGACGAATGTAGGTTTGCCAGTCGGAGATGCTGGAGTTGTTCATGCGGCTGTGGATGTACTGGAAGGGTTCGGAGTAGATCCAGTCGTCTTCGTAGTCGTCGACGATGAAGCGGACGTTTGGAGGGACGCTGGGGGGTCAGCCGTGGGACGTTGGAAGGGGGGAAGGGGGAGGTACAAGCTCGGCTGGATGGGGGAGAGGTCGATGCCGGTGATCTCTGCCTCGGGGTGCTCGTCGCCAAAGTCCATGGCCCAGATGCCGGTGCCTGTGCCAAGGTCTAGGACGCGGCCGACGGTGGCGCCGGGGTCGTTTGGTGGTGCGAGGCCGAGTTTGCCGTCGAGGGAGAGGTAGAAGATGTGGTGTTGGAAGTCTGGGGAATGTCAGAAGGAGGTCAAGGTAGCAGAGGGCGAAGAGGACGTACCGAGACGCTCGTTTTCTATGTCGTCATTGGGGAAGTGGTATTCTGGGATTGATCAGCTGGGGGGCTCGTAGGTAGAGGAAGGGGGAAGACGAGCTTCCGTCGCGGTAGCCATGATATGTTCGGCCGTTCTCTTTTCGATAGGACAGGATGGAGCTTGTTAAGCTGGATGTCGAAGGGGCATTTTCCTGGAGGGGGGGTTGTTAACAGGGGAAAGGCCTGGTCGCGTGGGCTGGGCTCACGGCAGCATCATCACCAAGGGAAGAGTCGTTGTCGTTAAAGTCATCTGGCTCGAGGGGGTCGGCGGGCGGTGTGTGTTCAGCCATGGTCACGGTTCGAGAACAAGATATCTGGCCGAAGAAGGCAATGTTTCTTCTGGACGAAGATACCGCGGGGAGAAAAACCAAGACATGGTAACGGTGACGATGACGGCCCTGGGAGATGGGATGGGATGGACCCCTCGGGGAATCCCCTCGGAGGGATTTGTCCTGGGCCCCGAGTCCGTCATGGCGTCCAAGAGGACCGGTTCTTCAGTGGGAGACGCTGCGAGGGACGGGCGTCGAGTAGGTTGGCGCTACGGGGCCCGAAGGGGGCATGGCTCGACCCGACGGCGAGGTTCTCGCTGCGGATCGGGCGTCAGGGAAGCTTGGGTCCTAACGGCGCCCTGGTCCAGGGAACCGGGAATTGGGAGGGGAGGAGATCGCGAGTCAGGGTGGAGCTTGGGGATGTCATCATTTGGTCGGGGAAGATTGGTCGTAAGAGGGAGCAGGCTGTGATTGAAATATGTACCGAGGGATCGTTTAGTTATTGGCCAAGATAGCAACCAAAGGCCGGAGACCCGGGGTTGGGACGCTGGCCTTGTCGAGGTGAAGTGTGGGGAGCTATGGTTATCACCGGGGAGATCCATGGCGAGGACAAAGAGTGACATGCGCCCGTATCGCGCCAGCATACGAATTGAATCAGCTGATTGACGCGCTGCGTTCTCAGCCGCCCAGCTTTCGAGGGTCTCTCTATGCCGAGTTCCGATCTCCGTTCGATGCGCGAACGATGGAGACGCATCCGGATCCATGTTGACAGACAGCAACAATGCCTCATCAGCCCGGGGAATCAAAGGCGAACCAAAATATGGCCTTTCATAAACACTGTAAAAGAAGGGTCGAAAAGTCTGTTTGACCGTCCACAGCTCATTTATTGACCTGTTGAGACAAAAGATACTGGCCTGTGAGTGTCTCGGGCAAAACCAAAATGAAAACCTCCCCGAGACAGGATCGAACTGTCGATCTCCCGATTTGCTTTTCCACGAAGGATAACAGTCGGACGCCGTAACCAGCTAGGCCACCAGGGATGATCGAAAGAAACAGTCTTTCAAATAATTATGTCTTCAAAGCATGGTACCTCTTGTTTCAAAGTGGACGCCAAGTGAACAGCACTGACAACTGCCAGGACTTAATCGAGTCGAGGACGACAAGTCGCGGTCTTCCACATCCATGGATGGATCCTCCAATTGATCCGTGCCTTGATGTCTGTCCCGTCCACTCTGGTGCGAGTCCACGGCGCCAGAAGAATGGAAGGAACTGTCGGGTTTCCATGCATCCAAGCGACAGCCCGCAGGTCGCGCCTGCCGCCCAGGCCTGCATTCCAACAGTGCACTGACATGCGCTAGGAGCCCGCTGTGCGCTTGTCCTTCTGGCAGGTGCGCCCTGGACAGATCGCCCGGCCGCCCGGTCGCTCCTTCTCTGTCTGTCTGCGGGCGGTTTCCGGCACGGACACATCTCGACTTTTTGCGCCTCCAATCGCAACAGTCGGCAGCGAACAATCATCGGCTCAACCTCCCACAAACAATCCTCAGCCAAATATGGAACGGAAGGTCGAGCCTCCTTCGAAGCATCGAGGCCTCAACCCCGTGTTTCCCACGCGACGCATGCCTCGTCTGTTCTTGCACCCTCGCCTCGAGTTGTCCGGATCTTCGATGCCACGGACAACACGCGACGCCCAGTGAAGCCGACTCGGACACCGCCGACTCTCTTCAAGTTTCTCGACCCCTTCTCGACCCTGCAAAATCACCTGAATCACAGACCCCCAAGCCCCCTTTGCCTTATCTGGCCCTGTTCCAGAGGGCATCGACGCCTTGGCAGCCCTCCGGACCAACAAGAAACGCGCCACGCTGCTCGGCACGCGACGGCGAGGCCGTTGTCCGCCCGCTGCTGCTCGCATCGATTTCGATGAAGGCGCAACTAACCGGTTGGGAGATACCGCGATCATGGGTCTTTGACTAGCCTTGCTGACTGGTGACCAGGAGAATACGGGTGGCCGATGCGACGTCTCTCGATGAAGTCATCACCACCTGCACATGCCCAGCGCACGTCCGCAGCCTAAGCCAGCCCTACGAAGTACACGATGCCATGCGCAACCCTCGCATACCCAACCCAACCATCGGCACCCCGGCACCCTACCGTTGCATTTAGCAACTGCCATGCCGTGAATCCGGGGATCTTCTATTCTCACTGCATCTTCAACGACTGTCGATCCGCTCACGGCCCACCCCGAGGCGCAGTTTGCCCGGCTTCACTGCGACCCGGCGCCCAGGGCGTCCGTTCGCCTCGCCCACGACGTGTTTGCGCCCTCATCCGAAACGTTGGCCCGACGGACTCCAAGAACAGCCCAGAAGCAGCGCACTGCCCCCCCAAGGTGCCCGCCCCAGGAGCTCGACCAGCCGCTGCCACCGTAGAACCGTTCCTGTCTCTGTTTCCCCCCACGAACACCGGTTCGCCGCGCGCCCGCCGCAGTCTATTCCGAGATGGTCCGTGTGGGTGCCAAGCACGACGTCGCTCTCGCCAGACTCTCCGTCCCAACCTCAGCTCCTCGACTTACACCCAATTTGAAGTTTCCAAGACCAGCCAAGCCCGCTCGCCACCCCTTCTGGCTGGCATCATCGTAACTTTGGCACTGAACTTCTGCAACTCCAAGTGCTTCGAGCCTCGTCCGAACCACCGCCTCTGAAGTTTTTTCCGTCCTCGCATCGGTGAGATGGAGAGACACGGCGAGGAGAGATGCCCCGGGCCCCTCTTGCTCTCATGTCGGCATCAGTATCATGGGCCGACTACATAAGTCCGCCGATGCCTCGCGCCGCCACCCGTGCTCCTGCCTTTTGGGGACATCGCCAGCCGGTCCACGTCTTCGCTTCTCCTCTCCCTGTTTTCTTGTTCTTGTAGTCGCGCGGAGGACAGGTTCCTCCCAGGCCACCACTACTCACCATGGTCCGCCTCTCCATCATCGCCGCTTTCTGTACGTCCTCCCTCCTCCGAACTTCGACGAGCCCCCTCTGACCCTCTCTCTCAAGTCGCGGCATCGGTCCTGGCACAGATCCAGCCGGACCCCAACGGCCAGCAAAACATCGGCAACGGCCGCGGCGCCCAGTTCATCAACGGCGCCTGTACTTCCAGCCGCGACTGCCAGACACAGTGCTGCGCCTTCAACGGCAACTTTGGTGGCGTCTGCTCTGGGACCGGCGCCCAGTTCCAGGACGGCAAGGGCGGATGCGGCTTCGGTGATGGCGGCCAGCAGAACGGCAACCGGCCTCCTAATCAGAACCCCAACAATCCCAACAGGCCGCCTAACCAGCCGAACAACCCTAACCGGCCGCCCAACCAGCAGTTCCCCCCGGGCAACTGTCAACCCGGCTTCCCTTGCCAGCAGCCCGGATTCCCCCAACAGCCCGGACAGCCGTTTCCCCCCGGAAACTGCCAGCCGGGCTTCCCTTGCCAGCAGCCCTTCCCTGGGCAGCCGGTCCCTGGACAGCCATTCCCGGGGCAGCCGTTCCCTGGACAGCCGTTCCCCGGAAATTGTCAACCCGGCTTTCCCTGCCAGCAGCCCTTCCCTCCAGGAAACTGCCAGCCTGGCTTCCCCTGCTGCCAACCGGGCTTCCCGTGCCAGTTCCCTCCGGGCTACATCTACTGCCCACCAGGCTTCCTGTGCTATCCGCCCTATCCCCCGGGTAACTGTCTGCCTGGCTTCCCATGCCAGCAGTTCCCCGGAAACTGTCAGCCCGGCTTCCCCTGCCAGCCGGGCCAGTTCCCCTACCCCTGCAGGAAGCGCGACCGCGGTTGCAAGAAGCGCCGCAAGAACAAGGGCCAGCTTCTCCCAGGCCTCCCCTACAAGCTCCTTGACGCCGGCGCGGTCGACCAGGAGGGTCCCGGTGCCGCCAACGTCGGCACCGGCAACGGCCAGCAGGGCGAGCTGGGCCAGTGCTTCGCAGACAACGATTGCCAGTCGGGGTGCTGCTCCAAGCCCGACGGCGCCTGCGTCGCTCGTGAGGCTGCCGAGGACGACAATGGGCCTGGTTGTGGCTTCACCGCGCAGACGGCCCTCTCGGTCGACCAGCGCATCATGGAGGCCAACACTGAGGCCCAGGCCGTCGAGCAAGCAGAGGCTGCGGAGCTGGCCCAGCAGCAGCCCGTCGCCGGTGCGCCGGCGCCGGCGCCTGAGGGAGCGCCGCCCCCGGCGGGTAGGCGCCGCACCGTCAAGAAGCGCATCATCGTCAGGGATCTTTCTTAGTTCTGGGGCCGGCCACTATAGTCACTTGATGTGATGGGCCTGGGGGATGTTTGGGCGGGATACCAACAGCATGGGCGGCGTTTGGGAGGAGCAAAAACGGGCGGCTGGCATCGCCGTTCTCCAGGGTTGGGCTGTCTGGATTCATCATTATTCCCTTTGCTTGCATGTTAATACAGCTAATGGCTCAACTGTACCTGGATGAGATGATGCCCGAGCAGCCGTGTTAGTAGTTGTCATGTTGGAGACGAGACGTCACGGGACTAGAGATGAGTGTGAAATGGGATTTCCGTTTAATCTATGCCGAGAATTAAGGAAATGACCAAATTGGTCCCTGGTAGCCTTCCCGTCTATCTATGTCCGTCGGCCCCGAAATCATAGCCATGTCATGTGTGTAGCGGCGCGCCGGCCGCGTACGAACCCTGCTTGCCCTGTCCTTTTGGTGGTGGTATTCGCGATTGTGAAGAAGAAGAGGAGAAAGATGTAAAGAAAAAACAAAACAGAACGCCGAAACAGGATGGAGAAGATCTGGACGGCCAAGTCTATGTCTTTGCCTGGTCATCCGCCGTCACGTCGTTGTCTCCCTGCATGTCGATTCGCCGTAGCTGTCGAACACGTCGACCTGATCGTCTTCTCGGTCTCAGAGATCAGGGATGACGAAATCCTCTTCCGTAAGGATCTCGGTGACGGCCTCGAGGACGTCTTTCGAGAAACGGCCGGGTATATGAGCTGGCGTTGTTCCTGGGACGTAGACCCCTGTTCCAACGAGTGCGCTCTTCCAGGTGTATCCGACCCTCGAGGCGTAGCTGTTCGCGCCAGCAATGTCACTTTCGGGGTTGTCTCCGATCATGTACACCGTCGAAATCTCCTTGGCGACACGCGACGCCCGGGCAGGAACGGGGAAGGAAATGCCCTCGTCGACGTGGTGATGTTGCTGCTTAAGCCGCACCGCTCCATCTTCCCGCTCGTTCCATTTCGTGAGGGCGTTCTCGCCGTACTCGTAGGTCCGCTCTGTTGGTTTTCCGCAGACCTGGTAGAGGAGGTCCGCGCCGCCGGTTGCCTTTGACCAGACGCCGCGGAGGGCTTCGATGAAACCGCCTTGTGCGAGGCGGGGGAGGGGTGCTTGTGTAGCCCATTGGAAGTCTGGGTTGCAGAAGTAGAGCTTTGGCTGACCGTCTTGGAGGTAGCCGTTGTTGAGGAGAGATGTATCTCCGTTATGGGCCGAGCGTGGGGAGGAGACGACGCCGCCTGTCGACAGGAGTAGGTCCAGAGTGAGTTGGATGTCGAGCATCCAGTCGCGGGGGGAGGACCAGACCATGATAGCCGCGATGGGGGTGTCCCGGGGTGAGCGGCGGGGTTGCTCATCGTCCTCGTCGCTGCTGGCGTCGCTATCGGCAGGGCTGGGGAGGACGGTTCTGGGAGCCGGGCGACCGTGTTTGATGTGGTGTTCGTGGGTCATCTCGGGAAATGGGTGGAGGACGGGCATGTCTGCGTAGAAATCCGATGATGTCAGGACGTTGTTGAAACCGTACGCTTCTGCCACGTCTCTGATCTGGTTGCCCGATCCTCCCAGAACTAGGACGGCTTGGTCCTTGTAAAGCTTCACCAGGTCATGGTAGGGGGTGTGCGACTGAATGAACTGTCGCGAGTCGAGCTTGAGGTCGAGACGGGTGGCGAGACGCTCGACGTGTGCCTCCTCTGTCAGGCCACCTCCATTGGTGAGGAAGATGAATGGCACATCGAGGCGCTGAAGGAGGGCAATTGCGTCCCTGGCACCTGGGATGGGGTTTTTGCCTTTGACAAGGACGCCGTCAATGTCAAAGGCAAAAGCGGGTGTTGTCAGCCTCTCTATGGCGGGCATTCTTCGCTTTCCCACGATTCGCTAATGATGAACTCGTTCCTGGGGTGCTGTCCCTCTGTTGAAAGGTCAGTCCATGGTCGATTTATGGAGGGCGATTATTGTCGCCAAGACATGATGGTGTGATCAGGGGGGGTGAAGAGGGGTGTGGGTGGTACTGGGCTGATAGGCGACTCGGAAGAGGTCCCGATCTCTGCGTGGTGCAGATGGCAGATGTGTCAACTTACCAGGTCTCGGGAGTTGTGCGCCGTGGGAATTTCGGCAGGGTCTCCGGCTTGCAGGGTCTCTTGGCCCGGTGGTAAATGATGGTCTTGCGGGAAGAGCGTGGGAGGTCGTGAAAGCTGTTGGTGATATGAAAGAAGCGGCGGCGCTGGGTTGATGAGGAGAAGAAATCAACTCCCAGCGCTCGATAGGAAGGATATTTGTATCGGTGGCTCTCCTTGAGCGACCGTCGTTGTTGAGCTGCTCGATGGTGTGAATCACTGAGCCCGTGGTGCAGGTTGAAGACGCGATAGGTGAAAAGGAGGGGAACGCGCTGGTGTGAATGGCGTTGTTTGTTGGTTAGGAAAATGGAGGGCGGGCCGACGACGATAGAGACGCGAGCGACCCCCTGGAGGCCGGGGTTGGGAAAACGGGAAGAACCTCAATGGGGGAGGACTCGGAAGATGGAGAGGGACGGCAGCATGGATGAATTCAAGGTTGAGGAAGAGAAGGCCCGGAGGCACAATGTACGGGCCGAAAGAGGCTTATCGCGATTCGTGATTTTGGTCGCCCCAGGCCATTCATTCAGGTCCAATTCACGATAAGCAAGCCCGTGCTTGCCCCAAGTGAGAAGCAGCACAGCGGCGGTTGAATAGGCCGCTGGCGTGACATGTGAAGGCCAGGCCAGGGGAGGGCTTCTTCTCTTTTTCCCGGAATGAGCCGCAAAAGGCGCGATAAGGTGTGACTGAACGAGGGAAGACTCGGGAGCTGGTCTTCCTTTGAGCTTTTCTGCCAACCCCTCGTATGCGAGGTCCTGCGAGGTGAAGGCTTGTCTTGCAGAGGAGGGGAGGGTGCTGCATGGTGCATCGGATGGTGGTCGTGGCGGAAGCCCCTGAGCCGGAGCGGGGAGGGGAGGGAGAGACCAGGATGGGAGCTCGAGGACAAGCTTGAGCTCGACCCCTCCTCCGAGGAGCGGGCGCTACCTCGGCCACTTGCTGCGGGTGCAGGATCCATGGGCTGCCGGGCTTGGATTGATGGAGGCAGGCTGATTTAAGTAAGGCGGCAGCGGCAGAGCAAAGATGCCCTTATCGGCAGGCGAGAAGACTGCTTGGATCAGGCACGCATGCATGGGTGCATTTTGTGTTTGCCGTGCCTGCCGATGACGCGAGTTGGCGATTGTGGTGTTTGGTGCTTGCCGGAGGCAAACCGAGGTCTGATGGATGCCCTTTGCCATCAATGCATGTTGTACATCGGCGATCCCACCAAGGTTGTCGGCCACGAGCTGCTGCTGTTGGCGCTGGTTGACAAACCATCTTTCCGAGCGCTGGAAGTCGGTTTGTCGATGCTGGAGGCCGAGCTTGTTGCCGTTGAAGGCTTGAAGCCACCGACGGCTAACGGCTCAACTTGCATCCTCCCGGGCCATCTCTCTCGCTTCGACAATCATTTCCATCAAGTCCATCACGTCAGGCACACCCGCGGCCCGCCGCCGCTGGACAATCACGACAGGCACCCCTGTTCCCGCCGCCTTGCTCCTCTCCGCCTCCCCGTCGACCTCCTCTCCCGCCTCATCTCCCTTCAACCACCCTTCAACATCCGCCGCATCAACACCCGCTCTCGTGGCCGCATCTTTCAGCACTTTATGCTCAGCAACATCCTCCGCCCGGCAATGGTACGAGTCCATCACAGCATCAACCAACGCCCCCTGCATCTCGGCCCCGTACTTCCTGCCGACCAGACGTACCAGTCGATGAGCATCCCTCGTTGCGTGGCCCGGTCCCAGCTTACCGCCCCAGGCGAAGACGATCCCCGCCGCGCGGCCTGCAGTGTTCATGCGCTTCGTCAACGCCACGCGCTGCTCCAGGGTGCGGTCTGCTAGGATGACATCGGCAAGGGCGAGCTTGTCGACGGCTTGAGGATGCGGATTGTAGTCGAGGTAGTAGGGAGTCCAACTTAGTTTCAAGACGTCGAACTTGCCGCCGGGGTAGGTCTTGCGGTAGAGGGCAATGGCAGCGTCGAGGTTGCGCTTGTGGATGAAGCACCACTGGGGTTGTCAGTCGGGCTTGGTCGGCTGGAGAGGGGGACTTGCAGCGCAGACAAAATCGAAGGTGATCTCGATCTCGATGACCACCATGGTCGGTCAGGGTTTGCGATGTTGAAGAGGATGAGAAGGATTGAAGGTGAGACGCGGAGAACTTGAGGGGATGGATGTAGGCAGCCATATTCGAGAAGGATGACTAATCCCGTCAGTGAGGCATCTCGTCCCAGAACCATACCAACCCAACGGGCGTCTGCGAATTCTTCAAATTGACTCTGTATGAATGCTTGAAACTGATGAATGCCGTCATGTCGTTACTCGTCCATTTTCCACTGTCGCAACCCCATCACCGCAGCCTGTGCCTACTCGGCCTTGTCTCCCACCTCGAGCCCCTCAGACGCCTGCGAAGCCTCGGGCTTCCTCCCGTAAACGACGTACCTACGTCTGTTAGCAATAGCCTCAGCATCCAGGTACGATCAAAACTTACACTGGCGCATACGAGTGCACCCTCGGGTTCCTCAGATCCTTGCGCGCCTCCATACAAAGCAGCGTCGCATCCTCAAAGCTCAACCCCAGCACCCTCGTCAACATGGCCATGACAATCCCTTCAAGACCTCCGTCAATGTTGGCATAGTACCACGAGCCGAGCGCCTTGTAGTGCGGGTCGCGCGGCCACGGGCCCAGCGGCCACTTGTAGCGGCGCTCGACAATGTCCACGAAACCCGCGTTCTGGAGGTACGACTTGTAGCTGCGCGCGACGTTGAGGTCGCGGCCCATCTTGGCGCTGGCGTCCATCAGGTGCCGGTTCAGGCGGAGGAGCTTGTTGTCCTCGGTCAGGGTGCCGTCGTCGCAGCCCATGTTGGGGTCGATCTCGTGGGCCTCGAAGTAGCCGCCGGGCTCGAGGGCGCTGTGCGCAGCTGTCAGCAGGGAGCTGGGAGGGGGTTGGGAGAGGGGCGGCTCACGCAAAGGCCTTGTTGACGTGGGCTTGGTGGTCGGTGAAGCTGCCGGCCATGACGCGGCTAAAGATGAAGTCGAAGGGCTCCTTCCAGGTCCAGTCCTTCTCAAGGTCGTCGACCTCGAAGCTGCAGTTGGGAGGGACACTGGGATGGTCAGCCGGGGCGGACCGGGGTAGAAGCAGGGGACGTACAGAGAAGGCTGGATAGGGCTCAGGTCGACACCGATGACCTCGGCCTCCGGGTGCATGTCGGCTTGAAGCTGTTAGCTAGCTAGTCCAGCAGGCTCACATTCGCCGCGACTCACCATATTCAATAGCCCAGATACCCGTGCCGGTGCCAATGTCGAGCACCCGCCGCGCGCCCTCGTCCTTGGGACTGGAGCAGAGCGCGCCTCGCAGCGTCAGCATCCACAGGTTGTGCTGAAGGTCTGGTGTCTGTCAGCCCCTGTCACTGTTGGCCTTGGCGTCATCCAATCTTACCGAGACGCTGATTCTCCTCGTCATCGTTTGGGAAGGCATATTCTGGAGGATGTCAGCTAGATGACTGATGGCTGGACTTTCTTGGACGTACTCCCGGCGCTGAGTCCGTGATATGTCCTGCCATGCTCGACCTGGTACTGGCGCACCGTCGAGCGCAGCGACGTCAGGTCGCTGAAGGGCTGGCAAATGTCAGTCAATGCCAGATCCAGATCCAAGTCCTTCACTCACAGCCGAGTATGCGGAGTCGTCGTCTCGCAGCGAGGCCGAGTCGTCTTCGGCAGCCAAAGGCTCGGACGCATCATCGGCCTCTGGTTCCCTGCGCGCCGGAGCCGCCGTCGCCGGAGCCGTTGCCGGAGCCGCTGCGGCAGCCGGACCCGAGCCCGTCGCCTTGATCTCGTCGGCCATATTGCGCGCTGATCTTCGGGGTGTCGCTCCGGTGTGCTGCGAAAATGCGAAGGCGAAAGGAGGATTGTTGGGGACAACGGACGATGATGTGCTTTGTCTCAGCGGGCGACAGGCGGAAGCGGGGGAGCCGAGATTATAACCTGACCTGCCCAGCCTGAATACGCCGACCCCTTGCCTGCCCGGTCCAGCCCTCCCAAGTCCCCTAGCCAGCCAGCCAGCCAGCCAGCCAGCTCGAGATGGCTGCTGGGCGCCCATCCCACTCCCCCTCCCCCACCCTCAAAGCGTCCTGTGTGTCGCGGGATTGGCGAGACCTATCACGCACCGCCGCGCGCCGCCCGGCCTGCATAAAGAGCTCGCTCGCCTGTAGGTGAGCAAGCGAGCTAGCGAGTTCGGTCCACGGGCGCTACCAGCGCATCAGGCTGTTCGCAGAACGGGTGGACTGACTCGAGTCGGTGTACTCTGGTGAGCTGACCGGGTTCCCCGCGCCGCGGACGACGGCAGGCTTTCTTTGGCTGTGCGTCTTCCCTTCTTCCTTCGTACCGGCTGGTAGTATGCGGTGCCTGGCTAACCGAGGAGGGGGTCGAGAACATGGGACGGCGAGATGCGTGCAGCTGGCCATCTCGATCAGGCCAGTGCTGGGCATCTGGTGGCACGTTCCGTCCTTTGCTGAAGAACTGCGGCCGGGCTGGACCAGCCCGTCGAGACATAACTTTCCCGGAATATCCTCCGGATCAGTTCGTCCTGGAGCGAAGGAACACGTCGCCACGTGGAGGCATATTGCTGCGGGGTTCATGCCAATCGATGGTTCTGTCGGGTCCGTCTTGCTTTCCGTGATGATCTTGGCGACGGACCTATTGGGCCGCTCGCTGATGGTGTGGTGTGTGTGTGGTGTGCGTGCTGCCTGCAGAGATAAAACCCTGGCAGTGATCCCTGTCTTCTTCAGCAGCACGCAGACTAGACACTCGAAGAAGGGGAGGGGAAGTGGTCAACTTGCCTTCCTTGGTCTTGGTCTGCTACACAAATCCAGTTCAGCAGGCTCCGAATAACTGCATCGTTTCCGGGTGCAATCATCCATCTGGTTGTCCCATTCCCCGTACTAACCTTAGCTCCGATCGCTCGCGCCTGCCCCTCCCTGGGGACCGGGAACCGGGGAACCGGGGAGTTATCCGTCTTCTCCGCCATGCCGGGGAAAATATTGCTACTAGGGGCCACCAGCCACTCGGCTGGCCTGGACCGCACGTCAGCAGAGGTCGGCAAGACCGTCTCTCACATCACTACGATACTTTCATGACACGGGGTGGAAAGATGCCATGATGGAACCTATGTTTGTTTATTAGGTTTGATTCCATGCCATGAAGCACCCACAGATGATTGACCAGACTACAGCCGGTCAACACCCAACTCCACCCTAAATGCCAGCAGCAATCTTCTCAATCACATCGCCCAGGGCCTTGGGCATGCTCAGGAACGGCGAGTGGCTCGACTTGAGGCTCGCCGTGAAAGAGCCAGCCGGGAACTGCGAAGCCATGCCCTGCTGAGCCACCAGGGGAATGGCTTGGTCGTCCTCCGCAAAGATGTAGCCAACGGAGAAACCCTGGTTCCACGGCTCAAAGCTCGACTTGTCCGTGGTGATCTTGAGCGTCTCCGACTTGATTTTGCTCACGGCATCGGCCGCAATCGCGGCAGGCACATCGCCGTAGAAGACCTCCAGCGGCGTTGAGGGGTTCACGAAGCCGTCGTCCTATCATGGTCAGCATTGTCTTTTTTATCTCAACGTCTTGCCTACATACCGTGATGTTCCACCAGGAGGGATAGACACCGCCAACGCCATCGACCAGGCTCGTTCCGGCGGGGATGGCGAATGAGGTCATGTACACGACAGCCTTGACACCACCCTTCTCGCCAGCCGCCACGCGGTCCTTGAGGTTCAGACCCTCGACGGCGTTGGAGCTCGGTACGCCTCCATACGAATGCGCCACAACAACAACTTCGCGCCCCTTGTTGACGAGCTTCTCGATCTCGGCGCGAACGGAGGCCGTGTCTTCAGCAAGACCGACAGTGGCATCGGTCGACCCGACGCTCGGCAGCGTCGCAGCGGCGGTGGTCAGGCCGCGGCTGCCCAGGTCCTTCCGAATGGCGTCAAAGGCCCAAGGGCCATGCCAGGCGCCAGGCGTGAAGAGGATGACAGGTGAGGTGCTCATGGCGGTGGGGATGGCGCTTGCGGCGGCGGCGCAGAAGGAGAGGGCGAGGGGGAGGGAGAGCTGCATGGCGTTGCACGGGGTGTGACGTCGAGAGAAGCAGCGAGGACCCTGCGAGGAGACGATAGGGGTCGTAAGGGTTAAATACTACAGAGTCGATCCCCACCTCGGACTGCCACGGAGGGCGACGCGGCTCGACCGTTGGCTACCTTACCCAGGAAAGGCATCGGGGCCGTTCTTTTCAATCTCCGCGCGAGGTCGGGATTTGGGGTCCCAGTGCCGGTGGATCTCGTTACATCGCCGGTGTTTGCGTCAGATGCCGCATCGAAGTTATTGGTACAGTATCGACGGCGAGTCGTGAGCCCTGCGAGGGCCCCCTTTTCGAGTGGAGGCTCTTCCAGGGACCTGGTTATCACCGACATCGCACCGTTGCACCGTTGTACATGCGAGTCATTCTGATTGTTGCTCGGGCCTCGTGGAGCGGGACTTGGGCGTTAACACGTGCAAGATATTGTTGGCATCCTCCACTGCGAATGGTTTCGTCTTGGGAGGTGTTCCCTGAGTGTTCCGCTCCGGATGGCACTGCAAGAATCAGGACGTCTCCACTGCATGACACGGCGATGATACTGCCCTGACACTGATTATTCTTTGCGGATGGTATATCTATGAGTGAGCCCGGAAGTTCGAGCTCCCCTTTGGGAGAGCCCTGGCAAGCAGATTGCGAATAGTTCATCCCAACATGTCTCTTCCGCCGCCACCAGCTGATTTGGACTTGACAGAGTCCAGGGTCCCTGAGATCCTGGCTTCTCTCGCCACCACATGGACGTTTGCCGTTATCGCAGTGGCGCTGCGATTTGTTGCGCGGAGGTTGAAGAATAATCCTTTGTGGATTGAGGACTGGTTGGTGACGGCTTCACTTGTACGACCCAACCTTCAACCCCTTTTCAAGCAACTCAACTGAGACCCAATAGGTGTTTGCCAGCATCCATGTCTGGACAAGCATAGCATACAGTAAGTTTCCAAAAACCTGAACTCCGTGAATGACCAGCCATTAACAACATAGTGCTTCCTCATGGCACAGGAAAACACGTCTGGGTAGCCCCTCCCGAGGCCGTCAAGGTCTGGGCTATCGGACTTTTTATTTCAGAGATCGTATACACCCTTACTCTGGTCACCGTCAAATTCTCGACACTCGCCTTTTACTGGCGCATCTTTGGCTCCAGCACCAGCATCCGCATCCCCATCTGGACCCTCCTGGGCGTCGTGGCCGCCTGGGGCATCGCAGTAGTATGCATCCTCCCCCTCCCGAGTCCTTACCCCTATCTCCCCGCTCACCCCAGTGCTTCCAGCTCGGCGTCTCCATCTTCCAATGCTCCCCCATCCGCGCCTTCTGGATGCAGTGGGATCCTGCCAATCCCATGTCCCCGGCCGATTTCTCCTGCCCAGTCGACTCGAAGAAATTCTTCAACGGCAATTCAATCCCCAACATCATCACCGACGCCATGGTCGTTGGGCTTCCGATCCCCTACGTTTGGAAGCTGCAGCTTCCGGGCCCGCAGAAGTTCGCCGTCATTTTCATCTTCACCCTGGGCGCTTTCGTCACAATCATCTCGGCAGTGCGACTTGTTTTCATCCAGGGGGTTGATCTCACGTCGCCGGATATCACGTGGAACTTTTGCAACGCCGTCATATGGACCAACGTCGAGGGGAACCTCGCTATCGTGTGTTGTAAGGGGACGTCTTCTATGTACCCGGCGCCAGATACTGACCGGTGCTCTACAGGCTGCCTCCCATCCCTCAAGCCGCTGCTTAGCCTCGCACTCAAGGGCACCATCAGCACGACCGAGAACACGGCCAAGTCCGGCGCGTCCAACACCTTCCACCAGAACTCGAAGCAGAGCCGCAACCACCTCAACTCGGGCACGCCGATCGTTTCAAAAGGGCCTAGCAAGGTCGATGACGAACGTCCTTTTGCACGGCTCGACGAGCGGGACTCGAACAGCTTCAACGGCGATGCAGCGAGTGGACATGAGTTGACAGACTTGGGGAAGGACGGCATCACGGTGACGAAGGCGTTCAAGATTGACAGCAATGTTGCTCGGCAGCACTGATGATAGAAGGCAGATGAGAAAGCCGCAGGGAATTGTCCTGACGGAGCTAATGAACGTCGAGAATTGAGTCGTGATTGATACTCTCCCAACCAAACGTTCTCCAAGTTCTACAGGCCCGTCCAAGTCGTCGTCTCCTCGACTCTCAGCTCACCCTCCGCCAGGATCTTCTGACTGCTCGATCCAAGGAGCACCCTGTACAAACCCTTCTCACAGACCCAGCACTTCTTCTCCTCGTCCCAGAACGCCGTCGTGAACCGATCAAAAGGTATCTCCAGGTCTCGAGTCTCCCCCGGCGCCAGGAACACCTTCTTGAACCCCTTCAGCTCCTTGACCGGCCGCCCGATCGACGATGTCGCCATGTCTGCGGCAATGTACATCTGGACCACCTCTGCGCCAGCCACGGCTCCAGTATTGGTGACCTTCACTTTGGCGGATGTTTTACTGACGTTAAGGTCTGTGAACGAGAAGTTCGTGTACGAGAGACCGTGCCTAAAAGCAGTGTTAGCAAGCAAATTCCCGTGGCTTCTGGAAGATACTCACCCAAAAGGATAGAGAACATCCCTCAGTACCTTCTCATAGTACTTGTACCCGACGTAGATGCCCTCACCGTACGTCACCCGTCCTCTCTCGCTGCCAAAGTTCAAGAAAGTGGGCGTATCCTCAATCCGTCGCGGGAACGACAGCGGCAGTCTGCCACTCGGGTTCACCTTCCCGAACAACACATCTGCGATGCCATTGCCCGTCTCATTGCCGCCGAACCACGCATGAACGTGCGACTGCACCTTTTCCGCCCACAGGAGCATATCAAACGGCGTTCCGCTCTGCGTCACGACCACCGCCTCCGGCGCCGCTGCCAGAACCGCCTCGAACAGCCTCGGTACCGCTCGCGGGAGACCCATGTGTTTCCTGTCGAAGCCCTCGGACTCGTGATCTCGCGTCAGTCCAGCGCAGAGAATCGTCACATCGCACTCCCTCGCCGCCTTGACAGCCGCGGCGATGGCTTCGTCGTCATCAACGACCCGTACCATGCCCAGGCGCGCGGCGCCGCCGCCAAAGTTGACGACGCCAGGCTTGACGAGTCTGCAGGCAGGTGCGCTGGCAAACTCGACCCTGATCCGGTACGTGCGGCCGGCGACGAGGGGCACTATCGCCGTCTCTTCGAGGGTGCCCTTGCCAAAGTGGAAGGTACCATCGCGTTGGGTTGTCTCGTTGTCGACGACGAGGGCATCATCGATGAACAATTTCGCCGTGCCGTAGACGGCGACACCGAACTCGTAGTTGCCTGTTTGAGAAGGTGTGAGGTCGGCCTCGACGGCGGCGAAGAAGAGCTTGTCGAGCCGGGGGTGCGAATAGCCCATGAGCTGCCAGATGGATTCGCGCATGACCGTCTCGTCGATGATCTCTCGGTCTGGTACCGAAGGGGGATCCCTGTAGAAGCGCATGCGCAGGCCCGTGGTGCCTTCAGGGGTGATGACGTCCGAAGCCAGCAGTTCGGGAATGAAGCCATGTGAGTGAGCACCGACTTCGTAACGAACCTCGACGTCGGAAGGGAGCTGGGTAATGATGCCCTCGTAGGGCGTTACGGCGTAGTAGGGCTGCAGGGCCGCTGAGCCGCCACCGCAGAAGGCGGCCGAGCGCATGTTGGGTCCGATGAGGGCGATGCTCTTGATCTTGGAGGGGGATAGGGGTAGAATGCCGGCGGAGTTCTTGAGGAGAACGACACTGTCGGCGGCGAGCTTGCGGTTGAGTTCGCGGTCTTCGGGGAAGTCACGGGTGCCTTCCTTGGCGGCGACGGCGATGTCTGAGGCGCGTTTGACGAACTCGAGGACGTTCCTGGCGCGGGCGTCGACGGTGGCATGCGAGACCTTTCGGGTTGATACGGCCAGACTTGCGAGGGCGCCCCGAAGACGTGCAGGGCCTGGCATCTCGAGGTCTAGCCCGGCGTTGAGGGCTTCTGCCGTGGAATACGTGCCGAACCTGCAGATGTCAGAGCTGCTTCAAGCACTTCAACGAGGATTGCATACCAGTCGCTCATGATCAGTCCCTTCCATCCCCAATCCTCCCTCAGAATGCCGTCCAGCAGCTCCCGACTCTCAGAGACGTGCTCACCGTTTACACGGTTATAACACGCCATGACAGCTCCCGGATTCGCCTCAGCCACGGCAATCTGGAACGGCAGCATATGCACCTCTCGCAACGCCCTCTCACTAACAACAGCGTTGACACCAACTCTCTCATGCTCTTGGTCATTTGCGAGCCAATGCTTGATCGTGGAGATGACACCCGTCGACTGCGCGCCACGGATGTACGCGGCAGCCAGCTTTCCCGTGGCATAGGGATCCTCAGACATGCTTTCGAATCCACGGCCGCCGAGTGGTGAGCGCTGGATACACACGGTAGGGCCAAGCCAGCAGTGTGCACCTTTTGCCTTGCATTCCTCGCCGATGAGCTTGCCGGCTTCGACGAGAAGATCTTGGTCCCATGTTGCGGCGAGGCCAGTGCCGCAGGGGACACAGGCGGCGCGGACGCCGTCGAAGAACTTTGTGCCCCTCACGCCGTTGGGGCCGTCACTCAGACGAATCGAGGGGACACCAAGACGGGGGAGGGGGGTTGTGTGCCAGAAGTCCTCGCCTGGGATGTGTTAGAAGACGGAGGGGACAGGAGGAAAGGATGCTGACCAGCGAGAAGGGACAACTTCTCGGCCATAGTGGCGTTCTTGAGGACATAGTCGACATCGAAGCCGCCGTTGTGGTAGGATGTTTCCCCCATGGTGCGTATTGATGAGATGGTCGGTGAGTCTGATACTCGTGCTTGGCCTGCGAAAGGCAGATGAGACCCGCCATGATTTGATGTCTTTTATCCCCTGGGGTCAGACGACTTTGGCGGAGAAAACGCGGGGAAACAAACAACGTCAGAGGAGCCATGGTGTGGTAGGTGGATAGGAAAAAAAGGGGGTCATGTCACTCGTGTGGATGCTGTCTTGGACATCGGGGAGCATCCCCGACCTCCACCACCACCACCACCATCATGTTCCCTCTTCCAGCCCTGCCTCGAGCACACGCCGGATGGCAGCCGCCCCACCATGAGGCTCATCCCAAAATACCCCAACCTTCTCCCTCGCCTGATCGATCCTCTCCCTCCACCCCTCGGGGAGCACCAACGCATGCGCGCCCACCGGCCATGGCTTCCTCTTGGCAAGATCCACAGCCCTTAGGACCAACGATGACACAGCCAGATTTCTCAGAAAGAACCAGATCCCTTGATGCCGATGCGGTCTCACCTGCGACAACTTCACCATGCACAGCCTTAGCGACTGATGTGCAAAAGCTATGACGGAAGCCGTTGTGGACGAGTCAAGGCAATCCAGAGGATGTTCGACGCACAGCCGGACGAAACGACGGGCGACGATCTCGCGAAGGTTAAGGTACCGATTGCGAAGGATCTGGGTCATGTCGTCTGGGTGAGGACCTAGGGAATAGCCTGCGGGAGCGTCGAAGCGGAAGAAAGGGGGTAGGGAGACGTGCCAGTCGTGGATTTGGGCCTCCATGAGCTCGGCATCGCGAAGCATGCGGCGGACGACGCGGGGGGTGATTACGGCTGGGAGCTCGCTGCCGCCACGAACGAGACGGTTGAGGAGGTGTCGCGCCGCGATTTCGGCAAGATAGTAGTACCAGCACCGCTCGTCCTCGCCGACCTCGTCAGCATGAGTGGCAGGCTCGGCTCCGGGGGTAGGCGGCGTGGGGAACGCGTGAGGGAAGCGGGAGAGATCAAGATCGCGGCTGGGTAATGGCAGCTCGACCATGAGCTCACACTCGGACTTCCAGATTGTGAAGTACAAGGCCTGGGAGACGGTCAAGGACCTAGCCGAAGGGTTCACCCCCGATGAACCGGGAATATCTCCCGTCGGACTTGTCAGGCGCAGACAATGCCATGCCGATGCAGCAAGACTGAAGTGCTTCCAAGCCTCCAGCGGTTGCAAGTTGTGCATGTACCATATTCCAGCAAGGCAGAGGCACTGCACAGAGCGGACGTCATTATGACCGATGGCGAGGCCGAGACGCTTGGCGGCCATATTCCAAAACTGGAGCGAGAGGCGTCGGTCGGCGTCTTCCTCGGGGATGCCTAGCGACGGATCCACGGCGAGACTGTCACCGGGGCTGGGATATGACTGATTGATGGCACCAACGGCGCAAACGAGGGCGACGAGGCACGTCTGTGTTGACCAGTCGGGCCCATTCTCGGCGACGTTGAGCACGAGGCGGCGCACTTCGGCTAGGTCCAGGAACGGGTTCTTGTCGTGGATACCGCGGACGTATTTCGTCTCGAGCCTCAAGAGGTCCGTGTACCGGAGCGGAGGAGGGGGAAGGGTGTCTGCGGGGAGGAGTGTGGCGCCGGGATCGGTGGAAGTCTCGGCGAAGAGACACGGCGTCGGACGGAGGGGCTCGAAGACGTCCCACTGAAGGATGGAGTCCAGACCCTGGGTCCCAGAGCCGCCCTCGGAGGGGGCCTCGACCGATGTGGACATACCCCCTCCGGTCCATGGCGGCTGGCTGGTGGGCGTCTGGCCCATGGTGAAGGTGTGGGAGGCCGGGGAAGAGATATCATACGTCGAGTGCTGGCCGTACGTGATAGAACTGCTTGCCCTCGCCAAATGTGCCTGGGCGACTCCCTGGCTCTCGACCAGCCGAGAGAGATCACCAATGGCGGCGAGAATATCAGCCCCTGAGACAGCGTAGCTACAATCAGATCATCAGCCAAGACCCAAACTCCCGGGACAGGGACTCAACCCACTTCACCGCATCCTCGGGATACACGCAGCTGACCTGCCGTTTGGTGCAGTACCCGCAGACCGGGCGCTGAAAGTCGCATTTCGTCTTACGGTCCCGGCACCTCTCACAGGCTGCCGGGCCCCGGGCGCGTGAGGACGTGCCATGCTGTTGCTGTTGGTGTTCCATGTCGTCGCTGTTCCGGGACGTGGAGGCGGGTGTCTCGGCGGTGCTCGTCCTCGTGCGCTTCGTGGGGCGCGTCGAGGGCGACATTGTCGGGGAGGACCGAGTTGTTTGTTTGGGGATATCAGGTCGGGGATGCGGGAGGGGGGTCGTGGGAGAGCTGGGATGTTATAGCGTCGGGGGGGTCCCCGATGGCGGCAGAGCTAGGGCAACTTCTTCCGCTTGGGGGAGCTGAGGGGGCCGCTGAGTGGCCAGCTGCGGGATCGTCGGGGAGGCTCCGAGGGGGGAGATGCACTGCAATGGTTTAGCCCCCGAAGGACAAGCTTTTCAGACATTGACGGCACAAGCCACGACGCCAAACACCAGCCCATCTGGAGCCTCATGCTCAAGCCCTTGTCCGTATTGAGTTAGGTCTCGACGAGTCAGCCGCCCAGCCGCTCTTCTCCATGTCGAACGACGGTCATCTCCCCAGACTCGACCACCTCCATCGCGACCCCTCCACCCTAACCTTGTTTCTCCATGGCAAACCGCCCCTGGGGATGTGGTGCACCATCCAACGCGCGGGGACGACACGACAGGGGCAAGATCTGAAAAGCCACGAGACTATGGTCTGGTGGTGATTCGACTTGGCTCTGCCAGAGATATAAGCCCTTGGATATCCCGCTCGAATCTGGAGTCTCCTGTCCATCACGGGCATCAACTCCTCAGCCTCCTCTCTTCTCGCATATCGAAACCCACCAGAG
Source organism: Plectosphaerella cucumerina (assembly GCA_020746995.1). Lineage (NCBI taxonomy): Eukaryota > Fungi > Ascomycota > Sordariomycetes > Glomerellales > Plectosphaerellaceae > Plectosphaerella > Plectosphaerella cucumerina. The sequence goes on along the minus strand of JAGPXD010000005.1, from coordinate 990,489 downwards.
TCCATCATGTTCGGCCCCAAGAAGAAGGAAGACGCCATAGACTCGACTGTCGGCCCTGAGCTGCAGCGAGTTCTCCCAGTCCACGATCGCCCGTGGTACCTCACTCGTCATCTACTTCTCCTGAACATCATCCTTCTGGTGCCTCTTTTCTCCTCGGCAGCCGTAGGATATGATGGTCCGTTGAAAGATCCCAGGCTACTCCTCTTGTATCATCTCTAACATCAATGTCTAGGCTCCATGATGAACGGCCTCCAAACCCTCCCCCAATGGCGCAACTACTTCAACCGCCCCTCCGCCCCCGTTCTCGGTGCCATCAACGCTGTATACCCCGTCTCCAAGATTCTCGGACTCTTCCCAGTAGGCTGGATGTCTGACCGATGGGGCCGAAAGCTCCCAATGTGGATCGGCCTCGCTATTCTTCTTGCCGGCCCGGCCATACAAGCCGCCTCGACCAGCGTCGCAATGTTCGTCGTCTCCCGTGCCATCGTCGGCGTCGGCACCGTCTTCCTTGCCCTGCCCTGCCCCATCCTCGTCGCCGAGCTGTCCTACCCGACCCACCGAGGAAAGATCACCGCCCTATACAACACCTTCTTTTTCTTCGGCGCTATCGCTGCCGCCTGGGTCACATACGGCACCTTCCGCATTCCTTCCACCTGGGCCTGGCGCATCCCCTCGGCTCTGCAAGCCGCTATTCCCTTCCTCCAGCTCCTCGGCCTCTGGTGGGTGCCCGAGTCGCCGCGCTGGCTCATCGCCAACGGGAGACATGCCGATGCTCGCGCAATCTTCACGCGCTGGCACGCTGCCGGCGTCGAGGCCTCGCCCCTCGTCGACTTTGAGATGGCCGAAATCGAGAAAGCCCTGGAGCTCGAGCGCTCAGAGAACGCCCGCGTGTCGTGGCTCTCGCTCGTCAAGACCGCCCCCAACCGCAAGCGCATGCTTATCGCCTGCGTCCTCGGCTTCGGAAGCCAGTGGAACGGTATCTCCGTCGTGTCTTACTACCTCACTCTCGTTCTCAACACCATTGGAATCGACCAGCCCAAGGATCAGACTCTTATCAACGGCCTGCTGCAGCTTTTCAACTTCGCTGCCGCTGTCTTCGCGGGCGCCATGATGGTGGACCGATTTGGCCGTCGCCGCCTGCTGCTTGTGTCTACAGGCGGACTCTTGCTGGCCTACATCGTCTGGACTGCCTTGACCGCTCACTTCATCCAGTCCAAGGACCAGGCCGCGGGTCGCGCGGTGGTGGCATTCATTTTCATCGCCTTCTTCTTCTACGACATCGCCTGGACACCGCTGGTCCAAGCGTACACCGTCGAGATCTTCCCTTTCACCACCCGCGCTCGCGGCCTGACCACCACTCTGACGAGCTCCTACATTGGTCTCATCAGCGCTCAGCTCATTAATCCCATTGGTCTCACCAATCTGGGCTGGAAGTACTACATCGTCTTCTGCTGCCTGATCGCCACCCTCTTCGGTATCATCTTCGTGGTATTCCCCGAGACCAAGGGGCGATCTCTTGAGCAGATTGCCGAGCTCTTTGATGGGAAGCAGATTGCCGTCGAGGCGGATGCCATTCTCTCCAAGGGCCACGATGATGAGCAGGTTGAGGAGCTCGATGATGCCAGCGGCAGAAAGGGGCCCAGGGAGGTGGCTGAGAGGGTTTAGGTATGCCTGGAGAGAAACGGGTCTTTGAGGACTTCGGCTTCCAGCCTTCATCGGAATGCAAGACGGGATCATCCATGGATCTATTAGGAGTCCATCATTTTTAGGGGTGAGTGGGAGAGTGGCTTTTTGGGGAGTTCAGGGGCTCTATTCAGATGGTCCACATGCAATGGAAATCTTGAATCTCGCCACACTTCATACTCATGACTTCCAACTCATTCGGCATCTGATTTGTACAACCCCTTTCCGCAGCCTGGGCCCATCTTGAATACCTGACTCGCTCATCGTGTGCGGCCCCCATTTGAACAAAGTTTGGCCCACCAAAGCACAGACACAACCCCAGCAGCACCTCTTGAGTCCGGACCGACCCCCTCCCAGTACATACGACCACACCCACTGGAAAATTCGGGATCCCGTCCGCTCTCCCATAGACAAGCCAGTGAGGGCTGGATTAGTAGTTGGGTCGGTGACGACCAGCGAATACCCGGTGTTGTATGTGATTTCCGTAAACTTTTGTCCCTCGATGACACTCTGAGATTTGCCTGTACCAGGTGGTTCATCTCAATTTATTCACGAGGAAGATCAACCCACTTTCGTGGATGACCCATCACTCACCGCGTATCTCTATTAAATGGATGACGAGGTCCGTATATCGAGGTCTACAACCCATGAGGTTGTAACCTTTTGGAGTTTTGCTCTGGTATGGCCTTCGAACCGCGCAAGGATAGAGCAGGGCTTGCGACATCGGAAGTTCGAGCGTCAAATGCAGGTATCCCTCCAGCTGGCTACTTGTACGAACTGCATTTTTCAAGTTCCCCGTGGGGACGCTGGTCGTGACTCGTCTCAGTTGGCCGATGCGTCTTCAAAGCCGGGTCGGGCTGGCTAGATCTCACCACCTCGGGGCTTCAAAATCTGGAGATGGCTGCCGAAATTTTCAATGCCAAGACGGGAGCTAATGCACAAGTTTGGGGGAGGCTCCTATGCACCATCGGGGAGTCTCCCCGACGCTCACCTCGCCAATGCCATCCACAACCACAGGATATGTCTCGGGGACCTCCCCGATGACCGGAGCGAACCCCGTGGATCACATCATCCACACTTCGCTCCCTTCTATCTCCGGTCCCAACTTCTTCCAAGATCGCCAACCGATTCGAGCTCTTCTGCCCCCCATGGCTTCCGACATATCCTGACCGGCCTCAAAAACCGACGGATTCTCCTCCCAAGAACCCGTCTCAACCATCAATGGACGGCAGCACTGAATAGCAAAGCACCATGGACGAGAAACCACATCACGACGGCGACATCGAGGCCGCCAGGCCCGTGAACAGCCCCGATCAAGACACCGAGAAAGCAATTGCAGCGACAGATCGATCTCCCTCTCCGAGCTCCAGCAACGCCGACATCATCGACTGGAAAGGGCCCGATGATCCCGAACTGCCCATCAACTGGCCAAGGGCGAAGAAGTGGCGCAATGTCCTCCTCGTCGCGACCCTGACGTTCCTCACGTCCGTCTTCATCTCCCCTCCCGTCCCTTCACCTCCACTGACCTTGCTCCCTGCAGTCCCTTCGCCTCGTCAATGTTCGCCCCGGCCATCGAGCAGGTCATGGCCGAGATGGGCACCACAAACCGCGACATCGGCTCTTTCGGCGTGTCCATCTACCTCCTCGGCTACGCTTTCGGTCCCCTCTTCCTCGCCCCATGTAGCGAGATGTACGGCCGTCTTCCCGTCTACCATGTTTGCTCCGTTCTCTTCGTTCTCATGAACGTCGCCTGCGGCTTGTCCGTCAACATGCCCATGCTCATTGTCTTCCGCTTCCTGACGGGCCTCGTGGGCGCATGTCCCTTGACCATTGGGCCTGGCACTGTGGCAGATTGTTTCCGCCAGGAAGAACGCGGCAGAGCAATGGCAGTGTGGTCGATGCCGGTGCTCCTAGGCCCCTGTATCGGTCCTGCCATCGGTGCCTACGTCTCACGAGGCCTGGGCTGGAGATGGAACTTTTGGCTGCTGATCATTATGGTGAGTGATTTACTGCGACTCGAAAGACCAAAGCTTACACCACTCCCCAGACCGGCGTCGTCCTCGTCTTCTGCGGTTTCTTCCAGGTCGAGACGCACCCCCCGACGCTCCTCAAGCGCAAAGCCCGTCGACTCCGCAAATCAGGCGAGAGACCCGATGCCCGCGCCGCTACCGACACCGACAAGTCCCGCCGTCAGGTCCTGGCCGCCAGCATCGTCCGCCCCATCAAGATGCTCTTTCTCTCGCCCATCATCTTCGGCCTCTCCCTCCTCACCGCAGTCGCCTACGGCATCCTGTACTTGCTCTTCACTACGGTGACCGAGGTCTTCCGCACCCGCTACGGCATCGTCACCCACGTCGGCCTCATCTACCTCGGCTTCGGCTGCGGCCAGTTCGCTGGGTTGTTCCTCTTCGGCGCAGTTTCCGACGCCATCGTCAAGAAGATGGCACGCGGCGGCCAGATGAAGCCCGAGTATAGGCTGCCGCCCATGATCCCCGGCGGTGCCATGATCCCTCTGGGCTTGCTCCTGTACGGGTGGACCGCTCAGTACCGCGTCTTCTGGTTCGTGCCCGTCATCGGCACTTTCCTCATTGGCTTCGGCATGATCACCGTCTTCACGCCCGTTGGTACATATCTTGTCGATGCGTTCCCGACGTATGCGGCCAGTGCAACCGCGGCGAACACGGTGTTCCGGAGTGTAGGCGGTGCTCTGCTCCCCCTCGCCGGGCCCAGGATGTATGAGACTCTGGACCAAGGCTGGGGAAACACACTATTGGCGGGTATCTCCCTGCTGACGATGGGCATGATCTGGGTGGCGTTGAAGTATGGCGAGAGATTGAGGACGCACCCCAGGTTCCAGCTGAACCTGTAGGTAGGCGGCAGGAGATGCCGCTGGCCTCATGGCTCTGGCTCTGACCCTCGCACGATCGAGCTAGGTCCTCGGCGATGGTGGTGGAGTCAATCTCAATCGAAATGAGTTCCAACATGGTGTTCGATTGCTGCAGCGTCGCCCTTGAAGTCGCCACAAACCGGGCATGTGAGTTCTTCGGTCGCGGTGATCTCTGTGGGAGTTGTCGCAGTGACTGGGCCTTCATTTCCCGGAGGAGGTCCCCGGCCCTTCTTCTTCTGCTTCGCGGGCTTGATGAATGCGTCGAGTCCGATGGTCTGTGACGGCAGCTCCATTTCGCCGCGCAAATCGCGATGGGAATCGCGACCGACTCCGCGGCTGGCCACTGGGCGAGGTGACTGAGGTGCGTCACCCGTGGCGAAGCCAAGCTGAAGTCCATCTGCTGGAACAAACGGTTCGACATTTGAGGCCATGGATTGGACCCTGCCCACCCTGCCGTCTGCCAGCCGAACTTTGATGCCTCGGGGGTGGTTGCCGCGGGTCAGGACGTCCTGGACATGGCCCGACACGGTCCGACCGGTAGGCTGGTCGGCTTTGAGAACGATGTTAACGCCGGCGCCGCGAACGACCTGCGCGATGTTTGGAACTCTGCTCATACTGGTCGCTGTGCGAGGAGATGCGAAGGGTGTGTTTTGCGGATGGGTGTTGAAGAATGATTGATTGACATCATTTGGGCGGGACACAAGAAATTGACGAGCCTTGGATTCGGCTCGATTATGTAATCATACAAACCCCTGGCCCCTATTCACCAAAGGGCGCCATTCGAAAGTCCAGCACACATTGCTTCAACAATTTATTCAGGAAAAATCGAATTTGATGTTGCATTGAATCTAAAATTCAGACAGTTGATACATAGGGAAAGAAGCTAAAGACCGCCCGAGCGAACACGCGCGGCTTCTGACGACCAGCGCCGTGAACTTTATGGTGACTGGCACCCCTGACCCTGGCACCTCCAGCCCCTACGAAGTGGCGTACGAAGCAAGCTCGCTCTCGACACACCAAGATGGGTGAGTGTCCTCCGCCGCTTCGCCATCAAGCACCAAATCAGGCCCGACCATGTCTGCAAGATTCTGCAAGCGTCTAAGCCTCGCCAACTGCCGCTCCGACGGAGAGCAGCAGCACATCATGTCGCCGGCTTCTCGGGCCTGCAACAAGTATAGGCAGTCGGCATGGGTGGCGTTCAGGGCCCAGTTGTACGAAGTCCGCCATTCGCCCCTCACTTTATTCCAGATGCAATGATCGCAACGGGGTGGTGGCGGAGACGCACCCTCTGGAACCGTGAGCGGGAATGCCTCAAAGTCCTCGGGCGTCTCGGGAGCTGGAAGGTCCTCGTAAAAGTGGCCGCATTCATACTGAAGCTTCATCTGGCAGAATGGACAGCACAGGTCGTTAGGAAACTCGTTGGCTTCATCAGCGTCGACCCACGCTTGCCGCATGACGTTGAGACACGGCTTGCAAAAAATGTGTCCGCATGGGAGCACAATGGCAAGGTTTCCCTCCATGCAAGGCTCGCGCTCAACATGAGGTCTAGGCCGACCGTCCGGGCCGATGGTGCCCTCGAACAGGAGCGTCTCGTGGCAGGCGGCACAGAGCATACCCGACACGTCCCAGCCAGAGCCCATCTGCGCCGAAAGCTGCTTCTTGAGGTCCGGCCAGTATTCGACCGTTGATGGCGGGAGGGTAGTCTCTTTGCCAGCCGGATCGAAGTTCTTGGCAATGACGGTGTCGAGTTGGAACTCGGGATTCCGATCCAAAAAGGCGATGGCCTGTTTGATCCGAGGATTTGGGTTTAGGCAAGCCCCATACTTCTCGTACTCCTCCTCGGTGGTTGCCTTGACAGCGTTCCAGACCGCGAGCTTCGAGTAAAGGTCGCCGCCGTTCCCGAAGGACCAAGGAGATGGGAAGACTTCGATAGATTCGATGGCTTTGTTAAGGGAAATGATCTCGGCCCGGACTTTGAAGAGCTCGCTGCTGTAGGTCTTGAGATCGTAGGACATGATGGCGGTGAAGAAGCAGCGAAAGTGAGTGTGGGGATATAAAAGCCGCGAGCCAGCGCGACGAAGAACGTGTGGATGGAGATGTAGAAACTCGCGAAACGAGGGAGGCGAGCTTGTCGTAGGCTTGGAGCTGGAAGATGGCAGCTTTCAGTCAAGAAGACCAGAAACGGCCAGAGCTATTTATCCTATCTCTTCCTTTTGGGAGCTGGAAGATGGCAGCTTTCAGTCAAGAAGACCAGAAACGGCCAGAGCTATTTATCCTATCTCTTCCTTTTGGGAGCTGTCAACTTCTCGTCATATTGTGTCGGTCAGTTTCGATGATCTCAGATCAGCTCTCGTGAGGCAAAGTGTTGAAAGGGGTGCAAACCCGCACCATCGCATCTACTTTGCACACCGTGTCGACGCAGGAACAGTGCTGCGGTCCCTTTTGCTGATGCATAGCTCAAGATGCTACCCAAGCTCTACTCCATGTGCTGGACAATTGAAGAAGCATCGGGTATGATCTGAACCACCACAGCCTGTTCGCGACGTAGCCTGATAGCCAATCAAACAACCATACGACCGATTTCTGAAATCTGCCTTTCTTCATACGTCTCGGAAGCCCCGCGAAAGGGCTGTGCCGAGGTCAGTGCTGGAAGTCCAGCGACAATGCAACAAAGAGTTCAGTTCTCAGAAAACATCGCCCTTGCTCTTTGTTTGTGTGATGAGATGCATCGTATTGTAGCTGGGAAACAGCATCGAACATTTTCGAACACAGTCCATGGCTTGCGGCAAGGAGCTCCAAACAATCATCGTATTCAGGCACCCCGAGGCGCCCTCCTGGCTGCAATTACCCAGCGAACTCGCGAACTCCCGCACCAAGGTCAACCAGCTACTCCAACCACGTGATAGGTAGCCCATCTTTTGCCGTCAGACCTTCTACAACGTCCACCAAACGTTTTCCTCTGCGGTGCAAGGTAGCCAGAGCTTCCGAGAGTGGGCAGGAACCACCGCCCTGGCAGTCATGTCGGTCGGAGATCTTGTGAAATCTATCGACAAGATCCGTTGCTGCATATTGTTGAAATGCTTTCACAGGTGGCCAAAGTCCGACTTCCCCCAATAGGGAAATGTATTCTTGAACCCGCCAAATGGCGGTGCAGGGGCCGGGCTTCTGAGAGTTGTGCGACCCGTGCAAGCTTGACGTTGATGAATTGGTCGGCTTGGTTCTGGTAACTGCTGGCGACCAGACTTTGCATTTTTCGCATGTCTTGCCGGACATTTTGAACTCATCGTCTGTCGCGATTCGGCCCATGGCAGTGTGAACCATTTCTTGCATCTTGTTCAGAAGCTCCGTTCTTCGAGTGCTGAGCGTTTCTACCGGCTGTTAGATCCTGGTAAGATGGAAGCCGAGTAGTGAAGGTTTCCTTACCTAGCATCTCATCTGGGACGGAGCAGATGAACTGCGTCTTGGGCCATGCTGCGGCAGTTTCCAGACTAACTCCAGTTATCGCGATTGAGGACAGACGCTTCAACGCGCTGGAGGAACGGAAGTTGAAAGCTGCAGACAACAACGGGCCAACGTTTTTGGCCGCGATGTTGTTTTTCTCAGGCAGCCAGACTGAACTCCACGGTTTCATGGCCTCTATGCAGTCGTACTTGTCGCAGTGCGCCGCGACTTTGGCGATTTGCCGTGGGCTGAGCTGGAAGTATGCCACTGGATTCCTGAAGTGGAGAATCGAGAGCAAAATGGTCATCGCCGATGGGTCGTCCTCTTCAAGGCGAATCTCCGGAAGTAGCCCCTGCTGGACATCAAGACCTTCCTTGAAATCGGTCGAAGTAAGGAGGATCTTGAAGACAGGTGAAGCAATGCGGAGAACAGCGGACAAGACTATGAATTTGGTGTCGGGGTCGGAGTCGGAGCCGGAGCCGGGAATCACGAGGATGGCGTCCCCGCCGAGATCATTGAAACCGATGGGTCTGGGGTCGTAAGGAACCTTTTCGTCCAACTTCTGTTCAGGAGCCGCTTCCATAGCGGCGGCGGCGTCTGCCTCTTCCATTGTGATGGATGAGGAGCTGATCAAACAGCTGGACTGGCTTTGTTGATTTGGGCACAAACGGGCTCCTACGTGTTGACTGTGGAATGAGGGGAGAGTCCTGGTGGGAGCGTGCCCGGGGAACAGCGCGCCTAAATGTCAAAAAAGTGGAGATCAGGAGTGTTCAGCGGCATTCACCACCGCCCGAGGAACACAACTACTTCAACTACTGTAGGTACCTCGCGGCCGGCGGCAGCCCAGGAAATTCTACTACAGGTACAGGCACCTGCAGTACCCACCCTGGGATAACGCATGTGTGTAGGTACTCTAGGTACCTACGAGTCCAGGTAGTAGGTAAGTAGATATTTGAGTCCGCAGGTATCTTCCTGCGCTGCCGCTGACCGAGTATCATCGACGCCACACGGTGCATGTACAAGGACAGTCAATCCGCGGGCAACGGGATGACGACACCTAAAAGACAAACGGACAGTCTTGCGGATGGGGGGAAGGAATAAAACAAACTTGCGATGTCAGCCCATGGATTTGAATTCATGAGGTGTGTTTTCGCCGCTTGACATTTTGCTCAATCTGAACTACCTATTGTCTCGGTCGGCTTTGCATCCCGCCAGCTTCAAAACCATAATCGACACCTATTCCCCTTTTCCAGTCGAAAAAAGTTCACAATTTCGGTCCTGGTTCAATAGTTCACCTGTGGCTCAAGACCAGAGACACCATTACAAATCCGTCGATCTCATCACCACCCAATGCTCTTGCTCATCCAGCCGAGCTGGTGCTGTTTCACTGCTCGTAACACTGGACGCCCAAAGTCAGCGAATGATGAGGAGGGAGAGGGGAGGTGCTTGGGAGTCTGAACATACATACCACGTCTAGGCGCGCCGGAACCTCAGCCGCCTCGGGTTAACACATGTGCCAGGCATTCCGCCGCCTTGCGAGTTGCAGATCTGGTTCTGGTTGCACTAGACATCCCAAAGTTAGAAGGAGAAGCAAACAGAAAATGGCAGCTAGACTTACAGGTCTGTTGCAGGCGGTACAGTGTTCATTCGTGCCCAACACGCAAGCTGTTGGAGGAGGGGTGGAACATGTGCCCGCCCTTCCAGGACCTGTTGTTTGGCAAACTTGTTGCCCAGGACACTATCGGGGTCGTCAGAAGCTGGAATACGAGGCCAGGGACGTCAGTGTTTGCTTACCGCCTTTCCACAAGCTGTGCAATCGGTCTTGGTACCAAGTGTGCAACTTGGCTGTGGGTTGACACATGTGCCAGCCTTACCAGGCGTCGTTGAATCACAAACCTGATCTCCGGGGCACTATCAAGTTCGTTAGGAGGTGAAACCGTGGGACAAGGACACCGATCTTTACTTACCGACTTTCCGCAGGCGGCGCAATCAGTCTTGGTGCCGAGTGTGCAAGCTGGCTGGGGGTTGACACATGTGCCAGCCTTTCCATTCTTCGAATCGCAGATTTGGTCTCCAGGACACTAGAAATCTTATCAGAAACCAGAATCATGGGCCAAGAACGGCGTTTTGAACTTACTGCTTTGCCGCAAGCAGTGCAATCGGTCTTGGTGCCAAGCGTACAGCTCGGAGCAGGGTTAACGCATGTGCCAGCCTTTCCGTCCCCCTTGGAATCGCAGACTTGGTCTCCGGTACACTGAAGGTCTTGTCAGAAGCCGGAACCATGGAATGTAACAGCGCTCTGGACTTACCGCCTTGCCGCAAGCAGTGCAGTCGGTCTTGGTGCCGAGCGTACAGCTTGGAGGAGGGTCGACACATGTGCCAGGCTTCCCTGCCGCTGTCGAATCGCAGACCTGTTGACCAGTACACTAGGAAAAAGCATCCAGCGTCAGTAGAAGGGACGCAACAGCAGAGGACCGACAATACTCACAGGTTTGTTGCAGGCACTGCAGTCGGTCTTGGTGCCGAGCGTACAGCTTGGAGGAGGGTCGACACATGTGCCAGGCTTCCCTGCCTCTGTCGAGTCGCAGACCTGTTGGCCAGTACACTAGGGAAAAGCATTCAGTGTCAGCATGAGAGACGCCAGAGCAAGGGCATGGAACAGCCAGAGAGGCAGCTCACAGGTTTGTTGCAAGCACTGCAGTCGGTCTTGGTGCCAAGAGTACAAGTCGGAGGAGGGTCGACGCAAGTTCCAGCTGTGCCTGCTACCTTCGAGTCGCATACCTGTTTACCAGGACACTAAGACAGAAGTCAGCATCAGAGAAAGAGACACCAGTGGAGTAGAGAGAAAGCTTACAGCCTTGCCACAGGCAGTGCAGTCAGTGCTTGTACCAAGCGTACAAGTCGGGGGAGGGTCGACGCAGGTTCCAGCTGTGCCTGCTACCTTCGAGTCGCAGATCTGTTTACCAGGACACTGAGACAAAAATAAGCATTTGAAGAAGGGACACCGGTAGAGGAGAGAGAAAAGCTTACAGCTTTGCCACAGGCAGTGCAGTCGGTGTTTGTACCCAGCGTACAGGTCGGAGGAGGGTCGACGCAATTTCCAGCCGTCCCTGCTACCTTCGAGTCGCAAACCTGCTTACCAGGGCACTGAGAGGAACACCGTTGTCAGAAAAAGATACGGAAGCGCCGAACTAGGGAGTCAGGTAACAACTTACAGCTTTACCACAGGCAGAGCAGTCGGTGTTTGTACCAAGATCGCAGGTTGGGGGAGGGTCTACGCAGTTGCCAGCCGTCCCTGGCACCTTCGAGTCGCAGACCTTTTTACCGGGGCACTGAGAGAAACGTGCGTGTCAGAAAAAGAAGGCCGGAGGGTCCAAGAGACGGTATTGAACTTACAGCTTTGCCACAGGCAGTGCAGTCCGTGTCTGTACCAAGCGTACAGGTCGGAGGAGGGTCGACGCAGTTTCCAGCCGTCCCTGCTACCTTTGAGTCGCAAACTTGTTTGCCGGGGCACTGAAAGATTCAGAGTCAGATACAAAAGACACAACAGCAGGTACCAAGGGCGTGTGTTGCCGGCAATGACTTACAGCTTTGCCACACGCTGAGCAGTCGGTATTCGTGCCGAGGTCGCAGGTGGGAGGAGGATCGACGCAGTTCCCAGGTTTCCCAGCCACGGTCGAGTCGCAAATTTGCTTGCCAGGGCACTGGAAGTTTTGCAGTCAGTACAAAATCAAGGGTCGAGAGCTGACGAAGCCGGCGATAACTCACAGCGTTGCCACAGGCGGAACAGTCGGTCTTGGTACCAAGGTCGCAAGTAGGAGGAGGGTCGACGCAGTTGCCAGGCTTCCCTGCCACTGTCGAGTCGCAAATTTGCTTGCCAGGGCACTATGATTTCAGGGTCAGACACCATCATGTGTGGTTGAAAGCTGGTGTTGCCGGTAATGACAGCTTACAGATTTTCCACAGGCGGAGCAGTCAGTCTTCGTACCGAGGTCGCAGGTGGGGGGAGGGTCGACACAGTTTCCAGGCTTCCCCGCCACCGTTGAGTCGCAAATCTGTTGACCAGGGCACTGTAGAGCACTCAATGTCAGAGGAGAAGGGTCTCAAAGTTAGGACTGCACCTGTGGCGAGAGGGATCCTTACAGATTTTCCACAAGCGGAACAGTCGGACTTGGTGCCAAGGTCGCAGGTAGGAGGAGGGTCAACACAGTTTCCAGGCTTCCCTACTACCGTCGAATCGCAGATCTGTTGACCAAGGCACTGCGAAGGGCTCAATGTCAGAGGAGATGAGCCTTAAAGCGAGGGCTGAGGAGGGACGCATACAGATTTTCCACAAGCAGAACAGTCGGACTTAGTGCCGAGGTCGCAGGTAGGTGGAGGGTCAACACAGTTGCCAGCTGTTCCTGCCACCTTCGAATCGCAGATCTGCTGACCAGTGCACTGGAAAGAGTTTAGCATCAGATCCGGAGATCCCAATGTAAGGGCTGATAGTAGTGTGAGGAGGGAGGCTTACAGCTTTTCCACAAGCGGAACAGTCGGTCTTCGTACCAAGGTCGCAGGTAGGGGGAGGGTCGACGCAGCTGCCAGCCGTCCCTGCCACCTTCGAATCGCAGATCTGCTTACCAGTGCACTACGAAGGGTTTGATGTTAGATGAGAAGGCCATTGACGCGAGGGTCCGGGGCTTGTAGAGATAATTAGGGAGTCTTACAGGCTTGCCGCAGGCAGAACAATCGGACTTGGTGCCGAGGTCGCAGGTAGGGGGAGGGTCAACACAGTTGCCAGCTGTCCCTGCCACCTTCGAGTCGCAAATCTGTTGACCAGTGCACTATGAAGAGTTCAATGTTAGATCAGGAGCAAGCAAGTGTCGAGGGCTTAGAAGGATAGGCAGGGAGTCTTACAGCCTTGCCGCAGGCAGAACAGTCGGTCTTGGTGCCGAGGTCGCAGGTGGGGGGAGGGTCTACGCAGGTGCCAGGCTGTCCCTTGACTTTGGAGTCGCAGACCTGGTTTCCAGTGCACTGAAGGAAAGAACAGTGTTAGTTCAGGGCGGTCGAAGAGGTGAAGCCAGTTGACACGAGCGAGAGGAATGACTTACAGGCTCGCCACAAGCGATACAATCGGTCTTCGTCCCCAGCTCGCATGCAGGTTGGGGGTCGACACATGTGCCAGGCTGTCCTTTGATTTCGGAGTTGCAGACCTGGTCTCCAGGACACTGGGAGAGAAGCGAGTGTTAATCAACGGTCCGCCGAAGAAGTGGAACAAGCTGATTCGGCCGACAGGGGGTAACTTACAGACTGGCCACAAGCGGTGCAATCGGCCTTCGTCCCGAGCTCGCATGTAGGAGGAGGATTGACACATTTGCCAGCCTTGCCCTTCACTACTGAATCGCAGATCTGGTCGCCCTCACACTGAGGGAAAAGCCAATTTTAGCCCAGGAAAGAAAGCAGAGGAGGTATCAAAACTGATTCCTTACAGGCTCATCACAGGCGGAACAGTCGGTCATTGTCCCCAACACGCACCCAGGGCCGGTGATGACCGTGATGCATTCGCCGGCCTTTCCGACTCCTGGAGAATCGCATTCCTGTTTTTCGGTACACTATAGAGAATGGTGTTAGCTACATCCCATGGCTCATAACGTTAGCGATGAGACTCACAGCCTTGCCACAGGCGGAACAATCCGTCTTCGTCCCAAGGATACACGTGGGTGGTGGGTCGACACAGACACCGGGTTTTCCCTTGATCGGAGCTTCGCAAATCTGCTGGCCAGTACACTTTGAAGTTTTAGCACACAGTACAGGCTTTCAAATGCGGCGGGCAGACTTACAGCCTTGCCACAAGCGGAGCAATCAGTCTTGGTCCCAAGGTCGCAGGTGGGTGGAGGGTCGACACAGACGCCGGGCTTCCCTGCGATGGGAGCTTCGCAGATCTGTTGGCCAGTACACTATGAAGTCTCAGCACACATTGAAAAGTTCGACTCTGGCGGGAAGGCTTACAGCTTTGCCACAGGCAGTGCAATCCGTCTTCGTCCCGAGGTCGCAGGTGGGTGGAGGGTCTACACAGATGCCGGGTTTTCCTGAGATCGGAGCTTCGCAGATCTGTTGTCCTGTGCACTATGAAGACTGGTCTTAGCACATATTGAAAAACATGACTGTGGCGGGCAGACTTACAGGCTTGCCACAAGCGGTGCAATCTGTCTTCGTTCCAAGGTCGCAAGTGGGTGGAGGGTCAACACACACGCCCGGCTTTCCAGCAATCGCAGCCTCGCAGATCTGTTGACCAGTACACTACAGATCATGTCTCAGCCTTAGGGCGACACTCCATCATCTAGAAACAACACTTACCGGCTTGCCACAGGCAGTGCAGTCGGTCTTTGTACCCAAGTCGCAGGTCGGAGGAGGATCGACACAGACACCTGGCTTGCCAGCAACCGGAGCTTCGCAAATCTGCTGACCAGTGCACTACAGATCTTAGCTTAGCCCAGGGGAAGCGTTCGTTTAGGTAGAAGGGACACTTACAGGCTTGCCACAGGCAGTGCAGTCGGTCTTTGTGCCAATTTTGCAAGTCGGAGGGGGATCAACACAGATACCGGGCTTTCCAGCAACCTCGGTCTGACAGATCTGTTGGCCAGTGCACTGAAAAAGACAAGGTTAGCCGGAGAAGATATCTCCCAACACTACACACTCTCGCTATAACTTACAGGCTTTCCACAGGCGGTACAGTCCGTCTTCGTTCCGAGGTCACAGGTCGGCGGAGGATCGACGCAGACACCAGGCTTTCCTGAGACCAAAGCCTGGCAGATCTGGTTGCCTTCGCACTGAAGATGGAGGTGTTAGCCGAAGACAACTCAATACCACTGACGGTCCCAATAGACTCACAGGCTTGCCACACGCGGTACAATCTGTCTTCGTGCCGAGATCGCAGGTTGGCGGGGGATCAACGCATGTGCCTGCCTTTCCAGCTCCTTCGGATGAACAAATCTGATCACCGAGACACTGAGAGATCAGGGTTAGCTCTAGGCTTGCCTATCACTACTGTGCACCACGAGATTCACTTACAGGCTTGTCGCAGGCGGTGCAATCGGTCTTGGTTCCTAGGGTGCAGGATGGAAGGGGATCGACACACGTCCCAGCCTTTCCAGCTCCTTCGGATGCGCAAATCTGATCGCCAAGACACTGAAAGCCCAGGGTTAGCTAATCGTTCAGGGAGGCATGAGACTGCACGTCTTGATGTCCACTTACAGGCTTGTCGCAGGCGGTACAATCGGTCTTCGTTCCTAGGGTGCAGGATGGAGGGGGATCGACACATGTCCCAGCCTTCCCAGCTCCTTCGGATGCACAAATCTGATCGCCGAGACACTGAGAGAATAAAGTCAGCTCGATTTTGGTGAGGCAGAAAAAGAACATCAAAATATCCACTTACAGGCTTGTCGCAAGCGGTGCAGTCTGTCTTTGTGCCGAGAGTGCAGGTTGGCGGGCGGGTAACGCAAATACCAGGCTTGCCCGCTCCTGCGAATTGCTGACAAACCGTGTTCTCACCACACTGAGAGCCCCAGTTAGTTCAAACCCAGAAGTATGAGAGTCAACGGCTTCATGGTGGCTTACAGGCTGATTGCAAGAGGTGCAGTGGGCGTCCGTTCCTATGGCGCAGGCTGGTGGCGGGTCCGTACAGAATCCAGGGAAACCCGGCCCCAAGCCGCCGCAGATTTGGTTTCCAACACACTATGGAAGCCCTGGATTAGCACCGTGCCATGAAATCAACGATATGTACCGCGGTGATGACTAGACTTACAGGCTGGTTGCAGGCACTGCAATCGGTCTTGGTTCCGAGTGTACAAGCGGGCGGCGGATTAACGCATGTGCCAGGCTTGCCAGGCGCCGAAGTCGAGCATATTTGTTGTCCGGGACACTAGAAGGGTGTTTTCAGCTGAGTACAGGAGGAGAGGAGGTCGCGAGATTCACTTACAGGCCTGTCGCACCCTGCGCAATTGGCCTTCGTGCCGAGCTGGCAAGCGGGTGGCGGGTCAACACAACTGCCAGGCAGACCTATAATTCCCGAATTACAGATCTGATTACCAAGACACTAGATAGACTTGGATCAGCTTGTGCACTCTGAGAAGCCAGACGATGAGGACTAGACTTACAGGCTTGTTGCATGCGGAGCAGTGGGCTTTCGATCCGAGGGTGCAAGAAGGTGGTGGGTCGACGCAAGAACCAGCCTGTCCAACTCCTTTCGAGTCGCAGATCTGATCTCCCAAGCAAGGTTTCTTGCATGCGGCACAGTCCGTCTTCGTGCCAAGGGTGCAAGAAGGTGGGGGGTCGACGCAAGAACCAGCCTGGCCTGCTGCTTTGGAGTCGCAGATCTGATCTCCAAGGCAGGGCTTGTTGCAAGCGGAACAGTCGGTCTTCGTGCCGAGGGTACAGGAAGGCGGCGGATCGACGCAATTGCCAGCCTTTCCTGCTCCTGGCGAGTCGCAAATCTGTACTCCAAGACACTAAATTCCAGGGTTAATTCGAACCTGATCACAGACAAAGAAGCACAGCGAGGACTCACGGGCTTTTTGCAAGCTGAACAATCAGTCTTCGTTCCGAGAGTACAGGAGGGCGGCGGATCGACACAGGTGCCAGCCTTCCCTGGAGCTGAAGTCTGGCAGATCTGATCACCGGGGCACTGGGATTCGATGTTAGCATTTTCAGGGTCCCATGAATCGCTGCGTGAACTCACAGATTGCTTGCAAGCTGAACAGTCAGTCTTGGTTCCGAGGGTACAAGCAGGTGGCGGCTCGACACAGGTCCCAGCTTTCCCCGGAGCTTCAGTTTGACAGATCTGTTGACCAGGGCACTAAATTTTCAGACTTAGTGAGATTCTCGTGCTCAAGAACTAGGCATAGACTTACAGGCACCTTGCAAGCCGAGCAGTCAGTTTTCGTGCCCAGCGTACAGGATGGCGGCGGGTCGACGCAGGTTCCAGCCTTCCCTGGAGCTGAAGTCTGGCAAATCTGTTGACCGAGGCACTAGATCACCAGAATTAGTAGCAGATCTTTCTTAGCAAATAGATACGGACTTACAGGCTGTTTACAAGCCGAACAGTCAGTCTTCGTACCCAGGGTACAGGACGGCGGTGGGTCGACGCAAGTGCCAGCCTTCCCCGGAGCTGAAGTCTGACAGATCTGTTGACCAGGGCACTAGATCTCTAAGATCAGCAATGGCTGCATCATTTGGAGCCAGGTATAGACTGACAGGCATCTTACAAGCCGAACAGTCAGTCTTGGTACCCAGCGTGCAAGGCGGCGGTGGGTCCACGCAGGTGCCAGCCTTCCCCGGAGTTGAGGTTTGGCAGATCTGCTGGCCAAGACACTATCTAGAGTAAGTCTGAATTCAATAGAAAAGTACTGGATGTAGACTCACGGGCTTTTTGCAGGCGGAACAGTCGGTCTTCGTCCCTAGCGTGCAGACCGGGGGAGGGTCGACGCAGGTGCCAGCCTTCCCGGGAGCCGATGTCTGGCAGATCTGTTGACCGGGGCACTATCCAGAGTTAGATGGGACCTGATGGCTAGGCACTGAAGATTGACTCACAGGCTTTTTGCAAGCTGAACAATCAGTCTTCGTCCCCAGCGTGCAGACCGGGGGAGGGTCGACGCAGGTGCCAGCCTTCCCGGGAGCCGATGTCTGGCAGATCTGTTGACCAGGACACTGTTCACAGTCAGTAGGCGTGGTTAATATACACTGGACAGAGACTCACAGGCTTCTTGCAAGCGGAACAGTCGGTCTTGGTCCCGAGGGTACAAGGAGGGGGCGGGTCAACGCAGGTCCCAGCCTTTCCGGGAGCTTGAGTCTGGCAGATTTGTGGACCAGGGCACTATGTAGAGTCAGTATGTGCATTGAGAAGACATTGCGGTATAGGGGGCCTTGGCTCACAGGCTTCTTGCAGGCGGAACAGTCGGTTTTAGTTCCAAGGGTGCAAGGGGGCGGGGGGTCGACGCAAGTGCCGGCCTTCCCGGGGGCGGAGGTTTGGCAGATCTGGGGACCAGGGCACTATACAGAGTCAGCCAACATCATAGCTTGATGTCGTGATAGAGCTGTCTCACAGGCTTTTTGCATGCTGAGCAGTCGGTTTTGGTGCCAAGGGTGCACGGAGGTGGCGGGTCGACGCAGGTGCCGGCCTTCCCGGGAGCTTGAGTTTGACAAATCTGTGGACCTGGGCACTTCGAAAAGTTAGTAAATGCGGTGGCTAGGAATTGCGGTGATGAGGGTCTTGGCTCACAGGCTTTTTGCAGGCAGAGCAGTCTGTCTTCGTTCCGAGAGTGCAAGCGGGAGGGGGCTTGGTACAAACTCCTCCCTGGCACTTATCCCCATTCGTGCACTATGAAGTTGAATGTCAGACTTATGCCGAGCTGAAGGTGAGAAACGACTGCGTACCTTGTCGCCACATGACTTGCAGTTCTCATCCGTTCCGAGGATGACGCAGCTACCAGAGCACTTGGTCTTGCCGCTGGGACAGGTGATGGAGAGGGAAAAACAGTAGCCCCCAAGGCACTTGTGGTTTGCAGGACACTGTGAAGGTTTCCTTGCGTCAGCGCATGAAAAAGTGGCAATGGGTAGAGCCGGGCGAGGGCGGGACACGAAGACGCACCTTGTATCCGCAGGAACCGCAGTTGTTGACGTCGAGGAGCTTGCTGACACAATCGTTGCCGCATCTGGTGAAGCCCCAGGCGCAGGACGGGGTGGAGGACTTGCACGCGCCGTTGTAGCACGTCTGGGACTTGGAGCACTGCAAAAGCAACATGAGCTTCGGTCTCTACATGGGAACTGAAGGACGTGATGTACCTTGTTGTCGCACCAGCCGCAGTTGATATTAGTGTTGGAGTCGACACATTCGTTGTTGCACAAAATCTTGCCCGTAGAGCATCTCTTCCTGGCGAGAGTTGACTCCTGGCGCTTGGCCATACTGCCATGGCCGCCTGGGTGGGCGTTGGACAGGATGGCCAGGCACAGGGCCAGGACAAGTAGGGGGATTCGATAGCGTTGCCACATCTTTGGATGGTGTCTTGATGTCAAAGAGGTAGCGTTGTCTTGTTCAGACACTCGGTGCCAGCGGCAGATCTTCGTCAAGGATCCAGGCAGCTGGGGGAAAGGGTATATACCCTCCTCTTCCCAAACCCTTTGGCTGTTGGAGTCTTTCTGCACTCATAATCTGCAGTACGCACAGCCAGCAGACTATCTCTCGAGCTACGGTGGGAAGCCAAGTGAAGGTTCCTGCGGCTGACGCCGTCACCAACGCGGGGAAGCTGCACCTCAGTGCCGGTATCACAGCCCAAGGCCAAACGGAGGCCATCACCATGCAGCTCAGGAGGCAAAGAAGAGGCTAAGGCACACGCCCTCGTTCACAAGATGCTCGAGTGACGGAGAAGTCCGGCCAGAACACCTACTCAACTGGCCTAGACCGACGGCAAACCTTGTCAAGAACCCGTGAACGTCATCATCATTGGTGCTCTTCACCAGCAAGCGTGTCGTCCCCTCGAGAATCGGGCAGCTAGTGCAGCAGCTCCATCGTGGAGACACGGCCAGCAGCTAGCAGCTTGTCGGCCACGAGACAAGTAGTCTGGGGAACAGCCCTATGGCAAAAGCTTGACTGGAGCCGGGCTCGCTCGTGCAGAGGTCTTGACATCGGAGACGAGCCGTATTTGGCTGGCGTGTGATCGGGGAACTTTGTCGTGAAAGGGTCGTGGGAAAATGCCCTGCGTCGGCTCTTGTCTTGGCAGGGGTTTCCGTTCGGGACCGAAGTCGCTTGGGTCCCAAGTTGTCGGTGCCTCCGAGCTCTGGGGAAACCAAAGAAATAGACTTCAGCTTCAAGTTTTCGTGTACGGCCCGATGGGGCGCCTTCGAAGCGGTGTGTGCCGCGATGTTGGTGATACCCTCCACTTCCAGGTTGGCACTGCGGCATCGGAAGGAATGCCGGGCATCCATGATGCGGTCGATGTACAGTAGCTACCAATCCCAAGCTTGCGATGCTTTCCTGCTATGCCTCGCCGGGCCCTGGTATGGCTGCTTGAGCGAGTGGTGCATCGACCGAGCACACGGACGTACTGCCTTTCCGAGTCTGGTTTGTTTGGCGGAGTCGGCAGACATGTGGTCGTGACGGTGTCGTGCCGGGATTTGGGCCTACTTGGTTAGACACAAGCATAGATTGAGAAACGGAGCGGGCACTACCGAGAATGTCTTGAACCTTCCTGTGGGCCTTAGCCGCGATTCTTTGTTCTCCTGTCCGACGGAAGCTCCAATTCGCGGGCGCGGGGCAGCACATCAGCTTCGTCCACGTGGGGAAAGATGGGATGGACGTAGGATCAAATGCCTAGAGCGGCCGGTGATACCTAGGTACTCGGAGGAAGTGATCCGTCTCCTCCAGGGCTCCCGTCGGCGGGGAGTCTTGATGCAGGCTATTGAATCTGATGATGTCCGGGTGGAGGGTTGTTTTGACGGTGCATGCACTACAGAGAGTCGCTTGAAAGATGGGGCACAGATGAACGTCGTTCATGGTGATGAGACCGAGAGCTCTCAATTGTCTGCCACAGTCGCATTGCGAGAGATGTCCGTTCAATAAGCGGGTGGCGACCATTTGATCATTCTTTCCGGCTTATCGTAGAGCATCCCATGGCAGAAGTTGACTTGTGGAATTGGAGATGAAGGGCCGAACCACTCATCCTCCATCAAGTGGGCGTCTCAGCCGCACAAGGCTTCTCGTTTGTAGCGTGAGGCGATCCCTAGAACACTACACCACTTTCAGCTTGCTAACTTGACGGCGTGGCGGATCTGGCCAGCCTCAAGTTTCCAGCTGGGTTGCTCCATTGGACGGGCCAGCACAAAAAGCCCACTACCGGTCAAGGTTTTGTCCAGAAGGGGTAAAAGGAGATTAGCTTCCCAGGCCGCCCCTCCTTCTAGACCTATATGTAAGCGAAGGAGGGGAGGATATGTTCCGAAAGATTGATGCTGTGCATCCAACTCAACACCGGACGAAAGCTGGAGGCACAGCCAAGCTGTGTGTGAGGAAGTAGATAGCCAGCCTCTCGGATGACAACATCACATTCCGTTAAGTTTTCATATTTCGATCCAGAATGACAACTAGGTGAGTAACTCAAGATGGGACGAAAGCTGACTGCCACAGTTCTCGTTCATTGGTACTTCATCGCCAAAAATCAGTGCTTCAACCACGCTACATTGGGCAATTCCTCCGACGTGATGCCTTCGATGTTGTCCAAGATCCGCTCCGCATGCTCAGTCGTCCTTTTTAATACCAGTAGCAGTTCGCATCTTTCCCCTTTCAAGCAAGGGTGGTCCTCGAGCACCCCCTCAATTGTTCTGGCGCTCGAGATCAACTTGAGCTTGTCGACAATTTCCGCTCCAGGAAGGGTCCGGAATGGCTCCACAGATGGCCAAAGGCCACTGGGCGATAAAACCGCGAAGTATCGACTTATTCGTACGTGATATGTGCAAAGGTCTTGAATGGGAGAAGATTTGGTGCAGATTGTATAGACCGGGCAATGTTGTTCGGTGGCGGGCCTATAGCAGAGGTTGCATTTCCATGATTTCATCTTGTGGGTTCCTTGATCGTCGTGCCGCAATTCTTTTTCGCCGCGTTGCAGTACTTCGTGCAAGCCATTGACTACCGATTGTACACCTTGCTGCACAAAATCTTTTGGGTAGAATTAGTATTGGGGGGAACTTGACGAAGTCGAAGTAATTTACGAACCCATGATGTCATCCGGTAATAATCCAACGAAGTTTTGCTTGGGCCATGCCTCTACTGCCTGCAGGCTGACCCGATGTATCGCAGCGGCAGATATTGTTTCCAGGGCATTGGCAGACCGGAAAAGATATGCCGCCAACAACAGGACTCCCAGGTCGCCAACACTGGTGTCAGTTGTGACAGTCAACCACGCAGCAATCCAGGGTCTGAGTGCTTCGATGAAGTCGTACTTGTCGCACAGAACGGCGATTGACGCAATCTTTTCGGCCGTGAATTCATGGCACCAAGATGCTTGATGCTTGAAGTGCATGATTGAGAGGACAACAAGCATTGCGTCGACATCATCGTCCTCCATCGTGATTGTCGGGCAGACCTCGGTCCGCAGCTGGCAGGCCTCTTTGAAGTCGGATGTCAGGAGAGTCTTGAAGTAGTCTGATGCCAAGCACAGAACTGTAGAGGACACAAGAAACTCCTTTTTCAGGCCTGAAATGGATTCCGAGACTGCAAGCACGACGTCTCCATGAGAGTCGAGGGTGATATCGGGTTTGACAGTGCCTCTGCTGATGGCGGTGTCTTTGTCGGTGTCGGCATCACGTAGCGATTGTTTGATGACCGACATATCCATCGTAGAGAAGTATATCGATTCTGAAAACTTGTAAAATTCGTCGTGTCTGTGATGAAGGGGAAAATGACCGAGGAACCACACACCAAATCTTCATTTCTTCCAGCGCACACCGTTTGCCGGCTCATGCGCGGGGCCGTGGATGCTACCGACCTCCAATCAAATTTCACTGAAAAATGCCTATAACACCCGTATCCCTTTTCCAACACGAAGGTCAAGTCGGGGGCGTCAAGCCACTACGAAGTCTATGACATCGATGATTGGAGCTTATGTGACAATGCTCATGTTCGGTGAGTCTCGGCGACTGCATGTGAGGCAACCCAAGCTAAGATGCGGTTGGGGATTGCTGCAGGGATCATCCGTTGGTTCAGGGGTTGGAGATGGACACATTAGAAGGTGTGGCTGGGGGCTGAGCTGCTGCATGCTGCATGCACAGCCCAGGCTGCGCTGCAAGCAAGGCTCTCGTGACCGCTGAACTCACATCTCGCTTCAATTGCGGGGTCTGCTCTTCTTCGCGACACAAACATCCGCCACATCATCATCGAGAGACTGCACGACATGAACCATGGAGCAAGCCATCGCCGCTGCGGGCAAGCTCAAGCCCGAGATCCGGCTCGCGCAAGCCGTCTCCGAGTTTGGCGCATCGCTAGCGCCCGAGCACTCCGTGGCGTTCAAGAACTTTCAATCGCAATCCCGGCCCGTGCCGCAAGACGCCATCCGCATCACCGAGGAGCTCAACAGGGACGGCGCGCGATGCCACAAGGGGTGGAAGCCGTTCGGGACCCGTCTGGTCAAGATACTGGAGCGGGTGCAGGTGTTCACCAGCATCGGCGATGTCCTCATCGGCGGCTCGCAGAACTTGATTGCCTGCGGGGTATGGGCTGTCGTTCGGGTGTCGCTGCAGGCAAGCGAAAGACGTCCAACGATTTTGTCAAGATGAAGAAACTGACATCGCTCAGCTGGCAACGTCGCAAGCCGCCTTTTTCGACAAGATAACAATGATATGGATGACAATCGGCCAAACGACGATGAACCATGAGAAGCTTGCGGCCCTTTTCCCCAAGTCGAATGAGCTGCAGGGCGTTGTCTGCGAGTACCTCATTTGCGTCGTTCAGCTCTGTCAAACCATCGCCGAGTTCATGGCCAAATCTCCCTTCTCACAACTCGTCTCACCCATCATCTCCTCCCGGTCCTTCGATAAGGATGTCGGCGATCTCAAGTCTCAGCTGGACATTTGGTCGGCCTGCATCAATCGCGCAGTAACGACTCTCGCGGTTGATACGACCCTGACCACGGCCCGAGACGTGGGCTGGATGCGGCAGGTCTTCGACAGCAAGAGCAAGGCCGACAAACTGGCGCTTTACGAAGACAAACGAAACAAACTCATGCGGAGATTATCACCGCGCCACAGAGAGCTCCAGTCCATCTGGCGACGAGAACGGAGAAAAGGGTCCGTCGAGTGGCTATTCAAAAACCAGGTGTATCGAGCATGGCGTGTGGACGATGGCCCTCAGGCCCTCCTCATCCACGGATCTCTGGGGAGCGGCAAAACGGTCCTGATGGCAAACATTGTCGGCGACCTACATATGCTTGCATCGGAAGAGGCATCCGGGTCTATTTTTGGCCGCCCCATGGTTGCCTCATTTTTTTGCCAAAGAGACACGACGACTCGTTTCGATCATAACATGGTGCTCGGCAGCATTCTTCAGCAATTTATCGATCAGATGGAGCCTACACAAGCAAGAAAATGTCTGGACGATATCACTGATCTCGACGCAGACATGGGCAAGCTTTTGGAAATCATCACTAACCACATCTCCCCGGCGCCGCTATCAAATTACATCGTGTTGGATGGTCTCGATATACCAAGCGTTGACTACGAGGCTGAGGTCAAGCTGCTTCTGCAGACACTCGGCAGTCTCAGTCGGAGGCTCAATTTGAGCCTATGCATATCGTTGCGGCGCACCACCGGAATAAGGGAGGACCTTATGTTGTCTTTCTCCTGCAGATCTATTTCCATGGCCCAAGCCGCAAAGAACGACGAACTGGCCGCTTACATCATCGCAGAGGTTGACCAGCGCGCGCAAAACAGCAGCTTATCTCCACAGCTTCTGGAGATCATCAAGCAAACCCTCATTGTGGGGGCGAACGGAATGTACCTCTGGGCTGCCCTGCTCATTGAGACCATTTTTCCTCTCTATCGTCAAAGAGCCCTGTCACCCCGGGACATCGAGAGGCTTCTGGACCGGCTACCGCCCACTCTCGAGGGAGTCTACAACAGTCTTCTTGCGCAGATCGATGACAACCGCTATGAGTCCTTGATTTTCCGGCTGGTGGCTACAGCAGTTCAACCTCTTACTGCAACAGAGCTTGTGGTGGCCCTTAATGTGACGCCCGACAACACCACCTGGGATCCCCTAAGCCTCCCATCAAACCCGAGCACTGCCGTTGCCTCTTGCAGTGGCGGTGTCTTGGAGGTTGACGAAGAGGACGGGGCAGTCTACTTCATCCACCACAGCGCCATTCTCCACTTGATGGATAATGAGGAAGCAGTGTCTGATGACCAGTCTATCAGGGCACGCTATTCCTTCTCTATGAGACAAGGACAAGAGTACATGGGAGGCGTCTGCATCACGTACTTGAACCTCAACATCCACGACAGGCGACTGGTGAAGAAGCAAAAGGAGATGAATGCGATGGGTATCATTGACATCGTCAAAACGACAGCGTCCTCTGGGGGCAACAAGAACCTGGCGTGGGCATTGTCCAAGTTCAAGCAACATTCAGGCAGCACGACGCCCCAGCTGGACCTTGCTCGTATCTTGCGCGACCTACAACGTCTGCCGATGACAGAGAGCAGCGAAAAGGATGTTGCCTTCTTGGAGTATGCCAACGAGCACTGGCACCAGCATATCGCCTATGAAATCAACAGAACGCCCGATGCCAATCTACTCCGAAAGATCACCAACGGCCAGCTGCAGCATGTCAGACTCCCGTGGACATCCGCGAAGAAAAGTCTCGTTGAGTGGTGTATAGTCACAGACCAGGAGGCCCTACTGGCGTGGGTGGTGAAGCAGGATACCATCTTCGATCAAGGGAACAACCATCTCGACGAGACTGCCGACGTTGTCTCGGATTTGAGAAACGGCGCAAAGATTTTGCCAGGCACCGAAATCCTGAAAAACTCAAGGTCCGTCTTGAACCAGTCACTGCATAGAGTCATCTGGGCTCGCGGCCACGATACGAATGCTGCATCGGGACTCTTCTGGATGGGTGCCAGCGCCCAGGACGAGGTTGTAGCTCCCGAGCGGGCGTGGAGCCAGTGGACCTCTCTCGACCTCCTGATGCATCGGTTGCATGAAAGGCGAAGGGCAAAAAACACGTGGGAGGGAACGGGAAAGCCGTTTCCCATCTCAAGGGCAAGTCTCTCCATCACGGACCGCCCTCGGTCACTGTGATATGAATAGCTACTTACTCCGAGAGATTCTAGTACACGGCCATCGTGGATCTGCTCCTCAATTGGAAAGCGCCGGCCAACGGCATGCGAGACCCAAGCCATCTCTGTCTGTCGATCTACTACAACTGGACCGATATCGCGGTTTCGCTGCTAAACTATGGCGCCGACGTCAACCGGCGTGGTACCCATAAAGACGCCCCAATAAGTGACTTTACGTACAGCAAAGTCCAAGACCCCGAATTATACGCGACGCCCTTGCAGATCGCCGTCGAGAGGGAGAACCTTGTCATAATTCGGGCGCTTCTCGCCGCCAAGGCAGATCCCGACCTCGGACACCACAGTTTACCGAAGCCGCTTGTTGGTGCTGTCAAGAAGCGATCGAAACAGATCATCACACAGCTGCTCGATGGCGGCGCCGATCCGAACATCCAAGACTCCAAGCTTGAAGGCACAACGCCGTTGGGATTGGCTCTGAACCAGTACGAGGATGGAGACCAGTGGATTGTCAACCTGCTTCTTGAGAGGAATGCAGACCCTAGCGTCCGTGTCCTGGTCGGCGGGACTTGGCACTCACCCTCGGGTGTCGTTTATGACAAGGTACCCAAAGCGCTTCAAGAGAAGTTGAGGAAAGTAGCGGAAGAACGACAGCGTAGGAATTTTGAAGCCGCGATGAGCGTAGGAATTTTGAAGCCGCGATGAATGCATCAAAGGCATCGCAGTCTCACTCTCCCACGAGACCTTTCAGCTGAAATCTTACCATACTCTACCCTCTTGCTCAAGAGTCAAAAATACAAGACAAGGCTTCAATGTGGTGATGGATTATTCTTTATTACCATTTCCTCCCAACTCCTAGCTCTGCTGCTTCCCAGTGCAGAACATCAGCAACGTCCCCTGACGTCGCTGACAGCGGCGTAACACCAACCCTGGCCGTCGACGCAGCCGAAGCCGGTCTGGGCGATGCTCCGGCACGCCGCCTCCCACTCCTTGCCGGCGATCCGCGCGTTGCCGTCGGCCTGTGTGCACCAACCCGTCGCCGAGTCGTATGTTGCGCCACCCCACTGGAGGACTGTGAGTACTTGCAAGGGGATGCTGAGAGGGTCAGGGCGTACCTTGTAGTTGGCATCGTTGTAGATCTTGCAGGCGTCGGCGGTGATGCGCCAGTTGTATGCCTCTCCGTTGTCACAGTGGCAGTTGGTGTGGAGGTTCGCAGAGCTATGACGTGTTAGATGTGGCAAAGAACAGCGGATGAGGAAAAGAGCTCACGCGAAAGCGCTGAAGAGGACGATGCCGAAGACCTTGGGAAGCATTTTGATGAATGTTGAGGGTGTTTGTGGGAAAAGGGATATGCAAGTGAGAGTGATGGAGTTGATCAGTGAGTGTGATTAGAACGAAAGTCTAGAAACAATGTATGCAAACAGGCAAGATGCAGAAGCGAGTGTAGTGGTGTGGTGAGGAAACAGATCGACGAAGACATAGGATGAACAGGTGGACTTATACTGCAGCTGCGCAGACAACCTCAGACGGATTCAAGCTTTAGCCGCGCTCAACTCCAACATCCCCTTGATCATCATCTCCTGGCAAGTTCCGTGCAAGGCTCTATCTCCAAGCGGGCCTCCCATGGCCATCAAGTCCATGGCATGACCGCTCTTCCCGAGTCCCTCGCAAATACGAACACCTGAAACACATATCACGACTCAGAGGAAGGCTGAGCGGTGGATTCTCCTGATAGCAAAAAGTCCCCAGCTGACCGCGGAGGGCTCAGATACCGCGGAGTCCCAGGGTCCCAAGGGTAGCAGATCGACACCTGATGCCCCCGAAATAGGACACGCACCGGCCGAACCCCTGGCTCGGCCGCATCCGCCCCTCCTATAGCGGACATGAGATGATGGTTAACGTCCAAAAACCCAATCTACATGCATTGACCAGACCCAAGTCCGTGCATTCAGATTCGTGAGGTCGATTAGATGCCAGTGGCGGCTATGATTTGTTGAATGCGAGTAAAAGGTCGCATTTAGAATCTCACGGAGGGGGCCCCTGGACCTCCTTGAAACCGGCCAAGCCGCGGTGTCCCCGCCTCGCCGTCCGCCCGGTGCTGCTTTCGGCCGGTGGGGTGCCCGATCTGGAGACGATCGAGTCAGTTGCCGGGACGGCCTCATTTCCGGGGGAGCGCGTCAGGCGAATGGAAGCGCGACATGCGCCGGCGGGAACCCCGGTGAGAGGGGCATCGGCCGCCGGGGGGGAAGACGGCGGAGAAGGGGTCGAGCGTCAGGCCGCCAAGGTGGGAGTCGGCCGGCGGCTCCGTGTATCCTGCCCTATGCACTGCCTCGTTGAGTGATGGGTGTAAGTGGGCAGCGGCCGAGTCAGACGTCAGGTCATGATGGACGGAGGAGGTGACGGGGCATGTTGCACGGGCAAGCCTGGATGGACATCACCGCGGCTGCTTCCGAGGCGTCCGTCAGTATTGCATGATAAAAGGTTAAGGAACCCGTTGCCGACATGTCAGAAAGGAGCTCTTCATCCGTCTCACACTCTCTGTCCTGTCTTTCTTGCTGTTCTAAATACACACCACAATCATTTTTTCCACTGTCTTTCGTTACACAGTCTCTTCGACTACATCCACTCTTTACAACAACATTTCAAATAATCGCACACTCTCAACATG
Organism: Plectosphaerella cucumerina; assembly: GCA_020746995.1. NCBI lineage: Eukaryota > Fungi > Ascomycota > Sordariomycetes > Glomerellales > Plectosphaerellaceae > Plectosphaerella > Plectosphaerella cucumerina. Next base: position 961,999 of record JAGPXD010000005.1, on the reverse strand, counting down.
CTTCCCTCTTACACTCTCCTCGCGCTCGGCCTCGCCTCGGTCTCCAGCGCCGCCGTCACCAAGAGGCTCGCCTCCGATGACATTCTCGTCCTCGGCGTCGACGGTACCACTCAGGTCATGAAGGCCAGCGACTTCGCCGCCCTCGAGGCCCGCGCCGCCGCCCCCGCCCCGATCGACCTTTCCTCCTTCCCCGCCGAGCCCGCCGTCGACCGCAGATGCGCCTGGACTCGCGAGGTCCAGGTCCTCTCCGACAGGCAGTTCCTCAACTGGGACGTCGCCATGTCCCCCGTCATCAGCAGCGTTGGCGGCAAGGGCTCCGTGACCGTCACCTCCGGTTCCGAGATTTCCAACTCCATCTCCGTCGGGTCCTCGGTGAGCGTCGGCTCGCTCGACCAGATCTTCGGCATGTCGCTGTCCATCGAGGCGTCCCAGTCGTGGTCGTCCTCGTACGAGCAGTCCCTGACTTTCGAGGTGCCCGAGGGCCACCACGGTCTCATCGTCAGCCAGCCGTATGTCCGCCGTGTCGAGGGCAACGTTTGGAGCGGCTGCGTCGACAACCTCGAGAAGACCCCCTTCATGTGCGACAGCTACACGGACCGCACCTACGGCACCGACTTGAAGTGGGTTGCTGGTATTATCCGTCTGTGCAGCAGCACCACGTACCCCATCCCCTACTGCATTGGCGAGGGCAGCCACGAGTAAAGTCGAGGCTAGGGGTTGACGCCCGAGAGACCAGGGCTCGGATGCCCGGACTTTGAGCGGAAGAAACCAACTGCCATTTCGATAATCAATAAACTAATGATGTCACTTCATTTTCTCGCTCTACTTTGTTGTTAAGTCCTTCGTGATATGATGTCCTCTGGCTAAATCCCCTGAGCAAGGGGTCCGGGGTTAACCGCACTTGGGGGGTATTTAAGTCCGCCAAGCCGTCACCACTACACCCACTCACCGACAAGGCTACGGCAACCCGGCACCGTTCCCTCGGGTGGCGCACCGGCCACGATCATTCCATCTCTCAACGCGCCAGTAATGCCCCTAGATGCGAAAACGGTGTCGTACAGGTCCGGGGACGGCTTGCGCCCGGCCAGGCCTCCACCAAAAGACATCACCTAAGCCCGCTTCTCCAACTGTACGTCCGACTAACTCCGGTAACCAGGACAGCCCTATCGATGATGCTTCAATGCCAGCAACGGAGCCAAGACATAGGTCCGATGGTTTCTTCCACGGAGTGAATGTATAAAAGGTGTAGATGAAGTTGATGCTGATCAAAAGTCTCGACTTCCAACACCAAGCATCGCATCGATCATACCAGACTTCATCATGGCCAGCCCTATCCAGAACATCGCCATCATCGGAGTAAGTATCGTTTTCTCACTTCTATCGCTCTTTCTGACTTGAACAGGCCGGAGGTCGCATCGGTGGCGCCTTTGCCAAGGCCCTCGTCCAGACTGGCAAGCACACCGTCACCGGTCTCACTCGCAAGGACAGCGACAGTGAGCTCCCAGAGGGTGTCAAGGCAATCAAGGTCGACTACGACGACCAAGACTCCATCGCATCTGCCCTCAAGGGCCAGCAGTTCCTCATCATCACCCTCTCCGCCAACGCCCCCGAGGAGCTGCATGCTAGGATCGCCGACGCCGCCGTCCAAGCCGGCGTCTCCTACATCATGCCCAACGCATTTGGCTACCCCATCGACAAGGAGAAGCCCGACGAGGGCAACCCTTACATGAGCAATTTGATCAACCGCATCTCACACCTTGAGAAAAGCGGCGCCACCTCGATCATGCTGAGCTGCGGCTTCTGGTACGAATGGAGCCTGGCCCTGGGCGAGGAGTGGTTCGGCTTCAGCATCAAGGACCGCAAGGTAACCTTCTTCGATGATGGGCGGCGCCCCATTGCCGTCAGCACTTGGGATCAGTGCGGACGCGCCATTGCCGGTCTTCTCAGCCTGCCAGAGGAAGGGGCCTCGCCTTCGCTGGCGGACTTCAAGGGGAAGCAGGCAATTATCAACAGCTTCCGCGTGTCGCAACGGGATATGCTCGACAGCCTGAACCGGGTGTTGGGGACGAGCGACAAGGACTGGGAGATTCAGTATGAGGAAGTCGAGAAGAGAATCAAGGATGGTGGGGAGGAGCTGAAGAGGGGGATCAGGAGAGGGTTCGCCAAGTGGCTGTACGGAAATGTGTTCCTGGCGAGCAACGAGATCAGCAACTACGAGGGTGTTGACAATAAGGTATTTGGACTGCCGGAGGAGAGCCTGGATGAGGCAACGAAGCGGGCTGTGGAGATGGTTGAGAGTGGCTGGACTTTTCCAATGTAAGCCAACAGCTTGTGAAGGATCTGGATTAATGGCGCGGAGGTCCGACTCGTTTGTAGTGGCTGTCGAGTAGATAGAACAGATGACAACCTGACCATTATGACGTTCACGACACTCGACGTGATGCTCTGAATGATTTCAGGAGATTCTCACAGTCCGAGTCAAGAAGATTTCTGACCTCGAAGTTGCCATCCACAATGAGCCAGGTACTTGTGCCCGCGAAGCAAACCCATGGGGACTTTTGTGAGTCGTGACACCCAAGACAAAAGTTCCACGCTTCGAAATGCTGCCATGAGAGGAAATGTTAAGATGGATAAAACCAAGCCTGACAGACCCTTCCTTGAAGTGTTCTCAAGGCAACATGATCAGACATTCAGACCACGGCCCATCGAATAACGGCGCCCCATGCCATTCAAGTTCAGACCTACACGAGAAGAAGACAAGAGGTCGACCTGGGGGGAGAACAAGCCCCAACAGTTTCCCGGACCAGACCGAGCCTGCCAATCAAAGGTGCTACCAAACGTGACCCCTGCTGACATGAAGGCTTGGCCCTGACGAATCTCATCACAAGCCTCACCCAACCCACGACCTCTCATCTCACCTCCCATGTTTCATCCTCCCTGCATCCCCGCCATTCCTTCCGGCATTCTTTGAAGACCATCTTAGCCGGCTTTCTGACCGCGAATGGCGACTAGCCTAGCCGTAGCCTTCGCGACTAGACCCCATCCTGCCGACCCCCCATCTCGGTTCCTTCGCCGTCAGCCCAGGGCCGCGTACACTTCTCTCAGACACCAGCACCAGGGTGTCACGTCCTTATCAACAAAACCTGCAGCCGCCTTCCCCGCTGAGCGGATCTATCCGCATTCAAGTCTCGATCAAAGACATCCCCGACCCAAATGACGAACCCCCAGAATGATCCCCCGGCCCCGAAAACCGGCCGGAAGGGCTCCACCAAGACCCGGACCGGGTGCTTCACCTGCAAGTGAGTGTGTCCGGCCCCTCCGGGGGACGCATCCCCACTCACATACCCAGGGCCCGGCGCATCAAGTGCGACGAGACGAAGCCTTCCTGCCTGCGCTGCGTCAAGACACACAGGAAATGCGACGGCTATCCTCTCCCAAAGCTTCCGCGCCGCCCAACGCCGACGCAGCTGGCTCTTTACAGCGAACGGTCTGCCCAGAGCGCGATCCCGACGATCCCGGCCGCACCCGCGGCCGACCCGGACTGGGACCCAGCCGAACAACGCGCTTTTTCCTTCTACAGACACTGCTCAGGCCTTGACCTATTTTGCACCGCCGCCAGCCCTGTCTGGAACAGCATCATCCCAGCACTCTGCCACCGCGAACCGGCCATTCGGCATGCGGTTGTAGTCGTCAGCCATCTCCACGAGACGCGGTACCATGGCGGTCCCCGCCCCGTCACGGGCGTCCCGGCGCTCGGCCCCTTCGCTGCAGCGCACTACGGCAGAGCGCTGCGAGCCTTGCAGCAATGGAAGCCCCCGGAGGCGCAGGGTACTGTGTCTGGTGCGGTGCCGCTTCTGGCCTGCGCGTTGTTCGTGTGCGTCGAGTTCATGGTTGGCAACAACGCCGCGGCGAGGATGCACGTCGATCAAGGAAGGCAACTATTGTCATCTTATGAGGTTGGGAGGGCGAGTACCCCGGCTGCCGGGTTTCTGAGGGATCATCTGGCGCCGATATTCTCCAAACTCGCGTTGTCGGCGGTGGTGCTCGGAGGGACACCGACGCCGTTGCCGATGGGGCTGCGCATCACGGGCGAGGGGGGAGGGGTGCGGATGCCAGAGGTGTTTGCCACAGCAGCCGATGCTGCGAGGGCGTTCTTCGAGGTGGCCGACGATAGTCTGGCTTCTGGGCGGGAGGCAAGATTGTGGGTGCGGCGCCCAAAGGAAGAGGAGGTGGATGAACACCAGAGGATGGTGGAGAGGGCGGCACTTGTGAGCGAAAAGAAGCGGCTCGAGGGGCTGTTTGAGGCATGGCTCAAGGCGGTGGTTCGGTCGGGATACGAGGAAGACGAGGGGATCAGGGTAGCCATGTGCTACTATCACCAGGCGCGCATCTTCACAGGGACGTCATTGAGCGCCGCAGAGGGGGCGTTTGACGACCACCTGGACGATTTCTCTGCAATCGTGGGACTGTGCGAGGGGCTCATTGGGGGGAATTATGGGGAGAGCAGGTTCCGGTTCGACATGGGCGTGATGCCGCCGCTTTACATCACCACGATCAAGTGTCGGCATGCAGTCACACGACGCTCGGCGTTGGGTCTGTTGCGACGGCTGGCGGGGCGGGGCTTCAAAGAGAATTCGTGGGATGCGCAGCAGATGGTCAACATTGCGGCGAGGGTTGTGCAGTTGGAGGAGGAAACGGGGGAGGGAGAGGTGAGAAGGCCGGACTGGCGCGGGGTGGCCGTGCCGGAGGCGGCGCGGATCAGGAACGCGGTCATCGGGACGGCGGACGGGGGAGGTGCGTGGACAACGTTCTTCCGGCAGCGGGCAGCAGGGGATGATGGGGGATGGGCGGTGACGAGGGAGTACATCTCGGCGTCAGCCGGAGCAGAGGGGGTTGTTGGGTATAGCCTTGGTGCAGGAGGTACGTCATCGGCGTATGTGCCCTTTCACGTGTATTCCACAGAGGGCGATTTGGGTGTGTGCTGGTGAGAGAAGAAGGGTCTGAAGCTGGAGACATGGAGACAAACACCAGGGCCGTTGGCGGAAACCCCGCGCCCCAAGTGTACTGGAGTTTCTGTCAGGGTCTTCCCTCTGTCGGCGACAAACAGTGACTTGGCCACTCGCATCTTCTTCTCAAACCATGACCGAATGCCCGAGTGCCCGTGCAAAGCAGCCCGACATCCGTATGACATTTGCAGCCACTATGCTTGGCCTCATTCACCGCCACAGGTACGAACAACTCCAACAGTCTCCTCCCGCAGATACGGGTTCCCCATCCCAGCGTGCCGAGCCTTGGCACTCGTGAACGCCGCAATATGGAGAATTGCCCGACGCAGCAGGGGCCGACGGGCGTCAAACTGACAGCGGCGCAGGCACCACGGTTGCAGTGCGTTGTCCGCCAAGACGCCGCCAGGCACAGCGGACACTTGCGATGTGGACCGCGGAGCACCACCGCAGTTCTAGCTCCAGGTTTCTCTCGCCACGCCGCCGACGAGTGCGGGATTTGAGTCATGGTTCGGGAGCGCTGAGGTCATTTTTAGGTACCTGGACAAACTGGACGGTGGAGAGACAGAGGTGGACTGAGACACCGGAGAGAGTTCGTCGGGTGTGAGCCAGGGCCGCCAGCGGTCAGCGACGGCATTGCTTCTTCCCGACCAGTCCCTTGCTTTTCTGGCGCTCGCAACCAGTAGCTGAGCACGTGTGCCCGGACGGGCGTCAAGGGGGGGACGGGAACCGGCAATTGGCTCGATCGGTGCATTTCCCGTACGGGTGAGATGATAAGATGCAGGAGAAGCTGAATACGAACCTCCCGGCGTGCGGCGTGGGATGTCAGCAGGATCAGTTCCCTCAGCTGGCACCATCTTTCTAGGCCCGACAATCGGGGGTGATGTCATGCCTGACCGCCGGTGAGCAATATTGCTCGTCTTGCAGCAGGGCCCATCGCAAAGGATGGGTTAAGGACTGATGATCATCGGGTAGCGCATCCATCGTGGATGGTATTTGTCGGCGGCGCGTCATACCGAGAGGAGGAGGAGGAAAGAAAAACGGGCGCCGGCGGCATCGGGCGGCCGTTGAACACGCCCCGTGGATCAGTCAGCGCCGGATACTTTGTCCATCCACATCCCGCTGGAAGAAAACGGTCGTCGAGTCGCATTTGAGTGGGCAATTAAGCATAAATTAAATCTCAGGCACCCACAGCATTCTCCGTGGCAGTGCTCCCACAAACCGGGACCGGGGACCGGCCGGATACCCGCGTGCTTTCTCAAAAGTCCCTCGGTGCTCGCCTGTTATTTTACGGGCTTTACGAGAAGCCTATTCCAGAGACCGGGCCTGCCAGCCTGCAGCCCGACCAGACCCAGCACCACGTCCGACACAGGCTGGGCGACGATCAGTGCGTGAGGCCAAGTCGGAAGCGCAGGCAGCTTGAGGGGCCCTATATTCTGTGAATGGCAGTGATCGTCTTTCACCCTGCCGGGGTCCCAGTTAACAAACAGTGGTGCCAGCTTTGCAGCTCAGCGCCGTCGGACAAGGCCGAGCAGAGGGCATCCACCGCCTGCAGAGTGGCGCCGCGGGTGCAGCGGACGCAGCAGGCGATGCGACCCTGATGACTGAGTGTCGAGGTCAAGGTGCCATCTGAAGAAGCAAACATGCGGAAAAAGACAGGCCATAGGTACTCAGTACGCGCTTATGCACCCGTCGTCCGAACTGGAACCCCCTTCCCATCCATCGCAATCCCACAAACCACGGCCGGGCCACAACTCGGCGGCCCGCGCTGCAAATGCACCCACGAACCGCTAGGGCTGCGGCTTACAGCCGACATTGGGAAGGGAAGGTAAAAAGACGCCGTCCCGCGTCCCGTCCATTGGTGCCCTGGCAGACCACCCACGCTACGACAGCCCGCCTAGGCATCTTCCAGCCTAGAGCCTGTCGAACACGATCCGTAAAGGCTGCCAGCGTGCAGAAGAAACCAGGGAACAGTGGATGTTTCCAAGACGAAAGAAGCACCCCTTTCGGGCTCGGTCTGCGTGCTGCCAAGGTCCCAAGACCCGGGCCTCGGACCAGCAACCTCGTCCGCCAAGCCCAATACTCGTGATCGAAAGTCCCCTCTGCCGGCGCCATTGCTGCCCTTTTCGAGGGTCATGCACCGAGGGACCTCTGACGTCGACTGACCCGGGGGGAGAACGCCAACCCGTCTGCCTGTCCATCTGCCTGGATGCTGCCAGGATGGCACAAGGGCTCCCAGGCAGAGTCTCCATCCCCGACGGGCCCGAGTCGCCCAGCAGGCCCCTTTGCCCCCCCTTTTCTCCACGCCGCCGCTGAAATTTGACCCGAGTCTGTGCCCTCGTCCGGGATCCCCCTACCACACACACCACGCCAACAACAACCACCACCCTGCTCGAGTCCACACCCAAGAAACCTTCCCCCGGCCGGCGGCGCCGTTTCCCGTCTTCTAGCCGGGGATCTCTGTCAACCCGTCGAGTATAAGTATTCTCCATTCCCAGTTGCCCCCCGAACAAGAAAGCCTGAGACTCGCAAGTTCAGCCCTCGGCCCATACTTCGTCCCCTTACACTCGCTTCCTCCTTTCGGCCTTACCACCCGAATAGTCCACTCGCTTTACCCTCTCCTCCCCCTAATACCAACCTTCACCATGCGCTTCTCCCTCGCCTGCGCCCTCGGCGCCCTCGCCGTCACCTCTGCCGCCCCCCTTGAGGAGCGCCAGAACGGCAGCCCCGTCCCCCCCTACGTTGACCAGGGCGTTGCCATCTTCTCGTGCACCAAGCCCGGCACCATCGCCCTGACCTTCGACGACGGCATCGCCGGCTTCACCGCCAACGCCCTCAACCAGCTCCGCGCCGGCGGCCACCGCGCCACCTTCTTCGTCAACGGCGACAACTTCGACCAGCTCCGCAACAACGTCCCTACCCTCCAGCGCATGTTCAACGAGGGCCACCAGGTCGGCCACCACACCTGGAACCACCCCCACCTCCCCCAGCTCGGCTGGGACGATGTCAAGGCCCAGATGACCCGTCTCGAGCACGAGATGATCGACCTCGTCGGCCGCTATCCCACCTACATGCGCCCCCCTTACTTCGAGTACAACGCCGAGACCCTCGCCATCATGAAGGGCCTCAAGTACCGCGTCATCATCACCGACGTCGACACCAACGACTGGAAGTTCGACACCAACGCCTCCTTCAACGACTTCGTCGCCGGCCTCAACCGCGGCGGCTCCATCGTCCTGGCCCACGACGTCCACGACATGACCGTCAACCAGCTGCTGCCTCGCATGCTCTCCGAGATGGCCCGCCGCGGCCTCAAGTCCGTCCCTGTTGGCGAGTGCCTGGGCGAGCACCCCAACAACTGGTACCGCTACACCAAGCGGTAAACGCTCTCTGCCGATTGGGTAGATGTTCATATACCACACGTGATATATAGGGCCATATGCCTGCATGTCTAATGTAATGACGAGCTTTGGATGAACAAATACTGCTGTGCATATGAATGGTGATGAACTGTGACTGAGACACCCGCTTACTCCCCCGGGGTCCGCGACAAGAACCAAGCATCGGGGAACTTTAGCCCGGCCGTTACCCCGGTCGAGCGGTCATGAACATCGTATTCCTCAAAACTCTGTTTTCCCGCGCCCACCACGATTCATGCTTACTCTCGGGGGAGATGAGAAGACTCGGTCCGGGCCGTTGGACACGAATCGTGGAGGCGTCAGGTGACGATACCGAGTGCCGCGAGAAAAGGGAAATCTCCGAGGTAATTGACGCAGGGCGCATGCCAGAAATAGATTGTCGACCCAAGATCTCTGGATTTCCCTGCTTCTGGTCTGCTGCTGAAGAAGTAAAAGAGGGTCCCGGGCTTGGCGAGGTGAACACGATCAAGCGGTTTTCCGCAAGCTTCCGTCGTGGTGTCAGGGGTAGGCCAATTCCCGACTTCCGACGATGAGTCGGTGTGTTCGGTGAGGCAGGGATCCATCTCGGTGATCGGTGTGGGCTTGGCGCTAGTTGCTGTCTCGGTCAGCCTCGGTCGAATCGCCAAGAAATGACCCCGCGGTCGTGGGCTGAAGCGAACCAACCCCCACCATTCCACCTTCGCCGACGTCGCCAGCAAACGAACACACGACTTGACCAGCCAAGCAATCGAGAACGACACCGACTCCCACGAGGCTGCAGCAGCACTCCTCAGCTTCTTCCGACACGCACTCACGACCCGACACGCTCTGAAGGGCGTCCTCTTCTTCCTGCACCGGCCAACGCAACGCACGCGACACGAACATCGCGACACCACAGACACACCTCCGCCATGACGGCCCCTTCGCAAACAGGCGCCAGCCTACTGCTGAGCCGTCACTTCAAAGATGTCACCCGCGGTGCCGCATCCAAGGACATGCAAGGCGTCTCCTGCGGCCTCGTCAACGACAACATCTTCGAGTGGGAGGTCATGTTCATGATTGACGACGACATCAAGTACTACGGCGGTCAGTCCCGGCCCATCCCCGCGCGTGTCCCCATCCACGACATACCCGGTCGTGACACCCCGTGCGACTTCAATGCTAACTCCTCTCCAACAGGCGGTTTCTTCCGCGCCCGCCTCTCCTTCACCCAAGACTTCCCGACCTCTCCGCCCTCCCTCGTCTTTCTCGACCCCATCCCCTTCCACCCAAACGTATACCCCGACGGAAAGCTGTGCATCTCCATCTTGCACCCGGCAGGCGACGACCCCCATGGTTACGAAGATGCTTCCGAGCGCTGGAACCCCTCGCGGTCGCCAGAGGCTATCCTCATCAGCGTCCTCTCGCTCTTCCACAGCCCCAACCACGAGTCTCCCGCGAATGTGGAGGCTGGGCGTCTGCTACGTGAGGATCCGAAGGAGTTTCGGAAACGCGTCAGGGCGTGTGTTCGCGCTAGCCAGGAACATGGGGAATGCTAAAAGGACGGCGAAGGCACTGGGGGATGATACCATACGGAGCACGGCTGCATGGGGGCATTGGCGTTTTGCGAGGGTGACGGTTCCAAGATGGCGCGGGCGAACTTTGGAGTGAATGTTCCCAGAATACAAGCAATCATCTTACGGCTTCCAAAGATGGTCCTTCTATCCCTGGTCCAAAGGGTCTTCGTGGTAGGAGACCACGCACTCTCTTCCCGAGATCCACCACTCGAGCCGGCCGGTCCACCGCACATGCACCGACCGTGTGTCTCCCTGCTCAATCACCTCGTCCGACAGCTCGATTGCTTCCACGAACCGCCGTCCTTTCTCCGACTCGGACATGCGGAGCGTCATGCCCTGGGCGTTTCCGACCTCGAGCACGGCACCTAAGCAGTCAAGCCGGACGCGACCCACGCAGGACCGACGACCATCGCCATGCGTCAGGAAGAGACCTGTGACCGAGTCCCTTCCGTTCGTCGACATGTGACAGGGGCAAACAGACACCACATCCGAGACCTCTGCGAAAGTATGCAAGTAGTGCTGCATCCTATCTGTCGGAGGATATGGCGACAGAGGTCGAGGACAAGCCGGGATGCGAGCACTGGAAGGTGCGGAGGGTGCAGGACTTTCGAACCCAAGTATCGAGATGCCTATGTTGTTCAGATCGTAGTGGAAGCCGCTGCACGTCTCGTCCAGGAGCTTGTATGTATGTCTCGCAGGCCCGGGCCAGGGGACTAAGCCGGCACCTATGACGCGTCCAAGGGAGGTGACGAACTAGATGACCACTATTAGTCGCCGTCTGAGGGAAGTTGCAGCTGGGGAAAGACTTGCCACAAGAGAGGGACTGGTACGGCCCTGTACTTCATGCCGCCACACCTCGTGAATCCTCTCGTTCTCCTCAAGGGGAACATAAACATCAATGCCCCGTGTTCTTGTTGAAGGCATGCGGTTGTAGGGCATCGAGTCGGTGTCTGATGCGTGGGCGCTGATACAGACGAGGGAGCAGTCCCAGTGAAATGATACACCTCTGGCAGTGGTGAGTTTCACGGCTTTCATCCTTCTTGGCTCGGAGTGTCGTGGGCCGAAGTCTTCCAGCCTCAGCCTTTTGGGCTGCCCGTGAGGCATTTCCCACCAGAAGTCGTCCTCAAAGTCACCATCGGGTTGCGGAACCACTCGTAGGTTGCGGAGCTTGTAATCCTGCACTCGTGAGTTTTGAGAAAAAGGCTATCGTGAGTATCGGAAATAGACCTACATCGTTTGAGAACTTGAACGTGTGAAATGCACGTTCCCACCGATAGACCGTCTTCCACCAAAGCTCCTGATTTGGAGGGCCTACGGGGTCTTCGCCTGTCCATTCTCCAGACATGACGGCCTGAATGCCAAGATGGTCCAGGCCGAAGTGAATTGGATCCTTCCTGCAGCTTGGGCTCCATGATTTAGCAACCATGTCAAGCCGCCCGGCGCGAAGATTGGCGGAGTTTGGGATGTACTTGCGGCCTTCGTATGTAAGCTCGCGGCCACCAGAAGTGACACTGGTGGCCAAGCAGTGCGCCTCCATTCCATGGAGGACAGCGAGGCAGCTCAGGACTGGTCGAGGCAAATGAGTTGCGATCATGAGGGATATTTCCGGGGGGAAAGTCATCCCTAGAAGGGAACGAATGAGAGATGCGCCATGGCGCTGGTAAAACTCCAGTCGCATTTTCTGCTGCGCTGCGGAAGGCTCAAAGACAAATGCGAGGCTTTTGAGCAATCGGTTCCTGTGAGGCTGCTTTGTCATTTCGAGGCATTTCCAGTGACAAAGGAGAGCAATGTTATCTGGATCTACCGTCGCCATAAACACAGCGCGGTCTGTGGCAAGAAGCTTGGGTTTTGGCGCGTCCGATTGCTCACTGAGTTTCGCCAGGGCCACGGAATCATGCTCATTAACAGAAAAGCCGCAGAGGGCACACCACGTCGGCCTCATGGCGAAATTTCAAAGGCAAACAAGGTTGAATGAGGAAAGGGTACGTCAATTTGAAGACTAGAAGAGAAAAACGGGCGAGTTAACAGGCAGGGAGATGAAATCTGACAGCGAGATGGCTGGGTGAGACAAAAGCAAGGGATGGAGCCAGTAGTAACCTTGAACTCATAAGGGGGTTCGCCGCTCCGACACGAGAATACCCCACCCCGCTATTAAGGCAGCTGCTTCGTCCAGTACTCCCCAGACCGGTGGACGTACCTGTCTCCTTGCCAGATCCAATCTGTCCTGACAGTCTGGCAATCCTGACCCTTGAGAGTGTGGGCGTGGAAATACGAGTTCGGGTGGCGAGACTTCTTCTTCAGCACCACTTCGGTCGGTTCGGCGTCACGAACAGTTTTCGGAGCCTGGGAGAGAGTAAACATCCTCCGTTCCGTCATCTCTGACTTCTGAAACGTTCATTGAGGAATTTGACCCAGAGCTGGCTCTCTCCTGAAGGGACATGATGTGCACTCTGCTGGCAAGAAAAGATGCACAATGTAATTTCCGCCGGAGGATTGGCCATGCTTGCTGCGAAGGGCGTTCTAGATGATGTACTTGGAGCAAAACGGTCAGTATGGGCAAATACAGGGAAAGGGAAACGACTTTACCGGAATGAAAAGATACGGAACGCGGCGCTCGTATTCTTCCCAGGCCTCCCCGTATCTCGTACGACACCGACGAATATCCCTCCAGGCGCGATGGGTCATCATAATGGCGAAGAAACATGGGTACATCCATGGGAAGGGGGAGTTGAAGCCGGTGATCAGAGCCCAGGAGGTGGCGAAGAACAAGTCGCAGCTGTAGTGTATCTTGCGAGCCATTCCATCTGGATGCGATGTTCAGTAGATTATCCCCATAGAGCAGGCTTGAAGCACGACTTACACCACCCGTCGCACATGATGTCATCTCCAGTCTTTGTCTTGATTGTCTTGGGGTTCTTGACGTACTTCCAGGGGAGCTGAGGGAACGTCTTCCTGTCGATGGCGACACCTCGTCCCTGGGCTCTGAACATGTTCTTCTGGCTGTTGGCAGTATCCCATACCCAGTAGACGAAAAGATAGACAAGGAATAATGCGGTCATGTATCTCCCATCCCAGCAGTACTCTGAAGGATCATGAAGAGCAAGGTAGATGGCGCAGTGGCAGTAGCTGAAAGGGACGCCCGCCATGGTCCAGAAGCCAAGCATGAATCCCCACTTCTCGTAGTAAATGTCCCTGGAAATGTGTCGTCAGCGCTGGACATGGGGGCAAAGACAGTCAGAAGCCACAGACCATGAAGTGATGATCAACTCCTCGCCCTTGGAACACGCATTTCCGTACAGAAAATGTGCCATGACGACGAAAGCCATCTCCTTTGACACGTAGCCATACTTCTCGTACTGGAAAGCCGCGGCACTCATCGACATGAGGAAGAGAATGTACCATGGAATCCTGACCTCAAAGAGCATCTTGAGATCAAGCCAGCCGAAAAGACGCGGGTTGAGCTCTGCGCCCATGAAGTAGTCGTAAATGTGGTTACCCGTCATGCGATGTCCAGCTCCTCTGGCTAGCGCAGAAATGTATGCAAGAAAGGGCAGAAGGAAGCCCGAGATCATGGCAACCGACATGATGGGCCCAAACTCCTCCACCAAGACGGAGAGTCTGACAATCCCAGTCATGTGGAGCACCAGGGCGAGGAGAATGGTGATGTACCACGACCACACGGCCGAGCAGTAGTAAGGCAGCTGCTTTCCAAGATGAGGCAGGTACTTGCCCTTGGCGTAGACACCGGGCAGGTAAAGGTAGCCGACAGTCTCCAAAGCCATGAAAGACCAGTAAATGATCCAGGCCTTGGTATGAGGGAAGGCGTGTTGGTAGGTCAGATGGCACATGTGCCGAATGAAATCGGGAATGCTCTCTCCTTCGGCGGGTGTAGGAAGGTGGCCGTCGTACGCCTCAGCTCCGATGAGCATGTAAAACATCAACATCGGGAACCCGATCATCATGGAAAGAGCCCCAAGGGGGCCGCCAAAGTCGTATTCGCCATCTTCCAGGGCCTTTGAATCGCTGTCGGGGTCGGTGGCGGCATTCGCAGGGAGCTTGGGCCGGACGGAGTGGTCCTTGGCATCTTCTCGACGCTGCCGATGATTGCTAAGGAGGGTTAGAACACACCTGAACACCCGCCAAGTTCCATGTAGGGGTTCGCTTACTCGGGTGTACCGCTTGTCATGATGCTTATGGTGGTGTCTCGTCTTGCTCTTTGCCATGAGAAAGGAAAATCAGATTTGCAGCAGTTGTGATGTTTTCTTATAGCAGTCGGTACGCAGGACTTTCGCTGGGAGTAATCATCGCGCACGTACACGATCATCTTGTCGCAATCTCACGAAATTTTTGCTACAGGAGTGGCGCCAGCTACACGACAGCTACACGAACGGTGCAGCTACCACACGAGATGCGCATGAGCCGTTCGTGGCTGGGCAACATCAAGTCTCCTGTATCATTTCGCCTCAAAAGAATCATACCCTCCAAGCCGAAACGTTCGGCAGGGGGCTACACGACGTCTGCGTCAAGCTAGTTGGTCTTATGGGGGAATGTTGTGGAGTTTGGCCCGGGCTTTCCAGGTCCATGCCGAGTCGTCCGACCAGTCAACAGGAACCATGTCCTCGTTTTCTTCTCGTTCTCGGGCTGCATACGAGCGTACCTCGCCAACGGATTGGAAGAAGACGAGTCGTGAATTGCCCGCGGACAATTAGGGTGGCACCGGGTAAACCGCCCGGTATAATATTCTGGAGGGTGGAGTTCTCTCCCCGTTCTTCCACCGAGGACCAGCACTCAGCTCTGCATCTACAATGGATGTCGTAGTATCCACTGCCCGGTTGCTTTCATAGGCATCCATTTATCTTCGCCTGCTCGTCTCGGAAGTAGGCTTATAGGGGCCGCGCACCTATTCATTCTCCTCGCGCTCTCAAGCATGGATGCCACTGGCAGCAGGCGTCAAGGGGGGGAATGACAGCCCACGTCGAAATGAGAGACTTCTTATGAGGGCTAGGGAATAGGAAGGTACGCTGTATTGCAAGAGACTGAATCAGAGGAAAAGAGGGATGAATTAGGCTTCAAGTCGCTGGCGCTGCCAAGGAAAGTACCCATCTGCGTCGTGATACTATCCATCGGCACCAACTCCTTCCACAAGCCGGTATCCTCAAGAATTCCACGAAAGAACTGCGTCTCCCTCCTCCTTCCTCAGCCCAAGTCCGCTCTCTTGGAGCACTATAAAAGCAGCGCGGTGAATCACTTCCCTCCTGTCCACCAACCTACTCCCGCTTCCTCATCGAAAGCCGGTGGTACCAGGCCGGCTGGGCCCGGTCCTCGCTGTCCGTGCTCCAGCGCGACTGCGAGACCGGGCCCCGGCTGATCTCCTCCACAAAGCTGACGCTGTAAGGGTTGCTTGAACCCTGAACGGCAGCCGCGGCTTCGGCCCGGCCGGCGGCGGTGGTGGTGGCGGTGCTCATGGGCGCGCGGCCGCGGGCAAGAGCGTCGCCAATTTTCTTCGGCAGGCGCTGAAGAGGACCGGAGATGGACCGGGTGATGCCCTGGGCGAGGGCCGGGGCCGACTTGGCGACCCACGACTTGCGGGCGGCCCTGGGGGAGCCGGCGGCGCTGGTGGTGGGGGCCGGCGATTTGGCTCGGCTCTTGACGCGGGCCTTGGCGTCCGGGGTCGCCCGGTGGTGGGATCCTTTGTGGAAGGAGAGGCCCGATTTGCGGCCGCTGGGGGAGGGGCGCTCGGGGGTCGAGGCGAGGGCGGGGCCTTCGCCGGGGGGAAGGGTCGGGCTCTCGGCGCGGATGGAGGAGGCGGAGAGGTCGGTGCCCTGATTCTTGTTGTAGGGGCGAAGGTCGAGGCCTTTGCCCTTGTCGGACGTGTAGGAGCCTGCATCTTCACCCTCGTTGTTCTCGGAGAGTTCGAGGTCCTTGCCTTTCTTGTCAGGTTCTGGGAAGTTGTTAATAGTGTAGAGGCAAGGGCAAGAGTAGAGACATACGGTTGAGAGGAACCTGAGAGCCGCTGCCGGCGGAGTGCTTGGAAGACCGCTTGGACGAATCCTGGGTGCTCGAGTCCTATTCTGAATTTGGAAGTTAGTAATGACGCTTGAGAATGTTATCACAGCAGGAAGAAAGACAACTCACCGAGTCCAGGACTGTTGCGGTGAAGCCTGAGAATGTCGGCGATGTTCAGAGTTTGTACACTGGCGGCGCTGTTGTAAAGTCCCTCGGGCATGATGCGCCAGTTGCGGTTGAATACGGCGCGGGCTCCCTCGGACGGGCTTCTGAGCTCGCGCGCAACGACTTGAGGCATGATGGCGGGCGAAGAAGTCTCGGTGACCCGGCAGGGGATGGGGATCAGAGAACGAACGGTTCGGGTCGAAGTTTTGGCGGTACCCTCGACGTGAGCCTCCTCTGTGCCTCGGATCAGGAGGATGCTGCTCTCATCAGAGGCCTGCGGGCCATCAGGGTCCCTGCGAAGGATCGGGCAGAGCGGTGAGGCGAGAAGGAGATGAGGAGAACCAGGAGTAGGAGGCGGAAGAAGGTCGCAGCGGTAAAGGGTGAGGAAGCGCGGATTGCGGATGGGATGGTCCTTCTTGGGGATGGAGGTCTTGGACCAGGCGAAGGCCGGAATTTTGGAGGGAGGGAGAGACTCGAGGATGGCCATCATCGAGTATTGTTCGAGGCGAAGGGGAGGGTCGAGGTGAGGAAGGGCTGAGTTTTCCTGGCCTGTGGGTGGTGAGGGAGTTGTGGTAGGGTTTCCTTTCCTGCGACTTGCCCTGTGGGTGCTTGCATCAGCCTGCGACTTGGTCGAGGTAGACGGGAAGGCGCGGCGAGTTTCGGAACGTGAACCTGCCTCGAGAGCGAAGAGACCATCGTGAGAGGAGCGGGAAGGCGCACGCGATTCGACAGGCAGGGCAAGAGCCTGGGTTGCCTTTGCTTTGTGAGACTTGACACGTCCAGCTGCCAGGAGGACACTCCGGTCCGCACCGGCCGTTCCGGAAGGGTCCAGACCCGGTGCCTGGTCGGAGTGGGTCCCGGACGACTTCGGGTAGACATCCTCTATAGTATCGTACCCGGAGCTGGATGCTTCGGTGTGTAAGATGCCCTGCGAGGTAGAAAATCCAGAGGCTGGTCTCCGTACTCCCGCTCCCGTTGCCCGATCTCCAAACATGGTCCCAGTCCAAGGATCCTTGGACCGCCTCAGGAGGAAGAGTAGATCCCGCTGCGAGCAGGCATGGAAAAAGGGGGACTCATTGCGCATCCGCATTCTACTCCGTGCCTTTGCGCCGAGGCTCTGCATGTCCTTCAAATAGGGCGGGGTGCCTGTGGAATCTCCCTGAAGGAGCCTTTGACGCAGGGAACGTACCCTTTCAAGACTTGACTGACCATCCGCAGCTCCCCTCTTTTGGGACGTCCGCGGCGGAGATCCTGAAGAAGATGCCTGAACAAGGCCGCGGAGATGATGGTTGTCTTGGATTTCCTCTTCCGGATGGGCAATGGGTGTATCCAGGTCCAAGGCTGACACGTCCGAGTCCACCCTCCCATGTCTGATTGCTGAAACCTGGCTCAGCGGCTCAACCTCTCGCACGGCTGCATCTTCGAGGGCCTGGTAGTAAATGTGAATGTCAAAGTAGCCATCGACACCTGGTACAGTGACCCGCCCGGCCCCCAGGTCTATGCCGACGGGAGCAGCCATTTCTTGTTCCGGAGATCTCTCCAACCAAGAAAGAAAAGAGGAGAAGTCACAACCGGGTGTGCTTTCCGAGGAATGTGTTGAAAAAGACCGAGCTTCTTCAGGCGAAGTGTCCGAACCGTGGTTCGAAGCCTGCATGTTAGCTTTTATGAGGAGACGTCGTGAAAGGAGGCAAGCCTTTGGCCAAGGAGCTGCTGTTTGAGTCTATCGGGAGAAATAGAACAATCTGTTGCGGAGCTGTTGATTGATGGGCTCTCTATCCTCCGAAGTATTGCACGCTTCACTGCTGGAAAGAATGAATTGATCCACCCAATTCTCCCGGATGCTGATTGGAAACGCATCACTCTTTTCTCTACCTATTTATGACATACTCCATTTTACCAAGTGATTCACTCAATAAGCTAACAATGCTACATGGGACCATGATTGTTTCGTTCTTGGTTCTAAGTGTTTCCTCATTAATGGCAATGCACGAGTTGCTTTCCACTCCTCCGCTAGGCAGCCCGATTGTTCGAGTACCTAATGAATAGATCCCATACAATTTGTACACCATTATGGTTGTGGCCACGGGTAATGTAGATACGACAATCTCTTGTATTCCCGATCACTCTCATGTTCTCTGGTCCAAAGCCAAAATGCAAAACCTTCCTCAATGTCAATGATGCCAAGTGTGCTTGAGAAAGATGCCGAGTAAAGTAGGCGTTCTCAGTCCCTTTACGGTGATACAATGCTACATGGCTACTGTCCCTCCATGTGATGATCATGTTCCTCGTCCTCACTATCCTCATACCATTCTTCTTCTGCTTCTTGTTCATCCTCCTCCTCGCTGTCCCCATCGTAATCGTCATCGTCATCCTCATCCTCATGTTCCTCGCCGTCCTCACTCCCCTCAGCCGGCGCCACGTGCATAGACGGGTCAATCGGATAATACTCCTCCCTGTAGATTTCCATTGGAATATACTCGACACCCAACTGTGCCAGGCGCGTCCCTCGCTCCATCTCCTCTTCCATACCCCTCCCGGCAGGCCACTCCCACCCGGCCTTGGTGATTTGCGTGCCAAAGGGCGTCGGCTCCTGCACATCGCCAGCCTCACTGCCCTCCCAGTCAGCGAAGTATTCGAGGGGGTCGTCGCCGCACGCCTGTGTGCCGCTGTGGTGGGTGAAGAGCCAGTTCTCCGTGGGGAACCCGCCAATCTCGTGCTCTGGATGCGTTTGGCGGAACAGCATTTGCCCGTTGTGGTCGCGGGCAAAGTACCAGCGGGGTGCCGGGTTCAGACGGACGCCGTCGGAGCCGTAGAGCAAGCCCCTTTTGCGGAGGAAAGATATCTCCTCGGTAGCATAGGCGATGCGCTTGTCTGCATCTTTGGGCCACATGGGTTTTCCTTCTGTCATCTCAGTTCTGATGCGCTGCTCCATGTTGAGGTCGCCGTCAAGTGGTTCGTAAAGGCCGACGAGCTCGCCAGGCCAGGTTGGGTCAACTGGATCGAAATCAAGGCTCCCCATGGGGGATTCCCTCTTCTGTGCCTCCTCGATTGGATCCCGGACGTCGCAGGTTTCGGGTGGCCGCAGAGGAACGCCGTGGTTGTGTGTGCGTCTGATGCTGGGGCCTGATGTGTTCATCGGGACGCGAAAGTCACCCCGCCATCTGTATGCTTCTGTCGCCCATGGTTCTTCATCGTCGCCATCAACATGTGTGTAGATCTCCAAATCGGGAGCCACGGTGTGCAAATCGGTCCATAAGTCTTCGTTGGCGTCAAAGATGTCGAGCTGAAGGCGGACGAGTGTCTTGGCGTGCTTCGCGACAAATGCCACCAGAGAACCTCCAGGGTCCTCGTGGGCATCTACCCGCAGATACTCGAGTCGGGGAAAAGTTGGCCAGTCTCGTAGGAATTCGTAGCGCAAGTTCTTATCCTGGCTTGGACTTGACGTGCCCGGAATAGTCTCCGACTTGAATTGTAGGCTGAGATGGGTAAGGTTTCTGGCCCCGGCCAGAGATTGCAGCATCTCGGGGCCATTCCTGAATCTGCAGAATGAATGGCCATCCAGATCGACGTCCAGGCGGGTGAGATCTCGGAAAAGGGAGGGGTCTGGGTTCATGGGTGAATTGCCCAGAAAGTCGATCGCAGAATGGCCTGGGTCTCTGAGGGTGAGTCGGGTGATGAAGGGACGGGCAGCGGTGGACGGATTCCTGTTGTTGGCCAAGTGCTGCATAGCTGGAAGGAGGAATCTGTAAAATGCGAGATTGCTAGGGGTAGCACAGCTGAGCGCGTTGCCTATGACAAACTCCGACTGAAGTAGTTGAGGTGTGAGCGAGTACCTCTGTCCTACTGCGCCGTTGATCTCGCGGCACGGGTGCATCGGCTCCAGCACGAGGCATCTCAAGTTCGGCAGCAGGTCGAGTGCGGAGAGGAAGGCGGGGAGAAACTGGTCATAGATGCGTCGTTGGGCCGAAGTTTGCTTGTGCTGCTTGTGCCATTGCAAGGTCCAGACTTCGACCAGGGGCCACCAAAAGAGCTTCTTTACCGCTTGGTCGCGAAGATTCAAAAACAGAGTGCCTGACTCTTCTCCCAATTCAGCCGAGGTGCACTTCGGCGGGACGTCCTGAGATCTCAGTCCAGGCGACGGTCTGAACGTTGACGGCTAGATGGGGCGTGTTTGCGATGGCGAAGAAGCTATTGGTGTCCTGCCATATCTCTGAAATGCAGATTCTGCGGAAGAGGAGCTCGGTCGAGACATTGTAGAAGAGCTTACTGGTGCAACGGAGGGTTTTGAGGTCGTCTTTGTCGATGCTGTGGTCCGAAAGGATCTGAAGAAGTACTTCGGCGGGCAGTTTGTCGATGGATCGGCATGCCCGTTGCTTGCGAGTAGGCCTTGCCCGGCGCTTGGGGCGAGGCCCTGCCCCGTTCTTGAGATGACGCCCTGCTCCGTTCTCGGGACGAGACCCTGCCCCGTTCTTGTTGCTAGACCTTGCTCCGTTCTTTTGACGAGGCCCTGCTCGGTTCTTGGGATGAGACTCCGCCCCTGTCTTGGGATTAGGCCCTGTCCCATTCTTGGGAGGATCTTTTCGTCGGTGCCTTGGCATTGGGTCGGGGAGGTTCTATTGGCGCTTTTCGATGACGGTGAAGTGGTTGGACAAGTCTGTCTGGATGATGTTTCTCCGGATGTGGTTTTGGCGATGTCGTGGCTGTCGACTGCACACGACATCCAGTGCACAGGCACGCTCAGGCGGTGAGTAAGCGGTCTTGAAGGTGGGGCAACTTGAAGGCAGCGTGCAGTGTGACACTGGAACTCTGAAGCGACAGAAGGTGCTCCCGTTTACATTCAAAGCTTCCTCGCAACTTCATTCTTGGACACCACTTCAATCCACCGTTAGACATCGCTCCGTCCTCTCATGATACGTTGTCGACAAGCTGCCTAGTTCCGGGCAATCCATCGCTCTTGCTCAGACTACGGAGCGCCCGAGTAGCCTACAGGAGCCTTTGGCGTCAGGTGGCATCGAAACAACATGATTCAGATTCAGCAAGCGGATACGCACGGAAGACGGAAGGAAGACCATCAAACTCTGGGAGTACTTGCAGTGGAATCGTCGGAGTCATTCCCTCAGTGTTGGCTCTGGAATGGCGGCTGAGGTGTGGGACGTGGGACGGAGCCGGCACGGGCCGCCAATGCAGGCTTACAGGTAGGTGTGTCTGCTAGGGATGCCAACCAATTTTCGTACGATGGCTAACAGCACTGCTTGGAACAGCATACACTCGATACCTCGACATCGCGGCCTGTTGATGCCCGACGATCGACCGTGTTTGCCCATCGTCACAGTTGGCAGCCCTGCCGGGCATCAAGCGAACAGACCAGACCTGTCCAGCCAGCCCGATTGACCCGGCCATCGAAATGCGAGGACGTGGCAACAATAACCTTCTCGACCAAAACCCAAACAAAGTGACGAACTCGGTGTCTACATCGGAGCGCCTCGTATACTCTTTTGGCTTTCTTGTCGATGTCTTGAGAAGCCAAGACGCGCAAATGACCTTGCCGGCGTGATAGGACGCCTCGCCAGGTGGACTGCGGCCTGGCCCGTGGTGGTGTGGTGGCCGCGTCCGAACTCCGAGATTGGACGCTGACCGATAGAGCCATAAGTTCACAACGGACAGTCGGTCGACGGCAGCAGCGATTGTCTGTTCCAGCCCGTGTGGGGATTCGACCTACTTATACCCAAGCTGAACACCAACATCTTCTTCCCCCATCAAGGCGCAGCATCCCTTCCATCGCGCGATTGAGACCTCGACTTCGCCTCCAAAAGCGCCCCCAAAGCTGAAGACCAAGTTGCCGCAAAAGCCGGAAGGATCCCCTCGCGACTGGGTCAATAAGCGCTACGGCCCATGGGCATCCACCGCCGACCCTCACCAACGCCCGGCCGATCCTTGCCTCAGAACGCTCGGCCAAGCCAATCAAGCAACGCCAATCTGCGCAGACGGAACCACACTGGCAGTGCCTGGTGCGATAGACAGGGTTCCCGATCCCTCACGATGGGGCAGGCAGAGGCGGGCGGACAGCCCATTCGAGGAGAGGGCCTGGAGGGCGGCCCCCAGCGCTGACCTTGGCGCGCAGAGACCACTCTGGGAGTAAGGGGGCCGTGGCCAAACCCCTTGGCGACATGGACCACAGGGCTGTGAAACGGGGAGGGGACCGCCCTGCCGCAGCGTCTGTGGGAACCTGCCAGCTCAATTTTATCTCGCCCTCGGTCCCGACGCGGTCCACCTCCGATCGAGGTCTGATCTTCTCTCCGTCTCTCTTTTCTTCCTCTTCCTGGGACGACAGGATCGTCCGCGGCCCTACGACGAGATAACATTCGACGCGAACGTTCACGAACACGACCGAAAACACACCCGGACACCATATACCACAGAGATACCCAAGATGCGTTTCACAACACAAACGGGCCTGGCCCTCCTCGCCCTGGCCGCCAGCGTCGCCGCCCAGTCCTCCTCCCAGAACCTCACCTGCTATGGCGTCGACGGCAACGAGTACCCGAACAACGTCAAGTGCCCCAACTCGGACACATGCTGCAACGCCCAGGCAACATGCACAGACCAGAAGTTCTGCCAGAACTCAGACCAGGAGGAGAACATGTTCGTCCGCGGGCCGTGTCTTCACCTGCCCTACGAGCCCGACAAGTGCGGCGGCATCTGCCTCGAGGGTGAGCTGCACTCTTTGCCTCTCCTGATTTCAGAACGCCTAGCTAACACCTCCTACCCCAGACGAGGGCTTTGATGGCTTCACCTTCCCGCGAGTCGAGCTCTGCCCCGATGGCAGCTATTGCTGCGTCAGCACAATCCCGAACTGCTGCCTCCGCGGCAGGGGCATCTTCCTCGACGACAAGGGCAACGTCATCCCCAGCCCCTCTTCCTCAGTAGCATCCAGCACGACCGCGAGCAGCGCCTCCTCCACCGCCAGCGACGACTCCGCCTCGACGACCGAATCCAGCGCCGCGGCGTCCGGCACCGGCGCCAACAGCGGCGAGAGCCAGGACGGCGGCAACAGCAGCAGCGATGGCGACTCCGACATGGGCCTCAAGGTTGGTCTGGGCGTCGGCATCCCCGTCGCGGCCATTATCGGCGGTGTTGTCGCGTGGCTCCTCATCCGGCGCAGCAAGAAGGCCGGCGCTTCGCCCGACACGCCGGCCTCGGGAGCGGCCGCCGTGCCCCACCAGCAGCACTACGACCCGAAGAAGGAGGCGGCGCATTACCCGCCTCAGCAGTGGACGCCGGACCAGCAGCACCAAGCGTACGGTGCGCCGCCGCAGCAGCCGGGGCATGTGGCTGAGATGGAGACGAGGCCTGTATTTGAGATGGATGGTGGTGCGCAGGCGCCGCCTCAGCAGGGGTACTACGGGCGGTCGTAGACGGGCGTGCGACGCGACTTTCGTTCGCTCGTCGAATGAGGGGAGGTTAGGGAGCCTGTACCCAAGGCGCGGTGGCATTTTTGCTTCATCCTGCATCCATGATGATGACTATATACTTGTAAATCTTTTTACACCTGGGAGGCCAGCACGCCTGATAGAAAGGGGCTGGAAGATTACATTCATGTTCAATGGCAACCCCGCGATGCGACACCGATGGACAGCGTTCCCGTTGGAGATTCCCGTAAACTCCCCATTGGCTTCACACCCACGTCGACGAGTCATGAATGAGCCTCAACGCGACATCTCATTATCTACGTATCTCAGGGTATATTCTGCAATCTCCTCATCTGTCTTCTCCCCTTCCAACTACCGCTCACTCCTCCCAGAAACCCTCGGGCCAGAACTCCTCAAGCCACTCGTAGGGGTCCTCAGGCTGGTAGATGTTCGTCACGGTACCGTTGAAGCTCTCGACAATGTTGTCGCGGGTGACGTTGAAGAGGGCGTACTTCTCGTCGGGGCCCTGGCCCATGTGGTAGGGCACGGTCTGGACGTTGTTGCCGATCTCCTTGGTGATGATGGTGGGGACGCCGTCGATCTGGGCGTCCTTGAGGCGGAACTCGTCGCCAAAGTTGGGGTTGATCTGGGGCTGGGGTCAGTAGATGCACTTCTTCTGGGGGAAGCAGGGGTTCTTACGATGCCCATGCGGATTCCGTCGACGGCGACGACGTTCTGGATGGTGGCGTTGCGCTTGGCCTGGTTGAGGCAGTTGCCGCACGACTGGTAGAATGTGCCGAAGCCGTTGGCGTAGAAGCCGGTGATGTTGTACTTGCCACCGAGGGAGTTGTCCTGGAAGATCTTGTCCGTAGCGTTCATGGCACCGCCGCCAATGACCCTCAGCTGGGTGTTGAGGCCCTTGGCAGTAAGTGCGTCTTCACAGACGTCCTCCCACCATACTGCAGTATGTCAGTAAAGATTCTCTCGGTCATGAGTGCCAGGACAATGACTAACCATTCTCAACCCAGGCGTCACCAAGAGCGTGGATGCCCTCAGCCTGGTGCTTGCCAATGATGACGTTGCGAATCGTCGATCCCGGCAGCAGGTTGAAGACGGCATCGGCATCCGTGCCCTCGGCCTGCTCGTTGCAGCTGCCCTCGGGACGCTCGTAGCGCTTCATGCCGCCATCGAAGGTGGCGCCGGCGGGCACGTAGAAGGCGTCCTTTAGCACGACCGTCTCCTTGGCCACGGGAAACTTGGTGACGGGGAAGGGGAAGCGGGGAGGAGGGCGCTGGGAGATGTCTGCTTGGGTCGAGTCGGAACCGCCCTGGGGACCGTCGCCGGTGTTCTGGCGCTTGATGATGCCGCCAGTGTGCGTCCAGTCGAGCACCTCGGAGGACTGGGCCAGGGCCGGCAGGAGGGAAAGGAGGAGGGCTGCCTTCATTGTGACGGACGACTTGGGTTGGTGAGGAAGTGGTTTGAGAGGGGTGAAGAGGCGGGAACCATCATCAAGCTGTGTCGATCAACAGGTCTTTTATACTCGGACAGAAGTGGTGGCCGGAGATCATCAACGGTCACACTGGCAGATGAGCAACCTGCCAACGGCGCCTTCGCTCCGGCCAACGTCCGCCCAGCCTAGCTCAGCAGTTCAATGACCGCATCGCAGACCACGGGCGGTGGCCTCACCGAGCACCCTCGCATGATGATCACGGCCGACGCTATCCCGAACCCTTCCAGTAATGACCGAGGTGGCTGGCCACCCTCGATGCGAAGTCCATCCATGGGGGGGCGTCGTTCGCTCAAAGCTCCCGGAAGAATTGGCGCCGTGGCATTTTCCGTGAATCAGCTGCCCCGGACGCCCAGCGCCGGGACTCCAGCGGTCGGGGTAGTGGTGGCTTGGCACGGCTGGCAAAGCTTGTCCCCGGAGAAGCACTGCTTTTTGGCGTCCCGTTTTCCCCGCAGCGGAGTTCTTGGAGTGCTGCACGATGCCCACATGGCTTTGCGGGGACCGGGGGGCAGAACAAACAAGCTCGTCGGGCGGACAGGGGAGAAAAACATGCTTAAAATGCTTATCATTGGTAGCCCCGCGCCACTGGACAATATGCCACTAATGAGAGATGGGTGCGTGGGTGCAGGGGGGAATAGCCTGATGTGGTGCAGTTCATCTATTTGGTGAGATGAGTGGCGGTCGCTGGATGGGCCTTGGAGAAGTGAGCTGTTGGGGCGGGTTGGGTGAGTGTCCCGGCCGAGCTATGATGCTGGGGGAGGCTTGGCCGGCCGAGGGGTTGACCGATCGCCGTTTACTGGAAAGGGATTTCATTGGGGGAACTCATGAGGCCATGCCGTGTCCATCATGGAAATAAATGTCCGCTGCCCGGGCTGCATGTGGAGGAGAGGAGAGGCGGAGGATTGTGACGTTGGCGTGGTGATGAGGAGGGTGCCATGGATCTGCGAGGAAATGTCTGTCCCTGGGTCTAATCCCGGATGGTTGGTGTACCTGGGACGTTCTTGCCATGCATCTCGTGGTCGTCATCCGTCGTCGGCTGCCTTCCGGATCGACCCGCGTGACGTCTGTGAGGGCAGTCCCTTCCCTTCTTCGAGAAGCTCCAACATGGGGACATCCATTGCGACTGGACACATCTGAACCTCGAACTTCAAACATCACCACATCACTTCCAAGCACCCACATGTTCATCTATCAAATATGCCGTACCAACTTGTCTCACACGAAGGGAAGGATGTCATGGTCCACGCCTAGGCGGTACACCACCACTGGACCAAGATCTGCCTTCCCAGCAACGTTCAAGTCATCGCCTGCACCCCGCACATGCGGATCCGCTGCCAGGAGTGCGACTTCGACTACCGCCCTGACCTCAAGCTCCTCCCCAGCGACGACCCTCTCGCCGAGTTCCCTGACGAAACTGTCACCCTCGCCGAAGTCGCCGTCAGCAAATATGGCCAGACACCGAAGGCGCGACAGTCGTCAATGTCCTACAAGCCGCCGGAGCAGCTTAGTAAAGGTTTCGGCACGCTCACTCATGTCGCTCAGGCCGTAGGGGAACACGGCCAGCCATCAAATTCCTCTCCCAGCAAGACGATGCCACCACCACCGCAGCGTCGACCCCTTGACACTCTCAGGCCGCCGCGGCCCCAACAGATACTTCTGAGGCAGGTCGGCAAATATGGCCAGCCATCGAACACCCCAATAAGCACGACGATGGCGTCACCAGTGCACCGGCGATCCCTCGACAACCTCAGACCTCGGCCCTATCAGCCAATATCGCCCAGCCCCTTAAGTTGGAGGCAGCCTGATGGGGAAAGCATGCCGATGAGAAGAGCTGGGATGTACGATCCTGGCAGGAAGTCACCCGGGACAATGCAGTCGGGGGCGGGCACTTCCGAGGAGACGTCGTCGTCCAAGGAGAGAGATGATAGCGTGGAGTACAAGACTCCCCAATCAACTCAGGAGCCGACTCCGTGGCCGACTCCACACTCGGAGAATTGCGTCCAGAGTCAGCAGTCGACACCTTGGTCAACTCCAAATTCGGAGGTATACGCGCCCGGCGAACCGCTGTGGTATCGGGAGAATAAGAACTGAGATCCACGATCGAGACGAGGCCAATAGCCGACGAAGGCTCGGGGTCGCTTGTTCTCCAAGCTACTGTGGCATTGGGGGTCCTGGATCTGCCCAGATTCGAGAGGTCCCTGGAGGATGTGTTTGACGCAACGAGAAAGCAAAGCCTCATCGGCGGGTGAGAAACAGTGTTCAATCATACACAGCGCTTCGTTGCAAAATCTGGCCAGGTCGTGTTCGTGAGCCGCATGCCTTGGTGGATATGGTCAGGGGTTTCCTCGGAGGAGTGGCCGGTATCGGCCAGGAAGATGCAGGTGTGTCTCGATTAGACAACTTGTCTTCCCGAGTCATGGGTGAGATCCATTATTTGAGGCGGAGGGAGCTCCTGATGATCTGCGGGCCGCGATGGGGCATGAACGAGCCTCGGTCAGTTCGAGCTTGCAGTTGGAGGCCTTTGTCAACGAGCGCCCCTTTCCTCGTCTTTGTGAGGCTTGGTGTCTTTGGGTCATTTTCGGTCGGGCTTTTGGAGGTGTAAGCTACGCTCTACCAGGAGGAAGTCATTTGATGTCTTTGCCGTTCACTGAACTCAACACTGAACAGACCCAAAGGTCAACTGATGGCGAAGCTCAGGAGCAGCACAAAGCAGACAATTTTGAGCCTGGGAAATTGAAACAAGTCCCTCGGAAGTGCCTGAAAGAGGTGCAGAGAATGATTTAATGGTATCTCGGGACCGTGTTCCTATCATCTCTTAGATATGATTGACCTAGCAGCCTCGAATAGGGAGGTAGAGTTACCCACACGCCTACGTTTATCTCAGCCTAGGATGCTCTGTCCTGAAGCTTTCCGTCCTGCTTGAAAAAGACATGAGAACCATGAAGACTGTCATGATCACTTGCGATAACGCAAGTCGATGACGTTTTCTCCCCCATTGCCATTTACCTGACGCAAGAAGCCTGACATCAGAAGACTGACATATGATGTTTGGCATCCTTCGGCTCAAGTCATTCCATATGATGTTCAGACATGTTCCACAGGGAAGGCCCGAAACCGACCGTCCTCACCTCCCCTTCCAGAGCATTCTCGAAGAAATATTCAGATAGATTCTTCCTCATCATCGCATCTTTTCCCGCTGCCTACGAAAAGGAGGTGCATTGCTGTCGTGGTCTCACACCAGCGGAGCCCAGCGGGTAAAGCCATAGCTCCCACTCGAGACACACTGGCTTGAGCGCCTCCAAGGCCTGTCATCATGATGATCGAGGTAGAAGAAAAGTTCATGGGAAGCACGGGCCTGCCCATCATGCGGTCATTCGGATGAAGATCAGCCGGTAAAAGGGGTGGGCACGAGTCGCGACCGTCCTCCTCGGAGTTCTCCCCGAGTCAAGCACGGATCGTCGCTCCAAATCTATCTATCTGCCGATGGACGATCCAATATTACTCCCGAAATATTCATCTCCAAAATGAGGACCCTTGCCCCCTGGGGCTGAATGGCTGGCTAGGACATGTTGGCGTTAGGTGGTTTCGCGGAGAGGGACTTGGCTTTTTAGGCTTCATTTAGGCCGGCTGTTGAGTCCCATCGACAACGGCGAAACGGCGATGGTGGTGCTTAGCGTGCGGGGTGACTTCAATATGCTTGATCTTATTATTATATCTGCGATTTGGCGTTGTGAGGCTAGAAGCTGAGAAGTGCTTTTTGCCTCGCTCTTCCGGCGCTGGTCGGGAATGCCCCCTGAATCCGCCCCGAGACCACGGCGATCAGCTCCGCAACCCACCGAGTACGAGTTCCAGATTGACCAGCGCTGCCACAGCCCAGCCCAACTCCATGACTGTGGCAAAGGCATGAGCCACTGCTGATCGGACCATTGCTTGTGTGGACACCAGGGAAAAAATCACATCAACTCCAAACAAGGGGCGCGGCCGCATCAACCCACGGCGCCGACCCCATCAGAATAGATGGCAGAAGTCATCCCACTCATCAGACGGCACTGACAGCGGGTCTGTAACAGGGATGGTCCCGGTACCCGCCGTCCCATTGATAGTGGCTACACGTGGGAGTTGGGCGACCACAGCGCTTGGAGGAAGAAGCTCGGTCCCGCGATCACGACGCCCGTCCGAAAAGCAGGTGGCAATGAAACGCACCACGTCGCAGCATCGCCGAGCTGAGCCAATCTATCTGATGAGCATGGGACGGAAGACAGGGGTTCTACCACGATTCTCATGGCCGATCGGTCCTGGAGCTGGGCGAACTAGTGTCTGGGCGAGAGTGCTGGACCCAAGCATCACCAAGCATCGCCATGGTGGAGAGTGAGGTTGTGCGATGCGCTGGGGTGTTTTCGCCCCTTGGACGATGGATATTGGGTATCCAGAGCTGGCGATGTTGACGGAATCCATCCCGTCGACATTATGTATATAACTTCGCCATCTCATCCTCCAGTCCAATCTCTTCTTCTCTCCTCACCCTCATCCTCATCTTCACACTTCCACTTTCAGGACACCTTTCAACACTTACCTTCCTTCGCTTCTTACAAGCCGGGCTTGCTCATTCATTGTCAACACGACCTGCTAGCCAGCTTCAACACTTTCATTTCCACCAACACCACAACAACAACCACTTCTTCAACCACCACCACCAACCGCCAATATGCAGTACCGCATGATCTTCGTGGCCGCCGTTGCCCTCGGCACCTCGGCCGTCACCGCCAGCCCCGCCAGGCCCCTCGTCACCAACGCCCCCCGCGCCGAGGACTACCAGGCCGCCGTCAAGCGCCAGGAGTCCGAGAGCGCCGGCGGCGGTGGCGGCGGCGGCAGCGGCGGCGCCTCCACCGTCCTCGATGCTCCCATGGTCATCGGCGCCGGCGAGTCCTTCGACGGCGGCAACGCAGTCTTCGACCGCGGCGTCTCCTGCACAGGCCAGGCCGAGGGCGGCGACTCGGACGCCGTCTTCATCCTCGAGGCCGGTGCTTCCATCTCCAACGTCGTCATCGGACCCAACCAGATCGAGGGCATCCACTGCAACGGCGGCTGCACCGTCACCAACGTCTTCTGGGAGGCCGTCTGCGAGGACGCCTTCAGCATCAAGAAGCAGGCCGACGGCGAGACCACCACCATCAACGGCGGCGGTGCCAAGGGCGCCGCTGACAAGGTCATCCAGCACAACGGCGGCGGCACCGTCATCATCAACGACTTTGACGTCTCCGACTTTGGCAAGCTCTACCGCAGCTGCGGCAACTGCAAGTCCATGCCTGCGCGCCACGTCCAGGTCTCGGGTGGCTCGGCCACCAACGGCGACATGCTCGTCGGCATCAACTCCAACATGGGCGACACGGCCAGCATCTCGGGCGTCACCATCAGCGGCGTCGAGAGCGAGTGCACTGACTTTGAGGGTGTCACGGGCGGCGGTGAGCCCACGAAGATTGGACCTTGCTCTGGCGTCGGCTCTGGCGGCGGCGGCTCCGGTGCCTCGCCTTCGGGCAGCGTTCCCCCTTCGAGCGAGCCTTCGACTCCTGCCTCGGGCGGTGGCTCGGGTTCCGGCAGCGGAGATGATGAGGCCACTCCTACTGGCGGCGACTCTGAGAGCACCCCCGAGCCCAGTAGCGGCGCCGGCGATGACTCCGACTCTGGTTCCGGCTCGGGCAACGACTCTGGCTCGGGCTCTGACAGCGGCTCTGGCTCTGACTCTGGCTCTGACTCCGGCTCTGGCAACGATGCCGACTCTGGCTCCGACTCTGGCTCTGGCTCTGACTCTGGCTCTGGCTCTGACTCCGGCTCCGGCGACTCTGACTCTGGCTCTGGTTCCGACTCTGGCTCCGGCGACTCCGAGTCCGGCTCTGGCGATTCCGAGTCCGGCTCCGGCTCCAGCTCCGGCGACAAGAAGAAGTCCAGCGACAAGAAGAAGTCTTCGTCCGACAAGAAGACCAAGGCGAAGAAGGAGGATGACGACAACTAAGAGGGTCACCCATTTTCCATCCGCACATATCTTGCACGCATTAGTGCACCACTGTCATTTACCGCATTTCAGGAGCCAGTTTCGGAGTTGGACATACTTTAGATAGCCATACATATCGCAGAATTCATTGATTCGCCTCAACTTATTGACCAGTGACTATTCTTGTGGACGGTGTTTGTGGCAGTGGTGACATCTGACTCGGGGAGGGGCTTCGAAGCAGACCCATGGCCCATGGTCAACGTGAGGGATCTGACAAGCGGTCCATATTGAGCGGGTTTCTCGAGGTGGAATCGGCTAGATGAGCAGCGTGAGGAGTCAGTCGCCACGTAAAGATTGCTGGTGGCTTCTGCGAATGACGCGACAGCTTAACGTGAGGTTGTCGGAGGTTGATTGAGAGCAATGTAAAGAGGAGGTTTACCCCTTTTCCATCTCATCTTTGCCAGCACCAATGACTCCTGGAGATGATGGGAAGAGGCGATTACTCATCAACCGAGCGAGAACCTGAAGCAGATTAGTGCTGAGTCGAGCTGGTCTCCTCCCCTTGAATCCGACCCTTCAACACTCTATCCCCCCTGAAAGCCACCTCCCCTAGGCTTAACAGCCCAGACAGTCCTCTGGCTGAAATACGCGTGCACGCTGGGATCACTGACTTCACTGCGATAGTGCGCCCCAAACCCCGCAATCTCCCTCTCACTCCATCCCAGCACGCTCGCAATGAACGTCAACGTCCCCTCAACATCCTGCAGCACCGCGGCCTGGAAGAACCTCCCCGCCTCGCGATGCACGGCTCCTCTTGCCCACGGGCCGACGGGCAGCTTGTAATTCGCCTCGTGCAAATCAACAAACCCCGCGGCCTCCATACCCTTCCGCTGCAGGTTGTCCTCGAGCATCGCGAAAGTTCGCCCTGTGCGCTGGCCGCCCTCGAGGAAGAGAGGGCCCCACTGCTGCATGGCGCCGCCGGGGGTGAGGGTGCCGTCGTCGGAGCGGATGACGGGGGAGGCCTCGTGGGATTCGACCCAGCCGCCGGGGCGGAGGGCGCGGAAGGCCTGGGCGAAGAGGGCTGGCCAGTCGGCGATACTACCGACGAGGAGGCGTACATGGACGAAGTCGAGGGAATTGGGCTCGAAGCTCCAGGGGCGGGTGCAGTCGTCGATCTGGCTGTAGGGGATGTTAGCGGGGAGCGGAAATGGTGGGAATACAGGGGGGGAGAGGGCGGACAATTGGAGGTTTGGGGGGACCCAGTGCGGTTGGATGGGTGACAGGTCTGTGCCGATGACTTCTGCGCCGGGGAACTCGTCGGCAAAGTCGCTGTGGATGTCAGCTGGCGGGAGCAATAGTCCTTGGGAGATCTGACTTACATCGCCCAGATGCCTTCGTGTGATCAGCGAAGTAAGATGTTTCTGTGATAATAGGACTCACCTGTTCCCGTGCCAATGTCGACGGCTTTCTTAGGGGTTGTCAGTGTGCAGGCTTTGGTGCTGTCGCCAGGGACACACACCTTGATGTCAGGGCTCAATGGGGAGCGGTAGAGCTTTCCGCTCTTCAGCAGGGTGAGGACATGGTGGCTGTCGACGTTAGAAGACCGCCTTATGTGAGGCAGCATTTGGGCTCACTTGATATCGAGAGCCTCATTGGACTGCTCATCATTTGAGACCCTGTGGTTAAGATGTCAGTACAACTCGGTCGCAGATGCACGTTGAACCCACCAGTACTGCGCGTCACCGCGCTCGCTGTGGTACGTCCTGCCATTGATGGTGCGGTACTGCAGGATGGACTCTGCCAGGGACATGCGCTCGCTGGCATCCCCGCCAAAGCCCGAGTCATTGTCGTCATCAGTGTCGCGCGGTGCAGGCTATCGCGAACATTAGTCCGAGGGTTGCATTGGTTATATCTGGCCAAAGTCACACACCAAAGGGAGGTCGGCCCAGTGTTCAGAAGGGAAGAGAGCCGCCGGGGCGGGAGGCGAGGCGAATGCAGTGTTCCCCTCCACGCCCGCGAATGTCGTGCCTGTGCCTGTGCCTGGTGGTTCCAGACTGTCGGGAACGAGCGCTGGGCCTGCGTCCCATGTTGTGTCACTGGTGGTGCTGCTGCGCCCGGCGGTGCTTGAGCTCAAAGCCACGGTGCTTGGCCTCGGCGTCTCCCCGCCCTCGCTGTCGGCCGAGGCCTGGGTGCTACCGGTCTGGAAGTAGCCCTGATCGGACATACTGCCGCCGACTTCAACGTGAGAAAGCTTGGCTTGCGTGTGACGGTGACGGGATGATGATGGGAAGGGGAAACATGGACAAACGCATCCTCCTCGAGGAGAAGCGTCCTGTCCTGGATTACGAGTGGGGTGCTGCGACTAGCAGACCTGCTACAGCGCAGCTACTGGTAGCGCAGCCGTCATGATTGCTGTCAACTAAAGTAAAGTCCCCGGGTCGCAGGTCGATTGACCAGGCTGGAGGCGGCCGTCGAGGAGGCGGTTGAACGGCTGGCTCACCGCCACGTCTTGTCTCCTGTCCAACATCAAGGTGCTTTAGCGGCATATGGCATCAACTAAGCTCCATGTCTGTCACGATCCTAGCTCATACGACCGCTCCGACCCGTCGCTGCCATCCCTGACTGACAACTGCCGCGACCCAGTCGACTCATTCCCACCAGAACAAGAAGCCGGAGATGCAGGTCTCTAACGGCCGTGACGGGAAATTCAAACAGAGCGCGCACGGCGAGGCAGATGATGCCATACCACGACAACACTATGGCCGTGCGGGGGAGGTCCGGTCCAGGTCGAGGCGATGGACGGCCCAGACGGCCGTAGCGCCTCAGAAGACGACGGCGACGAGGAAGTACGGCGTTGAGGGATATAGGGAGGGACCGTAGAGAGATTGTACCCATTTCGGGGTCGTCGTCGTCTACCGGAAGGCGGGGTAAGTCGGTCGGGCTATCAAGTCCGGCGTATCAGCAGAGGCTCCGGGGAGACGGATCTGGATTGGCGAAGTAGAAGGGGCAGGTGAGGGTTCGCGGAGATGGAGGCCATCATGGCGAGGAGATTGCCGAGGCCGGTGCTTAGATCCGCTCTCCAGTTCGGGGATTATTCATCACGGCGTGTCGGTTATGCTGGATGATGCTGGAGGAGGACTTGGACCGGTCAAGAGGGCTGTCTCTTCAGACACTGTCGCGGTGGTCATGGTCTCATTCAGGGGTGGGATAGCGGCCGTTGTGTGATTGATGCGACCTGATGCGACTGCTGATGGCGATGGCGTGTATGTGCGATGGGATTCACGGATTAGCTGCGTCTCGACTCGGTCTCAGCTGCAGCGAGAGGAAGAGGAAGCAAACATACGGGTGCAGCACCCGGCCTCAGTTTGGCAGCCTCACGTTCTCCAAGTCCGAAGCATTCTGCCTCCAAATGGTGAACAGTCAGCTTCAGAGAGTTACAATTCCGGGATCTTTCCGAACTCAACGAGGTGTTCGGTGCTCAGGAGTTAAAGCCGTGAAAGTGTACTGCCAACTGCCGCTTATGTTGCCGATCTCCGGCGAGACACCACTGGACACCCAAGAAACGACAGATCCGATGGAACCCAGCCAGTCCTCGAGCCAGCCAGCCAGCAACCCGCATTAGCAAGCAAAGGACCGGTCCGCTTTACCGAAGCCGAGGCCAGAACAGCGGTACGACCGGGCATCGGACCCCCGCCGCCCCCCAGAAAGACCCAAAGACCCTTCGCCCAGCCTCCAGAAAGTAGCGCAGATAAGAGACTTGCCGTCGGCCGACCGCCCTTTGCTCGGCTCGGGCATCAGACGCCCGCAGAGCACAACCATCCGTACCCGACCGACATTTCGTCGCGATCTGTTCTTCTCGACAGGAACACAACTGATCGTGCTACTACCTACCTGCTCCGACCATCGTCTTCCTATCGTTTCCGACACCGACGCTGGCAGAGGCCGCGACCCTTCTACCCACACCCCGCAATGGAATCTTCTCAGCCCCCCGCGCCGAGCTGGTCGGTGCGCTTTGCGGCCACCGACGCAGACCCCACGTCGAGCCAAGCCGCCGACATGCTGAGCCGAGTGTTCGAGAATCACGTCCGCGCCGGTGGAGGAACGCAGGCGGAACAGGCCGCGCGCGCCCGGGCACTGCTGACGGAGTTGGCGAAGAAACATGGCAGCCTGCCGGTGCCCGCGTCGGCAGTGGAGGCCGAGATAAAGGAGCTTGAGGCATGGGCGAAGACTCAGCAGTCGACGACGCAGACGAAAGCACAACCAGCGACACAATCGAAACCCCAGCCAGCGACGCAGTCAAGGGCCCAGCATCCGACACAATCGAAAGCCCAGCAGCAGCCCGCCACTCAGTCGAGAGTCCAGCCGACAACACAGTCGAGAAGTCAGAACCCGCCAGCCCATACGAGAACCCAGAACCCGCCAGCCCAACAACAGAGAAAAGCACCGGCAAACCCCGAAAGAACCTTCCCACCACCCCCCTACAACCCCCAGCCCTACGACTCCGACCCAGACTTGATCAACTGCTCAGAATACTTAGAGGAAATGAGCGAGCGAAAGGCCGACGCTCGGAGGAGAGCCATCGTCAAAGCCGTCGTCATCGCCGTGCTGCCAGATATCGTCGGCATCGACAGGGACGCCTACAACGCCGCCCTCAACGGCCGCCCGCTGCAGCCAGAAGACTTCTTGGACGAAACGAGCTATACCGAGGACGAGGACGAGGAGGACTACACCGAGGATGAGGAGGAGTATGATGAGGAATACGACGAGGAAAGTTACGACGACGAGATGGAGGAGGATGCGCCGCCTGAGGTACCTGGGGTCTTTGAGCGGTTGAAGAATGAACTGCGGAACTCGGAGCAGTATGCTGCTGGGAAGTTCAACATTCAGCGATGGGTTGACTTGACGAGGGAAGCTATGCAGCCGCCGGCAGCGGCGCCGGCGCCGGCACCGGTTGCTCAGAGGAGGGCGCGGGGGGCTGTTGAGGGGCAGCTGGCGGCTGCGCAGGCGAAGAGGGCGCCTGTGGAGATGAAGAAGGCGGCTCCCATGCCAGTGCCGAAGGCAGCTCCCCCGAAACCGAGCAAGGCGGCACCGGTCGCTGTCACTCAGAAGAGGGCGATTCCGGCGGAGGATGATGGGGAGCCAGCAGCTCCGAAGCCGAAGAGGACGGCACCGGCAACTGCTTCCCAGAAGAGGACGAGACCGACCGAAGATGACAGAGAGCCGGCGGCCCCGAAGGCGAAGAGGGTCGCGCCGACGCCAGCACCTGCACCTGCGCTGGGGCGTCGTCAGACACGGTCAGCTACCGCTGCTGCTGCTGCTGCCGCCGCCACCGCCGCTGCGGTTCCTACCGAAAGTGCAACGCAAGCACGCTGAGTTCCACGATGGAGGTTGATTACTTGAGCCACTTGGTATGGGAGGCTTTTCATGGACAGCTTAGAGATGATTGGAAATTGACAGGAATATACCCATCTAGCATCATCAATATGACAACACATCATTCACAACGGACCAGTTCAACCAGCTTCGTCCTTCTTGGGATCCCTTGATTAACGAGAGATCAGAACATGCACCCGGCCACAGCAGCCCGATTGGCATCCGACTCAAAACAAACAGGTGGTCGGTTTCACAACAGCAATCAACCTCGGTTCCTAAAGCGAATGATCCATGCCCTCTCAGGCTCCATCTCCAACCTTGCCAGCTCAGAAGCAAGGTCCATCGAGACATCCACCCTCAAGGATAGCCAAAGAATGACCCCGGGGGTCGCTCATATCGACGCGGGACCGTGATCATGGGTAAGAATCTCGCCTCCACCTTCGGCTTCATATACTTCTGGAGAGTCTCCAGACCGATGCTCTTGACAACCCCCTCGATTGAGTCTCCAAAGATCCTGCCGTTCCACTTGAAGTCAAAGTATGCCCCCCCATTCCCGGGCGCATCGAGAACACGGTGTCACCGAACTGCATATCAAAGTGCTCGCGGAGGAGGTATGCATAGAACTGCAACGGCGGCGGCGGCACTGGGTCATCACGGTAGTGATTTGGCAGGAAGTTCAGCTTGAAGTTGTCCGCCAGGTTGCTGGCGATGTCGATGCAGTCAGGAAACGTGCATGGATCATCCCAAAATTCATCCACCGCGGAATGCGCCAACAACTTTGCGCTGCCGGCAGGCTTTCTTGGCATGTCGATGCGTTCGCCGGTGAAGACGCCGAACAAGACGACCCGGACGCTTCGACGAGGCCGAAGATAGTTGACGTGTACCTTGTCACCCGTGGGTGGTCGGTCGCGGCGGCCTTGCGAGAAGTTGTACATTGTTAACTCGTTCTCGATGCACTGCTGGATGAACTCGGAAACGTGGAGCGATTTCATCAAGGCGCACAGGACTCCCTCACACTCGCCCTTGGGGCCTTGAAAGTAGTTGAAGGGCCGGCTGGGCCAGTGCTGCCCCTGGAGCCCATGTAGTCCGAGGGCCAGCTTCTCCGGGGTACAGTGGGATCTGACGTCTGCCTGGAGGTATTTGACCAGCCATCGGCCCACGTCCCCGAATACCGCGTCGTGTTTCCTCGCCGCATCCACAAAGTCGAAGACGGCGAAGCGTTTGGAATTCATCTCTGACAGGTTTCGTTGAAGATCGAATCGACTTCTGATGGATCTTCCCCCCTAAATGCCTTGAGGCTCGTTTCTGTTTTGTCGGTTTTCGGTCCAAACCTGACTAGAGATGAAGGGTCTCTGGTAGATTCTGGCAAGGAGAGCCCCAATGAGGATGCTGAGATACACCGTGGTGCGGAAGCTCGCTTCCCCTTCTCGTCTTTCCGCAGTGTGGTCTGGTGCGTATCGGGGCGGCGGACGAGAGAAAAGGCTCCATATCCTGCGCCTTCGCGGCTCAACTCGGGGTGGGGGGAATAGAGACGGCGCCGGCTTCCTGTCTGACAGCATCCACAGGTTCTCGGTGCTGAACTCTGCGTCGACGATGTGGTACGGTCCTTCGCGGGCGTCGGTGTATTTGACTTGAATGCATTGGGCGAAGTGGTCCAGATCTCCGATCATCTTGAACTCGGCCGGACTTGGTCCCCGGGCGACAATGGTGATGGTACTTGGGTCGATGGCGGGTGGGAGGGAGGCTCGCTCTTCAGCTTCGCGTACCATGGCTGTGGCACGGGCCTCTCAGATGTTGGATCAGTCTTGGCGATCGGTTTGGGTTGAAAAGGGAAAGCTTACAGCCATCAGTGCCAGGTCGAAGCCCGGAATGAGGGTGCGGCCGATTGCGCCGAGGATGGTGGGTGAGAAGAGCTTCCGAGAGGAGTGAAAGTGCCGGCAAGTGCTGATCATTGCTGTTAGGTCTTCCAACGAGTCGCACTGCTGCATGATGCAACTGATGATCTCAGGAGGGGCCGAGGCGGAGAGAAAGGAGGCCATGGCGGTGTATTGATGGGCCATGACCAGAGATGGCATATGGTCATTAGCTGTGCGGCAACCGGGAAGTCTGGGGAGTTGGGATTGATCAAGATCTGTATGTTTTAGGATGCAGTTGGAACAGGAACAGCTCCTGTATATTTTATAGAGGAGTCTTTCATCCAAGCAACCGCACGGCAGGCAATCTGGAAATAAAAGGCAGCAGGCTTTGACGAATGAATTTCCCACACACTTTGGCCTATTCACACATCCAATCTCAAGGGTGTCTTGGATGCGGATAATGAAAGTCTTCAAGTTCGTTTCTGCTGACTTCCAGGTTCTTCTGAATTTATCGACTGCCTGGAGCCACTTCTCAAGTCATCCGCCTCTGCTGCCTTACCCCTTCAGCACTTTAATCTACCGAGTCCGCCAGGCTGACATCAACGCTTCTTCTGTGATCCTAATCTCGTGTAATTCTGCTTGCACGAATAATATGTCAAATGTTTGAAAGGCGCATTTATTGCTCATGAGGATCAATTTGTGGTAGGGTACTGAAGTTACTGGACAGAAGACTGCATCCTGTGTCGAAGTTGAGACATTCGGGCTTCTAGGCTGAGCTCTTTATTCAAAGTTTGTGTTCCCACTAAAGCCAAAGACACCCCTCTCAATAGCTTTCCTCAGACAGACCGACAAAGTGGCTGCCAAAGATGCGGCGGCCATGGGCCATCCAGACGCGGCCGGCAAGATCCTGACCACAGTGATCCGAGATGGCAGTGACGTGATTTTGAATATCTCCGCAGTGGATATCAATGTGGTTGTTGTGCTTGAAACCATCAGGAACCGTTTCCATTGACAAGTGAGAAGAAACAGCACTCACAGTGTTGCACAGGAACATGCCGCAGTTGGTCGAGCAGCACGCTCACACGGGCGTAGGTACCCCTGGCCGCACCACATCACCGGGTGCCGAGGCCCGAGAGGTAGCGAAGACCCCCGAGACACTGGTTGGGGAAGTTGCTGACCCTGGAGCCCCAACCGCAGTCAAACTGTTTTGCCATTAGCAATGATTGGAAAATGACGAAGGGACGGACGGAGACACACACGTTGCCCTGCCTGGCCTCGACGCCGTGGCCGATCACAATGATGCCGGCCTGGTCCTCAGGGGTGTCCTTGATGATGCCCAAGGGACTTCATGTACTCGACATGCTCGGGGAACTGCCAAGGGTCGGGGTTAAGCTCTCCTTGGTGCGGCAGTCCCTGGACAGTTCGCCACAGCGGCCAGGGTCTATATGCCGGATGAGTCGGGGCAGGGTTAGACGACAGGCCCGGGAGAAGAATCGGAGAAGCTAGAGTTCTGCGGAGGCGGGTAGGCCATGGGTGTGGGATCGGCTATTGATGCAAGAGCGGATGCTGTCGAGTGTGGGACCAGGGGTGTAAGACGGGAGATGGAATTCTTTCGAAAGTCAAAGTCAACAACGGGTCAGCAACCCGTGCACTCTGACGGGTCATGCCGATGCTAGCATACCTCCTCAAGGATCATCCAACTCCTCTTCATCTAACCTTCTCTTCGCCTCGAAGTGCTTGCCACCAATCACATCCAACCCCAGGCCGACTCCTCACCCACCACCGCATAGCCCTAAGCTTTGAGCCAGTCAATATCAACATGAGGACGCTCCCATAAGTCCTCCTCCTCAACATCGGTTGTTCGATTCTTCACCACCTCGATCGTTTCTTCCAAGCCCTCGATGTTCTTCAGCTTCGGCAGACACTCCCCCATCTTCTCCATCAGCTCGTCTACATGATCATCGTGTATCGAGCTTTCTCCACGGGAGTATCCGTAGATTCGAAGTGACTCGAGGCTGGCAGGCAAGCCATCAACCAAGCGAAAGGGAGTCTCGAAGTCCTCGCTAGGTGGGTACCGGTTACTGGGCGGCCATCCAAGTAGCGCGTCCAGGCTGATGCTGAGATGTGTCAAGGCTGTGAACTGATCAAGTGGCCCGATACCAATCCCAAATGGTCTCGAGTCCTTCAGTAGGTGAGGCCATAAGCTTCCGGTACTCTCTGACTTGTCGATCAAGAAGAACTCGTCCTTGTAGCATTCCTCTTCCGGGTGCGCATCATTGGGCTTGCCTTCCTCTTTATCCTGCAAGGGGCCGCACTGCCTGTCGATGTCCAAATCCAAGACTCTGAGAGTATCTTTGTGGTCAAAAAGAGACTTGCCCAAGGTCTTGAACCTCAGAGA
The DNA here is from genome assembly GCA_020746995.1 of Plectosphaerella cucumerina. Taxonomy (NCBI): domain Eukaryota; kingdom Fungi; phylum Ascomycota; class Sordariomycetes; order Glomerellales; family Plectosphaerellaceae; genus Plectosphaerella; species Plectosphaerella cucumerina. The sequence continues at coordinate 921,339 of JAGPXD010000005.1, read as the reverse complement.
TGGGCCGCCGTCGTCTGGATGGCGAAGACCTCCGATAGACAGGACAAACTCCTCCAAGGCTTTGGGTACCCGCACCATGATGCCGATCATGTCGGCGCCCATATCAGCGTGTGTTATGTGCAGTGACTTGAAGGATCCGGTCTTGGGTGGGAATATGTCGCGGGTTACTTGCTGGTATTCCATGACCGCGTCCATCTCCACGCTCTTCAGGGCAGGGAGCCGGTGGAAGCACCGCATCCAGACGAGAAAATCAAGCTCTGAATAGAAACTTTCAAACATTGAGTGCTTGCCAAGGAAGCGGATGCTTTTGAGCTTTTGGAGGCTGGGGGACGGGAGTCTTCCGTAGCTGTTGTGAAGAAGGTAATTCTGCAGGGCCAAGTCCCCGTCCAGCGACTGAGGGGCATCCGAGTATCGCCTAGTGTTGAAAGATACGTCGCCGATGTGTAGAACCTCGACGTTCTTGCAAATTGATAGCAACAATGTCGCCACAGTGTTGGCGTAGTCGGCGTTGTGAGCGGAGAAGCCGTTCGGCGAAGGGGACTTGTAGCCCATGAGATGCGCCATCTTCCAGCGGAGGGCGATGATCATGTTCTCGGTTGTGGCGGCACTCAAGCCGAGGCCTCGTGCGTAGGCTTCAACCGCTGCATGGGCGTCGTGTCGTACTGGGCGGGCTGGCTCTGAAAGCTCCTTGTCGCCCGTGCTCGACCACGAGGGCGTCCAGGCGTCGGGGTCGATTGCGATTTCATTGACGCTCAGGGCAAGGTTCGGGTTCTCAACGCAAGCGGTGATGAAGGGGTAAGTCGCCTCGATGTCGTCGTCGGTGACGATGCGGACTCGGCGATAGGCGGTTGGTGTCGTCCAAAACGCGTTCAGCCGATCTGCTCGTTGCTGTTTGTAGGTGGCCACCTTGGGTTGGAAATGGGTAGATGACATGGCTCTGGAAGTCTTCCGCCCGCAGCCGGCTTGTTGGGCTGATGCGAGATGGTAGCTGGAAGTTCTCGACAAGCGATTGAGAATCAAGCCTGTTTGTGTGAGGAACGCAGAACAGGAGCGGTGAGATCTCATTTTGCTGAATGAAATTATCGCGGAAGGACACCGTTCCTTCGCCAGGCAGACTCGGACAACGTGGGTGGGGAGCTTCAACCCCTGAATTTCACTGACTAAGCTGCTAAGTACTAGTACCCCTATCTCAGCGGCACATCCGAGTCCACAGTGCCTGAGTTCAGGGCCCCTTGAACCTCCCAGCATCAGCCCGGGCTTCAAACCCTTTAGCCATGAACAGGTCCAACAGGGCACATTTCGTGACGGGCGGAGAAACTAAAACTACCTTATCTGGCCACTGGTTATCTAACAGTGGGCGTTCGGCTTTCGCGGATGATCATCGTGATCACGTCGACCTACCCCTGTACTCCTTGAGGAGACTGTCGTCTTGGCTTGCGACTTTTACCTGCTAAATCCCTGAACATCTGCAATGCTACCATGCTTAAGTCATTCACTGTCACCTGATTAGGAAGGTAATATTGAATACGAGAAGAGATCACAATCGTGCTGCATAAGTCGGAGAGCGGAGATATTCAACGGAGTAATAGCCATGCCCATACGTATAAGTTCATGTTGCGACCCCAAACCACGGGCTTGGCCAGCGCTGCTCCTTGACTGCAAACGGTGGCGGTTCTCCCTTTCTTTACTTTGTACATGCACACATCGCTATCTCTATTAATTGCTCAACATGAGACCAACAACATCAGCCGCAGGGCTGGCACTGGCATCTATTGCCTTTGCCGTATCGGGGGTCGTCGGGTTCGCCTCACCCCAAAGCCACAGCACAGACAACGTCGAGGATGCGCTGGGAGATGAGCCGCAAACACTGCCCGGTGCATTCATCATCGAGTGGTCCGATGGTTACGATCCCGAAGACTCTTTCTACGGAGATTTGGGCGTCGACGTTGAACGGCGGATGGATCTAAAGTTTCGGCTCTTCAACGGAGGATCGTTCCGGCTCAAGAACGCGACCGATGACGAGACCGGCCAGATCTTCGAACAGATTTCAGCACGCCCCGAGGTCAAGGCCATCTGGCCCGTCAAGACCATCCAGATGCCGGTGCCAGAGTCCGGTCCGCAGCGACGAGGAGCCGTTGCTTCGACCATTTCACGCGTCACACGCCGTCAATCTGCTGCGACCGATGGCTACAGGCCGCACGTCATGGCTCAGGTTGACAGATTGCGCGCCGAGGGCTATACAGGCAAAGGCATCCGCATCGCTGTGGTTGATTCCGGCATCGACTACACCCATCCCGCTTTGGGTGGCTGTTTCGGCGAGGGCTGCCTCGTCGCCTTCGGCTGGGATCTCACGGGCGATACTGGGGACAAGCCCGATGCGGACCCCTACGACGGCTGCGTCGGCCACGGCACCCAGGTTGCCGGGATTATCGCGGCCCAGCCTAATGAGCTTGGGTTCACCGGCGCGGCTCCGGACGTCACGCTCGGTGCCTACCGTGCCTGGGGGTGCTCGGGTGTCACGACGAACGACGTTCTACTGGCTGCGTTCAATCAAGCGTACGAGGACGGCAGCGACATCATTTCCTGCTCTGCGGGCTACTACACCGGCTGGTCGACTGATCCTTGGGGCATCGCCGCCTCTCGTATCGTGGACATGGGCGTCCCCGTCATCGTCTCCGCCGGCAACTCGGGCAGGGAGGGCATCTTCAACCACGGTAGTCCAGCGACCGGTGTCGGCGTGGCCTCCATCGGCTCGGTGGACAACGAGATCATGCCGCTCCTCCAGACCAGAGCGAGCTTCAACGTTGCCAACCGGACTGAGGACTTTGGATTCCTCAGCGGCACGTCCCCCTTCACCCAGAACCTTACACTTTCCCTGTGGAGTGTGAGCCTTGACACAGAAGCTGCAGGAGACGCCTGTTCACCGCTGCCAGATGACACTCCGGATCTCTCTGACAAGCTGGTCCTGCTGCGCGTCTCGGACGCTTCCGCTTGCGGCTCGTGGCAGCAGGCATCGAACCTGGTCGCGAAAGGAGCCCAGTATCTGATGTATTACAGCCAAGACAACTCGTGAGTTGCCCCTCCTGGCCCTCTTGGATGCCGAAACTGACGATCTTTTGCAGAACATACGCCCCTCTGTCTTTCTTCGCATCCGGCATCAACGGCGTAGGTATCGTTTCACCCTCGCAAGGGGCCTATTGGCTAGGCCTGCTTTCCCAAGGCTCCGAGATCACCGTCAACATTGTCGACCCCAGCTTGGCGGACATACTGTATGACGAGCTGGAGAACTACTGGACGGGGGGTACAACCAGCGAGTATACCTCGTGGGGCCCCTCGTGGGAGCTTGTTTCGAAGCCTCAGTTCACTGCCCCGGGCGCCAACGTCCTCGCCCCCTACCCGCTCGCCATGGGCAGGCGCTGGAACATCTTTGGCGGAACCTCGTCGTCGGCGCCGCTCACAGCTGCCGTCTTTGCCCTCGTGGGCCAAGCTCGCGGCACTTTGAACCCCAAGGAGCTGAGCAGCGTCATTTCCTCCACCTCGAAACCCCTGAAGTGGTTTGACGGGGAAGCGCACTCGCAGATGGGCCCGGTGCCGCAGCAGGGTGCCGGCATGGTCCAGGCCCATGATGCATCCGTGGCCAAGACGGTGTTGAGCGTCACACAGCTGTCCTTCAATGACACCGACAACATCATTGCGACCCAGTCGTTTTCGATCCGCAACACGGGGACCACGACGCTGGTGTACTCTCTAGGGAGCAGAGACGCACTGACGGTCAACACATTTGCAGCCGGCTCAAGCTCCGTGTCTCGCTTCCCACCGCCTGTAACCGAAGCCGCTGCGGTGCTCTCCTTCGCAGACAGGTTCGTCGCTCTCGCACGTCAAGGGACTATTGACTAACATTTCTGACTACTAGGGAGGTTGTTGTTGCACCTGAATCGTCAGCCGATGTCACCGTCACAGTGTCTCCCCCGAGAGGCCTGGACTCCAAGCAACTACCCGTCTACTCCGGCTGGGTCACTTTGTCTGCCGACAACGGAGAGGAGCACGTCTTGCCCTACATCGGCGTTGTAGGAAGCATGAAAGCCACACCAGGCTTCCTCTCTGGCCCTGAGCACGGTACATTCATAGGCTTTGCCAACAACCCAGACCCGGCCAACACGACGTACAACATTGCCCGTCCCGGATCAGAAGCAATCCCCGGCCAGGGAAACTACCCCAGTATCCTGGCCAGCCTCAAGATGGGCAGTCAGATGGTGCGCGCAGACGTCGTGCCTCTGTCGCGAACTACTGTTCCCACCACGACGTTCTTCAACCTCACCAGCATAGGCATGCTAACAGGCTTCCCCGACACTTGGGTCACGCGCCGAAACTGGAGGCTTGGCATATTTGATGGCCGGCTTGCGGACGGGACACCTTTTCCCGAGGGAAGGTTCAAGATTGTGTTCAGCGCCCTGAGGATCTTTGGAGACGCTGAAAAGGCCGAGGACTGGTCTTCTGCGGAGACTATTTCATTCAACATACAGTACCTTAATTAGGTAGATAGATAATCATTGTTATACAACGGAGATTAAGTATCTCCACTACAGTGGCCCGAATCTAGAAGGGTCCGAACTTGTGCAACAGCTCCGCCGCTCATGGGCGGCTTGGAGTACGGAGAGAGGTAAGGTACTGAATCGAAGTTACGAATGGCAGGTAGCTGAAAATTGAGCTTTTATATTGTAACAAGACGGAGTAGGAGCGGCAAGATCTAAGTTCAGCAGATAGACATATCACAGTGGAAAACGTGCTGTCGCTGTGATGCCGGGCAGACCAAGGTGGCGGGGACCGGAGCTCCAACCCCAGCCCTGAATTCCCCTGAGTTCGCTGGCTCAGCCCCTATTTCAGGGCCCGGGGTCATCCTCCACCGACACCACTGTCGCTCTGCGGCCATCTAACGTCCCGTCCATGACTGCAGCGGTTTGATTTCAATTTGGACAACTTGCGCACCAGCATTCCAAGATGGCCGAAAGAGCCTTTCGTCAAAGATACATGTGTTTTTCCGCCCTGCGCCTCAGTATCAGCGCGCCTGGATGCCTTGTGTGCCGCGGGTTCAACTCGAATGGTTCGTTTGACCGGATAGAAAGGTAGTTAGTTAAGGTTGGAACACTTGAATCAAATCAAATTGCAGAGCAAGGCTATCAAAAACAGAAGGACTGGTATCTCGACTCCAATCAAGACGCTGCGCCATATCGTTCCATTCGTTCAAACAAGCAACCCACGCTACACACGCCCTGGCCCCGACACCACTGTTTGACAAGCTTCATACAGAACAGCTCACCGTCATGTGACGCTTCGCTAATCTTTCTGCACGGGCAAGCCGGTGAAAGTGGGCATCTTCTAGTGGTATGTCGCAATGGCCGTCCTGTTGCGACCCCCGGAAAGGACATTCTCCTGACCGGGCGCGTTCTGGGTAGGCCTCGAGTTGAAGACAATGACATCGCGTGCGCCGGCAAAAGTAGAAGCCTGGATGCTGAGCTTCTGGGTAGACACGAGCCACGTGACGCCTTCGCTGCAGGGCGGCGTGGTGAGGGATCCGCTGTAGCTGGTCATTGTTAGCCTGAGACGATTGAGGTGGATGACGAGCTATGAGTACATACCTCTGGAAGTCGCCCTGAGACAGGAGACTGACGACCTCGGACATGACCAGGGGCGGGGTGGTCATTTTGGCGTCCGTCTTTGCGATCTCGCCCACGTTGGACAGCACGGTCTCCAGGAGAGGCGAGGTGCCTGTGCTGTTGGAGCCCTTCTGCCTGTTCTCGAGGGATCGGAAACGGAGACCGTGACCCTTGGCCTGATCGGCTGTGGCTTGCCTGCGGGCTGCCTTGCTGGCGGAGTCTCCACATCGGGGGCCGGTTGTGTTCTCGGCAGCGGCGCCCACAACGTCGATGTATGTGCCAATGACAGCGAGTTGCGAATCGCTGGATTCGAAGACCATGTGCATCTCCATGGCCCTCTGAGTGCCAGCATCGAGATGCTCGCTGGGCAGGTGGAAGTGGAACTGGCGCATGGTGTATTGAGTTCCGTCGACAGTCATGGTGCCGCCGTTGCCGCCCGCTGGCTTGACCTCGACGGTAGTACCGAGGTTGACGAACTCTGCTCCAGCCTTCATGTCCGCAATCTTCAGGTTCAGAGAGTCACCGGGGATGACCTTGAAGGACGAAGAAATCATGTCTATGGGAGACTGGTTTCTTCCAGTGGCGCAGACGGCATTCTCAGGTGCGAGGGTAGCCCAGTTCTCGGGACCCTGCCGGTCGGTCAGTAACGTTATGGAGAGCAAGAGTGGTGGAACATGGTTCTGCTTACGTTTGCGCCACTGTAGCTAAAGTCAACGACTTCTTGACCTGCGTCGTTCTCGTTACGGGCGAAGAGTTGAGTGCCATGAGCGCAAGAAGCGAGTACGCTAGGCAAAGCCATGGTGAGGATGGCGGCTGCCAAAGGGAAGGAACCCATGACGTTGGCGTGCATGTTGATGGAGTTTGTCGACTTTGGAAAGCTCTGTGGGTGGATAGGCGGCTTGTTCAGGGAGTAGCCGAAGGATACAGTAGTAAGGAATGACGAAAATGAAGGTGTTGATGGGCGGAATGTGAAGGAAAGTGAGAGCGATGCAAGTGATGGCTGCTTGAGAATTACTTGGCACACAGGAGTTCTTCCCATGATATATACTCCCCGGCCATGCCGCAGTCCCTCGAAGCACGAGCCTTGGCATTCTCGGGTAAGGTAGGTAGAGCAGAGTCAGGACGCGGTCTGCGCTGAAACCTCGTTAAAGGCCTCTCATGAACCGTGCTTCAGTGCCCAACCACCACCATGCCTCCAGCAGATAGGAGCTCGCACCACCTTCCCAGTTTCAGGATGAAGATGCCTGGTCGACCTCCGCAAGAGTCACAATGCTGGTTGGTTTTGTTCGTCTGTGCCACTTTACCGAGTGCAACGGTGCCAGCGTAACCACGTGTCGCTCGCTGCAATTGCCGGGTAGGTGCCCGACACACAGAGATTAGGCGTCTCAAAATAGATCATCGATAAGCTTTAAAGAATAATTCATGCATGTCCAATATAACTGGCATTGAGTTCTTGGGCGAATCTGAACGGTGCCTCGACTCGAGTATTTCAAAGATGTGCCTCCGTTGGGGATAGGTCTGTTCGAGATAGACCAGATGGCACAGGGCGAGCCAAGAGGCCAAGAGAATGACAGCCGTAGCCGCCCAATGTGGTGGTTCAAGGGGGTTCGGATGCGGCCAGCTCTAGCCTCTAGGTCGCCTAAGCGCGGGGTCGCCGGGGCGAAACGGGACGTGGAAGCCTAGAGTGCTCTAAATTCGTCCGATGGGACCTGGGCAGAAGACACCGCGACACTTTGCCCGGCCCTCGGCAACACCTCAATCACCCGGACTTTTCGCTCATCGCTATGTTACCTATTGCGAGGTTCAAAAGAGCCCTGAGGCAAGTTGCTTGCATGTAGGTAGCGATAGCCGTAGCACGACCATCGGCTCAATAATTTTCCAACTTGAAATCTCCAAGTCTCCAAGACAAGCAAGCTGTCCGATCTGCCCAGCCAGTCTGCTGCGCCTCAACCATTGAAGAAGAGATCAGACGGCACTAACCACTAACAGGACGTGACTCTCGCGAAAAATCACCAATTTTGGTCTCATCGTACGTTGTTCCTGACTCGTGACGGATCATGTGCCGGTCCAATAGTATCGACCGACTTCTTGGAGTGTGCGGTTATATTTGAAACCAAGAGCCGCTGTTAGAGTGCCAAGACAACCCTCACTATGCCCCGGATTCTCGAGAGCAGATTTGATATTTATGTCTGCTAACTTTACTTCAAATGTCAGAAACAGACAGGTGGTGCGCATCAAAATTAGGCTTGGCTGTTTGGCTAGAATCATAAGCGTCGACCACCTCTGTGTCCAGAAATAGGCTCGGGGTCATTGAGAATCTCGGTGTTCCTGGCCTTTTTGCAGTCGAGATAACGGCCCATGGATATGGCGATTTCGTCTCCAAGCACAGCTGGGCCGCATTTCCAGCCTTCCAGGTCGCCAGAGCTGGCTGCAAGCACTTGAGAATCAGCAACACGTCGACGATGGTGAGATTTGTTGTGAATAGAAGATCCCCTGCCTTTTCAAGCGCTGGGAGTATCTGGTTTGAGACTACATAGAACTTCTCCATTCGTCTGCATTGGATCTCAGAGACAGCCTGAACTTGAATCCATGACGGCACACCGATTAATATCATGCCGCCCGATCACTTGAATTCCAGAGCCTCCTTGACTGTCATGGGCGTAAGACCAGGCAGAGCCTTTGAGGGAGTCAAGTCGAAAGCACCAGAGGCGAACCACTGCCCAAAAGTAATGCAGAAACCCTGGAATACCTCCTTTGGGACAAATTGATACGCGGGAACCTGGCTTGGCAGCTCGGTGACCTTACCACTGTTCAGATCATCAACCGAATCGTACTTGACATCGAATTTGGCACCTATAATGCAGTCAGACAGCTTTCACTTTTCGACACGTAGAGCAACTTGCCTTGGGCAGCCTCGGCCAACTTCACAAACTCGTTCCAGGTCACCTTGTCACCAACGATCGTCGATTCAATGTCCCACTTCTTCTCATCTAGAAGTGCAGCGACATATCTCGCGATGTCAGAGGTATGGGTAAAGGCAACCGGAGTGTTCCCGTCGCCGGGAATGGCGGCGGCCTTGTGGGCCACGTCGACGACAAGACTGAAGGGCGACATCTCCGTGGGCTTCGTCGTCCAGTAGTCGAGGAGCATGCCATTGTGAACGACGGTGTACTCCAGGTTCTGGGCCTCCTCCAGCGCCTTGACAGAGTCGAGCTTGTGGGACACGGAGACAAGTTGACCGACTTGCCTTTTCGTCTTGTCAGTACAGTTCATCAAGGGAGGTTTGGGCATCTTGAGACTCACTCTCTGCTGTGTGGAATGCCCCAGCCGCTTGGAATGAATCTTTTGGTGGTGCAGGAGGCATCGGCAGCGCGGATGAGGTCTACCTCGGGAGGGGCTTCGCCAAAAACGAGTGTGGCGGTGGCGGAGACGATGGTGTGGATATTGTTATCCTCAAGGATCTTGGTCGTGGCCGCGATGTCGGTGTAGTTAACGGGGATGATGGGGACGCCCAGTGACTTCTCAAGATCAGGGTTGGGCTTTAGAGGGGTCAGTCATGCCTCGAATCTCCAGTCATGTTTGAGCCCCAAGTGGACTCACCTATCCCAATGACTTACCTTCCTTCCAAGAATGATAACCTCATGTCTGCCAGTGGCGATGATGGCTTTGGCCAGAGTGCGGCCAAGATGCCCGGTGCCTCCTGCTATGGCAATGATGGCCATGATACTGCGCGAAAAGTTGGGTAAGGTAGTAAGGCAGAGCAAAGTGTAGAAGCAGAGATCGTCTCAAGTTGAGTGTAAAAGATCAATGTCAAAGCTCGAGAGGAGATGAACGCTTCTGGAGTGAAAAGACACCAGCAGCTCGTGCCACATGGGCATATATACATTCGGCTTGTTGGCACTGACTCGTGCTCTGTTGATGCAATTATGAACCTGGCTTGCCTTTTCACCTGTTGAGTGTCAGTTGCTCGAGTGAGTACTAGCCGTGTCAACCGAATGAATGATGCGACAGCAGAGACTGACGGCACGCGAAACATCCATTGCACTGCTCCGCTACACTCAATTTCTTCCTTGGTGAATGCACTAGGCCCTCTAACAGATGTCGTTTCTGCAGAATATGTCACAAGCACCATGACTGACCTATTCACGCATAGGGCGTACTAGTTCCACGGCAGGGAAGATGACCCCGGCGCACAGGCTTTCCCCTCGTAGTCCAATCTCCGCGATACCCATCGCAGCTCAACATGCCAGAGATCAAATCCGGACTACATTTGGGGCTCATCAAAACAACATCCCAACATCTTGTGTTGAACATCCAACCCATGCTTGCTGACCGAGCTTGCTGACCGAGCTTGCTGACCGAGCTTGCTGATCGACAACCATAACGTTATACATCATCTGGTTCGTATTAGACCTTGGGTTCGCAATCGGTTGTCATGGCTGCTGCCTGGCTGATGAGTGGGGTCAGGAAATCGCTGCCAGAATCACCGGCTAGCAGAATATTCTAGGTACAAAATCAAGGATCACAGATACTAGCCGGCCGAGATCCCGGGAGGTGCTCTGTGTACCTCTAGCATTGGTCAGCAAGCGCGCGGGTCTTCCGGCCTAGCATATGCGAATACATGGCCAGCCATCCGGCTGAGGTGGTTCCCCTGTGTTCTAGGAGGATGTCCGCCGGGGGCTGGGCTACCTCTACTCCCCTTCCCCGCAATCATGTCCACACGGCGGAAGTCTTGCCCGAGGAGACTCTGAGTATCACCATTCGCTGCACTGGGTGCTCGTTGAAGCACTGCATTTCCTTGAACTTGTCGAGTTGTTGAGAACAGCAAGATGTTGGACTCGGCATAGACGAAGACCCTGTCCTACGATGCATGTATGATTTTCACACGGCTTTGTCGCCGTCTTGGTCAAATTGGGTATCAGGATACCTTTTGTGATAGCTTGGGTATACTTCTGGCTTGATCTTGTTTACCTACTTGGCAAGCTTCCAGGGCAACGTTGGGGATGTGCTGCTTGTTCGACCTTCCCCGGGTGCATTCATCCGAAAGGGCCTTCCGCATGACTCGACTCTCCCGATTCCGTGCCGCGCGCGATACTTACTGCCACTTAGGTTCTCCAGCTTTCCGAAAACCAGGGGCGCATGTCCTTTCCGAGCTTTGCCACGCCTCGTCGTTTCAAGGAAAGCAAGGCCCTGAGGCAGGGCAGGGGCCGATCCAGTTCGAACTATACAGCCTCGATGTCAACACGATAATCTTCTCCTCACCTTCAACTCGATGAATATCTCCGGAAACCAAGGTTGTCTCGGATCGCTCTACGGCTGTTGCTCCTGCGATCTCGTCACCTCGGCAGACACGTCCGAAGGACTGGTGCCTACCTAGGTAGACTTGCAACACAGAGCTTGGTCTAGCAACTTTCATATGATCAATTGTTACTCGATTCTACCTGAAATGAACAAGTCCTCTCGAAAGCTGATCTGTCCATCCAGCCCAGCATTGGACGGACGGCCTGCCGACCACATGTCTACCACGGCAAGACCTCGCCTCGCTTAGCCAGGAACTGGTTCGCATCGGCGTCTCTGTCGCCCCTGACAATCTCCGCAATCCCTACGGCACTCGTCTCCGATGACTCTGCCCCCTGATTCATCCTGTTCTGTCTGTCCTCCTCACCAGTCAAGTTGGTGACGACGAACCCAGGGCAGAATGACCAGACCTTTGCTGGGTGATCCCATGTCTTGTACTGATAGGCCTGAATTCCAGTTACCATATTCAACGCCGCCTTGCTGGCGCGATACACCTCTCCGGGCACCTGTGTATGTTAGTGAAATTATCCTGACCATGATTTGGGGAGAGCAGGTTGAGCCTAGGAGCCATCGCAGGCCATCCTGTTTCAAGTCAGGACGTGGGCCACTTACCTGGGTGTATGCCGACGAATGATCGTTCCGCACCGTGATGGAGCCCAGAACAGAGGAGACATTGATGATCTGAGGAGCAAGAGACTTCTGCAGGAGAGGCTCAAGGGCCTGGGTGAGTAGCATGGTGCCAAAGACGTTGGTGTTGAAGACAGTTTGGAAGTTCTCGCGCGAGACTTCTTCCTTGCCGGAGATTCCAGCGTTGTTGACGAGTACGTCAAGAGCGCCAAAGGCGGACGACAACTTCTTCGCGGCAGCCTTGATGGACTCATCGGAGGTGATGTCGAGCTCGAGGAAGCTGAGTGTGCCCGCAGGCTTGCGGTCTTGGATCTCAGCGAGAGCTGCGAGACCCTTGGCACTGGAACGGGCGCCCATGATGACATGGTTATCTGGCGAGGCATTGGCGAGAGCGTACGAGGTGTCAAAGCCGATGCCGGAGTTGGCGCCTGGGAAGTTAAGAGTAAGCCAACGGATAAGCCCTTGATGAAACCATGAAACCATTACATGTACTTACCAGTGACGAGAATGATCTTTTGGTTGGCAGACATGGTGATGTAGGTAGATGTTGATCTGGACTGAGTAGAGAGAAGAAGCTGGATGGCGGTTGCGGGTGATCACAATCACTCAATGGGGGGTTGTTCTGGCTTCTTATATACAGACGATGTATTTCTTGCGAGCTGGCCCCCGTAATGCCTTCTGTCGCTGCACATCTAGCATCAGGGGCTGGTTGCAGATGCCCAAACTGCGAAGTTCGGGCCGAAGCCGAGAGTCAGCGGGATGGCGGACCATCTTTGCCCCGTGTGAATTGCAGTGAGCTAAGCTCACATTTGCTGTGCTTGGTCGGACCGGTCACTCAGAGTCAAGACAGGACTCGATTCTGCTACGGCTGTTCCGGTGCATTCATTGCAGTCGGTGTAGTGGAGTTCGTAGCGGCCAAACCAACGCTTGATTATCAATGCCCGCGCGCGCTTGATTGTGAAGCATCAAGCTGGAAGGACCAGCCTGGCAGGCTTGAGCTGGGACGTGCACAACCTTTCAAATTGGGCGAAGTACTTGTAGCTTAGGCCTCGAAATGCCGCTTAGTCAAGATGTCTCGGTGGATGATTGGCGTGGTGACGCAATCGAGAGCACGCCCTTCTTCGACACGCAGTGACACGTGCGGCAATGATGTGATGGTCCGAGTCAGTTTCAGGCATCATACCGCCGCCTTGACCGCTGGCTCGGGACTCGATATGGATGTCCAGGCCTGGGCGGAGCTCTCCTTGGTGAACGGTGACTGAAGGGCTGGTGTTGCAACCGAGTGCCGTGAGCCGAGCTGCCCCCCACCGCCTGCCATGGCCGATCTCCTTGTCAAAAAAGGCCCTACCATACTTAGGCACTGGGCATGGATGTCTATACCGGTACATCTGCTGTCTTGCATGGATGTTCCGATCCCGAAAAGCGTAGAAAGCGGAGAGCTAGGACATCTGGCACGTCGACTAATCATTTAATCTTTGAAAAACTAGATGCCATCGCTGTACGATCGGTAATCACCCAAGACGAACTGATTGTTAAACAGCTCGTCTACCGCGGCTTCCCTTGACTAGCTGGAGGTAGGATAGATGACACCTCGAACCAAGGTGCTGGGTCTTCGGCCATGCACAAGATTGGGATGTTCAGGTACAGGCAGGATTCTTGGTGGACTGGCCATTCCGCTGAGTTATCACGGGAGATCCATGTTCCCGGAGCATTGAAGTATTTGGACAACCAGGTCTAGTAGCTCGGGAGTCATGTATCATCTCAATACAACGATCAAAATTGCAAAATATAGAAGAACCAGGACACTCGAAATCCGAGTTCAGTCAGGTCGAAAATCTCCAACATTCGCTTCTGATCACTCCTCAAAAGACACCAACAAAGCCAAGGTAGAATAAAAGCTCCCAATATATACCAGGGTATCGTCTTGGTCTTACAGCTCCTTTCCTTGGCTGCTCCAAGCTCAGCTCTCTCACGACACAACGGAAAGGTGCCAGTGGTTACTCTACGAACCGGCACAGTTATGGCACGGTCAGCACAGCAAGAGCCCCCACAAAGACCTCTTCCTTGGAATCTCATAGGCCTCACCCCCCGTCGGGGATCTGCGGTATCATCTTCCAACCCCAGCTAAGCCCTGGGCCGGCATCAAGAACACCACTACCTAGGTACGGACTGGGTTGCTTTGATCGTTCCATCGGCCTGCCAGGGTTCAGCCAAAACAGTACTGCCCCTACTAGGTAGCGAGGATCGCCTCGCCATCAACATCATTCGACCCGAACAATGCAGAAGAACCGTTCCTGTTTGACAACGTCAAAGGTTTGGGATGGGACGTCAGCCCATTCCCAGCGATCATCGCCAGGAAAACCACCGTGTGAAGCTGATGACTCGATGAGTCAAACCTGGAAAATCTTTGCCGTCACACATTCGCCCAACAATGCCACAGATGAGTTTCTTCATTTGCCCCAATACCAACTCTTCCCATCGGTGGAATTTGAAAAATCCGTCAAGTCTCGGCCACGATCTGACTTGCCCAGCTTCCGGACGACAGCTCTCGTGGCCTGAATACTCTCAATTTGAGCCGATCAACATGTTTTTCCGCGAAGGAGGGCCAGTCACGTGGAGAGGTGATGGCCATCCAACTGTTCGTGGACGGGAGTTAGCGATGCGCTTGGGCAAGTAAGGGGGCAGGGGTGAACGGCAGCTTGGCCAAACGTCCACACGCCGACGTGAACCATACAGAGCCAAATGTATAGTCCAGAGCTGCGCGTTCAGGATGGTAGGTATGATTGACCGTGAGACGCTGCGATGTAGGAAATATTCTTCGTTTTTAATTGACTTCTCATCGACGATCTTTCAAGATCTTTCATATTTTGGGTGTGCGAGGGTTAGCTCACTACGCTCCTGACGGTCATGTTTTGGCTTACTAATCGCAGTTTGCCCCAGTCGCGGTGTCATCGTTCATTCTCAGACATCATCTTCATCCACCCCAACCCCAATGGCCTCGACGGAACCGATCAGTGACTCGGCTGCGGCCAGGCAACGCGGCAATGACTTCTATCGCAAGGGCCAATTCGCCCAGGGTCCGCTTTCCGATGCCAAAGGCGATCAAATGCACGGTCACTGATTGAGGCTCACAGCACAAAAGGCGTACGGCGAGGCAGCTGAGCTGGCGCCCGAGGACCCCGCACCATGGTCCAACATGTCGGCCATCAGGTTCGAGCTGGGCAGCTACTCCGCGGCCCTGACCAACATCGACAAGGCGCTGAAGCTCTCATCGGATGAGCCCGACGATGGGCCGAAGAAGCAGAAGCTGTACGCCAGAAAGGCCAAGTGCCACCTGCACATCCTCGCCCTCGACGAGGCCGCCGCCGCCGCGAACTATCTCGGCGAAGACGACGCCTCCAAGGCTCTCCGGAGTGCGATTGCGGACGCGCAGAAGCTCTGGGCTGCCCTGCCGGACGAGGCTGTCGTCCGGAAGCAGATCCTCGATCGCCTGCCCAGGTACAGGAGCCAGATCCAGGACGTGCCCGAGTACTACGCCGTGGGCCACGACGACGCAGAGTCGCTTCTCGACCTGGAGCTCCAACTCGCCATTGGCAACGGCGGCGACGTAGCTTTCCTCATGTGCGGCAGCGGCGATGCCCACCACCTCTTCGCCACGCTCCTCGAGCTGTTCAGAATGGACATGGGCAGCGGCGGGAAGAAGCTCGGCAGGGCGCACTTCACCCTCGTCGACATCAATGCCGCCGCTCTGGCGAGGACCCTCATCATCTTCGACATGCTCTTCATCTACACCGTCCTCAAGCGCCAGAAGATGCCGCGCGTCGAGGACGCCCTTGTCGTCATTTCATACATCTACTCGTCACCCTTTGTCCCTGAATTCGTCGAGATGAAGGTCCTCGAGAGCATCCGCACTCTGATCGACGAGTTTGAAAGGGACAAGGACCTTCCCGCTTCGGCTGTCCTCGACACACTCTGGGTTCCCAAGGCCACGAGGGACCTGGTCCTTCGCAAGTTGAAGCAGTGGGCCGAGCCCCTCGGCGAGGCGTACACTGCCAAGAAGCTCCGCGCCCCCATCGTGAAGCGATTCCGGCGGACGCAGCAACAGATGGAAGCCGCCATGGGCGGCCTCCCTCCCGGTCCGGGGGCTAAGAACACCCAGAACGAAGACGACTTCAGCAAAGTAGGCGCCATCTTCCCCAACAAGGCCTTCCTCGAGCGACGCGACCCCGACCTACTGCCCCTCCTCGACGCCTACCGCAAGAAGGGTAGCGGCGCTGCCGCCCAGAAGGCCCTCGAGGCGCACCTCGACACTAAATGGCGCGTCAACATGACCATGCTCGACATGGACTACGAACCTCGGAGAGCCATCGAGGCCTCCCCCGGCACTGACCCGATGGAACTCCTGCCCGTCCTAGACACGGACCCCAACAAAGTCGCCGAGTGGCTCAACCCGGGCATCCGCCCCGCGAAGAACAGCAGCGGCGCCCTCGACGACATTGGCACGTTCTTCGACACCGCCGCCGTCTCGTCCCTTTCCCTCCTCGGCCGCGTGCACATCGAGCTCATCGCCGGCGAGATGGCCGACGTCATGGAGCGCATCCGCTACGACGCCCTCGAACACCGCGTCCCTGGTGCCTCCGCGCCCTCAAAGAGGCCCGTCGATCCCTCCAAGTTCCCCCGCGAATACGACCGCATCCACATGAGCAACATCCCCGACTACGTCGGCGGACCCCTGACGACGCACATGTATGCTGGGCCTCTCCTCCGCTCCGGCCGCCCATCGAACCTGCGCTTTAACAACCCCCTCAACCCCCCCCATGTTCGCCAGCCACGAACAGTTCCTCGCTGAATACGTCCTCATGCACGATGAGCGCCAGCTTGCGGAACACTTTGGCCTCGCCCGCCAAAAGGCACCCAAGAAGCCCGGCCAGGACGAAATGATGGCCCGCCTGATGGAGTCGGTCATGGGCGCGCAGTACGGCTTCGCCACCGAAGATTACTTCATCTGGGCACCTTCTGGCCCGAAGCGTGTGCCCCGCGAGAGGCTCATGTCTCGCCCTGCTATGGAGCACTGGCTGTACTCGCACCTGCTCAAGATTTGCATCCCCCACAACCGTCCCGTCTGGAGCGACCGCCCTGTTCATGCGCCGCTGAACCTGACGGCCTTCCTGCGCCTGGTGGCCCTGCTCCACAGCGTCGGATACCCCGCGCACTGGCTGTCGGGCGTGCTCGAGGCCGCTGCCACCGGTGCCATCACGACGACAGCCCGGCCCCCTCGCCGGCTGGTCCTCACCGTTGACGACGTGGCCAAGCGACACCCCTCGCGACGCATCAGCCTCGGACCTTGGAAGGCCGAGCTCACGACCCTGTTGAGTCTCTGGCGACGTATTCTCGGCTTCGGCATTGTCGCGCCAAGCTTGCCCGCGGCAAGCGCCGTGATCGAGTGTGCCGTCACATTCCCCGAGTTTCTTCACGAGGCGGGGAGGGTTCCGCACTTTATCGTTGCCTTCTTCCACGAAAGTGCCCTCACGTCCATGGGCGGCATCGAGCTGCCAGCGATGATCCAAGACGACGAGCAGGGCAGTGACGTCCAGGGCGTCAAGGCGTTCCGTGAAAAGGGGTGCCACCTGGTCACGGCGTTCAGATATGTGACTGATACGAGGACGGCGACCTTTTGGATGAGGGAGGATGTTGTTGGTGAGATGATGCAGGGTATGGAGTGGGCGGTGTGTATTTGCAGGACGGATGTTAGGGACGTGAGTCGAAACTCGCTTTCTCCTGTGTCCAAGACTCTTCGGTCTTTGGGGGCGTGGACGCGATAAAGAATCTGCGCGATACTCCGTATAGAGACGTGGTATGTTCTTCAGGTAGAGGTTGCAGGAGAAGACCAACGCGTTGGCTGGGCTTTCGTGATTTCCTCCGGTGTCTAACCACCCCTCTCGGTGCCACAATACTTGTACACCTGCCGTACTACAGCCTTCATCCACTCCTTTGACTCCCAGCCTCAGTTAAAACTGTCTGACTGATAGTCCTCTGTTGAAATCACCGTGGTCGTTCTGCTCGATTCGTCTTGTGGCTTGCCTTTCTCACTCTAGTCTTCGAGTTTTGTGGCTTTCATCTCAAGACCAACTCACTTTCAGTAGGTATTTTTGAGCACTGAGGCTGCATTTCCATGTTCGCCACCTTAACGAGAATAACTTGGTGACGTGTGACCTGTGGTCATGATCTACCCTGAAACCGAAACCAATGACGCCGATGGGACCGGTGTTACCTGGTGACTCTGATCTTATGTGGCTCAAGCTGGCCCTTTTGGAATTGGGCCATGGAGTCGAATGTTTCTTGAACCTCGAAAGCCCCGCTGTCGATCAGGTAGCTCTCTGAGTTTTTGGCCTGTTGCAAAATAGCCCAGCTCAAGAGATCCCATTGACGCTCAATACCCGACAACTTGGTGTGGAGGGAGACCTGCTTCTTTCCTTCATCGAGAAGGAGCTTCAGCATATCCACGGCATCTCTCTTGATTGCAGCCAGGAGGTAGTTGCCAGTAAGCTTAGCCCGACCGGTGTCGAGCAAAAGCGTTGCTGTCTCGATGTCGTTATTCTGAACAGCGTAGCCAAGAGCAGTTGCTGGAAGTTGCACGCCATCAGACCACCCTCCGAGATGTATGTCCACATTTCCGGCAGCGTTGACATCGATCAAGTGTGAACGTCGCCAAACTCGACTGACGTATCCACCGATTGTACTTGCTTCTCGTCTGCGCTGGCCATCTGTTTCGAGAAGAACTCTAACAACGCCTGTGTGCTGGAACAAAGCCGCCCAGCATATTGGTGTATTTCTTAGGCCTCGAAATCTGGGGCCCATTTGGTCAATCTTGATGTCATCCTGAAGAACTCGCTGCACCGCTGACACGAGTCCTAACATTGCCGCAATCGATAACAGAGGCAAAGATCGTTCGGACGTCTTCATCCAATCGCCGCGGAAGACCTCATGGCGTGCGAGAATGATCAGTGTTGTGCGGATCGAGGGATCGGACTTCGAGAAGCGCAGCGGCCATATCAGAGCGCGCAGAGTTGTCAAGCAGACAGGGTTCTGTCCGTCACAAAGCCGAAGAACCTCGTCGACTGATGTGTGAGGTACTTTGTCATTGACCCAACTCAAGTGAAAATGCCAATACTTCCATGAGTATGAGACAAATGGGCCTCCATTGGCGATTAGGCTCTGAACGCGGCTCTTGATGGAGCCTTGTAAGGACAACCAGGTATATCGGAGCTCTGTGTGACTGGCGGGAGACGGTTCAATGGTGGCGAAGTAGGCTTGTACATCTCGTAAGAGAAGAAATCTGGCGCAAATGGATCCTATGATGTTGTGTGACTCTGTTAGATCGAAAGAATGGCCCCAGCCAGACGTGATTGGGGGGATCTCTGCCTGGCATGAGGCACTGTAAGATGAAAATTGGACGGATAAATCTGGGTTCCAATTCCTGGAGTTATCTTTCAACAAGAACTCTCGAACTGTCTGATGAAGCAGAGTTACGGTCTCACCAACGACAGTAATCATCAGCCGACTCAGTTGCCGCAGTGTTTCTGGGAAGTGTGAAAATTGAATATCCCCTTCGAGTTCTTCCCGGGACGTGTGCGACGGCTGGATGACCAGTGCGATGGCGAATTCGTGCAGGGAAAGTGGCCGGACAGCCGCCAATACAATGTGAAGGATCTTTCTTGTCCGGCTTGGATCCTGGGCATGCTTGAGAATGCTCTCAAACGCCTCCTCCACAGATTGGGGAAGTTTGCGCAGATGATTTTGTAGCTCTGTTTTAGTGCTGCTTTGGAAATTCTCCAGTGACTTGCACATAAGATGAACCCAGAGATATGTTCGATGAGACTTTCGGACTGTTTTGAGACCTTTCGAAAGGGTCTCTGCGTCTGCTGGGGGAAGTTTGAGGAGGCCAGTGAGAAAATGAACACGATCGTCGATAACTAGGTCAATCTCATGAGAGATCATGTCAATCTCAGATTGGCCCTCCCATTGAAGACGCATTGTGGGGAATTTTTCGATAAGATCCTGAAGCTTCCGCTGAATGTTGCTGTACGGCCGGCTTGTCGCTATCACACTCAAACCAGGTTCGATGTGACGTTCGCGGAAGAAGTTGGCGAGGGTCTCAAGAAGCTGGGAAAGATCCGTTTTCTGGCATTCGTCCAGAGCATCCAGAATGCAGATGATTTTCCCCTCCCGGTGACTCTTGATGGTCAAGTCAAGAATGCTCCAAAGCTGCAAAAAGGTGTCTAACATCACATCGCCGCCGGTTTTGAACGTCTCCAGAATATAAGGCGTCAAAAGATGGGGATGTCTCAAAAATATTTGACGCAGAATGCGGCAGATTGCCACGGCGGAGCTTTGCTGGTTGATGATGCCGTCTTTGAAGAAGAAATAGCATATGGTGGGTTTGTCGGGTGACGGATGGGATGATTGGAGGAACTCGTCAGCCAAGTACCTTGTAAGTACTGACTTGCCACATCCAGGGTCTGCCGATACCCAGAGCAAAGCAGAAGGTTCGGAGAGCCAGTTCTGGAAACGCAGGTGGCTGGTGAACCATTCGCAGGTGCCTTCGATTCTCTCGGGATTCAGATTCTTCGCCTCTTCGTACGAGCATCGATTCAATTTGCCAAGAAGTTTGGCAGCCCTCCCGTCAAGAGAGATTTCATCAGCTAAAACAGCAATGTCATCAGTGGGTGTTCGGCGAAGGAGGTGATGTTATGAGGTTCATGTTGGGACAGGGGATGCTGTCCAACGGGAAAATATGAGGTCAATCAGAGCACAGATTGTCATCGTTCAAACAAGAGCACCCGGTCTGGATGGCTCAGTTGGTTAGAGCGTTGGTCTCATAGCAGTATGAGTTACCTGGAAACAGGAAATCCAATCCAAAGGTCGTGAGTTCGAGCCTCACTCCGGACACATTCTTTTTTGGTGTTTTCCCACAATATCATTTTCTTGCTTGGTTCTTCTTCTGTCATCTGGCCAAAGGCGAGCTTGCATTTTTGTTGTTCTGCATGTCTTGAATCAATTGGATGTTCATTTGTCCTGTCCCAAACGCCGCCCAATGCATGTTCCGGGTATCACCCTCCACCAGGTCACTTCTTCTTGGCTCCGCCGAACCCAGTGATGCCCATGGCAGCCATCATGTCCTCCTCGTCGTGCTCGCCATCAACACGCACATCGTCTCCATACGCCGTGCGTGCCTTCTCTTCCTCCTCCCGAGCAGCTCTCTTCCTCTCCTCCGCCTCCCGTCGCTTCCGCCGCCTCTCCTCGAGCTCCCGTTCCTCCTCCTCCCGCCGTAGCGCCAGACGATCCGCCAGGCTTGTCGCGCGCTCCTTCTCCAGGTCCTCCCGCTGCGCAACCCAGTAATCAATTCGCTCCCTCACTTCCGCCGCCGTCGCCCGCCGCACCTCCATCTTCTGCCCGCTCGCCGCCAGGTGCTGCATCGTGTTGAGGTGCTCCACGAACTGCTTGTTGTCCTTGAACGTCAAGTCGCACGCCTCGCAGTAGAAGCCCGCCGAGCGACCGCGCTTGCCCTGCCCCGCGCCGCCCACGATGAGCTGCGTCTTGCCCACCATGGACGAGACGTCGAGCGCCGCCCGTCGCGCAGACGTCATCTCCTCGTTGCCCGTCAGAGGCTTGTAGTATTTCTTGCCAGCGAGCTTAGCTTCGTAGCGCGCTTTCGCCTCCTCGCGCTCCGAGGCTTCGCGCTTCTTCGCCTTTTCGGCGTACTCGTCGAGGTCCCATGTCTTGCGGAAGTCGGTGTCGCCCGCGGGCGCGCCATAGGCGCCGCCCTTCTTGTCGGCCATTGCGGGGGAGGTTGGTTCGACAGAAAGTCTTCGGTGATTTTTCGAGGTGACTTGAGGTGACTTGAGGTTCGCGAGTGCGTCGAGGGATGCTTTCGGGAGGAATGGGTGGGTGAAGCGAGGTGATGGTCGCTGAAGGAAACTCCAGACAGCTGTGTCGGAGAGGAACCTGGAAAGCGACCGCGACAGGGATGCGCGAAGAAGTGTGGGGCGGAACGACGCCGCTGTAATTTTACCCCTCCAAAAAAAAGATCGAGTGACATTTTACTACCCCGCCAACACCTTCGTTCCAGTCATTGCAGAGACATCGCTGTCCTTGCTCCCTCTAAACAGACATCATGCTCTATCTCGTCGGCCTGGGTCTCGCGGACGAGACCGACATCACGGTCAAGGGTCTCGAGGTCGTCAAGAGGGCCTCGCGCGTCTACCTCGAGGCCTACACGAGCATCCTCCTCGTCGACCAGTCCATCCTTGTACGCGCCCCTCACAATGCCTAGGTCGTCCTTCTGGTGGCTCCTGCTAATACTTGACCCTCCAGGAAGCCTACTATGGCCGATCGATAGTCATCGCCGACCGCGAGATGGTCGAGTCCAACAGTGACGAGATCCTTCGCGACGCTCAGACCGAGGACGTTGCCTTCTGCGTCGTCGGCGACCCCTTCGGCGCCACCACCCACACCGACCTTGTCCTCCGTGCCCGCGAGCTCGGCATCGCCGTCTCCGCCGTGCCCAACGCCTCTATCATGTCCGGCATCGGCGCCACCGGCCTGCAGCTCTACAACTTTGGCCAGACCGTGTCCATGGTCTTCTTCACCGACAACTGGCGCCCCGCGTCTTTCTACGACCGCATCAAGGAGAACCGCGACATCGGCCTCCACACCCTCGTACTGCTGGACATCAAGGTCAAGGAGCAGAGTCTCGAGAACATGGCGCGCGGTAGGCTCATCTACGAGCCGCCGCGGTACATGACTGTCGCGCAGTGCGCCGAGCAAATGATTGAGGTCGAGGAGGACAAGAAGGGCGGCGTCTACAGCGCCGACAGCCTGGCCATTGGCGCCGGGCGCGTCGGCGGCAAGACGGAAAAGTTTGTCGCCGGCACGCTGCGGGAGCTCTGCGACTCGGACGAGTTGCTCGGCGGGCCGCTGCACAGCATGGTGCTGCTGGGACGGCGAGCACACGAGCTGGAGCGCGATTACATCCGGGCATTTGCGATGAACACAGAGACATTCGACAGAGTATGGGCGGCGGAGTACGGAAAGCAGTGATTTCAATTGCAGTTCCCAGTCATGCCATCATTACAGGGGGAGGCTATGTATGCTACCAGTGTCGACCTTTTCACGAACTGTTGGAGGACCGCCACTGCTGGACCTCCGAGGGGCTGATCTCGCGCAGCTTGTTGACCTGCGCCGGGGAACCGGTGACGACGCCCTCGGCGACCTGGGCGATGCGGCCGATGGCGGTGCGGTTGTTGATGGCGTAGGTGATGGACTTTGCCTTGACGCGGATGACGCCAATGCGGGGGTCGTTCTCGGAGCCGTCGTGCTTGCCGTCGCCGAGGTCGCCGAGCCAGGCCTTGAGGGCGGGGCTGTAGGTCTTCTTGACGAGGTCGCGGTCGGTGATGACGCTGGACTCGCCCGAGACGGAGGCCCACTCGCCTGATGAGTTGTAGAAGGCGATGTTGGTGTGGGAGTCGCTGGAGATCTCGTCCGTCTTGTGGGACTCTGTGTTTGTGTGGAAGAGGAGGTCGACGCCGCCGGTTTCCTGCGAGGGTTAGATGTGATCGGGAAAGGGCAGTGGTGGCAGGAGGCTCACAGTGCCGGCAATGGCCATGGCGCGGGAGACCAGGTCGCCAGAGCTAGCGTTGCGTGTGGTCATCATGCCAAACTTGACACCCGTCGCGAAGTTGACAAAGTCAGTGACCTTCTGGTCGAGAGGGGCCTCGTCCTTGTTGGCGTCCTTGTAGGGGTCGGCAGGCGCGTCGCCCGTGGAAGTGTTGGAGAACTGCTGGGAAGACATTGTGGTTGATGTGGTCAGGGAGGTTGAGGTGAATTGGGTTGAGAGTGAAGCTGTGTTGGCATAGAAAGCTATGCAGGTGAGGAAGAAAAGAGCTTATAAGGAAGGAAACCACCTAGCTCCCCCGGAAACTGCGTCATCGATGGGCGGGTGCAGTTGGTGTCACTGGCATGTCATTGACGGCTCGCCGATGTCATCGACGAAGGGGGGCGCGATCGCTGATTTAGTCAGCGGGGAGCTCCAGCTCAGCTCCGGAGCATCAATCGGCTCAAGATCAAGCTCTTTTGCAGTTAGACGATATCCAGTTCGCTCTTGATCCAATTGCCGTAAGACTCGTTTTCACAGAGCTTTGCTTGTATCGGATTGGTTTCCATCGGCATTTCGACATCTAGATTTCTCTCCATTCGCGTGCTTGCCGTCCGACACGATCCATGACGTCAATGAGTGGTCCATCTCAAACGGTCGTGTCGAAAAGCACCGAAACAGCAGGTGGTTGGTATTTCTTCCAATCGTGCCCGCCCAGCTGATGGGGTCGTGATCTGAGAACAAAATATCCCAAATAGTTCAACATGAAGCCTTCTAGGTGTAGAAAGGAGGCTGAGTTGCCAGGTGGGCGACCAAATATTGCCAGCAGGTCATGGAACCAGGTCTGACATCTGGCTGAGCATGGCTGAAATATTCCTTTCAATATTCCCGCGCATAAAACCAGGCAACAGGCACGCCCTTGTGCCAGATGGCGTACTGTCGCTGTGCTGAAGCCATCTCGGAGCTCTCCCATCTGATAAGGCTGACCGTGACCAACGAAATGGGGAGGCCCAGCACGGTCTAGACCCTCCGATGGTCGTCTTCCCCATTCCAGCGATCCAATGCCCGGAGCTCAGATCGGGAGTGATGCTCCAGCTCGTGCGCATGGCCCGTGCCCTTCTGCATGATGAGGGGCTTGGCGCCGGGATCATCTTCAAAGTGCCCCTCCTTGCCAGCGCGCAACCAACCAGGAAGGCTGTCATGTGTTTCCAAAGGAAGGGGGCTCGATCAGTTTTTGGGCTTCTAGATGTCCTAGGACGCCACTGTTGTTTCGAGGCGGCACATGGAAGCTTGTTGTGGAGCTGGCAGTGGTCCCAGTGGTGAGCGACGAGGAGTGTTCTCTGCTAGAGAAGTAGCGGGGAGTTTACATCGGCCGTATGATGCTGCCTGTTTCGGGTGCCGTTTGTCTGCACTTGCCTCCACGGTGCCCCGACGGGACGTGGATGCAGTGTGTGGCCGTTGAGGAAGGACTCTGCCCCGCTCTTTCCGCTCTTTCCACGCTTGCCACGTCCGGCAGTGAGGCAGGAGCTGATGACTCTGGGTGCTGCAATGAGGGCAGGCACCTCACTTCGAGTTGATGCAGAAGTGGTAGGCGCAGCTGCCAAAATGCAGATCTACCTGGCCAAAAGTGACTGTGTTGGTTCCGATTGACTTCGTTGATAATCCTTGCCTGGAATTAAATGGCAGGTGCCAAGACATCAATCAGAGCTCCGTACCTTCCTACCCATCTACACCGGTCTTTCCAATTCACTCCACGAACCTACTTACACTCCTTCACACCTTCTCCCCAGTTTTCCTGCAAGCGCCCACGGCACCTTCCCGACACCCGACTTCCCACGGTACAGGCACGTCCCTTGGGCCCAAAAACCGGCCCGGCCACCTTACTGAGGTGGTAGGAGCGTCCAGTGCTCCGATACAGCCCCCGACCACACCCAAAATCAATCCTCCACCGCAAACCTACCCACCCGCCTCAGTCCAGTGACTTCGATGACTTGACGTCGCACGCACCCAACGCCGAAAGTCACTCACTCACCTCCCACTCCACCTCATCCATCACCCACCGTCCACCCTCGTACCAGCACTGCGCAAACCACCGCTCGACGTCCATTGCCTTTGCCGGGCACCGTAACTCGGCCACTTCATCGTCGTCACGCCTTCCGTGACCACCATGCGGGCCCTCGGAATCCGAGGATAGATCACCGCACTTTCCTTCCCATCCTTCGACCGCAACCCCACCTACCCGACCGCCTCAACAGTCAAACGGCCGATTCTCCCACTTCGAGGAATTCACTTCTGCTCAACTGCATCCACCGGCCAGGCGCTCGTTCATTCGCATCCAGTTTGACGCATCCTGCTTCATTCGTTTGACGCCTGTTTCGCCACAACACGACCACTCCGGCTGGTCTTCGAGCCATTTGACTTCCTCCCCGCGACGCCCCGTCATCACCCCATCCGCCTCGTGGCGCACCTTCACGCTCCATCCTTCAAGGTTGTCTGCCGTGTCTCCTCTCTGGCGTGAGTTTGCGCAGCAGTTTGCGCAGCAACTTTTGCATCAGCAGTAGATCACGCACATCCCGGGCCATCCACCCGGCAAATCTCATCCACCTTGATCCCACTCGACAGACCCGCAACCCATCATGGTCTGTCCCATCGCCCATTTGATCTCATTCTCACCCTGCTGACAAGGAATCAGGATATGGATCCCTGGGAGACCCAGGACCGAGAGGATCTGGCCGAGATCTACTATGATCAGCCGACGCAGGCGAAGAACCGCACTCTCGAAGAGGAGAACCAGAGGCTCAAGCGTCTCCTCCGGGAGAATGGCATTTCCTGGTCACCCATCTCGACCGCATACATCGACCAGCAGCTCCGAACAAGAAGCGGTCGCATCACGCGCCGCTCTACCGCCGCCGCATCGACCCTGCCCTACCTTCCCGTCGAGGTGCTCCTGCGTGTGCTCACGTATGCCGTCACCAGTGACTACCCCATCATCGATCCCCTGTGCAAGCTCAGGCCCGAGAACATCACCTCAAAGGAGAAGCACCGCGGCAACCAGCTTGCCATCCACTTCCTGGTCACCTGTAAGGCAATGCATACCGAGGGCACCCGTCTTCTCTGGAGCCAGAACACCTTCACCTTCACCAGGCCTGAGAACCTGCGCAGCTTCGCGCAGCTGGATGCTTCGTTCCGCAAGACCATCCGTCACATCAACCTCCGCATCATAGTCCAGTTCTACGACGACAGGAAGCGCACCCACCTGCTCGACCGCCACTACCACTCCAGCCTCAGAAAGGCCGTCAACCTTCCGATCAAGACTCGCATCAATGAGGAGACGTATGCTAGAGGCGGCTTCCGTGTCTACTCGTGGTCTCAGATTGTCGACTTCCTTCAGGCCCTGCGCGCCCCTTGGGACCCCAAGCACGACAAGAAGGTGGTCAGGCCCAGGCTTCTGCCTAACCTGGAGACCATGCGGATGGACTTGGTCAATTTCGGCGAAGAGATCTTGCCCATGTTCGGCCACGAGCTTCACAACATGGCATCTCACGAGCTGGGCTGCTCCTTGAACGAGCTTCACGTCACTGGCCTCCCGGTCGACGACCCCGGTCTCAAAGCGTCTTCCGAGCTTACCGGCCTCTTGAAGGACGAGGGCCTCTACCTGACCGCTATCCCATCCTACGTTCAGAGCCGCCGTGGCGGACTCATCCCCCTCCCCGGCGGACCTTGCACCCACCGTACAGTCCGTGCCTGGAAGCCCCTCCACAAGAACCACCACCTGCATTCCCACACCGATGAAGACAGCGAGATGACAGACTCGGATCTCTTGGACGAGATCATGGACCATCATCACTCACATGGTCCCAGCATGCCGCCCGCTCCAGCCGAGACCGGCCACCCCAAGAGTACGCCCCGCCGAAAGGACAAGACTATCTGGCGCCGTGTGCCCGTCTCCCGAGACAGCGATACCCGCAAGTGGGTTGAGTTCTGTCGCATCAGTGGCTTGCCTGTCGAGAACATCAAACGTATGGTCCACGGAGAGGAATTCGAGGACATGGACGACGACGACTACTGCGCATGCTGCGGTTCCCTTCATCCCGGCGGAGGCCTCGACTTCTTCATGGACGACGACATGTAAAGGATGCTTTCCTTTTTCGCCAGCTGGGGTTCGAGAGTGGCCTTGCAGGAGGCGTGTATACCATTTCTCCCACACACATGGGAGTTGAGTCGGCCGAGGTGCCGGCCACATGTCATCACTTTTTTGTTGGGCTTTTTTGGGGGAGGTGCGGAAAGACACCTAGACGATTAGCCGTCTGACACGGCGGGAATGATACCATGTGCGGAGTAACGACATGCGGCGATACCAGGCGGGCGCCGCCACGAGAGTGCAGAGTATGGGCCGGTGTTATGGTTGTAATTATCAAGAATCAAGTCAGCGAGTTGGCGAACAAATGACATTATTCATCAACAGAGACAGGGCATGTGACGGTGAGTGATAATAGCAAGCATGTCACGATGGTCATCCAGGTTCGGTGAGTAGAAAGTGATATTATACCGCTTGCTGCCAAGATGTGCGCAGGAAACAGATGCCCGCCTCGCTCCGGGCCCTTGGGGGTTCGTAAAAGGAGCGTCCGTGGTATCCAACGTAAAGAGTCATTCATGATCGTGTCTTTTCCGCAAAATATGTCCTGAGAAGAGGGGAAGGGAAAGATGGAAATGGAGCAAAACAATCTGGCCTGGCTTTGTCGACAAGAAGCCCCCTATCTGTGGCCCAGGTCGTCGGCGCTCTCGCGGAAGACGCTCGTCCGGCGAGGGCTGCCGGGGACGCGGCGGGAGGTGATGTAGTCGTCGCTATCTTCCGCGACTGCCGCGGCCGTGGGCGGGCTGACGGAGGCAGGGCTCAAGGGGCTTGGTGACAGGGGGCTCATCGCGTCGGGGGGCGGGGAGCGAGGGAGGGGAACGGAGCGGGGAGGTACGGCGCGGGAGGAGGAGGATTGGTCCGAGATGCCTGCTGCGGCGGCGGAGTCGTTGCCGCCGCCGATGTCTGAGGCAGAGGAGACTGTGACTTCGCTGATTTGGCGGAGGTGAGCGGTGTCGCGGTCGCTGAGGCCGGAGACGCCGGAGAAGACGCGGCGGGAGGGGGTGGCGGGGCTGGCGAGGGAGGGAGAGGGGGGACCGGCGGGGATGCCACCGCCGCCGCCGCCGCCGCCGCGGGTGGGCGAGTCGGCGCGGGAGCCGGGACCGAGGACGCCGGAGGAGCGGGAGAAGGAGGAGGCTTCGTTGCCGGAGACGGAGCCGTAGTAGGAGGTTTGGTTTGTGGGGGGATTGCCAAGGTTGGAGTGTTTGTTGATGATCTCGGTGGGTGTGAGGGCTGTCTCAGGGAGTTCGGGAGGGCGAGAGGTATCTGATGAGGGGCGGTTAGCTGTGTTTGGTATGAAGACGGGTGAGAGAGACATACCGGGAAGCTCTGCGATGGCGGTGTCCATCATCTCGAAGCGCGGGGCGGCAGCGGGTGCGGGTGAAGCGGGAGAGCGGACCTCGGCCATCTCTGCGTTGGAGGGAGTGTCCTCGGTCGTGGTAACGGTCAAGGCCTTGTGCTCCGCAGGCTGGCCGCGGATCCATGAGAGGATGCGCGTGCCATTGTCGTCGGTGGTGGTCTCGGTGTAGCCGTCACCACCGCGGAGAATCCTGCGGCGGCGCCAGAGGCAGAAGCCGACCAGGAGCGCGGTGAGGAAGACGAGGCCGAGAACGACGCCCAGGACGGGAGCGACCCATTTGGGAAGACCACCCCCGCCGCCGTTGTTGTCTTCGTCGCCGGGAGGGTTATCGACGATGGGTCTTCCGGTTGCTTCAGCCTTTGTGTAGGGATACCAGGTCGAGATCTTGGTCGTCGCGTAGGACGTCTGGAAGACATCGCCCAGGCCGGAAGTCTCCCATCCCGAAGGGCTCGGCGTCGTCAAGGTCGCACCGCCGGTGGGATCGCCGCCGATGACCGAACGGACGACGTCCGGGACGCCGTAGTCAGCGTACTCCTCGGGGTCGTACCCGTCCATCCACTCGGCACTCGTCAGGTTGAATACCTGGATCAAGCCGCCCATGAGGCACGCGAGGTTTACCGACGGCAGTGACGTCGTGCCGCCGATGACAATCATCTGGTCCGCGTAAGGCATGAAGCACTTGTGGCCGTTGCGGCCGTAGTCAGGCCTGCCCTCGGAGACCTTTGTCCACGTGAAGGAAGGGATCGAGAGAACCCAGACTTCGTCGAACATGTCAACCTTGGGGTCCACACCAGGGTATCCTCCGTAGTAGTAGATGTTGTAACTGGACGCATCCTTGGCCGGGGCGAGGACCGCGCAGCCTTTCGTGCGGGCGGTTGGGGCGTTTTCCGTGGGCTGCTTGTACCATTCGCCGCTCGCAACATCGTAGATATCGATGACTCGCATGAACTCGTCACTCTCTTCTTTCTAAACAGACGTCAGCAATGATCAGGGCTTCTCAGCATCATGGACATACACTTTGCGCTGGATTCTCAGACTTGCGAAGAACGTTCGTCCAATCCGGGTACGTGACGCCTCCGATGACGACGAGGATGCCCTGTTCACCAACGGGTACCCATACAACCTCGGGGTTGGCGCGGCCCTTGATGTTGGAGGGAAGAGTCGTGTTGGTCCATTTCGGTGACCGCTGGGTCGTTGTGTCCAGGGTGACGAGAGTGTCGGAAGTGTTGACGGCGTTCAACGTGGTGTTAGCACGGGTTCGTGCAATTTCGCCCCATCCTTCCGCGTGGAGACCGCCAAAGTACCAGGACTTGAATTCGGAGGGCGCGTTGGCCGGTCCGCCGGATGTCAGGTACCGGGTCAGCTCATCGGGGAGGCGCTGCTGAACGAAGCTGGCCTTGAAGGAGTCTATCTCGGTGCCGTATCCGAACTTTTGGTAAGTGAGAACGTCGTCCTCGCGAGGTGCCGGATAGTCTTCCGTCTTCCTCAGCAGGCCGCCGTATAGAGTCAACTGGGCATCGTTGACCAGCATGGCGCCGTCGACGTAGTTGGGGGCGATGTTGTTGGCATCGCCTTGAGGGGCCTTGTCGATGGTCCCGAACAACGCCGTGACATTGCCAGAGACGTTGAAGGGCTGACTAAAGTTAAGGGTGTACATCAAGCCCCCCGGGTTATCTATTTTACATGTAAGTAATGGCCAACCCTGACCGGACGACATCAGAACTGACCTAGCTCTTCAATGGCATAGTCACCATCTGAAAGGCCACGAAACCAGTACACCAAGCCACCATCAAGGTACACGGTGTCTCTGATGACAGCGGCTGCGATCCGATGGTCAGGCGCTGTCCTACATCGCGGAGCGGCGGGCGGGGTTGCACTCACCTCGAGGCTGTTCCCACTGGCAGATGGAGGCGTTGACTTGATCCGACGTCCATCCCTCGAACTGTCTTGCGAAGATGTTCGCCGAGACGAGGTTTGCCGATGCAAGAGACAGGATAGATGCAAACGTGAAACGTCCCATGATGGGCGATGTCTGTTGTCGTCACGATGTGGAGGCGACAGGGACAAATGATCGCGGCACGTTCACCAGCTCATGACGCGGCAGTGCGCAGACTGAGAATATCGTGCGCCGAAAGCAGCGACTCGCTTTTTGCAATGATGACGGAAACTAACGGCGGCGCAGTGTCAGTAAGCCGGAGGATCAAGCGACAGTCTCTGGTGGATGTTTAAGTCGAAGTGCGTGCAGCAGCAAGCATCGTTGAAGGGCGGCATGTAGGGACACCACATATGCATTCACTCACCCAGAAAGAACCACCCCGCAGCGCCGCAGATGCCAGGCGACCGAGACCCAATAAGCAATTAGGTGGCGATCGGTCGATTGCTGTACAGAGGTGTCTGTGGGAAGACCGCAGTGATGTTGCCACCTGTAAAAGAGGGTGGGAAGCTCGGTGGACGGAGGGGACGGACGGGCGGCCTAGAAACCCTTGGACGGACAGCCTTATGGCTTTGCAGGTGAGCAGGAACGGGGGCCTTTGGCTGGAAAGAAACGGCACAGGTCAAAAGGCGAACGCCCAGAGAACGACGGATGGTGGACGGCTCGGCTTTAGGTGGTGTTGAAGCTGGGTGATTGGATCAGACCAAGAGGGCCGTCTGACCAAAGTGAGCTCTGGTGTGGGCGACGAAGGGTGGCCGAGGAAGTTTCCATCAGCCGCACTGGAGATTCGGGCCACTTCGGAGTAAGAGACAGAGAGAGATAGGCGCATGGCTAGGGACGCTGACAGTCTAAGATGAGGGAAAGCGCCATCTGGTGGATATTCTCGAGTCCAGTCGAGGCGGTACAGGGCTTTTGCAGCGACCCCTGCTCTGTTTGTGGGTGAGAATCTCTCTGGGGGCAGTCGAGCATCCAGCACCCCCGGCAGGCGAGAGCCTTCTCTTCGCGGCCTTTCCGAAAAAGCTGCCTGCCCCCCGCTCACGGCGTCCAGGGAGTGGCGACGGATGAGTGAGAGACCATGATCGCCCGCAGTGCGTCTGCTGCTTGGCATTAATCTAGAAGCGCCGGTGAATGGATGTCCGCCGAGGCACGCATCCGTGGTAGGCAGGTGAGGCGAGAAGGTACAGTAGCTTTGTTCTCTGGCGAAGGCCGGCCGGAGGAGCATCCCGCTGTCGCCTCTGCGTGGTCCTGGCACGAGATGGTGTGCTGGCAATGGCGGGTGCAAGGGAGGACGGCAGCGAGAGGGCCAGAAAATTGCCCACCCCGCGCTGCGGGCTCAATAAGAAGGGCCTGCGCCGAGCACAAGCGGACGAGAGATGGGGGGCGGGCTCGTGATCGAGGCCTGTGGGTGGCACCAGCGCACACCCGACCTGCAGGTCGCGACAGGGGGTGGCCTCTCGGAAGACGCTCTTGGGAGGGGCGCATCTGGCTGCGTGGGCGTCCCTCGGGTGCGGTGTGGTGCCTGGGCGCCGCGGGAGGCGAAGGGAGGGATCGTGTTTGTCCTCATCTCGTCGTGCTTCTCTCAGGTGGTAGTGGTGGTGGTGGTGGTGGGTGGGTGGTAGCCCAGGGCAGCCGGCTGCACGTCAGACGAACGGGCGGAGCGACCGGACATGGTGCATCAGTCCACCCCGGCGAGGGACGAGGGACGAGAGACCGGACGGCCAAGCCCAAGGTTTGTGCCTGTGCGATGGTGGACGAGGTCCCTTTGTTGATTCCACGAGGCCACAGGCTAATGAGCGATGGCGGTCGACTCGAGGGATAGACTCATTTCTTGCGGCTTTGTCTGTTTTGATAAGGGACGTTGAGATCGGCGCCGTCGAGTAGGTCGAAACAGCGAGAGCAGCCTGACTCGGGCGGCGTGAGATGACAAGGCTCTGTCGGTGGTGGGTTGGGAAGAATCAATATTGCTGATGGATGGATGGACGGATGGTGGAAGCGGATGAATAATGGGAGCAGATCGGCGACAATTACACCGCTGCCGCCCGAGATGGTCCCTCCTTCAAGCATTGGCACCTGTCACCTACCGTAGGTAGCTTCCCTCCTTCTTGCTTCCTTCCTCCTTCGTTCCTTCCTGTCGAGCTTCCCAAGCAAAAGGCAAGCACACAACAGACCTGGGCTCCAGGCGGGGTCAGAGTCCGCTAGTCTACAAATGGTTAGCAGTGATGGCGGCCGGGATCCGTCAGCCGGAAGGCGAGCGAATCACATTCAGCTGGCGCCCCAGGGACTTCAACGGTCGCCCAATGGCCGCTCGGGCCTACTGCCGACGGGGCGTCGATTCTCAGTGCTGCCTTTGAGGCTGGGGAGGAAGTCGCGACCCTGACATGGCATGTCCAGAACAAAGCAAACTGGAGATTTTGGAGCCAAGCCTCAATTCCCATCCCAACTTCATCTCCACCAACTCGCACATGACTCCGTCCACTTTGATCTATTCTCATTGCTCCAACTCGCTCATCTCCACGGGACGGATCTCTGTGGCGCCGCCGCCCGACTCGAATATGCCCGCCATCGTCGCCACTTGGAGCCTCGAGCCTGCCGACTACCACCCTTCCGGGTAAAGGCAAAGCACAACCTCCAGCTTCCCCTTGGTCCGCTTCGAAGCACCCAACAAGTACCGGCCGCAGCCTGATGGGACTCTGTCTCGTTGCCAGCCGTGCCAATGCACCACGCGCCGGCCCAGTCCCATGAGGCTGGGCTGGGCGGACTGGGCAAGCTGCACGCTTCGTCTCTCCCGTCCGGGCCACACGGCACCACCTCAACGTACTTGTACGTGCGGGCACAAGCCACGCGAGACTATTCATGCCGTGTCACCGACTTTCCAAGGACAAGCAGGACAATGCAATGTCCATCTACTCTCCCGGGCGATGGCCGCTGGACTGCATGCTGGACCTCAGTCCCGGGGCGGCACACCACATCTCCAGGGACGGGAGGAACGGGCAAGAGAAGAATCCTTGTTTCCCTTCTCGTCTTCGGTCAAGATCACATCAGATTTACCAGCATCTTCAAGCCCCCACGGCCAGGGCTGGAGTCGACCCGCCTCGCCTCCCACCTCCCTAGGCCATGGCCAACAGCAGCAGGGGTGCTCGCTCTGCTGGCCTGTCGGCGGGGCTTCCTGTGGCTGCGTCGACCTGGACGAACAACGCGGTTGGTGGACGCCCGACGGACCGCCGAAGGACCAGCCACGCTCACTGCAGACACACCGCACACACCGGACTTGGCTGCACTTGCTCTGCTCTGCTCTGCTCTGCTCCTCTACCGTCGCTGCCGTATCTGCAGGTTGGGGACCGACACTTCGTTCGCGTCTCGAATCGCATCCTGCGCCCTGGCATAGCTCCCATGGCACAACTGCACAAGCGTTCGGCTGTCTTTTCAAGCTCGCGACGGACGGTCAAGCTAGCGGTGTTCGCTCCGCCAATCCACAGCGGGAAGTGCCATATCGACTGACTTGACGTCTCCAGCCCCGACTTCAGCACCGCCTCTCGCCGGCTTACACGGCCTCTGCCTTCTGACCGCCGCGGTCAAATCATCATCGCCCATCCTGCCGCACCACTTCAGCCCACCGTAGACTTCCAGGCTACTGACAGTCAACTCCGAACCGGCGCGTCGACCCTTAAAAATAGGCAATCGAAATGCCCCGAGGCAGCTGCCATGGCCACGTTGATGGCTCCGCCAGCGTGGTTCTCACATGCGCCGGCCGCGCGATCAAACACACGGCGCCGGCGGGGCGGCGTCACAGCCGTTGCGCCGCGCCCACGCCGCCCCTTCGCATCGCATCGCATCGTACTTTGAAGCATCGCAGACTCGCAGCCTGCTCTTGTGGCCCGCTCCGGACGGGATACCACGAAACCCCATGCCGTGGCACCATCACCGCGGACTCGCTGCACCTGCTTGCTGGCTCCAGCCGGGCCCAGCAGGACCCTCATGCAGGCCTGAGCAGGGATCCGGGGCGCTCACTCCTCCCCCCGCCCGATGATTCTTGCCGTCGTTCCCCTCTCGAAATCTTCTATCCCCTCATGTTGGCCAGGCCGCCGCGGCCATCAGTGTCGCAGCAGGTTCGGGGTCGGACCAGAACAGCACCAAAGTTGTGTCCCGGGCGGCGGTGTCAGCAAATATTGAATCCGCTCATATCCCATGACATACGCGGATGGATGATACGCCCACCACCGTACGGCCTACTCTCACCAGCGAGCTTTGCGCATTATATGCCCGCTTGGGGTCTGTGGAGTCGGTGCCCAGCGCCCAAAACTCTCATCTTACCTACATCCCTCTGCTCACTTGGGCCTGTTTCTCGGGACGACGCAGGCGTCGTCGGCCTCTCCCGCTGTCGTGGTCAAAGAAGACGGCCCCCAACGTCCGATCCTTCCCTTTGACCCTGTCCAACACCCCCTCCCCTACACACACACCCGTCGGGCACCTTGCCAAGTTGACGCAGCTCCGAGAGGCTGATTTAGGCCGTCGGCTTACCGTTGAACTGCCCACCCCCTGCTCGTCATCTCGCCGCCGCCGATGCGTCCTGTGGTGGTTGCTGGCTCACCGGTAAGGCTGCCGCCATTGCCTCTTCCCCCCCGGCGGCTCCCCTCTCGCCCGCCCCAGGGGCCCTTGATAGCTTTGCTTGTTATTGCCTAGTTGGCTGCGGCCTCCGCCCACCTGCAAGCAAGCACACACACATACATATCAGGACCCCAGGTGCCGGCCGACCGTCCTTGCATCCCGCGTCCCGTTCTTTCTGCCCCCAACCTCCCGTCGGTCGTTGCACCCAGGAAGCCGAGAAAGCTCTCGCTCGTTTCTGCAAAGTCGTCCACGCTCGTTTGGGACGCCCGCGAAGTGAACCCGCCAACACAGTCCCTCGCCCCCGGAGCTCCCAGTCGTCATGGTGAGCCGGTGGAGCAGTATCGTGGCCGTGGGCGCCTTGTCCGCCCTCGCCGGAGCACAGTCACTCGTCGCTGGAAACTGCGACTGCCCTCCTCAAGCACCCTGGTGAGTGATGACCAGCCAGGTGGACGATACTGGCTTCCCGAGATCTGACGTGCCGCCCAGCTATCCCATCTCGACGACAACAGTCACCGTTGTGAACACGGTTACCGCGGCGCAGCAGCAGCAGCCTCACCCAACGTTAGTCTCGGGTCTTGGAAGGCGTCAGGAGAAGCCAATTGACCATTCTCAGGGAGGTTGTAACTGTCAAGGAGACCGTCACTGTGACGGCGACTGGAGCCTACCAGCAGCCGCCGGAGCAGCCATCGTAAGCTTTCCAAGGCTCCCAGATACGAGGAGAAGCTCACTTTCTGCCAGATGCAAGCCGGAGACGATCAAGGACACTGTCACCGTCACCGCAACTGGGCCGTACCAGCCACCACCGCAGCAGTCATCGTAGGTTCCGCGATCTTGCTTAGGCCATGAAGAAAGCTGACCGGTTACAGTTGCGAGAAGGATACTGTCACCGTCACGGCATCAGGAAACTACCCGCCGCCCTCGAACCCGCCTGAAAACCAGCCGAGGTGAGACTTGAAGCGACCACCACAGGAGACGAGAAGCTGACTGGCAACCCAGCTGCCCTCCCGAGGCGACCGTCACTCTTTCGGGAGAATGTCCTCCGCCGTCCATCTACAGCCCGCCGCCCAACTCGCAGACGTAAGATCTTCGGCACTTCGTGGGCATGCCGCGAACCTCAAGCTGATGTCCCTTTAGCTGCGCTCCGGACACGACCGTCACCGTGACGGCAGGCTACCCGCCGCCATCGATTTACACTCCGCCTGAAGAGGGTGCGACGACGTAAGTTTTGGAGATCTCCCCGGGCGTGGCGAGAGACTGACAAGCTGGCTAGTTGTGTTCCGGTCACGGAGAACATTACCGTGACGGCGACCCCCGATTACCCGCCACCTTCCGAGTGTCCGCAGCCATCCGAGTGCCCGTCCGTGTCGGAGGGCGGCCCGTCTTCGTAAGTTTCATCTACTTTTGCGGCCACGATAGAAGGCTGACTGCTTTACAGATGTGTCCCGGTCACGCAAAACGTTACCGTGACGCAGATTCCCGAATGCTCGTCGACGTCGGACTACCCTCCTCCGACATACCCACCACCAACGTACCTGCCTCCGTCCGTCTCCGAGTAAGCTTCTGATATAGTTTAACTGTCTCAGACTTGAAGCTAACCGTTGCCAAGGTGTGTGCCTGAGACGCAGAACGTGACCGTGACGGTCTTCACGACCTTCATCGAGACGAATGTCCAGACGGCCACCGATTACCAGACCCGCACCGAGGTCGCGACCGACTACCAGACCAGGACGGTGATCCAGTCCTACCCCGTGACGGTGACAACCTCGGTGTAAGTATACAGGAGCTCGTTTAAGGGTGGAACGGGATGCTGACGAGATGATCAGCTGCACTGGGCCCGGAAAGCCTGGGTTCATCGATTCTGCGCCGACCGATTTTGCCGACAGCATCGTTCAAGTTGAGACCCCTGAGAAGGGTTGCGTCTACTACACCACGACCAAGTGGAGGACCAAGACCGAGACTGCCACACGGACCCAGACTGCGACTCAAATCCAGACGGCGACAGACTACCAGACGGAGACTCAGATCGCCACCGACTATCAGACACTGACGGAGACTGACTTCCAGACCGAGACCCAAGTTGCCACCGAGACGTACTCGACCATCACGACCTACACGACTACCTACACGTACGTTACGGTGGTTCCGACGATTATCTACTCGGACGTCACCGAGTACATCACGGAGACGTTCACCACGGTTTCTGTTCTGACGTCGGAGATCTACTTCACCGAGACGGCAACGGTGACCAATGACGCTGACACGGTCACGATTCCGGCGGAGACTCGCACTGTCACTCAAGATGGGGAGACGCGTACCGTGACGCAGGATGGAGCGACATTCACCGTCACCGGTGATGCAGAGACACGCACCGTGACCCAAGATGGAGAGACCTTCACTCTGCCTGGCGGAACCCAGACGGTCACCCAGGGTGCCGACACGGTGACTCTCTCCCCCGGAACCCAGACGGTGACTCAGGACGGCGAGACCATCACCCTGCCGCCGGGCACCCTGACGCTTCCCGGCCAGACCGTCACGACAACCTTCACGACAACACAGCCAGCATCGACAATCACGGTCACAAGGGATGGCGAGGTGATCATCAGCGTGGTTCCTGGCCCGACGAGGGTCATTACAACGACCGTGGTCGTGTCCCGGCCGCCGGTCTCCCAGTGCCCGGCGCCGACCAACTCGCCCGGGTTCACGCCAGAAGAGCCTTACGATCCCCTCGGCGACAGGACTTTCGGCTGTCTCCCTGGCACCGTGTGCAACCCGCCCAAGCCCGAGGGCTGCAACCTTTGGGCGTCGCCACCAGCCGACACCTACGTCTGCAAGCCCAAGTACTGTACTCCGTCGCCGCCGTACACGAAGGTGAGCTGGCCCAAGAACGAGACGGGCTACGTACCGCCCGATGAGGGTTACTTCAACCTGAACCCCAACGCGTTCGGACTGCCCTTCTCCATCTTCGAGTATGAGACGTATGTCAAGCACAAGTACGGCAAGAAGTTCACCATCACCACTGGCAACTGGGCGTCGGCCACATCCATCGTCGTGTTCCCGCAGCCTTCTTCATCGCTCGTAGTGCGCGACCTGGCCATGGAGGAGCTCGATGCCGAGATT
This sequence comes from Plectosphaerella cucumerina, assembly GCA_020746995.1. Taxonomy (NCBI): domain Eukaryota; kingdom Fungi; phylum Ascomycota; class Sordariomycetes; order Glomerellales; family Plectosphaerellaceae; genus Plectosphaerella; species Plectosphaerella cucumerina. The sequence goes on along the minus strand of JAGPXD010000005.1, from coordinate 882,960 downwards.
GCCGCGCGCGCCAGGTTCGAGAAGCGCCAGACACCGTCAGGCCCCGTCGCGCCGGCCGTGTGCTACGCATTCTGCAACAACGCGTACAAGGAGGCTCTGTCTGTCGGCAAGACGCCCGAGCTTTGCAGAGATGGCTCTCAATTCAGGGAGGAGCTGGACTCGTGCGACGTGTGCATCGAGGGAAACTCCGACAGCCTTGGGACGGGAGGACGCAAGTACAAGGAGGAGGCCTTCAGCCAGTTCCTGACGTACTGTGAAGGCCAGGCACCTGAACCTGTCTCCGAGCCTGCCTCGACCAGCTCGACGCCGCCTGCAAGTCTCTCGTCGGTTCCCCCCATTCTGAGTGCGGTTACCTCGTCATCGGTCAACGTGGTCACGACCTCGCAGGCGCCAGTGGACTCGAACACGTCGGCTGAGTCGTTGGCCATCAGCACCACTTCGAGTGCTGCCCCCTCGAGCGCCCCCGTTTCGAGCTCTCCCGCTTCTAGCACCCCTGCTTCGAGCGAATCCTTCCCGAGCTCGACGCAGAGCGAGTCTGAGCCGTCGTCGGCCCAGTCAAGTGCACCTGAATCGTCGGCTGAGTCTTCGAGCACGGCCAGCGAGAGCGATGACGGCACGGCGGCTACGAGCTCGGCCGCGGACTCTGGATCCAGCGTCGCCCCCAGCGATGACCCAGCGTCTTCCGGAGCGGCGTCCAGCGGCAGCGATGTGCCTGGCGGCTCCGAGACTGCTTCCGCCAGCGAGTCTGGCGGTGCGCCCCCGGCCTCTCAGACTTCCTTGCCCAGCGGATCGCAGACCTTCACGGCACCAAGCGGAACTGAATCACTGCCCCCGATTGAGACGGCTGCTGCGTCGTCTCTCTTCGGCAGCAGGACGCTCTGGACAGTTGTGGCCCCCGTCGTGGCCGTCCTGCTCCTGTAGACGCCCAGTCTTCTCATCCACACGACCACATCCTTTCCCTCGCGCGCCGTCACCCCGTGCGACCATTTTGCATCATTTCACGACACTCCTTAATACGTAATGACCCCGCGATGCGCGGGGACACGCATGATTGAAATTTTTGACGGCCCCTTGAAGCTACACCGGTTCACGACACTCATTGAACGAAATACCCCCGGACGCGGGAGGCGACGGCGCTCGCCTCCCGAGGTGCGCGCTGCATTTATGCGATTTGAATTTCCTGGGCGACAGACGGCTCGAATGAGCAAGATACCCCTGACTACACTCTTTATGAACAAACAGGACCGGCGCAGAGCTTGATGAGGCAAGAGGCAAAGAAGCATGATTTGAGGGACTTCAGCAGAGGAAGACCCGTCGGCCGCCGTCCGGGGCTGGCGGGTGAGGATGTACATTTTAATGGGATGTGGCCGCCTCGGATAGACTCGAGGGTTGAGGCGGCCCTTGAGAGTTTAACAAGAATGATTCGACTCCACGAAGTGCTCTGCCGATTTGAGTGACGGGATGCCTCAATGATACGACACAGCCTCGGGTGCTTGCCCGTCTCGCCAACTTGCTGTGCCCGCCTTCTGCTGCTTCGAATAACTCGAGTCTCCCTAGACGCCCAAAGCATGTACGGACAAAGTGAGTAGAACAAAGGGGACCACCGCCTTGTTGTATCTCCAAAGAGGCGTCCACAAAGAGGGGCTCTCTCACACCATGAACTCACAGCAGCAAGAATGAGAGCAATGGGCCTCTTTGTCCGCAGGTATCAGAGGGGAAGGCCGTCCCGCCAGTATTAAGACAGCACATCAGCCTGATGGATGTGTGGCAAGAAGCAAAGACGACTGTCCCGACCCCCTTTTCTTACCTGTCGTTTTCCCCATTCGAGGCACAAGACGGCTGTGTCACATATCGTTGCCTTTTTCCACGACACATCACACAACCATGAGTGAGAAACACCAGCAGCAACAACAACCAGCCATGGCGCCCACTGCCGGCGGCGACAAGAAGCTGAAGGTGACCTGGGTGGACCAGGGCGCAAACCAGAACAAGCGCCGCCCGCAGGTGCGGTTCTCGCCTCCTCCACCAGGGAGGATTGCGAAGACGCCGGCGTATGTCCCGCCTCACATGCGGACGCCTGACGTGGCGGTCAAGAGAAAGAAGGGTTCGCCGTCGAAGGGGCCCAAGCAGCCACTCCTGCGTCCGCTTTCCGGGCCGCTCGAGACGCCGAGCACGGGGGAGAAGTTGCCGTCGCCGCTGCTGCCGCCCGGTCCGCCGCCCGTGTTTTACGACCCGATGAAGTCGGGTGTTTTGGCGAAACGTCGAGTGCTTACGCTGTGGGGGCATGGGCATGCCGTGGGGCTGTCGGCTGCGGATTTTCATGACGAAGACGAAGCCGAGGATGATGAGAACATTTCGGATGATTCGGAGGAGGTTGTGAGAGGGAAGGGGTACAAGGATACGGAGAACCCGTTTGTTGACGCGGGGGGGCTCAAGAAGCCGCCGCGCAGGGACCTTATCGATGAGCTTTTGAGGTTCAAGAAGAACGACGGCTCGACGGGGTACCCGCCACTTGAGAGGGACGTGGGCGTGCCGCAAGAGAAAGACGAGTTTCGCATGCCTATCCCCTCCGTGGATGAGACGCCTCCGCCTCGTTGGCAACGCGGGAGACAGCCGCAGAACTGGGACCACGAGTATCCCGGCGCGCAGGTGGGGGACTACTCGACTCTCCGCGGCGGTGTGCGCAACCGCTGGCCCGGAATGGTCTGGACGCAGGAGGAGGTGGACGAGCTGGGTCTCAATCCCAACCACGAGGGCACTTCTGTTCTCGAACGCGGCTCGCCGCAGGAGTTGAAGCATCTGGGCCCAGCCTGGCAGGTCCTGGGAAAGATCAAGAAGGGACCCTGGCAAGACCGCCTCGTCCTCCCCCGTCTCAAATCCTCAGCTGCGAACCCGAAGCTCCCCGTCGCCGAAGCAGATGGCCCGAAGAAGGTTGTCCAACAGCGGCAATTCATCAGCGAATATGAAGCCGGCTTCTGGCGCGAGAACCCCGACGACAAGGACTTCTCTCTCGAATATCACCAGCACACATGGGAGAGGGGCCAGAGACTCCTGACGAGAGAACAGGCCGCGGACCTGAAGGTTCCCGGTTTCGAGAGGGACCGGGTATCGGAATCCTTTGGCCAAGGTTTCTTCGACCGTATGAGAAAGAAGTTGAGGACTCGGCCGGAGACTGAGAGCGACCGTGATCTCGTCTATCAGGCGAAGAATGCCCAGCTCAAGGAGGAGCTGCTCCAGCGGGCGGCCAGGAAGGAGGACAATAACCTCGAGTCAGTCTTTCGTCATCGTCGACGGGACGCGGAACGGGCGGAGAAGCAGAAGCGCATCACGGAGCTTGATGATGAAGAGGACGAGCCCATGAAGGATGCCGAGGAGGAGGAGGAGATGGAGCCGAGACTCGTGCCCCCTGGCGCGCCAAGGGCCATGATGGTCCGCTCGGGAGGAGAGGTCGATTCACCTGGCGGAAGCAGCGGGTATGAATGCGACGACTCGCCCGTTCGGAACAGATGCATCGCATGCCGCGCCCTTGGACACGCGTGTAACGGCAACGTTCCCTGCCGGTACTGCATCCGCAGCAAGATGCAGTGCCGCATGCCTCCCAACCCGACGTCCTCGCTTCCCGTCAACCTCCCCGAAGGCAGCGACGTCTTCGAGACGCCTGAGAACCCCCGAGGCATCGGTCGACGTCTGGGCTCCAGCTCGGCTGACACCCTGATATCGTCGGGGGCCACCATCAACAACACCCCGGGCGATATCTTCCAAGCCGCCGCGGGGCTTCTTCCCCCTCGTCCGGTGGTACAATGGGAGGCCGACCCAGATGACGACTTGGACGTCGACACGGAGCCCAGTTCAGAGCACTGGGCCGCCCACGCTCCTCCCGAGGTCGGCGAAGGCCCGGACCTAGGTCCCTGTCAGCACTGCATCACCAAGGGCATACAAGGCACATGCCGTCCCAACCACGACATCGGTCTCGAATGCTCCAGCTGCGCCGGCATCCGCGTCCGCGGCGACCTAGGCCACGAATGCCGCGTCAACAACATCCTCTACCGTCCCCGACGACACGCGGTCACCCGGAACCGGTACCGCGGCATCAAGGGCGCCATCGTCTACCGGTGCGACGGGTGCGACGCAGCGCGCAAGAAGGACTGCGACGTCGACCCTTTTGTCCGCGCCGCGTGTACACACTGCTCCCGCGCCGGGAAGCAGTGTGCATGGCATCTTGACCGGCGCCGTCCGCCTCGTGTGGCGGGGAATATCCTCGTCATGTTGCCTCGTCTTGCGCTAAGGGAGAATAATAACCTCGGTGCCATGAGGTTGGTTCCCTGGTGGAGACGCGGGTGTGCGGACTGCGTTGAAAAAGGGGAGAGGTGTTCCTGGCTGAATGACTATCGTACCATCGGGTACCGATGCAAGGCGTGCATTGGGAGCGACAAGCCTTGCGTGGACAGCGAGGCGCCTGACAGGAAGTTCACGCGTGACCTGGAGCTGGGGAGCACGGTGTTCCATTCCGGACGGCCGATGATCTCGGATCCCCGGGTGGTACCACGAGGCTTCGGCGGCCTCGGGGCGTGTCAGACTTGCAGCATCATCGCGGGGAAGCCGGGGGCTTGTGCCGAGCAGTATAAGCTCTGTTATGGCTGGGCGGGAGCGGACGGCTACGCCTGTCTGCGGTGCACGACGCTGGGTCTTCCGTGCGTTACTGGCGTTGCGAGACCGGGGACGATGCCGCCGGTGCTGCCGTATGTTGATCGGGAGCTGATCGGGTACGGGTCCGGGTATCCGGGGACGGCGCTGACGTTTCCTGCGTGCCGGGCCTGTGTGCAGAACAACAGGTGGTGTGACAGGATGAGGCCTTGTCATGAGTGCAAGGTGAGGGATTTGCCTTGCCGTATTGGCGGGCTGGACGAGGGCATCGGTCTGGGACTGATACCGAGGGTGGAGTTTGAGCAGATGGGTGTTGCGGTGAGGGCTGAGTATTGGATGGCTCTGGGGTATGGAACCAATGGACCCAGTGGCGATAGAACTGGGATCCCGACGGGAGAGATTGTTGGGCCTATTGAGCTGGCTTGGGTTGTCTATGATGACCTGGGTGGTGGGATCCCGACGGATGGAAAGGGGGCTGCGCAGTTTGTCGATATCAGGCAGCGGAGGTCAGCCTCGGACATGGCCAGGGACGGACCTGGTGCCTCGACTGGCCCCGAAGCAACATCTTCCAACGCCGCCGGCGGCTCAGAAGCTGGCTCGGGAGCTTCCAACAACTCGCCCAAGTCAGTCATGACTTTCCACACCCTCTCCCCTCCCGGTCCTCCTCCCGGCCCGCCTGCGGACATCGACCCGGATGCCGTACAAACCGTCATGCCGGAGGTGACACCACCCGGCCCAGGACGGCGCATGAGCCTTTTCCACAACGGCTTCCAACAACAACCCAAGAGACTCGTCAACGGCGTCGTCGTCATCGATGACAGGCCTCTAGAACCTGGAGCCATCAGCTTCGTCAACACGCCTCGAGCAGAAGTCCATGGCAACACCATCATCCCCGACAGCAACACCATCCCTGAAGAGGCCCCCGAGGAGGCCAGGCCCAACGAACCCACCACCTTTGGCGACTCCTTCATGTCCAACAGCGACTTCGAGCCCGAGCTCGAGCCCGACTTCAACAACACCTCCCAGTCCTTCAACGCCTCCCAACCCGAAGGCCACGTCCTCGGCTCCGACCTGAGCCCCTTCACCGTCTCCCGTTCCCCCGCCGCCCGCGCCGCCGACTACGACGACAACTTCCTCCGCGAGCTCGCCGAGCAAGGCCCCGACCCCCGATCCTCTGCCTCAGCCCCAGCCCGCGACACCTGGGCCGACGTCGCCGAGCTCGCCGGCGTAGCAGCAGAAGACCGCTTCACTCGCGCCTACCTAGGCGTCCACAAGGGCATCTCCCTCGGCGTCGTCCCCGACGGCCGCAACGTCCCTCCCCTCCAACGCATCCTCCTCACCCTCGAGGGGAGCGACACCCACGCCGTCGCCGCCGCCAACCCCTACGTCCTGCCCCCCGAGCGCTCAGACATGCCCTCCCGCAACGCCCTGGCCAGATACCTCATGAGCACCTGGGCCTCGCCCGGCACCGACGTCCTCCGCGACATCCCCGACAACCCTCAACTCCTCCCCCTGGCCCAGGACCACAACCGCTGCCAGGACTACGGCACCGAAGGCAACCCCCCTCCCTGCGGCGCCCTCGTCACGCGCTCCGGCCCCTCCCACTGCGAAAACACCCAGCACATCGCCAACCACGACCCCAACGCCATCCAGCCCACCTACGTCTGCGACACCTGCGACGAGATCACAACCAACAACCTCCTCATCGGCCCCGCCGCCCTGACCGGGCACGACTTCCAAGCCATGCGCACCTACGCCTGCGACTCCTGCAGCTCCGCCGAATACGTCTCCCCCGGCGTAATCATGCCCTACGACGCCTCCCTCGTCTCCGGCTGCTCCTGCGCCTCCAAACTCCTCCAGCGCCGCCTCTGCTCCGCCCACCGCTACACCCTCGCCGGCGCCCTGGTCATCAACACCCTCATCATCCGCGAGTGGCAGCTCGTCAACTTTCCCCCCTCCTTCTGCCTGTTCTGTAAGAAGACCAGCCACGGGACGGAAAGCAGCAAGACCGGCCGTCTCCTCTACGGCCCCCCGACCGTCTACTTCTGCGTCAACTGCCAGACCCGCGTCGCCGATCCGGACCGTTCCGGCACCCTCTTCTACGGCTGCAAAATCGGGCCCCTTGGCACTGTCGTGCAAGACCAACGCGGTCAAGCCATCGTCGGGGCCCTATACGCCAACAACAAGAAGCTCGGCAACTCCGTCTCCTCGAAGGAACACGTCCCCTCGAACAGGAGCGAAACCCCTGAACTTGACATGATGGAGATTGACTGAGCAAGTCAAGGACCGACCAATACTTTCTTTTGTTTCGTTTTCATCTCTGGCGCATCATGGAAACAAATGGGAGGACGCCTTGTTTTCAACAGTATTAGAATTCTTCGGCGTACGGGATTAAAGAAACAATATGCATGGGATCAGATCAGCTGCACTGCGCACCTCGCGTTCGTCCCGGCCTCGCCTCGCCCCAGCTCTATAAGTGATCATGCCCACCCCATGCCTGTCGGTCAGTCGTGCGCGAAAGCGAACAAAGTCACGCAGGCCTCCCGCGGCGGCAGGCATGCCTTGAACAGTGAATGGCCGAAGCATTAACAAAAAAAGGAATTTTAGACTCGAGCATCCGCTGCCTCGGCAATAGTAGGGAGAAGAAAGTACAGGGAATAGAAGAGGGTGGAAGAGGAGGGGAAAGAGAGACAACGGGAGAGGTGGGGGGTGTCAGGAAGAGAGAGAGAGGGAGGGGTAGTAAAGGCGGTAGGAAGAAGAAACGAGGCGCGGAGATGATAGCGGAACCCATATACCGACAAGAAACACAATAGCTGGCCAGACGCATTTGCTCGTCTCTTTCCCGACAACATGGCCCTCCCCCTGTAGATCCCGCGCCCGTCTTTTCCGGGGTCTCATCCGCCCGCATCCTCCGGACTCCTGTTGCTCCTCATGGTCTTCCAGTTCCGAGACCCCTTCAGTCGTGGTGTATCGCGGCGGTGTGGTGGTGCGTGTCCGGAGCGGCCCTGGAAGTCGCGGCAATGGATTCGAGGCATCGGGTTGCGGTGTCGGTCCCGAGCCCTCCCTTGCATCCCACATCAGGGCTGGACCGCTCCGGCCCTCTGGTGGCTTCATCGATCCTGCAAGCGCCGGGGGAATGAGACGGTGGTGCGAGTGCCTGTCCGGTCAGAAAAAAAGAGCCCGACTCCCCATCCCATGCAAAAAGGACAATGACGTTTTTGGTTTTTGGTTTGGTTTTGTTTTCTCGCGACTGCAGAGCGCGGCCTCGAGCACGTCCGGCGGCGGCGCGCGGCAAAAGGGTATCTCGGAGTGGGGGGTGGTTGTTTTGTGGTTTTGTTGAAGAGACGCCGGCCGACGCCTTTTCCGACAGCAGCAAGAGCCCAGAATGTGCTCGTGCAGCCTGCCACGCGTCCCGCCTGGTGCTGGCCCGGGCCGTCTTCTCCCCCGGGTGGTTTTCGTGTGTGAGTGTTGAGAGTGTGATGGGTATGTGTGTGTGTGTGAGTGTGATGTGTGACCTCTTGCAGTCGCGTCCTCCGCCCGCCTTTCAGACGCGTGCCGTCTTTACATTATCACACACTTGGAGCAGCAGCCGGCCTCCTGCTCGCCGTTGTCCATGTCCATGGGCTTGGGCGGGCCGTTGGTGCCGGAGCCGCCGCCGGAGCCAGTCGAGTATCCCTGCATCTCGCGGTTGTATCGCCGGATTTCGCGGACAATATCGTAGAAAGCCTTGTCGACGTTGATCCGGGACTTGGCTGACGTCTCGATGAACTTGCAGCCGAAGTTCTTTGCGAGCTGCTCACCCTCTGTTGGAAGTCGTGTCAGCGACGTTCGGGTTTCATCAAACGACGGTGAAAGCTGCCATGACATGGAGCGACGCGAACTCACCTTGCCTCGTGACCTCCCTCTCGCCCTCCAGATCGCACTTGTTGCCGACAACGACCATGGGGAAGTAGTCCTTGTCCTTGACCCGCAGGATCTGCTGCTGGAATGTCGAGATTTCCTCAAAGCTCTGTCGGGAGGTGATGGAGTAAACGAGCAGGAAGCCCTCGCCGGTCCTCATGTACTGCTCGCGCATCGCCGAGTACTCCTCCTGACCGGCGGTATCCAGGACATCGAGCAGGGCAACCTCCTCGTCAATGACGCACTGCTTGCGGTAGGAATCTGGGAGCGACGGATGTCAGTTGTTGGACATTCGACTCGGTGCGCACGGCGGACGCCGCGGATGGATGGACCAACCTTCGATTGTCGGATCATACTCATCGACGAAATGGCTCTGGATGAGTTGGATGGTCAGGCAGGATTTGCCGACACCACCGCCACCGACGACGACGAGCTTGTATTCTCTCAGGAACTGCGACGCAATCTGACGTTAGCACACGGGACGAGAATTACGGTAGCGACCGGTAGGCGAATCATGGCGATTGGCGACGTCCCATCCCGAGATGGACGACGGACGGGCAGGTGACGGAAAGCCGACGGGAGCGTCCCAGGCAGGGAAGGGAAGGGACAGAGGAGGTGATGCAGGGCGGCGCACCTTGGAGGCCATTGTGCTGATTGGCGGCTGACGCTCGCTGATTCTTCAATCAAAAGGGTCGGAGTTGACGATCGAGGAATGAGCTCGATGGGATGGAAGCAGGCGGATGTTGCGCGGGACAACAAGACGAGGATCTTTCTTCTGCCTTCGCACGCGTTGCGTGGGTCGGGGGTCGGGCTGGTCGGTCGGGGGTTCGGGGGGGGGTCCGCTGAACGGTATCCGAGGGAACGAGCGTCGAAGGGACGGACAGAGATTGGAAGCGAGAAGAGAGAGAGGATGGGCACCGTGGGCCGATGCGAAAAATACCGGACGGCTGTTGCTTTGCGAAGCGCGACGAAATGAATCGGTGCCGGGAACGTCGTCGATTGCGATGAGGAAGGCAAGTTTTGGGCGTGGGATTTCGAGTCGATGGGCCGGGTCTGGTGGTGGTGCACTGGTGATGCAGGTGAGATGCAGTAGTCGGGGAACGGGGACGGGGGGAGACCAAGCCAGACTGAGGAGGACAAATTGAACCTGGGACCCAAGGAGCACTTGAATGGGAGAGGGGGGGCCGAAGAGAAGGAGCAGCCGAGCGCGACGACGCCGGGAAAGTGGGTGGGCAGGAGCTGAGACGGCCCTTTCCTTCCCACCTCCCACCTCTGGGCGGTCCCCCCCCTACCTTCCCTGCTCTTGCCTTGCTTGTCCACCCACATTGCGCCGTCAGTGCTTTCGCTGGGAAAGGGGGCAGCGCCGGGGGGGGGGGGGACACACCCGCTCTGCTCTGCTCCCTCTGCTCTGGGATGGGAGAGGTGCTCCTTCCAGTCCGTCCGTCGACATTGGGCATGGGAAATGTGGGGATGGGGTAAACGGGGTGGCCCTAGCCTCGAACCTCACTTGCAGTTAGCGGCTCCGGCCGGCTGCTCCCCAGTGGCCCGGCTGGCTTGGCTTCCTGCCCGGCCAGCCGGCGTCTTCTCAATTGCTCTCTTGCCTGCCTTTGCCTGCGTGCTGGTTGCCACTCGACGCTCCTTCCCGCCCGTGCTTAAATTTCTAGCGGCGTACAGGATCCTGACAGGAGAGCCGGGTGCAAAAGATGACGGATGACTGGATGGACGGAAGGTTCGACAGGTCCATGGAGTGTTGAGGGCGCCGCGACTCACTCACTGAAGTCAGTGAAGTGCCCGACTGACATGTGCCCGACCCCCGCCCGCCCACGGTCTCGTCATCCGCGCCGGCAAACACCGTCCGCGCCGGCTGGGAGAACCATTTTCTGACGCCTCCCCCTCGCCCCCCGTTCCAGTGAGAAAGCAACGTGCAGCAGGTTAGACCGGTGCATGCGGCGAGATGGCGTTGCAGCGTGCAGGCAGCTGGTGGCGGAGGGGCAGACGGGAGACGTTGGAAGGGAAGGGGGGGCAGTGGCGGCAATATTGTAGCGGCGCGGCTCGGGCGCCCGGGGGAGGCTCCAGCGCTGCTAACGTTCCAAGTACAGGGCTCTCGCTCCCCGGAGACTGGTAGGTCCTTCCCAGGACAGGCAAAATCAGCCGGACGGGAGCCAGTTCGTACTTCGAGAAGGAACATCAGCGCTTTGGCCTTGGACTGTGCCAGTCTTATTCTCAGCAGGTGCAAAAGACATCCACTTTGGAAAAGAGCTCCCCGGCCTAGCGCGAGCAGGGGAGGACCGGGTCCCCCTCTCTCCTCGCGTCCTGCTTGCTGCACAAACCCAGGCGGGGACCTGTACAAGAACCTGTGCTGCGCGCCCTGTTCTCCGCGGGTCGCACGGTGCGGAGCCATCCGAACCGATCCGCCGCCCGGATTGGCCCGCACACCTGCCCGCGCCTGCCATTGCTCGCTCGCACCTCCTGACCGTCCGCCAATCAGTCTTGGCGGTTTGCCTCGATCCCATGCCAAGCCCTCTGCAGGTACCAACCATGGCTGCGGAAAGGTCGCTGCGCGAACAGCTGCAGAGAGCTCTGACCACCAGCCCCGCCAAGGGTCGTGCGCTTGTTTGCACTGTACGACCAGGTCGCCCGTGCCTGCACTGTCCGTCTGGAGGAGTCCACCTGCCTTGCTGCTCCCCTGGCCTTGCCTTGCCTGCCACAATGCGTCCAGTGTGTGCGCGATACGGCCCTTTTCCATCGGAATGTCAACTTGGCGGGCCTGGCCAGGCATTGACATGACCCGGAATCCAGCAACGCACCACCACGACCACACCTTCTTGCGCCCTTCTGCCCAGAAAATTCTGCCCGCGCGCCCATCGCGGGTGACATGTTTGACAGCCGCCGTCCGCGTGGCACCCACTTGCCGCTTCACTTGACCTCAGCCTGTACTCGATCGGCCCGGTAGCCAAGCCTCCAGTCTCCGGAGCGATTGTCCATCACCCGTACAGCTCAAAGCCTAGCTAGGTCCAGGCTTCGGTGTCCGAGATGTGACGAGCCAACATACGTATTGGCAGAGTTGTCCTGCTGCCCGCCACCCACAAGAACGCGAGCGCCGGGAACGGCCAGAGAGAGACAAAGAAACCAGGCATGCCGGCTGTGCGAGCTCGGAAAAATCCCAGCAGACACAGACACAGACACAACACAGCCCGAGAGGATTCAGTTGCCCGAGCCCCGGGACCGCGGGACAGCTGCCTCCATCCAGCTCCAGCAAGCAACCAACAGCCAGGCCAGGCCCCTGGCAGCGCAGGAAGGACCCCGGATTCCGCCAACCAACCCAGCACCGGTGGCGTGGTCCATCGGATTTCGCTTCGAGGATGCAAGCAAGAATTGGGTGTGCTGGCTTGAGGATTCCTCGTTCTTCAAAATCCCCATCTCGACACTCTTGTCACATCTCTCTCCTCGCCTAGACGCAGCACAGGTCTTGACAAGGCTCATCCAATCGCCCGGCCCAGCCCTTGCTCGCGATTCATCTCGAATGCCCCGGCGCTTGCTTTCCGTCTTGTCTCCAATGTCCTGTCCCCGCCACGGAAGATTCGACGGTTAAGGGCACCCTAGCAAGTCTCCTGTCCAGGCCTAGCCCTGTCGCCGCCCTTGTCGATATCTCAGTCGGCTATCACCAGCACTCACCCGAACATGAGTGAGACGACCGCCGAGGCACGGCACGCTGATGCAACGCTGCCGGCCACTCGACAGCTGCTACCGACAGACGTCGCCCGCATGGCTGGTAGCTCATCACCAACATCGCATCTTACGTGTGATGGCCTGTCCATATCACACTCAACACCATGCTCAACCGAATCAACCCATGGTCCTCCGACAGGCGAGCGCGCCGTCACCAGCGTCGCCAGGGAATTGCTATGCCTTGCCCGCCCATACCCATCAGGCCCGGGCGATCCGCCGTAGAAAGGCCGCCAGACGCCCTCCAGGAGAGGAGCAGCTTCTTCATGATGCTGCCCCCGGAGCTGCGCCGGCACATCCTTGTGGGCGCCTTTGGAAACCGGACTCTTCACATGGACCTCCGGCACCGCCTGCCCTACGCGCCTCTCCCAGCAGGTGCTGCCCATGCCATGCGCACGCATGCCGGTGTCTGGTACGATGATCCTTATGAAGGCGCCATCATGGACGAGACAGTATCTGAAGAGTGGCGCTGGTTTGGCTGCGTGTGCCACGTCAGGCCGGGACACAACTTGCGCTACTTTGATCCTCCTCGCCCAAGAGGAATGCCTGGACCCCTGAACATCGATCGATGCCTCCATGGAGAAGCCCTATGTCCTGGCTTATATCTGGGAAAGACACACGATCCGGTGCCCTGCTTGATCGGGGCCATGGGCTGGCTACTGTCGTGCCGGCAAGCGTAAGTGATGCTCCGATGATGATGACATGCAAGTCTGATGACTGGGAAAGGCTTGTCGAAGGGCTCGAAGTCTTGTACGGCTCCAACACTCTGCGCATCTCAGCCGTCCCCATCATCTACAACCTGGCGCTCTTCATCACGCCGGCTCAGCTCGACCAGATTATATCCTTGGACCTGGATCTGCATGTTGAAAAGGAACCTACGACTCCCATCGCAAAGGACGCAACCCTCCCCTTCGTCAACTCAATCGCTCTTCCTCCAGCCGAGGACTTCTCCTTTCCCTTTCTCCCGTCACTACGATATTTACACCTCGCTGTGGAGAGGCATTACGATTTGAACAAGCTCCACGGCACATACAACGCTGCAGCTGTCATCAAGGCCTACCCGAACATCGAGGACCGGCGCCGCCGGAGACGCAAGATGATCGAGTCGGAGCTGCTGGTGCACGTCGACTCTTGGATTCACCAAATCGCCCCGGCCAATGCCGAGTGCGATGTATCTGTCCCTGCGTCCATGTACGAGGCTATCAGCTGGGGATACGAGCTTGCTGGTCCGAAATGGAAGACGGGCGTCACGTGCGAATCTGCTCTGTGGCGCCAGATAGCCGCCAAGGCGAAGATGGACCAAGACGGACGATGCTCGGGATACTGGATACAGGGCGGCCTGTACGACAACACACACTTTGTTTGCAGTAAGTGGCCCCTCACAGTACTACACAGCATTTGTCTGACCATGAGGATCTGTAGCTCTAGGGACAGGGTTTCCCCCTCCTGACGACTAAATGTTGCCGACGTCGATTAAAGCAGCAACCCACAGCTCCCACATCCAAGTGCCGGCGGGGCGTTCCACGGCGGCTACTCGTCACCACCAGCGTCCAAAGCCGTGGTCATGATTCGTGGTCCGGCCACTGCCACACCACACCCACGAACTTGACATCCCATGTGTCTCATCTGCGACTTCACACACACTCACAGGCTGCCCCCCGTCGCTTCGCTTGTCATGGCCGCCGCCGGAGACGCATGCGATAGGAGATGCACGATGCACGCATGCACGCATATGCGCCGCGCGAGCGACCGCCGGCGATCAGGCAGTTCCGGCCGCGGCTTTGCCCGCAGAAACGGCCGAAGGGATGCGACGATCGTCCACGCACTGACCGCGCGAAGGGGGCTGCGTTGCTGCCGTACAGGCATTGCACCTTTGTCGGCGCGATTCGCGCGTGGCAGGAACAGGCATTGGCAGCTCAGTGAGGAAGGTGTTTCTGTTTCGTCCAGCGGCGACCGACCACGGCCCTCTCTGCCAACGGTCGAGGTGCCGATCCATACCATGTCGAGGCGCCGTTGGATACAACCCTGATGCTGCCCCGGGACGTGCGCGCACCTCATCTCGACTCCTGCACCCTGTCATTACCGTCGTGGGGTGACTGATACCACGGCCGGTGCGAGCGAGGGTTCTTCTGGCCCGCGGCGTGCCCAAGTTCCCCCTCCTCCTCGATAAGATCGAGGCGCCTGGTTGACGAACGAAGCATGCATATCCTTGCTTGGAAGGAAACCGCGCATTGCAACGGTCCAGCCAGCTCCCGGAGTGGCCTGACCACCCACGGAACCCAGCTTCGGAGCTGTTCCGAGAGCTGGGAAAGGAACGACGAGATGGCGTGAGGTGCACCGTGCTGTTTCCCTTGCAGAGAGACATCCATCCGGACAGAGGACGGGAAAGGAAAAATACAACCCTTGGGCCGCAGGGAACGGACGGGCATCAATCACCAAATCACCCACAGCTTGCTTGACAGGCCCGGTTAACAGAGACCCCTTGCCTGCACCCCATGATGGTGAAAGTGGGTGTCGCGGCACTCTACAGTCAAATTGCCAATCGGGAAACCTCGCCCAGCGCGACGTCTAATTTCCTGGCGACGCTGAAACGGCACAATCTGCGAAACAGGCGCGCCGGTTTCCACTCGCGGGACGCCGGGCTCGACGACGGGAGAGGGGGGCGCCTTTTTCCTTGGCCCTCTTGGGATTCTAGAAGGCCGCCCACCACCCTCAAAGCTTTAGCTTCGGGGGGCCCTTGTTGATCCCTACGTCGCAATCTTGCTGGAAGACCGGGCCCCCGGTGACGAATTGGGCACGGCGGGGGCAGCTGGCCTCTAGCGGCCAGACGGTGCGGTTGACGACATGTCGCGACTCGACCTCGTGGGCACGCACGCGTGGCGTTTCGAGAGGCCGCGATGCCCTCTACGTGCTGCGCGAGGCAGGCATTACGTATCAAGAGGCTGTGGTGTTTCTATCGGCCGAGCGGGGGGTGACATTGGGGGCGCGGCGCGGCCGATGACCTTGCTTGCAGGGGTGATAATCAACGCGGGATGCTGTTTTTCACCGCTAAGCCTGAATCATTTGGAGGTTTGCTTCCATCGGCCGACGCCTATCAAGGACCCCTGGTATCAATGCCCACTATCACCTGGATTCTGCGTGTGAACAAAGATGCCCTTGCCCGGCAATCAACTGAGTCCCACGCCCCACGGCTCATGGCATTTGCCGGCGCGCGGGAACAGCGGCATAATCATAGCATAGAGAGGTCGCGGGCCACACGGATACGAGGGCTATATCACGTTGTGTATTACAAAGACTCGAGTCGTCTAGGCCAAGAAATGGGGTACCTGTATCTATCTTGTGTCCTGAAAGACCACCATCAGGGTGTCGGCGCCGCGGCGGCGGGGTCGTCCTCGCCTTCGACGGCGACGCGGTGGCCTTGCACGCCGGCTTCCACCTCGGGGACGAGGCTCTCGATGTACTCAATGTCCCGGCCGACGAGGGTGACGGTGCCGTTGCGGTCCCAGCGCGGGTAGCTGCCGACCTTTACGCCGCGGGGGGCGACCTTTGCGGCGAGCTGGGTGAGGAACTCTGCGACGGCGCTCTCGGGGAGGGGGGTAGAGATGAGGACGCGGCCGAGGCCTTTGCCGTGCGGATCGGTGAGGCGGGGGAGGATGAGGGGCTTGAGGCCGTCGAGGAGTTTCTGGACTGCGGGGTGTTAGGTCTCGCTTCCTCCGTCTCTCTTCACGTCGACTTACACAGTCGGGGCACGCCTGGGAGGATGTGGATGTTGCCGTTGACGACGTTGACGGGGACCCAGAGGTCGTCCTGGGGGAAGAGGAACTGCGACTTGGGGTCACGGGCCTCGTCGGTTGGGAGGATGACCATGCGCAGGCGGGCACGGAGGGCGGGCGTGTCGGTCTCGAAATCGTTCGGGGGCTGGCCTGGTTTGGGCACCGAGAGGGCCTTCATGCGCTCGAAGGCGTCTTGGTTAAGCTTCAGGGGAAGGTTGAAGGCCTTGGCGATGGAGTCGTAGGTGATGTCGTCGTGGCTGTAGGGGTTAGGAGGGGAGGCTGACGGGTGTTAAGGGGGCTCACGTTGGGCCAATACCGCCGCTGAGAAAGGTCAGTATGAGGATTGGTGGTTGGAGAGGGTAAACTTACCTGGTGACGACAAAGTCGTAACGATCGCTCATGCGGCGTACTGCCTCGATGATTTCGCTTTCATCGTCTTCGATGACCTCTACCCGCTTGAGTTGCTGGGGACGTCAGAGAGGAGAACCATGACCTGGAAGGTAGTTGATTCTTACAATGCCGAGGGAGAAGCACCATTTGGCCATGTAGGCCGAGTTGGTCTACTCAGCTGTTAGGGTGGTGTCATGTCACACATGAGGTGTAAGCTCACATCCACCGTCTACTCAGCGTGTCAGCCACAATCTTCGACAATCCTAGAAACAAGACAAACCTTCCCGCCGAGAACCTCATCACCAATAATCAGACACGCCGCCGTGTGAATCGTCCGCGTCGCGCGCTGGTCCGCCGAGGCCGAGGCCATGATGCTGCTGCGCGCCAAGCCGGTGGCCGAGATCGGGCGCCGTAGGGCTGGGGGAGGGGTGCTGGAAATGTGCCGCGCGAGCTGCGACAGGCGGGAGAACATGGGGTGGGCCGGACGAGGAGGGGATATAATGCAAGCTGAGGAGCGTTCAGGGGATCACGGGCTTGGGGGTTCTTGGTGGTTGTCGACGACGTTTTGTAAGTCCTGTCGTCATTATGGATCGGCATTTGACCCGCTTGTTTTTGGTGGTTGGAGGGGACTTAGTCAGCATTCTGGGTGTTGTGTTGGTGATGGCTTCATCTTGGGGGTGGAAGATGCAGACTATTTGGACTGGGAGGGTTTCGGGAGAAGGCTACAATGTACGTTTTGCTGTTAAGTTTTATAATTCATCTGAAATCCCGTCGCAGACGGGATGTACTATGTCTATATAGGGAAATGAATCGGATGCAGGACTTCCGCTTCAGTCTTTACTTTCGCCAATAATACGAACGATGGGTGTGAATAGTTACTTGATGCAGAACTGCTGCCTCAGGAGCAGAGAGGATTGCACAAGTCTTATTGGGAATTGAAAGCCTCAAGCAAATTCTTCTTCAAACAGCCCGCCTCTCAAGTGTCGTCAGACGTACGCCGAACCCTGCCTGATGGAGCAGGAAATTGTTGGTGAAATGGATTTTCTGAGAGAAGCGTCCTCCAGTTTTGAGCAAAATACCCAAGATAATGTCAGTTGGACCGGGGTTCGGAGAAGCTTCTATGATCCGACGCTCCAAGAAAGACGGATGGGCAGTACCAGGAGCACGTTGTTCTTGCGCATTTTATTTCCAGGACAAGCTTGAGATATAGATGAATTGCAAGAGAACAAGTGGAATTGAAGATTCAAGTCACTTGCAAGGTCTAGACGTCGAAATATGGCAAGCCATCAAAACTGATATGCTTGATGAGCTGTAGATGATTTGGTTTGATGTTGTGGTAGTCGGCTGGGACCAAAAACATGTGACCCTCTTTGAGAACACATCAAATCTAGGTACCTTCAGGCTCAACATCAAAGTAGTTATCTTTGATCTTGCCTACAAGATATCCCGCTCCAGAGTCGTCTCGCGCTTCAGTGCCATCTCATCGTACTGAGGCGTTGAACGGGCCGTCCGACGTCACTGAGGGGTGACGGCGGGTAACATGTGGTGGGGCGCAGCTGTCGATGGCGGGGTTCGACCTCAACTCGGAGCTGCAGCTTCGTCGTCAGCACATCAACAGCTTCACCCCAACAACAGCCAACGGCCTCGTTCCAATCCTCTGATACCATTTCCGCCCCCCGAAGCGCACCAAACCGCAGACATGGTATAACCCCCCCCACTGCTCCTCCTGTCCACCTCTCCTGCTGACCCCGCGCCAGGCCTCCGAGTCGCGGCTGTACGTGTTCTCCCAGGAGACGAAGGATCACCTGCGCAAGTTCCGCCTCGGGACCTCGCGGTCCAGCGATCCCCAAGCCGTGATATGTATGTATGTCTCGCATCCCCTGTCGCCACCCTCACCCCTCGATGCGCCCTCCAACTGACGATGCCTCCCCGCCAGACCTCATCGATAAGACGACCCACGAGATCCGCCAGGACGAAGACAAGATCACATACAAGACGCTCGACACCATCGGCGACGACCTCCCCGACCACACCCCTCGCTTCATCCTGCTCAGCTACCCTCTGACCCTGGTACGTCGTGATACCCCCCCTTCCTCCGCCGGGCCGTCCTCGGGCGCGCGCAACCGCCGAGCTGCGCGCACCCGTCGCGCTCGTGCCACGCGGTCCTGCGCCTCCACGCGCGCGACAGTCTAGCGAATCTGGCGCCGCGATGTGCGTCCCCAACGACGAGACTCTTCCCTGGCTGACGAATGTCTGACACAGCCCTCCGGCCGCCTGTCGGTCCCGTACGTCCTCGTCTACTACCTCCCCGTGACGGCCAGTAACGAGATGAAGATGATGTACGCCGGAGCTAAGGAGCTGATGCGCAACACGAGCGAGGTGGGGCGCGTCATCGATATCGATAGTATCGAGGAGCTTGAGGAGATCCCGGCCAAGCTGGGGCAGGAGAACTAGGTGCACGACATGGACGGGTGCCATGTACTGGCCACGAGGAGGCGAAGGGCTGAGATTGAGGAACCAGAACCATATGGGCGGATATACGCAGGGGGTATCACATGTTCTTCGTCTATATGCAGAATATTTTGCCAAGCTAGCGCCGCCGTATTCAACCCAAAACCAGTCCCATCCTGTCGATCCGTGCCTCATGCCTGCCTCACTCCTCCGGAAGCACCTCGTCCGGGTTCAGGCCGATCTCTCGGCTGACGTTCCTCACAACCTCCTTGAAGGCCATGCATGCCGGACTGTCGGGGAAGCTGTCGAAGAAGCTCTCGCCGTAGTCGCAGGCCATGCCGATGCGCGGGTCGAGCGGGACACTGCCAAGGAAAGGAATGCCCATCTCCTTGGCCAGCGCGCGGCCGCCGCCGGTGGTGGCGCGGAAGATCTCGCTCTGGCCAGTGCACTTTGGGCACACGAAGCCGGCCATGTTCTCGGCGAGGCCCAGGACGCGGATGCCAGCCTTGCGGCAAAAGTCAATCTCCTTGCGCACGTCGAGCAGCGACACCTCCTGCGGGGTGGTGACGACCACGGCGCCGTCGATTCCGCTCTCCTTGAGGAACGAGTTGACGCTGAGGTGCTCATCGCTGGTGCCGGGCGGTGTGTCGACGAACATGAAGTCAAGGTCGCCCCACTCGACGTCCATGAGGAAACGCTTGAGCATGCCGTTCTTCTTCGCGCCGCGCCAGATGACGGCGTCGTCGCGGCGGCCCGTGGCCTCGTCAGTCGGGAGGAGGAAGTGGATGCTCATGGCGCACAGGTTGTCCATGACCCAGACGGGGCTCCAGCCCGACCCGCTGACGTGGATGCTCTCGGCCTCGACGCCGAGCATCTTGGGGATGCTGGGGCCGCAAATGTCGGTGTCCATGATGCCCACCGTCTGCGCCGGGTTGGTGGCGAAGGCGTGCGAGAGCATCGTCGTGAAGGTGCTCTTGCCCACGCCGCCCTTGCCGCTGAGAACGAGGATCTTGTGCCGTACGCCCTCGAGCCGCGCTGCGATGAGGGGGATGTCTGGGTCAGGGCCCTTGGGGGCAGATGCGCAAATGGCCTGGTTCGGGCACCCTGCGCACGAGTCGGCCTGGCCTGCCTGCTCGGATTCGGGGCCGGGGCAGTGTTCTGGCTCGGGCGCGACGAGTGTTGGCTTCTCCTTGAGCGGGTGTGCAATGACATCCTCGACGGGCTCTGGGGCCTCGAGGGAGGGGGCCATGGTGCAGTCAGTCGTGGGTGTGTTCTATTGCCGATTGGAACTGGACGTTCGTTCTTCGGCAGTCGTTGGTGTTTTCAGATGACGATGAAGTGCTGTTGATGTGGTGTTGTTGAAGTCGAAGAGGAGGCGACTGAGGGGATGTGTCGCTGGAGACGGCATTTGCGGTCAGGCTTAATAATTCGCGGGCCCTCAATCGGTACTTCCTTAGGCGGCCCGCGGAAATGGTCTGGAACATGCTCCGAGATCGCAGCCCTCAGACTGGCCACTCGTCCCTGATTCCCATCATTCTCAAAATGCAAGATGGTAGCATTCTGACCGAAGGTGAGCCCCTGAAAGCCACCCCATCGACATCGCATGATTCACCTCGACTCTCACACGACGTGCTCGGTCTCCGAGCGCCGCTGCCTGCTTCTCACTCGATGTTCCCTGCATCCGGGCGCAGGTTTGGAGGGGTAAAGTCGGCTTATCGGCGGCGATAAGGCCTCGTACCCCACGCAAATTTTCTGAACCCCTCCATCCATCGCTGGCGACCAGATCTGATTGTGACACTTCGACTGCCGGCCCGTGAAAGCTTCAGAAGAACTGCCCCACGAACTTTGGACAGCAACCCGACATTCCAACCACCCCCCAGTCCTTTCCATCAGCACGCAATCATGGCCGCCGAATCAGACGCCATCCCGGCCTCGACCACCATCGCCGCCCTCCGCCAGACCATCGTCTCCGAGGCCTCGCCGCTACCCCTGCGCTTCCGCGCCCTCTTCTCCCTCAAGCATCTCGCGTCCACCCTGACCGGCCCCGACTCTGACGCCGCCATCGAGGCCATCGCCGCCGCCTTCTCCTCCCCTTCCGCCCTGCTCAAGCACGAGCTCGCCTACTGCCTCGGCCAGACTGGCAAGCTCGAGGCCGCCCCTTACCTGCGCGATGTCCTGAAGGACGCCAAGGAGGACCCCATGTGCAGGCACGAGGCCGCCGAGGCTCTCGGTGCCCTGGGCGACCCCAGCAACCTCGACATCCTGCGCGAGTACAGGGACAAGGAGGGCGAGGAGGTCGTCATTACGGAGACGTGCGAGATTGCTATTGACAGGCTGGAGTGGGAGGCTTCGGAGGAGAGGAAGCAGGAGAAGCTGCGGAAGAGGTAGGCTGCAGTGCCGATGACTGCGATGGCATACATGCTAACGTTCGCCAGCGACTTCACGTCCGTCGACCCCGCCCCGCCCCTGGAGGAGTCCCTGCGCAACGTCGAAGACCTCGAAAAGGCCCTGATGGACACCTCCCGGCCCCTCTTCAAGCGCTACCGCGCCATGTTCGCCCTCCGCGACCTCGCCTCGCCCCCCGACCTGCCCACCGCCGTCCCCGCCGTCCTCGCCCTGGCAAAGGGTCTCTCCGACCCCTCGGCCCTCTTCCGCCACGAGATCGCCTTCGTCTTCGGCCAGCTGTCACACCCAGCCTCCATCCCCGCCCTGACGGCGTCGCTGTCCGACCTCAACGAGGCTAGCATGGTGCGCCACGAGGCCGCCGAGGCCCTCGGCAGCCTCGGCGACGAGGAGGGCGTCGAGGCCACCCTCCTCGCCTTCCTGCACGACAAGGAGAAGGTTGTGCGCGAGAGCGTCATCGTCGCCCTCGATATGGCAGAGTATGAGGCCAGTGGCCAGGCCGAATATGCGCTCATCCCCGAGGGCGCCAAGGCCTCGGCGTGAAAGGGGGCAGGCTAGAATAGATACCCCCCTTCTCTCTGTTCTATCTCTCATGGGTTCATGCATCATGGTCGAGCAATTGTTTCTTCAAGAAAAAAGTTTCAGGGTTTCTCTCCTTTCTAATATTCGTAATCTTCGTCGCATTTGGGGGGGTATCTCTCGTATTGTTCTAGTTGTTGGCCGACCACCTGGAAGGGGGGACATGTTAGCGATTGCGTCTCGTCCCCAGGGGGGGCATCGGAGGCCTACCTGAAACCGCACTCGCAGTTAAAAAACGTCGTGCTTCCCTCGTCGGCACCGCGCAGCTGCACCTGCGAGAACCACACCTCAAGCCGCCCGCACTTGGGGCACGTCTCGGTCGTCCGCGCCTCGGTGCGGATGGTGTGCTTCTCGAGGGTCTGGACGTTCGACTGCAGCTTCTGTCTCAACTGCGAAGGGAAATCGGAAGGCTTTGTCTCGGTAGTTGTCGTCTTCGCGCCCACGTCTGCAGTTTCTCCTCGTCAGCCATCGGATCCGACACGCCTCGGTCCCGGTTCCATGTCCTGACCTTTGTTCTCCGTGCCGCAGCAGTCGCAGATAAGGACGGCCTTCTTGCTGGCCAGCGACTGGGGCAGGATGTTGCCGCACTTGGTGCAGAAGACAAGGGTTCCAATCGCAGACATTGTTGCTGGGTTTTGGGTGTCAACTTT
Organism: Plectosphaerella cucumerina; assembly: GCA_020746995.1. NCBI lineage: Eukaryota > Fungi > Ascomycota > Sordariomycetes > Glomerellales > Plectosphaerellaceae > Plectosphaerella > Plectosphaerella cucumerina. The sequence continues at coordinate 860,444 of JAGPXD010000005.1, read as the reverse complement.
GCTGTGATCAATTGAGATGGCTTCGTCGCTGGGAAAAATCGCCCAGGAAATTTCTCGCGACAGTCGGCCTTATCGGAGAATGTCTTATCGGTACAAGCGCCCCACTTCTCCCACTTGACCCCACACCCCAGTCCGGCGAGGCAGGCACGGCCCAGGGGAATGCCGCTTGATTGGGCAGGCAGGAGCTGCAAGCACAGACCAGGTGTCAGTCGGCAGGGGTTCAACAAGGCAAGGCTGTCGCGACCTCGTTCCTTCCTTCCCAACAGTGACGACACAGCTTCACGAAGCAAGATCGCGGCCAGCACCGTCGTGGCACCATCTCGAACCGCGCCGGTCTCATCCTTTCCATGCCGACTCTGGATCGCGTCGACATCCGCTCACCGCTCCGGCCATCGCGTGTCGTGGCCGTCCTCTCCTTACCGAACCGAACGATCTGAACTTTTGCGACCGACTTCCCCTCAACCTTCTCTCGCGCCTGCCGGCAATGCTTCGCAAAGAAAGCGCGCGCTAGTCATCGAATCGCCATCATGGCTGGCTCCCAGGGAGGGGGCCATTTTGCGCCCACAGGCAATGCTTACACGTCGGGCACCGCGCAGCCCATGACGAGCGGACGACCGTTCACGCTGCAGGAGGCGCTCCCGTACTCGCCGCAGTCGTCGGTCATCCCGTTCACTCCAGGTACGGAGACTTGCCTGTTTTGGATTCGTTCAATGCGATTGTGAATTGCTGACGGAAACTATTGTTAGATCTGATCCCAAGCCCAACAATAGGTTCCGGCCTTCCTTCCTCGAGTATCGCTACTCTTTTCAACCGGCAAGAATTCGATTCTCTGAATCGACAGGCCTCGGGCCCCGATACCTCCGCGAAACAAGTCAAGTCAGCCCTCGACCAGGTGCTCCAGGAGCTGCGCCCCGCCAACAGGCCCTTCTTGTGAGTGGAAGCAAACCGGGCCCTTCCCCCGATTTGCGATCTCGCCGTCTGATTGTTTCCAGCAAATTCAAGCAGATCACAAAACCGTTGCTCGACCCGATCGCACCACTGAAGAAGGGGGAATCTCTTTTCAACGGCTTGTCGCCTATGACGAATCTTGTGCTTGAGCGAGGTCCAACCTTCATCAAACAGCAGCAGCAGCCGACCGCTGTCGGCTCCGGTGGCACCGCGGGCACCACCACTTCAACGCCCTCTGCCACCAGCGCTCCCGCAACCAACGGCCACCACCACTCCAGCTCTCGGCCGCCGTCTTCAAAGCGCGAGTCTCCCAAGGCTTCCCAGCACGCGGCATCTAATACCGAGGCCCATGGCCATAACCAGGCCCGCTTTGAAGTCGCCATCCCGTCCAAGTCGTTCGATCCTTCGGCGTATGTAGAGATCAATGAGCCACCAGCCGAGATTGCACCTCCCAAACCAGCCCCTAAGCCTCCTTCAAAGCCAGCCACTCCAGCTGTTCCACCGTCGCCCGCTGTAGCTGCGCCCGCCATGGTCACCTCGTCGACCTTTACCCCTCCTCTTGACCCTTCAGTCACGCCCAGCACGATGAGCCACGATGAGAGGGAGGCTGTTAAGAAGCAGCAGCTGTACATCGGACTGTCTTCGCAGGTCAAGAAGGAGGAGTACATGAACGTTGCAGATGACCCCGACGAGCCGAATCACCTCTCATCTCGGAAGTTCAAAGATGCGGAAATGGACGACAAGGATGCTCTCGGCCAGAATCTCAACCAGAGGCAACGCGCTGAAACGGCACTCTACGACTTGGGACGACTCACTAATGATGTATTCCACTCGGTCGGAGAGGCGCTCAAGGACGAACCCGGACACAGTCACATTGCTACTCTGACCAGCGATCGCGAGCCTGCCCTGACGGCGGGCTGTCACCAGAAGCTCCAGTCAGCCATTCAGAAAGTCGTCAGCCTCGGCGTCTTCAGCCAGGTGCCGCTTGACACCCTTGTTAGGACCCAGAGGTTGAGTGACGTTGGTCTTCGCAACACGAAGAATCTCGACTACAAGCTTGATGAGTCTTGGAGCAGCTCGGACGTCCAAAGCTGGGTCGACCAGCTGGGCGAGATTGAGACGGGCCTCAAAGCCGCTCGCACCACGCTCAGGATCATGTGCGGTGGCCGCGAGGAAAAGCAGCTCTACTCTGAGGAGACGATTCAGCTTTCCATCGATGTCTTCAAGAGCATCATGGACGGCATCGTCGTTCCAGTGATTGAGATGCGTCCGTCTGGACCCACGAGCGACCTGTTCAAGCTGCTCATCCCCCACAAGAAGACGATTGCATCAATCTTCTCCAACTGCCAGCGCCTGTTTGCGCTTCTTGTCGAGGTCGTCCAGGCCATCCCCCTTTCCGAAATGGCCGTCGGCTCCCTCGAGTTCTTGTCATCAAGCCTCATCTTCGTGGAGAACGCTCAGTACGACAAGGAGTCCGTCACTGGAGTCCAAAAGTTCGATGGCATCCGTCTCGTCGCCATGGATATGCTCTGTCAGATCTTTCTCATCAAGCCCGCTCAGCGCCAGGGCATCTTCAACGACCTCCTCACGTCCCTCGAGAAGCTGCCCGTCGGCAAGCAAAAGGCGCGTCAGTTCAGGCTTTCGGAAGGCGGAAACATCCAGCCACTCTCCGCTCTCATCATGCGCCTGATCCAGGCTAGTTCTGGCAAGGTCAAGGAGAAACAGCTGCACGCTGCCCTCACGCGTCAGGACGAAGAAGACGGAGCGGAGGGCGAGATCAAGCCTTTGACATCAGGAAAGGTGCCCACAATTCGATCCGAGCCAGCTGGCGCCGACCAGCACTACACCGCCATCGAGGAGCTCGAAGATATCTCCAAGCCATTGAGCGAGGAGGTCTGGCACAATGCTTCCTACGTAGTCACATTCATCGTCAACCGTGCGCTCAAGTCGACAAAGTCCGGCGACACTCCCTACCGCAACCTCTTGGACCTGTTCGTCGAGGATTTCACAACTTGCATGGATATGCCTGACTGGCCCGCGGCCGAGCTGATGCTCCGACAGCTCACTCTCTCCATGATGCGGCTCTGGGAGGACCCCAAGTCAGCTGCGCCGGCCAAGAACATGGCTCTGGATATTCTCGGCATCACCTCGCCAGCCATCGCCAAGTTGCGCTCGCACGTCCGCAAAACAGCAGATAGTAAGGATTTGGACGTCGCAGACGACCTATCACAATTCCTTTGCGACCTTGCGCTCTCGGCCCTGGATATGAAGAACCGCCCGGAGCACCTTGTTGGGTGGTCTGGCCCTTTCCGGGCGAGCCTGGAGTACCTTGAAGAGCGCTGCGCTCTGGACCACCACCTGCGGAGCGCCATCACCTTCTTGATCTCCGAGTGGGCCTACCGAGTCCACACCGGATATCATGCCTTTGATGAGGACATTGAGGAGAGGGACCGCGAGTACGGACGTCTGGCCTACCGACTGCGCATGATGATCAACGACGGCACCTGGCTGGCCAGCGAGTACTCGTTCAAGACAGTCAACCCTGCCCTCGCCAAGATGTCGTATGCCATCATCCTCCTTCGGTCGCCTTTCTACGCCCTTTACGACGGCATGCTGCACGTCCTCAAAACGGCCATGGCTAGTGACCAGGCCACGGTCCGCAGCAAGGCCTTGAAGAGTGTCACAGACCTGATCGAGACCGATCCGGCGATTCTCGACGGCGACTCAGTCTTCGTGAGACTGATCATGAACTGCACCAGCGACAGCTCACCACAGGTCCGCGACTCAGCGCTCACGCTGATGGGACGCTGCATGCTTCTGCGGCCCAACCTGGAGCCTCAAATGACGCCCGACATTCTCGCTCGCTTCTCGGACAGCGCCGCTGGTGTGCGGAAGAAGGCGATGAAGCTGGCCCGCGATATCTACCTGCGAAACCCCGACCGCACCTGTCGAAGCACCATCGCCAACGGTCTTCTTCATCGCATTCAGGATCCTGACGAGCAGGTCCGTGATCTTGCCAAGCAGGTCATCGAGGAGGTCTGGTTTGCGCCCTTCTACTCGGCAGATGACACGCCTGCGTTCAAGACTGCCCTCACCGATCACGTGTCTCTCATGATCCAGACCGTCAACTCGGGCAACGTCACTGGAATCCTGGACAAGGTGTTGCAAAAGATCCTCAAGTCCCAGAACCAGAGCCAGCACGGTCCTTTCGGTGTCAGCGTCAAGCTGGTTGCAAACATGTTCGAGCTCATCGACACTCTCGACTCGGACGACCCAGCCATCCCTCACGGAAGAGACGCCCTTCAGGTGCTTCAGATATTTGCCAAGGCCGACTCAAAGCTGTTTAGCTTCGAAGAGATGCGCCTGCTGAAGCCACACCTGGCGAGCTTTACTAGCGTGGACGACATGGCTGTGTTCCGCGCCACCGCTGTCATCTATCGACAGGTGCTGCCGCAGCTCTCCGCGACGCATGCCGAGTTCCTTAGGGAGGTTCAGGGCCAGCTTCAAAAGTGCGTTGGCAAAGTTCCCAAGACCATCTTGGACGAAGTCATCGCCTGTCTATGGATCATCGCCAATCTTCTCGACAACAGGCTGCCGCTCGCCCGTCTGGGTGGTTCCAGTCTTGTCGGCCTGAAGAAGCTGAGCAGCACTCCCAACGTGGCCCAGTTTGTGCCCAAGTTCACGCGCTACACGGAGATCATTGGCTTGGTGGGCAAGCACTGCGACCTGGACACCAACCTCGACGAGTTTAAGAGGGGCGAATTCGCGCGCTGGAAGGGCACCTCAGCCGCGGGCCTCATGGTTGAGGTTTTGTCTCCTATGGCCGACGCCAGCCAGCCCATCGGCGTTCGTCGTGCCGCCGTCGAGGCCATTGGCCTCATCTGCCAGGCTCACCCTCGCAACTACAACTCCCCCAACGTCTATCCCAAGTTCGAGGAGCTGTTCAACGAGAAGAATGCGGTCTTGGAGTCGGCCGTGCTGCGGTCTTTCAAGGAGTTCCTGCTTGTCGAGGAGCGTCGCTCCGAGGCGGCCACCGCAGCAGACGACGCAAACGCGCCCAAGCGAGACCGCAACCTGACGGTCATGGGCGGCACAGCTTACGACGACGTTGCCAGTGCTACCACGCAGCGTTTCCTCCAACACATCACCCGGATCTCGCTCGCGACGCAGGATGAGCACGCCTTCCTCGCTGTCGAAGTCCTCGGCAGTATCAGTCGGCAGGGTCTCGTGCACCCCAAGGAAACCGGTGTCACCTGGATCACCCTGGAGACGTCTCCTGTGCAGAGGATCTCCGAGGTCGCCTACATGGAGCACCGATCCCTCCACGCCAAGTTCGAGACGGTTGTCGAGCGTGAATACGTCAAGGCAGTGCAGGCTGCCTTCAACTACCAGCGAGACATTGTCGGAGACTCACATGGCGCCACAACTAGCCCGTACCAAGCCAAGCTTCATTTGCTGATGGAGACACTCAAGGCCAGCAAGTCGAAGAATCGCCAGAAGTTCATCGACAAAGTCATTGCGCAGGCCGACTTTGACTTTACCAAGCTGGACGTCAAGAAAGAGATGCCGCCGCACACCGAGTTTGCACGCTTCATCATTGAGAATCTGGCCTTCTTCGAGTATCAGACCGTCGGAGAGGTCTTTGCTACTGTCAATTCGATCGAGAAGCTCGTGACGTCGACCGGCTCCAGCCTGGCTCACATCGTTGAGTCTGAGGTCTTCAAGGTCCGCATGGACATTGACCAGCCAGCCCAGGAGAACTCCAACATGGACGGACAGGATGGAGACGGCGCCAAAGCGGCGATGGCCATCGACATTGATCCGACCCGCCTCCGGCGCATGACTGCGGGCGCAATGGTCCTGCTCTCGCTCTGGGAGGCCCGCACATATCTGCGCCGCCTCTACAACATGGGCAGCAACCGCAAAGAGAGCAAGACCAAGGCAGCCTCGAAGGACATGAACAAGGCTCCTACCAAGGTGCAAGGCATCACGGGAGACAAGTTTTGGGAGGAGGTGACGATGCACATGGGAGGCCTCGAGTCGCAGGAGTCCATGATGAAGACACTTCACAACTTCGTTGAACTCCTCAACGTCGACAAGGAGTACACCATCGAAGAAGACGAGCTCGACGCCGAGGATCCCGGCACCCCTAGTGAGGGTGACGATGACGGCTCGGGCGACGGCTTCGGACGCAAGCGAAAGGCCGTCAGTAGCCCTGGAGGCCGCAAGAAGAAGCTCAAATCCGAGACGAAGGGAAGACGTGGCCGTCCTCCCAAGAAGCAGCAGGTCGAAGAGGACGCCGATGGTGACTGGGACTAGGGGGTTTCTTCTTTTCTTTTCTTTCTTCAACAGCACGAGAGAGACAATGGGTCTCTCGAATGGTTTTGGGCGTTTGGTTTTCTTTCGATGCACGTGTACCATATTACGCCGCTCAGATACCCGGGTCAGGTGGTCAAGGAAGACATGCGGGAAGACTAGACCACATGGGATGGTTGTGGCACAGGCGTCTTAGGCATTTGGCAGGAGGCCTGACAGGAGGCCAATGGTTACAATCTGCCACGATGGTCATTGAGGGGGGCAGAGAGCTGGAAGATCATGTTTCTCGAGGCCTCCTTGGGCTTAGATATTCTCAGATGATCTGAGTTAGAGGACGGACAGTTGCTGCATCTGTCGCATGGCAGAAGAATATCAGAGCATTAATGCAATGGAAGCTTCCCGAGTGAATGCCGTGGATCATTTTGTCGTCTGGACAAGAGTGGACATGATGAAATGGAGGAGGGGGTTCGAGAGGGGGCGCGAAAAGGGGGATGCGAATAGGGGGGCGCTTTGCGTTGACCATTTCTAGGGCAGGCCCAGGGCATCACGAGGTTCAATTTCTTCATGCCGCACCACACAACGAAGAACGCACGTTTTTCTCTCAAAAGCTCTTCCGAACAGACCTTCTGCGAGATTTCTTGCCTTCACAAGTCGTTTCATCATTTCCCGAGCGTGAACAGTTCCGAAGCAAGCGAAAAGGATCCCAACGTGAGCAAGTGTCTTTGACTGCTCGGCCTGACAACGTCAAAAACAATAAGAAAAGCTCTTCCGGTTTCCAAAGAAGCTCTCTCTACGGCAATCAGCCAAGATGTCTGTTTTGAATCAAAGGCTGAGAACGCAACCAAACCAGAGCGGCATCAGAGCATTCTGGCAACCCACGACTCCAGAAATCATCGAGACCACAACAAACACCAAGGCGAACAAGCTTCACTTCCGAAAACAGCAATTTTCTGACAGTACCACCGATAAAGCCCCAAACCACGAAGATATCCCCCCAAAACTCTTCTACCAACCACCCCTCGCCGATCCTCATCACGCCTGCCACCGGTCTCAAGATGCTCCTCCTCCTTGTCCTCCTCTTCTGGTTCCTCCTCACGGCTTTCTCTCCCGAGACCTGCCCTCCCTCTGGTTGCTTCCAGAACTTCTGCTGGGACCTCTCCCTCATCGACGGCCACACCCTCCACGCCGTCTGCGAGGGCGAGGGCGAGGTGAGGGAGAACCACCTCGACCTCAACCTCTGCGTCGGCGTCGAGGGCAAAAAGCTCCAGTGGGAGGATGGGTAAGTTTCTCCCTTCTTCCTAATTAGATAGAGTGTCTGCTGACAGCTGTGAAGCGGCTTCTTCGCCGGTATAGCCGAGTTCACGTTCATCACCAACGCGGACCAGTTCAGGGACGACCGACGCATCGTCCTTACCGGTGACTGCCCCTCGGGCCGCGATCGCGGCCCGAGCTTCAATTGCAAGCTTGACCTTTGTAAGTTCAGCATCACACATTATAAGATGAGCAGAGCTGACGTATGGTATAGCGCAGAAGATCTGGATCGACGGCGGCCAGCTCGGCTGCTTCGACCACCGCGCCGAGGTGCATGATCCCTACGATATCCGTAGGGACATGCCCGGCCCTCGCGACTAGGCCGAGAACAAATAGCCGCAGTATCCCAACTGCGATGCTTCGTTGACGAAGATGGTTCGGAGGATGGCCTCACAGAGGAGACGTAGGCATCACGCAAGAAGGTCACGTTGCTAGAGTAGAATAGAGCGGATCACGCAACTCGGTAGCGGAGTATACAAGTAAAAAAATCGCTTCCTTCCTCTTTCTTTCGTAACACATTACATTTACACTCATTTATCCCTCGGCGCCGCGACGCCGCCTCCCATCCCGATACCCGTACTACCACCATCAGAAGGCGGGCCACCGGACTGCATCTGCATTTGCATTTGCACGCTGCCCCGGCGGAGGAACCCCGCGCCCACGAGGACGGGGCTGTTGACCATGCCGAGCGGCGGCGGGGGCGCCATGGCTGACCGCCCCGCGTTGGGGGACGGGCTCTGCGCCTCGCGCATCTCGCCGAGGATGCGCTCTGGGAGGCCGAGGGCGGGAATGCTCGACTCGGGGACGGCTTCGAGACCGCCGACCGATGCGCCGAGAGCTGTCAAAGGCGTGGCAGGAGGGGGAGGTTCCTTGCCCCGCTCCATGACGTCCTTGTAGAAGGCCTCAAGGGCCGCCTTGTCGGCGCAGAAGGCTTCGAGCTCCTGGAGGACGGCCTCTGGCTCAGCCGTCGGCGGCTTGCTGCTCGCCGTGCTGCTGTTGGTGTTTGCGGCTGGTGCTGCAAACGGGTTGTAGGAGCCCGGGAAGAAGGAGGCACCGCCGAACATGGTGTGGTCGACGGGGCGGACGGTGGGAGATGCCGCGTACAGAGCGGGTCTGACCATGGGCGATGCCATGGGGGTGGGTTCGGGGATGCCATAGGGCGTGTAGGCTGTCATCGACATCATGCGACCGCGGCCGTCGATGACGGGAGCAGGGGGCAGGTAGCTGGCGGCGGCGTTGCTGCTCGACTCGCGCACATCCTTGAGCTCACGCTCACGACCGGCGTAGGTACGGTTGCTGTAGAGTCGGTTGGCGAGGATGAGGAAGTTGCCGTCGTCGTCGATTTGTGCGAGCAGCATGCCGGAGCGGTGAATGTACTGCGTGTATCTGAAGTCGGGCTTGCCCCAGGAGAAGGTGACGTCGACATTGGCCGGGTAGTTCGAGGCTGCTTCGACATCGAGCACAAAGTCGAGCTTCTTGAGGATGGCCGTCTGGTAGGGGAACCGGCCTGGCGATGTCTGTGGCGTGAAGGATCCCGTCTCGTAGTAGGTCATAGGCTGCTGATCGGGCGGGTCGAGGGCCAGTCTGACGACGTACGGCCGCCGGAAGGGGTTCGAGTCGGTGATGGTGCAGGCTTCTCTGATAGGCACCTCAACAAGCCGGAGGCCGTAGTTCGCTGCCTCTCTCGCCCATCCCTCGACAGCATCCTCAATGAGCTTGGCCGTGACGTTCAGCCAGTCGAGGCGGATGTGGTAGCAGTTGTCCGGGTTGTGCAGCCGATCATAGTGCAGGTCGATACGTTCGGGCCGGTAAGACCGTTTGCGGTGGTCCACGTCGTACTTAAGAACTTTGCTGAGCACCACCTTGTGCTTCTTGCGCATCGAGCCCATGTTGACGTTGGACGGCGTCGGTGTCGTCGCTCCCGATGTTGGCGAATGCTCCTCATGCGTCGACAGCGGGCGAGGGAATCCAGTGCGTGGTGAGTCGCGAGGTGTGTTCTCCGACAGCGGCGTACTGGGAATCGACACGTCCTTCTTGCGCGCGTTGAACCAGCCGGAGCCCTGCTTGGCGAACTCGCTAGAGATCTGGTAGAAGTACTGGCCGTCTCTGAACGGATGCCGCTTCTCGACGTGAACAAAGAGGCCTCGGTCCTTGTCCTTCTTGGACATCTCCTCCCGGTCGGAAGAGTCAACCCGTTCCAGCTTCGTCACCATGAGCATGTTGCCCAGCTGCTCAGCGTCCTCGCGCGTCTCCAGGTCCTCAAAATTGTCCATCAGCCACGTCGTCATGTCTGAGCCGATGAAGCAGTTGTAATGCAGCCGCAGATGCCAACGACGGTTCTGGAACTTGACGCCGCCATTTTCGACAGGCTGCTGGATGGCTTCGGCGAGCGCTGCGAGGTTCAGGTTTGCCTTGTTGAACCGGTCCCTATTAGAGACGAGTTGGCCCTTCCGGTAGCCTTCCTGGCCTTCCAGCAGAGGTAGCGAATCGACCTCGGCAGCGATGACCACCGACGCGTCTTCCGTCTTGTACACAATGTCCAGAGGATTCGGGTCGCGGCTAGTCTTGGAGGACGTCGTCTGGAAGCGTCTCTCCGACGGGGGAACGTAGCGGTACTTTTGCCACTGGAGAGAAAGGCGGCGGATACCCTCAAGACGCACCTCCTCTGGGTTGTCGCCTGCCTGGTTCCTCGGCACCGAAGTGTTTCGCGGAAGCATAGGAATGAGAACAAACCGCGCCCTCCAGAAGCGGAGGTTCTCTGTCAGCTCGTCGTTGTGTCCGGCCAGGAATGAGTCAATGTAGTTCCAATTCCTCTCGGGCTTGGGTGTGAGCACATCGATCTCCTGGTTGCGGTAGCTCGTGTCCATCAGTGTCCTGATGGCCGGCTTGTACAGGAAGTCTCCGGAATGGTGGCCCGAATCGCTTGTCTTGCGGACAAAGATGTTGACCTCGACTTCGGACTGGTTGACGCACGACAGCTGGTGAATCACGTTGCCCACGGACATGAAGATGCTCGTCCCGTCCTCCATGATCTGGTCGCGGGAGAATATGTCGGCAATCTTCATCTGCTTCTGGCCAAAGGCGCGCGCGACTGCTGGGCCGATGACGACCTGAAAGCCCTGCGAGAATCTCAAGCTGATGAGCTCCCGAATCAGCTCCTCGCGTGACTTTGGCTCCTCAGAGAGCTCGTCATCGGCGTTCTGGGCGACAATGTAGGGCTGGCGCTGGAACTCGCTGTCGAACTGTGATTTGCTGGGGAAGTATTCCGACGTCAAGGGGACGGCAGCCGGGCAGCAGAGTGCCTTCCACTTCATGACGTGCATCTCTGAGGTCTTGGGAAAGACATGCTGCCAGCGGCTGTACAAGATTGTGTCGTCGAGCTTGTGGGGGTCGGGGTTGGAAGGGTTGAGGAGCGTCAGCCACGGAGTGACGGTGTGTGTTGGAGACATGGTGGGTGGCACGTCCGAGATGTTGCCAGCCCGCAACTTGCTGTAGGACATCTTCTGGTCATCCTCTCTGAGTACGTTGGAGTACTTCTGATCCCAGTCGGCCTGCAGGCGTTCCTTGCGGGCGAGGGACGACAGGCCTGCGCCTGAGTTGGTGCGTTGGATCATGGAGGAAAAGTCGAGCCGGTGAGACTTGCCGATAGCAATGCTCGGAGAGGATGGAAGATCTGCCAGGGTATCCCTCGAGTCTGATCGGAACAGTTGTGGGGCCAATGACGAGATGGACGGTTTGATGGTCTGGGGAGAGACAGGCCGTGGCAGAGTCGACTTGATGAGCGGCGTTTTCAGGTCGTCGACAACAGTCTTGATCTGCTTGCTCCGTTCCGAATTATCCGCGTTGACGGTCTCGAGACTGGCCTCAGCAGCAACAGCCTTTGGCGCAGCGATGCCGAAGCCCTTGAGTCCTAAGCTGATCTGGCGCATGAACTTGGGTGCCTTGGCGGTCGTACTTGACTTGGTCGTCATGGTCGGTGTGTCGGCAGTCGTGGTGGACAGCTTCCGAGGCAGTGTCGGTCGTACATCGGGCTTTGAGACCTCGCCCATGTTCATGGACATCTTGCGACCCGATGATGTCTGGTTCATGCCCTGATTCGGGACAAGCCGCTTCTCTGGCAGCGAGGTCCCGAAGAGACCGGTATCTTCCATGAGCTGTCGACGGGTGCTCTCCTCCAGCTCGCGAGAGTGTCTGGACTGAAGTAACCTGCGGGACTTGGGAAGCTTGGCGCGCGACTCGTCATACTCCTGGAGCTTCTTCCAGAGAGACTTCTCGCCGGGCTTCGCCAGCCTATCGGGATTAAACTTTTGAAAGCCGTAGATGTGGTCGAACAGTTCGGCAGGTTTTCTGTAAGCTGTGAAGGGAAGCTCTTCACTCCCGTTCTGCCTCAGCTTGGGTAGAGTAGTGGAATCGTTGAGGTGGATCTGGTACGCCGGGTCGGCCTGGAGCGGCGTCGTCTCAATCTCGTTGGTTTGCAGGATGCTGCGCATCTGCAGGGCGTACATCCTCGCGCGGATGGTGAACTCCTCGGCCGTCTCCTGGTCACGGTTCTCGGCAACAGAGAGGGCGATGCCCTGATAAGACAAGGCCTCTTCAGAGGTGCCGGTCCAATAGGAGACATGCAGCCATTGCGGAAGGGCGTAGCACCATTCGTCTTGTGGCTGGGCGAAGTGCTCGATGCGCCGGGCGAGCTCAAGTCCCTTGGATGGAGAGAGTGATTCGCCAAAGGACTGGTAGCTACCGATGATGGGAGTCGTCAGGTTGGGCGTGCTCTCCTTGCTGCGCATCGACATGGATTTTGTGCGGTGATGGTGGGGGCCGTCGAAGCCCGGATGGGGGTTGCGGTAGCGGAATAGGGGCACAGCATGCAGCGGCATCTTAGGCACGCAGATGAGATCAATGCCGATGCCGTTACCAACGAGGGCCTCGGTCGTACGCCGCAGATTCTCGTAGTCGACCTCGAAGACGCCCGGTCCCGGCGTGATGACGACGATGGAAATGCCGGTGCGCATCAGATCGCGGTCGATGTAGTCGTGGGCGAACTGTGAAGAAGCGAGGTTGATGGCCTCGAGGAGGTTGCCGTACATGGAGAGAGAGGACTCGGCCTTGATCTTGTTGGCGGCATCGGTTGTCTCCTCACCGAAGGGCATGAACTCGCTGTGAGCCTGGTGATGATGCAGGCTGATGTCGCGGCGGAAGTAGTTGAAGTCGCGCTTGAGCTGGTACAGAATGGTTGTCCATTCGCCGCTCGACATCTCGCTGACGACAACGCGGTAGAAGTCCTTGTAGGGGCGGCGCTCGCCGCTGGTCTGGAAACCGGTGTAGTACTCGCTGTTGAGGGAGCGAGTAGCCAGGTCGACGGTGATTCCCGTGTCATACTCGACGCGGGCAAAGAGCACGATGCTGACGAGGTGCTTGACCTTCATCTTGGCCCACTTCTTGAAGAGGGCGGGGAGGAAGCCGTTGACAACCTTGTTGAAGTTGATCTCACCCGAGCCTTCCGAGTCAAAGTCCCACATCTCGCGGGCGATCTGGATGAAGAGAACGTAGCGGGCCGATTCGCTGCGGAAGATGGGCCGCGTATTGCCTGTGAAGAAGGCCGAGTGCGCCTTGCGACCATCGACGAAGACAGCCGTCACCTGAGCCTTGATGGTGCCCATGAACAGGATTGACTGGCCCTTGTAGACAGTGCGCTCTGTCAGCTCGCCGATGGCCATGCGCCACATGTCGGAGCGCGAAAGGTACTGGTCCTTGAAGGAGAGCTCGACGTGGGATGCCGAGATGGCGGGGCTGCTCGCGTCGACATGGCTCAGCAAGACGGGGCTTCCCCTCCTCATGCCAAACGCGTCTGCGATGTGCTTCATGACGTAGATCTCGACGGTGGGTTGACGGCTCTTGGGCTCCTTCGAGAGATCCTTGACAACGAAGACATATCGCTTGGGACCTTCAGGAGCGCAGGTCGCGCCAGTTCCGCACTTTGATGCGTCGCCTCGAGCAGTGCCGCTGCCGCTACCACTACCACCGCCCTTATCTCCATCAGGCCTGGCGACTGTGATGGCCATGAGGTCGCCTGCGCGGACCTCGCCGCCGAAGAGGTCAAGGTTAAGCAAGACCTCATCGCGACTGTAGCCCTCGTTGATGGTGACTGCACATCTGCGCTCGAATCGGCGCGGGCGCGGAGGGTGCTCGCCGCGTATTGTGGAGGCGCTCGAGACAGTATCGGGAGATCGAGGGAGGTCGGAGTAGGACGAGGACGAGGCTGGGCCGGGACGGTCGACACTTCCACGGCTGAACTGCCTCAGGTGGGAGGGCAGGTTGGCCCCCCTGCGTATCGAGGACGGCCCGCTAACATGGCGCGACATGGGGGCGGTCGTGTGTGGTGCCAATCGTTCATGAGGGGTGCAGCACTGCGCATCGGCAGCGCATTGCGTCGTGGGAGGCGGTGTTGGCGGTTGTAGGTGGTTCGGGTTGTGCTTGAGGATGGACGATGTTGAAGAGGTGATGGATTCGGATGAGGCCCGAGCTTCGAGCTCTTCGGTGAGTCTCGGTGAACAAGGGGTGGGGGCATATGCTGACTAAGCAGAGCCCTTGAGCTGTTCTGGCGGTGCTTTGTCTTTAACTTCAGGTCAAGCAAAAGCGCGGCTCGTACGAGATGCCCGGCAACAACTTGACCGGGATGCCTGCCCACTGCAGCTCATCCGAGGAGTCATGAATCGGCTGATTGGCTTGTTGCCCCAGTCGGGCACATCCGGACCTTTCCGCAGATCGGTCGGCTGCAGAAAGTGCCAAGGCCTTATTTGAGCCTCACCCACGCATCTACCACCCAGGGCGGCTGAAACCCTCCGATCAAAACTCTTGATAACGTTGAAGCCTCCGATGGGACGGTGGCAGACCAATGACGGGATCCCGGGAGCGGGTTGCAAACTCCCCCGTCGGGCCGGGCATCCAACCCCGTCAACCGGAACCCCGAACATAGCCACTGCTGCCTCCTTTATTCAGCATCTCCTTTCCTACAAGGCACCCTCAGAGCATGCCAACATCCTACTGTTGTTGTAGACGATAACACAACACTTGCTTTCCCACCCCTGATTGTTCTTTGACGGTCCGACCCGGATCATATCTTTGCAACTTTGGAGGCGCAACGTTGGAAGCGCTCTCTTTCCAACCATGCCGTCTCGCGCACTGCCCACCTTTACTCGGACCGAAGTCGAAAACCACAGCACAACCAAGTCATGTTACGTGACAGTTGATGACAAGGTGTACGATGTAACCGAGTTCGCCCACGATCACCCCGGAGGAGCAGAACTCCTCTTCGACTACTCAGGCAAGGATGTCAAGGACATCCTACGCGACCAGGCCTCGCACACCCACTCGGAAGCCGCCTACGAGATTCTCGATGACTATCTCGTCGGCTTCATTGCCAACTCAAAGAGCACCGCAGCGAAAGAAGCCACCGCTCCTGACAGCGAAAAGGGCGCCTGGACTCATCCCACCACCGGCATGTCATGCGAAGAAGACCTGAGCAAGGAAACCGATTACAACGCCGACTTCCAGACACACAAGTTCCTCGACCTAAACCGTCCCCTGTTCCCTCAGGTCTGGTTCGGCGGCTTCAGCAAGGACTTCTACCTCGATCAGATCCATCGTCCTCGTCATTACAAGGGCGGCGAATCGGCACCTCTCTTCGGAAACTTCCTCGAGCCCCTTTCCAAGACACCTTGGTGGATTCCTCCTACCATTTGGATACCCGTCGTCATCAGCCTCACATACCAAGCAAGTGGTGGGTTCCAAAGTCCATGGAACCAGGCTGTGCCTTGGCTTTCGGGCTTTGCCCTCTGGAGCTTGATAGAGTACTCCATGCATCGCTTCCTCTTCCATCTCGACGAGTATGTTCTACCTGTTTCTCCGCCCTGATGGCGACACATTACGTTTGAGTTTCTCTGTTGACTAGAAGTTCTCACAGCTGGCTCCCTGATAACCGCGTCGCCATCACTGCACACTTCCTTGCCCACGGCATCCACCATTATCTACCGATGGACAGATATCGCCTAGTCATGCCACCCGCACTATTTGTAGTGCTTTGCTATCCCTTCTGGCTGCTAGCGCACGTTGTCTTCTACTGGAATTGGGATCTTGCCACTACCGTCTTTTCCGGTGGCATGTTCGGCTACATCTGCTACGACATCACACACTACTCCGTCCATCACACCAACCTCCCCCTGTGGTACAAGACCCTCAAGAAGAACCACCTCGCTCACCACTTTCTCGACTACGAGCTTGGTTTTGGTGTGACCAATCTGTTCTGGGACCAAGTTTTCGGGACCGAGCTCCTCACACACCCTGCTATTCAAAAGTAACAGACAAGTCGGAGCGGAACAACCTTTGCTGTTGTACTACATGTATTCATCTCAGAAGAGGCAGAACGAGTAGGAGGGCTGGAAGTTCCTTGGAGCCAGTGATCGTCCGTCGGTGATGGAATCTACAGTTGGTGGCAATGTGGCATCGTGCTTCCAGGCCAGGACCATCACGCAAGGAAAAAAAAGCAAGGGAGCATGAGCCAAGCTATAACCTTGCTGACTTCTCCGAATCAGGATGTTCTGTCGAGCCAACAGAAGCCCAGGAAACGTAAAAGGATCCACGGCTGCTGTTGCCGGCGACACAGCTGACGATGAGTACCAACGGGCACCGTAAGTGGGACGATATGGCCTTGGCAGTACTTGAATTCCGCCTCGCTCTATTTAGCCACACGATAAGAAGCCAACCCTTCAAATTGCCACGAAGCGACGCAGAAGCAGGCAGGACTGTGCCAATCAGCCAATGCAGGGCAGACCACATGCGTCCAACGTCTGCATCGTACATGAGGGCGTTCGAACCCATCGCTTGTTGTTGGTGCGAGGTCCTCAGACGTTCTTGGCACCTGATGCGACATTGACTGGGGTTTGGCAGTGGTGGCTGAGGGCGTTACGAGCATCCTCATCAAGCTGTACGCGGCGGAATACAGGCAAACACCAGAACCAACCGCAACTCCATTGTGCAGAGTGTGCCAGCGGCCGGGCCACGTGTGGTTTATGGTGGATCAAGGATGGTATCTGGCATCTGCCTGGAAACTACGGCGTCCAGTGGTGAATTGATTCCAGCGGTGCGTGGGTTTACTGATCCTCGCCGTCTGATGTCTTATTCGGGCCTTTGGCTTGCCCGGGGGTTCACCATGGGCTTGATCGACGTCAGGCAGCCTTCGGAGACAACATTAAGCAGGACTGCAGTTGAACGAGCTTTCAGCATAGCAGAGCCAGGCGCGTTGAGGAGTCAGATGAGATGGCGTCTTTTGTTGTGAGCCTGGGCCCGGGGCATTGCGCGGCAGGATCATGAGCTCCGGGCATACCTCCGAGAGCATCATCCAGTACGATTTCATCTCCCAACCCCGAGTCAGATAAACCTGTTCCTGTGAGCTTGCCGGGATCGAGTCTGTACAACGTAGTGATGCCATGGTTCTGCACGCAGCACTGACTTCCTAGTACCTGTGGCCAGGATTCACGGAAATCGGACCACTGTCTGCTCCACGCACACCCCTTGGACCGATGGTGGCGCCATCACGGCATAACCACGAGATCCACTCATACAGTTGTCCATCCAAAGTCACAAAACTGTAGCACATCCAAACTCACCCTGTAAGCCAAACATGAATAGGCTATCATTGCAACTCAGCTGTTCCGCTAGACCCGCACATCAGTGTTCAACACCAATCCACCTTTGTCCCTGCACATACGACCACACCCATTGGAAAGCTCGGGATCCCGTCCGCTCTCCCCTAGAAAAGTCAATGAGGGCTGGATTAGTAGTTGGGTCGGTGACGACCAGCGAATACCCGGTGTTGTATGTCTTTTTGACGTCTCTTTTACTAAATCAGTGTTTGTTTGGCTCTACGTCCACCCTGTCTCATTGTCGCAACTTCATGGTTGCTGTCCCGAATCTACCAGGGCTGGACACCATCAGCCCGTACAACCCTGCCCACTTCGGCATCTTGTTGGCCTTCGACAACGGCCCGAATCAACTCGGCGCCAACCGCCGGGTCCTTGGCCCCAAGCTAAATATCCATCAGAATCAATTCACAACCTAGGAAATGTGCGAACGGGGCTTGGAAACGACGAACCTTGAGAAGGAGCTCTGGGCCTACACCACCGAGATTGGTAGCGAGAAAGCCGGGCGAGACAGCCCACACCTTGACGCCGTCATTGAGCAGGGTGCGATGCCAATCACGCATCAGCATGTTGAGGCCAGTCTTGGAGCAGCGATACCCAAGTACCGGAGGTCCCGGAGTGACTGGCTTGGGCCAGCCCTTCTCCGGGCTGCCGTTCAAGCGCTGATAGACGGGCGTATCCAGGCGTTCCGTCTCCGTCAGCGTGGACGTGCCGCTCGTAATGAAGATGAGCCTGGCGTTGGCAGACTTGAGGAGAAGAGGCGTGGCCAGTGTCGTCAGGATGTGCGTTCCCACCACGTTGGTGTCCCACGATGCGTTCCAGGCCTCACGCAAAGTCATCTTGCCGTCGACTTGGAGGTGTTCAAAGTTGGAGCCACCGTTGTTGATGAGAACGTCCAATCGACCAAACTTGGTGCTGATTCTCTGGACTGCCATTTCGAGGGAGGAGTCGGAAGAGAGATCGGCCTGGACTGTGCTCATACTCGAGCGCGTGTTTGGCGATTCGCCTGTGATGGCTGCGATGGCATCTTCGCCCTTTTGAAGGGTACGACAGCCGATGATGATCTCGTAGGCATTCTCCGAGGCTGCCAGGGCTTTCACCACCTCGAGGCCGAGACCGGTGTTTCCTGGTAAGCTTTGTAAGCTCAAGCGCGATAGATGTTCAAGAATTGGATCGTACCACCGGTGATGAACACAATGGTCCTATTGGTATCCATCTTCAACTGAAGAGATTTGAATGTCTGGTGGAATAGTTTTGTTGGTGATGATGATGGAACAGCACCGAAAGTCAGAGAGACGAGGGACTCGACGAATTTATAGCTCAGAGGGTACGCTCATTCCTGGATGATGGGAGCCGCAGGGCGATGGCAAGGTTGGGCCCAACTCTTCGTAGTCCGGCAGTATGGCGCTTATACGTCCAACACGGAGTTCGGCCACGGCAAGTCGGCCGTTCCGTGCATTCAGGCCCCACTACTCGTAGGTATTGTACGAGCGATTCCCGTAGACAGTCGTTGGAGTAAGGAGCGGGGATAAGCAGGGTTAAAGTCCGGTAGAGCCTAGTATAAAGGCACCACACGACGGCCGACGGGATTCCGAATCCCGTTCCATTGTCCTTTAGAACAATCTTTCTACGCGTCATGCCGCAGCACCGTAATAAGGAGAAGGAGCCGGCCGCCCCGAATCCCGCCCCGGTGCAAGTACCACCACAGCCCGTGCCGTACGGACAAGCCTGCGCCGGCTGTGCCAAGGCCAAGTGCAGATGCAGACGGAGCACAGCATCCCCGGCAGCTCCTTGCGATCGGTGCCAACGTCTGAAGAGAGCATGCGAGCCAGCAAGGACGAATCGCAAGCGTGGCGTTGAGGGGCAACGCAATCGAACTGCCAAGATCGAGGAGAAGCTGGAAAGTCTTGTCAACATTCTCATTTCACAGGGTCAAATACCAGTCGCCAGCTCAAATGAGGCAGGGTCAATTTCGGTCACCCTCAACTCTAACCCAGAACCCCCGTATGGATCGCCTGTTCTCCTTTCTCTGCTACTGAACTTGCGCGTAGCTGACAAAATCGAACAGAGCTGTTTCTTCTGCAGAGGTAACAAACAGTGCTACATGCACAACAGCCTCGATCTCGATGGACATGTCAGACACTTTGCTGGCTGGAATACGTCAGGCGCAGGCCGAGGAGAATCTGCGCTTATTCCGGACCATGTACCTTCCAGCGTTTCCAGCTGTACACATCCCGTCGACAACCACGTGAGTCCTTTGACCCTCCGTTGCTCCAGCTGGTCCCGAGAGGAGAGTAGCTCACGTCAAGTCTCAGTGCATCGCAGTTGGAATCGCAAAGACCGTATCTATGGCTCGCAATCCAAGCAATCTGCTCCACACCCTACTCAACAAGAGCAACCCTGCAAGAGCGAGCCCGAAAAACTCTTTCCGAGCGCGTTGCTGTTCTGTACCAATGCACTATGGATCTTCTCGTGGCATACATTGTACTCGCCATGTGGGGGACTCTGACCGGCAGCAGCACGAATGCCTTCTTCATCAGCGCCTCAATGGCCACAACCCTTGCGCAGAACCTCAAGCTAGACAGTCCTCCTGACCCGGGGCCCACTGGCTTTCACGCCCTGGCATATGGCTACCATCCCCCTTTGACATCTTCGAGATACAACGGCGAACACCTGGTGCAGAGAAAACGAACAGATGAGGAACGCAGGGCCGTTCTGGCTTGTTTCTGCTTGTCTTCGAGGTCAGTCGTCTCCACGAGTGGCCCAATCTTCCGATTCATCGAGACTAACGCGGTTTCCAGCATTTGTCACAAGCTAGGCACGCAACTTATGCGATGGACGTCGCATATGGAAGATTGTCTGACCCACCTGGCAAGCAATCCTGCATGCGAAAATGACGAAGTCCTCGTGATACAGGCGAAGTGTACCAGGATCCTCGACACCGTGTGTGCCTGCTCGCCAAATTTCTTTCGGAGTAGTGGCCAGACCAGCGGGTTCCCATCGATGCATGCGCTCATGGCCAAGGCGCTCAAGGGACATCTTCAAGAAGTCCAAAGTCATATTCGACCACTGCTACTAGAGAAGAGTAAGAAATGTTTTCCTTGGGCATTGTACAGACCGTGCTGACCTTGGAATCATCACAAAGGGATCGTCAAATACTGGCTGTTACTCACAAACGCTGTGATTCTGGACATGGAACTACAAGAGCCTGCCGGCTCGGCTCCGAATGCCGAATCTCTCTTCGAACGAGCTCAGTTATTGCAGTCCTGCGTAGCAGCCATCCGACTTTTTGTCGACAACTTTCTAGCTTTCGCCCCAGAAGAGCACGGCGGTCTTCATATCCACTACTGGCTCAACTATCTACGCTGTTTGCGGGTAGTGTATCGTCTGCGCCTCACTGAAAATCTCCTGGAGGGCGAGAGCGACAACTTGGAGACTATAGATATCGCTGAATCGCTCCAGAGAGGTGCTGACGTCTGTAGAGCCGTCCCGATGGCTTTGGGCCTGAGTGTTGATGGCAGGAACACGCATACCCTCTTTGCAGAGAACTTGCAGCGCCTCAAGTCGATATGGGGGGAGGCTATTGAGCAGGCTGCCATCAAGCGTGCTGGTGTTCAGACGTCTCTTTACTTGCGGCCTGAGGCGTCTCAGCTGGCTTTTCTGGACGATCTGCACGCTTTGGACTTTTTCGATGATGCTTGGATGGCAGATGTGTTTCTGCCGCCATCGGACACACCGACTTGAACTTGTCTCATCACGCCTCTGCTGCCCATGCCCCGGCCACATCGCAGGTGTCGCTTGGGTTCTTCGCCAGCCAAAACTAGGTAAAGCAGTTTCGATACTAGGCCACCAGAATAACTTGTTTTCACTACCTACTCTATCCGGAGCAGTATTGATTAGCATCGGTGAAAATGCTTGTGTCCCTCGATCGGCACGCCTTGAGCCGCGGGTAGCCTGCCATTGGTGCTCCTTATCGGTCATCAAACCTGGGTACCAGGGAAGGGCGCCCTTGTCAAGAGAGGGTCCCCGAATCCCGAGTCGGGTCTGGCCTCTACTAACCGCCTCCAAAGGACTACATGTACCCTTAAATAACCGATAAGGCGTCTCTGGGGATGCATAAAAATCGAATCCATTTTCATCTTGCAGCAATTTATCCCCCGTGGTTTATTCCAGACTTCGATTTCGCCAAACTGAAAATGGACGCCGCCACCATGCCGAAGAGTTTGACTCCCAGTCGAACGCGCGATGATACGCCTCAGCGGGAGTCTGCATCAGCAGGTGAGAAGTGGACAGACACAGAGATGAGGCAATCCGAGAAATATCAAGGCCCGACCGATGAGCCTTCGTCATCCAGCTCCGACTCATGCGAGATCACCGTCTGCGTCGACGACAGGGAGCCTGGCATCATCAGTCGCGTCGCCAGCCGCATCAGCTCGACCACCAACATCGACCCCGGACCTGCTCCTGACGGAGGTGCCCGGGCCTGGTGGAGTGGTACGTCAAGCAGCGCCCCGACATGCGAGGAGAGCTGACACGGAGACAGTATTGGGCACCCATCTCACCGTCATGAGTACCTGGTACGTCCCCTCTCTAGATCCTTGGATACTCGCCGCTGACACAAAAAGGGGCATGATGAACTCCTTTGGGGGGTTTCAAAGCTACTACGTCCAGTCCCTCTCCCGCTCCCCGTCTGACATTGCCTGGATCGGGTCTATCCAGATGTTCTGCCTCTTCTTCGTTGGCACCTTCGCCGGTCGCCTCACCGACGCCGGATATTTCCGCCTTGTCTTCGCCGCAGGTGCCGCCCTGATCGTCTTTGGGACGCTCATCACGTCAGCGTGCACGCAGTACTGGCAGATCCTGGTCGCCCAGGGATTGTGTGTGGGTATCGGCAACGGCTGTGCCTTTACCCCGGCCCTCGCCGTCTTGTCGACGTACTTTAAGAAGCGTCAGTCCATTGCTATCGGGTTTACGGCCTGCGGAAGCGCTACGGGCGGCGTTATCTTCCCTAGTATCGTGCGGCAGCTGCTCCCTCGTGTCGGGTTTGCCTGGACTATGCGCGTTATCGGTCTTATCCACGTCGTCTCCCTCACATTCTCGCTGGCATCTCTGAAACCGAGAATCCCGCCGCGCCGGACGGGTCGTCTTGTGGAGTGGACCGCGTTCAGGGATATGGAGTATACTTACTTTGCTCTGGGTGCCTTCCTGGTACGTCTTCCTCCTCTACTGCCCTGGTTTGTTGAAGCTGATAGGAACAAGTTCTTCTGGGGTGTCTTTGTCGCGTTCTTCTTCATCGCCGCATTCGCCCGCGACACCCAAGGCTTCACCTATACCCAATCACTCAACCTGCTCATGATTATGAACGGCGTAGGCATCCTGGGCCGTCTCGTGCCTAACTACCTTGGCGACCGTATCGGGACTCTCACGGTAATTATCCCGGTCGTCGGGCTGGGTTCTATCGTCGCCTTCTGCTGGATGGCCATCGACTCTCCAACGAAGCTCTACGTCTGGGCTGCCTGCAGCGGTCCTGTTCTTGGGGGCATCCAGGCCATGTTCCCGTCGGCGCTGGCATCGCTGACCGCGGACCCCGGGAAACAGGGCACAAGAATCGGGATGGTCTTCACCATTGTCAGCTTCGCCGTCCTAACGGGGACCCCGATCGCAGGGGCCCTGCTGTCCGCCATGAAGGGGAGTTATGTCGGTGCTCAGGTCTTTTCCGGGACGAGTCTGGCCCTGGGCACTATTTGCGTGGCTGTGGCGAGGGAGGCGAAGAGGAGGCGGCAGGGTGGACCATTAACTGCCAAGGTGTGATACTGGACCAGTACCTAACATAGACAAACGTAGAATCAGAAATCGGTGCCGACGGAAGCCGTCAAACCCCCCAACCTCCGGATTCTAGTCAAACATTTGGCTCCCTTTCTTAGCGCATCGACGAGCTGTTGTCAAAAGTGGATCCCAGCGCCCTTACCATGTAGACATCTTCTCGACCAGACTGCCCTTTGACTCCCTTTGACATGCCCGACAACTGGCACCCCATCCATCAAATCAATCACCTCGACGACACCCTGGCGATTCGCCATGGAAAATTTCGACACGGGAGTGGGATTCTCTCCACTGGTACGCGGAAATAGCCCTGGGTCGTACCAAGAGCTTGGCCAGGACAGACAGGCATCGGGTCCTCCCGATGACCTGTGGCCATCATCTTGGTCCGATCTTCTCGACTTTTCCTTCTCCGGGAGCCAGGACGGCACTTCTACCCCCTTGTGGCAGTACCCAGATGAGTTGGGTGTTTTCCTGGGTCAAGACTCGGCAGACCCGTCCCCGTCATTGTCCCGTCCCAGTGGCAGAGGAGCGCGGTTCTCCTCTACAATCATCGCCATCCTCAGGAGCTGGTTCGCGGAGCACTCGAGCGATCCGTATCCGAGACCGGAGGACATCGACGTCCTACAGATTCAAACTGGCCTCGGCCGGCAGCAAATCTTAACATGGTTCTCCAACACCCGCCGACGACAGAAGCCCGGCTTAGCTACCCCTGAAGCGTCCCAGTCCTCCATGACCTCAACAGAGCCCATGGATCCCATGACTAGATGGAGAAACTCACCGCCGGAACACGAGCCGGCAGATATGTTCGACATCTCCCGCGCCGTGTCCCGTGCCTCCATTGGGTCCGACCAGAAGCGTGGCCGCCAAGCAACCATCCAACGAGAGCCGGGAGGATCACGGAACGCCTCGCTCGCCAGCAGCGCGGCCACATCAGACTCCAACACCTCGGCGTCCTCGGCAATATCGCACAGATCGCACCGCTCAAGACGCTCTGCAGACTCTCTCGGCGCAATAGTAAGGCGACGCCGGAGAAGAGCGACGCCGCGTCCCGGGGCGAGACTGAACCTGCCGGAGGAGACAAAGGCCCCGAAGAGAGTAGGCACCGCCCTCGTCCCGGACGTCCACCCCTTCCAATGCACGTTCTGCACCTCGACCTTCAAGACCAGGCACAACTGGCAGCGGCACGAGAAGACGTTCCATCTATCGCTGGAGACTTGGGAGTGCTCCCCATGGGGCCCTACCGCTCTGAGCGCCCTGAACGACCAGCTCGGGGTTGTTGTCTGCACCTACTGCGGCCTGCCCAACCCGAACGAAATGCACCTCAATTCCCACCACACGTCATGCCGGGACCGCCCCGTGGCCGAACGAACGTTCTTTCGCAAGGATCACCTGGCCCAGCATCTGAAACTAGTACACAATGCTGATTACCAACCGGCTCTCATGAGCAGTTGGAAGTCCGAGGCCACCGCCATCCGCTCCCGGTGCGGGTTCTGCAACGTCTGCCTCGACACCTGGGCCGAGCGGGTCGAGCATCTCGCCGAGCATTTCAAGCAGGGCAAGACCATGGCCGCCTGGCACGGTGACTGGGGGTTCGAGCCGGATGTCTTGGACATGGTGGAAAACTCGATGCCTCCGTGTAGGTCCCACCTCCTTGCCTTGCTGCCAGCGGTACTAACATTTGTCAGACCTGATAGATTACGAGAGACACTCTCCTTGTCCTTTTGAGGCTCGTGTCCAGGCCCCCTTCGGCCCATCGTCAGCATGGGAGCTCATCCGGCTCGAGGTCGAATACCTCAGCTCCAACTACGTCGACAGCCACGGCCGGCTCCCATCAAGCGCAGCGCTGCACTACGAGGCGTGCCGAATCATTCTCGCAGCAGATCTCCTGTCTTCCGACATGCCGGAGCCGCCGGCATCCTGGCTTCGGGACCTCCTTCTGTCGTCGGAGAGCATCACAAAGGCGGCCCAGGATCTGCCCATCAAGAGCGCCGCGCGGTCTCGCTTTACAGATCTCCAGATTCACGGAAAATCCAGCATCTTCCAAGACTGCGTCATGGAGGCCGCACTGATGGAGGCAGTTGCTGGCGCGAAGTCCATCAACCCGCACATCGTAGACGAATGGCTGCAGGACAAAGCTGTCCACTGTGTCAGGTCGGCAACCTCCAAGTTTTACCACACCACCGGTGTCTTTGCCGATCTTGTCGTCTCCCTCATCGGACAATCTACCGACTGGCTCGCCCCCTTCCGGGAACGCGCCGGCATCGGTCCTACGACAAGTCCACCGCGTGAAGAGCAGGAGCCGAGTATTCTGGACTTCCAACCCGACAAGCTTGGCTTGATGCACAACACGGATATCTCGTCCGACAGTCTCGCGGGTTTAGACAACGCGTGCATCGTCCCAGACACCGTCACGAAAAAAAGCACGGTCTTCCTCGACGACGGCAATCTCTACCGGCAGCTGATCCGAAACCTCTCCCGCTACGTGGCCAGCGCCGTATCGCCCAGGAACCCCAACAGGCACGTGCCCTCGGACGACGAGCTTCAGAACCAGGCGAGGTGGTTCATGTATGACGAGTGAGTGCTCTGGTGAACCATCGTTGGACCTCTCTGACGCTTGCAGTGACGATCCCTGGAACCAGACACCCGCAGACAACCCACAGTGGCTGAGGGACTTTAAGCGCTTGGTCGGGCTAGATGTTCACGTTGGGGCGCCTGGGCAGCCGTCACAAATAAGTGGCGAGGCCATTCAGACGGCGTGCGGTGGCTGACCGAAAGGAAGACGTCAGTCGTGGTGTCTGAGAAGGCCTTAGATACCCGACCTACTCAGCTCACTATCGTACAAGACATCCAGAAACTCAGGTAGATACCTGTGAAGTAGCGTGGATGCCATCTACTCTATCCAGATCGACTCTACCTGATCTCCATTGGCAGCATAAAATTGCCCATCCATGACATTGTGGACGTATGCATCGCCGATGAATGCGTGACCCCGTCGTGCCCCTTCGTCAACCGGTCTCGGCCGAAGAATAAATGGTACTCTGCTCCCCCAAAGAACCCAGACCTGGTCGCCTTTCCGAGTGTGCGGCGGCCCAACGCCGAGATGGCCCTCTTCCGTAATGAAGAAGGCTTGATTCAGCGTCATCGACGTGAGAGACTCGACGACGTCGTTTGACTGGCAGTTATCGAGATAGGCATCAAAGAGAGCCTCGTCGGAAGCCTCGACTCTCCGTCGGACACGCTCATCATACGTGATGGCATCTCCAAGCATGGTCCGGAAGAATGCACTTTTCCAAGAGATGCTGATGTCATCACCGCCTGATGATCTGCGTGAGAAGAAGTCTTGCACAAGTCGCTGTCGCCGTCTTGTTGCTTGGATAATGTCCTCGTGAGGCACCACGACCCTCTCATCGACGGCGATACCCTCGTCTACGACGGCAACGGTGTCGACCATGATCCCCCAGAGCGACAAGACTGTACCGTCACGCAAAGTCTCGAATACGAGTTGCAAGCCACCATCGGCAGTAAAGTAGCGATACCGGTCGTAGTGCTCCCAGAACTTGCAGCCCCAGTTGACCAACTTCTCAGGGCGTACCATGTCGAGGACCCACGAGGGAAGACTGGGCGTTGCCTGCTCCTCGCCTCTCCAACCAAGCAAGGGCACCAGGCTCTGCTCGCGCCGCAGTATGTCGACGGTGAACTTTGTGAAAACGGCAGCCGGGGTGAGGGTGTAGTCACATGCGATACCGGGAATGACGGTAGGGTCAACGAGTCCCATCAGGCCATAGACCTTGTCCCTGGGGTCCGTGGCCTCGCGGTAGCGCCATCGATGCGCGATGAAGAGCGGCGCCGTGGCGTCCTCTGCTCCCGTCAGCATGAGGCTAAGGAAGGGCGTGATGAATTCGTTTGTGTCCATGGTGTAGAGTTCTCGCGCCAAGAGGTCGAGGATCGTGTCCTGCTCCTGCGTCGGCCTCATCATACCCCTGGCGGCGCGGACGCAGGTCTCCCAAGATATGGACAGCGTCTGCCAGACAACGAGCTTGTCTTTGGGCAAGACTGCTTCTTGGACGGTCCAGATCCTTAGCCACCATTTGTTGCTCCGGAGCATCATGCCATGGAGGGCGCGGACCGCGCCGAAGCGATCGGCGGAGGTGCTCAGGGTAGCTGGTAGGTTGAGGTGGCCAGGCGCAGCATCGGCGATGAGGGTGATCATGTCAAAGACAGCCCGGACGTCTTTGAGGGTGTACTCGGCGCCGGCTGGGATGATGCCGAGCCATACGATGCACCGCAGGCATTGCCGAAAGATGCGGCCCATCATGCCGACCTGGTGCATTTTCTCTTCGTCATCGGCCTGGTTGATACATAATGCATCAACCCACAGAGATCTCTCTCGATCTGGTAAGCGCAACTGGTGTAGGGCATCGTGCAGATTGTCCATGACCGCCGCGGGTTGTCCGACGAGGTGGACGGTATTGTTCTTGGTGGTCTCGCCCCAGCAGTAAGAGAGCGCTTCGTAGTCCGGGACATCGTCGAGGGTGACCACTCTCAGCTCGCAACGAATGATGTCTTGAGCGGCCCCAGGCTGAAGAACAAGGAGTCGGATGCGCGAGCTCAGAGGGTCCAGTCGGGAGTACAGAGAAGACATGGCCGCTATTGTGTAAAACTTTGCCAAGGAACTTGAATGGCACACCAGGCAGCAGGCCTTTTTACATCTTCGGGAGCTCACAAAATGTCTCATGCACGTGACGGAGTTTTCTTTGCAATCAGTCCAGGGTTTGCTGCAGCCCATCGACGCTACGTCCGTGGGGGCCGAGGGCGGCTTATTCCTGTGGCCCATGTCTACGCACAGGGGCATCGCCATGGTTAATTGAACATGACGGTTCGTTCAGCAGCGTCTACAGCGGGTATCTACTTACGAGATAAGTTGCGCTTGAGAAGGTGGCGTCGCCACCACGGAGTCCAAGCTTGAAGCAATGTTGCCAGTGGGGGCGTTGATGGTTTGAAAGTTTTGCAGCCATGGGTTCAGACGAACGCCGCAGGTTTCACTCTGTTTCTCCCTGTTTTTTCCTTCCTTTCCCTCTTTATAGGTAATCCATACCAGCCCCCCAGGTAATATGAGCCACCTACAGCACCCGACAACAGAACCCTCTCGACAATACTTCAAGACCCTTTCCAAAAATGGATTGCACACATCCAGAAGCTCATGATGGCGGGTACTTTGCCAGTGGTGCATAGGGTCTGATTGTCTATCGACTCACCCACAATGATCAGGCGCTGTGGGACGATTATCTCCAATACATCCACAAAGGTGTACGAGCCAGCATCGACTGGCGGGTTTCCGAAGAACTGTGGGAGGACCCGGATCTCGGGTCCCCCCCTCCTCAAGAGAAGGTGGAACGATTGCGTGCAGAGGCGGAAGATGAGAAGAACACCTTCCACCTCTGCCTTCGAGAAGGGCCCAAACTGGATGGCTGTTTGATTGACGATGTCAGGAACATTCATTCGAATTGGCTGCTTTCGCTAAGCCCACAGACCCCTCCAGGATCTTACACAACACAGTTGGGACATTGGCATACACACACATTCAGCTTGACAATCGTCATCTGCGTCGACGATGACATTTTGCAACGATTCATGGAGATCCGCACAGCGAAGATGTCCGAAGCTGCTTGCGAAGCCGAGTTGTCGCCCAGTTACCACGATGACGTCGCAGTCAAGATGGTATGGACAGGATACGACATCTATAAAAGCTTCGGTTGGAGATATGGGCCAGAAGAAGATGAAGAGGACTGCGACAGTCACAAGATTTGGCAGTATTTTCACGTGTATCGTCTGCCCAGCTTCTGTAATGCCATTGCTATAGGCAACTCTGTATGGTTTGATGGCTTCGCTCAGCCTCCAGGACTGAACCGGCTCCGATTCCTTGACTAGGGTCGACGGTGATGCACATGAGGGTAAGTACCCCTCCAGAGAGACTTGGAAGGAGTCGAAGCTGACACACTGGTCAGGTCGAGCACACGCACGGAGAAAATCGACTTGGAGGGTTGGAGCATGTCGCATGCAAGTTGTGATTGTAGTCGACAGGGAGAAGATCGGCGGCGGGGGAGGGGCAAACGGCTTGTCCTGGTTGTCGCTACGAGCTCCAGCACATCGCCGAACCGGACTGGGCCGTCGGGTGGGTGGATCGAAATCTGGCATCGAAGACGACATACGTTTGCCAGCAGCGGAATATGTCGGAGGCTGGGGAGCCCCCCTTTATGAGACGCGCAATATCGATATTGTCCAGATTCGGCCAGTCTGCAGGCTGTGGTTTTGGCCCCCAAACCCCCTGCCACCTCTCACGCCACAGCTTGGTCCAGCCCAGAATCTACAGGGGTGCATCGGAAGAGTACATACCCCTCATCGCGTCAGGCTCTGGAGACCTCATCATTTTCATTTAGGTGATGGGCGGAGTCTCGTGGAGTCGACCGTCAAGAACACCTAAAAACACCTCTACCAAGCACCACAGATTCTCCAGCTGACCCTGCTGCAAGCATGGCCAGGTTCCAGGTCGGATGGTACAGGTATGCCTCTCATCTGAATCCTCAACTCGACTAGACATGTGTACAGCGAGCTGACGCCAGTTTGGGTTCATCCCGTATCTGGGATACCACCACGTCCTGATGATTCTGTTGCTCTTCGTCGTCGTGCTATTGTGTAAGTACTGGCAAGACTGCATGGATACCTCTCTAACCTATCTGTCAGCTATCCTCATCGCCGGGTGCACTAGCGAGAGCCTCAGCGGTATCTACTTGATAGCTTTGTCATATACCAGCGAGGTTTCTGAGCTCGACGGCTCTGAAGGCATCGCGGAAGCTTCGTCCACGCTATCTGACCTAGCCGCGAATCATACATCTCTGGAGATCCGAGCCGGGTACCTGGGCATGTGCCTCCTGGTTGCAGGGCTCACCATCTGCTCTCGTAGCCAAGAGACCCTTGAGGCCTTCGTCCATCGCACTGTCTCAGGCGACGAGGTTGGTGATCCGCTGAGCCTCATCTACGCCGCCGCCAGGTTTCGTAGCGAGGTTGTTTTTGTTGCACTGCTGTATGCTCTCTTTCCGCCGTCTCCGCAACACCATGCAATCGCTGACAAGAAGAATGTACAGATTCGTTAGCGTCGCATTTGCATTCTTCGCCATCCTTTTGCTCTCTACTTTTCCCGGCTGGCACAAAGAGGAGGGCTCGGATGGATCTGACAGGGAGGTGAAGCCTTTCCCGTCGCGAGCCGTGTCCATAGTCAGCCTGGCCGTTCTCATTGTCGCGTCAGTGCTGTCGTTACTCAGCAGCTTCTGGCAGCATCTCTCCAGTGCTGCGGCGTCTACCATGTCGTCTGTCTTTACCTATGGGAACGTTGTCGGCAGCATAGGTCCCGCAGCCATGGCTCTTGGCTGGGTGTCCACCTTTTTGCTGCTCACCGCCTCTGTCAGCCTTCTCGTCGTTATTCTCTCCATCCGTGTTCTCAGGGCGCTCGTGGACAACTGAAACCAATTGAGGCATCAGATGCCGTTGGGCAACATATTTGTATTGAGATCTACGGCCCGCATTCTCCATATTCAATATACGGTGCTTCCGCCTGCCATTGACGAAGATGTCACCGACATGTCTTGCCTCGCCTGGCTCACGAGATTGTATATCAGGTGTGAGATGCCCCCAATAGCCAGTAGAAGGACGAGGACAACCGCAACAGCCACCTTGACACTGGACGCGAGACTCGACACCATTGTCGGCGCAAGTACGGCCGCAATCAGACCAACTCCAACTACAGCAATGACGAACGGGTTCCACTTGACCGCCAACAAGCTGCGAGACTTGTTGAATCCCTTGGCGATTCTCTCCACGTTGAAGGCAGCGATAACGAGTGGAATGGAGATGGCAAAGCCTATGGATACTGGGGAGCAAGGTCAGAATGAATCCCGCTAGTCGCTGAAGGATCGACTCACGAATGTAGCCCATAAGATAGTCGAACGGAATCTTGTCATTTTCTTCGCGGGGGAATCCGTTGGTATCAATGGCAAAGATTGCGGCAATGAATGACACGGGGAGCTTATGACTTGTTAGCACGTTTCTGGCTCAAAGCTTTTTTGAAGAGACCATGACTTACGAAGATAATAGTAACCACGGTGAACACCACAACCGTCTTTCCTTGACGGGCAGTTTCCCTTGCTGCCTCCCGAGCAAAGTTGGCCTCCGCCAGGCTGGCTTGTTTCTGCTTCAGGTCCACGAGGCGATGAAGCTTGGGGTGGTCAATGTCAGCAGAATGTTCCATGTCATGTTCCATGAAACGTGAAGTGGCAAAACTCACCGACTTGTCGGCCTTTTTGGCGGTGTCCTCCATCTGGTCGATGCGCGCGAGATGATAGTCAAGAGTCCGCGTGTTGACGTATGACCTCGTCGTTCGGTCCTTGGCCAATCTGCTCAACGCCTTGTTCATGTCTTGAACCACATTCTTTTGGTCCGTGAGCACTAGCTTCAAAGTGTGCAGCTCGTCCAGAATGTCGTCAAACTCAATCATCAGCTCAATCTCCTTTTGAATGCTCAACTTTTCGTCCGAAATTCCCTGAGTCCCCTCATCCTCTCCCTTGCCATCCTGGATGCGGATGTTAACCGCGTATTTGAAGTTGCGAAGATGGCGAGCAACCTGGTCGCTCTACAAATCCAACATGAGTGCCTGTGTATCTGTCGTCGTCCCACGTCGCCGGTAGACTAGGGAACAAACTTACCGCTATGCTGATGGAATGCTCGAAAAAGTCGAAGAATCTAAAGTCCTTACGAGCATGAAGCGGGTCAAAAACCTCGATGCAGGTGCTGGTGATGAGCCCCGCAAGCTTGTGTATGGACACGATTGGATCTCTGTTGTCCTTCAGAAGATGGTTCGCGATGAGCTGAGTTACGTTGAGCGAGTCGGATTTGTCGATCTTGGGCCAACGATTCACTTCTGCTGTGTCCGCCCAAGGATTTACCCTCTTGGATGCCTTAACAGACTCTTGGTTGCCTCCAGCATAGTTCATCAGTCGTCCAACTACTCCCGATTGTGCTGGCTTCGCCTTCGCGGTTTGCGGTGCTCGGACATTGGGTTCTTTGACCCAGGAATCCCATCGAAGAGGGCAACAAGTGATGATGGTGTCTGCATACCCCCACGTCAGCATTCTTACTTACTTGAAGCAATGAGATGGGACAGGTTACCATCCCCCAGAATCCACATCCACAACTGATCGGTCATGAAGATCTTCGGGTCTCCTAAAGACTTGGTTTCCTCATTCTCAATGTAGCGGCGCACCACCTGGTCGTTATCTCTCTCGGTGGTGACGATGCCCGCGTAGGCGTACTGATCCAGAGTTCGCCGGGGTTGAAGTTCATGCCCATCCTCACGGAAGTAGCCCTTGATCAAATAGTCATGTAAGTTGCGTGTTGTTGGGGGCTTTACATCGTGCGTCTGGTGCCTGTGTCTGCGACTCGTGTGCCGCTCCCCGCTTCTTCGGTTATGTGCAGACACTGCATCGCGGTGGGTACTGGGACGATTGAGGTCTTCCTCGCGCTGTACCAGAGTCTCCTCGGGAGCTGGCGTGTTCGAAGCCTCGAGATCAGCGCGCACGTTATTTGGTCGATTAGCAGCGGAACTACGGCCATCTTGCCGTTCAATGTCAGCTTCGGCTTCGGATGCGTGGACGCTACCCCGTGTTCCTCGCCCGCCAACAAACTTGATGGTATCCTTGAGGCGGGATCCCAGCGTTGTTGTAGCATGACCTTTGTCAGAAACACTGGGTGGAGGGCCAGGTGGTGGGCTGGGCTTGTGGCCTCTGGGTCTTGCTGGTGGTCGCTTGTGCGCACTTTCGAGAGATCTTGCAAACGCCTCTTGGCCCTCGGAAGTTTCATAGTGGAGGAATGGGACCTGCGACATTAGCCTGGGTCCAAAAGGAGGCTTTCAGATTACCCATACAAAGGCGAGGAAGTTCGGGCTCTCTTCGTTCTGGTCCGGAGAGCTGTGATTCTGTAGGTAAGTTCAGATGTCAGCTTGGCAGCATGGTATTTGCAAGATGTTTTTTCTAACCGTGACAGTGTGGCAGAGAGGTTTCCGACATTCGAACGTTGTGATGCCTGTCGGCAAGACCCCTGCCTGCCTGGATTTGGGTGTTTTTCCAGACACCTCTTCCCTTGCAGAGAGTTTCATGTCATCCACCATCTGTTCGTAAGTGGCCTCCGAAACGTCGCCCTTCTCGGTCATTAGAAGGCGCACCAGCTCCTACAAGATTGGCGCCATGTTAGTATTCATCACAAGTAAAAGGCCACTGCAGCTTCTGGGACATCGAGTACCTCTGCCCATGTCGTCTAAGACGGTCAGTATCTGTTCAAGAAAGTACTTGGACGTCGACTCACATTGTTTGCTGGAAGATGATACCACGTGAAAGTGGGCCTACGGCCCTCCAAATTGGTTTTCAAAGCTTCCGGGCCGTCACTGTACAGCAACTTGTAGACCGACGCCGAGTTTGGAACGGAATCCTCAAACTCTCCGTTGACAAAGAAGCAGGTCACGGTTGCTTCAAAGCCATGGCACGCTACCAGCTTGTTGCGGTCATGTTTGGCCGGTGGTTTGGGAGGTTTGAGGGCTTTGAAGACGCTCTGGTCGCCATCCGGTGGCACACGGCCCCGGATTCGTGGACCTCGGACAACGGGATCAGCCTTGAGGAGCTCAGTCATCTCCGCATTCCCCTCGGCAATGTCGGCCACTGTCTTGTTGTTGGAACTGACAACGTCGAGGCTCGCACCATAGCGCCTCAAGAGTTTGACGCCATCAAGGCTGCGGGCTTTCACGGAGCGAAAGATGGGCGTGGCTCCAGCCGAGTCTCGGAGATCAGGCTTTGCCCCCCCATCCAGAAGGGCAGCCATGATCTCAACATTGTCTTTTGCGGCCGCAAGATGCAGGCAAGTCGGAGGTTCGTCTTTCTCTGCGGCGTAGGATGAGAAGAAGTTAGGGTCGGCTTCATGGGAGAGCAGGACCTTGACAACCTCGACGTTTCCAAAGTGAACAGCGTAGAAAAGAGGTTGTTTGTCGTCCCAAGACAGCGCATTGACGTCCGCGCCGTGGCTCAAGAGCAGCTCCATGATGTCAACGTCTCCCTGTATGGCAGCTTCGTGAATGGGCGTGTGGCCTTGGCTCATAGTGTCGGTGAGGGCCCCTTGGTCGAGAATGATGCGCACTGCTTCGAACTGTCTCTGCCGGACGGCGATGAATAGCGGCCGTCGATCGTGAGGGTCGGCAGCTTCGACGTCAGCGCCGTGCTCCAGGAGAGCCTCGATCCAATGGGCGTCTTGTGCCTCAATTGCCAAGTGAAGCGCCGTCATTTCGTCTGCATTTTTGACGTTCATGTTCGTTTGGACGCGCCCAATGAGAGTCCTGAGCGTTTCGACATTGCTTGCTGCCTCGAGAAGTTGCTCAGCTGTCGGCATGGTTCCTGGGAGAACGATAAAGGCTAGGGGAGACGGGCT
Organism: Plectosphaerella cucumerina; assembly: GCA_020746995.1. Classification (NCBI taxonomy): domain Eukaryota; kingdom Fungi; phylum Ascomycota; class Sordariomycetes; order Glomerellales; family Plectosphaerellaceae; genus Plectosphaerella; species Plectosphaerella cucumerina. The sequence goes on along the minus strand of JAGPXD010000005.1, from coordinate 825,828 downwards.
CCGGCGGTCGTCTGAGGGCGCGAACATATTGCCTTGGCGGTCTGGCACACGGCAGACTTCCTGCCGATTCAATGAAAGTCAAATCGATGGAAGCCGAGTCAGTGGAAGCGCGGAGGAATGGTGGAGGCTAGGCTCGATAGTGTGGCGTGATGCAGAACATGGTCAGAAATCATGGAGGTTGGGCTTTTTGCGCTCGCGAACAGGGGTTACTTTTCAGCCCCCAAAGTCGTGTCACCTATGCTGCAATATTTCTTGGCATCGTCGAAGTGGGCGTCGGATTTCTTTTCTTGCCACTGTGCTGAGCAGGGGTTAGATTGATGATACATGTCACTTTCCTCGAGGTGCATTACGGGCGACCGTCAGCCAACAGGCAGTTCACCGAAAAGGGACACAAGAAGCGGTCACATGCATGAAGCTGAAAGCGGCGGGGTTGGCCTCCACGGTGAAGGTGGTCGATGTTTCGCTGGAGTGAGCGATGACGGTCGGACAAGTAAAGGTGTCCATGGTGTTTTGGGACGGTGAGATGGAGATGGAGTGAGAAAGTCTTGGCGAGGGAAGGATGTGTGGGAGGAAGGCCTTTATATGGTAGCCGGGCGACGCTACCATTCAGAGTTTGGTTCATGACAAGATGGCTTGCGATGGCGCAGCCTGCCTGGAGATCCGTCTCCAAAAACCAATGATCGGGTATGTTCACACAAATGAAGCTGAAAGCTGAGCTTGGAAGCACCAGATTGTACACTTGACTGGTGAACGGAACCACCCACACATCTTCTGCCTTACACCTGCAAGCCACGGATATGAGAGAGCCTTTGTTTGCGGTTCTGACAGAGTCACTGAGGGGCAATGGCATGACGCGCTGTCATCTGAGCAGGTCGCTTGAACACTTGGCACGGCGGTACACCAGCCCAGGATTGAGGACAACGAATAATCGGATATAGGGGCATCGAATCTTAGCAATCTTCTCATTTCTTGAATTCTATGGCAGAGGCCAGCCATGGTTGAGTACCTCGGTTGTACCGGTCAAATCCAAGTGTACCTTACCTTGTTGTAGGTGATTCTCCCTGAGGCTGTCTACCTTACCTTACCCTACCTACCTACCTAGGTAGGTTTCTGGGTACGTATCCATGAAATACCTTAGCCAGCGCAACATTCAAGGCCGACCCTCGACTCAACGACATGACGAGTCGAAATAAGATCACCAGTCCAGCATGCGCATTGGCCTAGCCACCTTGTCACCCGCGCGCGTAGCAACATTTTCCTCCCCTGACTCGAGCACGACTAACCCGGCATGGCAACTAAACCCGGGGAAGTGGGCAGAGTATTCTGTTCGTTCCGATGGTTAACGGCCTTCTTCCAGACCGTTTACTGGACACAGCCGGGTCGGGACAACATTCAAGCCTCTGTCTCGGTCACTGCAATTTCGGCTATCCCTCTTCTCGCCGACAACAGCCTCCCTGCCACATCTCGTCCCGGTCAGGCTCGGCGCTCCGTAGTATTGGGTTTGTCATCTCAACTTTAGCTTCAACGGCCCTTGCCGGCCTGCGTGAGGCAGTTGGTAAGCACAGCTCATGCCATGAGATGATGCAGAGACTCAACTGCCGCCTGCTCCGTGCGACAATGGAAGAGAGGCGTAAATAGTTAGGCATACAAGTAAAGCTGCTCTGATGTAGTAGTATTGGCCCTGCTCTTGTCCCGCACTCATTCAGATACCTACCTCACCATGATCTCCCGCATTGCTGCCCTCGTCTCCCTGCCTCTGGCCCTGGGCGCCCTACGCCTTGAGACTCACGTCAACACCGGTCTCTCGTTCGATATGGTATCGTCCTTGATCATTGGCACTCACGCCGCTGTGCTCATCGATCTGCCCATGGCTATTCCTCAGGCCGAGTCATTGGCGGATTGGGTCCGTCGTACTACCGATAAACCGCTCGTCGCCGTTTTCATTACCCACCCCCATTCGGATCACTATCTCAGCGGCGCTTCCTTCCTCGCCGAGTTCCCTGCGGCCCAGTACTACTCAAACCCGCTGTCCGCGGCGCAGATCGGCCTAGAGGCCGAAACAAGGGCGCAGGGCCTCAGCGCCGCCTTCGGCGCAGAAAACATCTCCCCGGAGCCACCCGCCATCCCATCGCCTTACGACTTCTCCTTCTTCGTCCTGCCAGGCGATGAAAACGAACCTATTCATCTTCTCAACCCGCTTACCGGCGATACCCCTCATCACACACTCTTCTGGATTCCCTCGACCGGCGCCCTAATCGCCGGGGACGCCGTCCACGGACGCGATACTCACCTTTGGCTTGCCGACTTTGTAACGCCCCAGCTGACTGAGTCCGCACTGTCGACCCTCAACCTTATCGACAACCTACAACCAAGCATCGTCGTCCCAGGACATTCGCTCACTAACAAGAACTTCGGGCCTGGTGCCGATGTCGAGTTCTCGTGGGAATATCTCCGCTTCTGGCAGACTATCGAGCAGCAGGGGCTTGACCACTTCACCCCGCAGGAGATTTTTCGTGCATTCGACGAAAGGTATCCCTTGCTTCTGGAGGGGAATAACACCTCGTCGTCCACTTTCATTCTAAACGCGACGGCCGAGCAGTTTGGCCGCGGAGGGATCAGGCAGCAGCATATGGTTGACCTGGCAGCATTCAACAGAACGCAGCTGGATGGGTGGCGGTTTGCTGCGGGGTGTTCGAGCTCGTACTGATGCTCTATCATGCCCGCTAAAGGTCCACGGCGGTGTTTTGCACTGACGGCAAACCACACGTCGTCACTCTTTGGGTGTAGACTTTAGTCAACTTCCTGTGCTACTATTTCACATGTACATTGCCAAGATAGATACCACCTGGATGGAAAATCACTTGAGAACCTCATGCCGATGACCTCCAGTCGAATTCCGTACTGTTGGAGGGAATTTTCCCATTCAGACCCCAAACTTACATCAAAAGGAGACGATGGTTGCCAAGGGATGTTGAAGGACACGGAATTTGTTAGTAACGACTCAAACGGCGCAGTTCTAGCTGAGGAAGTTCTTTATCACCATACAGACTCTACAATGTGGCCCCTGGAAGGGGTGATGGCAGCACCCAATCAGCAGAATTGCCGTAGGACCATGAGCCGGTGCTTATACTTGAGCAAAGCTGGCGGAAGGTCCGAGTTCGTCTTTGTTGCGAAATGGCAAACCAACTTCTCATAGAATTCAAGGCTAGGTTAATGCAAGCCAGAAAATGTCAGGCGAGTTGGAGGTTTGCGACCCCTTCCAAACTTGTGGCGTTCTCGGTCGACGTGAATCCAAAGCAGCGCCGGAGACTTGGGTAAAAAGGAGTTTCCGCGGTAAGAGGCGTTCTTGATGCGGGCTAGAACGGTCCAGTAATACAGGCATTGACGCCGCTCGTTTGCAGCAACGCCACGATCCTCTTCGCAGAACCTAGTCGACGTGGTTTGGTCACGGCGTGTGGCAACATTGCGAGACGTGGCTACGTCACCTGTGTTCTCAATTGCCTGGGATCTGATGTAGGAGGCTTAACATGGAGATTCACAACCACTCAATGTCATGAGAATATTCCTGTGGCTTTGGGACTTCCGAATCTTGTCCACACATGGTCGTCATCCACAAGAGAGGCGGCGCCCTGCCAAAGCCCTGATTCAGATCACGCGACACCAGCCTGTCCAAAAAAGTCAAGGAACTGGCTCGAGCCAAGTATAAATACCACTCGATCTCCCCAGTTCAGCACTGACTTTATCTTGCTCCTCATACTGAACCAGATCCTTGCATTCTTCTTCCGCTTTTCGTTTTCTCCCCTGAACACAATGGCAAATGCCAGGATCAGGTTCCAAAAATTCTGCTAACAAGCAAAAAAAGAAGAAGGTCGCCCGAGAGCGTTGCCACAGAAAGAATTAGCAGCTTCCCAGACGGCGTAGGCCTGGCGGAGGAAAATATCAAAAATTGCGCTCCACAGTCCTGCAAGCTTGAGGACGGGCCGTATTGGAACCCTGCCCCCGGCCGGAACGAGAGGCCATGAGGAGATGGAGAAGAAGAAGAGAAAAACGGAGCTTGCTTCGAGAGTGATGGTTTCGAAGAGCGGAAGCCACGAAGAAGTGCTGCGACGAGTCACTGCAGTCGCCATTGCATCCGTCATTCGAGATTTACTTCTTCCATCAAAAAGTAGAGTTCACTGAGCTACAGCTACAATGATGGCTGGAACGCACAGGCGATGCACGGCACAATGGGAGTGCCCCTTTCACTTCCGGTTGTAAGAGAGCCCACATGCAGAGGAGGCACCCCCGGACAGAGCAGAACCAGGGCAGTCACAACACAGACCCTGCCTAGCGACCACATTGAAAAATAACAGACCATGACAAGAGTATCGATGGCGACCTCACACCGAGAAGGCCCCAGACCTGCACGCCAATACTGGAAGGCGCCTGGCAGTCGACACCAGAAAGTACATCGCAGTCGCCCGTTTGTGAAGGCACACCATCGTCTGACACGGAAGGCAGCAAACGCAGTCACACAATGTCATCAATGCTGCGGAAGGCATCTAGGCAGGGACACTGGGACCCATCTCCAAGTTTCGGGACAGCTGTTGTGGAAAGCGCGAACGCGGCGGATTGTTGCCCGCAGGGTTTTGGGGATCTGAGATGTTGTTGGAGATGGGTTGAGTTGGCGTGGCATGGCCGATGAGCTGGGGTCAGGCTGGGTATCGAGAACACCAAAGCGAAGGGGTCAAGCTACTCTCCCCAGATACCTATGGGACAAGCAAAGTGTACTTCGCAGATGAGGTGTATTTGTAGCTCCCTAGCTGTATGCTTCGGCCCTAGTGCTGGTACTGGAGCACGAACGCCTCTACTGCGACCATCTCATTTTCGCGAGGCAGAAATCCAAGCCTGTTCGGGCATGCTTCCTCTTCTTTCGGCTACGTCTTGCGCTCAACATTTTCAGTCTCCTCAACGGCCAGCTTCCCCTCGGCAACCCTGACATCTGCTGACTCTCCGTCGAAAATAACAGCAATCTCTTCCAAGGCCTTCCCCTTTGTCTCCAGGAACCAGCCGTAGGCGATGAAACTCTCCACCGCAAGGATGACCACGTAGACGATGTAGTATTTCCAGCCGGCTCTCTGCAGTCCGATGGGCTGTTCAAGGGAAGTCAGTCTCGAAACCTCGGGTGAAAAAATGGACTGAATGGACGATGGGCATTTACGTTGACGTATTGGTTGACGAAGACAGCGCACTTTGTCGAGAAGACATAGGTCGCCATGCCCTTGGCGCGGATGGAGTAGGGCAGGACCTCAACGGAGTAGGCGACGGGCAGGGGTGAGAAGGCAATGCAGTAGAAGAACTGGAACACGAAGATCAGGGCAATCACAGCGATACCGGCTGACTTTGCCTCGTGTATGGCGAACTGGGCCGAGGCGATTGTCCAAGCGGTGAAGATGGTCAACATGCCAAGAGTTGAGATGCGGAATAGGGGGCGACGTCCGACTCGTTCAACGAAGAAGGCCGTGGTGAAAGCCAGGGCGAAGTTCCAGATGTTGATGATGCCATTGACGAGGGCTTGCGTATCCTTGTTGGTGATACCCACGGAATCCATGATACGGGAGAGGTCTGAACGATTGTCAGCAGCGTTAACTACAAGGGGCCTGAGCATCACCTACAGTAAGAAACGAGGCCATTGCCGCTCCATTGGCTCATGAAACCCATGCAGAGAACCAGGAACATGCGGTACCTGTTTCCCTTCGTGCTGACCATGGACTTCCAGGTAGTTGTGCCGGCCACTGTTCTGCGTTAATAATGTGTTTTTTATGACTGGCGACGAGGGCAAGACTCACATTTCTCGTTTTCGATGGCGTTGCGGATCTCTTCAAACTCAAACTTGACGAGCTCGGTAGCCTCTCCTTCGCCGTGGTACCGCTTCAAAGCGTCCATGGCTTCGTCACCACGGTCCTGCGAAACCAGCCAACGGGGTGACTCGGGGAGGAACCAAATCGTAGACAGTTGGAGGATACTGGGGAGCATCTGGAGAAGGGAAGGAATCCTCCAGGACCAGGTGCTCGGGATACGGCGGGTGCCAAATGTGATCCATGCAGCGGCAATCGATCCGACAAACCAGCTGCGATTCCCAAGATGTCAGCCCATCGTTCTTGAGAAAGGGTATGTTTGAAGGTATTACCAGGTGTTGCAGATGGCGGTGACGGTGACGCGATCTTTCGGGTGCGAGAGCTCGCTGACGAGGGAGGGAGCTGAAGTTGTGGCGAAGGACAGGCCGAATCCGAGGATGAATCTGCTGACGACGAACATGGCAAAGTTGACACTCTCGCCTTTCATGCCGAAACGTCAGCCGGCTTGTCCATCACACAAGGAAACTTCAAGAAAGACTTACACTGAATGATAGCTCCAATAATCATAATGGTGCTTCCAACTGTGATTCCCCATCGACGGCCATACTTGTCCGCAACCCAGGGGGCGATGGGCGTGGAGCAGATACTGCCCAGGGACATGATGGCGCCCATCAGTCCCAGCTGGGCACCACGGGGGTTTCCGAAGAAGTCGTCCCAGTAAGAGACTGTTTGCAGCCCGTTGAGCATGCTTCCATCGTATCCTGATGTCGCATAGGACATGATGGCTGCGGGGAAGAGGAGGAAATACAGTCGACGGCGGGCGGCAGACTGGTACCAGACGGGGGCCTCGTCGGCGAGCTGGGTCATCCGAGAGGGCTGGCTGGCTTCCGCGGCGCCGGCATCGCCTTCGAGGCCCTGCTTGCGAGCCAGGCGGGTGGCCTGGCTCTGGCGAGGGGCCGGGAGTCGTTGACGGATGGCGTTCATGCTGGGCTGTGGCGGGAGGGGAGTATTAACCAGGCGAGGATGTCGAGGATGCGACTTCGCTTGGAGGAGAGGGAACAGTAAGAGAGAAGGGCGATGCCTCTCTTTATAGATGGGATCGGCGGAGGTGTACTACATGATCCTGAGGATTCTGGGGTTGGGCGTGTGGATGAGTCGCAAGTTGGAAAAGGGAGAATGGGACCATGACTTTTGGAGACTGGCCTCGGATGGCTCGACCGGACTACTGGGTAGTGCGGGTCCCGTCGGCCAGTGGCGAGGACGTCGAGTTGCGGAGGTGCTCGCATGACCGGGGAGATGAGGTGAACGTGGAGGGCTCCCCGGCGACCTGGGGAGATTCCTCAGGAGATGTTCAGGTCCGGGGGTCCACCCCCGTGGGGAGTCTCGGAGGTGAACTTGTCTTCCGACTGAAGTCCGAGTCTTGGAGAAGGCGGCATGACACTGCAACTTTTTCTTGTGTGAAGTTGGCGGACCAATGGGAGGTTTTCGGGGGAGGGTTGAAGACTGCCCCGATGGCGATGATGCCGGTAACCGCTTCGGGGCATCTAAATGCTTCCCCCTAGCGTCATTCGAGGTGGGGGTCAGTGGGCCGGGGATATCTCGACGCTTCCCCCGAGACCGAGGGGCACCATCAAGTTGGAATGATACGAGGTTCCCAAGCACCGGGACGTCACTTCGGGAAACCCATCATGTGCAGCCGATCGACGCGTCTCCTCCATCGCGTTGCTCAGGCGTGGGTCTCGCTTTCCACCGGACCGGTCTGACCAGACGAGGAGATGCCGAGTTGACCGTATAAAGGGCGCGGGGTGCCGCCGGAAACCGGAAGTCTGCGTCGAGTAAGCCATATTCGTCTTGCAAAGTCCCCCTCAGTAAAGCTCTCGTGGACTTCAATCTGCAAAAATGGCATCCGGAATCCTCAGAACATCAGGCACCAGCATCGTCGATGCCAATGGCCAGCCCGTCCTTCTCCGAGGTGTAGGTAGCCTCCCCTCCCTGAGCGCCAAACTGCCGCTGACATTGCTTCGACCAGACCACCCTCGGAGGCTGGATGATGATGGAGAACTTCATCAGCGGCTTTCCTGGTCGGGAGTGTCAGATTCGCGCGGCTCTTCTCAAGGTCCTCGGACAGGAGAAGTATGACTTCTTCTTCGACAAGTACCTCGACTACTTCTTCACGGACAAGGATGGAGAGTTCCTGGCGTCCCTTGGCTTCAACTGCTTGAGGCTGTCGTTCAACTACCGCCACTTCGAGGACGATATGAACCCCTTCGTCATGAAGGAGGAGGGCTTCGAGCGCCTTGACAAGGCCATTGACATCGTAAGTCAGAGACCTTCACTCTTTACTTCACTTCGTTCTGACGGAGGAAAAGTGCGCCAGACACGGCATCTACGCCATCCTCGACCTCCACGCCGCTCCCGGCGGCCAGAACCAAGACTGGCACTGCGACAACCCGACCGGATACGCCGCCTTCTGGGACCACAAGCACTTCCAGGACCGGGTGATCAACCTGTGGAAGGTTCTGGCCGAGCGCTACAAGGGAAACCCCTGGGTCGCTGGCTACAACCCCCTCAACGAGCCCGCAGACGAGCAATGGACCCGCCTTCTCAGCTTCTACGACAGGATCGTCCCCGCCATCCGCGAAGTCGACCCCGACCATATCCTCTTCCTCGAGGGCAACACTTTCAGCATGGACTTTACGGGCTTCACGTCGACGTTTGAGAACTCCGTGTACGCCATCCACGATTACTGCGGCTTCGGTTTCCCTAACCGCATCGGGCGATACCAGGGCCAGAAGGAGCAGGACGAGTACATCCGGAGGATGTATGACAGGAAGACTGCTTTCATGAAGCAGCACAATGTTCCCATCTGGAATGGTGAGTCTGCTGAGCAAGCATCTGTGTCGCTGGATGACTGACACTGTTTCTCAGGCGAATTCGGCCCGATCTACGAGAAGAAGGATTACAACCCTGACTTTGAGGAGCACAACGACGAGAGATACAACATGCTGGACAAGCAGATGGCCATCTACACATCTGAGAGCATTGGTATGTCAAACCTTGGCCGTCTCCCTCTGCGCCCCCATTCACTGACCGTAACTTCTGCAGCCTGGAGCATCTGGTGCTACAAAGACATCAACGTGATGGGCCTCGCCTACGTCTCCCCCGACTCCCCCTATCTCAAGCTCCTCGACCCCATCATCCGCAAGAAGCGCGACCTGGCCGTGGACTCCTGGGCCTACGACGACGCCCATCTCCAAGACGGCCTCTTCGGCCCCCTCCACAAATGGTTCGAAGACAATGTCCCCGCCCAATACAGCAAGAAGTACCCGTGGCAGTGGCGCATGCACATGCACGTGTTCCGCGGCATCCGCGGCATCACAATGTCCGAGTACATGGTGCAGGAGTGGGCGGACTACTTTGAGGGCAAGACGTTTGAGGAGCTGGACGCGCTCGCGGCGAGCTGGAAGATTGAGAACTGCGTGCAGAGAGAAAGGCTGAATGAGCTGCTGAAGCTGTATGCGCCGATGAAGGCGGATGATGTCAGGTTGGAGGGCAAGGTTTTTCCGGCGGAGACGGAGAAGAGCGCGCTCAAGGCGAATGAGTCGGTGTCGGGGGTGGGTGTCTTTGAGCTGTCGCCGGAGGAGCAGAGGAAGAGGGCGATGAAGGTTGAGACGGTCGAGGTGCGGCCGGTTGCTGTTGTGTCATGATCAGATGAAGAGGAATGCAATAGAAAGTAAGAGGCCCGAGAAGGCCATGAATCAGAAGATCGAAGAACAGAGTGAGGTGAAATCCAGTGCGGTTGAGGAGCCGAACGCCTTCCCAGGCAGACCACTGCAAGCCTAGGTGAGCTCGGCAGGCCCTGAACTGCGCTCGGCGGGGGCTCAACGACCCGGCGTTCTGGGCCTGTGTTAGCGGGGGTGAGCGCGGGACGCTACAGTGTACAGCGTGCCCCACGCCCTTGGAGGTTTGTTCCCCGCGACCGGAACCAGCCCTCCTAATCAACCTCCATCCATCCTTCATGTCCCTGTCCCCCAGTCATCGGCCTCATCAAACACCTGCTGCCCATGGAGCGACCATCCAATCCGACCGACTTCACATCCACACATTACTTCCCTAGCCGTCGCCGCGTATGGCAAGCATGCACCAACTGCCGCGCCCGCAAGACGCGGTGCGACGCAGCCAAGCCGCGATGCAGCTTGTGCACCACCATGGACGCTGACTGCGTCTACAAGGACAGTCAGCAGCCCAAAATTGAGCACAACACCCGCATCATGCTTGAGAGGATACAGGCGCTCGAAGACCGTATCTTCTCGTCGGGTGTGGTGGTGCAGCCGGCACAGACGCAGGCTTCAACAGAGGCGGCGACCACCAGCCAGGGAGCCCCCTCTCAACCTCAACCTCGGCATGAGGTCAACCAAGACCCGCCCTCCTTCGGCGGAGGGGATCATCAGGGTGGCGGCATGGATGAGGCCCCAGACGGCGACAACCAGATCGAAATCCCCCTCTCCCACACGGCAAATGGAAACCATGTCCTGAACTGGCCTATTGTCAGGCAACTGCTGAAGGATTCGGGCATCCTGCCAGCCCCTTCCCCCATAGCGGGTGACATGCCTTCGACAGCAGCCACAGACATATTCTTCCGATCCAGCGATGACGAGACAGAAAACGAAATGCCGGCAGAGTCATGGAGGCTCTTTCAGCACCGCCACCACGGGCAAGGTGCACCAGAGACGCCCGATGCCTTCCGAGACAGCATCCACACGTACTTTGAGCAGTTCAACGTCTTCTTCCCTCTTCTCTCCTTGGATGCCATCAATGCTTTGCTCGACCGAGTCATTCTTTTGGAGACGGACGCTAGGCCGGAGAACCTGGAACCTGGCCCGCCTCTCCCCGCTGAGGATTACGCTCTTCTCTTGCTGGTTCTCTGTCTTGGTCAGTTCGTGAGGAACGGGGGTTCGACTATCCATCTACCGAGCGATCAATCGGGCTTCTCTCCAAGAGACGACGACCCGTGGGCTCTGCATATGAGACTGTGGGAGAAGGCAAAGCTGCTGCTGGGCTATCTGTCCTCGAAGGTGACGCTCGGGGCGGCACAATGTTCCATGTTGGCGAGGTGAGAGACATCCGGAGCGCCCCTTGAGATGGTTCGTCCAGTCTGACCAAGCAACAGTCTCTACATGGGCGCTCGTGGGAAAGTCTCTGAATCTTCCCACTGGGCACATGCCACTGCGGTGAAATGCGAGGCCTTGGTAAAGAAGTACAGTGGCTTTGCCCATGCCTTTGGCCTATGAGTGCGGTGGACTGACACCCCCAGCAGATATCTGATGGAAAGCCACGACTCGGACATCTTCCCAGAGGCCTTCCGACGCCTTTTCTGGGTGGCCTACATCTACGAAGGCGACTTTGTCGCAGAAATCCCCATGCCTCTCCCCTCAGGCATCTCTCGCTATGAGGAACTTGTTCCCTACCCGACCAGAGCCCAGCCCAGCACCGTACACATGGGCAACACGCCTGGCTCAGAGACCGTTGCGCCAGGCTCATCAACCTTTGATCGCACGGAAGAACTCGTCCCGTTCCAGATCAGCACCAATGCCGCCATTCGACGATTCCTCAATCGCATTCAGAACGTCGTCTACGATAGCAAAGACTACCGCTCTCGCATGACCCGCGCCAGCTACGCGAACTGGCTCCTCCGCATCGCCGAGGACCTGTGGTCACATCACAGCGCCATCTATCGCAACCTTCCCGACTTTCTACTCAAGAGCCAGCCAGTCGTGCCACCATTAGAGCAGGCAGCGTCGCCTGATACGCCTGGGATTCAGGCAATCCCAGAGCTTGCGAACAATCCGTGGAACGTTCTGCGACTTGAAGGACGATATTACGCGGCGCAGTACATCATCCATCGCCCATTCATCGAATACGTCCTGCTCAACTTGGATCATTTCGAGACGCATCCGTGCCGAGAGGAGATCCAAAGGCGATGCAGGCTGTGTTTGCAAGGATGCAAGGGCTTCATCAGGGTCTTCGACAGAGATCCAGCGAACAGCGTCACGAGCCTGTTTGCCTCCGGTCTGGTGTGAGTACTTGGGTTTCTCCCATCGTGGATGACTGACTGACGATGGTCGCAGAACATTCACAATGGTGATGATCCTGAGGGTCGCCTCGGTTTGCCCGCCTCTGCAATCGGCCATGCCCGACGAGGCTGAAGCCGTCATCTCTACCGGCAAGCGCAATCTGAGGAGATTCAGCGGCAGCGTGAAAGAATTCCGCTGGCACATGGAGGTTCTCGACAAGCTCGACGTCGCCTGTCAGGGTCTCACGGCCATGGCCTGATCGTAGGACTCATCTCCGGCAAGAGTACACCGACTTCGGGCTTGTTACTAACTTGAAGTCACGGTTGATCGTCTATGTGAGAGATGGGGCAAATAGAGTATGCCGAAGATGTCATCGCCCTCATTCGAAGAGCTCCGAATGGCCTGCCCGGCAGCGACCCTGAACGAGCCCTCGTCCCGATGAACCTCGAAACCAATCGACACTTCCACATACTACAGTAGAAGCATGCCCCAACATGACCATGTACCAGGTCCATCGATCGCAACACCCCACAAAGTCGCAGCAGCCCACTTCAACTCTCCACCATCGTGGATATCACCATGCCACTTGCAATCAAACCCTGACCAATATCCTTTCATCGAAGGCACAGTGGCGGAGTGGTTAACGCGCAGGCCTGCTAGAAAGCTCCTCTTCTGGACTTTTTCAGGAAAGCCTGTTCCTTCGGGAGCGTCGGTTCGAATCCGATCTGTGTCGACACATCATCAAGCACCCACGATGGTGCACAACATTTTGTTTTGCTGCAGTCACTTTTGCCGGGCACGGCAACATCCGGCAGGGCCTGTGACACCGCCGGTTCCGCTGCGCACGTCAAGCCATGTGCCGACCGCCTTGCATCCACGCGAGCCTGCAGCGTCAACGAGCCCTGCCGCCGCAAATGAGACATGCAGCTCCCCCAGCCCCGTGGCGTTCTGCAAGCCGGACCCTCGGAGTCACATCATATCATGTCTTTTTTCCATGGACGTCGAGACGAAGAAGACTCGCCGAGTTCGGCCCTTTCGAATGACATGTCACCCGCCAGGGGAGGATTACGACGGACAGGCCCGGGCCGTTGGAGAGTCTGACACGGAACGGCCAGGGCGATCACCCCAGAGGCGCAACCTTCACCGGGGGCGCCCACGAGAACTTTCAGGGAGTGGCTTTTCCGGAACATCGCGACGGTGACGGGTAATCTCGCAAGCACATCCATTTGCGTGCGCCCGCGCCCGAACCACACAACACCCCCCGGACGGAAGACGTCGCGCCGTCACATTGCGACAGACCTGGATACCTCCCACCCCCTGGTTTCCCCGCGACAGGACCCTGCACACCGGTACAATTAGACGTCGGTTGGGAGCAGGGCGCATTTTACCCGGCCTTGGGGTAACGCTGCACGGGGATCGCCGTCATGGGGCGCATGCACGGCGCAGGCGGCGGCGACTCGGCCGAGACGGGGTAGAGGTAAGAGTGTTGCGATGTCTTGGCTGGGTTTGGGTTTACACGTGGTTGGGCATGTTGTGCGACTGAACGCAGGGCGTGTGACACTGCTTCGAGGAGGCTGGTTGTACGAGACGTCGTGGAACTGCTTTGCCGGCGGTTCATGTTCAGTAGATCTCGGGCTTGGGTGGTACCCGCGATGAGACGTCAAGCCATGCGGATTCTCGATCGATGGCAAACTCGGATGAAGCCTCAATCCATTGCCGTTAGACGCTCTCGAGAAGTACATAGTTGGGTCATCTACTATAGCAACTCATGAGATAGTTGACGTCAGTTGACTCGGTGAGAATTTCGGTCAGCAGGAGGTGAGGTTCCTTCCTCGGGTGCAAGTGCCTTTGGCGGGCACCTCCATGGATTGAAGGCAGGTGCAAGAACAGGCAGAGGCAGGAAGGAGGTCAAGCTACAAGTTTCGTTTTTACGCAAACCCTTCTTCACACAACTTTCAAACCAACCCACTCTGAAATTTCACATTGCCTCCGCCGCTTCGACCAGCAGTTGAGAACCTCGTTCCTGACAACTCCATACCTTCGGGGATTCACTGCGTGAGTTCACCTCCACGATCTACTGGCACCGAGCTCGTTCTCCAATACTGAGTCTTTTCATACGAGAAGATAAAAACGAGTTCCTCGCTTCTCCGATGTCCCCAAGACAAACGCCATCATGACCTCGAATCCACTGGTCACCACCGGCCGGTTCAAAATGGCACAACTCGGCGCGCGCCTCATCGAAACTTATGGCACTGCTCGCAACACCACCCCCTCCATCACTATTCATCAGATCGACATTCCCGCCTTGCTCAGCATGTTCAAGAACATGTTCAAGCAATTCCTCGGGCCAGACAAAAGTGGAAACAAGTCCCTTAATCCCGACATCGATGCGTCACTCGCTTACGACGCCGCCGTTGCCGCCGCGGCTGTCTGCTACTACAAGGCGTACCGCCAGGATCCCATGATTGCAAATCTTCAGTCGCTACTACCTATCAACTCGAGAATCTTCCCGGCCTACATTGCGGCTTTGATCAACTCCATCGGTCCGGTGCAGCCCAGCGGCATCCATTCCAACCGTGTCCATATACCTCTCATCGACACTATCAGCCTTCAGCAGAGCCGTCCTTCCGACTACAGGACCGGTTACTTTAATACATTCATGGAAGCCCGGCGAGACAAGGTCATTTTCACAAACATTGAGTCCGATGGCGAGCACTCCTCTGCATGGTGGACTCTCTGGCCCGCTGAAGTTTCCCGCGCCAACATCTACGGTCTCAACAATGCCAACATGAATCCCGTCAACCTCAAAGAATGGACCGTCTTCTCGCCCGTCCAGTTTGATGAGGTCGAAAACTATCTCAAGCCAGCCGTCATCCTTGCAGGCAAACCTCTCTCGAACCCCGGTCTTGGCCCCTGGTCTGCGACCTACTGGTATGAGCGCAATGATCTCCAAAGCTTCATCGGTAGCACTCCCAGCCCAGCCGACTTCCCACCTGAGACTCGAGAGTTCCCCGCCTTCTGGAACAATGCGGCAGCCTTCCACGCGGATGTCGATACCAGGTTCATCCGCCGAGAGAATCTCGGCAACAATGCTGCCCCTCTAGCTGCCGGACAACAACATGACTCCTCCGAGCCGAACCAGCCCAAGCGACGAAAATTGCAACCGGCCCAGGACAATACCCCTGCGACTGCCTCCGGACAGAACAACGACGGGGATCAGAATGGCTGTATTCAGCAGTACAGGATCGTTTACCAATACTTCGATCACGTCTCTTTCAAAGGCTTTAGTCTTCCGATGTGCAAGGACTTCGTTTATCAAGCCTGCCAGATTGACTAGACGGTCACTCGCACAACTCACTTGTCATTTGATTAGTAGCTGGAGAACTGGGCACTGTTCCCAAGATAAGAGCAAGCGAATGAATACAGAGAGAATTGACTGACACTTGATGAGATGGGATGTCGTTGAAGGTTCCCTAGGATATGGTAGTGAACGCAGGGGAACCAATCACGGCATGTGCTTCATTGACTGGATTCCTACAATACGCTCTCGTGGGGTGAGATCGACGTGTTTCAACCCCGGAATTCCAGACCAGCCAGTGGCGCCGATGAGGCACTCTTGTCTCGGTCTGCTCATCGATGAAAGCCTGGAGCCCCGCGTTGTAGGCTTCAGATTTGCCGGTTCGGCAATGTCACATGAGGTGTTCTGGCGCCACCGGACCTGGCAACCATGGTTGAAGGAGGCGCTGTTACGACGTGCATCAATGGGGAGGTCTAGGCGACCTGACAAAAGGCCGAAAATAAGATGATGACCCCGACACGCTCGGAGTGTCGAGCTCGACGTCATCAGAAGATAAGAATAAAAAATGGGCAGGGAAGAGCAGTCTAGGCAAGAGGTTCATCGCATGAGATGTGGTTTCATCTGTTCGCGTGGTGAGAATGCAGCGCGTGGAAGGGGCCGGTCGATCCCCCGAGGCGCCTGGCTGGCCGAGTCAGGAGAAGCACCCGGTGTCTCGGCCGAAGAGGTGGTGCCCGATTTGGATTGTGTTGAGCCCGGTTGGGTTGGGGTTCTGGCAGGGCCGGGCGGCAGGCAAGCAGGGCAGGGCAGGGCACCACCCCAGGATCCGGGGAGACCGGAGGGTTCGGCGTCGTGTCGTGTTGAAACTCGACGGACTCGAGCGCCCGCAACGAGATTGGACGCTGTCAGGAAGCGCTCCGGGGGAACGGGTTGAGGAAGCCGGAGCGCAAGGCCAGGGTGCTGGCGGTGGCTCGAGGCCGGGGCCGTTGGGTAGGGCCCGGGATCGACGCGACGCCAGAAGGGACGAACAATGGCACCAGCAGAGGTGTGGGTGACGACGATGAAGTCGCGATAGCGACAGCGCGGCTTTTGGCCGAGCAAAGCGGCGAGGCCGGGACCAACATCATATCGCGTCGCGGGCGGTCGTCGTCGGTAAAGCCAAGAGGCCGGCGGGCGGTGGGATGGCGGCAGCAAACAAGTTCGGGGTCGGGTTGAAGCTGGCTGTCACTGGTACTGGTACTGGCTCGCTGGGCTGAGAAGGGTGTCGCTGTCCGGTCTTCGGTACGGCACATGTCCGCATAAAAGATGGTGTTGAGCAGGGGCCGGTAGGTTAGCTTCCGGCAGTAGAGGGGCGCCACGGGTCAACGTGGCTGGAGGGGTGGTGCCGCGGGTAGGGGCCTAGGGCCTGGTTGGGCAGCATTTCGGAGAGGTAGGGGAGGAGAGGAGAGGGGAAGATTGCGTGGTGTATCATTTCAGGTCAAAGACACAGACAGGGTCGGAGAGAGAAAGATGGCGAAGTCCGGCATACGATACGAGTATCCAGAATATCCGAGAGGCTGGAGAAATGAGCGCTGGATCGACAGCCGGACGGTTGGAAAATAGGAAGAATCCATCAGGGTCGCGGATGAGGTCATGTCGGGGGAAGGATCGTCAAGGGGTCGAGGCGGTGATCTGTGATCGCTGTGGTGATGTTCGGGGATGATGCGATGATGGAGTGGAGGAGGAGGATGCTCGGGGTTCCGTGGCCGGTCATTGTCAGGAGAGAGAATGAGAAGGACGAAAGGAGAGGAAAACGGGAAATACCAGCAAGCAACAGACAAAAAAAGTAAGCTGGCCGGTCTTCGACAAGCAAACATCCATCCTCGAAAAGTCAAGAAGGCACGACGGGGTTGTCCCGACAGTCGGGAAAGGGCAGCAACCACCAGGGCAGCCTCCGGTCCCTTCCCTCCCCAAAACACCAAGGGGGGGAAGGACCCCTGTCTAGTGGCTTCTGGCCGTCCCAAGAGCCCCGCCAGCGCCGCGATGCACCCCACCCTTGGAGGCACGGAGGGAAGGCGCGTTGGAGTTGGAGACTGCCCGCCCGGCGCCCGCCCACGCTGCCCCTCCAAAGCGGGCAGACGTGGACGTGGGAGTGCTGTGACGCCGGTACGTACCTACCGGACGGGCCGGGATGTGGGTGGTTGTCGTCCTCACCGCATCTTTGTTCATCCCCCGATTCCCCCCCCTTGACCACCCCCTCGACTCGGCACCCAATCGTCCTCCACCCACGGCGGCGCAAATGACAGCACAGGTCGTCAGCATTGGATCACACGTCAAGCAAAACGAGGCTGCTACTGCACGTACGTGCAGAAGATCGCAAGCAAGCATTCAACTCCAACGGTGGTAAACCACGCAACACGCGCCCGACGCATGCACATCACTTCTTGTCTGATTTGCTTGTGGATATCCACCTGGCTGTCGCCCACCCGCTCGCCTCCGCAGTTTTCTGTCCGTACCTACCGTACCGTCCGCTCCGCCGCCCCTCACTCGCCTCAAGCATCCGTCGCCCTAGTTGCGGTATAATCTCGATTCGACTCGGACTTGAACTCGACTGCTCGAAGGCTCCTGTCGTGCCTCGACAACAAGATACTGGTACAAACCAGGCAGACACTCGCCGTATTCCTCCTTGTCCTCCCCACGCGACGACGACACACCTCTTCCCTCGGACAGGAAAGACGTGGCGGGGTGACACGACGTCGAACACCTTGACTCGACTTGATTCTCATACATACCGTCGCCCGTTTGCGCATTCCTTCATCCTTCTAGCTCGACTCGACCCGACGAGTCCCACCCTTTTGTTCCCGCCTGCCGAACGACGACCGACGACGCGCGCGCGACCGCAGACATTTCGGTACTAGTTAATCTCTTCATCAGTCCGGCCAATCCTCGTGGCGCCCATTCCGCTGCTCTCTCGGTCTTCCTCCTTCATCCTCGCTCGTCCGCCTCATCTCGCCCATCCCAACAACCACGCTCTGCCTCTTCCCGCCGGCAGTCCCTGACGCCGTCTGCAACCGTATCCCGGGGTCTGCCTGGAACGGAAACGAGAAAGCGCCGCCCTGTCATTTGGTCATCCGCCTTCTGTTCCCCATCGAACCCTCGTCAACCAGCAGGGGACCGGGAACCTCATCAACCCACTCTGAACCTGGCCCTGGCCCCTGGACTCGACCTGGACCTGGCCCTGGACCGCCCTTGTTGCCCAGTCGCCCAGTCGCCCACACACCGCACAGCCGCCGCCCCCTCGACACTCGACCCGGCTTCCTGGTCCGCACTCGGCGCCTTTCGACCCGGACTCGAGCGAGGCCCGCCCACGCCCCGTCCTCTAGGCTCTCTGCCTCTTCACATCCTCGATCCCGGCAAAGCAACGTCCCTCCAAGTCCACCCAACTACCAAACTACTCCGACTGCAACTCCGCCCTACCTCGTCCTCCATTCTCAACTTACGCTCGCACTTGCGGCCACACTTGCAACCTACCTGCTGCCAACCACCAACCCGGCGTGCAGTCTTCGGCCGTCTGATCTCGCTCGGTCAGTCAGCGCGCCGCTCTGCTTGCCTAGCGCCGGCCTTCGCCTCGCCCGCCGGCCACTCTCCTTCGAGTTCCCCTCTCAACCCACCACCTCACCTCGTGACCACCGCGACGCCGCACAACCGGCGGTCTGCACAAGGCCTCTCTAGCCGCCTTCTGTCCCGCCGACTACCACGAACCCGGCCACGATTAAGCTTCCGATTCCCGCGCCGCCGCTGACAGACTTCTCGCATACACCGCCGCCAGCCGTCTTTCTTGTCGACCTCCCGCCATTTCCCCAGGACCCCTTACCCGCCGCTTCCCGTCCTCTTGGCATCCCCAACTCCCCCACGCCCATTTTCGTCAACATTCAACGCAACCCTGAGAGCAGAGCTCGCCTCACCTCCACCCTGATCTGCAACCCCCTCGGTACCCCTCCTGATGGATCTCATGGCAGACTCAGTGTCCCTCATCCTGGATCGCCCGTTGCCTTGCTGAGCATGGCATCGGATCGTTAAAGTATCGAATCATACCCGAACGAGAAACAACTACCTCCCTCCCGATCCTTCCGTCCGAGCCTTGGCCGCCTCGGTCCCCAAAATGCTTGGGAAACTATTCAACCTGGGATCCGGCAATGCCGTCAACAGCTCGGGTCCCAGCCAGCCTCACCAACCGACTAATCCCCCGCCGCCGTCCCTAGAGTCGGTGCAGGAGGACATCCATACACGACACCTAATATTCCCCGACGCCGACGCCCTCTTCCAGCACCAGAATGACCAGGTCTTTCCCCTATCAACCGCCCTGCCCACGGCATCCTCCGCCGCCACCAGCGCCTTTGACTACGACGCCGACTTTGAGCTAGACGCCCGCCATGTCCGGGTTCTCATTATGCAGGATGCCGCCGGCCCTTACCCCTCGCAGTTGCTCTTCGACAGCCAGGAGCCCCCGCCCATGGCCCCTTCCTTCTCGGAACGAACATCGCCCGTCATGGGCAGCCAGCAGGACCCGAGGAGGGCGCCCCGAAAGACCAGCCTCAACCAGGGCTCGAGACCCCTCGTCATCCAGCCGGACAGCCCCGGTCCGCGCCAGGGTGCCTTCGACCGCCGTGCCTCCCTGCACGGCCGGGCACAGTCGACCGCCGAGACGGAGCTGCAGCGCGCCCGGAGGGAGTACAACGACGAGATCAGCGCCTTTTCCAGCTGCACCTTTGGCAATTCCGAGCTCATGGCGTACAAGGGCACATCGACAAAGGTGCACATCGTGCCGAGTCCCGCCGACACGAGGTCCGATTACGTCGGCTCTGTGCTCGGCGACGGCCGCGGCTCCATTGGACGCTCCAGCATGCGCTCCAGCAGGCTCGCACAGTCGTACACGTCGGAAACCGTCTCGCCCGTGCATCCCTCGCCCTCCTTCGCTTCGCCTTCCTCGACGCCACGTCATCATCACGACCGGCGGAAGATCCTCGTCACGAGGCTCTTCCCCGTTATCCTTCCCACCGACGACGCGGACGCGCACAGCGACAGCCCCCATGCCAGGTTCGCCGACCACAACACGGGGTTCCCCTTCCCCCAGCCGGACGAGCCCGTCCCCAAGAGGAAGAAGCCGCAGCCCAAGCAGAAGCGCACTCCCATGTACGCCGTTGTGCTGGTCATCCAGCTTCCGCCGGCCGCAGCTCCGATGGCACCGCCCCCTGTGCGGTCCACCTTCCGTGGACCGAGCTCGTACACCGAGCAGGACTCTTTTGCCTCTTCCCTCAGCTCTGCCCGTCGTGGCGGCTGGGCCATGGCGAGCTCAGGGTTCCATAGTGAGCATCTGGACTCGCCCGCATCCAGCGACGTCGACGATCGCATGGATGTCGTTACCCAGCACTGGGATATCATCATGCGGACGCTCACGCATCTCCAGTCGGCCGTTGCGACGTCGTTGGGCACCCTTCTTAAGCAGGAGGACATCAACTCGCCCGACCCCTACGCACCGCCTGTTGCTTCATTTGTCTCCAGGACCCCCTCTTTCGGTCGCAGGGCCGAAGATGTCCACTTCATGAAGCCGCCGAAGAGCAACTCTAAGCTCGTCGTCCTGCAGTCGCATCGCCTGCAAAACGATGAGACTATCGCCAAGGAAGCCGCCATGGCCAGGATCCGTGTCGTCAGCGGCCTCAGAGCCCAGAGGGTCATCACGGGCCAGGGCAGGTGGGGCATCTGGAGAGACGAGGCCCGCTGGATCACTCGCAGGGTCGGCGATGGTGAGCAGGGCTTCCTTCTCAACCTTCTTACCGGTTTCCTCGCCACGCATACAGACTGGCTCCAAGCGCTCAGCCCGATCCCCTACCGGCGCAAGTTTTATGAGCAGCAGCGGGCCAAGGGCGAGGAAGACCTGTTTCTGCCAGCGCGCACCTTGATCGTTTCCCCCGACAAGATGCTTGCGCGCCGCATCATCTTCCTGCTGTCGGCCTTCCTCCCGGCCAACCAGCAGGTGCCCACGCTGCGGCAGCACCGGCCCAGCACGTCGACCTCTGTTGGCACCTTCTCACAGTCACCGCCAACATATGTTGTGCCGATACTGCGGGAGGAGTCTCTTCGCCGCAAGATCAACCGCAGGCCGGGCGGCAAGAGATCGCACTCGCGTACTGCCAGCCAGAGCACCCGTAACTCGGGCGTTCCCAACCAGTTTGCGCACTTGGCCATGGAGGCACACCATGAGAGGCGGGCCTCGGACGCAACCTCTATCCGGTCCAACCTGCCAATTCCGGGCAACGACATGGGAAGCAGGAAAAGCAGCGCTGCCACCACCACAACCATCACCCCTGAAACGTCCATCCCGCACTTCTCCACCCTTCACCGGGCGGAGAGCAGGCGGCCGCGGCCTGGCAGCAGCAGCAGTCTGGCCGCCGATGATCTCAAGCGGTCTCTGCGCCGCAGTGAGACCTCCGGTCACGTTAGTACGGCGAGCACCGATTCCCGGGCTTCCAGCTCAAAATGGGGCAGCATGATCAGCGGTCTCTGGAGCAATGCCGCAAGACGGGGCTCGACCAGTCTGACACTTCCCGATTCGATCGGCAGTGTGCCAAACTCGCCGATCAAGCCAAACTCAAGTCGACCAGACAAGTTGGCCGACGTGGTGCGCGAGGTGACTATGCAGGACGGATACAGCCGTGCTGGCGATCTGCGGCAGTCGATGGAGGCTCCTGACTCGGACCGCCAACGCCGCTTCGTTGATGAGCAGGCCGTGGAAGATGAGCCCGACAGGCTGATCTACTCTAAGAGGGAGACAGACCCTAACAGCGCCTTCCAGTCGCCGGTCAAGACGACCATTAACCCCGAAGACGGTGTTATCGACGTGGACATTCCCTTCCCCGATTACATCGCTTCGTTCGAGACGGCGGTCAGCTCCCCGTCAAGCAGCGGCTATCTGTCCACACCCGGCTTTGGGCTCGGCCTGGAGGGCTTCGAGCAGGTGTCTCGCCTCGTGGTTGATGGCGACCTGCCAATGAATGTTGCCGGCTACCTGCAGCGGTATCACCAGGACTTTGTCCTGCAGGCCGTCCCCCCGCACGAGGACCTGATGGAGCAAGTCAAGCAGTCGATGCGATCCGAGCCGACGCCCATGGTGCTCCACAATACGTCGACAGACTCCCCCGTGGAGCGTTGGGTGGACATCAGCTCCATTGTCATCGCCGACACATCCAACCACACCATCACGCGTGTCCGCTACCGCAGGCTCATCCGGCCGAAGTCGTTCGCTGAGCGGGTCCTTCCTATGGGCTCAGCCGGCTCCAGCGTGTACGGCAATGGGTTGTTGACGCCGGCCGTGCTGCCGTATGAGACGCAGCTCGAAGAAGAGTTCATCGAGGAACAACTTGGGAGCGTCGACGATCTGTTGACCGAGGCTGTGGAAAGGGTTATCGCGCAGGGCGTCTTCGTGAGCAAGCAGAACTCCCGCGACTCGTCGCGATCCACAAGCAAGGCGCGCGAGCGCAGCGGTAGCGAAGCCTCGCAGCGCACCGAGTCAGAGTCGGCGCCGCATATCTTCAAGACGGGCGAGGTCCCCCGTGGAGAGTGCAAGACGGTCATCCTGTCGGCGCTGCAGGACATTATCCGGCACGTCATTGACGACCGTGAGCAGGAGGGCCAGCACGGCGTCGTTGCCATGAAGGGCAGCGAGGGCCTGCTGAGAGAAGCAGTCCGAGGGTGGTTGGACACGATGGATTCCTACTAGCGGAGGGCACGCACACATGGCGCGAGGATCTACACGATTTGTTTATTGAGCGGGAGGGCATTTTGAATCTGGCGATGCGGGCCATGGCTGTCGAGTCAGCGGCATGGCGAGAGAGTACTGAGATGATACCCCAGAAGCGAGGAGAGCGAGAGAAGCCTGCATGCGCTGCACGCAAGGCATTAGAGTGAGGCAATTTGCCCACCTAAGACAATGAAATACATTTTCGCAAATCAATCACTACCTTACCCATGAGCACGTGTCTTCGTCTTGTTTGTTGAAACCAACTACCTGGGTATCTAATGGAATGCAAACCTTGCTTTTAGGCAATGAACTTGCCGCCGCAGCCACCGCACTGCTCTACTGTCGCCTCATCGAGGCTCACTTCGACGCCATGGGTCTCAGCAGCCTCGAGGATATTCTCGGTACAGAGCGTGCGCATACCGCAGATACCGCAGATACGAGAGATGCCGGGGGCCTTGATGGCGAGGCCGGTCGTGGCGCATGTGGCTGGAGAAAAAATCAGTCAAGCCCAAAAGGCAAGGAGGTTGGAGAGGCTCACCAAACGAGTGCTTATGCTCGCACGCCGACTGTCGACCTGTATCGACCAAGGGCTTGGCGCAGAAGAGGCACTTTTGCCCAGCGATGGCGTCGACGAAGCGAGAGCGAAGAGCTTGCCAGCCCGGCGGGACGTCGGGGAGAGAGACGGAGAAGGGAACGGGCTCGCCGCCGCCGTACATCCACTCCCAGAGCCTGGCCTCGGTGGAGGGCGTGCTGCGGAAACCTGGGTCGAGACGCATGTCGGTTTCAACAACGGGAGCTCTAAGTGCGGGATCAATGTCGACGTCAACATCATTCTCGACTTCTGCTTCCGCTTCTTCCTCGCCGTCCGAGCGACGAGGGCGCCACCCAAAGACCAGCTTTGTCTTGAAGCGGCGCTCGGGGCCGAGGGTGCTCTGCTGCGCGAGGAGGACGGCGGTCATGCCGGCCGCGGCGGGGGAGGCGGCGAGGCCGTAGAGGTGCATGCGCCAGGGGCGGACCTGCTCGCCTGCGTCGTCGGGCATGTCGAAGTCATCGTCGGAGGAGTCGCCGTCGTTGGCGGAGACGTCCGAGTCGGCGTCGCGGCTGGCCATGGCGCGGGGGATGCTCATTGCTACGGTGGAGCGGACGTGGTCGAGCCATTGGGGGCGAGGTGGGGAGGGGAGGGGGCGGGGGGTGTTGAGTTGGTAGTAGTTTGTTGTTTTGGAGGTGGCGGAGAGGCGAATGAGGGTGAAGGAGGGGATGTCGTGGGGGGAGGTGGTGTTGGGGGGGTGCATATAGATTCCTGGGGACAGGGTCAACATCATGGGGTTTGTCTGGGGAGTGGTGGACGTACCGGAGACGGGGTTGTTCGCATCGTCGCCTTCGATGGGGGCGGGATAGGATGTGCCGCAGGCGTCGGAAGAATGAACAGGGCGAGAGGCGACGGAAGGCGCGGCGAGGTCGGTCTCGAACGTCTTGACGGAAAAGGGGGTGACAAGGGCGCCGAGGCAGATCTTCTGGTCGCCGCGGGCCCAGATTGCGTCTTCGAAGGTGACGGCTGAGTTGACTAGGGTGCTGACACAAATGCCGTTGTAGTCTGTGTTTTCGACGGAGATGTCGACGTCGTCGCCGCGGTCCCAGGGGAGGGAGATTGTGATGCGGCGGAAGCCGAGGTAGGAGCGGGCTGTGTGGGCCAGGACGGCGGTCATGGTGTCGCCTTCGGTAAGCCAGGGGGACCAGGCGAGGGCGTTGGGGGTCCCGTAGGGGACGAAGTCGGGGTTCGTCCACTGCGAGGTCAGCTCATGTTCGGAAAAGTGAAAGGGGGTGCTTACGTCTAGCTTGGGATGAGGTCCCAGGTCAGTGAAGCGGGAGACCTCCTTGACGATCCATGAAGGGTACGTATTTCCTTCGACGAGCGTGTACTGGACCGAGATAATGACAATCTCCTCCCGGTCCGTCATGTACGCCAGCAGAGCCCTGCTGCGTCCAACCTCCTTCGCCCACGCAACAGAGGTGATCTTGTCCTTCGGCAAATGCGCACACTCCGGCTTCTCGAGATCCGGCAACGGCAACACACCCCCAACCCCCCAAAGGATCCTCCACGACTTGAACGTCCTCTTCCTAGAACTGACGTCCGGCACAAGTTCCGGATCCTCACCATAGACAAGCACCGACCCATTAGTCAGATGCACAGCAAGCACAGGACGGAGATTATGCCCCAGTCCCCCCGGCGACCACCTCACCGCAACAGTCTGATTCAACGACGAGCCAAAAGCAGTAGGCACACCGCCGCCGACACCAAAGTACGGCTCCTCGTCATTGTCAAAGGCGAGGTCCATGGGACACCCGGCGTCGGCGAAGAGGCGGTGGTTGACGCGCGGGTCGGGCTTGCGGATGGCCATGAACTGGCCGCGGAAGTTGTGGTACTGCTTCCGCTGGGAGGCGGCCTTGCCGCCGCCGCGGCCGCCCGAGTCGATGGAGCCATTGGCGGCTGCGGCGGCTGCTGCGGCGGCGGCGGCGGCGCCGGGGACGATGTCGTCCGGGGTGGGGAATTCGGGGAGGAGGACGTGGACGGAGTCGTCGGCTATGATGGCGAGTTCGGCGTCGCAGGAGAGGTCGAGGGCGTGGGCGCCGAGGGGGCGGGTTTTCAGCGGGATGGTGCTGAGGCGGGGGATCTGGTGGTGTTAGCTGTGTCTGTATGAGAGTGAAGCTGGTTCATGGAAGGCCATGAGTTGGAGGAGCCTATGGGTGGGAGCGCATGGTGGAAGTGCATGAGATGAGATCTGCTCGACTCACAATGTAGTCATCCATCGTGAAGGTCGGCGGGCGTGATGGGATCCTCCATGAGGTTCAGTTCAGGCATCACCCGTGGCGATATGGATCAATGAGCCCTAATTGCTATGGGAGTGCTGGGCTGGTCATGTTTTGTGAGAGCGAGATGAAGAGGGGTCTTGGCTGGTAGTTCTCGAGGTGAAGAAGTCCGAAGTGGTTCACCTCGGTGAAGAAGGCTTATCGGCTGATATTCGGCTAATCACTCCTCACCGAGGCAGACCTTCTGGAGACCCCCCCCCCCCCCCCCCCCACCAAGCCCACCTATTCGTACCGTACCTACTCGTCCCTGGACCTCCAACGACGTGGGCCAACTGCACTTCACCCATGTTCATTCAGCGCCGCCACCAATATGCAGGATGCAAGCTGCAACCTATGGGCAGGTCAGCACCCATGCTCAGCCCGTGGGAAGGCCGGCAATGGCCATCCTCCTCATTCTGCTTCGACCACACCTCTCCTCCTTCACGACACCAACAGCAGTTGAGGAGACCTCCACATCGCCCTTGACTCGAAATGCTACGATACAACCAACCTTCCTAGGCAGTATGGCATGATGGCTCCGGAGTCATCGCTGTCGGGGGATGACTCTGGCTATTCGCCTCAGCGGCGTCAACGCGACCCCGCGTTGTCGCTCCACGACCGCACGAGACGTGCCGACAGCCCAGCGTTATCGCACGATGACTACACCGTCGCCTGGATATGCGCCCTCTCCTTGGAACTGACGGCTTCGCGGGCCATGTTCGACGTTGTTCATGAGAATCTCGTCGCTCAGCGCGGCGACGACAACGCCTACGTCCTCGGTCGCATGGCTCATCACAATGTGGTCATGGTCGCTCTCCCTGGCGCCTACGGCAAGGTCAACGCCGCAACCGTCTCGACACATCTCAAGCGGACGTTTCCAAATGTTACTACGACATTGATGGTTGGGATTGGAGGTGGCGCCCCGGGCGAAGCCAACATGCGTCTTGGTGACGTGGTCGTGGCCACGAGGGTCATCGAATATGACCTTGGAAAGGCCATAGGCGACGGGCAATTTGAGAGCACTGCCGGACCAAAACGCCCCTCTCAGTTGCTTCTCTCCGCTGTCACAGCTCTTCGATCGAAGCATGGACAATCACAAAGCTCTACTCGGATGTTGGCATTGTTGCGAAGCCGACTCGCCGATCACGCTCGCCCAACAGAGCCTGATCGCCTCTTTAGAGCGGTTTACAATCATCCTACTGGGGCGGCCAATTGCGATGACTGTGACATCACTTTCCTACAACCACGCAGTCAGCGCTTGTCGGCCGAACCGTGGATTCATTACGGAGGGATTGCAAGCGGCGACAGCGTCAACAAGGACGCCCAGAAGCGAGACGCCATCTCTCGAAGACTGAACACTGTTTGCTTCGAAATGGAGGCAGCAGGCATGATGGATAACCTTCAGTGTCTGCCCATCCGTGGCATCTGCGACTACTCCGACTCTCACAAGAACAAGCGATGGCAGCCATATGCCGCCGCGACCGCCGCCGCATACGCTCGGGAGCTTTTGGAGACGATACACCTCCCGAGGGTTACATATAGGCCTTCAGCAACTCTTTACATGGATCCCACCTCTCCGACGGGGCGGCTCTCAGCCGCACAGCACGCGGGAAAGAAAACCTCATCTCCCTACTCGACTTCCCACAGATGGGCTCCCGCAGGTCTGCAATCCGCCCCCCTCAGAAGAAAACCTGTTCTTGGCTGCTCGATCATCCCACGTACCTGGACTGGCTTGATCCAGACAAGCAAGAATATCACCACGGGTTCCTTTGGATCAGGGGCAAGGCAGGCGCTGGCAAGTCCACGCTGATGAAGTTCCTATACTCTGAAGCCAGAAAGGTCAACGACGATTCCTCGGTCATCTCCTACTTCTTCAACGCACGCGGCGAGTACCTTGAGCGGTCGACAATTGGGATGTACAGGTCCCTGCTGAAGCATCTTCTCGTCCACATGTCGACGACAGAATGGCATCAGATTAAGTACGACACATATCTACGATCAGTATTTGAAAGTCAAGGGCAAGGTTGCCCTGGATTCAACGAGCTCAAACAGATGGTGAGGTGCGCGGTTCTTGCTCGAGAAAATCGGCCACTCATCTTCTTCATCGATGCTCTCGACGAGTGCGACGAAGATGACGTGCGGGACATGATGTGCTTCTTCGAGGACCTTGCCGAAGACGCGTCGGAGGAGGGCATCGAGCTCCACGTCTGTTTCTCCAGCCGCCCGTATCCATACGTCTCTATCCGCACAAGGCTCCTCATGACATTGGAAGAGGAGGCAGGCCACACCGCAGACCTGGCCCGGTACGTCAACAAGCGCCTCAGAATCCAAGATCAGTACCGCGCAGAATTCGAAAGCTATATCCTGGACAAGGCATGGGGCATCTTCATGTGGGTTGTCTTGGTCGTGGACATTCTCAACAAGGAGAGCAACCGTGGCGGCCTTGCGCTTCGTCGGAGACTGTCCGAGATCCCACTCGGACTGAGTCAACTATTCAAGGACATCCTAACGCGCGACGAGGAGAACCCGCAAGAGCTGCGGCGCTGTATTCTCTGGGTCCTGTGCGCCCAAAAGCCTTTGACGCCGGATCAGTTTCGACACGCCATGTGGGCGGCTGGCCTGAGAGACGGCAGGGTCGACAATGTCGTTCCTGACGCCTACAACCCGCGGAGTAGCAATGCCCTCGTTATCAGCTCCTCTAAGGGTCTTGCTGAGGTCTCTAGAAGCGACCATCCCGTCGTGCAGTTTATTCACGAGTCTGTCCGCGACTTCCTGGTCAGAGACCGGGGTCTCCAGGAACTTTGGCCAGATCTGGGGTTCGAGTGGGAAGGCCCGGCCCATGAAAGCATCCGCGAATGCTGCGAGCTGTACCTTACTACGACTTTCAGGTTGCGAGGTGCCGGGCCCTTCCAAGACCCCATATTCTGCAAAGGATACAGGGCAACAGACTACATCATGCTATATAACGCCCCCGAGATGACGGCCGAAGAACGCATCGCTTCGAGTTGTGTTTTCCTGGATTACGCCTCAAAAGAAATCCTTTACCACTCCAATCTTGCTGCCCCATGCGTGCCGCAACAGGCATTCCTTGCCCGTCTTTTTGGATTCGAAAGGCAAACAGACATCGACTACGGCAAGGTGGTGTCCGTCCCAGTTCCACGTTACAAGCACGCCGATCCCTTCCGCAACAAAACTATTCTCGAAACTTTTACTCTGCTCAGGCTCGATAATCTCATCCGGCTGGCTCTTAAAGCGATGGGACTGACTGGGACGAACGCTCAAATGGCCGAACTGCACAGGAAAGCATTCTTCGCCGCCATCCAACACAATCACAGTCATCTCTCTCTGCAGTCAATCGCCCCTCTGCTGGGACTTCCGTCTCTTGTGTACGAGGGTGAGGCCATAATAACCACCAAGCGGATCACTTGGAAATTCGGCATTGATTCGATCCGGGGCCGAACACCACTATCATGGGCATCGCAGGAAGGTCAACGGACCCTCGCCAAGGTTTTGATCCTCAACGGAGAAAGTCTCGTCGAGAAAGACTCTCAGGGCTACACACCTCTTCAGAGGGCCATACTGAACAAGCACACCGCCATCGTCCGCTTGCTGTCAGAATCAGGCCTCGACATGGGCACGCGCGACGTCGCGGTGACAATCCACCAGGAACTCAGGAGCGGAAACTTTGAAATGACACAGACTCTGCTCAAGGTCTACGATGGATATGGCAAGCCGGACGGTGCGGCATGGATCGTGAGTTCCCTGCTGCCGCAAGCCATAGGCGCCGCGCCGCGTGATATCGTCGACCTCCTCATCAGGCACACCGCCAACGACAACAAGACTCATCTTCGACTGCTGTACCCGCTCAGGACGGCCATCATACACGGATCCATCCGAATGGTGGCGATCCTCCTCGATCGCGGCGTCGACATTAACGCCCGGGACGACTGGGATGAGTTTCCGCTCCTGACGGCTGTGAGGCATAACAAGGCGATCAAGGCACGCATGCTTGTCGAGCGTTTGACGGCGCGCCAACTTGCCGCGCAGTTGGGCCATGATGATTTGGTGCGAATCCTTGACGACATCGACTCGAGGCAACCGAGAACTGAGGGTTGAAGGATGAATCAGTTTCGGGAGGTGAGAAGCCTAGAATAGCCCCGCCAGCGCTATAGTCTGCGACCAACGTTTATTCATTTCATCAGATCTTGAGTGGGTTGCAGTGAGCTCCCACACTCTGCGCACAGTCTTTGGATACATTCGGTAGACCAGTCACCTTGCCTACAGGTACTCCGGTACCATCCCTGAACCCATAGGCTGATTGTGAAGGAATGATATTACAGGCTACGTATCCAAATACCCCGACCTATGCCTTGGCAGAAACCTTCCCGGTTGCCGCCCCGTTGAGCTTCTTCTCCTCCTCTGCCTCCGTTTTTGACGTTGGCTCCAGGTACGAGCTGAGCACCCACAGCGCCGAGAAGCCCGCCAGCACTGCCGCGCCCACGGCCTTCTTCACCCACCAATTGTCCTCGGTCAACGGCTTGGCGAACTGCACCCTTCTTGGCACCGGAGCCGGCTCGGCAGCCTGCGCGGCCTCGGTGGTGTTCCTCTCAGCCTCGTCGGCCGCACGTCGCAAAGCGGCAATGGTGCGTCCGAGCTCGAGGTACTCCTCCTCGAGAGCAAGGCTGCGAGCGGCGTCATCGACCTCGACGTTCTGGACGTTGCCGAAAAAGTCGGTGATGCGACGGCTGCGCGCGGCATCGGCACCGCCAGGGAACAGGTCGTAGCGCACGCCGGGGTGGGAGTGGATCTTCTCGTAGTCGTAGCTGTCGAAGAGTTCTCCGACCGTCTTCTTGCTGCTCATGTCCTGGACCTGGCTCTCGAGGAACTCGAGGTTGTAGTATGTGAAGCGGTCGATGACGGCGACGCCGACGTCCTGGTCGGCGTGGTGGGAGTAGGAGGACTGGTCGAGCTTGGAGGAACCGGTGGCGATGATGTTGGGGGAGTAGAGCTTGCTGTACATTGTGTTGGCTTGGCAGGTGTCGATCATGAAGAGGATCTCGTGGTATCTGGGAGTGTTAGCGGGTAACTGGCAAGATTCGAGACTGCAGCATACCTCTTCTTTTCCCACATCTGCTCCAGCGCGTTGGCCAGGTCCCATGCGCCAATCTCCTCGGCGTCCTGGAACTTGAGGAACTCGTTTCCGCCGTGGCCCGTCATGTACAGCAGGATGTTGCTCCGCTCGTCCGTCAGCAGACGCTTACTGCGCGGCATCTCGTCGCCAACGCGGTCCGTCAGGAGGCGGATGAAGTTCTCGACGGTGACCTCGTAGCCGCGGTAGTCGACCTCGATGTTGTCGCCGTACAAGTCGACGGCGCGGTCTGAGTTGCTGTAGACGGTGCCTGGGAAGGCGTTGCGCGGGTTGCAGGCCATGTCGTCGGGGAGCATGAGGATGATCTGGGAGTCGGGGATGCCGAGACGTTTGACGGTGCGGTAGATGGAAAGCACGTTGGATATGTGCCTGTAGTTGAACCAGAAGCGCGACGTGCCGACGATGACGGCCCAGTTGTTCGTGTGCTCGGCGAAGACAGTGGGCGCGAGGGCCGCGGCGGCCAGCTGGAGGACGCTCGACAGCTTCATGGTGGGAGGTTCGTGTGGTTGGTCGGTCGGTAAGTCGATCGGATAGTGGGAGAGAGCGT
Organism: Plectosphaerella cucumerina; assembly: GCA_020746995.1. Lineage (NCBI taxonomy): Eukaryota > Fungi > Ascomycota > Sordariomycetes > Glomerellales > Plectosphaerellaceae > Plectosphaerella > Plectosphaerella cucumerina. The sequence goes on along the minus strand of JAGPXD010000005.1, from coordinate 794,302 downwards.
GCGCTCGTCCGTACTCTTATGGCACGGCGAGGCTGGCGACAGGATGCGAATTGCTAAGGGTGACGAGGCGTGTACGGCGGATTGATAATCGAACGCATTCCAGGTTCCAGGGGCGGCCGAGCCACGGCCAGGAACTCGAGGTACCCGGACCTGTCATCGCTGGCACAGCCCTGTCGCCGTCCCGATCCGGAAAGGCGGATTTACCCCAAATGCCCCACCCCTATCAGCGTCTTATCGGCCACTAGCGCGTCTGCCCCTCCATCCGAAGGCGTCGCTGGCGGGCTTGATCTTGATGCGACGCAACTTTTTTTCCTCCCACCACGACTTGCCTGGCGCAAACCCGACTTTCCAACAATCCCCACGAGATACCCAGACACTCCCCGAGACGAGGAACGAAATCAGACAAGATGACGGACGCTACCGCAGAGGCTCAGGCCCCTCACAACACCTTTGACGTAGGTATTCTCCTGTGAGCGTGACGCATCGCGGGGTTCCCGCTTGCGCTGTGACTCCCCCACCACGACACCGCCGACGACCACACCGATTGCACGACGGCCCGCTACAGCAAATCCAACGAAACATATAGAATCAATGGAGGAGAAGGATGTCTTGGAGTATGGGAGCAGTACCACTTAATGTGGTAGCAAGAGGTGTTGCTCGGCCCGAAATGGTTGCTTGGTCGGTGGAAAGAAAACATGCACCTCGGAGGAGTCAGAACGGTTGCGCGACGACATCAGTCATACCCACGACACTGGGCGCGAGAAACGGCACAGGCTCGTCAAATATGCGGTCGTCGGTGGTCGGGGGAAACATGGCACTTCAAGAACAAACCGGCTAACCATTGCTCGACAGACGGTCCTGATCCTCGACTTTGGCAGCCAGACGAGCCACCTGATCCTGCGCCGCCTGTACGTCCCCGTGGAGCTCCTGTTGTCTTTTAAAGTCCCAAACGTGCATCGCTAATACCTTGCGCAAACAGTCGTAGCCTCAATGTCTACTCTGAAGTAGGCCGTAGAATGCCCCCCGGGTCCAAGCCCTGCTAACTTGTCTCGAGATGCTGCCGTGCACCACCAAGCTGGCCGACCTTCCCTTCAAGCCCAAGGGAATCGTCCTTTCCGGAGGTACACCCGTAGATGCGCTCTCGTAGCAGTGCAAGCATTGCTGACATGGTGCAGGCCCCTCATCCGTCTACGATAAGGACGCTCCCCGTAAAACTCCCCCGTCGGCGCTGTAGTACTCGCGCTGACATCCTGTAGACGTCGACCCCGCCGTGTTTGATCTTGGCGTCCCAATTCTCGGAATCTGGTATGGTCCCCTTGCCGCATGTGCCTTTCCAGTGCTAACCTTGCATGTCTAGCTACGGTTGCCAGGTATGACAAGATCATGCCAGTGCGTCCATGAACAAAGACTGAGAGATCTGTGTAGGAACTCGCCTGGAGGATCAACTCCGAGAACGTCGCCGGCGGTACCATCCGCGGTCAGTCTTCTTTCCAGGCACCCCATCGACTCCACTAACATGCGATGTCAGAGTACGGCCACGCCGATGTCACCATTCACAACGCCGGAGACTCCCACGTCGACCGCCTGTTCGCCGGTCTGGGAGAGACGATGCACGGTAAACTCATCTCGGATCGCGCCGATCACCAGTAGCTGACCTTGTCAGCTTACATGAGCCACTTTGACAAGCTCGTCAAGCTGCCCGAGGGCTTCACCGTCGTTGCCAGCACCGCGAACAGCGAGTTCGCCGGTATCGCCCACAAGACCAAGCCCATCTACGGTGCGTCTCACTGCCAGAGGCTTCCGGTGCCGCTCTTCAGACGGTTGCTAACATCCTCCTAGGCGTCCAGTTCCACCCCGAGCTGGAGCACGTAAGTTGAATCCCGGATGGCTGACCGAGACAATTGACTGACTCCCTTAGACTCCCCGCGGAAGCGAGATCCTGCGCAACTTCGCCGTCGATATCTGCGGCGCCAAGCAGGACTGGGTGATGAAGGACTTCATCCAGAAGGAGATCATCCGCATCAGGACCCTCGTTGGCCCCACCGCCCAGGTCATCGGAGCTGTAGGTCATCTGCATTCGCAACGTTCGACTTCTGCTCACTCTTCCAGGTTTCCGGCGGTGTCGACTCCACCGTCGCTGCCAAGCTGATGACCGAGGCCATCGGTATGAACACCTGATGCCCCTTCTCCCGACCAAACTAACTCTTCTCAGGCGATCGCTTCCACGCCATTCTCGTCGACAACGGTAAGCAGCATCACCCCCGATCTGACTTCATCCAGCTAACACCTTCTAGGCGTCATGCGCCTCAACGAGTGCGAGCAGGTCAAGGAGACCCTCGACAAGCACCTCGGTATCAACCTGACCGTCGTCGACGGTGCTGAGCTCTTCCTTGGCCGCCTCAAGGGCGTTAACGAGCCTGAGAAGAAGCGCAAGATCATCGGTGGAACTTGTACGTCGGCCATTTACGCCAAAGCGAATAGTATTAACGTGAGAAGTTATCGACCTGTTCGAGAAGGAGGCCATCCGCATCGAGAAGGAGGCCGAGAACACGCCCAACGCCGGCCCCGTCGAGTACTTCCTCCAGGGCACCGTAAGTCAAGGCCTGCGCCCAAGTGAAACCCGCTAACAATTTTTACAGCTCTACCCCGACGTGTACGTGTGATCCCACTTAAGCATTGTATGTCTACTAACAGATTGAAGCATCGAGAGTGTGTCGTACAAGGGTGAGAATCGTCCTCCAAAGTGTCACATTCCTCATTGCTAACACCCGTTTCAGGTCCCAGCGCAACGTGAGTACTGGCAATCATGACATGCCGTCGCAATCATTCGGAAAGTCCTGTGGATACTAATAGTACAACAGTATCAAGACGCACCACAACGTCGGTGGCCTCCCCGACACCCTCAAGGTCGGTGTCTCTACGATGGTGAAAAGGGGCGGGCCCGCTTTTTACGACCTCCCCCATTCACCCCCATGACTTCCGAACTTTTTCACTGACCGACTCGCAGCTGAAACTTATCGAGCCCCTGAGAGAGCTCTTCAAGGACGAGGTTCGGTAAGTTTAAAGAAACTGTCTACATTTCTCTGAACCTCCCGTTCTGACATACCTCCCAGCGCCTTCGGCCGCGAGCTCGGCATCCACCACGACCTGGTGATGCGTCACCCCTTGTGAGTATCTCCCGTCCCTTCTCTTGACATTGCCACATCTAACAATCCCAACAGCCCTGGGTATGTCTCCTCGATCAACGTCCCCCTATTCTACTAACCACCATGTAGCCCTGGCATCGCGATCCGCATCCTCGGCGAGGTAAACCCATGCCCCTCCAGCTTCCCTCCCCTTCCGGCACTGACACTTCCAGGTCACCCCCGAGCGCGTCAAGATCGCCCGCGCTGCCGACCACATCTTCATCTCCTCCATTCGTGAGGCCGGAATCTACGATGAGATCTCTCAGGCCTATGTCGCCATCAGCCAGGATCGCGGTACGCTCTCTTCATCCCTCGTACATACCCCACAACAGGCTAAACTAACTTCCCGCGATAGCCGTCGGTGTTCAGGGTGACGCCCGCGTCTACGGATACATCGCCATCCTCCGCGCCGTCCGGACGCTGGACTACATGTCCGCCGAGGCAAGTCGCCCCCATCGCCCTTGCGGTCCTCGACATGCCACTGACGTACTCGCAGCCTTACAACTTCGATTTCCAGCTGATGAAGAAGATCTCGACGCGGATTGTGAACGAGGTCGAGGGCATTGCCCGTGTTACTGTAAGTCATTTTTCAAGACTTCTCTATGAAGAGAGCCGGGACGTTGGTTGCGGCCCAGCCCAAACGCCCAAGCCAAATGTCTTCAATTCCCCCCAGTCACGTCAATCAACACAGAAGGTCTCTGAGCACGCCCAATCCTGGGACAAGGTCGTGCTTAGTCAGCACATTTTTGTGCTCTTGAGGCGCACGCCAACATCGCGGGACAGACCATGACAAGACGATCAACCCACCAAAACACATGGGAAGAGCGAGAAACAACGAATACTGACTTACTAAGTACGATTTTACTTCGAAACCCCCCGGAACAATCGAAATGGAGTAAGCGGCGCAATTGCCGTGCCATAATGGCGATGGAGGGGAAGGGTAGTTCTGACGTAAACTGCCGGGCGTTGGGTTGGGTAGATGGACGGCTCGATTTCATAGAGTGGCCTCCGATAGATCGAAAGAATCCTCTTGGAAAGACATGCATCCAATAGCCGTGCTTGATTGTGTCAATTGGTGTCTGTGGCCCTCCTCAAGTTGAGACTTTACCAATGCCCAAGCTGGGGGGTTCCTCCGGGCAAGACATGCCAAGCAAGCTCTACCTCACGCAGCAGGAATACCAGTTTGAAAAGTAGAGTAGTAATTCTATTACGAATGCTCGCTATGCATTCTGAGCCATGACCTCGTCGTTTCGACCTCCCTGGCCGATTTTTCCCATGCCTGCGCCATGCCCCGATTCGCGATGCCCAGACTCCTATCCGTCCTGCCTTGGAGCCCAAAAGAAAATCAAAGACCAGCCCCCCGAAATCCCGCTAGAACCAAATCACATGAATCCCTGCTTTTAGGCTCCCCAGAGCCCTCCTGCGGCATTTGCACGCGCCGGAACCTCCGTCTTGTGCTGCTCGCCGTCGCGCGAGGCCGGACGCGAAATCTCCTGCAGTCGCGCGGGCGACTTAATGGAGCGTGGGTCGGGCTGTGTCCTAGGCGTCGACTCTGGCGCCGCAGCGGAGACGGTAGCGGTACCAAAGCGCCGGACGCCGTCAAAGTCGGGGAAGTCGTCATCGTCCTCCTGTTCGGGGCTCTTCACCTCAAAGGCCGACCTCGACGTGGCGCTCAGCGGTGTCCAGAGGCCTGTGGAGGCCGGCGCCTGGTACAGTCCCAGGCCCGCGTTCCCTGCAAAAGTGCCGCCTCCCGTGTTGAGCGGCGGCGTCCAAGGCTTGCCAGGTGCTGTGTTGCTGTTGGACGTCTTGCGCATGCTGACGAGATTCGCCGTCGCCGAGTTGCTCCTGCTGCCACCAAGATCCAAGTCCGGCAGGCCGAGCTTGCCGCCTGAAGTGGCACCGTAGGAAGAGATAGTTGCTACGCGCCCTCGGGGCTGTGCCGAGCCGGCGATGTAGCTGGTACCGGACGAGGTGGACATGGACCGGCCGAGTGATGAGGCTGGGTTCGTGTTTCGCAGATGGTCGTTGCTCGCCTGGATCTTGAGGTCGTAGTACTGATCTATCGGTACCCTGCCGCCGCCGGGGGTGGTCGTCGAGCCCTCGAGAGGGATTGGGTCGTCATTCTTGCGTACGGCCATAGTGAGGGTGGCAACGCCAACGTCCATGAGGACTGGCTGGCGGGTGATGGCACCAATCATCGCATTGCAGCCGGCACCGTGAGAGACGATGACAACGACATCCTCGAGCTCCTCGTCATCTGCCAAGGAATGTTCCGCCTCGTGGGCTGGAGAGATGGTCTTTGTCACCAGCGCGGTGGGGTTCTCGTTTGTCGAATACCAGTCGATCAGCTTCTGGAAGCCGGCGCGGAAACGCCTGTGCATGGCAACCCACTCCTCATTAGGGTTACCACCATCTCCCCACTGATTCATGGTATCCCACTGGTAGTCGATGGCAGTGCAGGCGTCTCGGGCGTGGGCGACATAGCCATCGGGAATCTTGCCGCTGGGAGAAATGGCGTAGTTGGGTTTCGGGGCAACGTAGACATCGCCGGTGATCGGCGGGCCGGCGTCGGAGCCAGACTGACGGCTCTGGCTGATGACACTGCTGGCACTATCGGCGCGGTGTCTGGGCAGAGCGCCGGCCATGGCGGGCAGGTTCTCAAGACCGGCAGCGTCCATGGAGCCAGAGCGGCCGGGGGCGGGGTTGAGGCGGGGGCTGCTCCAAAGCTGGCCGTGGGAGCTAGACACGGAGCTGGCGTGAGGGCGGGGGGTCTCGTAGGCGCTGATGTTCTCCTTGATCAGCAGGGCGACCTTTGCGGTGCCGAGCATCTGAGCAGAGCCAGGTGGATGGGCGATGGCCTCGAAGTATTCGGGGTTGAGCCACTCGCCGAGGAAGGCGTCAAGGCGGAGAGGAGTCTTGTTGATGGCAGCCTTGGCGGGAGTGGTCGCGGGAGCAGCGGTTGTGTTCGAGGTTGGGGCCGCGCCCGTAGAGGGGAAGACGGGCGCATCTTGCTCGGAGGCGGGAGAGTGGACGGCGCTGGAGGAGTTGCTGGCGGGGTTGGAGGTGGAGGGTTCTTGGGCGAGGCCGGCGGTGATGCCGACGGAAGACTGGACGCAGCGCAGGAACGGCGAGCTGTGAACGGCAACGCGGAAACGCCTGCGCTTCCGTGGGGTATCTGAGGCGGCGGCAGCGCGGTCGGATTCGGCCTCTGCCTGGCGGAGGATGGAGCCTATGCGGGCGCCGACAGCTTGGGTCTGGAGCCAGCCACCGTATGTGAGGGGCGGGTCATAGGGTGTCGGAGAGGAGAGATGCCATTTCTTGTCGGCTTGGTCGAGTCGGGCGCCGTGTCTGGGGGAAACTGAAGTCAGTACGAGGTGTGCGGCGCGCGGCGGGGGAGTGACAAGTCGAGGCACGGCGCTTACCTGACGACGAAGACGTAGGCGGGAGGGTTCCCCATGGTCGGTTGGGTCTGCGGTTCACAGCAGAAGTCTGGGGGTCCGAGAATTCCGTAGAAGGTTCGGAAGAAGAGGGAGGGCGCGAAATGGTGGTGAGTGAGACTGGAAACGTAGAATTTCGGGAGGAGAAGACGGCAGGAGGAGGCAGCAGGTCAGTCAGAAGGCGGCGTCGGAGATCGTCAGAGGTGTACTCTGGAGGCTTGCGGTGGAAGGTCGGGCCCGCCAGCGCGCAGTGCGGGGCCGTCAGATGGCTTAACACATCTGCTAAGGCAAGTCCAGGCCGCCTAGCGAGGGGCACGTCTCAGCGGGTGGTACCTGCCCCGACACGCGGCTTTGGACCCCGGCAGGAAGTACCGATGCTTTTCCTTCCAAAGGTCACTCTTCAGTGGTCACTGGACGCACCCGAACGAGAATCCGAGATGCATTTCGCCGGGTCGAACGAGATTCATCTGATGGTAACACCACCGCCCTGCACCTCGTCTAGAAGTGAGTCTCGGCAACCGTCGCACCGCAGAGCCTCTCCAGTGCTCCGACGAGACCGAGTAGGGGTACTCCAAGACCCTTGGCAGATCGATGCGCCGGCACAAGCACCGGAGACGGATGACAAACAAACAAACACATCTTTTCCCACCAACGGGTCTTCTCCCTTTCCCTTCTCCAGTTAAGCTTGACAGGGAAGAGGCCGTCCGTGCCCCCTGTTGTGCAGCATGTGATCCTCAGACAGTCACAGAGAGCACGGAAACAACACGGCGAACCACAGGACCACAGAACAGGACCCCTCCCGAGACACCACCATTCCGACCCCCTCTTTGCCCTCCCTGCGTCCAGCCAGACGTCATCCACTGCACGTGTAGAAATGACGGACAGCTTGCTTGTTGCAGCGAGTTGCCGTAGTGCCGGAGGACGTCGTGGCATCTGAAGGATTCATAGTTTTGTGGTTCTCGTCACGAGATCAAATTGAAAACGCCATCAGGGCCTCTCTGCCTGACCGAAAATGCATTCAGTCACCCGACACATCCCAGGAGATATCCGTGGGGTCTTCGCCGAGCCGAGCCCCTCGAGTCACCGCCTTGGCCGCCCGGAGTTATGCGCCGCCGCCGCCCGCCGCAGTCGGCCGCCAACCTCACGATGCCTGCACAGCACTAAAAAAAACCCACCGACAGGAGCGGACAATCAGAAAAAAGTCTTCTGCACATGTGGACCCCTACGCCCAAGCTCGCCATCTCTCGTGACCGACCGCGCTCTGCAACACGGCGCTCCACCCATCAACAGTCCCCACTCTGGAATTCTCCCACAGCTATAAAACAACAGCCAGCCCGTCTCCCTTTTACCTTTTTTTCTTCTTTTCTTCTTCATGTCGACAATACTTCAGAGAATCATTTCTATAGTATTCGACCCACTCTGGGTTCTCCAAAAGAGCCACAGATCTCACCCTGGTTGATGATTTCTATCCTCGGCATCCTAGAGTGAATAACTCTGGTTGTCCTCGAACTGCCCGAAAGGGCTGCGGTCCTGCCTTTGGCGGGACTGTATAGAGGACGTTTGATGATCTCGTCCCTGTCTGCGGTCTTGCCCTTGGGCGCGCGGGCAGGGTGGGTGCCGATGGACGTCTGACAGGCTTTCTTGAGATTTAAATTGCTGTGCATGCTGTTCTCATGGGCAGGGTGTTCGAACTAAAGTTCCGCGTCCATCCGTAATGCTTTCGCGAGAGTGCGTTCAGGTCATTGAATCAGCCGTGGTCAGTGCTCTGTCAAGTTAAGCAGCGGCCATCTTTCTGCTCTGTCCCGGAGATGAGGCTGTGGTCCTGTCGCCGAGGTGCAGTCGTCCTTGAACTACTGACCCACGGTTGCTTCGGTCCCCAGCGTGATGGCTTGCCAGTTGTGGCTCCCCAGTACGCATCTCTGGTTTGTAGTGATCGGTTATCTGGAACGGAGAAGGCGCGGGCCATCGCCTGTTGACTGAGGTGGTGGTCGCTGCGAAGCAAATGCATCCGAGGTCAGGCTCGGCATCGCGTCTCTGGAAAAAAGTCTGCTCGGCACCTTGTACACCGACGGCCACCACTGGGAATGCATCAAAATTGGACGTCACCGTGTTGTCAAGAGCGACTCCCATCTCAATTCCCACCTCCCGACAAGGCCTCCTATTGCATTGACTTTCACTGCGGCAGCAAAAATACGATTGCACAATGGATGCAATGGCAAAAGTGAATGATTCGAGGGAGGCTCGATCTCCCGACCTTCAGTGTGTTAGACTGACGTGATAACCAACTACACCATCAAACCATTGATCGTTAAAGATCGAGCCCTCCTTTGCAATCATATGATCACTCTCGTCCAAGTGCGGGCGTCATGGCCTCAGAATCACAATCAGACTAAGGCTTACAGATACCATGTCTCGGTGCCCTCTCTCACTTTGCTCATAGGCAGCAGATTTCTCCTTTTCCGCAGCTGTGCGGCCGTGTGGCCGCCAAAATGGGCCATCAGTCACATTTGGACGTCACATTGCGGCCCACCAACGACCCAAGCAAGCCATGATGAAACCTCGACCGGGCCAACAACCACCCGTTGATTCTTCCACTTCAATCTTTGACAGTCAACGGGCCTTCGCTCTCCATCTCGTTGCTTCTCGCATCGCCGACTCGGAGTTCGATGATTCGTACTGGTCGCCATTGAGGTCCTCCTGCGGGAGGCCCTCCAACACCAGGCAGAAAAGCAACCACACCATGTCTAGGCAACGCGACGGCTTTGTCCACTTACCTACCGGCACGTTTCGACCAACGGTCATGAGCTCGCCCATATTCTATTACTTAAGACGTGATCATGTCTGCCTTCTCTCGCCGATGACCGCAATCTTGCGTTCCCGAACACCACCCTCCAGTCCTGCCTCTTCATCTGGACCTTTCGTCACCACCATCAATTCACCCACATCATGAACAACGTCCAAAGCTTCGAGAACCTCACGCCTTCTTCCGATATGTCCGACACCTACAGCGATGACCAGTCCGCTGGCGTCTTCGGAGATGAGGCATACGTCAAGATCATCGACAAGCTCCGCGAGCTCGGCATCGCAGAGATGGTTTCCCTGCCCCAGCTCGTGGTTGTTGGCGATCAGTCATCCGGGAAGAGTTCCGTCCTGGAGAGCCTGACAGGCTTCGCCTTTCCCCGCGCCCCAGGTCTTTGCACCCGCTACGTCACACAGATCACCTGTCGTCGGGACGACTTTGCTGGGACCGACATCTCCATCATCCCTGGGCCGGGCTCGAGTGATGAAAGAATCCAGGAGTTGGGCCTGTTCAAACGCTCCCTCAAGCCTGGTGGCCTGAACCTCCCAGAGGTGTTCCTTGATGTACGTGGAAGGGGCACATCCTTCTTATGGGCGACAGAGCTAACATCCACCGTCAGGCCAACGAGATCATGGGCATCCGCAATGGTGACGAGGCGGACGACGAAGACGCCCATCTGAACACCTTCTCCGAGGACATTCTCAAGATCGAAATCAGCGGTCCTGAGGTATGTTGATCCTTGTTTCCTTCGCTTCTCCCTTTCCGCCTCGATTTCTGCTGACACTGCCTAGCAACAGCATCTTACCGTCATTGACGTCCCTGATATCTTCCGCACTGCCACCGAAGGCCTGACCACCGAGGAAGACATTCTACTCGTTCAAAACATGGTCAAGAAATACATCAAAGACTCTCGCACCATCATCCTGGCTGTCATTCCCTGCAACCAGGACATCGCCACCCAGGAGATCCTCAAGCTCGCCAAGGAGGTCGACCCTGAAGGCGTCCGCACCATGGGCGTCCTGACCAAGCCTGACCTTGTCCCCGAGCGGGCCATGCAACAGATGGTCTGCGATCTCGTCCAGGGGCGGCGTCAGCCCCTTCGTCTCGGCTACTACGTCGTGAAGAATCGGGGTTCCGATGACGGGGACTGCTCCAGAGCCAAGCGCGAGAAGCAAGAGATCAACTTCTTCGCCAAGGCTCCATGGGTGGCCTTGACCTCGACAGGCAAGGTTGGCACAGCAGCGCTGAAGAAAGCCTTGGCGAAGCTGCTCGGAGGCGTCACGAAGAGAGAGTTCAAGAACGTCGCCAAGGAGATTCGGAAGCATCTGAACGACAACATCAAGGAGAACGAGGGGCTCGGCCTGGCCAGAAGCGATGCGGCGTCTCAGCGACAGTACCTCGGCAAGATCAGTACCGACTTCCAGGAGATCGCCAGATGTGCCCGGCAGGCAGACTACGTTCGCAAGGTGTTCTCCAGCCACGAGGAGATGAAGCTGGTATCTGAAATTCGTCGGCTGAATGACGACTTTAAGGACCGCTGCTGGACGTCAGGCCACACCTGGGAATTCGAAGGAACTGATGCCGCAGATGTCGCGCATGAGTGGCAGGATGACGACGAGCCCTGGTTCTCGGACCTCGGCGACATCTTGAAGCACCTTGACTTCAAGTGCTCGCAACCCTTGGACGGAAACGACTTAATGAACCACATCGACGAGGTCTACCAAACCTCACGAGGCTCTGAGCTGGGAACGGTAAGAAACGCCACTGAAATTCGGAGATACTTTGCGCTAACAACGGACGCAGTTCAACCCTCACATCCTTGGCGTCGTCTTTCGACAGCAGTCCAAAAGCTGGGAGCCGCTGGTGATCCGGCACACCAGTCGGGCAATCGTCGCGGTTCACAAGTTCCTAATGGCGACCCTCAGCGAGCTCTGTGTTGATGAGACGGTCAGAGAACAGATCTGGAGCCTCCTCCTTCGAGACAGACTCAACACGGCGTACAAGCGCGCCATGGCCCATGCTCGCTTCCTCCTCGAGGTTGAGCGCGACCAGATCCCTGTGACTGTGGACGACAGCTTCGAGGACGATCTGCGAGGACACCGCTCAAAGCGTCTCGACAAGTCGCTCGACCCCGATGGCTTCAAACTGAACGACGTGACATCCTCGCATGTCATCACACTAGGCAAGCAAGCCTTGATCGGCGCAGTCAATGACCGGTGCGACGTCAACAAGGAGATCCACGATGTGCTCAGGAGCTACTACTCTGTCGCGCTGGGCCGCATCATCGACTCGGTCTGCCAGCAGGTCGTCTACCACTTCCTGCTCCTTGGCAAGGGAAGCCCGCTGAGCATCTTCTGCCCGGAGCTCATCATGAGTCTCAGCGACGTCCAGCTGGCGGCCGTCGCGAGCGAGGATGCGCTCGTCCACGAGAAGAGGGAGCGGCTCGGAAGGGAGATCGACAAGCTCCGCAAGGCGGTTGAAGAACTGAGGCTCGTGGCGTAACAGGTTCGATTGCAGGGCTGGAGAGACACCATGTAGGCTTCATTTCCAGGCAGAAGGTATCTCACATCTGGTCAGAAAAGTGCCGAAGTCATTGACTGCGCCATCTGGCAGTTTTCTACCACAGCCTGATCCAGTGATGTGAGCTTTTATGCACTAATGTAGGGAGGGAGTGCAGCGGAGAACGAACATTGGGGGCCAACGTCCCCCACGGCGCGAGCTGGCGATCTGAGAGCCTGGGCATTCCGAATCTGCCCAGTCCTGCAGGCCATTGCATCTGTCCAATCTGGTGGTTATCCTGTGGCCGCACAAAAGTGGCGGCCACCATAGCCACGTCGTCAAGCTGCTCAGCCCCCCATCAGGCTGCGTGCTGGGCAGTCTGGTTGCTGCCACAAATACGCGGGGTTCCCCGCGACATTGCTCGCGACCTCAAGTCTCTCGCCATTCTTCCACTCCAGCTTTCGACGTATCGAGCGGAACACACCTCATTCTTTGGTCGCCATGGAGTGGCACGAGGCAATCGGCGCGGCCTCCGCCATTCTGACCTTCGTCTCCTTCTCGTACGACGCCATCAAGGTTTTTCGCGAGGTTCTCGACAAGGGTTCCACCGCTGAAAATGAACGGTCCGCCATACTTGCGGCAGACTCGAGGGATATCCTCCACACGCTGGGCACATACACCGACTTGGACGGCTCACATCATGCCCGACAGATTAGTCAATTGGCTCGCGCATGCCAGGACGACGGCAAGCGACTAGTTGAGCTTCTGAGCAAGTTGAAGATGTCGCCTACTGGAGTCGGCAGCTCTTCGAAGCCGCCACGAAAGTCCGTTCGGAGGGCTATCACCGACACCGCGAGTCGAGCAGCTGTCGCGGCCAGATCTGTCTTCAGCAGAGGCGAGATCAACGCGATCGAGGAACGTTTGCGCAACAGCAGCAATGCGATCGTGTTGCGTCTGACAGCTTTGCTCAGGTTCGTCTCGCCGACAATTACCCACATGATGCAATGCAGCTGCTGACTTCCCTCAGTGAACGCCAGTTAGCATCAGATCTCAAGCTTGAGACGATTCGGGCCGAGACACAGCAGCAATCTCAAGACATTTCGGATCAGATGACGTCTCTGGGGGAGGCTCTGGCAAAACTGTCGGTCTGCCAGCCCATTCCTCCGCACGCCCCAGCCACAGCCGCCCCTCCCGATATCGACTCAGCTGTGTCCAACATTGCCGAATTTCAGCGACTTTCGGATCAAGTCGGGGAACTTCTCAGGACCAGCAGCGGGCCTTCTCCCGAGATCAGGATCCTGAAGCAGCTGTACTTCACGAGCATGTATCATCGCGAAGATCACATGAAGTCTGCTGAAGAGGGAACCTTTGAATGGCTCTTGGAAGATGAGACAGTGAGGATCAACAGCCCCGACATGGAAAGCAATGATGATTCAGAATGGTTTTATGAGTTCGAGGACCAAAACCGCAACGAAAATCGCTCGAGGCTTCTTGATTGGCTTCGAACTGGGCACGGCATCTTTCATGTCGTTGGAAAGGCAGGAGCCGGCAAGTCAACACTCATGAAACTTCTCCTTCGCCACCACAGAGTTCAAGAAGAGCTGCAACACTGGGCTGGCGGGAACACTCTCCTCTTTGGTCACTTCTTCTTTTGGCGCGCCGGCAGCAAAGAGCAGAATTCCCTCGAGGGCCTGTTCCGATCCATTCTCTTCGAGACACTGTCCAAGAGCCCCGAGCTATTGCGCTACGTCTTCCCAGAAGCCCACCGCAGATTCTCGGATACTGTAAGAGGAGACTGTATCGAGGAACTCTATTTCAGACCAGAAAAGCTGAAAGCTGCCGCTTGGAAGCTGGCTGCGCTGTCCATGCCTGACGACTGCAAGCTTTGCCTGTTCATCGATGGCCTTGACGAGTATGGCGGAGATGGCCGAGACAAGCAGCAACACGAGGACTTGGCAGTTATGCTCTCCCAATGGGGCATCAGTGACCAAGTCAAGCTTCTTGTAAGCTCCCGGCCCGAGAAAGAGTTCACCACCGCGTTTTCCAACTTAGACCAACGCATCACACTCCACGCCCTCACGAGGCGCGATATCAGGTTTTATGCGTACCAGTCTTTACGGCGGCATAAGGAGTACGATAAGATCGTTTCGCATGCGCCACGACTGACGCGAAAAATTGTCGACAGGGCAGAAGGCGTCTTCGTTTGGGCAAAGTTTGCTGTCGATACGACCCGCCGGGCTCTTAGAGATGGGTTGTTTGATCTCCAAGGACTCCTCGAAGAACTCAGCGCCCTTCCCGACGAGATGGACGAAATCTACGCCGGCATCCTGAATGACAAAAAGTCCACACGAGAGCGCAGAAGAGCCTGCTGGCTTCTTCAAGCAGTGTGCAATGCCGATGTCAACGACCTTCATCCATTAACGGTGCTGCAAATCGATCATTGGCACAACCCAGACTTCCCCTTCTCGTTCGAGCGGCAACAGTGGACAAAGTCCGAGGCCGAACAGAAGATGGAGGAGGCTATATCCCGGGTCAACGGGCTTTCGGGAGGCTTGGTGGACATCTACAACAAGCATGAAGAGCAATATCCCTTCGTCGCCTCCCTTGAGCCTTTCCATCGAACACTCTACGACTTCGTATTCACCAGTAAAGTGGTTGCGGCCACGGTACAGGAGACGAAGGCCACATATGGTGACGAATTCTACTGCCGGATCCGGTTCACAAACGTATGGTTCTGTTGCAGCGACATCTTTGATGATATGAAGATGGGAAATAACGCGCTTTGGAACCCGGAGATAACAGCCCCATGCATCGTTCATGCTGTTTTGTTGGAATATGAATGGACACGTCCACTACTCATGAGGGGGAAGAAGCCTAGAAATTATTCATGGCAGCGGGCATCGGCGACCTGCACCACCATGATGGGAAGGCTCTCGTTTCCACATTGGGCAGTCTTCACCTGTGAGATGGTACCTGGCCAGTTGGTCGCTTGGGCCAATTCGGAGAAGAACGCCAGTTATCCGGAGACCTTATCATTGCTACTCTCAGCGGCTTTGAACAAAGGGCACCGAGGGTCGTTCAAGCAACTACTGGGCCGATCGAATCCCAGCGAACTGGTTTCTCTAAGTCACCAGAGTAGTCACTGCAGTACGAACGGACTCTGTCCCGCAGAACAACAGGTCACTGTTTGGTGGGCCTTTTGTTTGGGTTTCTGGGCAGATGTAGCGTACGTCAGCAACATGGACGAACTGGATGCTGAGACAATCAGTGACTTCCTCGAGGCTGGGGCAGATTGCGACTTTCATTTCATATTCGGGTCGGGTGAAGCCAAGACCGCTGTGCCGGCTCCGCATGCGCTATTGGCCTGGCCAGCACCCGTGAATTCCCAAGGAGAAGCTCCTTGGAGAAGTAAACTCGCCAAGCTGCTGGAGGCTACAGAAGTGACAATGCCGTCGTATGATGCATGGGCACATCACGGTATCACCCTGGCTGGCAAGGACCGGGTGAAGGATCAGTCGCAATGGGTGGTTCGGCGGCAACCCCTTGGGCTGGTGAAAGGCATCAGGAATGATGATGGCTCAGTTTCCTTAAAAATCACCTGGACTGAAGGATTTTACCCCAGGATCTACTAGATCCGAACACACCAGAAGAGCCGTCAAGACCCATCGAACACGGCAGCGCCCTTGGAGCGTTTTAGCCACAGGGACATTCTGCTCGAATTTCATTTCAGTAACCGCACTGCCACATTTGTGAAAAGAGGAGCTGGTGATGCGGTCTCACTCGTCCATTTTGATGCTAAAATGGTGTCGCGACCCAGTTCGATGGGATGGGTCTGACAGAGCTTGGACAGGGTTCCTGCGCATGCATGCTGATAATGGAAATGATTTTTGTCACCAAATCCAGGCACACAGCTTCTCGTGGTGTGGATGCTCATCCCGCGCAAAGTAACGGTCATATCGGCCTTTGAGGAAAGAGCAATGTAAGGGCAAACCTACTTCTCTCATGTCTTTCATATAGTCTACGGATCAATCAACCCGAGCACCCTCCCAACAACACGATCCCACTCCTCGTCCCACCGCAGGCTCCCTTCCTCGACGGCGCCCCGCTTCAGCCTCTGCAGCTCCTCCGCGCCCGAGTCTCCAAGCAGCCTAACCAGAATGTCCGCCAGCTCGTCTGCCTCGACGAAACCGCATCCGTTGACACCTTCTTTGACAAGCTCTCCAAAGCTCTCATACTTTGAATAAGCAGCGACAGGAAGGCCCGAGCCAAACATGTCGACGACCTTCATCGGCAGATCAACGCCGGAGCTAGACTTGTGCAGGCAGATGCCGAGGTCTGCGCTGGCGAGCAGGGCGGCGTATTGCTCGGTGGTGAGCCAGGCGGAGACGATCTGCACGCCGGGGAGGAGGCCGCGGTCGGTGAGGTACTTGATCCTGGCGAGGTAGGTGTCCTTCTGTGGGCCCTTGCCGGTGATGATGGCGAGGATAGGCTTGCGGGAGGGTTCGTTGAGGAGGGTGCCGGAGTAGGAGACGAGGGCTTCGAGTAGGATGCCAAAGTCTTCGTCGGGGGTCCAGGAGGTGCTGCTGACGATGAGACAGAGGCCCCCCTTGAGGATTGCTTCGGCGCTGGCTTTCGTTTCTGCGATGGAGTTGAGAGCCTTCTTGCGCTGGGCCTTGTCGAAGGGCTTGAAAATGCTTGCTGGGCGGTCGTGGAGGGTGAGGATGGGAGACGAGACGGAGTAAGGGTCCTTCCGCAGCACCTTTGCCATGGCATCGGTGACGGTAAGGTTGGCGGTGGGTGCGAGGGCGCCAAAGGTCGTCTCATAGAGGCGATAGGCGAAGACGAAGGGGTCGCTGGGGCTGCGGGTAGTGGCGAGGATGGTGGAGCCAAAGTTGTGCCAGTCGAGGAGGATGTGGCTGCTGCGATAGAGGGACACGAGCAGGGCTGTATGCAGCGTCGGGATAGACGGCGGATTCTGGATGACGATCCAACGAGGCGTGGGGGTGTCCAGGGCCATGAGGCGGAAGAGGTGCCATGACTGCCAGAGGACCTTGAGGGGCCCGAGGAGGACGAAGGGGAGGCCAGAGTCGCGGCCGAGAGGCAGCGGGGCGAGGGGATATATCTTGACAAGCTTATGATTCTGGAGCTGCGGGATGAGGGGGCTCTCATTGTAGCCGATGATATCGACATGGCCGCCGTGCTTTGCGATGGAGAGAGCGTGATACTGCATGCGCGGGCTGCGGCCGATGTCGCCGAGGACGAGGATCTGATGGTGGTCCTGGGCGGGACGCTCGGAAGAGATGAAGAGCTTGATGACGAGAAGACAGCCGACGATGGAGAGGAGGCTGGAGACTGCGGCCGCGACGGCGAGAGCTGCGAGCCAGACGGCCAGCCCAAGGCCGAGGGAGGAGGGGATGAAGAGGAAGAGGAGGGCGATCATGAGAATGTCGATCAGGGTGATGAGGGAGAGGCCCCCGAAGATGAGGAGGAGTGAGGAGGCCATTGCGCGGGCCGCGGAGGGGTGTGGTGAGGCGTCAGGTTGGATCCATGGGTTGGTGACGAGTGTGGTCGGTGGTGGGGTTGGAATTTGGCGATGGATCGCGTTCAGGTCACGGTTGACGGTGGAGATGTCGGTGAGATTTCATGGTGATCGGTGAAGGACCAATCAGCGGTGTTTTCACACATGCCTCACATCTCGACTTCCAGATAAAGTTCATCCAAAAGAAAGTGATGATCGATCTTTGTCTGCTACTATCAAAATCAGTCAACTGAAGACGATGTTCCCCCAATTTTCAAGTTCGGACCATTAGGACAGAGGTGGATGAGTATGAAGCTCCTGAGGAGCGTAGTTCTATTCTTATTCGGACCTCAATCGTCTCAAGACGTGACATGCCCTGACCAGCCCCGGGTCGGTGGTGCCATCCCAACCTGGCCCCTAATCAATGCGACGGGCGATGTCGGCGGCCCGTCAATGCGACGACGAGACGAGATGTACACCATCACCCCTCGTCTGTCGGCATCTGAAAGTCGTCAGTCCAGCACATCATCGGTTGCGGCAGTGACCTGCCCAAGACGGACACGGCCGATCGGGGCTGTCCAGTGAAGCCTGGTCCCCCCTGGCTCAATGCCCCGCGATGGACGACGCAGCTGCCGTGTTTGAGCAAGCGGTCGGCAGTCTCCAGCGTCGGATTGAGGGGGGCGAACAGATGGGCGGCGGGGGTTCACTGCAAGGCGATAAGCACCCGCGGCCGGGCCAGGCTGGAAAGGGGAAAAGAGCGGCATGATGCACGTCGCCCCCTTTTCTAGCTGTCTTGAGGATGGCGCGGGATATCGGGGGACGCGTTCTGGCTGCCGCTACCGAAGCCTCGCCGCGCAGCTGAGCATCTTCTGCCGGCCAGACTGAACCGGAGGTGTCCTGGAAATGTGCCTGCCAGATTTCCATTTCGCTGGTCGCTGCTTCCCTCCATGCTCATCGTCATAAACCAGAGGACCAATGAACGGCCAGCCGAGGAAGAACGTGCCCAGGGACGGCTCCACCCATCGTCACCTCAGTGGAGGGAGCGCTAAAGTGCTGCAGGCTGCAGGGGTCGCACCGGCTTCCAAGACACAAACCAGCCCGCCCCCGAGGGGACAAATGCAGGTCGCTCCTGCTGGGAAGGTGCGATCCACTGGGGTCTGGCACACTGAGGCGGGCAAGGCAGGTGCTCATTGCTGCGAAGGGCAGGAGGTTCACTTTCGAGTTGTGCTAGGCCGACGCCTCGCCTCAAGACGGGGAACACTGACTTGCTTCTTTTTCTTTCAGCGCGCAAGGCCTGGGCTGGGTCGGTCTCAAGTCTCAAATACAGCTTCTCCCCTCCTTCGAGTCGTCGCGTCGTCTTTTCCAGACTTTGCCTCTCTACACGCGACCTGAACTCAACGCCGCATCCGTCCTCCCACCAACAAAGGACGTCTCGACACCGACCGATCCCGACCCGCCGGAGCCCGCCTCCGACAGCTCCAGACCCCTGGCCTCGCCTTGCCTTGCCTCTCTACTTTCGCTTGCCACGGGCTAAGGCTCTCGGCATCCTGCCGACCTTTGCCTGCTAGCAACCACTGGCCAGCTTCTCAGCTACCTATCCAGGTGCGGTGTGGCCGGGGAAACAAACAGGGGGCCACCGCCAGCCTCCTTATCCATCCCCGTCGCCCGCCCTCTGTCCTCCGTGTGACGACGGTGACCACCAACATCTCGTCTCTCTCTCTCTCGCTCGCTCCAGCACCACGGCCTCGGAGAGCCTCACGACACACTTGGTCCTCCAAAGCACCACCGCTGCTTGCTGCACCGCCATCGCATTTTGACTTGCTGCCTTGAGTGCCAGTGCCACTCCCAGGCCATTCCCCGACCACCTGGGCCCAAGACACCGCACAGACGCCCGGGACCACAAACCGCCTTCCGAGACAGCGCCCGCCCGCCGATAAGACCTCATCACCATTCCCGACGGCCCTCTTCCCCTCTCCCCACGTCACCGTGGGTCTGGTCCGACAAAGGTTCGCTCCGAAGAAAGAGACGGCGCAATCGAATCGCTTCGTTCGAGTTTGCTCGTCCGTGCTGCTCGACATCCGCCCGAGAAAAGTCGAAAGTTGACGGCAAACCCGATGCGCCGCGACTCCCGCGCCTTACCTTAGTCCTCAGCCCCTTTAAACACGACAGCGGCCCCGCCGCCGCTGACTCGCGACGTTGACCCCCAGGACCCCCAGCGACCGTCCCTCCGACATCCATCCCACCCACGATTTCCCCGGCCATGGCATCAACATATGCCCTTCCCTCCTCCGCGCTGCCTCACGCGCATCGTCAGCACATGCACCCCGCCGCCAATGCCCACGCCCATTCGCACTCGCCGCCCTCCTTCAACTCGATCAAGTCGACAATGTCGGGCCACGCCCACGGCTCCAGCACCAGCCTGAGCCACGCCCACAGCCACGACGCCCACCCCAACGGCTACGCCCATGACCGGAACGACTCCTACACCAGTTCCAATGGCTACACCTACACACACAAGCAATCCGACAGCCTCGGCTCCAGCTCCAGCGTCCCACAGAGCAAGGTCGTGTCGAGGACAGCCTCGTCGCACACCCTGCACGCGCGGGAGCGCCCGGCCTCCATGGTCCTCCCCGACAGCTGGAAGACAGACGTTGACCGGCGCCACGAGCCGCCACACGCCGGCGAAAAGACCAGAATCGAGGACGACCACGACCACCATGGCCATGGACCCAACGGGTGCTCGGGCGACGATCACGACCACGCCCACGCCCACGATCACGATCACAGCCATGACCACGCCCACGATCATGGACACGACCACAGCCACGATCACGACCACAAACACTCCCACGGGGCGAATGGCCACGCCCATGCGCACGCGCACTCACACGACCACGCGCGGCCGTCGCTCTTCTCGAGAATCCTCCTCCGCTACTCCGAGAGCGTGCCCTTCCTCCACACCATTCTCGTGGAGAAGGACTCACGGCGCATCTTCTACTTCCTGACGTATGTCCGGCCCAATCGTCTATTTCTCGATCAAAACTAACCCCGTGCGACAGGCTCAACTTCTCCTTCATGGGCGTCCAAGCCTTCTACGCATACGCGACGAGCTCCCTCGGCCTCCTCAGCGACACCGTCCACATGTTCTTCGACTGCTTCGCCCTCCTCGTCGGACTATGCGCCGCTGTTATGAGCAAGTGGCCACCGAGCGAGAAGTACCCCTACGGTCTGGGCAAGGTCGAGACGCTGAGCGGATTCGCCAACGGCATCCTGCTGATGTGAGTACCTCCCCTTCTGGGCAATGTGGAAGCAATTGCTGACGTATCTCTTCGCAGCCTCTTGAGTGTCGAGATTATTGGAGAAGCGGCCGAGCGCATGGTGGAGGGCACGCCCCCGAAGCGACTTTCCGAGCTGCTCACGATCAGTGTGCTCGGCGGTCTGGTCAACGCCGTTGGCCTGATGGGCTTCGGTCACCATCACCACCACGGTCATGACCATGGCAGCAGCTGCCCGAGCAGCAACAAAAAGGACGACGACCACAAGCACAGCCACGCACACGGCGGCCACGACCACGGACACCACCACAACGAGAACATGGAGGGCATTTTCCTGCACGTCATGGCGGATCTGATGGGCAGCGTGGCGGTGGTTATCTCCACGCTGTTGACTATGTACACGGGGTGGACGTGGTGGGACGCCGTCGCAGGCATTGCCGTTTCGGTGCTGATCGCCATGGCGGCGTGGCCGCTGCTCAAGTCGTCGGCACGAAACCTGCTGCTGGGCATTCCGGCGGGCACCGAATACAACCTGCGCAACACTCTGGCGGGCATCGTGCAGCAGCGCGGGGTGGTGGGGTACAGCGTGCCCAAGTTCTGGGTGGACGACATCCAGAGCGCGGCCGGCGGGCGGGAGACCCTGCGCGGCATCGTGCACGTTGTTGCGGCGCGCGGCGCGGGACTGGAAGACGTCCGCGACCGAGTGCGCGAGTACCTGCTCTCGCAGGACATGGACATTACGGTGCAGGTGGAGCGCGAGGGCGACGCGGCGTGCTGGTGCGGCTCGGGGCGGTTGACGTCGCCGGTGCTGCTGAGCCCGCGGGCTTTCTAGAAGGGGTCCGTGTCGCTGTTGCCAGTGCCAGACATTTTGGCGCAGCTGGATGTTGCCAGGGAGGGACAGAAGAAGGATTGAGATGGATTAGGGACTGACGGATATGTACACGATGTGGGTGTTGGAGTGTACACTGCATGTTGTATATACGGTCTTGTATGAGTACCGGATGGCATTCTGGGATAATGACTAGATACCCGACACTATGGTCTTGCGGTGAAGGTACGTTGATGGCTTGATGTCGTGCTCAACTTCGCAGAAGCATCATTCATAAGGGAAGATTGGCACAGGTGAGCACCCGAGGGTTTGTATTATACAAGGTGACTACCTAGGTAACAACCTATACGTGCAGATGAAGTATCTCAGCACCTACACTTTTGCAGGCTGTTCCGTCTCGAAGACGTTGCCACCTTCATCAACCAGAACCTTCGTCTTCCTCAGGCTCTCCTTGCGCGGGTTCTTCGCCTCAAAGATGCTAGTAAGCTCCTCCAGAGTCTTACCCGCCGTCTCAGGGAAAGTAAAGTAAATAACCACAATCTCAATAGCGATCCAGACGACAAAAACAAGGTAAAGACGCCATGTGATCTTCTTGATCCCGACGGAGATACCGTATTGATTCACCATCATTGCAATATTGACGCATAGAAACTTGAGCGATGTGCCTTTTGCGCGCGTGCGATTTTCGAGACATTCGGTTGGGTAGAGGGCCTGGCAGGGCGTCATTCCGGAAGCGAAGCAGATGCCGTAGAGGTAGATGGAGACGATGACGGCGTAGGAGAGGTTGGCGTGGTTGCCGACCTGGGCGCTGAAGGCGGTGAGGAGGATGTAGAAGAAGAGAGAGCCGCCGAGGGCGGCCATCATCATGGGGCGGCGACCGAAACGGTCGAGGAAGAAGGCGCCGGTGACGGCGGCGGTCATGGAGAGGATGGGGTTGATTGCGTTGAGGAGGAGTTGGGTGTTTGAGTCTGTGATGCCGGCGTTTTCGACCATTGCGGGCTGGACATCGTATTAGCGGAGTTTGGAAAGGAAGAGGGGGGAACGGACCATGAAGTAGGAGACGACGTTGTTGCCGGACCATTGGGCGAAGAAGGACATGACTACGACGATGTAGGTGCGCCAGCGGGATTGGCGGTCGCGGACGAGTTCGCGGAAATCCCACCAGCGGTTGTCAGAGTCGTCGCGGGCGCGATCTTCGATGATTTCTTGGTATTGTAGCTGGACGATGGGGGCGTTGATGTCTCCCTCTCCGTGGTATTTTGTGAGTACTGCGAGGGCTTCCTCGGTGCGGTCTTTGGAGATGAGCCATCGAGGGGACTCGGGGAGGAAGAGCACGCCGCACATGACGATGGCTGGCATGGCGGCTTGCAGGACGGTAGGGATTCTCCAGGCCCAAGAGGTGTTGAGATGCCTTTGCCACGTTAGACTTGTTTGGCGTAGAAGAAAGGGGAAGACTTACAGGTTCGTGCCGTACGTCACCCATCCGGCAAGGATGTTGCCCACCCACCAGAAGTTATTGTACATCCCCGCCAGAAGACCGCGGTGAGCAGGATGAGCAAGCTCAACAGCGTAAATCGGTCCCGTGGCCTGTGCAACAGCGGCGCCGAGACCGAGGACGAGACGTCCCGCGATGAAATGTCCCGTCGTGTTGGCCGTGGCTTGGATAGCCGTTCCGGCGAGGATGACGGCACACCCAGCAAAGATGCACTTGCGCCGGCCGTAGCCATCGGAGATGAAGGGCGAGATAGGGAGACTGATGATCTGGCCGATGTTGTAGACGATGAAGACTATGCCGGTGGAGGCTCCTGCGCCGGTGAGGCCGAAGGTCTCGTGGTAAGGTTTCATGGCGTTGATGGCGCCCATGAGGGAGCCGTCTGGACATATCAGCTACATCCTAGGGAAAGAAGGGAGCAACGTACCGAAGCCGTTGATGGTCGAGACGAGGTAGCCGATGATCATGATGCCGTAGAGACGCATCATCTGGCGAGAGAGCAGGCCGGGCTTGTCATCTGCCAGGGCGGCGGCGAGGGCGACGGAGGCGGTGCTGGTTTCGATCATCATGCCGGAGGGTTTCTCGGGCATGTCGGCCGACAAGCGGTCGTTGTGGGCGTCCTTGGACTGGGCCATGTTTGCTGCTGGATGGTGCTGTGGTATCTGACCTTGAGGAGGCCGGGAGCCAAGTCTCTTATAGGAGGCCAGGCCGATGGTGTGTGTTGGATCATGGCATGGGATCCGAGGAGGTGGTCCGTACCCCGCGTGGTCGTACCATGCGAGTTGGCGACATGATGGTGTGTCCCCCAGGCCGGGGATGCGTCTGGGGATGGGGATGGGGAGAGGAGCGTGGGGACGAGGTTGAAAGGATGGGATGTGGTGCTAACTGAAGATTGCTTAGCGTAGGGGGTTTATGCCACGGGGAATTTCGAGAGACACGGTGTTGAGGTGGAGATCCTTGTTAGATGGGGGGCTATTCTCCGTGGGAGATATTCCCCGGACTAGGAGCTGCACCGCTGATTGGGGTGGATGTCTGCATGGTGCCAAGCCCGCGGGACAATATGACGAAGGAGGCAAGGGGTTCCCTGGATATTCATTGTTTGCCACAGGTCTGGCCAATTCTCTGGCCTTGATCTTGGATCTTCGGAGGCTCATCTGGGGAAGTTGAAGAGCCGCCGTGGAAGGAAAAGTATCCGAGCCAAGCCTTCCTCTCCCGACAATTTGATGGGGGATCCAAATGTGAAGAAATCCAGGCCACCTACCCCAGCTTGCAAGGATGGACTCCAACCCAGGGGATTTGTAAATCGCCGTGGGATGATCCCAACTGTGGGCTCGGTGGATGCTAGACCATCTGGACGAAAGACCATTCTACGTACGCCGCGGATCTCTTGCTGTATGACTAACCAGGTGTCGTGGGAATACGTTTAAAGCTCGCTCCCAGGGTATGACTGAAGTAAGAGAGAGAACACACTCGCAAGCTCACGAGCCCTTCTGCTCATTCAGGCTCATCTCATCCCCCAAGTCCGTCTTTACAACCATCCCCTACACTCATCCGAGACCATGACACCCCCCGAGCGACCAGACTGGAACAACCTCCAAGTCCTCCACCACAACACCCTCCCCCCAAGAGCCCATTTCTTCCCCTACCGCTCCCTCCAAGATGCCCTCTCCCTCGACGAGTCCCGGGCAGAAAACCACTCCCTAAGCGGCACCTGGAAGTTCCGCTGCGACGAATCCCCCTCAAAGCCCCCTCCTGGTCCTCCACCGACCCCAACACATGGGCAGACATCCAAGTCCCAGGGATGTGGCAGCTCCAAGGTCACGGCCAACCACCCCTCTACTCCAACGTCCGCTACCCCTTCCCAGCCGACCCTCCCAACGTCCCCCTCCTCAACGAGACGGGATCGTACTGGCGGCGCTTCACCGTGCCGGAGACGTGGGAAGGCCAGCAGATCCGTCTGAGATTTGAGGGCGTTGATAGCGCTTTTCATGTCTGGGTTGATGGCGAGGAGGTTGGGTATAGCCAGGGGAGTCGGAACGCGAGCGAGTTTGACGTTACTCCGTATGTCAGAGTGGGGGAAGGTCATTCGATTGGAGTGAGGGTGTACAAGTTCTGTGATGCGTCGTACATCGAGAGGCAGGATCAGTGGACTTTGTCAGGCATCTTTCGGGATGCGCGGCTCATTGCGTTTCCGGAGAGGGCGATTGTGGACTTTGCGGCTTCGCCTGTGCTGGATGAGAGTTTGACCAAGGCGTCGCTGCGGCTGCGAGCTACGGTTCAAGGGCCGGTCGATGGGGAGAATGTCGTGGCCACGCTGTATGGCCCTGACGGCAGCAAGATTGGAGAAGCATCCTTCGCCCCCAACGAAACCCACGACCTCGCCGTTGCCCCGGAAGACCTTCACCTCTGGTCAGCCGAGAAGCCAACCCTCTACACCCTCACCCTCTCCTACGCCGATCGCCACATCTGCCGCCGCATTGGTTTCCGCAAGGTCGAGGTAAAAGGCGCTAACCTGCTCGTCAACAACAAGCCCGTGATCCTCTACGGCGTCAACCGTCACGAACACCACCACCTTCACGGCCGCGCTGTCCCCTACGAGGCTATGCGCGCCGACCTCATCCTCATGAAGAAGAGCAATATCAACGCCCTCCGCTGCGCTCACCAACCGAACGATCCTCGTCTCTACGATCTCTGCGATGAGCTCGGGCTCTACGTCATGGCCGAAGCTGACCTCGAATGTCACGGCTTCGTGCCCATTGAGATCCCCAACGTCCCCAACGCGCAGAACCTATCTCGGAATGAGGTCCTCGCTACCGCCCTCGAGCTCTCGGGGAAATGGATCTCGGACAACCCCGAATGGGAAGCCGCCTACCTCGACCGCGCCGAACAGCTGGTGGAGCGATTCAAGAACTCCCCCTCGGTCATCACGTGGTCTCTCGGTAACGAGGCTTCCTACGGCCGCAACCACGAGGCCATGTATCACTGGATCAAGGCCGCTGACCCCTCTCGCCCAATCCACTACGAAGGTGACCGCGAGGCCAAGACGGCAGACCTCTACAGCGTCATGTACCTCCCCGTGGACGAGATGGTCGAGCTGGCGCGCAAAAGGCCCGATAAGCCACTAATCCAGTGCGAGTACGGCCATGCCATGGGGAACGGACCCGGAGGTCTGGCTGATTATGTCGCCGCCTTCAGAGCCGAGCCACTGCTCCAGGGCGGGTATATCTGGGAGTGGTGCAACCACGGGTTGCTGACGAGGGATGAGGCGAGTGGTGTCGAGTACTACGCCTACGGGGGCGATTTTGGGGATTTCCCGAATGATGGGGATTTCGTCATGGATGGCTTGGTCTTTTCGGACCATGGCGAGAATCCGGGGTTGACGGAGTACAAGAAGGCCATTGAGCCTGTGACGGTGGAGAGGAGCGGCGATGGGCTGCTGGTGCGGAACCATTACGACTTTGTGGACTTGGGACATCTCTCGGTTGAGTGGCATGTCGTCAAGGAGTCGGGGAATACGGAGTTCAAGGAGTGGTTGGCGCTCCCGCGCGTCGGCCCTGGCGAGAGCATCGTCGTTGAGCCTCCGACTAGTCTGGCGGGCAATGGCGAAGAAGCATGGTTGACGATTGTCTTCCGCCTTCGCGAGGCCACGGCATGGGCTTCTGCTGGACACGAGGTGGCCTTTGCCCAGATTCACTTGGATGCCGACAAGCATGACTGGGCTCTATTCCGCCCGGTGGTCTCCTCGCAGAAGTCGGAGGTCCATGAGGCCCTGGGACTGCTCCACATCTCGTCGAGCTCATTCGATTCCGTCTTCACATACGACACTGTCAGGGGCGACCTGACTTGGTCCGCAGCCGGGGGACAGGTCCTGAAGCAAGGCCCGGAGTTGAGCCTCTACCGAGCCGAGACGCAGAACGACAAGGGCCGTCGCGGCAACGGGCCTGCTTGGAAGGAAGTGCTCCTGCACAAGGCGAAGATGCACGTCCAGACCTGTCGGTGGGAGGTCATCGACGACTCGGTTCGAATCGAGTCGGACGTTCGCGTCGCACCACCCGTGTTCAACTGGGCATGCAACGCAACGATGATCTACACCATCACCCCCTCCGGCGTCGACATCCACGTCACCGGCTCCTTCAGCGGTGCCCATCCCAAATGGGTACCTCGCATCGGCCTAACCATGGCTCTCCCCGTGGACTTCAACAGAGCAACATGGTTCGGTCGCGGTCCCGGCGAGTCCTACCCCGACAAGAAAGATTCCGCTCGATTCGGGCAGTGGTCAGCCTCGATGGATGACGGGCTGCAGACGGCGTATGAATGGCCGCAGGAGAACGGGAACAGGATGGACACGCGATGGGCGACGGTGTGGTCATCCCGCGTGGGATTGGAGGCGAGGCTGACGGGTCCTTTTGGATTCTCGTTCCGGGAACATTCGATTGAGGAGCTGGAGAGGGCGAGGCATCCGCATGAATTGAGGAAGGGGGAGGAGCATTGGCTGAATATTGATTTTAGGCAGCATGGGCTTGGGTCGGGGAGTTGTGGGCCGATGCCGTTTGAGAAGGATAGGTTGGAGGCGGGGCCTTTTGAGTTTGAGGCGAGTTTGCGGTTGAAGGAGGCAGAGGCATGATGGGTAGATTAGATGGAGAGAATGGATGGTGATGGCTTCAGTTTCTTCCTTCTACTGTGTCACAGTGTCGGCGACCAAAAGTCCCAAGATTTATGGGTCACGGATGTCGGGCGAGGGAACGCGGGGAAGGTGCGAGTGGGTCCAGCACCGAAATCCCCGTGGGAAATATCTCCCCACGGCGCATTTCTCCTCGACTTCAACCTCACACCCTTCCCACGGTGCTGCTGCCATTGCCCTCCCCGCCATGCCCCTCTTCGCCAGGGCCTGCGACGAATGCAAGCGCAGAAAAGTCCGGTGCGACGCCGCCAATCCCTGTGCCAACTGCCGCATCGCCGGCCTCGCCTGCGAGTTCCAGATCCAACCGAGGAGACGAGGCCGGAAACCTCGAGCCACGCTTGGAGCAGACTCGGTCCGTCATGCTGCAACATCACCCGAAGCTGCTCCTACAACCCCAGCTGTAAATTGGACTACTCCGAGTCCGTCATTTCTTGACCAGCATCATCACCATACGCAGACGGCTACTGTTCTCTCGCCCTCACACTTGTCACCACCCAACATCCAGCATGCTCCAACGATAAGCACCCTGAGCGCAAGTCCCCGCGGTACCTTGCCTCCGCTAGGCGGCTATAGCAATGGAAGCCTACACACACAACCAGGAGCAGCAGCTAGAATCCGACACAGTCTCGTCCTCGAGGTCGGCAACATTCTCCTCCGGCCATCTGCCCCCTCAGACCTCGATACCACCGCCGACTTGGACCACCTCCTCGACCCAGTCCTAAGCATCATGCACAAAAGCATCGACCTCTTCGTCCAGTACATCTTTCCCAACACCCCCATCGCCCACGAGCCATCCCTCCGCAAGGCCGTGTCCGATCTATCCTCCACCGACGAGTCCTCTCCCCTCCCCACCATGCGAGGCTTCACCCTCGTCACAGCCCTCTGCGCCTTCATCACCTCCGTAGTCCCCGACGGACCCTTTACTTCTTCCACCCGACCAGGCCTGCGCGCCGTCTCCCTCACCTGGCCCTTCTACCATGCCTCAAGGGCTATGCTCCGTCTTTACGAGGAGTTGGACCTCGAGTCCCCGGTGGCATCGTCGTACACCTCGCGCATCTGGCAGTCATCAGCCCTTCAAAACGTCACAGGGAAGAACGGCGTGGCATGGCATGTTTCGGGCGAGGTTACCGTCATGGCCCTGCGCACGCGGTTATATGATGAGGAAACACTTGTCCCGTTGGTTGGCTCGTCAGCTCTGGAGGCACAGCTCCTGAGGGCCAGCTTTTGGCTCATCTACCTCACTGACCGCACCGCTACGGCTTTTGAAGGACGGCCCTCGGTCATGAGCGACATTCTGTCCCATGGTCTACTGACGCTCCGCGAACAGGGACCGTGTCCGGAACAGCTCCTCGACCCGACAAACCCCTTCAACAGCCGAGCGACAGAGGACTCGCTGATCCAGGGCTTCCATCTGAAGACGCGCCTGTGGGCTACTGTTGCCGACTTTATCCATCGCCTCAAGTCTTTCGCCAACCGCAAAGGCCCATCACCAAATCTTGCCGGTATCCTTGACGACGACGAAGACTGGGCTGAGCTGGTCCGAGTCCACCGAACCTTCCTCGGTGTGCTAGACGATCTACCGCACTGCCTTCGCTCCCCGAACAGTCATGGCACCGATGACGCCACAGCTTCCTACCAGGCACAGTCCTTCTGGGCTCTCCGAAACAACATCCTCTCCGTCTACCACTGCATGCGTCTCGTCATCCTCCACGAGTGCATGCAGCAAGGCATCCCCGAGGTCCTAGGTCTCGAAAACAAAGCCGAGTCCCTAGCCGTACGGCAGCTCGAAATCGTGCAGGACTTCCTGTTGGAAATGCACCTTGTCCCGTTCATGTGTCTCAAGGTGCAAGGCGAAGCGGCGGTTCGTCTACTCCTTTCCTGTCAGGTGTGTGTTGCTGACGTGTGATAGATCCAACGAATACGCCGCGTCGGGGCTATTCTCCTGGAGATGGTCAACCATGCTATCAACGGCACCCTTCGCAAGAGGGCTACGTCGCAGTTTAACCAGATCTTGGACATCTTGACGAGTCTTGACTCCAAGGCGACGGCTACTGAACTGGGGGCGGGGATTGTGACTGATCAGAACTCTGCAGTTGTAGAATAGCATTCGAGTGACTTTGCCTGTAGTGAGCGCACAAGACCCCAAGGCCGTGATGCTCGGTTGCTTCACGATGCTGAAAACTCCAACACTGCTGCCGAAGAAGGTGGGGTCGTTTCCTCCTCAACTCCAGTGTCCTCGGGAATGATCGGCTGGGGAGAAAAGAGGGACGAAAGGGGCATGCGCGGGGTCTTGGCCCCCTTCTTCCTTCCTCCGGTGCGCCGCCCTTACCTTGCTGACTCGGCATGGGATTTCACGTGTAAACTTCGCACCTGCCCTCCGGTCGGACGGACCTCTTCGTCACGTCGCACCACCGTGTTTTTCTCCAAATCGACCATAATTCTCGAATCTCTGCTTCAATCATTTCCCTCAACTGTTCAATTGCTATCCCCCGACGCAGGTCCGACAAGTGCTCCAGCCTTCGCACCGAGGAAGCTCCCCAAACTGCCTCGGCAAGAACAGTGACGTAACCCCCACATTTTCCCCGGTCGGGTCGTCGGTCGGTCGGTCGGTCAGCTCGAGCCGCGCCGTCGCGCCGCGTTCAATCGCTCGCTCGCAACACCGAAACCAGCCATCACCACCACCAAAAGGGAGAACCTCCCCACGACAAACTCCCTCCTCCCTCCCTCTCCCACAACACCCAAAATGGGCTCCGAACCATCCTCCCCCCCGGCCCGCGCCGCCCACGCCGTCAACGCAGCCACCGCCTCCCTCCCCGCCCCCGTCGCCGACAAGATCCCCTCCCTCCCCGAGACCCCCGCCGAGCTCAAGGCCGACACGCAAAAGGCCGTCTCCGGCGGCCTCGCCCAGCTCCGCTCCTTCGCCGCCGGCGGCTTCGGCGGCGTCTGCGCCGTCGTCGTCGGACACCCCTTTGACCTCGTCAAGGTCCGCCTGCAGACCGCCGACAAGGGCGTCTACTCGAGCGCCCTCGACGTCGTGCGCAAGTCCATTGCCCGCGATGGTCTCGCCCGCGGTCTCTACGCCGGTGTTTCCGCGCCCCTCGTCGGCGTCACGCCCATGTGTACGTCCCTCCTTCCCCTCATCCTCTTCTATCCGTCACTGACTTCCCCCGCCCAGTCGCCGTCTCCTTCTGGGGCTACGACCTCGGCAAGTCCCTCGTCCGCTCCGTCTCGGCCCCCATCCCCGACGGCCAGCCCCTCACAATCGCCCAAGTCTCCGCCGCCGGCTTCTTCTCCGCCATCCCCATGACCGCCATCACCGCCCCCTTTGAGCGCGTAAAGGTCATCCTCCAGGTCCAGTCCCAGAAGCTCAAGCCCGGCGAGAAGCCCCGCTACACAGGCGGCACCGACGTCGTCCGCCAGCTCTACGCCGAGGGCGGCCTGCGCTCCGTCTTCCGCGGCTCCGTCGCCACCCTCGCCCGCGACGGGCCCGGTTCCGCCGCCTACTTCGCCGCCTACGAGTACATTAAGCGCCGCCTCACCCCCGTCGACCCCGTCACCGGAAAGCCCGCGGGAGACATCTCCCTCCTCGCCATCACCGCCGCCGGCGCCGCCGCCGGTGTCGCCATGTGGATCCCCGTCTTCCCCGTCGACACCGTCAAGAGCCGCCTGCAGACCGCAGAGGGCAACGTCACCCTCTCCGGCGTCGTCAAGGAGGTCTACGCCCGCGGCGGCTACAAGGCCTTCTTCCCCGGCTTCGGCCCCGCCCTGGCCAGGGCCGTGCCCGCCAACGCCGCCACCTTCCTCGGCGTCGAGCTGGCCCACCAGGCCATGAACAAGATGTTCTAGGTGTTCACCTAGGGTGCTATGTGGAAAGAGGGACGTTGGATACCAGGCGGGAAACAGGCAGGAAAGAGTCTTGCCCAGCTTACGAGCATGTGTACACGGAGCGAGATAGATGCCCCCCATTTTTGCAGCATCATACAACTTTAGAATGTTTTCATCCCCTCTGCGTCACATGCATTATGTCGTGCCCTCCTCATGTTTATGCCCCCTCATCCAAACATCGTACAACAAGCACAAGTACACGGAGAGAGCATTTCTCTCTCTCTCTCTCTCTCTCCTGGGGTATTATCCTCCTCGACCTCCCCCTAATCCCTCCCTTCCTGGGTATCCGCTGATGCCGAAGCAAATGAATAATGTGCCAGAGTGAACAAGAAGCCTTCGTTTGATTGATTGCTGGGTAATGATGATGCTGATAGTCTGGCCTCTCTTCAGGGCGTCGAAGCAAAAAAAGAACTGGTCGTGTAACAAGAAGACCGAGGGGGGGAGAACTTTTTCCCCCTTCCAAGAAACTGCCGGTAATAGAAACATGGGTGGTGTCTACAAGTGTGTTTGCGCCGCGTGCGTATGTGTGGTCCGCTCCGTCATGCGCGTCGTCGTCGCAGTAGCCAACCCGTACACGGCCGCCGGCCTCTCCTAGTGCCTCGGCCGCTTGTTGTCGGGCTGGAATCCCGTCGCGTCGTCGCTCCTCCGCTTGCGACTCCGATCGTCGCGCTGCGGCTCCAGTCGTCCGTCCCCAGGCCGCTGGCCCCCGTCCCGGTGCCCGTTGCGGCCTCCTCTCATGCTTCCTCCTCCTCCCCACTCCTCATGTCTTCCACCTGCCTCGCCACCTCCGCGGTCAGAGTGTCTCGTGCGCGGCTCGCGCGGTCCCATCGGGTCCATGACGCCGGCCGCCTGCATTGCGTTGGCGCGAGGGTCGACCCGGGGCTCCGGCCGCGACATGCTGCCCGAAGGCTCGCGGGCAGACCGCCTGGATGAATCGCGATCCCGCTCCTCCCTGGCGCCACCCGATGAGTGTCCAGCCGAGTGTTCCGACCTCCTCTCGCGGTACTCCTTGCTTTCACGATCGCGCTCACGTCCTCCTGGAGTGCGCTCTCTGTCGCGAGCTGCGCGGTCCTGGCTGTGTCTCCTGGAGCTGCGGCCAGAGCGTTCGCCTCGCTCGCGGTCCCTATGGCTGCGCTCGCGATCGCCTCGTGTGTGGCCCTCGCCGCCGTTGGAAGACGTCCTCTCCGGGATCGGGTTCGTCTTTTCGTGGGCCGGCGTCGTCACCGGGGATCCGCCGGTCAGCACCTGGGCGTCAGAGTTGGCGATACTACGGCGAGTCCTGTTGCCTGCGGTGCCGCCCTCGAGGATGGTGTTGATACCATCCAACTGTCTGCGGGGGCCCTTGCTGCGCTCGCTGCCTCCTGGTCCCGTCGGCGGCGCCATCGGGAGGCTCTGCGACGACGAAGAATGGTAGCCGCCTTGCTGTTCACGAATTGCCGGTCCAGGTGGTCCGCGGTCTGGCGTGTTGTGTTGACGAGGGGGGCGGGGCCCCGGTCCCGATCCTCCTGCAGGCGAGGGACCAGGTCCGTTGATCTGCGCCATCCGCGATGGGTGCACGCCCACAGACGGGGTATCCTGAGGTCCTGGGGGTCCAGCGCTGGAGGGCGTCTGGTGCGGCGGGCGGTCAGCCGACATGGGTGTCGACATGGATCCTTGAGTATGATGCTGACGTCCCCTACCACCGGGGCCAGTGGGCGGCTGCCTCTCCTCGATAGCCACCGTGTTCGGGTTGTCGTTGTGTCCCGGGAAACGTGGCGGGGGCGGAGGCGTGTTGACGTTGTTGCGGCTGCCACGACCCGATCCTCGTCCCCTAGGTCCCGACGGAGCATTGTTCGGCGTCTCGCTGAGCACCGACTGTATCGGGTTCAGGCGCCCATAGCTGTCATCCTGTCGGGTTCGGCTGTGGTCGTGTTCGCGGTTGAGGAAAGCATCTCTAGAGCTTTCCACCGGTGCGCGGTCGTCCCTCTCCTGGCCTCGGGGGTGCGGAGGCTGGAATCCCTCACCCCTTGGATCCCGCGGATGGGGGCGGCGATCCTGCTGCGGGCCTCGGAAGTCCTCACGGGGCGCGTCGTGCAAATCCTGGCGTCGGCCGCGGGCGGGAGAGCCGGTCCTGGCGCCCATGCGGTCTCGGGGGTCGTCACGAGCTGGGCGTGGGCCTGAATCCTGAAACTGTGCAGCCCGGTCGGTCTTGGCCACCTCGGGCGTGTCTTGCTCGCCAGGCCGCTTGCGCTCGCGATGTCCAGGTCGGTCCCCGCGTTCGGGTCGGTCAGGACGTTCAGGACGGTCATCGCGAGGAGGACGTCCTTCCCTGGTTGCCGGGGAGTCGTTGAAGAGAGCTGCTCGGGCAGGGTTCATCGGCGGCTCCTCACCCTTGGCAGGCGCGCTTGTCGAGGCAGCCTGAGCTGGTGCGTCGCGAGGGCCACGGCCAGCCTCAGGGGTGCGTCCCCTGACCGGTTTTCTCTCGGTTGATGCGGGGCGCTCCCGAGCCGGGACAGATGTATCGCGACGAGGGGGCTGCTGTTCTGGGCGTGCTGGGCGTTCTCGTTCGTTCAGGCGTCCTGGTCCACCGGGAGGCGCATCGGGAAGTCGTCGTTCAGGGTGCGAGAAGTCGCGGCCACGTTGCTCACGGACGGGCTCGGCACCGCGCGGCTCTCTAGGCTCACGGTTGCCACGGGTATCTCTTGGCTCGCGGTCGCGGCGCTCGGGTTGTGCGGGGGCACCGAAGCGGCCCTGGTGAACGTCGGGAATCGGTCCAGGAGGGCGGGCGGGAAGTCCAGGGGGCGGGGCTCTGTTTGTCCCTCTGTTCTGGGGACCGCCGGCGGGAGTTGCATGCCTTGAGGGGATGCTACTAGGCGGCGCCGGAGAAGGTCGTGCGGTGGGCGGTCCAGAGTTGGTGTTGTGCGGAAGGCCAGCCTTATCCCTTGCTGGGACTCTCGGCGGCAGGCTCTTGACGCCGTTGTGTGTGGTGGCGGGCATCGAGTTGCTCTTGGCGCCATCCTTGACCTCGCCGTCCTCTGCGTCGCCATTCCTGCCAATTGTCAGACTCGCTCGTTGCGACGAAGCAGAAGATACATACCTTGGCTGGAAGGACGGCGCATTGGGCCG
Organism: Plectosphaerella cucumerina; assembly: GCA_020746995.1. Classification (NCBI taxonomy): domain Eukaryota; kingdom Fungi; phylum Ascomycota; class Sordariomycetes; order Glomerellales; family Plectosphaerellaceae; genus Plectosphaerella; species Plectosphaerella cucumerina. The sequence goes on along the minus strand of JAGPXD010000005.1, from coordinate 759,596 downwards.
CAGCTGTGTCCCTTCATTCTTTGCATCCTTGCCCGACTACAACCGTCAGTAAAACCCTATGCAACTTCGGCATGTCGACTCACCGTGTTCCTGAAAGCCTGGATCCTGACCCATTTCGACTTGCGTCTGGCGAGTACCGATAGCACGCCGTTGGAAAGCGTCGACAGATCCTCCCTCGAGTGCTCCTCCCTCTTGGCAATGGCATCAAACTGCGCGTACAACTGCTCTCCCATGAAGTCGATGGCCGGGAAGAACTCGTGCACCGCGGTGATGAAGGAAATGGCGTTGCGGATGTGCATCCACTCGGTGCCAGTCAGGCACGCCTTGAGAGCGACGTTCATGCTCTTGTGCCATCCAAACAGAATACCCCTGAAGTCCTCATGCTGGATGTGCGAAGTGGCCTTGCCCTCGTCGTTGAACTTGTCGCCGAAGCCGAGCCTGCCGTGCGGGTTGGCGTCCGTCTTGGCGATGGCCTCCTTCTCGTACAGCGCCTTATCCTCGTGCCACTTTGCCATGTCGCGCAGAATGTGATGGAAGAAGCGGCCGAGCAGCTCGGCCTCGCCCACGGTGCAGGTGAAGAGCATGGCGCGCAGACGGTTGGCGTTGAAGAGGCGGTCGCAGAGCACCCGCAGGCGGAAGTTGGGGCACGACCATTCGTGCAGCAGCTTGACGAGCGAGTAGGCGTACTCGCAGTCCATCTTCGAAATGACAAGTCGAGGGAAAAGACACTGCTCGATGATGGCGTCCGAGGCTCCGTTGAGGCTTTCGACACTGCCGGGGAACCAGTCCGAGAATCTGCGCGTAATATGAATCTTGGCCTTGGCCGCCCGGCCCTTCTGCTCGTGGCCCTCCTCCATGATGAGCTTCGAATCCGTCAGCACCTTTGCCTTCTTCGCCTCCTTGGCGGCGAGACCCGCTCCGGAGCGGTCCTTGGACAGCTCGCGCCACTGCACCAAGTAGCGCTCCTGGGCGCTCGAGTAGCTCTTCCAGGGGACCTGGATGTCTCGGAGCTGCAAGGCCCAGAAGATAACGAAGAACTCAGCGCTCATCCTCGTCCAGATGGCCGCCGGGGTCGTCGCGATGATAGAGTCGATGACGGGTTGCACAACGTCAATCAGGCCAGAAGCGGCACTCTGTGAGTCGTCCTTCTGAGACGTCGCTTGGCTGTCCTCCTGAGGTGTGCTTGTGTCGACGGGTACCGAGTCGTCTCCCATGGCGACGTCTCCCTCCTTGTCGGCGACGACCTTGGCCTTGACCGGTGCCGCCTTGCTGAAGATGTGCACGGCCAGGCTCTCGCGACCGATCATGAAGGCCAAGCTGGCGTCGAGGCCAAAGTCAACCATCATCTGGCTGATGCTGGGCACGACCTTGTCGAATTCGTCCGGCTCCATGTTTGTGCGCAGGAGATCCAGGTACTGAATGAGGATCTGGTGGCTGTTGTCCATCATCGTGGAGAGGAACTTGATGTGAGCGCCGTCGTCGGCGAGTCTGAAGCTGGCAGACTGGCGGAACTGGGCAATGTTGATGAGGAGACGTCCAGCCAGCTTGGAGTCAACGAGGGCCTGCATCAGGCGCTTGGAGCTGACTGTCGAGTTGAAACGGTTGTCGCGCATGTTCTGCAGCGTGTAACGTTGAAGCATGGCGAGACCGGACATGGCTTGAACTTGCTCGTCCGAGATGTCGATCATCTTGACAATGCCACCCATAGACAGGGTCAACTCAGTCAGGATGATCAGGTCCGTCGACTTGCCGTGGAACAGCTGGTCGTTGACGTACTGCAGGATGGGCGTGACGTCGAGGTCAGTGTATCGCTTGAAGACCTTGCCCGTGAAGCCGGACAGCGCCTGCAGCCAGGCACTGACGGAGAGGATGTACGAGGCCTGCGTGCGGCTGCGCTGGTTGGTGCCGAGAGCGCCGAGGAGCGACCAGACGAGCACGTCCTTGGACAGCTCGGTGAAGTACTTTGCGCACTCGACCATAGCATCCGTGAGATTGGCGTACGACGAGATCTGCTCCAGGGCGACCTTGCAAACGATGCCGGGCGACGAGTGGCTGGTCTTGGCCAGGGTCTTTGCGCTGTCGGTGAGGTTCTTGTTGGAGATGCGCTTCATGACGCCTAGCGTGGCCGCCTTTGTGCGCGCGAAGCAAGCTTTGATAGCGGGCTGGCGAGAGGTAGCACCCTCGAACCACTCAGCATAGATGGCGAAGCGTGTTGCGACAGGGTACAGCTTGAGCAGCGACCAGATGGCGTCCGAAGCAGCGACGCTCGCCTCGGTCGCGCTGAGCGCGGGGACCAAGAACCTAGTAAGCAGGTCCTGCCAGCGGTCGAGGTTTTGCTGCGACTTGTCGGAGCCGAGACTCTTCCTGCCAATGGCGAGCAGCTTGGACAGGAGCTTGGGGCTCTTGCCAATGTTTGCGCCCGACATCTTGAGCAGCGTGTTGCAGAGGGCCAGAAGGTCGTCCAGGTTCTGGCAGACGGGGACGTTGTCTGCCCAGTCGTCCCAGAAGAAGCGGTAGGGCTGGTCGCCGTTGCCCTGGCGGCCGTCGGGATACGGCCAGCGCATCGCCTTTCGCGTAGGCAGCTCCGACAGTCTGATGGAACCCTTGGGAACGCCGTTCTGGTCGATATCGGGGATCCTCTTGGCGACGTTGTTGGTGGGACCGGTCGGTATCGGCCGGCTCTCCTGGTAGATCTTCTCGATGGAGAACTCCAGAATGCGGTTGATGCGGTCGCTGATCTCGGGGAAGGCCTCGATGAGCCAAGGCCAGAGACCCAGCATGAAGAGGGCCTCGGGGATGGCGCCGATGGTCAGAAGGCTCGTCACGAGGGCCCCCTTCTGCTCCATAGGCTTGTTGACGGGCTTCTCTTTGGCGGCCTCGGCAGCGGGTTTGTCGCCAGAGGGTTTGGTGGGAAGCCTGGAGGACGGCATGCCGGGAACAGGATCGTCGGGAAGGGCGCCGGCTGAGAGCAGGGCATTGGGTTGGCCACCTCCACGCTTCTTGCGTTCTTCCGCCTCGACCTCCTTCATCTTCTCCGTCTTGAACTCCTCCATCTCACTGTCGTAGGGCCACAGGTGAGGGTAGAGGTCGACGATGGAGATGAAGCCGATCTTGATGAGAAGCGCGGCCAGGTAGAGTAGGTTGGCGGGGAGGACCTCGTCATCTCTGAAGTCCGAAGCGTAGAAACGGAGCTTGAATCCGAGGAGCTGTGCGGCGACCCGGTTGCCCTGGGGCGGGAGGGTCTTCGTGACGTCCATCCACTTGCGAGCGGCCTCGGCCTCTTCGGCGGTGGCACTCTTGAGAAAGTTGGCGTCCGAGAGGTCTTCTTCGGTGACCTGGCGTCCGCCGAGCTCAAACCACGCCTGGATCTGACGCTCTCGTGCCCTGTCCCAGAACTGAACATCGCGCTGGCGCTTGAGCTCCGCGACAGTCTCTTCGTCCTGCTCGATGGCATTGGGCACGGCCCATTGGGGAAGACCGCCTGCAAAGACTGCGTTGACCGGGGCGTGGGTGCGTGGCCACCAGGAGCTCACGCGGAGGAGCTTAACGAAGAACTTGCTAGCTTTGACGACGGATGTCGCGTAAACATCGAGCGCAACGTCGAGGACACGGCCGACGTCTATGTCAAAGGTGCCGATGAGCGCCTTGATGCGCTCAAAGGCGACTTCGGCCTCCTCGGTGGAGGGAATCTCAGAAGACGAGACGTCTGTGAAACTCATGAAGAGCTCGGTCAGAAGCTTGGAGTAGCCCTCAGACTCCTCGCGAAGCAAGTTGTAGTTTGCCTGGCGATAAAGCAGGTTGGTAGCAGATCGGATGGCGGCCCTGGCGAAGGTGTCCCTAATGAGGCCAAGCTTCTGTAGCAGTGGCGTGTCGAGGATCTGGCGCATGAGCTGTGTGGAGATGCCGCTGGCGATGAGGAAGGCGCGCAGCTTGGCGGCGTCGGCGTCGGAGGGCTGCTCCATGAGCTCCTCGGCGACAGTCGACAGGGTGTCGAGGAAGAGCTTGTGCGGCTCGAACGAGTAAGAATCCTTAATAATCTCTGTCGATTCCGGGCCGATGATCTCTCTGACGCAGTGCCCGGCGGCTGTGGGGTCCAGGCGGTTGTCCACGATGGACTGGATGAACTCCTGGAAGAGGTTGGAGAGCTCGACGATATCGACGTCCTCCCTAGACTGGGCGCCGTGTTCGGCAACCTTTTTGGCCGATTCGGCCCAGGAAGAGATTTTGTCGTCGGTGAGGATATCGTATGCATAGTTGGACGGCGTCGGCGAGGGGAGAGTCGCGGCGGCGGCGGCGGCCGCTGATGCTGTTGGTGTGGGCGCGGCCTGCTGGGGTGCTGGTGCCGCCGGAGCAGCAGCAGCCGCAGCCGGAGGAGGCCGCGCGACAGCGGGTGACGGCGGTTGTTGGAAGTTGTTGGCCGACTGGCCATTCTGGTTCTGCTGGTTGTGGTTTTGGTTGTTGTGGTAGGACTCGCGACGGTCATTTCTCCTGCCGCCGCGGCCACCACCTCGACCACCGCGGCCGGGGCTATCCATGTTGTTGTAGTCGCGCTGAGCCATGGGCGTCTCTGCCGGCCGATGAGGCGAAGGACGACCCGGCTCGTGGATGCGCTCGGATCTCTTGCGCTTGGGGGGCGGCATGATTTCGGGGAGGGCTTCGTTCAGCGGATCATTGGGGAGAAGCGGTCTCGGGGTAACGTCGTCTGCGAGTTTGCGATCGAGGCTTTTCGTCGGGTCAGCTGGTCGGTAGTTCTGATTGATGCGATGGAGTCGAGAAAGCGTACAAAATCGAAACGAGGTCGAAGGTAGGTGAAGTTGCAAAGTTTCGGGCGCAAGGGAGCGTGGCGGTCGACAAAGAACCTTAAGGAAAGGATTGGATTGGGAGTAGGTACCTCAGGCGTCGTGGCGTTGAATGGGTTGGGGGAGCCGCTATTCGAGGAAAGGTACAATTGAATTGGTGGGGTTTTCTGCCTCAGGCGGTGACTGGCCTTGCAGTCGGGGCAGGAAGGTGTAGCGGCGACGTATGGAGGGGTGTGATGAGGCCTGTGACGAAACCTCCCACGTCTTCCGCGTGAATCAGAATCACGATGGAGTCGGATGAAAGTGGTGCAGCGGCAGCCTTGGGGGACGTGGAGCAACGCGAGCACTGGCAGCACAGTGAATCGTCAAACTGGGGGCCACGACTGTGAGGCTGCAAGGGGCCCAAGCTTCTAACCAGGGTGAAGTCTCGAGGACTTACACAGATGTGGATGCACACGTCGAATCAAAGTATCGAGTACTTCTTTGAGGCTCAACGGCCGACTGCCGGAGCTCGGCTGAGTCATCTGTCAGTACAACCAATCACGACTCGCTAAATCCAGACTACGCAATGACGCCATATCGGGTCTTCATCTTCAGCGAGCGACACCAGGCGAACCCCAGAATCCAAGCAATGACTCAGCTATGCCGGGATATATACCCTCAAGCCCATCTCCAGACCCGTCTCGCACCGCCCTGACACCCCGTGCAAGTCACATTGCTGAAGAAACGGCCCCCGGCTGCCAATCCATCATGTCCGCCCCGACCGGACCCAGCGCCGATGACCGGCCGAAGTACAGTCAGTTTTCCCCCGTGTGAAAAAAAGCGCCCCTCGTGGTGATGAAGTGAGAGGGTGAGCCTCGCCTCACTTGATATCACCCCCTCATCCCCTCCAAAAAAAGACCACTGGCTGAATACTTCAAGAAAGAACCGACGCCCAGCCCGAAAACCCGTTCGCGGCCCTGATCCCCGACCAGCATTTCGCCATCATCCCCTCCTTCACCCTCGAGTCCGGCGTCACCCTCACAAATGTCCCTGTCGCCTACACCACCCGCGGCACCCTCTCGCCCGCAGGAGACAATGCCATGGTCATCTGTCACGCCCTGACCGGCAGCGCCGATGTCAGTGACTGGTGGGGGCCTCTTCTCGGAGGACCCGGCCGCGCCTTTGACACCTCCCGCTTCTTCGTCGTCTGCATGAACAGTCTCGGCAGTCCGTATGGCACCGCCAGCCCGGTGACAGCCAAGGACGGTGATCCTTCCAAGGGCCGGTACGGGCCTGAGTTTCCCCTGACCACCATCCGGGATGATGTGAAGTGAGTACACTTGGGAGAATCATCGCCCCCTATTACCTCCCCTCACCCTCACCACCTCTTACTGACCCCCCGCAGCCTCCACAAGCTCCTCCTCGACGACCTCGGCGTCAAGCAAGTCGCCGCCGTCATCGGCGGCTCCCTCGGCGGCATGTTCGTCCTCGAATGGGCCTACCTCGGCGCCGACTACATCCGCTGCATCGTCCCCATCGCCACCTCGTCCCGCCACAGCGCCTGGGGCATCAGCTGGGGCGAGGCCCAGCGCCAGAGCATCTACGCCGACCCAAAGTACGAGGACGGCTACTACTCCTTCGACGACCCCCCCGCCACCGGCCTCGGCGCCGCCCGCATGTCCGCCCTCCTCACCTACCGCTCCCGCAACTCCTTCGAGTCCCGCTTCGGCCGCAACACCCCCGACCCCTCCCGCGTCCAGACCATCCGCGACACCCCCCGGCCCGCCTCCCCCTCGAGCGCACACTTCCACATCCACAACGACGGCCACCGCGTCTCCCGCGCCAGCCTCACCCGCCACAACAGCCAGTCCGAGCAGGACAACGCGCCCACTCCCTCTGCTTCTGCTGCTGCTGCTGCCCCCCCGGCCGCCAACGGCATCAACGCCCCCTCGACCACCTCCCCCTCCGCCATCACCGCCTCCCCCGCCGCAGACCCCCAGTTCCACGGTCCCCAGACAACCGCCTCCCTCACCGGCGGCGACCGCATCCCAACCTCGACCTACTTCTCCGCCCAATCCTACCTCCGCTACCAGGGCTCAAAGTTCGTCAAGCGCTTCGACTCAAACTGCTACATCGCCATGACCCGCAAGCTCGACACCCACGACGTCTCCCGCGACCGCGCCCCCTCCATCGCCGACGCCCTCGCCCTCGTCCGCCAGCCCACCCTTGTCCTCGGCATCGAGTCCGACGGCCTCTTCACCTTTGCCGAGCAGGAAGAAATCGCCGCCCACGTCCCCGGCGCCCGCCTCGAGCGCATCGACTCCCCCGAGGGTCACGACGCATTCCTCCTCCAGTTCGAGCAGGTCAACCGCTACGTCCTCGCTTTCCTTCGTGAGATCCTGCCTGACATCATGGCCCGTGACGGCACTGGCCCCGAAGAGGTCGCGAGCGTCGGCACCATGACCAAGAGCAGCACTTTTGGTGAGGCGGAGGTCGAGGACATCACGGCGTGGTAGGACGGGTCAGGACGTATCATATCTTGCATATAGAATGAACATGCTACGTTTGCCAAGCGAGATACTACCCTCACATTCGTGCTTCGCTGTGACGTGTATGCCGGCCCTTGTGCGGCCCCCGAAAATCCGGCTCAGTGTCTCACCTCAGGATGCAGGGTCCTGATCACAGTCACCCCTGTACCACCAAGGCGGCCATCACACAGCGTCCACGTAGGAGACGGGCAAACCACGGCCACCCGTCTGACTTCAGCTCTGTCGGTGGCGCGTAGCGCATGTGGCCGTTTCATCTTGGCCGTGTCTGGTTTCGATCGTCACCATGTCTCGCAGAGTCGGTCAGGCAAAAGTCGGTGAACCATACACAATGTCCCGCGTAGCCTACCTCACCTTGAAACCAAACATCACCAATAACAAGCCAATGCAAAAAGCCATGTGCCGCAGGGCAATAATGTATTTCGCTGTGTGGACTACCAGTGCCGGGACTTTTACTCCACGACAAGGCGATGGATATGGGCGCGCTTGAATCTCTGTCAATGCTATACCGCTGGCTTCATTGAGCCCTCCAGATTTTCCCTGCACCCGTATTCGGGGTGCCCGCTCTGAAGCTGATACTTCGTGTCCAAGAGCTACGCCTGGCGTCTGCCGCCTGCGTCTTCGCTCGCCTTTGTCGACTCGTCCTGAAACCCGAAAGAAGATACTCTGGCCCTATGTCGGGGCCTAGGAAGAATACACAGTGAAGGGAGGCATTATGGCAGTCGCCGGGGGGTCTCTCCAAGACGAAGGCCCCATTGGCGAAACTGCATGCTGGATGAATCGTCGACCAAATCCAGGAACGTCAGGCAGCCGTTCTTTCTCCATGGGGAATGGCCATGTCGGCCTCGGGCCTGTATCCAAGGAGCGTCGTATTCTGAACGAGGGAAAACGCCATCTTGGTATCTCGAGTGTGCAAATGCAAAAAAAGCAAGGACCCCGTCTCTCTGGTCCGGAGCCAATGGAAAAATGTCGTGTACGTCATGAGCGAAAGGGATGAGTGGTCGTCGTCCGACCGAGACAGCGTCCGGTCGGGTTGCTGCCGCCGCTTAATCGTCGTGAGGATCAGGGTTGGTGGCGCGAAGCACGGGCTTGGCAACCTTGCGCGAGTAATCCTGGTCGTCGTGCAGGGTGTTAACGCTCTCGTGACTCTTATTGCGCAAGAACATGGGCCGGCCGTGAGGGTCCATCCTCGGGTCCACCGCCATGAGCCTGCTACGGCGCTGTTCGCTGGCCGAGTTGGGCGACCACGCGCCCTGGTTATCGCTGGTAACGACCATCTCCGGGTTGCGCGTGCTAGCGATCATACCGGACGAGCTGCCGCGTTGACTAGAGCTGGGCTCGTCGTATCCGTTGTTGACCTTTTGTTGCTTTCTCCGCCTGAAGAACCAGCAGATAATGGCGCCGGCCACGGCAAGGACGGCGGCGATAACGCCAATGACGATACCGACGACGGCGCCTGTGCCGAGTCCGCCAGAGTCGTTCGAACTGGTGTTACCGTTGGCAGACGACTCAGAGCCGGCCAGGTCGGGTGGCGTGACAGTCGGGGTGATAAAGATGGTGCGAACGGTGCCGTCGGCAGACAGGGTGGATTGCGTGACGCCAGTGGTTTGTTCGGAACTCTGCGAGATGGTTAGCAATGTGTACACATCGAGAGTCTGACTTTCTTGTTTTCCCGGTCCACAAGGCCAAAGTCATGGAGCACACGATGCAGGCAGTTGCGAAGGATCGGATCATACTGGACTCGTTTCTGACGACGATGGGGCTGTTGAAGGCGATGGTATCACAGTGACGGTATTCTGGACGGTCTCAGTCTCAATGACTACTGGAGGCGGCGACGGGGCGGCCTGGAGTCCAGACAGTTAAGCCATCATGTCCTGGGGGGAGGCAGAGCAACGGGCGCTTCTTGGGGGCGGTAACACACGACTAGAATCGTTGCGAGGGCGAGCGAGAACGGGACTGGAGAGAGGAGAGGAAGGAAAAGTCATGGCGAGGTGCAAGGCTGGCAAGTGGGACGTCGTCCTCGGTGCGGATGTGCAAAGGATGGGAACCCGTGTGCTGTGGAACTTACTTGTGTTGTTGTTGATGTTGTTGATTCTTGTGCGCTGGTGCTGGCACCCTGGGTCGAGGTGGGCTGCTTGGGTAGCCTGAAGTAGCCGAAGAGGCTGGGCCGCCTGCCGCAGCTTTCGACCTCGCCGTAGCCGGGGCATCCCTCGCTGCAGCTGCTGACGCTGGTGGTGATATCCTCGCCGGGCTCAACATCGGAGCACCAGCAGGACTGCCATTGCACGACGGCGAAGGCCGTGTCCTTGGCGATGCAGAAGTCGCGGCAGAGGCCTAGGGATTGCCATTGGCTGAAGTCTGGGAGGGTGAGTGTTAGCCATGAGCTCGAGGCGTAGAAGAGGTTTACGAGAGAAGACGTACTGGCACTGCCTGATCCCGTGTTGACCGTGGAGCACAGGTCTTGAGTCAGACCTTGCCTGGGATACAACTCGGCTGCGTCGTGGGAAAAGGCCCAAACAGGCAAGAGAAGTGCTGAGGCTCCGAGGAGCCGGATCGTTCGAGGAAGCTGATCCATTATGGTGTAGAAGTACTGGAGCAACGCAAAGCTGGCGAGCAGACGATGGTCAGTAAAACGGATCATCGGCGGGGAGAAAGATAGAGGCGAAAGATGGCTGGGGCTGGCCGCCACGTTGCGGGGATAAGGTTCGTATCTACGACGTACGATATGAGCAATGTTGACGCCTCAATGGCAGCATCGATGGGGCGCCGATGATAAGGATGGGCTCGGATGGTTTGCGGGACGTCGAGAGCTTTTTAGAGGCGGTTTCGAATATCGTTGGCCGTTGCCATGAACCTAGCAAGTGAATGCAGGCCCGAAGGTGAGGTCGTCGAGAGGGTGGTGTATTATAGCGAGCAGCCGATGGTTCTGTTGAATCGTCGACAGAAGCAGGTGCCAAAGGATGGTGGTTTGGTCTCTTTGTTCGTCCGTGGGGCGAAGTTCGTCAAGGAGATGTTGTTGTCGTCGAGAAGTCCGGAGAAGCCGTCGTTCGATGGCAGTCGGAGATCAAGGACGTAGACCCGAAAGGTGCTAGTATTGTACAGAGAATGGAAGGAGAAAACGCGCGAAGGGCGGGTTGGCAGTCGACGACCAGGACAGCGAGCGGCTGGTCAAGGAAAGTGAAGCAAAGGGCGAAGCTGCCGTGTTCGAGGACGGAACGGAGGGGGTGGCCCAGGCTAAAACGACCGTAGGGTAGGCGGGAGTGAGGGAGAGTCGGGTTCGGGTGTGGGCGCCGGGGATGGATGGCCTGCTTCTCTCCGATGTCTCCTTCGTTTCTCGCGTTCGTCCCAGGACGGGGGCCGGGAGCGACAAGAAGCGGAGACTGGGCGGGCGGCACTAGGCAAGGAAGGCACGCCTTGGTGTTTTTTTTCCCCCGGGGGCGCGGCAATGGGTGGTAGAAGGAGAGAAGGGAAAAAAGAGTTGTGTTGGGGGAGAAAGGTTTTGGTTTCCTTGGTGGTCCTTTCTCTAGGAGGAGGTGGTGGTGGTGGTGGTCGGACGGGATGGATGGGATGGAATGGGGGGGCCCGGGGCGAAAGCAACATGGGACGACAGGGCCAAGATCGACGCAAGTAAAACAACAGTGGCTCTCTGCTCTCTTGCCCCCGTCTGCGAGGGCGGCGGGCGACCCAGTCAGGACGTGCGGAGGGCAGACGGCGCCGTGCTGGCGAGGCCGGAGGGGAGGACACCCGAGAAAAGATGAGGTGGGAGGGTGGTGTGGATCCTGTCGACTAGGGGGGGCTCGGGGGGCGAACAACAGCGCTTGGCCACTGCAGCCGGCGGTTGTGGTCTCCAGGGCTGTGCGGATTGCTGTCGGGAGTGGTCTGAGAATGTACCTCAGAAGTCAAGGAACTGGATTTGGATCTCACTGATCTGTCTCCCGCCCACGCATCACTGGACACGCATTCCACGCCAGCGCCGTGCTATTGACATTTCAAATCTTGCTGTCTTCCTACGAATCTCTCCTGACCGCCCCAGACACTTCCCAAGGGACTTGCGGAAAGTGAAGGGGTCACGAGGGAGCCACAGCGCGAATAATAACAAAAAAAAGTCAGCCGTCGAGATGAGTAAATATCGAGCATAATCAGCAGCAAGAGTCAGTCATCAACGGCCACCCCGCCTCTCGAGATGCCCATGTCCAGCCCGCGGTGTTCCATGTTGACAGCCAGCCCGCTCAAGGGTCATGGGGGAAAAGCGCTGGAATGTTTGTTTGTTCCCGTCAACAGGGGACCTGCCAGCCCGAACCCAGGCGGGGAGGGAATAAGGACAGGGAACCTGGAAGTACCGGCAAGCGGGTGGACGGGAAAGTGAAAGTGGAAGGCGCGATGGGGGATGCGGGTTCCGCACAGGGATGGCCCCCTGCCCCTGGCCGCTACGGTGCTGCCGCTTCGCCCGTCCGGTCCTCCACCTCTGGCTGCCAAGCTGGAAATTAGCGCCTGGCGATCTCCCCCTTTTGCATGTCGTCACTGCCTGGAGTGCACGGATGGCCGCTGCTCAAGGTGCTATCCATGCAAGATGCACGGCCCGTCGTCCATCACAATTCATCATCGTCGCTCTTTTTTTTCTCCCTCACTCTCTCCGCCGCTTCGGAATGGAAGCATCCCGAACGACGACCCTCAATTAATATCGGCCGGGCTGCGAGGCGCCGTTGGGACGTGTTTCCCGTCAAACAAACTTGTTCGTTGTCCCCGGGCAAACAAACGCCTCCGGAGCCTCATCCACAAAGCCACATCGTATCACACGCAGAGCACCATCACAACAGACCAGACAGACACCACCCACCTCACAGCGGCAGGCGGTCCCACGCTCCCCACCTCCTTGCGCTGCGCCAAGTGCCGGCGCCGTGAACTGTCTCTCGGCGAGGGGGGCATCTATCGTGGTGAACATGTACGACCCTGTGGGATTTGTATTCTGTGTTTTCTGGGTACTTCCAGCCCCGGAGTTGGAGGAATGTTCCAATTGATGTATGACTTGTAGAGACATGTGCCTCCCGTGCATGTATGCATGTCTCGATCTGATCAAGACTCCAGGGAAAGAAACCTTGGAAGCCAGCCCCAGGAACCTCACTCTCCCGAAGCGCACTACCGACGGAGCTATTGAATCGTTCACGATCCCTCCCATCGTTACAATCTCCCCCTTGCCTTTGGACAATGAGTAAGTGAGTCCAGCAAACACGGGCCCATGTGAGGGAGAATCGCCCATCTGACTCCCTCCCCTCGTACTCCCAGCCATCTCTTACCATCCAAGCCATTCTGCTACGCGCGGCCGATACGAGGCCCTCGCGGCCGGCCTCCCCTCCGTCCAATCGTCGACGTCGCGCCCCCTAGTCTGCAGCGCGGTGGGACGTCCACAACAAGACAAGCTCCAGTGCTCGCCGTCAGCGCGCTTCGGAATGGCTTCATCAAAGTTAAAAAAGGCGTCTCCTGCCGGCACCTCCGGCAATGTCGCCCTCTCCTCGGGCTCAGGCTGGGTCGTTCTCAAGCTGACAGGCTGGGCTGGCTCTCCCCAGGCCATTGCCGCCGCCTGACTGGAATGCTGCGAGATGCATCCGCGCCAGTCAGCCTCCTCGCCTGGTCCATTGTCCGCCGTCAATCTTATTTCCCTCGACCAGAGATCTGAATCCTCCCCTCCCACATGGCATCCCTCTGCTCTCTGCCGCGGCCATGCCATCCCACATGCTTGGCTCTTCTCGATATCACCAGCCCGACACGGAAACCAGCACCGCTTGGTCGAAGGTCTTGAAATCCTGCCTGACTTCCATGCGTCCTGGTCGAGGCATCGGGCCCTTGGCTGGAGATCTGGCGTCCTCCGTGGCCACATCCAGGATTCCACCACATGGCCCCTCGCCTTATTGCAGCGAACCCCCGCAGATATCGCCCGCCCCAACCTCGCCTCGGCTGGTGGCTGCTGCTGGCAACCTGCGGCCTTGCTGGGATCCCTGTCGGACTTCCACGATACGACGCTCTGGGGACCACCCAAACGGCCCGCGATGGCTGGCAAATTCGCCGAACCCGGCCAGGGGGGGGCAAACCCACTTGCCAGGCTGCGTGCTGCTCCTCAAGTCCGACCGCCCGTCCTGCCATGCTTTTTGCTTTAAAGCGTTCACGATGATTCGAAGTGTTGCATCCTCGGCGGGTCATCTTCTCACGCTTCTGTCCCCCGACCAAGGCGCTACCACGTCCATGGTACGACCTTCCTGGTCCTGACTCCTTGAGGCCCCCTCCTTCGGGCTCTGAGCGAGCCTCAATCGGGAGGCCACTTGCAACGGCTCCATCGCTCAGGCTAGCATATCGCCACCGCTCGGTGCTGCAGTCGTCGCAGGTTTTCATGGCATGCCAACTCGGCGTCCATGCATGACTTACAGGACCAAGAAATCCTTCCTCATGCCGAGTTTTTTGCTTCCTCCGACACCCCCGCGTCTTGGACGTCACGGGTAGGGTATTATCGGGTCGCACACCGCCGAGGAGATGTCTCCATCTTCCGTTGCAAGCAGTCTGCAATGCAGGCTTGGGAGCCTCGCGCAACTGCACCGGCCGCCTGCTTGCTTGCCTGCCCGAACGAAGCAGTTGCCATTTGCAACCCACCACGACTGTCAAGCCCGAGTGGGAGCGTCCAAGTCGTCCATGTGATGGTCGGCAAGCTCGTATCACGCACCTCGTCCACCCACACGATCGAAAAAGGGGGAGGGGGCATCACACCCTCTTCTCCCACAAACGAGAGACCCAAGAAAAGTCCCGCATGCCATTCGTCAATGGCACTTGGGTTCGCCAAGGGGCAGCACCGCCTTGGCCCCTTTTTAAATGTCACCAGCCTCTGCCGCCACACCATGACTTGAGCCTCACGACAGGCTTCAGGGCATCCCGAGAAGCGGTTGAAGTGATATTCAGGAACGTCAAGTTGGACGTTATGCGTCCTTGGACGTGAGAAGGATGCACACCGCCAGCCACCTAGCCCGGCGACAGTTCTCGGTGTGTAAGCTCCGGCGGCACGATACTCGGAGATTGCCATCCAGGTAGTCGTCCACCCCAGAGCAATAGTCTCAATGCTACCCATCCATCGCGGAGGTTGGGGTAAAGTATTTCTCCAGGCGCCTCCCTGCGGCGAACATCCATCACCTTCACATGCTGGGTGGAAGCTGCCCGATCGGATCAGATGCCCGTCTGCGATAGCATTCGCACGCGCCGGCGATGTCGATGATGACCTAGTCACAGATTTCCACCAGGACAGCATTCGCGATTTCCCCCCCTTTTTTTCTCAGCTGCCCTCGACAACACCAATTCCCATCAGACGAAGCCGATTCCCTGCTCTCAACACAGTCCGTCAGCCGCTAGAGAGGCACCGGCACCCGGCTCTCCCCCACCGGGCTCGAGGCGCAGACGCCGCGCCAGCAGCCGCTGGTCCGGCCGGGAACGGGTTTGGTTTCTCGCTCACGCGATGTTGAGTTTCAGCCATTCCCGCGTGGGACGCAAAGAGCTCTAGCAAGCGGGAGCTAACCGCCACGGAAGGACTTTCTGGCCGCAACGGGTGACACGCGGCCTTTTTTGCTCAAACTTCAGAAGTCTGACGGGCGCTGATGGACAGAGGCTGGTGAAGCTACTTGTACAGCTGGAGGGGTGCTCAGCAAGCTACTGCTGAATAGCTGCTGCTGTGTCTGCTAGTCGGCGGCAGTTTGAAGCTTGACGCTGACTCCAGGTGAGACAAACTTCATGAGGGCATCACGACACGACGGAGAAGCTCTCCAGAGCTGCCCCTCCCGCCACACACCGGCGAAGCCCCGATGATGCCACCAATCGTCACAGAACGAGGCATTTCTTCCAAACCAACGCGTGGCTCCTCCCACATCCCTCAACCCACGGCGCAAAAGCTAGCCCGGACCTCTGACCCGGCGGGCGAACTCTATCTCCCCTACGAAGCTGGTTCGTCCTAATGATCCACCCTCCCGCCCCGATTTCGATCGCCCAGCTGCTGGCCCGCCGACCAACTCGCCCCCTCGGGGAGTTTTCGTCCCTCGCCCTCCCGCGGGGCCAACATCTCAGCTTGAGCCGATTCTCCCTTCCTCTCGCCGGCCCCTGAGGCCCGGTCTCTGGTGATCGGCGGCCGGGACCCGCTGCCACGGCCGGAAGCGGCGGGGGCTCTCGACTCAGGGGCCGTGACGGCGGCGGGTCAGCGGTGGACACCCGGGTCCGCTTCGGGGTTTTCTGGGTGATTATCTGTCGTATGTCGCGAGTCGAGGGAGGAGACCGTCGGCAAGAGTCTGTGAGGCCAGCTGGGGAATTGTGGTCAGGTAGTTGGGCTGTAAAGTGAAGTCGCCCCTCAATTGGATTTCCGCCACCAATTGGCTGCCGATTGAATATTCGATGAAGCGAAAAGATAGCTCTCCCACAGAGCTATCGATCTGTATATACCAAATATGAATTTAATGTCTAGCCATTTGGTAAATTGCATCGGAAGTTGGCATGTCCATTTGAGGCCTGACCGCACTAAATGTCCCAAACATCTACCTAGTTTACTAGATGCCCCCGATCGCCAGGAATGACACCACACGATGATTTAACAGTCAAACTACGAACGAGAACAAGTCCTCGTACGCCCACCCATCTTTTCCTATCAGATATCATGACAACAGGAAGCCTTTATTCTTCGGCGACATTATTGTGACACCGCCACGTTAAGTTGTCAAAAGCCACACGAATGCTCCCTAGCCACCCCCAGAGAGCATCCTCTAACAAAGAACAACATCTTCAGCACAAACAACCAATAAAAAGGGATCATGCGATACCTCACATCCGGGGTATATAAAATCTCACTCCTCAACTTCAAAAAATCGTAACTCGCCCAAATTAAGAGATGAGCCTTCAGGGAAGCCACGAGCAGGTGCAAAAACACCTGGTGAGTGTGGGGTTTGAACCCACGACGTCTCGCGACAATGGTGAGAAGAGATATAGGCAAAACCAACTCTTAAGACCAACGCCATAACCACTCGGCCAACTCACCCAGTACAGCTTTTAAAGCGAATTCAAGGCGATCTTATAGACCTCCTGGCAATTCTCCAGCGTTTAGAATAGGTTTCGAGCCTTTAACTTAACTTTTAAGCCAAGAAATATTTTTTAAAGTTAGAAAGTAAAATTTTAGTATATAAATAGCTTTTTTATTTAAAAACTAAAGGTTATAATTTATAGCTAATAGTCTATAATATTACTTAAGCTTCTAATCCTTATTGTATAGTACTAGACTTTAAGTAATAAACTTTTAATATTTTTCTAGTAATTTTTTAACTTTTATTAAAAGTCCTATTAATTATAATTAATTACCTCTTCTATATAAAGACTCGATTTTACTCTAGGAATAATCTTCCAGCTTAGTATAGTATGAGCTATAGAATAACTTTCTGATAAGTATATCGGTAGGCTTTATATATAGTATTTAAGCTTATTACTATAGAGAACCTTAAGCCACCCAAAGTCTTCATGTCACAAAGATCACAGCACCAGAGACATCTGAGCCTCACGGCCAGACAACCAGCTAATTCTACCCTCCTACTCCTCACCGGACGATTCTGAATGCTGTTTAACAAGATGTATAAGCTCCCAGGCATATGCAGCTTGTCGTTGAGTCGCAGAACTGCCATGTCATGTCCTGTCAGCCCCTGAAGATCCTATCACGCTTCATCCCATTGAAACCGCCACTGACGCAACGCTGCACATCAACAGCCGCGCTGCACTCATCTCTTCCAGCTTCTCTAGGGTCAGATCATCGCCGTCACCGCGCGGCAAACATCCAAGATTTCCTCACGCGAGCGGGGAGTGCTGTTGGCGCTTGGAGGGGGGGGGGCGGGAGGCGGCCCTGTCGATCACCATTTCGGCACCATCGGATCCCCTCGGACGACCAGCTTCCACAACTAGTGGTTGAGATGCAATATGTCCAATCGTATTCTGTACAAGATCTGCTCATCTTCGAGCATGTGGAAATCTGGCTCGGGGTGGCCGCAGCCGGCGCGACGGATCTGCTGATCCCATCTGTTCTCGCGAAGCATTCGTCGACATCTGTCTACGATCGCCAAGAGCCAAACACCCATGGCGTTTCGACGACCCCTCTTCTTCGTGTACGAGGATCGTTCTCCAGGATCGTCCTGGTCTTTATTCGATGATTCGCTCGATCTCTTCGACCTCACAGCATCAAGGCCTTGTTCCGCTCCAGTATGGCATCAACCAGCTCCCGACCAGGGAAGTCAATGATGACAATGCCCGTCTTGCCATAATGTACGTCCGGAGCCTCTCCTTCCTCCCCATGCCTCTTCCGCAGGCTCCCGTCGACATACCGCGTCGCCCTCGCCTGCCGATCGAGCCACAGCCCCGTCCGGTCGTTCATCCCGACGACAGTGCCGTTGATCGGCCCCGCGGCCGCGACAATCGGCAGCACACCGACACTGGCGCTGAGATGCGACAGGTGCAGGACTTCGTTGGCATCGCCGGCGGCTGCGGCGCGGATGAGGGCCTTCTCGATGGCCTCCCACTTCATCGACAGAAGCTCGACGCTAGGGATGATCCATAGATCCTCGAGGTCCATGGACGGGCCGGCCCAGGCGACGCCGTAGGGTCCGTCCTCGGCGCGGAAGTTCTGCAGCAGGAAGACTTTGCCACGCAGGGCCCCCAAGGTGGGCAGTGGGTGGGAAGGGTCGTGTGGCCAGAAGTGACGCTTCGCGCGCTCCGCTGTGTCGCTCGAGTTCTGGAGGTACCAGTTGAATGCGCCCTCAAAGGTGAGAGAGTTATGGCCGTAGGGACGCGCCTCGTCTTTGAGCCGCATGACGATGGTCTCGCTGGGGTTCTCCTCGAGGAAGTCGAAGACGTCGAGGAGGACGTCACCATAGCTGTAGCCCGTGAAGGCGGAGGCGTGGTAGATCTGGATCGTGTCGTTGACCAGACGGCCGCGGATGTCGAGGTACCGCATGCCGGCACGCATCTGCGTGCGCAGGTCGTGGTTCTGGCATTGGAAGCCCGAGTCTTTGATGTCGTACGTGAGGGTATCGTGGGTACCGGGTATTGACAGACTGGTGAGATTGGTCTCATCAGGGATATGCCTCATCCAAGCCACGTGGTCGGCCTGGTCGACGTCAAACGAGTACCGTGAATCGTAGCCGTGGTAGCAGGTGCCTGAGAGGAGGCATGGTGAGAGGCCGAGCAGGAGGGAGAAGAGCATCCACACAAGCAGGAAGGCCGAGATGACGAAGCTGCCCTGCTTCAGGGCATGGCCGTTCATCTTCATCTTCAACGCCGCCATGTCTCAGAGCTGATGACTATCGATCCTGGATCGCCGTTCTGATGGATGATGCGGCGGCCGAAGGTTCCGGCTGATGCCGTCACGGGGCAATGCCGATGCGGATGGTGAAGCCGAAGCCGAAGCCGGCCGACCGTGACACCGACCGAAGCAGATGAGCCGGGGAGCGTTAGGAAGTGCAGCAACCAGGCCGAGATTCCATTGGAAGGACTGAAACAATGCTTCAAGGGTCAGATGAAGCCAGAGAATCCGAGTAAAGGTGTTACTATTGAGAGATGCTTGGGAAGAGTCGTCAGATGAACCCGCACTTCGATCGCCGTTGCCTGGTTACGCAGTTTGATTACATAAGGCTGTCACGACACTTGACAACGTCACTTGACCTGAACTGACTTTCCGTCGACCAGCATCTCCATGTCCACCCCTCAATTCCCTTTTTGCTATCGACGCCATAAGTATCTACAATCCTCCATATCCAGCGAAATGTCTTGAGCAGAGAGAAGGGTGCCTTAGTCATCTTCTCGTCCGCCGAGATCGCACTCCGCAACTCCCTCTATTGCCAACCTTGCGGTCGCGACAGACCACCGCTGGCTCCAGGTCAAGTGTGGCACGACGTGATTAGCCAGTCCTCGAACCTCGCGTACAAGAGCTCGTGGCCAAAGCAGTATCACGGCGCCGTCTGCAGCTTCCCTTAGAACCGGAACCCAGTCGACGAAGACGGCCTACCCACTGCAAGTGTTGTGGTCAACCTCTCAAGCCGTCAGGACCGTTGGGGTATCCTTCAGGCGCGGTGATTCAGCCCTACTCAACCTGTTAGAGGGGGTTGTTTGCCCGAAGAAGACATTGGTGATGTCGTGGCCAGACTTCTGCTTGGCCGGGGCATCAGCACCGACAGGCCCGAAGAGGACCGGGTGAGGATGTCTCGACATTGGGACTGGCCGGTGTCTGTTGGTGCTTGCAGCTTGCCAACGCCACTCGCGCTTCCTTACTTACTTACCCTTCTCCAGAACGGCCCATCTCGACCATGAACCGCGCCATGTTCGGTTGGCAATGCCCCGGCCAGACAGGACGATGCTCGTCACTGAGTCGCGGAGCTGAAGGACCCGACGTGCCAGAACCCCGAGGGTGGGGGGTCCAAACGACGCCACCTGCTCTGCAGGGCCCCGGACCGGACCACGGCGTTGGGGCGGTTAAAAGACCGGGTAAAGTGAGTCCCGACGATGAGGCTCGCTCCGGGGGAACGTGGAGGCATGGGGTGAGCAAATGCGAATCCGGGGGACTGGGGACTACTGGGGACTGACTTGCGGTACAGACGAAAAGTATACGGACACCGTCGAGCTACTGGCAGAGGAGATGGCCCATTGATAGGTCCGTCTGCAAGGACCTCCTGGATGATCTTTCCCTGGTCCAATCAGGTAATTTACGGGAACTTTACGAGTCGCTCGCATGTCTCCAACGACCTTGGCGCATCCATGTTTCGTTCCTTAGGCTCCCCGATGCCCCGATCTCTCGTGTCAATGATCACCGAGGGAAGAGTGCTTACTAAATGGTATGCTGAAGACGGCTGGGTTTCGACGGCGGGATTGATTGAAAGGCATGTTCGTGTCAGCCGTGGAGCTACGACCATTGAACAATCCACGGAGACTTTGCAGCGGAAATCTTGCCATCTCTTCTCTTCTTCGCCTCTTCAGCACAATTCGTCATCCTTGCCATGGAAATCACAGAATTCGGGTCCAAATGGATCTGGCATCCGGACTGGGTCGATAGCGGCGAGGGAGCCGGTCAATTGCTTCACTTCCGCAAGCATCTCGACCTTGAGGACGTCCCCCAGGCGCCTGTGCTTATCAATGTCACCGCCGACACTCGCTACAAGCTCTACGTGAATTCGGCATTCGTTCAGTTCGGTCCCGTCAAGGGCGACGAAGACCGATGGTTCTATGACACGGTCAATATCCAGCCCTACCTCCGTCGCGGCCGAAACACCATCGCCGTACACGTTCTGCGGTTCTATCATGCAACCATGTATGCCACGTCTTTTGCTCGCTTGCCCATCGGCGGCCTCTACATCCGCCAGATCGCCGACACCGCCTTGGACGAGGTCCCCAGTTTGGGGATTGACACGGACGCGGCGTGGGAGACGGCCCTTGATCCCTCCGTCGTCCTACGAACGGACGAACCATACGACATTTTCCTACACATCTTTGAGTCAGTGGACAGGAGTAAAGACGCCATCCTGTCGTGGGAGCAGGCGGCAGTCGTAGTCATGCACCCAGACGGTTATGGCGTGCTAGCACCCTGGAACCTCTGCCCCCGACAGATCCCTTTCCAGACCATGGACCCCGTCTCCTTCGAAACTGTCCACAACGTCCGCAGCGACATTGGAGATGATGTCTGGGCACGATTGATGACTAGGCCGGCGACGAGAGCGGGCGGCGTCGTCCTCCCCGCGGGGTCGGTACACCACGTCGAGCTCGAGGCACCAGAATACCTCACCGCACTCCTCAGTCTGCACTTCAGGGCCGGCTCGGGTCAGGGAAGCACCGTCACGCTTACCTACTCCGAGTGCTACGAGGATGAGCCGTTCTCCCCGCCGTTCGGCCGCAGCAAGGGCGACCGCCGCGACACAACCAAGAAGATCATTGGCCCGTCTGACCGATACATCGTCGGCGGACCGCAGGCAGCGACCAGAGAGCTCGGATATGGCGAGAGATCCAGCGAGGCCGAGACGCTCCAGCCGTTCCAGTACCGCGCCTTTCGGTTCATCGCGCTGGACATCGAGGTCTCCCCCACCTCGAGCCTCGTGATTGAGGGCTTCGACCTCGTCAAAACCACATACCCCCTCGCCCAACTGGGGTCCGTCGAGAGCCGCGGTGAGAAGTGGGTGGCAGACCTGTGGTCCATCAGCGTCAACACCCTCAAGAACTGTATGCACGACTGCTACGAAGACTGCCCCTTTTACGAGCAGATGCAGTATCCCATGGACACCAGAAGCTCGGCCCTATTTACGTACCTCGTCTCCGGCGACGACCGCCTCCCCAAGCAAGCTATGCTGCAGATGAAGGACTCGTTCATCCCCTCGCTCGGCATGATCACCTCCCGAAATGCCAGCAGTATGCAGAAGCAGGTCATCCCGCCCTTCTCCTGCTACTGGATCTGCATGGTCGTGGATCACTACGAGTACTTCGCCGACAAAGACTTCGCGCGCCAGATGATTGGCGTGTGCGACGCCGTGTTGCAGGCGTTTGCTGACAGGGTCGACGGCGAGACAGGCCTGGTGCGCCGCTTCAGCGCCGCACTATGGGAGTACACTGACTGGACTACCCCGTGGGTGCCCAACGGCGTCCCGCCGGCGAGCATACGGACGGGTTTCTCGACCTACATCAACTGTCTGTACTCGTACACCCTCCGGAGGATGGCAATGCTTCTGACGTGGCTGGGCAGGCCGGGCGTGGCGGGGGAGTACGTGGAGCGCGCCGAGACCATCAATGCTGCTGTCCTTGCGCACTGCTACGATGGCGAGTTCTTCACAGACGGCTTGGCGGAGAGGCCGGTGCCGGCAGACGAGTACAGCCTCCACGCGCAGATATG
The DNA here is from genome assembly GCA_020746995.1 of Plectosphaerella cucumerina. Classification (NCBI taxonomy): domain Eukaryota; kingdom Fungi; phylum Ascomycota; class Sordariomycetes; order Glomerellales; family Plectosphaerellaceae; genus Plectosphaerella; species Plectosphaerella cucumerina. Next base: position 737,355 of record JAGPXD010000005.1, on the reverse strand, counting down.
GGCCGTGCTCAGCGGCTGCGTGGCCGGCGACGACGCGGCCCGTCTCTTGACAGAGTCTTTCGCCAGAGGGGATCCAAGCACGCAGCAGCGGCCGCTGTCGAAGACGAAAGCGCGGGTTGGGCGGGCCTCAGGCACGAGCACCGAGGAGAGGAGGTTCACCATGTACTCCATCTCCTTCTCGTTCTACGCGATCCGGGCGCTGGCAGCCGTAGGGAGCGACGTGTACAACCGGCACTTTTACGACTTCTGGGGTCTCTGGAGGGCGCAGGTGGCCAGCAATCTGCTGACATGGCCTGAAGATGCCGTCAACGTCAGGTCTGACTGCCACGCGTGGGGCAGCGTGCCGATCCACGAGTTGGTGACCGAGGTGGCGGGCATCAGGCCTGGAGCTCCAGGCTGGGCGGAGGTACACTTTGAGCCTCGCGTCAGCGTCTTGCGCTGCTTTGAAGCCAGAGTCCCCGTGCGAAGCGGTGACGAGACAGTCCTCCTGCAGGTCAAGTGGGCGCCTGGGGAAGGCAGCCGGGATGAGGGGCCCTCGATCGTCGACGTCGAGCTCGCTCTACGGGCGAAGGATGGGGGCGAGATTCAGGATGGGCGATCTGTACGGGTCAAGGTGTGTCTGCCTGGGCGGCCGTCAGAGACCGTCGAGCTGGTTGATCGGCTGTTGTTTAAGGTTGCAGTGCAGGAGTAGCTAGGGAGAGGATGAATGAGGGATGGTGCTTGATAGAGGACGATATGACCTGACAAAACAGGGGCACATCGCACGACGAGTCCCTCTGCCGGTCGAATCCTGCCATGTAGATCGTTCCCATGGTTCGGGGTCCTGTTGCAGAAAGATCTGTTCATCTACAGGTCTGTTTCTGTCTCAAGACCGTCTGCAACGGGTCTTGACTTGATGCGTTCGTTCAAACTACACAAATTTCAGGGCCATGTCTTCGTTCCAATCTGGGTCAGAGTATGACGTGAGCACTAGCGGTGGTACAGGCGAGAAATAACCCGACGACATGTCGGGGAAGCTCCATGCCGTCTCATCTCCCAGGACCACGGAACCGCCCCGGGGGATGGTGAACTGGGAGAGGCTGAGATGAGGGTCCCCGCATAACCAAGTGAGGTGCTCAAGTTCCATGCCTTTACAAAGAGTGGAAATACATGCCAAGTACCTCGTACAATGCCTCGGGTCGCTGGGGGCGGGACGTGTGAAGCCTCCCCGAGCCGGATGAGGAGCCAATAACTGTCTTTTCGCGAAGAACCCGAAAATACAGGTAAACTAAAACCCCGCAATAGCGACTACCTAATCCTGGTCGCCCCCCCCCTTCCCCCTTTCCCCCGCCATGACCACACCACACATCACAACCACCACCCTGCTGGGTCCGGGGTTGGCACGCACACTGGCAACATGAGAAGTCCAAACATACACTGTTTCCCTCTCGTCAGTGCGCGCGCTGCCACTGGAAGCCTAGATCGAGCTTTCCTTTCCTAGTCATGTCTTGATCATCCGGCACGGCGTCTCGGCTAGCTTTCCAACGAAGGCGTCGGGACACCGGGTGACTCCATGGCGAGGTCGCCTTGCGTAGGGGATCTCGCCCAAAGAAATATAAGGTCCTCTTTCTCTCCCCTTTCATGAAGATGTCGACCCAGGAAACCCCATCAAAGAGACCTCAGATCCTTACCGTCTCAACATATTTCATCTGTTCCGCATACACCCCGCTCATCATGAGCGACGTCAAGCCCGTCGAGTCTGCGCCAATTGTGGCCACCCAGCCGGATGCCATCGTCTCCAGGGAAGAGTTTCAGCGCATGCTTCAAGATCTCCCGCCTTGGTACAAGGACGCGAAGCGCCTGAAGCTCTACCTCCTCCTCATCGCGCCCCTCCTGACATCGACCGCCACCGGCTTCGACATCAGCATGTCCAACGGCCTCCAGTCCGTCGAGTACTTTATGGAAAACTTCGGCCACCCCAGCGGCTCGACCCTCGGGTTCTACGGCGCGTCCATGTCCATCGGCGGCCTGGTCGGCGCGGTCCTCGGCAGTAAAATGTCCGACTGGTTCGGTCGCCGCGTCATGGTCGTCGTCGGTGCGGCCATCATCTTCGGCTCGGCCTTCATGCAGACCTTTGCGCCCACCTTTGCCGTCTTCGTCGCCGGCAAGCTCATCCTCGGCATCGGCTCGGCTCTGCAGCAGATGAGCGCACCTATCCTTGTCACGGAGCTGGCTCATCCGAAGGAGCGTATCACCGTCAGCTCCTTCTACAACACAAACATCTTCCTCGGCCTGATCATCGGGTCCTGGATCACCTTTGGAACGCACACGATTCCGTCTCAGTGGTCCTGGAAGCTTCCCTGTATTCTGCAGGCGGCTATCCCGTCGTATCAGATCGTCATGACATGGTTCTGTCCGGAGAGCCCCCGCTGGCTGATGGTCAGGGGACGGATCCAGGAGGCCCAGGACATCCTCGTCAGATACCACGGCTCGACAGACATGGGAGCCGACGACCCTGTCGTGCATACCGAGATGCAGGAGATACTGGCCGGTATCGAGGCCGACAAGACGCAAATCAGGTTCAACAAGGAAGGCCTCAAGAGCATCTTCGGGTCCAAGGGTAACCGCCACCGCCTCTTCATCGCCATGATCGTCGCCATCGGCTCCCAGACCCTCGGCAGTAACTTCATCTCCGTCTACCTGCCCCTCATCATGGACCAGATCGGCATGACGTCGTCCAAGGAGAAGACCCTCATGAACGCCATCATGTCGATCCTCAACTGGCTGACCGCGCTCGTGTGCGTCGCCACCATCCACCGCATGCGTCGGCGCCTCCTCTTCCTCACGTCCCTTGGAGGCATGACGGGCGCCTTTATCGTCTGGACGGCTCTAACCGCGCAGTACGTCGAGAGCTTGCAACCGGCCTACGGCAAGGGCGTGCTGGCCATGATCTTCGTCTTCAACGTCTTCAGCGCCATCTGCTGGATCCCCATGGTCATCGCCTACCCGCTCGAGTGCATCACCACCAAGCAGCGGGGCGTTTTCTTCGCCTTTGTCTTCTTCTGCATCAGCGGCTCGTCGTCCGTGGCGACGTACATCGGGCCTCCCATGCTTGAGGCCCTGGGGTGGAAGACTTATGTTATCCAGATCTGCTACAACGCGGTCATCTGGGTTATCATCTTCTTCACTTTTGTGGAAACGAAGGGGATGACTCTAGAGGAAGTCGCTGGCATCTTTGATGGATTCGACAGCCTAGATTCCGCCCAGGCGGTTGCCCAAGATAAGCTTAGGCAGGTCGAGAAGCAGGCGGCACAGCTTGAGGAAGTTGATCACATGGAGGGCGGGGCGGCCAAGTAAACTCAAGTACCTACGCGGACATGTGTTTGATTGCAGGGGATCATAGCATGCGTTTGTCGATCCGGCGGCGGGAACGTGTGGGAATTGGCTGGCGTGCGGGTGAGCTTTGCTAGATGACACCGTGACCACGAGGGAGTCGCTTCCAATGGCAGCATGCTTCATTCCAGATACACACATCGTCATCCTCCGTGAACACTCGAGGAGAAGTACAGGGTCGGAGAGCTTCATTGAATCTCGCCCAACCGGGAGAAGAGCCCCGCCCCAGAAGTTCAAGAGGCACCTGGTATCGCATCTGAACATCGGTAAATACGAAGGTAGATTTCAAAGCAGGCCAACCATGATACCAACCGACAAAGACAGGGCCGGTGACTATTGGGAAGAACAAACCTAACTGATCTGACCCAAGGTTAATCTTGACTGACGAATGAAGAGTGGACAACTTCTCATCTATGATTTGTTCACAATATTAAGATGTAATCGCCTGCAGCACCTACTACAGCCCACTCTAGCGGAACGTCTTACCTAGCTTGGACTCTCTCTACATTTCTGTTCAAGTCCGAGGCCCATCTATCTTGACTCGCGGCAACGCTGTGCCATGGCCCAAGCCGACAACCGCGGGATCCGTGTCTGTCTCGGCCGACGGGCTGTCAGCGACCGAGCTGGGTAGAGGGCGTTCAGGGCCTCGCCTGCCCAGGATACCATGAACGAGTCTATTCAGGCTAAAGGCAAAAATGCCCGAGGATGATCAAGTGCGTGGGGAGGCAAGCATGGTTCGAACTCGTGAAGGAGGGGAGGGGCTCAAGCGAGGCAGGCAAGCAGGGTGGCCTAGGTCTTGGCAAAGCCATGGCGTCGGAACTTTCGTAGGGACGAGTCAGACAGTAGTCATTCCCGGGCATATATTGGTGGTACATACGAGGTATTCGTACGAACATGTGGTGGCGGCGACGTCGAAGGATGAGAGGGGGTTCAAAGACAAAAGACCCTTGGTTTTACGCATTCAAAGCGTAAACTACGCCTCAGACTAAAATCGTGGAGTCGTGGGGCGGGCTCTAAACTAGTAGTAGAGTAGAGCTAAACCCTGGCTACATTGCATCCCTCCCCCGTTTTCCTCCACGCTTCACAGCACATGACGACATCCTCCGACCATCTCCCCGGTCTTCCACCCCGTCCTTCCCCGCAATGTCGTACCAAGTGTACGAAAACTACTTGAGTCGTGCGCTTCCCGGGCAAGGGCACCACATGCTCGCCATGCCTCCCCACAGACCGAGACGACGACCATGCTCGAGGACACGGACCCGACGAAGCAGCGCCAGCGCAAGAAGCACCACAAGTCGCGCGGCGGCTGCGTAACCTGCAAGCGGAGGAAAGTCAAGGTGACTACCTGCCCACGACCCATGGCCCACGGCCCTCCCCTCTGTCTGCCGCAGCAAAAGCTAACCCTCCCCCGGTGTGACGAGGCAAAGCCGGTATGCGTCAAGTGTGTCCGCTTCCGCGTGCCGTGCGGCTACGCCCGGCCCGGCGAGCCCGTGGTCTTCATGGACCACCGCTCCGCCGCCGAGCCCGAAGGGCAGAGCCTCTCCCCTCCACGCCGCAAGCCCGGCCGACCTCGCAAGATCTGGACACCCGTCGACATCTCAGCCGCCTCGGGCGACGCTGTAGACCGCTGGCTACGGTCCCATGACGCTTCGGCCATCCCCGATCCCGTCCCCGTCCCCGTCCCCGTCCCCGTCCCCGTCACCGGCTCCGTCCACCACACCGACCAGATATCCATGGACATGGATACGGCCGAGCTCCTCCTCCACTGGACCCGACATGCGGCTTCCACTATTGCAGCCTTCACTGACCCCAGCGCCGATGACCTCGCGGCCTTCTGGTCCCACGATGCACCCTCCATCGGCCTCGCCCCCTCCTCCTCCTTCGTCCTTCACCTCGTCCTCGCCCTCTCCGCCCGTCACCTCCTCTTCCTCGAATCCTCACCCGACCCGGACCCCCTCCGGCGCCGCCACCTCCTCGACCTTGCAGCGCGGCACACCACCCGCGGCGTAGCCGGCATGGCCCTCGCCCTCACCGTCCTCGACACCTCCGCCTGCGGCAGCCTGTACGTCGCCTCCCTCCTCGTCTGCTTCTACGCCCTCGCCGCCGGCCCCACGGGCCCCGACGACCTCCTCGTCGCCTCCGCCTCCCCCGCGCGCCCGCACACATGCCTGCCGCTAATCCATGGCGTCCGCTTGATCCGCCAAGCCTTTCCACCCAGCGTCCTCTTCGTCGGCGCCCTCGCCGCCCTCGACCGGGGGAAGGGGCGTCCGGACGCAACACCTTGGAGGGCTCCTTGGGAGGTACTGGGCGCGCCGCGGCTTCGCTGGGAGAGGCCGCTTGCCCGGCTAAAAGACCTCGTGGACGCTCATGCCGATAGCAAGGAGAAAGGGTGGCTTGGCGCGGTGAGGGAGCTAATTGCTACCTACGAGGCGTTCTATGGCCATGAGGGTGCCGAGAAGACGGGTGCCGCACCAGGAGTGCCGCCATTGGCGTACCGGCATGTCATGCGCTGGCTATACGTCGTTGATGAGAGCTTCGTCGCGAGCCTGCAGCGTGGCGACGACGTGAGCCTCTTGCTGCTGGCGCACTTTGCGCCGCTACTGCAGAATCATCGTGATTCCTGGTTCATGCGTGGATGGTCCGAGCAGCTGATTCTGGCTGCGAGGGCGAAGCTGTCGCCTTGGTATATGTCGTGGATGGAGTGGCCCCTCGATGCCGCCGGGCTGCTGGGGGAGGAGGGAGAGGAAGAAGGGGAGGAAGAGGAAGGCGAGTCGAAGGAGGGCGGAAGTGAGAGCTTGGTCTGGCTGCCAGACTTTGTGACTGTATATCCGTCGCCCTAGGTAGCCATTGTGAGGCAGTCTTTCGCGCCTGAGTAGAGCTGGGTAGGTAGACATAGCCGGCAAGAGGTCAAGTGCGTCTTCATAGAGACGACCGGTACCCTCCCGAGGCTCGGGCTTCGTTGACCCGAAGGCCAGGTCGTGTACGATTCAAACATAAGTGAAGGAAGGGTCAGAGGTCTTCAGTGGGTACATGTGTGTCGGAGTATATTACTTTGCTGGTACCCGGTTCCTGAATCCTCTACCCCCTACCCCTATTCACCATTCCATATCGACCACCAGTTATGACTTCCGTCAGCAACCCCATCATCCCGGGCTTCGCCCCAGACCCCTCCATCATTCGTGTTGACGACACTTACTTTCTCGTCAACTCGTCCTTCCACCTCTTCCCCGGCCTGCCCATCTACTCATCCACCGATCTCGCCACCTGGACCCATGTTGGTGAGAGCAAACCCCCTCCCCTCTCCCCCCCTCCCCTCCCTCCGTGCCTAATAACCCCCAGGCAACGCCATCCACAGGCCCTCTCAGCTCGATCTCGCCCGCTCCGTAACCTGGATTCACCGTGGCAGCTCCGACATCCTCGTCGGCACTGGCGGCCTCTACGCGCCCACCATCCGCCACCACGCTGGCACAACCTACATCATCTGCACAAACGTCGTCCACCCTGTTTCTCAGCCCGTCGACGGCGAGCGACCCCTCTTTAGAAACTTCATCGTCCGCACCCACCACCCCTCCCTCACCTCCTGGTCCGACCCCGTCTTCTTCGACTTCAACGGCATCGACCCAGACCTCTTCTTCGACATCGACGGCCGTGCCTACGTCGTCGGCTCCTCCTGGAACACCATCCCGAGCACCATCAACGGTTTCGAAATCGACATTGATACTGGCGCTCGTCTCACCCCAGAGGTCGTCCTCTGGGGCGGCGCTCTCCGCGTCATCCCTGAGGGACCACATCTGTACCGCCGTGGGAACTGGTATTACCTCGTCATCGCCGAGGGAGGCACCCATGAAGATCACCAGGTCTCCATTGCTAGGGCCCGAGCTCCCTTGGGCCCTTATGAGTCTTGTGCCCGCAATCCGATTCTCGCGCCCACGGCTGGCCTCGCCGACGCCAAAGTTGTTTACACTGGCCATGGGGACTTTGTACAGGACGCCGACGATGGATGGTGGTTCACCTGTCTCGGCGTCCGAACTTTGGACACAGCAGATGGCCGGGCCTCCATCATGGGCAGAGAAACGTTCCTCACTCGTGCCACTTGGACTGACGACGAAGAGGACCCCTGGCCCGTTGTCGAGCAGCCCATAACCCTGAGCGTCACCCTTCCCTCCCTTCCTTCTCCTCCTCGACCACTCTCATCCGCCCCTGGGATTGATTGGGTCCATATACGTAACCCCGATCTTGCAACCTACCGCATCTCCCCAGACTCCAGCACCGTCAGCTTCCTCCCCTCCGCTGCCGGCCTCGACAACCCCGGCAACAGCCCCGTCACCTTCGCCGGCAAGCGCCAGCGCGCCCTGACCGGCTCGAGCGAGGTCTCCCTCTCCCTTCCCCGTCGCGGCCTCGCCGGCCTGGTCTACTACAAAGACGAGCACCGCCACGCCAGCATGGCCTATGATGCCGATACCTCGGCTTTCGTCTTCGAGGGCGTCAACGCTGCCAAGCGCCAACCCTTTGCCGTGCGCAAGTCCTACCCTGCCACCGGCGCCGGCGAGGCGCATTTCCGCATCAGCTACACCGAGACGGAGATCCGCTTCTACTACAGACTCTCGGCGGCAGTCGACGAGTGGTCCGAAGCAGGCGTCGTGCCGACGGAAGTGCTGACGGACCATGATTTCACGGGGCCCTGTATTGGTCTCTTCGCTACCACGGGGACATCCCAGCAGGATGGGGAAGTAGAGTGGTGTGGTTTTTACAACGTCAGACTCCTCTAGTACAGCATACATGTATCCAGACCAGACCAACATTGCATCTACCTCGCCCTTTGCTTGCATTCCGTACTTCACGCTCCAACCTTGCTCTTCTCTTCTGCGAGAAGCCGCTGCGTGGCAGTCTGAGTGTGGCGGAAACGCCATGGCTTGATCTTGCGCTCAAACAGCTCGTCTAGCTCAGCGGCAGATCGGCTGAACTCATGTCAGTGATGCTCTCAGGTACCGAAAGATGACGGCCACATACCCAGACGTCTCCGGGACGATGAACCAAACGGCCACGGTGAAAAATGACCCGATGCCGGCGAAGAAGAATCCAGTCTTGAGACCCCAGTTCCACTCATTGGCGTTGATCATCGGAGGGATGAGGAAGTTCATCCCCATGCCCACGACGCATGTTGAAGCGGCCGCGAAGCCAGCCGTATAGTGTCTGAGCCGCTGTGTCGAGATCTCGCCGATGTAGCCCCAGCCCACGGAACCGTTGGCCATGAGGCCGATATCTGGGAATTCTTTTAGTGAATCTCTCGTTGGAAGAAATAGAAGAGTACTCACTCCAAAGGACTGCGAGAAAGACGAGCAGGCCTTTTACCGTGCTGTTCAAAGACACAACTCCCAAGATGCCGATCAGGAGGTTGCATGTCCAACACAAAGTGGTGCCATACGTGGCCAGCCTGCGACGCCCCAGTCCCTTGGCCTCGGACATCCAAACGATAACGAGAGTGGCAGCAATATTGATACCGGAGGTGATACAAACCACCGCGAAGGGATCCTCCATACCGGCTTGTTGGAAGAAGTAGCTCCCATAGGTAAGGAACAGGCCCAGACCGATGAACATCTGAGCCATCAGGCACCAGCAGGAAACGATGGTGCGCCATCCGTTGACGCCGCGGAAAATAGCGTACCACTTCTCGTTGCTCTGCTCGGCCGCGACGCGCTTCTCATGCTGTAACGCGAGGAGTACAACGCTGTACTGCCGGTCGATATCAAAGTCCTCGACGCCGCGGTTGATGAAAAGAATGGCCTTCTTCGCGCGCTCAGTACTGCCGCGTGAAATGAGCCAGGAAGGCGATTCGGGAAGAATGAGGTAGACGACGAGCATGACGCCGACCTGGGCGAACTGGGTATAGACAGGCGTCAGGTAGTCCATAGGGTCCTTCTTGGAGAGAACCTGTAGCGCAAGGGTGCCGAAGAACTGGCCTGTCATCCACCAGACGCTATACATCATAAGGAACGTCCCCCTGATACGGGTAGGGGCGACCTCGCTGATGTAGGTTGGCATTGTCGTCTGCATGCATCCCACGCCAATGCCGCCGAGCAGCTTGGCGACGAGCCACGACTTCCACTCCCGTGAGAAGACCTCGATGATGCAGCCGGTGCAGATGACAAGCCAAAGCGCATACATCGAGGCCTTTCGGCCGTAGCGACCCGACAGAAAGGCCTGCGAGACCATGCCGATGATCTGGCCCAGGTTGCCCATGGATGCCCAAAGACTGAGGACAGTGGATGCCAGAACGATGTTTCCGTCGAGATCTTTCTCAGTGCCGAACTGCTGCACGAAACCGGTGTTGGCAACGAGGTTTCCGATAAGGCTGTCGAGGGAGTCTCGTCAGATTCGATATTTCTGGAGGCTGGAGAACATGGCCCGACAGGATTGTGAAATAGGAACTCACGAGATCTGGTACCCATCCGTCGCGGCGCTCAAAGCGGCACAAAAGCAGATGGCAGAGGCCATCCTGAACTTCTTAATCGTCTCCCAGACGCCGAGTTCCTCATAGCCTGTGGTAAGCTGTCCCTTTGCCGCGACATTGTTGGCCTCGGCGACCATAGGGGACGGCTCAATTTTGCCCACTACGTCAGCACTCTCAAGCTGCTCCACGGCAGCAGAAGACGGCTTTTCTTCGATCTTCGAGGTCATGTTGGAGGAGGATTGGAAACAACCGGAGTGAAACCGGGCAAGTGTGTGTTTGGGGATAAGTGTTGAGAGTTTGAAAGTGAACCAGGCGAGCCACAAGAAGAAGGTAGTTGGCAGCGATGGTGAGAGGTGAACGTCTCGAGGAATGGACCTCTGCCCCTTATCTATTCCCCCGCGCGCGGTTCTCCTGGCTGGCCTCTGTCAACGCCACCCCGGAGTTCTCCAGACGACAGGCCAGCTCCCCCAGGCTCTGGCACGCGGTACCCCAGACCGAACCCCCGGCCACTCCGCACTGGACAACGCCTTGTCGAACTCGGGGCATTATGTGGCGAGATGGCTTGCAGAGTCTGGGGTACTGCGCGTGGCTAAAGTGACCTGATCGAGCCCCCCCTCGCGGCTGTCCTTGACTTGTTGGGAAAAACGTGGAGTCGTAAGAATCGAATAGTCTGGGGTCTTGCCCCAGACTGCTGGGCTTGCCAAGCATCCGTCGCGCGAAACTAACAACATTGACCAACAATTTGCGGACATGGAGGTATTCGGATTCCTGGTTGGTTGCGTTGCATGACTGGCCAGTTCAGCCGTTCTCGGGTCGGTTCACGGATTCGACCCGTAAATCTCCACGGCCGGAATATTCGTATTTCTTTGCGAAATCGACGGCACCCGGCCGGGAAGACAACCTGGCTTGCTAGCGCTACCGTCCTTTGCGGCAGTTTGAGGTGCTTAGCTTTTCCTAAAGGGAGAATCCCAGTCCGGAATGATTGGCGCGCGTGAGGAGGCATCCGTCCATCTTGAACCCGTTGTTGCCTCGCACACTTATCAGCCGAGTCGACCGGTGTTGAAGTAGTCATTGACCGTGAACGCAGAGGGCGGTATATCCGGTGCTTGCAGATGCCACAACAGGGAAGTGCTTCCGCAGGACCACTATTTCACGCTGTCTTTATAAAGGTAGCTCTCTGGTGGGAGCTAGATAGTGGCCTCGGCTTGCGCAACTCCAACCTCACACCCGAACCGCCTACCATGTCCTCGTCGTCAAAACTTGAGGTCGGCAACCTATCTCGGCTTCAAGTCTTCCCAAATAAGCCGAGAGTATTCGTCCTTTCGGATATCGAGAACGAACCCGACGACCAACAGTCGCTCGTCAGGTATCTCCTCTACAGCAATGAGTTTGACACGCGAGGTCTCTGCGCCGTCACGTCGGCGTGGCTGCACGACAGAACGGCGCCCGAGGCCATGCTTGAGATCATCAGAGGCTATGGAGAGGTGGTTGAGAATCTCAACAAGCACGTGCACCCAGACGCACAGTATCCTTCAGCCGAGACCCTGGCCGGACTCGTGTGCTCTGGCGCCACGGTAAGAGGTTCCATGGCTTTGGATCTGGATGTGCGTGACACGCTGACATGCTCGTTCCACAGGTCTACGGAATGCAAGCTCTTGCCCTGCCGCTGAGTGACGGCGCCCAACGGCTGGTTAGAAGCATCGAAGAATCGGACGAGCCACTCTGGGTCATCAGCTGGGGTGGCACAAATGTCCTGGCCGAAGCTCTGCAGCATATCAGGAGAACAAAGTCGCCCCAGGAAGAGACAGCTCTTCACTCGCGTCTGCGGGTATACACCATCTCTGATCAAGACGACACCGGAGACTGGATTCGTTGCACGTTCCCCAAGGTTTTCTACATCTGCTCAATCCACGGCTTTGGCGCCTTCGACATGTCGGCATGGCAGGGCATCTCCCACCCCATTTCGCGGGGCGACTTGTCCAAGACCTCAACCGCGTGGCTCGCCGAGCACATTCAAAAGGGGCCCCTTGGCGCCGTGTACCCGACCAGCATGCACATCATGGAAGGCGACACACCGACGTTTCTCTATCTGATCCAAAACGGTCTCGGCAGCCGAGAGCATCCGGCTTTTGGCAGCTGGGGAGGCCGCTATCGCGCCGTGACCGTCGGCAGCGCCCACTATGCCGACGTCGTCGACGCCATGGTCGACGTGGACGGCTCCGAGCGGAACGACAACAAGGCTACCATCACCCGCTGGAGAGACCATTTCCAGAATGACTTTGCCATGCGCATGAGCTGGGCCTTGACATCGGCCTTCGATGGCGCCAGACACCCTCCCATTCCCGTCGTCAACGGACACCGAGGGCCCGAATTCCTTCATCTCAAAGTCAAGTCGGGCGACGTCGTCATCCTAGATGCCAGCTCCTCTTTGGACCCCGACCACCCTGACGATAACTCTCAGCTCGAGTTCCAGTGGTACCAGTATGTTGAGCCGACGCTCAATCATCCCATCGGCGCACAGGGGGTGCCGCGGTGCCACGTCAAGTCACTGCAACCGGCAGGTGAGACAACGCTTTCTAGTAATGAGTGCGGTTTCAGGAACGTGACGATTGGGCCCAAGGTTGAGGTCACGGTCCCAGATAGCAAGGCTCCCAACCCCGACATCTTTGGCTTGCCAGCGCAGCATTGGCTGCCGCATACCGGAGTGGACGGATTTTCGTACCACATCATTCTTCAAGTATCTCAAAAGGGCGTGGAGTTGCCGGTTCGAAGGTACATAAGGGTCATCTTGGATGCAGGTTTATCATAGATGAATCGAGTCCGGGGGGCTTCTGCCCAGGCCCTAACTTGGATGAGGACCGGTTCTGCTTTGCGTAAGACCCTGACAACCGGGGGATTTCTATAAATATAGGATTACTTTTAATTTGAGGTCAATGTGAGATGCCGAGATACGTAGCAGGGACCAGACTATCCGGACTGCACACCAGCAGTAATGTGGTGGGCGAATACAGCCCACTAGAACGGCCCGGCAACTTGGCTCTCATCAATGACCAAAGCCATCAACACCATACAAGACATCAAGACCAGATCAAACATTGACTACCTCGTACCCTACGTACCGTACAGCGAATGTCCATGATCCCTCCCAAGATTCAACAAAAAGCACAAAGATCAACCTGATAAACACCGATTTCACCCCGTGATCCCCCAAACCCGGATATAGACACGCTTCATCCCAAGATTTCCCTTTCGCCAAAAGTTTCCTTCCTACACCCCCCTCGCCGGCTTCCCCGGACTACTCTCCCTACTCCTCGTCTCAAAGTTCTCCACCATATCCAGCACCCTCGTCCGCGGCCTCTCGAACCTCACCGCCTCGGCCGTGTGGATCGTCAGCGACGGCCGGGGCTCCGACACGTCGTCCGCGAACGAGTCGGCGCGGGGACTTGGCTGCGGACTCAGTCGGAGAGCGCCGTCGTCGGCCGTTGGGATGCGGAGCCCTCGCCCGCGGGTCGGCGTCCACGCGACCTCCTCGGTGGCGGGGAGGTTCGGTCTTGCTGGCTCAGGAGAAGCCAGGGGCGCAGGCCCAGAAGAGGTCGAAGGTTCCGGCGGGTGGAACAGGGTCGGCGACAGGACGGGCGAGGCGTTTTCCTGCTCCCGCAGTTTCTGTGAGTCACTGCTCTTTTTCTTGGTGATCCGCAGCGGTTCGGGCGTCGGCACGTCGCGCTCGTACATTGCCGCCTTTTCTGGGTCAGCCGGGGCGGTTTCCGGCTTCTGCATGGCAATGTCGCCGTCCTTCTCAGGGTCCACCAGTACGGCTTCTTCCTCCAGATAGTCTGCTTCATTTTCGTCGGCATTAACGACGCGCAGCCTCTCCTTGGGAACCGTGAACATGACCTGGACGAGCCGCCTCTCAATGGCGCGCTCAATGTCCCAATCGTCCTCGACCTTGTCGTCGGGACGCTTGCCCTCGGACGACCCCTCCTTTTCATCCCAGGCCTTACGGCCTTGTTTCCGTCGGAGGAGTTCAGCGCCGCCCATCTCGCTGAGGCCCATAGACCGTGGCTCCGGGTCCTCGTCGTAGCCGTCCATGGACGATGGCCTGATAGGACTGATGGACCGGCTGCTGACTCCGCTGCTACTGCTCGTGTTGGCGTGGCCGCCGACGCTGAAGACGCGACGGATGCTGCCCAGCCAATTGAGCTGCCGTCGCGGCTTGCTCTTGCTTGGGCTGCCCGGCATCAAGCCGTCATCCTCGTCTTCTTCTTGCTGGTAACTTGAACCGCGACGGTGGCTTTGACTCCTCTCGCCCCTGCGGAGTAATGAAGGTCCCTCTGCCTGGAGCGTCTGGAAGTTCGATTTTGCGGTCGAGTATGTATTGTTGCTGCAGCTGGAGCTGGATCCAGATGTACCGACACGACCATCATTGTTGTTCGACCCCGATCCAAGCGGTCCTCCCAGAAGAGTCTGTCCCCTGCCGGCACTGGAGCCCGAGCGGGAGACATTGCTGCTCATGAAGCTGCGATTCGAGTCGGAGAGCCCGCTCCCCGTGCGCTCATCATCGCCCAAGATGCCAGGAGTATTGGAGCGAGCAGAGCGCATCGAGGGCCTGCGGGTGGGCGAGATCCGACCTTGGTTGCCAGCACTCCGGCTTTTCGGTGGCATTTGGGAGAGAAGAGCCTCGGCAGCGTCAATGTCCGTCTGCCAATCCTGCACCTCTGGATCGATATGCCTCCGTTCCGGGCTTGGTGTGAGAGCCGCCCGGTTTGGTGGGATGAGAATGGGCGGCAGCGACACGGAAGTGATGTTTCCAGTTGGCGTGGCAAAGGGGTCGGAATAAGTTGGTGAAGTGGGCGTGCCCGGCGCAATGTCGTGATCACGGGCATTCTCGTCGTGACCGTCCTCGTCGTCCTCATAGATCGGGTGGATGCGGCCAGGCGCTGAGAGGCTGCCTGCCGGCTGGTAGCCGGCCCTTGAGGTCCTCGCGATGGGTTTCCGGGGGATGTTGAGCGTCAGAGGCGGGGGCCCGCCGAGGTTGTTCCTGCTCTCGCGGAGGGATTGGTATCCGAGCGACCGTACTCCCGTATCGTACGGATCGTGCCCGCCCGTGTACCAAGAGCTGTCGGTCCAGGGGCTGTCGGATTCCATCATCTCGTCACCGTGAAGGAACTGCGTTGCGTCCTGTGCGAGTCCACGCACGGCCGCGTCGCGCTCACGCTTCTGCTTCTGTCGTCTCCGGCGGTGGCAGAACCAGACGATCACTGCGCCCAGAATGGCGATGAACCCAACGCCGAAACCGACACCAAGGCCGATCTTCTTCATCTCCCCAGAGTGGCTTGAGCCTTGGGAGCTGCCCTGGTCGGCTTCGGCGGTGTTGTAGGTTGGGTTCGAGTAGCTGGTAGTCCATGCCATGGACGTTAGGTTCAGAAAGCGTGGTGAGTTCCCCGAGTCTTGACGCTTCTTGGTCGTAGATCCAGATATCTCGTATCCTCCGTAGATCATCATGACATTCCCTGGCAAAAGAGCAGCGCCATGGCCGTAAATGCCATTGTCAGGTTGCTCTTCGGGGACGCTCCACGACCAGTCCCCGAATGTGCTCCCGATACTGAGGATGGCGAGTTGCGGCTGGGCAGGCTGTGACACAGTGCCGACCCAACCTCCAAGAATAATAACTGCGTCGCCATCCTCGTTGAGAGTTGCGGTATGGCCAGATCGGCTGTCAACGCTGGTGGCGGCAGCACGGGCGGTGATTCCCTTAACGGCGAGCTCAGTGCCCAGGTCATGGCTCCCCGGCTCGTTGATGGAAAGGAAGGACCACGACTCCTCCGGGAGGCTCCAGACGGCAGCGCGGCTCATATTAATGAATGCAGAGTCGGTGTGACCGCCAAGCATCACATACGTCCTCTGTTGTATGAGCGTGTTCGACCTGTTGGTGATGGAAGGGGCCAGTGGCGTGAAAGAGAAGCCGGCTTCCGGGAACGAGGGCCCCCTGCCGGAAGGGAAGGATGCCGTGTAACTCGAGAACCCATCAGTCCGCGAGAGGCGCACCATTTGGTTGGAGTATGTCGCTGCCGATTGCCAGGTCTCAACATCGGCGCTCGGGGTGGCGCACATGCCGCCAAACGAGTAGAGTATCGGGTCTGACATGTCGGGGGCGATGACGGAGGAGTAGCTGATGGCGGCGCCCAGGAAGTTCGGGCCAACATCTACCCCTTCACTGTTCGACACGGACGTCTCCAGCTCCCACCACGTCCCGGGATCGGCGCCCGTGTTATCAACAAGATCCGACGGGGTGTACATCCAGACCCTATACGTATCGGGAGCCTGGCAGTCGCCGGCCTGGACGATGATGGTGCCATTGTCGGCGACGCTTGGCAGGAAGGTTGTCGTTTCGGAGGCATTGTCGAGGAACGGCAGCTCCGAGGAGAGGGTGGATAGCGACGAGTCAGCGTCGATGGACTGGGCAATGTCGAGAGAGAGCAGTTCGACGCCAGCGTCGTCGGTGGCGCGGAATATGTAGGCAATGTCGCTCGTGTTGTCTTGGGACCCGGTGAGCTCGGGGATCAGGATGGTGGTCTGGACGTATGGCAGGCGTTGCGCGGCGGAGGCCAAGGTCGAGAGGAGGAGCGCGGTCGATGCAGCCGTCCGGATGGCTGCGTCGCAGGCCGACAGGAAGGCCGACGGCCTGAGCGGCGGCATGTCGGGAGTCTGTTGTCGTGGGCGGTGCGCAGCGCGGGGTTCTGCGTCAACGCATACTTTAACGGGAGCCGCCCGACTTGGTGATGTTTCTCATGCGCCGGCCCAGCAGAAGATTGGGAGAAGTTGAGCGCCGGCGGCAGAAGCAATGTCGAGATCTCCGCTTGAACCCTGGTTATGGATCTTCAAGCGGCCGTCATCACGGGCCTGCAGGCGAGACCGAAGACGAGAAACGATGCGCTGGCGATATCGAGGTGCGTTGCTGGAGAAGGAGGAGAGGGAAGAGGAAGCTCGGTCCACGAAATTGGCCGGGATACACGGACCTGTTCGATGGCGATCGCGGTTGCGGGACAGGACGTGTGAAGCTGGACTCGATCCCCAGGAAGGACGTGGGCAATGTGCATGGGTGTATGAGAGGGGGGCAACCTGGAGGAGAGGAGGGGCGGCCTTGGTTTCTGGATGGGCCCAAGCAGCGCAGCGAGCCGCGAACAGATGTTGACAAGGGGGACCCTTTTCGTCGTGGTCTATCTTTGCCGGGGCGACGTGCACATGGCCGCGTGGAGCCAAACCGAGTCTGGACGAGTTCGTGGGCGTCTAGAACGAGGCCATCGCTCGAGACGAAGAGGAACGACCAATGGCAGGCTGGGAAGGAAACACTTGGTGCGATGCCGTGCGCGTCGACAGGCTGCAGGGGAGGGGTTGGGGGTGGACGGACTGTGGGATTGTGGATGGTGAATGGCGGGCGGATGACGGGATCGGCTCACATGTTGGACAGGCGAGACAGGGCCTTCGTGCTTCTTGGATGGGAAGTTGGTTGTTGGACGAGGGAGGGGTTGTTTTGTTGTTTGGTGGGTTGGCGCTGTTGTTGGGGCAACGGATCCACCACAGCTTTATCGGATGGTTGGGGTTGGTTAGAGGGGAACGCCCCCGCCCGGGGCCCGTCGGCCTGCGCTTATCGCCGGCTCCATCTTTCATCTCGTCCTGCAGCCGTTCTCATCTAAGCGGCCGGGGGAAGGCACCAACGTCCAACCTTCCCTTCCCACCAACTTGAAGCATCACACCACACATCCTTGGCTCTTGTCGCCGGCATTTCGGCAAGAACAGAGCAAGTTACACCGAGACGACATTGCACGAGGCAGAAAAAAATGGGAAGAAAAATCAAACACATTTCGCGCAGTACCAACTTATCGGAACCCCCCGGACTCCGGTGCCCTCCTTTGTCCTCCGAGTCCGGCCATGTCTACTACACATCAACACCCTCCATCACTTCATCGTCACTCTCCACCGTCACCGTCGCCGTCGCCTTCTCCTTCCCCTTGCCTTTGCCTTTGCCGCCATCATCCGTCCCAAGCTTTTGCCCACCCTCGCCGAGCTCCGCCTCGTACAGCTCGTCCAGCTTCCCGTGATACTTGTCCGGCAGCACCTGGTACAACTTCTCCCACGAGCCTTCATATTTCTCGTTCCTCGCCTTGTACTCCATGAAAGCGCGCACCTGCTCCGCCACCTCAGGATTCGCCGTGACCTCGCCCTCCTTGAGGCCGAAGTAGGCCTCGAACAGCGCCAGGTCCTCGCCCATGCTCGCAATCTCGTTCTGGTGTAGCTGCTGCGCCGCCAGTAGCTGCACGTTCTGCTGCTCCAGCTCGATATTGCGTCCCTCCGTCACGCCCGCCCGGTCGAGACGTGCCTGGTACTTCTGCTGCCAGTGCGATACAGGCGCCGGCCACACGGGCGTGCGCACGCTGACCACCGTCGGCCGCTGCGTCTCGAGCTTCCTCGTCTCCGCCACGGCCGGGTGCTCGCCGTGCGCAGGTAGGATGAAGATGGGGCTGCGTGCCTTGCCGCGAAGGCGGATGAAGCGAGTCGTCACGTCCCAGGCCACAAGCCCGGCCTCGTAGAGCGCGCCGCCGCGATGCTCACGCCACATGCGCTCGCCGACCACGCCAGCCGCCTTCCACGCCTCCTCCTTGGGCTCGATGAGCGCCTCCTGCTTGTCGAGAACCCGATGGATGAACTCGAATGTGTCCTCGCCCGCATTGCAGAGCACGAACCGGTCTTGGGGGTACGCAATCGTGCGCCCCGCCGCATCAGGCACCTCACCGAGCGAGGCCTTGGAGAGCGTCTGCAGTGGCACCGCTGCCTCGCCCGCAAGTGTGTCCAGCGCGTTGGCGTAGGCCAGCTCCAACTCATGCATGCGACCCACGGTGGCCTGTGTGAACAGCAGCCACTGGCCCAGGAACGTGTTGTTGGCGTTCTCCATGGCCTCTTCGTCGACCGCATTGTCTGTCGGAAGCATCGACAAGAGCCCACCCGTCGCGCTGTACTCGTGATCGAGAATCTCCAGGCAGTCGCTGGCATGCTCCGCGAGCTCGCTGTGGCTGCAAAAGTGGCGCTCCTGGCCCCCGTTGGCGTCGGTGCTGACGAGCCGCGCCCTCGACAGAGGGCAGACGGCCTCGAGAGCCGTGTGCGTCGGCCTGGCGATGCGGTTGTGAAGCGTCGGCAGGGGCTTGTTGTGCCACTCGTCGTCGTTGGTGTACGGCTTGTTCAGGTCCGTGAGGTAGTCGAACGCTTCATTCTCCAGGTACCGGCTTGGGGGAGCGTGACCCTTGATGCGGTCCGTTGCGTCGACGATGCAAAAGTCGGTGCTGACGCTGATTTGCTTGATCAGGATGGCGAGCGCCTGCGCGTGTTGCTTCAGGCCAAGCAGAGTAGGAGCCACGTTCTTGGCAGAGAAGTAGCTGCAGTTGATGTGCGAGAGCAACGCCGGGTCGACCGTGGGCGTCTCCGTGTGCGCCGACTGATACTCGTGGGCCCATTGGGTCGCAGGTATGATGCTCTCTCTGAAGGTCCCCTCAGGAGCTCCCCGAGAGGGCGAGGAGTTATGTGGTGTTGCGTAGGATTCCATGTCTGTGTGATGTCTTCGGTGCAAGATGATAAGTGACACTGAGCCGATGTGGTGTCTCGATACCAGGCTGGACGAGGAAAGATGGAAGATCTGCGATGATTTCTTCTTCCCCAACTCATGATGGCTACCATCTCAAGTTTATTGTGCCGTTGCCATCCCTTGGAACAAGACCTTTCGGCCTTCCAGAGGCTTCCAACGGTTCTGAATAAAGGAGGCTTTGGCGATTGGGTAGAAGGCGCATGGTGACAATGGGGGACAAAGGGGTAAAGGGGAAATGCACTACAAAGGCGACAAAGACTGGAGCACACACCACCAGACATCATTGCGTCGGCTTTTGTTGATGGTGGTCGTCTGGGATAGGGAGCCCAAAATATCTGGCATCTTGGGGATGTTTCCTGCGTCAATGGTGGAGATGTTGGAGCTTGGTGTTTTCGCTCACGCCGGCCTCATCGGACCGCCTCGGTGGACTTCAAGTTGACCCGGGGGAGCCAAGCCACAGCCGTCCGCCCCAAGTGTGAGGACGGAAAGCAATGACCAGTGCCACACGGCGTATCCCGCCTTCAAGCTACGTGGCGAGCATCAGCAGTCTGCCTCTCTAGCTTGCACTGCATCCAAGGCGCCATTCTAAGACTGTAAGATGGTCAGCATCGCAGATTCGCACTCGTAGGCCGTCCCCGCTTACAGCAGTAGAGGAAAACTTCTTCCCAATTCCGATCTCCGAACTTCAGTCCCAGTCACAGGATGCAGGCTTGAGGGTCCAGGAGGGGCCTCCTTTCGGGGGCCTGTTCTTCAGTTTCCACAGCCACGGTGCGACCTCACGGGAGCCCACTTGCCTCCCGACGATGCAGCATTCACGTCAAAAGAGTGGCTTGCCCGGGGAGGGCGGCACGAGGCATGTCAGGCTGCGACAAGCTTTTCAGGGATCACTCGGCTGTGGCCGAAGGCCTCTTTTCCGATTTTCTGGAGTCTGCACCGCCTGACACGGAAGGGTGTTCGTTTCTGGCACGGGGGGCCGGCGGGGGGCAGTCTGCAGATGAGGACGGCCGTTGAAGGGGGAGCTAGACCGATCGAAATGCAGAGCTCAGCTGTGGAGGGTTCGCGATTCGAAGGGCGACCCCGGTCACACCGACGGCCAGCCGGGGTCGATCTGGTCTTGGCTTTTTCTGGGTGGCACCTAATTACCGACAGCGCGTCGGGTGGCCCCCAGGGAGCCACGATGGGCGCCAGATTGATACGGCGCGTTTGATGAGATGGAGGGGGCTGTGCAGCGTGGGTGATCGTTCTGTGTTGCGGGATTTGGCGAAGTGCAGAAGAGTGCAGCGTCGCGCAGCTGTAAGTACAAGCGACCGACCGACCGAGGGGCCTGGACACAAGAATCGACTCGAGGAAGACAACCCCAGGCGAGCTCACACCGACCCCTTGCCGCGCTGGTTGTGTATGTGTGTGTGTGTGTGTGTGTGTGCGATGGTCATGCTCAGCCCAGCGGTTCATCGATGGAATCCTCCGATGATGCGACCCAGGAATGTCCTCCGATCAAGCGGCTTGGCCAGACCGACGGCGCGGCTGCCTCCCGCGAGTGATGTTTGAGCGCGACACCATCTCCAGGCACGGCAGGGGATCTGACGAGGAATCGAGAGCCCAGTGTCGATGGGCGGCCGAAAGAGGACTGGCACGTGAATGATGGGCGCTGGCGTGGGCCAACGACGGGGTGGCTCAGGGCGAGCTAGCAGAATGAATGAGAGGAACAGGGGGGATCATGATTGTCGGAGAGGGTGAGAGGGATGGAGGGGGGCGGTGTCGATTGGGTGAAGGGCCCAGGAGCTTGTGTCAGTGGACGGCCCGACAACCTTCGAGTGTATGACGAAAGGCCGAAAATCAAAGGCGCGGGACTGTCGTGGCCCGATCAGATCACAGCCAGACGCGACAGCCTTTCGCCGCACACGGCTGTCGGGACGAAGCGGTGGTTCGGTGCCTTTTGATATCGTCGAGGATGAACATAAGCGATGACGACAGGCGGCAAGCGCCAAGTTGGACTTTTCCCCGTGAGAAGCTTGGCCGGGAATTGAAGCAGAGAGTTTGGACGGGACGTGGACGCTCGGGCCACGCCGATGGGATGAGGTGGGAAAAAATTCAGGCCAGCTTCAGGTTCTCCCGCTCTGAAGCGGAGCTGCCCACTGACGATGCGACGCTGCAGCTGCCGGCCGGACAAAGTCAAGGCAGGGAAAGGGGGGACATGCCATGTGGGTCCCGGTAGGACGATCGCGCTTGCCAGACCTTGGAAACCGCACTCGACCACAGAGCATCAGACGAGGGGAGGAAGGAGTGACCGCTCCCCCTCCTGCCTCACTCGCTCGTTCAGGTCAGGAAGCTCCTGCCACATCCACGACAATGGTGGGTGACACAAGAGTCGGACGGTGCGCATGCTCCGTGGCGTCGGAAGGAGGGAGGGAGAGGGAGGGCGCCAGAGGAAAGGAAAGAGTGGGATGACTGCGAGATTGAGCACAGCTGGGATGGCTTCGAGCTCATCGGTAGCTCGTCGCCTAGCGCCACGGTGCGGCAACCACCCCCGGCCGCAGAAAGCCTCTGCCAGCTGGACCAGGGTCACTCCTTCGCCCGTCGTCGGGCCTGGACGCGCCCTCAGCAGCATGGGATCCCCTACTGCAGTCCTGCGTCATCAGGACCCACGCCCCAGGGTGGTCTATCGTGCCCACTGCCCGGTCCGTCACACACCTCTCACTGCAAGTCTGCAAAGGGTGGCATCCAAAAACCCTGAAATCCATCTCCCCGGCCGCCCTCTTTCGGTACTTGCCACTGCTCTTCACATGAGGGCTGGTTTCGGTCTAAAAACCCTCCAGCATCCCCTCGACACGCCCCAAGAAGCCTTCACTCTTTGAACGTCAACCCAACCCAGCCGCCATCTCCTCTGCCATTGCGCGTCGGCAATCGAGGCACAGAGCGAGACAACGCCAAAAATCTGGGGCCCCCTAATAACGCCGGCTCCCGTCGCCAACTGAGACACTCGCATTTCCCGCCCTCGGCCTTTTCACTCTGACGTCGTTCACCAAGTAGCACGCGGGTCCATTACACAGCTCTCGCTCGCTCGCTCGCACCCCCTCGCGTCGACATCTCATTTTGCGCACGCGCTCTGTCTCCTATCCCCTGGGACCCCTCGACTCGCCTACCCACCCAATCCGTACGTCAGGCCTTGTCCCCTGACTCCCTGCCATCGCGCGCGAAGACCCTCTTCAACACACCAACCACCCCAGTCCCGCATCCTTTCGACATCCCTCTCCTCGCAACCTTATCTTCACCTTCGCCAAGAAGCCCGTCGCGCTGACAGCAGCCACTCAGTCCCTTTCTACCGGCAGCCCGAAAGCTCACAACCCATCCTCTCGGACGCGGATACTTCACCGCCGCAGCCATGGATGTGCTCCTGGCGCGTCAGAACCAGGGCGACGCCCGTGGCTCCAATACTGATGATGAAGGAAATGACAAGGGCTCGTCGCTCTCGGGTTCGTCAACCTTCGACCAGTGTTCTCGGTTCCAACGGAAGTAGCTAATCGTGTCAATCAACGCATATAGGCATGTACTCTACATTCGTTCCCGTTTTCGTCGCAGCCGTCATCTACTTCAGCATCTTCATCTGCCTGAGGAAGTCTCAGCGCCGCTTCTATGCTCCTCGCACGTACCTGGGAAGTCTTCGCGAAAAGTATGCCTCTCCTCTTGCCAACTTCTCCTGGAATACGCAACGCTGACACTTCTTCTAGAGAGAGAACCCCGGCCCTGGGCACCGGCTACTTCAACTGGATCAAGGGCTTCTGGCAGATCCCTGACGCATGGGCTCTACAGAGCCAGTCTCTCGATGCCTACCTTTTCATCCGATTCCTCCGCGTCTGCACCAACATCTGCTTCGTCGGCCTCCTCATGACCTGGCCAATCCTCTTCCCCATCAATGCCACTGGTGGCGGCGGTCTCGGTGAGCTCCAGATCCTCAGCATGTCCAACATCAACATGGAGGACTCGTCGGCCCGTAACAGGCTCTACGCCCATGCCATCGTTGCCTGGATCTTCTACGGCTTTGTTGTCTACACCATCGTGCGCGAGTGCATCTTCTACATCAACCTCCGCCAGGCATTCATGCTGTCGCCCATCTTCGCCAACCGCATCTCCTCGCGCACCGTCCTGTTCACCTCCGTCCCCGAGGCCTACCTCGACGAGGCCAAGATCCGCAAAATGTTTAGCGACTCGGTCAAGCGCGTCTGGATCGCCGGCAACTCGGAGAAGCTTGACGAACTCGTCGAGGAGCGCGACAAGGCCGCCATGCGTCTCGAGTCTTCCGAAGTCAAACTGATCAAGGCCGTCAACAAGGAGCGCCTCAAGGCAATCAAGAAGGGTGCCAGCCACGACGGCGCACCGCCCGCCGCCGAGGATGCCGAGCCTGGTCATGCCGCCGCCCGCTGGATCCCCAACAAGAAGAGGCCGACTCATCGCCTTGGCAAGTTCAGCCTTTACGGCAAGAAGGTCGACTCCATCGAATGGGCCCGCAGCGAGCTTCACCGTCTCATCCCCGAGGTCGACTCGGCCCAGGCTTCGTTCCGTGCCGGCAACTACCAGAAGATCGGTGCCGTCTTCGTCGAATTCTTCACTCAGTCAGACGCCCAGGCGGCGTACCAGGTCCTCACCCATCACCAGGCCCTGCAGATGTCGCCCAAGTACATCGGTGTCACGCCCGGCGAGATCGTCTGGAAGTCCCTCAAGATCTCCTGGTGGCAGAAGGTTGTGCGCAGGTACCTCGTTGTTGCCTTCATCACCGCCCTCATCGTCTTCTGGACCATCCCTGTCGCCGTCGTGAGTGCCATCGCCCAGGTCTCCTTCCTCAAGACCCTGCCATTCCTCACCTGGCTCGACGCCGTACCCGATGCCATCATGGGCGTCATCACTGGTCTCCTCCCCGCCATTGCCATGGCTGTCCTGATGTCCCTGGTGCCCATCATCATGCGCCTCTGCGCCAGGCTGGCCGGCGAGCCTACTCTGGCACGCGTCGAGCTCTTCACGCAGAACGCCTACTTCGCCTTCCAGCTGATCCAGGTCTTCCTCATCACCACCTTGTCACAGACCGCATTTGTGTCGGCCAAGAAGATCATCGACGACCCGACGCAGGTGTTCCGCATTCTTTCCGAGGCTCTGCCCGCCTCGTCCTCCTTCTACGTCTCCTACTTCATCGTCCAGGGTCTCGGAGTTGCCGCCTCCACCCTCGCCCAGATTGCCGGCTTCGTCATCTTCAACATTTTCTACAGGTTCCTCTCGGGAACTCCCAGGGCTCTGTACAACAAGTGGGCCCAGCTCAGTGCCATTTCCTGGGGATCGGTCATGCCCATCTACACCAACATTGCCGTCATTAGTGAGTCCATTTCGGTTGCATCTGTTCGAGAGGTACAATGGCTAACCACAATCTGTAGGCGTCGTGTTCGCCGTCATCTCCCCCATCATGCTGTTCTGGTCCACGATCGGCATGGGCTGCTTCTACCTGGCTTACCGTTACAACATTCTGTTCGTGACGGACACCCAGATTGACACGCGCGGTCTCATCTACCCGCGCGCTCTTAAGCAGCTGCTGTCCGGTGTCTACCTGGCCGAGATTTGCCTGGTCGGCATGTTCGTCTTCAACCAGGCCATCGGCCCTGGTGTCATCGCCATTGTGCTCCTCATCACTACCATTCTCATCAACCTCACCTTCTCGGCCGCCCTGGACCCGCTGCTGTACAACCTGCCGCGCACCCTCCAGACTGAGGAGGAGTCCCTGCTCGGCCGCGAAGCCGCTGATCTTGAGGCTTCCGGCAGCGGTGACCTGGGTGTCAACGGGGAGAGGATCGACACCAACCGCGAGTCGACGACGAAGAAGCCGATGCTGAAGAACCTTGTGCCGGGAGGCGGCAGCGTGCAGAAGCAAGGCAACTTTGTTGCCCGCTGGCTGAAGCCCTGGCACTTTGCCGACTACGAGACGCTGCGCAAGCTGGTGCCGCGTGACTTTGTCGACGTCGACCAGCTCTACTCGGAGACTGTCGAGGAGGAGGCATACTTCCCGCCGTCAGTGACCAGCAGGGTCCCTCTTCTCTGGATTCCCGAGGACGAGGCTGGTGTCTCCAAGGACGAGATCATCCAGACGAGCAAGGTCATCCCCATCACGGATGAGGGCTGCACCCTGGATGAGAAGAACAAGCTGGTGTGGGATGCCGAGACGGCCCGTCCCCCCATCTGGGACGAGAAGATCTACTACTGATCAGTTGCGGACCTGGATTGACGGCAGTGGCTGTTTGAGTAGCTGCCAATGCTCGGTTATGACATGAATTTTTGTTTTGTGTTCTTTCTGGTTACGGGAAATGGAGCTCGGGTTTTGATACCCTCAATGAGACTTGTCTCTGGTCTCGAATTGTGCGAATAGCAGAAATAGTGTAATAAGAATGGGACTGAATGAGCCATGACGGCCTCAGGTGATGACAAGACGTGAATAAAGACACTTCCTTCCTGGATGATGAGGCTTTCCAGATCCATGTGGCTGCCAGGTATAGACCGCCACGAACGAGGTTCCAGGCCAACTTGAGGGGTCGACTCCGTGCATGAATTTCTTCACTTCTCCGCCTCTACACCGAGCTTTCTACCACATTACTCACGTTTCCAGTTTGGTGATGGCCTCGCTTTCTTGAAAGGCACCACCACCGTTGAGCCTCACCACAAGCCATGGCGGACACAACGCCCCAAAAGCAGAAACGCCTCCTGCCCCTCACTCCGCCGGCAACAGCCGACAATGGCAAGGCCGGCAAGGGCAAGGCCGCCGTCATGGGCCGTCTGGTCAAAGCACGACCCATAAATCAGCACGGCTATCGAATCAGCGTCCAGGAGACCCTGAGCGCTAGCGTGACCTCTCCCATTCACTCAGTTATCCCAGCCGCGTCTTCAAGTTCGCGCTCCAACTCTCCAAAACGCCGTCACCTTTCAGCGCTCCGCCGCGCAGAGTTCCTGCGCCACTCGGTCAAGCACGACCAGCAGCCATCGAGTGCTGGGGAGACCCTCGCGCGACTCCTTTCTCGATGCCAGCATAAGCGCCCCATACAACCGACCCCCAGGATGGCCGAGGCGCTTCTGGGCCTCGCGCCACCGGGCGCAATCGACGCGACGAGCAGCAAGGTCCCGATCAACCATGCCGATCAATTGCAGGAACACCTGCGCCGAGTCCTCCTGGTCAAGGCCTCTCCCACTCGTGCCGAGCACATTGCCTTTACTTTCGATATCCGCCCGGCCGTTCAGTTCACCATCGTCGAGAACGACAATGAGAGTACCCCCACCGACCCTGCCCTCGAGGGCGCAAATGCCACACCCGCCGCCCCGACGACAAGGACGGTTCGTGTTCATGACACGGTCATGAACCAGCCTCAAGACAATCCCGCGACACAGCGTGCCCTTGCTAAGCACATCATCGGCCTCTTGTCTGCTGTCGACGAGAGCACTTGGGTGGTCCGCGACATCTCCCGGGGACAACAAGGCTGGACGTTCATATACATCTGCAAGGACTCCCTAGCATCATGGACGCGCCAGCATGCAAAGAACACGGCAAAGCCCGTCATGGCCGAGTACAGCACCAAGGAACTCGATCCGCTCACCGTGGGCCGACCAGCCTTTGACTGCCGCGGCTCCATCTCGATCGCCTTCTCCAAGAGCAGCCGTTCCGTCAGTGTCAAGTTCGACCACTCGCCACTTCACAAGACGCTCGGCGAAATGATGGAGCGATACAAACCCCCTCCTCGTCCCGTTCCAGTCGCTGCGCCTGCCAACCCCGCCAACAAGACACCCCGAAAGACCCCCAAGAAGCGGAAGTCACAGGCTGCTGCCACGGAAGGTGCGGAGGAAGGAGCCGCTACGGATGGCACTGCGGATGCGAATGGAAAACCCAAGAAGGCGCCGAGAAAGCGCAAGTCACAGGCTGGAGCCACTACGGAGGATGGCCAGGCCCCGAAGAGAAGGAAGAAGAAGTCGACCGATGCGGCGGGTGGCGCGGCCGCGGCCGGTGCCGATGCTACGAACGAAGAGGTCGAGCAGCACCAGATGGATCGCGTCATCCTCACTGAAATCTTCCCTGATTTCTCCCTCAACGTCACCCCTACCGAAGCTGCAAGGCGTCGCGAGATCGCCATCAAGCTTCTCTCCGATGGCGGTGTTGATCCCAACACTCTGTCAATGGAGCAACTCACCATCTTCTCCAATCAGTCTCCCGAACTGCAGAAGGAGTCTCTGGCCATGCTTGCCCAGTATGGTGCGGAGCGCCTGCGCATTGTTCACCCTCACAAGGCTGCCACCGAGGCCACAGCCTCGCAGTCTCCCCAACCCCCTGAAAATGCTTACCCTGGCGAACCCCTTGCAGCAGCGCCTGCCACGAAGAAAAGGTCGCGCAAGTCAAAGGGAGCGGCGGCCGATGGTACAGCGGCCGCCGGTGCTTCATCTGGTGCGGGCACGAAGGCGCCCAAGCCAAGGCTCTCCCGAGGTGCATGCTCTCAGTGCAGAGGCAGCAAGACCAAGGTGGGTGCCCCTTGGAAGTAAGTTATTCGTAAGCTTTGTCTGACTTGTTCTTAGTGTGACAAGGCAAAGCCCGGCTGCGGCCAGTGTCAGGCTGCGGGCATCGACTGCTCATATCCCCTCGAGGTGTCTCGCGGTGCCAAGGAGGCAGGCGCAGCAAAGAAGTCCGCCGCGAATGTCCGCGATGACTCAGAGGAAGAAGAGGAGGATGAGGTCGAGGTTACCACCGTTGTTGAGGCAACACCTGATGAGGTCGAGGAAGATGAACCTGACGACATTGAGACCATCGACTACACTTCGAACATGCCGGTTGCGACCATGCTGACGCCGGCCGTGGACACGACCAACCACGACTACTTCAACGTCAGCTCGGGTTTTCCCGCTGCCATGGTAAGCAATGTCGAGGATCATGGCGTTGCCCCATCCAGTCTCAACTACCCTGAGCCCCCTGCGTCTGCGCCTGGCTTTATTGGCAATTCTCAAGCTTCAGTCGCAACTTACAGCCAAGCGCAGACCCAGCCACAGGGCACCCAGACTCGTCAGAGCAAGGAGGGAACTGGCCGACGCGCTCTTCCTTCGGGCTCCTCCGCGACCGCGGCGGCCACCACGGCCACTTCGAATGCGCCGAGCTATACTTCTAGCTGGCAGACTGCGAACCCCGAACAGGTCTCCCGGTCCTCGGCCGCGCAGCAATCGCATGGTGCGCAGCAGGCGGCGGCGAAGCAGCACAGATCGCACGGATCTGTCCAAGAGCAGCAGCAGCCAGCCGCCATCCAGGACGCTCACTCGGCCTACAACTCGCTCATCAACCTGACCACCCTCACCAACGCCGCGCTGCAGCAGCAGTCGGCGTCCCCTACCACTCAGCCGACGCAGACTGTCGCCCCAGCCCAGGTGTCGCCGTTTCAGGCGCATGCCCAGACAGCCAGAACCGAGTCCAGGGCCGGACAGCGGGCGCAGACTCGCACCCCTCTTGCCGAGGGACGGTCCACGACACCGGCTCATCGCGTGGCTCAGCACAACGTGCCGGCTCCCGCCATGGACAACACGTCCTACACCTCGGCCAACGATATGAGCGGCAACTCTGGTTACGCGTATAACACGCGCTACTCCAATACGGCCGCCGAGCAGGACAACTCTCGGCTGAACTACGAGCCGTATGCCGCCCAGAACGCGGCCGCAGCGTCTTCGAACAATAACTCGTATGCGGCGCAGAGCGGTTACAACACCGGATCGTCGACGGGTGCTGGAGGCAACCAGTCGGCTCACCAGCAGCCCTCTTACCAGCCCGCCACAACGGCCACTCGCGGCCGCAAGACGCCCGCCCACTCGACCGGCCTGGCCAACCCCCCCGTCGCGTCATACGCCGACCCCATGGCCATCTCCAACCGACAGACGGCCTCTCTGCAGTCGTTCAACATGCGCGGCAGCAGCAACACCGGAGGCGTGCAGACCCGCGCCTCGCTCAACCAGCCCGACAAGTCGTACGACTACTCGGCTTCCTCGGCCAGGCAGCAGCAATCTCAGCCCCAACAGGCGCAGCAGTCGCAGCAAAACTGGTACAGCGGCTACACGGCTGCCAACAACTCCTCCTCCTACGGACGGGCCGGCAACAGCTACGCCGGCGGCTCCAACGACTCGGGCTCGTACCAGCAACAGCAGCAGCAGCACGGCCAGATGAACCAGGGCTACGGAGGTGGCGAGGGCGATTACTTCGACCTGCTGCGCAACCTGAACAACAACCAGCGTTAAGGCGGGGGAAGCTTGTCTGCCCTGCCCCTTTCGTGGCGCTGACTTTTGTACAAACTCGTCGTCACGATGCCATTGCATGTGTTCTTTTTCTTTTGCTTTTTCGCTATGATACCATGGGGGCGTCGCTCACGAAAATACGGCCTGGTATGGCCCGGAAGGCGGCATGTGTGTGAGAGGGGACTCTCATTTGAGGGAGTAACGCTAGCCAGATAGCGGAATGAATGAGTAGCAAGATGAATGACATGGATTCTGATATGGTGCACGTATGTGATGTGGTTTTAGGGGAAGAACGAAATGGGTATCTTGGATTCGAGCGGAGATCTACATGGTTTTGTACATTTACGGCAGCGGATCCTCGTCGGTGTGTAGGACTTCACGACGGCCGGCGGTGACGGCCTTTCGTGAGGGTGTAGGGCGCTCTACGGAGGCGATGATCCTGGACAGGCCGGCCTCGATGTCCAACCCGCGTTCCCGTGCGGTCTCGATGAGGGACCACAGGCGGTCATCGCTGGCGTCGACGGAGCTTCGGACGACGGTGAGCACGGTATCCCGGGAGAGCCAGGCGTCGCCCTTGGCGTCGTCGTACATGGCGACGCAGGAGTAGACGAGGTCTAGGTCGCCGGCGAGGGCGAACTCTGCGACGGCGCGGTCAAACATGAGGGGATTGGCGGCGAGGGCGAGGCGGGGTTGCTCGGAGACGATGAGGCGGAGGGCGCGGGCGTCGTCGCATCGGCGAAGGAGGTGGATGAGGGTCTCGACGGTGGGGCGGTCGGTGGTGTAGAGCGGGAGGGCGGTGTAGATGTCGTAGGCGGCTGTGAAGCCGCGGGCTTCGGCGGCGGCTTCGAGGACGACGTTGTAGGCTGCTATGGGGACGAAGCGGTCGCGGAGGAGGGAGGAGAGGGCGTCGAGGGCGGGGGAGATGAGGGAGGGGTCGGCGCGGAGGAGGGTGTAGAGGGAGCGTGTGCTGGCGGGGCCGACGTGGGAGAGGGCGGTGTGCATGATGCAGAGGGTGCGGAGGGCGGCGGGGACGTCACGCCGGGCGGCGAGGGCGTCGACGAGGGCTTCGTAGTGGTGTGCTGCTAGGGAGGCGCCGCGGTCGGTGAGGGTTTTGGAGGCGTCGGCGACCATGTCTGGGTCGCCGGCGCGGGCGGCGGTGTTGATGATGTTGAGGAGGGTGCCGTTGGGGATGGAGGCGCGGTCGACGACGGGGAGGCGGGCCCAGACGTACTGGGTGCCGGAGGCGTGGAAGTCGCGGCTGCAGATGTCGAGGAGGAGGAGCCATAGGGCGCGGGGGAGGGTCTTGCCTGTGACGGCGAGCTTGTCGTAGGCCATGCGGATGGCTTCGTCGAGGAAGCCCTGGTGGGTGAGGGAGAGGACGAAGATGTCGAAGAGGTAGGGGAAGGGGGGCGCGTCGGAGCGGGCCATGGCTTCGAAGGCGTCGAGGGCCATTTCGACCTGGCCGTCGCGGAGGAGGCCGAGGGCGACGCTGCACCGGCCGGCGGGGTCGAGGGAGGACCAGTTGCGGTCCATGGCCCAGAGGATCTCGTTGCGGAGGAGATAGTTGGGGTGGATTGCGAGGGCCTGGGGGAAGGGTGTTAGGAGCTGGGTGGGAGGGGGGTGAAGGGGGGGTTGACGAACCTCGAGGGCGTCGTGGCAGAGGAGCATGCCGGTTGGGAGGCCGAGCTCTTTCATGTCGCTGAAGAGGTTGGCGAGCATGTCTGCCGAGGCGGCCGTGTCACGACACGAGGCGACGAGGCATTGGTAGAGGTCTACTGTCAGGGGCACCCCGCGCTCTTTGACGAGGTACTCGGCTACAGCGGCGGTAGGCTTAAAGCCATCGGGGCGGCTGGAGAGGTCGTGCAGCGACGCGAGGAGGTTCTCGGTCGACCGCCCGGCGAGGGACGCGGGATCGGTTGCGACATCTGGATCAAGAGGGAAAGCTCTCTTGCGGACGGGCTTTGGGGAGGAGGTTATTGGTGAGCTTCGGCGGGGTGAGACTGCTGCTGCGGCGCTGTAGGTTCGACGTTGCTGTTGGATGCAGCTCGGTTGTCGGAGAGGACGGGTTATGGAGGGAGAGGCCAAGATGCGAGAGGCTAGTCTTGGGTCCACGGAGGGGCAGAGGCAGCGCCAGAGGCCGTCGAGGGCTATGCGCGGCGTGGACATGGTGGCATGGCAGGATTGGTGTTTTGGAGTCTGGAAACTTTGGTTCAATTCGGAGCTATCGCGAACCTGGGTGTTGAAGTTTCAAAGTGGGTCGCGGAAAGGATGCGTGGTCACGTGACTCGATTACTGAGTGGCATATGGTACTCATGACTTGGACAGATGCTTGGTATCCATTTCGTGGGCGTGCGCGCATGTGCTTGGCCGATCGTCGATGCTCTTCTCGCCGTAAGATCGGCGTAGCAATCCTTCCCGCTGGCGCTCTGTCCTGAGACCTGAGCGAGTGCGTCACCCATCTCTGCCGCAGGCAATACCCATGCCTGGCCGCCCAGTGCGCGCGTTTTCCCCACCAGAAGAACACCAGCGACGCCGTGTAGAAGGGGTATCGACCGCATTTCTCCCGTAGCAGACCATCCGTGATGAATATTGCGCCGTGCTTCCTCCCCCTTCCTCCTTCAAGGACCGCCACCGCCACCCCGTCCCCTTCCCCGGCCACCGCGACCTCCCCTGCCGCGACCCCGGTCACCACCGCCCCTACCACCATGGTGGTCGCCCCTCTGTCCACCCCTTCCACCTCTGAAGCCGCCGGGGTTGTTCTGCTGGTTCTCCTTGACGATGTCGATGATGTCGTCGGGCACGCGGAGGTATTTGATCTAAGGGAGAAGTGTGTCAGTCGCATTGTTCGCGCGCGAGGGTGGGTATCGGAGCTGCGTACGTTGTTTCCCTTGACGTAGACTTCGGGGATCTTGACAAACTTGTCTCCTTCCTGTGATTCACCCTGTTAGCTTCCGTGTATCGCGCAATCGGTTGAAGCGGTCGCGCGCGGCGATAGGAGCGAGGCAACGCACCGGACTTGTCTGGACCACCTCTTTCAGGGTCAGGTTCATCCACGTGTCGCACATGACCAGGTGGCCGTTGAGCGTCTCGCCATTCTTGAGCTCGACGAGCATTGGGTGCCCTTGGGCGGCGTTGAGGAGGCCGAGGGGTAGCTGGCGCAGGTCAGCGGGTGGTCGCTCGACAGTTGGGCATGACGGCCGAGTCGCGAGACGGAGTGCGCTCGAATCGCAGGGGTAGACGTACCATTTTGTCGGTGTTGTGTGTGGCGAGAGGTAGGACTGACGTCGCCGCGATGGTGTTGATGTTGCTGAGAGTCGCCTCGAGCTTGCGTGGTCTGTGCATCGCGCGATAAGATAAGAGACGACATGATTGATGTCCGCCAACTTGGCGCCGAGATGACCTCGATTCGCATCTGAAAGTCCCTCCCGGCAAAAGCTTCTCAATTTAGCTGATCAGTAAGCTTTCTCGAATGCTTCTCTTTTCAATTAGTAGAGTTGTACATTGGCCAGTTCGCAGTATCTCAATGTCCCAGGTGCAAATGCGGTCAATACTCCAAATGCATCAGTGAACTATTCGCCAAGTCAAACTAAACTCATGCTGCTGTCCAAGCTCACCTGTGTACTCTGGCACACTAAGAACCGGGTTTCACGTCATCATCAGTTGCTTTCACAGATTGAATACTCGTGGATATCCGGAGTTTCGTCACATCCTCCTCCAAGTCCACCAAATGAAACTCGAATGGACACCGCCATGCTTTCAGCCGTGGCCCCTGCTTGAATTGCTCCTGGAGGCACCCAGGTTTGGATTCTGTCAGATTTAGATTCATCGCGTCGCTCCAACCGCAGGCACGGGGCCATATGGAGCAGACAGGGACCAACGATGGTAGGGCGGCGCCAAGATGTTGTCCCACGTAAATTAGAAGCGCATGTCGCTGCATCACCAAGAGTCTCGACAGCCACAGTTCCCAGGGAAGATTCAGAAAAGCTATCGATCGGCGCGTCGGTCACGTTGTCTTGGTGACACCATACCAACAGAGCCTTGACCAGAGGTTATGTTTATCACGGCACAGCATCAGTCCTGAGGAGGACCGAGTCGCACCAGGCCTCGCTTCATGAACACCAACGCAAGTAGAATTACTAATATTAGCCCAGTCTGTGCAAACTCCAGATTGTGAGCCGGTAGGGATGGCTCTTAGCCCGCGGGTTGATGTACCTGAACTGAGGATGTCTGGATAGGGGGACGTGACCGAAATCTACCGACCCACTTTCTCGGTCAACCTCGGTCAGCGCCATGCATCACGACATCCGTATCACAAACTCCCCCTTTTGCCTCGTGCAGCCGAAAAGTGAATATGGCAGATGTGCCAGAAATAGCCATGCGCAAGTAATCCCTTAGCTATAAAAGTGCATCGCATCCTGGGTGGGAAAAAAGCAAAAAAGGTGATCCGTGTAGAGGGTTCGACCCGGACTCCGGCCTGTCAGACCAGGAAAGGCGAACCTAACCTGCTGATGAGAAATCGCGAAACACCGAGCTCAAACAGCTACGCCAGGCATGAGAAGCCTGGATGGATCGAGGAAATATGGCCTGGCGGGGGGTTGTATGCCTTGCGCGGTGGGTACCTGATCTGAGGTGCGGGAAGGCAGGCGCGCATTGCGGGTGGGTGCAACACACGTGAAAAAGAGGCCAGTGGCCCGTGATATTGACTTCTAGACTGTCTACGCGCCTGAATATACGCCGCGGCACCCCCAAAGTATACAACCAGATAATCACCACCAAACGTCCTACCGCCGCTCGTGCACCAGCCGTCCCTTGACCCAGACTTTCTTGGTGTTCCGATCATCACCGTTGAACAGCCACTTTGCAATCTTCTCCTCCCATGTCTCCCAGCCGAAGACGTCAACATTCCCCGCGTCACCAGCGAGGGCACCAGCGCCCCAGCCGCCTTCCTCGCCTTCACGACCGTCTTCCTCGCCTTCCAGAACGTCGGCGAGACCGACGAGCTGTGCGTCGAACTGCATCCCGACCTCAAAGGCGCCAACACGCTCCTCAAGGCCGAGAACGCGCGCACCACCCCTCGTGGCCAGGAACAGCGCCTCGTCGGTCGTCAACTTGGCGCGTTCCTTCTCCGACCCCTCTGGCAATCCCATGGCGACATGGCGAGACACAAGCGTAGCGAGGCGCGCTGCTTCAAGGATTGAAGGCGAATGACCCCCACTCATATCCGTGCCGAGACCGATGTCGATACTACGCTCCCACATCCACCGCACCCGTGCAGCGCCCGACGTAAGAGCGCTGTTACTAGCAGGACAATGGCTAATCTTCGCCCCCCGTGCAGCAACGAGATCAGCCTCATCGTCGGTCAGGTGCACGGCGTGAGCGAGAACAGTCCGCGGCGTGAGAAGACCGTGATCATCGTAGACGGCCGCGTAGGACGCCGAGTCCGGGAAGAGGCTCTTCACCAGAGCCACCTCGGACAGGTTCTCCGACACGTGGGTCTGGATCGGCAGGCCGGTCTCGCGATGCAGAGCGCCGAGGGCGTGCATGGCCTCGGAGGTACAGGATGGTGCGAAGCGCGGGGTAATGATGGGGGAGACGAGGGCGTAGTCTGGGTCGACGGCGCGGACGTGGTCGATGCATTGCCTGGTAGCGGCCAGGGAGGCCTCGGGGGATTCATCGCGGTAGTACTCCGGACACATGTCGGCGTGGTCCATGCAGACGCGGCCGACGAAGGCGCGCTGGCCCAGGGCGAGGCAGATATCTGCCAGGAGGTTGGTGGCGGCCACATCGACGGTGGCGTAGTATGCCGACGTGGTGGTGCCGTGGGCGAGTGTCCGGCGGACGCAGGCCGTGTAGACACGCCGTGCCCTCTCGAGGTTTGACAGGGAGCTCTCGAGGGGGAAGGTGTAGGTGTTGAGCCAGTCGAGGAGGGTGGACTTGCCAAAGATGCCGACGTTGGGGTACTGCGAGGCGTGGACGTGGGTATCTATGAACCCGGGGAAGAAGAACTGTCCCTGCCGGACGGCGATGACCTCGACGTCGGCGCCGTCCCACCCGAGGCGCGGACAGATGACCTCGCGGGCCCTGGCGGCGTGGCAGTCTGGTTCAACGGCGACGATTGTGCCGCGGCCGTCGACGAAGACGCCCGTGTCGTGGAGGAGCTCGAGGGCCTCGCGCGTCCGGGAGTGCACAAAGGTGCCGATGTACACCTTGTTCCCGCCCGCGGGACCCATGGCGTCCAGCTTAGAGTCGTGGCTGGCCTCGCCCATGGTTCGGTGGGTTGTGAATAGGGGGTTTGGTTGGTGAGAAGAAGGAGAAAGCAAAGTTGGACACTTCGATGCAAGTGTGTCTCGGGTGTCGACGTATGCAACCCGCGGGCTGCAGCTTCGAGGTGAGACGGCGTCCAAGGTTGCGTGGGACAGCAGCGGGAAGCAGACGCGGCTTCTCTCCGACTTTCCGAGTGACGGGCAAACAGGTCACCTTCTCAGAAGTGATGTTGTGAGGATGGCGATGAGAGGCCAAAACACCAAAAGACCAAGTTGCGATGAGATGAGGTTCGCTCCTGAAACGTCCGACCAATGTGAGGTTGATGCGTAATCTTGCGGCGATGGAGTGACAACCTTCAGTCGACAGATGGATGAACGATGAGAGAAGAAGTCAAGTTATCTAGAAACGAGACCCAAAGAAGAAGAAGAGGAAGAAGAACACACCCCCATCTCTCCAAGCCAAGACGCCCACGCCCCCGAGTGGGAGGGAGTCAAGCCGTCGCGGTCCTAGCAATGCAATCGCCGCCGGCCCCCGCTATCGAAACCTCGTCGCCCCTCATCGTCACACGGCGCTCGCCGCCGACCGATGCCCCCCTCTGCCCCCTTTGCGGCCGCGGCGAGGCACAAGGGGGCGCGCCCGTCCGCTGGTCCCCGCCGATTGGTCAGACAGCCCGTGGGGAGGGAAAGCAAAAATGAATAATCACATTGTGCCTTGCCTGGATCGAACAGGCGACCTTTCGATTGTTTGAGTGAAGTGTTACTTCAGTCGAACGCTACTCCCACTGAGCTAAAGGCACATTGTTTGATGACAGGTTCTCCGCTGTTAGTAATCATGAGGACAGTCTATCTCCACTCCTCAGCCTCCAGTTCAACACCACGATGCCGAACCGAACACCCCAGTCGCCCAGCCCTCATCCTCCCTCCTCTGCCCCTCCCCCTCCCCATCCCCCTCCCTACCCGTCGATCCCGGGTCCCTGCAGCCCCTCCTCGGGCGATCGGGACTGTCAAACTTCCCCCTCGCCCCTGCCCTGCCCCCCGTCCTTCCCCCCGTCGCACACGCCGGCCGCTACGGACAAAAAAGGAGTTTAATCCGTCACACCGTGTCACCCGCGTCCCACCACGCACACGTCACGAAGAGTCGAAGACTGGCCCGGCCCTGACTGACCTGGCCGAGGGAGGGAGGCACAGGTATGACCACCGGGTTGCCAGACATGTTGGCAAGCAGACGAGTCACAAAACATGGAATCATCATCACAGTGGCCCGAGATGTAACATAACATGTGTGTTCTATTCCACCATCTAACGGTTCCCCTTCCGTAGATGGCGGATCAGACAGACAAGTCTAGAAATCGTACTTCTAAAAAACAAGACGCGCGAAAACACACGCAAGATAAACCCCAAAAATGATGTACCCCGTGGCGCCCGTCTATGGAACCAAGTCCAGCCATAACAATGCTCATTCCGGGATCCCCTCATCCCTATCTCTCTCGTTCCCCTCTTTTCTTCCTCCTCATTACTCGCACTCTAAGCAGCGGAGCCGAAGCCCTCGTGCTCGTGCTGCGCGCCGTTGATGCCGTCGACGCTGCTGGCCTCGCTGACGGGCTCGTCCTGGTTGTAGGTGTCCCAGTTGGCGAGCACCGACGCAATCTTGGGCGAGTTGGTGAGCTTGTACACGTCCTCGAAGTACTCCCTCGTCAGAGCGAACGGCTTGGCCGTCACGTTGGGGATGTACTTTCCGACCAGCTTGGACGGGTCGATGGTCGTCCTGTTGATCTTCTTGAGCAGGAACGACCGGAAGGGCTTGACGCCCGACCGCAGGAACGTCGAGTGGAACGGCACGTCGATGCCCTTGAGAGGGATCGTCGCGAAGCCGCGCTGGAGCTCCAGCGGCGTCGGCTTCTTGAGCGTGTCCTCGGCGCATCCGCGGATGATCTGCCGCAGAGCGTCCTTGGCCTCCTCGATGTTGTCGCGCATCTCATCGATATCGATCTTCTGCACCTTGAGGAAGTTGGTGACGCCAGCCAGGGTGTCCAGGCCGCGCAGGTCGCCAGCAGCCACGTACTGCATGTTGGCGATGTTGTAGTTGACAATCTCGAGCAGCCAGCCAGTCTCCTCGGCGATGCT
Organism: Plectosphaerella cucumerina; assembly: GCA_020746995.1. Classification (NCBI taxonomy): domain Eukaryota; kingdom Fungi; phylum Ascomycota; class Sordariomycetes; order Glomerellales; family Plectosphaerellaceae; genus Plectosphaerella; species Plectosphaerella cucumerina. The sequence goes on along the minus strand of JAGPXD010000005.1, from coordinate 699,233 downwards.
GCCAACCACAAACTTGAGCGCCTCCTCGTTGAAAGTCTTGGAGATGCGGCTAGGGTTGACGGCGCACATGCCGTAGTTGGAACGACCCGCCTCGTCACGCTCCACGGCGACCTGCATCGTCAGGCCGCGGTAGAACACGACGGACACCAGAGACTCGATCGGCATGACCTCGGCCAGGGCCGCCAGCGCAGAGTACTCGCCAAGCGAGTGACCCGCGAATGTGCAGTCACGCGGCACCAGACCCTTGGCCTTCATGTCCTCGAAGCTGGCCTTCTCCATCAGGGTGAGGGCCGGCTGCGTGAACTGAGTCGCCGACAGAAGACCAGTCGGGGACCTGTAAGTGTACGACGTCGTCTTCTCGTCAATCTCCTTGAAGATCTTCTCAGACTTGATCGATCCGTCCGCCGCAACAGTCTCGAAGGTCATCGACATGTAGTTCTGGCGGATGGCCTTGCCGCGAGGGCCACCAAAGTGGATGGTGAGCTCCTTCGGGTTGTTCTTGACAATGTTGGTGATGGCAAAGCCGTAGGTGTCGAGAAGGTAGGTGTCGGCACGGTCCCAGACATCCTTGGCCACGGGGCTGGAGGCGTACAGCTCCATACCCATGCCCTGCTCCTGGGAGCCCTGGCCCGTGAAGACGTAGGCGGTGACGGGCTGCTCAATCTCGGCCTCGCCGAGGAGCACCTTCTCCTCGCTCTCCTCGTTGACGGCCTCGACCTTGATGATCTTGCGGCCGGCAACCATGCCGACGTGCTGAAGCTTAACCTGCAGGTCGTCGTTGGGCAGCACCATGCCGACCAGCGACGCGTGGAAGCTCCTGACACGGCCAATGTTGTTCTCGGCCGCCCAGGTCTCCACCAGGCTGCGGACCGCCGCGCTCGAATACATGCCGTGCGTGATGGTGCCCGGCAGGTTGGCGTAGTTGGCGAAGACGCGTGACACGTGGATAGGGTTGTAATCGCCCGACACACGCGCGTACGTCTCGTTGGAGGCCGGGGCGCGCAGCTGCAGGGGCGTGCGACCGTGCAGAGGGATCGTGTTCTCGAACAGCAGAGGCTGGTCGAGGGGCGAACCGTGGCGCTCGAGGTAGTCAATGACCGGGTTGCCCTGCGAGGCGCCAGTCTGGTAGTCGACGCTAGCGACCTGAATGACCTCCTTGGTGGGCAGCTCGAGGAGCACCTGACCGTAGGTCTGGATGCTGCTGAACGACGTCTTGTTCTTGAACTTGAGGAAGCTCTGCAGGCGGAAGGTGAGCGTCTGGCCGAGGAGCTGGATGTCCTGGGGAAGATCGTCGAGGTTGAACCACTCCTTGGACTTGAGAACGGCAACGTCCTTGGTGGTGGCCAGGTGCAGCTGCACAGGCGTCTCGGTCTTGCGCTGGAAGGTGTTCTCGTAGTCGGTGTAGGCACCGCGGTACAGGAACTGCGAGGTCACCTCCATGACTGCCTCGCCATCGCGGGAGATGGTGCCGCAGACCTCGACCATCTTGCCAGACTCCTGGTTGATGACGGCGTTGATCTGAGCAGTAGTCTCGACCTCGTCGCCCTTCTTCAGGGGCTCCGCGCCGGGAAGCATGCGGAACGCGTTGGACAGGTGGACAAGCTTGAGCAGGTCACCGTCGATGGTGCGCGGGAAGATGGGCTTGGTGATGGCCTTCCAGCCGACGACGATGGCGAAGTCCATGGGCGCGAAGACAGTCTTGCCGGGGCGCTCGACAAAGGCCTCGCCGGTGTTGCCGACGGCGTGGACGAAATCGTTGATGTCCTCGCCAGTGATGACAGCCTTGCCACCATCGAACTTGCTCGACACATCGGCGTCAAGGTCAAGGGTCTCCTTGCCGAACCACGCACGCCAGTAGAACTCCTTGATGCGGTCGTTGCGGCCCTCCATGACCTCGTGGATGGGGGCGTAGCCGCGCTCGGGGCGGTAGGTGAAGCGCAGGGGCAGCGACACGGGCTCGCCAACGGCGGTGGTGTCCTTGATCATGTTGACGATGATCTCGTTGTTGGCGGCTAGGTGCACCTCCAGGACCTCGACGTACTTGTTGTGGCGAGGCTGCTCCTTGACGACGATCCTGGTCTTGGAGGGGTTGTTGGGGTAGTGGACTTCGACGAACAGGCCCCGGACAGGCGCGAAGATGCGCTTCATGGGGTTGGTCTGGAACTTCTGGCCCTGGACAAGCACGTCCGAGGTGAGCAGAGCGTGGCGCCAGCTGCGGTGAGGTCCCGCAAGCAGCGCCAGCCAGGCCTCCTCGGTGGGCATGGTGGCCGTGGGGGAGAGCAGCAGACGGTAGGTGTTCTTGGTCTGATCGTACGAGGTGACCAGGCCGTCAACATCCTCGACCGGGATCTCGGTGTCGTTGAGCTTGCCACCAAAGTACTCGATGCTGGGGATCGACTTCTTGTTGCCGCCGTAGATGTCCTTGGTGAGGGCGTCAACGTGAGCGTGGTGAATGCCGTCGAGGATGCTCTTGATGGGCTCGTCCATGACAGTGGAGAACTTGGCGGCAGTGGGGCCCTGGAGAATGCAGGTCCTGCCGACGTCCTGATCGATGACGGCGGCGAGGTCCTCCGACTGCCACAGGGAATCCTTCTTGAAGAAGAACTCGAAGTCCTCGTCGAGCGAGGGGACGAAGGTGACGGGCTTCTGGCCGCGGCGCTTGCAGAGCATGATGAAGTACTGGACATCCTGGGCGTTGATGATCTGATCCTCGGCGTCAGGGTAGCCAGCCAGCACGCGGGTGACGGTGGCGAAGGGAGACTCGAGCTCGCTGAAGTCCTGGAGCAGCGAGGCCTTGCCAGCGACCGAGGTGAAGCGCTCCTCGACACGGTGGAGGAAGTCGCCGGTGAGCTTCTTGTACGAGGCGTCGATCCAGCGCTGCTCGTGCTTGACGTAGAGGAGGTCCACCAGGCGGCGAGCGACCTCGCCGTAGGTCATGTCCTCGAGGTCGACCGACTGGCCAGCCTGGTTGCGGCCGAACCACACCTTCTGGAAGTCGTCGTTGAGCTTCTTGATGATGTACTCGCGGTTCTTCTTGAGCTCGGCAACACGCTTCTCCTTGGGGAGCGAGAAGATCTTCTTGTCCATCTCGGCCCAGAAGATGACACCGCGAGTGGCCAGCTTGTGGATGGGCTCACCCATCTCGGAGCGGACGGTAATGACACCACCGGCGGGGCCCTTGTAGGTCTTCTCCCACTCGGCGTCGCCAATGCCAGGGGCATCGACAATGGCCTGCTTGGCGTTCTTGCTGGTGTGGGCCTCCTTGGCGACCATCATGCGGCTACCGAACAGGACACCATCGAAAGGCATGGGCGGGTAGCCGTAGGCCTTGGACCACTCACCGGTGAGGTAAGGGTAGGTGTCGTCAGCGCCACCGAATCCACTGCCGGCAACGAGGATGACGTTGGACTGGCGGCGGATGCGGCCGTACATGGAGAGGATGGGCTGGTGGAAATCCTCGAAGGAGTGGTGACCACCGCCACGGCCACCGGTCCACTGAAGGAGGACAGGGAAGTTAGGGTTGGCCTTCGCGATGTTGATGACGGCCTGGATGGCGTCGCTCGAACCGGGCTTGAACGAGATGTGCTTCAGGCCCAGGGTCTCGATGTACTCCTGCGCAACCTCGATGGAGGGAACGCCGGCGCCAATGGTGAGACCCTCAATGGGGACACCCTGGGCGCGGAGACGGCCAAGCAGGGGAATCTGCCAGCCCATGGCGTGGGGGTTGACGTAGATGAGGTTGACGCTGATACCGCGGCCGGCAGGAATGGCACCCTCGATCTTGGAGAGAGCATCGGTCATCTGCTTGGCGTTGAAGTAACCACCGCCAGCAAGCTCAATGTGGTAGCCGGCGTTCATGGTGGCCGCGACGAAGTCCCAGGGAACGGTGCAGGGGGTCATGCCCGCAACGACAATGGGAGGGATGCCGAGAAGCCTGGACATCTTGGTGTCGACAATGACCTCGCCGGTGGAGGTGGCGACGAGGCGCGGGCCATACTCCTTGACCCAGTCCACGGCGTACTTGATGGCGTGCTCCTCGTCACGGTCGAAGAGCTCTCCCTTGTATCCGACCTCGGTGACGGTGCCGTCAACAGAACCGGCGAGGATGACATGAACACCGGTACCCTCCTTGTTGCGGCTGGTCAGGATTCCGAGACCAGAAATACCACCAGGGCCGAAGTCGAGGACGTGGGTGGCCTCGGGGAAGACGGTGGCCTTCTCCCAGTTGACGGGGTCCCTGGTGATGAGCCTGACCAGGGTGGGAATGATGTTGCCCTTGACCTCATCCCTCAGGTCGGCGCCAGTGTTGGTGTCGAAGACGGGGATGCCCAGCTCCTTGGCGTCGATGGACAGGTCCTTGAGGTCGGCATCGATCAGCTCGGTGGCCTCGGCCAGGTACTTGCTGTGGAAGGGCGCGGTGATGGGCAGGAAACGGTTGACGAAGCGGCTCTTGCGCTCGGTGAAGGGAATCCTGGTCTGGTCGAGGCCAGTGGCGGCCTTGACCTTGCGCAGCTGGGCGTTGAGACCGTACAGCGAGATGGGAGGACCGGTGACGACAAGGTTCCTCGGGCTGTTCACCAGCGAGATGGAGATGTGGCGGTCGGTGGGGAGGTACTGGTTGGTGGCGTCGATGTGCTTCTGGACCTCGGCCTGAGACAGGTCGCGGATGCTCAGCATGGGCGTCGGGGTGCCCTCACCGTTATCGGCCGAGTCGCGGAGGATGGTGGGCGTCAGCGAGGTGCGGGGGAACACCTGCTGGCTGCGGGCACCGATCCAGAAGAGGATGGTGAGGGCGAGGGGAGCGATCTCCTTCCACGACTCCCAGGAGCTGGCAGCCGCGGTCGCAGCAGCGAGGACAACACCCTGGGAGTGACCGGTGGAACCCCTCAGCCTCTGGCGGAACTTGCCGGGGTTGACGCCGAGCGCCTTGCAGGTCACCTCGTAGTGAGCGAGCTGGACGAGACCGATCAGGGGGAAGCTGACGGGGGCGGAGACGAGGTAGTCGATGTCGGGGGTGGACTCCTCATCCTCGAGCCACCTCATGACGTCGAGGCCCTTGGGGTAGAGCTTCTCAGCGGAGGGGTGCTTGGAGAGGTTCTGGAGGTGCTCGGCGGCGTGCCTGATAAGCTCGCCGACGAAGGGCTGGTAGGTCTTGTAGATCTCCCGCAGCTCATCGAAGTACTCCTCGATGTTGCCCTGGCCGCCGAAAATGGTGTAGATGCCGGCGGCGCCATCCTCGGCCGCCCTGAACAGGGCCGACTCGTGCTCCTTAAGGGGACGGCCGGCTGTTTGGCGAGCCTGGTAGTAGCTGCGAATGACTTCGAGCTTCTTGGCGTCGATTCCCGGCAGGGTGGCGACAACGGCGTGGACCTCGTTGCCCTGGAGGTAACCACGCTCGAACTCGGCCAGGACCAGCTTCAGGACCTCCTCGTAGGAGCCCTGACCATCATCCTCGCCCTTCTCGACCTCGTTGGCGACGAAGCCCATGTATCTGGCGACGAGTTCTGCGACGGATGAGGGCTCGTCATCCTGGGCGAGCTCGTCTGTGGCAGCGGGCAGAGAGGACACAAAGCGGTCCCTGAGCTGCTGGGCGTGGTAGTGGAGGGCGGTGGGGATGAGGAAAGAGGTCTCGAGAGAACCGTGCTGGAGGGTGAGGGGGCGCAGAGAGGCGTTGGTGCGCGGGGTCGAGACGCCCGTCTGGGGACCGGTGCCGGTGCCGTACATGATGGGCGAATTAGTTTTGGGGGGTATCAAGAGAATTCGTCTATGGAGGAGGAGCTGTTCAGGGGTTGGTCGGTCAGCGGAGGACTCGGGAGAAGCAGGCAGTGGGGGGTTTGGCTGTGCGCTCACCTCGTAAGCTGTGTCTCCGTGTACTCAGCAAAGAGCAGGAGGCAAGTGTTGTTTTGCAATGGAGGCCCGGACGCTGCGGCTTGTGTTTGCAGCTTTGGATTCTATACGCGTGGGGAAAGCGAAAGAGTCGTGTCGTGGTTTCCTGGCCGTGGGAGGGGGGAGATGAGGATCGGGAATCGTGGGTCTATTGAATCTGGCGGGGGAAGTCGCCAAAAAGTACAGCTGCCGCACGAGGGTAGAAAGGGAATGGCAGGTCAGATCTGGAGCAGGTTGAAATGGAGGAGAGGAATAGAGCGTCCACCAGAAATGTTGGAGTGGCGGGGAGAGGGATGTGATGGAGGGATGATGAAGGCAAAGTCGAGTTCGAGGACAGGACGAGAAGGAGGCGTGTGGGATGGGAGATGTTTCAATGGAACCCTGGCCTGGGATGGTGAAGTGAAATCTGGAGGCCCGGCCCATCCATCGCACACTCACCAGGCTCACTGGAAGACGTGTCTGGCGGCTGGCGGGCGCGGTCTCAAGCTTCGCCATCCACCATCCACCACGCCAGGGCAGTTCCTCACTCAATGCTCGCCCGCCCGCCCAGCATTGTACAACATTTCGTCCCTGCCCACCGCGTGTTGGCTGGCATCGCGCTAAAGCCACCCCCCGGTCCCACGTCCCGTCGCCGGTACCTGTCTCCCTAGCGCCGCTTTCTGGCCCCCCCGGTTGGTCAATGGACTCGCCCTCAACAGCCAAAAATTCTGAGTGCCAGAGTGCCCAGTGAGAGGCCCCGCGCGTCCGAGAGGCCGGGGCCAAACGAGGGGCAAGGGGGGGCGTGACAGGGGAAGCTCCTTCCCTCGCTCTCGCCAAAATTCTCGTTCTGTTGGGGAATGCTACACACCCTTCCTGCTCTTGCTGCACTCGCTGCACGCTGATGGCATGATCCGCAGGGAACGGGGTCCCGGACGGCAGGTACTGATACTTGGAGGGGCCAGCTCCGGGCATTGATCTGGCTCCTTGCAAGCCCTGGAGCGAAGCCCGGCATCCGGCCGGCCGCCAAACCCGACATCACCAACCCCAATCCATCCATTCATCCATCTAAAGCTGCAATCCTCGGACAAATGGCGCTTTTATGCTTTCGACCGTCGAAGATGTGCTTGCCTTATCTTGCGTGATTGCTTGCATCCGGTGAAGAGAAGTTTCCGGATGATCCAAATCTGTCCGAGATATTGCCTGGTGCCTGGCTGACGGGACGGGATGCAGCGAGCAAAGATGCTGCCCCCCGGGAAGGCGGTCAGCCCCTCCAAAAGATTTCTGCCGCCGCCTAATCTCCCGCGGCCGCCTGCCGGACGAGGGGTGTATCGAGGTCCATGTCAACCCTGGCCGGCTCAAGGAATGAGCGGGACGCGCGACAAGGACCCTTGATTTCCGTCGTCGGGTTCCGGCCTGACCAGAAACTTCCACCACCCACCTCGACTGTGGCAGGCAGCCGCGCATTCCGGTCGTGTGGAACATTGAATCTCGGTCACTCGACGCTCTCTCACAACGTGCTTCAGCGGGCTTGAGGCGAGCCACGCCACGAGGGGGCGGCGGGATAAGGAACGCGCAACGTCCCTCGTTGCTTATCTCGAGAAAGTAATGGCCCAGCCCGTATTAGCCTCCTGCAGGCCGAGACACCCGCAGAACCAACGTCACCCTCGGGCCCGGCTCGGGCAGACGTGCGTTGCGGTACGGTACTGCCCGCGGCGCCCAGAAGCCGTCCTCCGACAGGGCTGCAAACAGTACGAAGCGTCGAAAGCGTGGCGATAATCGGGGCGAGCGAGCGGGTGGGCGTTCAATTTGTTGCCCGGGGAGATGCAGCAGGTCTGTAGGTACCCGCTGTCGAGTTGTGACGGGACGACGTGCACAGAGGAAAGCCGCCGTTGCCCCTCCGGGCCCCCCAGTGCATCTCGCGGCCGAGTCCCAGGGGAAGACGGGATGCCAGATGGCGCCACTTCCCGCCCGCCGCGGGCGAAGGTTGCGCTGCGGGAGCTCCCTGCAGCGGGCTCAGCCCGGGGCCCGGGCCTGTCTCAGTGACGACTGACACCAGGGGGGAAAGAGGCGCCAGGGAGGGGAAGATGGAGGGGCACGACAGCTCGGCCGAAGAGCAGACGTAAAGCCTCCAGCCGAGCTGATCCGAGGTGAGTGGCGGATTTAGCAAGATGGAGGGGCATCGGATCGCAAAGGGCGAGAATGCTCTACCGAACAAAAAGGGTGCGTTGTCTCATCAAGACGTGGGTTTGTGTGCAGTGCAGCCTTCGGAGGGTTGGTGGGTGGTGGGTGGTGAGCTTTTGCAGAGAGAAGAACGAAGCGTTGGAGGCAAGGAGGCGAATCGATTGGCTCCGTGCCCAAAACCTGCGGGCAGCGCCTCAATCAGTGACGGAAGATCGCCCCAAATGCGCTCCACCCGACCCGCCGCGCCCAGGCATCGAGAGTGCTGGAGGGGCAAAGGGGTCGAGTTTGTGGACGTCTCAAAGTCCCCCATCGCCTGTTGTCCCAGCGAAACTGTACATCCCGGCTCTGTGGGGTGGGCAGTCGCATTCCCCCTGATGGCACCTTGCCATTCCGGGCCTAGATCGGTGAGATGGTTGAGAAGGCAGGCCTTCTCCAAACCTGCGCTTGCCATGCGACTTCCCACCGCCATGGGGCACACCCCCCCCTTGCCCACCCCTGGGACCCCAATTTTCCCGTCCCAAGGCCAGCGCGTCTGGTGGGAAAGTGGAAAGTGCGAACCCGCGACGGCATCTCGGGGAGTCGATGTAGACGCGGTCCAGGTACCTCGACTTTGGATGCCTACCACTGCACCTACGAACCGCTGCTGGGCCTTGTCTGTCCATCCGTCCATCCCATAGCTCATCCCCAATCCCCTTTCGCCGAGCGCTGGTTGGTAGGTGGCACTCAGCATCTTTTGGCCCGCATCCGCGATCCCGTAGCTGGCTTGACTCGGTTCAACAATCGCTCGCTTTTTCCCCCATCTCGACCTCCCTCCCCCTCCATTCCCGACCCTCCTTCCTGGAAAGTCAATCGACTCAAGGCGAGATTCATCCATCTGCCTCTCTGTCAACCCCCTCCAACCTCCAACCTCCTCCCGCCCTTCTCTTCGACACCTTTTAGAATCTTGCGCGATCCTGAGCAATCCCGACCTGGTCTGCCTTCCTCCCCTTGTGGCTCGCCCGTGTCTCTCCCTGGATAGCTTCCAACTTTTAATCAACATCTCGACCTCCGCGACCTCTCCTCCTCCCACCACCACCACCACCACACCACCAACACCTCCTCATACAACCAGCGGTCCTCGCGCGGCTTTCTCGGCCAGACCCTGTTACAGAACAGCAATCCTTCTCTCTCTGCCTCCCACAGAAGAGATCGATCGTCCTGTTCCCGCCACTCCAAAGATACCCCCTCCTTTTTCTCTCTCCCACGCAAACCGCCCATCATGCGTCCCGAAGTCGAGCAGGAGCTCGCCCACACGCTCCTCGTTGAGCTTCTCGCCTACCAGTTCGCCTCGCCCGTGAGGTGGATCGAGACCCAGGATGTCTTCCTCGCAGAGAAGACCGCCGAGAGGGTGGTAGAAATCGGTCCCGCCGACACCCTCGGCGTCATGGCCAAGCGCACCCTGGCCTCCAAGTACGAGGCCTACGATGCCGCAAAGTCCGTCCAGCGTCAGATTCTCTGCTACAACAAGGATGCCAAGGACATCTACTACGAGGCCGACCCCGTTGAGGATGAGCCTGAGCCGGCGGCGCCCAGCGCCCCTGCCGCCGCTGCCGCCGCTCCCGCTGCTGGCGCTCCTGCCGCTGCTCCTGCCGCCGCGCCTGCTCCCAGCGCCGGCCCCGCTGCACAGGTCCCCGATGCGCCCGTTCAGGCCATCGACATTGTGCGCTCCCTGATTGCCCAGAAGCTGAAGAAGCCTCTGAGCGAAGTGCCCCTCAGCAAGGCCATCAAGGACCTTGTTGGCGGTAAGTTTCCCCCCATACACCACCAAATTGGCGGTAGGCCAGAAGCTGACGTCTCCCAGGCAAGTCTACTCTCCAGAACGAGATCCTCGGTGATCTCGGAAAGGAGTTTGGCTCGACCCCCGAGAAGCCCGAAGATACCCCCCTCGACGAGCTCGGTGCCGCCATGCAGGCCACATTCGACGGCCAGCTTGGAAAGCAGTCGCAGTCTCTCATCGCCCGTATGATCTCTTCCAAGATGCCTGGTGGCTTCAACATCACAGCTGCGAGGAAACACCTGGAGTCGCGGTGGGGTCTCGCGTCCGGCCGACAGGACGGTGCGCTGCTCCTTGCCCTGACCATGGAGCCTCCCGCGCGTCTTGGCTCTGAGAACGATGCCAAGGCGTTCCTTGATGACGTTACACAGAAGTACGCCTCCAGCGCCGGCATCAGCCTGACCACTGCTGCGGCTGCTGGCCCCGCTGGCGGTTCCGGTGGCGGCATGATGATGGACCCTGCTGCCATCGACGCCCTGACCAAGGACCAGCGCGCCCTGTTCAAGCAGCAGCTTGAGCTGTTCGCCCGCTACCTCAAGATGGACCTTCGCGCTGGCGACAAGGCCCACATCAACTCCCAGAAGTCCGAGAAGCTCCTGCAGTCCCAGCTCGATCTCTGGACTGTCGAGCACGGCGACTTCTACGCCTCCGGCATCCTGCCCGTCTTCAACCCTCTCAAGGCCCGCACCTACGACTCGGCCTGGAACTGGGCTCGCCAGGACGCTCTCCACATCTACTTCGACGTCATCTTCGGCCGTCTCCAGATCGTCGACCGCGAGATCGTCAGCCGCTGCATGCGCATCATGAACCGCGCCAACCCTACTCTGCTCGAGTTCATGCAGTACCACATTGACAACTGCCCCACCGAGCGCGGCGAGACCTACAAGCTGGCCAAGGAGCTCGGTGTCCAGCTGATCCTGAACTGCAAGGACGTTCTTGACGTCGCTCCCGTCTACAAGGATGTCGCTGTCCCCACCGGCCCCCAGACCACCGTCGACGCCAAGGGCAACCTCAGCTACGCCGAGGTCCAGCGCCCCAGCTGCCGCAAGCTCGAGCACTACGTTCAGCAGATGGCTGAGGGTGGCAAGATCTCCGAGTACGGCAACAGGACCAAGGTTCAGAACGATCTCAAGCGCATCTACAAGCTCATCAAGGAGCAGCACAAGATGTCCAAGACCTCCCAGCTCGAGATCAAGAGCCTGTACGGCGATGTCTTGCGCTCCCTCAGCATGAGCGAGAGCCAGATCATCCCTCAGGACAACAGCAAGCCCAATGGCGTCAAGAAGGTCCGCTCCACCGGCAGCAAGGGCAAGGTCGAAACCATCCCCTTCCTCCACCTCAAGCGCAAGACCCTCCACGGATGGGACTACAGCAAGAAGCTCACTGCCTCGTACCTCGACTGCCTCGAGGAGGCCGCCAAGGATGGTGTCACTTTCCAGGGCAAGTACGCCCTCATGACCGGTGCCGGCGCTGGCTCCATCGGTGCCGAGGTTCTCCAGGGCCTCATCAGCGGCGGTGCCAAGGTGGTCGTCACCACCAGCCGCTTCTCGCGTGAGGTCACCGAGTACTACCAGTCCATGTACACCCGCTACGGCTCGCGCGGCTCCCAGCTTGTCGTCGTTCCCTTCAACCAGGGTTCCAAGCAGGATGTCGAGGCTCTCATTGAGTACATCTACGACTCCAAGAACGGCCTCGGCTGGGATCTCGACTTCATCATCCCCTTCGCCGCCATCCCCGAGAACGGCCGCCAGATCGACAGCATCGACTCCAAGTCCGAGCTGGCTCACCGCATCATGCTGACCAACCTCATCCGCCTCCTTGGATGCGTCAAGACTCAGAAGGGCGAGCGCGGCTTCGAGACCCGCCCCGCCCAGGTCGTCCTGCCCCTGTCGCCCAACCACGGCACCTTCGGCAACGACGGTCTCTACTCCGAGTCCAAGCTGGCCCTCGAGACCCTGTTCAACAGGTGGTACTCCGAGGACTGGGGCCACTACCTCACCATCTGCGGTGCCGTCATCGGCTGGACCCGCGGGACTGGTCTCATGAGCGGCAACAATGTCGTCGCCGAGGGCGTCGAGGCGTTCGGCGTCCGCACCTTCTCTCAGCAGGAGATGGCTTTCAACCTCCTGGGTCTCATGTCGCCCACCATTGTCGACCTCTGCCAGTCCGAGCCCGTCTTCGCCGACCTCAACGGTGGCCTGCAGTTCATCCCCAACCTGAACGAGACCATGACCAGGCTCCGCAAGGAGATCATGGAGACCAGCGAGGTCCGTCAGGCCGTCGCCAAGGAGAACGCCATCGAGAACAAGATTGTCAACGGCGCCGACTCTGAGCTGCTTTACAAGAAGAAGGTCATTGAGCCCCGCGCCAACATGAAGTTCGACTTCCCTACGCTTCCCGACTGGGACACCGAGATTGCCCCTCTCAACGACCAGCTCAAGGGCATGGTCGACCTCGAGAAGGTCGTCGTTGTCACTGGTTTCGCCGAGGTCGGCCCCTGGGGCAACTCGCGTACCCGTTGGGAGATGGAGGCCTACGGCGAGTTCTCCCTCGAGGGCTGCGTCGAGATGGCCTGGATCATGGGTCTCATCAAGAACCACAACGGTCCCATCAAGGGCAAGCCCTACTCTGGCTGGGTCGACGCCAAGACTGGCGACCCCGTCGACGACAAGGACATCAAGAAGAAGTACGAGAAGCATATTCTCGAGCACTCCGGTATCCGTCTCATCGAGCCCGAGCTGTTCGAGGGCTACGACCCCAACCAGAAGCAGCTGCTTCACGAGGTCGTCATCGAGGAGGATCTCGAGCCCTTCGAGGCCTCCAAGGAGACCGCCGAGGAGTTCAAGCGCGAGCATGGTGAGAAGGTCGAGATCTTCGAGATCCCCGAGTCGGGCGAGTACATTGTCCGCCTCAAGAAGGGTGCCGGCCTCTGGATCCCCAAGGCCCTCCGCTTCGACCGCCTCGTTGCCGGCCAGATCCCCACCGGCTGGGATGCCAAGCGCTACGGTGTGCCTGAGGACATCGTCGACCAGGTCGACCCCGTCACCCTGTTCGTTCTCGTCTCTGTCGCCGAGGCTCTCCTGTCGTCGGGTATCACCGACCCCTACGAGTTCTACAAGTACGTCCACGTTTCCGAGGTCGGCAACTGCGTCGGCTCCGGCATGGGTGGTGCGGGTGCTCTCCGCGGCATGCACCGCGACCGCTTCCTGGACAAGCCCGTCCAGAATGACATTCTCCAGGAGTCTTTCATCAACACCATGGCTGCTTGGGTGAACATGCTTCTCATCTCGTCGTCGGGCCCCATCAAGACCCCCGTCGGTGCCTGCGCCACCTCCGTCGAGTCGGTCGACATCGGTTACGAGACCATCATGGAGGGCAAGGCCAAGGTTGTCTTCGTCGGTGGTTTCGATGACTTCGGCGAGGAGGGCTCGTACGAGTTCGCCAACATGAAGGCCACTAGCAACGCCGTCGATGAGTTCGAGCACGGCCGCACGCCCGCCGAGATGTCTCGCCCCACCACCACTACCAGGAACGGCTTCATGGAGTCGCAGGGTTGCGGTGTCCAGATCCTCATGACGGCGCAGCTCGCCCTCGACATGGGTGTCCCCATCCACGGCATTGTCGCCCTGACCACTACCGCCACTGACAAGATTGGTCGCTCCGTCCCTGCCCCCGGCCAGGGTGTCCTGACGACGGCTCGCGAGCACGTCGGCAAGTTCCCTTCGCCGCTGCTCGACATCAACTACCGCCGCCGCCAGATCGAGCTTCGCAAGAAGCAGATCAAGCAGTGGCACGAGTCGGAGCTCGAGTACCTCCACGAGGAAGTCGAGGCGATGAAGGCGCAGGGCCAGGGCTTCAACGAGAAGGAGTACGCCCACGACCGTGCCAAGCACATCGAGAAGGAGGCCCTCAGGCAGGAGAAGGATGTTCTCCGCAGCCTGGGCAACAACTTCTGGAAGAACGACCCGACGATCGCTCCCCTCCGTGGTGCCCTCGCCACCTGGGGCCTCACTGTCGACGACCTCGGCGTCGCTTCGTTCCACGGCACGTCGACCAAGGCCAACGACAAGAACGAGTCTTCGGTCATCTGCCAGCAGCTCAGGCACCTTGGCCGCAAGAAGGGCAACGCGGTGCTGGGTATCTTCCAGAAGTACCTCACGGGTCACCCCAAGGGTGCCGCCGGTGCTTGGATGATGAACGGCTGCCTGCAGGTGCTCAACACTGGCCTGGTGCCTGGCAACCGCAACGCCGACAACGTCGACCCCATCATGGAGCAGTTCGACCTGATCGTGTACCCCAGCCGCAGCCTCCAGACGGACGGCATCAAGGCCTTCTCGGTGACGTCGTTCGGTTTCGGACAGAAGGGCGCGCAGGCCATCGGCGTGCACCCCAAGTACCTGTTCGCGGCGCTCGACGAGCAGACTTACCAGACGTACGCCAGCAAGGTGGAGGCGCGCCAGAAGAAGGCGTACCGATTCTCGCACAACGGCATGATCAACAACACGCTCTTCGTGGCCAAGTCGAACGCGCCGTACACCGACGAGCAGCTCAGCAAGGTTCTTCTCAACCCCGACGCGCGCGTCACGCAGGACAAGAAGACGTCGGGCCTCACTTTCTCGCCCAACTTCATGAAGCAGTCGGAGAAGCCGGTCAAGCCCAGCGAGTCGCAGGCTACGGAGGAGCTCATGAAGGCGCTGGCCAAGAAGGTGGCATCCAAGGACAGCAAGGTCGGCGTCGACGTCGAGGACATCAAGGCCATCAACATCGACAACGAGACGTTCATCCTGCGCAACTTCACGGAGCAGGAGATTCAGTACTGCCGCAGCGCGCCCAGCCCCCAGAGCTCATTCGCGGGCCGCTGGAGCGCCAAGGAGGCCGTGTTCAAGTCGCTCGGCGTCGCCAGCCAGGGCGCGGGTGCGCCGATGAAGGAGATTGAGATTCTGAAGAACGACGAGGGCGCCCCTGTCGTGGCAGTGAGTTTATCCCCAGATGACTTTTGAGAAGCCAGTCACTGACATGGTATTCAGCTCCGTGGCGATGCCGCTGCTGCTGCCCGCAAGGCCGGTCTCAAGGAGGTCAGCGTGTCCATCTCGCACTCGGACACGCAGGCCATTGCCGTTGCCGTCGCCAGCTTCTAAGCAGTGGACGTGATAGAGTGTATTGTTTGGCGTGCGCTTTGATTTTGCCCCACGGTTTGAGGGCGGAGCAACGGGGCATTTTTGGTTATTATTTGTGTTCAGCTTCGCGGCGTGTCTTATTTTCACCAAGATTATACGACTGCAAGATGCACGGATGGGGAGGAAAAGGCGAGGCCTTTCGCGGCGGGGTGTGTTTCCGCGGGGACGCTTTGGGAGGAGTTGTCCTCGATGGGACCGCCTCGGCGGAGGCAGCCGGGAAGTAGATAGACATGCAGGGCTATTGGGGACTGCGGTATAGACATGGCCATAATTGATTGGCATTGCCCATGACGGATGACTTGTCGAATATGCCGTGAATCGAGTGTCAGGCGTTGGAGGCGTTGGCAGCTGAAGGGCGGAGCCTCGCCAAGGTCGCCTCCTGAGGGTCGAAGTTTGAGCTCGCCCTTTGGTTCGCTCACCCTCATACACAACTTCCCCGCTGGTCGATTCGTCATTTGTTCTGTCGCAAGGATCATCTTGTGACTAATGACCACTTCTACCTGACGACCACTAAGCCTGCTCATCGTCGTGCATGACGACCTGTATGGGAAAAAGATGGCTCAAACTCTCCCACATGTATACAATTGGTTTGTCTGGGTCACGGGAGGGAAGGCACTGAAGGCTTGATGCTGGAGACCGGGACGGGCCAGCGCACTTCTCGATGTCGGTTCAGGTAGAAACTCTGTCTTGGAGGAATTCGTCACATCTCCCTCGACTCTGTCTGCCTTCATTCTCAAGCATCATTGCCATTCGCCGGAAGCCCCTTAACTCCCCTTCCGAGATCCTCCTTCAGAGCCTGGCCACCAAGGGTGATCTTCTGACAGTCCTGCAGAACAAACAGCATACGAGCCCACTGAGTGGCACTCGGATTACGCCACGCGTGCATGGTACCCCTCTGAACCGCCACATCCCCGCGGCTCATCAGTTCGGTGTCCCCCGAATCCGTGACCAGCTCAATAGAACCTTCCAGGACCACGCTGTAATCCAGACTTTGCGTTCGGTGCATCATGCAGTCAAAGCCCGGGGCGAAGTCGACGAAGCGACAGACGGTGCCGTTCTGCTTGACGAGGCCCAAGGTATTGCTGGCCATGACAGCATTGTGCTCTTTGATATTGGTGTCGTCGCTTAGGTTTGCTGGGAATTCAGAGGTCGTGTAGACGACGTTGAAGGCCATGAGCTTATCATCGTAGACAGTCCATGGAGGCTGGCGTTTCTCTTGGACGATGGCCCTGCCGCTGGACTGGTCATGTCCGGTGAAGAGGAAAGTTGGCTTGCGCAGATCGGAGACGGAGTCGGCTTGGATGTTGCTTGGTGGCGCCATTGTGTGACTGAGATGCTGCGGACGAAACAAGAAATTTGATGTCTCGATGTTGCAACGGAATCAATAGCGGAATGTGTTTGCAACTAGGAGGAACATGGGAATGATATATCGTGTCCGTAATCTTGATGTCATTCGGCCTGATGAAGGACATCCCTTCCGAGCTGGCACAGCGTGTCGCGTTACACGCTTGGAGGCACCCCCATCGGCCCCGAAGACTGACCCCCTCCTACCCCGGATGGACCGAACCAACAACTCCTCCCCTGCATGGAGGCCTGCTACAAGCTCCAGCCTGCACCGGCTGCCTCCGCCGGGTCTCCGTCCTCCTTCTCCGGACCTCCATCCGGGGCCGAACATCGTTGTGCAACCCACAACGCATCGACCCCACGCGGCCGGTTCATGGCTTCCGAGTGATAGTACTTTGAGTGAAGGCGCAGCATACATGGGATGTTAAAGTAGGCACTTCGTATATTCAACTCCATCCGTTCAACCATATCCCCGGCCGCGAACCTCTTCATGTCTGTTGGCGACTCGCCTTTCACCATCCACAACATCCCCTTCGGGGTCATCTCGTTCACGGCACTTGGGTCACCCGTATGTGCAACTGCCATCGAAGGCCATGGACTTGGTTGCGCTTGCCGCCTCGATTATGCCATCCCTGGCTTGGGTGCCTAGGACATGTTTCTCCAGGTGAGCCAGGAGGGAAGGCCAGCAGTCTCCAGCCAAGGACGGGAGCCCAAAAAACACCATAATGCAACTCTAATTTGAGCCGCTGAAAGCCGTCTTTGAGTGCCTTTGCCGCCTTAGGTCACTTGACTCGTCGGGCCGTTTGCAATGTCCGGACACAGAGTATCAGAAGCAACGACGTTCCATCCCGCTGCCTGGTCCCGCTGCCCGACATCTTTACGCATTCTCCGCTATTCGCGCGTGTCTAGCCCCTTCACGTCGCCATCCGCAGGCCTAGGGGCATATACAACGGGGAGAGCGGCAAACCCCGAGTACGGCTACGAGCTCGAGATGAAGGCCTTCTTTCCAAGCCGGTCAACTCTGGGATGAAGTGGCCATTGAGAACGTTGAGGAGGACGTATTTGCCTTGGTGCTGCTTATCGATTGGTCGTCGCGAGACCTCCAGGTCTTCGAAATGGAGCCGCTGGGCCCTTTCCACGGCAAGGGTCGGTCGAAGCTTGCGCCTGGACGGATCGGAGACGACCTTGTTAAAATTTCTGACTTCTCCAATCGGCTTCGGGACTTCCATCTCCCCTTGAATTGTTACGCTGGAGGCTCGTGAGCCAATTCGGGTGTCAGCCAAGGACGAAGCAAGACCTTGTCCCGTTCGATCACCTCCGATGGCCGGGATCATACGGAACCTTCGATATCAACCTCGAGGTGGACCTGATCCGTAAGTCGATTCCTGCTTTCTGGTGCTCATGCGATTCTTTGCCACTAATGCGACGATGATCGGACACTTGAAAGACT
This sequence comes from Plectosphaerella cucumerina, assembly GCA_020746995.1. Classification (NCBI taxonomy): domain Eukaryota; kingdom Fungi; phylum Ascomycota; class Sordariomycetes; order Glomerellales; family Plectosphaerellaceae; genus Plectosphaerella; species Plectosphaerella cucumerina. Next base: position 681,403 of record JAGPXD010000005.1, on the reverse strand, counting down.
CATCGCAAGGCGTCCAGCAACCTCCGCTACCTGTACTGGGCGCCCTTGAAGCAGCTCGCGCACCATGCGTCGGCGGCATGCGGCCTCGGTTCGGGAGTTTTGATCGGTACTGGAACGATATCTGGCGGCGTACGTTCAGCCCTCACCTCAAGGGACCAAGGCTAACGAGAAGGCCCGCCGTCGGGCCAATGCAGCACATCGACTCGAGCGGAAGGAAGACCGAGCTGGATGTCTGTACGAAGCGACGCAGGCAGGTTCCATGACCTTTGAGCTGCCTGATGGGGCGCCGATGAGATGTCTGGAAGATGGAGATGAAGTTGTCTTCAGGGGCTCGTGTGGGCATCGGGATGGCGATGGACCCTTTGTCGGATTCGGTGAGTGTCGTGGAGTGCTCTTGCCAGCGCGTACCTCAGAGACAGTAGCAGCTAGAAGCTATACGCCCTGTAACTAGTATCTACCTGGTGCTTTAGTCGCTCTATTTCAACTGAGATTAGTAATGATTGAAGATAATCTAAAATTGATACATGAAGTTAATAACTAGAGAGAGGAGACTTTATAATAGATTTTAAAAAGAAATTAAAAAAATAGATCTAGAAAACAATTGAGAAAAAGAATCTACTACTTTTCTGATATAGATACGTATAGTATCTTATAAGTACTCAATGGAAAGGTATTTAGAAGTATTAGCATTCTATACTTATACTTGATATTCCTGAAGTCTACCTTAGTCGATTTGGTAAATAGGCCTGAAAGCTTTGGGCACGGGCCACCCACGCCTGTCGGGAGCACACCAAGCTTCGGCATCGGCCCACCAGACTGCACTGGCAGTTTGATTGCAGCGGCAGTAGCGGCAGTAGCGGGGGTTTATTCTTGGACTCCCGACCTGCGCCTCTTTGCTGCGCTGCCTCAACGAACCCGCCTCTACCTTATTTCCACCCAGCGCCCTGGAGTCGCTGCATTCAGTCACAGCACTCATCAAAACCACAGCGCAGCTTCCCGCATCTCCTTCGAAGGCTACCTATCGTTGAAGGCCTCATCATCGCGACGAACACCACTTGAACAGCATGCAGGCCCTGGCCCTCACCGCATGACAGCACAGCTGCACGGCACCGTCAGGAATGGCAGACGGGCAAGGCGGTCGCCCACCTGGCGCAGCCGCAATCAATAAAACGCGTACGACCACCTAATGTACGCCTCCACTCCCAAAGACGAACCACGAGACAAAGAGAGCGCCACGAACCCACGATGCCACTTCGGAGACTTGCCCAGGCCCAATCATCGCAGCCGATGCGAGGGAGGAGATGACAGCCCCAGCAGCGCCCGACGGCACACTCCGCGGCTCGTCGCCTGACCAGTGTGACCCCTCCCAGCGCTGAAAACCGTTTCGTCGATAGGACATCCACCCTCCACCACTTTGAGCCCAACGTCTCCCCCTCCCCTCCCTCAGGCCAAGCGCAATTCAGCCTTCCAGCCTTGGCGGCTTGGGATGCCGGCCGACGGCCGCAGCACGCCATGACGATTTACGGCCTAGCACCACACGCCCTTCATGAGTCGCAACTCGCAAACGGGGGATGGGGGACATCAGCGGTGTCGGGGTGCCAATCATCAGCCGCCTGGCGCCCAGACCGACTCCGAAAGAGGTGATGATGGCCAAGGCCCCTAGAGCGCCACACGCTTCACACGCTGCCCTTTTGCGCTCAAGCGAGAGGGAGCCAGCCGGGCCATCAGTCGTCACATCACCAGACTGGGGTGTCTTCTGCCCGTCTGACTGCCTGTCCTTTCCGTGCCGCGGCTGCAGTTCCGCACACCCACAGCCTGCTGCCGTTGTTCGTGCAGCTGCTCAGCCCTGGAGTTGGAGCTACCAGGTGCCGAGCCGAGTAGCTCGTTCGTGGCGTCTGCCCCCCCTGCAAGCTCTCTGCTTTGACCTGTCCAGCTCGAGGAAAGCAAGCAAGTCACTGGCAGCTGGCCATCATCCGCGCCCTTTCATAAAAGCGAGCACTCGCCCACCCCCTCCGTGGTTGTGTTTCGGACCCTGAGAAGACAGCACAAGCCAGCTGGGAGTGAACGATCTCGCCGACACTTACCTCATACACAATCAGCAGTTTCATCAACACCTTCACCTCACAATGGCGACCGATGTCAAGGGCCTTACGGCCAACACCCCCCCAGCCATGCCCTTCTGGTGGTTCATCGTCCAGATCGTCACCTGCGTTCTCGGCCTCGGCATCTTCATCGTCGCGTGTTACAGCATCCACGTCGCCCCCGGCGGCGGCCCCCAGGCCTTCCTCCTCTTCGATGTAAGCCAGCTTCCCTCACCCGACCCCTCGCCCTCCCAACTAACACACACCCCTCCCAGGCTCTCATGATTTGGATCGTCGTCGGCGGCTTCATCGCCATCCAACGCTTCCAACCATCCCTCTACTACCGCATCGCCTTCATCGTCTCCTACGCCCTCCTCATCATCTTCGTCCTCAGCGCCTGGGCCTGGTCCGCCTCCGACGCCAGCATCTACCTCTCCTGGTCCGATAGCTGGGGCGGCTGGCTCGGCGGCAGCGACTACGGCAACCCTTGGAAGGGCCTCGGCGCCGCCCTCGCTGTCGGCGCCGCCCTGGGCGCCATCGTCTGGGTCCTTCTCATCGTCTCTCTCGTCTTCTTCGTCATCCAGAGCCTGCGCGACGGCGGTGACGGCGTCGCCGCCGCCCCTCGTGGCCCTGACGCGGAGATGGGAGCTGTCAAGGTTGAGCAGCCTGCCGTCGCGCCCCAGCAGACCTACGAGGCCGACCACAACCAGCAGCAGTACCAGCAGTATCCGCCCGAGCAGCAGCAGCAATATCCCCCTCAGCAGCAGCAGCAGTACCCTCCCCAGCAGCAGCCGCAGGGCCCTTACCAGTCGTGAGCTTTGTCTCGCCTGGAAAAGGGGGCCACTTCCCCCAGCTGATGACTGTAATGACCGAGGACCTGAGACAAGGCGACGCGCCACCGGGCGCCGGAGCATATTCTGCGGGATGATGGCTTTTCCGGTGTTGATTGTTTTCTTCTGTCTTCCCCTTTTCTATCTGTGTCTTTCCCATGGGCCAGTCGCCCATGGGTATTCCCTTCCCGAGATACCACTAGTGCTGCCTGCCGGCGCGTCTCTACACGATAGAATTGGAACGCGATGATCTTTTTGCCAAGCTAGATGCAAAGAAGTCATGTCTGAAATGCTGTGGCGATGCGCTGGCGAGGATGTCTTTGGATCGGCGTGCTGGGAGATTGGCATGTCTCATCCCTGACGTGCATCCACGTCTCAGTCTCGAACCTAGGACACAAGCGCCTTGTGGCAGCTTTGCGATCGAGATTCCAGTATTCGGCGCTTTCAATTCCCCCAACTCAACCCAAGATCACGATGCAAGCTTGCCCGCATCCCCAGCCCTACCTTACCCCTCCCCCAATCATGTGGTAGCGCCAAATAGCGGTAAGCTCACGGATTAGGGGTCCTGGCACAGAAATAGCGTCGCCTCCGCGCCATTGGTCGATTCGGCGCCGCCCATTGTTCTTTGCGGCTGACGCCTGGCTTCGGGAGCTACCAGCTAGACAGCGGCTGTGCATCTCCGAAAGCCCGACCCCATGCTTTGGCGTCGTCTGATGATGTTTTCGACGGGCCCTGGAAGCTTGAATCATGGAGAGGGTCTAGGCCTCGAGCCTCAAAGCTTATCGGGATGGGTGACTGGGTGATGTTGCTGGTTATTTTGGGCTTCACTTGCGAGAAATTGATGAAGGTGAGGCTTGAAGTCGGACGACGAATTATGTGGCTAATTGATGAGGGGTGAGCTCCTGAATCTTGGCCATCGTGACTGGTTCAAGAACCAGGGATAGCCGAAATCATGGAGGCTGTGAATGGGCTACAAGAGGCCAACGTCGGTGCGGAGAAATCTTCTCCCTTTGTGCAACGGCCAATTTGTGCTCTCCATATTTGGAAGCTCCGATCTAAGCTGTGAGATCTTCAAAAACCAAGCCCTAGTCTTCCCTGCCAAGAGATGTCGATGGCCTGTTCGAGGTGGACTCCACGGTGAAGCTTGAGGTACCGTGTGAGCTATCGCCCCCTTTCTGACCACACTGTGCCGCTTATGTGCTTAGAGAACCTCTACTTCAATAATGTCAGGACTTGGTAATACGAACATCACGAGCAATCAAACATATGCACCACAGTCTCTGCGGTAATGGTAGAAGTGGTTTAAGTTGAGTGGGTTGTCAATCGCTGTCCGCTATCCGCTCCTGATGCATCCATGTGTCCGGAATCAATGCCTCTTTCCTAACTCCCTGTTGAGCTGTCGAGCCTGTCATCGTCGCTGCTCGTTCCTGTTGAGCTGTCGAGCCTGCCATCATCGCTGCTGGTTCCTCTTGATTCATTCCACCCCTCGCTTCATTCGGCGCTGATCATAATGAGGAGTTCGTCGATCCGCCAAAATGCTCTTCTCGTATGCCTTGCATCGTCCTTCTCACTCGGCGCCGGCAGGCGGCTGCTTACCCAGCAGAGTCTCAAGATCGACGCGAAAGTCGGCCACAAAGTCCTCCTTCTCGGCATCAGGCATGGCGAGCCACTCGAGAGCGTCGGCTCCAAGTCCGTATGCCCTGGCCTTCCAGTAGTTGCGCTCCGCCAGCGCCTGGGCCCTGCCTTCGGCGAGAAGCTTCGCCCGGTTCGCTCGACGCTCGCGACCTCGTCGGGCGGAGATGTTGTTCCTGTGACGCAAAATCTCCATGCGGCGGCTCGCGTTCTCGTTGTTCAGCGCCTCGGCATGCTGGCGCTCCTCGGGTGTCATGTCCGGGCGGATCGGTACATCCTCGCCGATGTCAGTGTTGTCCTGGCTGAAGGATGACAGCTCGGCCAGGACAGGCGCCTGTCGCTTGCAGAGTTGCGTCTGCTTTTCTTGGTCCGCCGAGGGCTTCTTGCCCTTTTGCTTGGGGACTTCGACGGGAAGGTAGGAGTATTCTTTGTTCTGCTCGAGGATCATGGAGACGCCGGGCTCGAGGTGGTAGCTGGGGGCGATGGGGCACACGGTGCCGGGGATAGTGCCCTCGACGAGGATGGCGCGCAGATATGGCTGAATTGTAGGGCCTGGCGGGATCGGAGGGGCTGGAGGGATCGGAAGGGCTGGCTCGGGGGGAGCTTCATAGTTGACGGGATACTGAGCACCCTGAAAGGAGATTGGGAGGCTTGGCTGGGGAGGTGCTTCATAGTTCATAGGATACTGAGTACCCTGGAACTGCACGTAGGTGTCCTCTGTCTTGACAGGGTTCATGTTGACGGGTGCTGTTGGTTGAGTGTTTGTGTTGGAAAGTTGGTTGTGAGAAGTTTGGTTGTGGCGGTGCAGCGTGGAAAGGGGAAGGGGGTGGCGGTGCAGTTGTGGCGGTGCAAAAGGAAGGGGGTGGCCTAAATTTGGTGGCGGCGTAAAGGGAAGGAGGTTAATGGATTGTGGCGGCGGTGCAAAAGGAAGGGGGTGGCGTAAATTTGGTGAGGGCGTCAAGGGAAGGGGTTGGATGGATCGTGGCGGCGGTAAGAAGGGAAGGGGGGGGCGTAGTTGTCGTGGCGGTATAAAGAGAATGGGGTGGATGGAATGTGGCGGTGGTGAGGAGGGAAGGGGGTGGTGTAGATGTCGTGGCGGTATGAAGAAAAGGGAGATGGATTGTGGCGGCGGTGAGGGAAGGGGATGGCTGAACTATGCGGGCGGTGGAAAGGGAAGGGGGTGAGCAAGATGTCACGGCGGTGAAAAGGGAAGGGGGTGTCTGGATTGTGTCGGTGGTGTTAAGGGACGGGAGTGAGTTGACTGTGGTGGTGATGAAAAGGGAAGGGAGTGAGTTGACTGTGGTGTTGAAAAGGGAAGAGGGTGACTGGATCGTGTCAACGATGTCAAGGGAAGAGGGTGACTTGATCTGTCGGTGATGTTAAGGGTGGCTTGATTGAAGATGGATTGGAAAGTTAAGTTTGTGAAGGGAAGGGTTTGGTGGAAGTGATGGTGACTAGGAGATTTGTGCAGCTGGGGCAGCCATGTTGGGCATCTATAGCATCTTTGGATGCATCCGACTCACTGCGGAGTTGCAGGGCATTAGCTTGGATGAGTCGTGGATCTAACTGACGCAGACGTTGTTCAGTCTGATGTTGAACGGGGCAAGTCGGTGGGTGCCTCCTGCAGGCAGTTTCGGAGGATGAATCGCCGAGACGAAGTGAGTGGTGGGTTCTCTTGTGGTCACTGAACGTGCGGCTGGCTCGTTCTGGTGACAGACTCAGCCAAAACAACCGGTGATATGTTGCGGACAAGTCTCTGGTTCAGGGTAATGCCATCAAGTAATAAGAAATGGGGCAACATGGTGGGAACTGAACGTGAGGCTGGGGTTGACTGTGGGAGTAATCAAAACAGTGAGAAATACATCACAGAAGAGATAAAGAGGATAATTCCTGAAGAGAAATCATAAGGGTGTTGAGGAAAGATGAGTAGAAGGAGAAAATGGACATCAAGGATCCTACGGTCAAGTTTTATCCTTGAATACTGCGAGCATATTAACAGCCTGTTACGACAATTCTCGCTGGCGAATAGTTCTTCAGTACAAAGCTATCAAGGAAATAATGGTCAAAAGAACAAAGTGATGACTAGTGGAAGTGCGGCTGGATCTGAATAGAGGGAATAACCACTGTACAGGCTTTCGTGAGAATCGTTCTCAGCATGATCCATCAGGGATCATCCATGGTTGCATAGTCGGAAGCCTGATATTGTAGGCACGGTGAATTGCTTCTGGCTTCCAGCCTCATAGGTATGTCTCCCTGAGTAATGATGCCAAATAATCTAGGTCCAGAATAAGCTCTCACCAACTGCCATTCGAGGATGGCTCTAATTTCAAAGTCATTGAAATTCAAGAAGGATGTCGTTTCGTGGGTGTCAACATTTCTTCTGGATACAATGCTGAAGGGAGAATGGGTGATATAATCTCAACGTATTGTCTAGGAAAGTATCCTGTTCACTGTTTTCAACGCTCCCTTGTCTGCAGATGTAAGCGGAGGATCGGAATGTTGTATCCAAGCAGAATCAAGGCAGGTTGCAGACTTGAGCAGACAGCCTCTCTAGTTGTGGATATCTGGCGCATCTTAGAAAGGTGATTCCGTAACCACAATGACTCGTTGAGATCTTCACCACTCACTATCTCATGGGATGGAAGATGGCAATGAGCCATTGTTGTTCTCTGATGAATCACTTGCCAGGTCTTCAAAATGCAGCTCATTGTATCTGGCAGAGTCTTGATTCAATGAAGCCATTGTTCAGCATATCTTGAATAGATTATTGACTCTGTCTTTTGTGTTCACTCAAGAGAAGACAGCAGTCGCCGCCAGCCTGGAAATAGCCTCAAACAATAGTGATCATCTCTGGCTCATCCCCATCATCTAGCTGATCTAGAAACTCCCCATTCATGATGCCAGCTACATCTGCGATATGGTCAACATTGGAGTCAAGATCCGGCACCTGGAAGACTTACAGCTCTCGCCAATTAGCCAATAGTTCTCCGATGTGGTGCTGGTGTTATCCACGCCTTGATACTCTGGCCCAAGCAGCTCAAGGACACTTTGGGAGCACATGTCCTTGGGGTTCTGGTATTTTTGCGAATGCCCTGCTGGTAGTTCAGTTGGGCTATGTCCCTCCTGCTGCCTCGGCTGAGAGATCTCTAGCGAGGCGGGACGGATGATGAGCGGTACGTCACACCCCAAAGGTATGCAGACGATATCACCCTCTTGTACACCGTGCCTAGCCAGACCAACAAACCCGCTATCTGTTAGGAATGCTTGGAGATTTGAGTTCCCAGCCCGAAGAGATGTCTCCCTTACGTGCCTCGTCAAGTCTCTCGCCTCTAATTCAACATCGGGCTCGGGTAACCTTGGCTTCGTGGTGTCAGAGGCGAGAAGCCTCGAGGCGGCAGCTGCAGCAGCCGCCAGACCAGAAAAGACCTGGGAATCGAGAGATGCCTCGCAGTTTGCAAACTTTTGTTCACAAGACTGTCAGTTGGGTCAAATAAAAACTGTGATCGAAGTGGTTTTAGTACTTACTTGAATTATATGCACGCAAGTGGCACGGATCGATTGGCTGTACATGTTTACCAATCCAGGATAGCTAGGGAGGTGGACAGGGTCTTGACAGGGTCTGAGCAAAACCATGTCCACAAATGCAGTAGCTCTTTCCGTCAAAGTCATGGATGCCACCAGGTGATGTGACGCAGGTCGTAAGAGCCAGTTCCTGATGACATCATCTGGACTTCGGCTGAATACACTCTCGAAGACCGAGACGATGGAGTCAACCTTATGGCACTGAAAGCTCAAAGTCGTCAGCGACAAGTTGGTCAAGGGGAGTTCGGACTGTCTCCTGTCCTTGGAAGCTTGGAAGTTGCGTTTGATTATCCTGCCGTCCTCTACCCCGTAGAGAATGTGGGTGCTGATGTTCCTGGTGTCTGACCAATTCGGAACCCAGGTTGGAAGCCTGTTGGGCTCACATGCGTGTAAGGGCATCCAAGCCTGTACGAGGGCGCGTTTGAATTTGAGCTCGTCCATCTCATGTCGTCGCGATTGTAGAAGTTGCCAGGCCTCTTTGACTTTTTGCAGAGTCTGTTCATCAAGGGAAAGACTTTCCAGACTCTTGTTTCCAGCTGAACGACTCCACACGGCCAGCGTGGTGTCAAAATCATTTGCCGAGTTGCTCAAAAAGTGCTCAATAAGATGTGTCTTGGCCCGGAAAGTTGTCTCTCTGGTAGAAGGGCTTACGGTGGAGCAGATGCTGAGAATGTTGAGTGACTTGCTGTGTTTGATGACCTGTGACGTGGTTTTCCCCCAGAGTCTGTTCGTCGAGACGGTGTAGTCGATACTGATGCCCATTTCTTGAATCTGCTGGGGATCAATCAGACCCAGGATTGCATAGACAACGTCGCGGCCTTCGGTGAACTTGCATGACCGGCTGATGAGCAAGCCGTGTGTAAAGTCGAAGGCGAGACCAGCCCTGTGCACGGTCGCAAAGTCGAAAAGTCGCTGCATGCTACTACCTTCTCCTTCGGTGAGCTGAAAGAATCGATTGTCTGCACACAGTGCCATGTATTTCAGAAAGATTCGAAAGGGGTCACCGCCCGTGTCGCGATCGCCTGCTAGGAGGAGCAATCCTGGCGCCAGCAGAACCTCTTGAACGATCCAGAGACGCCCCCAGTACGGTCTTTTGTAAAAGTGCTCAAGGGCTTCTCCGTACTTATCCCAGGAACAGAGCTGCTTCATCTCTTGGTGAATCTTCAGGTTTCCTGCTCTTGCTGTCCGGCAAAGGTCTAGGAATCCCTCGAACAAGGAGAAGACCAGATGGCTGTCGTTCTCCTCGGGGCCGAGCCAGACGATACATCGCTCGCAACTGCGGTAGATCTGGGACATGACTGTGACTTGAGCGGCTCGTTCAATGTCGTCGGCCTGGTTGATGCAGATGGCATCCACCCACAGAATGGGATGTGCCCCTGCAGCGATATAACATGATACGGCTTGAAGACACTGATTAAGGTCAACAGAAACCTCGAAAGGGTGGCCGTTGAGTAAGATCGTTGCCGAAGTATCGCGAGTCCAGGCATAAGACAGGGCGCGGTACGGTACGGTTGGGTTGCAAAGGTCTGTCGTGAACATGGTCGCGCGGACCTGGGAAGTAGGATCATTCTGGCCTTCGAGAGCGAGAAGTCGAATTGATTTGGGGAATCGGTCGCTGTGTAGTGGTACTGAGGCGTAGATAGGGTGGCCGGGAGCAACTGGAATAGAGTCGTCGACGAGACTTGGGCGGCCATCACCCTCGTCAAGGGGCAGCGTCGTGATGGACCGTCGGTTCGCCGCCATGACGATTGTCAGAAGCTTGTCCCATATGATGATTGAGGGCAGGAACACGGTTGACGTTGACTGGGCGGGAGAGTCTTGACGAGAAATAGGCGCTGAAGCGAGGCCTCCACAGAGTCACCAATCAATCCAGCTGACCTTTCGAGCTTGGCAAGAAGTGCAGCGCCTGCATGGCGTTTTGCAATGGCCCAACCGAATGCTCCCAGTCGGTGCTGCGCCTCACTTTTGGCGCCGAGGACTTCAGAAGCGACATGGAAGCATATCCTACTGCTCGATGCCATTGTCATGAAGCAGTCAACTCGAATCCCTGCCTTCAGTAAAGCTGTATCCAGATCTATTGAAGCGGCCCTTTCAAACTGCACCTTTCCTGATACGACCCGAACCCCGGCTTGCCCGCCGTGATCTCTCCCACACCCGCATCAACCAGGGCCAAGCTTGCCGCACAGCACGACATCCTCTCCCAGTGGGATCCACGACACGGACGATAACCGCGCCGCCGAGAAGGGCACACCCTGGGCGTCCTGCACTCGCGGCGGTGAAACGACGACGCCGCCCTGGCCCAACCATGTAGGCGCAATGGTGACAATGACCGAGTCGACAAGGGCGTGCGACTCGGGCGCCAGCAGCGAGTTGATGACCTCTCCGCCGCCCTCAATCATAAGACTTCGCAGTCCCTCTTGTTGCAGAACAGCCAGAACGTCATCCCACTCGAAGCGGCCGCTTGGCAGCGCGGCAAGGAGGATGTACTTCCCGCCATGCTGCTCGAGCAGCTCTCGCCTCGCGGGGTCGACGTCGCGGCGGGCGGTGATGATGAAAGGAGCCAGTCCCATGCCGGCACGGGCGACCTCGAGGACTTTGCTTTGGAAGGTAATGTCCCAGCGACCACGAGGGTCGAGCACGATGGGCCGCGGCTGGCTGGAGAGGCGGGCGCCGCTGATGCGGCAGTTGAGGGCCGGGTCATCGGCGGTGACGGTGCCGGCGCCGACGAGAATTGAGTCGTGCCGGCTGCGGAGGTAGTGCGTCATGGCTTTTGACTCGGGGCCGGAGAGGCGCGTCCGCGTGCCGGGCGCCAGGGACAGGGAGGAGTCGAGGGACGTGGCGAAGGTGAGGGTCACGAAGGGCCGGCCCTTTGCGGCGGCGGCGGCGAGGCCATCTTGGGAGGGGAGGTGAGGGCTGAGCTTGACGGCCTCGGTGGCCGGGAATCGCAGGCGTTCCGCCATGATGGGTTGAGAGAGAGCGGGAGGAGATGTGGTTGTTTGGAGGTGACTGACAAATTCAAGATGGGCCATTTGGTGAGGTTCAAGACGACTCCACATTTGCCGCCTGGCGACTCGGACTTGGTGTCGTTATCGGAACTCCGTGCATCATCACCTATCATGAATCCACGGTTTGTAGCACCATCTCTAGGGGACCATTAAGCTGTGACTGAGGATGCAACTCGATTTTTGAAGAACGCCTGTCAGTTTACTTCGATTTGTTGAACGTCACTTCGAACCGCCGCCATGAAGCTGCGTCACTGGGATAGAGGATAAGCAACTTGAGACGCTCAACATGCAACATGAATTCGAACCTCTGTCATTGATCACACGTCTTATACCGCCGTTTCCTCACCATAACTCGACCTAAGGGCAGGTTGGTGGATGAATGCCTTCCAACATGGCGAGGTGCAGCACTGAGATCGAATCGCAAGCTGACTAACCGCTCGAGACAAATCAGCCAATCGCCTGATCGTATGCCCATCCGCCCCCGCTCGGGAGGCCCAAGGTGGGGTACCTACCGGAGGCGGAGCGCTGTGGCGGACGCAGGTGCCAGAGTGATTGGCTTACGTGTGCTCGTTGTAGCTGACCGCGCCACCACGGCCTGCCTCGGGGGCTCGGCAAGCGATCAGAAGTCACTTGAGACACCAGGAGTTTTGGGGCTGAGCTTCCACGCCTGCACTCATCCGGCCATCCACGCGTTCCCCCCCGCCCTCCGGAAGTTCTCAAGACTCACGGCCGATAGTGATTCCTCCCATTCCCATCTTTCTAGAGCATCGTGAAGATTCAAATTGTTGCTATTCATCATCGCGGACGTTGCCCGAAAAAAAACCACAGCTCCAGCAACACGAAGTACCCTTTCGGCTTAGGCAGGACGAGGCCATCCAATCCCGGCACCCTGGTTGCGCGGCTTGGCCCCTAATTTTTGCCCCCCATTACTACGCCCTGCGCTTTCCGTCTTGGCTCTCGCATCCCCCATTCAGCAGCCCAAACTCTGTCCTCAACAACTCTTCCCCTCACACACATACACATCCTGCCCTGCGACAGCCGATTGCGCAAACCGAGCCGCCATCGCCTCTATCAATAATACCGACCGCGCCGAACGAACGCACCTTCCCGACGCCGCGCACTCGCTCGAACCAACCGTCTCCGATCGGCAGCGCCAAGAGCTGACAGCCTCGGGCCGCAAAAACAACAACACACCTACCTTCCTACCAAAAACCAAACTTCGCGATGGCTTCCAAGCCCGACGGCCCTCCCGCCTACGATAACGGCCCGCACCCGCCTCAGCCTGCGTACGGCGGCTACGGCTCCCCGCCGCCTGGCCACGACCCCAACCAGGGCTACTTCCCTCAGGGCGACATGGGCCCTCAGGGCGGCCAGCCCTTCTACGGCTCCCCCGGCCCCAACGGCAGCCCGTATCCTCCCCCGGGCGGCCCCGGCTACGGCCCTCCTCCTCCCGGCATGTACGGCAGCCCGCCGCCGGGCCAGATGTACGGACCTCCTCCACCCGGCATGTACCAGCAGGGCGGCCCGCCGCCCCAGGGCTACTACCAGGACCAGCGCGGCAACGGCGGCGGCGGCGCCGGTACGGGTATCCTGGCTGGTCTCGCCGGTGCGCTGGCGTGCTGCTGCTGCTTGGACTGCCTGTTCTAAACGGGAAGACGGGGGAGGAAGACGCCGGCATAGGATGCTCGGCTGAGAGTGGACGAGACGATGGTCCGCGACGACATACCACCTAACAATTTTCCTTGCGTACGAGATATGGGAGGTTGGCCCGCGAGAGGGGCGAGAGAGTGTCCTTGAGGATGAGGGACGGGCGACATGGCACGGACAAGACACGCCGCTGGGCTTGGCGGGGTCTTTCATTTGCGGGTTTTGCGACATTCGGATACGTCGCGACGTTGATAGGCGCTTCTGTACATGCTTGTAATGATTATTCTTTCCTCTGTCTGAGTGCGTGTGATGCTGTCCGGGGGTGATTGCTCATGTGGTGTAGGCTACAGGTGTTGAGATGATACACAGAGCAGCTCGGCGTGTCGAAATTGGTTGCGGTACAGAAGGCAAGTCAAAGATGGTTCTGTGAATACAGACCTATGGCTAGGTAATCCAGGTAGATCACGAACCGGGTATGATATTCCGCCCGCGATATGCATCAGTGTCGATCCAATCTGGGGAATTCGATGGGAGTAGCGGCAATCGCCAAGCCGAGGGAGCACTGTGCCAGTGTCCACTTAACAACAACCACTGCAGATGGCTGTGTGCTGAATGCGAGATTCGGGTCCTGAATTCGGATCTTGTCGTCATACTGCGTGCTGGTGCTGCCCGCTGTGGGACGCTAGCGTGGCCTCTGGTGGACGGAGCGTGATGTGTCCGGGGCGTGATCTCCGCCCTCTACCCGCCCAGCCGCTTCACCGTCGCTGGTCTTGCCAGGCGGCCTCCAGTTCGGGGGCTCGGCGTGGACGCTAGGGGTCTGACGCCGATCTCTTCTGAGTATCGTATTCGAGATAGACACTGAGCGCGGCGTGTCCCTTCAAAACGCCCTCTTTCTTCTTCTTCTCTCGAGGGTAGTATGCATGAAAGAGCGCTGTTTCCAATCGTTCATACCGCTCGTGTCATATCGTGTCGAATTTGACAAGGGGGCGCGGGTGACAATGGGAGTGGGAAGCGAGGGAGGGGTTCATCGTGACTTGATAGGGCCGAGGAGTCGTGTGTCTCTCCAAGCCTGTTTGTCTACCCGGTCCGCCTGCCACGACCTGCAATCATCGTCAAAGCTTGGCCAGCAGTGTCGGCGGGCCGCGTCTGTGTACCGACGACGTGGCACGTCAAGTGCTTACTTGTATCTTCTCCGTATAATGGCCTAAAGTCGACACCGCTCCGAATGGCGAGCCGCTGTCATTTCTTTCAAGCGCGCGGAATCTATTTTGGCCCCCCAGATGGCAGATGCATCCCGGCGTCAATCTTGACCCCGTCCCAGGGCGTGGCGCCGAGCAACAAGTCAGAACTCTCTTTCCCGCCTCGCAGCGAGCTCCAAGACGCGGGAACGTGAATCCAGGGGCAGGGGTGCGTTTCGTTTAGGGGGCTCCCCGTCCAATCAAGCCGCTGATGTCACTGACACAGCGGCGTCCTTCCCGGTCCTGTGCCCCCTGCGGCCCGTCTCCCAATCAGAGGCCTCGCAGCCCTGGTCCACGCCAGCTTCTGGGGGGTTCAAGCCGCTCTTGTTTGGGAAGGAAGTCCCGTCTTTCAGGGTTGGTGCGGGTGGAGGAATGACGAACTGACTCTTGATATTGATGAACGCCTCCTTCTTCTTTTAATGTGCAAACCCACCTTCCCTCCAGATCTTCACCAACCTTTCCTCTCCTGCGCCGCAATCACGATACCCCTCTCCCTCTCCGAACCGCCTCTCCGAGCCGAATGTCCCCAGCACCCGCATAAATATCACTCAACGAATCTGGGTGCCGACAATCATCGACGACACCACTTGACAACCATTCTACATCAACATATCTAGCACCCCGACTGCTGCAGCAATCCGGTATTCGAAGCACTCCAAACAGAAAGTGAGGGCGCGAGTGCCCAGGACGCAATCATGTCGTCCTCTGACGACAACGGGCTCGTCGATGGGAGCAGCAGACAAGGCACGAGTCTCAACACGTTTCTTGGTGCTCTGACTGCGTCCGTCATTATTTTTGCCGTCCAGGTCAGCATCTTTTTCCTGCTGCGAAACAAACTCGCTCGCATCTTGTTCGTACAACTGTCCCACCCGTCCGTCACTGCCATTTCCTGACCAGCGCCGTCCTTCAGCAAGCCCAAGACATACCTGGCGCCGGAACGAGAGCGAACAGAACCTCCACCTCGAAATCCAGTCGCCCTGATAAAGACATTATGGAACTTCAGTGACCGCGAGGTCCTAAGGAAGTGTGGTCTCGACGCCTACTTCTTCCTGCGATATCTTCGAACACTTCTCATCATATTTGTTCCCATCGCTCTGGTTGTCATCCCCATCCTGGTACCTCTGAACTACATGTCAGGTAGGGGTCAGGGCGTGGTGGATTCAGACAACGATGGCGTCGCCGACGGCGTGCCGACAGGCCTCGATACCCTGGCGTGGACCAACATCGCCAACAAGAACATTGACAGATACTGGGCACACCTCATTCTCGCTATCGGCGTCATCGTCTGGGTGTGCACCGTCTTCTTCCTCGAGATGCGGGTGTACATCAAGATCCGCCAGGACTATCTCACGAGCGCCGAGCATCGCCTGCGTGCCTCCGCAACGACAATTCTTATCAACAACGTTCCGCTAAAGTGGCTGAGCGAGAACGCGCTGCGGGGCCTGTTCGACGTTTTCCCGGGAGGCATCCGCAATGTCTGGCTAAACCGCGACCTCAGCACGCTGCTGGAGAAGATCGAATTGCGCGATTCGATTCACAGACAACTCGAGTCAGCCGAGACGGAGCTTGTCAAGATGGCCAAGAGGAAACAGCTGAAGCAACGCAAGAAAGACGAGAAGAAAGCTCGCCGCTCGACCCACGGCAAGGCCCCTACCAAGGCAGAATTGGAGCAGCGCCGGAAACGAGAGGATGCCGAAGCGCGCAAGCTGGCAGAGTCTGGCCAAGGCTCTTGCGCCGGCGCTCACGACGAGGTACCCCGCGATGTGTCGCAGGTCGTTGAAGAAGTCAAGCAAGAGGAGCGCCAACGAAGGCTTAGTCGACAGGTCACCCCCGAGGACGAGGTTCCGCAGAACAGGGCTTTCGGCTTCGGCATTCTCGGCGAGGGTATCTCAAAGGTCGGGCAGGGTATTGGCCGCTTCGGCCAGGGCGTGGAGAGCGGCGTGGCAACAACAAACGGTTTCACGCGGATCACGTCCGCAAGCAGAGACGGGCCACGAGCAACAACTCCCCTGGGGCGTCCTTCTGCAGACAACCGCCGGGTACAGGCTCTGAGGGATCACGAGACGCGCCTGGGCACGTCAGGTGGCCCAGAAGACGAACCCTCCCATCCCCGAGTGCACTCCCGGCAGGACTCCATTCTTTCCCAGAACTCCTGGCAGGTCAACAACAGCAGGTTCGACACAAACGCCCATGGAAACACCGTCCGCAAGATGAGCGATCTCAAGGTCATGTACGACGAGTCGCCGCGCAAGTGGTACCACTTCTGGAAGCCGCCCCCTGGCGGCTACCTCTCGCCCATTCCTCAGGTGTCCGAGGAGGAGGAGTACCCCTTTGCCTACAAGCCGACCAACAAGACCTTTGGCCAGAAGCTGATGGCAGCCATTGGCATGGGCAGCGATGACCTCCCCACTCTCGAGTATGGCAAGGCTTCCTACAGCGGCGCAGCCTACGATGAGGAGCGCGACAAGGATGCCGTTTGGCGCCAGTACCTGAAGCCCAAGCACCGCCCGACTCACCGACTCCCCCGCTGGGGTTTCCCCAACTGGCTCGCCTGGCTCACGTTTGGCAAAAAGGTCGACACCATCTACTGGTGCCGTACCGAGCTTGCACGCCTCAACCTCGAGATCCGCACGGATCAGGCCCATCCAGAGCGCTACCCCCTCATGAACTCAGCCTTCATTCAGTTCAACGAGCAGGTGTCTGCGCACATGGCCTGCCAGAGCGTCATGCACCATCTTCCGAAGCAGATGGCCCCTCGCCTCAACGAGGTGTCGCCCAGAGACGTCATCTGGAGCAACATGTCGATGAAGTGGTGGGACGAGTGGGCGAGGACGGCGGGCGTCACTGCTCTCATCGTAACCATGATCATCTTTTGGTCTTTCCCCGTCGCCGCAACGGCTGCGCTTGGTAACATTGATTCGCTGGCCGCACTTCCCGGGCTCACGTGGCTTGAAGAAGATGGACCTGCCCGGAAGATTGCCACGGGCATTGCGGGTATCTTGCCCCCGGCGATCCTCGCGCTCCTCCTCGTGCTCATCCCCATCATCTTGGACTTGTTTGCCCACTTCAAGGGGGCCAAGACAGGCGCACAGAAGGAGGAGTTTGTGCAGAAGTTTTTCTTCGCCTTTCTCTTCGTCCAGGTCTTCCTGGTCGTCACCATCGCCTCGTTCTTCGTGACCACGATCCCGAACTTTGTCAACAACCTGTCAAAGCTCGCCAACGCTGAGGAGGTGCTGGAGATCCTGGCACAAAACTTACCAGCCTCATCCAACTACTTCTTCTCGTACATGCTGCTGCAGGGCATGTCGGTCAGCTCCGGTGCGCTCCTGCAGATCGGCACACTCATTGTCTGGTACATCATCGCCAGGATCATCGACAGCACGGCCCGTAACAAGTGGCAGAGGAACACGCAGCTCAACTCGGTCAAGTGGGGCCACATGTTTCCCATCTACACCAACTTTGGCTGCATCGCTCTCATCTACTCGGTCATTGCGCCGCTCATCTCCATCTTCGCCATCATCACCTTCAGTCTCCTGTGGGTGGCCCAGAAATACTGTCTCGTCTACGTCGTCCGCGCCGGCGTCGACACGGGCGGCTTGCTGTACCAGCGGGCTATCAACCAGTTGTTCACCGGCCTTTATGTCATGGAGCTCTGTCTTGTCGGCCTCTTCATCATTCAGGCCAACACTGAAGCGGCAGGGTCGACCGCACGAGCCGTCATCATGTTCGTCTGTCTGCTCCTGACGATCCTCTTCCAGGTGTTGATGAACCGCAACTTCTCCCCGCTCGCCAACTATCTGCCCATAACTATCGAGGATGAGGCTGCTATCCGGGATCGGGTGTTTGAGGAGGAGCAGAGGCGACGCTTCGGTGCTGCGGAAGACACGGAAGTTGATGGAGACGAGGAGAAACCCCCGAACATGAGTCTGGATGGACACTCGTACACGGGCCGGGAAGACGACGAGATCGAGTTGCAGGGCCTCCCCAGGAAGCCCACCAAGAGATCAAACTTCAACCCTATGAAGGACATGGCCAACATGGCAATGCGGGGCGGCAGAGGACTGCGCGACCTCACCGTCAACAAGGTCGAAGGCGCGGCTCCCATCAAGTCGGCAGCCGCCTTCCGCAAGGCGCAGCGTCAAAAAGACCTCGAAGCCCAACGTGCCATAGGAGACGCACTATACGGCGGGGTCGCTGACGAGATTGAAGATCTCATGCCTGAGGAGCGTAATGCGCTCATCATCGATGCTTTCAAGCACCACGCCCTGCGCGCGCGCCAGCCGACCGTCTGGATCCCTCACGACGACATTGGCGTCAGCGAGGACGAGATCCGCCTGACCAGGGAGTACACGGACAACTTGCACATCAGCAACGAGGGTACCGCGCTGGACAGCAAGGTCCGCGTCGTGTACGGGCTCAACCCGCCCGACTTTTCCGAGGTCGACCTGATCGACCTCTGAGTCTTTTTCTTCTCCTTTTCTGTCATGTCTGTCATGAGGGAGCTGTGCTCTCTTCGTCCGGCGGAGCATTGTGCATTTTGACACCCAGCGAGCGTATATACATTTTATGACGACGCGGGCTTTGGCCCTGGCGGAACGAGGAGCATACCCAGGGCGTTTCGAGTGCCTAGTTTGAGCATTTCATAGATACTATGGAGGTAGAAAACAAAGGATTACTACCATCTTCCCGGTGTGCTGATGTTTGATGACAGCAGACGTGACGTTTTTGAGATGAGAAGGAAAGAACGAATGACGCGGCTGAGGACTCCGACTGGAAGGCACGATCGTGATGACTCCTGCCTTCGCCGATGAGTATGTCGTGCACCGAATCCTCTTCAGATCTGCCTCCTCCGTCTTGCAAAGTCGACACCTCACGGCAAAACGACCCTAAGACCTCTCTGTATTTGATATCAATCTTCCAACACTGCCATGCCTCTCGCTCCGACCATCCCGACGTCCTAAGGCAATGCAGTCCTTGGAAGACCTCACCGTGCCTTACTGGTTGTTGGGCCAGTTCCCGCCTCGGCGCAGGTCGTGCGCACACATCCTATCCGTTTTCCAAGACCATGCTGACCGGGTGAGAACAGAATATCCTATGACGACTCTGAAGCCTCCCATAAACTTCGGAAACTATCCCTGCCGACGACCCTCATCACCTACCCCCCATCACCCGCGCTGAGCTGGGAGGGCGACGGCCCTGGCTCGCCGAGGCCAAGGTTCAGGGACGGCTACTTCAGCAACGTCTTCTCCTCGACACCGCCAAACTCTGGCTTCGACACGAGCGAGGCAGAGTTTCGAATCAATCCATACTCGCCGTCAGGCGTCGACCCGCCCCGGCCGGCCCGCACCGGCTTCGAGTGGGTGTGGTTTCCCGAGGGGTACTGGGCCGAGCGAGAGGCCCCCGGGGCGACGCGGAAGAGCCCGACGGCAGGTTTCCTGTCAAAGCTGCGAGGTCGTTCGGGCAAGTCCATCAGTGATCCGGGGCTCAGAAGGGGCGAGCGCAGCAGCGGCCGTGACCCGTCCCAGAAGACGGCCACGCCGCAGATTGCGACGCCGTTCAGCCCGTTCTTCTCGGAGGAGGCGCACGTAGCCTCCCTCCAGCACCCGTTGGGACAACGACCAAAGTACCTGAACGACCTGCTGTCGCCACGCATGCTTCACGAGAGTCTGGCGCTATCGAGAGCTTCGGAGGACGACCTCACGCCGATTGTGGAGGCGACGGTTGGGACTTCGGAGGAGGAAGACAGCAAAGCAGGTGTTCTCTGCATTCCGAGGAGACGAAAGATGAAGAAGTCATCACGAGGTGAAAGCGTGAGACGGACCTGCGTGATACTCACCCGGCATCCTGTGGCTGACAACTTTCAGGGAGAGTTCCGAACCCCGCGACCAGTCGAGGAAGCCTCATCTGTAGCTCCTGATGCAGTCGTCAGGTCTCAGGGCACGTCCTTGTCCAAGTCCTCGGTAAGGTTCAGGGAGGAAGTCAAGTTCAAGGACGACACGAACGGTGCAAGCCTGGTAAAGAAGTGGTTTGGAAAAGCGCCATGGCACAGGAAGGGGTCGGGCGAGACGGCCAGCAGCGTCACGAGCTCGATCCGTGAAGTTCTGGCTGGGAAGACACCACCCGGAACACCTGTGACGGAGTCGACATGCGGTAGCTCAAAACGTGGGAGACCCCTACCAAAAGACGGCATGTTCCCGGCTGACTAGAGACAGAAATCAACTCAAACTTTCCTGGAGGAGTTGGTCGCCCTCGTTGCATCATGTAATAGCTAGCGCTGACCTCAATGACAGGAAGCCACGCGAATTACGACCCCTCCTCTCAGCGAATGCCCCGATACAGGACGAAGCCGAGCCTTCTTTTCGGAGACCAGGCCGCCAGGCAATCACGGAGATACTTGGACGGCGGCAAGCTCGACGACCAATCTTGTTGGGGAGGAGAAGAAGCCGTCGAACCCGCCCAGGGAATGGTGGGATGAGGCACCACCACGACGCCATCCGCACGGCAAGAGCAAGTTTCAATTCGACATGCCCGAACACCTTCCCACCAGCCCAATGTGCCCATCAAACCCGAAGCACGTATCGGGGGGCACTGGCGTGTGCGTGTACCACGGGCGGAGGAAGGGTGATTGTCTGGTGCGAGCGTCTCAAAGTCAGAGGCACGAGGACTCGGAAATGTCCTCCGGCGACCTTTGAGAAGGAAGTGATTGCATTGAGGGATCTGAGTGACGTCTTCTCTTGACCCTAAGCCGAGTAACCCGAGTTGAGAATGAGTAACAGCAGTTTCAATTCCTGATGGTGCCTGTATTCAGGGGCCTGGGGCATGTGCTTAGTGAGGTTTGGGGGAGATGCACTAAAACGACACATGCATAGATCAAGCTGAAGTCGCGTACCTGCATTGAAGGTGGTCCGTGCGCAAGGCTGCCGAAATCCTCCCCAGCATGGTCGGATTGGAAGTGTGGAAAGCAGCCAGTTTCAAGCAGCTCCATCCCGCCCTCTTTCGACAATTCGAACCTGACCAGTTTCGTCGCCAACAACCTCTCGCTCCCACCATCTCGATATCCCGGATCAACTCGCGACAAACCTAGCCGTTCAAGTCCCCAGCGCGAACTCCTGCCACAATGGCGGCCGCCGAGCAGGACCCCCTGCTCCTCCTGCGCCAATCCGTCACTTCAAAGCGGCCCGCGGTGCCCTCGAGCTCAGCCGACACGCCGCCGACCGAGGCCTCTCTCTCCAAAGCGACGCATCTGCACTTCTCCGACGTGTCAGTCCCCCTCGACACGCCGACGCGCTTCATCAGCAGCGACCAGCCCGTCGACCTGCGCTCCATCTACTTCGCCTGGCTCAACAAGGACGTCGCCATCCCCGAGTACAACGCGTCGGCGACGCGCCTCAACGAGGAGCTCGGAAGCCTGGGAAAGGTGCAGAACCTCGCTTTCGTCGAGAGACTTGACCTCTTCACCTGGCTTGAGGGTGCGAGCGAGGAGTCCGAACATATCAGGCCGCTTGCCGGCGAGGGAAGGGACGCTGCTGGCGCGGCGAGCGCTGTCAAGGCTGCGCCGTCGGCTGCGGTTGGACGGTCTGGTCGTGGGACGCTGGACCCGCGGCTGGCGATTATCTATAATGGAGAGCGCAGGATGGGCGATCGGAACACGGTGTTGCGCGGCTCAAAACTGGTGGTATGCACGGAATGACTCCTGGAGCCATTGAGATGAGCTTGCTGACGCTGACCGGACAGGACTTCTCCGGCGTGCGCAAGCTGGCAGCACCCTTCATCCAGAAGAAGCCCGGCGGTCCCGGCATCACGGCCATCAGCAGCAACCCGACGCTGGCGATCAACCAGAAGCCGCCGTCGCGACGGCCCGACCCCATCATTCTCCTCTCCCCCTCGGCCTCGTCGATCCTCCGCCTCTCCAATATCCGCTCCTTCCTCGAGAATGGCCGCTACCAACCCCCCGACAGCGGCAGCGCCTCGTCGAGCATGCTCCACGTCTCGCGCGTCCTCAAGGACGTAGATCCCTCGCGCCCGACGCGCTTCATCCTCGTCGAGGGCCCGGAGCAGTTCAAGCCCGAATACTGGGACCGCGTCGCGGCCGTCTTCACGACGGGCCAGACTTGGCAGTTTAAGAACTACAAGTGGTCCGATCCGAACGAGCTCTTCCGCCGCGTCCAGGGCATCTTTGTCGGCTGGCGCGGCGAGATGCCGCCGCAGAACATTCAGGACTGGGGACACCGCGTCATGCAGCTCGGCGTCGACAGGCCGCGCGGGGGTCAGCAGCAGCACGGCACCGGTCCCGCCGCTGATGCGGCGCGCTTCCGTGATAAGGAGGTTGTTGAGGCCATCTGGAAGCAGATCGAGGCAGGCATGAAGGCCAAGGGCTGGACCAAGACGTCTGCGCCCGCGGCGCTGTGAGGGCGGGGGTGTGGCCACAGTCGTAAGACGAGAAGGGGAGGAGAGAGGAAGACCTTAGACATGACAATGTAAGATCACATAAAGATAGGTTGGGGTTAAAAAAAACACGGCGTCATCAGCGAGGGCGTTTTTTGGGCGATGCGCGGCGCTCACTCACCCCCGGCGAGGGCGGTGGGCGGGAGACGCACCGCGAGGCTGTCAGTATTAGTTTTGGTCAATCCGAGCAAGATTCACATATCGACATGCGCCGTGAGTGTTGAGAGGGGGACGAGGGAGCTGGGGCGTCATGTCGAGCATCTCAGCTGGGCCATCAAGACCGCATACTGACTGACACGATATCTCATCAGCCTGCTTCCACCACCCTCATCCTCGAGGTTTCAAGGTGACCTCCAGCAGCGTTGACAACACCACCCTGGACGATGCCGACTCGAGCTGCGAGAACGGCCGACGGGGACCCTTTGCAGTGACATTCATCCGCCGACGGCGGACAGATCAGCAATCGGGCCCGAGAGATCCTCGACATCAAAGTTTCAGACGCCAAGCCTCCCTCCCCCCGAGGTCGCATTGAAGAGATACATCTACAGACCCCAGGGACTAGGTACCGTCTACATCGACCTCGACCTCGTCGTAAACGTCGTCGCAAGAATGCCCGCGCGGCCGCCAAGCACCACCATCACCCCGAACACCATCGGTCCCCCTCCCCGTCAGCCTTGCGAAGAAAAGGGTGGTAGCTGATTCAGAAAATGACGCCAACAAGGGGGACGTGCTTTCAAGTTCGAGAGCGCTCGATTGTCCCCTCGGAGAGACACCCCGAGAGGAACGACACAAAGGGCCGTTCATCCCCCCGAGATACCGCCATGATCGGCGGTCGAGGAGGGGCAAATCCGACAGGTTTCTCCATCTTTCAAACAATGCAATGCCGCTTCCTCGCAGCCACGTTCCCCACACCCAAGGAGACGGCAGAAACCTTGCAGGCACACCAGCGGCGGGAGAGCGGTTGATCAGAAGCGTGGGGGGCAGTGTATGTGTGTGTGTGTGTGCTCTTGGCGGCGGCAAAACAACAAAGTCGTAGAGTCGTGAACCTTGGCGGTCGCCGATTCTTGGCAGGATTATCCTCCTACACCGAGGCTCTTGGTGCCAAGAGAAGCCGGACTCGGCATCTTGGTGCCGTTTGCCGTTCTAGAAGCAACCTGGAAGCCCCGGAATCGACGCCCAGAGCTACCCGGCCGCTGTGATCTTCATCAGATTAACTTCAGGGGCGATCATCCCTTGGCAACGCCTCTCCTGCGGCCGTAACAGCTCGACAACGGTCCACGAAGACATTTTTCCATCTGCTTCCAAGACCTTGGCAAATCACGTCCGAGGGCTCCCATGTGTCATGAAGCGTCGGATCTCGCCTGCAGATTTCCGCGTCGTAGCTTCGCAGCAGAAATATCAGAGCAAAAGGGGTCCGTAATCATATCCCAGCGCTGGAACTTGTTTCCCCGAGATGCGGAGGTGAAGAGGCGTCGGACATCGGCTCTCGGGAAAGTCCCGACGAGGTACTATCCCGATATCTTCACCCATCGCTGGTCTTCGTCATGCATGTCGACTCGAGGCTCAATTTGATCGGAGGGGAGGTCGAGTCATCCTCCCACCATCCGCATATCCTCTCCATCAGCCCATCTCTCCAACCGTGGGACGCCGGCTCGCGAGGCATCCCGCATCTGCCGAGCCCCATGTCTCGACGACTTCTTTCTGCCCAGGCCGGGGCGCCCAGTCGGCGTCGGGGCCGGCCGACCAGGTTCCACCGTGCCCCGGGCTCGTCGCCCCCGGTTGACGGTGTGGACGACAACGAAGCATCGCGCATTGTCAAAGCCCCGCCGGATCCTCGAACCGTTGCCGCCTCAAGGGATGCGCTTGCCCTCTTTCCTGATGCAGTGTGCCATGGCACATCACTCGGCCTCAAGGTTGGGCCTTGCAGCTTGTCACAGCGGGAGGATGATGGCGTCGACGACGAAAAGCATCTCTTTGACGCCAGCGGCCGCCATCGTCCGAGTCAGCACCGCCCACGCTGCACTGCAACCTGCACTGCAAACTGGACAGGCGGCGTGGTTCCGGACGCACGAGGCTTTGCCCGAGCCGTCTTGTTCCCGTCGAACCCCCCGCTTCTCACATGCCCCCTCGGACGCCTCAAGCCAACCCGGCCAGTCCGTCCGACCTTCGAGAACAAAGAGGAAAGGGCGGAATCGCGGCATTTCCGCGCGTTTTCCTGGGTTGGCCGTCGGGTCGGTACTGGCTGCTGCGAGGCCCGTCGGGCCGCTCTGGTGGGCGGTCCATCTTTTCCCCAGTCGGGCGGTTCAGCCTTCTCGGGCTTGTCGATCATCGGCATGGCCGTCTGGGGAAAACAGGAACGAGTGCCAAGGGGCCCAAGGGAGGGAGGGGGGGACCCCCGATGTCGTCATGGAGCTGTGGTTTGGACCTCTTGTCGTCCGTTCCATCAGGAGAAAATCTCGACCGGCTGCCTGTCCCACCGACGTCTCTGTCCCTCCATCGTGGAGATGCGAGCCCGAGAGGCACGCTCAGTCCTTCCTCACGGCCGAGAGTTCGCCGTCCAGACGCTATCGGCCGCTGGCTCTTCCAAACCTGACACGCGATGCGGAAGTCGAGAGGGAAACTCCATGGCGGCGTGCGAAACCAGGCGGTTTCCCATTCACGTGTGCATCTGCTTCATCTTTCGCCGGCGGCGTGGTTTGGAACCTCTCTTAGAGCCGGCAGCGTGGCGCCAAGGAGACCACCCCATTCGCGCGGAAGACGACCCACGGCCTGGCTTGCCCTGGCGCGCCTGCAGGAATGGCACGATGATGAAGAGATAGGTTGCTTGGTGATCATGTCGTAAGCAGATCCGCCGCGCGCCGGGCTGCAGATGCCCTCTCCCGCTCCCGCTACAGGCGCCTAGCTCGCGGCCGGCGTGAGAATAGACCTGCGCCAGCACAAGGCCGGATCTTGAGTCCGTTCGGACCCTCCGCCCCAACTCTTGTTTCGGCGCACGAGGGGTCGTAGCTCGCCTGATGTTTGAAGGAAACTTTCGTGGTTGAGCACTGCGTCGAGATACGAGCTGCGCCTGAGAAAGAAAGGGGTTGACGGCCCGCCTCTGAAGTTAAGACGGTGAGGGGGACAGACGGTGAGCATGCCTCGGCTCTTGGATAGCCCGTCGCGATGTACGGAGACGGAGGGCTCGGACGGACCCTTCTTCCTGTGGTGTGTGCAACATCGTTGTAGAGATGGAGGCCACGCCCCGAAGCTGGCAGATCCCAGATCCCAGATCCCGAATGCCGTGAGACGGCGCCTTGCGTCAAGCTCGGGCATCGGGAAAGCCTTGGTGTCACCTGCGCGTCGAATCAGTTATCCCAGCGGCCGTCCCAGTCCAGTGGTTCCGGGCTCGGGATATCCGATGGGCCCTGTGGCCGCCCGTCCGCTGCACAGAGCCGTGTTGCACTGCGGCCGCTGCAAGCCCTGGATGGACATCGGATAGGGCACCATTGACCGCCAGTGGATGAACTCCCATGTTTGTGCGCACATGGAAGCCTTGTTTCGGGTGTTGGAAGATTCAACCGTGAAGCAGGAGTCTCTGTCACCCTGCGTAGATGGGCTCGGCCGAACAAACACAAATCTCAGGCACGTAGAGGTCGACACAAGGTTGCCGCCTGTTCGTTTCTCATCCTGCGTCGCTCAGGAACAAAGTCAACCCGTCCTTGTCGCCCTTCCAGCCCAAAATATACGGCCCAGTGCAAGGACACTTTGATGAGAGAGATTCATCGGTTGATCCTCCATGGTCGATCTTGGCCTGGGGGGATGTCAGACTGTCAGACCGGCACGTTCTTGTCAAGAGATACTTCAGCATCAGACGTGCCAAACTTTGTCGGCCGGAAGTTACTCTCTGCTGGCACCCGTCCGTCGATATGAATGTGGCCCACTGGCGACACGAAGCGTCATCGACGTGGTCGGAATCTTCCAGCTGGAACACCATCACGGCCCAAGTCCAGGCTGTACGCTGTCCATACTGCCATGTGTGTCCAAGGATAGTCTCACGGGCGCAGACGGTAGGACAGGAAAGTTTCACGCTCGATGCGTATTCTGGTAAACCCACGTCTTTGATATGCGCCATGCTTGCCCCTGCAGACAGGTTGTTTCAGCGCTTTGGCGCGGTCAAGGCCTATTTCTCCTGTTAGTCTGGTCCTCACCACACTCTGCGGCGAATAGTCAAGCCAGAAACGCAACTACATCTCTCGCTATAAGACGGATCAACGGAAAAGTCTGGGGCCCGCCGAGCTAGCAGCATATGAGAGTGACGAAACTCGACATGCAGTTTGACCCGGATTCCAGACCCTGAGTGTGAAAGTTGGGCGACGCCATGTGTCGCCAACATCCCCGGACCGATTTCTGCAGCTCGGGAAGTGAGTTTTGGCGGCGTCTATCTTCAGAGCCGGATATAAGGCCGATGCACCACTGCGTTGGTTGAGCTGCCGCGTCGTTGGCTAAAGGGTGTCCATCACACCGGTCCCAATGTGCTTTTAATAGTAGGGTGTCGTCAACGTCCGTCGAGGTCGTCATCATCAGGCTACCGAGTCAGGCCAGGCTCGGGAAATACTGGGCCCCCAAACAGCTCAGCCTTGCCAGCAAAGCCGTTTGTTTCCTAGATCCTGAGGGTAAATACGCGGATAGGAGAACCCTGGTCACGAACTGGTGCTCCAGGCGCATCCATCCGCCAGATGACGTGAGCTTTGCAGCGAGGACTTCCGCCGACCCCAACAGTTCTAGCGACGGCGGTCCTGGGGCGGGGTCGACAGCGACAGGTCAACCCGTGTGACACCTGTGAGCTAACCTGCTGCGCGGAGAGGGGCCACTTTGTAAAAGGCGGTGGACAGCACCTCCGCAAACGCAGGTCTCACGAGCGTCGTCTTGGCGAGGGCTGGGGCCCAAGAGAGGGGCAGCGGGCGTTGCCTACGGAAATACCAAGGTGACAGCGGTGCCACCATCGCGCGGAACTTGACGTGCCGGCTGACCCAACTCTCCACGGGGATTGGAGACGATTGATAGCAGTCCCGATGACGGGCGACACCGGGCAACAATAAGGGCGACAATAAGGGGTCGCAACCATAGCGGGTCGACGACTTCTAGGCCTGGCCATCTGCGGCGGCACTGGAAGATTGGGATGGAGATGGCAGGCTGTCATCCATCCGTCTAGTCATGGCGGGTGGGCCCGGAACGACCAAATGACTCTGACAACAAACAATCAGCGATATTCGGCTCGAAGGAAGAAGGAATGCCCCCCTCGTCGGCTGCTTGTCAATGTTTTGCACCGGGAGGAGAAAGGAAAAAGGCCATATGTGAAACCTACCCACCCAGAGGAATGTCAAGGCCGCCGCACCTCGTGGCCTGGGCCCTGTGGGACCGGCCCAGTGAGACATGCCGCTCGATAGTGGCCGGGCGGATAGCCGGCCGGCTGCTTCCAGCAGGAAGGGGGTCGCTCTCTTCTCAACAAACAAGGGCGTCCTGTCCGCTTGCGAGAGGAAGACGGTCTGCCTCCGCAGGATCCGTCGGAATTTCCGAGTCTGTCGCAGGGCAGTGGATGTCTTACGAGAGCACGCGAGGTCGCAGATGGTAGATCGATAAAGGCGTGCACGGCTGGCTGCGATGGCTTGCTCTTCACCACGTGGCTTTCCCGCCGGTGTGACTTAGCAGGGGTCTTTCAGCGGGCACCCGCTCGTCCTTCTCGTCCGTGGGCGCTCGTGGTTGGCTGGTTCGCCGAACTCCTCCCGTCCCGCATCCGCCCTGGCGCATCGATCGATGCTCGACTTCTTTGCCATGCGACGGACAGGGGTCGCTGAACTGTTTGTGAATGCCGTTGAGGTCATCAAACATCATCATCGGCCCATCCGGGCGTCTACCGATATTCCAGTCAGTGTGCGTGCTGCGTTCGTAGGCGGCTGGCGGCAGGAAAACCCAGCAATCAACCCGCGAAGGGCATGGTCGTACCTAGCCAAAGGATGCGACGACGGCAGTGGCGCTTTATTCGATCACGGAACGGTGTGCCCAAACCACGTGGACACGGGACGCCGAAGAACTGGACTTGCGAGATCGGACTGCTGTGACACGCAGAAAGGCTGGATGCAGCCCAGCTGGCCTCAAGGTCTCGCGAGTTGTGCAGCCTCTTGTGCGCAGTGCGTAAGCAATCCCGTCCGAAGCGCTCTAGTACCCACTGCCCCGAAGATCCAGGCAAGGTCTTCCAGAGGCAATGCTTTTCAAGGGACTTTGCAACTTGCTGCCCATGGCCTGGTCCCTGCGAGGTTCGGAGGAGAAGAAATGATTTCTTTTCTGGAAACGCCGAAGATCCGGGATACCCCCGTTGTCAAATATGCCGTTTCCAGACGCAGTCCCGTGGAGGTGGCCACGCATGAATTTGAGTGGCCCGGGCAACGTTTGGTATGTATCGTCCCAGCGGTTCGGACGCGCCATCAGTTGCGACGGCTGATGGAGAATGGGGTGCGAGTCGTGAGTTGTGACACGCGAGCAAAAGGCGGGCGGGCGGGCGGGCCATATTTGAAAAACTCCGGGTAGCCCTGCCAAGAGAGGGACATTACCGTACGTCGCCGTGGACGGCGATCAGGAGGGTTCGTGAACGCTTCCACGAGTCGTTCTAGAAGAAGCCAATCGTGGTGTCCGGGATGATACTTGCCGTGTCGTCCCGCATAATCTTAATCTTGGGTCCTCATGGCGGGCCGCCTGCTGGCTCGGGCGCTCGTGTTCTCTGGCGATAGTCGTCAGTCTGGAAGCTGGCGTCTGGCTTGCGGTGGAGAAAGGGCGAGCATATCCGAAACGGTGGCTGTGCAAAGGTTCCTCAATCTCCTCCTTGGATCCTTGCTCCCTGCCCTGCAAGCGCGAGGAGGTCGACGACGACGGCTTCTGGCGTGTGAACGCGTGCTCGGAGGCAGGGGGGGTGCGCGCCACCAAGCTCTTCAAGGCAGTGGAGCGTCCGAGGACCTCCATCCCGGCTCTTTTCCCACGTGCCCTCTTTGTGTGCGGAGTCAGGAGAGTCAAGCAGAGAGGGGAAGGGGGGGAACACAGTGCGACGTGGACGGCGAACGTCGGACTAGCCCCCGCCAGCCGGTGATCAGGGACCATGCCGTGGCGGCACCGGCGGCAGCAAGCCAAGCAGCGAGCAGGTGGGTGTCTAAATCTCAGTGAGGCTTCGGTACGCAGTTTGGTTGTTGTCAACATTGGACGAGTCTCAGGAGAGCTATGCCCGAAACAGTCGATACAGGGCGCTGCCCTCTGTGTCTGCGAGACGTGAAGCTTGATATCGATGCAACACAACCATGGGTGGCTTTCGGGAATAAGCAGGGCGATAGCTGATGTGCGTGTGTGTGGTGTGTGATTGTCAGCTCTGCCCCCGGCCTCATGCTGGACGGCGACTAAGCTCCGAGTGAACCCTTCCAGTCCCATTGCGGGAACTTGGCAACGGCAGCGGCTGGGATGGTGCAAAAGGCGGTCGGTCGGGTCGGCGTTGGGGGTCTTGGTTTTGGGGGTGCCCGAGCCGGTGCCCAGCCCCATCTTGTCCTGTCTGTCAAGGTATTTGGCGTGTGCTGTCTCGTCCCCCAAGCCAGCGACAGCCGAGATGGACGGTGCCGAGACGGTGCCCTGGGGGAGTACTCCCGGTGCTGCGCGGGTAGTCGGGGGCGCTTGTCGGTGCCGAAGCGACATGGGATGCGCCAATCCTTATTGCGTCTAGGGGTTTCAAGCCGTCAATCAGATCACTTTGATGCGGCTGACAGGTCCTGGACGAATCAGTCAGATAGGAGGTCACGTCGTCGACGGCGGAGGAGACGGTCAGATCCTAACCGCGCGCTCGCTTGTGCTTTTGCTGCCAGCTTGGACTTGTCGGTGCTTGCATGTTGTTGTTGCTGTTGGTCGTGTGCTTGTCCGAAGTCCGGGAGACATGGTCAATTCCGAGAGACGAATGAATGCCCGAGAAGAGGGGGGCTGGGCGGCGTATCAGAGACATAACAAGCGGCCACGCGTTGGCGACACGAGGGTGCGGAAGCATCGCCGCAATCGACAGCGATGGATCATGGCATGGGACGACATTGGATTGGTTCGAGAGGATCGTCGGGAGCTCAATTGGGCGCCGTGCGTGACAGCCCTGCCAGGGAAGTCGCGCGCCGGAGTGCTCTTGCCCTCCGTACCTACGGGCCGTATAGTACCTACCAAAATACTGCACCTGCCAAACAGTCCCGCAGCAGGTGGTGCGATAGTTGGGCAGCTGCGCTGGAGGGAATAGCGGGCTCGAGGGGGGCCGCACTGTGGGCGACAGGGTACAAGCCGGCAGGTACTTTTGGAAGGAACGATGGATGGTTGCGGGCAGGGAAAGCGGGCTGGGCGGGCAGTCGGGCAGGCAGTCAGTCACACAGCATGACCGACACCGCATGGCTTGCAGGGAACTTAGAAGCAGCGGAGCGGAAGGGGGCACGAATCTCGTGGGGCTCGGCGACCGCATCCCTGCAGCCACGCGCCGATCTGTGCAAATTGCTTTGGTGCGACAGCCCTAACCCCTTTTCGGCCGGCTGCTGGGGGCCGTCCACGAGGCGTGAGACCCCGGCCCCGACGCCCATTCTTCCTTTTTCAACCTGCAGTCCAGCACCATGTGGTGTTGCGGCCACGCTTTTTACACGCCTTTCGCACGCTTCGCCTGCATCATGGATGCCACCCCCCTCTTTCTCACCCCTACACCCCTCTCTGCCGCCCGTCTTCTCTCCACACCCCGAAGCGGACATGCCCAGCCACTCAGGTACCTCGGCCTGGGCAATTGAGAGGTTCCGTTTCAATGCACCGCTGCCGACCGCCTACCAGCCATCATTTCAGGGCATTCTGCCCTGTAAATTGTCGCATCCAGCCCAACAGCGCGAACCAACAACTGCCAAGAGGCCTGCGACCACCACTCACGCTTTGAAGCCCAACCCAACGTCAGCCCATCTCTATCGGCCGCCGTTCCCCCACACGATGCATGCGGCGCACCAGATGCGGGGCTGGACGTTGCTGTTATCGCGAGATTGAGAAAGTACGCATCATCATCCGCATCTTGTCTTGTTCATTCGAGCACTCCTGTTCCAGAATCTGCACTCGCGTGGCCTGTTCGCAGCAATGCACGGGTTGCGGCGCGGTACAGCACGGTATCAGCATCATCCGTGTCATCGATCCCAGGAATAGAACAGCCATGCGTCGTCCCTCCCCAGGGAATCCATACCCGAAGCGAGACGGCAACCGGCGAACCACCGACCTGTGCCACGCCCCCAGCCAACGGCAACAACTGCCCTTGGACGACCGACCGGACGAAGGATGCCTGGGGGGAGCTTGACTCCGACCCCTGCGGAATGGGCTGTCAAAACAGCGGAATAGAGTTTCCCTCGGCTCAGCAGCAAGCGCCCGCCCCGAACGTGTCTGGGACATGATGCCTCGGTGTAAGTTGGACGGAGCGCGAGCCAAGGAGCGGTCCTTTCAGCGTCACGGGCGTGGGACGCGACGGCCTTTTCATCATGCTCAGCGGCTCCCGTACGCCTTCTGTCGCAGTCGCTAACCCCGTACTTCTCGACACGGCCACGGCATCTGGCAGATTTCGCTTCGCTCGCTTCAGCCGCCGACCGACCGGCCCCCCGCCGGCCGACACTCGCTCTCCCAAGTCCACGGGTCGTCCAAGGGAAGGGGCGCGGGCGGCGGGGGAGCCATGCCGGGCGATCGTTCCAGCAAGCCTCGTACGGCACTTGTCGTACCAGTGTGCACGCGCTCACCGGGCCGCGGCCCTTGTGCAGACTTTCTCGGCCACGCGGATTTCAGGAATGGAAACTAGCTGGGCGACGACCAACAGCAGCCAACGCCGACACGCTGGGGAGGGTGCTTACTGGACTGGCGCTGGAGCATGGCGTCGCGAAAATGTGATAGTGCCATGCCCGCTCCCTGCTGTGCACGCGGCGGCGGCGTGACGATGCGGAACTTGAGAAGGGGGGTGGTGCGGCGGGCGGCGGGCGGTCAGAGAAAGATGACAGGTCGGACGTCATGACTGCAGTTCGTCACTGCATGCCCTTCCTTCGTCGCCTCGCCTGGCCAGGGGTCCGGCCGACCCTTCACGAACTCTCCTGGGCGAAGACGGGCCGCCCATTGGCCTCCGGCCGCGTGCCCTGGTGTCCTGGTGCGCTTGCACTGCATCACACACGTGTCCAAGTTCCGGCCCTGGGAACCAATGCCATGCGCCGTACCCGATACCACCGGAATGGGAGGCGCAGGTACACATTCCGTCGCCTCGCAGGTCCGTAGCACGCGCGCTCTCTCACCTCACAAGTTGTTTCCCATCCTACAGACGGGGAGTTTGGTGATATCACGCCCCCTTGCCCGTGACAAGGCTGGAACACACCCCGGCCTCGGAAGAGATGGAGACTGCGACCCGATGCGGTCAATTCATTCACCGGGGTCCTCCGTCCGCCCGTCCTCTGAACCCGGACGCCGACCGGTGTTGACGCCCGGAAACCCAGGTACGGCCGTACAAGCCGTGTATGTAGGTGTTGCTTGATGCCGGCCGGCCGTGATGGCGTCGCATGCCGGGGAATGCAAAAAGCCACTTCCCACGTTTTTCCAGACACATGGCAGACCGGCCGAGAAACCACGATGCCCTCCCAGCGCCCCTTGTTTTCTTTCCTTGCCGGTGGCGCCGGGGGCCCCCCTACTTACTTTTGACAGGCGACGACACATTCGGGCTGAACACATCTCGGCCTTTCCGCGTCGTCACGGCCGAACCGGATTCCAAGCGAGAAATGACAAGAACGGATGCGACATTGATCCAGATGGGGGAAAATGTGATTCCTTTTTCTTCCTCCCACGCCTCCTTTGCTGGCGTGGCCTTGCGCCCTGCCCCCCCCAGCAAGCCAAGACGTCGATCTGGTGAGAACTCCTGGCATCGCCTCGCCCGCAGCCCGACTGACCGCTTGACACTTGCCGATCAATCAATTGCCGGCAATGGCGGTGTCTGGAGGAAAGCCTTGCCCCCCCGGCGACTATCTCCCTTTGTCTTTTTTCTCCCCTCCCAAAATTCCCCAGGGGGGTGGATTTCTCCGTCTCCCATCATCAGCAGAGCAAGGGCGGCGATCTCCATCAAGTTGCTGACGATAGTCGTGCACCCCCTCCTCCACCTTTCTGTCTGACGACCCTGGCTGTTGATTGCCGAATTGCTGTTTCTTCGTACACGTGTCGTACGGGTCCCGCGCCCCCCCCTCCGTTTCTCTCGCCGCCCACCCCTGCTGCCGTTGAGAGACAATGGCGAGATAGGGGTGTCTGCTCTCGTACAGTAAACAGGGGTCGTGGCGGCAAATACAGTAGGGCGCCCGCTTTCTGTTGGAAGTTCTCAGTTCTGGCGGAGGGGGCCTGCATCCCTGAATGTGCCGCATCAATGGGGGCACCTGAAGGGGTCGCCCGCTCGGAACTGACGATGGATTGCGTTCTGTTTGGAGCAGACCAGTTCCCGGCGGGTTTTGTCCCCATCCACGGCCCGACGCAAACCCACCTGCGGCCACACCGCCGGGCACGCGAGAGAGGCATTTATCGGGTTTTCTCTGCAGTTCTCACGACGGACCTTTGTTTCCTGACGACCGGTCCATCGCTGGTTGCTATATGTGCGTTTCAATATGTGTAGCCCCCCCGGGGATGGAGGGGCGAAGGAGGCGAGGAGGGGGGAGCGGGAGGGTGGTAGCGCCTTGCACAATGTCATCATGGGATTGATGATGGATTACCAGTGGCCCACTCCGAGACCGCTGGACGTGGAGGACGTCTGGTGGGCCGTGATGGAACGGCGGGCTTTTTTTCCTGGTTTGTGAGAGCGAGTAACGTGACGGTCTGAGGTTGTAATCCGGGTCGGCCGTCTGCAGCGAGCCTCCACGGGTGATGCAGATGAGAACAGACAATCTGACGATGGGCAGAGGGCAGAGTGCAGAAACGAGCAGCAACTGGAACGCACTGACCGAACTGCCCTGATGATGAAGCCGCCCCCGAATTGAAAAAGACGTCAGGGCACCTCGGCTTGCATCAACAGGGGGTGTGGGCAGTCAGTCAGGGCAGTTCTCTCAACCTGGAAGTTCTGCTCTCCAGGCTGCTGCCCTGGGTGTCGGTGCCCGCCTGGGCTTCAGGTCTCTCAGGCTCGCAGAAGTACCTTCTGAAGCGCGTGGAAAACGGCAGGGAAGGCACGCCAAGGAAGTGGAGTCACGGTGTCCGGGTGGAGGTGCCCCCACTGTCCTCCCCTGTCTCCCCGCTAGGTACTTCCTCTCGTGGCTCGTCCAGGTATTGCCGACCTGGCCAGGGTCTGCGCACGCTACCCGTACAGGCCGCAATTGGAGGTAGGGTTCCCACTGCAGGCGACCACCGGGGGGCAGAGAGAGAGGAGGGGGGCGACCACATGCGCTAAAGTGGTAGGCCCGCACCCCCCCTTCCAGCGTGAGGTTACCCCCCCAGGCCGGGCAGGCCCCAGCAAAACTACCACACGGCTGCGGGTGTACGGGTGGAGCGTCCATGTACCTCGTCCATCCCAGCTCGCGGGGCCCACCTCATCTTCCTCACCACACCCGCAGGGCCGCAGCTTTTACACTAGCACCGTCTCTTCTTGTCTTGTCTTGCCTTGTCCGTCCCCATCCCGTCCGTCCCTTCTCTTTTTTGCCCTTACCCTTTTTATTCGGCCTGCCCCGTCGTGCTGCCACCCTTCTCCGAGACCTCTCCTTCTTTCCTCAGATGGCCGCCCTCTCCCAGCCCAAACGCTCCTCAGTTCGCGATCCGCCGTCGTCAACCCCGACGCCCGTTACGAACCACAACACCACCACAACCACAACGCCCACGAAGCCTGTTCGCTACCGCAACTCCTCCCCCAGCCCGGCCGTCCTCCACAACCACGGCGCCACCAGCACCACCACCACTCACAGCCCTCTGTCGCCAGCCCTCGCAGCGCCCCCCGCCGCCGCACTCCCGCCGACGACCACGACCACGACCGACCCCTTCGCTCACCAGGGCTTCTCTCACCAAGGCCAGACGACCTACCCTTCGCCCAGCTACCGTCCCATCGGCCACCTCAGGTCCACCTCGATCAGCGGAAAGAGCCTACGCTCCAGCGGCTTGTTTGGCTTGGCAGCGGCCGCTTTGGATAAGACCCAGAGCGCCCTCTCCACCCGCCAGACCTCGGAGCAGTCCATCCGCCAGCGTTCCTCGAATTCGGCCCTCAGTCGCCTCGCGTCGTCGGGCGAGTTCACCCTGAGCCCTTCCGACATTGAGCGAGAATCGCGCTTCCGGCGCTCCAACAACCAGTCCCCCGCCTCCCAGTCGCACCTCAGCGCCCACGGGAGCAGACGAGGCAGCCAGACGTCGCTGGACCCCTTCTCTCAGCCCTACAGCGAGACCGACGCGACGAGACCACTTCCTATTCGTGTGCCCAGCAGCTCCGAAAACAAGATGCACCAAACCTCTTCGCGGTTGCTCCGCATGACGGACGATGACCGCCCATTTACAAAGGTAGGCAGGCGACCTGGTGCATCCGCATTTCTCCAACGATCGACTTGTCGCTAACCATCTCCCTCTCTCGCAGGACTTCAAGGACCTCTTCGCTACCCTGATCGTCAGCCTGCTACCCCTGTCCGCCCACCGCGTGCGGCTAACACGGGTGGAAAACACCTTCCTCTCCGAGGATGCCATCAACAACCTCGGCTCCCTCAAGTTCTCCCAGTCGAATCGCATGCCGGATCCTAAGGACCCCTCCCGCATCGTGACGACGACGACAACGACGACCTTCTCCATGGCTAAGGACATGGCCCGGTCCATCTGCCAGCGCTTCCTCGAGGCGAGGTTCATTGAGTCGGCGGACGGAAAGTACCAGCAGGTGTACAACATGAAGGGCTCCGTGTGGCAGCTGACCTGCAAGGGCATCACCATCCTGGACCGCTTCTGCGCCCGCAACGGCATCCAGCAGAAGCAAATAGCCGACATCATCGGCAACTCCATCTCCCAGCTCGTCATTCTCGAGAGGGAGAGCCAGACGGACAAGCTCATCACCGACCGCGGCACCATCGAGGTCGTCTTCCGGCGGTTTATCGGTGCCAACGGCCCCAACGTCAAGGCCACCGTTTCATCGGCCGACTCAGACTCGCTCAACGACTACAAGGACGGTCTCACTGGTGTTAAGATGGCCAGTGACCGCAAGGTCAACGGCAAGTCATTCCGCGACACATTCACCGGCAAGGCCGCCGTTGACTGGCTCATGGACTGCTGCACGACGGTTGACCGCCGGGAGACTGTGGATCTCGCCACGCTGTTTGTGCAATACGACCTGATTGAGACGGTTGTGCACGACCGCGCGCACATCTCGCAATACCCCAGCCACAGCCTGTTCCAGCCCACCAAGAACTCGGTCTACCAGCTCACCGCAAAGGGCCGTGACGTTATCAACGGCATCAGCTCGCGCGGCCGCGCTTCGGAGAGCGAGGGCTCCAACTCGGCCACCCGCAACACGATCCCCAGGGACTCCAACACGCAGCGTCTGGATAAGATCCTCAACGATGCCGCTCTCCGCCTCCTGTTCCGTGAGAACCTCCGCGAGACGCATTGCGAGGAGAACCTGTCCTTCTACCTGGACGTCGACGACTTTGTGCGCAGCTGCAAGCAGGCGATCCGCGCCGCGCAGAAGAACCCGAGCTCGACATCCCTGGACAGCATCAAGGAGATCATGGCCCAGGCCTACGGCATCTACAACGCCTTCTTGGCGCCGGGATCCCCGTGTGAGCTGAACATCGACCACCAGCTCCGCAACAACCTGGCGACGCGGATGACAAAGGCCGTCGGCCAGGACGTTGCCATGATCGAGACGCTGCAGGAGGTGACGGCGCTCTTTGAGGACGCCCAGAACGCCGTCTTCAAGCTGATGGCAAGCGTACGTTGGACCCACCCCCACTTCATGGTCTACCCTACTGACAATTCCGTGACAGGACTCTGTGCCCAAGTTCCTGAGGAGCCCCAAGTATGAGCACACCCTCAAGCACTACGACTTCGACGCCGTCACCAACGCCCGGCCTGGCGTCGAGCGCAGCCAGAGCCGATCGAACCGCCAATGATGACCCGGAGCCCGAGACCAAAGCACCGACCAAGCACCAAGACCCCGCACCACATCGGCCCCAAGCCCCCCAAGGCCCCCTCAGCAGCCTTTGACCTCTCGCCACAAGCGAACAGAGGCGGCGTATGGCGGCCCACAATAGCCTGCCTGGCGCGCTCGAGCGCTCAGCCTCAGCTCGAGCGGCCGGGCTTTAATTCTGTCCATAACGATCGAGAACACGGCTACTTGGCATTTTGCAGCGAGACCGTCCCCCGAACCTTCACCTTTGGCGCCCAGCTAGCAGACCCGCTGGCTGGCGCATGCACGACTTTCCGATTGCTTTCAGGAAAAAAAAACCTACTGGCGTTCACGGGGACAACCATCTTAGACATTCATGAGGGGGAAAGTACATGGGGCGGCGGCGGCATCGTGGGGTTTCAGGGTCATTCTTGCATGTTTCACTCGTCTCCTTTTCCTCTCACACTCTCACTCTCACTCTCTCTACCTGTTTTTGCCGTCCCAGGGTCCTCGCTCTATCTTCCGGAAGAACGTTTGGCGGTACGGAACGGCGGGCCCTTCGGCCTCCCGCAGCGGCGCCTCGGGATGCAAGGAGGGCCCGACAAGGGACATAATCGACCAGCTCTCGCCCTTTTTGGCGAGCTGATGTACGACGACGATGCATTCGACTCTCAGTCGACGGTGCATGGGTCCAGGAAGGAAGGAGCGGTGGTATGGATGAACTGGAACTCCGGACGCGGTGGCGATTTCGGAGGAAAGGGAAACATGAGATGGACGGACGGGTCGTCATGTATGGATCTTCATCGATGGGATCGCCCGCTTGACTCGCGGGCGGCGGAGTGGTTTCCGGCCAACGGCGGCGACGAGGCGGTCCCTATCATTTTTCTCCATAGGAGAAGGAAAGAAACATTTCCCCCCCCGAAATTTGTCTGGTTCGTCTCGCCCTGCATCTTGGTGAGAGATTGCCCCTAGCCAGGCCGGCCCGTGTCTCGCCCCGCGGCATGGAGGGCTGAGACAGCCCAGGCTCGGTGGACATGAGCGCCCGAGGCTGATGGCTGCGCTGTGCATTCCCTGGGGGAACAAGACATCACGTCGCGATAGGGACCATCGCGGTGCGACTTGTGTTTTTGCCCGCCGCGCGGGTCGGAATGTCAACCCTCGTCGTCCGGCGAGCCATCCCGCGTCCCGGGTGGCGGTTGGCCGAGATGCAGAGTCGCCCAGGACGACCTGAGCCCAAGGGAT
Source organism: Plectosphaerella cucumerina (assembly GCA_020746995.1). NCBI lineage: Eukaryota > Fungi > Ascomycota > Sordariomycetes > Glomerellales > Plectosphaerellaceae > Plectosphaerella > Plectosphaerella cucumerina. The sequence continues at coordinate 642,577 of JAGPXD010000005.1, read as the reverse complement.
GAGTTTGGATTATAAGTATCAATTCCTTTCCCTCTTGACGCGCGTGGGTGAAAGTGTTAGTAGACATCCGTCTCCGTCCAAGCAGCTTCTCGCTCTCATTTTCTGCGTTCTCTTCGTTTTTGCTCTTCACATGCTTTCCATCTAGAGGTTTCCGATCTCGTCCATTCTTTGCACAGCTGAAAAAGAAGAGAAGAAGCAGGTGTTGCTATTTCCATCACCCGTTCGGCCACCAGTCCATTTTCGGCATCGTTACGGCCGATACACGCATACGCTGAGGTGTACTTCGAAATCGACACGCCATGCATACCTTGTCACTCATCCTTGCCGCGGCCGCGGCTGTGCAAGCCGGCGAGGTCATGGGTGGTGACAGTCTCGTGGCCCGTCGGGCCCTGGCCGGCGGAAACGGCATGTCGTTGTCGCCGGCGGAGGTCCCGGCGTGGGGTGCGTGGGATGAGGATGTTCACGCGGGTGACGCGGGGATGTTGAGTGCCGGACAAAAGTCGTCGACGCAGACATACGTGAGTACCTTACTTCCACGCCCTCCCTGCCCTGCCTTGCGGCCCGATGATACTGACGCACGCTTCTTGCTTCAGGCTGCCGAAGACAGGGAGGCGATGATGCACGTCGAGCCGACGGGACACGCTGCGCCGCCGGCGGAGGAAGCCGCGGATGCCGAGGCATCGAAACACCAGCACCAACAACATCAGATCCCGCGGGGTCCGGACTTTTCGTGGATGTGGTCGGTGGACGGGGCCCTGGCGGTGGGCATGGTGATCGTCACGACAGGCCTGGTCTTCACAGCGGCCGGGTAGTCCGAGGCGAGACGGATCAGAAGAACCATCCCCTTTGTCTGTTTGTACTTCTATCTCCCTGGCCTGCCAAGTATCGCGAGTCTTGTCTTGACGTCCGTCGTCGTCGTCGCACCCTTACCCCTTACCCCTGCCCCCTGTCCCACCCCCTGCTCGAACCCCCTTTTTTCTTTCTTCAGCAAAACCATCACTACTGCCGGCCCAATGAGCCGAGCCCCTCGTACCTTGTACGGTAATCGAACACAAAAAGGAAAGAACAGAGAAAAAGCACCGCCTCGCTTCTGCAACGCCCTCGGCATGTGCCGGGTAATAATCTCAACCCCAAACTAGTATATCCTTGCAAGCTGCGACGTGCCGGGGGGAGGGTGAAAAGGAGGGGGGTATCTAAAAATTCCAACCGAATCTTCCGGACCTTCCAAATTTCCTTCTCGGCGCTTTAGCCTTTTACCAGCAGGCATACTCCCTTCTTCCTGCACTCCGGTTCCGTGATGCAGCCGAGCCGTGTCTCCCTTGTCGTCGGCCCTGATTATCCAAATGGCGAACGAACCGAACCCGCATGAACCGCCACCCCCTCCTCCCTCTCCTCCCTCATGACTCGAGATAGCCCGGCGCCGGGCCCTGGGTCCCTGTCTCCGGACGATGTGACGGTAGCAAGCGGCCTGCAGGACCGAAGAAGGTTGGGCTTTCCGACGGCAGGTGTTGAGAGTTTCGCCACGCGGGAGATGCGAGCGGGAAACGAGGGCGGGATGTGGGAGCAGGTTTGGGTGGCAACTGCTACGTAGGGAGAGAAGCGGCAGTTGCGGTGAGGTGACCGCCCGCTCCGCTCGTTTAATGCAGCCCCGATGGCGCCACGGGCTTCCTTGCAATGGTGTAGCCGGGGCGGAGGACGGAGGGGTGGCGCTGCTGGTCCGGCCCCGGGGCGGAAACCCCGGAGATCGGGCTTAACCCCGGCGCCGATCCCGGGAGCAGGCCGTCCGGTTGCCGCCGCGCCCAGGCTTCGGCTGCCGCCGCATCGTTTTCAAACGGCCGCCGGTCGTTCGGTGTGTCGGGGGTCTTGTCGTCAAAGGGTGTTCTCGAGGAGATGTCACCGTATGAGTCGACGGCGGGGTAATTTGGCGCGTCGAGCTCGACGGGAGCATGGTGTACAGGTTCTGGCGCGGCAAGCTCATATTGAAGAAGCTCGTGGGGTGAGGCGGTCTGCGAGATGGGGCTGAGGGGTGGTTGAGAGTGTGAGCGGTTATGAGCGGCGGCGCGGCGAGCCTCGGCAGCGGCTTCGCGCTCGTCACGCTGCTGATCTTCCTTGACGCGCTGCTGCTGCTGCTTGGTGGTGAGGGACTGCCAGGGCACCTGGCCGGAGGCGTCTCGGGGGAATAGATAGCCACCGCCGGCAGGCTGCTGGTCGGGTGGACTTCGTAGGGGCGGCGGGACGTGGTAGGGGACAAAGCCGGAGGTGGTGATGCCGGCGATGACTGGTGGGCGGTTCGCGGCCTGGGGTCTGTCGACGGAGCGGGCGCGGGGTGTGTGGCTGGGGGTGGAGGAGCCGGACGGCGTGCCGGATGGCGTGAGGGAGGCTGGTGGCGAGTTTGACGAGGTAGACGAGAGGGACGTCCCTGAAGCATGAAGAGCAGCGGCCTTTGCGGCGAGCTTATCGACGAGAGCGCCATGGCTCTTCTTCAACGTCTTCTTAACGAATGCCGTCATGAGAAGGTTGCAGCGGATATCGACGTCCTCCCGCAGATAGAGACCCTTGGCGGGCAAATCGAGGCCCAGCTCGCGGGGCTCTGGCTTCTCGCCGGGCCCAGTGCCGCCGACGGACCAGCGGTCGCGGATGTCGAGACCCATGGGGGCGTAGCAGTGTGTCTGGAGACCGACGCCGGGCAGGTTGTGGAAGGCGCATGTGTAGGAGACGGCGGAGGAGGCGCCGGGGAGGTAAGAGATCTCGTCGGTGAGGGAGTACCAGACGCAGTGTTGCTCGTCGGGCGAGGCGTGGGCGGGGACGGGGATGCGGTGGCGCTCTTTGACGAGGGGGTTGAGGTCGATCATCTCGAGGTGGTCTTGGAGGAAGGTGAGGGCGGTCGCGCGGGAGATTGTCGGAGGGAGGGGGGTGATGCTGGTGAATGTCGAGCGTTTGGACATGATGGGCGACGATGGATGTTGGCAGGAGGTGAGGTTGTGTCGGAGAGTATGGTGGTGAAGTGTCGGTCGGGAGGAGAAGGTTCGAATGGGGGAAGCTTCTTGCTCCTCTCTGCTCCTTCCTCCTCTCGCAGCTCTAGGTTGCTCCTGCTCGCTCCAGCTCAGACGGCGTCGCCGCCTTTGTCAGACGCGCACGCGCTAGAGCTAGAGGGTGTCGGCACACGGCACGCCAATCGCTGCGCGCTATTCGAGGGTGGTCGTGGAATGAGACAGGGAGGTTGGGCCGGTCGGTGATGCTGATGATGAGAGAAATTGGCGAGGATTGGAGTTGGCGGGGATGATGATGAGGAATGGAACGACAAGCTGCAAGGCTGTCGTCGCGGGGCACTTCGATGACAGGCGGAGATCTGTGCGACGACCCGTGGCTTGGCGGATCGGAGGTGGGCAGGGCGGGGCAGGAGCTTCACAGCGACTCGGACAGGTACAGAGGGGCAGCGGACTGAGGCAGAATGACGAGGATCAGATGAGGATTTCTCTCTTGCTTATTACCGTCAGAGGATGCTGACATTGTATAACTTCCGAGCCCCATCCCCTGTCGATGAATCATCTAGGTCTTACGCCCAGAATATCTTCCGAAGCGGCCAACGGGATGCATCGATCCCGAGGATGGAGGATGGGGGATGGCGGGGGCTGGCTACTGTGAGGGCCCTGTTCTTGGGCCCTGAGAATAGAATCCCCGCCAATGGTCAAATCCCCGGCCGCCAAACACCCGCCCCGCTGGCCACCTCACCTCACTGCACTGCCACACTAAACAGCACCAGCCATGTTTAATAATACCTCTCGTCTGTCAACTACCGGCATCTCTCCTTCCGGCCGGACACCACCCCTTCCGCCCACCACAACCTAGATTTCCTTGCACCACCTCGCCAGCACCTGGTTCAGCCTCGCCCCAGCAGGGATATCCTCCAGAGCAACATCCACCTTCCACATCCTCCCCTCGAGCCCTCCGTGCCCTCCCGCCCCTCCCGCTCCGGCCGCCCGGCCCCCGAGCCCGGCCGGCAGCAGCAGTCCCAGCCCAATGAGCCTTTCCCACGCCAGCACCGCAACCCCACGGCCCCACGTCCGCGTCCCGCCGCCGAGCGCCATCATCCCCGCCGTCGAAGACTGCACTCGCTGCCGCCCCATGAGCCTCCCGTACTCGTCGTACGACATGGCAAAGTTGACCGTGTCCGTATGAGCAACAATGTCCAGGCGTGCCGCTGCGATGAGGAGTCCCAGGTCCAGCTCCGAGAGCGATCCCAGCAGGTGAAGCTTCGAGTTGGGCGCCGCCAGCCCCGGCCCCGGGCCCTCCGCCTCCGTAGCAGTCCCCGGCCCGCCAAACGTGAGCCGCAACGACCCCGCCGGCATCCTCGACAGCGGCAGGATGCACGCCGTCAGGAACCCCGCCACCGACTTTGTCGTAAAGTAGTGATGCCGCAGCACGTTCTGAAACCCCGTCTCCTTGTTCATGCCCTCGATCATGGCGTTCCAGTTGGCCAAGAACTCGCCATGACCATCGAGCTCGACTTCCAGCCCTTCAGCCGCCGCGTCCTCGTCGTCCACCACAAGCCCCTGCCGACACACCTGCCAGAATGCCGGCGGGCTACGCGCCTGCGACAGGTATACGTACCGGTGGCTGAACCGACTCTTGACGCGCTTCTCCAGCATCTCCACGACGTCCATTCGCGTCGTGCATCCCAGCACGGCGATGGGCGCCTTGCGTGCCTGCGCAATGTCGAATAGGTTGTACAGCAGCGTCTGTCGTGCATGCGTTGCGAACATGTCGAACTCGTCAATGACGAACACCACCGCTTTAGACGTTACCCCCTCTTGCGCCCCGGATATCTCCGATGGGTGAGAGAGCAGCGCCAACAGCGACGCCATCGTGTCGGCGTAGTTGGACTGACTAGTCAGCGGTCATGCGCCTCATATGAGATGGGCGTAACAGACTCACCTTGGCCGTCACTTCCTCGTCTACCTCCATCTCCTTGCCCAGCTGCCGCCAAATCTCCTTGAGCGCCAGCTTGTCGTCCGTGTGTATGAAGCCATTGAGCCGCACCGTGTGGAAGATCTGCCGATGCTCCTTGGCCAGATTGGTGAGAATCGTCTCAACAAGCTGTGATGTGTCAGTACATGCGTATATCACCCAGACCCCTGGCATCTTCCCACTCACCGTCGTCTTGCCGCTCCCCCGCGCTCCGATGACAAGCATCGAGTTGCCCTCGCCCGCCAGCACCGTCTGCTCCACCAACTGGTGCGCCTTCTCATACGCCTCGTCCTGGCCCACAAGCTTGATACGCCGCTGTCCCGTGCACCGGTCCAGCAGCACTCTTTGCATCCTGCGTAGATGTCTCTCAAAGTTGGGCACCTGCGCCGTCGCCGTCGCCCTGGCCTCCCGCTCGCTCGTGCACTTGGCGCAGTACCAGTCGCCGTCAGGGATGTGCGCCACCCCGCCGCACCGCTGGTGGACTGCCACGTCGCACCCGTCGCAGAAGAGGATCTCGTTGCCCTTGCGTGAGCTGGGCTTGAGGCAGACAGAGCATACCGCCTCTTCAGTCTCTTCCTCCTCTTTTTGGTCTGTCTCCTCCTTCGCTAGGTGCTCCTCAGGCAGAGCAAGCTCGTCGATTTCATCGGCCTCCTCCTCAGGCTCTTCCTCCTCGTCGACCGTTACCGCAGGAATATCTTTCGGTATGTCTCGGGCGATCTGCTCCAACGTTTTCGTCCGTAGTGTTTTGGCCTTCTCGGCGCTTCCCCCTTCGGGATCGAGCTTCCTCTTATTCTTAGCTGACGCCTTGGGGATGTCGGCAAAGAGCTTCCCCGGTGTCTTGGTCCCTTCCACGCCGCCAAATGCCACGCTCTTACGACGTCTGTCGCCGTCTCCATCCCGCCTCGACGGTGTGAGAATGCCCTTGAGCGGTGTGGCGGCCTTGTCTTGGAACCGAGCGGTATGGGGCGTACCCACGGCGGCCGATGTCGATCGTGAGCGACTCGCGGAGCTGTCCAACCGCGACTTCTTCATCAGGTCGTGCCCCTCGATGGCCTTTGTCGTGGGTATCCTGCGTCGGCCGCTCGACCGTATGCTGCCGTTGCTTTCGGAGGTGCCATTGGCCATCCTGGCTCCGTCCTCGATGGACTGAACCGCGACTTTAGGCGCCCGCGTCTTCGGTACGGTCAGGCCGTTGCTTCGGCCGGTCTTTCCGAATGTCGGAGACGCAGGTTCCTCGGCTGCTTCGCTGTCGGAGGGTGGTGCGTCGTGGCCATGCCTGGACCCGTTGCCGTTGGCCATCTTCAGGGGCGCCGGGCCAGAGCGATCTTCGTCCGAGTCGGGGACATCGTAGGCGTCGGCTGGAGCGGCCTTTGGGATCGGCGCGGTCGTCGCGGAATGGCTCAGCTTTCGGCGCTTCTTCGAGGACGAGGTGGCGAGCTCGTCGTCGGGCGTGGATGCGGCCCGGCTCCGCTTGGACGGCGGCACCTGTGGCGTGACATTCTTCCCCATTGTCGACTCGGGAAGGGCTTGGTCAGTCAATGGTCGGTGTGGTTCGTTCTTCGAGCGGGGAAGAGTCCCGGTTCGGTGCTGCGAGGCGAAGGGCAGTCAATACAGGGTGGCCGGCCTGACGATCCAGAATCCAGAACCTGGAAGCTCCTTCCACGTCGGGTCCTGTCATCAACCAATTCCTCGCCTGCGGGTCCAGCTCCTGCCTCGAGCTTGGCGCGTCAACCGCCACAGCGCGTTTCACGGTGCCTGATTAGGTAAGACGCCGCGCGCGCAGCATGTTTCTCCAAAGGGGATAGCTTGGTTGGCCTTCATTGGTCGGCCCCGGCTGACGTGAGAAATTAAACGGGACGACACCAGCGGTCACAGAACAGGCGAGGGGACTTTGGCCAACAACGGCCAGCACACCACCATCAGCTTGCCAACCTATCGCGGCGGGAATTCGTCTCAACGTTCGAGGTTTGGCAGGTAGATTAGGCTGGAAACATCGCACAGAATTCACTGACTGTTGACGCAGATCCACGGCTCTGATAGCCCACTGTAGTCGACGATATATCCATTTCCCCCGCAAAAGAGCCGCCGACGGGGAGGCTGTGCGCCGCCGCGGAGGCGCAGAGCACAGCGATTTCTCCGCCGCCTATTTTTATCCCCAATCAGTCATCATGGCCAAAATGACGGACCAGCACGCGATAGAGAGACAGCCGCAGCCGCCAAGGACAGACAGCCGCAGGGGCCCGGCCCAAGATGGACCACGCCCACGGTCTCTGGCCCACCACCACCCGACCACCTCGTTCACTCGGTCCAGTCGTACCCCCTTGCTCCGGGACCGACCCAGTCGAAGGAACGGCCCCTAGCAGGCTAGCACTTGGCACCATCGCGCTACCGCAAAGATTGCCGCGACCTCCCACAACTCGGGCCCCCCTTCTCGCCTCCCAGAACTGCAGCCATGGACTGAGACCGCCTCTGATTCTCCTTCTTGAAGCCATGGAGATTGCGAGAGACGATACCGTTGGCTGCGTCGCCAGCCCATGCGCGCGTCGGGTCCGTAACTCCGGTCCGCGCCCAACTCTGGCAGGACTCCGCCTACCTTAGATCGCTGTGTTCTGCAGGCGTGTTGAACTTGCAGACCGCACATCAGGCTGGCTCTTCGTTGTTGCCCCCTCTTCTGATGGGCCCCCATCCATCTTTGGCCCTATCGCCCACTCACCCTGGGCTGAGCCTGCAGCTCACCCTGGCTCGATAATCGACTGCAACAGGGCTGACTTGGCTGCGTGCTCACCCCCCCTGCCTGTCTCCTCATCTCCCCGGGCTTCATTTCGACCAATATTGGGGGCCGGGAGTTTTCTGCAGGAGTAGCTTATCCGGCGCCGCGGGCACTTATATGTTAGCTTCCCCTCCATTTTGAGGTCGCGCATATCGGCAGCCTTGTTAGTCAAGTTGAGAGTGAGTTCTCTCTCTCTCGTCTCCCGGCTTCTCTCCCGTCGACTCGTCTGCTTGCCTGGAAAGATACAGCACCATGTCGGAGCCTGTCGCAACACAGGAGCCCGCTCCTGAGAAGCTCAAGCTCCTTAGGAGTCCCGTCAGCGACGACCTCATCCAGAGAGATGAGCTCGCCACCGGTCTGCAACAGGCCATCGGCGCTGAGGCCATCCGGCATCTTGGATACGCCAAGGAAAACAATCCTACGCTGCTGAGGAACAGCCAGGCCACCAACCTTGAGACATTTTACGATCTCTTCCTTGCTGCTGTATGTTCCCTTTCTAGAGCTCCCGTTGTGCCACTTCTGACTTGACCACCACACAGTGCATCAGTCTCTTCAACAAGAACCAGCAGGTCAACGCTCTCGACTCCGTCTCCACATACATCGGCTTCTTCTCGTGAGTGGCTCCACGTCTACTCGGTGCCACCACACCGTATCTCATCCACTCCCGCAGTCTCATCTGGTCCACCTGGCTCTTGACAAGCTTGTACGATGTGCGCTTCGTTACCGACAGCGTCTTCGAGCGATGCGCCCGCGCCGTCCACATGGGCGTTCTCGTCGGCTTCGTCACCGTGTCCCCCAACTTTGAGACGAAAGAGCAAGACGCCGTCATCTTCCAGACTTTCTGTATGTGTTACTTCCGGAGCCTTCACCGACCCCCACTGACTGTTCCTTCTAGCTATCATCATCATGGTCTCAAGACTGTGCATCGCCCTGCAATACGGTGTAATCATGTGGCACACGCGGAAGTACAAGGTCACATTCCTGCCCCTCACAATCATGGTCGCGATCAATATTGTCGCTGCGGCCATCTATCTCGGCGTATCATTCCGCTTCGCCTACAAGAACAGTGATGTCTTCATGTTTTGGTACGGTGTCGCTGCGGGTAAGTAAACCACTTTCGCTGCACTATCGAAGTATCGCTGACAGTTCGTCCCAGTCGAGATCCTCATAACCATGGGCCTTTCCATCTACTACAACGTCCTGAGCTTCCGCGGCACGCATCTGCTCAGCCGTATCAGCCTCCTGACCCTCATCATCTTTGGTGAGGGTGTCGCCCAGGCATGCGGCAAGATCACCGACATTGTAGACGTTGGCTCCCACCGCGAATGGAGTACGTCGTCCCTCCCTTGCCCCTCTCAAGATGTATCACCGTTGCTGACTCGTTACTCGCAGCTGGCGCCACAGTCGGAGTCGTAGCCGCCGGTATTGGCATCAGCTATGTCATCTTCATGCTCTACTTCGACTGGATGCCCACGTGGGAAATCAACGAATGGCGTCAACTCGCCTGGAGCCTGCTGCACTACCCCGTGCATCTCAGCATGACCATGTTCGTCGAGGGTATCGCCCAGCTGATTCTGTACTGGAAATGTGTCGAAAACATCAACCACGTCGGTGCCGGAATCGGCGGGAGGGCAACAGCTTTCCTCCAAAACTTGGTCGACACGGAGGAATCGATCCCAGACCGGTTCCCGAAACTGGCCAACTACCTGTACGACGAGATTCACAACTTCTCAAGACTGTACGAGCCGACGTATACCGACACACAATGGGCCCTCAACGAGTCCACCGTCCTCATCGCGCAGATCGATCCGGAATCCACGACCGAAAACCCGCTTGAACAGCTCAGCAAATATCTCAACGCCATCTTCGTCTGTCTCGAGAACTCTCTCTACCAGAGCTACGAAGTCGACTTCATTGAGGACACCGTCGAGGCGTTCAACACCACCGAGATACACGAACAGTTCGAGAACTCGACCTACTTCGACTGGGCCATCGCGCAAGAATACGACCACGCAAGCCGCGTCCGCGAGCGCTTCAAGATTGTGTTCCAGTACACCTTCATCTGCGGCGGCATCTTCTTCGCATTCGCTACCCTCCTGTACATGGTCGCCCGGCGCAAGAAGTGGACGCCCTGGGCCGCCGCCGGCGTCTTCATGAACTTTGTCCTCTCCATCGGAATCGCCCTCCTCGCCTTCATCGGCAACACAACGACCACCAAGATCGTCGAGGCCGAAGTCATCGCCGAGTACATCCAGCTCAGCGAGGACGCCGAGAACGGCATCGCACCGCCCAAACCCACCGCCTACGCCACATTTGTCGAAAGCCCCGGCGTTCTCCCCACGTTGCTGGGCGTCTATCTGCTAGTCCTCTTCGTCAAGCACATGATGGGCGACGGCCCGACCTTCTCCTTCTTCAAGTCATGGAAGGGCCGAGACGGCTCCGTGACCCCACCGCAGCAAGATCATGTCCAGCACATCTCTGTGCACGCCGACACAAAGTACGACCCGGGCGCCCACTACGTCGGCCAGCATGTCCCGTACGATCCCTACGCCCAGCAGCACCAGCAGATACCGCAACGCCAGCCGTCCGCCAGGCCGTACTCCATCCTGCGTACGACCGAGCCGGTGCACTACCAGCAGCAGTACGAGCAACAGCAGGACCAGGCGTACGACCCGCAGGGCTATTCGCAGCAGGCATACCCCCAGCCGGCAGCCTACCAGCAGCCGCCCGAGCAGCATACGACTGTGTACGAGTATTCGGGCAACGACGGGCCGAGGCAGCCATAGTTTTCGGCCTCAAGTCGTTTTGTCCATTCAAATTGTCATTTACCCAGCGATAGTACTGCACATACCCTTTGATTTGGTCATGAAAATATGAGATCATCTACTACTGCTTGCCTCACTTCTTAATCTCTCCGTGGTGTCAATTTCTCTGCATTTCCTGTACTGCCTCTCTTCACTCAAGGAACACCCACTTGCGGTTCAGCCCGACATGCTCCAGAACCTTGGTGCTCATCTCGCCCTGTCCCCTTCGCTCGCACGTCCCCCGCTCCGTCTTCTCGACGAGAAATACCCAACAGCAGGTCATAGGCATTTTGTGTTCACCATTGTGGGCAAGGGGCACAGCCCGCATCGGCGCCGTGGAGAGATTTTTGTCGACAAGATTGAATCGCACCCACCCCCCTCGTCGCCCGCACCGGACAGGGCGCAGGAGCTGCTCGCGCTCGTCTGGTTCAAGTCGACAACGAGGGGATGTCTCGAAGCAATGTCGGCGCATATAAGAAAGCAGAGGGGGCATGTGTCTCGGGAAAGAATGAAGTCGCCTACCTAGTGCGGGGGACCTACTGGTGCCCCGGAGGGACGGATTACATGGGGCGTCGAGGAAGAGGCGGCACAAGTCGACGGTTGAGCAGAATTCGCAAAGCCTGGGGCATCTTGGTCGAAGTTCTGGGCAGAGGAGCAAATGAGATGAATGTCCGTAGGGATACAGGCAGTAACCGACGTTGTTCGATGCGGGTGGGGGAATTCTGTCAGCTGGCTTTCTCAATACGGTTGACGGTGAGGTCGGTGAGGCTGTCAAAAGCATGCATAAGATGACTGAGAAGTAATACACGACCACCTCTCAGTCCAAGTTGTCTTCAATACAAGTACGAAAGTCCCAATCTAGTTCTTAAGCCACACATGGCTTCGTGACAGATGAGAATCACCACCACCCATCCTCGCCCTTGGGCTTATCGCTACCACCCGAGTCGCCATGGCCCTCACCCTTCGACGGCTTGTCAGCTCCGCCGCCGCCAGAGGAACCGTCAGAGCCACCTCCCCCGGAAGAGCCGTCAGAACCACCACCCCAGGATGGCTTATCGGATCCGCCTCCGTTAGCATTGCCAGAGTCGGAGCCGCCTCCCCCAGCAGAGCTGTCACCTCCCCACTTCCGGGCCTCGATCTGGCCTCGATGTTCGATGTCTGGGCAAATGTCAGTCGTTTGGATCAAGAACGGGATGGATTATTGGACAGGACGCACCGACGGATGCTCGCGGGCTCGGACGTGGAGTCGGTGCTGCCATGGCCAGGGTGGCAATGAGGGTGATGAGGGTGAATGAGAGGCGCATGGTGGATAGAGGTTTCTTGGTCTGAGATGATACAGTTGTAGATTGTGAGGATTGTATGAGACGTGACTGTGGTTGATGATGATGAGCTGTTGTTCTCAGAAGGGAATTGTGTGTCGACTTTATACTCAAGACCAGGCCGGGGGCGTCTTCCTCGTGCTGAGCAGTGTCATGATCCCGGACCCCAAAGACCTAGATCACGAACTACCTACTCAGATTCGTGAACCTGCAATTTCGACTCACCTTCAACCCCCAAGGTGCTTGCAGATACGAAATGCTGGTGTTGTAGGGGGCCGAAGCAGCCTTGGGGGCCCCTGAATTCAGGGGCTGAATGTCAATCACTTCAGGGGCTGCGCACCCCCAAGATCTGGAAGGGGCCAAATCCGCCGGGTGGCATTACATTAGCTCATCCCTGCTAGTGCACTCACCACAATGTCGTCAGCGCACTAACGCACTTCCGTCGCTTCCCCATCTTCAACTTTCACCATTTTCAGCTTCATCCTTCTCCAGATCAACCCCAGATGGCGGCGGCCCCCGCGCGCAGCACCGTCATGAACGCCCCCGTCTACACCAAGGAACAGATAGATGCTTACATCGAACGCATCCACCTGTCTCATTACAAACGCGACGCACATGACGACTTCTCAGTCCTCCACGCCGTCGTCCGCAACCAGATCCTCCACGTCCCCTTTGAAACCCTCGGCCTGCACTATTCCGTGGACAGGGCCATCTCGCTCGACCCGGCTGCGCTCTTTGACAAGATCGTCCGCCGTCGCCGCGGGGGCTACTGTCTCGAGAACAACACTTTCTTCGGCTGCGTGCTCCGCAGTCTCGGCTTCCAGGTGTATGGCGTCATCTGCCGCATCTCGAAAGCGACGTGGGGGGTCCACGACGGAAGCTGGCGGCCAATGTGAGATCCTTTCGCAGATTTCCAGCACGTACGGCTAACTCTCTGACCCAGGAGCCACATGGCCAACATTGTCATACTGGGCGGGAAGAAATACCTCGTCGACGTCGGCTACGGCGTCGACGGCCCCATCTGTCCCCTCGTTCTTCAACCTGGCTGTCGCACCACTGGTCTCAGCTACCAGAACCTGAGGTGCGAGCCAAGAACTCTTCCGCAGCATACCGACCCCTTGCAGAAAGTCTGGGTATACATGCAGCATCGTGGTGAAGGGCCCTGGCAGGATGTCTACCACTTCGCCGATACGGAGGTGCTGCCCCAGGATTTTGACGTGCTCAACTTCTACAACATGACGAACAGCCTGTGGGCGCGGACTGTTGTCGCTCAGCACTTTCTCCCCAGCGACGACGGAGACGTCGTCGGGACCAGGATGCTCGTCGGTAAGGAGCTCAGGATGGGCAACGGGTCCAGCTCGGAGCACATAGTGGTGGAGAGGTATAAGACGGAAGAGGAGCGTCTGATTGCTTTGCGGAGGTATTTTGGCATCGTCTTGTCTGATGAAGAAACCAATGCTATCATTGGGAGGCCAACTGCGCTTACAGGGTCTGACCCTTAGTTGCAAGTCATCGAGTCGTACCTTCGTTATCTGCCAAACTCGCTTGCTATGCTCTGCTTAGACGCTCACTCAGCCTTGAACGCCACCAACTCCTCCTCACCAACACTATACTGATCCACGCCCAGATCTTCATTTCCAAAAGTCTCCCCAGTCACATCAACCGCCTCCATCTCATCCTCACTCTCTTCTTCCTCCCCGCCCGTCATGAACGCCGTCTTCTCCGAAAACATCTCCGACTCGACCCCATCCCCCTTGGCTCGGATAACATGCAACCGATACGCAAACACGATCCCCGGCGCAGTCGAGTACTCATGAGACCACTCCCTCCCCTTCGCTGTGGATGCACCAGCCCCAACCTCCAGCGGCACCGGCACCCCCATCGCAGCCGCCGAGACCCCAGCTTCTCCCGCCACCTCGGTTGTCGTACCTCCCGCGCTCGTCACCACCAGCGGGCCCCTGACCACCCTCAGCCCAGAGATGACATACACCGGCCTTCTCCTGACGCGTCCGAGCGGTCCGCCTTCCATGTACTTCCTCACAGGACCGAGGCGGGTGATCGCAGAGAGGGCCTTCGGCCCGAGTGGGGGCGAGAAGAAGCGCACCTCATGGTCGACGGCGCCGAAGGACAGGCTCTTGTGGCGTGAGACGGCGACGCTGCCCGAGGCCGAGGCGAGTTCCAGCGCCTTGGCAAAGAGATTCGCCCCAACGGCATTACTGTTCCCGTTCGAGTGGGAATGGCCCGTTTCATTCAGGGTGACGATCTCAGGAAGTGTCACCTCTGGCGTGTCGGGGCCGGGTGAAGCGAGGGCGAGAGTCGGGCGATTCGGGTGCTTGATGATCGTGCCGAGCCGCAGCTCGCCATCGGGAAGGAAGTTGAAATCTGGCGGCAGAAACCACGTCTTTGACATTTCGAGCACTGCCTTCAGTCGAAGCTGGTATACTGGTGATGAGGTCGAGCCTGATGAGGGGTGAGATTCGGTTCTGCCTGAGGTAGGATCCGAGACATGAGGGATATGCAGCCATGCAATATGACAAGTACCTAGGTGCACCTGCAGATGCTGCATTACATAAACAGCCAGCCAATCCAGCTAAGCTTCATCGAGAGGGGCTGGTATTTCGGCATTCTTGCTCAGTAGCATTCCGTGCTGTTCATCCAAATCATGCCTCCATCCGCCGGTCTAAATCCCACAAACAATCCGCTACGGCACAGTACCTCGGCTCATCACCATTCTTGCGAGACCAAAACCGAGCCGGATTGATGAACCATCTGCTGTCCGACTTGTCCTGCGCCATAAGCCTGAATACGGCCGCCATGCCTCTTGACCCGCGCATCCGCCGCATCAGTCTTCTCGTTTCCGCTGTCGGCCCAGAGCCAGACAGTGCCGGCAGCACTTCGCCGTACAGAAGCATCAGGGCAGCCATTCCGGCTGCGATGGCTGCGGCTATGGATGTTCCTGGCCGACAAACGCCGGGGAATGTCTGCTCAAACTCGCTATGCAGGTCCCGCGGTAGGTCGTCCCCGAATGTGCCCAGCACTTCCGCGCCCTCGGGCCTCGCGTTCCCCTCGAGAAAGGTGCCATTCTGATTGGTCGCGCATACCGAGATGACGCCTGCATGGCTCGCGGGGAAGCACTCGTCCTCGTGAGACGAGTTCCCGGCGCTGGCGAGCAAGACGATGCCCCCATTGCTGGATGACACACGCTGGATCGCATCGCTAATGCCGGCATGCTCCCGGGGGAAACCAAACGACATGGAAATGACATCAGCTCCCTGGTCGCCCGCCCATAAGATGGCCTGCACTGTTTTGTCAGAAAGGTGTCAGCAACCTCGAGTTTGATGTCGCACCTGCGCAATACTGTCCTTGCACCGCGGGAGCTCCTTGGTGTTCCGGGCCACTCGAGCAATGAGCAGCTCCGCAAAAGGGGCTGCCTCTACCACAAGCCTCGCCATGAGCGTGCCGTGACCGAATTCGTCCACCATGGTCGCAGCATTGGAAGTATCGACAAAATCTCTCCATCCGACGACTTGGCTAAGTCTTTGGGGCCCGTCATCTTCGTCCTGAAAGTACTCCATGGCCGAGCTGAGACCTGTGTCCAGAATGGCAACCCTTACAGGCTTCGTGATGGCATGAGTGCGCCTCCGATCATTGACATGTGCGCTGATGGCCTTGAGTTGATCCATCCAGCGCCCAGGGCGGGTTGTCGGACCGCTGTGGAAGGCGACGTCTTCTTGCTGGCTTGCCGGGCTTGCTTGTGATAGATATGTTGGAACGGGAGCTGGCGGCCGGGCCACTACCTTCCTAATGTATGTGGTTCCAGCCGAGCTCTTTTGGAAGCCTGTCTCAGCCAACCATGCAAGTGGCCGAACAACATGGTCAAAGAGGTTCTTCCTCCTTTTCTCGACGCTCTTCTGTGTGTCCATGGCTGTGGCCACGGCAGACCCCCTGAGGTCAGCCGCATCGTTGGCAAAGTTGCTGCCCTCAATGCAGTACTCCGCGGCGTCAACAAAATACTTCGCGTGAGAAAATCCAAGCCACTTTTCGGCCCGCAGTGTCTTCAGCTGATTCTTTGCCGTCTTGTGGTCAAAGTTGACCTGCGAAACTTGGTTGCGAAAGGTCCTCGTCGGGAATGGAGTAGCCAAGCCGATCTCGAGAAGGAGCACACCAAGTGCAAAAACGCGTGGGCACCGGTGGTTGAGGGGCACGCTGATGTCGAGAATCGAGTCTTCCAAGGGTTCGCCTGGCATGCCGAAAGGAAACGACACAAAGGCCCTAAGCGGCAGCCGACCGCCGGCGTCGTCGATGGCGGGCATGAAATGGATCGTTTCACTGCTCCAGCGCGAACGCATAAGGTCAGAGTCGTAGAACTGCCAGTATGCCCGCGCAATCGCATATGCCAGTACAATCTTGTCCTGCGGCGTGAGGTGATAGTTGCGCAGGATAGAGGCGAGAGATTCGCCACGTCCGGCCGCTGGGAAGAGCTCCTGGACTTGCGGTTCAGGAAGCTGACACAGACCGACGTCGGGCTTGAACAAGAAGGCAATTCGTGCGAAGAGCTGTTCCTCGAGAAGGCTGCAGAAGCGACCATGGGTCAGGTGGACACCTGACGCTTGGCCGTCAGCGTCACCAGCCGACCTAATGTAGTTGTCAATATGCGTTCCCCAGGTGTCAATGGCAAACAACTCACATGCTCAGACGAAACTCCTGCCATGTGGACATATCCATTGACGAGACCATTATGTCAATGAACGACTCACTTGCGCCCCCTTCGAGGCACAGCCTGGTTGGGTGCCAGCGGCTGCCGATGCTCTGCGAGACGTGCAAGTCCGGACAACACTCGCAGTGCTGCTGGAGGGCTTCATACATGGCTTTGCCGAGGCAAGGATCCTGCTGGACGAAGCGTTTGGTCAGCGGTGGAGGTGCGGCGGCCTGCTCGGCGGTCGTGGGGGCCAGCTCCTCGTAGAGTCTGCGGCAGTCGCTGGCGAGGGCCTCGATTGCAAGCTCGTTGGCAGGGTCCGAGAAGTAGGCGCGGATCGGCCTACTCATGGTGTCGCGGCCATTGGCTGAGCACCGGAGAAGGTTTTGATGGCAATCGCGGACGGCGAAGGCTGGGGAGACGTGCAACCGATCTGGCCACTGCTGTTGATGAGAACAAATACCACAGGGGCAGAGGACAGATGACATACTGCGCACATCTCCGCCAGCTTCTTCAGGACTTCGAGGCACAGCTTTTCAAGCTCAGGCTCAACCCAGTATCGCGGCAGCGAGTCGATGTAGGGGCTGGCAATTTGGAGGCATGTTGCGATCTGGCTGGCCGTGCTGCGAGCCTTTGACGATAGTTTGCGCGCATCGCGACACAGCTGAAGGATGACGATGGTAATCTGCCTGGCCCACGATGCCAGGAGATAGCAAGCGTCGTCGTCGGGCATGACGATGCCCGCCAGGTACCATGAGATATCATGCGCTGCGACGAGGGCGTCATCCGGGGAAAGTGCAGAGTGGGAAGGAGGGCAGGATGACATCCGTCGGTCGTGAGGAAGGAGGAGTGAGGCTGGCAGCTCCTTCCCCGCTATCGCGCGTCGAATGTCACGCACCTGCTTCACCCCGCCCGACGGCATCAATGTATCGGTACTTCCACAGCCCCTCTGTGAGGGCCAGTAAGGCTGCAAGGATGGTCTGCATGAGGTACTTGTACGCCCAATCAGAACCCTGGCTCTCGTCATCACAGATGTCGGTCTCTCCAGTTGTCCTTCTTCACGTCTCACCCGACCAGATGTCCTGCCTGACAGCCTGACCTGATTGACATGTTCTCACTTGCGTACTTGACGTGGACAACGGCCGCGTGAGATATGTCGAACACTTCCATGGCTTCTGAGGAGCACAATCAGCGTGAAGCGCTCCTTGGGCAGCGCGATGTTGGTACCGAGGTTCCCAGTCATTTCTGCGCATTCCCTGGATGCCTCAGGGAGTTTTCAAGTCACGATCTATTGGAGATGCACCTCCAGAGACAGTGTGTGTCCATGGCTCCCCGTCCTTCGCAATGCTGACCCAGGCTATCTCAGCGAGTCCAAAGATGACAGCTCTCCCTTGCCGAATCGAGCCGAAGCCTCAGTGCGGCAGCTGACGCAGCTGTGTCTCCTCGATCTCGAGCATGTTGCGGGTCAAGCCACCGCAGATATGAACATGGCCATGATGTCGAGGCTCGCGGACATCCGTCTCTGGGCCGATGGTGTTGGAGCAATCGCACAGGGAGGACACTCCCTCGATCATCGATTCCAATCACGGCCGAACCATCTAATGCTCGTCAAGTCGTTGCTTATAATGCTTGGAGACTTCGTAAACGAGTACGCCGATCTTTTAGGCGCACGATCAGCTGAGGGTTCCGACGAGGCCCTCCAGCACGTCGACTCCACCATCGAGAACCTGGCCATCATCGGAGTTGCCATCAGGCGTACTGGCAAGGCGTCGCGACGACGCAAGGCAGATGTTCGATTCGACCCCACCGAGCATTCCGAGCTACGGCAACACCTTGAGGCCCTCATTTTGATGCGCCCGAGTGAAGCCGGTCTGAGGGCGCCCATTGATGCGAAGGAGCTCACAGTGGTCCAAAACCGCCTGATAGACGCCAACCTAAGGAGACGACATCGATTTGTGCTTGCACAGAAACGATCCAAGGGCTTGAGGATGCCTGGTTTTCAACCGACAGAAAGGGTCGCCGAGGGAGCCACAACTGAGGAAGTCCCTGATTCAGGACTCACAGGAAGGGTTCAAGGTCGTACCTTGGAGCGGGTGAACCGGGCATTCAACCAGGTCTTCATCAACGGAATCCCGGCAGACATGGCATCTCAGTCACATGCTTCTACCGCAGAAGGGTCACTGCAATATCAGCCAAGGAGGAAGTTTACCCCCGGAGTTGCCAGAACCCAGATCACTGCCTTGGCGGCCGAGGCCGACTTCCCGAAGCCGCCACGACCCATCGATGGGAGACTAATTGGGAAGTGCCCCTGCTGCTGCCAGTCCATGCACCGCGATGATCTCACGAACCCTGAAAGATGGAGGTAGGCCGCTTGCATGCGATACGCGGTACAGGCATCGATGGCTGATTGTTCAACTGCAGACAGCATATCGTCGAAGACCTGTGCCCCTATACTTGCATCGTCGAGAACTGTCCGACCCCCGAGCTTTTATTCACGACGAGAAAAGAGTGGGAGGCTCATATCACCACGGCACATGAGCCGCAGTGGCAATGTCCTCTTTGTGAGGACGAAGAAGTCTGTTTACCGACACAGGAATCCACTGTCATCCACCTCAACGACCGACATTTCGAGGACGTCGAGAGCATGACCATGCCCACTCTTCTTGCATGGGCAGAAACAGAACGTCTGGGAATCTCCAATTGCCCCCTCTGCGCATCCTTTGCCCCTGAGGATTCCCCAGAGCTCATCAATCATGTCCTAAAACACGTCTACGAGTTTTCATTGCGCGCCCTACCTTGGCCTACACCAACACTACCAGACCTCTCCCAGCTTGTTGGGGCTTTCGACCTGCCGGACGATGAGGAAAAGAGCCAGATGCTGGAGAGCTGGGCCATCAGCACGAACTTGGGGCCTTCGTCTGCTCTTCAGGTCTCGTCTTTTGACAACGTCGTCGCCGGAGAGGGGGACGCGATTCAAACCGAGCCAGACTTTTCTGGTTATGTTCCCTCAGCTGAATTCTTCGATGAAACGTCCTCGAATAACTCGTCCAAGCTGCAGGTGCAACTGACGGAGCTGGGTCAGATTAGTGAGTCTGGCTCGTCTGGAACGCGCTCGCCGACTGCTTCGGTTGTGTCTGTGCCGTATGTGCAGTCAGCCGGTGGCATCGATGTAGAGGCTCGAGGGTCCTGGGCTGATACGCCAACCTACTTTCCCGAGACGGTATATTTAAGCGATGGCGACGAAACTGACGCCAGCGTAGTAGGCGACGTTGGTCAGGCGGCACGGCCCGATGAAGTTGACGTGGATATTTCTCGACTACCCAGTCCAGACCTGTCTTTCCTCAATGAACTGACAGCCCTTAAGGAGAGATCCGACGACAACTATGACGGGTTCGGCCAACTTCTGCCGATGGACGAAACTGCGGGCTCCCAGCCCATCTACCTCGAGTTTCTCCAAGGCACGGTGAATATGGTATACACATACTCGTTCGGCAGAGATCCGAGTTGTGGTGAGTAGACGTGCGACTGGCAGGGTCGCTCAACTACTCCTGGCTGACCAATTTCATCGAACAGACGTCGTAATTGATGACCCTCGTGTTTCAGAGAGGCATCTCGAGGTCTGGTTTGACATGGAATTCCATAATGCCACACAATTGGAACCCAGAATCGGCCTGACTGCGTTGGCACCCACCTACATCAACAGCACTCTGTTGCTGGTGGATCAGAAGCACAAGCGGCTTTTCGATGGAGACATTATCGCTCTGCATCCAAAGATACGATTTGAATATGCACGACCAGGTTGGAGACGGCTGCCTCCGGGGTTCCGTGACAGGTATGCGCTCCTCAACAAGCTGGAGTCACGCGCATATTGGGACAGGTTTTTGTGCGCCGAAAGTTCCACTCGAGACATGTGCGCTGTCAAGATTCTCCGGAAAGAGGGCAAGTCAGACTCAAATGTGGATGTCTCCATCGAGCGAGAGATCCAGATCGTCAAGGTGGCTCGTCACCCGAGCATCGTTGGGCTCAAAGATGTGTTCGAGACACCCAGCAAAGCGTTCCTCATTTTCGAACACCCCCCGTGCGGTAATCTATTCGATTATGTGTCTGTGAGCGGGAAAATTCCGGAATACCTTGCAAGGAACGTTTTCGATCAGCTCTCTGGGGCTGTCAAGTGTCTGGTGAGCAGCACCCTGCATGTTCCAGGACTTGAGCCACACTAATGCCAAGAAATTCGTAGCATGAGAAACAAATTGTTCACCGCGGCATCACGCTCGAGAATGTTTTCCTCTATAGCAACCTCGTCGAACACAATGTCGTCAAGCTCGGCGAATTCATCATGGCGGTGAACATCGGCAACACAGGCTTCTCGACGGGATTCGCAGGCGACGCTACTTACATGGCTCCAGAGATATTTGCCAACGACGGCAGGCCTGGAAAGCCTGTTGATGTCTGGTCGCTTGGCGTACTGCTATACATTTGCCTCTGCGGCTTCCCGCCCTTCTCTAATGAGCTGTACAACTCCCCGTTCGACGAGGGCAAGCTTCTGGAGGGCCTTCGCTTCGAGTATCCCTCACCGGAGTGGGATGACGTGGGCGACGCTGCGCGTAAGCATGCATATCATTCCTTCTGATGAGATACCTTACTGACACGTCGGCAGTGGACTTGATCGACTCGTTGCTCGTGGTGGATCCAGAAAATAGATTCACGATTGATCAGTGCATTGAGCATCCTTGGATGCTGGGAGCTGATGCCGCAGAAGCTGCCCTCTACCAGAGAAACATCAGAGACGGAAAAGCAGTCGGGGGCTCGATTCAACGATTGCGCCTCGGCGGCAAGCGCAAGAAGCCACAGACCATGTCTCAAGTCGCGGAGCTGTTCGGGGGAGCAACGGCCGAGGATGAAGGGGCATCTGACCCAAACTTTGAGTACACCTAGTGAAGTTGAAGTCATTGGCGTCGAAAAGTTCACCTTTCACTCGCACGACAAGCGTGGAGCATGAGGCTGGTTGAGGTGGTGTTGGTGCACATCGTGTTGGTGTTGAGGCGGTCCGGTGGTCGCGAATCGACAGCCCACTTGAAATTTCTGGGCTGCCCCGCATTGCCGCCCGCTAGCGCGCGACACTGGAGCCCAGATGCGCTAGTGGAGTGATGCAGGCGCGGGCGCGGGCGGCGCGGGGCAGGCGACCGGCCACCTCCAATTGACCTGACTCTGCAAGCATTTTTTCCGCCCGCGCAGCCTTCAATCTAGATCTTCGGCCACTTTGACCGACAAACCCCCCATCTACCCCCGACAACCACAAGCGACGACAAAATGGGACGCGGACGGAAGAGACACTTTGTACGTCCTCATCGCGGCAATCCGTCACTCGATCACTGCTAACTGACCCCTCACAGAACAAGGGCAATCGCGGCGGCGCGCAGCGCACCGAGTCGTGGACCTCGTACGCCGAAACCGAGAAGAAGCACGAGAAGCTCCAGAACTACTACGATACCCTCCTCCAACTGCCCGATGAAGAGAAGGAACTTTTTTGGAACACCCTCCGGAGGGAGCTGCCCAACAGCTTCCGCTTCGCCGGCTCAAAGGGCCATGCCATCCTCGTCAGGAACCTCCTCAAGGACCGCTACATGCCCGAGATTGTCAAGATTGAGCACGCCGACGGTAGGACCGTCGAGCCCCCTCAGCCGGTCCCATGGTATCCCAACGAGCTCGCCTGGTCCATGACCACCCCCAAGAACATCGTGCGCAAGTTCGCTCCCTTTTCGGCCTTCCAGAAGTTCCTCGTCTCCGAGACCAGCATTGGAAACATCTCGAGACAGGAGGTCGTTTCCATGATCCCCCCTCTGGTCATGGACGTTCGCCCCGGAATGACCGTCCTCGACATGTGCGCCAGTCCTGGTAGCAAGGCCACCCAGCTCCTTGAGATGATCCATCGCGGTGAGGAGGCGCGCATCAGGAAGGTCCTGCGCGCCCACGCCCAGGAGGACGGCCTCGACCTCGGCCTGGAGACCCAGGAGGACCGCGACGCCGACCTGGACGCCGACCCTACCGACGACGGCCGCGCCACCGGCCTTCTCATCGCAAACGATACCGACTACAAGCGCTGCCACATGCTGGTCCACCAGCTCAAGCGCCTGTCTTCCCCCAACATGATCGTCACGAACCACGACGCTACCATGTTCCCCTCCATCAGGCTGCCCTCCCTCCCCGAGACCCCCAACAAGCCGCGCTACATGAAGTTCGACCGCATCCTGGCCGACGTGCCCTGCTCCGGCGACGGCACCATGCGCAAGAACATGAACCTCTGGCAGGACTGGAACCCGAATAGTGCTCTCGGCCTCCACAACACCCAGATCAGGATTCTCGTTCGCGCTCTCACCATGCTCAAGCCCGGCGGCCGCGTCGTCTACTCCACCTGCAGCATGAACCCCGTCGAGA
Source organism: Plectosphaerella cucumerina (assembly GCA_020746995.1). Taxonomy (NCBI): domain Eukaryota; kingdom Fungi; phylum Ascomycota; class Sordariomycetes; order Glomerellales; family Plectosphaerellaceae; genus Plectosphaerella; species Plectosphaerella cucumerina. The sequence continues at coordinate 619,585 of JAGPXD010000005.1, read as the reverse complement.
ACGAGGCCGTCGTCGGCGCCGCCATCGACCGTTGCGGCGGCCCCGACAAGGTCGAGATTGTCGACTGCGCCAACGAGCTCGTCGGCCTCAAGCGCAGGCCTGGTCTCAAGAACTGGTCCGTCATGGACAAGTCGGGTCGCATCTGGAACAACATGAAAGAGGTCAATGAGTACCTCGAGGGCAAGGACGCCTCCAACCTGCCCGGCAAGCTCGTCGAGACCATGTTCCCCCTGCCCGAGGAGTGCGAGAGCTCCAAGCTGCCCTTTGAGCGCTGCATGCGCGTCTACGCCCACCTCCAGGACACTGGCGGCTTCTTCATCACCGTCCTGCACAAGAAGGCCGAGGTCAGGATCCGCAGCGAGAACGGCGCGGCCAAGTCTGCCTCCGCCGACGAGGAGGACGAGGTCAAGGAGGAGGCCATCAAGGAAGAGGCCATCAAGGAGGAGCCCGTTAAGGAGGATGCTCCCAAGGTTGAGGAGCCCGTCAAGGCAGAGCCCGTCAAGGAGGAGGATGTGAAGAAGGAGACTGATGCGGAGGTCAAGACCGAGAGCGACGCCCAGCCTATGGACCTGGACGACGCCTCGAGCACCGGAACCAAGCGGCCGCGAGAGGACGAGGCGCCAGCCGACCAGCAGGACGCTAAGAAGCTCAAGGTGGAAGACGCCGACGACAGCACACCCCAGCCGCAACAGGTCAACACCAAGCCCGCCAGGAACCGGCACGGCCAGGTCGAGGAGCCCTTCAAGTTCCTCCCGCCCACGCACGAGGTCCTTCAGAACATCAAGCAGTTCTACTCCCTCTCCTCCCGCTTCCCCCAGGACCGCTTCATGATCCGCAACGCCACAGGCGACCCGGCAAAAGCAATCTACTACACATCGCAACTCGTCAAGGACGTCCTCGAAGAAAACGAGGGTCGCGCCGTCAAATTCGTCCACGGCGGCGTCAAGATGTTCATGAAGCAGGACGTCCCCGCCCCCGACGTCTGCCGCTGGCGCATCCAGTCCGAGGGCCTCCCCATCGTGCAGGGCTACGTCGGCGAGGACCGCGTCGTCCACCTCTACAAGAAGGAGACGCTCCGCCGCCTCCTGATCCAGATGTTCTACAAGATCAACGACGGCGCCTGGGAGACGCTCGGCGAGATTGGCGAGCGCGTCCGCGACATCGGCATGGGCTGCTGCGTCCTCCGTGTCGAGCCGGACGGCACCCCCGACGGCTTCGAGGAGCGCATGGCCATCCCCCTCTGGAAGAGCATCCACTCTCTTAATCTTATGCTGCCCAAGGAGGACCGTAGCGCCATGCTGCTCCGCATCTTCAACGACACGACGCCCCTCGTTAACAACGCGCTGACCAAGGAGAAGCAGATTAGGGCTGATGCGGAGAAGAAGAAGCGCGAGGAGGCGGCTGCCGGTGAGGGTGCTGCGGAGGGCACTGCCGCGGCTGAGAGCACGGCCGAGGCTGTTGATCTTGATGCCCTTGAGGATGCGCCGTCGCCTGCGAGCGACTGAGCGTGTGCTATGGGTCGGGAAGGTTCTGTCTTCTTTGGGAGTCTAGGGTTTGGCGACGTAAAAACCGCACGGTGCGGTAAGAATAAAATGTTGCCTTGATGACCTGGTAGTAATGCGTCCGTTTTTCTGGTGATGGCCCCCGGTGTCTGCTGCAGGTCAAGCCCCTTGCCGATACGTTTCACGAGAATTCATTACATTACGAAACACGCCTCAGTCAAGAATAAGAAGCGAAAGCCAAGTCGCCTGTTGACCATCTCTCCGCGACGGCACCAGACTCCGCCGGAAGCCGAGCCGATATTACATGAACAATTGTGTATCGTACACCCAGCAGGGCCGAATATATGTGTACCCTCAACTGATCCTCGAAGCTCGAAGCATGTCTACGCAGCCGTGGCCGGGACGATCGCATCATCACCCATATCAGCATCCTCCGCCACGACGGTGACCCCATCAGGCCCCTCGCCGTCAAACACCTCCCCGTGCTCGTACGTCTTCCGCCGCCAGCCCACGGGGTCGGAGGGATCCTTGATCCATTCGACTGTGGGGAAGTAGTGCTCGTTCTTCTTCATCGTCACGACCCACGGGACGTTATCGAACGTGCAGGCCCTGACGCGGAAGTCTGTGGAATTAAAGTTAGCTTGGGATCATGGCATCTCTGCAGAGGGCCGCTTACATGTGTTATCCGGAATAGAGTTAACCGTCGCGATGAAGACATTCAGATCCGGCGTCGGCTTATCATTGACATGTGTGATGAAGTTTGTCGGTGCCAGGCCGTACTGGTACGCGGGAGAACCCCTCGTCCGCGCAGAGATGTACACCTCGCTGTGCAGCTTGCTAATCTGCTGCCGCACGGCATGGTGAGGCCGCTGGAGGACGGCGCCGCAGAAGGACACGGCGTGGTCCGTCTCAATCTCGTCAGCGGCGACGGTGTGCACCTGGATGGTCATCTCCTTCTTGACGCGGACGATGACGGCCTCGAGGACCTCGTTGCTGTACATGATGTCCAGCTCCGACACGCGGGTGATGACCTTGCCGTTGAGGCTGAGGATGACGTCGCCCTCGAGCAGGGCGCCGGGCTGCTCGCTGCGCTCAAAGGTGCGGTTGCTGACCATGAAGAGCTGGTGATGGGTCTTGTTGGCCTCGATGACCTTGTCGATCCATTCCGAGGACACGCCCATGTCCTTTGCCTGGATGATCTTGATGGCGCGGAACTCGAGGGAGAGGAGGCGCAGTCGAGGGGCGAGGCCCTGCTGGATCTGGGAGATGACGGGGAGGAGGGTGGGGGTGGCCAGGCCGAGATGGTACTCTTCGTCGCGGTTCGAGACGGAGCGCTCGCCGAGGTAAGTGAGCCAGAGGGCCTGGACGGAGCCGTCCTGTGCCACGAGGACGCCGCTACCGCACTGGCCGCTCAGGTTGGTGTCGACAGTGATGGCGTCGACGTTCACGGCACGATACCGGGGGGCGCCCGTGTTGGCAGGGATGGCCACGGGCGTGATCTCGGTGACCGTGGTCGAAGCGTGGACAACGCGGCCCATCCTGTTGTAGCCGATGAAGTTTGTCGACGCGCCCTGCGTGATCTGCTCGTCGCTGAGCTTGGCGCTCATGACGGGGGCCTTGACCAGCGCGGGATCATACTTGATGATGGCGTAGTTCTGAAGAGGGTGGAGGAAGACGACCTTGGCATCGACGAAGATGGAGTCGGCAATGGTAACGGTCACGTCGCACAGGTCGTGAGGCACGACAGCCCTGGAGATGACTACCAGGCCCTTCTCGGCATCGACAACGAGACCCATTCCCCACTTGCGGTTCTTGGGGAACCCGTCAAGCTTGACGGGCATGCTGCAGTTGACCAACACGAAGCTGCGCACGAGGTCGGCGATCTTGGGGTTGTTGACGTTCTCCAGCTGGATGAAGGCGCCCGAGCTCGGCTCAATGGGCTTGGGAGGCAGCGGATCACCGAGGTCTGAGAAGTCCCACAGACCCGTGACATCGTTGCGGACGGCGAGCTTCATCTTGGTGTTCCAGTGCCTGTCGACGTTGATGACGGTCGTGTGCAGGGTGTGGAGGTCGCGCAGGTGCTTGTAGGTGATGACGATCCTGTCGCGATCGGCAATGCCCTTCATGACCTCGACGAAGGTATCGAGGTTCGGCGTGCTCTTGCCAGCGACGGACTGGATGATCCAGCCGTTGTCGGCGCTGTCGAAGCGGAAAGAACCAGTGGCCTCGCTGACGAAGACGCCCTGGCACGCCACGGCGTACAGGCGAGCCTGCTGGTATGAGAGGTCGTGGAAGCTCGCGCCAGCCACGGAGACGAAGCGGTCGGGTGTGATCTTGTGAAGGTCGCCGACCTCGATCTCAACCTCAAAGTCCTCGCCGCCGCGCTGAAGCTGCAGCTTGATCGTGTTTCCGACGTTCGAGTCCAGAATGTCATCAAGACGAATGAACTGGGTCACGAGCTCGCCGTTAACCTTGATGAGGATATCTCCCTCGCGAATTTTCTGGTGCGAAGGGCCCTCAGGCAGGACAATCTCGGCAACGAGCATGTTGTGCTGCTTAGGGAACGTCTGTCGCGCAAGAGCCTCATACTCAGGGGTAAGACCAAGACGACGACACTCGTCAAAGGGCTTCAGGAGGAACTGGCACTGGATGTCACCTCGCATGACGGGCTTGCCCTGCTGGACACACTGCAGGGCGCGTAGTGGCCGGTCGAGGGGCAGGAAGTAGTCTGTCGAAGCGCCGTCGCTGCGGCCGCCGGCCTGCAGGGCAATAGCGAATCCGTCAATGTTGACGACGGGACTGCCGGAACTACCACCGCTCGCGGCGGCGTTGGCCTGGTAGTAGCACGTGTTGAAGTCGCTGTATCCTTCGCCGTATTCGGGCGCATTGCGGTCCAGACGACTGATGAAGCCGGAAAGGATACTGAGCTTCTCTCCGGCATCGTTACCGACGACCCTGATCTCGACACCAACTGCAACAAGGGTCAGCATTGGATGTCAACGTCCTGGGGGGGAAGAGACGTACCCTTGGCCAGGTCCGGGCGCAGCTGCAACGATTGAATGCTCATGTACTTCAGGGCCTTGGGGTCGAAACGCAGGATACCAAAGTCGTGGACGGGGTCACGGTAGACAGGGAAGGCATCGACCTCCTCATGGTTGTCGAAGACGACAAAGCCCCAGAAGGGGCCGGAACCGACGACGTGGCGGTTCGTCAGGATGTAGCTGGAATCACATAATGTCAGTCCACGCGGATAGTATAACGGTAGGAGTCCGAACGTACCCTCTCTCGGCATCAACAACGAAGCCAGTGGCCTCGCTCGTCAGGGCCGCATCGGTATCAAAGGCGCACGTCTGACAGAAGCGAATGGAGACAACGTTGCTAATAACGTTCTCCAGCGTCTTCTGCCACGCCTCAGGCTCCTGCACCATTGTCTGGATCCTCGGGGCCTCCTCAATGATCTCGTACTCCTCCTCGACAAAGGGCTCGTCCAGCTCGACCTCGGGGGTATTGTCGCCGGCCGAGAGCTTGCCGTTCAGAGGGCGGTGCTGCTTGTGCGGGCGCAGGCCCTCGGGGCTGGGAGGAGCTTTGCGCTTGGAGCGCGGCGAGGCGGTTGCGCCGTTCATCGTGTCGGTGGTTCTCGCGGCGTCCAGGACGGACGATTGGCGGGAGTCTGGTGCTGCTGCTGCTGCTGCTGCTGCGGACCCAGATGTGGCGTGTGAATGGCGTTGCTGCGAGGAGCTGCTCTTCAGGATGGAGCTTGGGTCGGGGAATGGCGACGCGCGGGTTCGAAAGGTACGTGTTGATCCGTTGGTCACGCGAGACGTGACGGAGGTAGCAGTTCGGACGGCCTGGAAGGCTGGTGCTGATGCTGGTGGTGGCGGGCGGCTGTGCTGGGCCCAAAGCTGGATTGGTCGGCTTGCAAGCGTTGATGATGCTCCCGCAGTCAGTCGGGCTGTGAGGGCGAAGCGCATCCAGTGCCAGTCGGGCAGAGATGCAGCAGAACAGACCAGAGAAGCGTGCAGGTGTTGAGGGCGAGGGCCGTGTCGTGATGTTGAAGGAGTGAAGAGCGCTTCCAGGCTTGTCGAATCTCCAATCCAGGGAAACACTGGCAGTCCCCAATATTTTTTCAGCGTCAGGACGGCGTCAGGCAAACAGGGACGCGCAGGGGTTAGAAGGGCCGCTTAGCTGCATATTTAGCATGCTTACGGTAGTAGCGTACGCTTTTATAGGAGCAGATGTCTTGATTGTCGCATATTTATGGGCATCCAGGTTCTCGTGAGCTCCACCCGCCAGTGAAAGCTTGAGCACAGGACGCGGGTCCAGGGCCGCTAGAACAAATCTGACCAGGGGGTGTTCATCGTGCATAAGGTGGATCATGAGTTTGCTTCCGAATACCACCACCACACCCAAGGCCGACCTGCATGTCTCAAATAGTATCACTTGGCTCATGGCTCATGACCGCCGCTGCGAGGAGCTCCGACCCCGGCTTTATCCCCAGAAGAACCGGTGACCCATTGCTGACCACGTCTTCACAGCCCTCACAAGCGAACGACATGCATCTTACCAGACACGATGAAGACCGAAATGGTGTCTGGGTAAGACACATCATGGACCGGTCCGCAAATCGATCCAATGTGTCACGCTTACAAGACATGTGCCGAAAGACAGGTTAGGTTTGTATGCATATGTTTGCAAACGCTTGATGATGATGTTCTGTACAATGCTTGGGGTGTCACAACCCCCATCGCTTCGCCCTCATGTCTCAAAACGCCATAGAAGCCCAAAACACAAGAGCTCCCAGTTCCCACATGTCTATCCGTCGTCTCACTTTGCAAGTCCCTTCCATAGACTGATGCCGTTCGCCCGTCCACCCAAGTCGCGTGGCTGCAGGGGCCAATATCGCCGGTGCCCTTGCCGCTGCCTTGCCGCTGCCCTCGCCGGGGCGGTCGCCGCTGATTCCAAGGTCTGATGCTGTCCACTCCATGCAATACTTCCACTTCCAGCTACATGTTCACATCATCATCTGGACTCGGTGAGCAAGGAAGCTCTTGAGCCGCTGTTCGTGGTCGTCGCAGGCGGCGCTCCATTGCCGGCGGATCTCCCGGTCCTGCTCGACGTATTCCAGATACTCCTGGATGCCATCCGTACCTTGCGTGGTGAGGAAAGAATAGCCCTTCGCCTTTCGGGCATCCTGAATCTGGTGCTTGCGCGCGTCAAAGTGATTCGTCACCTGCGCGTTGAATTCGTCCCAGCGCACCATATATTCCTGGAACTCTTGAAGATACTTTTGCCATGCGGCAGTCGATGGCTTGAGGTTAGGAACCGCCAGCGCAGGGGGAGGGTGAGGTGCCCGGGGCACACTGGGGAAGTCCAGCACCTCGGGCTTCTTCTTCTGTTGGGGAAGGGCAACATGGGGAGCAGCCCGACTCTCAAAAGGTAGGTTGGACTTGAGATCCCCGAACGAGTTCAGACCCGTGGGCTTCTGTGCGAAGGGGGCCACGTTGCGCAGGTCCGCAAAGCTCGCCGCGAACTCTTCGCTGTCTTCCGAGCCTGCAGCGTTCGGATTGAAGGCTGGCTTATGCGCTGGCTTTGGCGCAGAGGACTCCGGCACGGTCTGCACATTGCCCTGCCGCCATTCGGGCCTGGAAGGCTCCACGTTGATGTTGCGTGCGGTGGGCGGCTGCTGCGCGGCTCCGGTAGATTTGGCCGGCGGTGGGCTGTCAATGTCCATAGCGATTGGGCTCTCGCTGGTGGGCACCTCCACGTGAGGGCGGGGTGCGGTGAACTCGCGGTTCTCATCGCTGCTGCTCTCTTCGTTGACCAGTCCAGCGCTACCGGCAGTGGCCTTGACCTTTGGCTTTCGAGAGTGAGTCCTGGTGGGTGGCCGGGTGGGTGAACCAGAGGACACGGCGCCTGGTTGAGGGGCAAAGTTCTCCGCTCCAATACCTTGCCAGCCCTGAGCATCCCACTTCGTCTTGGACGGCGCTGGAGGTGCTTGACTTCCAGTCGCGTGTTCCTTCGGCGGTCGAGGAGGTGCTTGCTGGGGCGAAGCTCGGCCGGTGCCATTTCCGGACTGGGTCCTGTGTTTCTTGACAGGGTCTTGGCTCTCATCCCTCGGGCTGCCGGCGGTGAACTGCCAAGCCTCTGGGCTCTGGTTGTTGGTGAAGCGGGTGTTGATGTCGTCGGCGCTGCTCCTGGCGAAGCGGTTCGGACCTGCCGAGGTGGGACTGAAGGCGTCGTCGTCGACGGCGAAGTTGAAGCTAGCATTGGTATTCTTGTTAGCATGTTGAACTGAGGGTGCGGAGTCGGACCGCGAAAGGTCCCGCTTGTTCTTCAAGACCGACGGGCTATAGGCATTGACAATGAGAGATTTGAGCATCTCCTGCTGACGCCGCTCATAAGATGAAAGTGAACGATTGGGAGAAGAACGGCCCCCACTGAGAGGCGTAGAAGAGGACGAAACGCTGCGCGGAAGCCCGCTTGTTGCATTCGGAGCAGTGCCGTTTCCATACGGGTAGCCGTACGTCGCGGCCCTGCCGCCGTTTGCGGGATCAAAAGAAGACTTGAAAGAGAAAGAAGGTCGTCGAGAAGAAGATGGGTTGGCATACATTGAAGGCCCTCCAGCCGGGGCCGCGGTTCCGCCGGTTGGGTTAGCTGGGGCGCGGGTCAGTACATGGCTCACGACGAACTTCAAATTGGCTACTCCGGGCTTACCTTGACCGGTGCCGTTAAGACCAGTGGGCGTGCCAGGTCCAGAGGTGTTGGGCGTGACACCTGCGGGGGTGTATCGGGCACTAGCGCGGGATGTGAAGGGATGCCTCTGAGGGATCTCAGAGCCGTCGTTGGCCTCGTTGGCCTTGGCCGAAGCTGTGCGTGGCGCGCTAGAACTTCGATGTCTGTTTCCACCGGGCGAGAGGTTGTCCCCAGATCTTCGCTGCTCGTTCCGGGGGCTTTCCCTTTCCCTCGTGCTCTTCGCCCGGCTTATGGGTACACCATCGAACGGGTTCATCTTCTCCCCACTGCCACTAGAGTAAGGCGTGCTCTGACGACTGTCGCTGGTCTTCTCACGGAACTGCGCGAGCGGGTCCGGGATGGGCTCGCGAGCGTTGGCTGAGGAGCCATCGTAGGTGTGCCTGTTGGTGGCGTAACCGGAGGAGCTCACGGATGGCTCGTCACCCGGAACGGGCGAGTGAGGCGCGTATCCGGTTTTCCTGGCTCCAAAGGCGGCTTCTGCCTTTTGCTTCTGGCCAGGCGTGCGAGGAACGGGCCGGGTGTTGGCCGACTCCGTGGGCCGAGGTGGCGGCACAGGCTTCCTAGCCTGAGAGGCAGCAGACTTTCCCTGCGAGCTTGGCCTCATGTTCTCGAAAGCTTGCCAGGCGTTCCGCCTAGCTTCGGGATCCTCACGAGGTGGCTGCTTTGCCGTCGGAGCAGCTCCTGAAGTGAAGTTGCGATACTTATGCGCACCAGATGGTGGAGGAGGGGGCGGGGCGCGAGATGATCGGTCCGCGCCAGCCCGCCGAGGAGGTGCCGGGAAGTCCTTCGCGACATCTTGCCAAGGGTTGCCCCTTACTCCAGAAGCGGTGGGGTATCTTGAGCGTCGGTTGGCGTCGTACTTTGCCTTTGCGTCGGGGTCGCTGAGGATCTCGTGAGCCGACTGGATGATCTGGAACTTGGAGTTGACCTCGGCCTCTCTGCCTGGGTTTCGATCGGGATGGTACTGCAGGGCTGCATTGGTTAGCAGACCGTGTTTGAGCTGGGGAAGCGTCTACTCCATACCGAGCTTCCTGAATTGCTTCTTGATATCTGCGACATCTGCAGAGGAAGAGATGCCGAGATCTGCGTAGTAGTCGCGGTTGATATCAGGCTTCGCCATCTTGCCGGGAAGACAGATGGAGCCGTATGTTGGTGAAGGGAGGTTCCAGTTGTGTCCAGAGCATCCCCGGCTAGGACTCCAGCTTCCAGCTTCAGATCGCAGGCTAGGAAAGGGTAGCTCTTGGCCGGTCAGAACCTTCGAGGCAGGCGCGTTGCTAGGTCGGTTGTATGTATGGTCTGCGACTTTGGGTCAAGTCATGGAGGCACTGGCCAGGATCGGTCGGGAGTATCGAGATGGGCAGTTGGCGGTCGGCCGTCGAAGGAAAGGATATCTGGGACAATGAGTGTGAGCAAGGTCTCCGGCTGTAGGCAAGTAGAGATAACGTGATGATGACTGCATGTGCTCCAGCCAGGGCGTTCGAGGTCGATGCGCCAGTCACGGGAGGAGTAATGTGGCCAATACAACGAGCAGTGTTCGGCACTGCGTTGACCTGGGCGAGAGCTGGCGACTTGCGACCTCCGTGTTTGGGGGCTGGGCTCGTTGACCAGATGCAGGAAAAAAGCAGACAGGTCCCATGTCCCATGAGATTCGCAGGGCGCCGCGGCCATAAGGAACGAAATAGCGCACCGAAGTGAGGCAGATAAGCCGCGCAAGGGTGCCACGGAAGCTGCGCAAGCTGAGTCGGCGGTGCTGGTTGGCGGCGGCACATGCAGCCTCTCTTGCAGCTGACGCAGCACCGAACAACGGGAGAAAGGAGACGAGGAGGGAGATAGGGAAGGATTTTTGACGAGAGCAATCCTACGTACTTACTGATGCGAATCCCCAAGTCCAAAATTGACAGCGACTGGTATGCTGGTGTCGCAGCGCAGAGTGGCGTTGAGGCGGTCAAGTCGTCGCAAGCGGGATGATGTCAGGGCAACGAGTGAGTGGTGTTTGTTTGCCGTAGGGCTGGCTATGGGTGCGATGGTAGATGCGATGCGACAGGCTCTTGGAGAAGCGCACCGTGGCAGGGATACCAAGACCGACGGGAGTTGTTGCTAGGGATAGAGAGAGGTTGTAGAACGAACGGGCACCCAAAAATCCAGGGTCCGAGGGGTAGTGGAGGTTGAAGTGACGATCCAAGTCGACTCGGAGGGAAGTTGACGGGAGGGAGCTTGTTTGTGCCCCGCCAAAAAGAGACCAGCCGGAACCAAACAACTTGGGTGGTCGCGGTTGCCTCAGCGCACGCAGCAGCTGACAGCTCCCAGCAGGCACACGGTGGGGTGGAAGGCCAATCCGGACTAGCTCGCCTGCCTCTTACTCACCTCTGAATCTGACTTCATCACCTACAACGTCCATCGTCGTCGATCCTGCCGCCTGCATGGTTCATCTGCAGCTGCCAGGCACGCTTTGCTGTTAGGAAATCCACACGCTCCATCCAGACGCGTAGAGTGGTCTCGAATGAAGTGGAGGTACACGTGATACAGCTTAGGTACTTCCTTTCAAGCAAGGTTCCAACTGTCAGCCACACCTGTTGTATCTCCAATCTGACGTCACGTTGCCTCGAGAAGACAAGAATGATGACCCTTCGGACGCATGCAAGAAATCAACTCTGCCTGAACAGTCGTCAGATCACTTCATCCTATCTGTTTCAACCAGTGCTTCAGCAAATGAATAGTGGCCGCGAGGCCTCCATGGCTCAGCTCTGAATGTGGTGGCCAACCTAAAGCGGCGACTCGCCCTGAAAGTCACCGACAGCGGCCTCACATATGTATCTTCTGCCTACCCATGGACCTGCGCCGGAGCCCAGGTATTCTCCTCGGGCAGAGAAATGTAGTCGAATGATGAGTTTATTGATTTTCTACTATGCTGGCCCGAATTTCTGGGCTGATGATGACGAGGCGAAACAACACACAATGGGATTAACGGTTAATTTGATTCTTGGTGTTGAGATCAAAGTCAATTTTGACCATTGTGACATCGAACAGGGCATCTGAGCTGCAGCATGAGTGGTAAAAAATACTTGCTTGACCTATTTTGATTACTTAACTTGACGCCTTGTATAAAAGACTAACTAAGTAGCAAAGGGGAAGAGACTCAGGGGCACGCAAGAAGAACAGCCACCGAAGCATGTCCAATTTGGTGAAGGAAAGGAGTCTATCTCTCGTGTCGGTGTTACCAGCCACCACCAAAGCGTAATGCTGGAATGTTTTAATTTCCAGAGCTCGAGAAGAAACGGAACGCTCAGGTCTAGCTACCTGTGTCTTCACGAGACATCGAGGCCAAGAGCCCGCCGAAGGCAGCCGGAACTGGTCTCTCTGCCTCAGACAACAGCCAGCACTCCGGCTCAAAGACCCTGCCGCCCCTTCAACACAGCACATACGACCATACCCATTGGAGAATACGGGATCCCGTCCGCTCTCCCATCGTCAAGCCAATGAGGGCCGGAGTAGTAGTTGGGTCGGTGACGACCAGCGAATGCCCGGTGTTGTATGTATTTTTGGTGGTAGTCCCCTGGCGTTGCTTTTTGTTCACGATATTCACAGTCAAGGGCAAGTGTCGTCTCTCACAGAACAGAGACGGCATGGATCAATGTAGCATGACGGTCATGGTGGTTCAATGCTGAATATTCGGTTTGTCCGTCCTGCCGGTCCAAACTCCTGTCCTGTCCGTTTAACACAATAACCCATGTAATTCTCAAACAAAAACAACCCGCCCCGTACTCCAGAACATGTCATGTATAAACAACAGCAGTCCTTGGTCATGATCACATCAGGTCCTTGCTCATCTCGTATGACCAGGCACCCTCCTTCCTCAGCTTGTCGCGCGCGACTAGGTCCTTGCGGATGTCGTCCTCCGTCAGGCGGTCGGCGCCGCTCCAGTTGGCGCTCGACGTGCGCGCCCTGAACTTGTGCCACTTGTCCTTACTCTTGTTGAACACCTCCTCCATGATGAGCGGCGCAGGGGGTCCGAAGATCTGGCCGGGGTCCATCGTCTCCTGGCGCATGAGAGCGCGGCGGAGATCGGGCGAGTCGGCCCAAGAGGCGACGCCCAGGTGAGCATCCTCTTCGTCTTCGTCATCGTCGTCCGTTTCGATCTCTGGCAACTCTATCGACTCTCCGTTCTGGAAACGGGGGGACGACCTGGGGACCTTGGCGGTAGACTTTGCGTTGGCCGTCGCGGGCGGACGGGCTGGCGTCTTGTGCGAGCCTGCGGCGTTCGGGGCAGGGGCAAAGGGAATCGCACCCTTCGAGAACTGGGACATGTCCATTGCCTGGGTGCCCTTAGCAGCGCTGTGTGCGTGCTGCGCAGTGACAGTAGCCTTGAACAGGTCTCGCGAGGCGCTGGGCGGCGCCGCCGTGTATCCCGAGGTGTAGACGGACTTCTGCATCTCCTGCGTTGTTTGTTAGTGCGTTTAAGGGAAAGACTTGGTGCTCTGTGACATACCTTCTTGAATCCACCAGAGGGGCGGACAGGAGGTCCCTTGATGTTCGGCTGTTGGCTCTCCATATCAAGTTCGTCGAAGAAATCATCGCTCGTCCTGCGCCTCTTGGCCTCCTTGGCCTGATAGCTGAGTCCATTGCGAGCCTGTCCGTTGCGAGCCGCGTCGCTGGGGTCCTGCGGCAACGGGCGCTTCGTAGCGGGCTTCGCGCCCTGTGCGAGCACCGCGTTGACCGGTCTGCCGGAGTCCTCCTGAGATCGCACACTAGAGGTGGCAAGTCGTGAGACAGGCCGAGGAGGGCCCTCCGCGCCAGAGGTGTAGTCGGGCGGGCCGTTTGGCTGCGATCGGACGGCCGGAGGCGGTGCCCTGGTTTGCTTGGCCTTCTCGAGGGCAGCCTGACGCTGGGCGCTCTTCTTGGGATCTGCCTGCTCACGCTCCTTTTCCTTTTGGCGTTCAGCTTCCTGGCGCTTGAGAAGCTCGACCTTGCGCTCCTCCTCCTGCATGGCCTGTCGCTTCTTCTCAAGCTCGAGCTTTGCCTCTCGCTTCCGTTGGGCCTCGCGCTCTTCCTGCTCCTTCCGCTTGGCTGCGAGATCCAGCGCCTTGGGACGTCCACCGGGCGTTGTGCCCTTCAAGCTCTGAAGAGAGCTCTTGTTGTGCAGAGACGCTTGACTGGCCTTGCTGCGGAGTTGAGTCTGAGGCGCGGCAAGCGTTTCCCTGAGGCTAGAACCAAGAGCCGCGGTCGAAGGGCGGTACTGAGAGTGCTGAGATCCAGTGTTGACCCGGATGACGGTCGGCGCCTGCTTGGTAGAGACTGGCTCTTTGGTGGGCTTCATGGGGCGGCGGATTTCCTTGTTTCGAATCGCCTGACCAGGGCCTGCCGACCGAGGGACGGATGGGGGAGGCATTGCGGCTGCGGCATCGATCATATCAACATCATCAGCTTCTGCCTGCGCCTTGGCCTTGCGGGGGCTCGTTCGGGTCGGCTTCGCGGGCTCCTTGGGCGCCGGAGTCTGAACAACCTGGGGCTTCTCCTGTTCCTTCTGGGATGCCTTGGTTTCTGCGGCAACGGCCTTCTCCTGCTCCTTGCTGAAGACGCGAGCCTTCTCGCGCTCCTTTTCGCGGGCCTTGTCGAGTTTGGACATCTGCTCGGCATAAAGGCGAGCCTCTTTCTGGGCCTCCTTCTCCCTGCGCTTCTCCTCCTTCTCGCGCTCGATCGACGCCCTAGTCCTCTTAGCGACTGGACGTGTTGGGCTGGCCGGGGGCCCCATAACGGACTGGTTGTCGGCGGCGGTGCGATGCGAAAGATCCGGGTAAGGGGCGTCGGAGGGCATCATGCGTTGGAACAGGCTCTCCGTCGACGGACCAGCATGCAGTCCCAGGCGTGTCGTGGATGGGGAGAGCATTGCAGACTTGCCCTCGGCGCTGAGGACTGCGCTGCTAGCAAGCAGGCCCTTGGAGCTCTTAATGATCGAGGACAGCTTGTTCTTAACCTGTTTCAGCGGGCTGTCGCGGAAGCTGCGGGAAGGCGATTTCGTCGGTGAGACGGGTCGGCTTTGGTTGGCGGAGACAATCGTGGGGTTAGACACCGACACTCCCTTCTTAGGGGACGTGACGTCCATGCCTCGAGATCCAGTCTGAGGGAGCACTGAGACTGAAGCCGATTTGCCGTGTCCCGGAACATTTGTCGTACGATCGGGGGCGGTGTTCAGACGCTGAGGCGAGCCGGGGCGGCTGTCGCCCTGTCGCTGCTTAGGCAACACAAACTCGGCACCGCCGACGGTGTCTGCTCCATGGATTCCTTCCATAACATCCGCAGTGTGGCTCTTAGCCAGCACAGGCCGTGGCGAGCTTGGGATGTTGTCCTTCCGGGGAACAGCAGGGGGCGCAATCCAGTCATCCTCGTCTTCATCCTCGGGAAAGGCGCCGGGTGTGGGAGGCGCTGGCTCTTTCCTCGTTGGCGACCGGTTGGGAGATCGGATGGGCGACGCAGGCTTTGCCTCGGGGGCCATCTGCGCAGTCGGTTGCACGGCAGCGGAGCTGCTGGAGATGGACTTGGACTGCCTCCTCGCGTTTGGCTGCGACTTGCCGAGCATGCTGATCTGGTCCTGCAGTCGTTGCGTGTAGGTCTTGTTGAGATGGATCCTGTCATCCTGGGACTCCGTGCGGTCCTGTGCCGCAGTCGTCACGTCATCAATATCCATCTCATCTTCTTCAGAATCGGCACCAGCGTCAGGCCGGCTCAAGCGCTTGCCGTAATGACTGGTCCTATGGTCGTTGCTGGGCCTCGAAGAACGCGGTCCGAGGCTCTTCTTGCTGGTCAATGGCTCGCGTGCAGGCAAAGAGGCGAAGTTAAGACTGCTCTTGCGAACCACGGGGCGGATGGGGCTGGAACCATCGGAGGGTGTTCCGGCATCCTCATCATCCTGGTCCTGGAAAGGCGTCTTCGAAGCGTCTTCTTCGGCCTCTTCCACCATCGGCTTCAGTGGTGATGATTTCTTGGGAGAGGAAGAGTGCATGGCACGAACGGGCGATGATATCATTGGGTAGGCCGGCGTCTGCTTCATCGGGCTCCGAATCGGAGATCGATGCAGCACAGGAGAGACAGAACCCGTGGGGTCCGGTAGCGGACGCGTCGTCTGCTCCTCCTTCGCGGTCTGTAAGGTCCGTGTGGGTGACTGCATGGTTCTTGTAACGGTAGGGCTGGCAGTTTCTGCCTCGGGCGTGGTATGGAACGCGACATGATCGCCGACGTCGGCGTATCTTGTAGGAGTGGCGACCTGTGTCGGCTGGGTCTCTTGGGGCGCGGAATCGATGTCCATAGCATCCTGTGACTGGCTCCCATAATAGCCAGAGTCTGCAGGCTGCGTGGGCTGCTTCGCCGGGTGTGACTTGGCTGTCGGAACAGGCTTCAGCGGGGATGTTGCCCTGCTGGCGAGAGGTGATCGAGCCAAGGCTGGCTGGGGAATAGGCGATTGCAGTCTGTTGAGTTGTTGGGCAAATGGCGAGGAAACGCCCTTGGAGGCTGAGGAGAAGACATCTGATAGAGGCTGCTTGGGATTAGCACGTCGGAGGGACATGACCTGGCGCGGGCTCTGCTTACAACGCGGGGTTCGGCAGTGTTGTTGATCAGTTTCCGGGCTGTTCTTGGTGTTTTGCCGCGGAGCTTTCCTGGGGTCTTGAAGATCTCGGCAACGTTACTGCGCGCCAGTCAGGTCAGCTGAAGGTCAACAAGCGCGGGAGGACGGTAAACGAACATATCGTTTTCGTTAAAGACGTCGGCCATGTGCTCATTCAGCCAGTCGAAGTCGTTACGCGCAGAGAACGAGAATTCATCTGCTTCCGACTTGGCGATGTCCACTGCCGTCGCCCTTTCTTCGGCGATCCAGGTCGCGGATCCGACCTGCACACGCGGTCCTCGCATCGCCATCTTGAGCTACAGCTCTTGTCGAGCGCAAGCGTATCGTTATGAAGGAGTGGTAAGTGAATGACCAAACATTGAGGCGTAAGCGCGAACGGGAGGACGGGAAGATGCGATGAGGGTGTTGTAGGATGTGTGGGTGTAGCGAGACTTGGGGAGCTCCCGGTGCTGTATGTGCGCTTGGTACAAATGTCGAGGATGTTGTCAGTGGGCAAGCTTCAGCACTTGACTCGCTGTGCCTTTTGTTTTGGTTGCCGCCCTTTCGGGACTAGCGCGACTAGCTTGGCCGGGACCTGCCCCAGGTCTCTTTTTCCCGGCTTTTCGAGCCCTGAAGACGGACTCGGTATGTGACTAAGCTGCGGGGGGAGGACATGGGGGCAAGTCCGATAAGCCTTATCTGCCATCTCTGTGTCGCATTTGTTTACTTTCGTCGCGTTTCCGACCAAGCGATGATCCAGCACCACAAGGCTTCATAGCAGACAGCAACGACTAACCAGCAGCATGAGAGTCATCGAGGTGGTGATAGACGTGAGAAAACTGCCACGACTTGTCACTGACTGCGCTAACACACATGTAGGGCTTCAAGTCGTATGCCGTCCGGACGGTGATCTCGGGATGGTAAGTAAACAAACCGCTGTTGGCGCACGGCGGCGGCTGACGATGCGCCAGGGACGAGAGTTTCAACTCGATTACCGGTCTGAATGGATCCGGAAAGTCCAACATCCTGGACTCCATCTGTTTCGTTCTCGGCATCACGAATATGTCGACAGTGCGAGCGCAAAATCTCCAGGTACGACTCCGACAGATCCGCCGCGGCGCATGGACGATGCTAATACTCTGCACAGGACCTCATCTACAAGCGAGGTCAAGCCGGAGTCACCAAAGCGAGTGTCACCATTGTATTCGACAACCGAGACAAGAAGAAGTCGCCCATCGGCTTCGAAGAATATGCGACAATCAGCGTCACCCGGCAGATTGTCCTGGGAGGAACTTCCAAGTACCTGATCAACGGGCATAGAGCGCAACAGCAGACGGTACAGAACCTCTTCCAGTCTGTTCAGCTGAACATCAACAACCCCAACTTCCTCATCATGCAGGGTCGCATCACCAAGGTCCTCAACATGAAGCCCGTCGAGATTCTGTCAATGATCGAAGAGGCAGCCGGCACACGAATGTTCGAGGATCGACGAGACAAGGCCCTGAAGACGATGGCAAAGAAGGAGATGAAGCTGCAAGAGATCACAGAGCTGCTCCGCGACGAAATCGAGCCCAAACTGGAGAAGCTCCGCACGGAAAAGCGGGCATTCCTCGACTTCCAACAGACACAGAACGACATGGAGCGTCTGACCAGAGTTGTCGTTGCACACGACTACATCAAGTGCCAGGAGAAACTGGAGCAATCGGCAGCAGATCTCGACGGCAAGAAGCAGCGCCAGAAGGACCTCGAGACATCAGCAAACCGTCTCAAGAGTGAGATTGCACACTTGGAGGAGGACGTGCAACGAGTACGCTCCCAGCGTGATAAGGAGCTCAAGAAGGGCGGCAAGGCTCAGGCTCTTGAGGACCAAGTCAAGAAGCACTCCAACGAGCTGGTGCGACTTGCCACAGTAATGGATCTCAAGAAATCCAGCTTGACGGAAGAGGAGGAAAAGAAGACGACCATTGAAAAGACGGTGTCCGAGCTTGAGACTGCTCTTCAGGAGAAGACGCAGGTCTACGAGGCGACCAAGTTGAACTATGACGCAGCGAAAGACGAAGTCGCAAAGCAGACGCAGGAGGCCGAGTCCAAGGAGGAACTGCTGCAGACTCTGCAGACCGGTGTCGCCTCCAAGGACGGCCAGGAGAGCGGTTACCAGGGCCAGCTGCAGGACGCCCGTGCCCGCTCGACGGCAGCAATCACCGAGCAGGAACAGGCCAAGATGAAGATCACACATCTCGAGAAGCGCATCAAGGAGGAAGAGCCGCGAGCCAAGAAGGCTAAGGAGCAAAACGCCGGGCTTCTCAAGGATCTCGAGGACCTCAAGGCACAGCAAGAACGTCTCGAAAAGGAGCTGGGCAAGCTCGGCTTCAAGCCCGGACAAGAAGAGGACATGTACCAGCAGCAGTCCGCGCTTCAGCAACAGGTCCGCAACCTGCGACAAGAGTCCGATGCGTTGAAGCGAAAGCTCGCGAACATCGACTTCAACTACGCGGACCCTGTTCCCAACTTCGATCGGTCAAAGGTCAAGGGTCTGGTTGCGCAGCTCTTCACCCTGGACAAGGAGCACACCCAAGCCGGAACGGCCCTCGAAATCTGTGCCGGTGGCCGGTTGTACAACGTAGTTGTCGACACCGAAGTGACTGGTACACAACTGCTCAAGGGCGGCAAGCTTCGGAAGCGCGTCACAATCATCCCTCTCAACAAGATCGCCGCTTTCAAGGCATCTGCACAGACAATTGCGACGGCGCAGAAGATTGCTCCCGGCAAGGTCGACTTGGCCTTGTCACTGGTGGGCTATGACGATGAGATCTCTTCAGCGATGGAGTACGTCTTTGGCAACACCCTCATTTGCGCTGATGCGGAGACGGCAAAGAAGGTCACCTTCGACCCCAACGTGCGCATGAGGAGCATCACCCTCGAGGGCGACGCTTACGACCCCTCGGGCACTCTCTCCGGCGGTAGCGCCCCTACGTCGAGCGGCATGCTCGTCAAGCTGCAGAAGCTCAACGACATCACGCGGCAGCTGAACGAGGCCGAGACATCTCTGAAGCAGCTCCAAGCAACGATTGCCAAGGAGAAATCGAAGCTTGACCACGCACGAAAGATCAAGCAGGAGCTCGACCTCAAGACGCACGAGATCAAGCTTGCTGAGGAGCAGATCGGAAGCAACTCGTCTTCGTCAATCATTCAGGAGGTGCAGAACATGAAGGAGACGATTGCGCAGCTCAAGCAAGACACGTCAGACGCGAAGAAGAGGCATGCTGAGGCTGCGGCGGATGAGAAGAGGATCGAAAAGGACATGAAGGACTTCGATAACAACAAGGATGCCAAGCTTGTTGAGCTGCAAAAGTCCGTCGACAAGCTTCGGGCCGCTGTCAGCAAGAGCGCAGCCGCCATCAAGGCGATGCAGAAGGAGTTGCAAGGCGCTCAGCTTGACTCGGAGCAAGTCGCTGCCGATCTCTCGGCTGCCCGCGAACAGCTCCAGGAGGTCGAGGTCTCCATCAAGGCCCAGCAGCAAGACATCCAGGACCTCGTCAGCCAGCAGGCTCAGCTGAAGGAGACGCACGATACTGTCCAGGCCGAGCTGGATGACGAGCGCGCAAAGCTGCACGGCTTCGACGACGAGCTGCGTGCTCTGGACACGGCCATCCGCTCCAAGAACGCCCGCACCACTGAGGAGAGCCTCGAGATGCAGACACTCGGCCACCAGGTCGAAAAGTTCCACAAGGAGCAGCAGTCTGCAGTGCAGAGGGTCGCGCAGATGGAGGAAACGCACGAGTGGATCGCCGACGAAAAGGACAACTTTGGTCGCGCCGGCACCCCATACGACTTCAAGGGCCAGAACATCAGCGAAGCCCGGTCGACCCTGCACAACCTCACCGAGCGCTTCCAGGGCATGAAGAAGAAGATCAACCCCAAGGTCATGAACATGATCGACAGCGTCGAGAAGAAGGAGGTCTCGCTCAAGCACATGATGAAGACGGTCATCCGCGACAAGCGCAAGATCGAGGAGACCATCGTCAGCCTTGACGACTACAAGAAGAAGGCCCTTCACCAGACGTGGGAGAAGGTCAACGGCGACTTTGGCCAGATCTTCAACGAGCTGCTGCCCGGCAGCTTCGCCAAGCTTGACCCGCCAGAGGGTAAGACGATCAGTGACGGCCTGGAGGTCAAGGTGTCCCTGGGCAAGGTGTGGAAGCAGAGCCTGACGGAGCTTTCTGGAGGCCAGAGGTGAGTTGTCCTTCCTATCATGACTTGACCAAAACAACTTACTGACAATTCTCAGATCTCTCATCGCGCTATCCCTTATCATGGCCCTGCTGCAATTCAAGCCAGCCCCCATGTACATCCTCGACGAGGTCGACGCCGCCCTGGACCTGTCCCACACACAGAACATCGGCCGCCTCATCAAGACCCGCTTCAAGGGGTCGCAGTTCATCGTCGTCTCGCTCAAGGATGGCATGTTCCAGAACGCGAACCGCATCTTCCGGACGCGCTTCAGCGAGGGCACGAGTGTGGTGCAGGCGCTGACGCCGGCGGACCTGCGGTAATGCGGCGTGGCGAGCTGTTTGTGTGTGTGTGTATCTGTGTATAGGCATTGCGGGATCGGGGCGGGCAGGCTTGTCAGCGGCAAACGGGGCGGGATACCAGGCATCTGATTTTTTGGTTGTTGGTAATGACGGACATGCGGAATGACGACTTGCGATTTTCTTCTCTTCCAATATATCGTAATGCGTGCGTGAAATCATATCTAATATGAGGTTGTGAGTCCCAGCGCCTCACCATGCAATCACTGCTCTATGTACAGGTGGTCACCCCTCTGGACCACCTCAACCTCCATGCCCACCTCAACCCACGAGCGCAGGTCCGCGGCGGCGACGTTGCCTGCGTCCTCGAACAATGGGCACAGCTGCATGCCCATGCATCCGTTCTTGGGGGCGCCCTCGTCGACGTTGCGGAACTTGCGGAGCGAGCGGTCCGGCTCGTTGCGGTGGCGGATGCCCGTCTCCGGGTCGACGTTGGGCAGCTTGCACCGCACCGTGCGGCAGGCGACCTGGAATTCGGCGTTGCCCCTGAGGGAGGAAGTGCCTGGCTTGAGGCGGATGGACTTCCATGTCTCCTCGTCGTAGGCCGGGGAGCCGGAGACTAGGAAGTGTTAGCGATGTACGTGGGAGTTGGGGTGGGGGGCTTACTGATGAGGTTGGCGCGGAAGCGCTGGACATCGAGTTCCTTGAGCTCAGCGTCTTTGGGGACGATGGAGTCGAATTCCTGGAGACTGCCGAGACTCATGAGGTGGAGAGGGTACTATGTCGCAGTCAGTACACAGCAGCAGGCGGTTCAGTATGGCAAAGTACTCACAGCATCCTGGAAGCCAACGATAGGCTGATACCCAGCCTCATCGCTCGTCGACGCGCAGCGGTAAACATTCCTCAACTTCCCAGGATCAACGCGGAACAAACCAAGCTCGTTGCTCACGCCCAAGTACTGCGCCAGCTGCTTGGGCAGGTCCGTCTTCATGTTAAGGGCAGTAACAACATCCTTCCAGATCTTGACGTCCTCATACACGTACCCGCGGTCCTTGACCTCCCAATCGGCCGGGAAAGCCGTAGGAAGCAGGATCTCCGTCTCCGGCACGGCACGCCATCCTCGGGACAACTTCGCCGCAAAGGCCTGAAAAGCGCCTCGCCAGCCACTGTTCCGCCAGGGGAAGCGCAGGACGATCCACGACTCGCCGGGCTTTCCTTCGTCAAGGCCGGCGGCCTGACGCCGGGCCGGGTTGGGCACCCAGATGTCGACCTTGACGTTGGCGAGGAGGGGGAACTGGCGCTGCGTGATGAAATCCCACGTCGGGTTCTTGGGCTTCTCGCCGGCCCCCGTGGCCAGAGGGAAGGGGCTCTTGAGCTGGGCGAAGGTGTAGAGGCGGTCGAACTCAAGGCCAGTGGGCAACACGCGGGAGCGTTCGAGCTCGATGCCGCGGCATGACTTGATGGGGTAGATGGCTAGGGCTTGAAGGGTGGCGCGGCTGGTATCCGATGCGGAGGCATCGCCGCGGTGGCGCGGAGCGTGCTGGTCCTTGAGGTTGCTCTTGGCCTTGGGCAGGCCGAGGCGGACGTGGGTCTCTGAGAGGCAGTCGGACTGCGTTGCCGGAATCGGGGGGAAGATGTAGAGAATGGGGATGAGGAAGCCGAGCAGGGTGATGATGGGGAGGACGAAGAACGAGGGGTCCAGGTCCACCAGGGACATGAAGTCGGGTCCGGAGCCGGGCCCGGCGGAGAGCGTCTCGGCGGACATGTGGGCTATTCCGGCGCAGCGGTGCGAGGTAAAGATGGAGCAAGGCAGTTGATGAAACAACACGGGAAAGTGTTCGATATTGACCACCAGCACTCTTTAATGCATCACCCACGTTGAAATATCGATGAGCGACGTCGTCGCAAACTTGACACTTTGTGACACAAGGGCGTGTTTGATAGCGTGCCCGATAGCGTAGATCTGATAAGCCCCTTGATCACGTGGGCCATCACGTGCTCTCGCCATGTGTTCAGACGAGAGAGCTCCCTAGTGGAAATCACAACAAGGACTGAGCTTCAAGCTTCGCCAGTGCTAGATCCCCCGCATGGTCGCATTGCGGTCTTCATAATCCAGTGACCGGCTTTGGCGGCGCAAGTCCGGTAGAACGGCACCAGTTCATCAGGAGGAAAAAAAACCACGCACGGAACCGTGGTCCGGACACCCCTCCGGACGCGGCGAGTCCAGGACGATCCCCCTTGATCGTGGCTTGAACGGCAAAAGGTACTCTCCCGCCATATGAACATTCATAGTGTGTAATTTGTTCCGATGATTGCCGCGGAGGAGTCGAAGGCGCACCCATATTGCGCCAGGATCGACGGTTTCCCACGCTGCCCGCCCGCCTGCTGCGCCATCCAGGGCCGAGCAATGCGCGGTGCAGCGGTGCGATGCAGTCGGTCGTCGTGGAGGAATGCACGGCCGGCCGCCTCACTCACCTTTGGACCTTCCTTTGCCGTGTACCCTGCCTGCAGGAATAGGGCCCTGCTGGTTTTCTCTAGACTGAATTCTGGACCAGGTCGTTCCGCGACTAGCGATGCTTTTGGCATGTGTCAAGGCCCTTCGACATGGGTGCTGCGGGCCACCAGGAGGAAAGACTTGGTTCAGTGGCATGGGCATGGGGGTTCT
This sequence comes from Plectosphaerella cucumerina, assembly GCA_020746995.1. Classification (NCBI taxonomy): domain Eukaryota; kingdom Fungi; phylum Ascomycota; class Sordariomycetes; order Glomerellales; family Plectosphaerellaceae; genus Plectosphaerella; species Plectosphaerella cucumerina. The sequence goes on along the minus strand of JAGPXD010000005.1, from coordinate 596,539 downwards.
TCGTGTTGGGTTGGGTTGGTTGACTTGACTTGACCGGGCCTGCCGCGGCGGTGCAGAGATGGTGGGTGGTACGCATGCCGCTGCACCGAAGCCCACAGGTCGACTTGACCGGGGCGGCGTGGGTTGGTTTTTCCCTGGACTTGCTGGAGAAATTTCACGTCCCTCAAAAGCTCTAGGAGAGGGCCTCGCCGCCCCCCTCCTTCCATCCGTGCCAAGGGATCGGCGGTCTGGCCGACCCTGACTGCTGGTTCCTCCGGCCGGTGGTTGTCCGGAAGGCTTCACGCAGGCGGCAGAATGGGGAGGAGGCAAGGAGGCTCCCACAAGAGCGGCCAGAGGAAGAGGGGCCCCAGAGGTGTGTCTCTAGCTCCGGCGGCAGTATCCGGGCGGCACACGGGACAATGTTCAAGGCCGGGCTCCGGTCCATTCTGGCGTGTCCGCAATTTGAGCGGACCCCGTTCCCAGGCACACGCCAGACTGGGGTGGTGCACGCGCCAGGGGGGGCAAGCAAGGGTGATCATCACCCTGGTAAGCTGGCAGGGCCATGCAAGCCCCTCCTCGGTGCTGGTTCCTCACCCAAGGTGTCCTGGGTGTCTCTCGTAACCTTTCGTAAGCCAGTGGCAGGCTGGCAGGCCAGTGGAAGCCCCCACAGGTTGACAGCAGTGTGAGGCGGGGGCTGCAGGACGGGAACAATATTCGCTCGAGAGGGGACAGCCGGCTCACCTCCGAACACCCCTCTGCAAGACCGCCGCCCCGGCGCCCCTGTCCACAGCAGTCACGCTGCACCCAGGCGTGCATTGCGTTGCTTGCGTGCGGCCCTGGGCGGACTCTCCGATTGACCAGGTCTCCGCCGAGATGTGGATGATGCCCAAGAGGCTTTGCTTCTGCGAGACACTAGTCGATGCGCTTTTCTGGGGGAGGTATCGTCTTTTGCCCCTCGCCCTCAATCCTCTCTGCCCAGGCAGAGCCAGGGCTTTTGCGCCGGTGGACGGGCGGTCAACGGTGGCTCTGTCTTAGGCTCGCAGCGATGCAGACGATGCCTGATCCATTTCCTATTTCATGATCTCGAGCGTGGTCTTGCGCCCGCCGACTGCCAGCAAGCCTCGCGGTTGAACGCTCGCGACGTGATAGGCCGAAGCTGTTGGAGTTCAAGGGGGACTTCAGACGACTTCGGGAAAAAGCCCCGCCTACTCTCGGATGGCGGGGACAACTTTGACCTCGGAACTCCACTGCTCCCTTGGCGGTGGTACTGGCAGGGCAGACCGCAGCAGGGGAGACGCGGGAAGCCTCCCCCTGTTCTCAAATTGGGCCATTTGCAAAGCCTTGGCCAGGAGAGATGGCTGTCCTGACCGATGAGGACTATGTCAGCCACTCCGGCTCGCAGGATCGAGCTATGCAAAGTCGGGATTGTTGTTAGTCTCTGAAGCTGCATGTCATGCTGGGGGAAATGACCAATCTCAAATGCAAGAGGGAGAAAAGACGGGGGCAGCCCCGGGTGTGCGCGCAGCACTGCAGCCTGGCCGCGACATTGGAATGCGGTCGAGCCTTCCGCATCAGCGGCCCGTCTCCAAAGTCCTGCACGGGCTCCGCAGCCTCAAACTGGACAAGTCAGTTGATTGTTCCTTTGGATCAATGAGGTCGGACGAAGATGTCCGACCTGATGAATTGGCGTCGGGTGAGTGATGGGCCAGCAGCGCTTGGAAACTGGCCGTTCGGATCGTCCAAGAATTGCTTCCTGGGCTCATTCTCAAGTTGCATGTCTCAGCGTGAGACGCCACATCTCTCTGACAGATCCGGCGAGACAGGTCCCGATGCCCAACCGCGGCAGGCTGCATCATGACACTCCCCGCGGGCCAAGTCGACCTCCGCTGTGCGCAAGGGCGCTTGGTATTCGGTCGTCGCACGAACATGGCCCGCAGCGCATCAGGTCATCTACGGGTCATCGAGTCGGGGCACGTCCACGTCTGTCCCTGCCTCCAGATCGACTCAGTCCCATGCCAGAGGTAGAGTGCTCCGGTTGATCAACATGGTTCATGCGTAGGTAGGCGGAGGGCGGTGCTAGAACGGCCGGTAACGGCGGCGGTCATGCTTGTAGGAGTAGGCATCTCCGTGGTTGGTAAAAGACGGTGGGAGATGGCGGGAATCAGCGGAAAAGGTTCAGCGGGACCCCCACCATCGACCGACATCGAAACGCCAGCAAAAAGAGTGTCGTCGCGCCAGGGTCTGTGTCTGTGTGGTGGCAAAGACGAACTCAGACAAAATACTCGCGCTCGGGAGCGCCTGTTGGTTGTCGGCCCGCGCGATGTTGCACGCGCAAGCGGCTCGCCCGAGTGAGTGCCGCAGCATGCAGTGCATCTGCCGAGAATGGCGGGCGGGATTTGCCGCGTCTTATTGAGTCAAGCAAGGAGGGACAGATGATGTGGGTAAATCGGACGGCGAGACAAGAGCTGGAGCGGCGGCGGGACGGTGCCGCCTGGCGCGAGAGGTCGCACGTTTCTGCCCGTTGACGGTGGGCCGAAGAAGCAAACACACGAGGCGGTGTCTGTGGACGAGCATCGCTCCCTGTTCAGCTGAGGAGGGAAGAGGAAGGCCGGGGCGAGCGGTGAGACAGCGATGGGATGGATCGTGAAAGGAATGATCGAGAGTGTCGCGGGCGGGCAGACACTTAGGCAGGCGGGTGCCACACGTTGACGCCGAGAGTTGGGAATGTGAGACACGCCATGTCGAAGGCGCCAAACTGTAACGGCGCCTGGAGCGGGCAATCTTGGCAATGGCGGACAGAGGCGGACGATTATTTTGCTGGCTTTCTTCAAGGCCTGAGAGGTCGAGCGGGCGAGCGGGCCAAGCATTTCGCGTCTGTTGCTCTGTTCGGGACTCGCTCATGCGGACGAACTTTGAATGGGACGAGAGCTTGGGCGAGCAGGGCGAGCTAAGGTTGCTGGAGCTTGATGCATTGTGGCTTGCTTTGGTGTGCTGCAGTGGCAACAGGATGATCTGATTGCGAGTCGTGTAGTGGTAGTGGTAGGTCGAGGTAGTGGGTGGGGGGGATGAGGAATCTGGGTTCAGTGTTGTCGAGAGCATCCATCTTGAGACTGAAGGCAACCCATTTTAGGCTGGTCTCTGACGCCGCACGTGACGTGTCTGAAAGGCAGCGACCAACCTGAAGCACCGGCGGGAGGGAAGCAGCGCATCTCAATGCCGGCGGTGGTAACTCGGCATGGTGCATCGGCAGGTGTTGGTGCTGGTGCTGGTGACGGTGCTGGTGGGTTTTGGGCTGGACTGGCAGTAACGTACTGGGAATGCGACTGGATCGCTCTTGCCTTGCCACAAGACATCGGACGAACCGGCGAGGGAAGGACCACCGAAGGAAGGAAGGAAGGAATGATGCAGACCACCAACTGCCACACACGGCAGTCGCCCGTCACTCCGCGGTGCAATAGCAACTTCACATTCCCGCGGACGACCGAGCGGGGTCGCCGCAATACCGCACGACCGCAATCCCACGGTGCCATTCTTTTCCATCTTACCCACATTCCCGGACTTCAAGCCGTGCCGCCGTGTTCACCGTCTTCCTCCCACCTCATCTCAGATCAGATCAGCACTGGTTTGACGCGCCATCGAATCGAGAGACATCGTTCCCGCACCTCGTGTCCTGAGACCACAGGCACACCACACTCCGAGCTCATCGGCGGGGCATCCCAGCTCACCACCACCACAATCAGTACCACTACGTGCCACTACCACTCAAGCCACTACCACAACCCCAGTTTCCCAGCCGTATGGGTCATTGGGTAAAGAGCCTCATTCTGGGCTCACACCATTCAGCTCGACCTGTCCATCAAGTACTCAATGTTCAAGACCACTCCCGACTATACATTTACGAGTCCTCGCTCGTACTCGTAGCAAACCCGAGACGACTCGATTCGCAATTTCGGGTGCTCAAATCCCGAAATGCTCAAGACGACATGGCTCATGCCTCGCCCTAAGCCTCTTAGACCCCGTTGTCCTCGTGCTCATCCTAGCATGGTTCCGGTGACCAAAAGCCGGCATTCTCACGAGGCAGCCCGCCAACGCGCCCCCAGAAGATGGAGCCTTGTCCCGGCACGCCCCTGGGCGTTGGCCCTAAGCTTGGGTTGCAAGGAACACCATCGAAAATGGGAGTCCCCGATGGAGGGACCAACAAGCTGCCCCCGGTTCACCTTGCCTCTCCACTGTCTCCAGGGCTCTGGCGTCCTGGACCGGCTGGTGCCTGGAACTCTGGGAACGCTCCCGCAAATATTCGGCGACCCTCCCGGGGTCTGTGCATCCGGCTCGATCCACGTTGGCCCCTTGGCTCGGCATGGATCACGTTCCTCTCACTGGTCCTGGCTCCGCTGCTGGCTACTGGTGCAGTGGTGCTGCGTGCAGCGTGCTGCTGGTGCTTCTGCACTGCGGGCTACATTGCGTGCCGCTCCCCACCCCTCCGCTGGTCCCCTGCCCTTGCCCCAGGCGGGCGAAGGAGGGATGGGAGGGAAATGGGATTCTTCCGGCGTTCCAGGTCAACGTCCCCTGCCTGCCTTCATCAGCAGTGCCGCAGGGATCATCCGTTGGGCACAACGCCTGCCCGCGTGGCGGCACATCGCCCTTCGCTGCAGAACCACTGAGGGGGTTCTCCAGGCCAGTGTGACTGACCACTGCGGCGCAGCAGCATGGGATGTGGAACAATGTTCGAGGCTTCGCACCACCAAGATGATTGCATGCTCGCACACTCGCACGCTGGCGCGGACAGTCCTTGGTCGGAGTTGATCGGACTGCCCTGCACCCTCTGCGCTCGGCGACCTTCGCCATCCAAGATCTTCTGTGGGATGGAACGGACCTGGCGAGACTGGCCATGTCCACGTATGGACTGACTGGACTGGACTTGACGTGGGCTCGATTGAGCCTTGGCCCGGTTGGCTTTAGGCGCTCTTTGGTCAATCTCCGCTGGAATCCAGGATCCCCACTTGGTTAAGACCACCTTCTAAGGACTCCACAGTCTCCGTTCTGACAGCATCAGGGTCGCCGGATCCGGGCGTTTGACAGGCCACACCTGCCCTGTCGGTCCGGCCACGCTGTGCCGTCGTGGCCTTCCTTGGACCATCGGGCCTGGCGGCGACCACGCACTAACATGGCTGGCGGCAGCGGTACTTGCGTGGCGGACCCGGACCCCCTTCTCTGCCGTGTGCCCAAGGCACACTCTCTTTCTCAGTGGACAGTGGTTCACCGGCCTATTCTTGCCCTGTCTTGCTCAGCTCCGCCTTTGCAACCTGGAGCCCAAGTCGCACTTCTGACTGCGCCGGTCTGCTATTTCCCCGGCCGACGGATGATAGGGACGTCGGCTCGTCCAACTCTGGTTGATCCTCCGTCCTGCCAGACCACACCTGTCGTCGTCGTCACCGGCGAGTAAGTCGAACAGCAATAAGGCGGGCGGCCAAGGAGCCTTCCCTCCCCTCCCCCAGGGCACTTGGACACCGTCAGAGACCGTTCTCTCAGAAGCTCCCGCCACCCCCCGCATGCCGCCACGCCCATCTGGGATGTGTATTTGCAGACGCCAGTTAATGCACCTTGTTGCCCTGGCCTGCGACGCCTCCGGCTCGCTCACCCATCACCCTCCCACGACGCCACATGCCTATTTCCAGCTAGTTTCGCGGTGATCAAACCCCCCGTCAGGGCACCCTAGGACGTCCTTCATCCCGACAACTTGATTGCGGCCCGCCATCCACGAGCTCTGCCAGGTTACATCACCCACCGATCCCCTCCTCTTGGTGGGCCAGGAGCCCGAAAACAGCGAGAACGAATCTACCGGTAGACAGCCATCCAGACAACACGCCCGATATCCCCGGCCCGACCCCTTCCTACATACACTCGGGCCTTGTCTGCCAGGCACTCGGCGGCGTTCCCCGAAGGCCAGAACGGCTGTTGCGGGTGGACATTGTGGAATTTGTGGATGATCTTCTCTGGGAGTCCTCTTCCAATGCTACTACTCCGGACATTGGGCGAGAGTCCCTTGTAAAGCAAGGCTTACTTGTATGCATCGGGAAATCTGATCCCTGATCCCCATCTGACTAGTCACACAGTGCTGCTTTCTGACGACCCTGGGAAAACCTTGAACACCATTGTTTTCTTCTGTAGCATCCGGCGTCGTGAGGGTAGCCCGGCCGGGGTTCTCTCCCATAGCTTCGGCGCCCTTGTTCAACGGCTCTGGCATTCCTGGCCGGCCCTGGAAGCATCCCACAAATCTCCGGTTCGGACGACTATGAAAGAAGCCAGCCCGGATTGGCAGTACCACTGGACTTAAACCTTTGCAGAGGTGCGACTGAGGCGTCCTCGTCAGCTTTCGACTAGAGTCGGACGACCACTCGCCTCTCCTCTCATATCTGCCCAACACGGAAAATTTGGTGCTGTCCATATCAACCTCGGATGGTATCCTCGTTTCATCCCACACACTTCAGTCTCCATCACACGGCCAGTCTTTCTCAGACGACGTCACCACTGACACCCCTCATCTCGACGCCGAGAAACCACTCGGCGGCACCTGGGGAATCATCCAAGAGCAGGCCCGCCATCCATCCCTCTTCCTGGCCTGTCCACCACTTGCCCTGAGCACCACCACCCCTGGACCGCCTGATCTGAGCACTCGCCTCGCCCACACCCCCCCAGTCCACCATCCCCCACCCCGTTCGTTAGCTACAGTACAAGTAGCTGCCCCTACCCAGCCTGCCTTCTTGATACGTCCGGCGGTGGCCCGGAGACAGGTCTTCCCAAGTACCTACTGTACTTTCCCAAGCCCATCGCTCATCATCCCTCACAAGCGCCGCCCGGGTATCTCAGGGACCGCATACCACACCCCACCGACTCTGTTGACTGGGCCTTTTCGGTCAATTCACAAGCTGGGCCAACCACAACGGCCTTCCCGGGGCTGTCTCTAGCGCTCCCCCCCCCCTCCTTATCACCGTATTTTGCCGGCATTGGTGACTCCATTGCTGGCGCCCTACCCCTTCGAGATCAACGTCGACGACGCCTCTCTACCTACCCCTCGACCGACCCCGGCCCCAGCAAATCCCGTCCCACCAACAGATCGACAATAAGGCTCACGTCCTCTTGGTCGACCTGAAGTGTGGCGATCACCCTGACAGGGTTGACCCCACCAGCAACAACTAGCCCCACGAGAAACTACTTACCTACGACACCTTCCATCCATCACAGCTAGGGTCCTGGCCTTTTCCGCTTCTTCACGACTCCTGGCCTGATGAACAAGCTTAGGAGGAAGGAAAGAATCTAGCTTGGCTGCACCACGAAGAGCCACTGCGAACCCAGAAGTCTTGCTTCGGATAGTCCTTCCACAAATCCTACGTCCCTCCATCCAGCTTCGAATACACCACAAACCTCAAGGCAGCATCAACAAGTACACGCCCTACAGACAGCCCATACATCGAGCAGTCACATTCCGACGTGACTCTTTTGTCCTCCAACACGGCCATATACTTCCCTACCCTGAGATTTCCAGAGCCCCTTGCATACGCAGCATTGGTCGACATGGCCCATGCTTAACGCGGAGCGACTCTTTCTTTCACACCGAACATCAGAATTATCGAAACGACCGCCTTCTCTGCCAGTCAGGAGCGATTCTAGTCAACCCCGCATCTTAGATCATGAGCGATCACTACCATCACTTCCTGGCCTCCATGTCGGGGGTCGGGGGAACACCCGGCACCAGTCCTCAGGACCTTCACCCTCCGCCGTTCCCGGGAGCGCAACTACCAGGGACGGGACACATGCAGACGCAATACCAAAACTTCAGCTACTTCGGAGGCTACTCGGAGCCTATGATGTACAATCAGCCCAAGTCGTCGCACAAGACCCGCAGGAAATCAAGCATAGATCCCGTCAAGCATCGCCGCACGCGGTCCGGCTGCTTCATGTGCAGGAGCAGGCGCGTCAAGGTCAGCGCCTGAAGCAATGCCCCTACGGCCATCCCTAACGTTCAATAGTGCGACGAAACCAGACCTGTCTGCGACAGTGAGCGTGAACCCGCCTCCCCCTTCCAAACATGACGCTCACAGACTCTAGGATGCAGAAAGGGCCACCGAGAATGCATCTACCCAGACCCTCCGCCCAGCAAGGGACAAGGGGCGCAAGGCCAGGGATCCAAGGACGGGACATCCGTCGTCCAACAAGCTAGCCCAGCGTCGTCCGGCGACACCGAGGAACACGACGACAACATCGATGCTCGACTGAAGCATGACGTCCTACACGACCTACCAGAAGACGACGAAGAATACAATTTGGAGCCACCACCGAAGCTCGCCAGCAGCAGCAGCAAAGACTCTCCCACAGCTTCGACGGAGACAAGCAGCAGTCATACTGCAACGGCCCGGGTGACGCCAGAGCGTCCCAGCCTCTTCCCCGGAGCCAGTGTCGACTGGACCAAGTTCTCGCCCGACGTCCAGCGCTACATGCGGCACTACCACGAGAATATCACCAACCACCACTACTGCATACCTCACGACGGCGACGACTTCTTCCATACCATACTCCCTGGTTTTGCGGCCCGGAACGAAGCGCTGCTGAATGCCTTGGTGGGGTTCTCGGCGTACCACTACAACATTGAGAACAATCCGAATGGAAAGGTGCAGGAGTTTCTGCAGTACTACAATCGGAGCGTTATTCTCCTCATTTCGTTTCTGAAGAGGAGAGAAAAGCCGGATGTTGCCACTCTTCTCACCATCCTGCAGCTTGCCACAATCGAGGTAGGCTTATTCGATCGTGTCTCCCAGGCCAGACTGCTAACATGGCGCGACTAGGAGTACTTGGGCGACTGGATCAACCTGATGGGCCATCAAAAGGCTGCGTACGAACTCTTGACGGAGCTTTTCACACCCAAGTCGGCCGTACAGTCTCCTCTCGGACGGCTTGTTGTCCACTGGTATAGCAGATTCGATGTCTTTGTGGCCATTCGGGGCAGCTTTCCGACCATGCTGCCGACCGAATGGTTCACGGAATACAGGGACTACTGTCAGGCACAGACAGCTCTCGCGGACGAAACGTCCCAATTCCACTGGCACGTTGAGTCGGAACTTGCGACCTTCCGCCACATCTCGCGTGACATCTCTACGTTGGTCGCTAGGGGAAGCCGGGGGCAGATGACCCCGGAAGAGTTCGCCTCGGATCATTCACAGCTCGTCAAACGGCTGGATACTTGGAGAACGTCATGGCATCCCGTCGTGGCAGATCCGGACTACCTCGTCACAGACTTCAGCTACGGCCCGCCAGCCACTGAGGACGACATTGTGAATCCCTACACGCCGGGATTCCTGTACAGCCCGCCCAAGTTCACCACCACCATGATGGCGATGCTGTATCTGTCATGCATCCTCATGCTCAAGTGCCAGTCGCCCACAACAGAACGGCAGCAGCTGTACCGTGAGCTGGCGGCCCACAGCTACGAAGTCTGCCAGATCTTCGAGCTGGTGTCTCGATGGCCGGGCAGTCCCAAGGGCAGCATCATCGCCACGGATCCGGTGCTATCCATGGCGGCGCTGTTCCTCCCGCTTGATACCAAGCACACCACTTGGTTCAGGCAAAAGCTGGCCATGTGCGAGATGGCTGGGTAAGTGCTGCTCCTCCAAACACCCCTGCAAACCGAGCTGACTGTTGACGGCAAACAGAAACATACATCCCATCACGATTCGAACCAAGCTCGGCGAGCTCTTCAACGCGACATACTGCTCGCACTGGTGGTTCCCCAACGACGAAGGGTTCACGCCAATCCTGCAGGCGACGCGCAACCTCGCCGACGAGCGCAACGCTGCCGCCATCAACGCGCAGCAAGAGAACCTGCGCGAGGTCCACCACGTCTTTGCCAAGCTCAAGGTCGACCAGGATTAGACGGGCGGGTGCATGGGGAAAGTTGGACTCACGAGCCATGTCTTGGAGTACGACCGGTGTACATATCAGTCGGGGGACTTTGCCCCCAATGTCCATATGCGTTACGGCATGGAAGGCTCTAGAAAGACTTAGAGTAGACGGCAAGAACACCGGACAGGAATACAGGCGTCACGAAAAAGAGGTCATGGTTTCAAAAGATGGAAGACGCTTTGTTTGGGAGAACGTATCCCGAAATGGGGAACTGGTTGCTTGCTTTTTCATGCGATGCTCTGTCCGACTGCTTTATGGCAGGATATGGACTTGTTTGACAGATATGATTACAGTATGGCGGACAAGGACTTTACGAATCCTTGGCAGCCGGCGTTTCCTCAGAGTCCTTGGTCTCGTCCGTCTTCTTGGTGTCATCGGCTTCTGCTGGTGGTGCAGCGTCCTCCACGGCAGCAGCGGGTGCTGATGCCTCGGGGGCCGCGGTCTCGGGAGCTTCTTCTTTCGTGGCCGTCTCCGCGGAAGTCTCATCGGTGGGAACGGCGGCCGGGGTTTCCTCTGTCTCTGGCTTGTCCGGCGCGCTAGACGAGACGTCGACCGGTGGTTCGTCTTGTTTGGTCTCGGTCTCGGTCTCAGTCCCTGACTCGGCCACGGCTGGGGCGTCCGCGGCAACATCCGCCTGCTCGCTGTTGGTCTTGGCCTCGGCATAGGAGCTGACGGTTGGTGTCTCCGTGGTGAAGTCTGCGTCACCTCCAGGGCCGGGCGCCTGGGTCTGGTCTGTGGGCGAGGAGTCGGCGGGGACTTCCTGCTCTACAATGACGGGCACGTCGGCGGCGCCGGATTCTTCCTCGACGGTCTCGGTGGCTGAGACGGTGAGGCCCTTGAGGCGGTTGGCGACGTCGTTCTCCTCCTCGTCCGTCTCCATGACGGTGGTGACGGCGCTTCCCGTCGAGGGGCTGGCGCGGATGTGTCTCCTCGTGTTGGTCATGCCGACAGGCTGATAGCTCTTGTCGATAGCGGCGCCGAGGGGGTCCTCGTGGCGGGGAGGGGGCTTGGCGATGGTAACGCCGGGGCCGGGGACGTGCTTCCTGCCGTCGTCGTCGGTGGGCGCGGCAGGGGCCGCTGGGGTTTCGAGGCCCTCGGCCTCGGGGGGCAGCTTGTAGTTCTCTGCGGGCAGCAGCTCGTACATGTCGCAGACGGTCTTGAAGAAGACGTAGAGGCCGGTCTGGCCCTCGGTGCCCCAGAAGACGGCGCGGTGCTGGAACCAGGCGTGGGCGAAGATGCGGTGCAGCCTTCGGAAGACGTTGACGAGGTTCTTGACGGCGACACTCTTTGCGTGGGCGTCGGAGCTGACGACGAAGCGGCTGGGGAAGATCTTGGGGTCTGTGACGACGTTGGCGGCCCAGTCGAGGGTGTGGCAGCAGTAGTCGATGGCGCAGCAGCTCTTTGGCTGCTCGTGGACGGCGCAGAGGAACTGCCACTCGGAGGCGCGCATCTCGGGGCAGGTGCTGGCGCTGCAGGGGGGCGCGTCGAAGAGGAAGCCGACGATGAGGGTGTTGCACTGGGAGATGAGGAAGCGGCAGAGCTCGTAGAGCCAGAGGGTGCGGTCGATAGAGGGAGGGGGCGTCGCGAGCTGCATGGCGGTGGCGCGGGTGATGGCCTGGGTGCCGCTGTTGGTGTGGTAGTAGTGGAGGGCGGCGAGGTGTTCCTGGAGCTGGAAGGCCGAGTCGAGCTGTGGGGGAGGGGGAATGTTAGCAATGGTGGGCAGATTGAAGGAGGCGCATCGCGACGTACCTCGTTAAGCGGCATCAGCGGCGGTCCGGCGGCCATGTCCTGCGCCTTGCTGCCCGGGTGGATGCGCCGCTTCGCGTTGGAGTCGATGAGACTCTGCTCGTGCTGCGAAGGCTGGCGGTTCGCTTGGGCTCCGGAGCCCATGGGCGACTGGGGGCCGAGCTGGTCCTCGGCGGCTGGCGGAGGGCTGGGGAGCCGCGGCGAGCTCGGCGCCATGGTCACGGCGGACATTTTTGAGGCGCGTCGGTCGTCGCGGAGGGGAGAAGTGATGCTGGGGATGTTGTCGCTTCGATGGAGGTCGCGGGATGGCAAGGCGACGTGCGCTGCGATATGGGGAGGAGGGTTGAAGGAGTGGGTGGGAGGTGTGTTGCTCTGGCGGGAGAGGTTGGTCGTTGAAACTGCAGCAACCATTGGCAGCTTTGGCTCACCGAGCTCGCGCTTCGAGCAGCTCGACACGACATCGAAGTGAATTGATTAGTCAGCACTGTCGTCAAGCCTGCCCGGTTTGCAACGGCTTCGGTCACGAGCAACACACAAGTCTCCAGCTCCGTGCATGTTTCTCGCTCTGAGAGAAAAGGATCGATTTAATTTTTATATTTCGAATATCTTGAGAGTCGGCAACAGAACAAGACTCAAGACCGGGCATCCACCGCATCCTCTTACCCCGCCAACCGTCCAACCCCACGTCATCATGAACTTTGACGATGATGCCCCGCCAGACCTCGTCGAGGCCGGCACAACAGGTGCTGAGGTTGCCGAAACCCTCGAGGAAAAGGGAGTCAAGGTTCCTATTACTATTGTCACCGGATATCTTGGGTCAGGAAAGACGACACTGCTGAATTACATCCTGACTGCTCAGCATGGCAAGAAGATTGCCGTCATTATGAACGGCGAGTCTTACCTACTGATGAACAAGGCACCTGCTAACACATCACAGAGTTTGGCGACTGTGAGAGAAACCCAATTTCTAGGATATGGTCCGTGGGAAACATCGACTAATAACAGCAGCTGTGGACATTGAAAAGTCCCTGACCGTCAACCAAGGAGAAGAGAGGGTTGAGGAGTGGCTCGAGGTTGGCAACGGATGCCTCTGCTGCTCCGTCAAGTAAGCTGAACACGCATGGCCGGCAGAAACGCTACTAAAAACACCAGGGACACGGGCGTCAATGCCATTGAGACATTGATGGAGAAGAAGGGCGCCTTTGACTACATCCTGCTCGAAACAACCGGCCTCGCAGACCCCGGCAACCTGGCACCGCTGTTCTGGGTTGATGACGGGCTCGGTAGCACCATCTACCTGGATGGCATCGTCACCCTCGTGGACGCCAAGAACATTCTCAAGTCCCTGGACGATCCCGCTGGCAAGATTGAGCTGGAGGCAGCCGAGCACGACCACGATCACGGCGACAGCCCCCTCATGACAACGGCGCACGTTCAAATCTCGCACGCCGATGTCATTGTGCTCAACAAGTCGGACCTTGTCACGACCGAGGAGCTCGAGGCTGTCAAGGCGCGGATTGAGTCGATCAATGGGATGGCCAAGATCCATGTCACGTCCAAGAGTGAGGTGCCGCAGCTTGAGGGCTTCCTCCTCGACCTGCACGCATACGATGAGCTGGCGCGCCTGGACACTAGTGGCAAGGGTCACAGCCACCTGGACCCGGTGAGTCCACCAGAAAGCATGTGTGGATGAAGAAACAATGCTGACTACGAGTACCAGACCATCTCGACCGTGTCCATCCCTGTGCCGGCCCTGCCTCCCTCCAAGCTGGACCTGGTAGACAAGTGGCTGCGGACAGTCCTTTGGCAGCGCGAAGTGCCCGGCGAGGCAGCGGCAGCACCCGAGGTACACCGCACCAAGGGCCGGATCGTCTTTTCAGACGGCAGCATGAAGATGGTGCAGGGCGTCCGCGAGATCTTTGAGATCCTTGATTCAGACGAGAAGGCTGGCGATGCGACGGGCAAGATCATCCTGATCGGGCGGCACCTGCAGGGCGTAGATTTCGAGAAGAGCCTGAGCGGCCTACTCGCTCTGTAGATGTGACCAAAATGCGAAAGTCATGAACCAGCCCTTCTGTCTCTTCTCACTTGAGGATGTGTCGTATCAGGCTGACTGCTGGAAAGAAACTTGCAAGATGAAGCAAGCGCAGGGAGGCGTCGCTGACCAATCATTTCGTGCGCAGAAGCTAGCCGGAGCAAACTTGGCCGCGCTTCCGGGGGCGATTGGGGCTGAAGCTAATCCTGATTAGGTCTGGCTGGCCCAGCTGGGTGCTGATGCTGCTCTGCGGTGCTCGGTGAGTGTGCCACTGGGCAGGCATGCTGGTTGGTGTGAGTGTGGAGTGCATCCGGCCGGGGTCCTTCAACCTCTGTACCGACGCCAGCAAGCCATCCACCTCGTCTGGAGCGTGACCACCTCCAACAAACCTTCTCCGACTGCCTCCCTCCCCACGCATAGGCAGAAAAAAAGAAGACACGCCATCACCGACGACATACGCGACACGGCGACGACCGTCCGATACATACCTCCTCCCTCCGCGACGACGCGATTCCTCTTAGCTGCAAGGCAGACGATCCCCGACCGACAACCGACCGACGAGCCGCCACCATGAATAGACCAGGTAGGCTTCATGCTCTCCAATTGCACCCGTGCCGTGCCATCTCGACCGTCTGTTTGCACGAACCCGACTTGGCGACCGGGACTCGACTCTTGCGCCGTATCGAATCGGGTCCCTGTCGTTGTGGGCGCCTTCTGATGGAGCCATGTCGACGCATTGCGACCGACCAGTAGACCTCCGGCGCCCGGCTGGACGCATGATGCCGCGGCGCCAGAGGGGCAGGCTGCGATGGCCAATGTGTCTGTCCTTGTAGAATGGAGCGGAATGTCGGTTGAGGAGACAAACATGCGTACCGATGCTGTCATTCCGTTCCTTGGAGAAGGAAGCTCGTAGCAAACGGCTCTATCCTCTCTTCCCGACGTCGCGAGGCTGGCCTAACCCCACGTGCCCTCCCAAACCATCACTTCAAGACCCCACGCTGACACGAATGTTCATCCAGGGGTAGCACCGCAAGGCATCAGGGGGATGCCGGGCTTCGGCGGACCGCAGCAGCAGCAACAGCAGCAGCAGCCCGGACGCTCCGTGTCGAATCGGTTACCAAACGGAAAGCTAGGTAAACATGCCCACCAACTGGATGGCATCCGCAGATGGTCCCATGCCATGCCATGCCATGCCACTAGCAAGGGTTGAATGGACGTTGACACGGCATTCGCGGGGAGCAGCAGCAGCGCAAGCGGCGGCGAGTAACGGGTCGGGATGGGCGTTTGGCAGCGGGAGCATGCCCGGCATGGGCGCTGGCAACCTGCCGAATCCATCACGGCAGCTCGGGGGCAACGTGAGCTTTGCCCAGAGCCTGGGCGGGTCGCAACCCTCGACACCGCTTGATCTATCGTAGGTGCTTTCCCCTCTCTCCTGCCCCTTTCCTTTCTGCACTGGCTCTTGCTATCGCTCTGGCACTTGCCCTGGCCCTGGTGGGACGCCTGGCCGCCTGACCGGCCGCCTTGCTGGCCTCACGCACCTTGCACACGTCACGCCACGCGTTTGTATTCACCGCTGGCGCTTGGGCATTCACTTCAGTTCCCACTTGCACCTGGCGTCTTGACGCGTCCAGGGCATCTCTTACCGCGTCTTTGCCTTTGCCTGTTTTTGTGCCCCGCCAAACGCCGGGAAACCACTTCCCGATACCCCTCCTCCTCCATCCTGCACACCCCCCTCCCCCCCTCCCCGTCAAAGCAGCAGCGACTAGAGAGACAACCTACACCGGGGAAGCAGCAGCCGACTGTTGCACAAACCCACACTCCCCCCGGCTTGCATCGTCTACACCCCCCTCGACAGGTCAGGGGGTCTCGGCTCGATGCGTGCCACTCGCAAACGCAGGCTTGTCAAGAAGGCCAGACAGGGCTATGATGAGCCCGACGACGATCTCACCATGCCCTCCTCCGATCCCAATGACCCCGGCGATTCCTCCGGCAAAAACTACGCTGCTGCTTTGAAGGGAAAAAACACATCCCTTGCCTACGACAACGAAACTCTCTCTCTTGACCCATCGTCCGTCCCCACTTCACCTGCTCCCATGCTGTTTTCTACCACCCTCTCATCTACTCCTGCTGTTGCGCCTAGCCCCAAACCCAAGATGCTGACTCTCAGGCGCAGCGAATTCCCTTCGCTGTCCAACAGCTCCCAGCTGGGCAGCGCCAATGCCCCCTCGATGTGGTCGACGGCCGCAGGCTCCAGGGCCGTCAGCGGTCCCGTTCCTCGCAACCAGCCGACACCACTCTCGGCCGCTCAGTCTCAGGAGGACATGTACCCGCCGGCTCAGGCCAGGCAAAACTTCAGGTTCGGTGCCCAGCCCCAGCAGGGTCAACAACAGCAGCAGCAGCCACCGTCCAACCCCCCTGATGAGTTCCCCCCGCTGAACCGCAACGGCAACGGTGGTGGAAACGGCGAGATCGGCGGCGAGCGGTCCGGTAACCTCATGTCCTCGCTCGGCTTCAACTCCCAGTCTGCCGCATCGCAAGCCGCGGCGGCGGCGGCAGCCGCAGCAGTCGCAGCAGCGCCCTCGAGCAGTCGAGTCGCCGGTAACGGACTCCTTAACGCTATCTCCGCCAACAACCGCTCCTCTGACGCCCCTTCGGCATCGACTTCCAACCCCCCAGGGCTTGGACGCCCCACGGATGATCAGAGAAAGGTCGGACCCCTGAACGCGGACGATTCCCCCTCGAGCCAAGAGAGGCGGCATGTCTCTGGCACCCTCGGCAGCGACGGTGCCAACGGCAAGGCGACGGAAGGTGAGGCAGATGTCAACGATCCTCTGGCCGGTATGGCGCCCATAGACAAGTTCGGCATCAAGGGCCTCCAGACCATGATGGCCAACTTCCCGGCCTATGGCGCCCTGATACAGGGCATGGACCCGACCGACCTTGGTCTCAACCTCAGCTCTCCCGAGTAAGTCTCTCTGCCATGCGCTTTGCAAACCAGGCTGACCATGACCAGCCCCATCTCATCTCAGGTGTACTCCCTGTTTGACGACACCCCCCCTCGGCCGCCCATTCCGTCGTACAACCTGCCCGAATGCTACAAGGTCAACAATGTCCAGCCGATCGAGACCAAGATCTCGAGCTTTAACGAGGAGACCCTCTTCTGGATCTTCTACAGCTGTCCCCAGGACATCAAGCAGCAGTTGGCCGCATATGAGCTGTGAGTGGCACCCGCCTGCTTTCCTCTGTGATTTGCGATTGCTGACACTCCTTCGAAGACATGCGCGTAACTGGCGCTGGCACAAGAAACTTCATATCTGGCTGACCAAGGACGACATGATGACCCCTCAGAGCATCAGTCCAAGCCAGGAGCAGGGTTACTACGTGGTCTGGGATACCAGGAACTGGCGCAAGGAGCGAGTAAGTCCTGAGTTTGGCACCCCGAAAACGATGTCTTGCTAATGCTGCCACAGCGGGAGATGACCCTGTTCTACGAAGAACTCGATACCACGCTGTCCGCGCGGAACGGCACCTAGACAGATCCACCCCGGAAGATCAACCGCCTTGCTTTCGGCGGACGGGGAAGGATGGACTTTATCACATTGCTACCGGACTCTTTGTCAATTAGGGGTGTTTGCATCGGTAACTCTCGAGGGTAAAGTCTCTGTCGGCCTCTGGGGTGAGGCAGGCGGAGCTGGATCAACGGATGGCATATGACCGCTTGGGACTAAGCAATGCTGTAGAGTGTTGCTGAATACAAACAGCACAAGCCCGGTTCTCTCTCTTTGAGGAACTGGACCATGCGAGTTTTTACCCAGCACCGTTTATTGTGTTCAAGTGATGTTCGTATGAATGATGGCTTCATTGTGACTTTTTGCCCCTGGAACAACGAATGAGGTGGAGGGTGGGGCCGTTGGAGAAACCCCGATTACCTCATGCCGATGTCCGCCCTCCACCGTCGATCCAGCTCGCACAAGCCTCAACCTACCAACTGCCCCAGACCCCTCCGACTTGTGCCCAACCAGACCCTCCTCGAGCCCGCCAGTTCCTAGGCATCGGCAATCGTTGGAGAAGCGAAAGCGTTATCAAGAGGGAACACCGACCGACCCTGTTCCGAGCTCGCCGGCAAAGCCCACTGACGTGGCCACACGTGGTTGCTTCTGACGAGCTGACCGATCTCGACGTCTCCCCATCACGAGCTGAAGCTCTCCTTCCCGGAACACGACCGATATCTCTAACCCGACATTAATAAAGACCGACACATCGGCGACGTCCTTTACCATGGCGAACCCCGGCGACGCCAACCAGATTTCCCTCCCCTACCTTATCCTCATCGTCATCATCGCCGGTGCCATTCTCCGGTTCCTCTTCTTCTCCTCCGATGCAGACACCGCCGCCAACGCTCAGAGACATAACCCGCTCAACGTCCTGCGGACCCGTGAGGCCGCTGTTGAGCGTATCCAGCAGATGTTCCCGCAGGTCGACCGGCGCACTATCCTGTGGGACCTGCAGCGGAACGGGGGAAACATCCAGGCCACGTCCGAGCGGATCCTGTCGGGCCAGATTGAGAGGGTGCGTTTGAACACGAGCACCCCTTGCACCACCGTTGATACGTCTGCTGACCGCTCCAAGCCCCCCGTTACCTTCCAGCCTCCCCCGCCTCCTGGCCGTGCTGCATCTACAGCCGCCGCCGCACCGAAACAGCCCGCGAAGCCCGCCCAACCGGACCTCATCACACGGTACAACCTGCACGACAAAATTTCCGAAGAAGAGGCCAGGCAGCAGGACCAGAAAGGCAAGGCGTGGAGCTCGGACCGCGACGAGAGGCAGGCGGCGCTGCAGAGGAGAAGGGACGATATGATTCTGCAGGCGCGGCGGAAGATGGAGGCGAGGATGGCGGCGGAGAAGGCTGCCCAGGCGTCATCGTAAGGCGGTTCTGGCTGGCTGCGTTCTCCCAGGGGAGGGTGTGTGGGACCAGGGTGTTGTTACTGGGACGTTGCCTTATTTCTGCTAGCGGGCGGGCTGGAATGTATATCCCATCCAGCCGGGAGCGAGCTGAACTTGGTGGAAAGCGTGCACACAGGATGAAGTACACACTGTTCAAAACATGATTGATACGACACCTGTAGGGTTGGAGAGAAGTGTCTATGTTCATGTGGATCGTTCGTCATCTAAATACCCGTCCAGTCGTGGAATAAGTCAAGTAACGCCTCCCGGTATCCCAGTCTATGTATATATCGTGACGCGAAAACAAAACTGCATCAGTCGTCTCATGGGTCGACGCGGAGCTGCTGCTGCAGCGCCTGGGCGTTGAGACCAACCATCACCAGACCCTCGCCCACGCCCTCAGTCAATCCACCCGTGACACCCTCGATGGTCCATGCGGCGGTGTCGACGAGCATCTGGCCCAGGCGACCGTCACCCATGTTGCACAGGGATCCCGTGATGCGCACGCCGCTGGCACCAATAGCGTTGGCCAGGGTGATGCTGGCGTGGACGACGTTCTGGGACACCTTGTATTCGCGCTCCGTGCGCAGGGCCAGGCGTAGGAGGATGATGACATAGGGCAGGGCGAGCTGCAGGAGGATGAAGAGATGGACGACGGCGGCCTGGACGCAGCGGTGCAGGACTGACTTGCCCGGGCCGCCGGGACGGTAGTAGCCCGGGGGATAGGCGGGGCCGCCGCCGGGGCTGGTGGTGTAGCTGGGGAACATGCCGGGGGGCATGGAGGCGCGGAGGCGCTCGAGCTCTTGGGTGGTGAGGTTCTCGGGGAGGGATTTGAGGATGTACTCGGCGCCGTCGAGGAAGGCTTTGCGCTCAAAGTCTGGGCCGGAACCGGCCATGGGCTGGCGGGCTTCATCTTGGGCGACGTGCATGAGGGACATGCCTGGGGGTGTTAGGGGGGGTTATCTCAGATGGTGGACGGTTGGAGCTCACCTTGGCAGGCATATCGCCAGTGGACGCCCGAGTTCGGTTCGACAGGTGCCGGGGTAGGCTCGCGGATGGTGGGCGTGGCGAGGTATTCTGGTGGCGGGGTGCGGTCGCCGGTGACGAGGCTCATGTGTGCGTCCTGGTGATCGAGCTCGGGTTTTTGGCCGGGGTTCGTCATCTCAACGACCTCGATGCCGGAGAGGGATCGCGAAGGCCCGTGGGAGCAGCCCTTGTTGGACTTTAGGGTCTGCATGCTGACGCTCTTGCGGATGGAGCGCAGCGGCGGCAGCCGCGACTGGAGGGACATGGGGAGCATGGAGAAGACGGTGGAGGTGACGTTTATCTGCTCGAACTTGATGTCCTGGAAGATGGGGGTCCAGTGGCGGAGGGACTCCATGGTCGGGGGAGGACGGAGGCTGTATATATGGGTTGTGTGTCGTCGTGGGGAGGCTGGAATGGGAGAGCGGAATGCCGAGATAAGCAGACAGGCAAGGGTTCGATGAGCCGTTTCCACGGCCGGCCGTGGAGGGAACCAATGCGGTGCTGAGGCTGCTGTCACGTTCCTAGTATGTCTCCTGGGACCGAGGGTGGTGTTGTGGGCAACAGAAGAGGCAATGGGGTTGAAGAATGTAGGACTCGAGACCGGCAGCGAGGAGAGGCGTGAGACATGCAAAAGGGTTTAAGAAGAGGAGGGCAAACCGCCTCGAAGTTTACTCTTACGCCGCCGGCTGCGGTTCCCAAACACGGCCGGGCCGGGGGACCCCTGGACAAAGGCAAAAAAAGGGCTGGGTAGGCAGGAGGCATGACATCTGGGCGCGACCCTAGCTACGGGGACTTTTTAGCAGCGGGAATCCAAGGCGCATGGTGCGTCTGGGAGGCGTGTCTCATCCACAAACGGCGCTGGAATGCAGCACATGCGTCCAGAGTTGCATGTGAAAGTGGGTGGATGGTGCAAAAAGTGTTGGGGCTGGCGGGGCAGTTTATCTGCGCGCCGTCAAGATGGGCTTATCGGGAGATGCCGTGCCGGCAGAGGGGCCTATGCTCGGTGAAGGTTCGGCCGGCCGAGAAGGGGTGTGAGCCACAGTTGAGAGTGGCGAGAATAGTTGAGCCACAGTACATGGTCTGATTGAAGCGGAGCCTGCTCGAACCAATCGCGCGTCGCAAGTCTCGTGCCGCGACCCCCGGTCGAGGTTGCCCCTGATATGCCAGAAGAGAAAAAAATCCTTATCGGGAAATCATCACCTCCCGTTGTCTACGTCTGTCTTTTGCCCATCCTTCACACTCCCGCGTCCTCCCATCACGCGATACCATCACCCTCTCCCCCCAACTCCCTTCTTGTTAAAACACCGTCTTACTTTTATCCCACGTCCTTGTAATACCCAGTAATTCGTTCCCTACATACACACACATCCGCCATCATGCTGAGACAAGGTCTCCGCCGCTGCACCCAGCTGCGCTGCGCTGCGGCCGCGCCTGTCGTTGTCCGCCAGCAGCTTTCCATCCTCGCATCCGTCCAGAGGCCGACCAGCGCCGCGCTCAAGGCCACCACCTCCCGAATCCTCGCCACATCTTCCCCGAGATGGCATTCGTCAGAGGCTGCTGCCCTTGAGCAGCCTGCCTCCGGAGAGGCCGCCAGCGGCGCGCCTACCCACTTCGCCCAGCTGGCAAACTCGGAGTACAACGTCAACGAGACTCTGATCAAGAACATCACACATGGAATGGGCTACGAGAAGATGTCCGCTGTTCAGTCCGCGACCATCGCCCCCGCCCTGAAGGGCATGGATCTGTAAGTGTTCATCTTGCTTCGCTGGCTATCCTGTTCCATCTAGCTGACATCTGTCCCTCTTTGCAGCGTTGCGCAGGCCAAGACCGGTACCGGAAAGACCCTGGGCTTCCTCGTGCCCATCATCCAGCGCATGATTTCTGAGGACCCGTCTCTCGCGACAAGGAGTGCAAAGTTCCAGGCCCGCTCCGACGACATCCGCGGCATCATTCTGTCGCCCACGCGTGAGCTTGCCGAGCAGATCGCCATCGAGGCCGAGAAGCTCACCCGCGGCACCGGCGTTGTCGTCCAGCGCGCCGTCGGCGGAACCCAGAAGAACGCCATGCTGTACAAGACGGCCCGTGAGGGTTGCCACCTGATGGTTGCCACCCCTGGCCGCCTCAACGATCTCCTCTCCGACCCCCGCTCCAAGATTGCCGCTCCCAACATCGCCGCTGTCGTTCTCGACGAGGCTGACCGCATGCTCGACGTCGGCTTCAAGAACGAGCTCCAGGAGATCATTGACAGGCTCCCCGATACCCGCGACAAGCCGCGCCAGACTCTCCTCTTCTCCGCCACCATTCCCGGTTCCGTCGTCCAGCTCGCCCGCGACTGGGTGCGCCACGACAACTTTGACTTCATCCAGACCGTCAACCCCAACGAGGCCCTGACCCACGAGAAGGTGCCGCAGCACATCGTCACCTGCGATGGTTGGGGCAACATCCTGCCCTCCCTGTTCGAGATCATCGACAAGGAGAACACCGCCCGCTACAACAACCCCGACGCGCTTCCCTTCAAGGCCATCGTCTTCATGCCCTCGACGGCCAGCGTCGACCTCGCCTCCCAGACCTGGAGGGGTCTCGTCGACCGCCCCAAGGGTATCTTCGGCTGGCACATCCACTCTAAGATGACCCAGGCCGGCCGCACCAAGGCCGCCGATCAGTTCCGCAACTCCCGCTCCGGCATCCTCTTCTCCTCCGACGTGACCGCCCGCGGCATGGACTTCCCCAACGTCACCCACGTCATCCAGATCGGTGCCATCAACGACCGTGAGCAGTACATCCACCGCCTCGGCCGCACCGGTCGCCAGGACAAGGAGGGCGAGGGCTGGCTCATCACCTCTCATACCGACCTCGGCGTCGCCAGGCAGGAGCTCAAGGGCCTCCCCATCAAGCCCAACCAGACCGTCGCCGCTGCCACCGAGGACTTCCGTGGCGAGATCAGCCCGCTCTCGGCCCGCGTCTTCGACGCCATGAAGAACGTTCCCAAGCCCATCCTGCGCGCCGCCTACATGTCCCTGTTCGCCCACGTCAGCGGTTCGAACGCCCAGGGCCGCATCTCCGAGCTCAAGGACTGGTACGTCGACGGCATGGGCTTCCCCGATGTCCCCCGCATGGGCCGCAGCACGGCCATGAAGCTCGGCCTTGGCCGCGCGAAGGACCTGAACCTCGACGGCGAGGACCACTACGAGGACGCCTACTCTGAGGTCGGCTCCTTCGGTGGACGTGGTGGCGACCGTGGCGGCCGCGGTGGTGACCGCTCCTTCGGTGGTCGCTCCAGCGGCGGTTTCGGCCGCGGTGGCCGTGACGACGACCCCTTCAGCAGGATGTCCGGCGGCGGCGACCGTGGCGGCTTCAGCCGTGGAGGTGACCGCGGCGGCCGCGGTGGTGACCGCTCCTTCGGCGGTCGCTCTGGCGGCGGCTTCTCCCGCGGCGGTGACCGCGGCGGTCGCGGCGGCTTCAGCCGGGACGCGCCCTTCTAAGCGCAGACACGAAACGACTGTGGGCGAGAGGAAAATACCCCGGAGGCGACGAGGAGATTGTGTAAGGTATGAAGGGGTTGCTGTTGTGTATTAACATCGTTTTACGGAACCTGCGCGCGGCAAAAAGCGTTTGCTCTGGGGGCGCGGGGTTTTGCTTTTTGGGGTTTCGCAGCCATCCATTGTTCTCTCCATCTTCGATGCTCCATGGGCGAGAGAGGAGGGGATACCAGATCATCACGACTTTTTTGTACTACCACTACGCTTAGACATGTTGTATTTATAACGGCACAAAATCAGGACGGGCCCGGGAGAGGGCTTGATCATAGGCGGGACGAACGGCCGGAGAGGTCGGTTCGGCTCAATCTCTACTTTGAGAATCCAAGATACATATCTTTAATTCATGGGACTTCGAAGGTCAAGGTGCATGATGTGTTATCTTATATGGTGGTGATGTTCTTATTAGATGTGAGCGTCGTGCTACCTCGGCTGCATCAGCATGTTGGCGTCCCACAGCAGCACTCGCTCGTCCCAGCCGGCCGAGGCGACCCAGCCCCCGGCGCCGAACAGACACCAGTCGACGCCCGTGGCGAACTCTGTGTGTCTGTTCATGACGCCGAGCTGACGACCGACTCTCGTGCCATCATGCGCTGCTGGCTCTGCCGACGCATCGCTCCACATGCGCACCGTCATGTCGTAGCTAGCGCTCAGCAGTACATCAGACGCATGCGGGCTCCATGCAAGGCGGCGCACGGCGTACTCGTGGCCTGGCAGAACAGCGGCAGGCCCGCCATTGGGATTGCGAATGTCAAATGTGCGGATGACGCGGTCGACGCCGCCGGTGGCGATGACGGTGTCGCGGTACTTGTTCCAGTCGTGGGTGAGGACCTCTGCGGGCGCCGAGGGGGGAGGCCTGTGCCTGGGCCGGGCTGTGCGTGGACGGGGATGGTGGAGACGAGGTGGTATTTCGCGGAGGAGGGTGTGCGGAGGTCGAAGATGCGGATGTGGGAGTCGGAGGAGACGGCGGAGATGATGGAGGGGTTGGAGGGTTGGTAGGCGGCGCTGTAGGTGCAGGTGCCTATCGGGAGGGTGCGGAGGGAGTGCTGGCGGGTAGGCGACCACTGTGAAAAGCAAGATCAGTCGATGTCTTCAGGAGGGAGGTTTCTGGAGGCAGCGTACCAGCTTGACTGTGCCGTCCCACGAGCTAGAGAGAAAGGTATCTTTCGTGATGGGGCTCCATGCCACGGCAAACGTCTCTCTCTTGTGTTCATGGAAGTTCATGACGGGAAAGTCCCGCACGCCGAGATCGAAGAGCTTGATAGAACCATCGCCACATGCCACCACGAGCTGGTTCTCGTTGATCTCGGACCAGGCGAGGTCATATTGCGCGTCGTTTGTGTCGAAGCTCCAAAAGCACGTGTCAGTGGTTGGACAACCCCTGTGGGAAGTGGATGAGCGCACCTCTGCTCGACCTCGATGCCCCGCGCCGTGAGGCCCAGCACGAAGACGCGGCCGTTGCCGACGATGCCAAAGTTGGCGGATGAGGCGACGGCGATTCTTGAGTCGTGGTAGGGCGAGTATTTGACGGCGTAGGGGTTGTACCCTTGCGTCCGGAACTCAAGCATCGACATTGTGAGGGAGGCGGTACGTGCGTGCTTGTCCGAGGGGTGGTCGGCCTGCGACCTGGGGACGCAGGTTAAACGGAGCGGATGGGGGACTTCGTCGGAGGCTCGGTCGGTATCGAGGGGTGTGGTCGAGGGTTCGGCAGCAGTGCCGGCCGTGATGTCACAAGCTCCGGACCTCGGTTGGTGGGAGGGTGATTTGGCGGGGCCGTGACCGAGCCAGACCGAGAGGGTCGTCTGGGGCCAGTTGGGGGAAGCTGATGCGACCACGTGAGCTGGCGCCTGTTTCGTGACGGTGCTTTTTACCCCACCAAACGCTCAACCTTCCTCTGGACGCCCTTTGAAGGACATGGTGCCGGAAACTTCATCAATCATGTCGGCAAACTACTCTAATACATTTGTTCTCTCGATGACTCCAACTCAAATATGGACGCATTCATCATCCGGAAGAAGCGCAAGCTCAGTCCCCCGCTGGCGGGTGGCCAAGACGATGAGTCCACGGACGTGAAGCTGGCAATGCTTTCGTCTCTGCACCCAGACCTACCGCAAGACATGCTGCTCGAGTCCCTCCTGGCCCATGAAGGGTCAGTCGCCGAGACTTCAGCATCTCTGAAGCAGCCAAACCCGGCGCGCAAAACAAGCGGTGTCATGGGTGCCCAGAGCTCACTCAAGCACTTCGGCATGGGCAACGCCTCGGAAAATCCTCAGAAGAAGAAACTCCTGTCCAAGAGAGGCGCCACCCTACACCTGTACGACCCAGCCGACATCGCGGAACACACGCCCTGCACAATCATCCACAACTTCCTACCCCCGGTTGAGGCCGACGCGCTGCTCAAGGAACTCCTGGGCGAGGCAGAGTCGTACGTCAAGGCTTCCTTCAAGCTCTTCGACAACGTCGTCTCCAGTCCCCACACCTCCAGCTTCTACGTCGAGAGCTACGATGAAGTCGTCGCCCAGAAGACAGAGTATCACTACAACGGCGCCAGGCTCACCGACGTGCGCCGACTGACGCCGCAGCTGGAGCGGGCCAAACCCATTGTGCAGGAAGCCGTCAACCGCGAGATTCAGACCAGGGTCGCCACTCGCTATCCCGGCGGGAAGAAGCTACAGTTCCAGTCACCGGGGCCATGGGCGCCAAACTTTGCCTTCGTCAACTGCTACGATGGGCCCCAGGAGAGCGTCGGCTGGCATAGCGATCAGATGACCTACCTCGGTCCCCGCGCTGTTATCGGCTCCATTTCCCTCGGTGTCGCGCGTGAGTTCCGCGTCCGCAAGATCATTCCCCGGGCCGCCACCGACAGGGCTTCCAAGTCGGAGGACGCCGACGCCGAGGGTCAGATTGCCATACACCTGCCTCACAACTCACTTCTCGTCATGCATGCCGAGATGCAGGAGGAGTGGAAGCACAGCATCGCTCCCGCGCAGTCCGTTGATCCACATCCTGTCGCCGGCAACAGGCGCATCAACATCACGTACCGTGACTACAAGGCCAGTCTGCACCCGCGCCACACCCCGCGCTGCGATTGCAACGTCCCGTGCGTTCTGCGAGTGGTGCAGCGCAAGGTCGAGAACCATGGGAGGTACTTCTGGATGTGCCACACTGGCAACGTCCCGGGCAAGGAAGGGTGTACCTTCTTTCAGTGGGCGAAATTCGATGATGATGGTAATCCCATCTGGACGCATCCGAGACGCCAAGCTAAGGGACAGAGCGGAGAATGATGTATTCTGTCTACTGTTTCCTGAACTTCCTAAGCCTCAAGGGTTGACGTACTTTGGCTCCATGTCCAGGCTTTGCGTCATCTTCAGCGGTTTCAGCTTCGTCAGGTCTACGCCGTTGAGCACGCGGAGGTTCACAGGGTGCCGCACCCTGCCCCCCTCGTACCACGCCCTGTCACTATCGCTCATCGCGGCCACAACGTCATCGGGCATGTCGACAGGCTGGTTGGTCAGGTTGACGCCGCAGGTCCTACAGAACGTCTTCGCCATCATCTTCCTTGCGAAGACGTAGCGGCCAATGTCCTTCTCGTCGCCGTGGAGGGCCACGTTGACGCCCATCGGCCAGACCCAGAGGTACCCATTCTGTATGTTGTCAGTACTGGAAGTTGCATTGGGGAGGGGTAGATAACTGACTCGCTCGCAGATGCTGCACTTGCACTCGGCCACGGGCTCGGGGAACGTCTCGTCGAGGGGCTTCGTTGATAAAGCCACCTGGACGCGGCCGCAGTGGCAGCTACCCGTGTATGTCCGACCGCCCTCGACCGCTTCAGCTGGTTGCGGGCCTGTATACTTTGGAGGCTCATAGGGAGAGCCATATGCTTGTCCGTCGATCCTGGCGAAGTCAGCGAAATAACACCGGAGCTGCACAACGAGACCTACGTCTTCCTCTCCAAAGCCCAGCTGTCCACATCTTGGAACGCATGCACCTGTCCCGTCCGTCAGCAGCCTTGCAGCCATCAATCACCAAGTGACACTCACATTCACGGCCAATGCCCATCGGGGATCCTCAACATCCATCCTCGCCAGGAGGGGCGTGGCGCAGTGAGGGCAGAACTTGTGCACGATCTTGCCAGCGCCAAAGGTGTAGCTGGTGAGGGCGCCCTCATCGCCTTTGACGACGCGGAGGGCGTCGGGGTGCGAGGGGGAGGTGAAGATGTAGCCCTTCTTGGAGCAAATGCTGCAGTTGCAATCGCTCGACGTCTTGAGCTCGGGCAGGTCGACCTCGTAGACGAAGGCGCCGCAGTGGCAGTTGGCCCTGTAGGTCTTGAGGGGCTGGTCTGGGCCGGACATGGTGGTGAATGTGAGGTGGGAGATGGAGACGGAACGTCAAAGTGAGCTGTCGTCTGCTCTAAGTTCAAGTCACGACTCTAATCCACGCTTGGGTGGTACTTGTCAACCGCCAGACTATGTCTCTTCTCTGTATTCCGATTGTCAGCATTGAGTCTGCCAGCTGACGCCAATGCCCCTCCTTGCTCCTCTTACCTGAGGCTTGTCACCAAGAATGTTTCACTTTTATAAGTTCGCCGTTACCCCAGCCGAATGTAGAGCGCCCCTTTGCATCCCCCCTTACGACCTCGCCTGCCGTTTAAGTAACCTCAAAGTCTCCGAGGGACGTCGCGGGGCCACCCGCATGAAGCGCGATCGCCCGGCGGGGTTACCGCAACCGAGCGGCGGTCAGCACCGGTGCAGCACCAAATGCCCCGCTATGGGCCGGCGGCAGGGGAAAAGTCTCCGGCCGTCTCCGTTCATCACCGAAACTCCTTCGGCGTTGGTAGTTTCTGGCGAGGATTATCGGACCGGTCCATTTGTTCCGATTTCATGAGTATCAAATGCGAGGTTCCACGAGGCAGATGATGATAGGAGACAGTAGGTGGACTTCACGTTTCGAACGGCGGTGGGAATGATGTAGATTTGCCGCCGCGGCGGATGATGACGATGGTCTATCAATTGACAAAGGAAATTCTTCAAGGGTAACGAGCGTCGTTGGTGAATCGATCACCACATGGGCATCCGTCTTAGATCCAGCCCGCAGATGAAGCGCCGGCCTTCTTGAGGAGCTGCACCATCTCGGCGATGCGGTACCAAAGGAACCAAGCCGTCACGAGGGTGGAGACGATGACGGGCAGAAGGAAGATGAAGATGTCGAAGCAGAAGCCGAGAACGAAAACGACAATGGCGGCAGCGTTGAGGGCGGCGATGGTTGCCAGGGGCACGGGGCCGCCGCCGATCAGGTCTAGACCGATGAAGAACACCTGCATGGCGATGAGGCTCCAGGTGAGCAAGGAGACGAAGCTGAAGCTAGGAGTGCGGAACATTGTGTTGTTGAAGTTTGGAAGTGAGAGGTAGCTGCGGGAGGTTGCTGGGGACTTGCGGAAGTTGGGATACATTGTGTGCTGGTGTGTTTGTGGATGTGGTTTGGGATTGGACGAATGATGAAGCTGATGATGATGAGGTAGATCGATAGCTGGAAGTTCGGTGATGGAGTTGTCATATATGTGTGGAACATCTCGAGGAAGCTTTGCTTTGAGCCTCGAGATGCTTTGAACGCGATCGAGGTCGACGTCGAGGATCACTCGTGGTCTTTGGTCAGCGAACAAGGACATTGTCAGATTTCAGAAAGCCGAGTTCGAGGCGTTACCTTTGGCGAAGGGAAACTGATTGTCGATCTTCATAAACCCGGTCTTGAGATCTGCCGGGTCTTGAAAGAGGTTGTTTCGTGGCCAAGTCCTTTCATAGGGCAGCACTGACTGGCATTGCATGGCGGGCAACTAATCGCGATACAATGCGATTTCTTGAAGTTGGATTGAAACAATTCAACTTCTTTCAGATATCTATGCCAGCTTTCGGCCTCGCACAAGTATCAAACTCGCCTCATCCAGCAACATCGCTTTTGAGTGGCCAATCTGCCTCACTCGGATTCCAACATCATTGAATCTCTATGGGACGTACCAGTTGGCAACAGGAATCGGCCTCAGGATTGCTCGCAATGGTCCGGGTGCAGTATGCGGTTCTTAAGGATGTTTGATCATCTGTCCTTCCACTGGAAATGGCATATTCCGGCACATTCATCTCGACTTGGGTCACACGTTTCATGCAAGAAAAGACGACAGCCTGCACAAAGGATGGCCTGGATAGAAAGGCATCCTGAACATGTGAGAAAAGAACACACATCTGTCTTCTCACTGTGGTAGAAGCAAGCAGATGCTGTGACAGCGGCATGCGTTGCAACCTGGCGTCATGATAGCATCCAGGCACACGGACAACATGATTCTACATGACCAGTAGTGCATGCCTCCAGTGATGTCCTGCACAAGATTCCTGCCTCCTGGAGTCTGCTCACGTGCCCATCTTGTTAGCGCACCTCCCGTGCTTCGGTGTTTGTAGGCTCACACGTCAAATTGCTCCTTTTGACATGGAATTCACGTGCCTCGAGTCCCACTGTGCCTGCTGCCTGCAGTGCTGCAGTTCGCATCTTCCACAAATTGGAAGAAAGCAGCAGAGGTTTCAAAATCACCGCCGTTTTGGCTCTCCTCACCCCACCCACCTCCATTCTGCCCGTCATCCTCGGGCTCCTTCGACAAACACAACTCACCCCACCTCACCTCGAGCCATCTGGGACGAGATGCGCCGCCACCTAATGTTTGTCAGGCATTAATTTCTTCTTCAGAAAAAGCGACGGGAAGTGCGAGATCATCACGCACTTCTGGTCTTTCATTTCATCCCCAAATTCCTCCACCCCGTGCCCTAGGGCGAGGGCCGCCCCCGAGTCTCGCCTCTTCAGCAAAGGCAACAGTCTCCTTCCTCTACCATCAGGTTGGATACACGATCATTCCTTCCTCTACCTGCCATTTGACCTGCCGCGCAATCGACGCGCGTCAAATTATCGCACACTTCGACTCCTCGTCTTGTGCGATCCTCGACTCTACTCAACCCAGAGCTCAACCGAAGTACACAAGACTTGCTACTGCCGTTGATGCTGCAGTAATCTCGAGATTCGTCATCAAGAAGCAGATGAGGCCTTGAAGAGCGTCACGGCCACTACCTTCTTCACCTGAACGGCCTTCTCTGCCCTGTCTCCTGCCGACATCCGCAAGAACCAACCAAGAAGAAGCATATCATATCATCAGACCCCGAACAGAGCTGAGGTTCCTCAGAAGGGGCCAAACGCCTGCTACTGTTTCTGCGGTGCTCGAGCGTTTCGTCCACAGTAGCGACGAATAGAGACTGCATGGTTGCCACACATCACCTCGACATCCTTCAACATTCCGACTACTCTTCGTTTTGGACGGCAGCTCCAACGGTCAGATGTAGACGGGCACAAGTCAATCTGAGGATCAACCGACAGCCTCCCAGCCCTCCTCTTCTGCCGTTTCCCGTTTGGAATTCTCGACTTCTTGAGCATCGTCTACAAGAGCAACTGAGAAGACAAAGATTCCGAGGTGTCACAAGCTGCCATTCCTCTCACTTCAGCATCCCTCGTCTGCACAAGAAAACAAGCCAGAGGCTCAAGAACGTTACAAACTTCACAAGTTCAACACTCTTACCCGTCTGCAAAAGCATCGAGCAAAAGTTCCAGCAGAGTCACACACACCCCCCAACTCTTCTCTCCCCAAGACATCTCTTCTGCATGCCCGAGCAACAGACGGAGATTCCAGAAGGACTACACACCTTCACCCTCACCATCTCAACAACCTTCTGGGCAAGAGCTTCACTTCAGATCCCTCAAGTGCCACATCTCAAGTCCCCACGTCAAAAACATTAAGATGGCCACCGAAGTCTGTCTTGCCAAAGCCGCTGGCTTCAACTCGATCTTGGACTTGATCGCCAGTGCCTGGCCCGCTGTTGCCACTAGCCTCTATCAGGCGGCTCTCAACAAGGTCATCACTGAGCGCGAGATGATTTTCATCGCCTCGGAGTGGCTTGCTGAGAAGGTACCCGGCCTTGGACTCGAAAGTCGTCAGACCAAGTCCCCGATCGTCACTACTTGGTGCAACTTCCTGAGCAACCTTGGCTGCAGGAAGACTGACGTAGTCCTCGCCTTCGAGGATGCGGTCAAGGGTCGGGTGCAGGCCCGAGGTCAGTTGCCCCACTGGGGATTGTCCATTGGGCTTGTTCAGGTCGAGTACAATCGGTGGAGGGCAGAGGAAGCCCGTATTTATACCCATCCCGAGGGCCCTCCTGCTCCTGCCATCGTCAAATGGAACCGCCTGGAGGGCGCAGCCGCCACTGAATCAGCGAAGGCCTCCAAGTCCGCAACTGGACCCGTGTCTGCGCCTGCCTCGGCTCCCGCTCTGATCACCAAGATCAAGAAGGAGCCTGGAAGCAAGGCAGCTGCGGCGACAAAGAATGGTATGTGGCTACTGATACATGAGCAAGGATAAGGTCCTCACTGACAAACGAAGCAGGACCGAAGGTGCCCCCTACGGGACCTTTGAGCTGGCGCCGCCAAAACGGCAGATCGAAAAGAGGAGCTCTTCCTGGCCAAGGGAATCATCCACGTCCCAGCCAGGGAAAACAGCCTCGTCCCGATAAAGGAAGACAATCCCTTGGTGAGGCCCAATATGGTCAGATGGGCTAGGAATCGTCTGGCATGTTGGGTCTCCCCAGCCACCAGGGTCCTGAGGTTTCAGATGGTGACCCTGGTGTGTCGAAGCGTCAGATGCTGCTCGGAAGCCTGCCTAAGGAAGCACGCGAGGTCTACCTGGAAGAGCAGCCAGTGCCAAAGTTCCATCCCCGTCAGTCTGGAAGCAACGCCATGGCTCTTGGTGCCCCCAACAGGCTGAAGAGGAGAGCCAGCAGTCAGCTCCGGAGCGAGTCTCCTACTCGTCGACGCTTGTCGCCGGGCATGGGAACGCCCTGGACTTCGCCCTCCGAGCGACGCATCATGGGAGTTCGGGATCGTGGCCAGGGCTTCGGCCGCTTAACCCCGCCGCAGGCAGCGTTCCATAGCGGCTCTGACGTCGTCATCAAGCGAGAGCCTTCCGAGGAGGGAGAACTGACGAGCATGGCCGCTGCTGCTGACCCTATGGAGGGTCTTCGGGGCACCATGGGAGTCTTTGAGCGGAGCATTGAGGCGAGTCCTGCATCTGCTATGGGCATGGACTCCCTCAAAGCTGCGCTCAGTAGCTTTGGATCATCTCCTCCCCCTCGTCTTGCTGCACCGCAGAGCAACAGCCACACAGCTGGGCTCCGCAACGGTGGCACCATTACCCCCGGCGCCCCCTTCCACAGCAAGGAGGCCATCACCCCTACCAAACGGAGAAGACCATCAAGACAGAGCCTGATGACGCCCACCCTGCCATCGAGCGTCTCTTCCAGAACCGCCCAAAACCCTACGTCCACGTGCAGAAGCGCGATACCGCCGACAGCCTTCTGCGGCGCGAGGCTCTGGCTTCGATGAAGGAAACTCTCAAGAGGCGAATGTCATCTGCGGACAGCATGCAGGGAGTTGAGCGGCCTGCTGCTCAGGCGGATGCTCCCAAGACTGCTGAGGAGTAGGCCAGGACGGCTACTGTTCTTTCTGCAAGATCTTGCGGTGCTCGGTTGGAACCTAGGAGCGTGGTGTTGGGAGAGACCAGGGCCCCTGCCTTGGACGTCTTCTTCCCGACATCACGCAGCCAGGCTGCCGAGCATCACGACAGAGCAGCGCAGCGGAGGCCGTCATTTTGCCTTTCGTGTCGCCACTCTGACATCAATGAGGAGGTACGTCATGATACCTCTGCTTCGACTTTCATGCCATGACCCGCTAACCCAAGCATTTCCCCATTTCCAGCCGCCGTCTCTGCTACAACCGATGTCTGGGCCGGACTGATCGAAGAACGCAGGGATTGTTCCGGCGGGATTCTTTAGGAGAAGTCAGCGAAAGTTGCCAGGACTGGGAAGCAAGGACATGGTTGGAGCTCCTCAAGGGATTGATTGTAAAATGCGCACGAATGAAATGGCCTCCATAACTCCTGACGCCCTGAACAGTGCCGCGACTAACTGTCGCAGCATCTACCACATCTTCCCACTTCCATCCTATTCCTCCCCAATCACTCCAGCTTATCCAAATGCTCCAACCGCGTCAAAACAACCTGCTTGCTCGTCTCCTCAATCTCGCCGGCCAGGAAGACCTCGTCCAGGATGGCGTAGACTTTGTAGAAGTTAAAGACGAGGTCCAGCTCGCAGACGTTGCCGAAGAAGGCGTCCAGGACCTCGACGAAGAAGTGAATGGCCTCGAGGTAGGCGAGCTCGTTGTCGTTTGTGTCGACGCAGGCGCAGAAGAAGAGGCCCGCGTAGCGGCGGTAGACGATCTTGTTGTTGCGGTGCTCGACAAAGTTGGACTGGTACTTCTGGTCGCGCGGCGCCACGAGCCGGTGGACCTCGCCCTTGAGCTTGATCTTCTCTTCGTCGCTGTAGGGGGCGTACCACTTGGCCAGGCGGGTCTTGCCTCTGGGAAAGGAGACTGGTTAGCTGATGTTCGGGAGGTTCGGGAGGGGTCGCGCGGGAGGCGAAGGGAGGTCTTCGTACTGCCGGTTCTGGATCAGGATGAAGGAGAGCATGGTGGCGACTGCAGAGCGGCTCGTTGCATCTGCGTCTTGGAGTCCCGTCGGGATTGGGAGAGGGGGACGTGATGTCGAGTTGGAGTCGCTGTGCACCACGACGGGCTGCTTAGCTTTCAGACGATCCCCTGAGCCGCGATTAGATAACGCCAGGGATGGTGGGGAAATTCGGTTCGCCAGGGTCGCGGCTGCCATTCAGCCCATTGCAACGATCCAGACGCTTGATTGGCTCAAAAGTGAGGCCAGAAGGTGGACCAGGTGCCTGGGTGATCTGCCGTGCCCCACCGCCTCGGATCCGCCCTATAAATTCTCGCGTCCCCCAGGCACCTTTAGGATTTTCTCTTCTTTTCTTCTTCATCCGAGTGCAAGGGCATTACGCGTATCAGTGAGGATTCGTCCGAGATCGTGTTTTTGCTAGTTGAAAACTATACAATGACCACTCCTAGTTGGCTTCGGCCGGCTAGGGAATTTTTGGAACACATCAAGCTTTGCTCCGGCGAAACACCCCTTCTTCCTCATTGCGCGCTGTCCTCTGGATGGTCGTGAAGAGGGATTTCAAACCTATGCCCCTGTTGCTTGCTGTGAAGAATGTGTTGAGGCCAGTGTTGCTGCTGCCTGCGATGCCGTAACGCGTGGCTTCGCGTGGCTTGCTTTTCGATGGTTCCCAACAACGACCCTGATGGCTTTCTGCCTGCCGACATGGCTTGTACTTGTTGTTGAGCCAGGCAATTCCTTCGCCTGGAACATCGTGTCCGCCATCATGACCGCAGGATTATATAGCTAGCCTAAGATTGAGCGCGTGTCTTGATTTTGTACCTATGTATTTGCATCACCGACTGTCATGTCAAGGTACTCTTAAACCCAAGATACGCCTGCTGAATGTCCATCTCAATCTCCCGCGCCTGGTGTTCGCTCAGCTCGTCCGTTGCCTTCATCTGGTTCAGAGTGATGAGCCACTGCACAATCTTCCCCCTGTTCTCAAAGTCGCGGTCCGTCACCTTGTTGACGGACTGGATGACGTCCGAGAGCAACGGGTGCAGCTGGTCCTTGGACAGGAGGCCAAGCTTCACGGCGTCGAGGAAGGTGATGAACTCCTGTGTCGCCTCGAGAATCAGGGCGCCACTTGTTGTGCTGCCTGCGACGGGGCCCTGGGGCGGTGCCGAGCTTGACGAAGCTGTGATGGTTGTCGAGGGCATGCCAACGCGGATGCGCTCTGTTGCGCGGGGGAGCTCGAGCTGTGAAAGTCGATGGGTCAGCGAGGGGAAATAGACTGGGAGGTGCAATACTCACATCCCATTCCGCCTTGAACTCTTCCAGCCCGACAAAGGCCTTTGCGACAGTCTCGTCGGACAGGATCGACTTGTACTGCTTCAGAGAGCGCTCGCAAATCTCGGTGTAATCGGCCTCGGAGATGGCATCCTTGAGGAAGGCCTTTTCGAGCTCGTCAAGGGTCACAAGGATGCTGAAGATCTCGGCCAGAGAGTCCTGGAGGTCGCGCTCGGCGCGTGTCTCGGTGAGCTTCACCTCCTGTGATGCCACGTCAGTTGAGCGTCGGGGAGCAGTAGCAGCAGCAGGTCGTAGCTCACCTCGTCCAGGTTGATGGTCGCTGCAAATGCGGTATTCGGGACATAGCTGTGCGGTGTCGGCGCGTATGACGGCCGGGGCATCATCTTGGCGGTTTCGGGGTCATATCCAGCTGACGCGGCGGGAGCATCGTCAGACGGGGCATGGAGGGTTGGATTGCGACAGCTCGAGGTCGCGGAGCTCGCCTGGCCTGGGCGACGTCGCGCGGGGCGCTGTCCGCCCCGCTACAGTACAGAGAGAACGACCCCTGAAGCGGCTTCTAGCGCTGCTGCTTATCGATAGGAAGCTCGCCCCGATAACGACGACCAGCTTATCGACCGAAAAAAAAAATCACCCGTCTCGCCCGACAGCCCGCCTCCGCCAATTCAATTGGCAGGTATCGACTGCTTCCTCGACATCTCACACCGCGACACACCGCCGTACCGTCGCCCACCATGCCTCCCTCGAAGAAGAACCTCAAGGCGACCAAGAAATTCGAGAAGAAGCATCTCTCCAAGGTTCTTGAGAAGCGGAAAGAGAACGCAAAGGTCAAGCAGCGTTACCAAATCCAGGCCAAGAAGAAGAGCAGAAAGGCTAGCGATGCCGAGTTCATCAAGGGCGGCGACAAGCCCGCGCCGGCCACTGGCGTCAAGAAGGATGCCACTGTCAGCGCCATGAGCGTTGACGACTTCTTCAAGGGTGGATTTGAGATCATCGACAAGGCGGCCCCGGCCTCCAAGGGCGGCAAGCTGGGCAAGCGGAAGCGCGATGCACCTAACGGCGGTGCCGATGCCGAGGCCACGAGCGACGCCGAGGACAGCGGATCCGACTTTTCTCTCGAGCAGCAGCCCATCGGCGGCGACGACTCCGACTCCGACGAAGATGACGCCGGCAGCGATGCCGAGCCCGGTGCGATGAGCAAGAAGGCCATGGACGACCTTGCCCAGAAGGACCCCGAGTTCTACAAGTACCTCAAGGAGAACGACCCCGAGGCGCTCGACTTCGACGAGAACGCCGACCTGGCCGAGATGGACGAGCTCAGCGGCGGCAGCGACGACGACGAGGCTGATGAGCAGCCCAAGAAGAAGCGCAAGAAGGACGCGAAGAAGGCAAAGGGAGCCGCCGCCGACGACGATGAGGAGACGGCCGCGGATAACGAGCTCACGCAGGCCATGGTCGCCAAGTGGAAGAAGTCCATTGACGAGACAAAATCGCTGCGCGCGACGCGGCAGGTCGTGCTGGCTTTCCGGTGCGCTGCGCACCTCAACGAGGAGGACGAGAAGAACCCGCCGCGCTACACCATCAACAGCCCGCAGGTCTTCCACGACATCCTCGTCGTTGCGCTGAAGCAGGTGCCCGAGGTCATCGCGCACCACGTGCCGTGCAAGGAGTCGGCCTCGGGCCGCGTCTACGTCGGCACCGAGTCAAAGAAGTTCCAGAACCTCTCCATCATGATCAAGACGTACACGGCCTCCATCATCCACCTCCTCGGCACCCTTTCGGACGACGCCACGCTCAAGCTCACCATTGGCTCCCTCGAGCCCATCCTGCCGTACCTGCTGTCTTTCCGCAAGCTGCTCAAGGTTCTCGTCAAGACTGTTGTCAACTACTGGGCACGCCCCGCCTCGTCCGAGCCCACCCGCATCACGGCCTTCCTCGTTCTCCGCAAGCTTATGGTGATCGGCGACACGGGCCTGCGTGAGGCCGTCCTCAAGTCCGTCTACCAGGGCCTCGTGCAGGGCTCGCGCGTCACGAACGTCAACACTCTGCAGGGCATCAACCTGATGAAGAACTCGGCCGCCGAGCTCTGGGGCATCGATCAGTCCGTCGGCTACACGACGGCCTTCTCCTTCGTCCGCCAGCTCGCCATCCACCTGCGTAACAGCATCGTCAACAACAAGGATAACGCCTTCCGCGTCGTCTGCTGCTGGCAATACACGCACAGCCTGGACTTCTGGTCCACAGTCCTCGCCCAGCACTGCACCCCGGCCCAGGAGGCCGCGCAGACGGGTCCCGGGGCCGGCCAGCTCAAGCTGCTCGTCTACCCCCTGACCCAGGTCACCCTCGGCGCCGCCCGTCTCGTGCCGACGGCCACCTACTTCCCCTTCCGCTTCCACCTCGTCCGCGCCCTGCTGCGCCTGTCACGCGCCACAAACACCTACATCCCCCTCGCCTCGATGCTGCTCGAGGTCCTCGAGTCGGCCGAGATGCGCCGCAACCCCAAGCCCGCCTCCCTCAAGCCTCTCGACTTCCGCGTCGCCTACAAGGCCCCCAAGGCCTACCTGCGCACACGCATCTACCAGGACGGTGTCGGCGACCAGCTCGTCGAGCTCTTCGCCGAGTACTTCGCCCTTTGGTCCAAGTCAGTCGCCTTCCCCGAGATGTCGCTGCCCGTCATCATCCAGCTCAAGCGCTGGCTCAAGGCGGCGCGCGGTGCTGGAGCGGGCGGCAGGCCCGGCGGCCGCGCGGCCAACAAGAAGGGTGGGCAGAAGAACGCCAAGTTGGCGTCGTCGCTGGTGCTGCTGGTGCAGAAGCTCGAGTCGAGTGCGCGCTTCATCGAGGCCGAGCGCACGAAGATCGACTTTGCGCCGCGCGACCGTGCTCAGGTCGACGCGTTCCTGCGTGACATGGACTGGGAGAAGACGCCGCTGGGCGCTTTCGTCGTGTCGCAGCGCAAGATGCGGGCTGAGAAGATCAAGCTGATGGAGGAGGCGCGGCGCGACGAGGAGAGGCGGAGGAAGGAGGAGCGGAATGCCGAGGATGGTGATGAGGAGGAGGACGACGACAGTGTTATGGTCAGCGATGACGAGGAAGAGCACGGCGACGACCTCGTGGAGGAGGACGATGAGGACCTCGAGTCGATCGAGGGCGATGTTTACGGCGAGGACGATGAGTAGAGGGTTGGAACGGGTGTTTGTACAGGTCTATACCTCTGGCGTTGAATCCATTGTCTTCTTCGTTCTCACTATCTGAGGCTGCCACCCAAATCAACATGAGGAGGTCATCACCACAGATCGACACAGCACGCCATGGCATAAGCTCCCTGTCGCGTCGATGGCCCCGACTCAACGCAGGTTCTCAAGCCACTTCCTAGTCCGTCTAAGCGAAATGTACGAGGCGACCCCAAGAGTTTGCGCCATGACACGACGAGAACCATGGATGACGCCCGCCCGGCCCGCGAACTCCCCCGCACCACCGTCTCACTTCACGCGAGTCAACTCAGATGAATGAAACCAAACAAGATTCTGGAACTTTTCTTGAGGTTCTCGCAAATTACTTGGATTGGTCCGGCAGACAGTCCCCAACTCTAAATCACAGCAAGTCATCCAGGTGATGATAAGTTCAGATGGCACGGGCTCGCTCCTGGGATGCTTCCATGACATGGCACCAAAGAAGAGCGAGCGGCGTGAAAGTCCTGCCGGCCGAACAATCAGTTGCCCCGCGTACTTCTTGTTGCGCACATCGAAGTGAAGAGCCTTCTCCGGACAGCAAAACATCCGAGTCGACAACGAACAGTGCCTAGATCGCTCATGCTCACACCCGACCTCGCACGAGTACATTTAATATTCCAATCCAAGGTTTTCTAGCCGACGACTGTCTCGACTTTGACCCTGTCCTCCGCTGGAAAGAGTCTGGGACCTGAGAGAGTGAGTGCCAAACCTCGGACAGAAGTGTGCCCGATCCTCTCGTTGCGCCCGGAAACTTACATTGGGAAGGAGGACATGACAAGTATGAAACCAACCACCAAACATGGAAAACATCCCCGAGGATGTCACGAAAGAGGCAGCATTAGTCTGTTGTTGCTGTATAAGTAGCCTATCACTTGCCGGAATGGATGTTCGATTTCAAGGCCTCACATTTGACACTCCAACCATCTTCCCAAAATCATCATCATCAGCAGCAACCTACTTCATCTTATCGTATTCCTCCCAAACACCCCCAAAATGAGAATCGTGTCCCTTTTCACGCTGGTCGCCGCCGTTCACCTGGCGACTGCTGGCACATCTCTAAACTTGGGTCACATGGACGCTGGCGGCCATGACGGGGCCATTGTCGCCCGAGCTCGTGGCAGCGACCAAACCGCCAAGCCTGACGGGCATCTTCCCTAGCAAAACGACGAGACTCGAAACCTTGGGGGCAGAAGTCTCGAAGATCGACCCGACGGCGCCCCACGGCGGGGTGGAAGGCTTCCTGAGCAGGAAGACGATACTCGTTTCCGTGGTGGAAGAAGCCTCGAAGAGAGACCCAATGTCGGTGCCCCAAGGCGCGGCGGAAGGCTTCCTGAGCAAGAAGACGACACTCGATTCCGCGGCGGTCGTGTGTAGCCGGGACCCAAAGGTTAGTAAGCTCCAACATTTAGCCCTGCCGAGACTCGGCAAAGCTTACTCGGAATCCTAGTAGCGAAATACCGTGACCATTTGCTTCAGCGAAGACAGTCCCTACAGCGGTTGCAATGTTTGTGTTGAAGGCTGGGTGCAACGGCGTGCTCAGAACTAGAACCAATCGATAGAAAGGAATCTAGAAGCTAGATCAGTCAAGCTGTCTTTCAGCAAATAGAAGATATGCCTTGATGCCAGTGATTGGATGTGTTTCCTCCTCTTATCCTTGGCGAACATGCAGAAAGGTGTGAGAATCAAATCAGGGCAGGCGTCGTCGAAGCATGCCAAGTGCGCCCAGACGGAAACGCACTCACTGCCCAGGCGGCGACCGGCAGGAACATGCTTCGTGGCGGTCTTGGACAATCGGCTGACAAAAAAGACCGAGGGTGCCAGTTCAAGTTCCATGTCAAGGCGTCCAAAGCTAGGTCACCCTCGGAGAAGACTGCGAAGCCTCCTGCCTCGTTAGGGGGAAATGTTCTGTCACCGGAGCCTTGGCACTCTGCAACCATCTCACCTTTCTGGAGAAAAACGACACCGCAAACTTGACTGACCTACCTCCCGAGCCATCCCCGGGCGCCGAGAGTAGCCGATGTGTCGTATCAGAGTGCCGGCTGCTCGTCGTCTGCCGCCCGCAGAGAGGCTCACCTTATCTCTCCCGTCTGATGGGGTTGCCCGCGTCGCGCGGCCAAGGCGGCCGGTCGAACGATTGCCGGGCGTGGCGCTTCGAGAGTGCAGCGTGGCGGCGCCTCCTCCGATGCTTGCCTGGCACAAGCACTCGCAGCGTCCTTGCCGGGGTGAAGCAGGGAGGGCACAAGAGCCAAGAAGGAGGGCACAAATGGCCAAGAAGGAGGGCACGAATGGCCAAGGATTCGGAGGAGGGCTTAGTGTGCGTCTGTGGCGGCCGGGGAAAACATCCTGGGCTGGGGGTTGGCGTCTTGGGGGGAGCATGGAACTTGAAGTCGCAGGGCGGCAGTCGTCCAACTAAGGTTGGGCCATTACCTAAGCCCCCAGACGCCTATTTCACAGTTCCTCCCTGGGTTCAACCTCCCCTCTTTACTAGTACACTCCTTCAACTCCCTCTCCGACCAACGCGAGATCAGCTCGACCTTCGCGGAACAACACCCTGATAGTCGCCCCCTCATCTGTCTCTTTTGACTGCTCGCTCGCCCGTGTCGCATCGCACCAACCGCCGCCGGGCGCAGGACGTGGTACCACGCATGCACAGCTGCTTGTCGCCTGCCCATTTCGGACACCCGCCAAGAGGTTGCGCGCCAACGGCCAGTGTACTCGGCAGGTAGATCGAGCGAGTTTTAAGGTCAAGCGGGCGCCGATGACCCCAGCAGCCGGCCCACCGGCGATGCAACGTGACGGCGGTCAGGGTGCGGCAGTCCTCGACAATGCCGTGGTATCTTGCTCACAGGGCCTCACCTAGGCCCTGATTGGTGGTCCAACAGCGAGCCTGCGCAGCTTGTACTCCCATCAGGGTTGTCCATCTCCGCGATAGGGCCTCCCTTGAGACGGACCGCTCGTGTGACGCTGCTGATCCCACTCTCTATCAGGCATTGATACCCCAGCAGTGGACCCTCGATGCCTGCCCTATCTCGACGGCCACATCGCGACCGGGCACCTGCGGGCATACTCTGCATCTGGAAGG
Source organism: Plectosphaerella cucumerina (assembly GCA_020746995.1). Lineage (NCBI taxonomy): Eukaryota > Fungi > Ascomycota > Sordariomycetes > Glomerellales > Plectosphaerellaceae > Plectosphaerella > Plectosphaerella cucumerina. The sequence goes on along the minus strand of JAGPXD010000005.1, from coordinate 555,120 downwards.
ATGATGGATGCAAACTCTACTCCGGCTACAGGCCCTGCAAGTGGCCAATCTCGTCAGGCCTGCTCCCGCGGGAGACGCTGCAGGCCACTCCTATCTCGACCACACGTGCTCCACCCCGACACTGCAAAAACATGATAGACATCTCCAGCTTCTGCTCCGGGTTGCCAAGGAGTAGGATCGCGTCTGGCTGATGCTTGTCACAGGCGGGACGGTGGCGGGGGCATGTCCTCTCGTCTCCTTGTCGCACCAGCTGTCCTTTTGTGACGGGTCATCTCGACGTATAAAGCCGGACGCCCTTCCCAGCTACCGTTGCGGACTGACGCCCTCCTAAGCACTCGTCACACCATCCTACGTGCGCTGTGTGATCTTCACGAGTCTCTCCCGTGCTTAGACTACAGCAGACAACATGTCGACCGGCGCCAACCTCGACCTCGTCGAGGCTGCCCGCGGAAATGTCCCGGGCATCGAGAAGGGCATGGCTGACGCCGAGAAGCCCGCCGCTTACCGCGCTGATGCCACCGATCTCTGCCACTCGGACGAGGCCCTAACGGGACCCAATGGCGAGGTCTACCCTACTGAGGAGGAGATTCTCACCCTGCGCCGTGTTCATGGCAAGGTCGACTGGCTCATCTACTCCATCGGTATTGTCGAAATGGTGGAGCGCTTTGCCTACTACGGCACCACCGCAGTTTGTAAGTGGGCAACCTGACAATGCCATGTTGGCAGGCAGACTGACTATCTCTCTACGCAGTCGTCAACTTCATCTCGTACGACCTTCCTCCCGGCAGCACGACCGGTGCTAGCGGCACCCACGGCCAAGCTGGCGCCCTCGGCCTTGGCCAGCAGGTCTCCACTCCCGTGACGCTCTTCAACTCTTTCTGGAGCTATCTGATGCCCCTTCTGGGTAAGTCAACTGTTCTTCCCGGAGACAACCTCTCCTGACATCTCCAGGTGGCTATCTGGCCGATGCGCACTACGGTCGCTACAAAGTCATCCAGATGGGCATTGTCGCCGCCATCATTGGCCACATTCTCATCATTGTCGCCGCCCTGCCCCAGGTCATCGTCAACCCCAACGGCGCCCTTGGCTGCTTCATGGTCGGACTGCTGTTCTTCGGCACCGGTGTCGGCTGGTTCAAGGCCAACATCTCACCCCTCATCGCCGAGCAGTATGAGATGGTCCACCCCCGCATGACAGTCGAGACCCTTCCCTCTGGCGAGCGCGTTCTCGTCGACGGCGTAGCCACCATCTCTCGCATCTACATGCGCTACTACTTCATGATCAACGTTGGCGCCCTCGTCGGCCAGATCTCAATGGTGTACGCTGAGAAATACGTCGGCTTTTGGTTGTCCTTCACCCTCCCGACTGTTCTCTTCCTGCTCTGTCCGATCATCATGATCGTCTGCCGCAACAAGTACGCGAAGCGCCCGCCCACGGGCTCTGTTCTCGGCAAGTCGATGCAGCTCGTCAAGTTCGGCGCCAAGCGCAACGGCATCCGCAACATCAACAAGGACTTCTTCTGGAACAATATCCGCCCGAGCCAGCTCGAGGACAAGCCCTCCTGGATGACTTTTGATGATGCCTGGGTTGACCAGGTCAAGCGCGGACTGCTTGCCTGCGGAGTGTTCCTGGTAAGGCTCTCCACACGATTGACGAGGCACCTGCTGACCGGAACAGTTCTTCCCCATCTTCTGGCTGGCGTACGGACAGATGAGCAACAACATGATGTGAGTTGCAGTCGAATGCCAACATGATCGAGCCCATCTCTAACTTCTTCGCAGCAACCAAGCGGCTACTATGGAACTCCATGGCATTCCCAACGGTATGTACCGCCTTCTATCATATCTATCGGACAGAATGCTGACTGTACAGATGTCATCACCAATCTTAACCCCTTTTCGCTGCTCATCCTGATTCCGCTGTGCGACAAGGTCATCTACCCCGCCCTCGCCCGCGCTGGCATCAAATTCACCCCCATCAAGAAGATCGCCCTCGGTTTGTCTCCCCATGCATCTCTGCAGCTTCTTTTTAACACCATCTCAGGCTTTGGCTCTGCCACCCTCTCGATGGTCGTCGCCGCCGTTATCCAGCACTTCATCTACCAGCAGTCGCCCTGCGGCTACAGCGCCAGCGACATGGACTGCGTGGCCGACAACGGCAAGCCAAACATGTCCGTCTTTATCCAAACCCCGGCCTACGTGCTCATCGCCCTGTCGGAGGTAATGGCTTCCATCACGGGCCTCGAGTACGCCTTCACAAAGGCGCCCGAGAACATGCGTGGCCTAGTTACCGGTGTCTTCTGGTTCGTCCATGCCTTCTCCAGCGCCATCGCAAAGGCCTTCGTCGGCCTCGCCACCGACCCTCTTCTCGTTTGGCTCTACACCACAGTCGCCTGTATTAGCGCCGCCGGCGGTCTCGGCTTCTGGTTCACCTTCCGCAAGGCCGACAAGGAGGAAGACGCGCTCAACGCGCTGCCGACGACGACGTACATCGGCAACAACTCCGGCGAGCGCGAGCCTGAGGACAAGGCGCTGCCCTAGATCTGGTCGCAGGGATGCACGGAGCTCAAAGCGGGAAATCGATTCTGACGTCGTCGCACGGCATAACAGACACCGTCGATAGTTTTGCTGCATCATATGATCATCTGCAAGCCATCCACATTCAGGGAAACTCGTGTTGTGACACGCTGTCGCCGACGTGCTTACGGTCAGCATCCCCCCTGTTGTGGCTGTTCAGCTGCCCTGCGCAGCGCCAATCGTCGGCGTCTCCTCGTTTTCGGCCCCCAACGTGCCCTTGTCGACGTTTGGAATAGCGTCTGTTGCACCGCGTACGGTGCCTGTTAAACGCTGCAGTCAACGAGTAAGGGTCTTCTCAGGGGGCGGGCCCGGACCCTCCTCGTGTGCTGCGTTGACTAGCCGACCCCCTGAACTGCAGCGCCATATATCCTGGCCACCTCCACAAAGACCGAGTGCTGCATCGTGCCACGGATGTCACTTTTTACGACAACCTACCCTGCGGAGCTGGTCGTCCATTCGAGAGACAGCTTGGCAACTCTCAGCGCTTCTTCGACACACCGATCGCACATCATCATGGGTGAGCTGACCAAAGGCCGTGCTGAGCTGGAGGAGAAACTCAAGAACGACAATCGCGATGTCAGCGACCTCTGGAAGGACGCCCTCAAGGCGTACAAGGGCATCGTGGGCTTCGATCTGCAGCGAAAATTCGACTCAGTCGACAGCCTCGTCTCCTTCGCGACGGAGCAGATGAACGGCTTCCACACCTTTCGGCATGACGGCAAAAAAGTCGACAAGCTTAGGAGCCTGTTCGCCGACAACATGGACCTCATTGAGCAGGGCGCGCAGCAGCTGGTGTCCGCCGCGACCCCTGCCTTTCCGCCCGCCGCCGCCATTGGCACCGCTCTGACATATCTTCTCCAGGTGAGTGAGCACCGCGCCCTCTTTGCATCCGGAGTTGACATGGCCTAGGCTTGTCGCCAGCAAAGAGCCGACTACGACACGGTCATGGTCTTCTTCGAGGACATGCAAAGCTTCCTGACCAGGATCACCATCCTCGAGACTCGCCTGCCCAAGTACAAGGCCTATCAGAACTGCCTCATGGAGGTGTTCACCTCATTCTTGACTATGTGCGGCTTTGCGCACAAGTACATTGAACTCGGCCGCTTCAAGAAGTGGATCTCGAACCTCCTACACGGCGAGGACGGTGAGCTCGGCGGCGCCAGGGCCGAGCTCAACAAGAAGCTGGGTAACCTGCAGCATGCGACCGAGCTCGCCATTCTCGGCAACACAGAGGAGATGCTGAAGATGGCGGCGCAGCTTGAGGATAACCAGCGGTCGCACACGATGCTGCTGGAGCGCGTGGGCCAGCGCCTCGACAATATCCAGGAGAACACGGAGAATATTCGCGACGACGTTTCAAAGCTCCTTCGCCTCTTCGGCGCCAGCAACAAGCCGCCGCAGCAGCCCGAGAAGCCAGTGGCCAAGAAGCCGCCCTCGGCCAACGGCGTTCGCCATGCCCTGCCCATCGTCAGCAACGACGACCACGAGTATCGCGTGCTCAAGGAGACCCTCATCCCAGACACTTGCTCATGGGTTTTCGCAGAGCCCGAGTGGGAGGCCTGGCTGAAAACTCCAGACGGCTCTCGTCCTGTCCTCGCAGTCACTGGACAGCCCGGCGCGGGAAAGAGCCATATCGCTGTGTCGATCTACGACCGCCTCATTCAAGTCGCGCGCGAGGATGAAGCGCAGCGTTCATGTGTGGCGCACTTTTACTTCCGCGAGCAGGAGCTCACCTACTCGCTGTTCCTGAGCGGCATCATCACCGCCGTCAACCGGATCGCGGAGACAAACGGCACGATCTGCGAGCGCTTCAGCGCCCAGATTGCCCGCGACGACGTGGAGATGGATGTTTTCAAGTGGCAGGATATCGTCAAGCACCTGCTCAGCACGGTGTTTGGGAGCGACTCAAAGTCTCACCTCTTCTTGGTCCTGGACGGCCTGGATGAGTTGCGCGACTTCGATAGCTTCAAGGAGTTCTTGGCGACGTGGATTGTCAAGGAGAAGCTGAGGATCTCACTGGCGGTGACGACACGGCCCAATAAGCTGGAAGGTCTGCCTGCTGATTCTCCTCTTGTTCGAATTGAAGCGACCAAGGAGAAGCAGAAGGATGACCTGAAGGCGCTGATTTGGCACCAGATCAACTCGCTCAACAACCTGCGGCGGTTCAGCCGCTACGTCAAGCAGCGCATCGCCGATACGATTCAGGAAGCTTCTCCCAGTACGTCATCGTATCCTGCAGTATCGTTGACGAACAACCACTGACCTCGATCAGACATGCTCTATGCTGAACATCTGCTCCAGCGCTTGGACTACATTGGCCGCGAGGGAGCGGTCCTCAAATCTCTGCTGCAGAAGAAACCCGAGAATCTCCACGGCATCTACGAAATCCTCCTCGACGAGTGTCAGCGCCGTATGCCCCCGGCTCATCAAGCTGTCGCTGCCTCTCTGCTCCACTGGATCGCCTTCTCTAAGATGCCCATTTCAATGAACGGGATCAGTTCTCTCATCAAAGAATTCTCCTCTGACGCCACCTTTGACATTGAGGAGATCCCCGAATTCTTCTCAAAGTTTCTGCGCATCGGCGACCCAGGTTTCGACGCGCAGTTGCGCGCCGAGATTGAGATGAGCGAGAGGACGGCCGTGTACGATCTCAAGCAGGAGCCCGAGAGTGAGGACGAAGCATACAGCGACGGTCCCCTCCCGGTCAAGTTCCTGGAGCGGAGCATGCGACATTACTTTACTGACAGCTCGCCCAATACCTCTGCCTTCCGCTGGGGCCCGTCCGAGGCCAACAGGCAGATCTTCCTGACATGCGCCCGCCTCGCTCAGCCGGTGCGGACCGACGTCGACAAGGAGCTGCAGCATTACTGTGCGCTGTTCCTCATCAACCACTGGTTGGACATCGACATGGAGCAGCACGATGTGCGGCAGCAGGTTGAGGTTCTTGAGACTCTGGCGGAGGCCATGTCGAACAAGACCAACTTGTCTGAGATGCTTCGCCGGGCTAACATGTCGTACGGCAAAGGCAAGAGTACTACGATAACGAATGACCGCATCAAGATCTGGTTCCAGCTGCTCAGCAAGGAGGAGGTCAGGAGTCAGCTCAGCGAGTTTGCGGTGACGTGGTGGGACGGCGTAGGGCTTGACCCATCGACGTGCCGCCGTGGCCTTGCCGAGGGATACCTCCGAGACCTCTACAAGTCTCTCAACGGAGATGATGCTATCAGCGCATGGACTCTTCTACAGGGCGTCCTGCACGCGGTGAGTAAGGAAGGATCTTGGTATGAGGATGATAAACTGACGACTTCAACAGACCGGTCTGGGAAAAATCCTGATGCGTCAAGCCTGCGCCAACTACCCTGAAGCTTTCGAAGGGGTGGAGAGGAATGAGGAGGGCGAGATTCCCTTTGACGAGGCCAAGGCCAGCCTCGGTATCATCGGGCTCTTCGACAACGTCAAGCCAGACGCTGGCGGTTATCGTGCGGCGGCTGAGGTTCTTCTCAACTTTGAGCATGTCGAGGAGGCCGAGAAGACATGCCGGCAAGCCCTGGCAAGCTGCGAGCCGAGCGACCTCGAGTTCTTCCGCTCATCGTCCGCTCTCTCCAAGATCCTGCTCGACAAGCGAAACACTCGAGACGAGGCACTTGCCATCGCCACCAAGGCAGCGGAGGAGCTTGCTAACCACGACGTGCCACCGGCCCTGAAGCGCACAGTCTATACCACCAAGGCCCGCGCAGAGGCGAAGATCGGGCACGAAGACGCCGCTCTCCAGTCCTTCGCCGACGCCAAGGCCGCGGATCCAGAGGGCGTTACTCCCGGCGCCGACCTCGTCGACGAACTTACCGTTCTCGACAAGCGCACCGACAGGTCCGAGTACATCCGCGTCCTCAAGAGCTGGGGCTTGCTCGAGCGCATCACCTGGCTCGCGTGGAACTACGAGGACGACGGCGAAGACCGCCACGCCCTCTTCTGCGACATCGCTGTTGAACAAGGCGAGGAGGCCTTCATCGTCTCCTTCTACCAGGATGTCGTCGAGTTCCTCGATAATCTCAACGCCGGGCTGCCCCTGCGCCTGGACCTGGCTCTTGTCTACTTCGAGGTGTGCAACGACCCTGCGCGGGCGCTTGAGGAGCTCGACAAGGTCTTTGAAAGCCATGCGCCGGCATTGCAGTTTCCCATTACGGGTGTCGCATCGAGTTGGGCCCTGCAGCGGGCCGTCGATGTCATGGTCAATGTCCAGGTGGAACTTTTCCGGTCCTCTCGCGATCCGGCTTTCAAAGCCGAGCGCATCGCTGCGCTCACGGGGCTTATGGGCCGGCATTTCACGCTCGATGTTCCACGCACTTCGTCCTTCTGGACCGGGCAGCAGCGCGTCGGGCTGGCGTACATGCATCTTGTTGTCGGTCCGCTGGATAAGTTCCAGACGACACTGCAGTCGCTGCTGGATGACTGCTTCGCTGGACTGGGCGACTCGGTCGGCTGGAACGATGGGCCGTTCTTGTGGATTCTGGCGCAGTGTCTCGCGTTACTGGGCAAGGCGCTTCGAGATGATGAATCGCTACGGCGGAAGGCGCGAATTGTTGGTTCGGCGCTGTTCTCGAAGTTGACACCAGGCAAAGAGAATGAAGACAAGGAGTCCGAGGGTTGCGCCGACGACAGCTCGAAGCCTGCCGCACAGTCAGAGAAGGCCGACAGCAGCGACGAAGACGACGACGCAGCCAGCGTGATCAGCGTGGCCCCAGATGACGAGGGCGACCTGGCGGACGAAACATTCTACAGCTGCGGCGGCTTCTGCTGCCCGGCGAAGGAGTTCTCGTGGTGGAAGGACAAGTCGACGTACTTCTACGTGACGCACGTCACGGGCATGATTTGCGAGGACTGTCAGCGTGAGTATGACCTCTTGGAGCAGGGTAAGGGGACTGTCAAGAGGCGCTACTTCCATGGGATAACTCATGACCGCTTCAAGCTGCCCATCGAGGGGTGGAAGGGGGTGACGGACGGGGTGCTGCATGTTGAGGGGGATGAGCCGATCAAGGTGGATGATTTCTTTGAGTTGGTCAAGGAGGAGTGTGCGAGGGGATTTGATCGGCTGTGGGCTGGGCTGTGATGGGGTGAGCGGAAGTGTTGTGTCGAAAGTCAGTTATGATTGAATGCATCTTGACATCATCTTACTGCACAAGTTGTTCGTGACTTCTGGGTAGGAAGTAAAGATGAGCTGGATGTGCTTTGATCTCGGTCTCATGATATTGCCACATGTCATGTCTTGCAGCACTCCCACAGGCCCAGAGTATGTCACCTGAAGGGCCAAATCCAGGCCGCTGCTGCCATGCTGTTGTTGTCTCGGTGGGGTCCTGAGGCGCTGCTAGATTCTCCCTTCAACCTGATCTCGCGCTTTAGGCAACAAGAGCACAGATGCCGTCACCCATCCACCGCCGGACAGCAAGCCAAATAGCTCCTGCACCTTCCACTCCTTCCATCGGGTCCCTCGCCGGTGGCCTAGTGGTTAAGAGCGCAGATGCAGCTCCCACTCCGGCGCGGGACCCAATTGACCCAGCTGGGTTCGATTCTCGCAAAGAGAAAACGCTGGCTCGTTTTCTACCTACCCCCCCCCCCCCCCCCCCGACTTGTAGCGCGTCTGCAGGTCGCTGGAGGGGGTGTTTTTGTGTTTTCAACCCACAAGCTGCACACGCCCATCTTTAAAGTGCACCATCACAACCGTGGGCGTATGAGCTTGACACTTGAATTCTTGCAGCATAAGACAACAGGCACTGAGACCTCTGGTTTCCGAATTGATGTTGACGCCATTATATCCCCAGATCGTTCACCCAAACTGGACTTCGTAACTCCTATCAAGCATCCTTGTTCTCCGCCGCAATCGCCTTCAAGACCTCAAGCGCATCCAGTTCCCTCCCCTCGGGCACAAACAGGTGATCGTGATAGAATGCGCTGATGGGATTGACACCCATGCTCTTCTCGGCAAGTCTGTTGGTGATGACTGCCAAGAATCCGACGGCCTCAAGACTGGAGTGCACGTCCAGGGTGATCATGCGGGAGGGGAATTCGAAGTCGAAGCCACGAGCCCGGGCCGCCTCGCGCTCCATGATGAGAGTGGCACCTTCGGCCTCGTGAAAGATCATGCGGATCTCGGACAGTGGTGGCGGCGTGGCTGAGGGTGGAAGGGTGACGAAGACATATGTCTCGGGGTGAAGAACGGTGGTGAGAGTGGCGAGGAGCTTCTGGAGCGACTTTTCGCCGACGGGGGCAGCCATTTTGATTTGATATGAGAGAGGTGATGAATTAGTTGCAGCACGAATGAAAAGAATGGATGGAGCTGAACGAGAAATCCGAGTCTTCTTTCCCAGATGTTGTACTGACGTCGGAGGGTTGGGCCGACGGATCGGGCTCTGCTTCAATTGATGCTTCCCCACGACTCACGCCCTATCTGTCAGCGCTCCAGCGGGCCACTAACCGAATAAAGAGACGAAAAGGTAACTCCTGCATGCGTCTACGACGAATCAGTACAAGCCAGATCGATGACATGCAAGTCGTGTCGATACGACTCCCTTGGGCTTTGTTTCTTTTCTTCTAGAAGCCCATCGAGCCGGACCTCCCGTAAGTCCCCCATCGCTGGAAACAGGGGAATTACTCGAATCTTATGCCCACGGTCGCACGCCAGCGCCCGTTGACGACGACCATTCCAGAAAAGGCGGTCGTTTCCTCCGACCCAACGGTCCAAGCGAGAGCACGACCGAAAGGACAGGGAGACGGGCTCGCCGCTCTCTTTATCGCAGGCCTAGATCCCCAAGATCCCGCAGGATGAACCGTGCCCCTAGCCAGGCACCACCGTTGTTGATACTCCGAAACGTGGGATGGGTCTGAATCCCGAGCCCACCGCCTTGACACGTCGCACGGCCCGTAGTAGGGCCCATGTCAAACATGCGCACTGCGAGAGATGGAAGCGAGGCCTCGGCTGGGAGGTGGGAAGTTAGCATGGCTGTTATTCTGTGAGAGGTCAGCAATGTTCATGATTTCAACATTGCAGTCGATGGCTTGAGACTTTGAATACGACCTCAAGATGCATGCAAGTCACCTTACCCCTGACCCCCAACCACGATCGACCATCCTGCATCCAACTGCCGGCAGTCGATCCCCCAATCCATGGCTCGCATCACCAACCCCAGAATCTCAGACCAGATACATGAACATGAACAGGCCAAGCCGCATGCCAGACACTGCCCCGTCCGCACATAAATTGCCCATACTCGTCAGCCTTGCCTCTTTCCGCCGCGTCACTACTCAGGCACCAGCCCGCCCCAACGTCTCAGCACCGCAGCGGGGCCACAATACACGTCCCGTCGTCTGATGATGTTCGCGGCTCGCCTTGCCCGGAGGCGGGCGCTCGCGGGGCCACCGTCGAGTTCACCCTCCACCTGGAGCCTGACAGACATGACAAGGCATGAAACCCGCCTGGTTCCTGCTGCCATCTGAACGAACTTACGAGAAAGTTACCCCAAGCGGACTAGGGCGTCTCGTGGGAGTCGGACGAATGCCCTCGGAGGGGGCTCCGTGGAGGAGTAGATACATATGTCCCCCCTTTTCCCCGCCTCGCGCGACCCTCCTCGTCTGGACTTGCCCCCCTCTCCTCTTCACCATCTCACCACTCCTTAGGTGCTGGCGGCCTTCTCTTCTTGTACATTCTCTTTCAAACACATCGTCGCCGGTTCGACTCTTTTTCGGCACATAGTACTCTCATTTCGACCAGACTGCGAGATCGTCACAAGCAGTCCCAACTTCAAGACCAAAAGCCCGCCATGCATATCACCGCCTTCGCCGTCTCCATGCTCCTCGCCAGCTTTCAGGCTGTCAACGCCCTAGGAGACAAGAATACCGTCGAGGCCCAGTGCAAGAAGATCACGAAGCTCACCCGGATCACAACCTTCGCCGCCAACGATACTCTCCTTACGCAAAAGTTCGGCACCGACCAGGCTCGCATCGACGACTTCAAGGCCCAAGCCGTCGAGGCCAACACGATGCTGCAGGAGCTCAAAGCAAACGCCACACTCTCCGAGCAATGCCCACCCATCTTCGCCGCACAGGCCGACGGCGAGAGGTGCAAGACCATGGCCAAGTTTGAGAAGATGGTCAAGCTGGCCACCAATGAGACGAACCTTCAAGCAGAGTTCGAGGTGAGTTGGGGAGGGAAGTTTTGATGAACATGGAAACTGACCATGTCCAGGGCAACGTCACTGAGATTGCCGAGTTCAAGGCAAAGCTTCCGGAAAGGACTGCCAAGCTCGCAACTTTGCAGAGCAACGGAACGCTCAGCGTCTTTTGCGCTGCGCGAAGTGATCGAATTGCATGCAAGCAGATGATCAAGCTTGAGGGCAATATTGAGATGTCTCACAACACCACTGCGCTCATGGCCAAGTTCGAGGGTAAGTTTTTTGTCCAGGTGTGTTTTGACGAGCCATTACTGACAAGACGCAGGCAACACGACCAAGATCCTCGAATTCCAAGAACGGACGGCCAAGATGCAGGCGAAACTCGACGCGATCACCGCAAACACCACCCTCATGGCCACCTGCAACTCGCTTCCTCAAGGTCAGTACTGCTTCGCATCTCTCACATGGATCCCCTTTCTGACCCATGTTTGCAGCCGGCACAGACAACAGCCAAGAAAACGGAAACGGTGCAGCGACCCCAGATGCAGCCAGCGGCGGTGTCGTTGATGGTGGCCAAGGGGTCGGCAACGGCGTCAGCAACGGCGGCGTGAGGAACGGTGGTACCGCTGAGGCCGTCCGGTCACTGGGACTGAGGATCGGCGGAAACATGGGCGCCATCGTCACCACAGCCATGTTGGCTGCTGGGATTTGTGCCGTCTTGTGAATTCAGCGGTGGATTGGAGGTCATCCCATATCCGAGTTGAAGTGGCATCTCAACCAGAGGGGCAGCGCCGCGGCAGCATCCAGACAAAGACATGGAATACAGGGACCGCACTCCCACTTCAAGACTCATGACCTCTTTGTAACTTCAAGCGGTGGAACCACCTGGAATCTGCGACCCAGGTCAATCTCAGTTGGATTTTGCTCAACTTGGCCCTGCAAATGATACCTTGCCTTGATGGCTTCAAAAAGATCTTGAGCTTTGATGTCTCCGCGAATTGACTGAAACACTTGAGCACGACCAATGCCTGTACTTATGTGACGTCAATGGCGCCAAACGTTCGAGGTGAAGTCTTGACCCAGCTGAGTCAACATGGCGCTGGCGACCGCGTCAATCCTCCCTGGCGATCGACACATTGCCCGCCAAGCTCCCCTCTTCCAGCCCTACACACCCACTTCGGCTCACATCTCCCGTCCCTCCATCATCAATCATGTCGACCCCCACAAAGCCTGCCATCGCTGTCATCACTGGCTGCAGCAGCGGCATCGGCGAGAGCCTCGCGCTGGCCTTCGCCGCCCGGGGTCTCACCGTCGTCGCGACCGCGCGGCGCGTCGAGTCCCTCGCCCATCTCACCAAGAAACACGACAACATCATCGCCCTGCCCCTCGAGCTCGGCGACCTCGGTAACCTGGAGAGCTTCCGGGATGCTGTTGCCGAAAAGACGGGCGGTCGCGTCGACATCCTCGTCAATAACGCAGGGATGCACCTCGCCGCGACGGCTGTCGACATGGACATTGCCGAGGCAGAGAAGCTCTTCACCGTCAACGTCTTCGCCGTCATGCGGCTCTGCCAGCTCTTCTTCCCGCTGCTGCGCAAGTCTGCGCGGGGCCGCATCGTGCAGCTCGGTAGCATCAGCCGCGACGTGCCCACCACGTGGCAGTGCGCGTACAACGCGTCAAAAGCTGCGCTCAGCCAGTACACGAATACCCTCCGCCTGGTGAGCCTCTCATGAACCCTTTCTCCATGACTTCCGATTTCTGACCAGCTGAATGCTCAGGAGCTTCGGCCATTCGGTGTCGAGGTCATCGAGGTCGTGACAGGCTATGTCCGCAGCAACATTCTGCACCACGGCTTTTCCGCTCCCGAGGACTCGCTGTATCTTCCCATTAAATCCGATGTCGAGCGGATTCTTAGCGAAGGCATTCAGAACGGCATGCCCTCAGACGAATACGCAGCAGCCGTTGTCGAGAGAGTCTTGCGCCCCAACACGAGCCCCGAGATATGGGACGGCAAGTTTGCATGGACCGTCGAGCTTCTCGCGAGGTTCACGCCTCTGTGGTTCTTGGTGCGTACTTGTACCCTACGCGACCCTGCTGTGGCGCTCGCTCGAGTCATTTTCACTTTCGGTCGCTGACATCTCTGCAGAATTGGTTCTGGACTCGGTACTTCAAGCTGGACAAGCTGGGTCCCCGGTGAATGCGGAGCTGTCACGCGAGCTGCTATCGGGGCATCATCTGTCCAAATACGGTACCTACCAAGCAACTCGGGGAAATTCCCCGGCCAAGAAGATTCGCCGAGCGCCAATAGAGAAAGACCCTGTCGACATGTTGCCAGCCACACCTCGCGTTCTCGGTGACCCGAGCTCCGTGTGGATTGCGTGCATAACCGAAGAACTGGAGAAGAATCACGGTCCATACATCGAACGACCTTGTCATGCCAAGCATCGTCCACCAGTCCCCGAGGTCGGTGATCCGAGCATTTTCGGCACATCCTGACCGCTCACCTTGACGGATGCCATCTCTCGACATCTGCCGACCTCTGCTGCAAATTAAATGAGGGATTAACGATTCAGAGCGGTCAGATTGCCCCCCCGGTACATGCCGGGTCGCCTTCCTATTCCACACCAAGCACCACCACCCATCCAGGGGTGTCCATCCCCCATTGTGGATGCCCCTTTCAACCCGCCAGCCTAAAGATCGTTTAGCTGTGGACCGTGCCAGAGGTCAGACGATGAAAATACGGCGTCTACTCTCCACAAGGCTCCTTGGCATGATCTTATCTGATCGATCAATGGCGAATGGAAACGGTGCAGCATCGCCGGGAACCACTCCGAGTTGTTGAGGAGACCGGTTGCACACCTGGGGCACATCCGATGGCGCCGGAATCGGTGCGGGCTGGCAGGGTAGCATTGCAGCTCTTGGTCCCTGTTCCTGACTTGTTCCTGGCCTTGGCGCGCAGATACGACATGGCATCACTATCATAAGAGCTCGCCCGGCCGCCCGTCGACACTAACCTGGGTGTTCTGCAGCCCTCCTCACCTGCTCGCTCGTTAAGGACCTTCGACATGGCCATCAACCTTCTTTCTACCCTGGTCGCCGGCTGCGCCCTGCTCGCGCCGGCCGCGGCCAGACGCGGGCTGCCGGATGTTAGCGATGTAGCCAGGAACAACACCCCCAGCTACACGACCAGGTTCATGGTCGAGTTCTCCGACACCGGCTCCTCCAGGTTCAGGAAGCGTGACGGCTCTCCTGTAAGTCACCATGACCCGAAGAGGCTTCGCTTCCACTGACTGATCTTCTCTCCAGGACACTGAGGGATTCTACGAGGAGGTCAAGAACCGCGACCTCCACCTCATTCCCGGCCAGAACTTCACCTCAGAGCTGTTCCACGGTGTCTCCTTCGACATCGTCAACGGCACCAACGAGACCCTTGCCGGTCTTGAGGAGATCCCCGATGTTGGTCGGCTGTGGCCCGTCGACTTGGTGACCATTCCCAAGCAGCCTGCCTCGGCTGCCAACTCTTCGGCTCAGTTCGCCAAGCGCCAGGAAGACGATGGCTACCCCAACTGGCCCAGCATTCACCCTCACCTGCTCACCAACGTCGGCAAGGCCCATGAGCAGGGATACGACGGTAGCGGCGTCATCATCGCCATCGTCGACAGTGGCGTCGAGTACGACCACCCTGCCCTTGGCGGCGGCTTCGGCCCCGGCTTCAAGTTCGAGGGTGGCTGGGACCTTGTCGGTCCTGACTACCTTCCTGGAGATAGCAACCTCAACCCTGGTCCCGACCCCAAGGACTGTCTCGGCCACGGCACCCACGTTGCCGGTATCGTCGGCAGCAGCCAGCCCGAGTACCTGGGCGTCGCTTACAACGCCCGCTTCCGCTCTTACAAGGTCTTCGGATGCTTCGACGGCACAGGCTCCGACATCATCCTCGCCGCATTCCTGCAGGCGTACGAGGAGGGTGCTGATATCATCTCGGGTTCCCTCGGAAACGACAACGGCTTCGCTGAGTCGCCTATTGCCATCGTCATCAGCAAGATTGCTGAGAAGGGAGTTCTTGTCGTGACTGCTGCTGGAAACAGCGGCGAACTCGGTATGTCATGTTGTGTATGTGGATGATTCAAAGCTTACTCTGGAGCAGGTCCCTTCCTGACTTCCAACACGGCCAACGCCTACGGTGCCATCTCTGTCGGCAGTGTGGGCGTCAAGCCCCAGTTCGGCTTCGAGCTGATCGCCAAGTCTAGCAGTGGTGAGGAGAAGTCCATGGTACGTCAGATTTGGCATGACTGCTGTACTTCGCTAACATGCCGGCAAGACCTACATCCCCGACAACGCTCAGGCGTGGGAGAAGCCCGGCGAATCGAATGTCTACAAGGGTGGCATTCCTCGGGACTTTGACATCTGCTGGGACGACTTCCCGAGGGGTTACAAGGTGCCCGACGATGAGGTTCTCGTCATCAGGTAGGATCTCGCAATCATCCTCATCCCCTGCCATCTATCTGACCGTGCGATTCTAGGCGTGGCGAAGCTATTCTCTGTATGGACCAGTTCCAGACGGCAAGCTCGTACCTGATGAACGTGGCCAAATGGGTCATCTTCTACAACATCCCCGAGCGTCAGAACGAAACTCCCGTTCGCTTCATCCAGGATGGCGCCCCTACCGGCTGTAAGTAGCCAATTTTCAGAACATCTTCGTGGGCATTGCATCCTAACTCCAGCAGTCGCCACCATCAACTACATCGACGGACAGTGGATTGAGGACGAGCTTGCGGCCGGAAACACGGTCTCTTTCGAGTTCCCCGAGGGCAACGCGACCGACCTGGCCGCCGCCTTCTCTAACACCTGGTCCAGCTGGGGCACCACTCTCGACGCGAGGCTCAAGCCGGAGATCTCTGCCCCTGGTACGTCGTTTGGGCCGTTGAAATATTCCTGATGCTAACCATGACCTGCAGGTGAGGAGATCATGTCGACCTACCTCCTCGACCGCCTCGACTGGATCACCAACTCGGGAACCAGCATGGCCTGCCCTTACGTGTGTTCATCGACTAAGACCTGCGTATCTCCGATTACTGACAAGACTTCTCCGTAGATCTCGGGTGTTGCTGCCCTGTTCTTCCAATCAGCCGGTGGTCGTGCCAAGCTCGCCAGCTGTGGCCAGAACCCTGCCGAGGTGGCTCGCCGTCGCATCATCAACAGTGGTCAGACTGTCGGACACAGCAACCGCACCACTCTCCCTGCGTAAGTCTCCTGGCATCGATATTTAGAGGCGGCCCCTTACTAACACGCGCCAGTGCTCTCGGACAGCAGGGTGCCGGTCTTGTCGACGCGATAAAGGTTATCAGCTACACGACTTCGATCCAGCCTCCCATCGTCCATCTCAACGACACTGACAACTTCGCCGCCTCGCACACCATCACCATTAAGAACCGCAACGACAAGCCCATCACGTACAAGATCTCCCACGAGGCAGGATCGACCGCCATCAGCCGCGAGTTCGCTGATGCTTACATCGAGTACGACACCATGCTCAAGAATGATCAGGGTCTGGCGTCAGTCAAGTTCTCGACCGAGGAGCTCGTTGTTCCTGCCAAGGGCTCTGCCACCTTCACCGCCATCTTCACTGAGCCCAATGACATTGACCCCATGATCCTGGCCCAGTACGGCGGCGCCATCAACGTCGTTGGCTCGAACGATGAGGCCATTAAGGTCAACTACATCGGTATGTGGGCTTGAACACTGGCCTCTCGATCATACTAACGTGAGAATAGGCATCAAGGGCTCGCTTAAGGAGGCCGAGGTCTGGGAACTCCACAACGGTGTCCCCATCTTCTTCGACAACAGCGAGCAGCAATTCGCCGACGGACACGTCTTCCCATTCCCCGAGCTCCCCCTCCCCTACTACAACTACCTCTGGTCCAGCCGCGAGTACAGCTTCGACGTCGTCCGCGCCGACTGGCAGCCTTCCGACTGGGTCTACCCTCCCACCCCTGGCGAGAACAACTTCGTCGGCTCGACCACCTTCCTCGACATGGACTTTGGCGTCTGGCGCTCGTACCCCATCAAGCTCGCCGCCCGTGCCGACGTCAACTTCCTCAACCCCCTGGGGCCCACTTACTCCCATGGTGCTCCTGTTGAGCCTGGCGAGTATCGTCTCCTTGCTCGCGCTATCAAGACGTATGGCGAGTGGAACAAGATTGAGGACTGGCACACTAGGCTGTCGAACAGGTTTACTGTGGCGAAGCCGGCTGGTAACTCTACGACATCGGCTTAGGGCGGGGATGCAGGCAGCCAGAAGGATGTGCCATGGAAGGATCTTCTGTGCTAGGTCAACGGTTTCATCTTGAATGCGTAGCAAGATACTGAGCGCATATGAGAGATGTCCAACCTCGACATGTCCGTATCACGCACATCCCGGGATGGGACTTTCCCCGAGATCCAACGCTAGAGGGATTTGCTCATGTCCGTGACACCAAAACCCCATCGTGACACTCCGGGATCTCTAGCTACATAGTCTGCAGAAGCCCCCAAGTCCAAACAAAAAAGCCATTCGGGAGCAGGTGACGGCAAAGATGGCAGGATCAAGGTCGCACCCGCATAGACGCACACGTCTTGGCAAATCCTTCCAAGGACGATGCCGTACTCGCGTAGGCCTTGGCGAATGCTTCTTCCCCTCGCTTGCAGAACTGCAAGATTCTTCACCAGTCGGTGGCATTCACACCTGCCTTATCGCGGTGCGGTTGCAGCTGTTGTGTGTGGACCAAAGTTCCACAGGTGCTGCTCTGAGGCCTTTTGTCCAGCGCTTCCATGTCTTGGCGGCATGGGTTTGGTTACCTGCAGCGGTCGCATAAGCTTTTTGACCAAAGCTTGGCCTGACGCCTCGATAACAGGATAATACCGAGCTTTTCTCCGTGCCAGTTGCCAGTTGCTGTCGGAAAGTCTGATGATCTCGGAACCGAGTTTGTGACGTTGAACAGCGTAGCATTTATGTTTAGACGAAGGAACGGATCTGCAGGTATTTGCCAGTGGTACAAGAAGCACGCGATGCAACTCCCCTCTACAAGCCCTGTCTAATCAGGGGGTTGCAGCCCGTGGCTGAGTGCATGCGGGATGCGCCTAAATACCTTATTTGGATGCCGCAGGATCAACGTGATATTGGGGGCGCGGGGAGGCCCCTGTCGTTCTATCCCGCACCAACCGAAGCCTCTTCAAGACCTCAGTTATCAAATTTCTGCGCAGATACAGCGTACTCGAGGTTCAGAACTGGCTGGATGCACGGCGGGAATGCATGGGCGACAGAAGTCCCATCTCGCAACTGGATGCCAAGAGTTCTGGCTTCATGCGAGCGTTCAAGGCACAGATGCCCGAATCTTAATGGCTTGGTAGGATCTGCCAGGAGACCTGAAGAGAGATGTGATGGCCATCTTGCTGGCGGCTATAAAAGATGATGTTCTTCCCCATCTCATGTTGGTTCGCTACCTCTTCCAGAGCATCTCTTTTTCCCTTCACCCTTACTCAAGTATCCTCTTCAGAAGCCATCATGGTATGTCCTACCATCATCCATATTGAACAGAAGTAGGCCAACGCTGACATCTTCAGCGTCTCACTTCTGTCCTCGCGAGCTTCGCGGCGGTCGCCGTGGGCGTCAACGGTGCTGCCATTGCCGAAGTGTCTCCCGTGGAAGCTGCCTCCTTCGTCGAGCGTGACAGTGGTGTCAACGAGCCCGGCGTAACTCTCGTCGAGCGCCAGCTCCCAACCTTCAACGAGTGGACTTGCGGCCGACCTACCGGTGGCGGCGGCCACCAGGCCCTGCGCAATGTGCACGCTGGCTTCAATCGCGTCTTCGGCAACCCGCGTCTTACCATGGCTCGAGGCCAGTGCTATGTCACCAGCTGCGGCGGGCACTTCTTCGCCGTCTGCAACACGTCTGGCGTTACTGTGAGTTACGGCTAGAGAGATGAATGTACAGAGCTGATAGTCACATAGAGGACGGAGCACTCGAACCATCGCAACCTTGCTAAGGACTCGAACCCTGGGCCCGGCGGGTCTTGTAGGTACCTGGTTTGGGATGAGACGGTGAGTCTCCCTTTGAAGGTGCCCCGGATATCGCGCATACCCGACCTCATCGACATCGGGATGTGCTATTGACTTTATGAGATGAATGAGAATACAATGCTGACATGGAGCGTTTTCAGTATATCCACTACTACTTCGGCGCTGGCAGCGGTGTCTTTGGTGGCAACGTGGACAGGAGGAACTGCTGATCGTCCAGGCTCTCCTACCAGGCTATGCTCGTTGATCAGACCAGGGGAAAGATCACGGGCTGGGATTCGATAAGACCTCTTTAGGGCAAACAAATGCGTACATACAGCCATCCAGAAAGTCTAGTCAGAGTCCATGTGCGAAAGAGGAGAGCAGATTGTCGAGCCTTGCTGTTGTGGTTCGTCTTCAAACCCGAGCCAGAGGTCCTGCCTTTCTCTGCGTCGTCTTTCGTCGGCTTTACACCAGCAACTTCGCCGTACGAGTCATTCAAATGGGAAATCTTGATTATGCAACTGTGCCATTCAGAAGGGGTCGAACTGAGGAATGGCGCCAGCGTCCGACATATTTCGGACGGCTTCCTTTAGTCTGCTATGACGTATCTTCGACCGCACGTGAGCAACTTGACGGCTTGCACGCTTGAACTTGCGCCATCAAGTTAATGCTCTGAAATGCAGGGCATGCGATGAACGACGCCAAAGGGGCTGGCAGTAAGATGAGTTGGAATTGATGATGTCAGAGGCAGCTCTTAGTACTGCCCCTAAAAGGCAAGTTGCTTCAACGGCACGCCTGATCCTAGCTTCACTAGCACCCGCGCCAGTGAAGTCATCCCGGGGCGATACAACAGCGCTTGTGCGTGCCGACCAGCCCGGACGTTGGGGTGTGGGCGATGGCTACCCCACGGCCGATCGATCAGCCACGCGATCTACAAACCCTTGCGCGTCTGCATCTCGCGGCTGAACTTGAGGCGCGGCATCTGCGGCAGGAGGCCGCCGGGATGGTCCAGCACTATGCCATATCCTGCTTCCCCCGCGCATCGTCTGATGTAGGTACGCGACGAGCTCCCGGTCGATCCATGCCAGTTGCCTTCAAGGCAGTGGCGGCACCAGGCGCAGGGACTTGTGTCATGGTTTGTGAAAACCGGTTTGATGGGAGCTTGGAATTGAGCTATGGGAGTTGGAAAGGTTCATAAACAAGATGGGTGGTGTGGCAGGTTGAGGCTTGAACACGAAGTAAATTCACCATCATCTTACCTACACTTGACCAGAACCCCATATCGCACACACGCTTTTCATAATCCCTATACAAATCTACCACTCCTGAGACTGACCATGACGAACCAAGATCACCACAAGAGCGGCAGCGGGGCCGGCGAGGGCCTCCTCTTCATGCAGTCGCAAGGCCCTGACGGCCAGGTGTTCGGCAAACCAACCATTGATCCTACAGAGCTCGAGCGAAACGAGGAGGGAGAGTCGCGGGAGAACCAGAACCAGGGGACGAAGAAATCAGCTGGACTTGGAAGGGAGACGGCCCCATCCCGCGACAGCTCCCACAACCAAATGGGAGGAGGCAACCAGAACAACGACAGTCACGGCGAGCAGCTTCTCTACCAGCAGTCCCGGGGCCCTGAGGGTCAGCAGTTTGGCAAGCCAGCCATCAACCCGGTGGAGCTCGAGCGCGAGCAGAACAGCAACCAACAAAGCGCGGGCAAGAGCCAAGACGAGTTCCAGACCAAGAGCAAGCAAGAGCATGGCGAGTTCGGCAGCCTTGAGAGCAGCGAGTGGGGGCAGACAACATCGAGCAAGGAGTTCGAAACCCCATCTCGCGAGGGAGAGTCGAAGAAGAATACCAGCTCCAAGCAAGAGTCGACTGAGCAGAAGTCTCACCAGACCCATCCACCTCACGGCAAGCACAACAAGGACCACTCACACGATCAAGATCACACTCCCAAGGAAGCCAAGTGGGCACAAAGCGCGGCCGGTTCTGAGAACCAGCCCGACCACGGCGAGTCCAAGGCTCCTTTCCACCATCACGACAATAAGCCTCAGAAGACCCCCGGGCATGGCTCCGACATCGCTCCCGCCCAAGAGAACAAGCCCGAGATCTCGAAGAAATCTGAGAGCGAGAACAAGGCGGCAGACAAGAAGAGCGGTGTTTCTTCTTCTGCTGAGAAAGACAGCAAGGCGTCGCTGAGCAAGCCAGCGCATGAGTCTCAAGAACAGAGGTCGAAGAATGAGAAGAAGAGCAGCAGCCCATCTGCAGAGGACAATGCGACGAAGAACAACTCGGCAAAGGAGACCCTTGGGAAGTCGAAGCCCGAGAAATCGGGAAGCGACTTGAAGGACAATACTTCCCAACACGCCTCGACACACGACTCTCACGAGAAGAAGTCGCAAAAGCACGAGACTGATGCCGGAAAGTCTCAGGCTCAGAGCGGCAGCTCGAAGAAGAATGTCGAGCCATTTGAGCGCGAGACTGAGAAGTTCGAGGATGAGTTCGAGAAGACGCATGAGGACACCAAATGGGCACAGAGTGCCTTGGGCAACGAGATTCAGTTCGACGACGAGCATTCCGACAAGCATGCATCGGCCCAGAAGGATGGTCACAAAGACGCCAAGGAGCACAAGTCTGCTTCCCATGGCCACGGCGAGAAGAAGTCTGAGTTCAGCGACAAGCATTCTTCGGAGCCTAAGAACACCAAGTCTTCCCAGAGCGAGGACAAGTCGCTTGACAACAAGAAACAGTCCCAGGGAGACAAGTCATCTCAGAAAGACAGCACTGTCAAATCTTCGTCGCCCGGCGACAAGCCATCCGCTAAGAACGATGGCCAAAAGCAATCCCAGCCGCAGAACGACACTGCCCAGAAGACCAGCAACGTCAAGCCTTTCGAGCGGGAGACGGAGAAGTTCGAAGATAACTTCGAGAAGACCCATGAAGATACCAAGTGGGCACAGAGCGCGCTGGGTAACGAGAATCAGTTTGACGAGTCACACTCATCCCAGAAGGACAGTCATCGCGACACCAAGGAGAGCAAGTCGACTCCCAAGAGCGGTGGCAGCCAGAAGTCCAGCGGTCAGGAACAGGCGCCAGTCGACAAGAAGCCCGCCCAGCAGGACCAGCCGCCAGTCGACAAGAAGCCCGCCCAGCAGGACCAGGAACCAGACGACAAGAAGCCCGCCCAGCAGATCGAGCAGAAGGGTGAAGGCAACAAGACCTCCGAAGACGACAAGACGGCCGAGGATGACGAGGAAAAGGATCTCGTGGACCCCCTCAAGGTTATTGGCGGTGGGCTGGTTGGTGTCGCCGCAGGTGCTGCCGGTGCTGGCGTCATCGGAACGGTTGCGGGCGTGGCTGCCGGTGCTGTTGGCGTGTCCAAGCTGGAGGAGAAGGTGATGGAGCATGAAGCCAAGAAGGAGGTCTCTGCTTGATCTGACGATGCTTGGTATGGAGTGTTCAATGGTTGTCGATAGTGGCCTGGGTCATCGAGTTAATGATGCGCAGCGAAGCTAGTCCTGACTTTGTTCTTCCTCGCGAATTGTAGCTGCTTAATGGATAGTCTGTTTAAAAATATGCCACGATACGTAATACTCACGGCGTCAAATTGTGCACCTGAGCTGATGCTGCCGAGGCGCGATCTCACCAGCTTCTCCATGGCCGTCGCGACAGGCAGGCAGCCACCCGGACCCTGTCGTGTTTGCATCAGAGAATTCAATGCCTCGGCAAGACAGGAAAAGACATCGCCACCCCCAACAACGTATTCGCGACGCGTCCCGCGTGTGGCCAAGTGTGTGTTTCCGACACATTGCCAGCCGCCGCGTCTAGGCGTCAATCGCGTCGGCCACTCTACACGAGAACACACCACTGTGGCCCCTCGACGTCATGTCGTGGGGAGGAAGGGAAAATAAAGCCAAGCTCTGACCTGAAACGGGCACAGGCCGCCGTGTGCCTGTCGCGACGGCCGAGAAGGATCGGGGTAGCCAGGGTAAGCGTCCGTGTACCTTGCATTCTGGGCCCCTCAGCAGCTCGAATTCCTTTTTCTGTCGTCTTCTCTCCCCTGTGAACGCCCCAACTCGGCCGACCAGTTCATCTGCACCGCCCGATGCGCGCCGGGATCCCAGGACGACCCCTAGCTCTCTGCGAATAGCCACTCGCACAGAGCCTCAGCTGATCATCTCGCCTTCGTCTGATCGCGACAGCCATAAACTGCCTGTCCTTCCCGCAACCTCAACCACATCCGGCAAGGCGTTGCTGTCTTTCCCAGACTTCTGCCAGCGCTGGTGTCGGTGCCTGGCATGGCAAGCGAACCCCTTTGGAGGGCAGACAGGTTGAGCCAAGCCCGCCTCGAACCGTCAACGGGGTCGTGCTCATGCACAGCTTCTCGTGACGGGATGACACACGCCATGATGCCTGCCAGTCGCTGTGGTTTCTTTTTCCAACGATGCCATCTGCCCATGTCGTGAGCTCGGACGTAGGGGCACTGAGGGTAATCTATCCTGGGCTCGCCACGGACAAGGCACCATGTTGGAAGAGTCGATTGAGCAATTAATTCTCGGCTGGACGGTTAGGCAAGGAAACTGGGTCTGGAGCAATATCCAGAAGCATATGAAGGCATCATGTCCCCCGGTGAGTTGCTTCTTTTTTCTGGTCAAGCACCTTCGCCTGCTTCCATTCTCTCGCTTCTGCCCCTCGGCTCCCCTCTTCTTGTGATACCCTTTTTCTTATCCATTTCTTCGAGACGGCCAAGATGCACGGCATCTCACTCCTCCCCCTTGCCGCCGGCCTGGTCGCCGCCCTGCCTGCCGGCCAGGCCCCGGAGTCCTCTCTTGGAGTCCGCCAGCTCGGTGGAGGCAACACTCGCAACGACGTCGAGGACGGCGGCGCCTGTCCCGAGGTCATCCTCGTCTACGCCCGCGCCACCGGCGAGCGCGGTAACCTTGTGAGTTATATCATCCACCATCCACAAGACACCTCTCGCTAACCTGCCCAGGGTATCCTCGGCGGCGTCATCGGCTCTGCCCTCGAGGCCGAGTTTGGCAACGTCTGGGTTCAGGGCGTTGGCGGAGCATACACTGCCGGCGTCGCCGACAACATGCTCCCCGACGGCACCAGCGCCGCTGCCATCACCGAGATGGTCGGTCTCTTCGAGAAGGCCGCCCAGCAATGCCCTCAGGCGACCATCGTGACAGGTGGTTACAGCCAAGGCAGCGCTCTTTGCGCGGCAGCCGTCAGGGACGTCTCCCCTGATGTGCGCTCCAAGATCGCCGGTGCTGTGCTATTCGGCTACACCAAGGTAAGCAGGCTTCAAACCACATTCGACAGGCTTGAATCCTTATGCTGACTGGCTGGTACAGAACGCCCAGAACGACGGTGGTATCCCCGACTACCCCCAGGAGAATGTTGAGGTGTTCTGCAACGCCGGTGACATGGTTTGCACGGGCAGCCTCGTCGTTGCTCCGGCGCACTTTGCATACCAGCGCTCGGCTCGTGGCCCGGCGCCGGAGTTCCTGATTGGCAGGATCAAGGCGGCGGGTGCCGGAGGTGGTGCCGGGTCTGGAGCTGGTACCGGCGCTGGAGGTGCTGCTGGAGGAGAGGCCGGTGCTGAGGCTGTTGCTGGTGCTGGCGGTGCTGGCGGTGCTGGCGGTGCTGGCGGTGCTGGCGGTGCTGGTGCTGGCGAAGGCGAAGGCAGTGCTGGCGGCGGCACCGGAGGTGAATCGGGTGCCGGTGCCGGGGGTGCCGGGGGTGAAGCTGGCGCTGGTGAAGGTGGTGCCGGCGGCGGTACAGAAGGTGGCGCTGGAGGCAGTCCAGGTGAGGGCGCTGGAAGCAGCCCTGGCGAGGGAACCGGCGGTGGAGCCGGCGGTGACTCGGGTGCTGGTGAAGGTGGTGCTGGTGGCAGCCCCGGCGAGGGAGCCGGAGGCACCCCTGGAGAAGGCGTTGGAGGCACTCCTGGTGAGGGAGCTGGAGGCACCCCTGGAGAGGGCGCTGGAGGCACTCCTGGAGAGGGCGCTGGAGGCACCCCTGGAGAGGGCGCTGGAGGCACTCCTGGTGAGGGAACCGGCGGTGGAGCTGGAGGAAGCCCCGGTGAGGGAGCTGGCGGCGGTGGTGGTGGTGGTGGTGCTGGAGGCAACAGGGGCTCTTGGATGGACTTCCTAAAGAAGCTCATGGACGGCCTTCGCGGATCCGGAGGCAGCGGCGGTAGTGGTGGCAAGGGCGGAGATGTCAGCGCCCCTTGAGCAGTGCTTGTTAGTATTCAAGAGAAGAAGTTCACCATACTGCTTTGGTGTCCACGGAGATGTGTGGGTGGTGATACATGACTAAGTTGTTTGGACATGGCCTACCCTCCGTTGAGAATATGAATCCGATTATTCCTTAGCTGTAGTAGGGTAGGCTACTTGAACCTGGAGGATGTGTACGTCCAGCCGCCCCTACCGTACAGGCCCGGGCACCCAACTGGCTCTAGCGCTTACAGGCATACTGCGCCTGTTCATGTCATTGTGTACAGAAGCCTCATGCAGCGCTTGGCGATGTTTGCGCCCTTCAGATGACGCCCTCAGCGGCCATGACAAATCCATCAAGAGACCAGCAAACGTATCAGGAAGGTGGCTTTTGTTTGCCTAGCAGCATATAACGCTCGAGTCCAGCCATTAGAACGTCCACGGTCAATCCGTCAACCTCAACACCACACTTCATCACAACCAACCTGGAAGATGTCCACCACAACCGAAACACGGCCGATCGAGCTGACCGACCGCGGTCAATCCGATTCTGGGCTTGTCGGAAATAAAAACCAGCAGCAAAACCCCGATGACACGGAAATCGCGAGAGCCATCGACGATAGCCAAGCACCCAGCAATGCGACAGAAGCCATTCCGGATGGCGGTTACGGCTGGACCATCGTCGCATCCAACTCCGTCCTTTTGTTCTGGATCAACGGCTACACCACCGCCTGGGGAGTCCTGCAGACCAACATACTCAAATCGGACCGTCTCAAAACCGACGTCCGCACCATCACATTCGTGGGCAGCCTGTACATGGCCTGCATGGTCGCCCTGAGCCTGGTCTCCGTCCGCCTCATGGGCTCCTTTGGCGTGCGCTACACCACACTCGCTGCCCTGAGCATGTTCTCCATTGGCTTGATCGCCACGAGCTTTACCCTGGATCACATCGCCGGTCTCTTCTGTGTTGCTGGCCTGTTCGTCGGCTGCGGAAGCTCTCTCCTGTACACAGTCACAAACACGCTTCCTGTCCAGTGGTTCAGCAGCAAGCTCGGCACCGCCAACGGACTTGTCAAAGCTGGGGGCGGTGTTGGCGCCACTGTCTTGCCGTTGGCGGCGCAGGGTCTCATCAACAACGTTGGCCTGCCTTGGACGTTCCGCATCTTTGGCCTACTGACCCTCGCGACGGGTATTCCCTGCGTTTGGCTGCTGAAGGAGCGGATGCGGGTCGGCACGCCCTCCCGTTTCGATTGGACAATGCTGAAGGACTTCTCTTTCCTGACCCTGACAATCGCCGGTGGCATTGGAGTCTTTGCTCTTTTCGTCCCACCGTTTTTCCTACCACTTTTCGCCAGCTCAATCGGCTTAACCTCAGCTCAAGGCGCAGGACTTGTGGCCGGATTTGGTGCATCAACGGCCGTCGGCAGACTGTTCGGCGGCTGGTTCTGCGACCGCATCGGCGCCTTCAACGCGCTGTCGGTCTCGGCTTTGGTCAACAGTCTCAGCATGATCGTCATCTGGCCAGTGAGCTCCTCGCTGCCACTGCTCGCCATTTTCGCCATCGTCAATGGTTGCGCGAATGGGAGCTTCTTTGTGGGCCTGCCTACGGCTGTCGGCATCCTGGCTCCAGGGTCGGCGGCGGCATCCATCAGTTTGATGACCTCGTTCTGGACGCCAGGGTATCTTCTGGGGGCACCGTTGGCTGGCATTCTCATCGATGCCACTGGCGCAGCTGGGGCTTCCTCCATCGAGCCGTACAGGGCGGCCATTTTCTACGCGGCGGGGGTTGGCATTGCCGCTTCTGTACTCATCATTGTGTCGAGGATGAGGTTGAACCCGAAGCTGTTGAAGAGGGTCTGATCGTCGGGGTAAGGGGATCAGGCAGGAGACCTGCTCACATCTCGAGGAAAACATATCAATCGAATCGGCATCTCCTCTTATAAGCAACACTTCCTGGTATTGCCAGTTCGTTCATAGGAGACAAAATCACAAAGGATGGCGTTAAAATCTCCCCAAAGAGGCACTTTCTTTCCGAACATGCTACTCCTAATGACAAGGCTCTCTGTCTTCTTCCAAACGTTCACTTCCATCTCTTCTCCAGCATTCCTGCCAGATCCAGCAATCTCCTCCAGCTCATGTTCCATCAGCTTACTTGGAAGCCCAGCCAAGAGTCTGGTCACCGCCGTTGAAGACAACAAAGGCTGCCTTCAGAGCGACATCGCCAAAGATGGAGAAACCAATGTTGGTGTTCCTCTGGATACCACCAAAGCAGATGGTACCAGCGTTGTTGGCAGGGGCGAAGTTAATGTAGCTTCCAGGAATGGTGATCCTCGCGGTCTCAACTCCAAAGGTGAATGAAGGAAGAGAAGCGCTGCAGCTGAAGACGTAGCCGCCCTGAGTGCTGTCGTACCTGGCCCCGCTGACCTGGGCGTAGTACGCCGAGACGACAGCGGTCGGCAGTAGGAGCAGGGTGGTGCCGGTGTCGGCGATACCGGAGACAGCGGACGACTTGAAGGCTGCGCTGCCGACCTGGTAGCCGGTCGACGTGAACGACCAGAAGCCATCGCTACTATCGACGTCGGTGTATGTGATGGTACCCTTGTAGGCGGTCTTGTCGATGTAGCCAAAGTTGTAATGTCCGGCTGTGCTTCCATGTCAGCAGGAATGATAATGACGAAGAGAGTGTATGACGTACCAGCAGCGTGCTTGAGATCGGCAGTGAACAGGGGCGCATCGAGAGATGCCTTGGCGTTGTCAAAGAAGGTCTGCTGACGCGACGGCTTGACGGTGTTGATGGTACTGAATGCGAGACCGAGGAGGCCGTCCATGGGGTCGGCTGTGAAGGAGGCGGAGACCTTCTGGGCCGCCTCGACAGCCTGCTTCTTGACTGTCAGACCACCGATAGTGACCTTGTCGTAGTACACGTCGCCGCTGGAGCTGCTGCCGTCGCCGTAGGAGATGGACCAAGTAGCACCCGAGACCTTGGATGAGGTTGAGCTCGAGGCCGGGTTGTAACGGTTCTGGCCGTTGACCTGAGACGAGGGAGTCTCGGTGCTGAACACCCACAAGTCGCTGGATCCAGTGTCGAAGTCAAGGATCAGGGTCTGCGCGGGCGTGCCGATCTGGACGGGAGTAAGGTACTCGACGTCGCTGTCCTCTGGGGTGGTAACGGCCGAGCCGGTGACACGCTTGGAAAGGCGTTGAGCGGTGGCATTGCCGGCGGCCTGAGCGACATCAACTGGAGCCTCCTTGCCGAACTTGTGGTAGGCCTTGGCGAGAGCGATGGCGCCGTTCCTGTGCTGGAAGCCCGGGTTGGGAAGCGCGCGGACCGAGAAAGTACCGGTCTCTTGCTCAGGGATTCCGATCTTTGGGACCACGGCGGCGTACTGCACCAAGTCAGAATCAGTAACCTCCTCTCATGGTCAAGGGGGATGGAAGGACTGGGCGGGTACGTACGCCGGTGGCGGCCAGGAGGGAGACGAGGAATGTTCCAAAGTTGTGCATCTTGAAGACTGTGAAAGGAGTCGACCGGAAGAGAACCAAGTTGAGGAAGCTGGTGTCAGGGGATGTTGCAGGAGGTTGATACTGGGCGAGCTGAGGCTTGAGGAGCTGAATCCAGGGAAGATGAGAGCATCCTCTTCCTACTTATAGACGCGCAAGACATTCAAGACCTGGTTCCCATCGTCCATTCAGTTTGACGCCATATCTCGACCTCATGATGGAGTTGCTTCAGTCCCAATGAGGGCATCACCCCGTGCGCGGGCCAGACAGCGATGCCCAAAGACGTGACACCAGTCTAAGACGGACGAGGCAGGTCGGTCGGCTCCGCGTTCCTTTCCCGCGCCTGAATTCGTGTAGAAACCATCTGTAAACGCCTATTTGGCGGACATTTGGAGGCTGGAAGTCATGATGTGCTGGTGATAGGTCAGTCCGTTGCTCCGGCCTAATGTCCCGTCAGGGGTTGTATCCATGCGGGTATCGGCAAACCGGCATACAAGCGAGGAGCCGAACGGGCCAGCCCTTGCTCTATACTGCCACCCCGCTAACGGCGCCAGGCACAGGTGGTCGTTGGCTGCCGAGGCACATGTTAAAGATCTTCCAGAAGCCTTGCGGGATACTAATGAGGACTGGAGTCAAGTGCCGATCCCCCGCCACGGCTCGAAAGTGCCGGATGGCCATGGGTTGCGATCGGGGGGAAGACTTCTTTCGGAAGGTACAAAGATGTGTTCCCCCATGAGCTTCATGCCCGCCTACATCGCGTCACGGCTGTCGTCGTCATCCTATGGATTGTTGCATCGGCTACTGGGTTGGGCTTGAAGCAAGTGTGTAGTTCTCGCTGACTCGGGCGATAGGAGATGGCCGACAGACAAGCTGCTGTCGACTGGAGCCATTGCAGCAAACGGCGGCCCAGCGATCATTTTGTAGCGACGAGCCTACAAGCCAATGCGCGTTTCAAGGTGGTACTGGCCAGTCCTCTTCCTCTGCCTGGGCCGGCTGCATTGATGACCAACTGTCGATCCAGGACAGGGGCTGCAAATAAGGGTCTAGAAAAAATCTAGAGGGCGCCTCGGAGGCCCAATCGACGTCTGAAGGAGCATTAGGGCTGCTAGTCTAACCCCTGAAGCCGGTTTAGGGGCTATTCTCAGTGTGGGCACCACAACCACCGCCTCTCATCTGAGCCGATAGCCGGACTACTGGAGACACCGTTGCAGCGCGGGCTTGACCCCAACCTGGAAACGGAAGGTGTCAGTGCAGTGCCGAGCCGGGCGCTTGATAACAGTTTACCCCATCGAAGGGATGTCTCGTGGTGCATCGTTCGACAATCAAGTTCGCTGTGGCGCTCTTAACACGATCCTGAGGGAATTCGAAGGCCGGAATGACCGGCAGTCAGAGAGGACGATCCGGATGAACGGCCTCGAGGGATTCGTCAACAGTGACTTTTGAGGAAGGTCGCTCGATTTCCCCGCTCGTCGAAAGGAACAGACGGCATTAAGATCGCCCCTTTCCAGGGAGAGGACATTGCTCAGAGATATCAGCCTCCCTGGGCGACGACTGCTGTGCCAAGCCTGCCAAACATAAATAAAACGGATGATCTTCGATTCCCGTCTTGGCATGCAGGCCATCCACCCTGAGCGTGCACTCTCTCAGCTCGGCTTATCTCCTTCCCTTTCGGCCAACCTCCCCCCTGTTCTCCCAGCTAGCAAGTATGCGGGCGGCCATCCCCAGCATCCTCGCCGCACTGTCCTTCATTGGACAGGGCGGTGCTACACCCCTCGCCTCTCTGGACAAGCGCTATACGGCCGAGTCTGGAGGAATCAAGTACAAGGTGGGATTCGTCCGATTGCGGTTTCGCGCGACTGTAAGCTCTCGTTGGGCATATTAACTCATCGTACAAGGTGTTTGAGCATGCAGCCACTGGGGCGACGACCAAGATTGTCTCCAACTCAGGCATCTGTGAGACGACCCCGGGTGTGAACCAGCACTCGGGCTACTTTTCGGTCGGTGAGTGCGCTCTCAGATGGTGTCAAATGGTTCTTGAATGGGCGACTGACGCTGGTAGGTAGGAACCAACATGAACATGTTCTTCTGGTTCTTCGAGGCACGCAAAAACGCAAGCAAGGCACCTCTGGCACTGTGGCTCAATGGCGGGCCTGGATGCAGTTCCATGATCGGACTGTTCCAGGAGAACGGCCCCTGCACCTTCAACGGTGGAGGTTCCACGCCGACTCTGAACCCATACTCATGGAACACCTTTGCCAACATGGTGAGATGAAATTGCGTTGCCCGATGCACTGATCTTACTGACGCATCTTCAGCTTTATGTTGATCAGCCCATTGGCACTGGTTTTAGCTATGGGAGTGACGATGCCACTTCCACCATTGCTGCGGCTCCCAGAGTCTGGAAGCTTCTTCAGGCCTTCTATGCTCAGTTCCCAGAATACGAGGGCCGGGAGTTCGGTATCTTCACCGAGTCGTATGGAGGTCATTACGGTCCGGAGTTCGCATTCTACTTTGAACAGCAGAATGCCGCCATCGACGCGGGCAAGATCCAGGGCGAGAAGATCAACCTTGTCGCCCTCGGTGTTAACAACGGCTGGATTGACCCTGGTGAGTTTCTCTTCCGTACCTTGACTCCAGATGTTTACCCCGATGGTGGAACTAACTTCCCACAGCCAACCAGTACAAGGACTACATCGACTACGCCGCCAACAATACCTACAAGAAGCTGATCACACCCAAGCAGTACACTTCGTACGTCTCCACGTACCAGAAGAAGTGCGTCCCCGCTTTTGCTCAGTGTGTCGGTCTCACCGGAGCCGACTCTGCCTGCGGAAACGCCGATGACGTCTGCAGTGCGGCCATCGAAAGCTCTTTGGAGTCCCTGGCCGACTTTGACGTCTACGACATCAGGGCTCCCAGCAAGGACCCATTCCCGCCCGAGACGTACTTGACCTACCTGCAGACACCTGCTGTTGCGAAGGCGATTGGTGCTCAGACGACCTACGGAGAGTGCCCCGATGCGCCGTACAACAAGTTCATTGCCAGTGGTGATCGTAAGCATAGGCACTGCATTGCCTTTGTGCGCGTCAACTGTGCTGACAACTGGCTTCTAGGTGGCAGATCGTTCCTTCCAACCCTGTCGCAAGTCATTGATTCTGGTATTCAAGTCCTGATTTGGGCAGGCGACGCTGGTAAGTCGAGAGCTCGATGGAAGATGACTCGAGTGAATGAGTGTCAAGCTGACAAGCCCAGACTGGATCTGCAACTGGATGGGCAACTACAGAGCGCTCAACTCCATCGCAAAGAAGCCCTTCCTCTCGGCTCCTCTTCAGCCATTCACTGTCAATGGCAAGAAGTACGGCGAGTTCAAGACGTCCGGAAACTTGAGCTGGCTCCGCGTCTACGAAGCGGGTCACGAGGTTCCTGCTTACCAGCCCGAGGCGGCTCTCGCTGCATTTGTTGCCACTATGTCAAAGAAGCCTATCTCTTCGTCCTGATGGGCTGTTTCAAGAGGCACCAACATCACAGGCGCCAGCCCCTAGGGGCGTCTGTGGGCTTGTATATGAGCATCTTGAGGATATCCCGGAAGCAGAGGTGGAAAACAAAGAAACTTAATCTATTTGATCTAAACGCTTCGAGATCTCATGCGATCTCCTCTACAGGACGTATGCTGTGTAAATCTGACTATGCATGTCCGCTCAGGGATGGCCTGCACCCTCAACAAGCACAAGGTTGCTTTTACTTGCAGCGTTGTGCTTGCAAACGTTCTTCCCTCTGATTGCCAGCTCGAAGAAGGAGTATAGTTCTACAAAACTGTAGGCGAGGATGGTTGGCAGCATCAAGATCCAATGAAGCAAGCCTCTTGTCACCCCCAGAAGCCCCTTGTTGTAACCGTCATCGGCATCGCCAGACACCGAAAGGTTCCAACGAACGAGAACTGTGGCGACGAGCAGGAATGCGTACTGCGTTCCCAAGAACATCATGCAGATGCTTGTGAAGAGAGCGTCGCTGATGAAGAGTCGATCGTATTCGGCAGCGGCCATGTTGATGAGGCGCACGACGATGGGCGAGAAGACGGAAAAGATGGCGCTGGCGCAGAGAACGAGGCCGTAGTATGTGAAGAAGCGAGTGGCCCAGCTGATGGACAGGGCAAGGGAAGGCATCCGGTAGGTCTTGACGATGAAGTAGTGGAAGACCTCACCGGCCCCGATGGTCCACCGGCGAACCTGCAGGGCCCATTCGCGAATCTCATCTGCATAGTTGGCGCCAGATGTTGGACCGTTGACGGAAATGAGATTCAGGGGTCGGATGCGGATCTCTCGTCTTGTGAGGATCGTGTAGCGGATCAGGGCGATGATGTCCTCCATCTGGTAGGCCGGGTGGGTGAAGGCGCCCTCTTCCAGCAGCTTGACGCTGAGAGAGTAGTGGGACATTGGGTTGATGTTCCAGGGAATCAGGACACCCATAAAGAAGAAAGTGCGCAAGACGCCGGTGATGTCGACAAAGAAGGGCATGGAGTGGCGCTTGTAGACGATGATGGATTGCCAGATGGAGGCATGGCGGTCAGCCGAGTCGAGCTTGGAGTACTCAGTCTCCAGTTCCATTGTGTACTCGGGGTCGAAGACAGCATCGCAGTCACAGTTGGTGAAGATGTGCTCGTGCTCGCTGTAGTTGTAGTCGACATCTTGGCGTAGGATCTGCAAGCCCTGGCGACAGGCGTAGTTCATGTTGGAGCACTTGCCGGGGATCTCGCCGGGAACATCTGAGGGATGGAAGGTGATGATGAGGCGGAAGAACTTGCTCTCGTATCTTGCCAAGATTTCGTCGCGCTTGGCTTCCTTGTCAGGCGTGCCGCACTCCATGCCGATGATGACGGAAAGACGGGACCGAGCTTCTTGTTGCTGCACGAGAGAGTCCAGGGTAGTCTGCAGTACGCTCATGGGCTCCTTGTACAAGGTCATGGCGACGATGTGACGGATGGTCGTGAAGTCGCTAGCTGTGGAGTCAGACGACTCGACGTCCTGGGCTTTGATGCCCTTGAGCTTGTGTCTTATGTTGATGGCAAGCGTCCGACGAATGGCGCAAACCGTGGCGACCAACCATATGAGTTGGAAGAAGCCGATGACGATGACGATGAAGATGTTGGTTGCTTGGTTGACACGGGGCACAAAAGGCATCCATATCGGGAACAGAAGAAAGATGAAGATGATAAGGAGAAATAAGAGATTCCAGCGAACATATCGATTGGCTGCTTGGAGCTTTTCTGCGTTGACACCTGTGTCTAGGCTGTCGAGAGACGAGGATGGTGATGGTAGAGGTGGAGACATGGTGAAAGATGCTCTGACGAACTGACGAAGAAGGACCTCTACTAAAGGAGAATAAGGATGCGAGTCGTGGCAAAAATTCTGACTGCGTGCATCTGAGCTGTTCGAGTTCGATCCTGGAGTACGGTCTTGGGATCTCGTTCTGTTTTGACGAATACTGCCTACACGCAGTCGAACTGTTGACCGCTCGTGCATGCACGTACGTGCTTGTCGTTGAGGCTCTAATCTCCCCTATTTTCCAGCTGGCTCCATCATTCAGCTGGCGATATGGGCAGCGCCCATGCCTAAATACTTCAGCTCGCTTCAGCTGGCCCCATAGTGCAGGGACTTCATTCCTCAGCAACGTGACTAGATCTATCTTCAGCTGACCGCCTGTCAATGGTGGAATGGACAGCTCGTTTCGCGTGCGGGCTTTTCTTTTGCGTATCCGACGTCCAGCCAGTCAGTCGATCGAGAGTCGCACGGCACGGCCGCGAGCGCGGGCCGCCACGCCCCTCTGTGGCGGCATCACCACAAGCGTCGCCCGATAGTGTGGTTCGCGGGGCGCCACGAGGCGCCGCCTCAACGGGCTAGAACATCTTAACACCCCTGGATCGAGATATTTTGCAGGGAAACAATCTTGGCAGGTGACGGACGGGCCGCATTCTAGGCCAGCATCAAGAAGATGCGTCGTCAGGTTTGCGTTGTTTCTCACAACTTCGGCTGGGAACACAGTGTCCGGTGCGTAAATGCACCTCGTCATGGAATCCTTCAAGGTCTGCCGTCGGGAGCAGCGGGCCGCCCGGCACATCTGCTTACCTAGAATGGGTTGAATGCCGGAGCTTGGCATCCAAAAAGGTTCATTGCGCAAGTTGCTCCTGCCGGATTAATTTATTTACACTTGTCTTTGCCCAGGGACGTGCATCAAATCCTGTTGTGGCGCTCGTGGTACGCGTTTAGGATCTTTCGTTGAGCCGTCTCAGTGCAGAGGTGCTAAAGAATCGCACTGTTTTCTATGCCTAACGTCCACGACGACGACGGTAATTGGATGGTTCCAATAGGCGATTGGGTGTAAGGGATCTGAATTGCCTGACTAGGTAGTTACTTTGCCAACCAAGACTCACACTTTGAGCTGATCATTGGAAAGACAGTTCTATCGACCACTACAGCGGTCAGCATGTTGGTGTGATATACCGCAGAAGAGTTTGAGCAGCTTCATCAAGAGTGGCGTTCTCATTCCGTGTTCCGATAGAACTGCACGTTTCTCTCATGAAGCATTATCTTGTTGAGCACATGATACTCCCTCAAAGCTCAGTACCTAGCGGGAGTTGTCGCATGAGCGGGCCGAAGGCCGAGGGTTGTGAGCTTAAGGGTCAAGTGCTTACCTGTCTCTATTTCAGATAGCTTGAGAGGGCCCTGAATCACTGCAACTGACCCGGAGAATACGTTGCATGCGGCGTCTACTAGGACATATCGTCCGCAATGCCCAAGGATGGGACTGGTATGGAGCAAGCACGCTAATACTCCTCTACGGGCGACGGGACGATGGCAAGATATCCAAGAGAACACATGCTCGAGGAACCTCTAGTAGGACAGCATGTATGACTCGATCCTTGTCTGGAATGTGCTGCGCCTATCCCAGTGTGGCCCCTCGTCTTTTAAGTCGACCCCCGCCACCCGAACCGTACCCCAAACCCCTTACATCCACTTCGGCCCTCGACAAGCATTAGAAAGCCAACGCTTAGACGGGGCGCTCGCCACCACCAAAGTAGCCTGTGTGACACAGTCAGTCTTTCTTCGCCACAACCCAAAGTATGATATAACTGGAAGCAATGGAATCGCCGGTTGGACTTACCGCACGAGCCCGCGAGAACGTTCCAGTTGCCCGAGTTGGCAAACTCCTGGCCATGTGTCCAGTGCTCGAGAATCTGGCAAGGTCTGCCAGGGGCGCAGACAAGCGGCCACCTCGAAAAGCCGCAGTGAAGTCTGATCGTGTCGGCCATGTTGGCAATGTCGGTGCATTGGACGGTGATTTCGTGGTGGTTGTCGTTGCAGAGGCCGATGGCAGAGGTCCTGACGCACTGGGTGCGAATGCAGGTACGGGCCCGAGCGACACACCTGTTTCCGTTGATCCTGCGCAGGTTGTGGACGCCGTCGTTGTAGTATCCAACATCAGCCTTGCCAAACCTAGAATCGCAGTTGCCGTTCTGGAGACTTGTCAGTCAAAGGGAACTTGTATTTTGAGGACATTTTGGGTCAAACTCACACGACGCTTCTCCAGGGCATCAACGGCCTCTACGGCCGGGTTCTCGGAACTCTCAACAGGGTCTGCTTCGTTGGGGACATCCAAGAACATGGAGAAGTCGGGATGATCCTTCTTGATCTTCGCCTCGATGTCCTAGTAATCGTACAGAGTCAGAACTGAGAAGGCCCAAGGGCTCAAACCCCAGAATTCTCTGCCGCTTGACGTACATCAAGATCCGCTCCCCAAATCTTAACGAGGGGGCCGCCAGGAATGACGCTACCCTCCCATCCGATCTCGCCCATAGGCAGAGGGGGTCCAGACTCGGGCAGAGACCGAGAACCGATGGCGGCACCGGCGGCTGCAGCAGCCAGGCTCAAGAGAACGCCGACGTGCTTCATGTTGAAGCAATGAAGAGGGTTGACTGGGAGGGTTTTCGTTGGGTATCTTGGAGACAAGCGAGCGGAAGCGCAGAGTGACCTGTCCAGAAACTCAACAGCAGACTGGACAACAGATGGTCGCCCTCCTTTTATACTCGCGCTCGCAATGAGAAATTGTGGGAGAATGTGGGCATTTCGGTTGCCTGGGGACAGAAAACTCTTGGCGATGTTGCCCGCCAAGCCAAAAGAAGAAGCCTTCGTGTACTCGCAGGTTGACTCAATGCAAAGGATGCATAGAATGGCCAATGGTCTCAGAGCTGGAAGACCCTGGGGCCTTGGCAGGCGGATAAATTAGGTACTGGTGGGTACAGAAAGTTACCGCCTTGCATGTTGTGATGTTCGGGGCCGCCGTGCCCTGTTGCCTATTGGCCGTAGTCCAAGTTGAGAAGAAGCACCTGCCGAGTTAAGGGTCGGTTATGAGAGATGCATAGCAATTACGGGGTAACATAAGTGAGTGGAGTTGCCAATGCTGACTGCGTCAAAGTGAGGCACATATTCGTATTGAGGTCTGCGCCGGGGTTGCCTTGCAGGGGGGTTCACGATGCCGCGTCAGCCTCGGAAGGCAGCATCCATGAACAGCCAACGAGCCGAAATGCACTAGAAATATTAGCTACACAAATGGATTTAGATCACAGCCAAAAGACATACAACATCGGGTATTCGCTGCTCGTCGCCGACCCAGCTACTGATCCTACCCTTAATGGTACTTTGGAGGTATACGACCCGAGGGTTCCATTGTCAGGATCAGCCCTGGAGGCTCCACCGTCTGCCTAAAGCACAACTTTCCCTATACTCAAAATTCCTATAGAACTCACGACAGTCATCAATTTAAGTCTTCGTTGGAGACCACCTTTGGCCTATAGTGAAAAAGCATCAAGCTCTACGACATCTCAGTTCGCCTCATGTGTCGATTCAGACATCTGGTTCTAGATAATTACGTGGCCCGTGGTGCTCCAAGACAGCTTGGACCACGGATAGCTGCATCAGAGCTGCTATTAGGAAGCCCCAGAGAAGAGTAAAGCCCAGTACCTCAAGGACCCTGCTTAACTTCATTCTCTTGCACATTCTACGATGGCGTCGGCATCCAGTTCTGGCAGACTACGCATGAACGGAACATTCTTACCGACGAAGGCGCCAAGAATGATGCGGCTGAGGATCGTTGTGAGACATTTGCGAACATTCTGGGCATTGAAATTGAGCGGTACCTTGGGGCATCTATTACTCTCGATACAAATTGAACGCGAGCGGTTACTCAGCATGAGTTTGCAAGAGCTTAGATAACTGCTGTGCGAAAAAATATCAGTATGACCCCGACTGCTTCCGCCCTTCAGGCTTGACCTCTCCACTATTTTCCATTCAAGAATATTGGCCTGTTCCTGACTTGTCTTTTTCAGTTCGATTTGCCGTCTCTCGAGCAATACCAGAACAGTCCTCCGGAAAAGCCACAGAAGACCACGGTCAGACAAATGCCTGCTGTCCAGGAGCTCTGCGCTTTGATCTGGAGGCTTAAGTCGTCAGCGAAGAGGAGCGCCCATCCTTTGGTCCCTGTGCTGAGTTGGTTCGCCGAGCAGTAGCAGCTATCAAAGAAGCCAATGAGCTCAAATAGAGATATGAGAAGAAGCCAGCTGGTGTTTGCCATCAGGATAAGATAGGCAAACACGCGGCACAGCGCCGCGACATGGCGGTAGAACTGCAACTTGACCCATGAGATGGTTTGTTCCGACTCCTGCTGCTGGTTGTCGCTGCCATGAGACCTCTCTGTGACGAGTTCATGTGGCGTTTCCAGCAGTGGTCTTTCGGAAGGTGTCGTGGATGCTGGGCCTTGCTCAGGACGACGATCCTTCAAGGAGATGCCACGCGACGGGGCTTCGCGTGGCTCGTATGGAGCGGAGTGCCCCTTGTACTGTTTCTCCTGCAAATGCATAGCCATGTGCGCTGCGAATGCTGATATCTGCATGAAGGTGAAGGCTGCTGTCGCGACGACGCCGTACAGCAGATAGCTTCCTGACCGACAACCGAGCCCCTCCACGGGTGTGTTGATGGCGATGAAGATGGCAGTCCCAGTGGTGCCCCATTGGAGAAACAGCCCTGCCACGGTAGCACAGATGACATGCCACCAAAAATCATGTTCCTCGGTAGGCGCCATGTCGTACTCGAATAGCGCAGGGGTATGGGTAGGGGCTACCTCAGGGCGGCGAGAGACCTGGTGCCACGGGTCTTCTTGAGCCTGTGTGCGATCTGCACCGCTCATGCGCTTCTCTGTCTCCATGGCGCGCTCAAAAGCGTCGCAAAGATGCTTGGTGAAGTTGCGCCAGGTGATGATCCGAGCAAAGTTGAATGCAGGGCCCTGCTGCCTCTCGTCATCGCCCACGCCGAATAATCGGAGGGCGGGCTTGATTTCGCCGTGGTCACCGGGCGTCGTGGCCCTCGTTACTTGGCGGCGGATTCGGGTGGCGGACACGCTTTCGGGTCCAAGCATCACATTGTCTCCGTTCTCAAGAATGATGATGCCGCCATACTTCCGCGGATTCGGCAGGTGAGGTTGTTGCTGCTGTTCTTGCTGATCCCTTTGCTCGCTCTCGCTGCTGTCATTCGCCGATGCCTCAGCTGTTTGTTGTCCCTGTCGGTGTTGGTTGTCGGTGGAAGCCGGGGCACCCGCGCCATCGAAAGCATCTTGAATGGAGTTTGCGGCGCCCTGGCTGTCTACCATGATCCCCCCACATATCACCGGAATCTGCATTCACCTATCGCCAGTACCGGCCGTAGGAACAAGAAAGTATTCAAGACGTACAAGCCACGTCCACATGGTGCCAGAGGACAGAACCAAGGCTTCTGAGGTGTTTCCTAAGTTGGAGTCCATCGACCCAACGACGGTGAGAGTCCAGGCCATGATGGCCACCGTCGTCTGCGCGAAGAAGGACAGGGTGAAACCTCGGCGAGAAGCTTTCAGCCTGTTCCCGATCTGTTCCCACCAGCGCTCGTTGTTCCGGAGCCACACCAGGTTCCCGAGACAATCATCCTGGTGAGATAATCTGATGGGCGTCTGTCGCGCGGCCAATACGAGGATCTGGGCGTTGTTTACGGGATCTTTGAAGCGAGGACAACCCGCGGCCCTAATCCTCAGCTTCTTGAACAGCTTGTCGGCCCAGCGCGCATTGAGGATGGTCATCATGAGGGAATAGGTGATCAGCACGGGGCTGCCGAGGGCGATGCAGAAGCTGAAGATGCCGCCGAGGGCGTCGCCCGTCTCGTATGGCAGCTGTGCGGCAAGGGCTAGCCACGGGAGCAGGTAGTTTGTCGACCCAGAGGCGAAGCGGTTAAAGTTGAAGATGAGACCGAGGGAGCTCCGGCTACAAAACTTCTCGCAAACTTGGACGGTGATGCCCCAGGCATCTTCCACCCTGGTCGTGATCAGGCCGTGTCTGTCGACGAGGCCATCTCGGATAATGTCGTCTTGAGATTTTGTCCAACCCTTGAGCAAGAGATAGGAACATTCAGCGGACCAAGTCGTAGCGCCACTGCCGCTGATGAAGCCCTCTGGGGGAGCCGAACTGCGCAACTTCTCGATGAGTGTGCGGTTGAAATCCATGATGTGTCGAAGAATTGGGTGGAACATGACCTGGAGAAGCTGGGGTGTTGCAAGGACGATTAAAAGTAGACCTCCTCGAGGGGAGGAGCCTCAGCTCATCAGCCACAGCGGTTAAGTGGTCACACCGGTGTGTGACAGCTCCAGATTCTCGGGTTCCACGACATCCAGACAGACGCTGTGATTGGTGCAGCCTGATATAGCGACCAGTCTCGTGGCTGGATCTTCCTGTTGCCTCCTGAATGCAGTCGGCCTCGTTTTGCCTTGCATTTTCCCTTGCAGGACCGGCCAGCTGAACGTATGGTGATTGGAGAACGCCGAAACAACTGAGCACGTCGAGTGGCAATGCCACCTCGGAACACTTGTGAGGGAGACTACGGGAGACTTTGTCCGGTATCATGATAGCTCCGCCTGGTGTTGAGCGCCGCCGCCGAGATATTTGGAACCGGGGTAAAATATTTCCATGCTGTTAACCATACAGCAGACTGAAAAAACCGGTTTGCTCACAAGACAAGAGGCGCGATAATACCAGCCACTCCAGCGCCGCCAATAAGCCCTATTCCCGCTGATTAAGAGCCCGGACTACTAACGTCACCATCTTCGTAGTCATTGTTTAACTTCATTGTAATAGTCGCCGGAGATAAAAGTGGAAACATGACTAAAGGGGAAAAAATATAATACCAGGCATTCGCTGGTTATTACTAACGTAACTACTATTCTCATAAGTACTATTCTTTAACTATTATTACTACTCTAGCTATAGAGTGTCTACCTACTCAGGCTATAAGGCGTCTGGGACTTTTTCTTCCCTCTCAAAGTACACGTCATAGAGCTTCAGCTCCGGAATATACTTGAACTTGTAAATCCAGCGCTCATACCCACCCCTCTCATGGCCAGATGTCGGTTCACTTTCGGGCTTATCCGTCATGGATGCCAACACCCGCGCCAGTGCCACAGGCCCGCCTCTCGGGATCACAACCCGCAGAGACACCCAGAGCATCACGACACTTAGCGCGAGATGCAACAAGGC
This sequence comes from Plectosphaerella cucumerina, assembly GCA_020746995.1. Taxonomy (NCBI): domain Eukaryota; kingdom Fungi; phylum Ascomycota; class Sordariomycetes; order Glomerellales; family Plectosphaerellaceae; genus Plectosphaerella; species Plectosphaerella cucumerina. Next base: position 514,028 of record JAGPXD010000005.1, on the reverse strand, counting down.
TACGCCTGTGAGAATCAGACTGACATAACCCCAGTGCTCGACGACAAGCTCCACGGCCTGCTCGGGCACAAACCCATCCAAGGCCACGGGCGTGTTGAGGTCGGCCATGACGGCGATGGCGCCAATGGAAAACTGCGTTATCTTGCGCGCCATGGCTTCCGCCAATCCAATATTTGGATATCCGTTGATGGACTTTGCTGGGTAAACTTGGCTCTGGAGACCGTCGCCAAGCCGAAGTTGGGCAAAGTAGCCCTGCAGGGCGATGCCGCCCGCGGCAAGCTGCCTGACCTCGTCACCCACCTCGTGCTCGGGCAAGGTGGCGTTGGAGACGGTTCCGATGATGACGGTACAGTTATAGAGCCAGGAAGAGCCGCTTGACATTTCGAGCGCCGTGATCTGGCTGCAGCCGATCCCGCACGGGGCTGTCGTATTGGTGACGTAGATGGTCTGATCTGTCCCCGGGACCACGGGAAAAGATATGTTAGATGTGACGCCACCGCCGCCGCTCTTATCGCTGAATGAAACGGTCTGGGTAAGAAGGTCGGTGGCCGAGACGGACCAGCTCTTGCATGTTGTGGTGGCGTTGATGGACCGATCCGTAGCAACGGTCAGTCGGATGGTGGCATCGTCTTGGGTTTCCGTCGCCGGTCTCTCGTAGAAGACATATTGACATGTAGCCCAATCGCAGAATATGACTGGATCGCTAGAGTCTCGTAGCTGTCCTTGGACGGGAAGCCGGTCCATCTCGGCTCCTGCGTAGGCCAGTGCAGTTAGGCCATAACTAATTTCACACTGCTATTAGTTCATGTTTAGGGATGACTTGTGGGAGGAACAAACCTGTTCATGATATATTCCTTCGTCGATGTCGAGGGCGTAGAACCCGGCATCGTCTCCAGCGCCTGGATGGTGCGCAGGTCCGGGGTGGCGACCTTTCCAGGAGTGATGCGGAGAGTCTGCGATGTGGCGACCTCAACGGAATAGCAAAGGCCGACGATGGCGAGTGCTACTTGGGATCCCTTTGCGTTGTGAGAACTTATCCCATGGAAGGCGTCGGGGGCGAAAGGGTTACGACATGGACTTACCACGACGAGGAGGACCCAAGATAACACGGATGCTCGTGTGCGAATGCTTCGAGTCTTGAAGCCCAGCAATATTACTTGGCCAATGCTGTCCATCTGTAAGATCATATCGATCTAGAAAAAGACGGCGACGGTATTAGGTTCGAACTATGCATCGTTGTTGGAAAAGGGGTGAACACTCACCTTGCGAAGGGAGTGGTGCTTGTGGGAGAGAATCCACCAGCGCAAGGTGCCGACCATGTTGCTCAAGCCCCAAGCAACGAGAAGACCCAAAGCGATGGAGAGGCCGGTGACCCAGGCATTGAATTCCCGCTTGGTAGTATCGGTCATGATGACCACAACCTCCGAGTAAAACCACAGAATGACGACTAGCATGCCGACAGTGGCCATTGTAACGAGCCAGCCGGACAGGATTCGGATGACAGTAAAAGCTCGAGACCTGCGAGCGGCAGCGAAGCCTCGAAACTGATGCGGCCTTTGTGTCTGCCTTTCGATGCCCCTTGCGTCCTGGTTCTCTGTCACAGCGGCCAATTGCCGCGGAAAGGGGGGGATGCTTCCGTTCATTGTGGGCTCGTATTCTTGGAGAGCCACAAAGTTGTGCCGCATACCGACGTTGGCGGCTACAAGGCCCGCCCAGGGCGAAGTCTGGTATGAATGGATATTGGGGGCTCAGGTTGACTCGAGGTATCGAGTGAAAGAAAGAGGTTGGATCAAATGGAAACAATGGATCCTCAAAGTGACCCGACGTGTTGCGCGTGGAGGGAACAAGTCGAATGGAAAACTTGACGTTGGATGGAGAGAGGCCTCGATTCTCCAGTGGGACTCGGTTGTTTCACTAATACTATCTGGGTGCCTACCGTATACCTGTTGGGAGGGTGGAGAACCGCCAAACTACTCCGAGTCGTGCCTCGTAAAAAGTCTGGTAGTTTCCAGGTTGGCGGTTCTCCACCCACCCAACAGGTAAGGTAGCCTTCGGCATGTCCGTACCAAGAACGCAGTCCGGATCCTCACGTTTCCAGGTTGCCGACGGAGTGGAGCAACCCAGGGGTTGAGACTTGAGAGGCCGATGTGCCAAGACCCTGCAAGGCTTGCACAGCATTCGCCGAATCCCATGAGATCCCTGCAAGAGAAATACCGTACCAGACAGGGTGGATCTCAGAAGTCAGCCTTGGGCGTGCTCGGAGATGCTCCCTGATGGGTCCAAGGTCGAGAAGCTCGGACAAACTTGAATGTCAAGGGGGGTGGGGATATAACTTGAAATGGGTAAGGTGCACGTCGAGAACGCCTAACGTGCCGAGGTCTGCTCCTCTGTATCGACTGGATCCATGAATTACGGCTGACGATCCATCATGAGAACGACACAGGAAGCTCGGAAGTAACGGCTGGCTTCTCTTGCCAAGCTCAATGTACAGGTATGTGATGACAGGTGGACCTGGCTTCATGTTGGCCTGTCATTCAATGTTGATCAGCACTGCCACAGTCGTCGTCGGTCATTGTCCGTCCGACACATGCATGTACTGAGTCCTGAGAGAATCATGACGACGCTGGTTACAACCTTTAGGCGGGTGTGGAAGCTTTAAAAGCCCATCCCATCCTTTAAGCGACTACATTGGAAGGAGACCATCCAGCCTGCACCCGGTGTATCATCACCTCGACCATGATCCATCATCATCTTTTTGCCCTGGCGAACGCCGCCGTCGTGGTCATGGCAACCTCGTGCACCGGCAGCAACACCACCTTTCCCGAGCAGTGGAGGACGTCTTTGCCACAGGTATGGGACCATATGATGGCCCGATCCGACTATGAAGTAGGCCTCAACATCTCTGCAACCAACAACTGGGCTCTCGACCAGATCATGGATGGCCAGGGGTAAGGAATCTTTTCCCATCTCGGGTTGCGAAGCACAATCAAGGACTCACGCCAGAGCAGAACTATCAACCTTTGCCTTCGCTGGGGATCGACTAGCAGCTTGACCCAAGAGAACCGCGAGCAGCTGGAGTCAGTGTACGAGCAAAGCATCCAGCAGTGGCTCCGCTGGCTCCCCAGCTGGGACGGCTTCCCCTACGAAGATGTCAACGTCAACGTTGCTGCTTGGGCGGTCAACGATACAGCTCAGATTGAAGGGCCCACGGATGGCTTCGACGTGCACACTGGCTTCCATGACACCGACGGCCTTCCCACCTGCAACCCGGGCTGCTCGCGCGAGCTTCATCAAGACGGCGATTACTCGGGCTGTCCTGGCGGCCCAGACCGACGATTCCACCAATACCTCGTCCTGAGCCCGCTCTGGGGAGACTACAACATGGGCGCCGCGGCGTCCTTTGGCGTCGATCTTAGCCTCTTCGGTTGGGAGACGATCGGTTCGCAGGGTAAGCCTTGGCCGATGCCCGTTCATGAGTTTGTACGTACCCATCTGTTTCGATCTATTCCACCCTCGAGACTTCAAGGGCTGACCGCACATTCATCGTTAGGGCCACACATTTGGATTCCCCGACTTCCTCACCGACAATACCCGTCCGACCAACCGCACAATCTGCAACATACTGTGGCTTCCCGAAAACGCGCCCAAAAAGTTCGTCATGATGCCCGGAAGCGGCGGTTTCGACATGGCTCCCGAGTTGACCGACATGGAGGGCTGGATGCTTCGCCATCTGTGGTCTAGGGTCTCGCGCCTGCGTGGCTGGCAGAGCGATGACATGATCTGGCCGGCGCCCCTGAAGTGTTCCGCCATTGAGGCCCGCGATGTCAAGTTCACCACAGACGCAGATGATCTCTGTGTTCTGCGTCTCAACTGAAAGGCATGATAAGGGCTCCGACGGGGCAAGACCATCCAACATCAATATAGCCAGAGAAAAATCATGGGATGAAGGAGCAAGAGGGCTTTTTGTTTATACTTCTTCTCATCTCAACCCCGACGGATCTAGTTCACAACTTTTCCTTCTCAAGAAAACCAATTTTTACATATACTTCAAAGACTTTACCAGGCTCGAAGGTCCCTGTTGGTTCATCTTCAGGAGTTTGTTGAGATGATTGCCTTGTGGTATAGACGGGGACAATTACCCTTCTTCTCCATGATCATCTTCCTCCATCGAGTCTCACGACGTTCACCATGAATTCCATCGTCCGCAACTGCGCGTGTGTGCGTGGGATGATCCGAAGATGGAAACACCAAGCAGAGGTCACTCTATAGGATGCATCTAAAGGCAGCCGAGCCGAAGCACAGACGGCTCTCGGGGTATGCAGGGCAATAACTGTTGGCTTTAAGCTCTTGTTGCACTGGCACAGCCCCTCATTGAGAAGCCAGGCCTTGCCTACCTCCCTAGAAAACCAAGCGACGAGATTACCCACAAGGTGCACAGCGATTAGATTCAAAGTACGTTCGAGTCGGGTGTTAGATTAAACGCAGGCAGTTTCTAGTGGGGTGATTCTCGGAACTCCCCTTTATTTTCGCCTCGTTTTCGCATCCAGTCGTTTTCGCGTCCAGTCGTTTTCGCGTTGTGCTAGCATGGCCCGATAGGGGCACATCTAGCCAGCCCAGTGTGGCTGAGCATCCATTTTGACATGACACCCAGGCCAGATTAAGACCAAAACCCAGGTTGTCGTAAGCTTAACAGCCAAGATGCTTGGCAACTCGTTCCATGATTGCGATTCAACTGTTGATGTTGACGATGCCACGACGATAGTACATGTATGCGAGACCATGGATTATCTCGCATCGGGAACGAAACCGCAACATGCTACAAGCAAGTTGCACAGCGGCTGTGTCTGAGCTGCGGACCAGAGCCGCAAGCGATGTCAATTGGAGCTCACCATATGCGAAGCGTTCTCGTTGAAGAAGAGAAATTTCTATATAACTGCCAAATCCACCGCTGCTAGAGTCATCAGGGAGTGCTCTCGAATCATCTACTACTCGCAATTCTATCAAGTTTTTCTGGTATTCGTTACATTCCCAATCGCACAACACTCGCGCCAACTTCCTCCGCACCACCATCACTACCTTTCAACCCCACCTAAGAACTCGTCGAAGATGTCCAACGTCGCAGGCAAAGATCAGACTCACTACTATGCTTACGATCCGTCCTTCGAGGCCGCCCTCATCTTTACACTGCTTTTCGTGGCCTCGTCTGGATACCACATGTGGCAGATCTGGTGTATGAGATCATGGTACTTTATCCCATTTCTCATCGGCTGCCTTCGTGAGTCTACCTACCGCCCGCACCAGTTCCATTTGATCTCTCCAGATTCATCGCTGATCCTTGATCCGTATAGTCGAGGTTGGAGGATACGTTGGGAGAGCCATAAGCGCGACCGAAGAGACGAATCAATGGACACTGCTCCCGTTCATTCTACAGAATCTCCTGCTGCTCCTCGGCCCGCCTTTCTACGCTGTCTCCATCTACATGGTACTTGGCAGGCTGATCGCGCTCTTGGAGGCGGGTCATTACTCCATTATCAGGTTAAGATGGCTCACAAAGTTCTTCCTTGTCGGCGACGTGCTGTCGATCCTCGCTCAAGGAGCTGGTACGTCCCATCGTGAGGCCTGGCCACAGCCAGGCAAGCAGCCAGACAAAAGCGCGGCTAACTCATGACATAGGTGGTGGAATGCTCTCCAGTGCAGACACGAAGTCGGCCCTGGACCTAGCCAAAATGATTGTGCTCATTGGCCTCGGCATCCAGATTGCCTTTTTCAGCCTCTTTATCGTCGCGACCATGGTCTTCCACTACCGTATTCATCACCAGCCGACCACCAAGAGTTGCAAGATCTTGTCACCGTGGAAAACTCTGCTCCTCGTACTCTACGGCACCAGCATTCTCATCATGCTGCGATCCATCTTCCGGGTTGCCGAATATGCTGGGGGCAAAGAGGGAGAGCTGATGATCAAGGAGATATACATCTACATATTTGACGCGGTGCCCATGATCATGGTATCTGTCGCCTTCAACGTTTTTCACCCCGCCAACATTATCCGGAGCGGGCCCGGGGCGTCTTTCCAGCTTCAAGAGGAGGAGAGCGAGATGAGTCTATTCGAAGCAGCTCGCAGCAGGTGTTAGGCATACAAGGGACGACACACTACTAGTACCTATCTGACCGTCACTGGAGAGCTCTCCGTTCCCAGGCCGCACTTGGAGGCGTTTGGCGCATCGCAGGGCAGAGTAAATCAAGTTCAAGACCCTGGTGCACTGGGTGGCTTTGGAATTACTCTAGACTGATCTATGTAGGTATCCTGCAAATGAAACCCACCTGTCGCTCAAAGCGAGCTTGGCTCTTCCTCCATGTAGAGATCATGATATTTCCCGCCTGCCTAAAGTCTGTATCTATACATCCAGCGGCCAGTACTGTCCCGCTCTGTGAGAGATTTCTTGTCACCTAGATGTATGAGATTCGCGAGTGGCCGAAGCACCTGGGCGAAAGCGATTGGGCCACCCGTTGGGACAGCAACTCGGATCGTCACAAACGAGGCGGTAAGGGCAAGGGCCAGATGCAGCGTTACCACCGTGACGAGAATTGGCGTGGCCCACTCCCAGTGCTCGACAACGAGTCTGACAGCTTGCTGGGGCACCGCTCCGTTGATGGTGATCTGTGGGTTGTTTGCTGCCGTCACGGCCACGATGCCCATGGCAAAGCGAGCCATCTTCATCGCCATGGCGCTCGGGAGGCCTTTCACGCGGATTCCAAAAGCCGACTCCATTGGATAGATCTGAAATTGCAAGGCGGGATCCAACAGCTTCGATGTTGCCTGAAAGCCTTGCATGGCAATGCCTTCGGCTGCAAGGTCCCTGATCGTGTCGCCCACTTCGTGCTCGCGCATCGTGACTCCTGAGACCGAGGACGAGATAAAAGACCGCGTGGACTTGTCGGGTTCAGAATGGTTTCTCTGCCATGTTGGCCCGGGTCTGGAACCACGCACGAGGCGTCAGCCTGCCCTAATTGTAAGAGTACGAGAGAGAGGGGATCGCGTTGAACTTACCATCATCTAGCGCTATGAATGATTGTGGCATTGCCACGTCTTCTCAAGGGCTCTGTGTGCGTAAATCTGGTTCGCCTGGGGGTGCTGCTGGATCACCATGACCTTGACGCTTCAAGCAAAGAGGAAGGTAGTGTCATAGCCGAGTCCATACACTAGATATTTTTCCAGATGACCTGAATCCACTACACCAGACCCAATCGGATATACCGAGAAGCTCTAGAGAGCCCCGGTGGAGGCAAGGCGCCCCCTTTCCCCGAGCCATGGACCGGGAGTGATCCGGCGGCATCCTCGACAGGCAGCAGCATGCAAGGTACCATACGGAATGGACCGAAGCTGAGCTAGAGAGATGGAGATGGGCGACGGGGGGCGTGGGAGCAGTTTTACTAGCACGGCCGACGCACCTCGGATCCTTTCCGTGAGGCTCGCCGACGCTCCACAATCTTTCTGTCCCGGCTTGACCTGGCCAGGAAGTTGTTCCTGGCCCATGACATGAGACGGATCCCAACTTGCACAGAGTTAATAGAACACCCTCGTTTGTTGGTCGACATCTCGTGGAGTTCTATATATTCTCGTGCTCTGCCACGCGTTGCAACAAATACCAATCCAGATCCATCTCCCAGAGGCTTCCTCTACATCACCATCTTTACTTCACAAACGCCCAGCCTAGCGCTCCCTACATTCCTTGCGTCAAAATGAAGGCCACCGTTTCCTCTGTCATTATCGCCCTTGCTTTCGGCATGGTCTCATGCCAAACCACCACCTCACCATCTGCAGCAGCCACCAGCCTGCCGGATTTGGTTTCTCAAGTGCCAACCTGCATTCTTGGCTGTCTTCCTAAGGTTGGGGAGGAGATTGGCTGCTCACCCACTGATTTCGAGTGCATTTGCTCGGATTCTGGCAGCTTTGTCGCTCACCTGGCACGCTGCATGGTCAGCAACTCCGAGTCCTGCGGCTCCAAGGATGCCGAGGGTTAGTTCCATCGATCCCTACCTACTAACCTACCAACCGGACCTTTTCTATGCTGGAAGCAGGCTACGCCGCTCTTCCAAGGGAAATGCAATGCTGATTAGACATGTGACCCCAGATGGGACAACCCTGTTCGATCCTATTTGCAATGCCGTGCGCGCTTCGCCTGCGCCGGCCGCCGTCGCCTCCGCCTCTAGCATCGTGAGTGCTGCCATTGCTGAGGCCTCGGAAGCCGCCGCATCCCCGACACCCACCAACGCGGCCATGGCTATGAGCATCAGCCACGGAGGAATCTTGGGTGCCATTGCTGCCCTGCTCCTGGTGTAAATCGGGAGCTGTCCCTTGCTGGACTCGGGAGTCGGGTCTCAGAATCAGAGTCTTCATATGAGCCAGAAATATCTTGTGCACAGGCACAAGAGCGACAAACCACGTACATAGTCTACATGCCATAGAGCAACCAAAATACACCGTCGTGTTTCATACAACGGCGGCACGGCTGGTCCCGAGTATTTGAGTTCAGATACGTGTGTGGAGTGAAGATTGAGCAATCAACCCTGGGCAGCCTGAAGTGACCACTGGTTCGATTCATGCCTTGAAGCTTACTGCCGAAGCCCCAGAGAGCCCAGGCCCAGCCTCACACTGGCCAAGGTTCTGAGCGTCAGAGAATCAAAATTGAAGACTAGGTGTGAGTGGTGGTGAGGTCGCGTTAGTTTCCTCATTCGTTCGGCCCGAAGTCGTTGAGTTCATGACTCGAGCCTTGGCACAAGTACCTCTGTAGCCTGCAAGGTGGTGTGTTGGAACGCCTAGCTCCGCCCAGCTCCGCCCAGCTCCGCCCAGCTTACCAGACTAGTCCTCTTCCTGTTTCGTTCTCGTTCTCGTTCTCGTTCTCGTTCTCTCGTTCTCGTCATCGCACTCGTTTTTGTTCCCACAAATACCTTACTTATCTCGCATTGACATCATTCTCGCCAATGAAAACACTAATGGCCTTGCTTCTAGAAGGAGGGATATGGACGTGCTGACCCCCGAATTATTGACCCCTGCGAAGGCATCCAATGCTGAAACTCTCATTGGGGCGGCCCGGTAGATGCAGTGATGCTTTAGGGGACAGTCGATCCATGTGTATGGATAGTATACGGGCCCCAGGCATGTTCCGGCTTGGTTCTGTTCAAATGAATGCTATCAACTCGCTTGCCTTGCCAAGACTTGTACTTGGCCATGAACGGGTGATTATATTACGGATCCAAGGGGATGAGTGCTGGGTGTTCATCGTAGATTGGATCGACTGAATCGAAGTCGTGGCTGAGCTTAATCCATGTCCTCCACGTAATCATCGGCCGCCTCGCCGCACGGTTTCGAATTCTGGTCCAAGCGTCGACGCGTTGAACAAACTTCAAGAAGAGGGGCGTTCGTCCGCTTCCGGAGTTGGGCGGTCGGGTTGGGCGTCTTCAGTCAACTTTTCCAGGGCATTGCTGCGTCTCAGACCCCCCCTCCTATTGCCCCCCCTGTACCTTGGGCACCGCGTGGCAACCGAAATGTTCCACATTTTGTCGCCAGAATCACTCCAGCCGACCACCTTGCCGACAGTCACCAGCACCATGACAACTCCGCCTGCCGCCAGCAGGAGAAGTGTGGCAGCCAATGCCAGATTCAAGCGATTAGGTTTTACAAAGTCTCGCAAGGGGTGCTCCCGCTGCAAGCAAAGACGTGTCAAGGTATGCCCAGCGTGATCAGTGCCATCACTCCCCCCGTCGTGTCTTCCGCTTTATGCGTCAGCCCTTGGCTCCAGCCCTCCGTTTTACCTACACGTGCTCTCTCTGACGGGGATTTGCAGTGTGATGAATTGGTTCCGTGTACAGCATGCCGTCGGCACGGAGCGAAATGCAGCCTCGAGGCCTCCCAGTCTGATTATCCGGACATGGACCCATCAGCCGCTGGGTCCCGAGACAGAAGCCCCGAGGCAGGTCCAGTCTCCTACCAGTCGCATGCTATTGTGGTAATCCTTTCTGACGATGACACAGGATCATCTGGAGGCCGCGACCGCCGAATCCACATCAAGCTCCCAGCAGGCTCAGCCCGCGTTCGGCACGGCACAGTCGGCCTGGCTTGACTCACTGGATTCTTCGCAAAATTCGGACTGCTGGCTTTCCAACGCCGAGCTTCTGATCCACTACACAACCATCACTTACCGTACCTTTTCATTTACAGACTCCCTTGGCAAATTTCTTCAGTCTGAGCTGCCTCGTGAGGCGCTCTCCCACCCCTATCTTCTGAGGGAGCTCATGGCCTTCGCGGGGTTCCACCTCGCCTACCTTTACCCCGAGAAGAGCCATGGGTACCTCGTGCTGGCCTCGAATCATCAAGACCTCGCCATCAAAAGCCTGAGGGAGGATCTCTCCCAGCCCATCACTTCTCAAAACTGCCATTCTCTCTATGTTACCTCCATCTTTCTAATCCTGGGCAAATTCGCCGCCTTTGCCGCCACAGAGCCTCAACATCGGCTTCATGGTTGCCTCACGCCCATCAAGGCCCTGTTGGAGATTTTCAACATGGTACACAGCATGGACGGCGTCTTCCGTTCTATAGAACATGATATTCGCCAGGGGCCACTGGAAGGCCTTTTTGGAGGCGCTCCTCATGATCAGGATGACACCATCGTTCTGCTGCTGTCAGCCCAGCTACAGGAGCTCCAGGTAGCTGTGGGGTCGGAAAGCCAAGACAGCGAGACGTCAATGACCCTGACATCGGCCATAGACTCCCTGATTGCTGCCGCTGAGAAAATGGTCAATCACAAAACGGCGGCGCCAGCCGAGCTAAGAGCCATCTTCTACTGGCCTATGATTATATCGCGACACTTCGTTAGCCTGGCTGAGGCAGGAAACCCAATAGCCCTGATCACTCTTGCGCACTATTGCGTTCTTCTCAGCTGGGCGGCTGAAAAGTCGTGGTGTTTTGAACATTGGGCGACGGCGGTGTTAAAGGCCATTGCGGAACAGATGAGGCATTCGTTATGGGCAGCATGGCTTGCCTGGCCGCTGGGTATCATCAACGGAAGAGTACAGGAAGGAGGCATCGCGGCGACGGTTGTTTCACCGCTTACAGAGAATCACCAAATGGAGGTTTGATGGCTACCACGTCCTCAGCCCTCATCCTATTCTGAGCTGTTAGTATGTTGCGCCATGGTACCGAGTTATAGCGATTCAATGATGCTTGTGTTATCAGGGAAGGTTGAATTTGTAGACATTTTACCCAGAATCCTATTGAAGCATACATTTGCCTTTGAGGACAGATTGTAGTATGGCTGCTCGGGACGAAGCCGACAAACAACGCTCGCGTACCGGCTACCCAGCGGTCGAGCTACACCCGGCGCCGTTTTCTAAGCGTCGAGTGTCACGGTCGGGGTTTTAGCGGGCAGGGAGACTGGGGACGCGGCGGCGGGTTCGGGCGAACAGGTTCTATTGCTACGGACAGGCGTAGGTCCTATAGGTAGGTCAGGCTCTGTTGACGAGAGGTAGCTCGAAGAGCTACCTTCAGGACGTGTCAGGATCTTCGGTCAAGTACATAATGCCGTGCGGTAGTCCACGTCACTGGCAGTACGGGCGGAGAATGAGTCAGCTTGTCTGGCGGTCGGGCTTCCGTCGAGCCCGGCGGGCTCGAGCTGTGACACCGGGCCGGGACGATGCGGTCGATTTCGCTGTAGATGACCGCGGTTGCGGACGCGCTGAGTCCTGTTAGATACGCAGTTATGCAAATGTTACATGTAGCATGCGTTCTGGTGTTGGGTGTATTGTCGTGTTGTATTGTTCTGTCCTCCCTCTTCGTGGCTTCCAGTCACCAGAAGGGCTGTTGACTTGTCTTCACGTCACGTGCTATCTCACGTGCTATAGTGAGTCTATCTCATGTAGCGTGCCTACTTATCTAATACCCCCTCTCAGCTTCAACGCCAAGCTGAAGGCGCCCATTGACCCGTTCTCTGTCGAGGATACCAAGAACGACGAGGCCTGCCAGAATTTCCTGAAAACCAAAGGAGACGTATGGAAGAAGACTGAGAAGCTTGAGAATTTCCTCGGCCGAGCGTCCGAGTTCGCGGGAATCTTTTACGTCGGAGGGGCATGGGCGTAAGACATCGCTCACAGGCTCCCATCGTTTTGGCCATGCTGACCCTCACCTCTCCAGCAATGTTCGATCTCGCACACGACGTTACCTCCCACCAACTGATCCGCGAGTTTTACGCCGCAAACAAGGTCGTGTCCGCCGTGTGCCACGGCCCCGCCGCTCTCGTCAACGTCAAGCTCGAGGACGGCTCCTACCTGGTCGCCGGCCAGACAGTGACGGGTTTCTCCAACGCAGAGGAGGATGCCTACGATAACACCAAACTCATGCCGTTCCTTCTCGAGGACGACTTGAAGAAGAATGGGGCCAAATATGTAAAGGCGGACAACCTCTTTGGTGTGAAGACGGTCGTCAGCGGGAGGGATGGCAATCTCGCCACTGGTCAAAACCCTCCTAGTGCCGGTGTTAGGGAATCTGTTCTCGTTGAGGTCATCCAGAAAAGATCTTGAGGTTGATGGGATAGCATCCACGACAGCGCTCGAGTCCGTCGCAGTAGCTAAGCACAAGATGGTGATTCCTACATGTGCCAGACACCTTGAAACGGCACAAACATCACGGTTTGTGGCTTACGCAATATAGTTTCTTGACCTACTATTGACATGGGATGTAAGTGTGAAGTCCCTAGCTAGGTGTTTGTCCAGTTCCCGGCCCTTCCTTCCTATGTAGCAGTCCCATAGAGCAGGCGTCTCCCGCAAGGTCTGGAGAGGCAAAAATCGTGTGAACTCGACGGAACTTGAAGCAACTGTCGAGCCCACATTTCCAAGAGCTGAATTCTACTCGAAAATCCGTCGGTGGGGTGGACCGGAGTAAGATTTAGATTCACGGGCCTTTGGGTCGGTCCAGTACGCATCGGCGCGTTTTACTGAGACTCTTTGGGGAGAATATTCATAGATTTATAAACTGGCATCCCAAAGAGATACGTTGGAATGCTTCTCATTATTTTAGAGTTACCCACAGAGGCCCACTGACGCAACCTGGTATGGTTACAGATCCGGGGTGTCAGCCAGCTTGCTGTGCCCAAGGCCCCTGCTACCAGCGACCTCAGCGACATCAACAAGTGCCCTGAGCTCCTTTCCCTCCATCTCACTCAGCTTGACATTAAGTGACGCGAAATTCTCGTCCAAATACTTGATCTTCTTTGTTCCAGGAATAGGAATGATGTCATCGCCCTGGGCGAGCCAACCACGTCAAGGTCAGCTGTCCTGGAGTGCAACCCTTCTTGGACGCCAGGCTCTTAAACTGCTCCACAAGCACCAGATTATTCTGGAAATTCTCCTGTGGCTGGTATCGAGGGCTTAGGCGTCGATAATCATCTTGGTCAAAGTCATCGATCAACCTGTACTGACCCGTCATGATTCCGCTGCCGAGGGGCGAGTAAACGAAGACGGAGACACCGAGCTCACGCGCAGTCAGAAGAAGATTGGTGCCAGACTCCTTTTCAATGTCCAAGGTCCAGGGGCTGTATTCAACCTGGATTGCAGAGATGGGATGGATGGCATATGCGCGGCGTAGCGTCTGGGACGAGCATTCAAATATGCCCAGGTGCTTGATCTTGCCTTCGCTACCAGGAGCATTAGCGACCCGCCCTGGTTCTGACTTGCTGAACACACCTTTTCAACTTTGCCATTTCCCCAATGGTCTTCTCAATGGGCGTCTTGCCATCAAGACGGTGGATGTAGTACAAGTCAATGGACTCTACACCGAGCCTCTTAAGGCTGCGTTCGCAAGCTTCTCGGGCATACTCAGGAGACGAGTCGAATTCCATGAGAAGTTCGCCGTTGGAGCCGCGCTCGACCTTGCCAGCAAACTTGGACGCCAGGAAGATATCTTGGCGACGTTCACGGTGCTGGGCGAACCATTTCCCGAGAAGATCTTCGTTGTCGCCGTAGGCATCGGCCGAGTCCCAGTTCCTAGCACCAATCTCCCAAGCACGATCCAGAACCTCGAGCCGCTCCTCATCAGAGCTGGGAAGTTGTGAGACACTAGATCTACCATGAGTATTGTCAAGATGGTTGTCTTTCCCGACTTGTCCATATGCCATGCTGAGGCCCATCAGGCCGAAGCCCAAGGCAGTAATTTGAGACCATTTTTGCCCAGCGTACGGGGAGGGGGCGTGGAAGTGCTCATCTTGATGCGATTTTGGGTGTAACAGATCGGTGGACCAATAAATCAGGCCGTTGAGAAAGAGATGCTGGGAAACCCCACGCTTTGAGGATTTGTACTCTGACTCGTCTGCGTCCAGCTGAAAAGGCTCATCGGTGCTTCCGCTCTCACCGAGACCTGACTCGATCCTGCAGGAGTCCAGGCAGGCCGACGCAGTTCATTATGATGAAATCCCCTATGCCCGTTAAAGCCGAGGAGCCTGGCAGTTTGCCAAGGCCTCACGATCAATAAGTCCTCTCATCTTGTCTCGGCCTGTAAAATTGACGAGACCACTCATGAGACTTAGACTATTGTTAGCACCGACGGGAAGTGAGTGTACTGGAGGCCCCATTCTGGGTGACAGCGCGGCAAGCCCGGAATATGTAAAGCTACCAGGCATGAGAAACCCCTCGAGCTATGCCCGGCGGCCATGGAAGGAAGGCCAGACAGGTGCTTCAGTCAGTCTATCGCTTTGTTGTTCAGCCAATAATTGGCAGTCGTTCATTTGCTCTTGATTGCGTTGAGGGGCCAGGGTTTGATTGTCGTCATGATCTTTGGCGTCGGGGGCCTCCCCGACAAGATATTATTAATGTGGCACATCCCAAGAGGACAACGCGGGGTAGATAATCGTCGTCACTTGAAGCCAGGAGACGGGCAGGGGTCGGGCTAGCTTTTTGGTCGGGAGGAGACAACGTTCATGGTCCGTGGAAAATATGGATCATTGTGGAAGGTGCCTATAAGGTCAATGATATATACTCAGACTTGCGAAGGTTGATTCGGGACTATGACCTGTTGGCATAACGAGAACGCACACGGTAGCGGTTGTTGTTTTTACTTGCTCTTGTGGTAGATAGGGAAAAGCGATGAGGTGCTAGACCCGCTATAATAAGATAAACGACGACGCGAGATAACAGGCTCTAGTAGCTATTTACTTAGTGTTAAGGATCACGGGGGCAGTGCCGTTGAGCCAAAAGATCTGTCAGTACGGTCAACCATGACCGTACCGCTGCCCACGTTGCCTATATACTATCGTATAGGTGACTTCCACCTGTCGACTCGCTGACTTGTAACGGGGATTCCGTTACACTTAGGTCTCGCCCTTACGATCAGCGGCAGAGAGGAGACTGACATGCTTGTGTCACTACATAACGAATAGGCCCCTGGATAAATTTTGATGCCGATCATCAACACCTGCGCTCACATAACTTAGGCAAAAACAAAGAGACTCAGCAAAAAGAAATCACATACAACACCGGGTATTCGCTGGTCGTCACCGACCCAACTACTAATCCAGCCCTCATCGGCTTATCTATGGGAGAGCGGACGGGATCCCGAGTTCTCCGATGGGTATGGTCGTATGTACTAGTATGAGGACAATGCTGCGTTCATGTCGGGCCACTGTCGTGGAGGTGGTGGATAGTATTGGCTGACTGTCAGCCAACAGAACAAGCCATGGCTCTGTAGAGATCCAGGTGTTCAGCTGCTCCTCCTCCAAAGTTTATCATGATAGGGCCGGCCCACTGCTGGCAGGACACAAGCAGATCCAGTATCGTGGATGGATGCCTACCACGTGGGAGAGGCGGGCCGGCGGAGGACTGCCCACCCTCTTGTCCTGAGCCACGGCTGGTGTGACTCTTGTCTCCCACCTCAGATGCGAGCCAGTGGGGAACCCTGATGATCTGTTGCTTGATGCAGGAGTGTGGATGTTGTCGATGCAGGCGGTGCGTGCTGCGACCGCAGATTCGGGCGTCTGATGTGCACTGTCAAGACTGTCAACGTTCTCTGGGTCCTCCCTGACTCCAGCTTGGAAGGGTCTCTCCGGCATGGTCCAGTGCATGGTGCTTGGCGCTTCAGCAATACCACGGCACGTTCCCCGCACCCCGAGCCTTGGGAAAGAGAATCTCATGTATGTCCCGATCTGGACGGCGTGTGTTTCGTGCGCTTCTCTGGGAGCTTGGGAGGTGCTGGCCGGATATCTTACCCCCACACCCCTGACATCGATTCCTAGGACACACGCAGCCCATTTGCCCGGGTAGTGATTGACGACGCCGAGGACATGGCACCCGGCACACGAGGCTGTCAAGCTACTCATCGCGCCGTCGCCAGAAGATGAGCTTTCGCGCCTGGTTTGTCGGGTCGGTCTGGTGCGTGTGGGGTGTCACTGTTGGGACATCTCAAGGTTCCACCAGCGGCGCTTTCCCCCTTGGCAATCTGGGTGCCTGCACGGCGGGAGGGAAAACCTTGTCTGCCATGGTCCGGGGTCCTCGTCGTGGTTGCGCGGGTACCAGGGCTGAGGCAGCTATCCGGTGAAATGTCGACTTGTCATGGGTGCGCAAGAGAAAAAGTTCCGAAGACATCTCGCTTCAGCCGCACCACCTGCAGCACCCGAGGCTGGGCACGGTAAGATGTTTTGAATTCCTGGGCGGATATGGATCGCATAGAGGGTTAGAAGCCACGCGTCGACGCTGTCAAGTCTGCGTGGCAGAATGCGAACGGCTCGAAGTCGACGCTGCCGATCCAAGGCGATGCTGTTCTGAAGTGGACCCCACCCGAAGCAAAGAGGTCGGGGCCGTCCGCGTCGGGCATGTGACCTGGCGTTAGTCATCCGGGAGTTGCCGAGGCCGAGTTCAAGCCAACGGAAACAGAGGCCGGCTCGGCTCAACGCTCGGCTGGACCGACCGAACGAACCCATCTTGTCCATCCGCCCCGCTGTCCCCGTCAAGCCCTTCAACAAGCTCCTTCCAAGTCCTCGGCGGGTTGGCAAGCGATGCCCTGGCAGAGGCCAAGCGGGTTCGATTTTAGCGCCTCGGCAAGATCGAAAATATGGACTTTGGTTGCGCCATGCTCAGGCGCATGTCAGACACGCGGACTTGCGTCGCCTCGGACTGACACGAGGCGCTTCGGATATCTGCCAACTAGCGCTGGAAATGACCACGAAGGGCAAACAGGACCAACTCAGCCGACGGCTCGGCGCTGGACCGCCAAACCGCATCCAGCCAGCCCGTCGTGCGACGTCCAGTTCCCTTCCCCATGGCATAGCACCCGGCCGAGAGTGGACTTGGCATGACCGACATCCCCTGGACAAACAGGTCATTATTGAGTTGGGCCTTGGCACAGATGGCTAACGGGTGGATCGCTGGGGCCTGGGGGGCGGGTGAACAGCGGGCAGGCAACGGGGCCTGCTGGGGGGCCAACGACTGGGGAGGTTTCAGGATTGGAATGTTACATTCTGCGAAGCTAGGAAGCGACTTATGAGTGGTTCGCCAGCCGGCGCTTGCTCGTGATGATGGTCAGCAGGAGGCAGAGGAGAAGCAACTCATGCAATGCGCACACACGCTCCGGGCGGACGCTCCCCCAAGCCTGGACTGATCCAGCGCGTGGGAAGGAAGGTCACAGCGGATGCGACACAAAGAGAAGCGATAGATGCGACGGCGCCCCTTGGCCCAACGCACCCCAGATGACCCGTCGGGTGTCACTTGCCGTCCGTCCAAGGCTTCCCCAGAACCCAGAGGCGAACTCTTGGAGAAGAACTGGACGAACTGAAAAGAGGCGTTGGAGAGAAAAGGCGGGATCCCCGCGTTCCGATACTTGTTACAGGCGCCTTCGGTGTATCGCTATCGCGAGATGTGCGTCTGAGTCGGGGGATCATCCCGCGGGGGGCATGCTGGAGCCGGGGAGGGGCGGACCAGGCGACATAGCGCCATGCTGGGCGTGCCGTTGTAGCCGGGGGTGGACCTGGAAGCGGACGCCAGGGCACACGCTTGACTGGAGTTCCGCTCGTCATTCTTTCGAGAGCCCACGGCGCGAGGAGCTGGATGGAGAAATTGGAGAAGCAGAGGGCGGAAGAGGGGGTCGGGTGTTGGTGATTGTCGGGGGAATTGGGGCCGGGCTGGATGCCGGCAACTGGCCAACGCCTGGGGGGGAAACGGGGCAGAAGAGGACCCACGCCGCAGTGACGCCGTGCGAGGTGGTGTGATGGTTGCCGATGGCGTCGGGGATGGAAGTCAGGGAAGCCAGGGAAGGCCCTGAAGAGGCACCTGGACAGCCTGTAGGAGCCTGGGAGCCTCCCGTCTTGAACCCGGAGGTGGCTGCGGGGTGGCTGCGGGGGAGGCTTCTCATTGAACTAACCGCAAACAGCACCCTGTCGCCGCCCCCGTTGCCTCGCTGCCTCGGTCGTGTCCACTGCCCAGTGAGCTTGAGCCTTGAGGGCCGCAGGATCAAGGGGTGGATCAAGCTTTTTGCCGGTTGGCTGGCGGGCGTTAGATTAAATCGCCCTTTACCCCTTCCGCTTCCCTCCCTCTCACGGGTGCCGGCTCTTGGGGCGCCGCTGACACCAGTGACAAGGGAGGCCGGCACACGGTTCATTCGTGATAGGTGCGTCTAAGGAGGGGGAGCACGGTACACGACGGGCGGTGATACGAATCCCAGATGGTCATCCCAGATGGTCCCCCCCTGGATGCCGTCCGCCGGGGGCAGAGGGCTTGGACCGCTGTGATAGGCGCGTCTAACATGTTCGAGATGAAGGAGAGACACCACGCGCGAACCCCAGACTTCCCTTCCTCCCCTTGGCCCCCCCTCCACCCCGGGCCCAGCCTAACGTCCGAGTTCTGGCCCGGATTTGCTGTTCGATGCTCTCTCTCTCATCCTGGCCCACATTCCCCCGAGGAAGACGTGGGCCACACCCCCCTCCCCGTCCGGGGGAGGTAGCATGGATGGGGGCTCCATGGGAAAAAAGCTCTAGACGCGAGTGAGAGGAGGAGTAGGAAACCGTTGCATTCAAAAGGACCGCGCCGAGCACTTCCCATTCACGGATTCTCTCTCCCCGAGCCTCTCTCTTCCTCACGTCCCTCCCATCCTCCCCCTCTTCTCTGTCTGCCTCAACCGCAACCATGAGCAGCAACGTCGAAAAGTCGGGCGCCCCCGAGGTGCAGGGGCACGACACCCCCGTCGAGCATGCCTACGTCGATGAGAAGACCCGCGACGCCAACCTCAAGCAGGATGCCATCGAGGCCGAGAACCTCGAGCACAACATGGGCGTGCTCCAGGCCCTCCGCGAGTACCCCATGGCCGCTCTCTGGGCGTTCATCATGTCCTGCACCATCGTACGCTCCCCTCTTCTTCCCCGCGCTTGGCAAATCTCATCGCTGACTCGTTTCGCCCCTCGCAGATCATGGAGTCGTACTGCGTGTTCCTCATGGGCAACTTCGTCGCCCTCCCCGCCTTCAAGCAGCACTTCGGCATCATGTCTCCCAACGGCGAAATGGCCCTGACGGCTGAGTGGCAGTCGGCTCTGCAGATGGGCGGCCCCATCGGTGCCATCATCGGCGTCGTTCTCGCCGGTCCCCTCACCTCCTGGATCGGCTACCGCTGGGCTACCATCATCGCCCTCATGTTCCTCAACGCCTTCATCTTCATCATCTACTTCGGAAACAGCCTCCCTGTCTTCCTCGTCTCCCAGCTCACCGCCGGTATTCCCTGGGGCGTCTTCATCGCCAACTCCCCTGCCTACTGCTCCGAGATCGTGCCCATCCCCCTGCGCGCCCCCGCCACGCAGATGCTCCAGATGTTCTGGGCCTTCGGCTCCATCATCGTCACGGGCATCTCCTACACCTACGCCGAGGACATGAGCTCCGACGCCTACCGTGTTCCCAGCGCCCTGCAGTGGATGTTCCCCACCCCGCTCGCCATCCTCATGTTCCTTGCCCCCGAGTCGCCCTGGTGGCTTGTCCGCAAGGGCCGCCTTGAGGAGGCCGCGCGCTCCATTGCCCGCCTCGGCTCCAAGCTCAGCCCCGAGAAGGTCAATGACTCTGTTGCCATGATGCGCCGCACTGTCGAGCTCGAGGCCAACAATAAGGAGCCCAACCTGATTGAGCTGTGGAAGGGCACCGACCGCTACCGCACCCTCATCGTCTGCGGTGTCTACGCCGCCCAGAACCTTACTGGTAACCTCATCGCCAACCAGGCCGTCGTCTTCTTCCAGAGCGCCGGTATGGGCGACCAGCTGGCTTTCGCCCTGGGTCTCATCACCTCCGGTCTGCAGGTCGTCATGGTCATGCTTTCCTGGATCTTGACCACTTACCTCGGCCGTCGCACCATCTACGTCTGGGGTTCCGCCTTCAACGTCGTCCTGCTCGTCGCTCTCGGTGTCGCTGCCTCCATTGGTGACCCGACGGCCAGGCCCCAGGCCCTCGCTCAGGCCTCTCTCGGCCTCATCGTCTCCGTCCTCTTCACCCTCGGCCCCGCCCCCGCCTCTTGGGTCATCATCGGCGAGACCTCTTCCATCCGCCTGCGTCCCCTGACCACCGGTATCGGCCGTGGCTGCTACTACATTGTCAACATCCCCTGCATCTACCTGTCCGCCTGGATGCTCAGCGTCAACGGTGCCAACCTCGGTGCCAAGTGCGGCTACGTCTGGGGTGGCACTGGTCTGTTCTGCACAATCATGGCCTACTTCTTCCTGCCTGAGATGCAGCACCGCTCGTACCGTGAGATCGATATCCTCTTCAAGCGTCACGTCAACGCCCGCAAGTGGCCCGAGACTCTCGTCGACGCCCAGGACGACGAGTAGACGTGTCAAGCGTCGTTCAGCTGTCGCTTTGAGATGCCAGTCATTTTGTAGCACTCGGCCATTCGGTCTCGACAGGCTACAGTAGCTACTCGCATTGGCTTGTCTCTATAGCAGAAGCTTTGGACAGTTCTCGTAAATAGTGGACAATAATATTCCATGTTCAATCATTCCTCGTGCCAATGAACCTGCGACCGATGTTTTTCTCCGGTCTAATTTGCAGGAATACATGGTATTTAGAGAGGATCTAACCAGAAGCAAGACTAGGATACAAGGTCATCTGCCGCGTGGGGCGTACGTGGTGCGATGCCTCTGTTTGCCCCTCTCCCCGCTGTTTGTCCATCTGGTACCTATTTCACGACAGCGTCTTGGCAGCAGCTTGCCTTTCCCCAAACACTGTCTCGGATCCATCCTCGACAGAACGAGAGTTCGTCTCCTTGGCCGCGTCCTTGGCCACATCCTTGCCACTCAGGCTCCCCCACTCGGGCGAGTCCGACTCAGCACCACCTGCAGCCGCCTCGCCGGCAGCAAGCCGCATCTCGAGGTCCGGGTGCTTCGCCTTCCACCTCTTCATGTACCACACCCCGCCCATCAGAATGGCCCACATGGTGAACTCGAACACCGTTGCCGCCGGGTACCCATTGGGGAAGCGCGGCGCTTCAACCGTCGGGAAGGTGAAGAGCGGAATCCAAATCTGGTTGCAGAAGCCGAGCGTCATCATTGATGAGATGATGAGGCCACGCTCTCCGTAGTTCTCCTTGAGCGTTGAGTTGACCCAAGAGTACAAAATTGGTGATGCCATGCCGGAAAAGCCGCCAAAGTAAAAGGCTGCAAATTTGAGGCCGTCGGGAACCGTCCACGCTGAGAGCACGATGCAAGCGAAGAAGACGAAGGACGCCTGGAACGTCCAGAGACCGCGCAGGCTCAAGCACCCCGCCAGGGTCGTGCCAAGCCACGAGGACAATGCTCGCAGAAGGTCGATGAAGGTCGGCAGAATGTTGACCAGCTCGATCGAGTATCCGGTAGATCGTAGCCAGAGCGCCATGTACCCCGTCCAGTAGTGCGCCTGGCAGAGCATGATGTAGCAGGAGACGCAGATCCACCACATCGGCCGGCTCAGGGTGTACTTGAACGTCTTCCAAGTGATGCCCTCCTGCTCGACTGTCGGGATGCGCTTGACGGCTAGCGAGTGCTCCTCAGCAGTCATGTACCATCGGCGCGGCGAAGTGGGTAGGCCCGGCCAGACAAAGAACCCGAGGAAAGCGAGAGGCAGGGTGATGATGCCCTGAACGATGAAGAGCCAGCGCCATCCCGCACGACCGTACACGCCGTCCAGGTTTCGATAGGCCGCTGCCTGGAGGTAGCCGGAGAACATGGAGCCGAGTGAGTTTCCCATGAACCAAACGCCTGCTCGCTTGAAGAGCTCCTCATTCTTGAACCAGGAGCCAACTATGATGTGTCAATGGGGTTCAATGTCGAACGATAAGGGGCAGGTTGGACTCACGGATCAGATGGGTCCCGCCGAAAGAAGATGCCTCGAGAAATCCCGTCAGGGCGCGCAGAATGTACAAGTGCCAGCTGTGCTGGATTTCGGACTGGCAGAAGGCGATGATGGCCCATAGGATTTGCAGCGATGGCAGGAGGAAGGGTGCCCTGGACAAAGTCAGCAGATGAAGCAGTCATAGGCATTTGATCGAGAGAGACAAACAGCTTTCCCTTCGTCTGTAGGGTCATGAGCGGAACTTGGCCAAGGACATAGGCCGTGTTGTAAGCCACGACATAGTAGTTGAGCTCATTTCCAAAGGCGCCGAGGTCCTCTCTCATGCCCGAGACATATGCATTTGTGATGTTTTGTTGACCAAGAAACTAATATGGGTCAGCAAGGTTTGAATTTGTCGTTTGCCGTGGCACTCACGCGGCAGAAGACTACCACGGATTAGTATCGATGCCACACCTGTCAATGGCGTCCAACTTACAGCTCAGACACCCAAAGATGAGAATGGCAAGGTCGAGCTTCCGCAGCAGCTTCCTCTCTTCCTTCGGATAGTGCGAAGCTGGAATGATTAGTCCGAGATTCCACCAATCAAGAGCGTGTTGGGCTTGAGACGTACGATACCAGTCGAAGACAGAGATGACCACCGCACCAACTTTGTTCTGCTTGACCGAAGCGAGGACACCCATCTTGCTTGGCTTCGGGCAGCAAAGACAGACGACAAAGTGGTATGCAAGAGCTGCAGATCAGCAGCACCAAATTCAAGTGGAGAGAGCTGCTTTTAACATGACAGCGCGAGTCTATCTGCTGCAGAAACAGACCTTTCTCTCATACCCCCCACGTCCGCTGTCGGCAATGACGAGCTCAGGATCACCAAGATCACCCCGCCGGCCATGCAACATGGTCCCGCGGAGGTTGAACACCGGCGAAGTACCGATGGCCACCTAGCGGGTCATTTCGGCATATTTTCATCGTGGCGTCCGGCCACTAACGGCCGCCAGGCACGCGGCGCGATCCCCGGTTCTCCGCCGAAGCTGACGAACGCCTCTGAGCGATTGGACTGTCTTTTTCTCGATAAATCCCTATCTTCCTTGGCCTTGTAAGTCGGAGGCCCGGACAATGGCTGCGGAAAACGGATGGCCGTGGATTTCGGGAGCCGAGTCGGGGACGGACGTCGGCCATTGGTCAAGCTCCTTGGGCTCCGAGATGGCGACATCGCCATGGACCCTCAATGGTGACCGGCCCGCCAACGAGACGGCGCGGAGGCCGGTTCGGGGGTTGAGAGCGGGGTGCCGACGTGATCCCGGGGGGCGAGCACGACATTTCGCCGCTGACTTGCGTGATGAACGTCGGCGATCGAGGCGCGTTGAGACGCGATGTCGGCTTGCCAGCAGGATGACAGGGAAGGAGGAAACGGATGGATATGGTTAAAGAAAGGGGTGTATCTCCGCGATTTCAATCACGACATATCCATCTTTCTTGGCCTTTACACATCCTCAGCTGCCACCATGCCGTCAGCCGTCCAACTTTACCAATACACCCACGTCGCCGAGACAAAGGAGAACCTCGACTGGGCTGATCGTATGTCGCAAGCTTCAACTCAGGACGACACACCGACTGACTTTCACTTCCAGTTCCAACTATCGACCTCGCGCAATATGGTTCCGAAGAGGGCAATGCTGCCTTGGCCAAGACACTGCTTGAGGCAATCCGCACGAAGGGCTTCTTCTACGTCACCAACTATGGCATATCACAGGATGATGTCGACACACAATTCTCTCTGGGACAGCAGTTCTATGAGCTCCCGGAGGAAGAGAAGCTCAAGTATCAGCCGGATCTGGACTCGGGCGACTACAACGGCTACCGCCCCGCAGGCCGGCGAGTGCTGAGCGGCGGCATCAGGGACAAGACGGAGGTGTGGAATATGGCGAGTAAGTTGCATCGGACAGACCTTACGGAAGAGATGGTCGCTGATACACCATAGCCAAGGATGGACATATCACACAACCCCTTCCCAAGCTCCTCGAGGAAAAGAAAGCCTTGATTGAGTCTTTCGCAAAGGAGCTGCACGACAAAGTCCTCGACCCCCTTCTCCACCTGATCGCCATCTCACTTGAGCTCCCGCCCGACTTCTTCACCAAGGTGCACCGGTGGGACGTCCACGATGAGTCTCACCTGCGGTACATGAAGTACTCTAAGTTCTCGCCTCAAGAACTTGAGCAATTGAGCGACGGCCTGTGGTCCCTCGGCCACACCGATCTGGGTACTATCACCCTCCTCTTCAGACAGCCCGTCGCTGCTCTGCAGATCAAAGACCACGAGACAGGGGAGTGGAAGTGGGCCAAACCGCTGGACGGGAGCCTGACAGTCAACACCTGCGACGCCCTCAGCTTCCTGACTGGAGGGTACATCAAGTCGACAGTGCACAGGGTACGTCCCTTTGTCGGTATCTCGTGTCTCATTCGTGTGCTAACTCATCATAGGTGTCTGCGCCGCCCAAGGACCAACAACATGTCGATCGCCTGGGTCTCCTGTACTTTGCACGTCCCCAGAACGATCTGGTCTTGAAGACCGTTGATTCTCCAGTGCTGAAGCGCGCGGGAGCGACGCAGAATGAGTTTGAAAGGGGCGGATATCCGGTGCCTAACATGGGCGAGTTCACCACTCTCAAGCAGACGTGGCAGCAGCGCAAGACTGGAGCGTACAAAGAGGAGGATGGGAAGGAGATTCTTCCCGGATTTAAGGGGCAGTACCATGCCTAAGTAGGCCTGGGACATGTTGGATACATGCTGTATTGGATAGGAGCCGATTGTTGTGGTCTCTTGCGAGGAGATGGCACACTCCCAGATTGGAGACACGTCACCAACTTGAAGCAAGTTCTTAATCTGTTCCTTTAATTCCATTTTGATGTTTCCGCGGCATCTTCCTGCCGCTGCTCCTCGATCCTTCACCCCACACACCCCGTATCGCCCCTCACTCCTCCCAGCACTCCCGCCATCACCACCCCCTGTCAGCCCCCCTGCAGGTGCCTGTGGGGGAGGCTCGGGCCGCCGCCTCCACCCGGAAAAGAGGCGTTTGCTGATGCCAGGGCTTGTTCTAGGCGAAGGAAGTTCCGCCACTCGCTGACCTCCATCAGGAAGTAAGCTCAAAGCTTCCTCCTGTATTGTACTCCCCTGAGGTACAAAATCGCGCTTCCATGAGACCTGAGCAACTCTCCTGGCCTTGAAGTGCATCGAGAGCTCGACCATATTGAACGAGCTGGCTCGAGCGCCGCTACAATCAGACCTCATCGTAAGTGGACAGGAGATGGTGGGTAGCTGGTGCATCACTTTTTGAAGTGTTCAGCCTTGGCTGACGATCACTCGTACGAGAATCCTTTACCTGAATCCTTGTATGCCGATCTGCCGCATAGCCGCTGGTCGACTTTGGTTGACGCCAATGTACCGTGATCCCATGCCCCTATCCATTCACGTCATCAGGTTATTGATTTGTCCAAGAGATCTCATGTTGCAGGAGTGCTCTTTTCGACTTGAACATCAGATTCTTTCGCAGGCGTATCTTCGTGGATGTTCCAAGGGAATACTTTGTCCACGGATATTTGTCCTGACGACCACCTGGGTCACCCGGAGCTTCATCACTGCACTCAGATTCCCAGCACTACGATGGCCTCAGATCCTTCCGCGTATCAATGCTGTCATCAGAATCCCTGGCTCCACGACTTCCAATCCCATTTG
The DNA here is from genome assembly GCA_020746995.1 of Plectosphaerella cucumerina. Taxonomy (NCBI): domain Eukaryota; kingdom Fungi; phylum Ascomycota; class Sordariomycetes; order Glomerellales; family Plectosphaerellaceae; genus Plectosphaerella; species Plectosphaerella cucumerina. Next base: position 487,971 of record JAGPXD010000005.1, on the reverse strand, counting down.
TTCTTTCTCAAATTATTGTAATCTCTGCGTTCTGTTGAAGTGGGAAGTGGGATCAACGCGTCAGATGGTAAGACCTAAGACAAACCTCAGCAAGAGATCGAATCAGCTGAATTTCCGAAGGCTTCTCCAGCTTTTCCAAGTCAAAACTCCAGCTCGAGCTTACTCCTTAGCCCAGGCGCCCCAATGGGAGCTTGCAGAGGAAAGAAGGGGACATGGTACTGCAACGGCAGTCGGTTCATTCGGCATGGCAGAGGCCAGTATCACCCAATCCATTGTGCGAGGTGGCCAATGAGCGACTCCTCTGCCTGTTTATAGCATCGACGCACGGTATCTACGCCAAATTGAGTCCCTCAGAGCCGGCAGAAGACGAAAGACGGCGCCTCTATGACGATGGTTGGCATTGCTGCCAAGACAGTGGCAGCAACTTATGGGCATGATCACGCCGGAATGCAAGTGGAATGGGTGACCTTGGAGAGGCCTCGAAAAGTATATAAGGCAGTCGTCTGCTGGCAGTCTTCCACTTCATTCAAAGCAACTCACATTCCACAATCAACTTCAAGAAACAAACTCTCCAGATTATCATCCCATCAACAGTCACCATGCGCTTCACCATCATCCTCGCCACCCTCGCCGCCGCAGTCTCTGCTGCCCCTGCCAGCAGTGCTTCTTCCCTCGAGGAGACTGCTGTGGTCCTTGGTATGATGCGATCTTCCCCGCCAGATTTACTGCGGAGAGCGTCGTCAAAGTTGAGAGACGCGTACCGACTATGTTTGTCCAAGATTCCCAAGCCGATCTCTGCAAGAACCAGGACTCCTACGACATCTGCCGCAGCAACTGCAGCCCCCTTGCCCCCGCTTTTGCCTGCCAGATCAACTGCCTGATCGCCTTCTGCCCCTAAATTTCACGTAAAGATGGGGCGTAAGAACTCAACCGCTTCATAAATTCACAGTGAGAGTCATGAGAAGCCCGGGTTTCATCGAGAGATCGGAGGAAAGAAGTGGGTGGCGATGTCGTGGCAGCGGTTGATGAGGATCATCAGTCCGTTCCATGGAGCAGGTTATTGTCGACCCGCTGAGGTCATATTACAGTCTTTAATTCCACAAGTAGGAAACAAGAGAAATCGGCCAATGACATTGACTTGAGTCAGAACATCGATGACGCTCAACAGGAAGTGGGATCAGAAGTGATGTCATTTCTGTCGTCGGATCTTTCGAACTGGGACCTTTTGGCAAGGTACCAAGATGCCTTCTCCCCACTGGAGGGCCTCATCAACCAGCGGTATTTGTTGCTGGTCAGCGCCGGAAGGTTTGTAGTGACGTGTTGCCTGAATCTTGGAGCTAGGAGCTTATAGAAGAGACATTAAGATCTTGTTTGCTCAACCCGTATGTGCATTTGAGCGTCGTATCCAATCTATCTACACTCCTGTGACTTAGTAAAACTGTATCCGTTCATCCTGACTCCCTCGGAGATGGGCTTTCGGCATATCCTGAACAGCCCTTGATGACTCCTCGTCTGATCGCATCCTCTGGAATCGCAACCGCGAAAGCGACCTCGACCTTGTCGGTGACATCTCCACAGGCCCGTTACTAGAAATATGCGTTTCGACATGAGCCATAACGCCAGGCTGCTCCGGCGGCGGCTGTACCCATCCCATCGGCTCGCCGGAGTAGGCGGAGTTCTGGCCTGGCGCATACCCTATCGCAATCTCTCCGTGCTCCGTCTCACGAAAGTCCGAGTCCTCTGTCTTGAGCTCGCGGTGAACATCTTCGAAGAGGTGGTTGTACAGCGAGTCCATGCTTTCCGGGGTTCGAAGCGGACGCGGCGGGGCGGTTCTTTCGGCAGGCCATGTCTTTCCAGAGATTGAGGTGCCAATGGGATCATCGTCGCGGGTGTGTCCCCCGGATCTGTGGGAAAGACGGGCGGCCAGGCGGGGCCCCCAACGAGCGACGAGTGGTCGGAACGTCAAGAGGCACGAGCAAACAATTCCGGAGCATATCTCGCTGATCGACCAGGCTGCCAATTCGACGTTCTCCCAAGTCAGGTCGTCTTTGACTATGAGGTAGGGAATGCGGATGATGGAGATGGAGACGGTGCTGGAGGAGACAAAGTGTCAGTCGAAAGCCAGGAACTGGAGCGACGTTGTTACTCACAAGAAACCGAGACAAAAGATGCCAAGGAGCACAACCTTGTGTCCCTTGGCAAGGTTGAGCTTGCTGATCACCGGCAGCGGAAGCACGAAGACGATGACATCCGTGGTGATGTTGCCGCCTGCGTTGACATACCATCGTGGGAAAAGAGGTAGGCACCGGCCGGGAGTCTCTGGTATCCAAAACTTCTTGATTGGCGAACAGGAGAATGTTTCGACGAGGATAACGGCGACGCACCATCCCATGACGATGACTGTGGCGGCGATTAGGATCTTTCGGTACCGGCCGAGTGCCAGCACACGCCAGTACTGGATCAAGAAGGTGGCTTTGACGGCCATGAGACCGGCGTTGTAGAAAATGACGATGAAGTAGAGTGCCTGAGACCAGTTAGTGGTCGGCAATCAGCAACGTGCGATTGCCAAGATTCGTACTCGGAGGTAGAGCTGGATGTCCATCGGTGTCAAGTAATAGATGTGCCTGCCGTGACCAAACATGACGCCTATGGGTCGTGGAGTTAGCATGGACTAGAAAGATTCACCCAGTTCAGGGGTCAAACTCACTGTACGTCATGGTGAAGCCACACGCAAATGCCATAAGCTGGGAAGTAGCTGTCAGCTTGCACTTCGTCTAATTTAGTGAAGGGGACTAACAAAAGAGATCACGGCCGCGTAGTCGTCCCAGCCGACGTTCTTGATGACGAATGCCCGAGTGTAGATGCGTAACACAACGGCCACGAATGCCACGCCGAGGACGGAGGACGTGATGGCTATGGCGAGGGTGGCTCTCGACTCGTCAGGTTCCAGGATGAAGGAGGATTCCATCTTTCTGTGAAGAGCGCTCGCGCTCTGGCTGGACTCGGAGGGTTTGTAGCGTAAGAAACATGAGCCATCGGCCATCGGCCCAGGTCAAGCGGCGGGATATCGAGAGCAGGTGGTTTATCTACCATGGAATCGTCCGGAAGTCCAGAATAAGCTTTGGTAGCGCAGCACCTCCGTCGATCCGAGCACCCCGGAATCTTATGACCCCTTGACTCGTTGCAACCCGTTGACGCGAGTGATTGGCAATGCTGCAACGGCGACCATCGCGGGGATGGGCTGAAGCCCGAGCGCAGCGTCCACCACCACTGGCAGTGGCCTGATGCTCGGGACCCCTCGCGGCTCGAGGAGATCCGGAAGGTAACCATGCTTGTCAAACGTATGGACTGAAGGTCAATGGTCCCAGCGCCTTATGGCTCGGCTACGAGCCGGACGCTGGCTGAAACGCGAGATCGACAGCTGATTCGGCAGTCTGTGCGGTGAAGTCAGGGTCAGGGGGTGGTTGACCTCCATTCGCGGGGTTGAAGGCCCCTCTCAGAATTTAAGCTTTGGTCTACAGGTAGGATAAGATGAGCTGGCTGCCTGGGCCCCCGGTCGATGTCTCGTATCATCAAGGACGTCTCCAAATCTTGGATACAAATGAAGTTCACTGGATCGTGGCTTTCAGCCCTACGCCACCATCACCATGGTCATCTCAAATCTAGTTCACAATTGGCGAGTCCAAGAGCTCATGGAGATCGCAAGGCGATAAAATGCGCAACAGCAAAGTACGGTTCAATACAATGGTGCGGACCCCGACGGCGTAGGGCCGGCGTCGATGAGGTTGGTGGAAACTACGAGGGCTCTACACGTCGTCACAAACACGCATTCAAATCTCACGACCTTCGCCTTCAGCGACAACGCACACTTGGTATCGCGCAAACGATGCTCTGACTGCGCAGAGATACAAAGCTCTGTCGTCTTTACGATACTACCGTATCAGCATCACTGCCTCTAATGGAAATGGGCACGAGTTGATAGAGGCGGTTGTTGGCATTCCCGAGGCACGGCCGGCAGTGCTTCTGGCGGTACAAAAAGTTGTCATTTTGGACGGCGCGTTGTATTTACGAAGATAAGCCGGATTTATGAAGGGGTTGGTTGGCATTGGGCCAAACTAGGGCCATCTTCGGGACGAGGGCAGTCGGTGGCATGGTTGGTTGCTGTTCACATTGAAGATACTCGCTGAGGTAAAGTTTTGAGAGATTCATTTCGAAACGAATCCACCAATATGGATCAACGGGTCCTGTCATACCCACTGACCCGTTCATCGGGCCCTGTTTGACCTATCCTGGCTTCAAGCCCCGTGAGATCTGCAAAAGTTGCCTATGAACATCTGCCATCGTGTAACCCGGTCCACTTGACCTCCACGTCTTCATTTCAGTCGGTTTCGTAGAATAATTTACTACACGCAGGGATCGTGGGCTAAAAATACCCAGAGCCTGATCTGCTGAAGATTGTGCAGAAGTTGACTGGTTCATTTCGAGCACACCTCGCAGGATCCGAGGTGCGGGGTCACAATGCCGTCTCCTTTCAGCCTGATACAGTGGTGCTTATCTTCGACGTTGATCGAGTGAGAAGGTTCCCTCTTGCTTCCTTCTTCACTTCCTCTCTCCCAGTCTTGGCACTTGCGCTGTCTGACACTGACAGTCAAGCCATTTCTTGACCTTTGCACGACCAAACACTCAGTTCACACACCCTCGTTCGTCTGCAACATGGATGCCTCAAATGGAACTGCCCCTTACCTTCCTCTTCTTGGCAAGACTGCTCTCGTTACCGGCTCCGCACGAGGAATCGGCGCTGGTATTGCTTGGAAGTTGGCATGCGATGGCGCAAACGTAGGCGCTGTCCCAAGTCCCGACTCATTCACCTGAGAGATGAGAGCTCACCCAGGTTCCTTCATAGATCTTGATCCATCATCTAAGCGAGTCCAGTTCCAGTAAAGCTGAAGAGCTCGCTTCGCGCATCAGGTCCCTACCTCATACGCCATGGGCGAGCATTGTCCGCGTCAACATCGCTACGCCCACCGGCCCGGCCGATATCATCAGTTTCTTTAGAGAAACTCACCACGAGGAGCTCAAAATCGACATCCTCATCAACAATGCGGGCATTGCCCCTCCATCGGCGCTCCCCGACATCACACCAGAGCACTTCTCCTCCATCATCTCCACCAATCTTCAGGCCCCTCTCTTCATGATCCAAGCTGTCGCTCCCCACCTCGTCAAGCCGGCCCGCATCATCAACATCTCGTCCCTCGCGGCCCGCCAAAGCTTCAGCGGATTGACTGTGTACGCCGCGAGCAAGGCCGGGCTGGAGGCCATGACTCGGCACCTGGCGAAGGAGTTGGGCAGCGACGGAACGACTGTCAACTGCGTCACCCCGGGCGCTGTTGAGAGCGAGCTCTTGCGGGAGACAGAGGCCAAGATTCCCGGGATCATTGAGGCTATTTGCGCCCAGACGCCGTTGCAGAATCGGGTCGGCACTGTCGAGGAGTTTGCATCGATTGTCGCATGGCTGTGCAGGTCTGAGGCGGGATGGGTCACTGGGCAAACGATTAGCGCGACGGGCGGCCAGGCCATGTACTGAGATTGCGTTGGATCGAGTAGGATGAGCTGCTTTCGGCTATTTTGTTGTGGTTCTGCTATTGAAATGGATTTCGGCTTGCGCAGGGAAGAATAGCAATGTTGTCGGCCAAAGTGAATTGGGGTCATAGATTTGACATTTCCTACATTTGTCATCAGCTGGCAAGGTGGCCGAGTGGTTAAGGCGATAGACTCGAATCACCCCCAGTTCTCTGGGTAACTTCGGCTATCTATTGGGTTCGCCCGCGTAGGTTCAAATCCTGCCCTTGTCGGATTCTTCGGACAACCCAGCACAGCTGGGATTTCACTTTTTGACACCTTCTCAGTACATGAAATCTTTTGGCATCATTTGATCCTGCGTCAATCGTAGCCCTCATCTTATTCAGACCTCGTCTTGGGGATCCAAGCCCCTAAATTCAAAGTACGCGTTCCACTCCTTGTCACCGACAAGCATGCCGACGAGTTCCTCCTCGAAGGATACCTGCACCTCGACTCCCTCATCATCGCCTGCCGGCCCCTCCCTGGCTGGATACACAATTACCAGCCCCTCGACGAACCGGTCAAACAACAGCCGGTATGCGAGCGGGGTGCCGAAACCGAAACTTGATGTGCACACGTCCGCCTCGCGCCAGTCCGTAACGAACATTGTCATGGGCGGGAATGAATCCACCTTGACTGATAGATCGCACTTGTTCGCAATCGGTGCTATGGCGGTGAGAGTCGCCATGAGCGAGTCTTCCGTGACGCTTTCGGTCATGGCCCTGATGTATCGCGCAAGACGCCAGAGAGGCCACTCGGAGATGACATTGTGGACAGTGGGTTGCGGGATGCCAGCCGTCGTTGATAGTGCAGGATAGCAGAGGTTCCCCTGGGTCCTGGGATGGACATGAGGGGGAGGCAGGCGTCTGCGCATGTTGACGGCCTCGGCCCAGATCAGGTTGTCGTCCAGATCCCTGTTGAAGATGGATTGACGAATTCTGGAGAAGACGCGCCACGTGAAAGCGCAAAGGGCGTCGTACGTCGAGATCCACGTCCCGTCTTGAGGTGATGCTGCCTCCTTGAGGGCCGCTGCTTTGCTCTTGCGCAGGTGGAAGAGCAGGGCCTGGGTCGGTCTATGAGATGAATTGCGTTGTTCTTGGGGCGGCGCAGTAATTTGAGATTCGAGAGGGCCCAGAGGGATGGTAAAGCGGCTGTGGTTGACACACATGGGATGCAACACAGGAAGCGTTTTCTCGTTTACGATGGCGTCGCAGCTTTCTGCCAGCAGCTTAGTGAAAGATCCCCAGCCCGAGATATCGTTGGCGTAATGGTGTGCGTGCATGTTGAAGATGAGACCTCCGGGGATGAAGGTTGCCTTGAAAGAGGACACCGGAGGGCTGTTGTCAGGATGTGCTTCGGGCTTCTCTCCGTATGTCATTGGGAGGTTGCTGAGTGCGTCAATGTCGCCGAGCGCCGATGACAGAAAGTGCTTCTCTTTGATGGCATCCAATGACGGCGAGTCGAGATACTGGACCTCAAATTTGACCGTACTGTCTTTTTTCTTGACAAAAGCATGATCGCCATCTTGTCGTTTTTCGATCGTGCCAACAAGATGCCTGGCCTGGCTCAGAGCCCTCTCCAATCCCTCCTTGAGAACCGCGATGACGTTGCTGCAAAGTGTTAATCCATGACATCCTCGTTGAGCAGGGGACTGACAGACCTTCTTTCCTCGTGAGTGCATTCAAATAAGAGAGCGAAATTGGTGTAGGTCATGGCGCAGAGGTAGTCCAAAGTCGAAAGCTTCCTCCATTCCTCGTCCGGGTCGTGCTGCCATCCTGACGGGCGAAGATGGAACTCCTCACTCTGAGGCATCGGAAAGGCTGGTAAGATAGAACAAATCGAAGAGCAGACCATATGCCAAACAGATCATGAACATAGAAGCGAAGAAAGACTGGGGTACTCGTGTATTTGTATCATTAAATTGTAGCGGACATGCACATGCGGGCAGCAGACACTAGCCGTCAGCCAATGCCAACCGCAGCCCTTGCCTGGTGAAGCATGCATGAGCATGCATGCATCCTCGGTCCTGTTCCAATTAAACTCTCAGGATAGACGCTTAAGATACGTCTGCTTTGGATGCAGTCACGGCTGTAGCCCCAGCCCCGTACTCGCTGCCGTTGCTGATCCCGCGGCCACCTTCTGCCCCTCCCGACCGGACAGGCCTTTCGCGCTTCAAGTCTTCTTAGTTACAAGAGAAATAGGAACAAAAGTTCAAAGTTCAAAGTCCATTCGAGTATCATGTTTCCATGGCTTCATTGATCTCCGTTTTGATTAGCAAGACACCCTTGCCGGGCATGCCGTCCTTGTCCATCACCCTGACGAAGCGATATCCCGTCCGCAGCCTGTCCAGGCGGATGCACGCCCATGCTGCCATCTCGTCCGGCCCGGGCACGTCATTCATGACCACAAAGGACAGGAAGGTGAGTTCTGGCACAACACCCCCAATGTCGAGGAAATCAATCGGCTGACCTCCAAAATCAGGGCTCGTGCCCTTGCTCCTGCTTGTCTCCCCGCGGTATCCTACCTGCTGAACCTCCTCGGGGTCTGCATCGTCGCTCACCATAGCCGACAGGGCGTCCGGCTCCGTGTGCAGGCCAACCTTGACGTAAGGAGTGAACCGTGAAGGGTCGCTGCCCTTGGTGACGAGGGGGAGGTTCTGCCCTGCCAAGATTGTGATGACCACCTTGTCGAGCCTCTTGCTTGGAATGACGGGCATTTCTGCTCCACTCGTGCTTCGATACCCTTCAGGCTTGAGGACATACCCGTCCGAGCCGGCGAACATGCCCTCGTTGAGGATCATGCCCGTGTCCCAAGACTGCCAATTGAGCGCAACCACCTGAGCTCCCGCGCGCCAGAAGATGACGGGGTCGAAGTTTGAAGAGTCGACGCGCATGCCGTGCGGATACGTCCGCATGAGGAAGTCCCTGTTGTGCGCGAAGGTGGCAGCTGGCATCCGCCGCTGGACTTCGATGGCGGCCTTCTCCGATAGGGAGAATATGTGGTTCGGCATGGTGGCCTCGGGCTGCTCGAGGGACTTGAAGGTGACACCGCGCGTGTGGATGCCGAGACGACTGAGACGGGGTGTGATCTTGGGTGCCTTGACCTTCTTCGTCTTCTTCTGTCCGGCCTCGTCGACGACCTCGTACATGCTCTCGCTGTCTTGGGAGGTCGATGCAATGCTTGCGCCGTCGTCGGCTTCGGGGACGTATTTGACCTTGATGAGAATCTTGTTGCGGAGTTTGTCGGGTGAAGGCAGGAAAGTCGGCTCCATCTCAGGTTCGGGTAGCAGGTACTCGCCCCAGAGCTCCTCCATGATGTCGACCATGGAACCCTGCTGCTTTGCGTTGCAGTGAACTTCCAGACTGACGATGAGAGGCAGGTCCGAGACAGCAAAGGCGTTTTCCTTGACGACCTGACAGACGTCTCGGAAGAGGACTTCTTTGGTGAGGGTGAAGCCGTGAAGGACTCGGGGCTCCGCCTTGATAATAGACTGGACCGATTCGTCGTATGCCTTCATCTTTTCCTCGTCGCCCTTGTGCTCAAACTTGTTCATCGCCCAACGGGCAGCCTTGACCATCATTCGGCCCTTGAATCCCATCTTCTCTCTCGCAGGCGTGTCGCTTTGGGCGCCGTTCTCACCTGGTTCGTGAGACCAGTACTCCTCGCCATCCCAGACGTCGATCTCGATGCACCGGCAACCGCGAAGCAGGACGTCCTTGTACGCTTCAGCGCTTGAGTCGCTAGAGAGCTGGTTGCCGGTGAGATAGGTGTTGTGGCTTGAGCTGATGAAGTAGTTGCTCAGCGGCCATGAGAGATCCTGGGGCGTCGCCATCTCGAGGGCGTTGCCCGCCGGAGAGGTCAGGTACTTGATAAGCTCGAACAAGTCAACTTCATCCTTGTCGGCCAGGTACCCGGCGAGGCCTTCAGGGTTCTCGCCCTGGATGTACTGCATGAAAATGCCGACCTGGGCCTTGGACCACATGTTGTTCGGCCCGGCATATTTGTTGAACAGCCAGGAGATGTGACCGAGGAGTGACTCGCTGAGCTGCTCCTGTATGCCTTTTCGTTGGCCGCTGGGGTGGCCACCGCCGGCCTTGTACTGTTGGAGCGGGAAGTCTGGCATCGTGAGGGCAACTAGTGGTGTGCGAAGATCTGCATCAGAAAACAGCTGTGATTTTCCTCTGGGGGCTGTTTTTTAGATCTTGAGAAGTGAGGCATGTGTTGCATGATCGTGGGGCTGTTGTCCAGAGGCCGCGTCAGTGTCCAGAGGACGGATCACGGCGTGTCCGAGACTGCGGTGAAGGGACCCTGGAAAGTCACGATAGGTCCAATGGCAGCTCATTTTGAGAGGGCCGCAATTTCTCCGAGAGGCATCCAGAGGAGATGCCAAGTGGTCCACGCACGTAATTAGAATTCGATTCCCGTTTTGCTAGGGTCAGGTAGGGCTGACGATGGGGTCACGGTGCCGCGTGCCGAATGCCCAGACCGACGGACCCCTGATTTTGTACTTCAGATGCCATCTGCAACCAGGCAACCATCAATCCATCCAGTCCCCGTCGGACCGGCGAGAGGCCTCAGCTGTCACAAGCCTCGGCCCGCTGTCGCGCACTGGCCATCTGTTCTGCCAGCTTGGGGGAGACGTTGAAGGCGTCTGATGAATACGACGAAGACCATGTTCGAGTTGGGTCTCGGGGTGTGTTGGCACGATTGGCAGCTCATGTGACGAAACCCTGTGACTTCAAGCATGATAGACACCTCGTTTCCTGTATAATTATCATTCCTTAGCTTATCATGCTACATATGTTAGGTAGATGACATTGGACTGATCTTGTAGCTTTGGCGGTCATGATTTATCGTCAAAGAAGTGGTGGTAATGTTTGGCTTGGCTCCACTAGCATTTGGGTGTTGAAACCTCCCATCACAGTGCAAGCTGGAGCACTTTCACCCTTGCTGGAGCGAGACTAATGGACGATGCACGATTGAAATGAATAGACAGCTTGAGATCAAATCGAGATCGTTGATTGATTCTTCAAAACTTCAGATCACTCCACCTTTCAGCTAGAGAAAGATGGTAGATGACAGCCCAAATGACCTCCAGCCGGACGGTGGGTTCGAAGTCGAGGGTGGCCGCCGGCCAGCCATCGCAGCCCCCGTATTTTAGTGGAGGCAGGTCCCTGGAATGCCACCGGCAGTGCTCCCATCCAACTTCCATGAACCGAACGGCCATCTCCACCCAATTGCTGTGTATGGAGAGTGGCGGTCGCGGGGTGTTTGCTCCTCAACTACCATCCATCCCCGAGAGCACCTGAACAATGTTCATTTGCCAGCTCGAGCGGGCCAAATCTTGTCCCGAGACGACGAGTTATACGTCCTCGGGCATGTCGGAACCGCCCAAGGTCGTACGCCCGCAAGCAGACGATCTTCGGAAGCCGGGTGATGCAGGTCGGGCGGGGTTCACATTCGCCAGGAACTTCCCCTCCCCCTTTTCCACCCCCTTTTCGTGGCCGCCACGTCTGGACCTGAACCGAGGGTGGGATGCCACGACCACCAACAGCCAACGACGACTGCGCAACTCCACCCGATGCTTCCGTCTCATCATCTATTCGTCACCCCATGCATATGCTGAGGGATAAACGGCTGCTGTCGGGATAGTGGAAGGCTTCCCCGCTCCGGCTTCGCGGGATGAAGTGGGGGCGGCCGGATATAAAACAACAGGAAGCTCTCTGTTGCCGGGAGCTTCTTTCTTCCTCCATCAAATCCGACCTATCCGATTACCAACATCGATCGAAATCTTTGAGAACCGAACATCCTTCGTATGCTGGAAGAAACTTCCATCTTCCCTTTCCCCGTTCAATTGATAGACCAGACTCTAACCTCCTGACATCCAGCAACCACCTTGGTACGCACCTCTCGGCGTCAGCCAGGAGAGAGCGATGATCAATCACGGGTTATCCCTCGAGCGCTCCGGCCTTGTGCCGTGAAGCTGCCTTCGAGTTCAAGTCTTGCAAGATATCAGGTATTCTATGAAAAGATGCATGAGCCGGTGTTCGAGCTTCGCATCCCGTCCGAAGACCCCCATCCACCCCTCCCCGGGTTGCCCCCGCGGCGAGGGAGATGAAGGGTCCACGACGGGGTATGCGAGCTTGTTCTGAGATCAAACGGCCTCCATTGAACTTGATCTGGATAATACCAGCGAAAGGATCATGCTCTGAACTCCTCCCCGCCCCACGGGGCTTCGTGAACCTCTAACACTCCAGACAGAATCAACCACCCCAACACCATCTATCAAAATGGCCCCCTCCGCTACTCAGGCCGTCGCCCCCGCCGTCCTCCCCCACAAGGGAGCCATCGCCATGGCCAAGGATGACGGCGCCGTCAAGCCCGTCATCGACGAGCTCCGCGCCGGAACCTGGGAGGACTTCTCCTTTCAGCCCATTCGCGAGTCGCAGGTCGCCCGCACCATGGCCCGCCGCTACTTCTCCGACCTCGACACCTACGCCGAATCGGACATTGTCATCATCGGAGCCGGCAGCTGCGGCCTCAGCGCCGCGTACTGCCTCGCCAAGGCCCGCCCTGACCTCAAGATCGCCATCATCGAGGCCAGCGTCTCCCCCGGCGGCGGCGCCTGGCTGGGCGGCCAGCTCTTCAGCGCCATGGTCATGCGCAAGCCCGCCGACCGTTTCCTGAACGAGGTCGGCGTCCCCTACGAGGACGAGGGCGGCTCCTTCGTCGTCGTCAAGCACGCCGCCCTCTTCACCTCGACCATCCTCTCCCGCGTCCTGAGCTTCCCCAACGTCAAGCTCTTCAACGCCACCGCCGTCGAGGACCTCATCACCCGCCCCGACCCCGAGAGCCCGTCGGGCATCCGCGTCGCCGGCGTCGTCACCAACTGGACCCTCGTCTCCCTCAACCACGACACCCAGTCGTGCATGGACCCCAACACCATCAACGCCCCCGTCATCATCAGCACCACCGGCCACGACGGCCCATTCGGCGCTTTCACCGCCAAGCGCCTCGTGTCCATGCAGGCTGTTGATAAGCTCGACGGCATGCGCGGCCTCGACATGAACAGCGCCGAGGACGCCATTGTCAAGAACACCCGCGAGATCATCCCGGGTGTCATCGTCGGAGGCATGGAGCTGTCCGAGCTTGGAGGACACAACCGCATGGGCCCGACTTTCGGTGCCATGGCCATGTCTGGTGTCAAGGCTGCTGAGGAGGCGCTCAAGGTCTTCGACATTCGCAAGAAGCAGAACAGCGTCTAGATCTGACGTCTGAGAGGAAGGGTACTTGAGCTTGAAACACGGCAGCTACAGAACAATACACACTCGTTTCGTTCGTTTGGTACATTCCGATGCTTTCCCATGGTGTGGTAGAACCGTTTTCAAATCCCCAGCCCCCGAGACTGTACTTCCCATCCTTGGCTGTGCTCCAGTTTACTCTGGTAATTTCCTTGCAGTCCGGGACCCAGCCTCTGCCTGCAATCTTATTTGATCCCATGCAGAGAGTGGTATGTCTGACCACCAGGCATTTGGAAGCTTTCCCTGGAATTCATGTCCGGTCCAGTCCGCTTCACATCGTAGTCGATAGTCATCTCGCCTTCGTACGTGGTTTTCGGACCAACTGAAAATAGGTAGGTAGTCAGCGCGGTCTCGAGCAGTTGCACGCAAGATTTTCTCACAGAATGCAATGTAGCCAAAGGCAACTACCACTGGCGCCCACACAAACAAGGCCAGCACCTGGCCGAACCCAAGTTCGTTGCTTTGGTCCGAGTCCCCGGCTGCTTTGGTGATTGTTGCCCGCAGCGCGACGAACAAGCCGAGCAGCGTCCACATGCCCACCAGGGCCAGGGTCGCGCTGGCAATGACGAACCACGGCCTGACTCTCAGCAGGATGCTCGATCGCTCCAGCCGGGTGATTCGTAAAGGGTTCCGGACCGCGACCCAGTAGAAGGCCCAGACGCTCGGAAGAATGAGAGTCATATACCTCAGCGCCCTCAGTCCCTTCCAATAGCTTTCGCCGCCCCTGTTGTCGCACTGGATCTTCTCGAAATTCTCCTGGCCCGAGTCCCATTCGGCCTTTGGCGAGATGAAGACCAGCCCGACACACAGGACGTACGCGATGAAGATGAGGGCATGCCTCTGCTGACGGCGACGCTGGTCCTGGTCCCCAATGAGAGCAAGAATGCACAGCGGAAAGACGGAGAAAAGTGTCGTCAGCAGTGCAAGCTTCACGTCGTAAAAGCCAGGAAGCGTCAGGATGTAGGCTTTATTCTCGCGTGTATGCTGGCGCTCGTCCATGGACTTTTTGGCCGAGTAGATGGCGGCGACAAGCATGCTGATGGAGAAGAAGGCGGCGCTGTCGAAGAAGGGCTTGACGCAGTGACGGAACATGTCGATGAGTCTGTCCAGCCCGTCCGCAGGAGGCGAAGGGAGTGTGGGGGTGTCGGTGAATTCCGTTGAAGAACCGCGCACCATGCCTTCTCGCCTGCGCCAGCGTTTGCGCTTGAAGCCGTCGATTATGTAGGCCAGGAGGAATATAGTGACGAGTACTGCTTCGAAGAGGTACGATACCAGGATCTGGAAAACAAAACATCAGTCATTGTTGCATGTGAACGCCGTCTAACCACCAGGCACCAGGACGGCAAACTGACACCGATACCAGCCAGATCCGGGTTGGCCGTCCTCGCCATGGCCCTGCACAAGGCAGCTGGGCACTTGAGACTTGGCTTGATGTTGACATTCTGGTTTAGCGCGATTTGAGTGTCGTAATAGACACGGCAGTCAGACCCAGCAGGTGGGGGTGTAGTGAAGTCACAAAGCGCCTCGGGAAACTCGGGCATGTACATGCTGACCCACCAGTCGGCGGCCTGGCCGTATGTCGGCATCGGCCACCCGGCGGGCAGTGCGGAGCGGAGGAGAGCGGTGCTCCTAGCGAAGTTGGCGCCGAGGGCGATGCCTTGCTCGGCCAGCCAGATGTCGGGGGTCATGGTGGCCGACAGCCAAGCGCCCCAGACGTCGCAGTTTGCACCAAAGTCCATATCGCTCAAGTCGGCAGGTGCTTCCCATTTTGCCTCAACGTCCATGCTCTCGACTGGTCTCGGCTGGAGGTGAGTTCGGTAGTCCCTGTGAAGTGACTGACTTCAGGCCCGGCTGGGTCGAATATCATCTCGAATGTCAAGAAGCTATCCCGACAGTGGTGGCAGGGGGGTACAGGACCGGGCAAGATATACCTCTCCGCATCTCGGGGAGTGGCGCCATACTCGTTGCTAGCAGTTCAGCCCCAATCGTCGGGAGTCGCCCTTCGGACCTACGAGCCTCTTAGGCTGAGGCCGCTGAGCGGCCACAGCCTCGAGGAGCTATTCAAATGGATAAATAGAAGAGGGGGTCAGGGATGCGGGGGTGCCTTCCGCTTTTGCAGGCCACCTCGTCGGAGGCAACTTTGGGACGGTTGTAGCAGGGACCATGGTTGAGGGACGTCACGGCCCGGAAACAAGCATGCGCTTTAAGAAAAAAACGAAATGCTTCTTTGGTGAGAGGAGGAGAGGAGAGGCGGCACTGGAATGTCCCAGTTTTCTACAAGAGGAACAAGGTGGTATGCGGGAGGCAGCCAGGGTGATATCGAGGGCGGCAACGGCAAGATCAAGGTTAAGCTCGGGTCAACATGGCACTTCCCGTTACTTGACCATTTCCCTCTCCAACACTGGGTGTGATAGCTCGAGGCGGACTCCATGCCCGACCCGAGGTTGTTTGTCGGAGGGCTGATACGAATCTCCAGGCCGAAGCTCCCCGGGTACGGATCATGCCTCCGAAGGGCAAGCTCACCCCGGCCACCCTCGCCGCACCGGACTTTTCACCCACCATGCCAGCCCACTCGCCCGCTGAAGCTCAACAACCTTAACCCCGTGCCTTGCGTCCCGTCCTGCCAAACGCCTGATCGGCGCGCCGCACTTATGCTTGTTCAAGCGGAGCCGGATTCCCAGACGGCGGGCAGGAAGGTTGAAACGGGCATCCGAGGCCCGCGTCGTTTCAGCTTGCCTCGAGCAGGGCCCCAAGACGCCCGAAATGGCACCTTGAGTCGGCAAAACCTGCGCCTCGGCCCTCTGCGCACAGACTACAGGCGACTTTTGCCGCACCAGAGCTGTCTCTGCTTCGGCAAGAAATGTCTCCCTTGAGAGCTCCTGAGCTTTTTCCTCCCCAGGACGAGGCTCAAAATAGACGACATGGAACGACGGGAGTCGAAAGACTGCTACGAAGACTGCTGCTGCACTACACAGCCACTCGACGATCCAGACCTGCAAGTCTTGGCGAGGAGATTGACTTGTTTCTCGCGTTTTCTATTCGTGTTCGGGGGGATCTGACACTGAGCGAACAGACATCAGGCTCGCCCTGCATCTTTTCCGACTCCACTACCACGAAACGCCCCAGATATCGCACTAACAGGCCCACGCCATTTCCTTCACGACCATCAGATAGCCCGCCAACCCAGCCGTCTCCCTCCCCCTCCCATCTCCCCAACCTCGCCTGCCCCTGCAGATATCACGCCCGTCACCCTCACATCACCAACCATCCGATGAAACTGCATCGCCACCCCTTTCCCTGCTTCCCCCTTCCCCAGGCGCCCTGACCCAAGCGTAACCGACCATCTGATGCCCCTCGTCCATGGATGCGAAGAGGGAGCCCATGTTTCGGCTAATCGTGAGCGAGCGATCATCGACCATGGGAGGCTCCCCTGGTGCGGGCGACAGCTGTTGCAGGGTAACCCGTGACGAGCCTGGACCCTGGATGGAGCTCCCAACGACAAGTTCAGCCGACATATATCTCAGCCTTCGCCCTGCCAACCTCGAGGGCATCACCACCAAGGCAAGCTCGTGGCAGGATCCAGCATCCAATCGGCTCGTCCCATTCTTCACTTCCTCCTTTGCTTCGTTCATTCCTTCCTTTCTGGGGCTCGCTGGTTGAGAGCCCCGCCAAGACTGTGTCTGGCCTTTTGCTGTTGAACAGCACACATTTGTTTGTCTTGTGCTATTCTCCCTTCTCCACACTCTTCCATCATGAAGCCCACCGCCGAGAGCCATGTCAGGCCCATCGACGAGGAGTCGCCGGTCGAGGCAGACTCCTACCCTGGCGAGCCTGTTCCCATTGCTCGGAGAGGTCGCACTGTCAGCGAGGCCACGACCGTCCGCCCGACAAGTCCCCCGACGAACATGATCGCGCCGAGCCTCCACAGCCGCTCTTCGAGCATGGCCACCGCCGTCGTGCCGCCAGTCGACGCCTCCGAGGCCTTGCGGCCCGATCCCGGCACCGAGTCCGCCTTCCAGGTCATCGACAACCCCTTCGCCTTCAGCCCTGGACAGCTCAACAAGCTCCTCAACCCAAAGTCCCTCGATGCCTTCCGCGCCCTGGGTGGCCTGCGCGGCATCGAGCGCGGATTGCAGACGAACATCACATCAGGCCTCAGTGTCGACGAGACCTCGGCCGCGCACAGGATATCCTTCGAGACGGCCGTTGGCGACTCACAAAAGAGCGCCAGCAAATTGCCAGAGAACAGGAGCAGCGGATCTGGCAGCTTCTCTGATCGCTCGCGCGTTTTCGGGTCCAACGTGCTGCCGTCCAAGAAGGCGACGCCTCTCTGGAAGGTGAGCTTCGCCTGAAGCAGGCCCCTCCGTTGACCGTCATTGACCACCTCCCAGCTCATGTGCAACGCCTACAAGGAGAAGGTGCTCATCGTCCTCTCCGTCGCCGCCGCCATCTCTCTCGCCCTTGGTCTCTACGAGACTCTCGGCGTCGAGCATCCGCCCGGCTCTCCGACACCCATCGATTGGGTCGAGGGTATGGCCATTTGCATTGCCATCATCATCGTCGTGATCGTCGGCGGTATGATGGACTGGCAGAAGGAGCGTGCCTTTGTCAAGCTCAACGCCACAAAGGAGGACCGCGAGATCAAGGTCATTCGGTCTGGCAAGTCGTACATGATCAACGTGGCCGATCTCATGGTGGGCGACGTGGTGCATCTCGAACCTGGTGAGTCTCACTTCTTTCGTCAGCTTCTTCTGCTCAATTCTGATCTTTCTCCCAGGTGATGTCATCCCCGTGGACGGCATCTTCATCGGCGGCCACGACGTCAAGTGCGACGAGTCCAGCGCGACCGGCGAATCCGATGCCCTCAAGAAAACCGGTGGCGAGCAGGTGCTGCGCATGCTCGAGGCCGGCACCAAGGTCAAGAAGCTCGATCCCTTCATCATCTCCGGCGCAAAGGTGCTCGAGGGCGTCGGCATCTTCCTTTGCACGTCGGTCGGTGTGAACTCAAGCTTCGGAAAGATCATGATGTCGATTCGCACCGAGACAGAGCCAACACCCCTCCAGAAGAAGCTCGCCGTTCTTGCTGTCCGCATCTCGCAGTGGGCCGTGACCTCAGCGAGTTTCCTCTTCTTCGTCCTCCTCTTCCGCTTCCTTGCCAACCTTGGCTCCGACAACCGGTCACCTGCCGAAAAAGCCTCGTTCTTCATGGAGATCTTCATCGTCGCCATCACGGTCATCGTTGTGGCCGTGCCTGAGGGTCTGCCACTGGCTGTGACGCTTGCGCTGGCATTTGCGACCACAAAGCTGCTCAAGGAGAACAACCTCGTTCGCGTCTTGCGATCCTGCGAGACCATGGGCAACGCGACCACCATCTGCTCCGACAAGACAGGCACCCTCACGACCAACAAGATGACCGTCGTCACCGGCACCTTCGGCCGCGCCAAGTTCGCAAAGGCCGAGTCGGGCGAGGCCGGCGCTCAAGGTGTCACCCAGTGGGCCAGTGGCCTGTCGCAGGCAGCCAAGACCCTGATTGTGCAATCCGTTGCCATCAACTCCACGGCTTTCGAAGGTGAAGAAGCCGGTCAATTCTGCTTCGTCGGATCCAAGACCGAGACGGCGCTCTTGCAACTCGCGCGGGACCACCTCGGGATGCAGTCCCTCGGCGAGTGTCGCAGCAACGAGCAGGTGGTGCAAATGATGCCCTTCGACTCTTCCAAGAAGTGCATGGCCGCCGTCATCCGCCTGCCGGGCGGTGGCTACCGTCTCGTCGTCAAGGGCGCGTCTGAGATTCTCCTCGGCTACTGCAACACAAAGACCGACGTCGACTCCCTCGCCGTCAGCGACCTCACTGCCACGGACAACATGACCCTTCGGTCGACCATCGAGACCTACGCCCGCCAGTCGCTTCGAACCATCGCCCTCGTGTACCGCGACCACGCACAGTGGCCTCCAGCCGGCACCCACGCTGACGAGGACGGACACGTTCAGCTTTCCGCAGTCCTTCGCGACCTCACCTTCCTCGGTGTTGTGGGAATCCAGGACCCTGTTCGCCCCGGCGTTCCCGAGGCCGTAGCCAAGGCCAAGCACGCGGGCGTCGTGGTGCGCATGGTAACGGGCGACAACGCTGTGACGGCCCAGTCCATCGCGACCGAGTGTGGCATCTACACGGACGGCGTCATCATGGAGGGCCCCGATTTCCGTACCCTCAGCGACGACGAGATGACGCGCATGCTGCCGCGCCTGCAGGTTCTCGCACGCTCGTCCCCCGAGGATAAGCGCATCCTCGTGCGCAAGCTCAAGTCCCTTGGCGAGACGGTCGCTGTGACGGGTGACGGTACCAACGACGCTCCGGCCCTCAAGGCCGCAGATGTGGGCTTTTCCATGGGCATTTCCGGCACCGAAGTCGCCAAGGAAGCATCGCAGATCATCCTCATGGACGATAACTTCTCTTCCATCATCGTCGCCCTCAAATGGGGCCGCGCCGTCAACGACTCGGTCCAGAAGTTCCTCCAGTTCCAGATCACCGTGTCCATCACAGCCGTCATCCTCGCCTTCGTCAGCGCCGTGTCGCACCCGGAGATGAAGTCGGTCCTCACCGCCGTCCAGCTCCTGTGGGTGAACCTCTTCATGGACACCTTCGCCGGCATCGTCCTCGCGACCGACCCGCCCACAGACCGCATCCTGGACCGCCCGCCGCAGGGCAAGTCCGCCCCGCTCATCACCATGAACATGTGGAAGTTGATTTTGGGGCAAACGGCGTTCCAGCTCGCCGTGACGGTGACCCTCAACTTTGCCGGCGCGCGCATCCTGGGCTACGCGCCTGATGACGAGCACCGCAGCCTGCAGATTGACAGCATGATCTTCAACACGTTTGTGTGGATGCAGATCTTCAACGAGTTCAACTGCCGACGCCTCGATAACGGCTACAACATCTTCACCGGTCTGCAGCGCAACCCGTACTTTGTCTGCATCAACCTGTTCCTCGTCGGGTGCCAGGTGGCCATCATGTTCGTGGGCGGGCCCGTCTTCTCGCTCGTTCGCATTGATGGTGTGCAGTGGGCTGTGTCGGTCGCCATTCCCCTGCTGTCGCTGCCGTGGGCTATCGCCGTACGGTCTTTCCCTGACGAGCTGTTCGCGCGCATCATTGGCGTCGTCACCTGGCCGATTGTCACAGCGTATGAAGGTCTTTGCGTGGTGATGAGGCCTATTGGAAGGCTGATGTCGCGGAAGAAGGGCAAGGGCGGTGCTACTGGGGGTGTGATGGGCGAGGAGAACGGTTCGTCGTCGACTGTCATCTCGGGGGAGAAGCAGCGGTCGTGAGGAGGTGGCTGGATGAGCTTGTACATTATCTTGGATACACCGATGACATAGGAGTTCAAAATTGAGCAGCTTCGATTTCGATTACTCTCTTCCTGGCGATCAAGTGTGAGACTGTAGAGGGGGGGGCGTCGAAATCGCTGCAAGCCAAATGGTGACCACGAAAAGGGGGAATAGGGGTTGAAGTGGGGCCACCTGGATGCCATCTCTACAGCGTCGCCCGCTCACCCTGATGAGGCATACATGCCTTCAAGGCTGATCTTATCCAGTCATCCCAAATGAAATTCTCTCGGCCGACACTAACCGCGAGAAACACTCGGAGTCAGTACCTAGCATCGGTGATCGCCACGACTCACGATCCCTTGCCCGCCCGGTGACGCCGATGTCATGCAGAGTGAGCCAGATACGGTTCGATTCTCCGTCGCGGGTAGTCGACCACACCGCATACCATCTCATCTTCGGCCCTTTTAGAAGATGGAGGAGAGCCTTGGGTTGCGAGCAAGGTTGCTCTATCAGGGGCCCGCATCGGAGAAGCCCCGATGGCAGGGCATGTTTCTCCGGCATCACCCTTCGATCTGGAACCATTTCTCCGGCCGAGGCACAGGGTAGCAGGGGCAGTGTGAGTAGCGGGAATAACACTTTGGTCGAGCCAGGCGTGCACAGGGCTGAGCCATTTCAATGTGAGCATCTCTCTCATTGCAGTGGTTCAGCCACAGATGCCATAGGGCTGCGCTAACACCACCAGCCTCAGCAGTCATTCGTGAATATGACGCCGAGAGCTTCATCAGGACAGTGAGTCTATCAAAGTATCGAACATCTTCAATTCAGCACTGGCTGCGTTTTCCCATGGCGGGAAGGACGCTCAACAGCCCACAGGCAAGGATGGCCCCCACGTCATCGGAAGATCCTTGATGGAACGGCACACGGCTGTGGCCACCGTGCCCGCGGCCACTTCCTAAAACAGGGTCAAAACCGACGGCGGGGATACCGAAGTATCTATGAATTCGAGTCCTGGAGCGATCACCATCAACAGTGGATTCTTGGAGGGCAATCGGTGCGCATGCGCGGGCGGCACTCGAAACAGGGCCCTGCTAAAGGGCAGGGCACTGCCGTTCCTTGATGGAGACAGCCCGCCCAGCATGCAGAATAGGGTGATCATGGTTGTGGATGTCTTGCCTCTGGACTGCCACATGCCCCACCCAATTTCTGCCGCGGTACGGGGTTGAAGTTGAAGGGGATGATGGACGCAGCTGGCACTGAAGAATGTGACCTGTTTACCATAGGTCCTCAAAGTATAAAGATGCCGCTCTTACTCTCAGCTCCTTCCGTTTCTTCAGTTCCAATTCATCCACTCATTTCTTGCTTGCAGTTTCTGCACCCTCTTTCTTGCAGACATCATCATGACTTGGTCTCACACCCTCCTTCTTTCCGGGCTCGCCACTCTCTCGGCCGCCAGCCCTGTCGTCCTGAACTCGACCGCTTCTTTCCAAGACCGCTGTAGAAGTCTCCCCGTTTCCCTCAACATCCCCAACTCCAACTCGACCGCCACCGAGTTTGTTCCGGCTGGCACCACTCTGACCTTTGCCGGCGCGGACCCCAGCTGCGGCCGTGCCTCCCAGAATGTCACTGTCGACCTTTGCCGTGTCTCCCTCCAGGTCGCCACATCAGCCCGCTCCGGGATCAAAATGGAGGCTTGGCTCCCGGCTGAGTGGTCTGGAAGGTTCCTGAGCACTGGCAACGGCGGTCTCGGCGGCTGCATCCAGTACGAGGACATCCAGTACGCAGCTTCACTTGGCTTCGCAGCCGTTGGCACCAACAACGGTCACGATGGCTCGACTGGAGAATCCTTCCTTAACAATCCCGACGTCATCGAGGACTACGCCTACCGTGCTCTGCGTACTGGTGTTCTTCTTGGTAAAGATATTACGAAGACATTCTACGGCCAGGCTCAGGCCAAGAGCTACTACATGGGCTGCTCCACCGGAGGTCGTCAGGGCTTCAAGGAGGCACAGACCTTTGCTGATGACTTTGACGGTATCGTCGCCGGAGCTCCTGCCTTCTCCTTCAACAACCTCACATCATGGAGCTCTTTCTTCTACCCCCTGACCGGCCCTCCTACCGCCACGACCTTCGTCCCCCTCCAGATGTGGCCCATCATCGGGCAGGATATTCTCCGCCAGTGTGACGGTCTTGACGGCGCTGTCGATGGTATCCTTGAGTCACCCGATCTCTGCAACTACGACCCCTCGGGCCTCATCTGCCCCGCCGGCGCCAGCAACATCACCTGCCTGACCGAGATACAGGCTGAGACGGTTCGCAAGATCTACTCCCCTCTTCTTAACGACAAGGGCGACTTTGTCTACCCCCGCATGCAGCCAGGTGGCGAGTCCACCGAGGCTGCCTTTGCCATGTTCAACGGCCAACCCTTCGGCTCCTCCGACTGGTGGCGCTTCGCCATCTTCAGCGACCCCAACTGGGACCCCCTGACCCTCAAGCCGGCCGACTTCCCCATCTCCTCGACCCGCAACCTCTTCAACATTGAGACCTTTGACGGCGACCTGTCCGCGTTCAAAAACGCAGGTGGAAAGCTGCTGCACTACCACGGCCTGGCGGATGGCATCATCACGAGTGAGAACTCCCCGCGCTACTACGAGCACGTCTTGAAGACCATGGGTCTCGCTCCGGCGCAGCTAGACGACTTCTACCGCTTCTTCCGCATCTCTGGTATGAGGCACTGCTTTGGGGGTCCTGGAGCGGCGGCTATCGGCAATGGAGGTTTCGAGCCGGTGCACAGTTTGGACCCCGAGGAGAATGTTCTCATGGCCATTGTTCGCTGGGTAGAGGAGGGCATTGCTCCCGAGTCTGTTGTTGGTACGAGGTTTGTCAACGAGGACCAGAGCGCCGGAGTAGACTACAAGCGCAGGCACTGCAAGTACCCTGCCCGCAACGTTTTCCAGGGGACTGGCGATGTGAAGGACATTGACAGCTGGGCATGTGTTGTATGAGGTCGAGTGTGACTCTACGTCTCATGGGTACATGTATGCGAGCCGATGGTCCTCTAGAATAACAAGTTGTCTAAAGTTCTAGGCGTGTAAAGAAAGGAAGAAGAGCTCAATGCCGACTTCCTGAAGGTGATGGACATCTAATTGGTACAAAAGAATGGGAGGAACGCACGTTGGGCATCAAGCCTCCTGATCCAGACTCTGTGCCTGGCACATCTTGGCGTACATGCCGTCCTTCCGGATCAGTTCCTCATGAGTGCCGGCCTCAACCACCCGACCACCATAGAATACATAAATTCGGCTCGCTCCACGAACTGTTGAGAGACGATGGGCAACGGCAATGGTGATCCTGCTTCCGTCGGCGGCTTCGGAGAGGGCGGCCTGAACGATGCGCTCGGACTCAGTATCAAGAGCGCTCGTCGCTTCGTCGAGCAGGATGACACCGGGCTTCTTGATAAGAGCTCTGGCGATAGCAATACGTTGCCTCTGACCGCCAGAGAGCTGGCTGCCACTCGTTCCACAAGGGGTGTTCAAGCCCTCGGGCAGGGATGAGACAAAGTCCCACGCGTTCGCTGCGCGACAGGCCTCCTCGAGATCAGCGTCGGAAACGTCCTCCGACTCGGCGCCGTGGGAGATGTTCTCGCGAATGGAGCCGGGGAACAGCGATGGCTCCTGCTGAACTAGAGCAACGTGGCGGCGGTACTTGGCGGGGCTGAACGAAGTGAGGGCCTGAGAATCGACCGAAATGGTGCCACTGGTGGGATCGTAGAAGCGTTCGAGGAGGGAGATCATTGTGCTCTTGCCGCAACCCGAGGCACCGACGAAGGCTACAAAGTCGCCGCGTTTGATCTATTCGTTGTTAGTGAATTTCACTCCATGAGGTGTTCAGAGCCCGTCACCCACCTCCATGGACACGCCGTTGAGGACCCTGTTGTCGGGAGCAAGGGGGTAGGAAAACTGCAAGTCCTTCAGGTCAAAGTTTTCACAGCCTTCGGGAGGGCCGCAGTCCTTGTTCGCGGCTGTCTCGGACATAGTCGGCTCAAGACTGCGGAGCCAAAGGTAATAGTTGGTCGCCTGGATTCCTCCAGAGAAGCCTTTAAACTGAAGTTAGGAAGACTAATACCGCGGTGGCAAGGGCTATGAACTCACTGCTGGTAAAGCCAAAGAGCGCGGAAGCGGACATTCCCGAGAAATAGACGCCCATGAACGCAACCATGAACTGGTAGAAGGTGATGTCGCCGTCGTTAACCAGTTTCGAGCCCCACCTTCCCAATCAAATGTCAGCAACGCCCGGGGGTCTGAATGATGTGAAACCTGTAGACACTTACCAAAAGCCTAGAGCAAGGACAAACTGCTCAATGGCCTGGCTGAAGGCAAAGTAGATCATGACGTGGAACAACGGTGGAGTGCAGGCGCGGACAGCAACGTCAAGCTCATCAGTATATCGCTTCAGAATGCTCTCCTCGATGGCCAGAGAAGAGACGGTCCGGATGGCGAGAACAGACTCGGAGGCCAACGATGCGCTACGCAGGAAAGCCTTAGAAATGATGCTGGTCAGGCGGGCCTCGAGCTTGAGACGCAGCCATCCAGATAGAAGAATCGGCGGGAGGCCGACTAAGACTCCAACGACGGCAACCTTCCAAGCCACAACGAGGGAGAGGACACAGCATGCGATGACGCTGATGATGGAAATGATGGCGAAAGAGATGTTGATGCCCATGAGCTCGAGGATAGACTGCGGGTTCGAGTCCAGCCGGCTGCTGAGAGCGCCGACGGTGTTTTCAGGGCGGTCGAAGAAGCGTAGGTCCTGGCGGAGGTAGGATGCCATGAGGTCCCTGCGGAGCTTGATGCTCAATGTCTACAGTTGATTAGCTGCTTGTACTTCTTGAAGCGAGAAGAAGCATGTCTTACGTTTCCAATGACGTTCATGGCCCAGCCGAGGATGTAGTAGCACACCAGACAGCCGAGGGACATGACGAAAAGCATCAGTGCGAGGAAGTCGGCCTGGGGCCTGGGGTCACCAGGACCGATGATGTCGACAAGCTTTCCGAGGAGCAGAGTCTGTCCGGGGTTCACGGCAGCTGACACGGTCAGTTTTCTTCTCTAAACATAGTGGGGGCCTCCAGGTGCAAAACATACCTCCTGCGACGCAGGCCAACAAAGCCGCGACGTACCAGACGGTCAACTCCGGAGTTGCGCGCGCGAGAGCCCAGACGCAGGCGAACATGTTGCCACCTTTGTACATGTCCGGGTTTTCGCGATCCCCCAGCATGGCCAGGTGCTTGGCTTCAGCGGTGTTCAACCTCTTCAAGGTGGCTACACGCTCAACGGCGCTCCCCTGCATGTCCTTATCCTCAGATTCGGAGTCGCTCGTCTCGGGAGGTGCCTGGTTTGAGGGGGAAAGGTCCTGGGCCATGACGAGCCGCGAGTAAATGCCCCCGCTCTCGAGCAGCTCTGCGTGCGTTCCCTGCTCGGATATGGCCCCGCGAGACATGACGACGATGTTGTCGGCATGGCGGATTGTGGAGAGCTTGTGGGCGATAACGATGGTGGTTCGGTCACGCGAAACGCTGTCAAGAGCCTTTTGGACGACGGCTTCGGCGTGAGGGTCGAGAGCGCTAGTGGCTTCGTCGAGTAACAGGATCCGAGGTTCGGAGACTACGCTGCGAGCGATGGCAACACGCTGCTTCTGGCCGCCTGAAAGTAGACCGCCGCGCTCGCCAACGCGCGTGTTGTAGCCATCGGGGAGCTCCATGATGAAGTCGTGAGCGTAGGCAAGTTTGGCGGCATCGATAACGCGGGCCATCTGCAGCTCGTGCGAATCGTTCTGCCAGGCTGTCGCCACCAAGCCGTGGGCGATGTTCTCGAAAACAGTGCCGTTGAACAGAGTGGGTTCCTGTGGTCTGTCAGCTTAGGTGCTAGTTGGATCGGAAGTAGTGGCTACTCGCCTGCTGGACCAGACGGATGTTCGTTCGAAGCCAGGCCAATTTGAGGCTACTGATGTCCTGCCCGTCGAGTTTGATGGTTCCAGACGCAGGGTTGTACCAGCGTTCGATGAGGCCGATGATGGTGCTTTTTCCTGAGCCACTCGGTCCCTAAAAGGTGTCAGTTGCGAAAAGTCCCTAGCGATGAGGGCGTCTACAGAGGTCACGTACAACCAGAGCCGTCACCTTGCCGGCCGGGATAGACAGCGTCAGATCGTCAAGAACGGTGGTATCCGGGCGAGTAGGGTACATGAACTTGACTCCCTCGATGGTGATTTCGCCCTGGACGGATTCGGGACGCGACCCGGAGTCGTCAAAAGCGTCGATCTCAGATTGTCTGTCGATGAGCTTGAAGAATTCGACGGCGGCAGACGCTGCACGTCCGAACGTCGCAAAGTGTGGCGCCGTGGTCATGATGGTCGAGGCGGCTATGATGACTGAGAAGAGAACTCTGTGAAAGCGGGTGTCAGTCAAGTTGGCAGGTCGCGACGTGATGCTCGTGCTGGGAGGGGGGGCGCAAACGTGAAAACAGTTCCCAGGTCTGCTTCGCCACGACCAATCATTTGGAAACCCTGCCAGAATGCCAGACCCATGCCAGCGTAGATGACGAAGTACTGTCCACCAAAGATGATGCCAATGAACTTGCTCCTTTCCTTTCCGAGCCGAAGTGCTTCTTGCAGGAAGGTTTCGTACTTCGCAAGTGTCCTAGATTGAAGACTGAACGCATGAACAGTCCGAATGCTCGAGAAGAGATTGTCGGCGTAACTGGCGGCAGCGGCAAAGGTACCGAAAACGCCGACGTTGATCTGTGCATCGAAGAAGCTGACGCCACCGACGATGATGAGGATTGTCGGGATGATGCAGATGAGGATGAGCGTCAGCTTCCATTGGCTGATGAAAGCGATGACGAAGGCCCCGAAGAATGTCGTAACGGACTGGACGAACATTCCGAGCTTGTCGGAGATGCCAGTTTGGATGAGGAGCCCGTTGCTAGTGGCCTGTGTCGCGATAGAGCCAGAGATACCGCGGTCATAGTAGCCGACTTCTTGGCTGAGAGCTGCACGAAGGTAGGCGCGTTGGATATTTCTGACGAGGTGGTAGGCAACGTAGGTCATGAGGGATGCATAGAGGTAAACCCCAACAAGACGGACGATACCGATGTAGACAAAGTAGAGCCTGGAAGCAAAGAGTTGTCAGATAACAGGGCATCAGAAGGAGCACGGATGGAGGGGGGGCAAGCAGATCGTACGCCGTCGTGCTCACGGTACTCATGAAGTCGGGGCCGGTGCCGTCAACGCTAACATTGCCCAAGATGCGGATGAACTGGCCCATGACCACATTGACCATGGCTACGGCGATGCCAGCGGCGAGGGACGCGATAAAGGCGATTGCTAGGAGGACGTAAAGCGTCGAATCTCCATATGAGAAGACCCTCTGTTGGCCATCGACGTGTCAGTTTCTGACCTTGCAGTCACGTCTAAGGAGAACGTACGAAAAATCCCTTGAAAGCAGATGGCTCCTTGGGCGGAATGGAAGGGGGGGCATCTGCCACAGCAGAGTTGCCCTCTTCTTGCTGCTTCTCTTGGGCTGTCATGGTGGTGGTGGCGGTCTGATCGGAGAGAGGCGAAGTAGGAGTTTGGGAGAAGAAAATTATCGCGTGGATAGGGAATGACAAAGGAGTGTGGCTTCGATTCTGTCGGCTGCTGCTTTCCACCGGGCAGGCCAGGTCAAGTGAGTTGGGCAAAGGGAAGGAAGTTGAAAGTTGCTGGCGGATTGGGTCAAATGATCAAACGGAAATAACTGGCAAGTAATGCCCAAGTCGATGGTAAAGCGAGAGGTCCTGGCGAAGTAGCGGCTCATGCAAGAATAAAATTAGAAAGGTTTTGATCATTGGAGAGAAGTACACCCGACGTCAGATTCTTCGTCTTGGAAATACGGCAAAGAAGGCAAAGGCGAATGTCAAGACCCCGATGCTCCTCCACGCGGCGGGATGTGTAGACGGGGCGGACGTGGTTTCGCTGCCGTCCCGCAGCGTGACTCGCGCACGCAGAAAGGGGCGTGCTCAAGCGGCGTGCGGAACTCCAGCAGTCCGCACGCCGCGCCAAGAAGCGGCCGACGTCAACCCAAGGAGCGGACGCCTCGAGTCGCCGTCCCGCTCCCAATTCTCCTCTTGTACAACATCAGTGCCCACGGACGGGAGAGACATTTCTGTCCGCTCCGCCGCGCAATATCTCCTGCGCTGCAGCTACCTGTAGCTCTCAGCGGCACGAAGACCCCGGAGCCGTCGCGATGACCCGCAAGCCCGAACCGCCAGACAATCCGACTGCCGTCCCGGAGACGCACATGAGCCTCTCCGGGGCCGAAACCACTCCCGATGACGAAGGTACTACGCTGGAAGATGATGCCTGCAGCGACAACGAGGACAAGACCGGCATACTGGATGGAAATGCAGTTCCTGAGAAGGTCGCCGTATGTCAAGCCCTGCATTTGCCTCGTGCCTGAACTTGCTGACAGCATTCCCCAAGTGTGATAGGTGTCGCCGACGCAAGGTATGTGGACGACACTTCCCCTCAGAATTGATGATTTTGGTCGCCGCTGACTGCCCAGATCAAATGCGACCGCGTGCATCCATGCACCCAATGCATCCGCGCCAGGTCACAATGCTCCTACCCGGTGGTGCAGAAACGTGCAAAGCGACAGAGGGTCCTGGTATCGAGTTTGTAGTACGTTCTTATCCCTCTTGTCCCCGGAAGCTAGCAGCTGACATTTTCTCCAAAAGTGAAAGCAGGATCGAGCACATTTCGCAAAAGATAGACGACCTCGCCCGACTCATGGAGGGCATGAGTATGGGGAAGTCGCCATTGACTCCCAGCAGCAATCGCGAACAGACGTACCAGACGCCCGAAGAGAAGACTCAATCCTCCAAGTCACTTGCCTCAGAGAACCAGGCCATGGAGAGCTCGCTCCTCTCGCAGGCAGTTGTGGCCACGACGTTCCTGGAAGAGGCCGTCAGGCTGTCCGGCGAAGAGAACACCCCCGAGACGTCCAAAGCGTTGAAGGCAGCCCTGGAGACTCTCCAAGCCGTCGTCAAGTCTCAAAAACGTCGAAGCAGTCCCGAGGAAGAAGGCATTCCATTCGTCGCGCTTCTGCCACCCGGCGCGACCACCAGAGACCTGCCTGTGCCTCCGATAGACAAGGTCATGGCCTGCCTACGGATGGCCCAAGGTGCGCAGCACACATGCCCCCGACCCCTGACTAGTCCGACTGACCACTCTCAAGACCACGCCTCGAGCCCCTTGTCCTGCTGGAGTCAGCTGAAGATGTACGGCGATTTCACCCTCTACCTGATCAAGGTCTGCTCTCCCGGACCAGCGACGAATGCGGAGCTCATCATCGCCTTCATGGGTCTCTACTCCCTCTTCGCAGAGTGTGCGGCCGTAGCTGCCTCCAAAGCCAGCAGAGAGGATCTTTATGAGCAGGCGCAGTTGTGCCAGAATGGTCTCGAGGCGATGCTCTCTAACCTCGGCTTCCACATCCCAACGACATTCGACTACGTCTTAGCCATGTACCTCGCCGTTAGTACCCATCTTTTCTCCCTGTTTCTTCCCGGATCTAACTTTCATGCTTCTCAGACCCTCTACTGCTTCCAAAGGGGAAAGATCTTTGCGGCTTGGGGCTTCATATCCAAAGCAGCCCTTCTCGCTCAGGCCCTTGGACTGCATCTCCCGCCTCCAGCAACCGATCCACCCGAAGACCGCAACCGCAAGACCAGCCTCTTCTGGTCCGTGTACGTCCTCGAGAGGAGCGTCGCCCTCTGCTTGGTACGCTCCTCGATCATCCGAGACCGCGACATCATGATTCCCCGGCCAGGACCAAGTTCTATCACCAGCTCCATTGCCAGCCACGGTCTGCCCGACTCGGTCAACTCTGCCCGCCTTTACGGACTCATCTATGACGAAATTTACAGTCCTAAAGCCCTCGTCCAGCCGCCAACCGTACGGCTTGCTCGGATCCACGAAATTGCTGCCGAGTGGCGTGACGTGCTGGTCAGCAACGCCCAGCACTGGGTGAGAAAAGCTCCCTGCATGATGCAGCACTGATTGATTCCGAGCTAACGTGTCAAAGGTTGCTCTATCAATGCACATGAAAGGACAGCCTGGTGCTGCGATGATCGACTTCTCAGCTCGCGCCGCCGCAGTGGGCGACCACCTCGTCCTCACGGCCATCTACAGAGCAGCACCAGGGCACACGCCCGCCTCGGCATCAACAGAGTGCACCGAGGCCGCTCGCATCACTCTGAACGGCCACACCGAGTGTCTGCGCATGCTGATGGACGCCGACCCGCGGTCTGCGATGATCAAGATGTGGGTCAACGGCGCTTTGCTGCTGCTCCCATTCATCCCCTTCAACATCGTGTTCTGCAACGTTGTCGAGACGGGCAACCTCAGTGACTTGGAGAGCCTCAAGGAGCTCGTCAAAGCCATGACGCTCCTGGCTGAGAAGCCCGAGTATGCGGGTTGCGCGCGGCAGCTGCAGGTATTCCGAGCGTTGCACACCGTGGCGACGAGGTATGTCGAGGTTATGGCAAGTCGGGGCTTCTCGGGCGGCATGCCGATGGACGGCGGCTCAATCTCGCGGGTCCCGACGTCCGGTGTCTACATGGGATCTGAGCCCGGCGCAAATCAGTTTCCGGGCGAGGACTTCTCATCGGCTCCTAGCGTCCCTGATACCATTCAGAACTGGTCGAGTCTTGGAGGCATGGAGCTCGATCCGTTCGGCACACAGCTTGGGAGCTGGTTCCTTGAGTCCGGCGACATGATGGACTATCTTGGTGGGCAAAACGTGCCATGACACGCAAATCTGTACGATGGATGAATGTGTATTCATGGCCAAAATCTACCTGTCTACTCCTGGTGATACGCCGCAATAATTTCCTCGATGGCATTGTCAACATCGTGCCGCCTGTAGTTCCCCAGCCTCTTGACATCTTCCGGGTCAGGCTCGTACGATACAACCCTGTCCTGCGCGTACAAGGACCATCTCGGCATCATCGGGTGCTCCTCTTCCCTCACCTCGAGCTTCACATCCGTCTTCCTTACGGCCTTGAAGAACTTCTCCAGATACGTCGCGTAAGACCAGTTCTCATCACCCACCAGTATCGTCCTCCCGGAAACGGCAGGTCCGTTCTCCAGAGCGCCGGCGATGGCCTCGGAAAGCGATCGTACCGAGATGAAGTTCAACGCACCCACAGGCGCCGACTCGGGAAGCCCAAACTTTCCCTCGGCGTATTGGATGTATGCTTGGAACACGGGGACGATCATCCCCGGCACGGTGCCGACGACAAAAGGCGGGTCGATACTGCAGGCAGAGAAGTCGGTCGTAGAGGTGGCAGCGACACCGTCAGCGGCGAGCTTGCGAGAGCGAAGGTACGCGCTGGCCTCGACCAGATCGGGGACGATGTAAGGATAGGCACTGCCGACGTGGACGAAGTTCTTGACGCCAGCGGAGCGTGCAAGCTTGGCGAAAGCTGGAACAGCCTCGCCGTTGGCGCGGATGAGGAAAGCAGCCGGGTCTTCGCCTTTGGGGACGTGTCGCATGTCGGCACCGGCAGTGAAGACGATGGCGTCAAAAGCGGCGAGCTGTTCCTTGGTGATGGTGCCGGCGACGTAGTCGACCTCGAGGAACGGGAGGGCCGCTAGAAGGGGAACGGAGTCGAGGCGGTGACGGCCGCCGACGGTGACGGTGTGGCCCTTGGACTGGAGGAAGAGAGCGGCATGGCCACCGATCATACCGGCGCCGCCGACAACGAGGATCTGCATGGTGATTTGCGTAAAAGGAGCTGAGTGTAAGGTCTGATATGTTCAAATGAAGCTGTCGTTGTTGAATCCATAAAAGCAACTTCTGGCAGGAGATGCCACTTGAAATATATCCCCTTCGTTCACCGGGACCGGGACCTTGCCGCCCCGAATGCGAGATGTCATCCCAATCCGGCAATCGTTCTTTGGAACTTCTCCGCCGCCATGTGGTGATAGCGCGCTGCGGAGTTCATGCGTGGGCCACAGCGGCTGGAAGAAAGTGACGATGCTTACAAAGTCCGCTGAACGAAACCCCTCGGCCTCCACACTGCAATGCGGGCAACCAGCTTTTCAAGTTTGCTGTGCAATGGGGATGAGGGGCTGCGAGGCGCATCATAGGGAGCAGTTGGACACACCGAGGCTTGGTGTGGAACAGGCATTCCAGGGCGGCCTTTTGGACCGCGAATGAGCCTCGACTTCCACTGGCGTGCAAAGTGCGGTCAGCTTCAACTTCAGCACTGCAGCTGGTAACCCAGGTCTGCCCGATGGCAATCTACCCTGCAGCAATGATCTTGGCCCCCCTCTTGCACCCATTCCCCCCACCTCCATGCGGTATGAGCCCTTCGATTCGGCCTCGAGCTCCATAGCCGGCAAGGTGGCCGAGTGGTTAAGGTTCGTGGACTTCATGACCCTCTCTCCTCTCATCATCTTACTAACCCGATGTAGGCGATGGCCTGCTATCTGAGCATATCAGCCATTGGGTTCGCCCGCGCGTGTTCGAATCACGTCCTTGTCGCAAGATTCCTTTTTTGCCGTTGCGAGCACCGGACCCTGTCGTGTAGTTGTCAGCTCGGTAGTTGGCTGCAGGGGTGCTGCTGAGGTTGGGAGGGACATCGCCCTGAACGCCCTGTGGCTTCAGGGGTCTCAGTGTCTCCCTACCTAGGTGCATTTGTCATGGGCTTCCGATGTTGCATGCAGAAATACAATGCTCGATTGATGATGGTGATGCGAAACTACTGGGTATCAACCATTTCTCTACCGCTTCCTCTCCAATAGATGATCCCGTCCGAGAAAGACGGCAGAGATTCCCATGCCCAAGCCCGCCAGCCCAACGCCCATCCACATGGCGCCGCGGTAGCCCGTCTCGGCGCTATCGCCATGGACGTGAATCTCAACGGTGCCGGCAAACCCGACACCCAGAGCGATACCGTAGTTGACGACGGTGTTGACGAGGCTAGCACCGATGCCTTGGTGCTCCTTGGCCACGGCGTCGGAGAGAATGAGGGTGGCGGCGGGGAAAGACATATCCATGCCAAAAGGCATGACGACCATGGAGACAAACAGCTGGGCCCAGTAGATCTGGTGCGACGGCGCTGAGGCTGTCAGCACGATGCCGATGGTGAAGAACGTGAGGGCCAGCATCATGACAACGGCCGGGCGCACGCCCCAAGGGCCAAGGAGCTTGCCGGTGATGACGGCGGCCATGGCGCCTGACACGGTGACGGGGGAGAACCAGGCGATTGTGAGCAGCGGAGAGAGGCCGCGGATGTCTTGCAGGATCTGGACAAGGTAGAGAGTCCAGACGCCGAACGAAGCCCAGCCACAAGCAACGGCGGCAAGGACAAAACCGACATCGGCGTTGACGGCGTCAAAGGGCAGGAGCGGGCGAGGGCTGATGCGGAACTCGATGAAGACGAATGCCACGAAGAGCAGCAGGCCGGCGACAAGCGGGACAAGGATGACGGGGCTGGTCCATCCGGCGATGGGGCTCTGGGTGAAAGCGAAGTTGAAGAGCACAAGCGCGAGGACTCCGACGGCAGCGCCGTGCAGGTCCAGGGCTTCGACCCATCCGCGCCAGCTGGTCGGCAGAGGACCGTTGCTGGGAAGTTCGGGCACGGCAAAGGTCGCGATGCCGGCGAGGACGGCGAGCCACATGGCCATCACCCAGAGCGCCCAGGGCCACCAAACGAGGTCGAGGACGGAAGCGACAGCGCCGCCAATAACACCGCCGATAGGTGCGACGGCGCCGAAGAACGCAAAGACCATGGCCTTGCGGTGTCCCGGCGGGTAAGCGACGCCAAAGATGGCCAGAGCATTGGGCAGACATATCGCCGGTCCAACACCCTGCAACACGCGCGAGAAGACGGCGAGAGTGTAATTCGAGTAGGCGCTCAATCCCGCGACCATGGACCAAAGCGAGAACCAAGCGAAACCAACGACAAGAAGACGCTTGTAGCCGAAGATATCACCAAGGCGGCCGCTGAAGAGAATCAAGGTGCCGACGGTAAGGGAATAGCCGCCGATGAGCCAGGCGAGGCGCGAGGGCTCGGCGACGCCGAACTCGGCGCCGATCTTGCGGAGGAGGACGAGGGTGCCCATGTAGGCGGATTGGGTGCAGAACTGGGCCATGCAGACGACGGCGACGAGGAGGGCCTCGCGCGGGAGGGAGAGTTTCTCGGCCGGCCAGAGGGGGGCGTCTGTGGTGGACGGGGCCGATTCGGGGGAGGTGTCCCGGGGGGTGGCCTTCTCGGGGACCATCGGGGCCGTCTTCTCAGGGACAGACATCTTCTCGGGGATGGCCTGCTTCTCGGGGACGGCCTGCTTCTCTGGATCGGCCATGCTGTCGAGAGGATCGGAAGTCGAATCGGAGAGATGTGAGGTGCAGTGAAGCCAGAGCCTCAGAGCATGCCGGGGGCGCCGACGCGTTATGTACCGACGGCGCGCTGCATCATAACCGCGCGGGAGATCAAGAAGATTCATCATCATCCCCGGTAAACTTCCAGGGACCAGTGACGATTTGATCCGCGGGCTCACGGCAATTTGTAACGGGTGAGAAATCAGCGACAAAACAGAGCCGGGACCATCTGCCGGCCCCGCTACAGCATCGCCTAGCGGACAGCCCTGACTCGGCATATCCCGGGCGCTTGGCGCGGACACGAGATGCCGATGTATCGTATCCCCACCAAAGCAAATAGTGTTCCTGTTAGTGACTTATGTGTTTCTCACGTCAGTCAGATCTGATAAGCCTGAAGGGATTCAGATTCCAGGCAGACTGTCACCGCTCCCAAACTTTCCCCGAGCCTACTCCGACCATCATCATCCTCATTACTCGCCATCTCGCCATCCCAGCTCAACACCAGACGAAAAGAACACCAGCTCCCATCGCCGCCCATGCCGCCATTGCGACAGATAGCACAGCCGCACCACCACCCGGTGTGTTCGGGCTGCCACCTCCTCCTCCCTGAGCAGGCTGATCACCACCCCCGCCGCTCGCCCCCGTAACCTCAGCCGCCGTAAACTCCAACCCGCACGTCTCATCCATTGCCAACGTATCGCCCAACGCATTCGTCACTTCCATCTCAGGACAACTGAATTCGACATTCCCCTGTGGCCGGCCGTTCGCGCCAGGCCCCTCCTCGGCCGTCGTCGTTGCCCATGTTGTTTCCGTCACAGTACTGGTCTCGTACTCGGTCACCGTCGTCCACGGCACGCAGTTCGCCTGTCTCGCCAGCAGCCCCGGCGCAGCAGTCGGAGCGGACACGCCTCGCGCCTCAACGCCCTCTGTGCTCGTCGGCTCCTCCTCAGGCGGCGCGTACTCGAGCTTGCAATCATCACCCAGCTCCAGTGTCGCGCCCGCATCATTCGTCGCCGTGATGGGCAGACAGAAAAACGGCGGCGCAGCACTCGTATCAGGCCCTCCACGCACCCGGCGACGATAACGCGTCACCGTCATCGTCGTCTCCTCAGACCTCGTCCTCGTCGCGGCCGGGCACGCCTCACAAGCCCCGTCCGACCCGCAGAAGCCCATCGACTTGCAGCACTGCGTCTCACAACATGTCGTGTCAAGCGCGCACGACCCGTTGGCGCAGCACTGCTCGCTACTTGTCCGGCAGAAGCCCCCAGGACAACAGCTGCTCTTGACATCACAACCCCATACGCGGCCGCCCTCGGTGCAGCATCGGTGCGTCTTTGGGTTGTAGCACTTGTCGCCGCAGCGCTGCGGTGTTTCTTCCTGACAGCACCCGCCGCCCTCGACGCATACCCAGCCCTTGTCGCAGACGGTGCCGCTGGAGCAGCATGTTGATTTGTCGGGGTTGTAGCACTTGTCTGAGCCGCATTGCACCTCTGGCTTGGTGCAGCAGCCGCCGGGGACGCAGTTTTCGTAGTCCTGGCAGCACAGGCCGTTTTGGCAGAGGTCTGAGGGCCGAAGGTCAGTCAAGTCGGTGCATGGCAGGAGGGCTTCACTTACGGCCGACGTTGCATGACTGTCTTGGTACGAGAGCGTTCAGGACGTCCTTATCTCGTCGGTCGAGGGAGATGTTCGAGGTGATCACTGGGAGGCCAAAGTCGCCCAGTCCTGACAGTGGGACAACGCGGTTTCCAATATCGGCCTTGAAGAGGTTGGCATCTGGCAAGATCGACAACCCGCCGTGTGCCCAAAGGCCGAGGGTAAGTATGACACCGCGCATGATAATGTGTCGTGGGATCGATGCCTGCCAATTTGTCTTCAAGGAACCCGAACCAAACAGCACGTCTACCGACAACGCGACCGGGCAAGCCAAGAGATAAATAGAAATCTCAAGCCCGGCCTGGCCTGCATCGTGCCGTGTATCCGTCCCTGGACATGGCCAGGGTCTCGGCCGGCAGCCTTGCGACCACATCTCGACAAGCTCATTGATTGTCCTGGCAGCTTGCATGTAGGTCTGCCGCACCAGGCCATGTAGGTAGCCCCCAGTTGCTCGTTTTCACCACTGCTGTATGGCGTGGCAAGGCTGGCCGGGGTATCGGTGCCGGGGTCACGCCCTCTAGTTCGTCCGTCTTACTTTCGGTGCGAGGACCATCACCACAAGCGGCATGGTGATCCGTGATGACCTGCATGTGCTGCTGGCAGCTTGCCCAACCCGTTCGGGCACCGAGTGATAGGGAATCGCGACACTAACAGATTGATGAGGGAATAAGACCTGGCTGTGTTAGGGCTAAGCTCCGAGGTGCATCGGAGTGGCTTGGACCAGGGGTTGGATCCTATCGTGGGTATGGTGTGGTGGCGTTTCTTTTATTTGCTTAAAGCCAATGAGATGAATGAGCAAAGTGTAGGTCATCGCAATCTTGCATCGGCTCGATGCTCTTTGATGTCAGAGTATGGTTAGGTACTGTCATTCACTCACAGCTTTCCCCGAGCCTACTCCGGCCACCATCATCTCGTTCCTCCAGTCGGCATTTCACCATGTGTAGCCCTAATCGCGGCTGTTGAGGAGAACCTCTCGAGGAGACACCATCGAGGAGATCTGACAGTTGCATTTTTCAAATACGAATTGGCTTCCACGGTGTGTTTTGGTGATAAAACTGCAAATGAGGCGGGTGGGAACGCAATTTTGCCAACCTTCATATCAGCCCGATTTGCATCCCTTTGACCTGCCCGCGCACGATGTCTTTTCAACCCTAGGAAAGAAAGCGTCATCGGAATGAGTTGCAACCTCATACCGCCGTAGTATGTTGGAGAATCGGACGAGGAACTATCTCAAGGATCTGCCACAAGTGTGACAACATCACGAAGGTTGTCCTGTCGTGCCGATTCAACCACAAGGGTGGACCACGATACCCGAAGTTGCCGACGTAGTCTTGAATTCGAATTACCCGGGCACTCCAACCTGCTTTGTTCTTCTTTCACTGCTGAAGATAGTGTCTTGCGGAGTTTGACTTCGGCACAACCGGATCGCAACAACTCCGCGAAACATCTCCGCATCAAACGGGGGCGGAATTTCGTCTCATTTGCAGTAAAAAATTGACAGTCCACCTGAGTATAAGTAGATGACGGGTTAGGTCCATTGACCGCAGTTGAAAATGCGTTCGCTGACATCGAGAACCTCCGTGTCACCAATCGCAAACTCCCGTCTCCCAAGTGGCAGACTCGACCAAATTGGAACGCTCCAACGAATCAGATTATGTCTCAAATGGAAACGACGAGAGAAGACTCCTTCTTTCCCCTCGCCAACCTATCCAAAGATGGCTGGTCGACAGCCGAGGAGGCATCAGCGACATGCTACTGCGGCACCGTTCAACTCTCTGTCGTGAGTCCCTGAGCCCTCTCAGACATCAACCCTTCTCACACTTCCAGCCCATCACAAAACCAGGCCTCGTTCTCTCCTTCGTCTGCCACTGCAGCGACTGCCGCAAAATCACCGCGTCAATGTTCACCTCCGGTTTCCTCGTTCTCGATTCTCACTTGAAGCATATCCGTGGAGAGGAGAACCTCAAGCAGTTCGGCCAGTCAGAGACCATTCAGCAGGAAGGAAACACGATGACAAACTTCTTCTGCAGTACCTGCGGAACGCTCATGTATCGTCGGTCTGCGGCTATTCCCGGGGCGAGCATTCTGAGAATCGGCACCGTTGATGACTTCAGGCTCGCAGAGACTGCTCTGAGACCTACGATCGAACAGTATGTCAAGCATCGTGTGGATTGGATCAAGGATATCGAGGGTATGGTGCAGTTTGAGGGTATAGCTTCTGGTGAGGCGACTGATGGCCTGTGAACCTAAAGGCCATTCGTACAGGCCTGCTGAAGGAGCCCACCCAGACCATTCGACCAGCATGCAACAACCCCGTCCCATCTTTCATGGACTTTCCCGGATCAAAAATGCATCCGTGTTTGCGATGGGAAAGGAGGATCGGTTGCCAGCGCCCTCTACGTCTGGCATCGTCATAGATGCATATCTCGCCCGTCGAGCACACACCAGCCGAAAAACATCGGGACATCAGAACTGCTCCCCCGGATTGAAGCTTTGACTGCACTAGCCCAAGGGGCCGCAAACTAGGAGGTTTTATCTCATCTGTCGCGACCCGTCGAAACAGGCTAGTGCTACTTCATGTTGGTGCCCAGTGCACACGGACGGCCTTCTGTATTTTGTGACGAACCTGCTGCGGGACCTCGTGCTCCTTTCAACGACGCGTCCTCGGATGCGGCCGAGCCAGGCGAAGATGGGTATTTTGGGTGCACCACCATGAAAGGTGTTCGTCTCGCTTCGCGTTTCTCCTGATCTCTAAGTTTGCCACAGGCATCCCCTGCCCTGCGGGCAACACTCCAGAATGTCGTAGCCGACAAGACGCAAACCTCATTGACCTGGCGCCAGCGCCCGTCCTGGATATTAAGCTTTCGTCTTGAGACGGGAGCACCGACTTGTGTTGCCGACCACTGCAACCGAGGGGTCAACGAGATGGCAATGTAAAATCGATGGCAACTTGACCCCTCTCTCTACATAAGAACGAGTCAGTGTCATTCATGATTCATTCCCCCCGTCAGTTCAAGACCTCTGATCCCAGCCATCCTTGCCATCCTCCTC
Source organism: Plectosphaerella cucumerina (assembly GCA_020746995.1). NCBI lineage: Eukaryota > Fungi > Ascomycota > Sordariomycetes > Glomerellales > Plectosphaerellaceae > Plectosphaerella > Plectosphaerella cucumerina. The sequence goes on along the minus strand of JAGPXD010000005.1, from coordinate 448,614 downwards.
CAAAAGAGACATTGTACAACCAGCATACTCCTACAGCAACTTGCAGCACGCAACATCGCAGCAGCATAGAGTCTCAATGAGGGTCCTACACCACGAGGACAAGAGCGAGCTATGGGCATCGGCGCCCTCGAGCCCGCTCGAGAAGCCCGCCGGCTTCTCCTCGCAGCCCGACGACGTCCCGGGCACCGTCTTCCTCATCTCCTCATCCGGCAACATCCTCAAGCTGCCCATTCCCTCGACATCCCGTCGCGATCCACTCAACTGGTCATGGCCGAAGCGCATCGGTGCCCTCATTGCTATCATTTTCGCCACATCCGTCAACTTCTTCGAAGTTAAGCTATCATCCATCATGGCTATCTCCTACCAACTGGACTTTTCCACCCAGGTGCGCCGTGCTCGATGAGCTTCTGATACAGCAATCGCTTATTCTGACATTCAAAACAGGGAATCTCCCTCTCTGCTACGGATTACGTCAACACATTCGCCTTCATCATGACCGCCGTCGGCTTCCCGTTCGGCGTCGCCCTGTCCACCGCTGTAGGGCGCCGGCCGACACTCTTAGCATCAGCTTTCATCAACACCTTCGCCACGGCCATGGTTGGCTTTTTCACCGGTTTTGGCATGTTTTTCATCGCCGTCGGCGGTCAGGGTCTGACAGCAGGCATGATCCTCGCAATGGTATGTCTGCATGAGGGTCCCTACCTACAGGACCAGACTGGATTCTTCAATCGCCATGGACCCTTGCTGACCTATGCTCAAATCCAGGCGCTACTTGTAGTTATTGACGCTACATTCATTTCCGAAAGACCTTGGGCGGCTGCCGCTCTCTGGTGCGCCGTGAGCATCATGATGCACGTCTACTATCTCCCTATTTCATTTTTCACCGGCGGAGGCGTGAATTGGAGACCAGTCTACCAGTTTTGGGTGATTCCCTGCATCATCAGCTTCCTCGTCCTTCTTATCTGGGTACCTGAGACCTTTTTCCTTCGGCCGCCAGTCGCGTTCAACGGTCGCCTCCTCGTACAGAGTGCATCCGAGCACACTCAGATTTACGACACGACGGATGCTATCGGCCCGTCAATCCTGGAGGATACCACGCCTGAGCCCGACACATTCCTTGGCAGGCTCGTCGAGCGGCTCAGCATTCACCGAGCCCCTGGCACAAACTGGAGAGCCGCGGCCTCTATCTGCGTCCAGATGGTACTATGCCTCTGCAACCCACTCGTCATCTGGGCATCTCTCCTGGGAGGTGTGGTCCTGGCTGTTGCTGTGTTCCAGAACGAAACACAGTTCAAGTATATCGTTTTCAACCTCTTCACAACGGAGCCTCTGACCCTCCAACTACGCCGCGCGGACGTCTACTTCGCTGCCAGTGGTATCATATCGGCGGTACTGAGCATCCCCCTCTCCGCGCCCCTTATCACATGGTTTGTCCGCTTCTGCGCTCGACGCTCCGGAGGCACACGACACGCGGAGGTGTATCTCATCGGCTACCTTATACCGATCACTACCGCAGCTATTACAATCGGTCTTTACGCAGCGAGTAGAGTCAACCACTGGCCGATCGGTACACAGTACGTGATTTACGCCATCACTAATATCAGCTACGTCCTCGTTATTTCTGCTGGTATTGTTTGGCTTGCGGAAGCCTTTCCTCTCTGGGTCGCCGCCTCCGTCGCCGTCCAGCTTTTCTCGGTTATTCTGATCGGATCACTTCTCGGCGCCAAGCTAGCCAGCTGGGCGTCCACGGGAAATGTTATCGGGCCTAGTATTCTACAGGGTACTTTGGTCCTTGTAGTGGGTGCCATCATTGTTCCGATAGCGTTTTGGGGGAAGAGTGTGCGACAGTACATCCACGGGAAATGGAGTCTGTCCCAGAAGGGGGCCCTCCGGCCTCAGTGAGGTTACTGCCCTCTTCTTCTGCCTCTCACTCTACTCTGGGGCGATATTCAAACGCATCACAGATGTAGACACTCCCTATGGCAGCCGGCTGCCGAAGAGGGGAAGGGACAAGATCTGGCCTCCATCCGGATGCCGTGTGATGACCTCTACTGCGTCGACACCACGCAAGGCACGAGCTGGGGTTTTTTTTATGGAATGGACTGATTGATTGGGCATTTTGGCCCGTAATGGTAATGAGCATTTGACGCAAATCTGGCGAGATGGCAAGACGTCTGCATAGACCATCATAAAAGGATGGTGTCAGCCTCCTTCATAGCAAAGCATAACTTTCATTTGATACACGCTCTTTGGTGATGGAAGAAACCAACCGTTTTTATTACACGAATGCGACTGCAGTCTGACTGCTCTGATGTCAAGATGGCATTGCCGAAACTCAGCCCGAGTGGCTTTCCCCGAACTTGGAAGCCTGCATGCCCGACAACATCATTGGACAACCTCCGCCACATCTTGTCATTTTGCTCCGTAGGGCTGAAAGGGCCCTGTCTCGGAATCTGACAGGCTCCGACAGTGGGGGCTTCAGCCGGGAAGGGCGCAGCAACTACCCCGAAAGGTCACGCATGCTGCCTGGCTGCCGACAAACGGCAGCTGATGACCACACTGCCAGGCTGCAGCTATTATGGGAATCGGGGCTGTCAATGTCCTCCGAGTGGCTTGCTGACCGGCGATGCACCATCATGGCTTCCGCTCGGGATCAATTTGCATCGTCCATCTTGTTCTGGAGACGGTGGCTACAAGACGATGGGTATAAGATGATGTTTGCCCCTCTCACTTTCAAGTTCTCCTGTTCCATATCAAACCACACCGCAGCATCGACTCTGATAGCATTTTTCCTTGCATCTTTCTTGCTACTTCTCTCTTCTTCACTGCAACCGTTTTTTCACTCAACACTCGCTCATCGTCATCATGCAGTTCTTCGCTCTCATCACTGCTCTCTTCGCTTCCGCGGCTCTTGCCTACCCCGGCGGCGGAAACCACACCACCCCAACTCCAGACCCAGGCACACCTCCTCCCCCTCCCGTCTACCCTCCCGGAGCCATTTGTACCCCCGGCACCTACCAGTGCCGCTCCAACCCCGGCGGCACCTGGGGCTGGGACGTCTGCAACACCGACAGCCGCTGGGTCGACGGCGGCAACTGCGCCCCCTCAGACACTTGCATCTTCAACGCCCTCAACGGCTCCCCCTACTGCGTCCCGACTAGCACCCCGTCACCTGGGCCCGGGTCATGCACGGCAGGAAAGACGCGCTGCACCCACGTCAGCGGCCGCTGGACCACCGAACGCTGCGATAGTTACGGTACCTGGCGCCAAGAAAGGCAGTGCAGTGCTGGCGAGACGTGCACATACGCCATGTACTCGGGCGATGCCTTCTGCGTGCCCAACGTTGATGCACGCGTCTGCAGGCCTGGTACCTACCAGTGTGCTTTCAGCTCGGCCCGTGGCGGCTGGGGTTGGGAGGTTTGCACCGTCGAGGGGACTTGGGTGTGGGGGGGTAACTGCGCGGCAACGCAGACGTGCTCGTTCAACCAGCTGAATGGTTCTCCTTACTGTCTTTGAGAATCTCAACTGAAGAGGGGTTTGGGAGGGGGATCAGGCCAGGTTGTTTTTGCTTTTCCTCTTCACTGAGGACTCTTCATTCTTTTCGCTGGATGCCATGTCTATCATTAGCTCCAATATCAATATTTTGCATACCAACACCATGTTCTACAGAGTTCTCAGATTGACAGGTACTGGACGGAACTGAGTCCACCGCAGTGCGCCATATGCCTGAATAAAATGAGGTGATCATTTGTTGAGACCGCAGTTCAAGGACCCTTACTTTCGGTGTGTGCCCCATGTGACTTCAGCAACTCATTTCCAGTTGGGTGGCTAGAGAAATGTGGAAGTCGTGACAAGCCAAGTGCATCACCGCCGTCTACATCCGCCACCACAGTGTCGTCGAATCAGATTTGTGACCAGCCCACGAAAAGTCAGAGACATTTAACACTCAAAAACACGCCAACTCAGAACATGGCAACACGTCGAAACTCACTTGAGCGCCTCTCTGCCCATATGTGGCGGCGCCTGGTTTGATCACCCCGGCGCCACCACACACAAGGACCGAAATCAAGAGACAGCTGGTCCTATAAAAGCCAGGGCCGTGAGACCATTCCTCGGTGTCCAATCGTCCTCCTCTCATCATTCCAATCAACCCAACCCTTTGAAGCCTCATGCCAATCGTTCCAAATCCAATCACACAATTCACCATGAAGTTCCTCGGTGTCGTCTTCGCAACCCTGGCGGCCTCAGCCCTTGTAAGTCTCCATGCAAATTTTCTTCCCAACCTACCCCAGAACATTCCCTCCTAACGTGCCCAGGCTCATCCCGTGACCCACGAGAAACTGGGCAAGGTCCCAGAGCCCAACTACGCTCTCATTGATAACTTCGACATCGACACCAGCGACCCCATCATTCCCCCTGAACCACCTATCAAGCCCAAGACCAAGCCCAAGCCAGAGAACGAACTCTTCAGAATCCCTATCTTGCCACCCAGCATCCCCCCTTGGGGTCCACTGAAGGAACCAGCAGAACCTTTTGGACCATTCGAGAACAAGCTCGAACCCGTCATTCACCCTTACGTGGAAAGCCCCTTTGACATTCTTCTCAAGAAAAACCCTGTTAAACCTGCTGTCAAGCCAGACCCTAAGAAGGTCAAGGAGTCTGAATTGATCCGCGAGGAGGCAATGCGCAAGCTTAACAAGGACTGGGAGGAGATGGCGGAGAGGGCTGCTGCCAGAAACAACAAGGCAAAGTCGGACTCTTAGAAGGGGACGGTACGGTTTTGGTGGCACGGGCATGCAGACAGGGTTGCCCACGACGTGGACTTCAAGCAGAGACGTCAGACAAGTTATGCCAACTCTTTAACACTTACGTCTCTCCTTCCATTGTGCATGTCTGCCTTGTATCTGATACTCGTACAACTGTGAGATCATGTACACACCACACCACTCGGCATGACTGCCGTCAGCGGCCGTCCTCTGACGGCTCACGGTCTAGGACCAGCCAAACTCCGCGTCCAAACTAGGGGATGCAGAAGTCAACCCAGCTCCCCAAGTAGTCCAGCCGGTTGCCTGAGCTTTCATGACTCTTGTAAATCTCCTCAAACTCCTCAAAGTTCAGCCGACCCCATCCACCCCGCTCCTTGGCTTGCTTCTCCGCAAGGTCCAGCTGTCTCCACTCCATGAGGGTCGCGAGGGGGATGACGCGCTTCATCTTGGCCGGTTTCTTGCCCTTATCGATGTCCAGCGAACGCGGGACGTGCTTTGGGGGAAGAAGTGCGGGTGCCGGGATGTCCGCTGCAGAGTTGGGTCGGAATTGGGGCATGGTTGGGTCCCTTGGTTCCTCGAAGGACATCTCCCACGCGACTCCGTGGAAGTCTGATGCTTTCTCGGCTTCTGTTTCCACGATGTCAACCTTCACGGGTTGGACTGCCTCTTCACCATCTGCGGGCGGGGTGAGGCCGGTGTCGACCGTGTAGCCACTAATCTGCAGCAGTTCCTCCAGCGACCTCTCCGCAATCGGCTTTTCTTCCACGGCCTCCTCTGTGGCCTTTTGATCCAAATCGAGTTGATCAATGAGCTCACGGTTCTTCTCCCTCTCAATCTTCGTCTCCGCCGCCCGGACGGCCAGGTCCTCGACGTGCTTGAAGATGCTGTCGAGGAGCTCGTTGAACGCCTGCTGCGTGACCTGGTAGAGAATCTCTTTTCCGGCGTCCCGCTCTTCGTCGGGAATCTCAAAGTCGCCCCAGTGTTCCTGTGTGCTCCGGGACGTCGAAGGATTGGAGTGGACATCGTCACCGTCCACATCTTCGGCGAAGCGCACCTTAGACGACGATCGCGACTGCGAGGAAAGTAGCTGACTTGTCTTGGAGCTCTCCCCTGCGCCGTTGGCCTTCTCGAAGACGTCTTCGTCGTCGTCCCACTCGTCGGGCTCGGCCCCTCCCTCTTCAAGATCGAGGTAGAACTGGCGTCGCTTCCAGCGTTCGTGGAGGTGTTGGCGTGCAGCTAATCGGCGAGTCCGGTCGATCTGCGGTTTGTCGACCCGCTCCTTGGCCGTTACCTGTGCCCTGAGCTGGCTCTCTGTCGGCAGCTGACCGGTGAACTGGTCAGGGTCAACTGTTCGCGGAGAGTCGTCATTGGCATCCATGGCCTCGACAGGGCTGGCCCGGCTGTGGTTCTCAGCATCGGAGTGGTTGCCCGGGGCGAACTCCTCCTCAGGGCTGGTCAGCTCCGCGTCGAGATCCAGCTCTTCCAGGTGCGCTTCCCGGCGGGATCCGTCCAGCAAGGCTGGCAGTTGATCGACGGACTGCGGCGGGTGCAGATCAGCATCGCCAAAGTACATGTCGGCCGTGCGGTCGATCCAGTCCGACCCGGCAGAAGTGCTAGTACCACCAGTGTCGGCGCGCGGACGGAACGACGACGGACCAAAGGGCGCGATTGTGCCAGGCGAGAACAACCGAGTAAGTATGTCCACGCGGGTGGCAGTATCCCCTCGGTCCTCGACAACGACGTCAGAATGGCCGTTGACCAGTTCGACGTCACCGTTGGCGTGGAAGATCTTGCCCTCGCCAAGCGCGTTGCCCTCGGAACGGGGCACCCTGCCCTCGCGGCCAAACAGGCTGCTCAGGGGCTGTCGGCTGGTGACGAGCTGCTGAGCTTCGGTGCTTCCCATCAGCTGGTCATCGAGCCCATCGAGAATATCGCGGTGCATCTGTTTGTAGAGCACATAGTATGCGCGGAACATGCGGAGGAAGTCGCGGCGATTGACGAAGCCATCGGCGTCTATGTCGTAGCCTTCGAAGATGCGGCGCAGCTTGTCCTTGCGCTTTCGGTACGCCAGGCCGTGGAGAAATTCGGCGAAGCCAATGAGGTCGTCGTTATTTGTATCGTAGAAGGAGAACATGCGATCGTGGATGAGGTTGGGTGTCGCGTGTCGGGAGCCACCAGAAGGGACGAGGCACCGCTCGAAGGTCTTCTTGTCCATGGCCAGCTGGAGACCATCGGGGTCGTCCCTCCACTCCGAGTTGGCCATGAATGTGAACTGTTCCCAGAAAGCCTCGATCTCGGGGCGCTCGAATCCCGTCTCGGTGGAGAGCTTCTGGATCAACATCCTGGGGAGGTTCCTGATGCACGTGTCGGGATCACCGGCGTACCAGACGGGCTGCATCTGGCGAGGTCCGAAGGGGGGCGCTGGTATCTTGATCTTGTAGAATATGTGTGTCTTGAAGTGCACGCCCTGGGCCTCGCAGGTCTCGCAGAGGTCAAAGTCGGCGCAGTTCGCGCATCGGTAGCGGACGCCGCGAATGGGCACGACACCGCAGGCGTTGCAGGCGCAGCCGCGATGGACGCAAGCGTTTCTTCGGGCGTTATCTTCGGAGACTCGGAACAGCAGGCTGACGATGTTGTGTCCTGCCCTAGCAGGAGGGACGACAACGTTGGGGTCATTCCACCAGTCGTCCACAACTGTATCGCCGTCGTTAGGCTGAGCGTTGTCGGTATTCGCGTTCTCGTCCGGCTGCGAGGGTTCGGAGGCAATCGATGCGCGTCGTGCCCGCCTGTTGCTCCTTCTAACAGCATTACTGCGGTGCAGGCCGGTGCCTGACGAGAGGTCGTTGCTGTAGGACCTGTATGCGTAGTAGCTGAGCGATGCGGCGGCGATGGCAGACACGGCCGCCACGGCGAACCGCGGTCGCGTCAAGCTGTCGGATGGCAGTGTTAGCCACATTTCGATGATGGGGTTGCTGTACTGGGCATGGCGTCGGGAGGTGCCTTGGGAGCGTGTTGATGGTGTTTCGTGCTGGAGCTGTCCTGACGTTGGAAGGCGCAAATGCGAAATGGCCGGATACTGCCGCCAAACTTGGGAAAAGGGAAGGCGGTGGGGGCGCCAGCGCGACTCGGCGGTGGAAGCTGCACTGGTGAAGGAGCTGGAGGTCGTTGGGCAGGGAATCCAGATTCCGAAGCACTGAATAAAATAAGAACCAAGATGTCCTCCCTTCCAATCCTCCTGAACATCTAGCCTTCAAAAGTCAGACTCTGTGCATATTCCAGATAGCCTCGTTGGGACCATTTCGCATGCCTCGGCTTGCGTTATGCGGACACCTCGTCTGCCCCGAGAGGCGCGCCCAGGATGACGTACCGCCGTATCGCGACGTGCCGTGCCTGCATCTCAGACCCCACGCTTGGACTTGGACTTGACTTCGACCTCAGCCGAGCATCACAGGAATGCACTTACCTTTCCCGACACCGTCGCCAGATCCTGAGAAGCTTACATAGAACGAACCTTTTCAGACGTCTCAAGACATTTCCGGTTGATCCTTTGCTTCACTGAACATACTTCTTCCCCCGAGGATCACCACCATCCCACCGACAACATGGCCGAACTGTACGTCTCACCACCAGCTCAACACACACCTCAACTAACCCTCACAGGAACTTCCCCTCCGCCGAGGAGACAATGAAGCATCCCGCCTACGCAGGTGTCATCTGGAAGCTCGAGCCCACGAAGAAGGGCATCCTCCCCTGCGCCATCGGCCGCGGCGGCCCCATCGACATCGCCTGGGAACTCCACGGTACCGGCCCCCGTCGCATCCTCCTTGTCATGGGCCTCGCCGGTCTGGCTACCTCCTGGCAGCGTCAGACGAAACACTTCGCTCACGACCACGGCGACGAGTACTCGGTCCTCCTCATCGACAACCGCGGCATCGGCCTCTCCGGCAGCCCGCTCCAGCGCTACTCCACCTCCCAGATGGCGCGCGATGTCCTCGAGGTGCTCGACCACGTCGGTTGGTCCGACACCCCTCGCTCCCTCCACGTCTGCGGCATCTCCCTCGGCGGCATGATCTCCCAGGAACTCGCCCTCATGGTCCCTGACCTCATCGCCTCCCTCAGCTTGCTCTGCACCGCCGCCTCGATGGAGACAACCCGTAACCTCCCATCCGTCCTCTGGCAGCGCGCGGGCATGATCATCCCCAAGCCCGCCGAGGAAGCCATCCGCGCCACAGCTCTTCAGATCTTCACAGAAGAGTACCTCCTCGCCCCTGACGAGGCGAAGGACCTCCCCGTCCCCGGCGTCACACCAAACTGCCTCCCGCCCCCAGGAGCAGACGCCTACGTTCGCTTCGACTCGAACTTCCAACGCTTCCAGGCCCAGGAGCTCACCAAGCGCGGCGATAAGAAGCTGTTTACGGCAAAGGGGTTCTTGCTGCAGCTCATTGCCGCTGGTTTCCACGTCAAGACGCCGGCGCAGCTGCGCGAGCTTGGCGACAAGGTTGGCCGTGAGCGTATTGCTGTCGTCCACGGCACGAGGGATAACATGATCGATGTGCGTTTCGGCAGGAAACTCATCGAGGGCCTGCAGCCGTCTGTCGGCATGGTTGTCGAGGGTATGGGCCATGCACCAGTGATGGAAAATGTCGACTGGTTCAAGAAGTTCTTTACGGAGCGCATCGAGCTGGGCGAGAAGCTGCGCACCGAGGCAAGTGCATGATCATTACACGCAATCGTTTCCTTCTTTCACAGACAGCAGGCGCCTATTCTCGGACCGATGCAATGGTATTTGGATATATCCCTCGCCCCATGTCTCCCGCCGTCATCATGTCTGTCCAGTTTTGACCCTCATTGCTGCTGATGCACAAATTTCATTTCCGCGATTCGGCCGTTACATGAAAATCCCCCTTCCCCCCCTTACATCATGACCAGGCCGATGCCGCTGAGGTTCTCCTCATCCAGCTTGTTGCGCTGGTCGACGCCGCCGCGGATGGGGTTCGCGCGGTAGTTAAACAGGTAGTAATGCAGCTGGCCGTCACCGGGGCCGAACTTTTGCTGCTCCAGGAAGAGGCCGTTGTCCATGAGGGAGAGGGCGTTGAAGACGTCAAAGTTGTAGCGCTTGGCCAGGATGAGGGCGTCGGCGATGAGGGCGTTAAGGCGCGTCTTAAGCGCCGTCTTGTCGACGGGCTCGGTGATGCCGGTGGTGCTGGCATAGTAGAAGAGGTAGGCGGCGCGAACGTTCTGGTGCTTGGTGCTGTTGATGATGGATGACTCCAGGTTGTAGAAGGAGAACATGTCGGTGATCTCGCCGTTGGTCTGCGGCTGTTAGCGGTGGCACCATCCGACTCATGTGGCTCGAGACTCACCTCGACGACGTAGGTCCAGACGACCTGCTCGGGCTCCTTCTTAGGGATGAACCAGTGGATGAACTCCTCCCTCGTGTACTTAGGCCACAGCTCGAAGCGGGCCATGTACTTGGAGTACAGGGCGAGCGCAGCGTCGACGTCGCTCTCGCGGATCTCGCGCAGGCCCTGGGTGTTGGTGTTGGAAGGCAGCTGGTACTTTCTGATCTGGTACTGGGGCTTGCTGCCGGGCGGCAGGGGGCTGAAGCCGACCTCGTAGAGCTTCTGCCAGTTGAGGGCGCGGTGGTAGTAGCGGCACGTGCTGACGGGGGTGGGCAGCACTACGCCGGCCGTGTACAGGCCCTGCCAGATCTCGTTCTCGTTGCTGCGGCGGGTGATCTCCTTGATCAGCACGGGCGCCAGGCGCTTGCCGCGGAGCTTCTTGTGCACGCAGATGAAGTTGACCTCGGAAGTCAGCAGGACGTTCTTGCGGAGCTGCACGTTGACGGGGACGGCGGAGATGAAGGCGACGAGCTTGCGCGACTGCGAGGCGCGGACGCCGACGTGCCATTCCTTCTTCCAGCCAGGCGCCATCAGAACCCTGGGATGTTAGCACTACTTCCAGCCAGTAGACAAAGATGGCGCAGCTTACCACTTGAGAAGAGACGGCGAGTAGTTGAAGCGGAACATGGCCTCGTCGTCCTCGACGTAGTGGCCGTTCAGCAGCTCGTAGACCTCCTTCATCTCATCGTCGTTCTCCAGGTCCATGGTGACCCACTCGAAGCCAGCGATCATGGTAGGCGGCTCCTTGGGAACGTCCTCGACCTTCTGGATGCGCAGCGGACCCTCCTCGACGCGACCCTCGAAGTCACCAAACTTCGGCACGGGCTGGGTACCCCAGAACTTGTAGCTGGCCATGTCCTTGACGTTCTTGCCGCTGGCGGCGAGACCGGTGAGGATGTCCTCGAGCTTGAGCTTCTTCAGCGCCTCGGAGGCATCCTTGTCCGAGCTGCCGGCGAGCTCCTGGGCAAGCGCAGGGTTGAGGTTGAGAAGCTCCTGGACCTGCTCGTTGGAGAGCGAGCCGATGGCCTTCTTGACATCCTTGCCGCTCTCGTCGGCGGCCGACTTTCCGGAGAAGACCTCCTTGATCTTCTTGCGCTTGGACTTCTTCTTCTTCTTCGCGGCACCCGTGTCGGCCGCGGCGGACGATCCGGCGGGGACATCTTCGGTGGCGTCGTCGTCGTCGGACTCGACCTCGGGCTGCTTGCCCTGGGAGGTTTCGGAGGCCTCGGCGAGGACCTTTGCGGCCTCTGCCACGACGGCGGGGTCGACGGGCTTGGATTCCTCAGCAGGCATTGTCGGGGGCCTTTGGCTTCGGCGGGAGGTGGTGGTGAGGGAATGGGGTGTTAAGTTGTCGGGGCGGTGTCAATGGCCGGCTCCGAATCTTGTGGTGCGCGAGTGTGAGCTCTGCCAGGGCATGTGATGTTGTCTGGCTGGCGGGCGGTCGAAGTTGGAGCACAGGTGTGTCGACTGCGGGGCAGTTGCGGTGTGTTTGATGGCGGGGCAGCCGTCATTTGGGGCAGCTCGAGCCTGTGATTGCCAGCCTGACGTTCTGTCTTGTTGACCGCCGACCACCACCACTGCTAGAGGACACGAATGGGGTGGACAGCTTGTTCTATGTATGGTGCTAAGCTGGAGCCTGAAAAGATGGACATGTCTTCTATGTGATCCTACCAATATTTCGACATCAGTTGGAGGGACACGGATTTGAAGCTATGTCCATCAGCTCTAGCCGTGGACGAGTCGATCAAAACTCAGGGCTGGTTCATGACATCGCAGAAAAGCATGGAACGCAAGAGGAGAAATTTTTCATCCTGAGAACACCACTGAGAATGACTTCCCATATTCAAGAGCCATGCAACAGTCAAGCCTTTGCACCTCTGAGTCTTGAGTTCGAGTCTGTCTGAGTCCGACCGCTTGAACCTCGGCGCGCACCACGGCTACATGCGGCTGACTAAGACAACTTTTGGCAACCGCTGGCGAGCTCCTGCCGCTGGACTTTTCTGACATCGCGAAATCTTGCCGCGCAGCTCTCAACTGCATGCCCCTCCACTGCGCCGGCGTTGCAATTTTCCACACAGACATCGCCATCGTACGTTCACCTTTGCCTCACCTCCAACTGCTCCTCCCGCACACATCCGGTCCCTCGACACCGCCCACCAGACGACCATTATCATGAGCGAAGAACCCCCCGCCAAGCGCAAGTGCCTGGGCACCGACTGCCCTAACGACGCCGGCGCCCTGCAGTGCCCGACGTGCCTCAAGGCCGGCATCAAGGATAGCTTCTTCTGCTCGCAGGACTGCTTCAAGAAGAACTGGGTGCGTCACCTCATCTGCTGACCCCTAGTCTTGCACCTCCGCTGACACTCCCCAGACCAGCCACAAGAGCGTGCACAAGACCGAGACAAGTATACTCCGCCACGTCTTTCCGCCCAAAGTAGTCTCTAAACCAGATCCAGAGACCGGTTTCTTCAACCCTTTCCCGACCTACCCCTTCGCCGGCCCCCTGCGCCCCGTCTACCCGCTGTCCAAGAAGCGCGTCATCCCCAAGAGCATCCCTCACCCCGAGTGGTCCGAGTCCGGCATCCCGAACTACCCCCGGCTGCTGAGCAGGTCGAAGCCTGAGATCCTCGATGCGAAGGGCATCGCGGCCATGCGCAAGGTGTCTATCCTTGCGCGTGAGGTGCTGGATATCGCCGCTGCGGCCGCCAAACCCGGTGTGACGACGGACGAGATTGACAGGATCGTGCACGAGGCGTGTATCGAGAGGAAGGTGAGAACATATGCCCCGGGACTTGTTCCGTGGAACAGGAGCTGACAACCCAGTCCTACCCCTCGCCGCTCAACTACAACCACTTCCCCAAGTCAGTGTGCACTTCGGTCAACGAGGTCATCTGCCACGGCATCCCCGACCAGCGCGTGCTGCTCGATGGCGACATCCTCAACATCGATGTGTCGCTATACCACGAGGGCTACCACAGCGACCTCAACGAGACGTACTACATCGGCGACAAGGCCAAGGCCGACCCCGACACGGTGCGCGTGGTCGAGGCGGCGCGCGAGTGCCTGGAGCAGTCCATCGCTGCGGTCAAGCCCGGCACGCTGATCCGCGAGTTCGGGAACATCATCGAGAAGCACGCAAAGTCGCAGGACTGCAGCGTCATCCGTACATACTGCGGCCACGGCGTCAACAAGCTCTTCCACTGTCCGCCCAATGTGCCGCATTACGCCAAGAACAAGGCCGTCGGCGAGTGCAAGCCCGGCATGACCTTTACCATTGAGCCCATGATCGCCCTTGGCAAGTACCGCGACGTGACCTGGCCCGACAACTGGACCAGCACGACCATTGACGGCAAGAAGACGGCGCAGTTCGGTGAGTTACCTTGGCGGTGTGTGTGTGCCCGAGGAAGTTGCTGACATATTGCAGAGCACACGCTGCTTGTGACGGAGGATGGCGTCGAGGTGCTGACGGCCCGCATGCCGACATCGCCGGGCGGGCCTGTGCCCATGCCCGAGGTGAAGACGAACGGTCAGTAGGGAGGGAATGGAGGGAAGTTTGTCGGACGAAGCGAGCGACGCATGATGAAGAGATGAGTTGGAAGCAGCAGCTGGAGCATTATGCCCGTGAGGATGAGAAAGGAGAAAAATACCAAGAGACAAGGCACCGTCTGCAGTGCCACCCACGATGCGAGTCGTAGCGCATCAACCCGGATGATCCCTGAGCTCGTGGACGGTCCAGGTCAAGTGGTGTCGTCCTGCCACCTGTCAGTGCCATCCCGGCCGAGCATCTCCCAGCCACCCGCGCCCGCCGCCCAGGCATCCGTGCTTCTGCTCCTAGCCCCCGGTTGCGGCGCAGAGTCAACGTTCAGGTCTCTGCAGTGCACCGGAAATGCGGTGGGCGTGACCTGGAGCGCGGCGGGTCTTCTTCTAGGTTGTTTTCTAGCGGCGGGGGAGCACGCAACTGGGTCTGGAAGACGGTGGAAGTGGAATGCCAGTGGGCGGCGCGCGATTAAAACCGGCGGCGGAGCGGGCAAGGCGGGATCCAGGGATGTGTAATCGGTGGCGATGATGCGCCGGAGGTCGACACCGGCAGGCGGCAGCACATGCATACAGCAACGGGCAGAGGAGGAATCAAGGTCGGGCAGGACCAGTCAGTCGGAGAGTACGGCGTTCACTGGACCCCAATCGACAGGCAGGTGGACGGGCAGAGCCTCTTTCATCATCGGTGCTTCATCGCTCCAAGCTCCCACTGGAAACTGGGCCCTGCCAGCCTCCAGGCCAGCGACCGACTGACCGACCGGTCCTTGCAGTGTGCCAGAGCAGCACAGTCCAGCCAGCCGGGCAGACCCCGGCCTGGGCCCCGGTCCTGCCCACTGCCCACCCTCCCAATTTTCCCACTCAACGAAGGCCAGCGCACCCTGCCTGCACCCTGCCCGACCAACCCCGACGCAACCCACGCACCGCACCACTGGCACACACAAGAGCACGACGTCAGGACGCAATCAGCATCCACGCAACGCCGCCCCGTCAGCCTCCTCCCTCTCTCCAAGAAACGTGCCGCCTGCTACACCAACACATCTTAAAGCACCCACCCGTCCGACCTGTCCATCTCCCGACGACGACCCTCGAGGCGCACTGCAAACATCGGCAAATCGCACACCGCACACCGCACACCGCACGCCCTTTTTCCGCATCGAACAAGCTTCAAGAGCTCCAACCACCCGTGACCCTCGACCTCGACAGGCACCACCGCCGTCCACCACCACCACATCACACATTCTCCCCGACCAGATACCGCCAAAATGTCCGGCGAGGCGTGGCTCTACCTCCTCGCGGTGTTGATCAACGCCGTGAACCTCTTCCTGCAGGTCTTCTTCACAATCATGTACAGCGATCTGGAATGGTACGTAATCCCGCAGCCTCGCCAGCCGCGCCCGACTCCTCGAGGCGGACCGACTTGGCTACGAGACTTCCACCCTAGGAGAAACACCAGCTGACCATCCCCCAGCGACTACATCAACCCCATCGAACTCTGCAACCGCCTCAACACCTACATCATCCCTGAGGCCGCCGTCCACGGCTTCCTGACCTTCCTCTTCCTCGTCAACGGCTACTGGCTGGCTTTGATCCTCAACCTGCCTCTTATTGCCTGGAACATCAAGAAGTACGGCCTGACCCTGAAGCACCAATCTGGCGAACATGGAATACTGACAAGATACCAGGATCGTCGACAACACCCACCTGCTCGACGCGACCGAAATTTTCAGGAAGCTGAACATCCACAAGAAGGTAGACCGGACCCGCCCCTTTGCCCTCCCTGCGTTCCCGCACGCAAAGTACTGACAGATTACCCACCAGGAATCCTTCATCAAGCTGGGTTTCCACCTGCTCATGTTCTTCTTCTACCTGTACAGCATGATCGTCGCCCTCATCCGCGACGACACTAAATAAGCGGATCGCTCACGTCCGCACGATTCGCCCCGCAGGACCGCCGCCTGGCTTTTCGGAGCTCTTCGGCACCTGCAGGGCGGCGTACGAAGTACTATCCACGGATACGCCTGGGAGGCCTGCTTTTCGGGGGCCATTTGCGGAGGCGCTGCGGTGCTGTCTAGACTTGGCGACTTGGGTCATGATACCACAACCAGGAGGTGGGGACGGACGGTGCAATATGTTTGGGGGAGTAGGCGGCGGGCCTGACGCGTCGCCGTAGCCAAGCTGGGGGACGGGATCGGTCTCGTGTCCGAGGCAAAGGCCGCGATGGGAGGCATGGAGTCTGGCTCGAAAGTTTCTTGCGCGTTTGGAAGGAAGGGAGTGGGGGACGGGCCATGTTACGATGCAAAGACCAATACCTTGTCGTTCTGTTTTCCACTGCTGCAGGCGGGTTTAGCCTGTCAGCGAGGCGCGGGTTCATAGGTAATTGAGTAATGACAACCATTCACGAGATCATGTTCGAGGGTGAGGGCAAAGCTTTGTGTTGGGTAGGTCTCCAGGCAGGCAGTGCCATCGCAAGCCATTTGTCCGAGAATCAAAAAGTAGTTCGACTGCCGAGCATACTTGTAAAAGGGCCATCTCTCAGACTGTTGATGTGGTACTGTGCAAGGAGCTTGGGCCGGAAAGTTGCGATCACGTGACCACCCGTCAGAGACGCAACCTGCCAAAGCCCGATCTTCAACTTTCGTGTCGCAAAGCTTGCCAGCGCGACCACCACCCGACGTCAATTCAATCCACCGACAAATCGCCCGCCATGTCTGGCTTCGGAGAGTACCCGCCGAATATGGCGCCTCAGGATGCCCTCATCGTCAGGCAAGAAGCGGCGCCCGACCACGCCGTCGTGGTGTATTCCGGCGAAGACCTGGCGCGGCCAAAGCTGGGACCCTCGAACCCTTTCAAAGACGAGACCAACAACGCCCTGAAACGAAAGAACGTCTTGACGGGCACTGCCGAAGAGACCTACGTCTCAGAACACACATTTCGGAGCAAACACCGGGCGATCGAGCGCAAGGGCGGACCGGAGCGAGAATACCAGAGCGGCACGGCCGTCAAGGAGGAGGCGGCACGGATACGGGCCGGCAGAGAGGGCAAAGGCGACGCGTCGATAGCCGAGGGCGACGGCGCCTACGTCGGACCCTGGGCGAAATACCAGCGCGAGGAGTACGAGGAGGTGGGTGAGGATGAGGAGCTCGGCTCTGATGTCGAGTACATTGAGGTGACCGACGACGAAGATGTCGTCGAGAGTGGCACAATCCTAAAGGCGCCCGAGGCGGCGCTAGCGAGACGGAAAGAGGTCGAGGAGCTGGGCGCCGAGACGACAACGTTCCACGGATCAGAGGAGCGCGACTACCAAGGCCGGACGTACATGCATGTGCCGCAGGATCTCGACGTGGATCTGCGCAAGGAGGTCGGCAGCATCACAAACTTCATTCCGAAGAAGCAGATCCACGAGTGGAAAAGCCATACAAAGGCCGTCACGGTCACGCGCTTCTTCCCCGACTCGGGTCACCTCCTCCTCTCCGGATCGGCCGACTCGACGATCAAGATCTGGGACGTCTACCACTCCCGCGAGCTCCTGCGCACTTTCTCGGGCCACACGAAAGCCATCTCGGACGCGTCCTTCAACATCGACGGCACACGGTTCCTCTCGGCAAGCTTCGACCGGCAGATCAAGCTCTGGGACACAGAGACAGGACAGTGTCTCAACAAGTTCTCGACAGGCAAGACGCCGCACGTCGTTCGCTTCAACCCCACAGCCGAGCACGCGCACGAGTTCGTCGCCGGCATGTCCGACAAGAAGATCGTGCAATGGGACACACGCGCAGGCAACGAGATCGTCCAAGAATACGACCACCACCTTGCCGCCATCAACACAATCACCTTCGTCGACGAAGGCCGCCGCTTCATGACCACCTCGGACGACAAGTCCCTCCGCGCCTGGGACTACAACATCCCCGTCCCCATCAAGTACATCGCCGAGTCAGACATGTACCCCATGACACGAGCAGCACCGCACCCGAGCGGAAAATACGTCGCCTACCAAAGCTCCGACAACCAAGTCGTCGTCTACGGCGCCAACGAACGCTTCCGCCAGAACCGCAAAAAGTCCTACCGCGGCCATAACAACGCCGGCACCGCCATCGACGTCGCCTTCAGCCCTGACGGACAATTCCTCGCCAGCGGCGACACCGCCGGCTACGTTGCGTTCTGGGACTGGAAGACGTGCAAGATGTATCACAAGCTGCGCGCGAGCGACCAGGCCGTCATGTGCGTCGCGTGGCATCCGCAGGAGACGAGCAAGTTTGTCTCGGCGGGGATGGATGGGGTCATTCGGTACTGGGATTAAGGGGAGGCCCGAAGAGGGGTATGTATCATGAATTGAAGCGGTCACGGTCACTGCTGAGTTTGCGATGATTAGATCGATTGTTGTGATGGAAACAGATGTCCGCCTAAAACGCCGTTGCAATCTATGATGGAACAGAAAAAGACACATTCTCCTGGAAACGAGACGAAGAAACTGACAAGCACACTCTCCTCCGGTATCGCGGGTTCAGCCGGCGCCCAGACAGCCATCATCTCAGCCTCACTTCTTACACTTGGCCTTGCCCGCGGTCTTCGCTGCAGCCTTTGCTTTGGCCTCCGCCGCTGCCTTAGCCTTCGCGTTAGCCTCCCTCGTTGCCTGCCTCTTGCGCTGAATCTCCTGCTTCGCCTTCTTCTCCGCCTTGAGATGGAGCTTGAGATGCTCATCCTCGGCGACGAGCCACTCATCGAAATACACCTTCTGGGCTGCTTGCCGCTGCTCGGCCGTCAAGCCTTCGAGGCTTCCCCGCGCCGGCACGTTCCAGTGGAGTTGGCACTCTGGGTAACCATAGCACGGGTCCATCGGGTTGAAAGGCGGCTCCTCCTCTTCTTCTTCTTCCTCCTCCTCTTCCTCCTCTTCCTCCTCATCGTCTTCATTCTCATCCTTTTCAGACTCTGACGGCATGAGCCAGGGGTCGGGCGTCGGCGGCCGGTTGGTCCGTTGCCACCACGGCCTGTTGTCCTCTTCTTCACTCTCCTCATCCGCTTCCTCCTCCGTGGGAGAGAGGCTGCTCGAGCTGGGGGTGGGAGAAGGCACGGGCGACGCGACCCACGGGATGGCGGTGTCGTCGCTTTCGTCACCCGCTTCCCACTCTGGATTAAAGGGACGCACCCTGGTAGGCGGCTTCCTGGGGGCTGCCGGAGTGGTAAGCGTTGCAGTCTGGACAGGGGTTGACGGGACTTGGGGCCTACCGGTTGTTCCCTTCTTGGCGAGGGTCTTGGGCTGGGAGGGCTGGGCGGGCTGGTCGTCATCGGAGGAGGACGAGGAGGAGGAGGACGAATCCGAGTCGGAAGCTGCGGCCGGGGCGTTGTCAGAGTCGGGGTCGGAGGCGTCCCCCGCGCCAGCATCACCGCCCACGTCCTCAGCGTCGGAGGAAGACGATTCGCCGCCCCCTTCCTCGGCAGTAGCTGGCTTCTTCGCCGTGGGCTTCTTCGCCGGGGTCGTCTTGGACGTCGTCGGCTTCCCTGCGGGCTTCTTTACCGGGGTCTTCTTGGGTGCGGTTGTCTTGATGACCTTCCTAGGAGGCGCAGCGTCCTCGTCAGACGAATCCTCGACAGGGGCGGGCCTCTTCGTGGGCTTCTTCGCCGAGGTCGTCGCAGGCGTAGCCTTGGCCGGAGGAGCCGCCTTCTTCGCCGGGGTCTTCTTGGGCGCAGCCTTGGCCGAAGGTGGAGGGCTCGCATCGACAGTGAACAAGCAGGTTATCGTCCTGGTGGCGGCCCCCTCATCAGAGGAAGAGGACATCTCGACGTCCGAGTCCGCAGGGGTAGGCGGGCCCCTCGCCTTCGGCTTCTTTGCGGGAGTCTTCTTCGGGGCGGGCTTCTTGGCGACGGAACCACCGACCTTGGGCCGGGGAGGGCCGTTGTTGTCGCTGTCGTAGTCGGTGGTGTCACCGTCGTCGTTGGGGTCGAAGCCGTCAATGTCGGAATCCTCGACCCGGTCCTGCCAGGTTCGGATCCAGGGACGGGCGTTTCCCGGCGCCTTGGGCTTGAGAACGCCGTTGTCTGTCTTGGGCTTCTTCACCGGCCGGGGGGCCGGGGTGGGCGACGCATCGATGGCGCCGGCCGGGCGCTTGTGGCCGCCCGGGTTGGGCTGGCGACCCGGCTTGGGCTTTGGCATGGGGCCGAGAGAGATCGTAGTTGCGGCGGTGGCCTTGGTCCCGGCCGATGAGAAGATGGAGTCAGCAGGGGTCTGCAAGCCCAACGGCCTGCCGCCGGAGGGGAGCGGGATGCCGGGAGAAGGCTTATAGCTGTTCGAAAGTGCGAGATCGGCCAGCGAGGGCTGGTTGAGGACGTTCTTGGGCGCAGGGGCTGGCATGGCATACGGGATGCCCTTGGCTCCTGGCATGGGCACGTAAGGGGGGAGGCGAGCCGGAACGGGGGCCTTGATGGGGTTGGCGGGCAAGCCCGATGCGAGCTCGAGGTAGTTCAGGCGGTGCTCCATGTTGTCGACGCGGTCAGTGAGGGAGTAAGTGGCAGTGCGGGTGCCGGAGCCTGCGTACCAGCCGGCCTTTGCGCCGGTGGTGAGGACGAAGAGCTCGTCGAGGAACCAAGGGGTGGCTTTGCTTGGGTAGCGAAGCTGCGAGGGGTCGTCGCCGTTCTGAACGGTGTTGTCGGCCATGGTTGTGGTGTGTGATGGCGAAGGGTGAAGTGATCGTCTGTTTGGCGAATTAGTAAGTGGCGATGAGTGTGTGGTGAGATTGTCTGTTTGAGTCTAGATGTCTGGTAATGAGACGGCATGATGACGGAGTCGAGTGTCGAGCGGTATATGTATTCCCCCTGGTTCGCGAAGCGACAAAGAGCTTGGACGATGACAAGTGGGCATCTTCACCTCCAATGGGGCATATACCTCCCACAAGTCCTTCGTTTGGTTTTCAGGGTCAAGTTGAAAGGACCTGTTCGACACAGTAAAGGCATCTCAGCAGAGTCGAGCCATCACAACGAAACGAAACCACCCATTGTCACCGGGACGCATCGTCAAAGTAAGGTGTCAATGCCGCTATTCCAGATCCACGGCGTTGTCTGCATCTGCCTTGGACCGAACCGGCGTCAGCACCATGAGATCGATGAGACTGTACGCAATTTCTGCCGCCGCCAGAACCGTGATCTCGCCGTTCGTGTCGTAAGCGGGGGCCACTTCGACGACATCGGCGCCAACGATGGGCAGGCCTTCGAGACCGTCGAGGATGGCGATGAGCTCACGAGTAGACCAGCCGCCGGGCTCTGCCGTGCCGGTTCCTGAAGGCCGACTTTAGGAAGGGTTGCTCGACGCGAGGGGCCAGGCTTACCTGGAGCGAATGCGGGATCCAAAACATCAATGTCGACGCTGATGTAGACCTTGGAGTCACCAACGCGGTCACGGATCTTGGCGACGACGCCGTCGACGCCGAGCTTGTCGATAGCCCTGGCGGTTACAATCTCGAAGCCGCAGCGGATGTCGTTGCGCAGGTCACCTTTGCGGCGGACGACGGGGGCGCGGATGCCAGCGTGCACGGAGGAGTTGAGAATGAGGTGCTAGAGGGCTTAGCAACGCCAAGTGAGGTGTGCACGAGATGAGCATACCTCTTCATGTGCCACGTGGAGGAAGGTGCCATGATTCATGCCGGCGTAGTCTGATATGTCGCCCCCTTGAAGATGTTAGTCGGTCCCTGTCCGAAGGATGAAGGTGCCTTACCGAGCACTGCCGGGTCCCAGGTGTCTGTCGCGCGTCAGAATTGATGTCTCCTCATTCATTCACGTAGTCTCAAACACGCACCAAGGTGGCTGTCAAAGTGGATGACCGAAACAGGCCCCCACTTGTCGTGCGTGGAGCGGAGGGCAGAAAGAGTAGTGGTGTGATCACCACCAAGGGTCAAGATCCGGGGTGTGGCAGAGACGGACGAGTTGGCAGCGGGGCGGCTGGCGACGACCTTTGTCCGAGGGTCAGCGTTGTTGTCTCGAGGCGAGGGAGGGGGGCGTCATAGAGATTACTCGGTGGGCTTTGTCAAGGCGTTGCAATGCGACTTTGTTGTCGAGCCAGGTGAGGTGGGCATCGCCGCAGTCGACGATGGTGGCCCAGCTCGCGAGGGGGTTGCGGTCTGGATGGGTCATGGGTCAGCTGGGTGCGATGGGGCCGACGGGGATGAGAAGCATGCCAGTGTAGATGCTCCATGTCGGACCCTTCCTCTGGCTACCGGAGCGGATGCCGTTGGGGCCGAAACGGGCGCCGGGGCGGCCGGTGGTTGTCTGCCGAATGTCAGCATGGGGGATGGTGGAGGTCTAGGAGGGGTCAGCACGAACGGTATCATGAGGGGCGCCGATGATGGCAATGTCGTATCGCGAGTCATTGATTTCAGCGTCTGAGAAACAATTGACGTATTTGGTATGGGCAAAGGTGCTGATTCCGAAGTAGTAGCCGCTATCGGTGAGGTCGAGGTCATCGCCCTGGGGGTGGAGAATGGTCTGGTCACGGTGGGGGGCGAGTTGGGCCGTTGCGGTGCCCTGGAGGAGGGCGAGACATGCGTAGTAGATCAATCGCATGATGGAATTTGAGCAGTTGGTAGTAGAACACGTTATTGGCTCAATTGAGAGACTGGTGACACGATCATGGCGATGAGAGGGAGGGACCTCGGTTGGCGAAGCTGGAGATGCTCGCTGAGTCAGCAGATCCCCTCACCTGCTGGATGTTGGGAGGCTTCAGGAGTCTATGACCTGTGGTAAGAAGAAAAGGGACGCCCAGATCATCCGACAGAATCTCCTTACTCGAGCTCTATTCAGATTATGGCCCAGGACCCAGAAACGAAGCCGAAGCTGCATGAAATTACACCCCGAAGAGATGGTGCCATCCGATGATCGGTATCTGATCGAAGCGAGATCAGATAGTCGGTCTCCGACGCTTGACCGAAAGTGACCGAGGCACACCGAAGAATTTTAGTGGCCCCGCCCGCATCCGCACATGTCAGACAGGATGCTGCGCTAACAACAAGACGAGGCGAGCAATCCCCAGTCTGCAGCACCAAAGTCGAAGCGGTCAAGCGACTCGGACGCAAATCATGCGGTCAGCTCCAGGAATGATCCCAGGTCACATCTCCCCCGTTGGAGCCCTAACGGCGGAAGCCCACTCGGCGCAGCGATGCAGCCCGGTTGCTAGCGGCATGTGCGGCCGGCATCGGGCATCGGGCGGCGCTCGGATTATCAGATGATCAGATAAGATCTCCGCCTGACTCGGGTGGCCCGCGAATTCTTTCCCTGAACATTCTCGTCTTTTCGTGCCTCCCTCTGCATTCCCCGGCCTCACTCAACCACCACCGTCGCGACCGATTCCGCGTCCGCATCCGCATTCCTCCGGGGTATCGACCCCCGCCGCGACCGTCACTCGATGCCGTCGCGGCAGCCATCGCCATGAGACCGCCAGCAGCCCTCTCCGCCTCCGCCGCCGCCGCCACAACGTCTACCCTCCTCACCCTCCTCACCCTCTCGGCATGGTTCCCCACAGCCTCGGCCGGCTACATGGGTGACCTCATCTACGGCGCCTGCGATCTCTCATATTGGCAAGTGCACTTTGACGACCTCGGACCATCGCCCTCCAAGCTGCGCGAGCGCTGCTTCAGCCGCCTGCGCGTCGAGTCGTTCTACCTTTGTCTCAAGACCTACTCTCCACCTGATGTCACCACATGGCTTGAGCCGCTGGCATCGCAGAATGAGACCTGTCAACGCTATCTCAACGAGTCGATGCTGCCTTTTGACATTGTCGCTCACTACTCGGACGAGGACGTCACGAAGCTGCACCACCTCAGTGTCGAGGAGGGTTCCGCCGGTCTGCTCTCCTCGGAGCTTCTCGTGCCTTCAGAGGACTTGTATCAGCATGCATATGATACCCTGGTAGGTTCTCAGTCTTGCATGTCTTTGTTTCCATGGCTGACCAACGCAGGACGCCACGGACGTGGTCTACTACTACCACTACGCCTACGGGTGAGCACTCCCGTCTCATCATGACCTCCTTCTTTACTAAATCCTCAGTGCCGCCGTGATCATCTTCTGGGTTGGCGTCGCCATCATCGGTCTTATCAGCCGCCTCGTCTGGGCCATTGCCTACGCCCAGCGCTATGGTGGCTACTCCAAGCCCGTCGGCCTCGTCGGACGCTTCGCCATCTGGCTCAAGCGCTACATCACCGTCCCGGCCACCTTTGGCTACCGCTGCGCCCAAAACATGGGCTGGTGTACCATTCCGCCGCGCATCCAAAGTCTCACCATCCTGGTCTTCATCATTCTGAACACCTTCTTCTGCGCCCATGGCTACCGCTTCTTCGAGGGCAACCTCTAGTGCGTCCGACCCAGCACCACCACTCCCTCATCTCCCCGCTGACCATTCACAGCTACAAGTCGATTGAAACGCAGTTCTGGCGCTACATCTCCGACCGCACTGGCATCATCTCCTTTGCCAACTTCCCCATCATCTGGCTGTTCGGCATGCGCAACAACGTCGTCACCTACGTGACCGGCTGGGACTTTGCCGCCTTCAACAACTTCCACCGCTGGGTCGCAAGGGTCGCTACCCTCCAAGCTGTCATTCACTCCGTCGGCTACACTATTCTCATCGTAATTGGTATGTCTCTTCCACCACACCTCGAAGTACCCCGCTGACTCGTGCAGAGGGAGGATGGACCTACTACTGGAGCTGGTATCTGCAGCTTTTCTGGTGCGCCGGCATTCTCGTGGGTACCCAACCTCTTCGCACATTCAGCATCCACTAACCCCCCAAGGCCACCATCTTCATGTGCTTCATCCTCGGCTTTTCCGTCTATTGGATGCGGCGCAGACAGTATGAGCTCTTCCTCGTCCTGCACATTGGCCTCTCCATCTTCATCCTCGTCACCATGATCCTCCACGTCTCCATCTTCAAGACTCGCTACGACCTCCTCGGCTGGGTCCCCGCCGCCATCTGGGCCCTCGACCGCGTCTTCCGCATGGCCCGCACCGTCTCCTTCAACCTTCGCTTCTGGGACACCTGGGCCTCGGCCACCTACGATCCCAGCAGCAACATGGTGCGCCTTGTCATACCTCACTCCACCAGCTTTTACCAGCCCCAGCCCGGTTCCTTCTACTACCTGCACGTTCTCAGCGACCGCCGCTTCTGGGAGAGCCACCCCTTCACCATGGCCTACTCGACCGGCCACCGTCGCCGGCCGTCCAAGGACTCGACGGAAGACACGCCCCTGATGCAGCAGGACGATGCTATCAGCCTGGCCCGCGATGCTGGCGAGACGCCATCCATGACCTTCCTGGTTCGGCCGTACGACGGCTTCACAGGTCGCCTCAAGGACGCTGCAGCCTCGTCCTGGCCTTCTCCCGCACCACTGCGGGTGCTCGTTGAGGGCCCATACGGCCACACCCAGCCTTTCGACACCTTTGAGAACGTCCTCTTCGTCGTCGGAGGTAGCGGCATCGCGGTGCCATTGGCATACCTCGCCGCGCTAGTCTCAAGCAGCCGGACGCGGACGATCCGCATCGTCTGGGCCGTCCGGGAGGTCGCCCTCGCAGAGGACGTGCTCGCGAGAGACGTCGGCGCCCTAGCCGAAAGCCCCAAGGTATCGTTCCGCGTCTTCGTCACACATCGTGACATGCCCGGCGGCGACGAACTGCGCCGCGCCTTCCCCGATGCCGCGAGCGTGACGCACTACCGGCCGGACGTCGCGGGCGAGGTAGCCGAGGCAGTGCGTGAGGCGGGTGCGCAGAGTCTGGCTGTTGTGGCGTGTGGGCCAGCGAGGATGGCTGACGACGCGAGACGGGCGGTGGTCGAGGCGCAAGCCGACGTGACGCCACGGATTGAATATTTTGAGGAGAGCTTTACATGGTGAGATGCGAGCATTATGATGTAGACGGATCATTTAGCTGTCTTTTTGGAGTATTGGGAGCATTTACGGAGCATGGCAGCGTACATCTAGGGCCGATACAATGCATTGATGCATCTTAAGCTGCAGACGAGGGATGTTGGGTCGTCTTTCTGGTGAACAGGCCGCGTTGCACCCGCCACATGGATGTCAGCCTCTCCCCCATCTCATCAGGACACGGGCAAGCTGCACCACTTTCCGGTGTTTTCATCAGTGTGTGTCAGACATTGTTCAAGCGATTGGCGAGGCTTGCCCGAACACGACCAACGTCAAATGGTTGTGGCGGGTGCGATGCTGCGAGCAACATTCGACCTCTCATGCCTTGAACAAACTTATAGAATAGTTTATTCCAAATGATTCTGTGTCTGGACAAATTCAAGTCTTTCAATCGCAAGCTTGGAAACTCAAGCCTCCTGTTTTGTGATGATAGACAATGCGTCCGCCACCCATGTGCTTTGTACGATGCCAAGGACATCGTCTGTGTCTTCAACGACTACCTAATTCTCCAGTCTGATGTCAGTCATACTGTTTGCAGTGCAGAGAACTCAGACTGCCGATTGAACATGTCACAAAGCCTTGGAGGCTGGAGCATGAAAGACTCATATGCATGGAACCATGGATGTGGGCGAGTTTCGTACCTCTTGATGGCCGCCGATGAGAACTTCTTCTATCAGTGGCGCCAATCTGTCTTCGCCATGTGGCTGGTCATACAAGTGCTGTCACCACGAAACCACAATTTGAGGCCCGAATGGTGGCGTGTTTGTTCAGTGCACGAAGTTCTGGTCCATGCTCAGCCCAGGCACGTATCTGACGTATAAACTGGTCCAGGCCTGCAATTCTCTCACTTGGTCCCATCGAAGCAACACATTCTGCAGTACGACTAACACCGTACTATCCGACAATCGAACTCAACAAGGGAATTTCCTCCTGAACGTCCTCAAAATGGACACCACCTCCCTCCCCGGCGCTCAGCGCACTTGGCGTCCTCCCTCCAACCTTCAGAGGATCTGGTCAGCCATGGACATGTTCTTCCCCGGCAGCCGTAACAACCCCCAATTCCACCAACTTCTCGTGGGGCTCCATGACTACAGCCCCAGGCGTCCCTCCCCCCTCAGCGGAGGCGCCACCCCGAACATGGAAAACATCCTGAACTCGCTGTGCATCGAGACAGAGGACCGTCCCAGCTGCGGAAATCAGACGAAAAAGCTGCCCTGGGAGACGTTGAAGAACGAGATGCTCATCAGGGTTCACTACCAAAGGGTGGATTCTGAGAACACCTCGATGATTTTCCGTTGCGATAAAGAGGCCGAGGAGTTTACGGCCACGTTTCGGCGAGTTGACAAGCTTTTGGACGATAAGCTGGCATGTCATATTATCAACAACAGGAGCGAAAACGTGGAATGGGAGGACGACGGCAATGAGGAAGAGGCGACGGAGACACCGGTAGTCGACCCTGCCATGGTCGACGCTTCCGCGGCCGACACTACCACAGCCGAATCTGATCCAACCGACGCCGAGGATCACGCTAATCCGTCAGTTTCTGCGCAGCCAGCCCTCGAGAAAGAAGATGAAGAACACGCGGGAGTTACTTTTGAAGACGTCTTTGCCATCGATACCTAGTCACTACAAGGAGCAAGGGAAGAAGGCTTCGACCAAGAAAGTGGAAACATCGAACGATGTGGAAGGATAAAGTACAGGTAGCAGGTCGGGCAATGATGGCTGCTAGTGTTTGACCTCATGTTGCTATAGAAATGAATTTGACATGTATAAAGTCGAACATGGACATCTGTGGGAATAGATTGATTCGGAGAAGTCAGAGTCGCAGGATGGATATGGAGTCAGACTTCCAGTGCAATCAAATAATTTTCAAATTTGCCTCGTGCCATGTTCGCTTAAACCTCATTTCCACAGCTTGATACTCTGCCTATGCATCTACGCAACCCGCCTGCTCCGGGACCGGCGACTTCCTGTAACTCTTCATCGGCTCCAGCCCCCATCGGCCAAACATGGCAGCGTCCTCATCCCACCCGTTGCATTCCGTCGTCAACATCTTCTCGCCGGTGAAGATGGCGTTGGCACCGGCCATGAAGCACATGGCCTGCTTCTCCTCCGACATCGTCTTTCGCCCGGCGGCGATGCGGATGATAGTCGCGGGCATGATGAGACGCGCCGTAGCAATGGTACGCAGCATGCTGCCAAACTCAATCAAGGGCCTGTCTCCCAGTGGCGTGCCCTTGATAGGCACCAGAGCGTTAACGGGGAAACTTTCCGGGTGCGAGGGCAGGGTCGAGACGGTATGCAGCAGTCCGACGCGGTCCTCAGACGATTCTCCAAGGCCAAGAATTCCTCCGGAACAGACGTTTATACCCGCATCGCGCACATGCCCCAGCGTCTTCAGCCGCTCATCATACGTCCTCGTCGAGATGACAGACGGGTAAAACTCGCGGCTCGTATCGACATTGTGGTTATACGCCGTCAGCCCCGCGTCCTTGAGCTCACGGGCCTGCGCGTCGTCGATCATGCCAAGGGTGACGCAGGACTCCATGCCGAGCTCGCGGACGCCCGAGACCATGGCCTTGATGTTGCGAAGGGCGTTTTTGCGGCCGCGCATGTCGCGCCAGGCGGCGCCCATGCAGAAGCGTGTGCTGCCCTTGTCGCGGGCGACGCGGGCGGCGGCGAGAACGGACTCGACGGATTCCACCCGCTTGGCTTCCAGGCCGGTGCCTTTCTGGTAGCGGGTAGACTGGGCGCAGTAGGAGCAGTCTTCGCTGCAGCCGCCGGTCTTGATGTTCATGAGGGTGCAGAGCTGGACTTCGGCGGGGTTGTGGAAGCGGCGGTGGATGTTGGCCTGCAGAGGAGGAAGTGGTCAGTGGAAGATGTCTACAAAAAGTCCAGTGGTCGCTTACAGCTTGGTAGGTGAGCTCCATGAGGGGCTGGTAGTAGATGGCCGCAATCTCCTCCTTTGTCCAGTCATGGCGAGGAGCTGTGGCGGCAACAGCCTTTGCGAGGATCTCCTTTGCCTTTTGGCGCCTCTGTTGCTCAATGTCCTCGTGGCTATTGGGTACTGGGGGCGGCGGTGATGGCGCGGTACGGATTCTGGGGTGCTCCACGACAGTGGACATGCGGGCAGCACCACCTACCCTGCCGGCGGTAGACGCGGGGAGCTGCGGGCAGAGCGCGGCGACCCTACCCAGTCTCGTGATGGCTCGACTCATGTTTGTGGTGTTCTGGGGGCGAGAGGTTCTCAGAAGGAGGCTCAACTGAGGGGGAAGATGGAAGGAGGGGTGACAGACGAGCTCAACCCAGCCTGAGACCTCGAGGACTCAAACCACCCCAGCCCAGTGCAGCACCCACAAGCCACGGTCGACGGGATGCAGGCATCTCGCAGCTGAGACTGAAGCACGGCCAGAGCTTGTTGAGTGCGGGGTGGTGTCCTCCCTGGGCCCCCCTCGCATGCTGGGCGCGTACCATCGGCTGCAAGTCGTTGTCCTCTGCCTGTCCGCAACAGCTCTATGCGAGCCCAGACACCTTTCCGGCTCACCTTTGGCCCACACAGCCCCCACGCCGTCCTCTCAGAGCTCATGGAGAAACCCGAGGATGACCATCTAAAAGGAGCCGTTGGCGCAACAGAGGTCGTTGTGGGATTAGCGCGGGGGGAGCCCTTGAGAGCCGGTCAACCGAGACGACTCCGTAACTGTACGGCTGTACGGGAATAAACCAACAGCGTTGCCCCTCCCCTGACGAACCCCTTGCGACCCTTCAGGGGTCCGTCGTTAGTGCCCGTGATCGCCGTGGCTCGGCAGAACTCAAAGCCCAGCACTCAGCGTTGAGCAGCACGTTGAGGGCGGCCCGCACATGTCAGACAAATAGGCACAACAGTGTCAAATCTCGGGGCCTCGCAGCAGCTAGAGCCGGGGCTTGTCTGGTGCCTGCATCTGCATGTCCCGAAATCCCTCACCACCTGCGCCGAGCTGCTGCTCACCCCTCGCCCACTCGTCCACCGCCCGCGCCAGCCCCTCGACCTGCTCCCGCGTGTTGCCAGCGTGCAGGCAGATCCTGACCCGCTCGCTGCCCCTGGGGACTGTCGGTGCGACAATGGGCCGCACCAGAAAGCCCCTCTCCTGGCAGTGCCGCGCCAGGCTTCGTGGCTGGGCGCTCATCAGGGCGAGGATGGGGGACCTGGGCGGCGCTGGGTCGATGCGGAGGAGCGGGGTAGCCTGACCCCGGTCCTCGTCCCGGCGATGCACCTCGCAGACGGAGGAGAGGAGGCCGTGGGCGTGGGCGGTCAGTGATCGAAGGTGCGTCCTCAATGCCTCGACTCGAGCTGTAGTCAAGGAGTCGTAGGCCACCTTGATACCCGCGAGGCACGCCGGTGGCATGGCTGTGGTGTAGATGAGCGTTCGTGCGTAGTTGACCAGGTACTCTCGGACGATCGGAGAGCACAGCACGATGGCTGCAACAGGGGGTTGGTTCTTTGTTAGCCTCAACTCTTTCGTCTTCGATCGACCGGGGGGTGGCTGAAGCCGAGGATGGACGACTCATCGCTGGGGCACCAGTTGACTCACCTCCCGAAGCCCCCATGGCCTTGCCGAATGTGTGAAGCCGAGCAAAGACTTGTCTCTCGAGGCCGAGTTCGCAGACGAGGCCGCGGCCATCTTTGCCGAAGAGCCCTGTCGAGTGCGCCTCGTCGACGATGAGCCGGCCATTGCCGCGGGGAAGGTACTGGCTGATGCAAGCTACGATGTCCCGAAGCGGTGCGACATCTCCGTCCATGCTGTAGACCGCTTCCACGGCCACGAAGATCGTCTTGGTGCCGTCCCTATAGTCCCTGCCGGCATCGCCCCTCGTGAGCGAAGCCAGCACCTCGGCCAAGCTCCCCAGCGGGCCTCCCTGAGCCGACGACACGGTGTTGTGCCGAAACGGCACCCTCTGTGCGGCCCTGCTCATCCTCATGCCGTCGTGGGCACTGGCGTGGATGAGTTCATCGTAGACGACCGTGTCTCCGGGCTGGATGACGCAGCTGAGAAGGCCGACATTGGCATCGAAACCCGAGTTGAAGAGGAGGCCGGCAGGGGCGTTGTGGAAGGCGGCGATCTCGCGTTCCAGGGCTTCGGCTTCTGTTGAGTTGCCATCGAGCAGCCGGGAACCTCCTGAGCCGAACAGCGGGAGAGCTGGGTCATGACTCTCGAGTCTGGAGAGAAAGGCCTGGCGGATCTCTGGTATCGTGGAGAGGGAGAGGTAGGAGTTTGAGGAAAAGTCGACGGTGGTAGAGGGGAACGTGCTTAGGCGACGGAGCTGGGAGCGAGCCTGGCGGTCGAGGAGGCGTTGCTCGAGGGCCTTTTCCAGACCCAGGGGCTCAAGAGGTGTATCCATCTGGTTGACTCTGGTTCTTGAACAGACAGACGAATGTGAGATCGGTTCGTTCTGGCCGATCTTTGAGTTGGATCCCAGGCCAGCACTAGGGTGTGACGATTCGGCAGATCTCAGGGGGGAGGTCCAGGATGTTGAGGCAGGTCGATGCGACCCCTGAACGGCCCCGACTCAGCCGCCAATACCCCTCACTCCCAGCACTGAACAGGGGAGATTGGGGGCCGAAGACAAGACACCCGGGGCACCCTGCATCTCGGTCGACCTCTTCCTCACCTTGACCAAAGCAACATACGCTCGCTCACCGTGGGAAGATGTCTCCTCTGTCCGCCCTGCTCTGGCGCCAGCTGCGCGTTCATCAGGTCTATGGGGCGAACACAGACGTTGGGAAGACGATTGTGTCGACGATCCTCTGTGGCGCGGCGAGCAAGGCATACCGTGATGAGCGGACATCATACCTGAAGCCCGTGTCGACAGGGCCCGACAGCGACTCTGACAGCTCGTGTGAGTCCCCATTCATCACCCAGGGTCACCTCACTCCTCATCTGACACCATTACAGATGTTCTGTTGCCCTCTCCGACGCAGCCCCTACTGATGTTTCAGTCATATTGAGAAATACGCCCCATCAATTGCATCCAAGACGCTCTTCCAGTATGGTGTGCCCTGCAGCCCTCACATCGCAGCCAAGGTGTCCGGCCTGGTCAGTCAACCCCACCGCTGCTCTGACCCTTACAAGTACTGACCACCGTGCCAGGAAATTCCCTCCGATGCATCACTTCGCACAGCAATTCATGAGCATGCCTCAGCGCAGGCGTCCCTAGGCCCCGGCTGGCTCTTCATTGAGACAGCCGGAGGCGTGCACTCGCCAGGACCATCCGGCACCCCGCAGGTTGAGTTGTATGCTCCGCTAAGGACGCCAATCGTGCTGGTGGGAGACTCCAGACTCGGCGGCATCTCGCAGACAATTGCCGCCTACGAGTGCCTCAAGCTTCGAGGTCTCGACGTTGAGGCGGTCATGCTATTCAATAACCCCGTCTACGAGAACCACCTGTATTTGAGCGACTACTTCCGAGATCAGGCGGCTATCCCTGTCGAGATAGTGTCGACGCCGCCAGACAGACACAGCGATCTACGGGCAGACAGCGCGGCAATGGCAGCGTACTACGACCGGGAGAGCTCTGGTAAAGCAGTCGGCACCATCCTCGAGACGCTGGATACTCGACACCAGAGCCGCATCGCGCGTCTCGACAGCATGGCCCAGACAGCGAGCGAAACCATCTGGTACCCCTTCACGCAGCAGAAACTCCTCACCCCCGACCGTATCGCAGCCATCGACTCGGCCTCCGGCGACCACTTCCAGGTCCTCACCTCACCGACCCCGACAACACCGGCAGCCCAGCCCCTCCTCCAGCCCGCCTTTGATGGCTCGGCCTCCTGGTGGACACAAGGTCTCGGCCACGGCAACCCTCGCCTCACCCTCGCAGCCGCCTACGCCGCAGGCCGCTACGGCCACGTCATGTTCGCCGAGGCCGTCCACGAGCCAGCCCTCGCCCTCGCTGAGACCCTCATCGCATGCTTGCGGAGCCCGCGTCTGTCCCGAGTCTTCTACACAGACAACGGCAGCACCGGGTGCGAGGTGGCCGTCAAGATGGCGCTGCGCGCTGCGAGGAAGCGGTACGGTTGGGCGGCTGGAGATCAGATTGAGATTCTCGGTCTTCGCGGCAGTTACCATGGCGATACCATTGGGACCATGGATTGCTCAGAGCCGAGTGTGTTCAATGAGAAGGTCGAATGGTACCGTGGCAGGGGATTCTGGTTCGACTTCCCGACCGTATGGTGTCGCGACGGGAAGTGGGTTGTCGATGTTCCCGAGGCCTTGCGGGAGCGGATGGGTTCTGGTGAGGTGCTGGGTTCGCTGGAGGGGGTGTTTGATCTGGATGCCAGGACTGGGACGGATGTCCACGAGGCTTACAAAGAGTACTTCAGGGCTGTTCTTCAAGACCTTGCCAAGCATGGTCGGAAGTTCGGCGCCTTGATGCTGGAGCCAGTTGTCCTCGGTGCTGGCGGAATGATACTCGCGTAAGTCTCCTTCGCCCCCGTATGACGATGAGTACTGACTTGTCCCAGGGACCCTCTCTTCCAGAAGACCCTCGTCGAAGTCGTCCGCGAGTCACCGGACCTGTTCGGCACCAGCATCGAGACAACACCATCACCGGACCAGAACGCATGGACAGGCCTTCCTGTCGTCTTTGACGAGGTCTTCACGGGACTGTATCGTCTGGGACGCTTCACATCCTCGTCATTCATCGATACCCACGCCGACATCTCGGTGCACGCAAAGCTCCTGACTGGTGGTCTCCTGCCTCTTTGCGCCACTCTTGCATCGGAGTCCATCTTTGAAGCCTTCTCAAGCGATGACAAGAGCGATGCACTCCTTCATGGCCACAGCTACACGGCCCATGCTGTCGGCTGTCAAGTCGCCCTCGAGTCTCTACAGCAAATGCAGGTAATGGAGCGAGAAGGGGCTTGGGACTGGGCAAAGACATCCGAAGTCTCCATGGCACCAAGTTCCCTGCAGGCTCCGTGGTCGGTGTGGTCGCCAGGCTTCGTTGACCGTCTGTCCAGGCAGACGGATCGGGTTGCTGGCGTCTGGGCGCTCGGGAGCGTGCTGGCCATCAGCTTGAGAGCGCAAGATGGCGTCGGCTACAACAGCAAGGCTGCTGCGAAATGCCAAACGCTGCTCAGGAAGGGCACTGGGTCGTGGAATGTCCACTCGAGGGTGCTGGGCAACGTACTGTACATCATGACGGGCCAGAAGACGGACCAGGAAGCTGTGGCGCGGCTGGAGGCATTGCTCACCGATGCTGTCTTGGCTTGAGAGTGTAGGCCGACACAAAATGTCAAAGGGAATAGAACCAAAGCCTCCGGTGAATGTATTTGTACACGGTGAGGTTGGCCCTGCCAATTCTACGCGTAACGACATACCCTTCGGCCCAGTCCGACTCGTCGTCAGTCCTCGGAGGCAGACCGGTGTCCGCGCCAGGATCTTCCCCGAACTGAACGGCGTCGATGAGGTGGATCAGCGCATTCGGCAGCCCTGCCACTTCAAAAGCCAGCGGCTGCATGCCCCACAGTCGCATTCAATCCCCGACTCGACACCATCAACTTCGTTCCCTCCTCCATTTCACCCGACATCGATTTCATCATTACCTCGCAACATCAGATGACAGACGCGCTACCCTCCAGAAGCCACGGCGCTTGCTTCACTTGCCGCATCCGCCACCGCAAGTGCGACGAGACGGCACCGGAATGCGTCGAGTGCACCTCCAGGCGAATCGAATGCCACGGCTACGGACCCCCGCCAGAATGGGCGAAAGACCCCGCGAGACTACGCGAAGAAGTACAAAAGATCAAGACCCAGATCAAGCAGCACCTCCGTCGTTCAAAGGCCGTCCAACGCCCCCGGCGCCGGTCATCGGCCTCAGAGCCTGACGAACATGGTGCCACCGCCATCACCCCAGACTTCCAGACCTTCCGCGAGGCCGAGCTCCTCATGCACTACCTCGACCACATCTTCATGATCCAGTTTCCGTATTACACGGAGAAGGGCAGCCTCAACTCCCGCGGTTGGCTATTCTGGCGATTGACGAAGAAGGGGCCTCTCCGACAAGCGGCGCTGACCCTGGCTGCCTTTCACCGCCAGACGCTTTCGCAGCATGGGGCGGCTGACGCTCTCGAGCGCCTCATGCTCTTTTACCACACGAGCTCCATGCGTGAGCTCCGTGCTGTCGTGTCTCGACGGCAAGTGAACCGGTCTGCTGCCCGGCACGACGAGTGGATTGAGTTCATGGCCTGCGGTACTGCCCTCATCAGCTTCGAGGTATGTCGAGCCCTTCGTGAGGTAGTGCGATGAGGACTCACTCCGATTTCAGGTCTTCTCAGGTGGTGCCGGCACCTGGATGCCACATCTCAACGCTCTCATGTCTTCATTTCGAGACACCCAGCTCGACGATCTAGAACCAGTGCCATCGGCTTCGGCTCTCGACGACGAGGCCGACATCGAACGACATGAGTATCTTGTCACGATCAGCTCAGCGCAGCGGTTTCTCATAGCTGAGCTTCTCTGGTTTGACATCATATCCTGCGTGGCCACGGAAGCTGCTCCACAAAGTGATTACCACAGGTGGCTGGAGGAGACAGACGTTGATATCTCCTGCGTGACGGGCTGTGAGAACTGGGCCATGATTGCCATTGGAGATATCGCCACGCTATGTGCTCAATTTGACGAAGTGACCCCATCAGAACGCATTGCTCAAGTGTTGAGCTTGAGGAATGGTCTAAATGAGCAGCTTTCTCAGCTCGACTCACAGGCAAGCCATGTCTCCCCCGGAAACCTCTATCTACTAACCACCTGCCGCAGACATCACAAGCAAACACCTCACAATCCGTCACACGAGTCCACGCTGCCGCTTCTCTCGTCTTCTTGCACGCACTGGCTCACGATACCCAGGCCTTCGAGCCCAACGTTGTTGCCGCAGTAGACGACATGATCGAAGCGCTGCGGAGTTTGCCCCCTGGCGTCACCGTCAGGGGCATGCCATGGCCGCTCTTCATCGGCGGGTGTATGGCTAGCTCGACCCAGCAGCAGTTCTTTGACGATATCTTGGAGAGAAATCTGGAGGAGGCAGGCACAGCGTTCACAAACTTTGGCAGCGTGAAAACGCTGCTTCACTTCGTGTGGAGCGGGGAGCACGACTATTTTCAGACAGGCCGGCTGAGCCGGTGTTGGTCCCGGGCCATGGCAGATACAGATCTTCGTGTATTGATGGTCTGAATACCTCTTATTCCCAATGAGCAATACCAGAACAGGTTGGTGCTGTGGTGTTCATCTCGTCGCCTACTCCGTTCCCCTATCTGAGCTTCTACTGCCCAACATTGCAGGAGAAGGGCCTCTTCACCAACCCATTTCGGAAGTTCTCGACCTAGAACATGATGTGAGCTCACGTTTCTTCAAGTATTGGCCTTCCACTCACCACTTGGTTGAAGCTAGCGTACGAGCCGCAGCCCAGCACGATGATTCCAACCAGGAACACCAGCAGATTGCAAATAGCCGTTGCTCTGTTCTTCTTATCGTACCAATGCTCCTCTTTCAGAAGGAAGAACCACATCATAGGAGGAATGTAGAACGATAGACCGGAGATGAAAAGAGCGCCACAGATGGACAGCAGCTCGGAAAAGAAGGGGATTGCCTCGGCGATGATCCACGAAAGGAGGGTGACGCCGACAACACATGCCAGCCAGCTGATCCAGCCCCTCGCCGTGTTGACATACCGCGTCACAGACCCGGCGTAGAGTCGACCGTGAATAAATCGGCAGGCTACTGTCGTGTTGATGGATCCCGAGATGTAAATGACCGGCAAAGCTACCCCGAACGCGATCTTGGACAGGAGGGGCCCGGCGGACACCAGAGCCGGTGAGCCGACATCTTGGCCCACGAATGCGTAGACCAGTGCTCCTGTAAGTGTGTAGATGCAGATTTGAGCGACTCCAAGGGCTGTGATGGACTTGGTGAAATCTTCGGGCGTGTGCATCTCGTCCATGAAGGATGGCTGTGCGGCGGCAAAAGCATACGAGAATACGATGTTCGAGATGGCCACGAATGCCTGCGCAGCCGTCACGTCCTCCTTCGGCCACGCAGACCAGTCTGAAGCCGATGCGGGCGAATTGGAGTGGTTGATACCGGTCCCGATGACAGTGATGCCGATTGCGATGATGATGGAGGCAAAGTCGATGTAGCCCAAGATGGCCACTTCCGCAAAGGAAGGCGGAATTGCCAGGAGGATGAGTATCAGAGCCGAGATGATGCTGAAGACTAGCGAGCACATGTCGCTGCCGGTGATGTGGACGAAGGCAATAGTGCCGGTAAGACAATGTGACCCGACGACCATGACGAGGAGAGCCACGAAGATGGTGCTGAAGAGGATGTCCCCCGGCTTTCCGAGTAGAAGCCCACCGACATCAGCGTAGTGTGCGATGTGCGGGTACTTCAACTTCACCAATCCCACCATGTAGCTGGCGTAGATCGCGATGAAGCCCATGCCCACGGTGATGATCGTTCCGGCCACCATTCCGAGCGTCGCAAAGGCGGCGGGCAGGCTGAGGGATCCTAGAGCGATGGCTTGGACGATGAGCACGATTGTGAGACGCTTCCAGCCTAGGCGATGGAAGAAGGCATCTCCCTCGATGGTCTTTTGTTTTTCGACATCGGCGCCGTCGGGTTTCTGGAGGATTTCGCCGACATCTGGGGAGGCTGTGGGTCGGATTTCGTCGAGGGAGGGTTTGGAGATCGGAGTGTCGCGTTTGGTCTCACTATCGGGGATGATCTTGCCATTCTCCATGTCTGCTCTTGTCTTCAACGAACGGGTTTAATGTTGGTTTGAGGATGTGATAGCCGATGAGTGTCGGGGCAGCGTGATAGTCGAGCCAGCATCGCCATCTTGCGTTGCGGAACAAGCCTTTTTCACTCCGGTCCCGGATATGCATCCCGAAGGACATCCGAGGGGAATCAGCCCCCAGTTTCGACCCCATGGGGCGCCCGGCTAAGACGGATGTTGCGGGCTAGACTGTGGGAACATATCTGGGGGTATTTTCGGCATCCGCAAAGATTGTGCCACTGTCGAGGGAAAGGGCGCGTAGAACACGACTGTGGTGTCCTGGAGGTCTCTCTCGACGAGCCTGTTCCTTTCGACCGAGCTATGAATGATCTCTTGCTAGTCAACAACAAGCGATTTCAAGGACTGAAATGAGAAGGTTCAGGGTGTAATGAGTTCTCTGCTGCGAATCTTTTCCTTTTGACCGAGAAGTAAGCCACCACGCAGCTAAGAGCAGGTCAAGTCTTGCAGTGAGCCACATATCAAGAATGCAAGCCGCGTAGAAACCTTGAAGTCGGATGCATATGATTTTGGGTAGAAGGCAAGTCGTGTTGTCTCGGGATGCGGCTCCGATGCTCCTTTCCTCGACATTCAATGGGCCCAGGGAGGTTTGAACTGACTCGCTGGCCCGCAACCCTGCATTTGTGGTGTCATTCTGGGGAACCAACTGGGAAGGGAAGTCGAAACGAGGCACACTATGCCATATCAGGTCTGGCCTCTCTCCTTAAGCCCGCCAAACCCATCGCGGAGGGAAAGTCGAAACGAACTAGGGTCAAGGAGAACGATGCCGTCGCCCGGGGTGCTCGGCATCAGCCCTTCAACCTCGAGGTAGATGCATGACTTTGTCAGGATGCTAAAGACATTGACTATGTGCTCCTCCGTCTCCATTTCTTCTTTCCCTCACCCATAGATTCTCACGCCCTTTCTGTCAATCATGTCACAAGCCTCACTCTTCGTCAATGGACGCATCCTCACCAAGGCCGGCAAAGGCTCCGACGGCCAGCCAACCTTTGTCGACTGCATGATCGTCAAAGATGGAAAGGTCGCTGCTGTAGGATCGCGCGAGTCTCTGGGCGAAAGCAACGTCCAGGGCCTCGATGTCCGCGACCTCCAACAAAGGACTGTCCTCCCCAGCTTCATCGACGGGCACATGCACCTCCTGCTCCTGGGACAGTCACTGCGCAAGGCCGATCTCACACAATGTACTTCCGTCGAGGACATCCGCGCCACGATCAAGGCCTACGCTCTCGCCAATCCAGAGGCCAAGTCCATCATGTGCAAGAACTGGTTCCATCACATGACCCCTGACGGCGTCACTGCAGCCATGCTCGACGACATTGACCCACGGCCCATCTTCATCGACAACAGTTCGCTGCACTCATGCTGGTGTAACACGGCTGCTCTGAAGGTCCTAGGAGCAGATGACCTCCCGGATCCGGCCGGTGGCAAGATTCACCGCGGGCCTGACGGAAAGGCCAACGGTCTCCTGGACGAAGGTGCGATGATGTCCATCATCTGGCCGTACCAGGCCTCCTCCGTCTCCAGGGAAGAAAGGATAGAGGCCATCCGGGCCGCTATCAGCGAGTACAACGCCGCCGGCTATACCGGTGTTGTGGAGATGGCAATGGACGAAGAGGCTTGGGACGCCCTGATAGCTCTTCATGAGCGCGAGCCAGAGCTGCCAATCCGCGTGGCGGCGTACTGGCTGATCCGGCCGACAACGGACCACGAGGAGAACTCAAAGCAAGTCCGTCGCGCCATCGAGATGAGTCGTCTCTACGGGCCATCAAACAACATGGACCTTCGCATCGTGGGCATCAAGCTCATTCTCGACGGCATCATTGACGCCTGCACGGCCTTTCTCTCACAACCCTACGGTGACGCTGCGCTGCCACCACCGGTCTGGCTTCAGGAGCACATGGAGCCTGTAGTCCGTGAGGCCGACGAAGGCGGTCTCCAGATCGCTTTGCACGCCATTGGCGATGCGGCCGTCAAGATGGCCGTGGATTCGATCGAGAAGTACGGCACTATCGGAAGACGTCACCGCATCGAACACATCGAGCTCGCCTCACCGGAAGACGCAGTACGACTCGGCAAGCTGGGACTGACTGCCTCTGTGCAACCCGTCCATGCGGATCCTTTCATCCTCAAGGCCTGGAACCGTTTGCTTGGCGCAAAGCGGGCGACGCGAGCATTCGCATACCGCGAGTTTGCCGATGCAGGTGCTCTGCTCGCCCTCGGCAGTGACAGCCCGACATCGCCGTATGCACCGTTTGAGAATCTGTACGTTGCCACGACGCGTCGCTCGGCTCGGGAACCTGCGTATACCGAGACGGTCAACGAGAACTTCCGCCTGGGACTTTGTGAGTCGATCGTTGCCTCCACGGATGGTGCGGCGCGGAGTGTATTCCTCGAGGATGTGACAGGTAGTCTGGAGGTTGGAAAGTCGGCGGATTTCGTCGTGGTCGACATGGAATGGGATGCGACGAGGCTTCTCGGTGCATCTGTCGAGCAGACTTGGTTCAGGGGGAGGGAGGTCTGGTCCCAGCAAGCATGAGCGGCTGGACGGTTCGCTATCTAGCCAACCAGCTCATCACCCAAGGACATGAAAGGAAGCTTTTTCGTGGAGACTTCAGATCTGGCTAGAATGAGTCACTCCTCTAGTGTGACGCAAACAGCTCCCCGGATGACTCACTCGTTGCGCAAGCCCGATGTATCCCACTTCATGTCACCCTTGACTTCCAGGCTGCCAGAGGCGTACCAGTAATGAGGGATCAAGATTCACAGGACTGGTACTTGGAGGCGTCCGGGTCGGTACTCGGAACCTGGAAACATGGATGTGGGGGTTGACGGGAGATACGCTAGGGTTTTTTTTTTGGCCGGAGACCCCACAGGGCTCATGCAGGTCACGTCGACAGCTCGAGGTCTGGGGCACGTGGGACTACAATATGCCCGGGGTGGGCTTCCATCTCCATTCCCATGATCCAATTGCGAGCGCCAGAACACCTGGGGAGTTCCAACATCGCAGAATCACCCCCGTCCCAAACACCGACGGGACACGGTTGTGACCTCAAAATGATCCAATACAGACATCCCTGCACCCTCTGCGGAGAGGGCATCACTTGGCCAAATACCGAGCCCCTCTGGACCTCTCAATTTGTCGCAAGTAAGTATGTGTCCCATCTTCCGAATTTTTCGACATGAATCTCATTCGTCCTCCGAAGTCTACGCTGTAGGATTCGACCTCAACGCGCGAGTCTTTCTTTCTGGCCTAGGACGTAGAGATCAGTGGTGGGATTTCTTCCCAGTAACCGAGCCGCTGGAGTTACCGGACAACGAGTTCAACGGCAACTGGTTCAAGATTCATCTCTTGCCCCAGTACTTTGAAGATCGTCACTTCGATTCCGAGTCGCCATACGCCTGTGGATTTCCGTTTCATGTGTCTTGCTGGGAGCACCTATCGAGGGTGTTTCCCGTCAGGAAGAAAGCGTCGAAATCAGCATCGAGATTTGAGGACGACTCTACATCGATCGGACTCGATACTTCAATTGCTGTTCAGCCTCTGCCGCGTCTTCCCCATTTTAAGGGGAGCGGTTGCCTGGGGACACAATTACCGACTCGACTTCCGATCTCCACAGAGGCAGCAACAACAACAACAGGCTCTACCTGTTCCTGGTGATGAGTATGAGGACGAGATCGAAGAGAGGATCCAACGGAGACAGGGAACTCTCAGATGCCGAACTTTCGAATCCGTTCGATGTTCAACAGATCCGTCGCATTCTCGATGAAGTCTTAGCCACGACACCGGCAAGCCACATCGATCCCTCTCTTCGCCACCAGGCGTCTACCCAAGACCTTGCCAAGGACGCGAGAGATATCTTCGAATTTTTGCCGGTAGAAATACGGTCGGCAATATTCACCAAGCTTCCAAACGAAGACGTCGTCAATTTGAAGATCGCTTCTCCTGCTTTCCGAAATGTGGTTTTGACCAACGCCTTTTGGAAATGACGGTTCCTCAACGGCTTCGACATGCAACACTTGCCCGACGCCCGCCAGCTAGTCACTTTAGCCGAGTACAACGGCCGGTGGGGGCAATTCTACACAAACCTCAAGACACTTCGACACACGCCGCCAATGGAAAATTGTCATCGGGTATGGAGTCTTGCTTCAGCACTAGCCGATGTCATGGAAACCATCTGGGATGTCCCGTGCCAAGGTGCTCCTGTTCGGTCCTTCTTCGAACCAGAGGCGCCTCTTGATAACGAACCTGACCGACAATGGATTACCGCAAGCAGATGTTTTAGGCCAGAG
Organism: Plectosphaerella cucumerina; assembly: GCA_020746995.1. Lineage (NCBI taxonomy): Eukaryota > Fungi > Ascomycota > Sordariomycetes > Glomerellales > Plectosphaerellaceae > Plectosphaerella > Plectosphaerella cucumerina. The sequence continues at coordinate 406,902 of JAGPXD010000005.1, read as the reverse complement.
GAGCGTGATTTCAATGGCGGAAACCGACCCACACGCGAGCGTAGATTAAGGCTCCCCCAACACGGGGTGGCTTTTATTTACATCTCCTTGGTCGATCTTTTTGGCCGCAGGTATGTCTCTGGATTACGACTCGTCGATAGAGACGGTGCTTCCCACCACCTGGGGTACAGGCACCCGACATCAGAGCTCCTCCTTCTTGCCTCGGGAGACGGCCTTTGCGACTTGCGAGGATTCCTTTTAGCCCAGGATCAGCGAGGGATACGAGGAATTGCCGCAATTATCGACTCAAGTATCAACTCCAAATGGGTTGGGGACTACAACAACATTCCAAAGCGACGACTTGTGCTTGAATCTGAGCCTGTGCGGTGGAATCTCAAGATTACCGACCTCCAAGGCAAATTTGATATAAGTATCTTCTCATTATCCTGCTCTCCAATGTGCTTGTCATTTTTTGAAAGCACGAAAGTAGACATCTTCTGTTGAATTGTGGCTCACATTCTCACAGGCTGCCAAGCTTGTGGCCCTAGGCGTGTCAAGCGACAGACACGGACCTCAGCAACACGATCTTGAGCCTCTACCCCCACTGAGTTTCAGAGACATCGCGTTCTGGTACCCAGACATCCCAGAACCTACACTCCGTTTCCTCGGCACCAATGACCAAAAATGGGATGGCTCGGCCAGCCCATACATATACGAAGATGCCGTGGTCATATTCTCGCCTTTCGGGAGGACTGATGGCAATGATCTTGTTCGGATCACTTTTCGAAGATTATCAGGACGGGATGGCCCAACCGACCTCGACCTGCTATCTATAGCCTCTCAGAGCCAAACCCTACGAGGCGTGGAAACAAATCTACTGGGTAACCTCACGAGCTACCACGAGTTGTTTGACGATATTTTGGAAATCGACGGGCCCAATGGAGAGAGAATCACGGGCTTCGAGAGCCTCTACTACAGGGGAGAACTTACGACTTTCAGGGTGAGTTTGAACACGCTCCCCCTTCGCAGAATGTGCGAGCCAAGGCTCTGACCTAAGTGAACTTTTGAGCAGATCTCTACGAATCGCGGACAGAAGGCTGTAGTCCCTTCGGACGATGACATGGACGATCTGTTGTCAGACGGCAAGTCTGTGAGCAGGCATGTTAAGGTGGAAGCCGGTAGGGCTGTTGGTCTCTGGGGTGTATTTGTAAGTGCCGTCGCACCTCAGCTGATATGGTTCTTCATCGTATCAGTCACTGACTATAGGCCTTGGATTCGAAGGATACATTCCTTGGATTCACAGACCTGGGCCTCTTAGCTATGGAAGATGGCTCTAATGGCGAGCAGCCAGCAGGTTCTTGGTCTCAGACGTCTGTCCTTTCGCACTGACCAGTACCACTTCACTGATACCATGGTTTCTTGTTTTGCTTGTTGGCTATCATTCAACTCCTGGGGAGTTCGAAATCGGGCGTTTCTGCTGCGTCGACTGGAGGAATTTCCCCCATGTTGTCAAGGCATCAGAATCATTGAATCTACCCCTTTCTGTGTGCTACATCGTATTTGCCAAAATCTTTTCAACTTCCACAGGTCTCGTATTCCAACACGGAACGTGCCCTTTTGGGAAGACTGAGTCAAGAGCCCCAAAGACAACAGTGTCATCGAAGAATAGCACCCCGGGCGAGGAGACGAAGTCCGGCCCCGTGCCGCGCCAATCACCTGCGGGTGTGCATCTTCATCTAGGAGTCAAGTCAATTCAACGACAAGCGCCCCCCTGGGTGGCCGCGGCTGTCCGGCACCGAGCCCCTGGGGAGCCGCGCGCCACCGGGGCGGGCCAGCCCCGGGCAAGCAGGCGCATCCCGACGGCTACCGGTGGAGAATCATGTGCCGGTCGGGCTATGTGGCATGGGATAGTGACATCGGGGCTCGGGGGATATACCAATTCGGAAGATTAACACTGAGGGTCGGAGAAATGCGTGCCCATCTCATTTTCTTGAAACGTCCGAAAGTGGGCAGAGCACGACGTCGCCGGCGTTTCTGGTAAAGAGAACACACGGAACTGTGGCTCCTCAGTGCGGAAATGGGCAGACCAAGACTTCATGGATGTGTTCTGCGTCCGGAACAGGTTGCCGCTGAGGATTATAAACAGAGTCGCGAAAGCCTCTTCGGTTCTAAGTTTGCCAAGCCAGTCCAGCCCATTCTCTTCAGCCTCAACTTCTTTCTTCCATCTCAACTTCAATTCCTCTGACCGGTTCATCCCATTTCACCAAGTCTCCACAGTCACCCGCCGCCATCATGCAGCTCACCACCCTGATCACCGCCCTGCTCCCGGCCTCGGCCATGGCCTTCCCCGGCCTCTTCCCCGTCGAGGGTCCCACCAAGACCGGCCTCGCCAAGCGTGACACCTGGGGCGGCGCCGTGTCCCTGGGCCCGACCAAGTCGACTATCGTCAAGGCCGTCACCACCCTCACTCCCGGCGCTGCACCCCCGACGCAAGCCGGTGTTCTCTTCCTCTGGCCTGGCATGTCCAACGGCACGGGAGACCTGATCCAGACGACTCTCGAGTCCTGGCCCGATAACAGCTGGTGCGGCGCAAAGTCAGGCGAGTGGTGTGTCCGCGCCTCCGTCTTCGGCTGGTTCGGCCAGCGCGACGCCCAGCAGTCGGCGCCCGTCCGCGGTGACCAGGCCATCAAGATTGACTACACCCTTCTCTCGGACAACGACACATGGCGCCAGACCGTCACTGACGTCGCCTCGGGCCGCGTCATCAGCACCCTCGACAACAAGTCTGGTCCCTTCATGAGGGGATACGGCACCGGCACCGAGTGCAACAACGGGTGCACGGGCACCATTGCTGAGCAGACGTACTCCAACACTGTTATCACCCTGTCCGACGCGGACACTACGTTTGGCAGCACCATTGGTAGCAGCCAGGGCGCCAAGTACACTGGCCTCACGAGCAGCCAGGGTGGCAAGGTCTGGACCATTGCCTCGATTAAGGTTCCCAAGATGCAGTAAACTGCTCATGAACAACTTTCTTTGTACATAAGTTTTACGGACAGTCCCTGCTAGACAGGTGGCGTTGTCCCGGCGATGAAAATATGCCGGCTGCCTTGGCCTTCCAGGAAGCACTAAGCCATCCACGGATGTCAAATACATACTTTCGACATACTGTCTTGATATATGATGGCGTAATGAATGAAATGCAGTCATCAGACTGTAGCACATCGGCCATTTCGCCCGTCAGCATCGTATCCTTCGTGACTGAATGTTCGTGCCATGGAATGCCAACGATAACATCTGCCAAGCCAGGTAATGCTATCTTCGAAAGATTACAATGTTTCAACAGTCTCTCAGAAGCTTTGTGAAATGAATTCATCTACCTTCTTTTAAGATGGATGAGGCTTTTGCCAAGCCATGCTCCTGGGCTCAACTGTCGAATCCCTGATCCTGATGGACGCTCGGAAACCCCCTGAATCCACCCCGACACTCCCTCGTCGCATGGCGAGTGACCAAGCAGTCGGCTTTCGAGGTCAATTGATATAGGAAAGTTCTAGGCAGCTTCTTCTCAGTCTGTCTCTCTGTTCGTAACCTCCAGGTGCTTGTGGTAGACCTGGTTCCAATCGTCATGATGACAATCGTGAGAACGGACTGGCAGCCCCTGAAAACCCAGTGGATCTGTGCTGCAGGGCGACACCGTCCGAGCGCCGTAGAACTTCAAGTTGAAGGGCAGAGCAATCTTACAACTGGAAAGACACAACACCGAGTAGCAACATGTATCTAACACGATAAACACATATTCTGCATTGTAGAACTGACAGCTCACACCGTCACCTGGGAAGTGCAAGTGCTTCAAGCATCGCCAGCCAGGCAGTTGATCCGCTTGCCGCTCAATCAGACCCCTGTCTCAGCAAGCTTCTCGCCTAGCCGCTGGGCTCCGCAACATGATACCAGCATGCAGTGAGCTCATCATCCAATTGGGCGTGTGGCGCAGCGGTTTAGCGCGTCCGCTTTGCATCCTCGAGCTTGCGGAAGGTCCCGTGTTCAAATCGCGGTTCGTCCAACACCTTCACCTTTTGTCTTTTTGCCTTTTGGTATTACAAAATACGTTGTGGGGATTCGTAGGCGTCGATTGTCTCCAGCTGGTTGGTTCTCTGCACCTGGTGAAAAGATTGCCCATGCTGGGGCGGCCTGCTCCTTTCATTCGAAGGATGCGCATTCGCATTCGGAACGACGATGAACCATCACCAATTTCTGCCAGCGAGGCACCCGCAAACCGAAACATCGATTGACTAAGCGGACATCGGGGAATCGCTGTCTCGCTGCTACAGATGGTGATGAATTCCCATCCTTCAATCGCGATCTGTTGTTCTCCAAAAGCCCTGAGACAAGTCCATGACGTCGTTGATCCACGACGCAATGACGGCTAGCACGTTGGCGGCTGTCAGCTCTCTTGGACTGGTGGTCACTGCTCCCGCCCTTCCACACATCAGACGGCGCGCCCGTGCTGATAGCCAGTGGTCAGACACCCAAAAGGTTCGCCCTGCGAGCAAATTAGCGTCCCGAGTGCGAGAGCTCGGGGCCGCATCGTCATAGACTCTGTTCCTGTTGAGGCTCTTCCACCCAAGATAGCACTAGACCTGACACCCCAATCACATTGCGCTCACCGACCACTACGGCCCGGACTTTGGTGCCCCTGAAGCTCCGATCTCCGGGAAACTGATGCCGTTTGAACGTCATCAGATTTAATAAGATCTGGCCGCCGTGTGTCGTCTATCGTCTCTCATCCAGCCGTGATAGTTGAGCCTGTTGCAGACCCAAGCACATCGTGCTTCAAGTGATCCCAGGCCATATCCACCACGACATCTGACCATGGATACTCGCCCAACACCCCTGGACACCGACGTACCGGGTGGCTTCCCAGAGACGCCCGCTACAGTCTCAACGGACGGCCAGCCAACGCCCACCGGCCATCCTGACGCCACGACGCCGCTTGCCGCGAGAGATCAAACGGCGCTGGACACAAACAGCAATCACAATGGCTACTTTGTGCCCGTAGCTGAGTTCTCTCCAAGGAGCATGTCGACCACGACAAACGACCCTTCTTCTTCAAGCAGCACCCTGCACGCCGAACGACACACCCCAGACCATGACTCCGTCCCCTTTGTGGCCGCCGGAATGGCTACCTCCCAGGCACAGCCCGACGAGCCTCGTCGCTTTCCCCTGCACGAAGAGAAGCAGATCCCATCCGCTGCCCCAGCAGAATCGTCTAGCCCATCAGCCTCCTCCTCTGAAGACGTCCCCCAACTGGCCCCGATCAAGACCTCCTACAGCAAACCCGAGAAGCCCCCCGTCAAGCGCGCCATGACCGAGGAGGACCTGTTCAGAGTGCTCTCTCGCCGACGCACCGATGCCTCCGGCGCCCCTACTGAGCAGGCAGACCGCGACGAGGAGGCACAAGAGATCGACCAGCTCATGGCCCGCATGTTCGGCAAGACGCGTCAGGCTCAGTCCGAGGAAGAACAAACCCGTCACAGCGGCGTCGTCTTCCGAGACCTGACCGTTCGTGGCGTCGGCCTCGGTGCCGTCCTCCAGCCCACCGTTGGCGACATTTTCGCCGGCCCCATCCGCGCACTGCGAAACCTCTTCACTCGCGGACCTCGTGCTGCTGCTGGAAAGCCTCCCGTGCGAGACCTCATCTCCAACTTTGACGGCTGCGTGCGCCCTGGCGAACTTCTCCTTGTCCTCGGCCGCCCTGGTGCAGGATGCACCACCTTCCTCAAGGCCTTCTGCAACCAGCGTGCGGGCTTCGCCGGCGTCGAAGGCGATGTCACCTACGGCGGTGCTCCTGCCGAAGAGATGGCTCGCTCTTTCCGCGGCGAGGTCATCTACAACCCCGAAGACGACCTCCACTACGCTTCTCTCTCGGTCCGCCGCACCCTGACCTTCGCGCTGCGCACCCGCACCCCGGGCAAGCACTCGCGACTCGATGGAGAGTCTCGCCAAGACTACGTGCGCGAGTTCCTCCGTGTCGTCACGAAGCTCTTCTGGATCGAGCACACCCTCGGTACAAAGGTCGGCAACGAGTACGTCCGAGGTGTCTCGGGCGGCGAGAGGAAGCGCGTCAGTATCGCGGAGGCCATGATCACCCGCGCCTCTGTCCAGGGCTGGGATAACTCGAGCAAGGGTCTCGATGCCAGCACAGCCCTCGAGTATGTCCGGTCTATTCGGGCCATGACCAACATGGCAGATGTGTCGACGGCCGTGTCGCTCTATCAGGCCGGCGAGTCGCTTTACGAGCTTGCCGACAAGGTACTTCTCATCGACGGAGGAAAGTGTCTGTACTTTGGACCGGCCGACGCCGCGAAGCAGTACTTCCTTGACCTCGGATTCGACTGCCCCGAGCGCTGGACGACAGCCGACTTCCTGACATCCGTCAGCGATGAGCACGAGCGCACCGTCCGTGAGGGCTGGGAAGATCGCATCCCTCGCTCGCCCCAGGCCTTCGCCGAGGCCTACCGAAACAGCGACGCCTACCGACGCAACCTCGACGATATTGCCGAATTCGAATCGCACCTTGATGAGCAGCGTGGCGCCCGCGAATCCGCCACCTCCGAAAAGACGGCCAAGAAGAACTACACCCTCCCCTTCCACCAGCAGGTCATCGCGTGCACGAAGCGCCAGTTCCTCGTCATGTTCGGCGACCGCGCCTCGCTCTTCGGCAAATGGGGCGGTCTCGTCTTCCAAGGCCTCATCGTCGGCAGTCTCTTCTACAATCTGCAGCCCACAGCAGCGGGCGCCTTCCCCCGTGGTGGTACCCTCTTCTTCCTTCTCCTCTTCAACGCTCTGCTTGCTCTTGCTGAGCAGACGGCCGCCTTTGAGGCAAAGCCGATCCTGCTCAAGCACAAGTCTTTCTCTTTCTATCGACCCGCGGCCTATGCCATAGCCCAGACTGTTGTCGATGTACCGCTCGTCTTCATCCAGGTGGTCTTGTTCAACGTCATCATCTACTTCATGGCCAATTTGGGCCGCACGGCGTCACAGTTCTTCATCACCACCCTCATCCTCTGGCTCGTCACCATGGTAACCTATGCCTTCTTCCGTGCCATCTCGGCTTGGTGCAAGACTCTCGATGTCGCCACCCGCTTCACCGGTATTGCGATCCAAATCATCATCGTCTACACCGGCTACCTGATCCCTCCCAGTGCCATGCACCCCTGGTTCAGCTGGCTGCGATGGATCAATTGGCTCCAGTACGGCTTCGAGTGCCTCATGTCCAACGAGTTTGCCGGCCTGCCGCTCGAGTGTGGCCCCGGGTTCATCGTGCCCCAGGGTCCGAATGCCTCCCCGCAGTACCAGTCGTGCACTTTGCAGGGAAGCCAGCCGGGCTCCACGGTTGTCGATGGATCTGATTACATCTTCGAATCGTTCACCTACACTCGCTCACACCTCTGGCGCAACTTCGGTTTCCTCTGGGCTTTTTTCTTCGCTTTTGCCGCGCTCACGGCCGTCGGCATGGAGCTGATGAAGCCCAACGCCGGTGGCGGCGCCATGACCGTCTTCAAGCGCGGCCAGGTCCCCAAGAACATTGCCGACTCGATCGAGACAGGTGGCCGCGCGAAGAGTGATGAGGAGAAGGCCGGTGGCCCGACCGGACACATCAGCAAGGCGATGCCCGACGAGTCGCACGGAGAAAAGACCGAGACCATGCGGCAGGTCGCCAAGAACGAAACCATCTTCACCTTCCAGAACCTCAACTATACCATTCCATACGAAAAGGGAGAGCGCAAGTTGCTCCAGGACGTACAGGGATACGTGAGGCCTGGGAAGCTGACGGCCCTGATGGGCGCATCGGGAGCGGGAAAGACGACACTTCTCAACGCCCTGGCGCAGAGGCTCAACTTTGGAACCATCACAGGAGACTTCCTGGTTGACGGTCGTCCGTTGCCCAAGTCATTCCAGCGAGCGACTGGTTTCGCCGAGCAGATGGATGTCCATGAGCCAACGGCTACCGTGCGGGAGGCGCTGCAGTTCTCTGCTCTGCTACGCCAGCCGAGGGAGGTATCTCGCGAGGAAAAGTTTGAGTACTGCGAGACGATCATTGACTTGCTTGAGATGCGCAACATCGCAGGCGCGACGATCGGAAAGATCGGCGAGGGTCTGAACCAGGAACAGAGGAAGAGACTCACCATCGGCGTCGAGCTGGCGTCGAAGCCTGAGCTACTCATGTTCCTGGATGAGCCGACTTCAGGTCTCGATTCAGGCGCTGCCTTCAACATTGTGCGATTCCTCCGCAAGCTTGCCGATGCTGGCCAGGCGGTTCTCTGTACCATTCACCAGCCTTCGGCTGTATTGTTCGAGCACTTCGACGAGCTGTTGCTGCTCAAGTCCGGCGGTCGTGTGGTGTACCACGGACCCCTGGGCCAAGACAGCCAGGAACTCATCGGGTACCTTGAGGGCAACGGGGCATCCAAGTGCCCTCCCGACGCCAACCCAGCCGAGTACATGCTCGAGTCTATTGGTGCAGGCGACCCCAACTACGAAGGTCAAGACTGGGGCGATGTCTGGGAACAGTCTGAGAACCGGCGCAAACGATCATCCGAGATCGAGGATATGGTCTCCAGCCGCCGCGACGTCGAGCCAACCGCAAGCCTCAAGGACGACCGCGAATACGCTGCGCCCCTGGCAACACAAACGTGGCACGTGGTGCGCCGATCCTTCATCGCCTACTGGCGCACGCCGGGCTACATCGTCGGCAAGTTCATGCTTCACATCATGACCGGTCTCTTCAATACCTTCACCTTCTGGAAACTGGGATACTCGCAAGTCGACTACCAGAGCAGGCTCTTCTCCATCTTCATGACTCTGACCATCTCGCCGCCGCTGATCCAGCAACTGCAGCCGGTCTTCCTCAACAGCCGCAACGTCTTCCAGTCCAGGGAGAACAGTGCCAAGATCTACTCGTGGTTCGCGTGGGTGACGGGTGCGGTGCTGGTGGAGATTCCGTACGCCATTGTCGCTGGTGGCATCTACTTCGTAAGTTTGGCTGAGGTTGACATGCCTGAGCTCTGCTAACATTGCGACAGAACTGCTGGTGGTGGGCACCCTTCGGCGTCAGCGTGTCGGGCTTCACGTCAGGCTTCGCATTCCTCCTCGTCATCCTGTTCGAGCTCTACTACGTCAGCTTCGGACAGGCCATCGCAGCATTCGCCCCCAACGAGCTCCTGGCCTCGCTTCTGGTCCCCGTCTTCTTCCTCTTCGTCGTCTCCTTCTGCGGTGTCGTCGTGCCTCCCCAGCAGCTTCCGACCTTCTGGCGTTCCTGGATGTACTGGCTTTCGCCCTTCCACTACCTCCTCGAGGCCTTCCTGGGCGCGGCAGTTCACAACCAGCCCTTTGTGTGCGACGACAGTGAGTTCGCGCGTTTCGCGTCCCCCGATGGTCTGTCGTGTGACGAGTACGTTGGGCCGTACATCCAGCAGGCGGGCGGATATGTGCAGTCGGGGGCAGACGGTCAGTGCGAGTACTGCCAGTTTGCGACGGGTGACGAGTTTGGACGCAGCTTCAGCGTGTACTACTCGAATATCTGGCGGGATTTTGGCATATTCTGCGGGTTCATTGTTTTCAACTACGCCGTTGTTTACGTGGCGACGTGGCTGAAGTTCCGGGGAAAAAACCCGCTCAAGGGCATGCTGGCAAGGGGGAAGCAGTAGAATGCAAATGGATCGTTAATAGGTCGCGCCGGGAGTCATGAGGTCGGAAGATAGGACCGTGTCAAATCCGAGCAATACGTACCTATTCAGATCGTGTATGAACAATGCAATTTGAAGTCAATCCGAGAGAATTCTACGTATAAACGGGTATTTAGAGATGTTAAACTTATTTGCCAGAAAATTTTCAAATGACTTGACTATTTTGCACTGCACGACGACCAGTTTGCCATCTCTGTAGCGTTGCAGCCACGTCCTGAGTATCCGCATGAGCGTGACCCAGCTTCTGCTGTCTGAGCAGAAGGCAATCTTGCATGAGATCAAGAGCGTCTTCTTGCCGTCCTTGATCGTACCAGGTGATTGCTAGGCTTCTCATGCTCTCTAAGGTGACGGGATGGTCGGCCCCTAGCTTCACCTTGCGACTCTCCAGAACCTCCACACCCAGCTTCTCGGCCTCCTCCTACCGACCTTGCCTCTAAAACGTGTAATCTAGGTTACTCTTACTTAATAGTGTAAAGGGGTGGTCGGGTCTGAACTTCGACTCGAAAGCCTCTAGGACTTGTTCCTCTAATTTCTCGGCTTCCTCCTATCGACTCTGTATTAAGAAGGTCGATGCCAGGTTGTGTATGCTTATAACTGTCTGGGGATGATCGGCCCCGAGCTTTGCCTTATGAGTCTCTAGAACCCCAACCCCTAACGCCTCGGCTTCTTCCCACCGGCCTTGCCGCCGGAACGTTGATGTCCGGTTGTTTATGCTTGTTAATGTGTCGGGATGATCGGCCCCGAGCTTCGCCTTGCGAACCTCAAGAACTTCCATCTGGAGCGTCTCGGCCTCCTCTAACCGACCTTGACTCGCAAACATTATTGCCAGGATATTCATACTTGATAGTGTAGTCTATTCCTCGGCTCTGAGCCTGGCCTTGCAAGTCTCCAGAACCTCCACTTGAAGCTTCTCGGCCTCCTGCCACCGACCCAGCTCCCAGTAGGTCCATGAAAGATAGGACCTAGCCCTTAGCGTGAGGTAATGGTTGGGTCCGAGGCTGCTGTTTCGTAGCTCGGCAGCCTCTTTTGCCAGCATCGCTGCTCGTGGAAGTTCGCCTATCTACCGTATAAACCAGGTAGCTTTTATTAGTAGCCTGGCCCGGTCCAAGCTGTCGCGCTTGTCTTTTATCTCACTCCTTAGGAGGGCTTCGATATGAGGGAGGAGAGTTTGATAAGTGCTCTATGTCTTAAACTCGCTATTGGGGAAGTGGGTTGCCGCTAGATTTGCAAAGAGCCGGCTCTATCGTGTCGGGTTGCTAAACTCCGAGATCCACGACCGAGTATAAAACTGGACAAGTGAGTGCATCTCGTAAAATCCCGCAGAAGGGAAGGTCACTAGAGAGTAGCCTCGCAGGGTGTCTATGTCGTTTTCGAAATCGTCGGTATCGTCGGTATTGTCTCCTTTAGTTTGGGCGGCTATGTCGGCTGCGTCGTTGTCGTTGCGTGGTGGTTTATCGTCTTGGTAGCCGCGTAGTATGTACTCTGGTATGTTCTGCGCCTGGAACTGGCTTATTAGAGACAGAAGGTTGGCGGCGCTCGGCTGCTCCCGCTTGACCTGCTCGAACGTTACTTGCCACGTTACTACGATAGAGTTTGAGACGCCTTTATGTCGGCTAAGATCTCCCTTGTTGCTACGAAGGAGGCTGTCCTTCTGTTTTTCGCTCTTGCGGAACTTCTCTAGGTACGATGTGACGCTTATACGTGGGCTTCGTCGGTTGATGTATGCTGCCGCCTGGTTGACTGCGAGCGGGATGAAATCTAGGGCTCTGACGAGTTTAATGGAGGTGGCTTTGTCTGTCTCCCCCTCGAGCCTTTTGGTTAGAAGCTTGAGTGCCTGAGCCTCTTCTATAACGGAGAGCCGTAAGATTGATCGGCTGTAACCGACTAGCCTTTTAGCTGCGTTGAGGCTGCGTGACGTCACGAGTATCTTGCCTTTGATTGACTTGGGTAAGTACGACGTAAGCGGCTGCTTCGAGATGTTGTTGTGTCTATCGTTGAGAAAGAAGACGCTAGTGTTATCGGCGTTGTCGACCACCATCAACTATGGGCTTACATAGTCTCTCTGTAGACGGTCGCAGATGAGGGCGAGTATATCGACGTCTTTCTCGTGCCGACGAGGTAATGCAAGAATATCGGCGAGAGTACGGTAAGATTCTTCGAATGTTGCTCTGCTGTTGCTGTGTACCCAGAATACGCTGGTGTCGGGCTTGTCTGTGTGGATCTGGTGCGCGAATTCGATGGCTAGCTGTGATTTTCTGTAAGTTGTTAGTGCTAGCCTGGAGAAGCTCTGAAGCAAGGTCCGATGCTATACCCAAAGCCGCCTATGCCAACCAAGGCTATCCGACGGTCTGGCCCCTTGTATTGATTGTGCATCTACTTCTTAATGGAAGGACGGTGGATAAAGTCTGGGTCGGGGGGAAACGGTATTATGCGGTGAGGTATACGGGTAATCGTAGTATTCTCTATGGCCTGGATAGTTAATTGCTTGACTTCTTCCTGTATCTTGATAATGGCGAATCTGGTGGGAAGTTAGTATAATAAATAATGGAAGGGCTCGTCGCAGAGCTTACGTCTGGTTAATCTGAAGCCCGAGGTGGATGGTATCCTCGTGCCGCTTCAGGCTGGACAGGATCTGGTCGACTTCCTTGCTGCTGAACGGCCACTTGAGGGCTCGGAGGCCCAAGCGACGTATCGTGCTGCGCTTGGGGGTTGGTTCGAGCTTTTCCTTCAGTTTCTGGAGGTCGACGTTGTAGTTGTGAAATATGTCGATGAGCTTCTGGGATGTCGAGAGCGACTGCCCTTGGGGCCCTTCGATCAGACGTTGTGCCGCCTGTACTATAGTCCCCAGGTGTTTGACCTGGGCGTGAAGACGCTCGATGTTAGCTCGAGCGCTAGCGACTTCCTTGGAGTATTGAAAGCATAGTGTTACGACATTTGTCGAGAGATCGACGACAGCGATGACGTTGGCGGCGACCCCGAGGCCTTCCATCGGGGCTCGACTTGGACTTTTCCTCGTTCAACGATCAGTGGAAGACGGAGAAGATGGGAATGAGGAGGAAGATGGTCAGATTACCCCTCCTTTTCCATCAGGCGGCAATCTAAATGGGTTCGAGGCGCAGCTGATTCTCTGTCGACTGTCATTGGCGAGGAGGTTACCAAGCCAAGCACCAATGATCGGAAGAACATGGAATGTTCCTCGCTCTCTAGGCAAGAGATGGACATTTCTAACGACAAAATAGGATATGCCTGGCATTTGGAAACTGTATTTGACTCCTGCCTGTAAGCTTGGGCCGATGAGAACGTAAACAGGTCTCATCATGATGTGGTCTTGACTTGTATGGCATCCTGCGGAGGGGAGAAGCCACTTGGGTGGCCTGCTTCTTGGAGTGACGCAATGTTGTAAGAAATATGGTGTTTCTTGAGCGGGACTCTGGGAAGAAAGGCTCGTATCGATGCCTAGTCAGTGTCGGATGCCCTCGCCGCTCTCGCGGCCGTGGCGGAGACATGGTTTCACAGGAATCCCAGAGGGCATGATCGCCAGGTTGCGCTGCTCAGCTGAAAGTACGACCCGATTAAATGACGAACTACGTAACTGCATAAAACCATACGGCTCCGGAGTTGAGTTGAGTGGTCGCCGAAGTCTTCAGGTCCCCGGCATCCAGGCTGAGGGCTGGGGTAACAGGACGGGACGGGCCGTGTGACCACAACTGCGGTCCGCGAAGGCTTCACAAGAATCCTGTGGGATCTTGGGATTGCTCTGTGGCCGTGTTTTAAGAAGATGAATCATCGCCAAGAGAAATCACACCGCTAGAATTTGGCTGCCCCTGATGGTCTTCGCAGGCGAAGTTGCGGTTGTGGTGGCTTCGAGCATGCATCCTGGCGGCAATGACGGCCAGAGATTAGGAGAAAGGCTCTACGAAGAGAGAAATTGAAAGTAAGCGTTCTCTCAGCCTGTAATACTTACAGATCCGAATGCGAAAACACTCTTACACATGCATCACAGCTGGAGCTATAAAGCAGGCCTCACGCCTACTCTTCGTCAACTGATCTCACTCATCCTCTCATCTGATATTCACCGCCATCACAAGAACAAGCTTAACGGCTAATATCTCAAATTACAACCAATCTTCCGACGTCCCCAGTATCAACATGGAGATCTCTATTTTGATCAGTGCCTCCGTGCTTTGCCTTCAGGTACGGCATCGAATTCTGCTTCACACCCGGCTTTGCTGACAACTCCAGGCCTTTGCCTCTCTCATCCCCGATCATGACCCTCTCAAGGGACGTGAGGTGACCATTCCCGAGTGGGAGGTGGAAGTCATCCCCGGCGGCGACAAGGTCGTCCTCCGAGGTACCGTTGAAGAAGTCCACGCGCAGCTCCTGGAGCGCAATCCCAACTGGGACACCGACTTTCCCCCTTCCGCCGAAGACCTCTCGGAGCGCGACCTCAGCGGCGAGGGCTTTACCCCCATCGAGAAGCGCATCAACTTTGCCGGGTCCAAGTACTTCTGCAACGGCCGCTGGCCCACCACCGCCCGCGCCCGCGTCGTCGAGGGCATCGCCTACCTCCGCCGTGTTGGAGGCAAGCCGAGGCTTCGTGCTGGTCCTGGACGATGCAGCCGTGTCAGCTGCTCCTGGAATGCGGCCATTTATTGGTGCAACGACGTGAGTAGACAGCCTCGATGGAGGTGATGGAAGCTGACTGGATGTCCCGATAGGCCAAGTCGACCAAGACTCTTCAGTCGTTCGGCAGCATCGCCGACGGCGCGCAGTACATCATCAACAGGTGCAAGACTAGGGTCGGTGGCGCCGATTACACGGCTGGTCAAGTGTTCCACAAGACGAACTGGAACGTTATTGTTCGCAACGAGAACTCTGGCTGCTGAGTCGGTGGATGTCGGAGTATTCGGCAAGACGGGGAGGGACTGTGAAAGTCTGAAAGAGGCGGAGGCGGGAGTATGCGGGGGATTGGATGTCGTCGAGAGTTGGATTGGCGCCCAGCAAGATATCTCGATGACAGGGTAGGAGGTCAGAGGAACACAGACTCATCTACTAGGTAGATAGGTAGACGGAGGGTGATGCCTCCATCACAAGTAGACAGGTGCTACTTGACGATGAAAACCATGACGCTCCTTCCCGTCGCCTCGGGCTCCAAACTTCGAGCTGCCAGGTGCCAGGCGTTTGATTAGTGCCCTGCTAGCGCCTTGTTAGTGGATCGACAGAGCGGATATAGCGTGCAAACGGCCCGGGGGCTAATAGGGCGGGCAGGGATCCGCGTCGCCGGCGCTTCCGGCAAAATCGATGCCTCACTCAACTGTCTCGCAGCGGCGGACTCGCCTTCGGACAGTTCGGTTCCCACGCCCGCCTGCCCGCGCCCGCGCAACCCGACCCGACTCAGGACCGACCTCACCGACAGACAGTGGGCGGAAGGCCTGGACCGATGACGGCAGATGACCTCCACCGACTACTCCTCTCCCCAGCAGCAGGTGAAGGCTGACTGGGCCGGGGTCCGGCTTACGCTCTTGTCCGTTTGCTCCTTCTTTCTTTTGGCAGTGCGGTGAGCGAGACGCGGGCACGACTTGATCTCGACTTTTTTTCTGCTTCGCTTCCAATCTTCTCCCTCCTACTTGCTTCCCGGCAATCCTAATTCGCAAACCACCTACTACCCCTCTCCTCCCCTCCCTTCCCTGCTACCAGGGCTTCTTGCAGCCATGGCTACGGACGCAGCAGACACGACGCAACCTCTCGAGCAGGTCCAGTCGACCGCCTCGGCACCATCCCAGGCCAACTACCCCCATGGCCACATTGGACACCTGAGCCCCTCGCAAGAGGAGCGCTTTGTCGAGTTCAAGAAGCTCATCGAGGACCGCGGCCTGTACACGCCCGGCCCGCCCGCGTCCCACGATGATCCCTTGCTGCTGTGAGCCGTCCCGCCCCTCGCTCCCTTTCCCCGCGATGCGATCGATCGCTTGCCCGCGTCGCGCGCGTGTCACCGGCGCACAAAGACTCCAGGCCAGACGCAGCAGAAGACTGACGCATTCTCCTACCTACAGCCGCTACCTCCGCGCTCGCCGCTGGGTCCCCGCCGACGCCCTCGTGCAGTTCGCCGACACGGAAACCTGGCGCAAGACGACCGACATCGACACCCTCTACCAGACCATCGCGCACCCGGCCTACGACGCCGCCCGCCGCCTCTACCCGCAGTGGACCGGCCGGCGCGACCGCCGCGGCATCCCGCTGTACCTCTTCGAGGTCAAGACGCTCGACTCAAAGGCCGTGGCCGACTACGAGAAGCAGGGCCGCGACGGCTCCTTCAGCGATGCCGAATGGGACGGCAAGACCCCCCAGGGCCTGCTGCGCCTCTTCGCCCTCTACGAGAACCTGACCCGCTTTGCCTTCCCCCTGTGCTCCCAGCTGCAGGACCGCGAGCACCCCGGCACCCCCATCACAATGTGCAACAACATTGTCGATATTTCGGGCGTCAGCCTGCGCCAGTTCTGGAACCTCAAGAGCCACATGCAGTCCGCCAGCCAGCTGGCCACCGCCCACTACCCTGAGACCCTAGACCGTGAGCCCTCAGACCCTCTGCGCTGGTGACATGTCTTCCTCTGACCCCCTCCCAGGCATCTTTATCATCGGCGCGCCCGTCTTCTTCTCTACCGTCTGGGGCTGGATCAAGCGCTGGTTCGACCCCATCACCGTCTCCAAGATCTTCATCCTCAGCGACGCAGAGGTCAAGCCCACCCTCGAGACCTTCATCGACCCCCGCAACATCCCCAAGCGCTACGGCGGCGAGCTCGACTTCTCATTCGGCGACCTCCCCGTCCGCGACCCCGCCTGGGACGGCATCGTCGAGTGGCACGACGGCCACAAGGCCTTCACCACGGGTCCCGCCGTCTGGCGGCCCTCGGCCGACGGCAAGCGTCTCGAGTGTTTCGGTCTCGGTGCCGTCGACGGCAAGAAGCGCAACGAGCGCATCTGCAGCGTGCCCATCACATGGCCTGCCCCGGCGGCCGCCCCTACGGATGCTGTGACCGAGGGTGTCCAGAACCTGTCCGTCGCTGACAGCGCTCCGGCCCCGGCTGCCGCGGCCCCTGAGACAACGGCCGTCGATGAGAAGAAGGAGGCCGTGGCGGCCGCCAACGGTAGCGCCACCGCCACAACCGCCTAAGGGCGGCATCCTAGAGTTCGGGCGAGCATGCGCGTTATCACACGCGCCGAGTAGATACCACACACGCAGCACAACACGGCATACGACTAGATACCAGAGGATGGGGGGCCGAGCAGGTACATGCACGGCAGAGGTGGAAGAATCAGGGCACTGGGGCCGGGCCATTCGCTCGTCTAGCACATCTCCCACTTTGGGTATCCATAAACCAGAATACGGTTCCAACTTTTCAGCATATCTTACCCACCAACATTCACTCGTCTCCCGTGTCTTGCTCGCCGTGCCCCCGCCGCCGCCGCCACTCCCGAATCCCCTTCTCAATGACCGGCCACGACGTCCCGTCCCGCACCAGGTGCATCGTCACGCCCAGCCCCTCTGTATCCCTATTCCTACTCTCGTCATCGAAGAAGAGCATCTCTGTAAACGGCACGCCTGTCCTGCGCCCAATAGCTTCGAAGTGTCGAATCTTCGAACTCGGATACATCTCCAGCCCGCCGTCGAAGAAATCAGCCGCCTTGCGAGGCTTGTCTTTCTTCTTTGAAGAAGCACCCTCGTCCTCAGGTAGAGGGGGAACATGGAGCATGCGCAGCAGGTCGCGGGCAAGTTCGGGGGCGTGGGTGCGGCTTGCGACGGCGAGGCGGACGCCTGCTCGGGGTAGGCCGGCGAGGATGGAGGGGACGTCGGGGTAGAAGGTGTAGGAGTCGCCGAGGCGGTCGGTGGCGGAGAGGTGGGAGGAGTGAGGTTTGAGGGGGGCGGTGACGTGGGTGTCGATCCAGAAGGGCCAGAGGGTGTAGTCGAGGTCGAAGACGATGAGGGCGGGGAGGGGCAGGCCGTCGGAGAGGATGGCGGGGAGAGAGGGGCCGGCGGAGGAGGAGGAGGCGAGCGTCGTGGTGCTGCCGAGGGGGTGTTTCGAGAGTTTCTTCGGCATTGTGAAGGGTGTGTGGTGTTGGAGTGGTTGGAGTGTGATGGTTGTCTTCGACTGGGAAGCTGTTTCGCGGGTTGACGCCATTCAGGAGGGACGGGAGCTGCCCCGCTTACGTCATCCCAAGCTGTCTCCGCTGAGGCTTTGGGTCTCTGGCGCTGTGTCGAGAGATCTATTGCTTCAACTTGCTCGACCTGGTCCATTCTGATATCGCTTGCTTTCTTGTGTTGTCTCTTTCTCGAATTGATGGCGCATCATCGAATGTTTCTATGACTTCTGCGCTCGCGCGAGACGAAAAAGGACATCGCCCGCCTTGGTCCCCGTCCCCTGACCCTCGATGCATCCCCATGGCAGCAAGACGCGACATCTCCGGCACGACGCGCCGAACATTCAGCCGGCTTCCGTCGGACAAGATCAGGCATGTGCCCTTTCTCGCAACGAAGCACAACATCGCTTGGAACAACAAGCTGCATAGGTACCAGCCCCTCACTCTCACATGCTTCAAGTCCAGATGACATGACCTGTTCTCTGCATCACGGACCTGCAGCGGACCATTCGGCACCGCTTAGCTCCCGTGTGTCGTTACACTCCCCGCAGCCACAGCGGACATGACATCCTGAAAGAGCACCAAAAGCCAGCCCGTCCATCCACGTGCTCTCCCTCATTCGAGACGGGCGCCTCGAAGCTTGCAGCGAAGACCCCGGCGAACTGGGGCCGCCCGGGTCGCATCCGAGAAAGGAGGGTGATGCCTGTTTCTGGTTCCCTATTGGCCAGCCTGAGAGACCTGTGGACGAGTGCCGATCAAAGGCTGGGGTTGTGAGAGGAGGTAATGGCAGATGGCGGTTGCACGTGCGGTCCTCTCAGGTGTCTGGGTTCCCTCCTCGCGCCTGATGCGCAGATTAAAGGTAACCTCGAGGATGGGAGTCGGTACCCAATGCGGTTCGAGGTACAGCTGACGATCCAGGGGTGATGTGGTGGTGGTGTTCTTAAGCTCCCGCCTCCCCCGTGATTCCTCCGCTGCCAAGTTCCAAGTCCTCCCCGCCAGAGCTTCGATCGTCGTCATCCTTGCCCGTGCTTCCTCCCTCTTTCGTCCGAGTCGTCCGTCAACCACAACCATGCGCGCAGGCTGCACCACCCTCGCCGCTCTGGCACACCTCGTCGCCGCCGTCCAGGGCGTGCGCATCATCCACGGCAACGATGATGGCTGGGCTGAGCTGTACGTTCGCTCCACCAACGCTGCTCTCAAGGCTGCTGGTCACGAGGTCATCCTGTCCGCCCCCGCCGAGAACAAGTCGGGAAGCAGTAAGACTCCTTCTCTCACTCCATAGCGTGCGTAACCCCTCTAACTGTTCCTAGGCTCTAGCGACGAGGAACCCAAGCCCCGCACCGAGGCATGCCAGTACAACTCGTGCCCCCCCAACAGCGGCCCCCTCGGCGTCAACGCGACCTCCCCCGACCTGCACTGGGTCAACTCCTTCCCCGTGACCGCCATCCGCTACGGCATCGACGACTTCTCCCGCCAGTCCTGGCCCCAGGGCCCCGAGCTCGCCGTCTCCGGCCCCAACGTCGGCACAAACGTCTGGGTCCAGGTCCCCTTCTCCGGCACCGTCGGCGCCGCCGCCTTCGCCGCCAAGGACCGCAAGATCCCCGCCATCGCCTTCTCCGGCGCCTCCGGCGGCACCCTCGCCTGGAACACCGTCCCTGTCCCCGCCCGCAGCACCGTCTACGCCGAGCTCGCCACCCGCCTCGTCGCCGCCGTCGTCAAGGGAGGCAAGCCCTACCTCCCCGAGGACGTCTTCCTCAACGTCAACTTCCAGTCCGTCGATGACCGCTGCCGCACCGCCGATGACTTCAAGTGGATTCTCACCCGCATCAACCCGGGCCTCTTCTCCTCCCCGGATGCTGCCAGCTGCGGCGACAACAGGCTGCCACGTGAGGCCAATGTCATCCTCCGCACTGATGGCTGCTATGCGACAATCAGCGTCGGCGACGCCACTGACAAGACCACCGCCCCTGCTGAGAAGCAGGCGCCCGTCTTCGCCAGGCTGGCCAGCCTCGTCAGCTGCCTGCCTTGAGCGGGCTTGAGGGAGGAAGGACACGGGGAGGAGGAGAACCTTGATGGAGAAGTTGGCGTTCATGATGATCCTAGCATGAGTACCATGATCCTACTCTCCACCAATGCATTGTTTTGCCCCGCGTCTCAATACGAGGATGTGGCGGGCTGCCATACACCTGGCTACGAGGCGTCTTGGGCCTCCGTTGGTGTGATGCCGCTATTCACAATAAGTGATGGCAACCGGGCGCTGTGCTTGAATTTGGCGAGACCATGATGGATCAATCTTCCAAACATCCGTCGGCAAGTACTTTGAGGCACTCGCGATCCAGTGGCTGGCCAGGCTCCATGCTCAGCCAGATGTCATGGTGTTTTGGGGAATGTGGCGTGGGCAGAATGGTGGCCCAGACCGCCTGAAACCTCGCTCCCTTCTAGAATCCTGCCACGCATGTCTTTCTGGACAGTCCAGACACCAGACAGTCCAGACACCAGACAGTCCAGACAAGAACCCCGTTTCTGTCCTGCCCGTGGCACACACACGAGCCGTTGCAAATAACAGCCGCTTACAAACCTTTCCCACCTTGCCCATCTTGGTTGAGATGAATTGGGAGTCGGTGACGGATATGGCGGAAGAAGTGGCTTGGAGGCGTCGGCAGGCGTTCCAAACTTCCCGATACGTGTGAATATTTGGCTAGGAAACTCGGATTGCTGATCTGATGGCGTATGGAGGCGTGCTGTGGCTTTGCACAAACACCGATGATACAACAGGCTTTTGCAGACTGGAAAACTGTCCTCAACATCAACCGCATTATCGAGACAGCATGTTTGCGTGTTCAGCGTGCGTAAGTCACATCGAAAAAAGATGTACAACTCTTGACTACATCTTTACCTGTGTTTACGCGACACATTGCATGGAAGGAGTGCAACAACCCGGAGATTTGACCAGTCAAGCAGCCACCTCAAGTGGCTGGACTCCCGCGCCAACTTGGACGAAGCTTCCCTCATGTGGAGGCCAATGGCGCATCTTCACGTCTCTCATGATTCAAAATGGGCCATATCTTGACCATCATGGCGGTGGTGGCAAACCTCAAGCAGACGCCCGCAAGGCTCCCACAAATTCCCCATGACACGAAGCAAAATGAATTCGTCCCACCGAGGCCTAGAAAAGGACTGCCATCCCCGACCTCCTTTGCTCTTTTCTTCTTTCTTCCTCATCCGACTTGCAACTCTTTGCCTTCCCATCTGGGCTTCAACCATCACCGGGAGCCCGGCTCTCTCACGCCAACACCTCCTCCCCCCTGCCGTGTTGCCATGGCCCTCGCCGACAAGCACCACCCTCGACGGAAGCGAGGCGGTCCTTCGCCCACCCAAGGGCCATGGCCTACCATCACGCGGCCGGGGGATCGGATCGAGGAGGTCTGAAGCTCCCACCCACTGCCCAGATGCCAGCTGCTTGACTCCTCACCAAGCTCTGGAAACCCCGTGTTCCTATCACCGAAATCTTCTGACCAACGAAGTTTCTTCACATTCCTACATATATCTCTCATGTTATTATATTACACGACAAATACGTCTACAGTACGCAAACAAGCCTTGCTCGTAGCAAGAAGAAAAAAAAAAACACAAGAAAAAAACGCCAGAGACACGTGTTTCGCTACCCGGCAGAGGTGCTTCCATGTCTCGAGTCGTACAGGCCTTGGAAGTGGCAACCCTCTGCCGGGGGCATTGGGTTCCTACGTGACGGTCCCCTACATACTCACCATACATCTCATTTGCTTCTGAGATATCGACCTATCCCTGTTAAGGGACTCCATCTCGCAGCAGCTACTGGACGCGGGCAACGGCTGCACCGACATCTTTCACGCCAACTTCTTTACACCCAACACCACTTTTCTAAACGCTTCTATTCTACGGACAACATCTACCTTCTCTTTTGTTGACGCCCCTAGGCCGGTCGCTCGCCTGTTCAGAGCCCGTGACGGCCGTCCTGGGGACGTCTGCAAGCTTAAGCCCGTCCTGCTAGTTGACCACCGGTTCAGAGCCGGTGGCAGTTGCAGGCTGGGCCAAATTCCTGGCGGCCGGTTTCCCGGCTGCCAATATGCCATCATTACCCCGTGTTTGATATCCTAGTTCGCTATCGATATCTACGTGGGATATTGAGGCGCAAGTCGACATCTTTTCTACGTTGCACGTGGACAGTTCAGGATGCCGACACTGACACTGCCCCCTACACCCGAGTCTCGTCCGGGGTGGAAATGCGTGCCGTTTAGAGCGGTGCTGCTCATCCATCATCCGAGTCGAGTCCGGCTGAAGGAGGCAGGTCATTATGTGTTTCCATCGAGTTTCGGGTCTCGATACCAGTTTACAGGGGCTTGCTCTAATGGTCGCGCGCCGGGCTTCGGGTTAGTCGGCGGCTCTTGGCCGAGGAACTATGATACCCATGGTGGACTTCAGTCCCCGAGCCGGCGTTCAACGATCATGTCCAGAAGGGCAGGTCCCCTCGCGGCGGTGTCACGCCAGATGCGAGCACCCCTGGGACGGGTAGGCACACCGTCCCGGAGACCGAACCGGCGACGTCGATGCCTGTAAGGTCGCCACCTGCACTTGGTGCGGATGGTGGCACAGGGTGACCAAACTGAAGAGTTCGAAAGATGGAGGGCATATGGGGAGAAGGGAGCTGGTGTCCGCAGGAGGAGGCGTTCCGGAAAGGTGGTGTTGGTGTGGAACAGGGGTTGCGTGTGGAACATTCATGGCAGCAGTTGCCGAGGGAAAGAGCTGCAGACCAGAGATGAGGGTCTATTTCTAGGAAGTCTATGATGGTGGTTGGTGGTGTGTCGAAAGGGACGAGCTCATTTGTCAATCGAATCACATATGTTTCTGGTAACCTTTTCAGCTCCCTGATGTCCTCCATGCTCAAGTCGACTGTGTTGAGGCTTGGGCTTCTGCTTTATGAAAGGGATGAGCTAGAGCCTGGATGAGATGACTACACAAGAATTCAGAAAGTGCATCTGTCGACGCTTCTACAGAAAAAGGGGGCGTCTGGTGTTTGCCTAGGTCCACCTCGGGGTTCAACTTGAAGCTTGTGAGGGTCCGCCTCCTCAGCGACGGATTGCTCTACCTAAGCCATGGTTATTGTAGCGCTCAGGATAATGAATCTGCAGCAACAAGGGTGGAGGATGATCGCCCCGACAACCAGTCCAAAAGTTGGCGGGGAGCAGATCCCAGCCGCCCAGCTGCCAACAACCAACAGCCGAGACCATCAATGCTACCTACCCCGTCCCAGACCCCATGCCTCACCTCGGCACCGCATCCTCACTGGTCAAGGCCCAAGGGTCTACTCCATTCGTACCATGGTTTGCCTGCAGCCAAGAGGATTCAGCACCGTTGGACAGTGGGAGCCCACGTACCAACTGCAGGATGAGCGAAGGCTACGTGGGCTGATACCCCGACGTCGCATTTAACTGCCGCCCGTTTGCGCACATCACCTTGCTTTTCCCGCCGCCCTTTTCATCTTCTTCGTCCCCTCCACACGCAGCATGACCGATCGCCAAGAACCTGTCACCAGCAAGGACGGCGGCTCGCCGAAGCCCGAGTCGCCCAAGACAAGGTCGCCTGGAAAGCAGGGCTCTTCCCCCGCGGCGTCGGCCGATCCTGCCGCGGGGATCTTGCCAGGAGAATCGCAAATTGAGGCCGACGACCAGGAACAGGTCATTGACGATGGCGACTCGGCCGTCGGAACAGTCCAGACAGCTTCCACCTCGCTGGCGTCGAGCATTCTGCAGTACAGGACGCTCCACGGCAGAACGTTCCATTCCGACCAGGGAAACGCCAATTACTGGATGTCAAATGACGAGACTGCCAACGAGGCCCTCGACATTGCGCATCACGTCTTGACGATGATGCTGGACGGCAAGCTCCATCTCGCGCCTCTGGACAAGAACACTATTCAGGTCAGTCATGGCGTTTCATGTTTGGCAAAGCAAAGACTGACTTTCCAACAGAATGCCGTCGACATCGGCACCGGAACTGGCATCTGGGCAATGTAAGTTCTCACGAGCGCTGGCCGGGTAATGCTCTTAGTACAGGTCGCTGATCATTCTACAAGGGACTTTGCCGACGAGTACCCTAACACCAAGGTGGTCGGCACGGATATCTCGCCGATCCAACCTAGCTGGGTGCCGCCAAATCTCCAGTTGTAAGCATGCCGAATAACCATCCCCTGAGGTGTTTATCTGACGAACGCCAGCCAAATTGACGACTGCACGCAGTCATGGACCTTCGAAGAGGGATCGCTCGACTACGTCCACCTCCGCTGGCTGGTTGGCAGCGTCGCAGACTGGACGGCCCTGATGAAAGACGCCTACCGCTCCATCAAGCCCGGCGGCTATGTCGAAAGCCACGAAGGCTCGCCCAACATCACGAGCGACGACGGCACCGTGTCAGACACGTCGGCTACCGCGCAGTGGGGAAAGCTCTTCAGCAGCGGCGGCGAAAAGATCGGGCGCCCCTTCACGCTCATTGAGAATGGCATCATCAGCCGAGCCATGGAGGAGGCTGGCTTCGTCGACATTGTCGTGAAGAACTACAAGTGCCCGATTGGCGGGTGGGCGAAGGATCCTAAGTTCGCAGAGATGGGCGAGTACATGCGTCTCGCCTTCGAGCAGGACGCCGAGGGTGCCGTTCTCTTCGTGGCCGACTTGCAGGGCTGGAGCCGCGAGGAGATAGCCGTCTACAACGCCCGGCTGAGGAGCGAGCTGAGGGACAAGTCTAAGCATGCGTACTTCCCTTCCCAGGTCGTTTACGCGAGGAAGCCGGAGTGATTAGGTCGTATAGGGAAAAGAATAGAACCACTCGTCGTTTCCCTATCCGTTGTTCGGTAAGCCACCTCACCAGGTTCTTGATTCCTAGAGACACCTCTCCAAGTCAGGTTGCACCATGAGATCCCATCCGAGTCGACTCGCCCCCTGCAAAATTGACCAGGCCCCTCCTCACAGTCCTCCCTCACGCCAAAATCAATGATCCAACCACAACTAGTCCCGCCAAAACACAAGCCGGCACAGACTCGCCCAGACCCCGCGACCGCGCCCCTTGGCTGACGAGATTCGCGTACCCCTCGATGGCGTACTTCTCACTTTGGGCCGATGCCAACGAGCGATTCCAGTCGTTCTGGAGGATGGCCTCGAAATAGTGCATCTGATCATCGAGGATGTCCATCTTCCAGTCGGTCATGTTCGGTTCCCAGGTGTACGAGCCATTCACGGGCTCCAGGTACGTCTCGAGCTGCCACGAGAAGGCGCCCGTTCCGTCGCTGCCCACGATGACCTTGAATCGGAGGGTGAGCCAGTCGAAGAGGCCCGGCGTCCGGTCCGACATTTGGCCCTCCCATTTGACCTCGACGGGCCTGCTGACATTGATCTTTTCGCTGGGGTCGGGGCTGGTGAAGCGGAAGGTCTGTGCGGCGGAGAGGAGAGCGAAGAGGATGGGGAGAAAGAGTTCGACGCGCATGGCGCCAGCTTTTTCGAGCGCCGTAAGCGCCCGCGTTGAGAGGCAATGGAGCCAGACGTGTTTGACCGGTGAGGCGGGTGAAGTCGATGTGATGATGGTGAGAAGTTGAGATTGCGCGACGGGACGTGATCAAAGGGGGAAAGCGCTTACCCCTGGACGCTAGCCCGAGGGAAAGACAGGGGCAGTTGGGGTGTGCTGACTAAGACGACTGGCTACAGCTTTGCTGACTTAAACTCCATGAGATGAAGTACCTCGAGTAGGTCGCTTTGGGTAACTATTACATCTTGAATATGGGATGACATGGGAGGGCTCTTAAACAAATGGGCTTCCGACGCCAGGATTCCCAGGGTGTGCTTGAGGAGGAAGATGTGAAAGATTGTAGAGAAAACCGAGTAGGTGGGTAGTGACGCCCGTCAAAATCAGGGGTTAAATTGATCTCACTCTCATCTTCTACGGCATGAAAAGAACAGTTCTCTCAAAGCATTTCATTGACAATCCTGCTATCTAGCTCTTGTGGAATGCTCCCGAGCCACTTACTCATCATGCTGGATCTTGATGATGATCTTGGCGAAGTGCTTCTTCTCCTTCAGCCGGCGGTAGGCATCCTTGACATCCGCAAGATCAAAGACCACATCATCCACGACCGGCTTGATCCCCTTCTCATCGATGTACCGGACGAGTTCCTTGGCCTGATTTCTGGTTCCAGCGAGCAGACCTCGGATGGTGCAGCTGTGGAACAGAGCCGCGAAGGCAGGGACTGGCTCCGCGGTGGCGGCTCCGACACCTCCAACCAAGTCAATGATGCCTTCGGGGCGGACGGCTGCAAGAGACTGGGGAAGTGTCTCGTTTCCGGCAACGTCCACGACAATGTCGAATCCTCGGTTGTCGGGGGTCAGCTCGCGAGCTTCGCGACCCCATGAGTCGGGGCTAGTACGGTAGTTGATAACGTGAAGGGCGCCGAGCTCCATCAGGCGCGAAGCCCTCTCCTCGCTGGATGTTGTGGCAACGACCTTGGCGCCAGCCGCAACAGCAAGCTGCAGGGCGGCCATGCTGACACCACCGGTCCCCTGAATCAGCACCCATGAGTCGGACTTGACGTGGCTCACATTCTTCCCGTACAAGACGTTCCATGCGGTAACCCAGGTGCATGTGATTGTGGCGGCGGGAAGCCAGTCAAGCGTCCGGGGGGCATGAATGAGGGTCTTCTCTGTGAAGACACCAAAAGACTGAAGGGTGCCATCGTTGCCCTGGCCCAGGGCGACGGCAGCCAAGGCAATGGTTCCAGGTGCATCATCTGCGCCGGGGCCGTCGCCGCTGTCAGCCACAAGAGTGATTACACGGTCTCCTGGCGCGAACTCGCTGACGGACGATCCGGTGGCTACCACGGTACCTGCGCCGTCGCATCCGGGAACAAGAGGGCGAGGAAGGGGCACGCTGTATTGATTCTAAACAGACCTGGGGTCAGTAAGAACTCAACACTTTCGGCTTAAGGGACTTACGACCGGGTTAGAGATCATGATCTCCCGATAGTTGATGCTGGCGGCTTGCATCTTCACGAGGACTTGGTTGGCACCAAGCTCGCTGGCTGAGGGAATGGGCACATTCGTCTGGTACTCAAGAGAAGACTCAAAGCCCTCTTGGCGGGCGAGAATCCAACGGCTGGCCATTTTGTGGTAAATGATCGGAGATGCGAGGGTGATGTGGACTTGAGTTTGTTGGTGATATTTCAGGAGAGATGCGAATTGAAGGAGCCACGGATTGGACTTTATACCCTTCAACATGGGCATCAAGTCCTCGCCCAAGTATCATGGCACCATATTTGCCCAGGGCCACGAGAGCTTGTGTCCTACCGCTCTGGGGTTTGTCACCAGGCCCCATCCAGTTCGTGATGTTGAATGTCTGTTTTGAGACATCCAGAATGCGGCCACCAAAAATAGGGGCCCCCTTTTACCCTGCCATCTGCGATTGGGTGATGGAGCGGAGCAGCACCTGGCGGACTTTCAAACTCATTTTCCTATTCAGGCAAGGTGCGATTCCATCTCCACACCATTGGCCGACGGCTTACATATCACGGAGTTATATCAAACTACTCCCTCCTTCGCCTCGAGTCCTCCGCCATTTCATTTTCCTAAAAGGGACATTCAAGATGGAAACGACAAGCTTCACCTTTCTGAACACAACAGGCGCCCCGAGATTGTCGAAACCAGCGGCAAAAAGGGTCAGGGGACACGTCACCAGGACCAACTTTGCCAACAGACGCCGGCGGAAAGCGGAAGCCGCTGACAAAACCGCAACGGCCCTTGTTGGTGTCACTCACGACGTGGCCTACCCGCCATGCAACGGATCTAACCATGACGCCTGGGATGCCTTGGCGGATGCTCTTTCAGTCGCGACTAGTACCAGCGGACAAGATGAGTCTGCCCGGTTACGTGCGCTTCACGATCCAAAACAGCCGTGAATGTCCCCGATCGCTGACCCACCACCTAGTCAATGAGTTCTGGTCCGTGATATTCCTCGGCAGCCGGGGCATCCCCGGAGGCCAAGACGACCAGGCATGGATGCAGCTCTTGGCATCTGAACCCGCCCTCGTTGAAGCCTCGTTGTCCATGGCAGTGCGCTGTTGGTCCACAAAGGCGAACTGCAACATGCGAGCCGACTTCCACGCTTGTAGGGCTACCGGGCTTCTCATCCAGCGGATAGGTTCCCGTGAGGCATATACCGACGGTTTCTTGGGGGCAGCCTTCACCATGGCCCTCAATGAGCGGCTCCTGCGAAACGACGAGGCCTGGAAGGTGCACATCGGTGGCATCATTCAGGCCGTTAGGGGCCGTAGAGCCCAGGGGCTGCCGGGGCTTCCGCCACTCTTCACAGACCTTGTGATACTGTTGGTCGTTTCTCCCATCAATCGCGGGACTGCATATGCTGACGTCGGGGGGCAGAGACACGGCGAATGGCATCATCGATTTCCCCCGGGTTTGTCACCCCTGCTTGGTCAAGGACCTAGTGGACAATGACGACGGCAGCATCATTTCTGTACTCAACGACACCTCGGACAAGGTCTCACGCCTGAGAAAGACGATAGAAGCACACCGGAAACATCCTCTCGACGAGGAGAGCGTGGCGCTGTTCATTCAGCGGCCGTATGACCAGCTGATTGCCGAGATTGACTCTCTCTTGGGACACGAGAACGCATACACCCGAAACACGGCCAAGGCCATCGAGCTGATCCTATCGCTCTCGTGGCCCATGGAGACAGACGAGGCGAAATCTTCTAGCCTGGCCGCCGAGCTGAAGGACGGACTCGCGGCCCTTCCTGGACGGTCATGTCTCTACATGGACGTGACATCCTGCCCGATCATCGTCGGGGCCATTGCTTCAGCAGTGGGTTCGGAGGCACGGGCGTGGTTTGTGGACAAACTGCAGCGGGCAGTACGAGTCTTGAAGGACCGAGGATGGGGCCGGCCTTTTGAGATCCTCGAAAGAGCGATTGCTAGGGATGAGAGGCTTGTTGTCAGGTTACGAGCACTGCGAGACGAGGAGTTTGCTGCACTGGGCTAGTCAACATGTCGACCGATCGGAATGAGATTCTCGCGGAATCATTCATGTACTCTTTTGGTATTAACGCCTCATGAAGCAAGACTACCACACCTATTCGTCTTCCTCTGGCCATCCATTACCCTCATTATACTCCGCGCTGTTGACCGAGCCATACAGCTTCTCATACCTCTTCAGCTGACCATCCGGCTCCGTGTCCTCGTTGATGATCGGGTCGCCATTCACGAGTGCTGCCACCCGCTCGCCCGCGTCCTTACCCTCATACCAGGCGCCGTGCATGAAGCCGTAGTACTTTGCCGAGTTCGCCTCGCCCGAGAACCACAGACGACCGACGTTGGCGCGCAGGTTCTGGTGCTTCGTGAGCGTCATGCCCACAGGCCAGTTGCTGTACGTGCCAAATGCCCATCTACTTCTTGTCAGCCAATGATTCCCAAAGATGACATTAAGGACTCACTCTTCCATCCCCCAGCGAGGATACATGAATGCCGTCGGTTCCGGAATCTGCTTATCCGGGAACATCCGGCGCAACACGACGAGGATATCCTCCTTCGTCTCCTCGTCCGTCTGCTGCTCGACCCGATACGCCTGGGGCCCAACAACGGTCGCAAAGAGAATGTTTGAACCCTCGAGGAAGCCCGGGGCCCCGAGGTTCTGGAATATGGGGTACCACCCCCGCTCCTCTGGGTCGGCGTACAGGAGGAACTGCTTGTCTTCCGGACAAAAGGACTCGTTGAACTGCAAGAAGATCTTGGTGTACGTTCCCATCTGGAACTGTTCGATTGCTTCGCGCTTCCACACGGGCAGTTCTGGCTGGAACTCGACCACGTCGTTCTGCAGGACGCCGACGGAGAAGGTGCAGATGGCGTACTCGGCCTCGACGCATCCTCCGTCGCGATCACGCACGACGACACCCTGGCGGTTGTACTCGATGGCCTCGACGGTGGTGTTGAGCAGAAGCCTCGGGTCATTCTCACTCTTGAGGAACGTCATGGCCTCATCCTTGACGTACGTATTCAGCCCCCGCTGGTCAGTGGCGAGGTATCGCTCGTCTCCGAAGCGGTTGAACGTCTCATTGTCGCCGGTGATGCCAAACTGGAAACCGCAGTCCTCGGGGGGCCACGACACACCAAAATCCCAGCTCCACCACTCTGCAGCCTGGGCGTGCATGTCGCGCCGCGGCTTCCACCCGGCGACGCTAAGTCCGGCACGCATGGACGAGTCTTGCAGGTCTTGTGCCAGGATGTAGCCGGCATCCTGCTGCGCGATGGTGAAGTTGCCCGAGAACTCTTCGAGAAGGTGGAGGTAGTCGTTCGGTCCGTCTTGGTCGTAGGACGCGATCGCATCATAGTCGGAGAAGACGCTCTGGATGCCTGAACGTTCTGCGGCCACGAGAATGGGGTTTTTGACGGGGCCGGTACCGCCGACGCCTTCGATCCAGTTGGCGCCCAGCTCGACGGTGTAGGGTGAACCGTCGGGCTTGGAGCCAAAGGTGGTGTGATGCACGCGGCCGCCGATGAAGTCGTTGTGCTCGAGGATGAGGAAGTCGTCGATGCCGGCTTCTGCAATGGCCTGGGCGGCGGTGATGCCTGAGACGCCGGCGCCGAGCACTGCGATCTTTGTTTTGCGGCAGGACTTGGGGGCGGTGTCAGACTCGTCCCGGGCTGGGATGGCAGCGGCCTGGGCCGGCCGGAGCTCGGCGCACAGGGCAAGGAATGCAACGAGTCGTGGGACCATGATGGAGGAAGAAAGGGGATCGTGACACTGCGCTGATGATCAGGAGCTATCGGTATGGGAATCATCTTGTTTTTATAGTAGCTACCATGCCAGCACTTGGCTCTTGTTTACTCCAGAAACCCGGGTCGCACTTGTTGACATGTCTCGAAGCCGGGACCCGGAATGCACACCACATGTCTCTGCCCGCGCCCTCGTGCTACCGAAATACCCCGCGTTCTCCTCACGGCTGTGGCGGTGATAAGCTTTCCAGGACGATCCTTGGCCCCTGGGACCTGTCATCTGAGCCATGATCCGAAGCCTTCGCATTCGCTTGCCATCTTG
Source organism: Plectosphaerella cucumerina (assembly GCA_020746995.1). Classification (NCBI taxonomy): domain Eukaryota; kingdom Fungi; phylum Ascomycota; class Sordariomycetes; order Glomerellales; family Plectosphaerellaceae; genus Plectosphaerella; species Plectosphaerella cucumerina. Next base: position 375,919 of record JAGPXD010000005.1, on the reverse strand, counting down.
GGTCAAGTAATCGCCCGAGATGCATCACAACAGGATCCGGAGTCTCTGTCTTATCGCTCGGGACAGTATTACCCCAGATGAGATGCTCTCTAGAATGCATTAGCGGACGTTGATCGGCCGTCTGGGGTCGTGATGTTTCCCCCTCATTCCCCTAATGCACGGGGCCGGGCCGGACTTTTGCCCCTTTTCTTTCCACTTTGGGATGCCGCTTGCCGACAGGTTGGCAGCCGCACGCTGCCGTCGTCCCGGTATCAAGCCAGGCGATCGAGGGCCTATCTTTTAGCCATTTGGAGTTACCTACTTTACGACGCGGGACGGTCATCGATGTGGCTGGGCTGTGACAATCATGTTGGTGTTGGAAGCCATCCAACCTCGTCTTGCCCCTTTTCTTACCGAGTTTGATCTAGCCGGTGTTCCTACGCCAGAGCTGCCGTCTGATGATGCCCTTCATCTCGGAAGCCCGCGCTGATAGCAAGCCGTGTTACCCGGTCGCGGCCACCCGTCACGCAGTATCCCGTCACAATGCAATCGAGTCTCAACCACAACATTGTTCCTTCCCCGCACTTCAGTTGAGTTTGGGCGATCCTCTGGCTTGGACATCTGACAGGAGCACGGAGGCTTTGCTATCTGCTGCCCGGGCGATGATGCTCAGTACATCAAGCTCAGATGTATAAGTAGAGGCGTGTTTTCTTGTCTAAACCCCATCAAAATCGGTTGCTCTTCCAGCCAGGCTGTCCACTCATACCTAACTCATCCTGTCCGAGTCCAGCCCGTCACCATGAAAGAAACAACAGACCTCGATGACCTGCATCTCGCAGAGCTCGGTCATTCGCAGTCCTTCAAGCGACAATTCAGCCGCTGGACCATGCTCGGCCTTGCCTTTGCCATCTTAAACTCATGGACCGCCCTCGCCGCCTCTCTATCACTTGCCCTCCCCTCTGGTGGTCCCTTAGCTGTCATCTGGGGCCTCGTCACGGCAGGCATCTGCAACCTCTCCTTGGCAGCCAGCCTTGCCGAGTTCCTCTCCGCCTACCCGACCGCTGGGGGCCAGTACCACTGGGTTGCCGCAACTGCACCTCCGCGGTTCCGCAACCAGCTCGCCTGGGTCACCGGCTGGATCAATCTCTCTGGCTGGGTAGCCCTGGTCGCAACCAACAGTTCCCTTGCCAGCACCCTCATCATCAACATCATCTCCCTCCTGCATCCCGACTACGTTCCTCAGCGCTGGCATCAATTCCTCATCTACCTCGGTATCACCCTTGTCGCACTCACCATCAACACCTTCCTTCAGACTGCCCTGCCACGCATCAACGGCGCCGCCCTAGCTTGGAGCATGGCGGGTTTCGTCGTCATCTCCATATCCGTTCTTGCGACAGCAGCCCCGGACTTTGCCTCGCCCGAGTACGTCTTCACGACCTTCATCAACACCACCGGCTGGCCCGACGGCATTGCCTGGCTCATGGGCCTGCTGCAGGGTGGCCTCGGACTGACAGGCTTCGACGCTGTCGCCCACATGATCGAGGAAGTCTCCAATGCCGCCGTTGAAGGGCCCAAGATCATGCTTTGGTGCCAGTACATCGGCATCTCGACAGGCCTCGTCTTTCTCATCGTCCTCCTCTTTGTCTCAAATGGCCTGCAGAATGCAGAAGCCATCAGGACTTCTAGCGCCGGTCCGCTTCTCGAAATATTGTTCATCGCCACCAAGAGCAAGGTCGCTGCTGTCTGTCTCCTCATGTTCCCCCTGATCTGCCTTGTCCTTGCTGGCACCGCAGTCATGACCACCTCGTCACGCATGGTCTTCGCTTTTGCTCGCGACGGCGGTCTCCCCGCATCGGCTACGCTTTGGCGTGTCCATCCGAGGCTCGGAGTTCCTCTCAACGCCCTTCTTCTCAACGCCGCCGTCTGTGTCGTTTTCGGATGCATCTTCCTCGGGTCGACAGCAGCTTTCAACGCAATCATCGCCTCATCTGTCGTCGCCCTTGGTCTAAGCTACGGAATTCCGATCGCAATCAACGTTGCTTATGGACGTCGAAAACTTCCCGAAAGGGCGTTTGCCCTGCCGGAGTGGCTCGGGTGGGTGGCCAACATCATCGGTCTTGTTTACACGGCTGTGACGAGCGTGCTGTTCCTGTTCCCTCCCGCCCTTCCCGTCGATGGAACGACTATGAACTACTGTGTCGTTGCTTTTGGGATTATCGTCCTTATTTCTGGATTCCAGTGGTTAGTTGACGGTCGAAAAAACTTCACGGGCCCAAGGAACACCCTCGGCATCACACATGAGGAGTTTGGCGGCGAGTCAAAAGGAGCCTGAAGCCAGTCTACACCTACCTACCTAGGTAAGGTAGGCAGATATGAGGGCCGGACAGCTGAATTGTATGAATCTATCAGGGGACACCCTCTTCTATGTTACAAGATGAATTCGTTCTCTGTAGAACGGTGAAACGCGTCAGACTGCGTGAAGTCGAGGACAATTGCCCCATCAAGAACGACCAAAGACTCCACCAGGCATGGAGGTCTTGCTAATGGTGGCGACGCAGCCTCCAACCAAGCACACCACACCGCTGAAGATGGCCAGTTCGTTGTAGCCGTTGTACCTGTCGATCAACGCGCCGTTGATTGGAGGCCCGATCAGCACCGAGACCGATGCAGCAGCCATGCCCATGCCCATGTAGGTGCCAAAGTCCTGCGGGTTCTTGGCGCAGACGGTCAGGGCCGTTGAGCCGCCAGAGATGATCATGCCTGACGAAAAGCCGAAGAAGACGCAGTATGCAACCAGACCAGGGGTGCTCTCGATGTGGTTCAGGCACAAGATGCAAACACCTGTAGCAACACCGCCGAATGCAAAGACGTTGAAGCGGCCAAGCTTGTCGGCCAGGAATCCTGGGATGATGCGACCAAAGGTCGAAGATCCATTGATGATGGCGATGAGGTAAGAAGCCAGCACGGGATCGACGCCCTTGGAGACGGCGTAGGTCGGGATGAAGTACATGGGCGTGTTCATGCCGAGGAACATGAGGGCCAGGGCGACGACCAGGCATACATATTTCCGGTCCCGGAAAGCCGAGGGGAGAAGGAAGTTTGTCTTGCGCGGGGGGAGGCGAGCGCGCATGGTGAGGGATGCAAAGACCACCAGGGGAATGACAGCGAAACCCATGACGCGAACGGACCAGCCGAAGCCAAGGGTGCTGTCGTTGAGCATCTTGGAGAAGGCGATGGGGAATACGACGCCTCCGATAGAGGAGCCGGAGACAACGATGCCAAGAGCGGCGCCGCGCTTTTTGTCGAAAAACTGCGAGGTTGCAGCGAAGGCTGGGAGTTGGATCATAGAGGTTGAGATGCCGATGACGAGGCCCTGGACGAGGATGAAGTGGAAGTATTTGGTGCAAAGACTCAGCATCATGAGGCCGACGATGTAGAGGACGGCGGCGGGGTATGTTATCTGGGAAAGTTAGCAGACCGACTGACAGAAAGAGGGAGATACACACAATCATGCCGTATCGGTCGAACAAGGGTCCGGACACAGCGCCAGCAACAAACTGGATGAAACCAGCGATAGACCCGATCCAAGCAATCTTGTCGGGTGACTCGTGGCTAAGCTGATGAGCACTGTAGTACTGCTGAAAGACGCCGAAGCACATTGTGATGCCGAGGCAGCAGAAGGTGAAGCAGAAGCCGGCGGCGGCGACGAGCCAGGCCCGGAGACCGCCGTCGGGAGCTTTTTCGAAGTCGGGAGGACCGACCAAGGGGGCGATTGGGGACTTTTCGGTGTCCATGGGGGTAGTAGGCTTGAGGTCTGCGTGAGACTCAAGACCGGATTCGGAAGAAGACATGGTGATGGGGGTGATGAAGATTCAGGGGTAAGGGTAAGGGGTGAATGGCATGGCTGATGTTGGGATGATGGCATTTTGGATGAATGGAAGAAGATGAAGCATCTTATAAGTAAGATTTCGAAATCGGATGTTCCTCGTAACTCCTGTATATCCGTGTGAACACGGCACCGGTGGGTATTGTGGTTGTTGTCGGTGACGGGATCGGGGTCGGACTCGGCGTCGGAGTACGGCGGGCGGGGAACGCAACGACGTCAAGCTGCCAACGCGGAGATAAGAGCCCAGTTCGAGCACGCCACGCTGGGGTGAGCTTACCATGATGCGCTAACAATTAACCTGACATCCCGTCTTTCTCGCCATTGTAGTGCACATTACTCCGTCAATACCCGACTTCTGACCGACATCCATGTCATCTTCGGCCTCACTTCACCCCCGACTCTCATCCTCTTCATCACCCTCACCTCGGCTTTACCATATCCCCATCTTCATTTTGCATCGGAAGGTATCAATCCAGCACATTTCCATGTCTGAACAACCCTCCGAGATCATCCGCCGACGTAGGCGCCCAGCGGTGTATTAGCTGCCCCTCTCTCATCAATGAACTCATCAATGAACTCATCCTCACTGACCACCACAGATCATGCACAACCTGCAGAAAGCGCAAGATCCGGTGCAACAGAGAACTCCCCTGCAACCACTGCATCCGCGCCCGAAACGCCACAACATGCATCTACGACGTCCATCCACCCCTCGTCACTCGTCCGCACCCATCCGACCGCGCATCTTCACCCCGCGCGGCCGACGGCATCGTCCCCAGCTCCAGGACCTCCATCGCCTCGCCTCCGTCCCAATCTTCCGCGACTTTAGTGGCCAGCTCCTCAGCTGACGACTCAAGCCCTCAAGATGTCCGAGCCCTGCAGAGCAAGATCCGTGAACTCCAGATGCAGCTCGCGAAGCACCAACAACCTCGCGCCCCGCTGGATTGCGTGCCTGACATGGAGGAGCAGACGACCCGGGTCGGGGGTACTCTCTATTTCGACCACGACGTCGGCGGAAACGGCCAGACAAAAGGCGTCATCCGCAGCATCGGTCATAAGAGACGGCTCTTCGGCCAAGGACACTGGATGATCCTGGCACCATGCGTACGTCCCCCAACCCCCCTCCTGAACCACACTGACGCTTCCCAGATCAGAGACCTCCTCGAGCTCGTCGAAACCCACGTCGCAGTCGACACCTCCGCCGCCTACCTTGGCCTCCAAAGGTGCAAACACTGGGCCCGCGTCGTCAAAGAAACCCGCACACCACCCTGGCCATGCCCTCCCACCCGCGACCTTCCTCCTCGCGACGTCGCCGACGCCCTCGTAGAATGCTACCTCCGCACCTTCGAGACGCTCTACCGCGTCCTCCACGTCCCCAGCTTCCGACGCGACTACGAGGCCCTCTGGACCGCTGACCCCGAACATCCACCAGACATGGCCTTCATCGTCCAGGTCAAGCTCATCATGGCCATCGGCGCTGCCACCCACGATGGGAACTACTCACGACGTCCTTCCGCCTTTCGCTGGATCTACGAGGCTCATACATGGGTGTCAAACCCCATCTTCAAAGTCCGCGTGCGTCCCGACCTCGTGGGGATCCAGAACCATATCCTCCTCCTCATGGCCCGTGAGCTGGTCGGCGTTGACGACGACGCAGTCTGGATCTCCGCCGGCTCCCTCCTCCGCGAGGGGATGTACATCGGCCTCCACCGCGATCCTTCCCGTCTCCCGCGCAATACCCGTCTTGCCGCTGAGATGCGCCGTCGTCTCTGGGCCACCATCCTCGAAATCTCCCTTCAATCATGTCTCGTCTCCGGGTCGACACCACACATCTCCCTCGACGATTTCGACACTGAACCCCCGGGGAACTATGACGACGACCAGCTCCTCGATGACGACGCCCTCCCCAGGCCAGATACCACAGGCACATCCTCCTCCGTCGCCCGCGCTCTGCGCAAGACCTTTCCCCAACGTCTCGCCGTCGTCCGCATCCTGAACGACATTGGTTCCCGCGGCTCCTACGACGATACTCTCTGCATCGACGCCGACCTCCGCCAGGCCCACCGCACCCTCGCCACGACCCTCGAAACCGCCTGTCCACCAGACAGCTTCGCGGCCCGTGCTGCGGACTTCATCCTCCGCCACCACCTGGTGTGCCTACACATGCCCTACCTCGGCATCTCCTTCCACCAAACCGCCTACGCCTACTCGCGCAAAGTAGCAGTCGAAACCTCCCAACGCGTCTGGGCCATCGGCCACCCCGCGGACCCAAGCGACCCCCTCGCCCGACTGGTCGTCACCTCCGCCGGGCTCTTCCGCACCGTCCTCTTCCAGGCTGCCTTCATCGTCGCCCTTGAGCTCAAGACCCAACTACAAGAGGACGTCAGTCTCGGTCCCGCCGTGCCGCGTCCTGATCTGCTCGCTATTGTCGAGCAAGCCTGTCCCTTGACCCTGCGAGCTATCCAGGCGGGACGCACCAACATGAAGGGCCACTTACTCATGTCCATGGTCGTGGCGCAGGTCGACGGCACACGTAGGGGGCTCGATAGAACTGCGATGTCGGAGTTGATTGGTCGGACGGCTGTGGAAGTCGAGGAGCGCGTGCTGCCCATCTTGCAAGGGCTGGCCGTGGAGTGTCAGGCAGACGTGGGAGACTTTGGGGATGCCACGCGCGTGGTGGACGAGCCGATGGGGGATTTTTCGGTCGATTACATGGGAGACTGGGTCTTCTTCGGCGAGGAGTGCGGCAATGTCTTCCCAGTCGGGAACTGGAGTGGTGGCGACGGGCTTGCAAACGCTCTAGACTATTGATGTCAGTCTCATAACGGACTTCACGCAGAAAGCCCCCTTTCGACATGGATGGTATTTACTATTACAAAATCTACAAAATCAAATATCCGTCCCAGGCAGGGTATAGTTCATATCTCATACAGCGGCGGCGATCCTCCGCATTATGCCGGCGTCAAAATCACAACAACATACTCCACCAGGCCCGCCGCGTCCTTCAGCGGCGCCCAGTGGCTGGCCAGTACTTCGGCCTTTGAGGTCTCGCCGCCAACGAAGCTCGCGAACCCAGATCGACTGACGGGCCTACTCGGCCGGCGGTCTTTATCGCGAGCTTCCAGGCCATCGCGGATGTCGCTCGTCGACCGCGACGTGAGGGAGATGCTCATGCTCGTCCCGCGGCGATGCTGCTTTCCCCCGCCCAGCACGACGTTGAGCCGCTCGCAGTGGCCCTCGCGGAGGACGCGCTGCTGCACCGTTGACCGGAACGACTTCGTGACCGAAGGGGAGCCGGCCTCGTCGGAGAGGAAGGAGAAGACGTCGTCGTGCTGGAATGCGGCGGGGGAGGCGGTGATGTCGAGGGCCTCCAGGGCTGCCGGGGAAGCGTACGCGACGCGAAGCGAGGGAACCCTCGACACCCGGTTCGAGGCGGGGGATGGGTCCGACTGGCGGAGGAGGAGGAAGCGAGAATAGTGGGTGAGGGTGTCCGGTCTCGAGTCAACCGAGATGGATGAGGCCGACGGGAGGGATATTGAGCCCGACGGGGTGTGCGAGTGTGAGGAGGAGGAACTGGATGACTTCTTGAACTGCTTGAAGAAGCCCCGGGTCGATCCGCTGCGGGGGCGGGAGCTCCCCTTCCTGTCGGGCCCGCAATCGCGTGTGCTGGGCCGGCGTCCGACGGGCGAGTCGTCACCGTCCGCCTCAGCGTCGCTACCCTCAGGCTCGAGGGGTCCGTAGCTCAGTGACCGCAGGATGTCGTCGGTGTTGGCGAGGGTCTCGGAGACGTTGATCTGGGCGCCCAGGTAGCGCCGGACGATTCCGTTGGTGTCGGTGATGGGAAAGAGGCAGAGCATATTCCAGAACGGCCAGCTGTCGCGGCGGTAGTTGAGGATGACCTCTGTGCTCTCCTTACCCTGGCTCACGGCCTCGGAGATGCGGGCGGCCGTCTGCTGGTCTGTCCTGGCGCCCTGCAGGAACGAGCAGCTACGGAGCAGAACCTCCTCCTTGGTATACCCCGTCAGGGAGAGGAATCCGTCGGAGACGGAGATGATGGGGTTGTCGGCCACCTCAGCGTCGGCCAGGCAGAATGCAGTGCCAAGGCCGCGAAGATCGGACGCCCGCGATGTCCGGTCGTCGGTGAGAGCAGCAGCAGCACGGAGGGAGAGCTGCTGCGCCACAAACGAGGGGAAGACGTCGTCCCTCACGCGCTGCTCGACAAACTGCTTCGACTCGGAGAAGACGCTGTCAAGTCCAGGGAGAACAGAGTTGGAGAGATGCTTGAGGTCGACGTTGAGAGATCTCGAAACCGAAAAGGGAAGGTCGACAGGCCTCGGCACTGAGGAGAGCTGGTCCACAAATTGGGCCAGGGATCGGGCATAGGTCGCGATGCCCAGCAGGAAGTCGATGTCTGCAGCGGCTCCACTCCTGCGGGCGAACCGGACGAACCTGTCGCGGGTGGAGGGGTTGGCGAGCACGGCCTGGAAGACCTTTTGGCTGAAGAAGTCGGGGATCGGCAGGGCCGCCTGCTCCGGCTGATGCGGCGTTGGCGGCGGCATGGTGCGACGCGGGGTCTGTCGCGAGCCGCTGGCGACGCCGTCGATGCTGCCCCAGGTGACGGAGCTGTCAAAGGTCGGGGTGCGCGGGGAGCCGTCCGAGTTGTAGTCGGTGTAGCGGCGCAATGCATCCTCGTTGGTGTGGAGGGACAGGCCCGAGTTGCTCCTCAATCTGGAGGAGAGCTTGTCGTGGCGTGCGCTGTAGGGGGTGACGGGCGGAGAGACGGCGGCCGGTCTGATGCGGGAGAAGTTGGCGGCGACGGTGTCGATGGCGAGGCCGGGTGCATGCTTGTGGTAGAGTCCGGCCCTCTGGGCGCCGCTTGGAGGCGGCGTCAGAGGATCCGACTGACGAGGCATGGCGGGCTACGGATGCCACGATGGGAGGAGTCGTGGCAAGCGAGCGAGGGGGGTCGTGTCTGGTCTGGTCTGGTCTTGTGGAAGGCGAGAAAGAAATAAAGAAGAAGGGCGAATTGTAGAAAGACAGTGAGCGTGTGCGCGAGAGCTTGTCTGGGCGTCTCGGGGGTGGCTGAAGGAGAGTCGAGGCGGTGTGGGCGATTCGATGTAAGGGGGCATCGATTAGGCGATTCGAGACAAAGAAGACTGATCATACAAGGCTCCGAGCCGGGGATGCCATCGTATTCGAGCGACGGCTGTCGGTGAGAGATGGACAGGCAAGGCAGGGCAGGGGCAAGAGGAGAGAAGAGAGGGGCGGGAAGGCGGGTTAGGGAAGCGAGATGGCGAGAGGATAAATGACGAGGGGTGGTGTTTGGCCGGTGGGCACAGTTAATAAGGAGACAGACAGGAGGAAGGGGGGGAGCAAACGGACGAGGCGTCGCATTACTCGTGCCGGACCTTGCTGGGTAAGTACTCTAGGCCAGGCGGAGATAGATGGGGGCCACCACCACTGACGAGAGAGGTACGGTCCAGGAGTTCACCGAGAAGAAGGCGGCGAAGGACGAAGAAGCGGAAGAAGGTGCGGTGCGCAAGGGGCGGCACGGACGTGGTCAAGAAGAGGCGGTAAGCTAGCCTGGAGACGGGCCGCCGTCAAAGGGGAAGGGTTTAGACCGACGCTATGAACCCGCGGGGCCAGACGATGGCGGGAGTGGACCGTGGGCCGTGGGCCGTCCGCAGAGGGCCGTCGCGAGCCTGGGGGGCATGGGCATGGTGCCTGTACTGGTAGTGAAGAGCTTGGGGAGGGAAAACCCCTGGGCCCTGCACCAAGCCAAGACGTACAAGGTCAGGCGGGCAAAGGGGGAGGGCCCATCGAGGGGTGCAGTGTGGTTCAGGTTGTGTGTGTGGTGTGGTGGGTTTGAGGTGGTGGGCAAGTCGGTTTTCGGGCTTTCCTCCGTCGCATGTCTCTGATGGCGGCGATGGCGTCTGGCTGGCGGCAGGCGGGCTTAGGGGCGAGCGACACGGATTTCCCCCAGAATCGCGCTCGTTTGCGCCGCTGTGCGACGGTGCGTGTGGGTGGATCTCAGGGGATCGCAGGGAGACCGTGGTTTCATGCCAGAGATCTGATCGGGGTGGCGGCCAACGGGCGAGTCAGCGAGGTCTGGCCGAAGGTGTGTGTGTGTGTGTGTGTGTTGTGTGTGTGTGCGCGGGCCTTCCTTTTTGACGGTGAGGGGAGGTGACATGAGGTGATGGGCGGGCGGGATGCGGGCGGGATGTGTTGAAGTGTGGCATCCATGTCGTCGTTGGCAGAAGCAAGGTGACTGAGGGTTGAATGGTCTGGTCTGGAGATGCAGGTTGAATGTGTGGTGGTGGTGGTCATGTCGAGGCTCTACTTGGTAAAGGCGTGGGCGTTGGCTTGGTACCTGCGTCGGAAGGATCACCAAACGCTGCAAGCCTGCAGCTTGTGCTGCGTGCATCGTGCAGGGGCTGGACTAGGCCACCGGTTGGGGCTCTGGGGGCTGGCTGCTGGTCTTGTCTTGTCTTGCTTGAACTTGCGTCTTGGAGCTGCAGCTGGCCGGACGATCGAACAAACGCTCGCAGGCCATACTCAGTTGAGCATGGCGGCCGGCTGTGGTCTCTCTTCATCGTCACGGTGCATCTCTGTTGCTTCTCCTCTTGCACCTGTTCCTGTCGATGCCCCGCCGAGATGTGCTCATGACCTGTGGACCACCGACGGCTGACCCCTACCGGCGACGAGGATGGGAAGGCAATAGCGCGCTCGGCCGAGACACCATCGGAACCCGCCATTCCAATCGCGGCGGACCAGCGCAAGGTGGCGTGATGATGCTTTGGGTAAGGGCCGCTGGCCCGCATCAAAAGGTAAGGGGCCTTGGGCTGTTGAGTTGCGAGTCGATCTCCCGCCGCGCGACTTGTTTGCGTCTGCTGCGCTCGCCGGGCACTCCTTGTCGGAGGCGCACTTGGCCCCTGGCCAGCACCGGCGTTGGGGCGGGCGTTGTTGGCTGGGCAAACGCCAAACGGGCGATAACGTCGCCGGCCGGTGACTTGCAGCCGCAGCCGCAGTGCAGCTGGCCGCCTCTTCGGGGGCTTCTCATGGATTGCTCTTGGGGGTTCGTTTGCTCGGGAGCTTCGGACGTCTAGGGCCTGTTGAAAATGTCAACCTTTTCCAGGGGTGTCCGGAACAGCCGAGCTGTCACGGCAGATGCAGGCAGGTAGGCCGATGGTCAGCATGGTCCGGGCAGGGCAATGCCAATGCGCGAGCATGGGACGGAATGAACCATGGGGGCCGGGCGGGTAGGCGGTGGTCTGTCGGTGAGCCCTGGAGGTGGATGGAAGAAGTCGGGTGGGCTTGGAGGATTGAATTAGGTGGACTCCCACTGGACATCGGCCGACAGCCGCAGTGGTGGGCAACGGCACGTGTGCGGCGTCCTGACTGGGGCTGGTGCACTGGCAGGCACGGGCTTGACGGGCTTGACGGGCAAGAGGTACAGCTTGCAGGCCAGGCACGGACACGCTCGGACCACGTGGTGGGCCGCCCGCTGACCGTCCACTGTCCATCCACGACGGGCCTTGACGGGCCTTGACGGCTCCTCGATGGCTGACGAGGATCTCGCCCATCGCATCTGTGGTAGCATCGCTTTCCCGACGGCGTCTGGATGAACCACACTTTGAGCAGACGTCGAGCCGATTTTCGCGACATGTGATCGAAGTTTGAGTCTTGAATCGCGCATATGTACCTGCCATTCGTGAGCCAGCGGTCAGCCACTCTTTCCGAGTCAGAAGTGGCAGTTCCAGGGCAACCACAGGCACAGCAACAGCCTTCGACAAGGCAGCAAATGTTCTGCCAAGTCCTGCGAAACACCATGTCAATGAGCACAAAAAGTGAGTTGACACAGATGGTGCCTATCTACAGCAAGCTCATCATTGGAATAGCTTAAACAACATGGAACGCCGGGCAACATGCCAGGTTGATCGACATTGCCCATTTCCTTTAAAGCGGCAAGACTTCTCCGTCCATATTTGGTCAAGCCGCTCCACGTCACATCGAAAACCTCCCCACTCAAGCCACTCCTTCACTCCTCCAACGACAATTCACTTCCAGGTTCACTTCGGTCACTGGCAACAACTTCATCTCATCTGCACAACCCTATCGCCTTGCCTGCCGGCATGCACGGCCGAACACCATCCCTTCCTGCGGCTTCCAGCTGAACCTGCGCATTGTCAATACCTCATCACCTCGCACCACGCCGCAGACCACTCCACTCAATCTGCCAGATATCACAACTCACTTCTCAGGGCACCTCAGGTGCGGACGGACCTCCTTCCTACCCCTTCGGTCAAGGCTGACGATCGCAGTGCCCCAAAGACACTGCAGCCCGATGGCATCGACAGACCCTGAACCGCCTTCCGCCGCCGCCGGTACCGCGATTCACCCCCTCACATGTGAAGATGCGGCCTCTCATGCTCGGCGCTACTACGCCAGGGTCACGCAAAAGGCCTCAGGCCCCAAGATCGACAGCTACTACACCTACCGGCAACTCGAGCGAGACCCCGCCTTCACAGAAGCTGCCAACTGGCCCAGCTACTTCCTTAGCTTTCCAGATGACGACGACGCGATCTTCCAAATGTTCCGGCCGCCGGTGTCGCCTGAGCTTGAGCTGTGGCTCCTCGAATACATACGCGTCAAGTGGCCAGACGTGGACCTATCCGGCGTCATGACCATCACTGCCGACCGCACCCTGCACCCTTTGCACATTGCCGCCGCCATAGGCCTGCCAAGCTTGGTCCAACGCATCGCCGAAGAGTACAAGGACAGCGTCAACCAGCTCAGCGTCATCGGAACACCACTCTACTGTGCCCTTGTAGGCCCAACTATCTTTCAGCAGCAGGGTCACCGGGGTTCCAAATCCCAGGACTTGGCAACTTGCCTGAGTCTCGCCAAGGCGGAATCCATTCATGCTCTGCTCGACGCGGGCGCCAAGGGCCTGAACATGACGAGACCAAGATTCAACACGACTTTCTCTGTTCAGTGGCTGGCCTTCGAAGTCTGCCAATATCTTTGTTCCCCCGAACTCTTCAGGCGTCTCTACCCTCCTGCTCAAGATCGCTTGGGCATAGAAGTCGACCTTCAGTTCACCAAGCACGTCACATTTCCACAAGAGGCGAATTTTGACCCATACGGCCCCCAGCCTCACTCAAAGACGGTTTCCGAAAGACGCCGAGCGTATTTCGAAATGCTCCTGGTCGCCTTCGACGGCCAATTGGTCAACTATGGCTCCGTTGATAATTTCACCCTTCTCGACAACATGTGGGCAGGCATCAACCGATTCTGGGACCTGGGCGGCTACGACGGCACACCCTTCCTGTCGAAAATCATGCCTCTACACAACACCAGCGATTCTCAGTTCCACCAGCTCGTCCGACGCGCTATCGACAACCTACAGGTTCCAGTGGTTACAAGATTGAGCTGCGATCCTCGTTTTGATCCGAACCTCCCACTGTTCGACCCTTCTGAGATCGGAGACGATCATGATGACAAGGGAGCTACGCTGCTGCATTCCGTCGTCCGCGCCGATGACTATGCCCTGGCCATACTGCTAATGTTCCGCGGCGCCGACACGAGGGCGCGCGATGCCTTGGGTCGCACACCTCTCATTCTATGCGAATCCCCCAGCATGCTCAAGGTGGTCGTGGCAAACGGAGGGAAAACTACTGACATAGACCATCTGGGCCGGAACATCTATCACTATGCTGCCGCATGCAATGATAGCGAGTTGCTGGAATATCTCATCGAGAACGACCCTAACCGTGACGAGGCCTTAACGACGCGCATGCTCCACGATGGTCTCACGCCGGCGGCTCAGGCTATCGTCTACCCGCTGGTCAACTTCGAGACAGAGCCGAGGCACAGCTTCTTCCAGATCGACATGGCAAAGCACTTGCGCGGTGCCGTGATGCTGCTCACTTGCGGCAGCTCAATACCGGGGTCTCTCCACAGCGACGATGTCGGTTCCCTCACCAAAGCCGCGCTGAGGTGGTCAGATGAGGGCCTTGTAGGAGCCATGCGGAAGTGCGGCTTCCGCTTCGATCATGTTGATGAGGAGGGCAACACTGCCCTGCATCGCATCAGCTTCGCCGCCACCGGCAAACTCACCCGTCATCTTCTGGAAGATTGCTCCACGCTACCCATGCTCAACAACGCCGGCATGTCACCTTTGATCACAATCTTTGAGAACACCTACATCCCCAACAGCCCCATCTCGGGCCGTCTTGCGGCCATGCCTCATCCAGTTCCCAAGAACTTCATCGGCATTCTGGACGACAAAGCCTACGAAGAGCTCGTCCATGCCACAGTCGCCGCCGCCCCCGAGGGTGAAGAACGGGATCAAGCCCTTGCAGCCTGCTTCGAGAGCTTCTTCGACCGCATCATCACCGTATTACCCAGCGATCCAGGCCCCCTCGTTGAATTGCCTCTCCACGAATCGCTTGTCGTCGCGATGCGAGTTTTCAAGAAACTCAAGGTACTGCATGCTTACTGGAAGCTTCGGGGCAAGTCCCCAGCCGCCGGCATTGCACGCAACTTCTGTGCGAAGAAGTCTACGGATTTGCGACAGAATCCCTGGTGGCGGTATGTCATGATCAGCCTCTTCGCCGAGTCGTTGGAAAGTCCTTGGCGTAAGGAGAGATTTTCACGCCTGCGGAAAGAAGACAAGGCCGCCTTCGAAGACATGCTGGAGTGGATCTTGCTCGATTATAACCACGAAGAGTCGGAGAATGAGCACTTGGCCCTCTTGAGAGCGCTGCACTTCTTCTTTCCCATCCCAGCCAAGGTCAAAGGGGTACCGACAGTGCTCGCCGCCTGTCGGTCCAGGTGTTCGGACAAGATGCTCGACATCATTCTGTGTGTCGCGCCGCCGCTCGCTAACGAGGAGGAACTCGCTGCCGCCAGAGCATGCCTCGAGAACGACCGGTTTGACGGAGAGATGAGGCTTGGCCTCCTAGATGATCATTTAGAACGGGCCGCCAGGAGGTCAGCGGACAGTGAAGGCGGGGGAGAAGAGGGGGAAGATGAGGATGAGGATGCGGAAGAAGGAAGGGAGATTCCGGATGAACCATGTGCTTTGCAAGAGCGACCGACGTAGCGATGCTGATGTGGGTTTAATTAGCGGGCGGATGGTACTTTTCTCCTGAAAATGAGGAGATAAGATGTGATTATCATCTTTCATCACCACACTCTATCGTGCAGCCTGATACTTCTTCGCGATGTGGTAGGTCTCCTCTGCACATCATTGTGGCTTCTCCTCCACGTGGCTTGCCCTAGGCCGGCTTCAGTTTATTGCGCGATTGCAAGCGTCTGTTGGAACCAACCATCCTGACCTTCGCCTCAAAGCGGCATCTTCATTCACATCCGGGCAGAAACCACTCTCGGCAATCATCAGGTTCGCTTCTGCAAACAACCCCATTGTATTATCCCAGGTCTTTTCATCTTGACAATACCTGGATTCCGATGACCAACGCCAATAATGCTGGTTGTCGTACAGTTCCCCAGCCCAGAATGTGCCCTTCACATCCGTCTTTTGGTGCCGGTCCGTCCCATCTCCCAAATGCCGAGCCCAGCACCGCTTCTGCTAGGCGACTGAGTAGCTCCCGTGCCTTGACCCGATGCGTGTGGTAAACCCAGACCTGACTCCGTCTTTGTACATTTCAATCCACCAGCAATCCAATTCCAAAGGGGCATTTCGTACAGAATCTTTCTCTTCATACATCATTACTTCTTCTTGCTGAGGCTACTCTCCAGCCATCTAATTCGAGAGTCGTGAAAGTCAATGCGTTGCTGCGTTTCGCTGATCGACATCTGCTGCATGGCCGGGCGCGGGATGTTGTGGTCGTGCTCGAGGACGCGCACACGGTCCCTGAGGCGTCCGATCTCGGCACGGGCTTCGGCGAGTGCTTTGGTGCTCGACTGGACCTGTTCTTTGTCCTTTGTCGCGCGGTCGGTCATGTCGCCCACTGTCTTCATCAGCTGCGCCATCTGGTCTTCTAGCGCTTCCTGGCGCTCGTTCAGGGAGTCGTTCTCTCTCTTGAGAAAGTACAACTTGTTCAACATCTCAGCGTTGTCTCGTTTCGAGACGCCCTGGAAGCAGTTAGCCCACGATCTGGTCTTCGTCTTCGTCGAGGGAAACCCTACAGCTGAGATTCGCATTGCGAGGTGCTCGTTCTCTTCGAGGAGCGCCTCGACCTTTGACTCCAAAACGACAATCCGTCCAAGATCTTCCGGCTAGCTGCTTGTCAGCGCTTTGGTCGCTCTCCGCTAGGCAATCGGGGAAAGGCGGCCACCAACACTCGTCTCCGGCTCTTCCGGCAGGTCAGGAGCTTCGGGGCCGCGGGCGCCCAACGGTGTCGTCCGCTTAACCTCCTTCTCCAGGTTCGACACTTTGGTAACGACAGCCTGTACGAAGGCGTTGTGTTTCCGTCTGATCTCGTCGGCCATGTTCGCGGCCGAAAAAATGGACACGCTGTCCTCGGGAACCATCCACATGCGCGCGAGGCGCTCGACTCCAGGAGGGGCCGCCATCGCTGCTGAGCTGCGCCTGCGCGGCGTGCTTTGGCGATGACAACGCGTCGAAATGAGCGTGAGGTGATAGTAGATACTGGTAGAAGCGAACGTGGGGGGAGTGGTGAGTGTCGATGAGATTAGGTGGGTGAGAGGGAGCGCACGCGCCTGGGTGGGTGAGGCGGAGGTGGGCGGTTGGAGGAGGGGAGGAGGGAGGAAAGAGGAGAGAAGAAAGGGTTCGACGGTTTTGAAGACCGTGCGGAGCAAACGGGCGGCGCAGTCTGGAAACGAGTGAACTGGTGGGAGTCTCGGATTGCCGGTGCCCAAGCAACAAAGGAGGTCCGGTTTTCAAGACTCGACTCGTGATTGTTTGTTGACGTGGTCGCCACGTTTTACAACCGGGATCCCTAGTGTAGACAACTCGAGCCCCTCTCCGCCCACTGTCATCAAACGCGCCCACTTTGCATCTCGATGACTTCACTTTTTTGAGCTTAGCAATTGTTTGCGTCTTGGCGTTCAGTGAAAGAGATGACGCTTTACCTAGGTAGCGCAGGAGTGTCGCGAACAACCTCGCATGATGTCTGGCTCTGGATGAAAGGTCTATCGTCGTTGCCTCTGGAATTCTGCCCAATCTGTTTGAAAGTTGGCTTGGAGGTCCCCGTAGGAAATTTTTCTGTCAATGTCTTGACAGGAGTAGTCTGGTCCGGCTGTCAGGATTAGGTGTAAGTATGGACTCTGAAAGATGGCTGCTACCAAGGAAGACCCACAGGAGTTCGAGTTTTCAATCCCATTAGCTGTGAGAAGATCTTTGAACTGCGTGTAGGAAAGGAAACCCTTGATGGCTCGAGAAGGAATCCAGCCAGCAACCAGTAACTCTTCCTCGTTGGCAAATCCACTGCCGCAGAGTCCAAGTTCGCCGTGGCCATTTCCTTTGGTACTGCCATACGCGATGCCGAGGCGTTTTAGAACTCTGAGATCAATGATGGCGATGGCATTCTTCCACCAGTCAAATTTTTTCATGATGTTCCAAAGACGCTTGGGTGATGTCGTGATTGAGATGTAGTTTGTTGGACCGACACGCAGTCCACTCACATGGTCATCGGCCTCTTGCCAGGCAAATGAATTGCCGATGTCGAAGTTGTGCCAGTTCCCGCAGCGCATGTCGCCCCGACTTTCGAAGAACTTGGCTTGTTTGTCTTTGTGAAATGCTCTGAAAGCAAATTCGTCTTCGGATGGATCGCCGAGGATATCTGGTGAAACTGTGAGCACATGTTTCCTGGCTTGACACCCAAAATCATTCGACGTACCCTCGATCAACATGTCCATTGTTCTTTCTACACCTTCCCAGATGGGTTTTGCCATCTCACAAGCGTCAAGATATCGCCGCTGGAGTACTTCGAACTGTACTGTAAACGTTTCGTCTTCCAAGAATGCCTCCTGTGCTGCGTTGTTGTGTTCCTCTCGAGGCAACGGCCTTTGTGTGTCTGACGCGGGCGAGCTCTTGGTCACATCTGGTAGCAAAGACCTCCTGTTCGGGGAGAGTTCAATGAAGACTAGGTCTTTGCTGATGAAACGACTGATGAGATGTTTCCAATACATCGTTGCCCAGAGGTTAGCACAGATCTCCTCTTTGACCTGTTTACTCATCATGTTGAGCTTGGCGACCTCGTCATTCTCTTTCTTCAGTTTCTCTTGTCTCTGCCGTATCGTAGGATCGTGAACGTTCCCGATAGAGAGCCTAGAGAGCCCGGAAGGAAGATCGATCCCTTTCTGTGGGCGATTTTCGCGAAGATGCATAGGACCATAGGGGGGCATATTGGTGTTGTTCTGCCGAAATCCTGCGTCTTCGCGACAATTATGGTGGACATGAAGGTGCATGTGGGAAAATCAAGAGGGGAAAATCTGGGATGTGCCTATTTTATAAAGGTGGCATACCAATCGTGGCCCATCAGGCTTATAGCGACGGCCTATTGAATTGTAATTGTAATTCGGTTACCCCTCATGAGCCGAGTGCTGACCGTTGGTAGGCTGCGCTGACTTGCTTGGGTCACATCATTGGGCGAGGTTATCGATTTCTTCTGGAGCCTGACTGGAAGACATGTGAATGTGGCAAGCCAACTGCGACGCAATTCATCCAGAGCATACAAGCCTTTGTGGTTGGGCAAGAAGCAGGTGTGGACAATTCTGCCGATATGGCGGCCGTCATTACACGATTGATGTTCGCCAGTATAGGGGCTGTTGTGAGGACGGCCATCTTTAAGCTGCTCTCGACATGACCGCCTCGAGGTAGACCTCCAAAGCAAGGAGCTGGCATACCCCGCAGTGACATCCCCAGGTGTCTAGTGCAAACTTCACAAGAGCTTGTTGACATCTTTCCATTTGGCGGTTTAGAGAGTTCCAGGTTGCACCGGACCAGAATATCGGCGCGGGGCTCCAGAAACCCCCGCTTCCCCGGTACGCGCCGCTCCGACGGCGCCCGCCGAGGTTTACAGACGTCCTCGGCAACGTGGCCCAGAGACTCGAAATTCGATGCCACGATCTACACCGGAGGCTAAATTGAGGTCAATGGACTAGGTCACGGAATCTGTTTCCCGCGTGAGAGCTACCATATCGAAGAACCTGGAGCAAAGGAGAAACTTGCAAGAAGCTGGGCTCACAGCGACTCGACTCGTGATTTATCCAGAGCAACCTTGCTGTAGAGCGGGGGGAGGCCAAGGTTTTCTAAATGCTGTAGGCAGAAAATTCCGGCGACATTGATTCCACCGAGGTCCAGAAAGTGAGTTGATTCCTGAATAGGAAGCCCGTTGAAGCGATGTCGCGCAACGGCACCTCGCTTCCTCGTGTTCCCTCGGGCGAACCCTTGTGAGATTGAAGATAATATGCGGGGTTGCAGCCGTTGGCTAGAACAGCGCAAGATCGGCTTCCTGCACTATCTATCGACGCGACCAACAGCTGCTGCGCCCTGAAGCTATGGCGGGGATGTCGCGTGGTGCATCCCTAGCGGCCGACATATCCGTGCAAACGGCATGGAAAGTGCCGGATGATACCACAATCGCGCTCGTCCAGGGGCACAAACCGACCTAACGTTCCGCTATCCGGGTGCTCAACGGTCGCGATCACACGTCTCGACAGGGGTCCGGCCAATTGCAGACGACCAACAGCAGAGAGAAGCTCCCGTCACATGGAACATTCCATCCATCTAGGCCCACGATCACGAATGCCAGATAGGCAGGTCGGCTTCCTGACGGCAACTGAAGATGCCGATTCTTGCGAGCTTCTTCATTTGATCTTAGTCCCAAGACAGGGGTATCAACCCCACGGAGCGAGCGACTTGCGTGATGGAGGAGGTCGTTCCTGGCAGGCAATCCGCGGGGGTATATAGAGAGCCTCATATCTTGGCGGACGCCACAGTTAAAACAGATGTCACCCATCCGACGTCCATTCCCACGTCGCCTCGGTCTCTCGATTCGCAGCCATGGCCAAGCTCTCCCTCTTCGTTTTGTTGAACCTCCTCCTGGCCGGGGATGCCCTCGCCGCCACGGACAAGAAGGTCTATATCGTCCAGCTCAAGACCTCTCCAAACGCCCTCAGCCGAAGAGATGAAGCGACTTCATCCTTGAAGTCCGTCTCTGCCAGCGCCGACGACATTCTCTACACCTATGAGAGCGCCATCAACGGCTACGCTGCCCAGATCACCGATGCGCAGGCCGACACCCTCAGGTCTCGCCCTGACGTTCTGGCCGTCCACGAGAACCAGCTCCGCAAGCTGCACACCACCAGGACGCCTCAGTTCCTCGGCCTCGACAACGCTGCCCTCCTCGGTCGCAGCGATGCCAACCCTTTGAGGTTCATGCGCGGGCGTGACACCTCCAGCGCTTCTGCTGAGGCCGACCTCATCATCGGAGTCCTCGACACCGGTGTCTGGCCCGAGAGGCCCAGCTACAACGACGATGGCCTCGGCCCCATTCCCTCTCGCTGGAAGGGCGAGTGTGAGGTGGGAGACCAGTTCGGACCCAGCTACTGCAACAAGAAGCTCATCGGCGGTCGTGCATTTTATGCCGGCTACGTTGCCAGCACGGAGGCGAACACCGGTAAGCCGTTCAACTGGACCGAGGCCGGCGAGTTCCAGTCGGCTAGGGACGACGACGGTCACGGCACGCACACCTCTTCGACTGCCGGCGGCTCCACCGTGGTGAAGGCCAGCCTCTTCGGCCAAGCCTCCGGCACCGCCCGTGGTGTGGCCAAGGACGCTCGTCTGGCTATGTACAAGGTCTGCTGGACTGGTGGCTGCTACGACGCCGATATCCTCGCTGGCATGGACAAGGCCATCGAGGACGGCGTCAACGTCATGTCTCTGTCTCTCGGTGGCGATCCCAGCTTCACTCCGAGCGACACCATGCTGCAGGGAGGCTTTGCTGCCATGGAGAAGGGCATCTTCGTCGCCATGTCTGCCGGCAACAGCGGACCCGGTCCCGCTACCGCTTCCAACCTCGCCCCCTGGGTCCTGACGGTCGCCGCCAGCAGCTTGGACCGCGACTTCCCCGCCACTGTTGCCCTCGGCGATGGACAGAACTTCACCGGCGTGTCCCTCTACAGCGACGGTTCCGTGCCGGGCGTCAAGCCCCTCACCACTGCCCTCCCTCTCATTGCTGGCGCCAACGCTGCTGTGGCGAACGGGACGGCGGCTGATTCGAACCTCTGCCTTGAGGGAAGCCTTGATCCTGCCAAGGTCGCCGGCAAGGTCGTCGTCTGCGTCCGCGGCAACAACGGCAGAGTCGCCAAGGGTGGTGTCGTTCGGGAC
This sequence comes from Plectosphaerella cucumerina, assembly GCA_020746995.1. Taxonomy (NCBI): domain Eukaryota; kingdom Fungi; phylum Ascomycota; class Sordariomycetes; order Glomerellales; family Plectosphaerellaceae; genus Plectosphaerella; species Plectosphaerella cucumerina. The sequence goes on along the minus strand of JAGPXD010000005.1, from coordinate 354,734 downwards.
GCTGGTGGTAGTGGCATGGTCGTCATCAACTCCGCCGCGACTGGAGAGGAGCTCATCGCTGACGCTCACATCCTTCCTGCCCTACACCTGGGATTCACTGACGGAAGCAAGGTCCTTGAATATGCCAAGACTGAGGGTGCATCGGCCTTCCTGGCCTTTGATGGCACCAAACTGGGTGTTCCCGCTCCCAAGATGGCCGCCTTCAGCTCCCGTGGCCCTGCCCTGCCTGTGCCCTGGCTTCTGAAGCCCGACATCACCGGTCCTGGTGTGTCGATTCTGGCCGCCTGGGCCGGCGAGGGTCCGACCGGTCTCGCCGAGGACACACGCAACGTGGACTTCAACGTCATCTCCGGCACCTCCATGTCTTGCCCTCATCTGAGCGGCGTCGCTGCCTACATCATGGCCAGGCGTCCCGACTGGAGCATCTCGGCCATCCGCTCGGCCATCATGACCACCGCATACACCACTCTGAAGGGAACCGAGGAACCCATTGTCGACTCATCCGATCTCGGGCCCGCTGACCCCTTTGCGTACGGCAACGGCCACGTCGACCCGACAGCGGCCCTGGATCCCGGCCTGGTCTACGAAGTCACCGCCGACGACTACCTCGACTTCCTCTGCGCTGTTGACCCCAACGACGACTTTGCCGCCCAAATCAGCAGGAGCAGCTTCACTTGCGACAAGGCGAAGACCTACAACCCCAACCACCTCAACTACCCCTCCTTCTCGACCGTGTACGACACCAAGTCGGACAACAGGTGCGCCTACAAGACTAGGTTCAAGCGCACCGTCACCAATGTCGGCGGCGCTGGCACCTACAAGGTGGATGTCAAGCTCGACAACCCCGAGGGAGTCTTTGTCTCCGTTGAGCCCGAGACCTTGACCTTCACCAAGGCGGGTGAGAAGCAGGACTTTGACGTGGTTGTCAGGCTGGCCAAGAATGTGACTGCAGATGGGTTCTCCTTCGGCAGGCTGACCTGGTCTGATGGAAAGCACACTGTTGGCAGCTCCATGAGCTTCTTGTGGCTGTAAATGAGGGGGAGTGTGAAGGGTTTTGGCGGTCAGGTGGGCGCCTTGACTTCAGGCTTTCCAAATACATGAGACAAGTCGAATGAATTCTATGACTGAATTGTCGGATGCATTTCTCACGCCTTTCATGTCGATGCTGCTCTTGACCCCGGAATCCAATTTGGTACATCATCACCAAAGACCTGCCAACATCGAGACAGCGAGACCAGAGAGCAGCAGAAAGACCTTTCTCGAGGCCGATGTGGACGCCTCCGATCCCTTGTCACCCGTGCTTGATGCCTCCTCAGCGCTGCCTGTTTGAGTAGTAGCGTCATTACCCGCGGGTCCTGTTGGCGCTCCATTTTGCGCCCCTCGGTGAATCAGGGTGACCATCTCAACCATCGTGTAACCGGTTAGGCGATCTTGCCATGCTGCCCCTTCATCGTCACCCAAGGTCATACTTATGGTACTCCAAATCCAGGAGCTTGGGTAGCCGTCATCGGACCAGGAGCCCTTGGTGATCACTTGGCCATTGTAGGTGAAGGACGTATTGAACTCGATGTCTTTTACCCAGTACATGGTGTCGGGGAACTGCTCGCAGGCAGTCGACGCAGTGTACAGCGTTGCTGGGGGGTTGGAATAACACCCATAGATCGCATCGTGGTGGTAGCCGCTGCACATAAAGGGGTCAGCACACACGGTCGGCGGCATTTGGCAGAGCAGATACTGACTTCTTGCAGCAGATAACAGCCGTCTCGCCCTCATCGAGAGCCGAGGCGACCACATTCACACCAGGCAGCTGGAATGGCGTTGGCTGGGGCGATTCTTCCGGGTACGCCTCGATGGCAGTCATTGAGAAGATGCCGGTCACGCTACTCTCGCCGTTGGCGCTCTTCTCAGCCACGCCTGCTGTTGTGTAGCCAGCGGGACAGTGGTAACCTGGGGAAAAGTACGGCATCGCCCATCCATAGCCGCCGATCAGGACCATTCCCCTGGTCTTGGAGATCGCGTCGATTTCAGATCCGGATGGGACGCAGGGGCCCTGAGATGAGTATGGGACGCAGGACTCGCTGCCGACGGGCACGTATGGGAAGGCTTTTTCGGCGAGAGCCAGATTCGAGGCAGTCTCGCATGATGACGGCGCCGTGAACGTCGTAGTCAGGGGTCCGACGTTGACTAGGTCATAGCTCAAGAATGTTGAGGTCGGCATGGCTGTGGCTATTGATGAGTCGGGAAAGCGCTGGGAGCCGGATGAGACGAGCGCATGGTTTTGGCAGTGAAGAGGGGCATCCCCGGAAACTTATGAACGTGCTGTCAGGGGTCGCATGTAGCCCTGAAATTGGCATCGAGGGATGTTCGTCCAGGATCGTGAGGCCGGTTATCCGGATCGAAGCCTCACCCAGTCGGGCGGCGCGCCGAAATGAGCCCAAGGTCCCGGCCAGATGGAGCTGATTTGGCATAGCGCAATCGGGCACCGGACTTCGAATACAGAAATACAGTAAGCTGCCTTTCTTAGCGAGACGCAATTCCGTCTTCTCCAGCAATTATCACCGAAGTTCCTCGCTTGCTCTGCTCTGGTCCCACGCTACCCCTTGGCCTCTTGGCCATCACCGACTTCCATGCCAACCCCGCCCCCGCAAGTGTCTCTCCATGTGGTCAAGCCTCGCACCGTAATGAGCGACATCTCTCTGAACGCCTTGGATCAAGACTTCGTGATTCTTGAATCCTTGGTCGAGGCGGTCAGCGGTCTCCTTGATTGATGCCGACGTTGCTTGGTATTCGTCCAGCCGCTGGTCCAGTGCAGCAATCAACTCTTGGTACTCAGAGATCTTTGCATCTCGTTCCCCGACCGTAGCAGTCAGTTTCTCGACAGCCTGGGTCAGGTCGGCGAACTTGAGTGTTGTCGTGGCTTCCATGTCCCGACCGATGTTGCCGAGGTCTCGGGTAACTTCGCGGAGGTCGGCGATTTCTTGCGTTATGATGTCGAGCACGGGTATGGAAACGGCAGACTGCGAGGGGCTTCAGCATGAGCACTTGTTTTGTTGAGGGACACTTGCTGTGGTAGGAAACTCGGGGTTTTGAGGTGACTCAACTCCCGAAGGATGGACCTCGTCCTCGCCGTCTAGAAAGAATAGCAAGGAAAGATAGTGGACGGCCTGATACTTGTCAAATATTTGTTCCTTTCCTGTTAGAAGCGAAACACACCTGCGACTGGATCTGATGGCGCAAGTCGATGAAGAACTCGAAGCTCTGCACTCGATAGACGCCGAGAGCCGCAACGTTCTGGGACACAAAATTGACGAAGCTGCTGTATGAGATTGCCAGATACCCGTCCGAGGCAGCTGAACTCAACTCGACATCGTGGCTCTCATTTACGTCTGCAATGAGTTGAGCAAGGCATTCGTGCCCGTTGCTGTTGGCTCGTTCTTCGGACATTCGGATTTTCCTCCCAGGCAGGCACAGCACCCAAGAGTCAAGACCTAACAGATAACACGGAAAGAAAGAATCAAGAAAATAATGACTCTGAATTACGTCCAAGGTTTCATTTGGAGGTCAGTAGGCATTGGTCTCTCATATCTCAGATGTAGTCAGCGTCGTGGGGCTGCGTTTTCTTGTCTGTTGCCGCACTTTGAAGTTTGCCAAACCGCGTTGAACCTGTCACCCACAAACATGTGATTTGCAGATCCAGACCGTTCACATTGTTGCGATCTCCAAAATTTGACGCTGGCTGTACCGCTGGGTTCTGACCGGGATGGGGTTGAGCTTGAGAACATGTTCAGCATGTGGGCATTGTTCACGGCACACATCAAGTCCACCGAGCGCGAAGCCGGATCCTACATGCTTCCGAGGCTCAACAACAGATGTCAGTTATTCTTTAAATTGATTACAGGTCCATCTTGACATATTTTTCAAGACTCGGCATTGTTGGCTGTGGGTCTGATGTTCAGTTTGTCGATGGAGTTTGCTCGGCGAAGAATTCGCAAACCGAGAAGGAGCGACTTGGCGTGACCGACGGAAGCACCAAATTAGACGATGATGAGCAATCAATTGAGATGCACTTGGCGTCTGGCCAAGAGGACCGAGGAAGACATTACGCCGTGGTCCGTGGCTTGTAGCAAGTGCAACCGTCGTGCGGGTTGCAAGTTGATGGCAGCGGCCCCGGCTGGTAATCACCGTAACCTCGAATGACGACCAGAGCCAGTAAACTTGATTGAAATGAACAAGAAGTCATAAAGCTCTCCTACGTGTCTATAGATACCTATAGCCAGGTAAATGACAAGATTCGTGTCATGTCGTCGGCGTCTGCGTACTCTCACCCGCATGCTGTTCAAAGACAGACACGGGACGAACACCCCCAATAAGATAATAGGCAAGTGGCTGGTGGCTCGCTCGCCGTTGATCTTGTCTCAGGGGTGGATGTCTAGGAGGGTTGAATAGGGGCACAATGTGCCGGAGAATCTGAGGATGGCGACGGAGGGGGAAGACTCAGGGGGTAAAGCCGCTAGTATTCGAAGGGGTTAGCACGACCAGGTCCAGATCGAGGCCCGTGCGTTCCTTCCGGATGACACATGCGACATCGTGAGACCCACCCGAATGTTCCTTCGTGCCTGATGGCGACCGCGGTTCCTTGTCCACTTCTTCTTCGACACCTCTGCCAACCCCCCTGGTCTACAGCTAATGTCGGAACTTGGCGGTAACTGAGCACTGTTTCTTTATCGAGAACTATCAGCGAAACACATCATTTCGGTTCGATCGTCGGATTGCGCGTTGTGGCGTGACTGCCACGGCCACAATGACCTCTCTTTCCTCCACAGATGGCGGGCCACAATCACCATCACGTCTCACTGACGAGTCGCCCAGAACTCGCGAGAGGATGAATAGAACGACGTTCTTGGAGCCTTCGCTTCAGAATTCCTGCATACACAGCTTCGGTCTAAATTATCCTTCAGGCCAACAGCAACGTCGATCGATGATCTCTCCGGGTGCCTGGACGGGAGATGGCTATGCACCACGACGTGGTGCCGTCGACCGGACTGATGTCCAGCAGGTTTGTCGCTGATATATTAAGCATGCCATGATAGCTGGAATGCCCGTTCTTGGTCGTCTCTCGGAAGCATCTTTTCCACATCGGCTCCCAGCCATCCATCCTCACCATGGTCAAACTGGACAGCCTCGTCTTTCCGACACTCGTTTCCCTTGCCTTTCACACTCTTGACGCATCTTGTTCCTCAGCATTTGACCAGGCTTCCATCAGCTCTGGAGCCTCCCAGACATCATGACTTTGTCATCGACCTCGATCCTGACACCTACGGCTGCAGGGCGAGAGAGCTCGCCGTCCTGGGCTCTTGCCAGCCCATCAGCTTTGGCGACGACCTCTCAGCCTGCCGGGGCACCTGTAAACCTGGTCAATGGTGCCGCGAGAACCACTGTGTGGCCATCCAGATCGTCCTCGACCCCCTCAATTGCGGCTCCCTGAACCCTGAAGCATGCAATCCTGGCTCTGTTTGCATCAACGGGGTCTGTCAAGACTTGAAGCTGGGCGATGAAGCTTCTTCCTGCGAAGTCGAAAAGAAGAACTCAAGCTGTCGCTCCGGCCACTACTGCTGGAAGGGCGAGTGTCGCCCCGTGACTGTCGGCTACACCAATACACTCATCTTCGGCACCGACCCTCACCATTGCGGCAACGCCGATCAAAAGTGCGACCCCGGCTTCGTCTGTTTGGAGGACCAGTGCCAGCGCCTTACATTGGCGATGACTGCAGAGAATGTGGTAACCAAGCACGCCCTGGCAGCTTTTGCTACGAGAAAGAGGTCGTTCCCATGCACATTGCCACCGACAAATCCCGCTGCAGGGATGGAGAGGTGTTAGTATCGGGCGTCTGCTGGGGCGACTTTCGCCAGGAACATCATGTGAGCCCGGCTCAACAAAAGCACTACGAGCAGATTTCCGGGCAGAGGCAACAGCACTCTGGTAACCACTAGCAGACTCATCAAGGTCATTCCTCAGCTAGTCACCGGGGCCAAACCCAAGAACGCCGCCCTGGTCAACACGCCGTGGACCACACTTCCAACAGCCAGCATGATCAAAACTTAGGCCATCGTGGTGGTCAGAAGTCTGTCAATTACCACACTATTGGCTACCACGAGAAGATGGTCGTTTTCGAACATTTGGGGCGGGTCTGGGAGTTTGGTGAGGCAAACAGCTACTTCGGCCGCGCGTGCCCCTTCAATTCCATCTGCTGCTTTGGCCAGTGTTTGTCCCTCACCAGCCCTTGGGGCACCCACCACGGCGCCGACTCGCCTCTCGGTGGTTGCTATTCATGCCCCAGCGGTCGTTTCTGCGTCGAAAGGACATGCCGACCCATCTCTATTGACGAGGGTGGTTTTGGCGGGCAGTGCGGCATCTCGACGTACTCTCCAAACGGATTATGCGTCTCGGATGTCGTCTGCGTCGATCTCACTCCAGGCGACGCCGGCAACTGTGGCCTTCTCGGGCCCTGTCCTAGCGGTTCGCTCTGCATCCTAGGTACCTGTGTCTCGACGGTGCATGGGCTTCCAGGTCCTGGACTGCCTGGTTCACCCCACCCTGGTCCCGGGCAGCCTGCCTCACCTTCGCTCAGCTCTGGGTTACCGGGATTGCCTTCATCAAATCCCGGGTCCCCGGGATTCCCTCAGCCCAGCCCCGAGGCACTCATCCCTCAGCTTTGCGGCGTCTCTCTCTGCGCGGCCAACGAAGTCTGCTTTGCGGACACCTGGTCAGAATCTCACGACAGATTCGACCACCTGTGGCGTGCCCGACAACGTCTGCGCACCTACCTTTGAACCCCCTCTGCATCTCTGGGGTCTGCACCGACAACCCAGACCTCCTGTGCGGCGGCTTCCGCTGTGAGAATCTGGAGATCTGCATTGAGAACCAATGCCGCAACATTGTCACCAATCCATCTGCATGCGGGCCTGGCCTGACCGTCTGTGAACGAGATCTGCCAGAATGGCGTCTGTGTCATTCCAAATTTCCCTGGCAGGAGCTCTCTGCCCACAACACCGGGTGCTCCTCCGACAGCGTCGACCATGCCCTCAGAGCCAGACCCAACTGCTCCTCCAACAAGCCCGACGGCGCCTTCACCAGATCCAAGCGGCCCGGCGGATCCGGCAGATCCCTCAGTAGAACCTACTGCTCCTCCTTCGGCAGTCCCTACCGATTCTCCAACAGACCCGTCTGCTTCTTTGGATGCTCCCTCGACAGACCCGGCGTCCCCCTCGGAACCGGATCCGACGCAGCCTGGCGGCCCAGACCTTGACCCTCCACCGCCAGGAACCCCAACGACTCAGCCTCAAGAAAACCCGACTGCTCCCAGCACCTTGCCAACGGCCTCTGATCCGACGAACACTCTGCCGTCATCAGACTGCGGCGTGCGAGGGTGTGATGCTGGTTTTCTCTGCATTGAACCAGTCTGCTTGCGTCTCGTGGATCAGGACCAATGCAACTCGGTCATAAGCCTACCCAGGCGATCCATTTCAACACGACAGCTTGCTGGCTGCCCCTCATCTGCCGTTTGTTCCACGAGCCCGACTGCGCAGACTGGGTGCGTTGGCGTGGCAGAAGTGGTGAACGGCTTTCCAGCCGTCTGTTCGGCTCCTTGCGAGCCAAACACGCTCTGCACAGCGACGGGCTGCCAGCCCAATCTGGGGGAAACCTCCTGCGCGTCTGAACCAACGTCAGCATCGGAATTCAGGTGTCCTGCAGACAGCGTCTGTGCTGAGGACTCGGGTACCGCCAGGTGTGTCTCGGTGATCGCAGCCAGCCTAGGTCCGTCTCCTGGGCCTGACGACCCTGACCCTTCTTCGAACACTTGCGATCCGACCGCTTGCCAGGGCGTCTGCTATCGGACGAATGCCTATAAGCTCGTGACGCGGATACCTGCATTGCTCATATTGAGTTCACAGTGTCCGGCCGACAATAGGCCTTGGGGTGTCTAGCTGGATTCACATGCGCCACGGTTGACGGCACCTCCCGGAACTCCTGCCTCCCCAACAGCGCCAACAGCGGGTTCACTTCACAGATCAGCACGATCGATCTGTGCGTTGGCCAAAACGGCCTGACTTGTCCGACAGACTTTGCGTGTGCCCAAGTCCCGGACAACGGACCACTTGCTGGCAACTCTTTCGCCTGCTTTCCCCCCGGGACCCTCACGCTACCCAAGTCAACCCAATGCGATTCATCGAACTGTGTCGACGGCACCTGCTACGAAGGGACCTGCCTCAGCTCACGAGAGCCGGAAACGTGCATTTACAACTTCCTCCCTCCGACCAAAAACAGCTCTTGGGACGGCAGGCAACAAAGTTGCCCAAGTCGCGTCGGCTGCGTCGCGATGGAGGGCGCCGACAACTCTTGCGTTCCGATCTCTGCCGAGAACCTTCACATTGCAATCGTGGAAGACGTTGGCAACTGCCCCTCCGAAGGTATGAGCTGTAGTCAAGGGTTCTCGTGCGCCCGTGTGCCCAGCGCGGGTGGCGTCGACTCGTTTGCCTGTTTCCCAACAGCGTCACTCAGGGCGCCAACGCAGTGCGATTCCACCAATTTCCCGAGTGGCATCTGCTACGACAACATCTGCCGCGAACTCGAATCTTCGCCGAGCATTTGCATCACGAATAAAGAGATTCCCCTACCCTTGCTACGGCGACAGGCAATTGCTTGCCCGACCGGCTTTGACTGCGTTGACATGGCCTCGCAGAAGGCTGGCACTCCGTCCACTGTGGGCAACACCCACAGCCCCCCCCGTTCGACGACGGCGTCCCGTGTGCTCCTGGAACTTGCCGCCCAGAGTTTTCATGTGAGCGCGTCAGTAATGAAGTTCAGCAGAACATTGCTTCTTTCGCCTGCTTCCCTCCGGACTTTATCGCAGCTCCACCGCAATGAACCTGGAAGAGTCCGGCGAACTGCGCTGGCGGCATCTGCTACGAACAACGTGTACCGAAGCCCCGAAGTTGGGGAGACGTGCATCTTCCACACCGAATTAACTTTCAGTCGGCATTGGATTGTCACTTCAGTAATCTCAGTCGGACAAAATCTTTGAATTATTAGGGCCTATCGTGGCGCACATACATTCCGCTGACACTGTTGACTGTCTGGCATATCCTTTACAAAAGTCCCAGCACTTTCAAACGTTAAATCACGCCGAAGTTACACCCAAATCATCATGGCAGCCAGTCCAACAGTGAACAGCCATGGGATACCAGCCCCAGGGGCAGATGAATCAGACTCGGGTCCAAGATTGACGGCGGCGGGAGCTCCGCTGTCGGCGGGACATGTGAGGTTGAACCTAGCCGTGGTGCTAAGATCCTCAGTGATGCCAAACTTCTCCTCAATAGCAGTGTTGGAGTCTCTGAGATTGTACCACCAGGTGTTTACACGCCCAAAAAGTCTGTCGCAGCCGACGATCTGCCAGTACTGGGCCGAGTTATCCACACTGGCGACAGACTCTCCGACATCAGGCCCGGCGTGGGGGTGGCCGGTCTCCGTGACCCAGACTGGCGTGTCGTTGGCGAAGCGGAGGGTTTGGTTCCAGATGTAATCATAGACTTCGGTGGTGTTGCTAAACGCATTGCCCAAGTCGTCCGTGTAGTAGGGGTAGAGGTCGGTGCCGATGGCGTCGATGTTTTCGATGACATCCGTGTTGCTGCTGTTCGCCCAGGCAGACCAGGCATCGACATGAATGACAGGTTTGTTGGCGAGGATGGTGTCGGCGATGGCGTCGCGTGTCTCGCGGATGAAGCGCACGATGGTGTCGGGACCCTGGCCTGGACCCGCGTCGTTCTCCACGCCAGACTCCGAGGCCCGGTACAAGTCCTCACTGCCGACGGAGATGGCCACTACAAGATCGGCCCACTCTTGGCCGTACTGCTCAATAGCGTTGTTCATTGCGGCAAGCTCGTTCTCGATGGTGGTGGTGCCGGAGCACCAGATACCCAGCAGCATGGATGTGTTGGTCTTGATGGCAGCGGGGAATGCGGTGATGGGATCCGTCTGAGTGCCTGCTTGGATCATTGTGTAGAGGCGTACGCTGTTGAAAACTCCAGGCGAGCCCCGGAGCCTCTGTGCGGTGGTGAACTCGTCCTCAAAATCGGATTCCACCTTGGGCCTGTTGTTGGTCATGGTTGCGCCCGAGTTGAACCCCAAAATGCCCTCAGGCATGTCTTGTGCCGCGGCGCAAAGCGACAGCCCCAACACAATTGGAACTCTGGTGAAGTGCATGTTGAAGCGTGAAAAGAGAGACAAGGGTGGGATTGAGAAGAGACGCGAAAGGAGACTTGCAGCTGAGGCGGGAAGGGCTTGTGGGGGGCAGGCTGTACGCTGGTTTTTCATCACTTCCGGCGGATTCGGCTCATAGTCCTCAAATGTAGCCGAGGGTCCTAAGTCTTACTTCCCTGACTCGAACAGCAGTGTCGAACTTTCAATCAAGCATCAAGGGTGGTGGTTGCACTCGCTCTTGGCAAGCCAACTGCCGACGGCTTGGCAGTGCTTCGATGATCAAAGGGGTCAAGAAGATCCCCTGCTCGCCAAAATCCATCTCCACGAATCCCTACCAAATGAAGGACTAACGCCCGTCCTCGGAATCAGGCACCAATCATTTCCACCGATGGGATTTAAAGTTTCCCTCGAACTTCATGTTGCATCATGTATCATTCCCCTGGTCCAGGGTCCCTCCGCCACAAAAGTAAGCTATCCGTCGATTGATCACCTTTATCAGGGGGCGGAGCAGCCCATGATTCATTTCCGAGCTGTCCGAGTAACTTGCGCCCTGGGTAGGTGCTAAGGACGTCCCAGTAAGCGCTCGGAGTGATTATCAATCAAGCCGGGCTGCCCGCGAGTCACTACTGCATTCAGCCCGAAAGATCATAACCCTCCGACTCAGATGTTTCCGATATAGTGTCGAGTGTGATACACTACAAGTAACAGCTCACAGCTTCTTCATGATAACCTCGCACAACGAAATGAGAGTCTTCGCTCCCACGACCTCCACCACGCTGATCTCGACGCCGAGCTCCGACCTCACCCAGTTCCTCAGCTCGACGGCAACAAGAGAGTCAATGCCGTAGCTCGCCAGGGGCCGCGACGGCTCAAGCGGCTCGGCCCAACCCAAACTCCTCTTGAGAGTGCCGTTGATGACCTCGACGATAGCCGCCAGCAGCGTGTCATGGTCAGCTTCCTCGACACCCCTGCTTACCCTCCTGATGAGCGCGAGGTGCGTATCTCCCGTCTCCGCAGCCCCTACAGCACCAGCCGCGGGGCGCAAAGCGCTGAAACGGTGTTCTGGCTTCAGTGGAGACGCCTTGGTGAGAGGGTAGGGGATGCCAGTAACAAGTTGGGAGGCGCTCTCGGGGTTGATGGGGTCAGTCTGCTGGATGATTGCGAGACGAAGGATGCGGTGCAGCAGAGTCTCGTTGATGGGCGGCCAGCCTTTGGACTCCAGACGGCGGCTGAAATGTTCGCGGTCGGTGAAGTAGCCGACGTCCTTGATGAGGCCCAGGTTGACGGCGCACGCGGGTAGGCTGAGGGAGCGCCGGTGGGCGGCAAAGGCGTCCTCGAAGACGTTGCCGGCGGCGTAATTGGCCTGAGCTGAGTGACCGATGAGTCCGCTGATGCTGGAGAGCATGGTGAAGAAGTCGAGAGGAAGTTTCTGCTCGGACGCAACGGTGTGGAGGTTCCAGGTGCCGCGGACTTTGGGCTCAAGAGGTTCGCGGAACTCATCCGGGGTCATTGAGGGGAACAGCCTGTCCTGGAGAGGTGTCAGTAATTGCTAGTCCAGGACTTGGAGGGACGATTACCCTGAGCATCATGGCGCCTTGAATGAGGCCGGCAATCGGCATTGAGGCCTCGTTGAAAGCGCGGCGAACATCGTCAATGTTGGTGACGTCGCCGCGGATGAGGTCAACGGTTGTGCCGAGAGCAGCGAGCTGGTGAACGACGGACTGAGAGACCTTGTCATCGTGGCCGCTCCGCGACAGAGCCACGATGTTCTTGGCTCCCTGTCGGGCCATGTAGATAGCCAAGCTGCCGCAAAGCCCCTTGAGGCCACCAGAGATGAGGTACGAGACGTTGGGCTTGAGTTGGAAAGGGGGGACGTGGAGCTTGGTCTGTGGTGGGTCAGAAAAGGGCTGGGGGTCGATGAAAAGGGGCTCGGTGGGAGCCACTCACAGGGACCTTGACGGCATCTCTGTCGGTGTTGGTGATTATGATCTTGCCAATCCCTTTTCCGTCACGGCGGTATCGGAATGCTTCGATGATATCATCGAAGCCGAACGTCTTGCCGATGTAAATTGGCGTGATGTGGCCATCACTGGCGAGCTTCATGGTCAGCGCCAGCAGCCTGTACCCGCGTCAGTATTCACTTGCAACAACAGCACGTCGGACGTACCTCTGGGACACGGCGTGAGTGACGCTCTTGTGCGATAAGTCGAAGGAACGGTAACAAGCGTTGCGAGAGAAGGGTTCCATCGAGAGGCTGTTGCGGCCCATGCTGTCCTTGCGGCTAAGTTCGATGAAGCGACCGTTGTCAGCGATGCATCGCCAAGACTCGTGGAGTATGTCGCCGGTGAGGGTATTGAGAACCACGTCGGCGCCGTGGCCGTTTGTGGCGGTCATTAACTGAGGGGCGAAGGCGACCGAGGACGAGGAGAACATGCGGTCTCTTGGGATGGCACAAATGTCGTGGAGAAAGTCCATCTTTCCCTGGGTGGCAACGGTCACGTAGATCTTGATCGTCAGCTGAGAGTGATCTGGGTGAGGTATGAATACTCACTTCTGCGCCGAGGTACCTGCAGACTTGGATCGCGGCGAGGCCGACGCCGTCGGTGGCATTTTGAATGAGAACGCTCTGTGGGCGGACTGTCAGTGTCACTTTGCCCCTTGAAATGAATCTCAACATACCTCTCCCTTCTGCAGGTTGGCCAGATCGATCAAGCTGTAGAGACTGCTTGAGTAAGAGAAGCCCATGGTCGTGGCATCCTGCCATGGGGGTCAGCAACAATATCGAATTGGAAGGAGGGGCAACTTGCAGCAAAGGACATCCAGTCGGGAATGTGATGGATGCAGTCTTCAATTTGCTTCACCCTGTTGGCAAAGCAGCCGCCGTCCCTGGTGAGCACAATGACCCTGTCACCGGGATTGTACTTCTCAATGGCGCCGCCGACCCGAGTGACGATGCCGGCTCCTTCGAGGCCGAATTGATGTTCGTGCGCAGGGACGAATCCGAGAGCATTGGCGACGTCCTACTTCAGATCAGCATTTGGACATGTTACAAACTCCCCTCATGACTAACCTTCAGGTTCATGGCCGTCGCATAGATTTCAATCTCAACCTTATCGTCTTCGAGCACGTCTCCATCGGTTGTCTCTTTCCAGTACAGGCTGTCAAGCGCCCCCGGCTCGTCAGTGACAAGGCGGACATGGGCCTTCACCCCGTGCAGCGACTGCATCTGTAGCTCTGGACCCTGAGAGGAAGCTGCCTCGGCTTTGGTGATCTTGAGATCAGGGATGACGCGGCTGACATGCATCAGGCCATCCCTCTCGGCGAACTCATTGTCGCCAAACTCGAATGAGTCGATGGAAGCAATATGCCTGACCCCTGCAGCGACGGCGGCGAGACTCTTGGGGGCCGAGGCTGACTCGACGTCCAGCGACATGATGAGAGCACCGGGATCCTCGGACAGCAGGGCGCGCTCGATGCCGATGAAGAGGGCGCGGTCTGGTAGTGTGACGCGCATTTGACCGCCGACCGTCACCCAGAGAAGGCGACACCTCTTCTCGACAATCTTCTTCAGCGCCGCAATCTGCTCGTCGCTGATGGCAGAGACGATTGAAGCGAACATCTCGTCGAGGACAAGGATTGTGCTGCCGTCGGCAAGGTCGTCGTCTAGAGGAAGAGAGCGCTCGACCAGCGTGAATTCTTGGAGTGCGGCCTGGATTGAAGAGGTGTCGTGGCCGGGCTGGAAGCGGACGAATTGAACCTCTCTGGGGTGTTCCTTGGGTGCAGTGCTCTTCACCGCGCCGATGTAAAGCAAGTGCGTCGAGCCTGTACAGGTTTCATCGCGGCCCAGAACCTTCTTGAACTCTTCGGGCTCGAGTTCGCTGGCAGTGGGTGGAGGTGTAAGCTCCCCGGTGGCTATTGACCGTCAGTATCTCGGACTTGCTGGGACTACTGGAGCTCGACGTACCTTCAGGGGAGTAACTTTCTTGGGACACCATGATAAAATCTTCAAGGGACCTTTGCTCTTGCACGACCACGGCATAACCGTCATCAGCGAGAACCCTCTGGGCTGACTGAAGTAGCTTCTCCAGGGTCTTGTAGTTGGATGACACCTCGAAGACAGTTAGCTGAAAGCCCTTACTCTTCAGACTGTCACGTACCTTTAAAATGACCAGCTTGAACAGTTTCTCGGTGTCTGCCCCGGCAAACAAGTCCTCTGGATCGTGCTGATCAATCTGGACGTTGTCTGTGCCGTCATACGCCTCGTGGGACTTCTCTACCACGTCTGCGGCGACAGAGAGATGGAATTCGCAGTCGACTGTGACCTGGGACGTCTTCGGCTTGACTTCGTCCACCCAGAAGCTGTCAGACCCCGCCAGGTTTACTTCGAGAATCCTGGCGTCCGGGGTCTTGTGCGAGATGAGGTCGATCAGCTCCGCAACTTTCGCCGCAGATGACTCGGCAGCAGGAGCAGCCACATCGCCCAGCATCTGGGCCAGCTTCTCGGGGCTCATGAAGGAGATGTCCGGTCTCCAGATGACCTGTGTGAATGGGTGCGGCTTGACGCTGTTGACGGCCTCTCCGGCGTGGAACTGAAGGCCGGAGATGCGCATGAGCATCTCGCCGCTCTGCTCGTCAAAGACGCGAGTGTGCGTCCTGTAGCGTTGGGGGTCATCCTCTCGTCCGACACCCTGATATTCGGCCTCGGCGACGGCGATCCCTCGCTCAGGGCGAGCGCTCTGGGGCTGGATGACCAGCTCGTCAATCATGACGGGGAGCAGCATCTTGCCGACCGTGCTGCGGTGGCCACTCCAGAGCGACGGCGCACCGGCTTGGAAGCACGAGTCGATGGCTGATGGGTGGATGGGGTAGTGGGACTGGATCGCCTTGGACTCGGGAACGGCAAACGTGACAAGGGCTCGGTTCTTGCGGACGCCGGCAGTGGCCTCGATCTCGAGTAGTCGCTGAAAGCTGGGGCCAAAGTTGTAGCCGACCTCTGTCATGGCGTTGTACCAGAGGCCTGCCCGAGAAGCGTGAGACAGAGGCTTCACGTCGTTTTCTCCGCCAACTACGTCCTGTCAGTCATTGATGAGTCAAAGTGATTGAAGACGTCTTCTTACCGATCTTGCTCTGGTCTGCGGCAATGGAAATGCGGCCCCTGCAGTGATCAGACACGACATCGTCCGTGACCGACGACACGATGAACTCGTGCCAAGTATCAGGGGTGCTGGTCTCAGGGATGAGCGTCAGCAAAACCGAGGTCCCCCTATCCCCGTCATCGATTTGGAACGCCTTGAGGAAGCCAATGTCCCTCATGGCATAGCCGACCTGGTGGATTTCGACGTCCGCCCTAAGACGACCGCACGCCTTCGCCTTCTGAAACATGCCCTCGACAGCCATGACGACGTAACCGGAAGCCGGGAAGATCAAGCTCTCGCCAATCTTGTGGTCGCGCAGGAAGGGCAGCTCCCACATCTTGATGCGGTTGCGGAAAACGGGGCGCGTCCAGGGAGAACCCAAGAGCTTGCTGCCGAGGAGGTCGTGGTAGATGAACTTCTTGAAGCGCCAGTCGCGGCTGGCGTCGTTCTCATACCAATACTTTGTCGAGTGGTTCCAGCGGTAGTTAGGGAGGTCGACAATGACAGAGGGCCGACTGTGGCAACCATCGGCATTGAGAGCCGCCAGATTGACGAGGCCTCCAGCGATGAAGAGCTTGCCGCCGAGGGTGAGGAGAGTCTGCAGAGCCTCGACGCCACGCTTCCATGAGGGAATGTACTCGGCCTTGCTGGAAAGGACCGTCTTGGTCTGCGTGACGGGGCCGCTGAGGGCATTACTAGGGCCGACTTCGATGAGAATGTCGGCCGACGGAAGCATGGACGACACTGACTGCTCGAAGAGCACAGGGGAGACCATGTTCTCGACCCAGTAGTCAGCCCCCGGTGGATGAGAGATAGTCTTGCCGGTTGTCGAGGAGAACATGGGAAGAATCTCGTCGGAAACGTGGTCAAGCCAGTCAACCTGGGTGTCGAGGAGATCTTTGTAGATGGCTGCCACGGGGTCCATATGTCGCGAGTGGTATGCGGCGGTGACATGGAGCATACGAGCAAAGTGGCCGTCGGCCTTGAGTTTGGCCTCAACGCCCTCAAGCTCCGATCGCCGGCCGGAGAGTGTGATGCTGGCCGGACTGTTAAAGCAGGCGATCTGAATTGAGGTTGCCTCAAGATAAGTCGCGACGGCCTCGGAGCCTAGGCCCGCTGCGAGCATGCCAAGGGGCTCTTCGGGGGTAACAGCCGATGTGGCGAGACCACGGAAGTAGGCAATCTTTATCGCCTGCTCAGGGGTCAAGAGGCCGGCTGCGATGGCGGCTGCGATCTCCCCAGAGGAATGGCCAGCCACTGCACAAGGCTTGACGCCCGCTTCGGTGAGCACGGCGAGCATGGCGATCTGGAAGGCCGTGCATGCTGATTGGGAGATCTCGGGACGCTTGAGGTCCTCTGGGCTCACGGGCTGGACCAGGATGTCTAGGATTGTCAGATCAAGCCAACAGGTAAGGATATTGCGAAGACAACGTACCGTATAGAAGCCATGAGGGTGGCTGTGAGATCTTCTGAAGGACTTCATCCAGCTCTCTGACCTTCTGAGCAGCCAGAGGGTAAGTCTCGAGAAGGTCCTTGCCCATCTCCGACCATTGTGCGCCCTGGCCGGTCAAGACGAAAGCAATCCTGGGCAGCTCCGCCCTCTGCTTGCCAGTGTTGAAGGCATCACCACTCAGCTTCTCCGAGTCGACGACAGCAAAACCTCGGTGGAAGTGCCTTGTCCTTCTTTCGGAGAGAGTGTGGGCGAGGTCGCGCATGGCGACATCGACGCCCTCATAGACGAGGTGGTCAGCGATAGTTGCGTACTGTGCCTTGAGAGAATCCTCGTCATTGGCGGAGAAGACGAGGAGGTATGGTCTCTCGGGGTGGTCGCCAGGGCTGCGCTTGACGGCGCCGTCGACGAGGTAAGAGGAGACCTGAGTGCCAAGACCTTCGGCAGCATCGACGATCGCATGCGCATTGGAGCCGCCGTAGCCAAAGGAGTTGACGCCAGCGCGCCTGAAGGGGACATCAGGCCACTTTGTGGCGACCTTGGAAGGATAGACCTTGAGGGCGGTGAAGTCGATCTTGGGATTGGGCGTGATGAGGGTCGGCTGGCCAGGGATAATGCCCTTTTCAAGGCACAAGACGGTCTTCATGAGACCCGAGATGCCAGCGCTGGGCTCCGAATGACCGATGTTTGCTTTGATCTGGTGGATGTCAGTCCGGTTCTCTACCTCACATTTCCATAATAGTTCAACTCACCGAACCAACCCTCAGAGGTTTGTCGATGGGGCGTCCCTCGCTGAAGACGGCAGCAAGGCCGTTCATCTCGAGGACGTCACCAACACGAGTGCCTGTGCCGTGGCACTCAACGTAGCTCGTCGCCAGCACGTCGGTGATGCCCGCGTTGGCGTAAGCAGCGCGAATCGCTCTCGACTGGGCCGCCGAGTCCGGGCTGCCGATACCTGCGGTCCATCCATCGCTGTTGGTCGCCGTGCCGCGAATGACAGCACGAATCGGGTCGCCGTCACGAAGAGCGTCCCTCAAACGTTTGACGAACACCATATTGACAGCCTCGGACTTCATGTAGCCGTCAGTGGCCTCGTCGAAGGTGTGGCACACTCCAGTCAGTGAGGCCGTGCCGTTGGCACCGTCCATGACGTGCTCGGGGGCAAGGTAAATGTTGCAGCCAGCGACGACGGCGCCGTCAATCTCGCCGGTCGTCAGGTAGCGGCAGGCCACGTCGAGGCCGACCATGCTGCCTGAGCAGGCCGTGTCGATGGTCATACTGGGACCACGGATGTTAAGGAAATGACTGATGCGATTGCTGAGCATGGCACGGCCAACACCGACAGCACTGGCGGGGGCGCGGTCCTCAGGGTCGCGGGCCTGCATGTCGCCAAAGTCGCAGGCAAAAGATCCAACGAAACAGCCTACGCGTTGGCTGTCGAGGCGTTCAAGTGGAATACCTGCATTCTCGAGGCCTTCGTAGACGACTTCCAGGAGCTGGCGCTGCTGGGGATCCAGGGCAATGGCCTCAGAAGGGGTGAGCTTGAAGAATTGCGCGTCGACATCGGACGGATCGATGTCCTGCAGGAACATGCCGCCTGGGGAGGCCATGGTCTTGTTGCGGCCTGAAGCATCGTAGTGGCCGTCGAGGCTGAAGCGGGAGGCGGGCGGTGTGCTCTTTGCGATACCGCCGTCCATGAGGAACTTCCAAAGGTCGTTGGGGTTGTGGCAGGTGTCGGGGAGGCGGCAAGCGAGGCCTACGACGGCGATGGGCTCCTGGCGGTACTGAGGTAGGGGATCGTCCGGAAGGGGAAGGCTAAGGGGGAGGGACGAAGGGTTCACCTCATGGTTGATGATGGGGGTATGGGCGGCTTCGAGAAGGTCCGCGGGGGTATCTTGGATGCTGGCTTGGGGGGAATCGACGGTTTGGGTATCATGGTGACCGTTGATAAGAACGTCTTGGGGGACATCTTGGTGGCCATTGACTGGGACGTCCCAGGTGTCGTCCTGCTGACCGTTGGCGGGGACGTCTTGAGAAGCCTGATGAGGGATGTCCAGAGGAGCGTCAACTGGAACATCATGAGCATCATCTTGGAGGCCGTTGATCGGGCCCTCTTGGAGAGTGTGGTAGGAAACATCTTTGAGCCTGTCCACCGTGACAACTTGGTCAACCTGTGGGAGGATGTCGACAATGCTCACGGGAGCATCCAGAGTAGGCTCCATTGATGTCTGAATCTCCGAGTAGCCATCGGTGAGAGGGGCTTCCGTGAGGCTAACGGTATGGCCATTGGTCCCGTTTGTCTGGTCATCGACATCTTCATGTGGCTGTTCGAAAGTGTCTTGGCTTGAGTGGTCGACGGTCTCTTCCCTCATCTGGTTAACGACGCTTCCGTTCGTCGAGTGAGCAGGAACGTCTTGTGTCTGACCACCGACGGGCCCTGTTGTATCGTCTGTGTGGACGTCTACCTCATGGATCACTGCGCCCTGTAAAGGAACTTCGGGCTGCACCGGGGCATCAGTAGTGGGGAGAGTGGCGATACCACTGTCGTTGCTGATGTCAACGAGGGCGCCAGCAACGACGGGGTACTCGCGGCCGTTGTCGTTGATCGTCATTTTCGCTGGCTGGAAAGGGAAGCGAAACTTCAAAGGTGCCAGAGTGTACAACAAAGGGTTGATGAAGAGGAATCTCCTGACAGCTTGGTGAGCGCGACGGACTTTAAGGACAGCAGAGAGACGTCTGCCAGAGCCCTAGTCGAAGCATCTTTGGCAATATTCCTGCCACTCGACGCAGGCTGCTGCCAGAACGCCCTCATCTTCCGGGTTTCCCCCCTCAAGCTCGATGGCAGCAGACATCGACATGGCCCCGGAACTGCGCCATGGCATGTAGGCCGACTGCAAGCTGGACCAACATGCCTCCATCGCCATAGGCTAAAGACGCAAGAGGCAGTAGACAAGGGCTTCGAGCATGGCGAGGTCCTACTCTGCAGAGTTCCGGTCGGCGAAAGACGTGGAGGCTGTCAAGAGATGGACACGTCGATGCATTGGACCACCTTGGCATATGGGGGCCGAAGGTTTGACGTGGTCATCCTGGCGGCCGGCCAAATTCGGGGGATGCGTGAAGAAGCAATACATCGATGCACCGGGAAAAGTCGCCGTGGAGCAGGGGAAGATAGACGGCGGGATCGACCATGTCCATAAACGGTGCTCGATAGGCGAACAGGGGGAATGGATTCCGCTCTGGTGGCAGCGCAGTATGGTCAGTACATGGATGTTCCGCTGCGAGGTTGCTGCGAAGTTGCAGAGATCTTGACCGGCACCTCTCTTCTAGGCCTCATGGCTGCATCATGGCCAAGCATCGTGCTGGGAAGCGAGCCTGAAACTCGCGTCGATAACACTGGAGGTCTGCATGCTGGGGGCCGGCTGGCTATGGCCACCAGGGCACGATGAGGCTTCCTCGCGTCCCTACTTCTGGGACGGAGCGGGGTCTGCAGATGCGGCCGTGTCGGGGACCACGCGGGAGAGAACGAGGGAAGACTGGGCTGGCGGGCGGGCATGCAGTAATATGTCGGTGCAGCGTCTATATTGGGACCAACACCGCTGCACGTCGAGGGCGGCCGGTGCTCCGCGGCAGACGTGGCAAGATGGTGCGATGCAGTCGACAGGCACGGCACGGGGGCCACGAGAGAAGGAGGAGTCCTGCTGCAGATGTCATTGTCGATATGGAACTTCGGGCGAGGTTCCGGGGCCAGGGTATCGCCTTGACCGGTGAGAGGCTGCGCATCTTGTCCTGATAACCCCCGCTACGACGCTGCGATGCCTGGCGGCTGGTCATGTTGGTGGGCTGGCAGTACGTCGGCGGAGAAGACAGGGGACTTTGGGTGACATTGGCTGAGGGAAGAAACGCGAGGTCGGGACAGAACCAACATTCTCCGCCTTCTTCCAGGTTTGTTCGTCCAGAGTTTGGTTCTGTGCCGCTCTGCCAAGCCAGACATCCCGGCCTCAGGCGAGCTGCACCCCCAAAGGGAGGAACATGAGGAGCCGCTCGTTCGTCGCAAGCCGAAGCGGCCAACGTCGATGGACGGACGGACAACTGGGGGGCCTCCGGGGAACTGGACTGGCCGGGCTGGGCTCGATGCATGCACGCTGCTGCGAGAAAGAATGCCCCAGTGTCCACCCGGTGAACATGGTGGGTCATGAGGTCTTCCGGTGAGTCGCTGTGCGGCGCAGCGGGGAGCTTCTGGAAGATGAGCCCGGAAGCTGGCGACTGATGATGTTCAAGTTTGGAAGCCTGAGGCGTTAAGGGCGCCAAGAAGTTTCTTCCAGGTTGGCTAGTGGCAGTTCAAGTCGAGCGCTGACAGCCTGACATGCCGCTAGCATCGGGTGGCTTCAGAGGCTCAGGGGGAACTTCAGCTGGGGGAGGCTGGAGGGGGCGAACAGGGGGCAACGGCCCGGAAGCTTACCCGGGGCGGGGGACGAACAGCCGGGGATTGGGTGCTGGGGGGCGAAGTCGGAGAAGCCCTGACAGGGGGGCTTCAGTGGCTGTCTTTGCGGCCGGCTACAGTGAGGTGCTGGCAGGAGTTCATCCCGTGCGAAGGTACATTGCTGGAATTTTCATGCGAGACATATCCGATGAGGCTGGGCGCTGGTCATCGAAGGGGCCAGACGCATTCTTCCATCGCTGCCGCTGAGCATTATTGGAAATAGAGAACAGGAACCCAAGGACACATGCGGTCTGTGGGGTGTCTACGACCAGCATAACTGGGATGATCTTAGGGCTTGTAGGCCTTGAAACCAGACACGGTGACATGACCAGCTAAGCTACACGTCCCCTGGCTCGCCCCCTGTAAGTAGCGAAACTTCAAGATTCTTCATCTCACGTCATAAACAGAAATATGTCTTGTAGTATTTGTGACTTCATGTTCTGACAGATGCGTTGGGGGCCATGCGACATCGGCGACACGCTGTGATTCGACGAGGAGGATTCCATCCGGGGGCGGACTGAACTCCGACGTCAGAGGATCAAGATATGTCCCCTTCAAGTCATCCAAGCAGCCCCCAAATCCAGATTCATTGGATCCTGTGTTGATGGCAATTGAGAGCGAGAACATCAAATGGTCTGTTTTCCGCCTGATTCCGCCTGACTGGAAGAACTCAGTTGCAACGGGCCTGTAGAGTCCGAGCTATTCGCAGAATGCTGGTCCATCTGCCACTGATGTAAGGTAAGGTACACAAAGTAGACATCTTCTCGTAGGCACCTTCGTCTTGCCATCAGCCCTTCCATCGAGTATTCGGGCATTTGGCCTAAACTTGGAAACCTTGCGCATTGTGAAAATGGATTGGGGGCGCGATCATGTCACCTCTCTTTAAGACAACTATCTAAATCATCTCCTTGTTGTTGACAAGTAACCCGGATGAGGGCTGACAA
Organism: Plectosphaerella cucumerina; assembly: GCA_020746995.1. NCBI lineage: Eukaryota > Fungi > Ascomycota > Sordariomycetes > Glomerellales > Plectosphaerellaceae > Plectosphaerella > Plectosphaerella cucumerina. The sequence goes on along the minus strand of JAGPXD010000005.1, from coordinate 332,468 downwards.
GCGATACGCCCTTCGTCAGCCCTGCGACATGAGTCCTCCCCAGCCAGTCTGAATACTTAAGAACCTCTTCACATCCCATCGTGTCCCATCCCTTTCTCCTCTTCCCCCGTGCCCAACACCACCGGCCGGAAGGCGTCGCATGGCGGCGGCCCGCCTCGGGGCGGATACTATCGGCTTTAGCGGGCTTGACCTCCGGCCGTGTTCCAGAAACACCACCACACAATGCCTCCGGCCTCTCTCCTCGCCGCCGGCCGTCTCGGACGCGCCCGGCCATGACGGATGGCGCCCCCCGAAGCGGAAACCAATTACATAAACGGCGAGTCACGAGCCTCGACATGAGCACGCGTGTCCCGGTGCTCTGGCGGTGACGGGCGCACCGCCCGTAGCACAGCGTCAGTTCGGCGCCCGCAACGGCCGGCGGGGGGCCAGCTGACCCTTTGACTCGCGAAGAGGTGGTGGGCTCTGTCACGCTGTTCTCTTTCGCTGTGCTGCCCATATCCCGGGAAAGGAGGCCAGACCGACATCCTGGGACGAAACGAGGATGGAAACGCGGGGTTGGCAGATGGATACCAACTACCAAGACAGGAAGGCTGCCCCCCGAATCGTGCCGTGGGCCGGCCGCGATCGAATGGGATCGTTAGGAGATGGAGGGGTTTGACGCGACTAATTGACGTAGGGCGTGTCCATGTGGTGGAGCGCATGTCATGGAGGAGGAGGGGTTCGAGTTGATAAGGCTGGCATCTTCTTTTATGCGTCTGAAGATGTCTTTCATTCTTCAGTCTCAGATCAAAGACAACAGGCCGCTGACAGCAAAATACATTGCGTCCAGGTCGTGAAAGCAGCAGACGCCAAAACCAAACCCTCAAAATTCCCGAATGCCCTCATAACAGAGCCCTCCTCTCCCTCCCCAACACCCTTACCACAACCGCAACCATGGGCTCAAAGCCAGGCCCCATCCCCTTCGACCAGCTCGCCCTCAAGATCCCCTCCCCCGATGAGCGCCGCGCCATCTGGGCCGCCACCCACCAGCAATGGGGTGCCGCCCTCGATCTCGAAACCTACCTCCGCCGGGAAGCCTTCCTCACCACCGTCCCCATGTCCCGCAACGGTGGCATGACCCCCTGGCTCCTCACCACCGCCGACGGCGAGCCTGACGCCCGCCCCATCCTCTCCTCCTGCGAGTCCATCCGCAAGCGCTGCCTCGTCGCCTCCCCCGACGGCGCCGTGCGCGAGTGCACAGCCCACGGCATCGCTTCCGTCTTCACCGAGCCTCCGCACAGAGGCGCCGGGTACGCGAGCGAGATGATGGCACGGCTCGGGCCGCGTCTTGATTCCTGGCAGGGCCGTCGGATCGGGACGCCTTGCGCCTCGGCTGCCGATGAGGAGGCCAATGGCATGAAGGACGGCAATGGCAGCCCTGGCGGCGGCACGGGGTGTGAGGACCGCGAGGTCGCTGTCTCCGTTCTCTTCTCCGACATTGGCAAGACGTTCTACACCAAGAACGGCTGGCCGCCATTCGATTCCACCCACCTGTCTTTCCTCCCGGCACCTGCTCCCGCGACAGACGCCTCGGCACCTCAAGTCCACCCCGTGAGCTACCACGACTTGCCAGAGCTCTGCTCACTCGATGAGCGCCTCCTCAGAGCCCGCCTCTCCCGCCCCTCGTCGAAAACCCGCGTCGCTCTCGTCCCCGACCTCGATGCAATCCTCTGGCACCTGATGCGGGAAGACTTCATGACCAAACACATTTTCGGTCGCACACCCACCATCCGCGGCGGTATCGTCGGCGAACCTGGCCGTCGCGTTTGGGCCGTTTGGACCCGTGGCTACTACGGCGGGCTTAAGAAGCCAGAGGGCAACACCATGCACATCCTGCGCGTTGTCATTGAGGACCCATCCGCCTGCGACGAGGCCTACCTCACCGCTGCTATCGGTGCCGTCCTCTCCCTCGCGCGCAGCGAGGCGGCGGAGTGGAAGGTCAACCACGTCGAAATGTGGAACCCCACACCCGAGCTCCGAGCCCTCGTCGACGCAGCTGGCCTACCCTACGAGTTTGTGAGCCGCGAGAAGGACAGCATCGCGAGTTTGATGTGGTACGGCACTGGAGAGGTCGAGTGGATGGACAATGAGAAGTTTGGCTGGTGCTGAACATGTGATGCATGGGAAAGGCGAGAAATCATCATGGAGTAGAATGCAAGCACCGGAAGAAAAACCGGAGCCGTCGAATACAGCGTTGAGGTATCATTTGTACCATGATCTATGCACATCTACAGGTCTGCCGCTTCATCCATGCAGACCCTCCCTTTTCATCATCCTCAAAAAGATGCTCAGTGACCGTGTCCGTCATCCTCCTGCCCGTTCTGCTCCGGGTCCAGCTTGATCAGCGTGTCGATGCGCATGATGCTGATGCACGCCTCGACGGCGCTCTTGAGCTGGCGGACCTTGCTGATGGTCGGCTCCAGCACGCCCGCCTTGATCTCGTCCACCACCTTGCCGCGCGTCAGGTCGAGGCCGTAGTTGCGGTAGCTCTTCTTGCGCGCAACCGTCTTCTCGTCCTCGTTGGCGTCGCCCTCGGCGATGCGCTGCGACAGCGCGTGCCGGGACCGCAGCTGCGCCACAAGCTCCGACGCGTCCTTGGCCGCGTTGACGGCCAGCGTCTTGGGGATCACGAGGAGAGACTGCGCGAACTCGCCAATGGCAAGCTGCTCGCGCGAGCCCACCGTGCCCGCGAACTCCTCGAGGTAGATGTGCAGAGCCGTCTCAACCGCGCCACCGCCGGGGACCACCGTGCCGCTCTCGAGCGTCCTCTTGACGGCCATGAGCGAGTCGTGAACAGAACGCTCCATCTCGTCCAGGTGGAAGTCGTTGGGGCCGCGCAAGATCAGCGAGGCCGAAGAGTGAGTCTTGGTGCCCTTGACGAGGATGCACTCGTCGTCGGAGATGCGCTCCTGAACGACCTCCTCGGCGTGGCCCAGGCACGCCGGGTCGAACCGCTCGTCGCCGTTGAGATCCGAAAGAGTGCTGAGGAGAGTGGCGCCCGTGGCTTTGGCGATGCGCCGCAGATCCTCCTTCTTGCACCGCCGCACGCCCATGGCGCCGCGCTCCACAAACGTCTTGAGCACCATATCATCGATGCCCTTGGTCGTCAGGATCACGTTGGCGCCCGCCTTGAGGATCATCTCGACACGCTCGAGTACCATACCGGCCTCGCGTGCGCGGATCTGCTCCAGCTGCTTGGGGTCGTCCACCGTGATCTGCACGCCGAGCTTCATGCGCTCCTTCTGGAGGTTCATGTCGAGCACGGCAATCTTGGCGTCCTGTATCCGCGTCGGCATGGCCTGCGACGCCACTGTGCAGTTGAGAGCGTAGCCCTTGACGAGGACCGACTCGCGCACGCCCTTGCCGTGCGCCTTGAGGATGTTGACCGCCTTGACGGGGTACTTGGTCTCGTTGCGGTTGTTGGTCGACTTGACCGCCAGCATGGCATCGACGACCATCTGACCGAAGAAGTCAGAGTCGGAGCCGATGATCTTGCTCGACATGGACGTCTTGGCAATGTTGAGGAGCGTCTCGCTGGCCAGGTCGTCCACCTTGATGCTGATGTTCTCGTTCATGAACCGAACTGCCTCGCGCAGCGCCAGCCTGTAGCCCGTGATGATGGTTGTGGGGTGGATGCGGTTGCGCATCAGCTCGTTGCCGCGGCGCAGGAGCTCCGCCGCGATGAGAACCACGGATGTCGTACCGTCGCCGACCTCCTTGTCTTGTTGCTGAGCGAGGTCGACGAGGATCTTGCCGGCGGGGTCCTCAACATCGAGAAGCTGGAGAATAGTCGCGCCGTCGTTCGTAACCGTGACATCCTATGCTTGGTCAGCGGGAGGGAAGAGGGGCATTTCGTGGAGGCGTCGGCCAACGTACACCGATGTCGTCAACCATCATCTTGTCCAGGCCGCTGGGGCCGAAGGAGCTCTTGACGACGTTGGCAATGGCCTGTGTTGCGAGGACTGTGTTCCCCCGTCAGCTGTGTTTCCATATCTGAGTTGCGATGTCCGCCTCTGTCCACATACCATTCTGATCCCGAATATCCGATCCCGAAACCTTCTGGCCACCCAGGAAGAGGGTGCCGCTGCCCGACTGCTCGAACATGGACGCCATGACTGCGATTCGCTTTCGCTCTGATTTATTTCGGATGGGGCGAGATCGATTCGGGGAGTCGTCGGTTCGTGGTTGTGAGGTCGAGGGGTTGTTGCCTGGATAGTGATGGAAGCTCCTCGACCGACTGGAGCTGCAAATGCCCCCCCCTTGTACCAAGCGCCCCTAAGGCTCAACTTTTTCTCGCTGTGGCAGTTGTTCCTGACGCCGGTGGGGCACTCGTGGCGGTGCGCCCCTTCACCGCCCGTCGCTTGGACGCGTCGCCATTGGCTGCGGGAGGCTGTCAAGCCACATGCAGCCCAAATTGAACCCCTCAATCAGCTCCAGGCGATACACCAGAACGAATTCGAGCCGGTGCGGAGCATTTTTTGGGCACCCTCGTTCGACCTGGCCAGCGTGACCCGACCCTCCACTGCCTTTATTACGGTAGGTACCTTATCGTGGGCGTCTCCGAAACACCCCTCCCTCGCTCGTCCCCGGTGACTCAGTGCGCAGAGCTCGACAACGGCGAGTCTTTCCAAGCCAGCACCTCGTCTCTCCGACCAGTCTCCCCTTTCGAACCGATCCACAACCACGATCACGAGAAACAATGGCCGATTCCGCTGAGCAGGCCCAGGCGCCGGCCGCCGCCGCTGCCGCCAACCCCGCCGCCGCTGCTGCCCCCGAGGGCCCCTCCAAGAGCGCTCTGAAGAAGGCCGAGAAGGAGGCAAAGAAGGCTGCTGAGAAGGCTGCCAAGGCTGCGAAGCAAGCTGCCCTTCCCGTCGTTGGCGGCAAGAAGACCGAGGACATCATTGGCATCACTGTCAAGAAGAGCGAGGACTTCTCCGCGTGGTACCAGGAGGTCGTCCTCAAGGCCGAGATGGTCGAGTATTACCAGGAGATCGCCGGCTTCTTCATCCTGCGCCCAGCCTCCATGTACATCTGGGGTGTCATCCGAAAGTGGTTCTCCGAGAGGATTGAGGCCCTGGACGTCGACGAGACCAGCTTCCCCATGTTCCTGTCGGCCAAGTCGCTGGAGAAGGAGAAGGACCACGTCGAGGGCTTCGCTCCCGAGCTGGCCTGGGTCACCAAGGCGTATGTTTTCTGCCACCTCGCCTCCGCCTCCCCTTACTTTGCTAACTTCCAATCGACAGCGGCGAAAAGGACCTCGAGGTCCCCGTGGCCGTCCGCCCTACCTCCGAAGCCGTCATGTACCCCTACTACGCCAAGTGGATTCGCTCCCACCGCGACCTCCCCCTCCGCCTCAACCAGTGGAACTCTGTCGTTCGCTGGGAGGCCAAGCAGACCACCCCCTTCCTCCGCACGAGGGAGTTCCTCTGGCAGGAGGGCCACACCGCCCACCTCACTGAGGAGCTCGCCGGCGCCGAGGTCCTCGAGATCCTCGAGCTCTACGCCGGTGTCTACGAGCAGCTGCTTGCTGTCCCCGTCGTCCGCGGCCGCAAGACGGAGAACGAAAAGTTCGCCGGCGGCTACTACACCACCACGGTCGAGGGCTACATCCCCTCCAACGGCCGCGGCATCCAGGGCGCCACCTCGCACTGCCTGGGCCAGAACTTCTCCAAGATGTTCGACATCACCGTCGAAGACCCCGCCAACAAGGGCCAGCACCTCCACGTCTGGCAGAACTCGTGGGGCCTGTCGACGCGCGTCATCGGCGTCATGGTCATGATCCACGGCGACGACAAGGGCCTGTGCCTTCCCCCGCGCATCGCCAAGGTCCAGACCGTCATCATCCCCGTCGGCATCACCGCCAAGACCTCCCCCGAGGACCGCAAGAACCTCGAGGACAAGGTCGAGGACATCTACGCCTCCCTGCGCAAGGCCGGCGTCCGCACAGAGCTCGACACCCGCGACGGCTACACCACCGGCTGGAAGTTCAACGACTGGGAGCTTCGCGGCGTCCCCCTGCGCCTCGAATTCGGCCCCAAGGACGCGGCCAAGGAGGTCGTCAGCTACGCCCGCCGCGACACGGGCGAGAAGGGCACCATCCCCGTGGCCGACCTCGCCACCAAGATCCCCGAGATCCTCGAGACCATCCAGGCCGACATGTACGCCCGTGCCGAAAAGTCCTTCCGCGAGCACCGCCTCCAGATCTCCGACTGGGAAAAGGTCGTCCCCGCCCTCGACGCCCGCAACGTCGTCCTCATCCCCTTCTGCCTGGACGGCAAGTGCGAGGACCGCATCAAGGAGCTCACCACCAGCAACCCCCCCGAGGAGCTGGCCCTTCCCGAGGGCAAGCGTCCCCCCTCCATGGGCATGAAGTCCCTCTGCATCCCCTTCGAGCAGCCCGAGGGCGGCATCCCCGAGGGCACAAAGTGCCTGAACCCCGAGTGCTCCAGCAAGGCCGAGACCTGGGTCATGTTCGGCCGCAGCTACTAAGCGTTGGGATGTGAGGGTGGTGTTTTGACGAGGAAAACGGCGGAGTTTGGCGGCGGGGAGGGAAACCGGGCGGTGGGATACCATACATTGCGGGCATGCCTCGGAACCGGATTATGAGACTTATGATGTTTTTTTCCCTTCTTCCGATTGCATGTGTTGCTAGACTGAAGCGGGGGATGTGTTGAGACGTGTGGAGGGTAGACATGTCATGATGGGAGCACATCAAAAAAGCAAAGAACATACATGAACCGACTGTCGTTCCACTTGCGACATGCCAGTCCACCTCACCCGCCGCGCACCCAGTGTAAAGATTTCAGGCTTGATTGTTTCCTCCCCGACGCTTCTCGACTTTTGTACAGCCGGCACGACAACTTTCCAATGCCGGGGGACACTTCTCCGTCTAAGAGTTCCATGAGGAGGCTAGGATGCTCTCTCCTCCGCTCTCCGTCTTTCCTTCTCCTCTCGCCCTCCTTCGCCGCCGCGGATATAAAAGGGAACTTCGTGTTGTTTCAAAAGGGAGAAATAATGAGGTCTATGCCCTGTCGATGCGAGGGGAATCAGCTTCTCCCTCTCGCCCGCTCCGCTTCGTCCGCCCGGGTTGTTTACTCGTACATCAAGGATCGTATGTGCGCTCGAACGCCTCTCGTCCCCGCTTGCCTTTTAACCGATGACCAGCTTGCCCTCCTCGGGGAAGTCGTACTCGGGGACCTCGAGGTTGAGGGGGGCAGGGCCTTTCCTGATGCGGCCGGAGATGTCGTAGTGGGAGCCGTGGCAGGGGCAGAACCAACCGCCGTAGTCGCCGGCCTCGCCGATGGGGACACAACCCAGGTGGGTGCAGACGCCTGTTGTGGTCGCGTTAGCGGGTGGTTACACGCGCGCGTGGGCGCATGACGGGAGAGGGAGGGACGTACCCAGCATGACCAGCCACTTGGCCTCCTTGACACGCTCCTCGTCGGCCTGGGGGTCGCGCAGGGAGGCGACGTTGACCTTGTTGGCCTCGTCGATCTCGCTCTGGGTACGGTGGCGGATGAAGACGGGCTTGCCTCGCCACTTGATGATGACCTGCGAAAGGAGTCAGTATGATCCGTTCGTGTCGCTCGCTCTTTTCGATGGTTGGATTCGTCGGCACGCACGTTCTTGCCCTCAGGGATGGAGGAGAGGTCGACCTCAACCTTGGCCATGGCCAGGACATCAGCCGAGGCAGACATGTTGACAAGGAACTCTGCATCAGACCACGGTCAGCAATTCGGTCCATATCAATCTCCACGCGCACGCAATTCTCTCCCATCGATTCCAATCTCTTTCCGATAGCCCAATGCCGCCAATTGGGTCCATCCTATTCCTCGTGCGTCATTCCCGGGTCGAGACCTACCCTGGACAGTAGACTTGGCGCCGGCGGCGGTGATGGCGCCCATCGTGCCGACCATGAAGTAACCGAAGAGCTGGTTGGTGGCCTTGCTGTTCTTGCTGACATAGTCCTTGAAGTCGGGGATCTGGTCGCCCTTCTGGGTGCCCTTGAAGGGGCTCGAGTAGCTGCTGGCGGTCGAGTCGGCGGCGCGGGCGGACGACGTGCTCAGGGCCCTGGCGGCCGTCGACGGGCGCGCCAGCTGCCTCAGGCAGGTGCGGGTAGCGATGGACGCCATTGTGATCGATCTCGGGGGGGAGGAGGGCGAACGGGTCGGCGGGAGAGGGTGGGATGACGTTGGGTGAGGTCGGGTCTACGGGTTGAGCGGTCTTTTTTCCCGGCGATGTGTGGTGGTTTGAGAGGTCCAGTTCCCGGGCAGCGTTTTTGGCCCGTGTGCCTGAGGCAGACGCTATGAAATTGGTGGGCCCTGATTGGGCCGTCCATCAGCTGATACCCGGGCGATCCCGGCGTGCCGGAGTAACCGGTTTGTTGCATGCGCTGACCGAGGTGTGCATCAATCGGGGCCGCCCGAGATATCGATGGATGGCTGTCAAGGAGATGGTTGCAGTGTTTTGAATTCTTGGAGGAGATTGCATATCACACAGGGTTGCTCTACTTCAGTTCTTGCCGCATTCTGTGCCTCCTTTCGCAGGGTGTTGTTATTATGCACTTCACATCATGAAGAGCATCGCGACCGAGCCACACCGAGTGTCCGTGCTCAAAATCATGGATTTCGTCATTCATCTCGCGTCGCACTTCTAACATCTTGCTCTACTGCGCTTAATGCATCCGCCGCAGCTCTTCCACAATATTCCTCACATCCTCCACAGATGGACCGAGCCCCTCCACGACGGCCTCCTGCCGCAGCTCGTCCAGGTCGAGGAATCTCTCGATGAGCTCGCCATCGACGAATCGGAACGGCGCCGCCTCGGCTCTCTTGGCATTCTTGAAGCCCCTCCATGCTGCAAAGGTCGTGCCCGCATCGCCTGACTGGCCCAGGAACCGGATTACCTCTGAGATTCGCTCCTGGAGCGGCAGGAGCAGGCTCTGGTATTCAGGGCTGATTGTCGCATACATGTAGAGAGAGCCCTCGACCTGTGAAGTGTTAGTGATGACCTGCCACTCGATTTGGAGGACCTCTTACCGTTCCGAGGAACGCTCTCGGCACGACGATGGTCTTCTCGTCGGACACCTCGAGCTTCCTGATTTGGTTGACCTGCTCGCCAAGGTGAATCTCGCTCGTTACCCGCATCTGCTTCACATCGTGCTCCGTCGGGGCGTCGGGATTCGTCTCCAGTACCAGGACATTGCCCTGGGCATCAGCCTCGAGCCACATGCTGGGGCTTAGGCTTGACGTGGCAGTCGCCCAGACGAACTGGAAATGCCTTGCTTTCTCAACCAGTCTGGCTGCTTTTCCACCCTCCGCGGGAACATATTCCAGCAAAGCCAAGGACTGTGTCAGGTCGGCGACACCGATGCTGTTTCCACAGACGTCCAAGGAAATCGGCACCGTTGATGGCCGGTAGGTTGCCAGCTTCCGTAGGGAACCCTTGGTGTCCGTCATCTCCTCGTAATTGTAAATCACCACCGTCTTGCTGAGGCCGGCGACAATCATGCCGTCCATCATTTTCAGGGAGCGGCATGCACCCTTGAGCTCCTGTTTCGCAACCAAATAGGGGTTTCGGTGTTCATCGACGCCCAGCACAAGGATACGGCCGCCCAGCCCGCTCTCAACACCTGCGTCGTCGCCTGGCAGGTAACTTGTGCCGACGATAAACCTCTCGACCACCGCCCCTGAGCCGTCTTCAAGATCAGCGCAGATGACGGCTTCAACAATCTCCGTCCCGGAGGTATCCACGTGTCCGGGGAAATGCGTTGTCGCACCATCCAGGGCAAAGACCTTGCCGACCTGGCCAAGCACGACATCGTCAACCAGCTGGAACCAGCTTGTGACGACTTCCTCGTCGCCCACGAGCTCTTTCTTGATGGTGCCCAGGCCAAAGACTCCTGATAATGGCGCATGTGCCAACCGACGAACCGTCTCGCCGATGTGAAGTGGGTTGACGTGCGTACGGCGCTCTGGGTCGATGACTGACACCATGAGACTCTTGTCGGTGGCGATGATGACGGCACCTGGGAAAGCTTCGGAGTTGAACGGCGCGATCAGCGTCACGTCCTCAGCAGCCGCGGCGGAGTAGATGATTCTGCCCTCCGAGCTGTAGATCAGGCTCGAGTGCTCGGTGGTGGCAAAAACAGTCTTCTGGCCTGGATGATCCGCATGTGGTAGGACGTGCAGGCCAGCCTCCATGCTGCCTAGGGTAACTGTGTTCCTTGACGACATAACCAGGCTTTCTCTGACCACGTTCATTGAGATGACCTGCCCGTTTTGCAAGGCGATGAACAACGTTGGTGGGGAGGCCTGGGGCGAATGGAGCTGCACCAGCGCGAGGCCTCTTGGAATTGCGACATGATCGTTGTCCTGGGATACCACGGTAGAATTCACGAACACCATGTCATCCAGTCGGAACAGTACAATTACACCCATAAAGGTGCCGAGAGCGCCGACATCGGGCATGTCTGGTGAGACGTGAACACACGAGATTTCCTCGCCGATTTTGGTCTTGCGTCCGGGAATTCCGTTAGATTGCTGGGCAGGCAAGTCGTTCGTGTTGGTAAGGTCCAGGCGTGCGATGTGAGAGCCTCCAAGAGACACCAGCGCCCATTTGTCGTTGCATGAAACGCTGATAAGGGGGCGTTCGTCGTCGGGGACCCATTTGTTGATACAGACGGCCTTGGCCGGGTCTACCAGCCGAGCAGAAGTGGTGGTTGCCTGGAACATGAGTCCGTTGGGCAAGCAAGTAGCCGCCAGGGTCGGCTCCTCCAGCGTCAAGCCCCTGGCATCGTAAACTTCCTCGATCTCCCCATTCGCCTGGAACAAGAAGAGTCGAGACTCGGTCAAGAACGATACGAGGAGCAGGTCAACGAGGCTGGCCCCCGGTGATTTGAGTGGGAAGAGCCCACGCACGCCCTCGAAGTCTCCCAAGATGCCGATGGCCTCGAGGCCGACGCTGCTCCTGATGCTCCGCAGGCTGCCGTTGTGATGCACGCCGCAGCCGGCCACGATTCGAGCCTGACCGGATGAGAAGGCATGGTTGGCTTGGGCATTTTCCGAGGTCCCAAGGTCCATGATTACGAAGTCTAGGATGGGTGCAATGTTCGGCACAGTCTGGACGAGCTGGATCCGTCGGCCAGCAACGTCGAGAGCAAACAGCTGGGAGTCGCCGTGGTGGGATCCGAGGAAAACAAGGTCGTTGGGCATGTACACAAGCGAGGATGCTCGTGATGTCTTGCCGAGTCTCGCCAGAGACATTCCGAGTACGGTGACATCGTCGACGTCGATGGTCAGGAGGTACATGAAGCCATAGTCGTCTGCGAGGAGATAATGTGTCGGGTCGTACTCGGCCCATGCTACCCAGACCTTGGGCTCATCCAGGGTTTGGGTGACCTGACTCTTCGTCAGGGTGTCGACGTAGACAATGAGGGTCTCTCCAACGACGAGAAGTCCGCCGAGCTGCGCCAGCGACCCCGTTGTGTCACGCTTGTGGTAGCGCTTGACAGTGGGCTCAACACGCGAGACCGGAATGAGGATCCTTGCGTACGGATCGGGGATCGGCAGGGTCATCTCCCTATCCTTCTCCTCGAATTTCGATGTCTCCGTATCCTTGTCGTCCACCATGAGTCTGTAGACGACCAGGATGGCATCTTCCTTGTCGAGGCTCGTCTGGTAGAGGAAGGCGATAGTCGGGTGGCCTGTCTCGGTGGCCACAAACGTCGAGCTCTTGATGAACAGCTCCTTGAGCCTGACCTGGTCCCAGGTTGCGACGGTGAGAGATTTGCGCTCGGGAAGGCCGGGTTCCTTGACCTTGCGAGTACGCCCCCTCATGACGTTCATGACGCCCTCCCAGGCGTGGATGATCAGATAGGGGCTCTTTGGGTCGGTAAGGCATTTGTTCTGGCTCTCTGTCTCCCTCATGTGCGGCTCAGATATGTCTTCAATGATCTCTTCGGTCACCAGTTGCCTGATGGCCGGGTCCCATCTTGCTGTGAAGTATTCAAACTGGTCGGTACCGATGAAGAGGACTTCGGGGTCTGTGGCCGGCCGGTCGTTTGGACTCGTAGATACTTGAAGACGCTGAAGAAGGGTGATGGAACCGCAGATGGCAGCGGATGTGACCAGAGCCACGCCATTCTGACTGACCCGGGAGATCTCGATTCGGTTCGCTTTCCTAAAGTGCACTGTCGTCAGCAACGGTCACTGGAATTCGGGGTATCGAAGAGGTTTGGTTCGACGGAAGAAGCAGGAAGACAGAGTCCCCTTGGAAAAGGTTCAAGAACAGGGAGCGGCAGCAGACGTACGCAGTCACCAGGACCTCTTCATCCTCCCACAGGCGGATCCGGATAGCCTCTCGGATGCTGCTGGGTCGGTGTATCGGCGCGATGTACGACATGTCGGTGGCTTGAGACGCGCAGTGCTACAGGGCAAGGTCGGTAGGTCGTGCGGCGTTCCAGTCACCGGCCATTGGCAAGTGGGAGTGCCGAGGTTGGGAGTGTGTCGTGGTTGATCCGGAGACGATGGATGGTGGGGGCGTGCTGTAGTAGTAGTAAGGTAGGCAAGCTCTCGGAGTTTAGAGTGACCAGCAGCCGGCGTCCCTGAGTGCTGATTTCATCATTGCTTATCAGCGCGCGCCGATAAGCACATCGCCAAGCGTCCCCTCAATTGCCCCAGGCGGTTTCTCAGCGGGCTGGCATTCTGTCTCGTCTCTGAACGCTTGATTTCTTTTCGCGTCTATCAATCGATAACCAATCTTCCCTCCTGCAACTCCTTCGCTATGCTCGATTTCAAGGACATCTCTGGTTCGGGAGGTCCCACTGCATGCCCCAGACCACAAACGACTTCTCCAGACCGAACCTCTCAAACGGCTCCTCAATCGTGTCGATAACCTTGAAGCCCGACTTCTCGTACAATGGCTTGCCGGCAGCTGATGCCTCCAACCAAACGGGAAGATTGAGGCGAACCGCCTCCTGCAGCCCCCACGACAGGAGCTTCTTGCCGATACCCCTACCCTGGTGATCCGGGTGCACCACCAAGACGCTCAGATCTAGTGCCGGTCAGCGACGAGTCTCCAGGCTGGTCATGTACTAGACCTCAGATCAAACTCACAGACACACGGCTTGCCGGTGATGTTACGCTCCCTGACACCATCGATGGCGCCGAACATAACGGCAGCCGCCTCAGGATTGATGCCGGGACCGAACACGCGAGGCTTGGGCTTGGGCGAGCTCTCCTCGTACACGAACCACTTGGCCCAGCCGACGACGGCGTCGGGGCCTTCGACTTCGGTGTCAAATGCAGCGAAGAGCTTGTAACCCTCCTCTCGCATGCTGGTGGCCATGTCGCGGGCCTTGTCTTCATCGCCAGTCTCCGGGAAAGGACCTGGGAAGACGGCGGGGGAGAAGTAGTTGCTGGCGAACGCGGCCGTCTCAACGGCGCAGCCGCGCTTGAGGATGTCGAGATCGACGGGGAGCACCGGGCGCACCTCGATAGGCATGTTGACGGTCGTTTGTGGTGGTGAGGCGGGATCGCGGGTTGAAAGAGGGCGGCTGCTCTGATGCGATGTCGACGACGTGAAGTATGTAATGAAGCCATCCCAGGCCTCCGTTGCCTGCCTTATGATCAATGTCGTGACCCGAGCGGCCCAGTCAGACGCTTGCTGCCTCCGGGACCCGTCGCCCCACGCCTGGACAACGGCCAAGGCATCGGAATACAGCTGTGAGTCAAGCGGCGTGGAGTCTCCAGATTCTGGGGGCTTAGCCATCACTGGCTCCTACTCGTATTGGCTGGGTCGCTTGAGTCGGATGATGACTGCAGACTCTGGGAGGTTCCCAAATGAATCCCTGCGTTTCCTTCGATCGACACCTGCTTGCTGAACGCGGGAGCAGAAGGTGATTGATTTGCGGAGCCGTCTACGACAGTAATCCTTCACACCTCCCTCCACCGTCTCAGCATTCAGCTTCCTGTTCAAGACTCCGGTCCCTCCTTGAGACAACGCGGCTGTCGGCAAATCCTCCCCCCACTCACTTCAGATCTGCCAAGCAGCCAGCGCTCGCCGCGAAGAATCCCAGAATGCACCTGTTGGGTTCTAGCACCTTGCTGGTGTACTCCGGATGGAACTGCACTCCAACAAACCAGGGGTGATCGTTGATTTCCACCACCTCGGTGCGAATGCCCGTCTCGTCCTTGCCCACGACGCGCATTCCGCAGCTTTCCAGTGTCTGGACGTAAGCAGGATTGACCTCGTACCTGTGGCGGTGTCTCTCCTGCACGACGAGCTCAGATGGCGGTTCTTGCTCAGCATCTGGCATCGTCTCGCTGTTTGGCGACGGAAGAGCGCCTTGCGACACGGTCTCGTCGAACAACAACTTTTTGGCAGCATAGAGACGTCGAATCTTGCTTCCCTCTGTGCCGGAGCAGAAGTGAGTAGGCCGAAGTCCAAGTCGCATGGTACCTCCGAGTTGTGAACGGTCAAGCTCGGGCATGTAGACGATCACATCGTCGCGACCCTTGGTGTTGTCTTCGGCGTCTGTAACGAACTCGGCCGATGTTGCATCAGCAATGCCACAGACGTGGCGAGCGAACTCGACAACTGCGAGCTGCATCCCGAGACAGATGCCGAGAAAGGGCACACGATTCTCTCGGGCCCATCGGATGGCCGCGATCATGCCCTCGGTCCCCCGGGTGCCAAACCCGCCGGGAACAAGGATGCCCGCAGCTTCCCGGACCAGCTTACATGCCTTCTCATGTTCGGCTGGGTCCGTTGCTCGAGCGGCAGGTCCAAGCTTGGAAGCGTCGACCAGCTCAAGCTTGAGCTTCCGACGGCAGGTCATGGCAGCGTGTTCGAGCGATCGCATGAGCGACATGTACGAATCGATGAAGCTGGTGTACTACAAACCCAGAGTCAGTCTTCGTGGAAGCGATTTCGTCACGCGATTATCCGAAATGTTATTTGCAGGGCAAAAAGGCGAATGAAGTCTGCTTGGGTCGTGGACGTACCTTGCCCACCAGGGCGATGGAGACCGTGGGAAGGTTCGCCGAAAGTGAACTTTCATCCCGGACAGAAGTGGCTGCTTTCCAAGCCTTCCACATCATAGCGCCCTCTGTCATGTTGATGGCTTGATTGCCGCTTTCCAAACCCAGCAGACGGGTCAACGACTTTGACAGGCCCTGGCTCTCGAGCAGCGCAGGGACGAGGTAGGTCGAAGGCACATCGTGGACGGCCAAGACCTGATCACGGTTGAGCTGGCAATGCTGGGCAATCTTCTTGATGGTATCTTCGTGGAGTTCGTTCTGACAGCGACAGGCAACCTGGAGACGAGGGTCAGCCTGAACTCTGCGCAATAGCACGAAGACCTGCAGACAATGAGGTCAGAATGAACCAGGCTCGAGGGTCCTACCATATCCGGGTACAGCCCAGCGTCGCGAACCACTCGGATGCTCTGCTGCGTCGGCTTGGTCTTCTGCTCCCCGCCAACCACTATGGGTATGTAGGAAACGTGCGTGTGAACGACATTCCCCGGACCAGCAGAAACGCGCAGCTGCTTCAAGGCCTCGGCAAACGGCGCATTCTCGATATCACCGAGCGTGCCTCCAAGTTCAATGACACTGACTTGAGGCGCCTCGCCCGAGTCATCCACCGGTATCTTCGCCACACGAATGATCCACTGCTCTATGGCGTCGGTGAGATGCGGAATGACCTGGACCGTCTGGCCAAGAAAGTCGCCGGCCCGCTGGATAATGTGCTGGTACATCTTTCCGGTCGTAATGCTGTGGTCGCGGGAGAGAGTGATGTTGAGGTATCGCTCGTAGTTGCCGAGATCGAGGTCGACTTCGCCGCCATCGGCAAGCACGAACACTTCGCCATGTTCGGTGGGAGCCATCGTTCCGGCGTCTACGTTAATGTAGGGGTCAATCTTGATCATTGTGACTCGCTGGCCCAGGGCCTTGAGGAGCAGGCCGGTGCTGGAGGCTGTTCGGTACACGATTAGACGCCACCGCTGTTGCAAATGCATGATCCAAGACGTGTTCAAGTACCGATGATGCCTTTCCCAACACCGCTGATGACACCTGTTCAGTGTTAGCCTGCAACTCTTCTTTGCCTGAAAATAATACGGTGGTTACCATACCTCCTGTGACGAAGACGTATTTCATCGTGTTCATTACCCAAGGGATGTTGGTGTACAGGAGTTGGTGTTGGAATAGAACCGAGTTGTCTGGCAGGTCTTGAGGAGAGGAAGTTTCGACGCGGAAGCCTGGACCGCGTGGAAATTTGACATGTGCCGTTCGACTCACCACAATCAGCCACCAAGGCGTCGACGGGTGACAGTAAAGCTTGTGTGACAGTACCAAACGCCACCTGAAACATTTGCTCAGAGATACATCTTTATTGCAGCCAAGCTTAGAGGATCGCCCTCAAGGTATCTTGCACTGTGCATGAAAGGCTCCCCTCACACAAGCGCTGTAGCTGACGCTTGTCAGGGCACTTCAAGGAGAAGCAGCGATGAGAACAACCCGCTCATTGGCAGGCTCTGGATCAGCCACCCACTTGGACCACATGGCAAGTGGCCGGAAGCTGCCCGAAGCCTTGAACTTCCTCAAGGACAATTTATCGTAGGCTGAGACCAGGAACGGCTCCTCACAGCGGACGCCGGGGAGGGTTCGCTGTGTTTTTCCGATGTCAGGCACAGGCTCCTTGCTCACCTCCCAGCCAGCCCAGGACCACCTCGGCGGAGGCTCGTTTGTCATTTGCGTCAGGTATGTTCCTGTGGCTGCGGGAGACTACTAGACAAGCGCAAGATCGAGGTAGTCCTCGGGGAGGCGTGCTCGAGGGGAGACAGGGTTCAGATGTTTCTTCCCGGCCGGGAGCCGGAGTGCCGGGTCTTCCTTTCTTTCGTCGACACTCCTCACAAATTCTGATCAAGTCGAGGGGTGAGTTGAAAGAAACAAGATCAGACGGCGAAATCGGCTCAGTCTTTTTTTTTAAAAAGAAAAAAAAAAGCATTTAGGCCCTCCCGCCTCCAAAAACCGGTGGCCATTAGGCCTAGTCGCCAGCAAAAATTGGTGGCCTTTAGGCCCCGGTGCCTCCGAGAAATTGTGGCCCTTAGGCCCGCTGCCTCCCGAAATCAAGTGGACTTAGGCCCCATCGCCTCAGCGATCTTCTTTTGTGCCTCCTCAAGTCGTTTGTTGAGGTCGTCGCGCTGCGCAAGCAGCGCGACGACCTCGGCGTTGTTGACGGTAGGCTCTGTACCGCCCGCCGCGAGGATCTTTTCGGCCTCCTCGGCCTTGCGTTTCTCACAATCTTTGGCGATATGACCTTTTTCCTTGCACTTGGGGGTGTTAGCTGATGAACGGATGCTGGATGGATGCTGGATGGATGCTGGATGGATGCTGGATGGGATGGGAAACTTACGTGGTAGCAGGTGCGGTTTCTGTTTTGGTTGGTCTTTGTCTTCTTGTTGACGCCGCCGCCGCGGCGGCCCCCGCGACCACCGCGTTCCGAGAAGTAGAAGTACATCGCCATCTGTCATGTGTTAGTGCTATGCTTCTTCGAACAGTGGGAGCATGTCGCTCACGATGGCAGACGACTGGAAGCGGAGGTCCGACTTGAAGTCCTGGGCAATCTCGCGAACCTGTGAGTATCTGTTAGTCATTGCGTGCATGTGGCGAGACGTGCCAGCAAGGCAGCGGGGAGTACTTACGGAGAGCGACGGTACCGGGCTTGTAGCGGTGGGCTTCTTGATGCTTCCGAAGGGGTCAGTATGGAATGGAATGATGAGAGGAGGATGACTTACCAGTATAAAACGAAAACAATTTGATGAAGTGTGTCTGTATGGGTCAGTGCTTGGGTCAATAAAGAGGCAAAGATGGATGAAATGAACTTACACTGTAGCGTGGGTGAATGTATGAGAGCTGCTATAGAACCAAAGTCAGTACTCCATCCGAACGTGCAAGGGAACATAGGTGGCAGATGGCTGTGAGATGAGGACAGGTCTGGAATGGAGGGCAGAGGGATGAATAGGGGCCAAGGGACAGAAGGGGCATCCGATGTAGTGTTGTCGCGCTCCTCGTGTGGTGACTCTGGGTGGAAGAAACCAGGATGGTGAATGTCGAAAGCGGGCAGGATTCCGAGGGGAGAGTAGGGCCTGGAAAGACTTGGTGTTGTCTGGGTGATGGCGGCCTGGCTGGATGGAGGGGAAAGACAGAAGTCTGAGATGGTGTTCCTGGCTGGGCAGAGGGGCAAGGGCAAAGTCAAGTCCTGAGATGGTGTTTCTGTTCCTGGTTGGGCGGAGAGGGGAAAGGCCAAGTCCTGAGATGGTGTTCCTGGCTGGGCGGAGGGGCAAGGGCAAAGCCAAGTCCTGAGATGGTGTTCCTGTTCCTGGCTGGGCGGAGGAGGAAAAGGCCACGTCCTGAGATGATGTTCCTGGCTGGGCGGAGGGGCAAGGGCAAAGCCAAGTCCTGAGATGGTGTTCCTGGCTGGGCTGAGAGAGGAAGAAATGGCAGACGATGATCCTGGCTGAGGAGAGAGGGAAATGGCAAATTCGAGTGAGGCGGCGGTAGCCTGGGAATGAAGAAAGCCGGAGATAGCCAGAGAGCGGAGACCGAGTGTGGGAGCCTGGGAGGTTGGAGACACAAGAAGCTGATGATGGGAGGCCCGCGAAGAGAAGCCTGGCCGAGCGGAGGGGGTAAATGGCAAAGTCCTGGGTCCAGATGAGGCGGCGGTGACCCGGGAATGAGGAGAGGAGGGATTGACTAGAGGGCAGAGAGCGAATGCGAGATGGAAGTTTGGGAGGCTGGCGATGCGTGAAGCAGATGATGGTGATCCGGTGGGATGAGGTTTGGGGTGCTGGGAGATGGGGTTGTCTTACCGCCCGTCGATGGTTGGCGAGGTGGGAAAGGAAAGAAAAAATCGAAGATTTCGTCGCGGAGATGAGATATTTGTGCTCGCACTTGTGGGCATCACGTGTCCAGGCTGAGTAGGCAGGCACACGAGGCAGGTTCACGAGGCAGGTACACGAAGCAGGTACGCAAGGCAGGTACGCAAGGCAGGTACACGAGGCAGGCATGCAAGGCAGGCACGCGAGGAAGGGACGCGAGCAAGGGACGCAAGGAAGGAGCGCGAGGCATGCATACGAGGAAGGGACCCGAGGAAAGCGTCCGACCAGGCAAACAAGGAAGGCACGATACGCAGGCACACGAAACAGACACGTGAGGAAGGCACGCCGGGAAGGCGCCCAAGAAACGCAGTCGAGGAAAGCACCCTCGATCGCACTTGGGGACCAAATGCAGCTTCTCTTTCACGGTCAGTTGCTGCTCCGAGGCAACTCCCTCTAGGGGAGTTGGTCATCGAGATCCCGTCATGTCGGCAGTTGGTGGACTGCGAGGAGCATGGGCAAGATCGGGATATGGCTCCACCAGCGCATGTTGACAGATGAGCTCCAAAGTCACCCATACTGACTCAGCATTTTTGCGATATTCGAATGCGCTGGTGATGTGGTCTACTCATCGCTGCCCAGGTGCTTTTATATTGGTTGCCCCCGAGTTTGGGGATGAGATGGGCTTCGGCGAGATCCAGCATGGTTGAGTGCTGCCGACCTCGGTTCAGATCCGGCGCTCCCAAGCTTCAGCACTCCTGATGTTTGTATAACGTCATGTGATGGTGTGACATGCTACGGACCCATCATGGGACTGTCTCACAATGACCGACAGACCTGTCCACTGTCGCCTCTGAACTCCCATGTCTGATATCCATGGAGGCCGTTCCACGACTGCCCATCCCACCACATACGACAGTTCATCGCCAATGTTATTTCAGCCTCGTTTCCGGCTGATCAATCGTGCCTAGCACTGGCGGATACTTCGACAACTTCTCTCTGCACTTGGTAAGTCGACAACGTTACGACAAAGACCCTGTGGCCGCCGTCAGGTCAGCATGCCAGCGCTGTCAATCTCCCCTTCCACCGGGCGGAGTCGGCACGACGGCACCCCAGGAACCGGCAGATGACCTTCCATACGCGCTACATGCAGCTGACGAGTCCCATGCCCGCCGTGATGTGATGTTCTCCAGCTTCTGTTGGACGACGGCACATTGAGAACCGGAAGATGACCTTGTATTTTGTAGCTAATGAGACCTTTGCCTGCCTTGATGTTCTCAAGTTTCTGCTGGGCAACGGGGAACTGCCAGATGACAGTCCATGCGCGCTCCTTGTAGCTGATGAGTCCCATGCCCACCGTGATGTTCTCCAGCTTCTGTTGGACGACGTTGAAGCGCATGTAGCTGCACGTCTCTCTTTCAAGGTGGTTGACGACAAGAACCAGATGCGATCACGAGAGATTCTCGACATGCATCGCGGCGCCGTGGCCGTGTTCCTTTTGGTTTATGTGTCTTAAGCTTGACCTACACATGGGTACTAATTTGCATCAGTTCCGCGCACTACAAAGATACGTCGACACACGTCTTTCGAACCTTTTCCACCCACGACGACGGACACAGCTCCTCGGCCCAGATCACAGCAACCTCAAACAACGATGCTCCTCGTTTCCCGTGGGTCTCTCGAACCTGGGACACGCATTTCTCATCTGTCAATGAGCAACTCGCCCTGTCACGCATTATTTTGCCCTGTTCAATGCCGCCTGCAATGCTGCTGCGGAAGCAACCCCTGAGACACTCGACTCGTCTACAGATCTTGCCATTATCGCGGGACAAGACCAGGGCCTCCATATCACCCCGGCGCCCGCATGTCAGGCATCCCCATCCGCCCTTTTCCACTTTGGCATTGCCAGGCGCCTGGCGGGAAACTCTCCCTCACTCGGAAGCAGGGGGTGACCGATGATATGCCTTCGCGCCAGATCCTACGAGCATCAGGCCGCAAGCCACAGGCCAGCCGGTCGTCGCCGCTTCTTCGTCAACCTTCCATACCTTCCAGGCCCAACCACGAAAGAAGGCCAGGCAGAAGAAGACAGCAGCACATCACATCCCATGGGCCACTGCGCTCCCAAGTCTGCAAACCCCAAGCTCCTCAGCATTGCGCAACACAAGCGTGATTGATTGCCACCCAACAGCCGCACTGGCCACCGAGGCTGGCCCAAGACGACCCAACTTGCCATCTAGGCACTCACAGAGACCATGCACCAGATCCGAAGAGCCGATCGAGCTCGAGCACAATCATCGTCCCACTCCATCATCTGCCAACCCGAAAGGCATCACGAGTTGTACCCGACAGAGCAGCGCCACCCGTTCGCGGAGGCCTCCAGGTATGCATCTCAGAGTCTCTCCCCGATTACCAGTGCTGACCTAGTGGCACCAGACATCACCGCCACGAACGGCGCAACAAACAGTATGTTCCAAGCTCCAGTGGCGGTCTCGCGAATTGTGTCCTTGGTGTGGGTTGTAGCTAGGGTAGGTAGATATTTAGACTGCAAAAAAGTTTCACTTGATCACCATGTCTACCGGGAAGTACCAAGATGTACAGCTGTTGGAAATGACAGGATCAGAGAGTGATGGCCTGTCGGGGTGCGCGCTTCCCAGTTGAGTGGAGAAGACCGATCGCTGCGCAACTTCTGCAAGATAGATAGGTCGGTGATGAAGGTGAACAGCAGTGCGCCAACACTCAGCTGTACCTGATATTCTTGCATGTAGGTCAACCTGATCTCTGACAACCCCCCACCCCACCCAGCGGCTGGGCTGGGTCTCTGGCCTACACTAGCCATCAGCTGCGGCGGGCCATGCATCACCTGGACTGCTGCTGGTATGCAGTCCTGCCATAACACTCCTTCTAAAAGGCTCTTGCCCCGAGAACGCTGGAGTCCCAGTAGCGAACAGACGCATCGGCGGGTAGGTCTGACGGTTGCTGTACGTCCCACGGACTGCTGCTATACGTGGCAGAGGCCATCGCGAGGTTGCCGAGCGGTGGAAACGGCAGAATCCTATTACGGCTTAGTGTCCGTGCTAGCGCTGCGCTAGCCGCTTTGCGAAATGCCACCAGTAGGCCCCATTCTTTCCGGCCAAACGTTACGTGGTCCGACCCTTCCAGGCCAGCCCATCGGTTCTGTCGTCAATGGATGGCTCGCCACTTCAAAGGCGATGCGAATTGGATTTGAGGGCCGGACATATCCCCGCCTCTGCGGTCACAAACCACCTCACCTCGAAGGCCGCCAATACCAGCGTGCCCCGATAAACCGCGACGAGATATACCCGCTGAGAGAGTCCAGCGAAAGTCGCATACCCAGCTACGAGTTTTGCATGCCTCAAGACATACCCCAGACATGTCCGTCGATCGCCCTGTAGACATGCGACTTTTTGACTCAGTCTATTGGAAATCTCACAGAGGATGCTTGAAGCCCGGAGTCATGCACCCCTCGCTGGAGTCAAGCCGGGCTCCAAAAAAAAACACCCCTTCCCGCCGTGCCGGAAGCCTTGCCGTGTCGGGGTCGCGTGTCGTGCCCGTGTTGTGCCGCACCCTGGAGCCGATGCATCTGCCGTCGCAGCAACCGTGTCAGTGAGCCCCACTCGCCGAGGGAGAGTGAGCGACCGAGGTCTTGAGCCGAGACGGCTCAGTGCTCAGCTTCAACTCAATATCAACCTCTTCCAGCCTCAATCTCATCAGTGATCATCGCCCCATTGCTTCACATCTACCAGAGTCTTCTTCCCTCCGTCCACCCTTCGAAATGGTTTTCCACCCGCCCCCATGGGTCCCGGAATTCCGGGGTGAGTGTCGCCAGGACGAACGAGCACTGAGCAAACCTTCTTTCTGACACTGCATGTAGCCCCGTCTCGGTCAATCACCCTCCCCCAGTTCATGTATGAGGACCACCATGGGAGAAAGGTCAAGCGTTCGTCCCGGGCGCCGTTTACCTGCGGAGTAACGGGTCGATCTTACAGCGCCGTCGAGGTCGCTCAGCGAGTCGACTACCTCGCGCGGTCCCTCGCTGCAACCCTGGGCTTCGACAACGAGGAAGGCACCGAGTGGGAACGGGTTGTGGGCATCTTCTCGTACAACTCGGTACTGTCATCTCCAACTCATTGGTCGCAAACCACTCGCTGACGGGGCCTCCAGATCGACTACGTGCCTGCCACCCATGCAGTGCACCGCATCTCTGGCATAGCAACTCCCGCAAATGCGGCGTACTCTGCTCAGGAGCTCCAGTACCACCTCAAGGCTTCCAGGACAAAGGCACTCTTCGTCTGCGTCTCCCTTCTGGAGACAGCCCTCAAGGCTACCAGAGCACTGAAGATCCCTGATGAGAACATCTACATCCTCCCCCTCCCCGATCAAGCCAGCGACTCTCGCTTCAAGTCGATCGAAGATCTCATCAATCAAGGAAAGAACCTCCCTCCGCTACCACCCCAGCAGTGGGCGGAAGGCCGCAATGCGAGACAGGTGGCCTACCTCTCTTTTTCCAGCGGAACCTCTGGGACTCCCGTAAGACAGGCTCGACTCGAACGTGGTCTGAAGTTGCTAACCCCTCCCAGAAAGCCGTCAAACTGTCCCACTACAACATCATGTCCAATGTCGTCCAGACGACCACATTCGAAGGCGTATCTCGGCAAAAGGAGGGCATCGACACCCAGGTCTCCCTCGGCGCGCTGCCATTCAGCCACATCTACGGTCTTACCATCATCTCTCACTGCGGCATGTACCGCGGCGATGAGATTATCGTCCTCCATCGCTTCGACCTCAAAAAGGTCCTCGAGCTTGTCCAGAATTACAAGATCAACCAGCTGTACATCGTGCCACCGATTCTCATCCAGCTAATCAGGAACGCGGAGCTCTGCAAGTCATACGACCTCAACAGCGTCCGCTTTGCCATGTCTGGGGCTGCCCCGCTGGGAAAGGAGACGATCACACAGATTGCCCAATTGTTCCCGAGGTGGAAGCTGGGTCAGGGATACGGTAAGTCTCAGAAATCACGATATCTGTGCCATGCTGACTTGACTATTAGGCCTGACCGAGTCATCGCCAGGAGCTGTGGCGCAGGCCGAGTTTGACCTCATGCCTGGTGCGGCGGGATCGCTGATTACAGGAACCAAAGCGAAACTCATCGACAGCAACGGAAAGGAGGTCACAGCATACGAAGAGCGTGGAGAGCTGCTCATGCAGTCGCCTTCCATCGCACTCGGCTACCTCGACAATGACAAGTCGAGTGCGGAGACATTCGTCTGGGATAAAGATGGCCGCTGGCTGAGGACAGGCGACGAGGTGATCGTTACCAAGTCGCCACTTGGCAACGAGCAGCTGGTAGTCGTGGACCGCCTCAAGGAGCTCATTAAAGTCAAGGTACGAGTTCCGTCCTGGGGCTGATGCATGTGTGGAAACTCACGTTGTGCAGGGACATCAAGTTGCACCCGCAGAGCTCGAGGCTCACCTCCTCGAGCATCCCTTCGTGGCCGACTGCGCTGTCATCGGCATCCCAAGTGTCGAGTCTGGCGAGGTTCCCCGGGCTTTTGTCGTCACCTCCCCCAAGGCAAAGGGCGTCTCAAAGGAAGAGATCACGAAAGCCCTTCTGAAGCACGTCGAGGACCACAAGACGCGACACAAGCGGCTCAAGGGCGGTGTCGAGTTTGTCGAGGCCGTCCCCAAAAGCCCGAGCGGGAAAATCCTCCGACGCGTCCTGCGGGATCAGTACGCCAAGGCATCCAAGCCTGGTCCTCGTCTGTGAGACGCGCAAATTCGCGGGGCTGGGCGTGCACTGGATCTTCAAGAACATGCATGCATCTGTACTTACGGACTTTGATCAACAGCTTCATCAAAACCAGAATGCACGTTTGGGTGTTTTCAAAAAATGGCAAAAGGGTTCGGAGCCTTTTTGGCTACTACGTCCCTGGCGGTGATTCGAACGCAGCGCGTTGTGTTTTGCTTTCGGTAGTCGTAGAGCCTTTTTCGGGTTAACCAATCGATCCACGACTTTTACAGCTCGACCAGAACGCTTTCCAGGGCGTCGCCACGGTATTAGTTGGGAGGAATTCGCGGAGGGCAGTATATAAAGGATGGCACAGAAGGAAGGTGCTGGACCCCAACCATGGCCTCGGCCTTGCACGCGCGGCGCTGGCTGTGGGTGCACGCGCCAGGAGCCCAGGCAAGTACTGGCAGGAAAGAGGCAATCCTTCAACATTCACTTGAGATCTACCTGCACGTCTATCTTACACCTTGTAGCGCCTCTTGGAGTGCACTTCCGCTCTAGTAGAACTGTCCCAACGTCCTACCCGGGCGCAGATCCAGGTTGTCCGACGAAGCAATGTTGACAAGTTCGGGGCTGAACTTGGTCATGCAAAACGCGGTGATCATATCGAGCGCTACACAATGTCAGTGTCTTTGCTGCCATGTGCACCAGTCTCTCAAACTTACCTGAAGCAGCGCCAGCGCCAGTCCAGACCTCTCCCGCCCCCTCACCCTCATACTCCTTCTCCTGGATCACCCACCTCTGGGTCAACCAATCGACCTTAGGGTGGTCTCTCTTCGCCATGTCGAGGAATTGCTGGTTCGTGGTTGCCTTCTTGCCGTCGAGGACGCCCGTGGAGGCAACCCACATGGACCCGACACACGTGGTCAGCCAGACGCGAGTCTTTGGCCAAGCCTCACGGATGAAGCGGTCAGCACCAGCAGGCCGGTGGGTAGGCAGAGGTCCGCCGGTGAGCACAATATCGAGATCGCGGGGGCAGTCATCGTAGGTGACGTTGGGGAGCCACTTGAAGCCGCAGGTGGACTTGGCCGGTTCCAGAGAGGATGAGATGAAGAACCATTCGATGTCCCGGAACTCATCCTTGAACTCGCCCATCTTGCCGACAAGCTCGGCAAGGGCAGGGTCTCCAAACACAGCCGCGAAATCGGCGTCGGGCTTGGCGAAACTGCCGATGATGTCGATGCCCATGATGTCGGCGAGCTGGACGGACTCGGCCATGACGCCGATGCGCAGGGACTTGGGGAGAGGGGCGGACATGATGATGGTCTTGAGAGGAAGGGAAACAATGATTTGGAATGATGATATGTGAGGTATGAGCTGGTTTGAATAGAGTATCTCCCAAGGCCAGGCTTCGACTGCTTGCTCTTATACTGAGCCTCATCTCTGGTGTAAGTGCTAAGCTCCGGTGCCTGCCGGAGTTTAAAACACAGGGTGGGGCGGTTTTGTTCCCCCAGACGTCGCTGCGCACATTTCCCGCACGGGCAAGTGTGGTTGACGCTTACTTGTGCGAGTTGAGAGGGTTCGGTTTTAGGGACTCCATCGGGAAAGAATTGGGTTTCACAATGCTCCGAAGGCCTGGTCTGTGGTCAACTTCCGGTCGTTCGCGGCCGTTGTCAATGCCCCATCGTGTGCACCGTGTGTGACTGGCGAGCCCCTGGCTAGACACCGTGTCGAGCGGGAAGGAAGCAGTGTTGCTCGCACCTTCCACGACGGGAGCATCCAATGACGGCACCTCGCGAGATAGGAAGGAAGGAACGAGCTGACAGGCAGGCAGCTGAAACAATTAATTCAAATTCCGGAATATGATTTCCCTTCTGCCCAGGCACCTTCACATCGATTCTCGATCCCTGCACACCGCCATGGACGCCGATTTGGCCCCGGAAGTCGAACAACAATACCGAGATGCCCTCAAGACGGTTCGACGAGAGCTTCGACAGTCCGGCCACACGATCGACGGCCGCGCGCATTCGCGACACCAACCGCGCGCATTGATCGCCCAGGTCGCATGCCACTTCGCGGCAGATGATTCGGGTGATGACGACAACGGGAGCCCCTCGCTGGTGGCGCCTGCTGGACAGCCCGACGCCGAGATCATCGAGTTTCGCGATGATTTTGTCCAACCCGACCAAAATGCGACGTCCTTCATTCGATTCCGCACGGATTTCGTACCACAAAGATACCAATTGGAAGAACCCCTGCTCAACACGAATCCAAAAATGGACGTCAAGGATGTCTTCCTCGATCTCTCGAAACACGCCAATGCGAGTCCACTGTACACCACAACGCTCGTCGCAGAGCCTATCGATGAGGACGATGACTTCCAATTCCTTGGCCAAGAGATCTGCGATAGGGTCGATGAGAATGTGGACACGGAGTGCGCTCTCTGCTTCGAGGAAGGGTTGAAGACCTTGCAAGAGAAGTCAAAGATGCCCGTACTCGAAAGGATTCAGCTCGTCGCGGAGACTGTGGCTGCAGATCGTTTCGCGCCCAATCTCTCAACAACCAAGAAAACCGCAGGCCAGGTCTCGCCGCCACTGTTGGCATCTCCAACAACATCAGAAAGAAGCCGAATGCCCCAAACATACCACTTCAAAGATCATCACTTTTCGTCGCCCGAAAGCTTGCTTGAAAGCGACATCTCGGAACTTCAAGCACGTCTACAAGCTATGGAGGATATCAACAGCCGATGCGTCTCTCAATCGAAATCACCTCTTCCGCATATCAAGTTCAAAGAACCTGAATCTCGGCAACCTCCAAGATTCGAGCTCGAGAGTCCCCTAGTGTTGCAAGAAGAGATACCTCGAGACACGACATGCTCAGAGAAATGGCCATGCCTCGCGCTCGAATTGGAGGACCCATTCATCGACGAGATCTCGCCACTCGCCCCCTCGAGCCGATTGAATGCCGGACTGGCCATGGAAGATACAAGTTTGCAGCACAACTTTGACATTGCAGCAGCAAGAGTGGAGGAAAGACTATTGGAAGAGCTGGATGCCGTCGACCCATCAATACGATTGAAGTTGCCGCACGTTGAGCCCTTGGACCCTATACCCGAATGGATGTCGTGCCTCGGACCGCACGAGATCCGCCGCCACTTGCGCAAGGCCATGGGCCATGCATACAAAGTCAAGCTAGGAGGTGACCCGGACATGCGTCTCAGATGGAATCCGCTCCCGGCAGACCACAGAGGAATCGAACCGGAGTGCATATTGATGCGCAGACCGAAACCGGCTCCCTCGGTGCCGTTGACCAAACACCCAACAAGCCGCCATTGTATCTCGACACAGGGGACACCCAAGATTCTTGCCAAAGATTATCACGACGATCTTTTGCCTCCTATCTCTTACGATACATCAGGTCATGTGGCCGCCATCTCACCATACTTCTCGAGTCGGCCGAAACAACCCGATCCGTTCATTGATCCGCCTCCGATGCGCCCTCTGCCACCAAAGGACGATCTTTCTGCACTGATACGAAAGCGAAAAGCCGATTCGCAGATGCTCAAACCGAATCCAGCTCGTCGCTTGTCGCGTTTGGGACCGCATGACCCGCTAACGCCGCCTCGACGACCTTTGCTGATGGACGACGAGGATCACAACCCAGCTGGGCGGCTTTTGCAAAACCTCATGCGGATGAGAGCTCCAGAAAAGGTTGCTTCTCAGCAGCAGCAGCAGCAGCAGTCTCTCCCCACGCCTATTGGGTCATCAGAAGGGGGTGCCAAGCACATGGAGCCGCCGGCTGGTGCAACGATGGGCAGCCATCTGGCCAAGTTCGAAGCACCATCGACGCCGCACCGAGTGGTGGTGTCGACAAGCCTGTCTCGAGCTTTCATCTCATTCTTGAGAGGCTTCCTTCCCGGTGTTGTGCTGATTGATCGTGACCTGTCTTCGGAAGGTCTTCAGATACAGTCGACCGACGCTGACATCATCCCATCGCCCACCACAGGGATCATTCTGACCACGATGCTCAAAGTGCGACAAGCGCCCATGCCTGGCTCGGAGGGACTGTCGCAACTTAGAGAGCGCATCCTGCGGGTTGCATTACTGTACGTGCGGCTTATGGTTTTGGTCTCGGAGGACAATCCCACGTCCGAGGCTGCGAACGTCATGAGCGACAGCGATGCGAGCGCCTACCGCGACTTCGCATGCTTCGCACAGGCTGTCCGCGGTGCGCGGGTTGTTCCGATGCATGTCGGTGGCGGACCGAAGACACACGCGTCGTGGGCGGCGTCGACGATTTGCCAGTTTGCAGCAGAGACGAAGGTCCAGCAGTGCTTGCATTTGGATGAGAAGCCGTGGGGAGCTTTCTTACGACGCATGGGCATGAACGCATATGCGTCGCAAGTGCTGGTGTCACGCCTGGAAGCACTTCATGGCGGAGGTGCATCCCGGTATTTCCTGAGCCTGGCCATGGAAGAGAAGCTCCGGGTGAGCCGTGAGATCTTGGGGTCAGATGTTATCATGAGAAGAGCGGCGGAGGCTTTGTCAAGAAATCCCGAGGCAGATCTGCAACGAAATGAAGAAGTAATTTGATGAATCTTTGTCCGCTTACTCATCAGACATTAGGGGTCTAATCTTATCGGACCCCTGGTCATAGCTCCAGAGGTTCGTCTCGTCAGGTCAGGTCAGGCGGGCGCCATCAAAGTGCGGAGGCAATGTCCGAGGCGTCTGGCGTCGTTGGTGAGGTCCGGCCGGTGTTGTGTTGGGGAAAGCGCGGTACCTTTTCCAGGCTTTCCTCCAAAAGTTCGCCTGCTGATGATCACGAGGCGTCAACCCCAAACAAACGCGAGCCGCCCTGGTGCAGCCATCCATTTTACCATTTCGCCCGCGGACACCTCGCCTCACCGACACGACGAGCTGGGTCTAGAGGCGCGCGCCCCCTTCTTCAAACGACCCCTGTCCGACACTGCATGC
This sequence comes from Plectosphaerella cucumerina, assembly GCA_020746995.1. Lineage (NCBI taxonomy): Eukaryota > Fungi > Ascomycota > Sordariomycetes > Glomerellales > Plectosphaerellaceae > Plectosphaerella > Plectosphaerella cucumerina. Next base: position 302,830 of record JAGPXD010000005.1, on the reverse strand, counting down.
GATGAGCCCCTCCTAAATGTTTCCAGAACGGCGGTCAGCAGCAACAACTCCCACAACCACTCGAAATCCGCATCGCACTTCAGTTCACCGCACCGCATCCGCCTGGTCTGCCTCAGCCCGCCAGGCAGCTGTTCACGCGACACGAACCACGGCCACCCGGGGAACCTCCCCGCATCTGCGATCCCGCCGAAAATGACCTACTCATCCCAGTACTACATGCCGGGCGCCTTCTTCGACAGCCAGGGCTCCGGCGTCCACCCAAGCGTCTTCCGCCCGCCCGTGTCGCCGTCCGCTTCGTCCTCCGTTCACCTGGGCAAATCGACCGTCAGTGTGCAATCGGAGGTCACCACGCCTGCGGCGCACGCCAAACGCAAGCGCACGTATACCCACAACGGGCCGTCGCAGCAGCAGCAGCAGCAGCCCGCGAGCCGCGGACCTGCGAACCCTGACCACTTTCCCCTCGCCGGACAGCTCGAGACGCCCGGAGGCTTCCAGGGAGATGGTGAGAGCACCGTTCTAGAGGAGAGCCTCTACTCCGACTACGACTTCAGGCGCGCCCTCGGCTCCAAGCCGTCACAGACAGCCGCCGAGTCGCCCGCCTGTGGTCAGCCGACGCAGCTGATCCGCCCCGTCGAACCCCCGGCAGGATGGAGCAGGGTCGCCTTCAACACCCTCGGCGGCGTGGTGGGCAAAGTCTGGGAGTTCTGCACGGCGAGCGCATTCAAGGGCTTCTACGCCGGCGGAGGCACCGGCTACTCCATCGAAGACCCCGCGAGCACCGACCTGAGCAACGGCGCCGCGACCGACAATAGCCCTCGCGACTACTTCTCCTCCCGCACCGCCGGGGACTCGACCCCAGTGCCCGGCGACTTCCCCGAGGCCGACTACATTCCCGACGGCGGCAATACCACGGGCACAACAACCCCCGACGCAACCCCTTCCCGACCGACAAAACGCCGCCAGATCAGCGGCGCCGACGATATCCTCAAGAACTGGGTGGTGGTGGACGAGCTGAACTCTGGAGAGAAGTCGCGCCCCTCATCCAGAGTATCCTCCCGAACCCCCGGACGGGCAACTCCCTCCCGCAACACACGGCCCTCGGTCACCACCGGCCGCCGCATCAGCGTACCCGTGTCCCGCATCAACACGACCCCCGGCCCCAACCGCCGCAGCTCCTACCGCGCCTCCCACGCCAGCTCTCCCGCCCCGAGCACCCACGAGCCAGCCAGCTTCGCCGGCATGCGCTCCTTCCGCCCCGTCTCGCCGCCGCCACCCTCGCCCTCGCCCAGCCGCATCCCCATCCCCGTATCGGCCAGCCGGGAGCACTACAACCCCTACACCTCTCCGCGGCCGTCCAGCGCGGCTAGCGGCTACCGCACGAGCGTCGGCGGCGTCATGTCCCCCACGTCGCGGACCGGCGGCCACCGCAGGACGCATAGCGGCGCTTCTGCGGCATCAGGCCGGGCTCCGCGCGAGGACGAAACGGCACTTAGCCCACGGCTTACGGAAGAAGCGCGCAGGCTGGCGGCCAAGCGACGAAGGGAGGAGAAGGACAATGATATGCGGATGAATGATTTTAACTCGAGGCTGCAAGCTATGATTCGCCAGGGCAAGGAGGCGTTGGGCACAAAGATCGAGGTTGAGGGCGAGGGCGCCGGTGGCGGGTGGGAGTCTGACGAGTAAGATGACGAGCCGGAAGGGCTGATGTGAACTTGATACCCGACTGCTGCGTCACTCGTTTCTGCTTTTTTGGCGCGGGTCTTTGGGAGGATGATGGGAGGGTGGGTTGGACAGAGTGCGGGGGCGCGTGGGAGGCTTGATGATCTTGGGGAGATGGGGGATTGTTGGGCTTGTTGGCCTGCGAGATGCTGCTCTGTCTATAGCTTTCTAATGAACGATACTGATGAACCAGGTGGTGTGTTCACGGGTATGTTGAGCAGCTTCCGCGTTGCATCGGCGCGTCGTTGGCGAGGATCAGCCTCGAGCAGGTAGGAAAACGTCAGTGACACCGTTACAGACGGACATCAGTCATTATGCTGACGTGCTTTCTGCAACATCGTAGAACATCGTGGAAGCCTTGTCGAAGAATGCGGACAATAAACGTCTCGGCCAGACTTCACCCGTCAACGATGCCACTATTCGCCCTGCCGTTCATCTGCCCTATTACTCCCTCGAACACCTATGACGCAATACCACGAACCGCGACTCCACGCCAACGCGAGGCTGGCCGGCATTCAACAACCCCTAGTCCTCCGCAGATTCACCAGGGATGACGCCGATCCGTCCCCCGTGGAATGTGGGCACCCAGGTCTGCCGAGACAGCGCCGTCCTGCTGGTCAGGACATCCTGCCTCAGACTGTCTCGGTCCATGGCCCCTTGACACAGGCACAGGACCGTTGGCGCGTAGATCTTCAGCGGCGGGCTTCATCTCGCCGGACCATCGTCGGCCGTACCATGTCTGCCGTTGGAGCGGCATTGCTCAGTGTGGGGAGAATCCGCAGATGATCGCTCGAGACGGCTGAACTGCGGAATGGATGTCGACTTCTGCAGTATGATGAGCGAACGGATCGTCAGGGGCTTCGAATATCGTCTGTCCGAAGGGTATAAAGAGGCCTGAACGACCCGGGGATATTGGCTTTAATTCGACATCAGCATCGCAGTCTTCAGCTCCAGTCACAGTCTCCAGCCTCAGTCAATAGTTTCTGCCTCCTGTCTTCTACAGTCACCCTCCAGCCTTCTTCAAGATGTTCCAGCGCTCCCTCCTCGCTCTGGCTGGTGCCTCTGCCGCCATCGCCGCACCCGCCGTGTCCGAACGCCAGATCCCCGGCGCGGCTGTCCCCGATGTTGGCGGACTTCCCGGCCTCGGAGACGTCCCCGCTGTCTCCGGCCTTCCGGATCTCCCTGAGGTCTCCGGCCTGCCTGACGTCGGCGCTGGTAAGTAGACTCAAGTCCCCTATGCCTGCAATTGCTCACATCTAGACACAGGTGAGCCCGTCACCGGCCAGGTTGGCGATGTCGCGACTGCGCTTCTGCCCACTCTTCTGGCACAGATCCTCACCAGCGTCGAGACCCTGGGCCTTCTCACCGACGACCTGACCGAGACAGACCTGGCGACCATCGAGACCATCGAGCAGACCATCTCCGTCATCCTCCAGGGTGTCGACCTCCCCGCGACCCCTACCGACCCTGCCACTCCCGCGCTTCCCTCGGACTCCGCCCTTCCCGAGATCCCCGTTCTGCGCCGCCAGATCGACCTCGACATCATCGGCGACCTCCTCGACTCTCTCGGCCTGGGCGAATCTCTGGGCCTCGTCAGCATGAAGGACCTCAACACCGAGGAGACTCAGCTGCTCCAGGAGGCTTCTGATATCGTCGTCGGTCTTGCCCAGGAGCTCCAGCCCGAGGTCACCAACGCCGTCATCGGCCGCGATGTCAAGGTCGACCGCAGGCAGCTCGACATCATCACCAGCCTTCCCATCGTCGGTCCTCTTCTGGATAGCCTTCTCGGAGGTGGTCTCGGCGGCGTTGGCCTGGGTGGCCTTGGAGCTGTCACTGGTGGCCTGGGCGGTCTCACTGGTGGCCTTGGTGGACTTACGGGCACTGTTGGAGGACTTACGGGTGGCCTGACTGGCGGCTCTCGCAAGATCAAGGTCGAGGATGTCAAGGTGTCTGATGTGCAGCTGGACCTTGCTCGCAAGGCGGAGGCTCTCTTCGAGAAGGTCGGTGAGCTTCTCAAGAAGGACAAGGCCCACTAAGTGCCACCTATCACGACACACCACCACGCTGCAACGACTTGCGACGACTCCCTTTGGATAAGGAGACCGCTGCCTGATGCCTAGATAGCTCATGAACTGAATCAAATCACATTCCGCTCTCATCATGTCATTACTTCTACCTTTGTCCTACGTCCGCCTATTGTCTCTATCCTCGTCCCGACCCGGCCATAGGATGTTGTGTCTCGTCACGGCATTGATCTGGGCAACGAGGACGAGGAACCAAGTCGTCACTAGGACGATGGTCATGGCCGTGCACACCCACTTCACCGGCTCGCTGTCGAGTTCCTGCCCAATCAAGCCCGTGGCCAGGGTGAAGCCGACGTTGGGAAAGACAAAAGTCCACCATGACATTGAGAAACGAAGTTTCCACCGGAGAGCTGACATTGTGACCCCGACGAGGGAGACGGCGAAGAACCAGAAGGCCAGACACCATAACCAGATGCCGACCCAGAGGGCCAGGATGCGGAGGACCTCGGGGGCCAGGGGGTGGATAGCGAAGTAGCCGTAGTTCGTTGGAATGGCGCGACCCATGCCTACAAGGGCGACGGTCATGAAGCCTGGCGGGCCGACGGCGATGAACATGGCCGGGCGCATGGGGTGGTCGGGAAGCCCGTCCTGCATCAGGCGGCCAAAGTAGAGCGGGTAGACGAATGTTGAAACCATGAAGCCCATCGCCTCGCAAGTGACGCCGGCTAGGATCATGGGCAACGCCCTCTCTGGCGGCTGAGGCGCGGCAAGACTGGCAGCCATGACGCCCGCCAGCATGACGGGGAAGACGGGCAGAACCCAGGCCGGTGTCATCGAGTGAACGGGCATGTGTCCGCCGTTGAATAGGACCGAGAACTGAACGACGGCGCTCAGCATCGTCACGGCGAGGTAGGCCCAGAAGACCCCCCAGAGGGCGTCGACGAGCCAGGGCCCGCAGGCTGGCACGCCGTAGGCAGCCGCGCAAGACAGGATTGAGCTCAGGCTGATGAAGAAGCAGGGAAAAAAGAGGCCCTCTGTCGGGTGTGCGAGACTCTCCATCAGGGCTGGCGGATCAGCGACGAAGCGAAGCGAGATGAGAACAGTGAGTGTGACGAAGAAGACAAGGTCGAGGATGTAGAAGGCCTTGCCAATGGCAGGAAGGGCGCCGAATTGATGAGGCGTGCCGTGAAGGAGGAGGGCGATGCCTCCTGTTCCCATCCCCAGAGTGAACCAAGCCCAGGTGATGTGTCGCAGACGCTCGGCGAGGGGGAGCTTGGTGGCGGAACGGCGGAGGGGGCGCGTGCGGATGCGGGAGTCGGTGTGGTGCAGGTGACCGTCTTCCCAGTTGTCGGTCTCCAGGTTTGCTTCTGCTTTGAGAGCTTTGCGCTCGCGCAGGCTGGGCGCGGCGGGGGGGGCGGACACGGCCATCGCGGGTGTTGAGTGACGGGTGGTGGTGATGATGTGGAGGTGAAGGTTGAGGTTGTTGGCGGCTGACGTCAAGATCCGCTGGGTTATCGCGCTTCGTAGTAAGCGAGGCAGAAAGTTTGCCAGTGGACGACCGATATGTGTTAGCACGGCTGCCGTGGAATAAGGACATTCTTAATCATTTGATTTTGTGTATTACATTCCTTGCGGTCTTGGAAGACGTTTAGACGCAAGGAAATCATGGTCAAAAAGCCATCGTGATGTTTGATCATGAATTATTTTTGTTTCAAGCACAAGTGCACCTCAGCATTTGTGGGCGGAATACCGGCCAGATGTAATATAAGTCAGAAAAAACACATTACCAAGTACACTCAAGACTTATTCTTTGTGTTTTCCAAACAGCGAGATGCGCAGCCAAGACGACCTGTTGCTCACGATAAGTTGTCGGGGTGACAGGATCGACTGTTGAGCCATCACAATTGTTGCTGACTAATCAATCGCGACAATGACCCTTTGAATTCTCGCGTCGAGCCTGAGACATTCCAGCTTCCTCACCTCAACCCCGACCAGCGCAGAGAAGTGCCGGCACGCATCATCCGAGGGAATTAAGAATTCAGCTGCCTACTCCACGCCAACCACTGCTACCGCTATCACGCATCTTCCATCGAGAGCCACCACAGCCCACCGATCTGCCCAGACGATAGAGACCCTGCAACCCTGCCGGTTCTCCATCCAAACAGGCGAGATGGCCGAGTGGTCTAAGGCGCTAGTTTCAGGAGGTGGTTCTTCGGAATCAACATCCATTACTAGTCAGAAATGGCGAGGGTTCGAATCCCTCTCTCGTCAACATACACTTTTGTCCTTCTTCATGGAGCAGCAAGAGGTTTTCATTTTTGACGAGTGGCCGTAGCCGGTCAGTGATCCGAGGTGGTTGGGCGGGACTCCAAGGCGGGTTCGTGGAGGATGGAAGTCACTGCAGTCTCCCTCCCTTAACAACACGAAGTTTGGCATCATGCGACACGATCTCAGTACGGCTCATTGGCTACTAAAATGCTATGGTACGCTCCAAAATGCTACTTGACTCACACGGCAGCCTCGGTAAGTAGAACCGTGCCGCCCAGCGCCGACAGCGAGCAGAACAACGACACGGCATGACTGTAGGTCAATCCCCTCACATACGCAGCGACGACCGCCTTTGCAACTTCCGGGTCTGCCTTGTCGATGTAATGCACGCTGGAGCTTGCGGCCTCGATGATCTGGGATAGGTGTCAGCTGTGGTCCAGCAGGGAGATCACCTCAGGGAGACTCACCTTTCTCCTCGCAATCTCGTCCAGCCCCGACGCACGCAGCGCCGCGTTCAGATCCCACTTCATCGTCTCCGTCACCACGGCGCTGATGCAAGCCAGCCCCAAAATCATGCCGATGCTCGTCGATAGCCACATGCCCGACGTCGCCGCCGCCTTGTTGGCCGGGTGCACCGATGCCTGGACACTGATGAAGACGGCCGACTGCACCACGCCCATGCCGAAGCCGCCGGGCACGATGTAAAGCGACTCCCAGATGTTGGTGTTGCCGTGCCAGCGCAGGAGCAGCAGCAGGTACGAGAAGGACGAGCAGATCGTCGCCAGAACCATGAGACGCTTGTAACGTCCTGTGCGGCGGATGTACGCTCCTGCCAGGATGCCGCCGGCGGCGTTGCCTGCGACAGCAGGGAACAGGTGCGCACCAGCGACTGTGTTGGATGTGCGCTGCGTCACCTGGAAGTATAGCGGTACAGCGAACATGAGGCCCAGCTGCGCGGCTGTCTGACACCCCGTGACAAAGTACGATACCACGACGTCGCGTTGCCGGAACAGGGCGAGTGGGAAGATGGGCTCGCGGGCCCAGCGGGACTCGACGACGACGAAGAGAGCTGCCAGCACGCCGGCGGCGCCGAACATGGCGAAGATGAGGGGACTCGTCCAGGGGACCTTTGTGCCACCGATCTCGAGGGGCGTGAGGAAGGCGAGGATGAGCAACGCCAACACTATGGCGCCGAGCCAGTCGATCCGCAGCAGCGGGCTCCCCTTTGGTGCCGGCTTGACCGGGGTGTCGGAGGCCGTCGTGGGAGCGGCGGTAGCCTTGGTGTCGGACGGCAGGTACATGAGGCAAAGCAGCAGGGCGAACATGAAGACGGGGGCCTGGCCGATGAAGGACCAGCGCCATCCGATCGTGTCTGCGAGGAAGCCGCCGAGAGGGCCACCCAGGCTGCGGCCGGTGGTCGAGGCGAGGTTGACGTACGACTGCCACGCGGCGACCTCACGGAGGGGGACGAGGTCTACTTCGTCAGGGACACAGGCAAGAGTATTGGGACGGAGGAAACATACCCGTGATGAGGAGGATGGACACGATGCCCATGGCTGATCCCGCCGAGCCGGAGACGACCCTACCGAGGACGACCTCCCACATGGACCCTCCGATACCGACGATGAAGCTGTTGGAAGTCAGCAAAAAGTCCCCCTTACTTCTCCGATTCAACGTACCATCCAACGGCAAAGAAGGAGTACGACGTGACGAGCAACGCCCTCCGGCCATAAATGTCGCTCAGCTTCGCATACTACCGTACCAAACGTCAGCCATACTCCGTTACACGAGACCACAAGACCTACAATCGCCTGCGTCGCCGCACCCGCGAGGGCAAACGCCGTAAAAAGCCAGCTCGAATCAGCCAGGTCGTTAAACTCGGACGCAATAGTCGGATGCGTCGCCAGCACCAAAGACCCATCGGCGTTATACGTAAACATTCCCACGACGAGAATAGCGACAACGCGCAGAACCATACGCTTTCGCGCCGCAGCCTCTTCCTCTTCGGGCGTGCTTGGCGGAGCTACCGGCGCTGTCGTAGGAGCGACTTCCCGTATACTCGCGGCAGCAGCGGCCTTGTTCGCAGCATTGCGCTCAACATCAGTGTACCACGGCACAAACTCATCCAAGTCATCGAGGCTCGAGATCGTCAGCGAACTGGCCCCCGACGAGCTGGGCGCCAGGACGACGGAGGTGCGCCGGCCGGGAAGGAGGGGTGTTGTCTCGTCCGCTGCCGGTGCCTGGGCGCGGTGTTTCGGGGCGCGCGAGCCATGCGCAAGGCCGCTCGAGAAGACCATCTTTGCTATCGATCGTGCTGCGTCGTCGACTTGATCACAGTATGCGAAGAACAGCCATCAGTGTCTGTCGAGACTGTCGACGAAAGAAAGAAGACCCAGCACTCCGGCTCCCGGGCGGGAAGAAACATCTGAACCCTTTCTCCCCTCGAGCACGCGATTTCATACGGGACCAAAGGGACCACACACACGCCGTTTACAGCCCCGGGCGGCCTTGGAGTAGCGCACCTCGTGCCCATGCATCCCGCGACGGGTGCGGCATTTGATTCGATCGAGAAAGGTCCAGCGCGGGACCGCCAAAGTCGCTGATTCGCGGCTGGCGCTGCGCGTGTCTCACTTCGATCGGCCACGGCGCAGCGCGTGGGCTCCGGTTCGGGATTGCGCAATATGGCGACATCGCGGGCCCGGAAGCCCAGAGAGCGGATGACCCGTGGTTTGGTGGGGGCGACATGGAAGCGTGGGATGGAGGGGGAACTGAAGGACCGCAATTCATTTCGCCGACCATGTCGAGTCATGATAGGCCCGGTCGAGGGACGGCGGAGGACGGCGAAGGACGGCTTCTGTGTGAGCCGTGGGCCGCCGAGCCTAACATGACATCGCCGCCTCCTCACCGCCAGACAACATCACTGACATGAAGGAATCCTCGAGCGTCTTCGTCACCTCCAGTCGTCTGCATTCACGTGTTACAATAGTATACAGCCGTCTGATCCTCCGGGCGACTACCCTCCCACCCGTCCCGATCACGCCGCATACCCGCGCTTCTCGCTCTCCGTGAAGAAGATGACCATCCGCCAGAGCTTCTTGACCATGTCTTCCGCCTCGTCGTCGAGCGCCTAAACATAGAGTTAGCAAACAATCCTCAAAAAAAGGGGTCGGACGAAAACGTACCCCCGTCAGCTCTTCCACCAGGGCGTCCGGCTTGCCGTGCTTGCGAAGGTGCTCCTCCACAACCTCGACAAGCAGCTCCTCCTGCACGCCCAGGTACTCGACAATCTTCTTCTCCACAAACGGCCGCAGCTTCTCGCGGATGACACTGTCGTCGAGGTGATCCCACGCCACCGACCACCCCCAAAGGCCGTCCTTGTCTGACGGGATCTCCTGCGCCAGCGCGCGCACGGCGTTGCTCAGCTCCTCCTCCGTCATCTTGTCCGCCGCCGTCGTCGGCTCGAATTGGATCGGAATGAGCTGCCTCTTGGTCGCGCCGTCCTGCTCCTCGTCGTCCAGCAGGCCCTCGACCTCGGCCATGGTGCGCCGAGCCGGTCCCGTCCGCGACGCCTGTGCCCGCTGTGCCGCCGCGCCCAGGGAGAGCTTGAACGGTGCCGCCGGTGCTGATGCCGCCGCTACCGTCTGCTGCCGCTGCTCCATCTCTTGCGCCTGCCGGTCCAGGAACGAGTCCGCGATGCCGCGCGCCCGCTTCATCTCGGCCTGCTCCCGCAGGGCCTCAGCTTGCTCGGCTTGACGGTCTTGCTCATCGCGTGACGCCTCCTCGGCCCGCTCCTGCTGCCGCTTGCGCACCCACGTCGCGTGGTCGCGGTAGTAGAGGTGCGACTTGCGGTCCCGCTCGCGATCGTCGTCCCACGCCTTCTCACGGTCCAACTGCTCAGCCCGGCGCCGCTCGAAGCTCTCCTCCTCCTGCTGCTCGCGGTCCCGCTCACGCTCCAGCGCCGCCTGACGTGCCCTTTCACGGTTGTGCCACTTGTGCTCGGCGTCGTGGTAGCGCTTGTCGTCCTCGGCCTTCTTCTTGTTGATCTGGCGCTGGTGCAGCTCTTCGTCATCCGCCGAACTTTCCTCGTCTTCGCGGCTGAGCGAGATGTCGGCAGTGTAGACCCCGCCGTTGACAAACGGCACTGGCCCACGACCGTCGCCGCCGCCGCGGGGTCCTGCTGGGGCGTTGGGCACTCTGGGGCCAGAAGGTGTGCTTTCGGGGGGTGGCGTGTCCAGGCGAGACCGACGTGGTGGTGCGTTCCGGTTCCTCTCCTGTTCCTCCATCTCCTCCTCCCTCTTGAGCCTCTCCATGTCGCGCCTGATGCTCCGGTCGCGGAAGCTGGCAATTTCAGCCGCCACCACCTCGCGCATCTCCGCAGGAATATCGGCAAGCTCGTCGTCCTGGGCGAGGGGAATATTAACCACCTCGACGTCGCCTCCGTTGTTGCCCATTGTCGCGTCGCCATCTCTGTCGGTTGCTGTCGCCTTCTTCGGGTGTGCCAGCTCGTCGAGGACCTGCTTTACAGCTTCCCGTGCGGCCTGCAGCCTCGGTTCCGCACCGGGGTCGTCCGCGTGGTTCTCCTTGTGCGACTCGATGTACTTGAGCGAGTTGGGATCTATCGTGACCTGGAGCTGGACCATTTCGACGCCGTTGGCCGTCTCGTCGTCCGACGGCTCGGCCTTGATTGCCTGTCGCGTCTTGGGAACCTGGATGTCTTTTAGGATCTCGGCAGCCGTCTCGAAGGACTCGATGTCGTCGAACATGGCGAATCCAAACTTGGCGCCCTTGCTGACGGGAAGAGTGGAGGCGGCCGACTCCCACCGGCGCAGCCTACCGGCGGCGTTGAGCAGGCGCTCGATGCTCTCGTCGGCGCTGAGACTCTCGGGAATCTTGTGGATGAAAATGGTGCGCAGCCGCTCCTCGGCGCTTGGTGGTATCAGCGACTGCAGGTGCTCGCGAGGGCCGCCCCTTGATTCCCTCTCCATGCCTAGGCCTTGTCGTCCCGAAGGAGGGCCATTGTCTCTGCGGCCGCCCGAGTCGCCCGAAGGGCCAGGTTTCGGACCGCCTAATGCCGACAGGCGGATCACGGGTGCGCTGAAGTCGAAGTTTGTCGGGATGACGGGAGCTTGGAAGTTGGGCGGCAGGCCGCTTTGTCGGTTAGCTTGTGCGTTGTTCGACTGCTGGACCCCCGGAGGGGGCGCCATGCCCGGAGCGGAGGACATGCCTGGCGGAGGGCCTGTGAAGAAAAGAGTCAGCGGAGAATGAGGGCGTCGCTATGCGCGCCGCGTACCTAGACCGGGAGGAGGCGCCATGCCAGGCGCTGAGCCTGCCCCTGGGAAGCCTCCATAGCTTGGAGGGGCTCCGTAGGGGTTTCCTTGAGCTGCGCCGTGTGAGTGGAAGTAAAGGTGAGAGGGGAAGGCATACGCACCTCCGTAGGGGTTATACGCCATGACTGCCGGATTAGGACCGCTCGGCCGTCTCGCGCGTCGTCCTGGGGGTTGTCTCTCGACGAAGCTTCGTGGTATCGTCGCGTCCTTGTCTGGAGTCGATCCGCGCAGTCCAACGGCGATAATTGAAGGAATGGGCGCAAACGGCGGGGTTGTTGCGATGGGAAGTTGGGCTGCAGAAGGCTGAAAAGCGAGCTTCAGTTGTCGACAGCAGCCTACAATTTTCCGGCGCGTCTCAATCGGCAGGTGGGGCATCGTGTCTGCCGCCATTGGACCTGTTGCGCAGTGCTAGCTGTTGCTGAGTCATTCTGCCGTCTGCCGTGCACAGACCATGAACCGATGGGATGGATTCTAAAATCTCCAAAGTCCAGACAGAGCATCATCTCGGACCACTGACCTCGACACCAAACCCGCTCGAAGGGCTAACCCACACCATGTACGCCCAATTGACCCTCTTCCGAACTCAACCGAGCTGACAGAAGCACAGGACGTCAGAAATGAGGTTGGCGAGCAGGCGACTGCTCCAGGCCAGCGCTCTTCCTCTCGCGCCGCGCGCCCTCCCGAGGCTGGCCTTCCCTCAGATCCGCGCCATCTCGACGACCTCTCCTCTCGGCGCCCCTCGCGACGCGACGGCCCGGCCGACATGGGCGAACCGCACCGCCCGGGCAAACCCATTTGACCCCTCTGAGCCAGCCAAGACGCCCGCCGCACCCGCAGCAGCTCCCGAAGCCGCTCCCGCTGCCAACGCCCAGGCCGCCGCCCCGGCCACCCCGACGCCCGCGCCGCTGACAGACGCCGCTCCCTTCTCCAAGAGCCTCCCGACGGCCGCCACGCGCTCCGCCTCCTCCGACTTTGTCTACGACGCCACGTCCACCACCGGCAGCATCGACCTCGCGCAGATCATCATGGACGACGCCAACGCCTTCCGCAACCAGCACTACGGCCGTCCCCAGGCCGAGCTGCGCCTCTCCCCCGTCCTCGGCCGCACCGTTCACGTCAACGGCCGCGTAGACGTCGCCACGGCCGTCACCTTCACCAACACCCTCGCCGCCAGGAACAAGATCAAGTTCCACTACCACCACCAAAAGTTCCACGAGCGCCCGGGCCTGAAGCGCAAGAGGCTGCACAGCGAGCGGTGGAGGAAGAAGTTCAAGAAGGGCTTCTCGGCCATGGTGCACAGGGTGCAGGAGTTGAAGAGCCAGGGCTGGTGAGGAGACCGGCCGGCCGGCTGGGCGGGCGGTTGTATGATAGGATAGGCTCCTGTACATTAAGGGGCGAGGATTGTACACGTAAATGTCAAATCAAGTCATGTCAGATGGTGTGATTACTTGAATTCAGGGACACAACTCGAGAGCCGGAGAATCGAGTTACTCGTCCCAGTGCTTGGTGGGAGATGGCGTCGGGCTGTTCTGCAGTTTCGGCCTGCTCTTGAAAATGGCCTCCATGTCCGCATCTGCCTCGACGTTGGGAGTCGGTGCTGCGTCGCTCAAACCCCCGTCTTCCTCCTCGACACTCGGGAACTGCTGTCCCTCTGGCCGCTGCACCATGCGCGACTTCCGTTGTGACCGCCTCCGCTCGAGCTGCGCCTTTTGCCTCGTTGCCTCGAAGCCGGCCAGGCTCCTGCGCGTGCGTGCCACAAGGTCCTCATATGCCAAGTCGGCATCCCCCTCTTCCAAAACTGGATCCGTCTCCTTGATGATGGATGCTCGCGGAAGGGACGTTGTGTCCTCTTCTTCCTCGTAGGGATCAGTGAATTTGCCGCCGCCGCGTGACATTCGTGCCATGGAGAGACGAGTGCGCTCGGCCAGCGACAGAGTGTGCCGCGGTCTAGACTGTTTGACTGGAGAAGGCGAGGCATTATCCATGGACGCAAGGATTTGATCTGCCATGGCCGTCGTCGGAGATGCAGGCTCTGGAGACGAAGGTGGGTCAGGATCGAGCCTGATTTCAGAGAAGATGCGGCGCGTCGGCGATGGGCTGCCAGGGGCGTCGCGGCTTGAGGACGAGGATGTCGTGGTCACGGTCCGCTGGGATGAGTGGCGGGAGAGTGAGGAGGCAGGTATGCCTTGACCGGCCGAGTAAGTATCACGCAGTGAGCGTGAGCGAGAGGGTAGCTGTGCCTGCAGCCGCGGGCGAGGTGCCGGCTTGGCCGCAGGTTCCGCAGCTGGCGGAGGAGGGGGAACTACTGGCGCCTCTGGTCGGTCCTCCAGATCGCTGAGCTCCGAGACGGTCTCCTCGGCAGACTCAACAGGCTCCTCGACAACGGCAGCAGCTTGCGGCCGCGCAGGCTGCCGCATCCTCGGCCCCAGCAGGGAAGCAAGAGACACGGCAGGTGCCGCGTTGACTTCCGTCAGCTCCGTCTTAAGGTCTCGGAGCAGAGAAGCATACTCTGGTGCGAGTCGCTGGTTGGACCCCAGCTTCTGCTTCCGGGGGCTCATCTGCCCGAGCCGTAGGTTCTCGTGTCCGCCGAAACCGAAGTCGATGCCCCGAGTGGGATCCTTGGGTTTCCGTGTGTCGTCCGGTTGCCTGGCTTCCTCCGACCCGAACATCTCGTGCCGAAAGTCTCGCCACTTTTGGAGGCTCTCCCTCTGCGCCCTCACGCGGCTGTCGAGACGCTCAAGAAGGCCCTTGCCCTCGTCCTCGAGCTCAGAGAGGCGGTCAGACTGCACACGTCGCCAGACGCGGTCAAAGGGAGCAGAGAGGACGCCGTCACGTCTGGCGCGCGCATCGCCCCCAATAAGGGTCTCCATCCACTCTTCGTTCCCGGCCCAGTTGTTCCGAACCGTCTTCTGGGTGTCGAGGCGCATATCTTCGGTGACATCGGGCGTGTTTGCGTCTGGCGTCTGCACCTTCAACTGTTCTGTCCGCCGGGCAAGGTTGCGCTCCTTGAGATCCAGGAGTTCAGAAAGATCCTGGTACCGGCGCCTCGCGGCATCCTTGTCGCGCAAACTCCGCGATAGCGAAGCCCTATGGGCAAGGGCCAGGGCCATTAGGTCGGTCTTTTCGCCAGCGTACCCCCTCTCCTCGAGAGCTAGCTGTTGTGCGATGGCGGGGTGCTCGCCCTCGGCCTCGGTGGCAGCAGCAACTAGCTTCTTGAGCACAGCCGAAGAGAAAACAGCCAGCACTTCCTCAAGTCGCTCTCCTTTGCACTCGTCCAGCATTGTTTTGCGCACGACGGCGTCGCGGCCGAGGACGCCATTCTTCTTTGCATGTTCGAGGCACCGTTGCAGGGCGGAGCGGAGGTTGATGGACTGGACCTGGTCTCGGGGCGGGAAGAAGGGCTCGAGTTTCTGGAGTAGAGTTCGTCAGCCGGTTAGGTCAGACGCAGGGTGCAAGCTGGAGACAAACCGTTCGGGCCTCCTCAGGGTCCCAAAGGCAGAACAGCTGGTACAGAGCCCATTCGACTGCTTGGATGCGACGCTTTTGGATGGAAAAGGTCTGCGCGTCGAATTCTGGCCAGTCGGGGAGTGCGTCGAGGTCGAGTAGGCGGAGGTTGGTCACGAAGGTGCGCATGTGAGAGGAGTGCGAATGCGAAGCTACCGCCGGCGGTGGTGCTGGAGCGGCTACTGTTGTTGCCGTGGCAGCTGGCTTGGCCGTATTTGCCGTGCGAACAGACCGCGACCTGGCCAGGAGGGAGTTGGGCGGGAGCGCAGCCATGCCGAAGGCATTGTCGCGTTCGGAGCAGGGCGAGGTGGTGGTCTTGTTGGTTATGCGGTGAGTGTCGGGTATTGACGATGGTCAGGTCGCGATGTGACACGACAACCAGCCCGTTACTGTGGGGTAACAAAACATCGGCAGCCGGCACCGTACCAGTCAGCTCAAACATCACGGCCCGGCGCCGGTCAGCACACCCGCCGAGTCCCCGGGCTTCACATTCAATGCCGCAGAGGCAGTGTGTTGCTATTTCTTCCAAATATCTTACACAAGGCATGCAGATCAATCACCGTGGAAAGGTCCGTTTCCCTCAAACGGAAATCCCCAGTCCTCCCAGTCATCAGTCCACATGAAGTCGTCCATGCCCTCAAACACCTCTCCCCCGAATGGCATCGCCATCCTCCCACCCGCCGGTTGCTGGCTACCCGCCGCTTCCATGGATTGACTCTCGGGGTGAAATACCTGCGATCCCTGCTCACCGCCCTCCACCATTCCGTCATCTTCCTCTTCTTCCTCAACCCCTTCACCTCCCACCATCTCCGCCCACTGCTGGAGTTTGAACTGCGCGACCCTCAGCTTGGCCGCCTTGAGCATCCAGACGTTGCCCTCCGGTGCATGAGGAGTCATGCTTCGAGCCACCAATGCCGCCCCAGCCTCGTCTAACCTATCGCATAACGTCTCAATCAGACCGTTGATGTCGAGATGGAGACCGGGCTGGGTGGCGAGCTGGACCTTCAGCGCCGCAAGGGCGGGAGCGAGCTGATCGCCGTCGGCCGATGACGGAGAGTCATTGAGTATGGAGCTTGCAGGCGTCGGGGGCCCATGTGTGGGATTACTGTAGGATCCTGAGGGATCCCGTGGCTGGATGTCTGCGGACGTTCGCCCTCCTAGACCAGAGAGCTTGGCCCAGCGGCCGAGAACGATAGTGGCGTAGATCATGTTGATTGATATCGGCAGTGGTACGCAGTAGTACGAAGAGACTGGATAGCTCAAGAAAGCATCGAACCATGCCTTTATCGCGGCATGAGAGCGGTAGAATCCGTCAAGGGGGGATGATGCACTGGATAGTGGTGTTGAGGTGGTGAGAGACTTGGAAAGTGAGGAGAGAAGAGCGGCGTCAGCTCTTGGAGGTTCGTACAAGCGAAGGCGAACCGTAAGCAATTGTAGATCCAGCAGCTCTGGCAGATGAGGGTCAGTAAGTCTTCCAAAAGGGTGTCCAGGTACCCTACATACTGTTGTTCCTCAGGCTTCGCGGCATCGTCTTGCGGAGTACATCGAGCTCTGCCTGCAGGGCAATGATGTATCCAGAGACGGGAGCCTTCGGGATGTTCTCCAACTCGGAATCGGTATCGTACCGGCCGTCCAGCAGCGTGATCTTTTCCGAGAGAAGTTGGATTCTGATGAGCTGTACCAGGGTTTCGTCGGAAGCGACTTCTCTTTCCTCGTCAAGATGTCTGAGACATTCTTGCATGTAAGGGGAAAACCTTATAGGATCGAGCTGTTGGAAGCCTATTGAGATGCTGTAGACGGTCAGTCATGTCAACGAAAGAAGCAGTTGAACCGGTCAGACCCAGCGGCAGGTGGAAGCGCAACATACCAGGAACTCAGATGCCAAACACCAAGGCAAAGTCTCCTCTCTTCATTTGTCCTCTCTTTCAACGGCCCCAGATTGAGAACCATGAGTCTGGTCCGCTCCTGCCAGCTCGGTGGCCGTTTCAACCCCAACTCTGCCACCAGGGTCATGGCCAGCGAGGTCAAGTTCTGAAGCTGGCTGTGCAAGAAGCAGTGATAATTGTAGAAGCTGAGCATTACGACAATACCAGAGAGCAAATCAAGCGAGCGCTCCGACCTCATGAGCATGTGGTCTGAGATGTATGCCATGAGCTGATACATCTGGCCCTGCATGGACCGCATGCTGCAGAATGAGGCCACCATGCGTATGCAGGCCATGAGAAAGGGTCTGGTTGCTTGAAGCTCGGCGGCCGTCATATGGGGTGGAACGACGACAAAAGGATACGTCGGCATAAGCTCTTCCCGATAGATGCGCAGCAGGGCTTCGTCAGACTGAAGGGGCCCCGGGGCAGCTCCTGGCGAAGGGCGGCATATGCAGCGTGTGGGGCCATGGGAGTTGTAAGTCTTGGGAATCCATGTCGGTCCGGTATGTGGGAGGTCCTCGGGGTTTGCGGGCGATGGCTCGATATTAACAGCGCGGCTGTCTTGAAAGAGGGGCGGTGATGCGCCTGTAGCAGGGTTGGAACTTCCTTGGGGTGCTCGAGAGCTGGTGGTGTCTGTAGAGGGTTGGGGTGCAGGAATGTCTTGACCGGATGACTGTAGCTGCTTGATCAGGGTCTCGAGCCTCTCTTCGAGCTTCGCGGTCCTTCTGGAAATCGCGACCTGTCAGTTCAGCTCGCAAGGACGGCATTGTAATGGAAGGAGATCAGTGTGACGGTGTGGACCGAAGTGAGTAGACAGGAGGAACAACAACACCGGCTCCAGGCAGTTGGTGATAACCCCTAGATGGAAGTAAGGGCAAAAGACGATGGCCAAGAGATATCTCTTGGAAGACAGGAGGAAGAACAACACCGGCTCCAGGCAGTTGATGATAACCCACAGATTGTAAGGACAAAAAGATGATGGCCAAGACATATCTCTTGGAAGACATGAGGAAATGTCGGTCTACTCACGAAGGCTTGGATTGCCTCTTCTTCCGCACTTTGGGCGGCCGGGCTGCACAATCCTTACCCAGCCGCTGGCATCTGTTCCTCTCAGCGTCAGCGTCAAGCCGCAATATCGGGGCCATCCGACGGCATTCTCACCTGTCGCACTTTGCGCCCGGCGATGAATTCGATCGCAGACACTTCGCCTTTGACAGCGCACAATGAGCGCATGCAACCCCCCATTTCTGATCGCCGCGGTGCTGCGGCGAAGCACCTGTGTATGACATGGTCGTTGCAGTGAAGGATGGCTCCGGGCCAGGGGATTGATAGGCTGCTTCCCTTTTGTCGGCGCGGACTTCCTCTAAAGTGCCGATGGAGTGGACGGAGCGGCGTCGGGCTGGGCAACAGGGGGCTGGGCGGAGTATATAGACGGCGGCGGTCGGCATCTTTAATGGCCGGCTGCCGGGGTCCGGAGGTTATCCAAAAACGCCGGGTCAACGCGAACCGGCAAATAGGATCGCTCTCCCCACCCCCTTAAACCTCCCAGCGCACTGCCCTACGACAGGGGCAGGCTTCCATCGTGCGAATGCAAGGGTTGGCCTAAAACCAAGAACTGGATGTTTGAGGTACGGACTCTGATTCAGCCACGACGTCTACGCACCGCAACGGCCAATGTGAATGCCGAGCAGCTCATCACTCCCGGCGATGATCAACATGCTCGAGGAAATGAATGATATATCTAGAAGTGTCCTCGTTGCTCGCAACAACATGAACACGCATCACTTACACGGCTCTCCCCACTGGCACTTGAAGCTATTCAACTCCGGATCACCAAAACCCCCTTTCCCGCTTCTGTTGCACTCAAAATCACCCAAGTCATCACATCGACGGCATAATCGACAAGATGCCTCGTTTCTCCACGGAAGCAACTCGCGTGGGCGAGATTGCTGCATTATCTCTCATCATGGGGGCCTCGACCGCAGTGTCGCTTGTGCTCACCTGTGCACCTTGCTACGCCACCCTCTGTTCTGAAGACTATTTTGCGTTCGAGACCAGACTTCATCTTGTCATCTACTATGGCTTCCTCTTTCTTATTGGTTTCTTCCTCATTCTCCGGCAGTACATTTCCGCTATCCGATCTTTCTGCGGCTTCCATGTTCTTGGCGCATTGCCCGTGGTTGGGAAACGGATCACTTTGGGCGGCCTTGTGTTTGCCATTTCGGTCTTGGCTCTCGTCGGTGCCCCAACTGCTTTCTGGCTACCAGCTCAAGACAAGTTCTGGGGGCTGAGAGCCGACCCCTTGGACTGGGCATCTGCCAAGCTGCAGCTCACAATCACCGGCGTCAGCGGCCACTACGCCGATATTCTTCTCGGACTGCTGGTCATCCCAGTTTCAAGGAACAGCCTCATCGGCCACGCCTTCTCGCTTCATCAGAGCACATTGCTCTTTGCCCACAAGATGCTCTCCTACCTCTTCACCCTTGGGGCACTCACACACGGAGTTGTATACATGGTAAGTGTTGATAATGTACCCCAGCCGACAGATAGAGTCTGACAGGAAAAGCTCTTCTACACAGATAACAGCAGCGAGGGTAATGCGGCACGAGAAGAAGCTTTTGATACTGGCAACCCGACATTGACCGTCTCCGAGAGCGAGAAATGCGGTAGCTGGTTCACCCTAACCATGTACACCGGCATCGCCGCACTGGTCCTGGTCCTCCTTATCGTCATGACGTCCGTCCCCTATGTAAGACGGCACCATTACAACCTTTTTTACTACAGCCACGTCACTCTGGCCGTAGTCGTCTTCATCGCATCTTGCGTCCATGCGAACACCAACTTCTATCTTCTCATTCCAGGACTCCTCCTATGGATAGTGGACCTGTTCCGCCGCTTTTTCCGTGGCGAGACCGGCGGGTTGTCGAGAAAGGCTATTGCCACTGTCGAAAACGCAGGCAACGCCTGGATCAGGATATCCCTTCCGACGTCAAAGAAGGCTGAGGCGCACTCGGAGAAGAGTCTTCCTTCCACGCAACCCCTCAGCTCCTACTACCTCACCATCCCGAGCATCAGCAAGTTGCAGAACCACGCATTCGCCGCAGCCATTCCCAGCTCATCTACCAGTGGGCCCGTTTTCCTCCTCCAGCGCGCGAAGGGCAAGAGTCAGGAGGCCCTGGACAAGGAGTGGACCTGGAAACTCGGGAACATGGTTCCCAGACCGATGGACAACCATTCCCTGGAGGTCAAAGTCGAAGGACCTTATCCAGTCAACGATGCTGGTTTCCGGACTGCTTCTCACATCGTTTGCATCGTTGGCGGCACTGGAATTACTGGCGCGTCGAGTCTTGCCCGATGGTGGTTGGAGACGGTCTCCGTTGCCAACCGCTTCACACTCATCTGGACGGTGCGACGTCGGGAGATGGCCATGGTTCGGGAGTGGCAGGAGCTGGAGGAGATGGCACGGCCGCAGCACAACATGTCGGTCAACATCCACGTCAGCTCTGAGGATGGTAGGTTGGATGCGCTGCAGGCTCTGCACCGAGCTCTCGGTCGCGACCGACGGTCGAATCGTCCGGCTGGAGGCAGCGCTTGGGTGTATAGCTCGGGACCGGATTCGCTGCTTGGTGCTACAGAGCGTGCTTGCGTCGAGGTGAAGAAGGATCTTCGCGCCAGCCGAGACGGCCGCGGGCCAGGGGCATGGACAGTGGAAGATATGTCCTGGTACATGGCTAGGTGGGAGGTGTAGGCTGGGCTGGAATGAGCCATCCTCAGCCTATATGGATCTGCGAGGATGCTTGGGCGAAGCTGTATGATAATTTCAATTTATAGTTCAGATACCAGTTCGAGAAAGGCACATGGCGAGCATTTGGCACCATCCTCACACGTTCAACTCCTTGGATTGATGTTATTGTCTCAAGACACTTCCAGACCTCATGTCAGCTGGACCTAAATACTCAAGACTATCTTTGCTTTTCACTGCATCTTTGCTTGTACAGAAATTGATGGTGAGACTGGAGCATCCTTACCCGAGCCTCGATGGACCCGCCGGGTGAGAGCCGACTTGAGGGCGGGGTTTATACGTATTCGCCGGCTCCGGCTCCCACTTGCGGGAACCGGGCGCACGTCTGAGGCTTGTTATGAAATTCTATGCCGTTGATTAGTGCCATTTAATTCATGATTGCAGTCTATAGCTATTACCCTTGTCGGCACTTCCTCCAGCACCGTCGGACTTCCACGCAGTCGAAAATGCCGGTGTCGACTCGCCAGGCTCAAGACTCAAGAGAATTCGATGCCCCCACAAGTATATCTATCTGCTTCATGCTGCGCTTCATTCTGCTCATGATCATCCGCTCTCTTATGGACAGCTTTCAGCCATTTTAATCCGACTCGCCATCTTCTCGAGCTTTACACGACCAAACAGTACCCGTCAACATGGCGAAGACGTTTGGAGACATCCAAAAAGTAGGTTCGACCCGAGAGCTCGCCCAAGAAAGATTTGTTCTGACATCTACTGTAGATCATCATCATCGGCGGTGGCCCTGCTGCTGTGCTAGCTGCACTTCGCCTCCATCGCAGCAATGGCATTTCCCCAGTGCTTTACGAGATTCGTCAGAGACCGACCACACTTGGTGGTGCAATAGGCATCCCTGCCAATGGATTGAAGCTTCTCAGCCAGCTCGGCCTCTATGGGGAATGCGTGGCAAAAGGAGCCCTGACCTCGAAAATCGTCCTCCACGCCCTCAACGGCTGTGTCATGGGAGAAATGGACCTTTCGGAGTGGAGTAAAGAGCAAACAGGTTTCGGTTATCTTCGGATTCGAAGAACAGATATCATGGACATCCTTCTCGATGCTGCAGAACGAGAGAAGATCCCCATCCACTTCGGCAAAAATCTTACCGCCATCGAAGAGAAAGACGACCAGGTCTCAGTGCAGTTTGCTGATGGCACCACGGACGAAGCTGATTTCCTCCTCGGCTGCGACGGAATTCATTCAGCTGTCCGAAGCCTCTACGTTGATCCCGGCATGAAGCCAGAATACACTGGCATCTCGAACATGTTCGCCCTCATCCCGACAGATACTCTCTCTACAGTCTCCAAGCCCATCAGCAACCTCAACGCGACCCTGACTTCGGACGGGCTCTTTGCCGTGAGCCCCACGACACCAGCAAGCGACCTTCTCTACTGGTTCTTCTCCCGCGAGATTGCTCTCCCAGTCTCAGACGACGGCCGCGATGGATGGGAGGCAACGAGCAAGACAGAAGTGGACAGTTTCAAGTCCACTCTACTCCAACTTCTGGGGAGAGACCAATCTGCATGGGTGAACATGCTTAGAGATTTCGTGCAGAGTACTGACACGGTCAAGTTCTACCCCGTCTACAAGCTGCCAACCGGACGACCGTGGTTCAGGGGCCGCTGCCTGATCATGGGCGATGCCGCCCACGCCATGCCACCCCATGCCAGTCAGGGTATCTCAATGGCCTTGGAGGACGTCTTCCTCTTCTCAAAGCTTCTCAAATCGGAGAATCTCACCGTCCATGAGGGTTTGGCGGCATACGTCACGAAGAGGAAGACCAGGACGGACGTGATGCTCAACAAGGCCGAGCGCAACGGGGAAGTTCGGAAGCAGACCTCACCTTGGCGTGTCCGCGCCAACGAGCTGGCCATCTCGGGCGGTTTGTGGCTGTACAAGACCACAGGCTTGGAGCGTCTGGGAATTGGCCAGAAGGACCTCATCTATGATGTGGAGAAGGAGGAGTTTTAGATCACATGTATGAGGGAAGTGCCTGCACAGATGAAGATCGCGTCTGATGGTGACAGTTGAAGTAGATGGACTCGGCCACGAATTAGCTGAGCATGTTTTTGCAGTCAATTGAACAACTGTGAGACCCTAGCTACATGTATTTCGGTCATTCAGCTTCTTCCTCTTGGCTCTTTTCAGTCAGAGGCTGAGTAGACCTGGAAATGAGCGCCCGTGACCGAAGGATCCAGGCGCGGATCATACTTGTCGATCCCATCGATGGGGGCGTACTTGTCGATGAGATAGCACATGTTGTTGTAGGCGCTGTGAGGGACCAGTCAGTTCAACCTACAAATCGGACACTGCAAGACCTACGTCTTTCTCCTCACACTCCCAGGTCGCATGGCAGAGTAGTTAATGGCGACCTTGATGCTGTAAAGCCTGTTCCTGTCGTCGAACTCGTCGACCGGTTCTGCGGCGGGGAAGTGCCTCAGGTAATGGGCCATGTACGACTTTGAACGGAAGAATGTGTTCCTAAATTGCGAGTGGTTGTTAGACAGCTTCCAAGCAACAAGACAAGTTGAGCAGGGTACTTCGGTCCTACAATTCGCTTCGCCAGTTCCCAAACTCCATCTCATTGTGTGCGTAGTAGGAGCTGGCATCATACACGACGTTGTCACCTGTCTCCATGTCGATACCTCTGTTGAGCTCCCACAGATCGCCGTGGATCAGACACGGCTTAACCGGGTCGTTGCTGCCACTTTGACGAAGTCCGCCGAGCAGCCGCGGTATGACGGCCTCGCCCATCTGGCGCACAGCTCTATCGAGATCTGGCCAAGGTTCGTTATTGGCAGCGTCAAGAGCGCAGGCGCCCATGAAGAGGTTGCGGAAGAAGTCGACCCAGTTACTTTCCCAGCCGACCGTGTGTGGAATGTTGCCGTCGTAGGTCACGACGTCGAACCCGAACTTGCCGTTGGGCGACTGGCTGGTCTTGTGCAGCTGAGCCAGTCGGCCCATGAACTCTTCAGGATTGGGCGCCGTAGTGACGTCCAAGTCGATGAACTCGGACATGTAGAAGTAGGTGGCCGGTTCCTGGACCTTGTAGCGGCCAAAACCGTAGGGCTTGGGAATAAAATCAGGCATGACGCTGTAGATGAGCTTGGAAGACTCGTGCTCGCCTCCAAGCATCAAACGACCGTGCTCTCCTGCGGCGACCTGACACATTTGCTCAGTGATTAAACTTGGAGGAATTCAATGTGACACAGATGACTTCTTACCTTGAGGAAGAACAATTGAGCGCTTCCATCGGCTCTGTGCGCAGTGACACGTCCTGTCACCGTCCACGCACTTGTACCGAAAGGCTCGACTGACGTGTAGGTGACATCCTTGGGAAGGGCTACCATCATGTGAAGGGGTTAGCAAAGGGTCTGGCACTTGTAGGTGAAAGGGAGGGAGGGGGCCGCTACCTTCAATGACAGCCTCATCAAAAGGAAACCCCCCATCAAGCCTAGCCAGTACGTCCTGGATGGAAAACGCCTCTGTGGCCCTTCCTTGGCTCTCCATTTCAGACTTCAGAAGTGTCATGGCGTTAGTATGGCGAATAAACCGAGTTCGGAGCCTTACCTTGGTTCCAAGTTGGTGCGGTATGATGTGTGCCGGCGGAGGAACCCCCACTGCAACCAGTGATATGAAATTGGTGAATGTGAGCAGTTGTCAGCGAATACTAACAAAGGCGCGCCTATCTCTTCCGGAGACCGAGGTTCATTGAAGAGGCGGCGATCGAGAACAACAGCAGGCAGCAGCCAGTATCTTCTACTTTCTTGGCCTTGAGTTCAGGTTGAGCATCATGGGAGGTCACACTCCCTCTTGCCACCCAAGCCTATGTGGTGCCATGAGGCTGGCGAAGGATCGGACGCTTCTGCAGCTCAGCTGTCAGCGATAGAAAGGTGGTGATGTGCCAAGCCCTGTCACTGGCTCATCCAGAAGCAATGATCTGATATATTGATGTGGCGTTCTTCGGTGACCGTAAAAGTCATCTCATTGGGTTTAGACAAATTCTCAGTGTCGGGTAAATCCTTATCATCCATCTCTCAGACCCAATCCCTGGGCCAGCTTCCGTCACACGGAGTCCAGGGCCAGCCGGGTAATGCCAAGGATCCCGGCCCGTTATCGCCACGAGCATGGGGAAATGACAGAAATGCAATGTACGCTGCAGTCACAATGCCACACAGCCTGCGGGCCATTCCCGATGTACCACACCGTGCCCGGCCGATGCGACCTACTCTCCACCCGAAGAGGCTCTAGACTGCATTGCATCCTCTCAAATGGCGCCGTCTTCTTTCCATTCGAACTGCCAAGTGAAACAACCGGTAGAAGCAGAGCTTGACGACTCGGAATAGGACGACCAAAGGCGTGCCAAGCGCGGAGGTGGTAGCCAAGTCTTGACGCGACCCTGCCAAGGGATCCAGCAGAATGGTTCGTTCCACCCTAGATTGCTTTCGTACTGTAGTTTGTTTGAGCTGCACCTCCCGGAATTCTCTCCCGCCCAGTTCTTCCTTTGCTAAGGTGTATCTCTAGTTTCGCAAATCGTTCACGTTCAGAAGTGACCAGCGGAAGAAGCGCGGAGATGATCACGATACTAGCGATGGCGAAGGCGACTCCAAGTCGATCCTGATCAGCCCGCTGGCTCCAGAACGCAGAAGATCGTCAGCATCGTCGTCAATCACCGACCGGTCGACTCGCGATCCCTTGGGCCTCAAGGTAGTGCATCGACCGCCTCAGGATCGAAAGGTCGATATCGTCTTTGTGCACGGCCTTGGTGGCAGCAGCCGGATGACATGGTCCAAAGATCATGATCTGGACAACTTTTGGCCTCTTCATTACTTGCCACTCGAGCCCGAAATTGGGGACGCGCGCATCATGACCTTCGGCTACAATGCAAACTTCAAGCCGGGAAGCGGCTCAAACAGCATGTCTGTGCTCGACTTTGCCAAAGAGCTACTGTACGATCTGAAGTACGCTATGGACGAGTCGGTTCCCGAACTCGAAGACCTCAGGCTGGGAGAGAAGCCTATCATATTCCTCGTCCACTCGATGGGTGGGCTCATTGTCAAGGAGGCCTACATGCAGGGCAAGGATGATCCAAAGTACGCCTCCATCATCAAGGCAATCTCGTCCATCATCTTCCTGTCGACGCCACATCGAGGCACGAATCTGGCCGAGACTCTCAACCGCATTCTCCGCGTCTCCCTCACAACAGGGCCAATGCAGTTCATCTCCGAGCTCGCTTCGGGATCCCAGACCCTGCAAAAGCTGAACGAGTCGTTTCGGCACGTGGCGGAGAAGCTCCAGATCATCTCCTTCTACGAGACCCGCCCAACCACCATGCTGAAGAGCACAACGAAGATCATGGTGTTGGAGAAGGAATCGTCAGTGCTCGGCTATCCTGGCGAGATCTCCAAGCCCCTTGACGCCGATCATCATGGCGTCTGCAAGTACAGCGGCCCAGACGACCCGCGCTACATCACCGTCAGGAACGTGCTCAAGAAGCTCGTTGCCAAAGCCAAGCCGGGAAAGAGCCCGTATCACCACCACGCCAACTCCGGCGGCAGCAGCAGCAGCAGCAGTCTCAGTCTCACAAGTCATGGACACAAGCAAAGACGGACCTCGTCCAAGGAAGGTTAGTGCTACCTCAGAAAAACAATTGTGACTTGAGCACTGGTAACATTGGGGTCTTGACCACAGTAGCTGCAGCCCAAGCTGCCTTGACCCAGAATGCCAGGGCGAATCTGGATGATTACCTTTCGTCTGCGGAATCGCCAAATCAGGACTTCAACTTCTTCCGCGATCGTTGGGCACCTGGTACCTGCGAATGGATCCTAGACAACGAGGTCTTCACGAGCTGGCTGCAGGACCAAGGCAGGAGTCCTCGACTTCTCTGGTTCCAGGGGAATGCGGCTAGTGGCAAGTCGGTCATGTCGTCCTTCATCATTGACAAGCTCGTTCGCGACGGCCTACCCTGTCACTACTTTTTCCTCCGTTTCTCTGACCAAAAGAAGCGGTCTCTGGGCACTCTTTTGAGGTCACTTGCAGCCCAGATGGCCAAGTCCATTCCCGAATATGCCCGCAGCCTCCTCGAAGTCGCTCATGCAACAACGGACCTCAAGGCAGCAGACTTTCGAAGTATCTGGCAATGGTTCTTCAAAGACACACTCCTTGTAAACGGGAAATGCTTGCTAGAAAGCCCCATCTACTGGATCATCGACGGCCTGGATGAGGCCAGCACACCCGCCTCTCTCATCCGCCTGCTGGCCGACCTGGGCAGCACATCCGTTCCTCTTCGGGTACTTATTGTCAGCCGCAAAACACACGAAATATCGTCCGCGTTTGTGCGCCTCGGCAAGCGAGTTCATATGGAGACCGTTTGGGTCGAGGGCTGTCAGCAGGATCTCCTGGCCTACGTTGACCAGGAAATGGATTTCTCAGAAGAAGGCGAGTACCGCGACAAGGTCACCTCGCAGCTTCTTGATCGTGCAGGGGGCAACTTCCTCTGGCTGCATCTGGCTGTCCACAAGATCAACCAATGCCACACAAAGTTCGACGTGGAACGCGCTCTCGACGGGTTGCCTTCAGGTATGCAAGAACTGTACGACCGCATGGCTTTGTCGGTCCAGAACCAGCCGACAGCCAGTGACCGCCGCCTTGGGCAGAGCATCCTCGGCTGGGCCACATGTGCGCAGCGCACCCTCACGGTCGAAGAGCTGAGGGAGGCGCTCCGAGGGAAGAGCGGCCTTCGTGAAATCGTTGAGATTCACAGGACCATCGAGGATCTGTGTGGTGGCTTCGTCGTGGTCGACAACGAGGACAAGATTGCCATGATACATGAGACGGCACGAGAGTACCTCACATCTCACACCTCCCCAGACGATCCTGAACGGCCACGGATTGTCGATCGACGACTCACGCACGATGTACTCTTCCAAAGATGCATAGCCTGTCTGAGCGAGCCTATGCTGCGCAGTCTCATCAATCGAGGACAGCCACCCGCTCTTCTCGACTACGCCACGAGCTCCTGGTTCATACATCTCTCCATGGGTACATGCACCGATCCTAACACCGAAATCTTGGACATTGTAGTACGATTCCTACGCAGCCCCAGTGTCCTGGTGTGGATTTTAAGTGCTGCTCGCCAGAATGCATTGAGATTTCTGGTCATTGCGTCCCGCTACCTTGCCGGCGTGGTGTTGGCCCTCCGACGAATCCAGGATGAAGACGAATCTTTGGCCCAGCGTCAGGCTACCGAAGTTATCGAGGGCTGGGCTACCGACCTTATCAAGGTAGTTGGCAAGTTTGGGAAGAACTTGACGCAAGATCCGGACTCGATCTACAGGCTGATCCCACCTTTCTGCCCAAGCCCTTCGATGGTCTACCAGCAGTTCGGCAGCAAGGAGAGCAGGGTTCTACAGGTATCAGGAACGGCCACCGCAAAGTGGGACGACTGCCTTGCACGCTTCTCATTCGATCCGGGCGCCATGGCATCCTCAGTCCTCGACGCAGGCAGCCGCCTGGTGATACTGACCATTGTTCGGCGAACAAGCACCATCATCACCTACAGCGACTCGACGTTCGAGGAGCTGCGGCGCATGGAGCATCCTGAACGAGTCCTGATGATCCAAGCCAACAAGCTCGGCACCCTTCTCATGAGTTACGGCTACAAGACAACAAGGATTTGGAATCTTGCGACCGGCGAATGCATCAAGGTGGTCGATAATCCCACCGGACGTCTTCGGCCCCAAACCGCCATGTTTGTCAACGATCAGGTACTGGTGGGCAACGAGGACCGCCGCATACGCTCGGTACTCATTTCTGCCTCTGAAGACCTGGACCCTTGCTCCGGGTGGGAAGTCAAGTCACACGTCGAGGAACAAGCCCAAGTTTGGGAGGGCACAATTGCCAACGCCCCAACATGTTCGGCCATCAGTCATGACGGCCGCATGGTTGCCTACGGCTACCGCCAGCATCCCGTTACCGTCTGGGAGCTCGAACCAACAATGTTCAGAAATCAGATTGACGTCGGCGCAGACACTGATCTGATGGAGGTTTCGAGTTTGAAGTGGCACCCTCTGCGACCCGAAATCTTTTGCCTGAGCAGCGTTGGTTTCTTGTACAGATGGGATCCGGTATTCGACCAGGCTAGCAACATGACGAGCTCCGGAGCAGACACTTTCTGCCTCAATCGAAATGGCTCGCTCGTGGCCACAGGAGATGCGGTTGGCACCATCAAGGTGTATGCGAGCGCCGACCTCTCGCTCCTCTGCCAATTGTCTTCCCAAGACACCATCCTGAACCTCTCCTTCAGCTCCGACTCTCGAAGACTTTATGATATGCGCAGCATGTACGGAATCGTCTGGGAGCCAAATACTCTGGTGAGGCTGGCAGAAAAGTCCGAATACCCGGAGAGCAATACGGATATTCTTGGCGATTCCGAGAGCCTGGCCAAGCTCTCACTCCATTCAGAGCACACGGCAGCTCGATTCGGCGGTGTAGTCTCCCTTGCGAGACAGCCCGTCGGATCCCTCTACTGCTACGGCACCGAAGACGGCGTTGCATTGCTGGGAGAGGTCGCCAAACCCGACGTGGGTGAGCTGACCCGCTCAGCAAGCTATCTTTCAGTCGAGCACGTCGTGTGGAGTGAAGACGGCCGGCTTGTGGTCTTGAGTGACCTCGGAGGGCGCCTTCTTATCAAAAGGGTAACACGATCCCCCGACGGCTGGAACGTTCATCACGAACATGATCTTCAGATTCCAACCTCACAAGGCCACATAACCCAGTTGGCCTTCCACCCGTCAGGGGACCGGCTGCTGGTCACGACTTCTAGCACCTTGCACTGTGTCGACCTTCGCAGTTGGGAGGTTACGAATGCGCCATGCCCTGCTGCGCTTGAGCGCCAGGTCAAGTGGACGTGCCATCCCACGATGCCCGAATACTTCCTTGGGTTCTCCAGCACTGAGGTGCGCATCAATTCCTGGGCCAATCTCTGCGAGGTAGGCGCGCAAGTCTATCTCCCACCGAGGACGACCACCCAAGACCCTGTCGACAGTCCACCAGATGCTGGTAGCATTCCCTCCCGCGACAGAACCTTCCGAAGAGATTGTGGCAGGCTCGGCCGTCTGATTTCGGGACAGCAGCTCCCTGACATTCTTCTCGAAACACTGCACACGGCCGCGTCCGGAGAGCTCAAGAGGGAGTTCCTGATCTTCGAGGCCGCTGACATCTGCATCAGCTCGACTGGCGACAATGACAAGGCGAGCCTGCGATACACCACTCTGCCGGACCACGTCCGTTCTCGCATACGTGAGCCTCTCACTTTCCTGCCTCGGCGTAGGCTTGCCTACCTCGACGTTGACCGTTGGATCTGCACATATCGCCTGTCCACACCGCCAGCCCTAAGCATCACCCGACGGTCCGAGTCGTCGATACCTTCCATTTCCGGCGGTGGAACCAGCAGTCGGGATTCAGAAGCAGCTTCTCAAAGGCGACTTAGCCTGCAACGGCCGGCGGAGGGGTTCGGAAGAGGAGTTGTTACGAGGCATGGCTCCGATTCGGCATCCGGCAACAATAACGGTATCGAGAAGTACTACTTTCTGCCGGGAGATTGGGTCATGGCAAATGAGGCTCACCTCTGCACTATGATGTCGGATGGGACGTTGCTGTGCCCGCAGAACGGGGGGATCGCGTCGGTTCAGTCGGCGACACTCCGCAGATGAATTTTATTGAGCGGCCTATTTCTTTGTGTCAAGAATAGAAGCAACAAATTTCAAGGTGCGCAAACACATGATACTGCTTCAAATTTGATAATTGAACCGGCGCTTTGTCTAGAGAGCGAGATATCAGGACCCGTCCAAGCTTTTCCATCCGCGAAGATGACCGGCTGAGCCTACTGGCATACCACTCCTTACCAACATGAAAGTATCCGGGCCATAGCCTCCCACATCTTACCCCTCTCCTCGCACGGACCGAAGGGTCCGGTGCTGTTTGAGTGACAGCTTCGGTGACCGATGGAGCAAGGTGCTGACAGCCAGGACATGCAGGCAGGTATCGAATTCGGCCAAGTGCCGAACAAGGGCGGCAGAGTCATTAAAGCTGATCGCTTCTTCTCACGTACCGTGACATTTGTATCACTTTAACAATCCCCTCTCAACACAGGCCGCGCCATGTCATCCGACACGCAGCTGGATGCCCCCAAATCCCGGGCCGATGCGGGCTCAGGCGACACAACACCTGACATACCACCACCATACTCTGTGTTCGGGGGCACACAGAAGCGAGCCATAGTGATCCTTGCTGCCTTTGTGGGCTGCCTTGGCACTTTGAGCAGCTTTGTATACTTCCCAGTGATACCGGCCCTCGCCAGCGATCTCCAGACATCCGTCGGCAACATCAATCTCTCAATCACAGCCTATCTCATCGTGGCAGCTCTGGCCCCTGCAATTGTTGGGAATGCGGCCGACACAATCGGCAGACGGCCGACAGTTGTTGCTTGTCTGATTATCTACACCAGTGCAAACGTTGGCCTTGCGTTTTCATCTTCCTTCGCCATGCTGCTCTGCTTCCGTGTGTTGCAGGCTGCTGGAATCTCCGGGACGTTTGCGATCACGTACGGTGTTCTCGGCGATCTCTTCACTCCGATGGAGAGGGGTGGCGTTGCAGGCATCATGTCTCTCATGCTCAACACTCCTCCCAGTATGGGTCCAGTCTTGAGCGGTCTTCTGATGCAGCGATGGGGCTGGCGATCAATCTTTTGGTTCCTAGCATCGACTGCTTCGGCCACCCTGCTCTTCGTTATTTTTTGCCTACCGGAGACACTCAGGTCCGTGGTAGGAAACGGGAACACACGCCTGCCACGATTCCAGATGCCAGTTCTACATTTCTTGCTTCCCTCGGGATGGAAAATATCACCTATGCGGGCATCATCGGGAACAAAAATGGGCTGGTACCGCGGCCCGAATCCGATCAAAACCTTGCAGACGTTGAGAGATCCGGGAACTTTTGTTGCCGTCTGCGTCATGGCCATCTACTACACCATTTACTCATGTCTTCAGGCTTCGCTGTCGACACTATTTATGAGCACGTACCAGACGTCGAACCTGGTCACGGGCCTGGCCTATCTGCCATTTGGCGTGGGATGTGGATTAGGAGCAGTCATATCAGGTACCATCAGTTGTTGCCTCAGAGCACCGGACAAAAGGTCGAAGCTGACGGAGACTTAGGCAAAATCCTGGATCTAGAATATCGCCGGGCGGCCGCCAGGCTTGGTCTGACGCTCGACCGCTCCACGAACCACGACCTCTCATCCTTTCCCATTGAGAGAGCTAGGCTTGGCAGTCTAGTGTATGCCCTGATTCCCTGTTGTCTCTGCATCACAGGGTACGGTTGGTCAATTCAGTATAAGCTGGTCAGTCTCCGCTGCAGCAGATCGCAACTTCTTTGCACGAAATACTGACCTGAGACGGCAAAGCACATGGCAGTGCCTCTGACGCTCCAGTTCTTCATCGGCCTCCCGACGCAAGGCATTTTCACGGCCATTGGAACGCTCATCGTGGACACCCACCCACGCGAACCCGCAAGCGCCCAGGCGGCGAACAACCTGGTTCGTTGCGCTGCCGCGGGCGCCGGACTGGCCATGCTTGATCCCATCGTGGCCAATGTGGGAACAGGATGGGCTTTTGTCCTTGCTTCGGCGAGCGGCCTCGTGGCGGTTGTCCTTTTGTTCTGGTTGAGGCGGTCGGGCCTCCGCTGGAGACAGCGCCGACATCAGAGATCTATCTGTAGCGACGATCAACTTACCTAGGCTGGAACTGCTAAGATACATGAGACGATGGAAAATGCCAGTTGTGCTTCTAAAGAAATTTCATATATTTCCAAAATACCTAGTTGTCTAGGGTTGATGGAAGTTGGACCGAGGAGTTCGATCTCCGTTCCCTTTATCATGTCATTCTCTCACCGTGAAACTTGTTTGAGGTGATCAGCGCTGCGTTTGGCTTTTGGTCGAGCTGCCTCCCCATCTCAGTAGCCCCTTTTCAGTAGTCCCCGCTCGGTACCACCCAGGCCCTTCTAGACTAACCGCCCCCTTCCCCCAAATCAGGGCTCAACCTTTGTGGTCACCAGCAATCCTGGACATTCGGATCTTATCGGCTCAGTTGTCGTCAGCTTCAATCTAAACAGATTTGGTGGCAGCATCATATGGGCACATGGGTGCTCAGCATCCGCGCGAGTCAGCGATGCGGACGTCCTGGTAGTGAGCAACGACCCTGGAACCTCCGAGTACCGGCACAAACGGAGAAAGAGATACTCGAATGCAGTGAATGGGAAAAGGGGGAACAGAAATTGCAGTGAAAATGCAGATTGCGACGAGCAGCCATGCGTCTCGGCTCATGGTGCCGGGCCAGGCCTTCAAGACCATGTCTGGGTTTTGGATAGATGAAGCCCCGCGAGCTAGTAAACCCGCGCATTGGGGCCCCTAAGCCAAAGCAGGGACAACTGATGATTTCTCCTCCAATATGCTCTCTGCATCCCGGGGCTGGAAAGGGCCTGGGAAATGAGAAGTTGGGAGTCAGCCGGCGTTAGGACTTCCGCAACACTCTATGCTCTGCCGATTATCCATCCATGTTCCCCGCCTAGCATCCGGGGGTGATGGGAAATGCAGTGCAGTCTAAATCGTTTGTACAATAGGAGCTTTCTCTATAAAACAGACGTCTTGGCACACCTCTTCATCCGATACTGAACATTCTCTCATTCCTGGCACTCTACACCCGCTCTCAGTTTCGTTCTACTCCGTCCTTGCAACATGCAGTCCGAACCATCGGCCGGCAGCCTCAAGAAGGCTCTGGCCCTTCTGGCCTGCTTTTCGTCCAGCGTCCTTGCCCAAAGCGCTGTGACCGTCAATGTCGGCACCAAGTTCCAGACCATCGAGGGTTTCGGCGTCTCCCAAGCCTTTGGACGAGCCAAGGAGATCCAAAATGCGCCAGCCAGCCTGCAGAAGCAAGGCCTCGACTACCTTTTCAGCACCACCACTGGTGCCGGATTCACCATCATCCGCAACCGAATTGGCTCTGGCGGCAACGGGGACAGCATTCTGCCCACGAGCCCTGGTTCCCCAAGCGGTACCCCGTCCTACCGCTGGGACAACGATGATCGCGGTCAGGTGTGGTTCTCCAAGCAGGCCATGTCTTATGGCGTCAAGACTATCTATGCCGACGCTTGGAGTGCCCCTGGCTTCATGAAGACGAGCGGCAATGAGGCCACTCCTGGGTATGTTTTGTCTTGGAGCCGAACAGTATTATTGCCAGCGGCCAGCCACTAACATGACTTTCAATTCTTAGCTTCCTGTGCGGCACCACTGGACACACTTGTTCGTCCGGTGATTGGAGGCAGGCTTATGCCAACTTTCTTTCCCAGTACATCAAGTCGTACTCGCAAGCCGGAATTCCCGTCACTCATGTCGGCTTCCTGAACGAGCCTGATTATGAGTGAGCCCCCCTTGCCTAATGAGAGAGACGTGTCAGACGCCAGCTAACACCCTCCCAGGCCCGATTACTCCCAGATGCAGATCAGCACCAACGCCCAAGAGGCCAACAGTTTCATTCCCACGCTCTACAACACTCTCCGGGCCAACGGACAGAGCAACATCAAGATCGCCTGCTGCGATGCCGTCGGCTGGCCCATGGCCGAGACGCACACCAAAGCCATGGTCGCCGCCGGTATGGAGCAGTACCTCGGCATCGTTACGGGTCACACCTACGGCGGCGACGCCAACAAGGCACTCAGCACGAAGCTGCCTGTCTGGGTCACCGAGGGAGCCCCCCTGAGCATTCCCTTCACCACGACTTGGTACAGCAATGGGGGCCAGGCCGAGGGCATGACGTGGGCCACCAAGCTTGCTGTCGGCTTTGTCAACTCAAACCTCTCGGCATTTGTCTTTTGGCAGGGTTTCCAGATCAAGCAGACACAGTCGTCGAGCCACCTAGTTGACTCGTCTGATGGCGTCACTGCCACCCCTTCGGGGATCTTCTGGGCCTTCGCCATGTGGTCGCGTCACATCCGCCCAGGCGCCAGGCGTCTTGGCACTTCGGGGTCCGTGGCCAACACCATCACCGGCGCCTTCCAAAACACCGACGGATCTATTGTTGTCGTCTTCACCAACAGCGGCGCTGCGGCGCAGTCGTCCAGCGTGGCATTCAACGGTTA
Source organism: Plectosphaerella cucumerina (assembly GCA_020746995.1). Classification (NCBI taxonomy): domain Eukaryota; kingdom Fungi; phylum Ascomycota; class Sordariomycetes; order Glomerellales; family Plectosphaerellaceae; genus Plectosphaerella; species Plectosphaerella cucumerina. Next base: position 268,077 of record JAGPXD010000005.1, on the reverse strand, counting down.
CACCGCAAGCGCGGCCTCGGCCTGGGTCACCGACAGCAGCCGCAAGTTTGCCTCATTGGCCGCGTCGGTTTCCAGGGGTGCAGTGACCGTGTCGATTCCTGCTCGTTCTGTGGTCACTGTCAAGCTGACCGGAAAGTCGGGCACCACGGCCCGCCCTCGTCGTCCCTGATTGAGACCGGTGACACCATCGTGCATACCAGTACCGGCCGCCAGCGAGTATCTTCGGCCCCAGTCCTTGCATACAATATTCTCCTTCGTAAATTCTTTTTCTATTCAACCGAATGCCGGATACAACAGTGAATACAATTTCTGATCTCCGCGAAACCATGCTACTCGATGTGCTGGGGACTTTTTCGTGGCTGTTGACTTGCACGCCGCCCGACTAATGCTCGGTGACGACGGGCAGATCTCTATCAATTCCTATTTGAATTCAGGCGATTTAATATTGTAGATCATTGCTAGATACATGAGCATTGGACACCAAAATAGCCTCAAGGTATGGTGCCATCCTGCAGCGCAGTTGTGGCCAATGATCCTCCGTTCCCCAGTTCGCTGATCCCGGTTCTTCCTTCGTGCTGACCGCAATCTGTCACCACGTCTGCCTCCAAGGTTTCCCTGCCATGGTCTTCTGCTGACCCGCATGCTGACCCCTGGAGACTGCATATGATTTCTGCGGCGATGGGGCGGCGCTCGGGGCCGGAAATGGATATTTATCCCCGAGATGTGCCTGTTGGTCCCTTTTAGGCATGTCGTACCTAGAGACTTCTGTCCAATTGAGGCCCGGGTCTACGGCACAGCCCTATGCCGCCCGATGAACGCCCCTCAATTTGGCCTCACTCTGTCACGCGGTGAGAACAGGCACAGGATCCTGTAACATCATTTCGCTTAAGTTCAGGGCCATCAGACTAGTCTGGGAGACCTGACCGAGGCAGACTTCGGCGGCGAGGAGGACCAGTGCTATAAAATCTCAGTGTCCGCCACCATCTCGTGACACTAGCATCTCACAATCGAATCTTTCAAGTCATCACTTTTCTTTCCTGTGGTATTGACAACCTCTGAGAACACACCTTGTCGTCTCAATCCAAGATGCTCCCCGCCAAGTCTCTCCTCCTTGCGGCTCTGTCCGCCACCGTCTCAGCCACCGTCACCCTGGTCGAGGTCGTCCGCATCGTCGACACCCTTGAGATCACCGGCGGCACTGTCCACGACCTCCTCGAGGGTTCCTCGGTCAACGACAACTCCCCGAGGGCACTCTTCGCCAAACGTGCCACTTCTGAGGAGTGCAGCTCGTCCATCAGCAGCTTCGGCGCCTCGGCGCCCACCGGAGACCCTGAGGTTGAGAGGTGGTGGGAGACCGCCGCAGTCACCGACAGTTGCAGTCTCGTCGCCCCCACTTCACTGTCCTCTGGCATCTTCTCCTTCCTCACCGCAGTTCTCGATTGGGCCGTTGAGGAGGTCTACGTCGCCTCGGCTCTCTCGTCCAAGTGCCCTGATCAGTGGCCCACGGCCACCCTTGAGCCTCTCGAGTGCACTACCGCTCTCGCTTTCTACTTCACCAACTCGGCCAACGCCACCACCACTGTCCGCGGCCGTAGTGTTTTGGCGGACTACACGCCTCCCAAGCCCAAGGATGCGGACAGCGCAGCCTCGGCCGTCGGCGTCTCGCTCTCTGCCCTGGCAGTCGTGGGAATTATTGCTGTTGCTGGTATGCTGTAACACTTGAATCGACTTCCGGTTATTTGATGAGTGCATGGACTGGATTTGATACCCCTTCGCTGTTTGGAGGAAACGACGTCATGGTATGTTGGTATAATGAGATATCCTAATCGAACCAGCTGAAGTACATGGGCATTTCGAGAGTACCACATTTTGTCAGTAGAGTTTCAAAGAACGAGATATTACCAATGTGTTATCTAACATTGCCAAACCTTTAAAGTTGGTTCACGGTTTCTCAATTTCCGTCGATGGAGAGATGTCCACAGGTACCTATCGTGTCCTCGTCAAGAAGATCTCAGCCTCAACCTGACCTTGACAGTGCTCAGACAGTGCTCATTGCCTTGAGGGATGCCCTTCAAATTATGATCGAGGCTGTTTCGAGGGAACTCGGACCCTCTCAGTCATCTTTGACAAGTGGCAAGAGCAGGTCTCAACGGAGGTGTTGGCAAGGATAGAAAACTGGAAGGTTCTCCAGGATTCAACTATGGATCGGGCCATCCTTTCAAACACATTCCCAGCTCTCCGCCACATTTGGATCCCCCGATCCGCTGTATCTTCCCCGGGCAGGATATTTGCAGTGTTTCCGCTGGAACTTGATGGTATCCTTACTGTCATCAGTAAACGCGGTTCCCAGGACGTACTCTGGGGCTTTCCCCTCCTCAACCCATTGAACCATGGCTGCGAGGACGTTGCCCTCCGCCTCCTCTCCTGCCAAGTTGGAGGCCCTGTTGCCGATGTTGAAAGCCCCTGTCCCCTTGGTGCAATGTGCCATGCCGGAAATACGGAAATAGCGGTAGAACTCGTCCAGTTCCTTCGGCGGGAGACTCATGGTCTGCGTGACCAGCTGGTAATAGCGGTCCGAATTGTCGCTTGAGATCAGCTCATCCTGCAGGCCGTGGTAGTGCATGATCTTGGTTCCGCTGTTCATGGCACCCGACAAGTCGGGGTTGTATGCGTTGATGCCGAACGTCTCAGCGTTCTGGGCAGCTTCGATCTCATCGAGGCCGACGGACCCATTCCAGGAGGGATCTTTCAAGACGACATAGCGCAGCCAGTCCAGTGTGTAAGGGAACATCTCCCCATTCCAGAGCCTGGTGGAAGAATCTCCCCCTGGGGCGAAGCGAGGATAGACCTGCTTGCCCTGCCTGTCGTAAAGTGGCGAGAAGACGCGGCGCACAGTTTCCGCCTGAAGACCTGTCAAGCAGTCTGAGCTATTCTCTGATCCGCAGATGAGACCCTCGGGCTTGTACTGGCAGAGGTCGGGGTCTTCGATGACGCCGTCAACGTGGCCGTCCAAGTCATCGCACTGCTCGTAGAGATCTTTCAGCACGACAGCCCAAAGCTCTGGCGAGAGGAACGTCGGGGATCCTGGAGGCCCGGTAATGGTCGCGAAGTAACCCTCCCAGACCATGAGTCCGGCCCACGCAAATGCAGGTGCGCCAGCGGTGATACCATCGAAGTCGTTGGGGAAGTTCTGCGCCTCCATGAATCCCTGACGACCACCGGTTGAGCAACCCAAGTAATAGGACTTGGAGTGCTTCTTCCCGTAGAAGGCTTCGACGGTCTGCTTTCCAAGTACTGCCCCGGTGTGAATAGCGCGGTATGCGAAGTCCTCCAGCACGCCTGGGTTGTCGTAGAACGGCTCTCCGTAGTTGCCAGTGTGACCGTTGTTCGTTCCGACTGTGGCGAAGCCCCTTGACGCCCCGTAATCGATGTCGGTGTAAGCTAAGCAGCCTCCTAGACCACCGTTGCCGACTTCCAAGAAACGGCCCGTCCAGTTCAGAGGGAGCCAGGCTTCGAGCTCAACGGCACTTGAAGGGCCCGTCTCAGACACCATCTGAACGCGGCAGAAGCTGTAGGGGACGACAGTGCTGAAAGCCGCGCATGTTGGGTGGTTTGAAGGGATGCTCAGGTTGGTCCCGGCGGCGACGTAGTCGGAGGAGCGAATGGTGGTTGTGTTGGGAAGTTGAGTAACCAGAAGCTCGGAAAAGCCGGCACAATGATCCGAGAAGCAGCACGTCCCCTGTTGAAAGACGGCTAACAGGGCCGGGACCGAGGCGTAAGAGGGCTTCATCGTGTGTCCAGGCTCAGTTGAAGTACTCGTCAGATCGTGACTGATAGCTGAACTGAGCAATGAGCACAGCGCAGTGACATGACGGAGGACCATGATTTATGTCCTCATCAGAGAGATTCCAGTCTGTCGTTCTGTAAGGCAGGATATGTCGGATATCGGTCCCCGACGAACTACGATATCCGTCAACACGGGGTCGATACTCGTAGATCTCATTACCCCGCGGGGTAGCTTGAGGGGAAAGACATGTCCGCCCAGCGGGGAATGATGTTTAGTGCCCCGGATGCACCTATCCGCGCCCACTGGGCTTCCCTCAACTGACATTTCGGCAGTCTTCGTCGGGGTTGACCAGGGCTCGCCTGGGCATTCTGCATCACGAAGATGCTTTGCGGCAATTGTAGGCGGAGGACTCGTCTCAGACTCTGGACTTTTTTTTGGCTTTGTGTGATTCCTCCTGTCGACTCTCAGTGAGGCATCGGGAACGAATCTGTTGGTGTGACCCCCGCCACGAATGCTCACTGAGCTCCAGCAGGTAGCCCTACTGACTCGAGACCCTGCTGGCCCTGGCCCTCCACTCGCCAGGCCGCCGGCACCCGCCGGCACCCCTCCTCTCCTCAGCAGGAGGGCTTGTTGAAGTTTTTTTGCCATCTGTCCGACACGAACTGTGAAATGGTAGGTCTTGACCACATGACTTTGTGATCATGACAACTTGTCTCAACGCTGGTCTCGACACCTATTCCCTCCTTGAACTCCATTCTGTTTTTGGAGAAGCCAGCAACACTTCCCTCCCAGCGATCCCACTCCCGTCAAGTCCGCGGGATCCTCTCTCAACCTACTTTACCAGAATGTCATCAGCTCCCTTTTATTGACCAATTTGCGGGCAGTAAAAGCTCTCCTTCTCAATACAGCCGCGGAGCCAAGAAAAAAAGGGGCCGTCACCACCGGTCGAGTGCACGCGTCTACCCAGATTGACCCCAACCTGGTCCGATCCCCGAGCCTCTCCGCCCGAGATGAACCATGGACACTCGCCACATCATTCCACCTGCCGGCAATCATGTCCATGTGCCATTTAGGCTGGCTTCTCTCCTGGTTTGGCAGCCTCAAAACGCCCCTTGCGGGCCGCCCCCGGACGTCGGCAAGCAAATGGGCGCGCCGAACCCCTGGCAGGGCCCTGGAAATGGCGTCGTGAGGGCCCCTTCGGAGCATCATCGTCCGCCGCCCCGCGGACCCGACGCACCGCGACGACCGTTGTGTCGAGCCGCAGGACGCAAGCGCAGGTTATTGCTCGCCGACCTCAACGCCATGTCGCATCCGCTCGGCCGGGATGGAGACCAGAGGTCTGGGGAGAAATGTATAAGAGAGATGGCCATGGTGTAGGCCAGACCAAAGCTTGCTGTGACATCCACAACCATCAAGCTCAAGCATCGCCGGCCATCATGATGCTGCCCCGGGTCTTCTCTTACTTCCTGGCGGTCTGCCAGGGCGTCGCCCTCGCCGCCGAGCTCGTCCCCCGCGCCACCTTCTCGCAAGTCACCAACTTCGGCGCCAACCCAACCAACACGCGCATGTTCCTCTTCGTGCCCCAGAACCTCGCGCCCAAGCCCGCCATCGTCGTCGGTCTCCACTGGTGCAGTGGTAGTGCTCAGGCTTACTACCAGGGCTCCAACTGGGCGCGCCTGTCCGAGACGTACGGCTACATCGTCATCTACCCCAGCACCCCTTACCTTGACTCCAACTGCTGGGATGTCGCCTCGCAGAAGGCCCTGACCCGCGGCGGCGGCGGTAACACCGACTCCATCGCCAACATGGTCAAGCACGTCACGGAGCAGTACGGCGCCGACGCCAGCCGCGTCTACGTCACTGGCATCTCGTCGGGCGCCATGATGACCGTAGGAATCCCTGAAGTGAAGTTGTGAGAGAACCCAGCTGACCATTGAACGAAGAACGTTATGAGCGCGGTCTATCCAGACCTGTTCGCCGCCGGCATCGCCTACGCCGGTGTCCCCGCTGGCTGCTTCTACAGCGCCGCCAACATCGAGGCCGGCTGGAACAGCACCTGCGCCCAAGGCCAGTCCATCTCCACGCCCGAGCACTGGGCCGCCATCGCTCGCGCGATGGCCCCTGGATACACCGGCACCCGTCCCCGTATGCAGATCTACCACGGCGACCAGGACGCCGTCCTCTTCCCCCAGAACTACTACGAGACTATCAAGCAGTGGGCCGGCGTCTTCGGTTACTCGACCACTCCCCAGCAGACCATTCCCAACACCCCCCGTAGCCCGTACACCAAGTACGTCTTTGGTGCCAACCTGCAGGGTTTCCTCGGCACTGGTGTCAGCCACAGCATCGACGTCTTCACGGATGAGGACCTTAAGTGGTTCGGTTTCACTGTGAGCCACGGAATGCACGTGTGATGATTTGGTTGCTGACAGAGGAAAGTCCCCCAATGTTCCCGTCACCACCAGCTCGGCCGCGCCGTCCACCGCGGCGCCTACTTCGACTCGCCCTGCCTCCTCCACTTCGACAACCGTCTCCGCTCCCAGCACCACCACTGCTTCCTCTGGTCAGCAGCAAGTGCGCTGTAAGTTCTCCGGATGGGGAGCACCTGTCCTTGGTCACTGCTAACAGACGTAGGGGGCCAATGCGGCGGCATCGGCTACACTGGTCCCACTGTGTGCCAGAGCCCTTATTCGTGCGTCAAGAGTAATGACTGTAAGTTGACAACTCGGAGTCAGTGGATGCATCATGCTGACATCTTCCAGGGTACTCCCAGTGCCTGTAAGTCTGGGCTGCAGAGTCAGATGTATGTCGAGACCACATACCTCTTAGCATAAGGCAAGGTAGAGAAGGGTTTGATAGCCAATTATTCACGAAATCCTATCCACTGTGAATATACTCTCATCGGCAGATGATTTTCATGTCGGCAAGAATGGGTGTGGAAACAGATCTGATCAGGAGTGAGTCTCCGAATCTTGGTGGCTGGGGCCTGTCTGTGTACTAGCCCCTGGAGCCACACCCTTGACCCCTGAAATGCACCCTTCTCCAGCCAAGGAATGCCGCGCGCCTCGCAACATCTTATCAACCGTTGAGTATCGGGATCAGATTTAGAGCTCAAGAGTCAAGAATGGTATCTCTAGCTTTCAAAATCATTATCTTCTATTCTCGCTTGGCTTGCTTCACAAACCGTACCCTGCATGCTGTCTAACGAAACCCTAAGGTCCTCGAAGAGACCATTGCCGTCATGGGCTCCCTCTTCCATCTCAGTAGCGACAACAACCGCAAATTACCTTAAGCAGATGCACAGTGACCGCCGTCCACCCGAAGATCAGCACCCGTCATGAAGCTGCTCCCATCAGACAGGAGGAAGACGGCCGGCGCCTTGAAATCCTCGGGAACTCCCAGTCGGCCAAGCAGCGCACCCTGCATCCATGTCTTCTCGACCTCGGGCTCAGCAGCCAGCAGCTCATCCGTCATTGCCGTCCGAATGTACTGACACTCACGTTAGCGGGCTTTCATCAGATTCAAGAGTGAGAATACTCACCCCCGGCGACAGCGTGTTAACCCTGATGCCGTACTGCCCCCACTCCTGCGACAGCGACCGGCACATTTGCTGCACGGCTGCCTTGCTCGTGTTGTACGCCGTGCAGGTAAGGCCCCTGTTGGCGATCTGGCCCGACATGCTGGCGATGAGCACGATGCTACCGGGACGCTTCCTCTCGACCAAGATGTTGGCCGAAACCTTACTCGTGACGAAGGCGCCGACGATATTGACGCGCTGTATCCGCTCAAAATCGGCGATGGGATACTCGAGAGCGGGTACCTTTTGCTGAATGCCGGCGCAAACGATGGAGCCGGCGAAGGGGGCGCCTCGGGCATCGGCGTCGGTGGCGACTTGGTCAAGGATAGCGCGCGTTGCTTCCTCGTCGGTTACGTCGCACCTGTGGTAGGAGATGGTAAGGCCGCGGGCGTTGGCGAGCTTGGTGAGGTGAGTCCACTCGACTGGTGAGGGTTCGGGGAGGATGTCGAGACAGGCAGCGCTGCCGCCGGCTTCCAAGACAGCGAGGGCGAAGGTGATGCCAAGGCCACGACCGCCACCGGTGATAGCGATGGTCTTTGACGCGAGAGAGAAGAGGCTAGGGAAAGGAGCGGTCGTGGGAAGGGGATCTTTGGCTTCAGGCAGGGGGTAGACCGGTGATGCTGGGAGGTCAATGTCGCTTGTTGCTGCAGGAGGGGCCATCTTGGTGGCAATGCCGAGGGATCTAGGCTTCAAACGGTCTTGGTACAGGTTCGGATGGCAAGCAGAGAAGGTTCAGGAGATACGTCAGGACTGTCGCTTGCAACTTGATGGGATGGCCCAGCGGGATGCAGTTGCCATGTTATACAGACGCAACCAACGCCTGTCCGGGACATCGCTTGGACTTGATGTGTTGGTGATCTGAAAATGATACCCCGACGCATCACGGCAGGTGCATGCGCAGGGTGGGAGGGTCGGAGTCCAGGCCGTTCTGCGGGGGACCCCGGATTTCTGGCCTGAAGGCAGTTGCAAGCGCCGAATTCCACTTGCAGTGGACTTCGGGATCGGTTCCGAATGGCGGCAGCGGCAGATGAGCTGGAGCACCCGGAACAGGATTGCGATCTGATCTGATCAATCCCGGATTGTTTCTTTCTGGAAACCCGTGTAGGAGTCGAGGTATGTTCAAGCGCGAGGATGATGTGGTTTTTAACAGTTTGTGTCCCCAGACTTTCGGAGTTGGTCTTTGTCACCTGAACGTCTGGATTCTCCGAGTCGTGAGGGGTGGCGGTTAGGATTCCCCCTTTAGTCCGGTTCAGGAGCAAAGTGTCCGAATCGAGTAGACCTAAGCACCCGCGGTGGTTACGTGCCCCTGATCTGGATTCTCTAAGCACTGCAGAATTCGAGAGTCGTGTCGGTCGCATGGCGGATGGCGGGGTGCTTTAAATCCCATGATGCCCGGCTCAAGGGCGTCCCAGGGGCATTTCTCTCATCGCTCGTCTTGCTCCTCCATTCTCTCCTTCGCCTCTGTCACAGTCCCGGCACAGCAAGACACCCGAGAGACTCAACCTGAGAACACTCACCCAACCAAGGCCGACCGACACTCCCCGCCGACCCTCCCCTCCTTTACACACACACAATGGCGCCCAGCGCGGTTCCTATCGAGGAGCTGTCGGCCCCGGCCGTCAACGGCGCAAAGGATGCCACGGCATTCAGCCTCTCGGCCGCCGACAAGGCCCAGGTCGAGCACGTTGTCAAGACATTCCGGTGCCTCATCGCCGACCTTTGCGAACAGTTCAAGGGTGGCCATCCCGGCGGCGCCATGGGCATGGCAGCAATCGGCGTGGCCCTCTGGAAGTACGCCATGCGCTACTCGCCCACGAACCCCTCCTACTTCAACCGTGACCGCTTCGTCCTCTCAAACGGCCACACCTGCCTCTTCCAGTACACATTCCTCCACCTCACAGGTTACCGCCACATGACCATGGACCAGCTCAAGTCCTACCACTCCGCCCGCACCGACTCCTTCTGCCCCGGCCACCCCGAGATCGAGCACCCGGGTATCGAGGTGACGACAGGCCCCCTCGGTCAGGGCATCGCCAACGCCGTCGGTCTCGCCATGGCATCCAAGCACCTGGGTGCTACCTACAATCGTCCCGGCTTCGACGTCGTCGACAACATGACCTACTGCATGATTGGCGATGCCTGCCTTCAGGAGGGCGTAGCTCTCGAGGCCATCCAGCTGGCCGGCCACTGGAAGCTCAACAACCTCGTCGTCATGTACGATAACAACCAGATCACCTGCGACGGCAGCGTCGACCTCTGCAACACCGAGGACGTCGACGCAAAGATGCGCGCCTGCGGCTGGGATGTCATCAACATCGAGGACGGCAACTGGGACGTCGAGGGTATCGTCCGCGCCCTTGCCAAGGCCCGCGCCAGCAGGGACCGCCCGACCTTCATCAACATCCGCACCATCATCGGCGTCGGCAGCAACGTCGCAGGAGACGCAAAGGCCCACGGTGCCGCCTTTGGCGCTGCCGCCGTTGCTGATGTCAAGAGGACCTTCGGCATGGACCCCGAGAAGCACTTTGTCGTCGGCGACGAGGTGTACTCGTACTTCTCCGAGGCCGAGACCCGCGGCGCCCGGCTCGAGGCCGATTACGCTGCTCTTCTCGAAGGCTACGCTCGCGAGCACCCCGAGCTGGCGGCCGAGTTCGCCAAGAGAGCTGCTGGCGAGTGGTCGGCCGACTGGCGTGCACTGATTCCTGCCAAGGAGGACTTCCCGACGACGCCGACGGCCTCGCGCAAGTCGGCCGGTCTGGTGTGCAACCCCATCGCTGCGGGCCTGCAGAACATGATGGTCGGCACTGCTGATCTGTCGCCTTCGGTCAACATGATCTGGAAGGGCAAGGTCGATTTCCAGCACGTAAGTACACTCAGTGTTGAGCAATGATGAGCGAAGCTAACAAGAGCAGCCCGACCTGAGAACGACGTGCGGCATCAACGGCGACTACTCTGGTCGGTACATCCACTGGGGTATCCGCGAACACGCCATGGCTGCCATTTCCAATGGTCTCGCCGCCTACGGCAAAGGAACCATCCTTCCCATCACTTCCAGCTTCTTCATGTTCTACATCGTGAGTGTTCCACCCCCACCCCATCCGCTGGTCAACCCCTGGCTGACCCCCTCCAGTATGCCGCCCCTGGTGTTCGTATGGGCGCTCTCCAGCGACTGCAGGCCATTCACATCGCGACGCACGATTCGATCGGAACCGGTGAAGATGGTCCCACGCATCAGCCCATCGCCCTCCCCGCCCTCTACCGCGCCATGCCCAACCTCCTCTACATCCGTCCCTGCGACAGCGAGGAGACGGCCGGCGCCTTCATCGCCGCCATGGAGGCTCGCGACTCGCCGTCCATCATCTCCCTCTCGCGTCAGAACCTGCAGCAGTACCCTGCGCACACGTCCCGCGACGGCGTCCAGCGCGGTGCTTACGTCTTCCGCGAAGAGGCCGACGCCGACGTCACTCTCATCGGCGTGGGCGCCGAGATGGTCTTCGCCGTCAAGACGGCCGAGGTGCTGGCCGCCAAGTTCGGCGTCAAGTCCCGCATCGTCAGCTTCCCGTGCCAGAGGCTCTTTGACCAACAGAGCATTGAGTACAAGAGGGAGGTGCTGCAGTATCGCACGACACCTCGTGTCATCATCGAGGCGTACGCCGTCAACGGGTGGGAGAGGTACGCCGACGCCGGCTTCAGCATGGCCTCCTTTGGTCACTCGCTGCCTGGACCGGACGCGTACAAGTACTTTGGCTTTGACGAGGAGGTCATCGCGCCCGAGGTGGCGAAGCTGGTGGAGGATGTCAAGAAGGAGGGCCTGGACAGCCTGAGAGGCGAATTCCGCGACCTCAACCCGGTGAAACACTGAGCGATGGGAGCATTGGCGAGGACTGGACGGTAATAATGACAGGCGTCGGCGAATCTAGAGGGTGCTTTGAGCTTTTAGAAGAATTTCATCACGATGAACAGGTTGGCGCTCGTAAAACTTGACAAGTAACAATGCGCAAAGTTGGATAGATTCGGAAGTTGTCTCTTAACAGATCATTCTAGAAAAGTCATTCTATCCCAACAGCTGCCGTCAGTACAGCTTGCACATCCCTCTCCATTCCAACCGCATGACGCCGATCCCGGCGCCCGGCTACAAGGACGGGCGGCGCTTCCACCTGCCCTCCCGACTTCCCCTCCTCCCCGCGAGTCAGGGCCCGCGAAATATGGCACCGTCGGGCTTCGACTTGCCCCAGCCCCGCCATCATCCAAGCCCCATCAAGCTCACCTCCATGCTGACCATGCTCGTCAATTCTAAGTTCAAATCGCCACGGTGGCCGGGAGGTACTGCAAATTGAGACTGAATAGTTCTGGAGAACATCGTCTGATTTCAAATATGGCCTGACACAAGTACGCAGCTCCAGCCAACTCCAATGATAGATCTGACGAAATTTTCAACCGTAGATCTGGCAGCAAAGATGGAATAAACATAGTTGAGCTTTACAAACCCCTCTAGCTGTATAATCTGATCTACGCTCCGACTTGTGCACTGGCCGAGCACTCATCTCGCACTGTTGCTCGCAAAGACCGCCCCTGTCCACTGCTGAAATACAAGAGTGCGCCCGAGGCGTGCTGGCCGGCAGTGCCCATCGATACACCGCATGAAGAGACCTTCGGCCGGCCGGCCCCTTCAAATTCGGTCCGTTTACCTGCCGGCAATGATCTGGGCGGCAGTGAACTGCGTGAGGCAGCGGAACTTGCGTCGTCCAGACAGCGTGCCCAGGCTGGGACAAACGTACGAGTGGCCGGGGAACATGATGCACTCGCCATACACCTTTCCGTCGAGGCCGTACATCTTGTACGGGTGGCCGCGGTCCCGATAGAGGGCTATTACGCGTGCGTTAGCTGAATGGATCTTTCCCCAAGGTCGGGAAGGAAACTCACTCCAGTGGAAGAGGGGGTTGTTGCTGAAGTGCATCTCGAAACGGCTGATGCCACTGACATTGTCCTCAAAGGCGCAAGAGCCGACGCAGTTGATGCCGAGCCGGTTGCCGCTGACGTTGGAGGTGCTGTACCAGGTCCTCTGGTTGCGGACCTCGTTGCAGCTCGGCTCGGCGGCAGAGATGGCCCAGGCATAGGACGATCCACCGACGACGCCCGTATCTTCGGTTCGGTAGATGTCGAAGTTGGCGGTGCACACCTGAGTGAGGGCAGCCAGGGGGGCTAAGATGAAAGAAGAGAATTTCATGATTGCGAGGACGCTCGGTGCGACGGTTGCAGATGAGCGAATGAGGCAATGGGAAGTTGTGTCTGTTCGATAATGGAGAGTCTGCGGCGAGAGCCAGATATTTATACCTCGCATGCAGCCAATTTTCTGACATTCTTCGCAGGTGATGCTAGCAAGGTCGCCAGTCCTTCCCTCTGCCACCTTCCCCTTCAGGACATCATGGACTGGACCGATTCTGCGGTGTGAGGGGTTTCAGCAAGCATCGTCAAGCATTGAAACCATGCTTTCCATGTCTAGGTCAATCCAAATTCTGCGAGTTCACGGTAGAGGCCTCGTCTAGTAGACGCGAAAGGATCTGTAGGATTCTGCATGTGCAGGGAGTGGTTAACCCCTGGTTGGAGTGTGTGATAGCTTGATTCGGAAAAGAGTTCGCCCACGTGTGTATCCAGAAGCACATGAGTGGGCTAGGGAGCCGGTTCAATTTGATACCGATCGAGCATTGGTTCTTGAACGAGTCATTAATCTTCTGAAACATCGATATCAGGTGTCAGAGTCTCGACTCGAGTGTAGACTCGATTGATAGTCTCTGTTTCATAACATCGCCCAAGAGCTGTCGACGCGGGCGTTGCCGCAGGGTCGTGATCTCGGCCCATGCAGCGAGGGGCCCTCGACTCTTTGTCTCATTCATCTTGACAGTCGTCAGGCATGTCGGAAAAGCTATCTGCTGAATATTCTCGGGCATGCCGGCGTCGAGAGGGTCTACTTCCTCTAAGCGACCTGCTGAAGAACTGCGAGGGCGGAAATGCAGGTGACCCTGGGCCTGTTGTGCATTATAGATAGACGATTGAGCCACAGATTCGTCGGCTCGCATTAGGGGTGGGGGCAGAAGTTCTCGAGAGTTTACCGTTGGATGCCGTCTTGGCAGTACCAAGCATTGTGGTGTTTCGCCGGCTCGCACTTGGGTGGGGGCGAGAGGTTCAACTTCTTCAGTGTCGCCGTCTTGGCTCTACCGGGTGGTCCTGGTCATTATCGTGGGTGATTTGGCCAGACCAGGTCCACGGCTCCCCCCACTGGATTGGTGGTCGGCTATCCATCCTGGGGGCGAAAGTCGAGTCGGCAATCCGGCATCGGTGTGGCATGGGTTGACGTGGATCTTGGCGAGCAAACAAATACCCACGATCTCGTCTTTTTCTACCTCTCTCATCGAGGTTTGTGTATCAAGACCTCTGCCTCTCAGAGCTCGAGGTCAACGAATTCTGTCAGAGTCAAACCACGCGGTAGTTCTTTTTCAGTACTTGCGCCAGCCCGTGATTCGTTCGATATTCCCTTGTGGGAGCCGCGTACTAAGAGTTGACTGGGCTGCTCGAGCGGGGTCGTGTGTGTCAATGAGGGATTGTACTGACAAGAGGCGCTGGTTCCTGATGATGTACGTTGCAAGTATTTAAAGCATCCAAGGCGTGTTCGTGGAGCAAAACACCACCATCAATCCCTGTGGACGGCTTGCCGAAGGGTTCCTCCCATATAGCTAGTCTAGGAAATTGAAAGTAATGCCGTTGTCTCCTCTATCTTGTCGAGACAAACCGCCTGCATGCCGGCACGGAAGTGGACGCAATTGATGATAGCGGCGTAGCCAAGGCATCCAGCGCTGGTCCACATTCGCCTTGAGCTGCTCGGCAGGGCAAAGTTGACTGTAATCCCTTTTGCTGGCCCGGTTTGCGGGACATCGTTTTGATGAGCATGACCACCAATCCGCGTCGCTTGTGGAGAGTCGGAGCCAGGGCGGAAGTGCGCCGACGATGAGCACAGGGTGGACGACTGTGGCCGCGCAAGTGAGCCAGAGCGGTGTGCGGTTCATGCGACAATGCGCGTCTGCACTTAGTCCAGCCGCCCGCCTTCGCAGTATGAGCCGGCAGGGGTAAAACTACAGCGGCCGCATCAATACTGTTGTTGAAGCCCTCTACTTGCCCGAGGTGATCATTGAGATGGAGCGGCATGTCGACGTGCAGATTATTCAGCTCGGGCATAGTAATATAGTAGTGCCGCCAAGCTTTGCGGCTACACCTTCCGCGTTAGTTACTCACCTTGGCTACAGAGAGATATTGCCTTATTCCTAAGGAATGTTATTATTTTACTATATCTTAATTTTATACTCCTAAGATTTCTCTATAAGTAAGAGTTTAGTTAAATATATATTAATAGTTTAAATTCTACTTAATCTATATGTTTAATCTTTTTAATATAGTTAAATTAATAAATAAATTTAGAATAGTAAAAAAAAACTTAATTAATTATTCCTCTACTACCTTACTACCTTAGAAGAATAGTATCCTACTTACTAGTGTATTTTAGGTTAGAAATTCTATTAGTAAGATAGTTAGTTAGCGTGTAGGCGCTTGTGCCTGCCTGCCCATGAATCCGGGGAATCCGGGGAGAAACCACCAGCTGCCTCTACAGCCTCCCCACAACCTCAACCTCCACCCATCACAATACCGTCGAGATGACGGACGGGGACACGTCTTCCCTGCCCGACGATACCATCGCCCATTCACCTCAAGGGCAACCTCCCAAACAAAAGCGCACACGCACCAGAACAGGCTGCCTCAACTGCCGTCGCAAGAAGCGCAAATGCGACGAACGGCGCCCTGCCTGCGGCGGCTGCTCGCGACGTGCCGAGCCATGCCGATGGGGCATCAAGGTAACCTTTCGTGCTGACAATGCCCAGTCCATCCGGGGCGACCACCCGTCCATGCGCGTCCCCCATCGGCGGCCGCGCCGCTTCGAGATCATGGATGTCACCGATGAGGTCATCCGGGACTATCACCTGCCGCCGAGCTGCAGCCTCGGCGATCATGAGCGCGAGTCCGAGGGCGACGAGAGCTTCGATGTCGAGGTCCTATCGCCGCAGAGTCAGACTCAGACAGCATCGACGGCGGCGGCACCAGTCCTGCCTGCGCCGTCGCCGCACCAGGACGGAGATGTGCATGGGCTGTCATTCCTCACGATGAACCACAAGCCCTCACCATCATCATCCTCGCAGGTCGTCACCGAGAATGCAGTAGCCAACCTCATCTACTTCAGTCAGGGCCGGTCAGACCCCGTCGCCGACGTCGCACCTCTATCTCTCGACTCCCTACCCATGGATCCTCTTCTTCACCCCAGCAACACTACCACGAACAGCAACCCATTTAACCCCTTTGACTTTGGCGACCACATCTTCAGCCCGGATGGCTCCCTCGACGATGGCATCTTCCTCCCTGGCTCGTCTTACTACGAGCTACACTCGACCCTTCGCAACCACCTCATCCAGGAGGTCAAGTCCAACGGGCCAACCCGCCCCTGCTCACCAGCCGGAGCCATGCCGGAGAACGACCTTGCTACCCGCACGAATGCTCTACCCTCCCGGTTCCCGTCACCAGATCCAGCCGTCCGCACGCCTCGTGAGCTCTCATCTGAGCGTGAGCCTCCTCAACTCTCTGGTGAGGATGAGTGCGCCCTCTGGAAGAATTGGTTCGAGGAGATATCGCCCTGGGTCGACAAGTTCGACAACGAGCGCCACTTCCAGCACGTTCTCCCCGGCATGGCCCGCTCCCACGACCATCTCCGCTACTCCATGCTCGCCCTATCGGCGCGTCAACGCGAGCTCAAGTCGGCCAGTCGCGCCACCGACCTCTCCCTCTCCCTCTACCAGGAGGCCATCCACCTGCTGCTGCCCCAGCTCTCTACCCGATCTACCCCCGTCATCGCCTCGTGCATCGTTCTCTGCGTCCTCGAGATGTGCAGCTGTTCGCCCAAGGCCTGGCGCCGCCACCTCGATGGATGCGCCAGCCTCATGAGCGCAGTTGGAATGAATGGGTTCGCAGGTGGTCTCGAGCAGGCCCTCTTCTGGTGCTTCGCCCGCATGGACGTCTGCGGCGGCCTCATCTCGTCTGTCAAGACCCTCATCCCCACCGTCCACTGGGCATCGCGCGTCGACATGGCCGCCGATGCTGCTCTCTTCCGCCGCGCCGTCACCGGGAGCTTCGCCATGTGGGCGAACTACGCTGTCTACTTATGTGCTCAAGTGCTCGACCTCCTCGCGCCCCTCGCCCAGGCCAACCCGGGAGGTCTCTTCTTCGAGGGCCCGCGACTTGACGCCGACTACTGCGCCGAATGGCTCGCTCTATGGCGACTCGTCGACGAGTGGCACGCCGCCCGCCCACCCGAGATGTGCCACGTCTTCGCCCTCGCCTCGAACCCCTCCAACCCTTTCCCTGCCGTCGTCTACAGCAACTCAGCTGCCATTTCGGGCAATCAAATGTACCACACCGCCGCTTTGCTCATGCTACAGAATAAACCGGCTTCATTACGCCTCGGTCCCCGCCCAAAGTCGGCTCTCTGGCACGCCAGACAGATCTGCGCCATCTCAATGTCCAACCACCACCACGGCGCCTGGACAAATAGCATCCAGCCGTTGTGGATTGCGGGGAGGTGCATGAGCCATCCGGCCGAGCACAAGGCTATTCTCGACCTGTATGCGAAGATTGAGCGGGAGAGCGGCTGGAGCACAAAGTGGAGGGCGGACGACCTGCAGGATTTCTGGGGTGACCTGGCCGAGGACGGTGAGTAGTGGGCTCGGATGAGAGTGGCAGGCTGCTCAACTTGTCATACGTACAGTATTGTCACATTAAGGAGGGCAGCCGGCATTGTTCTTCCCTGCTTGCGACGGGAGGATGTATGGGAGCCTGTTACGTGCCATGAACCTGGTTCAGCACACAACAACCATGACACTATTCTCTCCTTGCCATGAGAATCATGCTCGCAGGCTCCCTAGAGATGACTGAATGGTAATGGCGAAAAGGTAGAGACTAGGTTGGCATCTTGACATTCCAGTTCGCATCACTGCAATGAGCAGCAGAGGCATCGACATATGAGAAACTTGGACTAGACATTATAGAAACAAAGCGCCTGCAATGATAACTTGAAATCTACAAAAGAACCCCACTGCAAGATACTTCACTTAAACACAGCCCAGTCCAGGTATGCCTGCAGCGACCCCAGAAGCTCCTTCGCCTGCCTCAACTCCGTCTCGCCCTTGTTTCCCTCAACCAACTTCTGCACCCTGAACAACGTCCCGCAGATTCGGGCATTGACAGCCTCAAACGCCGCGTAGATGAGGCGATCCGACTCCGTCTCCAGCGGTGCTGACTGGATGAAGAAGCGAGTGCATCGTCCCTCAGCTTCGGCCTCACGACGCGCCTCATCTTCGTCGCTGTAGTCGACGAAAAGACGAAGGAGGAAGCGCACGTTGTGGGCCAGAGCCACGGTCGTGTCTGCCTTGGTGTACATGGACGCAATGTCGTAGGCGTAGCGGTTGATGATAAGATCGGCGACGTCGCGCCAGTTGGCGAGGGAGACGGGAGTGCTCTTGCGGTCTTTGACGACGCCTGAGAGATAGTTCTTGATGGCGGCCAGCTCGTCGTCGAAGGTACTCGAGAGGCGGGGAAGATGGGCCTCAGCCGGGTCGGGGTTGGTCAGGTTGACGGGGAAGAAGAAGGCTGAGACCATGGAGGAAAAGTCGACGGCTGTTCGGCTGCGCTCAATGGCGTAGTACCGGTCTTCGGGGTTGGGGTTCTGGCCGGGAGGGCTCCAGGGGCCACGTCTGCCGCCCCCAGGGCCGCCAGGGCCATGAGGACGCTTTCCACCGGGGCCATGACCGGGAGGCTTTTCTCCGGGACCGTCTGAAGGAGGGCCATCTTGGAGAGGACCGTCGCGAGGAGGCTCTCCGCCAGGAGGCGTCTGTCCCGGAGGTCCCTCTCCCGGGCCGTACGAGGGCGGCTTCTCGCCCCTCCTGCCATCCGGTCCATCAACCCTTGGCAGCGACTGGATTTGCTCCAACCCATCGGAAAAGTCGCACTTGATGATCTCGAAGCCCGGGTTCTCCGTGCGGATAACGCCCTGAAGTCCCCATTCTGCGCAGAGAGCGCAGAGATCCCTGGCGCGCTGCCTCTCATCGGAGAAGCCGCCACGCCTCCTCTTGCCGGGTGTTCCAGACCCCGCGTCCCTCTTGCCTCTCAGGAGAAGGTCCTGGGTGTCGAGAACCCCAGAGTCGTACTTGTTGCCGCTCAGGCCGTCAGCGAGAAGGAACGGCAGCGGACGAGTCGTCCGATACACGTGCAGCCAGCCCTTTCTTGGCTCCTCGGGCTCCTTGGGCTTCTCTGGCTCCTCCTGCTTCGATCCCCACCAGAGGAAAGGTATTTGCACATCTTTCCGTCGCAGCTCCGCCGGTGCCGAACCGTCATCCACCTCCTCCTTGGTGTCGTGCTTCCGTCGCCCTTCGGCATCCCGGTGCTTGGCGTTGCTCTCGGGGTCATGTCTTGGGGGTCCGCGGCGGCCCCTGGCGAACATCTCCGCGTGCTCAATGGCGTATGCGAGCCAGTCGAGCTCGGTTGGCGTCTCATTGCGATTGTTGCCGTGGTAGAGCATGACGCCCTCGGGGACTGTGGCGACGAAAAGCGACATGCCGTTGGGGTGCAGAGAGGTGCCCCATTTGCGCATGGCGTCGGCGACTGAGTTGAAGATCTGGGGGCCTCGCTCTGCGGCGGTGGCCAGGTCGGGCTTCACCGAGGAGGCGGCGGCCGGATGCGCGCCGGCAACGAAGACCGAGGCGGCCAGGCCGACGAGCTGTAGCGCGTGGGCGACCATCGTGTGGCTCTTGAGTCCAGTCGTGCCGTAACTAGTGAGGTGGTATGCTTTGGTGTGCTGGTGATGATGCTGGCGAGTCTGATGTCTTGCGATGGGGAATGTGCCGAGTTATAGACTGCTCCGAACATTCAAATCCTGCCGCGTAATGCCCCCACGCACGTCGTCGTACGTCTGCCGCGGTGAAGCTGCTAAACCCCGAGCTCGGCCGTCCGATCAGATAAAAAAGGGGGGTGAACGACACCATCTCGCATCCGCCCCACCCACATTCACGGTCGCTACAGGGGACCGGCCAGGCCGAGGCGCAACCCGAATGCGTATGCTTAATCGGATCGTGACTCGGACTGGAGATGAAGTGTCTCATGCCGTGAGCCGAGGGCTGAATTTGACGACAAGGCAGTCGTTTCGCAATTACGGATGCCACTTCAAGTTCAGTGCCGTCAAAGTCCATGACTCGATCACCAGCAGACGCAGGATGACACTATTCACATTGCAGTGATTGGACAGGCTTCGCGGATCTTTGCCAGAGCCTTAAGTTGCCTGGAGAGTTCAAATGCATTGATTCCGTGAGAAGTTTGCGCGGTGACGCCAAACCTCAACGCCCAGTGCCGAGTGCCACCTCAAAGTGCTCGTGGCTTCATCGCCACCAAGCCATCTTGTAGATGGGCAGATTCTGCTCGCGCTATTAGCTTGCCAGTCTTTCAGATGTCTCGCTCTCTTCTTTTGTCCTCAACTTTCACTTGAACACCCGGTCAAATTCCTGTGCGCTATCAAGAAGGGCATTAAGTTGGTCGACAAATCTGACCTCAACAGCCATCAGCTTTCCCATACAACATGCGTCTAGGCTTCCTCTCTCTCCTCCTCCCTCTGTCTCTTCCTCTCCTGGCCGTTGCCGAGAGTCTCATCGTTACAACCGCTTGCGGGTTACCATTCGGTAAATGCAAATTCTCTGGCCAACTCACGACGCCCACCGGCACACACGTTGTCGACGCTACTCGTGGATGCCACCTGACCAACATTGACAACATTCTCGAGCTCTGCATCAACTACCGAGCGGGCACAGGTCACATCGACCATCAACCGCACCCCGAAAGACGATGTCTCAAGAAAGTCCGCAAATATCGCGTGGCCTGCGGCTGGACGCACCAGTGCTATCGCTTCCACTTCATCGAGACTCCTTGTAGGGGGAATCTGCCTTGGGAGACACGGGAAGATCATCTGGGAGACAAAGTATTCACATCGAAGAAACATCTGGCTTTTCACGTTCGCGTAAGGCCACGATTTTAAAAATGCACCAACAGCAAGTGGAAAAGTGTTTCCAAGCAGCAAAAGTTTTAGAAAGGCACAGAGCAAAGATCATGCTGTCATATTATGTTCGAGCTGTTTCTTCGTTCTTAATGACAAACTGAATTTCAATTCTCCCTCTCGGATCTTAAAAACCTCGTCAGTTGCGGGAACTCGTCTGCCCACGGCAATCCCATATCCCAGTTTGCAATGTCTGTCGCAAATTCAGAAAACCCAGGGTCCAGCACAACACCTCCATTGGTGAGATCCATCTGGAACAGCGGCCGCTCTGACGGCCAGGTCAACCTCAGGGACCTGATATACAGAGCGACTGAGTGTCGTCGGTCACGGTCCTGATTCAGGCAGAGGTAGTCCCGCAGCGCCGGCCAGGGGATGTAGTCGATGCACAGGGGGTGGACATGAGCCTCTTGAATCGCCGTAGGCCTGAGCCACATGGGGACTCCCTCGAGAGACGCCGCGTCTGGGTACAGTCGCCACTGCCATTGTCAGCTTGTGGTGAACTGGCTGGAGAGGGCCTTGCCACCCACTCGCAAGAACCGGTATGCCACGAGATATATCCCAAGGAGGGTTTGGACGTCGGAAATTACGAATTGCCGCAGTATGGTGGACGCGAAGAACACGACGGGGTTGCCCTCGGTTGAGAGAAGTATCATGTTGGCCAGAGGAGGGTCGAGGGGCAGTCGTGGAGGGACTCGATCGGGGTCTTGGGCGATACTGACATGGGCCTCGTAAAGCATGGCCAAGTTCGAGTATTCGAGGCATTCGGTCAGATTCTGATGCTGGATCCCGCATCGACAGTGAACTGTCAGGATTGTAGGCGGCGGCGGAAAGGAGGTATCTCTGTCGTTGCAAATGACTCGATGGTCCTGTCTTGCCGCGATGTTCGGACATGCTTCTTCGATCGTCATCTGCGAGGCAGTGAGCAATGACGCATAGACTTCAATGAACCTTTAGAGGGTAGCATCAAATTCTCTGGAAGAACAGAAACTAAGGACATCAGCCAAGCTTACATGAGTATCATCTGCGGCGGTGGACGGAGACAGCGGCAGGAGACCGGGTGACGAGGCCACAGATCCCGTGCGAAGATCGAGTTGCCGTGCCATGCCGTCGACCTTGGACAGGAGCAACGCCATGTCACCCTCTAGCTTCTCCATCCGCTTTTTGTTTTCGTCTCGGTTAGTCTTCTGCTTTAGCCTATCCATCTGTCTCTTCCGGGCCAGCTGTGCATCGCTATGCACCCGCTGTCCCGTCCTGCGGGGTGGCATTTCTGAAGACGAAGGTAGGATTGGGTGATTCATGGTAGGACTTTGGGATCTGCTGGTTTGCTCCGACTTTCCTCGATGTCTTCGACTCTGATGATTTATACGGCGTGAAATGGCGAGCAAGCGCGGGGACCTTTCCCAATGAGCAGCTGAGCTTTTGGGGCGTTTTCACATGCTAGAGGATCCATAAATGCAGGGTTCGTATGATCAGGATGTCAAGCCAAGAGTCGGATCATGTTGGGGAAGCCCTGTCACCCCGGCTGAGGCAGCAGACAAGGATTCCCCGCCCTATCAAGCAGAGGCTGCAGCGCGGGGATGATGTAGATCCCGGGGTAAAGGAAAGGTTCTCGGGTCACTTCGGATCCTTTGGCGAGAGAGGTCATGGGGCAACTGCCATGTTGCCGTCCTCGTATGTGTCGAGGCGTTTCTCAGGACACCGGAGTGCATGAAGGCTCTGTGCGGAACTGACTCACGAACCCATCGGCCTCGGAACTTTTGTGGACGTGAGTACTTGTATCTGCAGTCCTGTCTGTCGAATATGGGGCACACCTAGAAGCCTGACCTTTGCTCGTGGTGTGTTGATCGGGCACCAACGGAATCACACTGCAGCATGGCGGATCCTGAAACCGGGGAACCTATATCACATGC
Organism: Plectosphaerella cucumerina; assembly: GCA_020746995.1. NCBI lineage: Eukaryota > Fungi > Ascomycota > Sordariomycetes > Glomerellales > Plectosphaerellaceae > Plectosphaerella > Plectosphaerella cucumerina. The sequence continues at coordinate 245,614 of JAGPXD010000005.1, read as the reverse complement.
CAGTTTAGACACCTCGTGGACGGATGGTGCTGATCAAGTGCCTTTTGATAAAGAGGATGACATGTTCGACCCATCTAAGGTATGCCCTCTCAAGGGGCTGCAGTCGGATCAGTGGAGGACTTGACCTGTTCGTCCTAGATGTTCAGCCAGAGCAATAGAGTTGATGTTCACGCGCTGTTGTACATGCTGTTCGTGTCGACTAGGAGCTACATAACCCTGGAGCCGCGGGTCCTCCCTCAGTCCTCTGGCTGTCGTCTCCTACAAGGTCACTCTCACTGGCCGCATCGGCCCGTACGGGTCCTCGTCGTTCTCCGCCGACATCATAAGACTCAGGTCGACCAAGCGGTCACTCAGCCGCGCCATGCCCAGAATCTCCTTGACGCGCTTTTTGTCTGGCACCACTGGGCCATCATCCCAGCTGAGCGACGACGGCACGATGAAGCCGGGCTTGGCCCATGCACTCCATGGAATGGTCAATGATGAGATGCCGAGGAGAGGGGGTTTGTAAGGGGTGCCGACTACCGGCTGTGGCAGCGACTCCTCCTCGACGGCGACCACCGCAGCCAGGATCTTGCCCGTGGCATCGCTTCGCCACATGCCCTCCACCCGTTTCGCGGTGGCCAGGATGTCGAGGGCGGCGCGGCGAAGGCCCCAGTGGCGGCATCGGTGGACGACCATCCAGAGCGGGATGATCAGGCCGGGCTCAAGGCTCAGGCTCATGGAGCTGCCGCCCCGGATACGGTCCACAAGGGTCGCCGCCAGCCTGACGGAGTACTCGAAGACGGAGTACTCGAAGTTGCCCAGGTAGGGATCATAACGAGATTCTGGGCCGAATGATGTGGCGTGGATCACGGTGCGCATGGTGACGTGAAACAGGCGAATGCAAATTTTCGTCGTCATCTGGCTGTGTGTAGGCTGGTGGCCGATCTCCCATGCTGCCACCCTATTCTCCCACACGACAAGCCGCCGGATCAGGGCATCCAGCTTCGTGAGCCAGGGCCCATGGGGGACGGTGCCGGCAAGGAGGGTGTCGTCGAGGAGGAAGAAGCCCCGTGCGATGGCGAACATTTCGGATGACAGCGTGTCGTACGACAAGTCGCGGGGGAAGGGCGTGTTCAGCAGCGTATCGACGGTCGAGACGTCGGCAGACTTGTCGTAGGGGTATGGCGAGCTCGAGTCGCTGAACGTCATAGCTTGCACGTCGATGCGCATCAGCGAGCCGCGCAGTGCATCGAGTCCCGGGGTGCGTGCAGCATCCTGGGTGATGATGCGAAGACTCGATATGATGTGCGTTTGCATGTCGGAGAAGCGCGCGAGCATGCTGGCGGCGGAGATGAGGAGGATAGACAGCGTCACGACCTTAGTGGACGAGTCGAGCTCGGAGGCCAGCGCCATCGCTCGGCAGTAATGCGCTTCGGCGCGACGGGCGAGCTGGGAGTCTTCAGGTCCGCCGAGGCCGACAGACTCACGCTGGTGGAGAGCGCCGAGGGCGACGGCTGCGTGCCAGATGGCTGTTTCGCCGTGAGAGAGCTGCATGACGTTTTGGTCCCAGATGCTGGAGGGGAAGATGTTGCAGGTGCCGGGGATGGTGGCGCGGCGGAAGAGGTCAAAGAAGGTCGTGTCGTTGGGCGATATGGGCCGTGATAGAGGGTTGGACGACGATGGGCTCTTCGTGAGGGCGTGCGACACAGGGCCTACGACGGAGAGGTGCCGAACGGCCTCGGCGAGCTTGCGCCGCGACATGGCGTTCTCATCCGAGAGGTAGCCGTCGCATGTTCGCTTGGAGGACTGGCACTTCTGGCATGCCGGCCTGGTCTCGTCGCACTTGACGCGGCGAATCCTGAAGGAAATCAGCCCGGTGACCGGTGAGGAAAGAGAGAAGAGAGGGGCAAGCATACCTGCAGGTGATGCATCCTGACTTTGATCTGGAGGTCATACTGTCAACAGAGAAAGTTCAAAGAGTGGAAAGGTCCGACGGTGTCGCCTGATGCGTTCTGGCCCCGTGGAAGAAACCCTGCGGGATAGGAAGCGTCGCCAAACAAACAGAAGATTCTGCCACTCGCACCCTGCAGCCCTACCATCGTGGCGGCGTCATCTCATTTGGAGGGGACTTTGGTGAGTTATCAAGTTGGGGGCCAAACAGCCAACGCCCTGGGGGCTGTGAGCACGCATCCTCCCAGATGCAACATCAAGGGGCTGCCGCCTGTCAAGGACGAATGGCCTGATGTCCCAGACAAGACCCCTGCAGGCTGGGCGCAAAGAGGATACGAACCAGAGAGTGGGCTCTCACGCCCGGCCGGCGGCCGCTGTGGATGGTCTGTCATTCGCAGAAGAGGGCGGCTGCCAGCCCTACATGTCCGTACGGGCGTAAGAGCAAGCCTGGGCGGCAGGCCTCCAATGGTGTCATCTCGTGATGGTGCGGTGGCGGCGGCAAGTAGCATCCGTCTCGCGCAGTTGCAGAGGATTGCATGGGGGGGTCTTCGGGCACTCGGTCTCACGGTGCGGATGCGCGCCTCCGGAACAAGTCGACGAGCACGTCGATCGAGCTGACAAAGCGAATGCTTTAAAAAGCTCGACTTAGCGATACAGCCTGGGAGTCGCTCGTATGTGGTGAGACGATGCGATGGACCTCTGTTGTTGGTCAGATAACCAATGAGCCGTCGGCGGTCTGGAGCACGCTCCTACTGCACCTCTGCTGCCTTTCGCCTGTGGCCTCTCGCCTTTCGCCTGTCGCCCGCGAAGTGGTGGGCATCGTGATCGATAGCGTACCGGATATCTCCCCCAACGGCATGCTTCCACAGTCCTCGTGTCGTGTCGTCGTCCTCAGGCAAATGTCACTTGGGTCGCAGCGACATCCTGATGGTAGACCGTTGTCTCTTCGTGCAGCGCTTCTATTTGTACATTCGCGGCCACTTCCCCGGTGTAGGTCATGTTGACAAATGACGCCCCGAAAACCTGCCGCCCTCATGCCGCAGCCTTCTTCGCCGCCTGCTCCTTCTCGTACTCGATGATCTGCCTCGACCAGCTGCGCGCGCGTCAGTGTTCGGTGTTCTCTCATGTGTTCTTGTCGGAAATCGTACTATCGGCTGGGGAAGAACGAGTTCTCCTTTGGCATGACGTAGCGGTGCTCCTTCTCCGAGCTCAGCTTCCACACGCTGGCGACGATACCCAGCATGACGACGCCCATGATGGCGGTGTTTTGCCTCCAGTTGGCCGGCTGGCAGTACCAACCACCGGCGGGCGACCAGACGTGCTTGGGGTAGCTGTTGGACGGGGGCTGTTAGAGCGTTGTTCGATCGGTTCGGGTGGGAGTTGTCGTCGGCTGTCGGGGGTTGGATCGAGGGCGCTGCACTTACGGAACCTTAGGACCGCCACCCTGTCGCGGCGTTAGCACGGGTACATCAATCGCAAAGTTTCTGTACTCACCATCTTGAATGATTTCGAGAGGGATATGGGATTGTGGGTTGGTGGAATCAATTGGCGTTGCTGTTAGAGACGATCATCTGCGTCGAGTCTCGAGATGCTCCGATGGATTTGGGACTTGGGTCACGTGGGAAGAAGTGGTCCGTGCTCGACTACCACGCCAGCACCCAATCGCAGCATGCATGTTTGTCAATTGGATCCACTTCCAGGAATCGGTCATCCAAGAACACCGCTGTGAAGTCACTTGTGGTCTATTTTCCCTTCTACCTTATTTAATGAATCAGGCCGTATGGTACTCCAATTGAGATCACTCCCCTCTAGTAAATTGGAAGCCTGAACTCGTCCGCGAGCCTCGAACGGATCCTCATCTTCTCCATGTGTTTTTCCTTGAACGCTCGCCCAGCCTTGACATGGGAATATGCCCAGTCATGATCTCTACCCTTCACCTCTTCATGCCCAAAATCCACACCTTCGGAGGGACGACTGACGATCTCGCCAAGCCATAGACTGTCTAGCTTTCTGGCCCACGTGCTGTCAAAGTTGAAGTCGCCATCCGGATGCTCGTCATCTCGCAGCCGTCGAACTTGACGGCAATACGAGAGGCAGTCCCCTTGCCTTGCCATCATCATCTGAAAGTCAACGTACACGCCGGCGGCACCAGGATTGGCTACGTTTGGATGATCGCGAATGGCACCAAAGAGCGGCTCCCATGCTGAGTCTGCAGAGCTCGCCGGATCCGGGTTGCAAGCATGTCCGTCGATGAGTTCAATGTGCTCAAGACGCGGCATCTGTGTCACCCATGAAGCAAAGAAATCAAGAGCCCGGCGCTGACGGAAGCTGCACTGCATCAGCCGAAGAGACTCGAGCTTCGGCATCGCCGGGAGCACAAGCTCTGGCCAGATGACATGGGGAACGTTTTCGAACGAGAACCACCGTGGATGTTGGTGAAGATGCCGCAGAGTCCGATGTGATTTTGCAATAACGGCGTGCAGTGCACATCCCAACCGTCGGGCATTGGCCTCCCTGTCTCTCTTGAGCAACGGCTTGACAGCAGCGCCGCCATCCTCGAAGAATCCGACATCATCGGACGTGCCCTCGGTCAGGTACATATCCCAAAAGGGCTCGAAGACAAAAGACTCGAGACGGCTCAGGTCAAGCCTGTCCCAGCCCGGAAGAGTTTCCCAGCTACGCTCCCCTGAGAGATGCGACTTGATAACCAGCTGCTCCACGGCGACGCCGGACTCCGCCATGCACCAAACAGCAGCAGCGAGGGTCGCATCGGCAGCCCTGGTGTGTCTTTCCAGGCAGGCGTTCGTACGCCAGAGTTTCGGGTTTCCGGGTCGCTGTCCGCAGTTGCTGTGCGGCCCGATGCGACAAGAAGACTCCCATGTGGTAGGGGTGGGGATCAGAATGTCGGGATGTCGAGAGCACCCCAGGGTGGCGAATTCGACTCTCCGGAGATGACCGTTCACAGACCGGAGAGCATCAATCCAAGCCCTCATCAGTTCGCTGTTGTGGTCTGATAGCCACTGTATCGACGTCCGGACAATCTGACGGTAGCTGATCCACGCTTCGTCCAGTTGCCCTCTTGGTAGGTCTCTCCCGGCGAACTCGGTGACCACGCTGTCGAATTCGCATTTCTTGATGCCGAAGCTCGGCTGGGGAAGGAATTTGATGCTCCGCACGTATTGCGCAATGCGGCCGAAGGAGCCCTCTTGAAGGTTCGCGAGACATGATGGAGTGGCTCCAAACTCTGCAGTGGTGAAGAGTATCCTGTTGATGTAGCGGAGGTGTGTGAAGCGTCGATGGGTGAGCCTGAGCGTTTTGAGCATTGGTCGAGGCGGCGGCTTCCACTCCCAAATGATACGGCCAGTCACTTTACTATCTCAATCATAAGTATTGAAGCAGGCAAGTCGCATCTCGGGAAAACTCACCAGACTATACTTTCTGCCGATCTCTTTTCTTCCGGCTCGCCCGGCCCGTCATCAAGATAGTCTACGACCATCATGACGAGCTCGTTCGGCAGACGATCAAATAAGCCACAACCTGCAAGCGACATGATGGCGGTGATGATGGAAATGATGATGGAAATGATGAATTGACTTCCCTCGATGGGCATCAAGTCTCATCGAGGAGCTCTCGACTCCCATATTTGAGCCGAGTCATCCCTTTGTTGGAAAACAATTGCAGTTCCCAAAATAAAGACTCCATGACTGTGAAGAAAGTCTGCAAAGATGTCTGTATACTGACGTTTGGCAGTCAAAGATGGTGTAACTAGAGACAATGCCCTTGACTGGCAGCATGTGTGATTGAGGGCCCGAAAGTCGCGTGTCACGTCGGGAGAGTCGCATGGGCACTTGTCGTGGCTTATGTAACTTCCAGCACAGACCACGCGAGCATGGTCTCACGACTCCTGGAAACTTTTTCGACTTGACGATAGACGGGACACGACCGCGCAGCCGGCATTGCGACTCGACGAAACCCAACTCCTCCCCCCGGCCTGCTCGACACACTCCGACCTCATCCCCCATCCAGACATCCGCCTCCCAGATGACGCGGTCACGGATATCGAGATGCACGGGGCAACTGCTCTCCGCCCCGAGCAGGGCCGTCGCCGCTCCCTCCCTCACAGCACCCATCGCCGCCTCCTTTAGGGCGCCGGCGCCGACAGCACCACACCTCCGCCAGACCATCCGATGCCAATCCACAGCCGCCGCCGATGCCCTGCCAGAGTCCTCCTCATCCCTCATCGCCGACGAGGAAGCGAGGACGCCGTACCCCTCGCCGCTGCCCTCAAAGGCCCGCTCGTCCGCCAAGCTCGCCGCCCTCCACGCCCGTCTCTCGCTGCCCGAGAAGCTCCCCCTCGAGACCCTCGCACGCTGCCTCGTCGATCCCTCGGCCGACGCCAACCCTCACTTCAACAACGCCAACCTCGCCGTCATCGGCAAGGGCCTCATCTCCTACCACGTCTCCGAGCGTCTCGTCGTCTCCTACCCGCGTCTGCCCATGGTCGTTCTCTTCGAGGCCGTCCGCGCCTACGCCGGCCCCGAGGCCCTCACCAACATCGCAAAGGCCTGGGGTATCGATCAGGCCGCCGCTCCCGGCGAGGAGGTCGACCCCGGCCTGCTGCAATTCTCCATGGACATCAACGCCGGCGTTCGCCACACGCAGTGGGGATACGTCCGTCGCGAGGCCGCCATGCTGGACAAGTTCAAGTGGCGCCGTGGTGTGTCGTCGCGTGTCGTTCTCGACAACGAGTTCGGTGACGCTGTTCACGAGAAGACCCCCGGCGAGAACCTCGACGCCGCCGCTGAGGAGGAGCTGGCCACTTCCCAGCGCATCCAGATCCGCCGTGACGCCCACTCGGCCCTCGTCCAGTCCGTCGTCGGCGCCCTCTACATCCACGCGGGCCGCGAGGCCGCTCGCGCCTTTGTGGACGCCCACGTCATTGCTCGCCGTGTCGACCTCGAGAGCCTCTTCCACTTCTCCCTGCCCACCCGCGAGCTGGCCATGCTCTGCGCCCGTGAGGGCTTCGAGCCCCCCGTAGCCCGTCTGCTGAGCGAGACGGGCCGCAAGAGCAGGACCCCTGTGTTTGTTGTCGGCATCTACAGTGGCGCGGACAAGCTCGGCGAGGGCTCGGGCGCGAGCCTCGATGTGGCGAGGCTGAAGGCTAGCATGAACGCCCTCAAGGCCTGGTACCTCTACAGCCCTGGCCAGACCGTCAGGGTGCCCAGCGATATGCTGCGCGAGGGCGCCAAGCCGTGGCAGCCGGTACACATTGACATTGGGGAGATTGTGTAATCATGGGAGAGACAAGGAAGGGTTGGATGGCGTGTGTTGAGTTGAGCGTGGGATCGGGGAAAAGATCCCACAAGTCCCCTGAGGAGAGGGGACAGTGTACATTTTGTCAAGGGACCAGCATGGCACCCATCAAGCTGTAGGTGTATAGATCTGTACAACACTAGGAACAGAAATTTTTTCCATCTTGTCTACCTTTGTTGGCCAAACACCTGTTAACCTGCCGGTGACTACCGGGTATCCCACCGCTCTATCGCCTGAAGCACGCTCTCCGCCGTAACAAATGAAAAGTAAAATATTAGTAGCAGGAACAATGCCCTTAACTGAATTGATCACCCTCGCCGAGCCGTGTGGCCATGCCCTTCCTCATGCGGCCGCGGTACCGCTCCTTGCTGGCCCGCTCCTCGCGCTCTTCGCGCAGCTTCTTCTTGCGCTGGTAGACGGCCCTCACAGTGTCGCGGAGCTGTTGCCGCCCAGCATCGTAGTTGGCCCGCGACAACGCGACGACCTGGTCGATCTGTTCGGGCGTGTAGACAAAGTTCCATGTGCTCAGGAAGTCGGTCGTGGCGGGGTTGAGGCCCGGCACCTTTTCCTCGTTGGGCAGGAAGGGCATGTACACGACGGCGATGCCCGCGTCGGGCTCCATCAGCTGCCAATGCGTCGAGTCGCTGAGGGCCTCGGGCGGGGGGTTCTGGGTCTCTCGTTCTTGGGTTGTGCCGACCCAGACTGTGCAGTAGCCCAGGTCAGATGCCTTGGGCGTGCTGGATTTGGAAGTGTTGCTGTCGTTCTTCTCGTTGTTCTCCGCCAACTGCTCCAGCTTTGCCTCCTTAAGCTTCGCATCGGCCTCCTTGAGAGAATGAGCTTCGGCCTGCTCAAGCTCGCGGTCAATCTGCTGAGGCGACTCCCCCTCCTTGGGCCAACCAATGCCAACAGGCCATCCCTTGATTCCACGCTGGCGAGCGTATCCGTCGGCCACGGCGAGCCAGTTCTCTGTTTTGATGTCTGCGGAGGCATCGAAGGCGACGAGAATTTCGACGCCCCTGCCAGGGCGAAGAAGCGGGTAAATGGGCAGGTTGTTGCTCATACCTGCGTCCATGAGTTGAATGTACTCTTCGTCGTAGATGCCTTTGGGCACCGTGTCTGGCAGTCTTCCGTGCATGCCGTGGGCAAAGTTCGCCACGGTGCCAGGATCGATCGGGTGGACCTTGCTAAGGTCATCGTTGTACCGGCCAGAAATGACATCGTCCAGCGAGGCAAAGCCAGCGATGGATTGAACCAGGGGCCTGATCTCTCGGTAGTAGTGGCTCAGCGTGGCGCAAAAGGCTGAGCCAAAGACGCCCATGAGGAACGGCACCCGCACCTCGGGCAGATGGAACCCGCGCTCGAGGGGTACATCGACGCCGTTGTTGAAGCGGCGTCCGAGTGCCCAGGTTGGGATGCCAGCCGAGAACTCCTCGCAGAAGAACTCGTACGGGGTGACCTCGAACCACTGGAACCAGGCTTCCTTCTTGGCTACGGCCTTGGCCGATTCGTCGGGGATGTTGTCGTCTTCGAGACCGGGGATCTCATGTCTGACTGCCGTGTAGATAGGCATCGGGTTCTGGCCATACTTAATGTAGTCTCGCTGGTTGCTGAGCTTGAAGTCACGTCCGTCAACACCGAGTTCGCCGCGGGGCACCAGGAACCGGGCAGCCAGGAGCAGACCGTAGGCATCGACCAGGCCAAAGGCGGCATTGGGGTCACCTTGGAGCTTCTCGACGACGCCGCTGAGTAGATATTTGTTGGTGGGGGCCGAGATGAGAGACTGGAAGGCCACAGGCGGGTAGGCTATGTGGACAGAAGCCCGGGACTTCAAGTGGTCCAGAACGCCAGGCAAACTGCGACCGCCAACCGCAGAGAAGTACAACGTCTGCAGCCAGCAGGAGCCGGAAACTCCGGCGGTATACGTGACACAGTCGAAGAGGCCGTCCTCGTCCGCGGAGAGGAGTGAGCCCGCGCTCGCGATGAGAGCCCTCATGCCGCCGCCAGAGCCACACATGGCGATGACGGGCACGTCTTCGGGGTTGATATCGTCTTCTTTGATGTCGAGGTACTTGGCCAAGGCGACCCTAGTAACCTTTCTCCGCCGGGACAGGAACTCTTTCTCCTCCTTACAGAGCTCGCTCGAGACGCGGACGGTGGCCGAGTAGCGGACCTCGGGGTTGACGTAGGGATCGTGGGCCTCAGCCCAGATCTCCCCGGCAAGGGATCCAGGTGCAAGCGACAGCTCCCTCTGCAGCTTGCGGACGTAGCCGGGGATCAGCTTCGACCACTCTGGAAGGATGAAGCCGACGATCTTGTCCGAGAGGGAGGCCCACTCGATGTCGGCCGCCAGGGAAAGGGCCTCGAAGCTGGAGGAGAAGTTAAGCCATGCTAGCGACCCATTCTTGGCCTCCTCTTCGTCGGCGGCCTGCTTCTTTTTCTGCTCCTTGACTAGCTGAAGCTTCTTATGCTTCTGATTGTGCGCGTCGGTAAGCTTCTCGAACTCTTCGGTGGGGTATAATGACCAGATGCAGAGAAGAGCGGCGATAGTTGCGAGGGGAAGAGACGTGAACTTCTTTGGCTTCTTCTCGTCCTGGACTTTGGATGAGGTGAAGAGCCCCGTCTGGAACTGCTTGACGGCGGGGCGCCGCGGAAGAGGGTCGCGAGGCCGAGTAGCAATATGCAATTGCCGCGCCCTGCTCGCGAAGGAGCGTGCGCGGCAGGTGATGAGCGATCTCATGGTGCGTGGCGATACTCGATGCAACGGTTCCGGTGCTCGGGGCGGCACATGACTGGCGGGGGAGAACGCGCCAAGTTTTCTCTTTGTCGACTGTCACTGCTGCCTTTTCGAAGGGAGAGCAACGGGTTACACGGTGGATGGGGGGTCGAGGAAGATGTCTTCCGCTGGGGCAAGCTGGTTTTGAGAAGAACGAAAAGAAGGATTGAGTTTTCAAGTTTAGCATGTGACCAAGGTTTTCGAGTTCGTTCTAGCCCCGGCGGCCGATAAATCGCGATTCTCTCATGATCGCAGCGACGTTGACATCATTGTGAGAGCCTGGCAACCTGCGCCGGGAACTCGCGACAGGGGTGAGCGATGTGGGGCCGCCCCTGCGCCAGGGCAACGCTGGAAAGCTTAGTCCGAGAATCAGGACGGGAATGTCCGGTACCTGACTTGACGTGCTGACGTAACATCCCGTCCGGCGCTAGCCGCTTTGAATGTTACGACTGGGCCAACATGGAAGGCGGGGGTTGACGATGGGAGAAGATGTCCAGACAAGAAGCAGACACTGGTCTACAAGTACCCAGCATAGTGTGTGTGTGGGTTTGTACTCGAGATCATCTCATCTCTACAGTGAAATGGGTCATTTTGACTCGTACTCCCACCATGGCTTCATCGTTAGACATCGAAATGCCATTTAAACCTCAAACTCGGCGATCATCAACATGCGATTGTTTTCATCCAAGTAAGAAGGTGCTCTCCAGTACCTGTTATGACCTATCAAGCTACATGTCATGATATCTACTGACTCTTGGTGTTTTTTGCATGCATCTCGCCTTGCATGGGCTGGGTGGTCTGTTCTTCTGGAGGGATGGTGGTTCCGATTGTTCTCAACCGCCCATGCATTGTTCTCACTTGGCGGCGCATCTCGACCCCGCGAACCGATCAAACAGTCGGGAATAAAACGAAAGCCTGCCTCCAAATCAATTGACTAGACTTCCTCACGTGCTGGTGTTCTAATCTCCTTCCAGTGTTGCAGCATCGGTTTCCACTTCATTCACTCCAAAGCATGTTTGGGCGTCTTGCATCTTCAGCATACTGGACACCCTTCGACTCGCCAACAAATCACTGCTTTAACACCGAGGCGAACTCCAGAACACCACTTCTAGCAAAGACCATGAACCGTTCAAACGTCAAGGTAGCCGTAATTGGCGCAGGCACGTTAAGACCTCCACGCATTCCAGCCCTGCTAACCAAGAACAGGCCCGGCAGGTCTATCATCTCTCAAGGAACTCCGAGATGTCGGCTTCGACGTCACGGTGTTTGAACGGCGATCTGACGTCGGAGGCATCTTCACATTCGACCCCGACCCGAATATCACCTCGGCCACGCCCTGGACCCGCTCCCAGCTGAGCAAGTACATCGTGAGTCTCACCAGCACTGACCAAGACGTGGAGCCTAGTTGACCCTGTGCAGTCGGCCATGTCAGACTTTCCGTTCCCAGATGGTGAGCAATTCCTCTCCGTATGGTCCAGTTCATCTTGCTCATATAATTTCCAGACATGTCCGTTCACGTCTCTTCTGCCGAGTGGTCTGCATACTACCGTCAGTATGCCGAGCACTTTGAGATGTACCCCCACATCAGGTTCAACACGACCGTCAAGGTCATCCGACGCGACCACGAGAAGAACAAGTGGAATGTCTTTATCGAAGGGGAGGACCGGCCGCAGGTGTTTGACAAGGTTGTCTTCTGCTCCGGCTCCGAGACGATGATCAAGCACCCCCGGATCGACGATCTCGAAAAGTTCAAGGGCGAACTCATCCACGGACAGGCCTACAAGAGGTGAGAAGCACAAGGGTAGCCACAAGGGCCCCTCAGAACAAGCTGACTGGTTAAAGTCCCGCCGACTACAAAGGCAAGAACGTGGTTGTCCTCGGTATGGGCAATTCCGCCAGTGACACTGCGGCTGTACGTATCTCTTCTCTGCCCAATAAGTCAACCTCGCTCACGCCCTTCGCAGGAACTGACCGAGTTCGCTTCCAAAGTATATCTGGCACACCGGCGTGGAGCCAAGATCCTGCCCCGCGCAAACAAAGACGGCCCCCTCGACAGCTTCATCTCGTGGAAGGTGTCTCGCATGGGTATCTGGACCGAACACCACGCGCCTGGCATCTTCCAGATCATTGCCGACGGCTTCCTCCAGCGCGGCTCTGATCAAGAATTCGGCGGCGTCAAAGAAGACGAGGCAGAGCCGGAGTGGGGCTTGGAGGACGTCGGCGACGATGTGACCACCATCATCTGCAGCGACCATCTCATCCCCCTCGTCCGCGAAGGGAGGATCGCCTCGGTCCGCGGCATCAAGCGCATTGTCGGGCCCAAGACGGTCGAGCTCGACAACGACGAGTTGATCGAGGATGTCGATGTCATCATTGCCTGTACAGGCTACCGCGCCGACTTCAGCCTTCTGCCCCACCTGTCCTTCACACGGACGGACCCCTCGCTCCCCGCTCTGCCGGATCTGTTTCAGATGGTTTTCTCGACCGAGTATGCCGACTCGCTGGCGTGCACCAACTACGGCATCATCAACGAGTCGGCGGCATCGTACCGCGAGATCCAGTCCATGGCCATCGCGCAGGTCTGGGCGGGCAACTCGAAGCTCCCAAGCGTGGACAAGATGAAGGAACAGGTCGCTGCGTACCAGGCCTGGCTAACCAAGCAGATGCTCATGTTCCCGGCGACGTACCTCGGCAAGGGCCAGATGTACCCGTGGATGAAGTTCCTGCACAAGACGGCAGGCACCGGGATGTACGAGCACATGGGCTGGGGATGGCGTGCCGTGTGGTTCTGGCTCCGGGATCGCAAGCTGTACAACCTCGTGGCCTGGGGCGTCTACTCGCCGCACATGTACCGGCTTTTCGAGACGGGCAAGAGGAAGGCCTGGCCGGGGGCACGCGATGCCATCATCCGTGTCAATGAGGAGAGGGAGAGGGCGTTCCCGAAGAAGGGCAAAGCCGCAAACAAGACAGACGAGTCTGGGGAGTTGAGCTCCAATTAGAGCGTAATGAGGTGGTAGCTGGTTGTATCGTAGGTTTTCGTATTTCGAGTCTGTAATTGCTGTCCAACTCCTTTGTCTGGTGGTTAGTGGCTGAACTCAAGGGATGACAGGTGGCGGTTGTGAGGACGAGTGAGGTTGGCTGCCAGCGGAAGCCCGAGATGAGAAGAGCCAGGATCAGAAAACGGTACTGACCCCCTGTCTGCCGTCCCAACGGTGCCCTTTTTGGAGGGTCCGTTACCTGCCCCTTTTCATCTGCTTCTACCGGCAGAAGAAAACATGTTGCATCCTGCCACCCCCTGATATTGGCAGGCTTGCTGCAGAACGGGGGAAGTCGACTCGAACAAGCTGATCACCAATTGCTCCTTCAAAAGGCTGTCCAAGCTCGCCTGGCACGCATTGTTGTTTTCCTTGGGACGACACAGGCACCGTGGGCCGTTTCGCCGGGGCGCAATGCTCTCCATCATCCATGCGACGACCGATGGGCCATCAAACATCGGATGGAAACACGTTGCCTGGACTCTTGTCACCAGCTGCCATCGTCGCACGATCGCACGCCCACGCCATTGGCCGGCCCCCGTCACAAATTCTAAATGGTGGTTGGGAGAAAACGGAGAAGCAGAGAGCGACAGCCGAGAATGACGGGCCGGCCAGGGACGCGTCTGGTGATATCAAGTTCCCCAGACAGATAATAAATCCCAAGGGATCATCCAGGGCCCATCCCCGGGACGACAATGTGCTAGGGGTATCTGTTAGACATTGAGTCTCGAGCTCGTACTGACCAGCGCCATCATGGGCTACGAGATACCTCGAGGAAGCTTGGTCCCCATCCGTGCCCCCAGTGGTCACCCAGCCGGGCTGTGGATTTTTTTCTCATTGCAGCCTCCGGGGTGTGGCCAATTACCACGCGCAGACCGGAACACCCCCAAGGCACGCACCCCTGCCTCGAGCCCGGCATCCTCGACGCTAGCACAGCAACAGCCTAGCGTGCCCCGTCGAGCCCCTTTTGCCTGTGGGAGGAAGGCAACGGCGGGCACTGGCACCATGCGACACACGGGCCACGTCCCTTCCGCTCATCAGAGAAACGTCCCGGTCAGTAGTAGGTACGGGAAAGAGCGAAGGGTGCTGAAACGGGGGGTCGCACAGCCCGAGGCCTTCCCCGTTCGCCCCAATCTCCCGCCCGTCACTTGCCTGCCATCTAGTGAGTGCAGGTACCGGGCAGGGTGACTGGACGTAGTGCAGGTGGTGAGGCCGCGAGTGCCAGTGACGGTCCATCCAAAGTGGTGCGTGCCTGCCCGTCCATTTGATTTGGCCCAAACGGGACCTCACCCTAAATTTCCCCTTGCCCCCTTCCTCTGCCTTTGCCTCTGCTCGCCTTCGCCCTTCACCAAACGTTCGTTCGTTCGTCCATCGAGACCTTCCCACCGACCCTCCACTTCTCGAGGACTTCGACTTCCCTCTCCATCATCAATACTGCCGCCCTTGCCAGTATTTCTTTCTCCTTCGTCGACGCCCGCCAATCGCCGTGCGCTCGTCCGTGTTTCCCCATCGACCTTTCCCCAGGAATCTTCTTGCGACGTTCCTGACACGCGACTTTCTGCGTCGTTCGGTACGTGCCATCAGACCCTAGCACGCCTCCTATGCGCTGCATCGTCCAGATGCCATCGAGGCCGCCCTCTACAAAGGAAGGGGCAGAGACCATCGGGTGCATCTTGATGCTCTCCTGACGGAATGGCTGCTTGTTTCGTTTCGGGGGGCGCCCACTGAGCCGCTCGGAAGCTCTCCCCTTTTTCTTGGTGCCCGAGCTTCCTCAACGACTTCCTCAGTTGCTAACATCTATCTGCGCACTCCCTAGATCCTACCTTTTCCTCTTCGACAACCTTCCTGATCGTCGACCCTTTTCAAATATAATCACAATGGGTAAGCCTGACCTCGCAACTCCTGCCGTCGCGATGCAGCACAGTGGAAGGCAAGCGGAGTCCCCCAGCGGGCAAGAACCAAGGACCACGATCAAGGACCATACCCGGCCACCATGATATCTCCACCGGACCTCGTCTTCTGGTCCGATCCTCTCTTCGCCTCGACATCATCAACACTTCGGTCGTTTCCGCCTCGCACCGTCGACATTCTTGGGTGCTGCTTTTTGGTCCTTTATTGGTAGGCCAGAGATACTCCCTCTTTTTTGGAAGAACAACACGGCAAAATCACAAAAAAAACCACACAACCATCGACTACCACCCACACTCGTTTACCCGTCACCATGGCTCCCTCGGCATTCAAGCTCGGCAAGACCCGCGCCAAAAGCGTCCACCTGGATCCCAGCCAGGACGGATCTCTGTCCTCGAACCGTCCCCTGTCGTCTCCGCCGTCAGCTTCATCCAGGTCCAGCAGCCTGCCCTTCACCAGAGACAGGAAATCCTCTACCCCGAGCCTCCTCCAAACGGCGACCGTTCGTCATTATCGAAGCATGCTCGACGTTGACCCTGCCCCCATCATCAAGCCCCCCAACCATGCTTCGACCGACGGATTCTACACCGACACGGTTGACGCCATCATCAGCCAGACCTCCAGGAAGAAGCCGAAGCTTGCATCAATCGAGCATATCGCCTCCAGCAGCGGCAATGGAACAATCCGACCCCCAGGACACATGCAGACCATCAACTGTCAGACGCTCCGCTTGCCTTGCACTACTGCTGTGCATCATTATTGACTCGTGACTTGCAACACTGTGGCCATATGTGCTGACAATCTCCTCCAGCTTCAGGTGCTACCTCTCCGGCCGGCTCGCCGCCTCCCCAGGCTGTTTCTCCCGTCGCCGCCGGTAAGTTTGCACCCTCAGCAGCACAAGCATGTTCCGAAACTAATCTGTCGCAGCTCCCGCCACTCCTTCGGCTGCCCAGTCTCAGAGCGACCTTCGCAACATTGTCCGCCGCAAGCTGACCGGCTACGTCGGTTTCGCCAACCTGCCCAACCAGTGGCACCGCAAGTCCGTCCGCAAGGGCTTCAACTTCAATGTCATGGTCGTTGGTACGTTCAACATTCTCCCCTTGCTGCACTGACCTTGTGCTGATTCATTGCCCCTCCAGGTGAGTCGGGTCTCGGCAAGTCCACACTCGTCAACACGCTCTTCAACACCTCTCTGTACCCCCCCAAGGAGCGCAAGGGTCCCAGCCTCGACATCCAGCCCAAGACCGTCTCGGTCCAGTCCATCAGCGCCGATATCGAGGAGGCAGGTGTCCGTCTGCGCCTGACCGTTGTCGACACCCCTGGCTTCGGCGACTTCGTTAACAACGACGAGTCGTGGCGCCCCATCGTCGACCACATCGAGCAGCGCTTCGACGCCTACCTCGATGCCGAGAACAAGGTCAACCGCATGAACATTGTCGACAACCGCATTCACGCTTGCGTTTTCTTCATCCAGCCCACCGGCCACTCCCTGAAGCCCCTCGACATTGAGGTCATGCGCCGCCTGCACACGAAGGTCAACCTGATCCCGGTCATCGCCAAGTCCGATACCCTCACCGACGAGGAGATTGCGAGCTTCAAGTCTAGGGTGCGTGTCCACTGCTTCTCTTTCCTCCCCTGCCCGTTGCTGACCTCCTGCGCAGATTCTGGCCGACATTAAGTACCACGGCATCCAGATCTTCGAGGGCCCTCGCTACGAGCTCGACGATGAGGAGACCATCGCCGAGAACAACGAGATCATGTCCAAGGTCCCCTTCGCCGTCGTTGGCGCCAACTCGGAAGTCACCACCCCCGACGGCCGCAAGGTCAGGGGCCGTGCCTACCCGTGGGGTATCATCGAGGTCGACAACGAGGAGCACTGCGACTTCGTCAAGCTCCGCCAGATGCTCATCCGCACCCACATGGAGGAGCTCAAGGAGAACACCAACAACATCCTGTACGAGAACTACCGTACCGACAAGCTCATCGCCATGGGCGTCTCCCAGGATCCCAGCGTCTTCAAGGAGGTCAACCCTGCCGTCAAGCAGGAGGAGGAGCGCGCCCTGCACGAGCAGAAGCTCGCCAAGATGGAGGCCGAGATGAAGATGGTCTTCCAGCAGAAGGTCAGCGAGAAGGAGAGCAAGCTCAAGCAGAGCGAAGAGGAGCTCTACGCCCGCCACAGGGAAATGAAGGAGCAGCTCGAGCGCCAGCGGATGGAGCTCGAGGAGAAGAAGCAGAGGGTCGAGAGCGGGCGGCCGATAGACGGCAAGGAGACCAAGAAGAGGGGAGGCTTCTCGCTCCGATAAGCGGTCGGCTACTCCGCTTCGCCGCCCTCTCGCGAGGCCTCTCCTCCCTCCTCCACGACCACTGTTTGAGTACCCATGATGCCCATACACCACACGCTCAACGCGCCCCTTTGTTGTTCTTATTCTTGTCCTTTCTTACAGCCAACCGCCTTCTTTTCTCGACTTCTTTTAATGCAAAGCCGATAAACCTCATCTAATCGCAGACGCGCGCCGTTGTCATCGGAAACAAACCTTTTCTTCATGCAAACGGTTCGGGTCACGCTGGAGGAGACGAGGTCAATGCGGCCTAGGGACGGAGAGGACGACGACGATATACCAAAACCATTGCAGGCCGGGGCCTCTGCGAGGCCGCGGTCCGGAACGGCCCAGGAGTTCTTGGAACACGCTTTACCGGCATCATTGCGCGCGTCGAGGAGGGAGGGAGACGGGTTGGAGAGACACGGTCTGTTTCGCTGGTCTGCCTTTTTCCGCAGACGTTGTACCATCGTAGGCGCATGCAATCACAGAGACAGGATGGAATGGCTCGACGCGTGGCCGGGCAGCCTTGCCGGTGTTGCGGTTCGCGCCTGGCCACGGTTTTCCTAGCACTTTGATTTCCTTGTACCTGTACCCCTTCCTTCGCTAGCTACATTTCCGGCGTGAATCCATGGTGTTGTTGAGTCTCAATCCATCGTGGTATCGTGTGTGTCGCCCTCCGACGACTCTGGAGTCACTGGGAGAGGCAAGAGGAGCCAGGGAATGAGGCAACAAGAAATGGTATGATACACTATACTACATCTAAGTAGCTCTCCAAAATTCTCTTTACATGGAGACAAACGGCTTGTCTGACAGAGCAGAAGGTGCCCGTCTTTCCATCGCCGCGATGCGTTTATTTGTTTTTACAGCGGGAACAGCCTCCCGTCCACACTCACGTCGCAACGCCCCTCATAGGATGAGCGTCTACCGCCTCCTCAGATACCAGTTGTGGGCCAGCTGGTACTGGTCGTAGCTGAAGGGGGTGGGAATCTCGGTCTGACCGCGGCGGGCAACAGGGTGGCGCAGGTAGACAGCGGCGCAGATGTGGTGGTTGACCTCGAGGTACCGAGGGATGAAGGCAAAGGGCGCGAGGTAGTCGCGCGGCTCCCAGGGTGTGAGGTAGGGCTTTGACTCGTCGACGGGGTTTTCGGCGTCCTGGCGGAGCAGCTCGGCCAGGGCTTCCTGCTCTGCCGGGGAGAGGGCGGCACGCTCTTCGGCAAGCTTTGCTGAGGGCGATTTGCCTGCTTCCGCGTCTGGTGTTTCGGAGGGTTCCTCGGTCGTAGGCTTTCCACTGCCGTCGAGGCTCATACCCTTGAGGATGTTGCCGAGGTGGCTCATGACGGTCCGACGCGAGTCAGAGTTATCGACAGCCTTGCCGTCCTCGTCCTTGGACCGACCACCGGCCAGGGCGATGTTGCGCTTGGCCTCGGCGAGGAAGAGACGGAGGCGCTGCTTCTGTCGGGCGTTCATGCTGTCCTTTTCCTTGAGGATCTCCTTTGCGTTCAAGACGAGACGCTTCAGCTCGCGCTTGTGGGCGGCCTGCTGTTCTTCCTCGGTCATGGGCTCGCCGTCTTCGCCCAGGGCGGACTCGGAGGCGGCGGCTGCGTCTTCTGACGGTGCTGCGGCTTCCGTCTCGGCGGCGACGGCCTCTGATGAGCCGTCGACGACAGGAGCTTCGCCAAGCTTCGCGGCGATCTCGTTCTGCTTGGCGAGGCGAAGGGCGGCACTGGCGGCCTCGCGGGCGGCAGCGCGCTCCTCCTGCTCCGCGAGCATCTTGTTGACACGGGCCGTCTCCCTAGGGTTTTTGGGCTTGCCGGTGGCGAAGAGGACGCGGTCAACCTCGACCTGGAACATGTCGCCAGGGTTCAGCTGATAGGCCGGGTATCTCATCTGAAATGGAGGGGACAGGGTCAGCGCGTCTGGCCGCGGTAGTCAGGAATACCGGGAGGGGGGGTTGGGACATCTTACCCTCTTGCCGTTGACGGTGACGGCGCCGTGGACGCAGAACTGGCGGGCCTGGAGAGTGCTGCTGGCGAACATGGCACGGAAGATGGCGACGTCCAGCCTCCGCTCCATGGGGGCAAATGTCATCTGCATGTAAGGTGTTATGCGTCTGACCGGTTCGGAGAGGAGCATGCCCTTGTCCATCCGTCTTCCATTGCCTCCTTCTGCTGACGTCCACATGGCATCATCCAGGCGGGCTCGTTCATGGGTCGCGAACCTGGCAGCGGAGGGTGGCGGCGCCGTTTCATCAGAAGAAACACCGATCTTGCCGGAGCCGCGGCCGGCGGACTGTTCGGTACCGTCGTACTGAGCGAGGTATCGCGGATCGAGCTCGACGGTGCCCTGAAGGCGGCGGTCGAACATGCGCGCCCAGTCACGCTCTCGGATGTGAGGGCCGTGGTAGGCACGGGTGTTGGACTTGGCCGTCCATTTCTGCTGGTAGAAGGTCCTACTGAAGCGGCCGCTGCGGAGTTGGATGCGCGTGAGGTTGTAAAAGTTGTACTTGTTCCACGACTGGCGGATTTTCTATAGGGCGGAAACGGAAAGGGTCAGCGAGGGCGCCTGGGGGCGGGCAGAGGTGGTGCGATTTGGAGGACGACTCACGGGCCGCTTGAGCGAGTAGAAGTTTGGCCTACGAGCTCTCATCTTGGAGAGATGGTGGCCTGGTAGCGAAAGGTGCTGCTGGGCCTGACGGTAGAAGAGGAGGGGAGGGAGTGGTGTGGTGGTTGCTCGACTCTGCTCCTGCTCTGCTCGGCCGTTCAGGAGCATGCGACACGACGGGCCAAATTTTTGGGTTGTCCCAATTGACCCCGGTAGCGCGATGCATTGGGTCACGTGGGATACCACATGACGCGAAACTTGATTACCTAAGTCTCAGTGTCGAGTCCCTTGGCCTGACTGGAGCACCCCGCAATTATGGGAATCGGCCTCTAGTGGGGCCAGCAGCAGCCTGGAACAAAGCCGTGCGGAAGCTCCAGCGCGTGAGGCGGGCAGCTCCAGTGTCCTGCAGCAGCGTGGTGCAGGTGCGTGCATCGAGACTCCAGGCTCCAGTGCGCCCCCCGCCGCCGCCATTTTCGCAGCTCCCAGAGCGCGACGGACGCAGAAAAAAAAACTCCATTTGCGCGACCACTTTTTCGCCCGCACCTTCCTCCACTGCCCGTCTCCAACCACCCGAATCAATTCTTCAGCTCTGAATAGAACAATTGCCAGGCACCCGCCTATTGTTCTCTACCGACAATTGGCCAATTGAGTGCATCCTGATCTATTGTCGACCAACCTAAGTACGTCGCCCGTGGTGTTCGTTCGCGCCGCAAATCCATCCCCCTGCAACCCCGCCACCGCCCGAACGCCCGTTCTCCAAAAACCTATCCCAACACAATACCTCTCTCTCTCTGTCTGACTCTTCGTCCCTTCGCCGAGTTACTCACACCGCACCACAGACACTCCCGACGACCAATTTGTACCTCGAATTCTCCGAACAGAACTGTTCGGACACACCTCCATCCGTTTCTCACCTTCTACCACATCTCTCGCACACAAAAACATGTCCTCCACCGAGGAGCCGGTCGTCAAGGCGGAGGAGGCTCAGGCCCCCGAGGTCAAGACCGAGACTGTCGAGACAACCGCTGCTGCTCCCGCCGAAGTGAAGGCCGAGGAGACCACCGCCCCCGCCGAGGTCAAGACGGAAGAGACCACCGCTGCCCCCGCCGAGGTGAAGCCTGAGGAGACGACCACCGAGGCCAAGCAGGAAGAGGCTGCCGACAAGGACGCCGCGAAGCCTGGCGTCCTCAAGACGACCGCCCGCATCGACAACAAAGACTACCGCAACAACAAGAAGTTCGATCCCAGGCAGCTCCCCGAGTCTGAGGACCCCCTGGAGATGCGCGCCCAGGTCGAGTTCTACTTCAACAACGCAAACCTCCCCACCGACGAGCACCTCTGGAACCTGACCGGCGGCCCCGAGAACAAGCCCGTCGAGCTCAAGCACATCCACAACTTTGGCCGCATGCGCCGCTTCCCCAACTACAAGGCCCTCGTCGAGTCCCTCAAGGACAGCGACGTCGTCGAGGTCTCTGGCGAGGAGGGCAGCGAGGTCGTCAAGCGCAAGGTTCCCTACAAGCTGCGCGGCGACAAGGCCGAGGTCATGCGCGCCAGCGTCTACGTCAAGGGTTTCGGCGACGAGGACGCCATGACCCAGTTCAACCTGGAAAAGTTCTTCAAGCAGTTCGGTGGCGTTAACGCAGTCCGCCTGCGCCGCACCGAGGAGAACCTCTTCAAGGGCTCCGTCTTTGTCGAGTTCGCTTCCGAGGAGGACGCCAAGGCCTTCCTCGCCCTCGAGCCCGCCCCCAAGTGGGAGGGCCACGACCTCAAGATCATGTCCAAGAAGGACTACGTCGACGACAAGAGCCGCGCCATCCGTGAGGGTGAAATTAAGCCCAGCAACAGCCGCGACAAGAAGTTCTTCGAAGGCCGTGGCGGAAAGGCTGGCAAGTCTGACAAGAACGCCCGTGGTGGCCGTGGCAACTTCCGCGGTGATAAGAACGACTGGAAGTCTCGCCGCGACCACGACCAGAAGGGCGGCTTCCGTGACAATGGCCGTGGACGCGGCCGGGGCGGACGTGGTGGACGTGGCCGCGGTAGCGGCCGTGGCGGCAACAGGGACCGCGACGACCG
The DNA here is from genome assembly GCA_020746995.1 of Plectosphaerella cucumerina. NCBI lineage: Eukaryota > Fungi > Ascomycota > Sordariomycetes > Glomerellales > Plectosphaerellaceae > Plectosphaerella > Plectosphaerella cucumerina. The sequence continues at coordinate 223,658 of JAGPXD010000005.1, read as the reverse complement.
CCGCACCCGTGACGACAAGCCCGCCGACAACCGCAGCGGGTATGTTTTCCTCTCTATTCCCTTGACACCTGTGACGAGCCGTGCTGACCAACTCAACAGAATCCAGCCTACCATCAAGACCACCGACTCGAACGGCAAGCCCGTCGACGCGGCCAACGCCAACGGCAAGCGCCCCCGCGAGGAGAGCGGCAACGCCGGCGAGCCCCAGGCCAAGAAGGTCGATGCCAAGACCGAGTAAAGCAACACGACGAAAGGCGAGGGGGGGAATTTGGTAGTGGATGAACGATCGAAACGGACGGGGAGAGGCAGAAAAAGCCAAGATACCAGCACACCGTCCAGAAAGGGGGAGAAGATGAGGGGGACACGAGGGCTGTGTCGATAGATTCTCGAGGTGCATGACATGTCACACCGGCGTTTACCAGGCTTGTTCTGTTTTGCTCAGGTACTTTTGGCGGTTCGGGCTGGGCGCCCAGGCTATTTGGGTCGAATGATAAAATCGATTGCGCATGCCCTTTGTGTGTGGAGTGATGGTGATGTTTGAGGTGTGGATTGAAGCCGAACAGGCGCAGTAAGGTCACCTGGCAGTATCATTGCATCTCCATTGTCCTCAGTGCGTCCAGCTGATCATCGTGTATTGAGCAGAACTTGTGAACGCCATGTTCTCGTACATGTTCGAATAATCACAGGCCTCCAGGACCTGGCGTGGGTATCTTTGTTCCATCGTCTCCCGTTTTACCATCAAATGCAGCCCCATGACAACTCCTGTCCCAAGACACCCCTCTATCTATACCCGTAAATGACATCTCACCCCCCTTTGCCCATCTAGAGCAACTTTTCCGACATTAGCAGCGCCTTGAGCTCCTGCAACTTGACAGGCTTGGCTAAGAACTTGTTGACACCGCTGGCGTAGGCCTCCTGCTGCGCTGACGCCGACGCCAGTCCCGACAGAGCGAGAATGAGCGTCAGAGGCAGACCCTTCTCGCGCTCATAGTCACGTATCCGGCGCGTTGCTTCGAAGCCGTCCATGACCGGCATGGAGATGTCCATGAGGACGCAGCTGAAGGACTCAGGGGCCGCGCAGAATGCCTCGACAGCCTCAAGCCCGTTAACAGCCGTGACGAAAGGCCGGCCTAGCTTCGACATGTAGGTCGATAAGATCTTCAGGTTTATGAAGTTGTCATCGACGAGAAGGAACTTCTTGGTCACCAGGAGAGGCGACAGGACGGTGTCTAAAGAGGGGCTATCGCCGGTCCCGTCCACGAGGGCTTGGAGACCGGCGGCGATGGCTGCGTCCGTCGGTGGCTGATCCCACGGACTTGTTGTAAAGTCCAAATCTGACGGTGTGGAGTCTTGCGAGGGTCGAAGGGCTGACGAGTTTGTACTGATCTCTGGCGGCGCTTGAGCGGGGAGTACTTCCTGGTCGTGCCATCTCTGGTGCGCGAGAAGCAGCGTCTTGGCCAGTTTCCGGGGGCCAAGTCTGCAAGCTTGGTTAGCACTGACGAACAAAAAGGATCGCGGGCGATACATACGGATGGGAGAGGAACTCGTAGGTGCCACGGCTCGAGGTCGATGCCTGCGAGGTGGCCAGGTTGAATGCGTCAAAGGCGTTGGAGCAGATGACGACGCATGGCGGCGCCGAAGCAGCGGCCGTCTGGAGGCGCGGCATAGCAGACTCGGTGGAGAGGATAATGTCGGGAACGGTGCCTGCATCAATGTCTGCTGCAGAGATGACCTCCATGCCGAGCCAGTCGCGGCACGTTGCCTCGACAATATCCTTGTCCTGCCATTGCGAGAATGTCGCCGGCAATATGCTTGCGTAGCCCGTAACGTGCACGCGCAGCCCGCGGAGGTTCTTGACGCAGGCTGCGAAGGATGCATCGAACGTGGCGGCGTTGGGCGTGTCCTCGCCAGAGGTATCTGTAGATGTCGGTGAAGCCACCATGGGAATTGTGACTGCGGCGGTGGTACCGACGCCGCGGGCGCTGTTGATCCTGACCTCGCCGCCTAGCGTTGAAGAGATCTGCTTGACGATGCTCAGGCCTAGGCCTGTGCCGACAGAGAGAGTGGTCTCCTGCGCAAAGGGCCGATAGAGGTCGTTGAGCAGGAAGTCTTCGCCAATACCGATGCCAGTGTCGACGACGGACATGGTGACGAGGTGGACGCCCCGCCGTGAGCCTCGGCCGCTCTCGCGCTGCGTTAGGCTGACGCGAACCGAGCCGCTGGTGGTGTATTTGAGGGCGTTGGAGAAGATGTTCATCAGCAGTCGACGAATCGCGCCCGGCTGCGTCTCAAAGACCCAGTTACAACCGGGCTGGATTTGGAGAGAGACAGACAGGCGTCCGCCATCGCCACCGGCCCTCTCCGCATTGTGAGGGTCGTTGGTGGCTTGGCCAGGACTCATGGGGTTGTTCTTAAGGCCTGTAGAGCCGTGACCACGCTGATTAGGTGTCGAGAACTGGTAGGTGTGACCAGTGTAGACGCTCTCCACGACTTCCTCAGCCAGAGCATCAAGGCTGACGCGGACAAACGTCGACCGAATGTCGCGGCGCAGGCGTGCGACCCGAGTCTCTTGACTACTCGGCATCCTGGCCGAGTTCTTGCCTGTTCCAGCCACGAGGGCCGTCGCCGATGATTTGGAGTAATTATTGATCTTGGAATAGTCAAGCAGATGGTCGATGGTGTCAATGAGCGTGCGCCCACAAGTGTCGATGCTGTGCAGCAACCCGCCCTGGAAGACGTCAAGAACGGTATCCTGCAGCAGCTCGATGCCTAGGACGACGCCGTGGAGGGGCGACCGGAGCTCATGGGACAGAGAGCCAAGAAGCTCGTCCTTTGCCTTTTGGGTGGTGAGGGTCTCGGAACGGTGCGTTTCTGACATGGCCAGCATGCCAAAAGCTCGCAGGTACGTGAGCTCCTCGCCCGAGGTGAAGATGCGCCTGGGATTAAACGTGTAGGCAAAGGCGCCAGCGAACCAACGGTCTGTCCTGACATCGCGCAGGGGAGCAAAGGCAACACTCCGGGCACCTGGGAATGCCTGGAGGATGGTGGCTCCTTCGCGGCTTCGTGAACATGGCTTGGCTCTGCGTTGTTTAGTCGGCCCTGGTGATGTTGGTTCGGTAGAGCGTGTCGGGGGGAAGATGAAGCGGTGGTGGTCTTCGTCGGATGACCCGCTGGATTGAAGCTCGCCGGCGGCGTCGAAGTTGAAGATCCTGCCGGCAGGGTAGCGTCTGGAGAGCTTTGCGAGGAGCTTCTCATCAAGAGATGTTTTGGTGTGCTGATAGGCGAGCCCGTCGACACTGGATGCATGAGACGACGAGAATCCGAGGACCTTGCAGTGGGCCGAGGACACCCTCTGACCCTCGCTCCCGCTCCCGCTGCTGCTGCTATTTCCGCTTCCGCTTCCGCTGCCGTTGCTGCTGTTGGAACTGGAGAGTGATCCCGCCTTGGAAGACAGCTGCTTGCCAGTTCCAGCGGTGTAGGAGCTCAGGGTCGCGAACCTTGTCGTCTGGGCGTCGAGGAAGACGCAGGCTTCAATCTCGGTGGCCTCTCGGACGAGGTTGGCGGCTCTGGAGAATATGTGGTTCTGGTCGCCATCGGAAGCCTCGGCCTCGGCCCCAGCCAGTGCCTCGAGCATTGGGGCTTTGAGGGGGACGGTCTGACGAACGGCATCGAGGCCGAAATAATCGGCCCCTTCTCCCTTGTCTTCAACATCGCTGCCCTCGTAGAAAGGTGCCGGCGACGGAGTGTATATAGACGATGGGTTGGACATCTGGCGAGACGAGATGGAGGTTCCAGTTCGGTGCCGGTTCCGGGTGAGAGGGGGCGGAGTTTTGATGACGGATGAAGCGGTGGACCGCATGCGATCGTCCCTTTGGGCCTCCTGCTGGGGTTTGTTCAGCTTGCCCTCTTGGTCGCGAACGTCAACGAAGGCGCAGGCGTTGGGGCCGTCTTGCCAGCCGCCGAGAGAGCCGTGGCCCTCGAGGAAAGAACCGATGCCGCGGTTCATGCGTAGATGGCGACGGTAGGCGGAAGCGGTGCGCCTCACTTCGAGGTAGGTCATGATGGCGCGGGAGATGTGGCCGAGAGCGACGGTGTTGACGGGGCCCTTGTCGTTCACTGTGGTGTTGACTACGCAGAGGACACCGATGCGAAGGCCCCGACGGCTTCTCAGAGGCACCGAGGTGTAGGATCGGACAGGCGAGGACTGTGAGCCGGATGATGCCGTCGCAAACGGGGATGATGCATATCGCTTGTCGTTTGCGAGGTCGGGGATGTGAACGAACTCATTCGGAGAGACCTGGGTGTTTGTCGCACATTCGTCGGTCGGTGACTCGTAAATAGCCTCGTCGACTTCGGGAAGATCAAAGATGCTACTGCTGCTATCCTGGCCGGGGTGTCGAGGATAAGCGACGCCGCACAACCAGACATCTTGGCCATCGTTGCCGTTGCCGTTGCTACCGGAGGCATTCGCGCAGTCGGGAATAAGAAGCGACGTTGAGGTGGCTTCCGCCACGGCAAAGTCGCACGATGCGCCAAAGACAAAGAGGAACGCCCTCTCGGTAGCCGTTTGACAGGCGGCCAGCTGGACAAGGCCGGTCAAGGTGGTATCGGCCGAGGGACGCTGCTCCGTCCATGTCGATGTCGATGTCGATGTCGAAGCCGCATTGCCTGCTGAATGATCGGCGTCGCCATGCCAGGCCGGAAGTTCCGGGAAGTATTTGAGCGCCTCAAGCTCAATTCGAGTCCGAGAGGAGATCCGTTCCAACTCGAGCGGGCGGCTGCCCATGACCGCGATGAGAGGGGGAGGGTTGCGGTGGCGACGTGCCCGTGTGATGTGAGTGAGTCCCTGGCTGTCGGTGTCGATGTCGGTGCTGTCAGCGGCGGCGATCGCCAGATGAGCCGAAGCAGCGACCCGTCATGCGTTCGCGCGCGGTCTCTGATGGATGTGTTCTCGAGCGTAGGTGTTTGTTGTCTTTCGTCGCCAGCCCGGGCCAGCAAATGGCCCAGAGGTACTGTAGGAAGACAGGTTCCAGATGGTGACGCGGGAGGGAGCCTACCAAGGTCATACTGACACCCGGACTCCTACTAAACTGCTAGCAGTACCTTAGTGGAACGAGAATGCCATCAGGTTCTTGCTGGCCCGTTACCACAAGATCCGGCCAGTCAAAAACGTCCGGCACTCGTACCGACGTTGGAACATGGGAGAATCAAAAGCGTCTTCCCTGCTTGCGCGCATCAGGGTCGGATTCTGAGGGCGACCCTGAGATTTTCCCATCCGGAGCGGGCCGGACCAGGCCAGACAGGGCCAGACCCGAGGCCAGCGGTCTCGAACATCGAGGGCAGTCCGTCCGATGTAAGCTTGCCGGAGTGGGCTCGTGCATCGGCGATATCACCAGCCACAGGCATCAGCCACTGCATGAGCCACGGTTAATGGAGCAGCCAAGGCGCCCGATGGACATCCCCCAGCTCGTCCTTCACCACCATCGATGTACGCAGTAGGGCCTCCCCGTTATGACGGACCCCTTGCATCAACATGTGAGCAACGGTAGACAGGAACAGACCACTGCCACGCGTCCACTTCAACAAGGGTCCTGTCATGGGCACGCCATCTAGGAACCGGGGTTAGCCGAGGCCGCCGGCAGTTGAAGAGACTGACGTCAAAGAATCCGATAAGAGCAAGCACCGCTTCAGCTCTCAGCTCACATGTTCTTCGCCTTCAGACTCCCTCGAGCACTTTTAAACGCACTGCAGTTAGACCGTCGACGCCAGTACTTGTACGTCTCGCGGCTGTTCGGCACCGGCTACAGCCGCAGACCGTCCCCGGAAACGTGCTCATATCCCCTCAAAGGCCGCCGACGAGTCAGCGAAGCCCGTCGCCGCACAGATGGGGAAGCCGTGCAAGTCTCGGTGAAGAGGCCGGCGATGGGACCGGCGTCTACTATAAAGCCGGAATGCCAAGACGGAGCGCCAAGATGTGGTTGACCGGCTCGACCGTCACCACGCTGGCCGTTAATTGAATCCCAAGAGATCGTACTTCAGCAATATCTCTCTTTTTTCGAGGTCGTCTAATAGTTGCTCCTCTCCTCTCGAGATACCTGCCATGGACGGCATGGACATGCCCGCCGGCGGGATTCCCTGGCTGGGTCCCATCACCTTTCATTCATCCCGCGTGGGCGAGTGTTCAGAGACTCTCAACGCAGACGAATGTGCCTATAGAATGGGCTTCTGGCGATACTGGTACATCCAAGAAACTCCTTGACCTTGACCCGCCGCGACTTACACGCCAACTACCAGGTATCAAGCAGACCGAGTCTATGGCCTCGCAACCGTCATCTTCTTCCTCTCCACCATCCTCATCTTCTCCATCATCCATGTCCTCTCTCGAACCCTCACACCCGCCAGTCGCAAAGTTGCTGGCTTCAAAGCGAGAAAGACGTTCCGCTACCTCTGCTACAAGAATTACACCCTACTGGGCATCAATACCCCTCCGCTGGGCGTCATGATCCTCATCGGCCTCGGCGCCGTCGTCTTCCTCTGCCTCATGCTCGGACCACAGCCGTACTACTGGCCCAACTCTCCCACAAAGTCATATGGCGACTCGCCTCCCATCGCTACTCGTTCCGGCTGGATGGCCCTTGCCATGCTCCCCTTCCTCCTGTGAGACCTGCTACTTGCCCTGTTCAAACACACCACTGACACTCGTAGCGCCCTTGCCGCAAAAGCCAACCTCATCACCGCCCTCACCGGTGTTCCTCATGAGAAGCTCCAAGTCTACCACCAATGGGTCGCCTATGCCATGCTCGTCCTGGCCTTGGTGCACACATTCCCATTCGTCGTCTACAACGCCTCCCAGCACGGCCTGCAGGAGCAATGGCGCACCAGCGTCTTCTGGTGGACTGGCGTCATCCTACTGCTCTCCCAGGCCTGGCTGACCTTTGCCTCGTATGGTCCCTTGCGCCGCCGTTTCTACGAGTTCTTCAAAGCGACACACCTAATTGCGGCTCTCGTCTTCGTCATTTTCTTCTTCCTGCACTGCGACTTCACCCTGACGTCGGTCGACTACTTCATCGCAGCAGCGGGGGTCTACCTTGTTCCCTTGGCCTTTGCCTGGGTGCGCGGGCTGATCGTCTTCGGTCTCAAGCAGCGAGCTATCTTGACGCCTCTCCCGGGAGGCATGGTCAAGATTTCCATTTCGGTGGATGGGGAGGGGAAATGGCGGCCAGGACAGCACGTCTTCATCCGTTTCTTCACCCTGGGCCTGCATGCCGCGACGGCCCACCCCTTCTCCGTGTGCTCCGTTGCCCATGGCGGAGAAGAGGGCACAGGAAAGTCCGACATGGTGTTGTACATCCAGCCCGCTGGGGGTCTGACCGCACGCCTCGCGAGTATGGCTCAGCAAACCCCGGGATGCTCTGTCGCTGTAGGCATTGAAGGAGCCTACGGAGGTCTGGCCGTGCGGGATCTTTCCCAGTTCGACAAGGTCCTCCTCATCGGCGGAGGCTCAGGTGCGGGCTTCATCCTTGGGCTGATCGAAGACCTCCTCCATCGAGCTTCTGGCGAACGCCGCGTCAAGAACGCACGTGTTGTGCTGGCATCGAGAAGGAGACTCTCGAAAGAATGGTACAACGAGGAGCTTCGTCGACTCGGTCAAAGATACCCGCAAGCGAAAGATGTAGTCCAAGTAACATGGCACGAGACGGACGACACACAGTACATCCAAGAGACTGTGACTGCAGGGAAGAAGAGCTCATCTGACCTCGGCGAACGAGGCGAGTCGGGCGACGAGAAGGAAGCAAGCCTGAATATGGATGTCAAACAGGGCCGACCCATCCTGCCTGAGTTGATCAGGGGAGAAACTGAAAGATCTGCGGAGGAGTCAATCGCCATTATCGTATGTGGCCCGTCAGGCATGGCCCACGATGTCCGTGGCGCTGCAGCCAATGCCCAACGTCGGTCTGGCGAGGTGTACCTCCATGTGGAAGGCTTCTCGTAAGTTGTCAACTGCAGACAGAAGAGGAGTTTGTACTGACCTGGATACAGATGGTAACTTCCAGCATTGTCTTGGAGGCGGACAAAGAAATGGGCTGGTTGTTCGGCTGCTGGACGGGCCGTGCCGTGAGAAACAAGGAGAATTGAACCAAACATTTCCGGCGATAAAGACCTTGACCTTAGTTTAGTTTGAAGAAACGCCCGGTATTTCAAAGAACACTAACTCCCAAGAAACACCAGCGTACTGTATACGACGATGGCCGACGTGGAACACCATCGCCCTACTTCTCAGTCCTCGAATGAACTTCATGTCTGTTCGAGGGACGGAGTAGAACACCTTAGAAGCAGTCAAACTGTTTCAGCATCGTGAAATGGATGGATTCCTCACTTTGAATGCTATAAAAGTACCGGCAGATGCCCCCATCGTAAGTCTCGACAACAACATCAAACCACAGCTTCCTCAATCAACTTATCAACCCATTCAACCTCCATCATGGATTCCAGCTCAACTTCACCCTCGAGCACCTCCTCCGTCAGCGCCTGGAGCCCCGACGACACTTCAAACCTCTCCCCCGTCGCCCAGGACTTCGTCGCCCCCATCGACGTCGCCTCCTCCACCGACAACGGCCACCTCGTCAACGACGTGAACCTGTACCGTTCCCGCTGCCTCGTCCTCGAGGCCCTTCTCGCCAAGAAGCGCCACAACCTCCGCACCCAGCAGGACCTGAACCGTGACCAGGCCCTCCAGCTCAACCTCATGCACGCGGAACGCGCCGCCGCGGACCTCCTGGCCAAGGGCATCGCTCACATGGTCAAGGACCTCGCCGAGGAGGCGCGTGGACCGGGTGTCCGCATCGAGGCCATTGAGAACATCCGCATGTTCTTGGATGAGCTGCAGAGCCACACCTACAATAGGGAGGTTCGAGACGGCGATGCGGTTGACAGCCAAGGTGAGAACGAGGAAGCGTACTTCGCTGACCGTGAATAGATTCGCCGTCTAGGTAGCTAGCTACCAAGACTCAATTCGATAATAAATAAGATATCTGCTTATATCAAGTTACGCTAAACCAGTGAACATGTTGCCTCGCCGTGAGATATGCGCTGTATTCATCCTCTTACGGGGTATCATCTCTCGAAACATGCTACGCAACGCCACCGTCCCTGAAACGCCCCCAAATCCCATGAAAATATGTTGCCCCAACGGCATCACGCCCTCCCGATCCAGCCGGCGTTGACGAAGAAGTCAAAGATGCGCCCTCCCTTTTGGGAATCTAGCCTGCAGATCTCCCGGACCTGCTTCTTCTTGAGCGCGCCGTTGCCCTTGATGGCCTCCTTGAGCACCTGCTCCTTGATCATCAGGTAGGGCTTGGGCTGCAGACGCACGACCTCGCATAGCTTGGATTCCTCGGGTGTCAGGAGGTGCAGGTCAGGGGCAGACTCCTGGCTGAGCTGCAGCGGGTTGATGCCAGGAATGGGCGTGGGCAGGCTCCTCTGGCGGGTGACGACGCCGGTGGCGACGGCGATAGTTCCATTCGCCGCGCCATCTCCATGACCGTGGCCGTTGGTGAGCTGCGCGCCGTCTCCGTTGACACCATTGACGCCGTTGACACCGTTGACACCGTTGGCCCCGTTTGTCGGGGGTCCTGACCGGATGGGAAGCTCAGGGGCGACGAGAAGGGCGGCGCCGCTTGGGGGATCGGGCACGGCCGCGGCGGCCTTGTTGCGCTGGGCAGTGGCGAGGCGCTCCCTGTCCATCGAGCCCATGTGCACCTGCTTCTGCGCGCGCGCGGCTTTGTCCGCCTCGTACTTTTCGCCGCTGCGCAGGTCGCCGATGCCCATCTGCCGCCAGACCTGGAGCTGAGCGATGGCCGTCCGCAGGTTGAGTTCATCGAGAATGCCAACGCAGAGGTCGTCAAAGTCTGGCCCGTTCATGACCCGCGCAAACGGCTTGGCCTTGGTGAGTAGATCGCGCTCCTCCTTGCTTCGTTTCTTCTCCAGTTTCGTGTTCTCGCGGTAGTCGAGCAGATTGTGTTCGAAGATGATCTTCTTCCTGTCGACTCGTTGTGTCAGACGGGCGTTGTAGATGTCCATGACTGTCAGCTTCAGCTCCATCTCGGGCTCGAGCTCGCCGGTGTGCCTGTTGATGCCATCGCCTGGGTCGAACTGCATGAGCTGCACTGCCTCCTCGGCCTCGTTGGCGTGCTCCGTCTCGAACTCCAGCCGGCCGGGCATGTACCCTTGGATCTCGTGACACGACGGGACCGAGGCTGTGGGCTTCGTCTTTGGCTGCAGTGCCGGCGCATTCTTGGCGGCTTCCTTGCGCTCCTCTATCCTCCTCTTCTTCTTCGCCTGGAACTCTTCCCGAGAGATCTGGTTTGCGAGCTCGCTGTCATGTGGGCTGCACCTCTTAGGCAAGGGGAACCGTGGTGACTCGACGTAGGCCTTCAGGTAGTGGTCCCGTACTTCGTCCTTGTTCCTGTACCCTCCAATGTGATCAGCAATGTCAGCCCATGATCCCAGCCCGTACGTCTCGGCACCCTCAAGAAGGAGGAGCTCCTCGTCGGCACCCCAGTCCTCGTCGAAGATGGGGAATGAGTTCTGCTCGATGACGTGGTACGCATGTGATTCGGGTCTGTGGCTGCCGTTGGACTCGCCCTGAGCAAAGCAGTTGACGCAAAGATCGTATTCCGGGCACGCAGGGTCGGCGCATCTGATGCGAACCTGGAAGATAGTGTGTCAGCTCCGTGCGCGCGGCAGCCATGTCAACGTTTACGCACCGTGGATGTGACGTCGACAGAGCAGACATCACAGTGGTATTTGACGCCACCCTCGCCGACACGGGTGGCAGTCTTTTTCCGTATAACACCCATCTCGATAGATTCGATAGGTTCGTCGGGATCTGGCTTGATGTGACGGGAGTTTGTCTTCGGTTTGGCCTTCGGGTTTGGCTTCCGGGTTGGTAGTCGAGATGGCGGGCCAGAGTCAAAGGGGAATCCCGGGTCTGGAGCTAGAGTCTGCTGGAAGAAAGGAGACGGCTGCGGGAAGCAAGGTGTCGAAGGGAACCAGACATTCGGGGGAGCAAGGCGGCCGTCGACACCCTCGAACTGTGGTGGATATGTGTAGAAGCCCGGGTTGGCCCAGGGCTGGTCGGCAAGCCCGTGAGGGAGCTGGGTCCCGGTCTGGGAGGCGTTGGGCGTGCCAAGCGGGTGGAAGTTCGGTGCAAACGGTGCGCCTGCGTAGTACAAGGGCGGGATATATGGGTTGAGCGATGGAATCGATGGAGTTGATGGCGACGGCGATGCGACCAGGGATGAAGTCGCGATGTCGTTGTGTCGATGTTGCCTGGTGCCCAGTGGAGCATTTGATGTCGCGTTGAGCCGCGCGATGCCATTGGCGGGGCAGCTGACGTTCTTGATGAAGCTGTGGGCTTGGTCCGTGCCACCGTAAGCCGGCCATCGGAAGAACTGCGCTTGCGCTTGGCCCATGATTGGTCCGCTGGGTAAACAGCCGGGGGAGTGCGACGGGGGCACCCCGAGGCCCGGGCGACGGGCGGGATCCATGTCCGCCAGAGATCTTCAGTCGTGAGACAACATGAGATAAAGGGGCGGCCTGTTCCGGGCAGGGTGGTAAATGGGGGTAAGATAGGCAGAAGTCAGTGGTAGATCAAGAAGATGGGTTGGTTTGTTGGCGGAAGAAAGTATTGCGGACGATCAGGTTGGGATTTAGTTGCGCAGCGATTCAATCGCCTGTTGCTTTATTCAAATGCAATCTCTAACTTTTCAGGCAGGCAGAGATTGTCCGCACTCATCTGCCATCCGCAGTCGTCCGCACTCATCAGCGGCAACAACAGGAAGGCGCCTTCAACTGATAATCCGCACTCGTCTGCAGATACAATTGGAAAGTAGGAAGGTATTGTTAATTCAGCAATTCGTAGTGCCTATTGTTCCATCCAGAGACAAGGAGCAGATTTCAGGTCAACTCGAGTTGCTTCTCGCCCGATCAATTCCGCTGCCTGTACGCCAGAGCACGTGTCTCATATTTTCTGCCCTCATTGGGGACGATTTGAAGGCATTTTGTTCCAGCGCATTGCATGCTGACACCTGCCAGCTGATTGAGGTGCAGCTGGCGATACGGCAGTGACTCCAAGCCCGATGGACCGGCGCCGGGGAAGTCGGCGCCGGTGAAACCATCGGACTCCCAGCTCGCGCGAATTCCGCCGGTTTCCCGCCTCCACCAGAAATGACGTCTGGTCGGCAAATCGGAATGTCGCGAAACTAAAACGCGCTCCTAGACTTGAAGCGGAGAGCCTTGACAAGCTATCTGTGACTGGGCTGGACCGCAGAAAAGCCCGGGATTCGCGCGCAAAGCCTGAGGGGGGAGCAAAAATACCCCGCCATGCCCGTCCCGCGCCGGTTGGAGGGGCAGCGCTCGACGCATTAGAAAACCGAATAAAACCTCGTGGATCGCGACAGCCAAAGTTCCCAGTGCGATGTTGTGAACCTCTTCTCATTCAAATCACCAACGTACCGTGTGACCGACATAATGCCCGATCAGATCCTCGATGACATCTCTCACAGGAGATTCAACCCCCTGAGGGGCTCCTGGATGCTGGTCTCACCTCACAGGACCAAGCGCCCCTGGCAGTAAGACACCCCTGGTGGTGATGCGGCGATGCGACGACCCCAATCTCGACTCGGTCCCCAGGACTGACCACCGCCCAGAGGCCAGGAGGAGAAGCCCTCCAAGACAGTCCTGCCCGCCTATGACCCCAAGGTAGGTCCATCGCATCGACCTTGAGAGACTCTCGGCTGATCGGACTCACCTGAAAGTGCTACCTCTGCCCCCGCAACTCGCGCGCCAGCGGCGACAACAACCCCGACTACAAGAACACCTTCATCTTCGTCAACGACTACAGCGCCGTCAAGGAGGAGCAGGCCGAATATGTCCCCTCCGAGACCTCCGACCTGGCCTCCACCCTCCTCCGCGCCGAGCCCGCCACCGGCCGCTGCTACGTCCTCACCTTCTCTTCTGAGCACCACAAGACCCTCGCCGACATGACCACCGAGGAGATCGTTCCCGTCATCGAGGTCTGGACCGCCGCCTACGCCTCCCACCTCTCCCCCTCCAGCCCGCTCGCCGCCGCCGCCGCCGCCCTGGACCTCACCTCGCTGCCCGCGGAGGCCAAGCTTGCCGCGCCCAAGAAGCAGCTGCGCTACATGCAGATCTTTGAGAACAAGGGCGCTGCCATGGGTTGCTCGAACCCTCACCCCCACGGCCAGATCTGGACCACCACCGGCACCCCCGAGGAGCCGGCTGCTGAGCTCGCCTCGCTGGCCAAGTACCGCGCCGAGAACAGCGGCAGGCATCTGCTGGCCGACTACGTCAAGGTTGAGCTCGAGAAGCAGGAGAGGATCGTCTTCCAGAACGATGGCTTCCTTGTTGTCTGCCCCTGGTGGGCCGTCTGGCCTTTCGAGGTTCTGGTCATCCCCAAGCGCCACGTCAGGGCCCTCGTCGACCTGACCGCCGCGGAGAGGACCTTCTTCGCCGAGGCCATCCAGGAGGTCACCAGGCGGTACGACAACCTGTTCGAGACGCACTTCCCTTACAGTAAGCCCTACGGCGCCTCCCTGTTCATGCTATGCGATGCGCTGACACTCATCCTCCAGGCTCCGGCATCCACCAGGCCCCGCTCGATGCCTCCGAGGAAGAGGCCGAGAGCAGTTACCTGCACATGCACTTCTACCCGCCTCTGCTGCGCTCCGCCACGGTCCGCAAGTTCCTCGTCGGCTACGAGCTCATGGCCGAGCCGCAGCGCGACATCACCCCCGAGCAGGCCGCTGCACGCCTGCGTAACTGCGGCGGCGAGCTGTACCGCAACACGCTCGCGTGATGGACGAGTGGCAACTCGAAATGATCTTCTTGAAAAAGGCTACAAAATGCTACATAGACATGATATTTCCAAGCGCTGCGTATATACCGAGGACACTTGTGCCGTTGCATGTGTCTCCCTTTCTCTTTTTAAGGCTGTGGTTTTGAGGCGAGCGGGGTCGCGCTGCCTAAGGAAGCTGGACGTAGTAGCTCCTGACCATGGGCATCCAGATGAGCGCAAGTCCAGCGAAGAAGAAGGGTCCCGCCTGCGGCTTGCCAAAGGTCATGCTCTTGTAGATGAACATCTCGCTGGAGAAGTGGCCAAGCGCGACGACGTAGGTCCAGATGGCCAGGTCGTACATGTGGGCGTACTTCAGGTTGTAGGCGGCGTAAATGCGGACGAGGCTCGCGATGAGGGTCCATGTGCCGAAGAGACGGGCAGCCAGGGGCGTGACCTGGTCCTGGGCGATGCTGGCGGAAGCGGCGGAGGTCGCGGGGACGAGGCGCTTGGTCGAGTCGGCGGGGTCAATGTGCTTCGTCTTGGCTGGAAGGGTCGTGTTGGGCACGAAGAGGCCGTTGTAGACGCGGCGCGTGAAGTGGAGGGTCGCGAAGGTTTGGGCAGAGTTGCCAATGGAGATGAGGGAGAGCTGTGTTGCGGTCTGGTCAGCTTGGAGGTCGAGCTCGAGCGGCGCATGAGGGGACGAACCAGAGCCATGTAGTAGGGCAGGATGCCTTGGCCCTCGGGCAGGAGATCTTGGAGAGACACCATTGTGACTTGCGTGTGATCAATTGGTATCTCGGGCTGTTGGCGCAAGCAGAGAGACTTCGAGTCGGTGGAATTCAAGAGTTGGAGAAGGTGAGCTGATGCCTCTGTTGGTTTAATTGTTCCTGTCAGACGATGGGTCTGACCAAGATGTCCAGGGGTCTGGGAGTGTGATCCGGCGATGACGGAGCTGGTGAATGCATCGAAGCCCGGCTGGCGGCAGCTGTCCGTCAAGATTCAACGAAGATGGAGCTTCGACTTGGCAGTCGCATGTGCAAATGGAGCCCAACCCGGTCAATCGCTGACCGAAGTCGACGGACACTCAACAAATTTCCATCCCCTCTGCTGTGCCTCGGCCCCTCCCCGTCAGCGCCGGCCACAAACTTCGTCGCGATCGATCTTTCTGCAGCCGTGTCTGCCCCTGCTGCTCTTTCCAGAACATCACAAAGTTTCCAACCACAGCCACAATGGACAAGGTCGTCTCTTTCTACAACGAGCTGCCCCAGACGGCGCAGATCGTCCTCGCCGGTCTGGGTGCGGTCATCATCGTGACCAAGCTCGTGACTGCCTTCCAGTCCTTCCTGGGCATCTTCATCCTCAGCGGTGACAGCGTACGTTGATTGCCAGCCACCAACCTCGCCTCTTCGAAACACAACTGACGGTGATCACCCTCCAGCTCAGCAAGTATGGCAAGCCCGGCAGCTGGGCCGTCGTGACCGGCGCATCCGACGGTCTCGGCAAGGAGTTTGCTACGCAGCTCGCCGCGAAGAAGTTCAACGTCCTCCTCGTCTCCCGAACCCAATCCAAGCTCGACACCCTCTCCCAAGAGCTCCAGACCAAATACCCCGAGGTCAAGACCAAGACCGTCGCCATGGACTTCTCCCGCGACGACGAGACCGACTACGCCAGGCTCGCCGAGGCCGTCAAGGGCCTCGATGTTGCCATCCTTATCAACAACGTCGGCCAGAGCCACAGCATTCCCGTGCCCTTCCTCGAGACCCCCCGCCAGGAGCTCCAGAGCATCGTCACCATCAACTGTCTCGGCACTCTCAAGGTCACCCAGGTCGTCGCCCCCATCATGAAGCAGCGCAAGCGTGGTCTTATCCTGACCATGGGCTCGTTCGCCGGCTGGATCCCCACGCCCTACCTCGCCACCTACTCCGGCAGCAAGGCCTTCCTTCAGCACTGGAGCACCTCGCTCGCCGAGGAGCTCAAGGGCGACGGTGTCCACGTGCAGCTTGTTCTCAGCTACCTGATCACCACGGCCATGAGCAAGGTCCGCCGCCCCAGCACCATGATCCCCAGGCCCCAGGACTTTGTGCGCTCCACCCTCTCCAAGGTTGGCCTCGACCATTTCCAGAACTACGCATACACCTACACGCCTTGGTTCTCCCACGCTGCTCTGCTGTGGATCGTCGAGAACACCCTGGGCGCCGGAAACTCCCTGGCTGTCTGGTACAACCACGTCATCCACAAGGACATTCGCACGCGCGCGCTGAAGAAGGCCGAGCGCGAGGCAAAGAAGCAGTAGAGGGGAGCATAAGAGGGAGCACAGTTCCCTACTCTGTGCTCATCCTTTGACTCAGACCTTCATGTTGTGTTTGAAAACGGATGGATCGAGTGGAAAAGGGCAAGGACATCGGCATCATTCGCTGGCAAGCTGTTTAGGTGCTTTCTCATGAGAAGCGAGTTCAAGGTTACAATGGTGGAAAGCCAACTGGTCTGCGAAGGGCCGCATGTAGAGCAATTGATGAAATGACATGTAAAATGATTTTTCAGTGCAATCACCCAGACACTTCTAAATTCTTCGACAATTCCCTCTTTGTTCAAAGCTTTTCGAGCTTCATCCAGCTTCGTCGAGCTTCGAGCTTTGGTCATTTCTCAGCCTTGCTCCCTGTTTGGGCCTAGTGGGGCGGTACGTACCCGAAGCTCGAGGTGTGGCAGTCGCGAAAATTCCACGCGCTTGGAGCCAAGACCAGCCTCGCAGAAATCCCCGTGCAACACCGCCCAGCAAGTCCAGGTACCTACCTAAACCACAACACCACCAAAAACCCGACCAACCTCCCGACGAGCTGCAACATCCCGTCCTTTGCGTGCGCGTTCTTGCTTCGACATCGCGTCTCTCCCTCTCCGACAACAACCGTGAATGGTTTGAGACCCACGACAACTCGAGCCGTCGCTGGCCTCCCACGTCGCCCGCTGGAGCAACAACCATCACAAACTCCAGACAACATCGCGACGCACGCCGACCGCGCCCTCGCCTGCCTCGCTCGCAATGTCGTACCCCGTCATCACGCCCGCGCGGCCGCTCCCCGGCGCTTTCATCAACACACCCGCCGCATCCAGGTTTCAATCCGGCAATGATGCGGTTCAGCGACGACTATTCGTAAACGAGGGCGCTGCCAGCTCTGGGGGTGCCGAACTCCTCGTCAGAAGACCCAGCCAGGGAAAGAGCACGCATCAATCGGCATCCGGCTCCAGTGGCGCCCTCGCACCTGTCGCTCAACCCCAGCCTCCAGCGCAGGACGTGCCGCCGGTCGTCAAGGCTGCCCAGGCGGTCAACCGCGCCCTCCAGGCAGATCAGAGCTTCCCCGACCTCGACTCCTACGCCCGATGTAAGCTCCGCCGACCGATTTTGAATCTTCTGAGCTTCGTTTCTGACCCATTACAGCTGGTGTTTCGTCCGAATATGACATGGTCAACATCGACTCGTCCTGGGCGCCTTTCCAGAAGACACACATGTACCCGATTCCGAACGAGGTCTTTAGCCATTACAATGCCAGCCAGCTTCAGACGCTGATGGGTCTTTTCGCGGAGATCAACCATGCGTGGGTTGCTATCGACAACGCGCTGTTTCTCTGGGACTACACCCACCCCGACCCCGAGCTCATCGGCTTCGAGGAGCAGCCCTACACCATCCACGCCGTGGCGCTGGTGCCGCCCAAGCAGGGCATCTTTGTCGCTCAGATCACGCACATGCTCGTCGTTGCTACCTCTTCCGATATCATCTTGCTCGGCCTCTCTGCCCAGCCCACGCCGGCTGGGACCATGAGTGTCTCGCTCTACCAGACCAAGCTTACCCTGCCGCTGCGGGGAGCCGATGTGCGCCTGATCACGGGCACGGCTGACGGCCGCATCTTCTTCGGCGGCAGCAATGACGTCGATATCAACGAGCTGTACTACCAGCAGGAGGAGAAGTGGTTCTCGAACAGGTGCGGCAGGATCAATCACACGAATCCCGGCTGGGCCTCCGTCGTCACCCTTCAGGCGCCATTCTGGGGCTCCAAGACGCCGGAGTTCCTCACACAGATCGTTGTCGACGACTCGCGGAAACTGGTCTACACCCTGTCGTCCAAGTCCACCATCCGGACGTACCACATGGACGGGCCTAACAAGCTCACCAAAGTGATCGAGAAGGAGAAGAACCACTGCCTGCGCGACATCACCCACATGATCACACAGTCGCCACTTCTCAACGACCGCACCAGCATCGTCTCCATCAGCCCCATCTCTTCTCGCGAGACGCCAAAACTTCACCTCATGGCCTTGACCAGCTCCGGTTGCAGGCTGTTCCTTAGCGCCACCAGCGCCGCCTCCTACATGATGAACACCTCGTCGAGTCTTGCGCCCCAGAGCATGATGGTCCAGTTCATCAAGTTCCCTCCCTCTGACCAGCAGGGCCGCCCCGGCGTCAACAGCGCTGGCGATACCATCCCCAACCTGACATCACGGTCCCTCGAGGTCAGCCGGATCGGCGAGCGCTTCGCCCCCGGATACTTCCTCGACTTTGTCGTCAAGGAATCGCAGCCCAACGCTGATCTCCTTTTCGTATCGGCGCCCGAGACGGGCCGCATCAAGGCGACGGCGCCAACTTCGGTGCTGAAGTACTGGGAACATGGGAACTGGATCGACATTGGAAGCCGGGCAGAGGCTGTCGGTCTCATTACCAAGCCATTTGCGGCCGCCAACCAGCCTCTCGGCTTCGGTAACGAGCTGGCTGTTCAGTTTGACGACGATTCGAGCGAGTTCGCCGTGCTCACCAACACTGGAGTTCATGTCATCCGCAGGAGGCGTCTCGTTGACATCTTCGCCTCGGCAGTCCGGAGCGCCGTGGGAGACGAGGGCCTTGAGCACGAGACACGCAAGTTCATCCAGATCTACGGCAGAGTCGAGACGATAGCTACGGCACTGGCTGTTGCCTGCGGTCACGGCGGTGATGCTCGGGCTGGTGCGGCCCGGGCCATCGACCAAGCGACGGAGGACCGAGCGAGGGCTGTCTTCGTTGAGTACGGCGGCCAACCGACAATTGCTGAAACGGACAGCAACATCCTTACGACGGATGCCGTCCGCCTATCTTCCCGACACGACGCTCTCTGCGTGTACCTGACCCGTCTGATCAGGACACTGTGGAAGTCGAACGTTATCGTGTCAGGAGTCGGGGCTACCGGTGGCATTGTCATCAACTCCAGGATCCCTACGGCCAAACTCGTCATTGTGCAGGAACGGCTGGAGCGCCTCAGGCGGTTTCTCGACACCAACCGCGGCTTCATCCAGGGTCTCTCGGGCCCGTCCGACCTACAAAAGGTGGCAAGCAAGCAGGAGGAGGTGGCACTTCAGGCCGAGCACCAAGCCCTGCACGCCATCCAGAAGCTGATGGAGAACATCTCTGAAGGCATCTCCTTCGTGCTGATGCTCTTTGACGAGAGAGTCAGCGACATCTTCCTTAGGCTGGAGCCGCAGACACAGCAGCAGCTCAAGGAGCTTACGTACGAGAACCTCTTCTCACACAACTCTGGCCGGGATCTCGCCAAGCTGCTCGTCAAAGCTATTGTTAACCGCAATATTGAGAGCGGCTCCAACGTCGAGACCGTGGCAGAGGCCCTGCGGCGGCGGTGCGGCGGCTTCTGCAGCCCCGACGACGTCATCATCTTTAAGGCCCAGGAGCAGCTGAAGCGCGCCTCGGAGCAGGCCATCAACAGCAACCAGTCGAGGGCCCTGCTGGGCGAGAGTCTCAAGCTCTTTGAGCGGGTGGCCGGTAACCTCTCCTTCATCAACCTGTCGTCCGCCGTGTCTCAGTACATCGACCTCAAGTACTACGCTGGCGCCATCCAGCTCTGCCTCGTTGTGGCCAAGGAGAAGGACAGGGGCAACACTGCCCTGTCGTGGATTACCGAGGGCAAGCCTGCCAACGACCCTCGCGGAAACGCGTTTGCCGAGCGCAAGCGGTGCTACGACCTTGTCCACGACGCCCTCGGCCAGCTCGAGACCGCCGTCAGCAGGGAGCCCATCGAGATTGATGGCCGCCTCACCGTCATTGGCACCAAGCGGGCAGAGGCGTACGAAGTCGTCAACGGCTCGGATGACGAAGTGTTCCACTTTGACCTCTACGAGTGGTACTTCTCTCAGGGATGGACCGACCGCATCCTGGCCATCGACTCGCCCCATGTCATCACTTTCCTGCAGCGCCTGGCCGGCGACAGCCTGGAGCACGCGGATCTCCTTTGCCAGTTCTACACGCATAGGTACCAGTACTTCCAGGCCGCTGAGGTGCAGTACGAGCTGGCCAACTCGGACTTTGCCATTGGCATCAAGGACAGAATCGTTCTGTTCAGCCGGGCAAAGACCAACGCCTCCGTCCAGACTACTGGCGTCAGCCCACAGGCCAAGCAGATTCTGCTGCACAGCATTGAGGAAAGCCTGGAGGTCGCCAATATCCAGGGCGATCTGCTCGAACGACTCAGGGCTGATGCCCGTCTCAGTGAAGAGAAGCTGGCGGAGATCGAGTCGGTACTCGACGGCCAGCTACGCGATGTCTCAGAGGTGAGTACACGGCATGAGTACATGTGATCAGGCGCTAATCGATCCAGCTATTCAACCAATATGCGGACTCGGCCGGCTACTACGACCTGTGCCTTGTCATCTTCTACTTTGCCGACTTCCGCAACAAGTCCGCCATCGAGACGACATGGCAAGCACTCATCAACCAGGCCCACGAAGAGGCCGTCCAGACCTTCCTGTCTTCCGACAACGGCGTTGCGCCTGCACCGTACGAGTCGGTTATCCAGAAGATCCAGTCCATCGCCCATCGCATTGGATCCGACAGCTCCGTCATGCCTCACCGGTGGCTGCTCAAGGAGCTTGCCCGCTACTCCATCGATGCCGAGCAAGACGGCAACATCGGCGCCAGCCCCGTGTGGCCGGTCAAGCTGTTCCTGGACCTTAACGTCCCCCACGCCGAGGTCATCATCTCGCTCGAGGAGATCTTCGACGCGCAAGAGGTTGGGTTCACGGGGAACAAGCGGCTCCGTGTTATGGAGTTCATTCTTTACGCCGTCGAGAGCTGGCGCAGGAAGACGCAGGTCACCGGCGGGTTCCAGTCGATGAGGGCCGACGGCACGCTGGCGCAGATCAGGGACCTGCTTAGCCGGTGCGAGGAGGCACTGCCTCCGGCGGGCCACAGCGGCAACCTGAACCCGGGCGGCGCGGACGTCTCGGAGATCCGCCGCGAGCTCAAGACACAGAAGCGTGAGATTGAGGGACTTGGAGAGAGGGGCGCATCGGGAAGCCTTCGTTTCTTCTAATTGACATGGACCGGGAGTGCGTGCTGTGGTTGGCGGGACGGGAGCATTGCTGCTGCCACTTTTGTACATATAGGAGGACGGGATCGGCTGATCCCCTGTGCGTGTCCTGGCAATGACTGGCGTATAAGTCTGGAATGGATACCTTTAATCCTTAGGAGCTCCTTGCATGGTGAAGTGAGCCAGGGGGTGGTCACGTGGTGGGTAGCTTGGCGATAAGAGCTCCGGAGATAAGCCCGGTGGATCAATTCGATGCTTCCAATTCGACAGCTGTCCAGTACCTACCGCGCGTCTCGGTGCATACCAACCTTCGAAACACCACACCGAATCCTCTCGACCCCTAAGCGTGGACGACGCAAAGCCTCGGACGATGCGCCTTGACCTTGTTGCATAGCAAGCCCGACAATTCAGAAAAGCGCGCGCGCTACCGTTACAGACAGCACCATGGCTCCTCTCGCACGGCTCATGGCCCTCGCTGGCCTGTGCCTGATGCGCGTCGCCGCCGTGGCCGACAAGGAGGACGGCCTCCCGTCGTACCACTACGGCGCCCCGATCAATATCGAATGCATGAGCCGAAGCAGCGAGACGGGCGAGCACGTTGAGAATGAGAAGCACGAAATAGTTTGGTCGCCCTTCCCCGTCTGCGAAGAGACCAAGCGGCCGCTCGAGTTCAGCTACGGCATCGAGAGCGAGCTGAACTGCACAATCGCCGTCGTCGACGACCCATTCTTCCACCTCCTCGAATTCTACGTGCACAACGACGCACCGCTCTCGTGTCGACTGCCCTCGCGACCACCACCGTTCGGGTCAACTTCTGTCCCGGCCAACCAGGAATACATCCCGCTCGTCTTCGCGCTCGCGGGCACGCTGCAGTCGTCCCACATGCACATCAGCACGCACCTGAACGTGCTACTGCACTCGCGGCCGAAGCACCATATCCGCAAGCACGACTCGGGCGTCCTTGACTCGGGCATCGCCTACAGCACCAGCCCGCTGAATCACATGGACACGGTGCACACGCGCAAGCTCATCATCGGCGACCCGTTGCCGCTGGTCTTCTCGGTGCGCTGGTTCCCGACGCCGGCGCTGCCCAAGACGGAGGGACTGGTCGAGTGGCAGGGCATGGGCGGGCACATTTACGCGAGCACCATCTTCTACAGCATGGTGTCGTTCCTGGCTGGCGTCGTCGCGGCGGGGACGTACTTCTTCGGCATCGTGCTGCCCAAGAGGCTGAGGGGGCGGGGACTTGGTGGCGCGACGCCGCTGGCCTACGGCGTGAGCGGCGTGGGTAACGGGTGGGGATATGCGAAGACGAAGCGGATGGATTAGGGAGGGATGTGTGGTGGTTTATGATGGCGGAGATCGGCCTGGTCAGGCCAGAGTTCAGATCCCCCGAAAGGCTCGTGGGGCCCCGGGGCTGTACGATTACTTATATACTACATGATGACGACAACGAGGCGCGAAGCGCTGCTTTTTTTCACTGCGTCTTCTTGACCACCTCTGTGGTAGCCTCGGCAGCCGCGGCGCGGGCGAGGAGACGGCGGCCCATGTCGATGGACAGGATGAGGGCTGTGTTGTTGTCAGCATGGGCCACGGCTACGTGCTTAGGAGAGGAGGTTACTCACGAACTACCACAAACGGCCCGTAGAGGCCAAAGACAAAGATGCTCTTGTCTTGAACGCTGTACACGGCACGATCCCAGAAGGCGACGTCCCAAACGCAAACCAGAGTGGTCAGGGCGACCTGGATGCCGTACGCGACACAGGCGAGCTCAAAGCGCGGCGTGGTGCCCTCCTTGCTGTTGCCGCAACGGTGGCGGATCCAGAAGTTCATGGGGATCTGGATGGCGATCTCGAGGTAGGTGAAGAGGATGTACCAAGGGGGCAGGGCATCGTGGGAGAGCTGGAAGAAGGGGTCGTTGAAGGTGGCGATGTAGTACTCGCGGATGTACCGCAGGAAACGGAAGATGGACTTTGGGTTGGCCCAGTAGGTAGGGGGGTAGAGGGGGACGAGGTCGACGACTGGGAGGGTGTCAGTGAGTGTGTGGTGAGTTGGGACGGGGAGAGGTCCGCTCACGCAGGATGGAGGCTAGGTGGATGCTGAAGAAGGCGTAGTAGATGTAGTCGCGCTTCAGCTTTGGTGAGGGAGCCATCTTGTTGGATGAGGACGGGTGCTAAGGAGATTGAGAGGGTGAGATGGTCTGGCGGACACGCGATGGATGTGATGTTGAGATGTGGGAGGATCTGTCCACTGGACGGGTGCTTATCTCAATTTGAGATGAGATCCGGCGATGTCCTTCGTCTGGGTCGTCCGTCGGGCGGGCCCGGTCGAGCCAAGCATTCTGTTTGCCAGATGGGCGCAGCCGCTGCCGGCCTCCTTTTCTTCCTGGCATGATGGACCCTGTCCCAAGCACTGTCAACTGAACACCACGACGAGATCGAGCGGACAAGAAGTCTGTGATGAAATGAACTTGGAAGACTGCAGTCGAGACATGTGCACTCACGCACTCTGGTTAGTGCCGCTCCTTCTTCTTGAGCTCAATCAGTAGTCATCTGCTCATAATGATGCCAATGGAGTAGCGCCTCACCCACGACAATGTTGCTTCAGCCTGTGCCCCTCGTTTCGTTGATTCCAAATGCGATGTGGCCACAGCGGCATTCTCCAACATCCACGACGCTTGAAGGCGACAAAGATTGAATGGGCAGGGCTTAACATTAATTACAATTGAAGCCACGCATGCTTCTCATCGCTGTTGCCACCACCCACTCACCTGACTTCAGTTTATAGCAGCATAGTGCGCCTCGCTTTGCACGACACCTCGGATGAATCGGTGGACCGACCTGACATACCCCTTGAGTATCTAGGTACCTCATCTGACGTGAGCGTCAGATCGTTACGCGGGAATACGTCGCGGGGATCTTGGAACCCTTGCTGCAGGTCAGCAATAAATGGATAACGGCTGCCGAAGGAGGGGTTGCTCCAAACCCCGGGAATACTTCATAAGTCCGAGATGCCCCGGAGCCATCTGCACCATTGATCGGTCACGTCAATCCTGCTTTAATCACCTCAGCCCAACTCACGTCCTTCCATGTTCTCGAGATACATCTCAATTCTTGACTTCGAAATTCCGGCGACAAATTCGAAACTCTTAAAAACAATTCGACTTGACCTCCTAAGATGGTGACCCAGGAGAAACTGCGCATCCTCTTCATCCTCCCCAAGCCGGAGGACCCAAAGCTCATCGCCGGACTCGTGGCCAAGTTCCCCAATCTCGAGCCAACATACATCTGCACTGGCACACAATATGGCGTAGGCGATCCCGGCAAAGGTAGGTCGTCGCACTCCCGAGAGATGTTGGCATTGTCTCTGACAAGCTATCAGAAGTGTACAAGGACGTCAACATTCTCGTCACGCTGACTGCCCTGCCTCCAACTCTCGAGGACGCGCCTGCCCTGACGCACATTCACTTTGTGTCCTCCGGTACAAACCAAATCGTCAACCACCCCATCTACACCAGCTCAAACATCCCCCTGACCACCTCCCGGGGCGTTGCCGGGCCGCCCATTGCCGAATGGGTCATCATGACGGCCCTCGTCCACAACCATCGCTACAACAACATCCGGGACCTGCAGCTCAAGAGCCAGTGGGGAACGCAGGCCGACTTTTGGAGTGCAAATGACGTTGTGGGCCAGAGAATCGGCATCCTGGGCTACGGTGGCATTGGCCGGCATGGTAGGTTCTTCGTCGCTCGAGACTCCGATTCATCAACTGACATGGCATTCAGTCGGACGAGTCGCAAAGGCCATGGGAATGGAGGTCTACGCTTTCACCAGCTCGCCCAAGACCACAGCCGAGCAGCGCCGCGACAACGGCTACGTCGTGCCCAACACTGGCGACCCTGATGGCACGATCCCTTCAAAGTGGTTCCATGGCCTAGACAAGGCTTCACTCCACGAGTTCTTGAACCAGGATCTGGATAATTTGGTTCTTGCGCTCCCCCTGACGTGAGACACTCCCCCGTCTTCCTTTGACTGTTCATTCTGACAGTGGGTGTGCAGGTCACAGACGGCTGGCTTGCTGTCGACGGAGGAGTTTGACATTCTCTCCAAGAAGAAAACCTTTGTCAGCAACATCTCCCGGGGTCAGGTCATCGACCAGCCCGCTCTCATCGCGGCGCTGGAAGAGGGCAAGATTCGGGGCGCCGCGCTCGATGTCACGGACCCTGAGCCCCTGCCGGAGGACCACCCGCTGTGGAAGGCTCCCAATGTCATCATTTCGCCTCACATCAGCGGACTCATCTCGACGTATGTTGAGCGGACCTTTGATGTGCTCGCGCAGAACCTGGAGAGGAAGTTCGCCGGACGGGAGCTGCTCAACGTCGTCAATAGGGACACGGGGTACTAGACGGGGTGTGATGACCTGGGGCTGGCTTGATCATTCGAAAGACAAGACGTAGAACCAGACAAACATTTTGCATACTTCAAATGACTGTGAGTTGTCATTAAGCGACCTGCGTTCTAGAAGAGTGGTGAGGGCCAGGGTTCTCGACCTCCCGTCCCCTTCCCCCCCAAAGCGGGTCGATCAGGGCATTCAGGGGCTTGATTACAGGTCACCTCCAGGGATATGCATCACAACCTCGGCTGTCTGCAGCGCTGACATCTCACTGTTTACTCAACCCGCCAGCCAGACCATGGCCATTGTGGTCGAGCGAGAGCACCTGAGCAGTGGCTATTTGCTCCAAGTCTTGAATGCTCGAGCGCATCACCTCCCGCGTGCCTCACGGACGATCGTCCAAACAACCGCGTCCCGCCAGCCGTTGCGCTTGCGCCCTACGATACATTATTCCGGGAGCGCTGGGCTAGACTCGCCAAGCAAAGCCTACCCCTGGTGCTTCGGATGACAGCACGGGGCACGGGGAAGCTCTCTCGGACAGGCCGCCCAGTTTCATCGCGGCAGCGGTGGGCAGCCTGCAGGGATCTCCTAAGATCCATTTCCAGCGGGCGGTCGTCTTGGCGCCGACTACCTCAAAGCCTGAAGGGACGGCGGTCGTGCTTCAGCGTGCACGGCCGAGAGATTCTTCCAGCTCAGCTTAAGCCTCGCTCTCGCAAAACATGATGTTCGAGGCATAGGTGAAGAGCTGGACCATTCGATGTCCTCGCCAAACCTTCCGTTAACCGAGCATTGCGCTGGACGCACCCCGGATCCTGGATCAACAGGGATCTACGCTCAACCAGCGCCTGGTGAGGTTCGGCTGGCGATCTGACAGGGGCATAGCGGCGAATCACGGGGCGTCGCGCTCGGGACTGACGCCCTGTGCAGGGATCACGGCGTTTGAGGAGCCAGCCTCAAACATGAGATCGGGGTTCGTCTCGACTTTGACAACTCGAGGCATTCGTGAGGCAGGCCGTCCAGGATGCCAGGCCCTGTTGGCCCTGTTTACCCTCCGAAATACGAGCTCTGCCTCGCTTCACGGCCGCGGGAGATGCCCCGACAATGCGGTCTCGGGGAATGTATAAAGGAGCTCGGGACAGCATCACCTCTCTCGGTCTGCTCTCCCTCCTCACAGTCTCCAGGTCTGGCATCGACTCTCATTCTCCCGCTTCCATTCTTTCATCTCGGCTGGTCCATTTTACTCAGTTACATTCATTCGTTCATCCGCTACGACGTTCTATTCTCCCGTACCTATCGAATACCCCCTTTTCTCTTCATCAATCAACATGAAGTTCCTGACCATCCTCACCGTCTTCACGGCCTCTGTTGCCGCCGCGCAGCACTCGCACTCGCGTCGCTCGACCCGCAAGCACCGTCATCGCCGCCAGTGCGGCGCCGGCGGTGCGGCCCCTTCGGTCATCCCTGACGTCCCTGCCGTCGAGACGACTCCTGCGCCTGTCTTTGAGACGCCTGCCCCTGAGCCGGAGACTGGCAACGGCAACGGTGGAAACGGAGGCGACAACAACAACAATGGAGGCGGAAACAATGGAGGCAACGCTGGCAATGGTGGCAACAACGGCGGAAACGGAGGAAACGCTGGCAACGGCGGCAATGGAAATGGAAATGCCGGTGGCAACAACGGAGGTAATGGAGGCAATCCTGGCAACGGCGCCGCCAATGGCCAGACTCTCGTCCTGTTTGAAGTCGGAGGCGTCCCCGGAAACGAGTGCCTCACCTTCAGGAACAACGGTAAGCTGTCATCACCACCCTCTCTCCCAAGCAATCCCAGCTGACCCCCCCAGGCGAGATCGTCAACGCAGCCTGCGTCAATGAGGCCGCCGACCGCCAGCTGACGCCCTCGACCATCAACGGCGCCGATGTGCTCGTCGTCCAGCGCTCATTCAGCAACGGCTTCCGCCCCGACCTCGTGGGCCAGCAGGTTTGCGTCGGTTTCAACGGCACACACTTTAAGGCTGAGGACTGTGCCTCCGACGCTGTCGAGCTCGTCAGCTTCACCGGCACCAACGTCGTCGCTCCCGGCGGTGCCTGCCTGAACGGCCACGATGACCGCGCCCAGGTCACTGTCGATCCTAACGGCCAGGGATGTGCCGAGTTCATTCCCACCAATGTCACTCCCACGCCGCCGTAAGTGGGACGGGCGTCTGGGTTGGACTACCACTCGTAATAGAGGATGACTCGGTCAAGCAATACATCTTCGTGCTATTGAAACATGTGCCGCTTCGTGCAACTTCTCTCTTGCTTAGCAGATGCGATGAGTGCTACCAAGTGAGACGTTGCTACTTGAGTTCGCGATGTAGTATTGTAGCCATTGGTCCGAACGTTCGGATGGACCTTATTTTGGAAATCGAACATTCGCTGGCGAGTATCAGGAACCCTACCCGATGTTTCGCGGGACCTGCTCACCTGTTGCGTGGGGTGGACCTGCTGTGTTGATTGACTTGCTCGGGCAATTGACTTGCTACATCTTGAGCTACCATGTTACAAAAACTGGTATCATAACTCAGTTTAGAGACCGGGTAATCATTGCCAGTTGTATTGGTTCGACATTCATATCCAGGTCTATGTCCTCTCCACCCGGAACTCTTTTTGCACGACAATGGAGGGCCTCGGCCTTTGCGTGACCGAACCCCTAGAGTTCTCCCCAAGAATGGACTCCTCACTCCCATCGTCGGCAGCTGAAAGGCCTGCAACGGATGGATATCCAGATTGCACAGATATCTCCTGTTGAACCGTCGGGTTGACATCTCTTCTCAAGATGACATCCTCGTCCGTGAGATTGTCGTCATCCTGTTTCGTTCGCACTGATGAGCCTGCAACTCCCTCAGTAATGTTCTGGTACTCGGTCCCGCCGATGGTTTGCAAGCTGAATACGCCGGCGCTGCTCTGTTTGCTTTGCTTGCTGGGTCTTCCTCCCATCCAACCGCCGCTGTTGTCCCGGCTGTCCTCGGAAGACATGTAACGGCCAACCCAGTCTTTGTAGAGCGGCCGACATACTGGAATGCCAATGCAGACCATGGTGGTGCAAAGCTCGGCTGCATGCCAGATGATGATGCCGACGACGTCCTCTGGAGTTTGACGGGTCAGTGGGATGTTTCTTCAATACTGATAAAACGGTAGGGAGATGTACTCAGATAGTTTGGACTGCCAAGATTCCGCAACTCGATGGCCCTCTTGATGCCGCAAGCACCGGCAAAGACTCCCAAGCTCATGGAGGTGGCAATGATAACTTTGTCTCGCTTGGGCATCTGGATCTTCCAGAGCATCTACCAGGGGAACGCAGCGTACCAGAAGTCCAGTATCACTGACCAGCTTCCAGCATACATGGAGATGGGACCTGGATCGATGGTGCACTCGCCTTCAAGCCGACGGTCCCAGAGGTACTGTGTCGGCTGGCAGGAGAACCAGAATACAAACAGGGAGGCAACCACTGCCGTGGCAAGGAAGAAGTCGGGAACCCAAATTGCAACGCGGTCTCGGCGGGCGGTGACTAGGCGTGTGAGAAAGAGGGCCAGTGATGTCTTGGACAGGACGGTGCCAAAGACCAGGACTGTCTGTCCAATAGCCGAGTAAAGGATCGCTCGAGTGATAGCTTCCATGCCGTCGATTGGACCCTTGATGGCAATGATCTCGTCCATGTCGCGCCCGAAGCCGTAATGAGACGACATCGTCAGCATGATATCGTAGATGAGAAGGGTTGCCTGTAGGGCAGCGGGTTAGATGGTGGGTGTCTCCAGGCCACGGCTGTAGGGAAGTACCCACGAAGGAGGCGTTGAAGAAGTGGTCGTCCCAGCCATATGCCTCGACTACTTTTACGCGCGTGTAAAGTCGGAGGAGAACGAATACAAAGGCAACGAATGTAAGGCTCCAGAGAATGCTGAGCATCATGGGAGCGTCGCCACCGAGGCCGATCATGATGGGGTCCATTGCTGCTGGAGGATGTGTAGGTTGTTGACGGTCGTCGACATTGGGTTTGTCTGACTGACACTTGTGTTGTGTGAACACCAAGTGCAAGCTTTTAATTTTTCGGTAGGTCGGCTCTTGATGACTAGGAACGAGATAAATACGCATAGCATGTTCAGAGCGTCTCCGTACAGACCAAACCAACACACGGCCTCCCTCATCAGTTGGCACGGCGGGACGGCCCTTCGAGGGGTTTCGGTTCCCTCCACCCGAACTTTCCACAACACACCGAAGACAGAGTGGAGAGAAGCACAGACTTGATGTGCATCTTGCCACAGGACTATCGGCTGGGAAGCCTCGCTAAGGGCCAACCGGTGTGCAGGGTTGGTCGAGGGGAAAGAGGCAAGACAGGGGGTGAACCTTGGTACACCACAGACGAAAAGCTGCAAGTTTTGGCGCGTGCTTCCCCGAAGAGAACCGTGTCTAGGCACAAAGCTCCGCGGCCAGGTTTTTGAGCATGATCCTCATGACGAGCGCATCATCGCTGGGAACGGCAGTTCTACTCGTTTCAGGGTGGCGCGCTGAAGGTGGATTTACAGCTCGATAGGTAGCCTCCCAAGCTGGAAGTTTTCTGCGTTGCAGATGTTGGACGTCTTCGAGCCGGCTGGCCTGCCACGATCAGGCGACTCGGGGACTCGGCGTCCTGGGCAACAGGGGAGGGCTGCTGTGCCGCATGCAGGGGACATGAACATGTGTGCCTCCAGTCTCCAGATCTCCACTTCGGCGCCGTTACGGACCGAGGACATGGCTGATGGGTTGTATCGGCCGAGAGCCCCTCATGCCGCCGAGGCTTCTTGGCATGTTCTGACGGGTGAAGATTGTCCTGGGCAATGCAGGCTAAATGACAATACAAGTACCTCTCTGCTTCGACGAGGACTTCACCTTCGGGCCACCGTTGATACATGTCAATTGTAGAAAACAACATGCCACTGCAAAAGCGCCCTTGGCTACCACCCTTTCATCCCCCCACACCCAAAGCTCATCGGTTTGAAGATGGCTATTCGGAAGAAAAGCGCCGTCCGCTCGGCCGATGCCGTAAAGAAGAACCCGCCATCATGCCAGGAAATGCGGGAAAGGGGGTCCGCCCCGGGGAAGCACCCGGCATCTCCACCGTCACAGCCAAGGGTCAGGGGTTTGTGCGGTTCAGGGGCCGCTGTTGCAACCGCACATGCCAACTTCGCTTCCTCACGGCCGACCATGCCAATGCTTTCAATTTCAAAATACACTCCCTGATTGGGTCTCCGGCCTGCTTTCTGCGGGAACCGGAGCCGGTTTTGTGGTCGCAACCCCGCGATGGCGAGGCGCGCAGGCTCGCTTCGTACGGGTATCCGTAGTGATACTCGTATGCCACTTTTTTAAAAGGGGCACAAGGAGAGGGCAGATGCCGATCATAAGAGTTTGATAAGCCTGTGCATAAAGCATCGGCCACATCCGGGTCTCGATCTGCGGTGTGTAGAGCTTCCACCTTCCACTGATTCGACTCACTGGCGACTTGAGATGGACTCCATCCTCGAGACGGTCCCATTGTGGCTCGAGACTGCCAAGGCGGGACTCTCTGAACTTTCTCTCGACGCAGCACCGGAGAGCCTTGCCACAGTCTGTTCTTGGTTTGCACAAAATGCGACTGCTGTCTTTGTGGGTGTACCCGTCGCGAGCGCCATCCTGTGGTGTGCTGCGTCGCGCATCTCCCATCCCCTGAGAAGATACCCTGGCCCATTCCTTGCGTGTAGGTCTCACTTTCCGCCATCTGAGATCTGACCGTCGCTAATGAAGCTTCCAGCATGGACCAGGCTATACAGGATGTACTATGCCTACAAGGGAAACATGCACATCGTTAGCAAGAGGCTTCATGATCAGTACGGTCCCATCGTTCGCATGGCGCCTAACTACATAGACGTCGACTACGCCGAGCTCATCAAGACTTGCTTCGACTTTCACGGCGTGTGGCAAAAGGTGAGCCTCCTTTTCACGCGAGCCTTCTAGTTACAGTCACTGATCCCTTCAAAACGGAATGGCACGGCGTCAGCGGCGCTTTGGTTGATGGCAAGCTCTTCTACAACATTTTCTCCGAAGTTCGCGCCCCGGAGCATGCTGCCATGAAGAAGCCGATCGCAAAGTACTTCTCTCCGGCCGGTGTTGCTCCGCTCGAACCCCACGTCGACGCCGTTCTCGCCACTTTCTGCCGTCGTCTGGACGAGCAGTTTGCCGGAGAGGGCACGATGGGTTCTTCGTTCGACTTTGGAGAATGGGTCGTCTATTGTGAGAAATCTCGTCCCTCTGGAAACCCCTTCCTAACACCAACGTAGATGCCTGGGATGCCGTCGCCAAGACGACGTGGAGCGAGCCGGTCGGGTACCTCGAAAAGGGGTGCGACTTTGACGGCTCCCTCCACGTCTCTGAGAGAGCTATGGATTACCTTGTCACTATCGGTATGATGCCTGTTCTCGACAAGTTTCTCGACAAGAATCCCGTCTACCGCATTGGCCCGCCAACCTTTGGTGCAGTGACGGCTCTCGGACTCGGGCATTTGATGGCCCGTATGAAAGGCGAGGACAACCATGATCCTGCCAAGCCTGACTTCCTAGACCGCTACCTCGAGGCCCAACAGCAGTACCCCGAGGTTGTTGACGTCTACCGGATTCTGTCCTATCTTCTCGTCAACATCGCCGCCGGCGCAGACACCACGGCCGTCAGCCTCCGTTCGATTCTCTACCTGTCTCTGAAGCACCCGGACGTTTACGCCCGTCTCGAGAAGGAGATTCTCGATGCCAGTTTCTCCGCCCTTCCGGTTCCTTTCTCCGAGGTGCGACAGCTGCCGTATGTCGACGCTGTCATCACCGAGTGCCTCCGCTATCTGCCTGGAGACTGCTTCCCACAAGAGCGCCTCGTCCCCGCCGGCGGACTCACCCTTCCTGACGGGAGCTGGGTGCCAGAGGGCACTGAGATTGGCTTCAATGCCTACGTCATGCATAGAAACAAGAAGGTCTGGGGCCCGGACGCCGAAGAATTCGTACCGGATCGGTGGCTCATCCAGGCCGGTGAGTCAGACGACCACTTCAAAGAGCGGCTGAACGCCATGAACAATGCCAGTCTTGCCTTCGGCGCCGGGTCAAGAAAGTGCATCGGCATGAACCTGGGTCGTATGGAGGTCTACAAGACCACGGCTACCCTGATCAAGCTGTTTGCATTTGAGCTGGCGGACCCCTCCAAGGACTGGTCAATCCACAACAGCATCTTCCCTAGGCAATCCGGAGTGAACCTGAGGATGAAAAGGAGGGAGGGGACTGCACATGCCGTCCGGGAGATGAACAGCAGCTACTAGCAGGAAGCACAGCGGCCCTTGGTCCTTCTTCAAACTGTTCATCCATCATTCGAACGGTGATTTGGAAATCCAACACCAGCTTGGGAGTAGTAATGCACAACATATCTGGAGTCGAATCAGCCCTAACCAGGGGTCTCCAGCTGAAGAAGTAATCTTGCCGCCCCTTTATCGGTCCCACTCCTGTCTCAGGGGCTGTAGCTCCACCGCACAGAAACGACATGATGTGAAATCTGAGGCAGAGCTCCCGCAGCGGAGATGAGGGCTCAACTGCCATCTTCCGAATAACTGGGCGATTGGTTTAGTGGTATGACGTCTGCTTAGCATGCTGAAGGTCCCGCGTTCGATTCGCGGATTGTCCATTTTTGTTGTGTTGTAGCACTCCATGGCAGGGCTCGTGGCGTAGCTTCGTCTTTTTGCCATTTTCTATCCGACCAGTTGGCAGGAGAGTTAACGTCCTGGAGATGTCCGAACACGGTGCGTCTCTAAACACACTGATTCCGGTAAACTCAGTCGCATTTTGGCTGAAATTTGGTTCCCATCCGTGAATGGCTCTCTCGAACGCCGCAATGTCGTCAATAACCTGGAATGCAGAATACTCGGATCGTGGACGGTAGCGGTTCATTCATGGGGCAGAAGACGACCTGGCACAGGTTCTGGATGCTGTAGCTTCAAAGACACTGACAACTCATTTCCGGGTCTGGTTGGGGACTCAAGAGGACTTATCCTGAGCTGCCGGACGAGATTCCTGAGGTGTGTTGCCAGAGAATGGATCATGGCGATGGCGCCTTGATGCTTTGCCCACGCCGCAAAACACCCACAGAACAACACAAGGCAAGTGCAACTCGCCCCTGAATGCCTGACTGCGTAAGTCAGAATTGTGTGTATCCGCCGAGAAGCCGAGCTCCCCATAGATCATGGAGACATGGTTAAGTCTATGCTCTTTCGAATGGCTCCACTCCAAGCAGACCCTTTCTGCTTAATTTGACCAGAGGTACCGGATCAAGGGCACAGGTTGGTTTTGGAGTGGTGAAAAGAACATAAATTTGGATTCATAGAAAAGCTGCTGACCACAGACAGAGGAACTTTCTTCACCTGCAAGGGGTGCGCTCGCTAAACTTGCCGAGGCGGGGGGCCTAAAGAGACTCGATTTCTGTTGGGGAGGAAGGGCAGGCCGCACCGGGCGACGAACGCCGATGTGTGGACGTCGGCGGAGAACGTCCCTGCAGATCAGCAAGTCAGTCGAAGCAACAGCCTGGAGGTCAATCAACAAGCAGGTCGAACATGAAGGCGGTGATGATCGCGGCCTGGCTCGTGCACTAGTCGTCTCCGTGCCTCGGCCTGGGCTCAGGCAGCCTCGGCTGTCCCGAAATTGACTGCCGAAGGCCCCAGACCACCCCCCTGACTCTCGCCTGCACGACTCGATCTGGAGGCTGCCTCCGCGCCCAACCCCTCAAGATCCACAAGCGACGGGCCTATCACAGAGGATCGGAACGGACATGGTGGACGGTAGAGGAGATCCCCTCCGATGGCTGACGCGGAGAACCCCGGACCAGCCGCCTGGGCAAAGGAACCCCAGATGTTTGTGGGCGGCTTATTTCCTGTTCCTGTTTTCCCCAGACTCCAGCGTCGACCAGGGACCAGACCGGCCATCGACGACCTGATCATCTCCAAAGCACCCACGTTCAGACCCGATTCTATATGCCGACGCAACCCCATCATCCACTTCATCGCCGTCGCCACCCAGCTCCCATTCTTCACGTGTCTTTGACTCTCGGCACGCAGAGATCACCTTCACGGTCTGCTATCCACAATGTTGACCTCCGTTCCAAGCGGGCCCGAACAGCAGCTTGAGGTTCACGACCAGTCGTCAGCTCCCGGTTTGGCGGCTCATCCCGCTCAAGCCCCTGACCCGGCGGCTTCCAAGTCCGGAACAAAGCGTCGGGCGGCCCGGGCCTGCCTGTCCTGTCGTCGCCGGAAAGTCAGGTGCAACGTAGTCGAGCAAACGCCGTGTACCAACTGCCGCCTGGACGAAGTCGAGGTCAGTCCGCCTGTGGTGGCAGAGACCACTTACTTGATCTGACATGTATCTCAGTGTTCTGTCGAGACGTGTCGGAAGAAGAGGTACGAGTAAGAAGCTCCTTATTACCAGACCCCCGCTGACCTCCATCCCCAGGCGCGGCATCAGGCCCAGGGAACACCCAGACTCGGCCTTGCCAAGCAAGACTGCAGGGTTGATGCAAAATGGGCTTCTTCTACCCGCCTTTCCCAAGGTTGTTGACACCGAGGCACATGGTGAGACCCCCATCACCCCTGCTGTACTCATTCACTGGGCTCACAGAGGTACAGACTCTCTCGATGAAGACGCATTCTCGTTTCTCCGGCCTTGGTCCACCATCGACGATGTCACTCCCATCATGAAGTATCTGTACACGGCGGAAAACGAGCCCCTGAACCCGGAGCAGCCCGCCTCCGTCGGCAGCTTTGAAGATGACAGCTCTGACTCGACGGGCTCGCAGGCGGAAGTTGCCAGCGACCCTGCTCTGTCTGACGATATCGTTCTCTCTTGCATCGTTCGGCCCCTTCTGTCGCGCATCTCTCTCGAGGATGCCATGTATCTCAGTCTCAAGGGCGCCCTCGACGTACCTGAGGGCCCTTTCTGCGACGCCCTCATCGAAGCCTTCATCAACTATGTCTACCCCTTCTTGCCCATCCTCGACCTTGCTGAGTTCCTGCAACTCATGCAGCAGCATCAGGACGAGCTTGCTCTGGGGAAGAATGACTTTGGCCAAGACCAAAGCCCTGCGAGCCTACTCCTAGTGCAGGCTGTCATGTTCTCGGCTTCGGCGTTTGTCGACTCTCAGTATCTACAGGAAGCCGGTTACACGTCGAGAAGAGCGGCTCGGAAGAGTTTCTTTGAGAAGGCCAAGGTAAGTACATGTAGTGCTAAGCACCTGCTCCAGACGATCCAGATGCTGATACCTCGCAGCTGCTCTACACTCTCGACTGCGAAACAGACCCCATGGCCATCTCCCAAGCTCTACTGCTCATGGCCTTCTGGCACGAGACACTCGATGACGAAAAGGGTGCCTCCCACTGGATTGGCGTGGCTAATGACATTGCGAACACGGTGCACACGGCCAGCCTGTCCCCAGCCAAGAAACGCCTCTGGAAGCGCATCCGTTGGACATGTCTCGTCAGGGACCGCCTGGTCTCGCTCGGCATGCGGCTGCCTCTCAAGATCGACAGCGAAACCTTCAAATATCCGGCCTTGACCATGGACGACTTTGACATCATCTCCTCGCCCGACATCACGAGCCTCCCTTTCGCCCGCAGCACGGTACTATGCGACCCCGCCAGACAGCGCGACCTTGCCACGATGTTCATCGCTGAGAGCCAGCTATGTGTACACATTGGGCATATTCTCAGCACCGAATACGAGGTGCGCAGCCGGGAGCTCCTCCCTGATCCCCAGGGTATTGCTCGAAGCCGGATGCTTTTATATCCCAAGGCCATCCGCGACCATACGGTCATCGACCGCCTCGATGGCGAACTGAGGCTCTGGGAAGAATCCCTTCCGGATGTCTGCACATATTGGAGCCCGAAGAACTCGCCAGACCCCAACGACCCATGCGCAACTATCCTTCTCCACCAGATCATTCTCCAACTCGTCTGCCATGCAGCCATCGCGACGCTCCATCGTCCAAATGCAAACGCGAGGAGCCCCTCCGACGCTCGCTCTAGCAGGCTCTCACAGCTCCGCGTCTCTCATGCCGCTCGTGGCATCACCCGCATGGCCGCAGACCTCTACCGCCTCCGCCTCGACAGCTACCTACCCAGCGCTGCCGTCACGGTCTTGATACCCGCCATTCTTACCCTCATCGTCGAGTGGAAATCCAGCAAGGATGAAGCCGCCCGACGCGAGGCTATGCGCAACATCTTCTTTTGTCGCCGTGTTCTCGAGAGATTGCGTGGGGTGTACAGCGGTGGTGACCACGGGGCAGAGCTTGTGCGCGCCGCGCTCGGCTGTGAACCGGAGGATCTTGAAAGGGAGATTGATATGGACGCAGATGAGGGAGTGGAAGGGTCAGATGAGAAGATGGAAGCGAGAGATGATGATTTTGAGGACCTCTTCACGTTTGACGATTTTATGAAGGCTGAGGGAGACGATATGGCCATGGATGAGATGTTCATGGAGCAGATGCCGTTTGGTATGATGGGGGAGAGCCTGATGATGGCACCATGAACACTAGGTCACTGCTAAATAAACCATAACTTAGTAAATACGTGTAGCCACTCGGAGTTCCCAAGATGTGAACGAAAGGAGTAACCGTGACTGGACAACTTGGCGAGATAGTGATTTGTACAGAGGTGCGAAGCTGATACATCTGGTCGGTGCTTCCCATCGGGAGTTGGCAAGTCTGTCACCTTGTCGTCGAACTACACGACAAGCCTGACCGACGATGACAGGCTGCAAAGAAATGTACATGCCAACACACTATGCGCTCGTTCCCAGTGCACCCATCGTCACCGTGGAGCACGGCGCATCATACTCGCTCGGCTTGACAAACCGAATCTCTGGCACATTGTCCTTGCCAAGCAGCGCCAGGGTTTCGGCCTCTGGGTTGAAGGCAGGCCACTCGAGGGCCTTGGTGAGGCCTTCGGCAGGGTCATCGCTGAAGGCGAACCACATGCGTTGCATGATCTTGGTCAGTTCCTTCTGGTCGCTCGAGGCGGGCAGGCCGCTCGTATCTTCCGATGCACCAAACACCATGTGCAAATCAGTGCCATGATACGCGCCGCTGGTCGGGAAGAGGCGGGTGTTGTCCCAGTCCGCGAAGAAGCGGTAGGCGAAAGACGGGACACCGGCCACACGACGAGCCTCGGACTGGAAGGAGACGGGACAGGTGAAAGACTCGAGCAAGAAGGAGGCGACCTGAGCGTCGGTCGGCACGGTACCGGCGCGGAAGGCCGGGATGCGGTAGTAGCCGTCCTCGTTGTGATTCGACCCGCCAAGAAGGGGAATGGGGACGAAGCTGCCGGCCTCAGTGCGGCTCAGATAGTCGGCGAAGACGATCTCCGAGTCGGGCTGCGGGTAGAACGGAGGTATGGAGCGGAGGACGCTCGAGCTGGCAGTGGGACGCACAGCACCAGCGGCGGCTTCGATGGCCTTCCAATCGGCCTGGCGCATGCAGTCCATGACCTCGGTCTCGTTGGCGCAGCCTACGGCGGCGACCACAGTGTTCCAGTTGCGCTCAGGCACACCGGGGGCGTTGACCGGGAAGCTGAAGGCGTTGCCCGAGGAGGCGATGAGGCCGTGGGCGATGGGGTCCTCTCGGTAAGCGTAGGCCCAGTAGTCGATGCCCACGCCACCAGACGACTGGCCTGAGAGGGTGATCTTGTCCGGATCGCCCCCGAAAGCTGCAGCATTGTCGCGAAGCCACTCAACGGCAGCGCGCTGGTCTCGCAGACCGAGGTTCTGGGTCTCGCCCGGTGCGCCAGGGAAGCCAAAGATGTTCAGCCGGTAGTTGACGGTGACGACGACAATGTCCTCAGCCTGGGCGAAGTACTTGCCGGTGTAGAAGGGGCTGTTGGTGTTGCCGATGGCGAAGCGGCCGCCGTGGAAGAAGACGAGCACGGGCTTGAGCTTAGGGGTGCCTGAGGGCGCAGGCTTGGCCGACGGACGCGACCAGATGTTGAGAGTGAGGCAGTCCTCGCTCTGAGGCGTTCCGGCGGCCGAGGCAAAATAGCCAATGACGCGCTGGGCCTGGGCTGTCAGGTTGGGATAATTGACGGGTGCGCTGGCCGTCAATGGGCAATCGAAGCCGTAGCTGGAGGCGTCCTGGGCGGCGTTGCCGGTGAACCTCTCGGGAGGCGCGAAGCGCAGATTACCGACGGGCGGCTTCGCGTAGGGGATACCGAGAAACTCGACGACGCAGGTCGTATTTGAGGCAGCATGGCCGGTGATGAGACCGTTGGTGGTATTGGCTTCGAGATGGCCACTCAAGTCGCGCGGGCACTGCTGGCAAAGACTGGCTTGGCTGCTGGTGACCAAGCTCAGCGCAAGGGCCGCAATGCAGAGTGCAGAGTAGCGAGTCATGGCTGCAGTGAACGTCTGTCTCTCCTATCCAGAGGCTTCGAGCGTGCTGGTGCGGACTGAAGGATGCTGGCTGGATGCAGCGGGGGATGTGGCCGGGCACTTCAGTATATAGCCAAATAAAATGGCATGGGATCGACCATTCGCAACTTTAAACCAATGCCCCCTGCAGGTAATGTAATTCCCCTCAAATTGATGCCCTAACTTCGAGCATTCACAGTTCTACCAATACCTTACCTGGTCGAAGGTGGAACCTTGCCCCTGGCTTCTCCGATGCCAGGTAACACTCCGGGGCCCTTGGCTGGGAAAACAGCGGCTACAGCAGGGGCTCGAGAAAGGGGACGACCTCGGGAGATCAATACCTACTGCAAGGTGCATGTACCTACGGCGTAAGCTGTCCATCGACCTGTTCTGTTGATCGACCTGCTAAGTCGATCGACCTACTGCGTCGATTGAGACGGTCGAGGAAAACAGGACCATGTGGGAAACGACTTCAAGGTATCTTTAAACAGGAACCAGTCACTTTGCATGGAAGTGTGTGACAAACGAGATAAGCTGTTGGTATTCAGGGGTATTGTAATCCATCGCCGCACCTCATTCAAGTCGTCCAAACTTCGCATCGCACGCTCCCAACCTTCCCATCCCAGGCATTACACCTCCTAATTATGATCAAAGAAAGATCCACTGCGCTTGAGCATGCTCAAATCGACAAATCCCATGACGCGCCCATCGCGGCGCCGCACGCTCTCGTCCTTGAACCACCAAACGGCGCCGACAGCGCCCGCGACGGCCAACTGACACGCCGCCATGGCGATACAGCCCGCCTTGACAGCTGCCGTGCCGGCAAAG
Source organism: Plectosphaerella cucumerina (assembly GCA_020746995.1). Lineage (NCBI taxonomy): Eukaryota > Fungi > Ascomycota > Sordariomycetes > Glomerellales > Plectosphaerellaceae > Plectosphaerella > Plectosphaerella cucumerina. Next base: position 183,783 of record JAGPXD010000005.1, on the reverse strand, counting down.
AGAACGACCTCTGCCGGCGCCACAGCCGAGCGCTGCATGGCGCTCGCAAAGGCCAGTATGAAAACGCCAGTGAAGAATCCGCGCCAGCAGCGCACGCCGGCGTCCATGTCGGCCACGTTGCGCAGACACACGTGCAGGTTTGAGCCCGTAAAGCGCGCTGAGCGCCAGATGAGCGGGCGCGAAAGCGAGACGAGCAGGTAGGCGCCGGCGGCGACGAGGCCGAGCAGCACCGAGAGGAGGGGGAATGAGGCGTTGCCGCGGCGGAAGACGTGTACCTCGATGCCGAAGGAGAGGATGCCGACGAAGCAGAAGGAGGCTCCGACGGCGAGGAAGGCGGCGAGGAGGCGGTTGGGCATGTCGGCCTCGGTGCGGCACCGGCTCCAGAGGATGAAGAGGCCGGTTGTGACGACAGTGGCTGTCAGAGGGGCGGCCAGGAGTGAGCCGGTCTGGGCTGTGTCGAGACGACGGCCGAAGAGTGGCGAGAGGGTGTGGGAGAGACCCCAGAGTGCGCCGACGGGCAAGGTAGTGAGAATGGCGAGGAGGAGGGTGGTGGGAGCAAGGAAGGCGCGGGGGCCCTGGAGCAGAGTGCGCGAATCCGTGAAGCCGCGGAAATCGGACACGGGAACGACGCGGCGCAGGCACGAGCGCATACCAGCCATAGTCGGGACGGGAACCTCAAAGCGGCCGATGGAGCGACGGCGGATGTTGAGAGGCGAGGGGGCGAGAGGCAGGCCAGCGGAGCCGCTGAACCAGCGATCGTAAGCTGTCTCAGGGGCGGCGAAGACAAGTAGCGGCAAGGCAGCAGCCCAGAAGCAGGCGAGCACCTCAAAGGTCATCTGCGGCTCTGGGCGCGGCGAGTTGCGCTCGATGAGGCCGCCAAAGATAGGTGGTGACCACATGCTGATGGCGCAGAGGACATCGTGAGCGGCGACGCGGAAGCGGCGCTCATGTTCAAAGTACGTGTCATGGATAGACGCGAGGAGAAGCACGTCAAACGCGCCCCAGCCGAGGCCTTGAAAGAGACGAGCTCCCATGGCCTGGGCGAGGGTCGGGGCGCGCAGATTCCAGAGGGAGCCGGTGAGAAGGGCGGCGGCTGAGGTGAGATAGACGGGGCGCTTGCCGTAGACTTTGGCGGCTGTGACCGAGGCGAGAGAGGTAAAGGCGGCGATGAGCAGAGGCATGGCGGTCAGGGCGGCGACTTCAACCTGTGAGGCAGAGAGGCGGATGGCGAGGGGCACGGCAATGGGAATAAGAACTGTCTTCATGGCGTTGCAGAGGGCGGCAGTGACGAGGAGGGCGACGAGGTTGAGGTCCTTTTTCCACAGGGGCCAGTTCTAGGAGGCAGTCAGTCAGTGAGGTAGGGGTGGGAAGCAAGGCGGGCAAACTCACCAAGGGGTCGTTCTCGTCGTCAGACGGCTGCGGGCTCAGCTCGATACCCTCGTACTTTCCGGCGGCGTACTTGATGGTCTTTCCCGTCTTGGTCGAAGAGCGAGAGAGGCGCCTTGTCGAGCTGGTTGCTGGCCGCTTCTCGGAATCAATGGCGGCCTCCTCATCTCTGTTCATGAAAGCGGGAAGGGCCGGCATGGCCGGGATGGTGGAGACGGTTCCCTGAGAGTCGTAACGGCGGAGACTCAGCGACTTGCCAAAGCCGCGCATGGGGTTGGTGATCTTGACGGGCTTCAGGGGCGTCATGGTCACCTTTGAGGCAAGGCGGGCCCAGGTACGGCCGGCCGTCGTGGTAGTCTCGCCGCCTGCGGATAGCGAGGTGGCCTCTGTGAATGTGGGTGAGAAGGGTGCCGTCCTGGAGGTCACGGCGGTGTTGGGTCTCTTCTCCGAGGCGGTCGTCTTTGCTGTGGAGGGTCTCGCATGGGAGGTGCTGGGTCTCGAGGAGGACATGGTACCGCTGAGGAGGAAGGGCAACTTGGCGGATTTCGAAGACTTTGTCGTCTTGGCCGTGCCGGGCCTGCTCCATATGGCAGGCTTTGGGGCATTGGTGGAAGAGGTTCCGGGTCGGCTGGCGGCGGGTGTTTCTGGTGTTGTTTCGGTGGTGGTCGTGATGGGCGTGGCCGTCGTCATTGCAGGCGTTGCCTTTGCTGTCGTCACCTTGGGGGTGTCCTTGGGAGGAACCGGCGGCGGGGCGTCGACGAGAGAGAGTGCCAGCTTCCATCTCAACTCTGCCTCGCTGGTGCGCCATGGCGCCGACTTTTGGTTCTCGTCCGTAGCCATGATGGTCGTGATACAAAAGAGATTCCGGCCGGTGTCTGTTCCGGGTTGGGCGTGTCCTCTTTTCCCGTCCGTTCTTTCGTTCCTCAGTGGTGTTCGTCAGGCGTGAGATGCCGTGGTCATTAAGAGCCGCGCGATTGGATTCCTGATCCTGCGGGCAGCGCGCCAGCACGCAAGTCGTAGAGAGTCGTGTCGTGCCTAATGTCGAGTCAAGTCGGGTCTGGCTCCGGGCTGGAAGAGACGAGATGAGCCGGTATGTTTCTGTTCAGCCGGCGTCGCAAGGTGGTATCGGGTCAACGGGAAGGAAACGAGAAATGGAAAACACCTCGAGGGCCGAGGGGCGGCAGATGCGAGATGCAGGATGGATATGGACATGGACAATGGGACAGAAGCCGAGTGCTGAACTGACGGGGCCCGTGGCGGCGAGGGAGGTGTGAGTCGGGTGTGTGTGCCCGGCCCTTGGACAGGGACCAGGGGCTCGACTCGCAGGGAGGGACGGGAGGGTCATGGTGAGGGATGCACGAGGGATGGATGGGTGTGTGCGGCCGTGCGCGGCCCCAAAAATGGAGCTTCTGTTCGGGGCAGCGCATCGCCGCTCAGCCTGGCGTTCCTCAGACTCGTGTGCGCGGTGCTGGAGCTGGACCGGTAGTCAAACGGCGGTGCAGGGCTGCAGGCGTTCTCCGCGGACGTGCGATGCTGTGCGCGGGTGGCCACAGCATGCAGCGTGGTCGTCGTGCTTGACCCTCGGCCGTGGCGGTGATGCGACGGCGGCGGTGGATCGAGGAGGGGAGGGTATAGCAGGCGATCCACGTCGTTTCTGTGTCTCGTGGGTTGCTGTGGGAAACGGAGGTTGTCACCGGTTACAGTGTCGTCCGAGACTTGCAGCGCCGCGGGCTTGACACGAATAGGCGATGGTTCCCAAGGCTGATGTTGAAGATGACGGTGGTGGTGGAGGTGGTGGTGGCGATGGTGCCAACTGGTGGCCGGCGGACAGGCTACGCCCCGATCTGGGGATCAGCCCGCCCAGGCCTGCCAGGGTGCACTGCAGCATCTTCCCATGGCTCGGACCGCTGGCTGCGCTGAAGGGGGGTTGCGATGGCAGGGTCCCTGAAACCGTGCTGGAGCGCCATGGCCGTTTTTCTCGTGGGTGGTTTGGTTCAGGTTGGAGTTGTCCGAGTCGAGGAGGGGGCCGTTTCGAGTCACCAAATGGGGTCGATAGTGAACCTGCCAGCTGTCAGATGCCCTCAGAAACGGCCTCCAACCGCCCCCAGCCGTCAGCCATCTCCCCTATATCGTGTCTCGAGCCCCTTGAAGGCCTGAGCACCCTCTTAACCCTCCCTTCGTAAAACCCCCGACGTCACCCATCGCGCAGGGGGCAGCCAAGAGGCCTGTCCCTGTCCCCTGATCGACGTTGCGAACCGCGGTGGCCTCTGCTCACCTTTCTCGCTGCCGACACGTGTGTTGGGTTGGAGGGTTGACACCTGCTCCGAGCTCGCATACAGCCTCGTCATGCCTTAATCCCCCGACACTGACCGGAAGCCGGAAGCTGGCCTTTGATCCATGTCATTGTCAGGCGGGGGCCTCGCCCATCATGTCACATCAGGGTGGTATTGAGCGCGTTGATCGCTCGTCAGTTGCGTCGTGTCGTGTCGCTTGGGGCGGCAGACGGACGACGACCATCCATCAAGCAACCCATCTTCCTCCCAACGCCTCCTTCTCCCCTGAGACCCAGACACCGGGCGCAGAACCACTGCAGGTCCCCGGGTTAAACTTCTCATAGCCCCCGTCTCTAGCGTGGATGGATGGTGGCAATGGCGGCGTCGGGGACAGACAGCACTGACCTTGGTTCGTCCTGTTTGCTCACCACTTGAACCTCACCATCCATTCTCTCGGCCAAGTCAGAAAATCTCTTTTTAGAATTCCCCCAAAGTGCCAGCGCAAATGTCAGTGCCGCCTGCGCCCGCTACCTATTAAATGATAAAACCCATTCGTCCCATCTGTCAGCGCCTGTCTGTTCGGGCGTTGTTTCCTGGACCACCTGTGCCAGTCCTCAGGTCGACGAACGAACGAACGCCATGCGCCCAAGTGCCTAAAAGCAAAGAAGCATGCATCCACCATCCACCTCCATCCTTGCATCCCTCGAGGACCCAATCGTTCTCCCTCGGCCCCCTCCCTCCACCGTTGATGCAGATTCTTAGCCCCCTGCATCCGCCCCTCTAGCCTTTGGCCCCCCTCCGGGTGTGACACTCGTCCCGGGGCGCCGCCAAGGGCACCCGCATGAACCACCATCGTCACCCGCGTTCCGTTCAAGGGTGTCCTTGAGGTCCCTCAAGGCCGAGACCAGCCCTTCGAGCCTCCCTCCCCTTGCCCTTCCTTGCCTGCTTGCTGCCCTACGCAGCTGCAACGCCGGCTCGCGCGTATCCCGAATGACTGATGGATGACCAAAAGACGGCCTCCACATCCACAGCAAAGCTCTTGTTCCCCGCGACCTCGACGAACCCTGTCCCCGTCCCTCTTCCTGTCCCTGTGCGCAGACGTTAGAACGGCTGAGAAATCACTAGGCAGACGGCACGGATCATGATCATCGATCGAGACCACGCCCGAAGATCCGTGCTCCCTCCGTCTCTCTCAAGCTTCTCCTCCCTCGCACAGCCTCCTCCTCCTCTGTTTGCTGTGCTCCTCTCCCCTCAGTAAGACGACGTAATGACGACTGCTTTACCTCTCTGCGCGCCCTCCAGCGCTGCCGATCGCTCCATTGCCAGCAACACACGGCTCGTGCGCACCAGCACCTCTACAGACAACATGTCAGCTCCGTCCTCGCTCGCCCGCTCGACTTTGCATCTCCGCCACACGGGCCATCCCCGAAACACTGTCCCCGCGAGGAGAAACATACCTCTGTAGTGGAGGGTATACTCGACTGCCGGCTCGTCGCCCGCCCTCGCAGGAGGTGCGTGCTCGCCGCCCCGGGTCACGCCGAACCGCACGCCCAGGTTCTTGCGGTAGTCGGCCCAGAGGATGCCATCCTCCTCACTCGACCCGTTTGTTTCTGTTTCTGCTGACGCCGCCGCTGCCGCCGCCGCCGCCGTTGCTCTCGTTGCCAGCCAGTCCCGCCACACTCGGACGACGCCGTCACCGACGCCGCTGTGCGAGCGGTACAGGCCCCGCCGTGGACCGGATCTGACCATGGCCACTGATGCACAGAGCTGCGAGAATAGCTCTCCCTCGTCGAGAGCTACCTCCTGGGTCGCCCAGGCATCGTCTGGCACGAACCGCGAGTACACCTGCTCGACATTGCCGAGCCCCCAGCACTCGTCCCACGGTGAAGGCCCCTTGGAGGCGGCACTTCCTATCGTGAGAACAGATCCCGGATGGCACGACAACGTCGGCGTCGTGAGCTTGGCGATCGGGTGATAGCACTCGACCTCCATCTCGTGGCCGTCGAGGTCAGCTGTCCTTAGCAGCCGCAGGCGCACTGTTTCCGTCACGGCGGTTCGGAACCGACGGCATACGAGCGCCATGGGCAGCAGTGACGGCGTCGGCAGCGAGTCGAGTACGGCGTCTAGTATCTGATCGACAGCATGAGCATCGTTTTCCCCCAAGACTTGCGCCTGCAGACATACCTCGTTCGGTAACGAGTCTATCATGGTGAGCCCAGACATTTTTCTCAAAGATGTAGAACAAGGCAAAGATGGTGTAGAAAAGGCTCTTGTCTGTCAATCAACAAGACCACAGCCGTCGGCGGCAGCGGCGAAGGTCGTATATGTATGCAGCAGCCTGCAGCCCCCGTAGTTCTCAGGCACCGCGAAAGGATGAATATCTTCCCAGCTTCCGCCGACCGCCAGTCGCGGGCTGCCGCGTACCGGATATCAGACCCACGGGTGAGATCTGACAACGTGACGCCAGGGTGCGGATCTGCTGATGTCGGCAGCCCTGCTGGCTCAACTCGACCAATATTTCCCGATAGCGATGCTGCGGCGACGTGGGGCAGCCTGCCGATTTTGATGAATGGCAGGGGGAGAGGCTCTTATCAGGCTCTCGGGTGGTACAGCAGGAGCGCAGGCGAGATCCGGCAGACGTCTGGTTGGGAGTGAGATGCAGCGATCAGCCAGCCACCGTGGTGCGGACAGCGGCGCCTGAATGTTTCGCTGCCAATGTCTTGTGCGTCGCCAAGCTCACAGGACCTCGAATTGGGAGTGTCGCCGGCGAGCCCGCGCCAATCGTGCGGTGCTGGAAACGCGCGCTCAGCTCCGAGATGCGCGGTGGTGACAGTCGAGGGGCGGATGCCGTCACCTCTCTCACCGCAGATCACCGGTACGAGTCGATAGAGGCCCCAAATCGCACTACTCGTATCAGTCCAGCACGGCACGGCACTTGTTGAATTGACGGCGTGCGATTGGGTCCACGGACGGGAGCCGGGAATAGCGTCACCACAGTCCTGCCGTCGGCCGCCAGGAGAAACATCCCGGCTTGACGGAAGGATTGCGGCTCTTCATCGCCAGACTCCCTGTTTGTTTCCTCGTTTCTGACACCAGATTCTTGTCGTGCCTGTACGAGTAAGAACAAGTTGCCGCAGCCCAGGGATGCCTGCCATGTCTCGCCGGGCCCTCGCGTTGTGGCCTCACTCCCAGTCGTGCCACTTACCTCGTATCATGATCACCGTCGCATCCAGGTCAACCTTCCCGAGACATGTCCGTCGCCAGGCCCACCGTGGAAAACAAAAGTCATCATGTATTGCCGACGTCGTTACCCTGAACACCCCGGCCAGCCGGCCATTGTCCCAAACAAGAACCCATCCAGACCGTCCATCCATCCGCCGATCCTTACAGAAACATTGTGTGCCCCGACCGGCGTCATTACGGCCGTCCATCCACGATGGAGATGTGAGGTCCCGATTACTCCACGACCATGCCCTCGAGCACGTTCATTGCCCTGCTGCCCTCGCTCTCGAATCGGCTCACCATGCCCTCACACTCATTCTTGAGCTGCGCCTCCGCCCGCTCCGCATTGTAGAAGATCCACTGTTCCACCGTCATCCGACGTTCAGGGCTCGTGAGTTCGCCGCCCTTGGCCAGGAAGCCCTCAAAGTTGTTTTCCTTGTCCTCGCCAAAGACCATGTCGACGTCGACGGCCGTCCAGGGCGTCGTGCTACGCAGGCCCCCGAGGACGTTGCGCTTCGAGGGCGACCCCGTGCGCGCTGGCGTCGTCGCCATGGGCGCCAGGACCACGCGCTTCTGTGTCGCGGGCGGTCGGCACGATGGTGGCTGGTTCTCTGCGTCCGACGCCTGAGGCGATGGCGATGGAGAAACGACCGCCTGCCGCGCCGACTGCGCGGGCGAGGCCTGTGCGCGCGGTGTCGAGGGCAGGTGAGGCACCGACCGAAGCACCGACGAGGGCGGAACCGGCGATGAAGCCAGCGGTGACGTGGGAGGCGGGAGGGATTCTTGCCTTGGTTGAGGTGTCGGCTCGGCAGGCTCGGGGGATTCGTGGGCTGAAGCGAAAGACTCCGGCTCGACAGTCTCGCGAGCATCGACGGGCGTGGCGTCCCGCGCAGCCTCGACCACCTTTGACCGCTCCAGCTCGGCCTCCCGGGCGGCCGAAAGACGGGCGGCAATGTCGGCCTTGGAAGGTCGGCCTCGCTTCCGGCCCGTGCTTGTCCGCCCCTTGAGCGAATGCCTCTCAACAGTTCCGGTGCTGACGTCCTCCTCCTTGGTGGGGCTGGCCTCCGGGACCAAGGACATCTCTTCCTCACCATCCTCCTCCTCGACTTCCTCTTCGGCGTTCTCCAGGTCCTGTTGGCGCTGAAGATCCTGTTGGCGCTGAAGCTCTTGTTGACGTTGAAGCTCTTGTTGACGTTGAAGCTCATGTTGATGCTGAAGCTCCTCTTGACGTTGAAGCTCCAGCTGACGTTGGCGCTCCTGCTGACGCTGGAGCTCCTGCTGACGCTTGAGATCATGCTGACGTTGGCGCTCCAGTTCCTCCGCCTCGGCAAGAGCTTGCTCCTCTTGTCTCTGCCGCTCCGCCTCCTCCTCGGCAGCACGGGCGGCAGCTTCTTCCGCCTCCTTGGCCTTCTGTGCCTTGGTCTGCTTCGAGACCTTGCGCGTTCCGCCCATCTTACGGCCCTTCTTAGGAACCGCAATTTCCTCCTCCTCGACAGCGGCGGCGGCAGCGGCTTGCTCAGCAGCAAGCTGCTGCTCGAGCCTGTCCAGGTCCTCCTCGACTTCGGCGTCATCAACCTCGTAGTTTTCGTCCAGCCAAATCTTGGAGCCTTCGCTTTGTCCGACGTCCTTCAGCGGCTGGGATCTCTTAGTCTTCGCCTTCTTGACGCTGGCAATCTTGTATCGCTCCGAGTCCGAGCCGTGCATGATATCTTCATCGTCCGTGAGCGGCCGCTCGAGGTCAGCTTCCAGCTGGCGGTCAATCTCGTCATCGTCGGGGAAAGCACCGGGCGCCATCTGGTTTGTGACGGTGGATGCGATGGATCGTGCAGAGGCGCCGGAAGCATGTCGCGCATTGGACTGGCTTGATGGCCTCCGGTAGGAGGGCTCCTCCAGCTCCATCGTAGACTCTTCGATAACCCAGTTCTCCGTGGACTCTGTGGATTGCATCGACTGCATGGACTGCATGGACTGCATCGATTGTACGGACTGCATTGACTGCGTGACGCGGCCCTTAGCCAGGCGCTTCTTCGCGGCAGGCGCTTCGGAGTCGACGGTGGCGATCGAGTCATCCAGAGCATCGCTTCCACGCTTTCGGCCACGGGTGGGCTTGGGCGGCGGAGGTGGTGGCATCTCTTCCTCGGCGATGGGGTCGCTGTCGACCTCGATGGGCTCATCCTTCTTTGCCTTTGTTCTGCGGCCCTTTGCTGCCGCCGGTGCCTTCTTGGCTCGGCCCTTCTTCGTGGCTGTGGACGCGGTTGTCATGGCGGTGTCGTCGTACTCGGCGGGCTCTTCGGCCATCGATGTCATGTTTGTGTCGGCCATGCTGACGGACTGAACCGAGGCGCGCGAGGCTTTGGAGCTTCTAGCTCCCTTGCCCTTTGCTTTTCGGAGGGGCTTGAACTCGTCCATGAGCACGAAGAACGGGCAGTCGGGCGATCGCTTCTTGTGTTCGTCCCTGTGGATCGTTAGCATGGACCAACTCGGAGTGCTTGGGGTGCTGCCCACAGAGGCTTATCGGCTTGCTCCCAGCCGTCGAGCATGAGATCGCAGTATGTGCATGTCGCCATGTCGTCGTATTCCATTGTCGGTGTCCATTTCCATCCAGCCTCGGCAAGCTGCGCCTGTTAGCATGGTGATGTTGCCGTTTAGATGTGCGGAACCCACTTGTTTGATCTTGCACTTCCAGCCCCTCTTGCTCTCGTGCGGCCAACTGCCGGCGAACGTCATCTTCCGCGCTTCAATCATAGCAGTACTGCCAGGGTCCATCATGGCGTAGTCCCCGTGGCCCGCGGCGATGGCCGCGACAACAGCCCAACCGCACTCGGGCGAATGGACCAGGTGCTCGGCAAGGGCGTCATCGCCGTTCTCCCATCCGCCAAGGTTCTTCTCGCACAGAAAGCAGCAGACATTGTCGGGAGAGTCGGCGGATGGGTTCCAGAAGAAGCCTGCGCTCGCGAGCTGTTCGGCGGACAAGTATTTGGCGTGCGGCCATGCGTTGCTGCCTTTTGCGCCCTTGGCAGCAGAGCCACGTCGCTTGGGGCCTGGGGCCTTTTTGAAAGAGGCCAGGCGACCCTCGTAGGTGTATTCGGGGGCGAGCTCGGTCGCCATCGTGAGGTAGTTGTGTTGGGCTCCGAGTGGGCGCGTTGGAGGCGAATGGTTCGTGGTTGCGCGAGTCGAAGACGCGTCAAAGGAACTAGGCTGCTAGTACACTGCCATTTGGGTGACGAGAGGCTGCAGCGTCGGGTTCTGAGGGCAAGATCGAGGAATGTCAGAGATACAATGCTGGGAAAAGGAGATGGTACTTGTGCGTGCGGATTTCAAGATCGACGGATTGTCAAGCTGGACCTGGTTCGCCGGTTGTCCTGTGTTTGTTTACATTCAAGCTGGGTGTGGGTCGGACCTGTGGCGTCAGAAGAGTGGGCCCCAGCGGCAGTGGCTGCACCTGAGCGTCAGCTTGGTGTGGCTGAACCCCCTGAACCCGCGCCACTACAACGTGTCTTGGCATCGCGACGTTTGAGCCGCGAACGGCAAGTCAACAGTGACCCATTGTCAAGTCAAATCAGGTCAATACATCGCTTGTATTGATGCTAGGTAGCTAAAAGGTAGGTATTCGCCGGTGGCAAGTCGTGCTCAATCTGCGACCCTACACCGGGATGCCCAGCTCCTTGTAGAATGCCTCGGTGCTTGGCTTGCGACCAAGGAAGTTCTCCAGTGACATCATCTCGTCCTGGCTACCGCCCTTCTCCAGCACCGTGTGGCGGTACCTGCGACCCTCCTTGCCGTCCATTGGGTTCGCCTTGAAGACTGAGTAGAACATATCAGTGGAGTAAACCTCGGAGAAGAGGTAGCCGTAGTAGCCGGCGTCGTAGCCACCGATGAGGTGACCGAAGCACGCTTGGCCGTTGCCCCAGTCGCTGTGCAAAGATTAGCAAAAGAAAAACATGGTCCACACGGGAATGGATGCTCACCTCTGAGCGCCCTCGACCTCAGGGCCCTTGAGGTTGCAGAGCTCGCTGCGCAGGTCATTGTAGAGCTTGGACAGCTCCAGGGCCTTGACCTCGTCATGGCTCTTGGGCGTGTGGATCGTCATGTCGTAGATACCAAAGTGGAGCTGGCGAAGGTTGAAAAGGGCCGAGTTGACGTGCTTGGTCAACAGGAGCTTCTCAACCAGGTCGTCGGGAATCTTGTCGCCCGACGTGTAGTGGTTGGACAGAGCCTTCAGCACGCTAGGCGTCCAGCACCAGTTCTCCAGCATCTGCGACGGGGCCTCGACAAAGTCCCTAACAGTGCTGGTACCGTGGAAGCGGCTGTACTTGGTGCGGCCGGCCAGATCGTGGATGCCGTGGCCGAGCTCGTGGAAGAGGGTAACAACCTCGTCGTGCTTGAGCAGAGACGGCTTGCTGGGAGTGGGCTTGCTGAAGTTGCACACAAGGGCGGTGGCGGGGTAGCGGCGGGTTCCGTTGCTGTACAGGAAGCCCGGCTGCAGGTTGAAGTTGGCGGCGTGGCCGTACTTGCCCGGGCGGGGGTGCAGGTCAAGGTACAGGTATCCGACAAAACCATCGCCCTCCGAGGCATCGTCCCACACGCTGAAGAGGATGACATCCTGGTGCCAGGCGATGTCCTTGCCAGAGCCCGTAGGGCTGATGGCGTCGCGGTCCTCGGGGCCGACCTCGATGAAGGAGAATCCGAGCAGCTCCTCGAAGATCTTGAGCATGCCGGTGATGGTCGAGGTGATGGGGAAGTACTCGGCGATCTTGGTCTCGTCGATGCTGTACTCCTCCTCAATCATCAGACGATCGTAGAACTTGTGGTCCCACAGGTAGTAGTTGCCGTCATAAGGCACGCCACGGGACTCGGTGTCCTTCTTCTTGAGGTCGAGAAGATGCTGGACCTCCTTGGCGCCACCGGCGGTGAGGCGGCTACGCAGGTCGCTCAGGAAGTCGTTGACTGTCTTCGTATCCTTGGCCATCTTGTCCTCAATGCGCAGCTGAGCGTGGTTGGGGTAGCCGAGCAGGCGCGCGGCCTCGTCGCGCAGGATGACGGCCTCCTGGAACAGCGGGACATTCTGGTTGCATTTGTTCTCGTTATTAATAAATACCTTGCGCCTCGTGTCGGCGTTCTTGGCGTACTTCAGGGTGGGGAAGAGGTCGGGGTACTTGAAGGTCAGCTTGACCTTGCCGTCGTGCTCGGAGCCCTCCTTGCCCTTCTCGAGGTTGTCGACGACATCGGAGGGGACACCGTCAAGCTCTTCCTTGGTGAACCAGAGTCCACCCGTCTCTTCGTTCAGGTTGCGCTGGAACTCGATCTGGATCTGGCTGAGCCTCTTCTTGATCTCCTTGAAGCGGTCGCGCTGGGGGCCAGCGGGCAGGCCGAGACCGAACTTGATGTAACCCTTGTAGTCCTTCTCGATGAGACGGAGGCTCTCGGGGTCGAGGTTCTGAGAGTCCTTGGTGGCGTGTGCGGCCTCGACGAGCTTGAACACATCCTCGCGCATGGCGCACTCGATGCCGAACTCATCCATGTGCTTATCGGCCTCGGTGGAGGCTTCGCGCAGCTCGGCAGATTCGGCCACATATTGGTAGAAGCCCAGGATGCGGGACTGGAGGGCGCCCTCGTTCTCGTCGGCCACGATGGGTCCCAGCACGTTCTCGAAGGTGGCCTTGTCGGCAGAAACGTCGGCAACGACCTTGTCGAGGAGGGTGCGAGTGACCTCGGATATCTTCTTGGCGTCGGACACGATGGAGTCCTTGGTGCCGGTGAAGACGGGGGGCGCCTGCGGCGGCTTCTTGTACTTGTCGGAGACCATGGTGCTGGTGGAGATCGGTCTGTAGGAGGCGGTCGAAGTGGCGATTGAGGGTCGGTGGTGTAGGACGGGCACGAAGCGCAGTTGGCTCGTGAGGGCTTGGAGGCGGGGGAGGGCTCGCGGGACCGCCAGGATGATGGTGATGACGAGGAAGAGGAGGGTGAAGGGGAGGAAGAAACGGCGGAGAGCTGAGGACGCCAGGGCGACTAGTCGTGATGACCTGGACGCAGCTGCCGGGTACTTGGGGCGGGGAAGCACGGGGTGGGGAGCTGCAGGTCTCGGGGACACTGACGGCGCAGGACGTGGAAGCTGCTTTCGTGGATCAGGAGCAGGTGCGACGGTCGTGGAGGGCGGGGGTTTGTGGCGATATGACAAGGATTGATCACCAATTCTTGAGAGACGTTGCGTCGATGTTTGCGTTGTCGATGCTGGTGTTTGGCTTTGTGTTGATGGCGAATGGTGAAGGAGCGGGTGGTGTTGAGCAGTCGTTCGTAGGAGGCATCTGGCCTAGGCGCCACCAGGGACCGTCACCTCAGGTCAGATCCGATCCCCGCCCAGGCGTCGGGTGTTCCACGTCGCCTGGAGGGTGCCCGCCGCAGGTGCATCCGGCGGCCCCTGCTTCGGGGTCTTTGCTGTGGCTCGCTCGGATTGGACCAGCTGCCAGTGATGCGGGGCAGTTCCGTCACAGTTGCTGGGCACAGAAATGGAGGGGAACAAAACAGGCATCCGAATCTGGGGCGGCAATCCAGGAGACGGGAGACTAGGTATGGTGGTTTATCAAGTTCTCCCAACATGCTACCAGGCGCAATCTGGCCTCACTCTACACGCACATGTGCATCACCATGTCCGAATGTCGTATAAGCGATTCGCATTGGTATGTCGCCTCCTCGTCACGTCAGGTTTCAAGACACCCAGTGTCCCGCAGACACGGGGGCGAGAAGCAAGTAAAAAGAACAATAGAACGCCGTTATCCGATATCGTGTCAACCGTGCAATGCAAACTCCACGCGCTCGCCCACTTCCCACTCCGCTCAGTTGGCAAGGATAGTGCGAACCAGCTCCGTGTAGTTGACCTGGCCGGAGCTCGTGTCGACAGCCTTGAGCAGCTCGTCGACCTCCTCATCCGTCATCTTCTCGCCCAGGTTCGTCAGGATGTACTTGAGCTGGCCGACGCCTATGAAGCCCGTCATGTCTTTGTCGAACACTTGGAAGCCGCGGCAGTATTCCTCGGGAACGCCGGGGTCGCGGAAACCGCCCGGCCGGTTGAGAACGCGCTGGAAAGTCTCAAAGTCGACTGTCGCGGGGGGAGTCAGTATTCTGTCTGGGCAAGGTGGTCACCCGCGGATGCAAACTCACACTCTGTGCCAACGTTCTTCTCGAGGTCCTGGATCTCAGAAAGCGTGGGGTTCTGGCCGCACGCGCGCAGCAGGTCGCCGAGGTCGTTCAGGGCGACACGGCCGTTGCCGCGCTTGTCGTACAGGGAGAAAGCCTGCTTGTAGTCGGTAGACGCCTGATCGTACTGGTTAGACATTTTGATTCTGAGGTGGCGGCAATCGCTGCGAGTTGTGATGGAGGTGAGGCTCGCGGGGTGCGGAGAAGGAACGTCGGCTGGGTGGTGTGAGGGCAGGTTTGGGGGCAGAATGAAGACTGAGGCGCGGCGGAGGCAGATTTTGAGTGTCGCGATGCGAACAAAACAATGCCGGCTTGCCGCTGCCGCCGCCGCCGCTCCCTTCGTGCTGTTTGGCCCCAGTTGGCAGGTGGACGGGTCCAGGCCGCCAGGACGCTGGACCAGCCAACAGCACCGGTGTGAGGGGGCGGCCGTTCAGGGGACATCCTGTGTTTACAGACGGCTGGCGGGGAACTCTCGGTGCTGGGAACAACTCACCATGGTGGAAAATGTCCGAATAGCTTCTTGTGGGAGGTAAGGTGGTAGGGAAAGCCTGGATGGGGAGATTGATGTTTCCTGCAAGTTGGGAAGCGATGCACAATGTTTCCAGGGACAGGCCTTGATGTCCTTCTGCTGGTCCGGGCGTGTCATGCACGCTTGGCCGGTGCGCTGAGTTGTGTTTCGGACACACACCGCCAATGCTAGGCCTGGTGTGGCTAGTGTCGCTGCCACGGCAACCGCAAGCCACACCAGCCATGGCGCCTTGTGGCGATGGACTCTCGACAGTCACTTCACGACATGTGATGACGCTGGCGGGCAGGATGGTCCCTCTGGTTAATGAAAGTCCGATGCGACTACAGAGGTCTGTTATTCTGTCGAATCCTCGGAGGCCTGTGGCATCTAGAATTCCAGGCTTCGGTTGACCCGCGCCTCGGCCGCCAACTCAGATTGCGGTTCCAATGGACCAAATCAAATTGATCTCTTGAACGTGAAAAGTATCTCGGGAGCAACAACTTGCTGTTGATGAACGGCAAAACATTGAAATCAAGTATACTCTATACTTTGAGCACGTACATTCATTTTGTATTAATTCAGCCACGCTCTCCTTCCCAGAATGTCCACAGCATTGGGTCAGGGCTTGGCCTGTTTGGCGTCGCGAGGCACGATGACAGACCTCAGCTCCGGACTATCTCCCATCATCTCACTCATGAGGATACTTATCAAAAACTATCCCTAAAGCCTCATTGGCTATGTTTATCTATCTCTGTATACTTGAAAGCACGACTTGATCGTCCCGAGTTGCCCGTCGGATTGCAGCTGAGGCCGAGTATCAACGGATGTTCTTTAGCCGCCCAAAGTGTGCTGACTGACGCATCGGCACACATCCAACTTGCTATGAACTTTACGACCACAGGAAATGTTGCGATATCATGTTTTCAATATGAGATGCGAACACTACTGAGCAACGAAAAAGACGCAGACAGCCAAGACGCGCAATCGGAGACGCGCAAACGGTAGGATCCCAGTCTTGCCCTGCTTGCCCTGTTCCCGCCGGCCTCCGGAGTTGATGCCCCTTCAGCCCCACGGCCCCTCCGCCCCAACGTTGATAGCCCGGAGCTAGGCACCAGGCGATCCGGCGAGCGGGATTGGCGTCTGTCACGCAGTGACACGCACGTCCTCGAACTCTCGACGTTGGAAATCGATCGACACCGATGGCACCTTGTCGCATCGCATTTTGACTTCATCTTTCCACTCTGCCCCTGATAGGATGAGGAAATCAAGACCACCCTCCTCGCGCGCTGGCTGCCACACCTCCGATCATCCATCGCGAGGGTGCAGGCAAACTCGGAAGGCAGCAGTCCACTCACGGCCAAGCCAGAACACAAGCACACCGCACGCTGGTCCGCGGCGGCCAAGATAAAAAGGGGGCCGGGGGTGTCACGATGTCTGTGGCGATTCGCCAGTCTGGCGATACCCCGGTCGCTGGGCGTCAGCCTTCTACCCAGTGACAGCATCTCTAATCTCAGTCGCATCATTTGGTTCTTGGCCCAGACCCCGGTCCTGGCAAAAGTTGGCACCGCTTTCTCAAGAACCCCGCGACGTTTGCCCCCAAAAGTTCCATCCCGCCAAGTTCAACCTCCTTCGGCTGCCCCTCCCCCCCTGTTCCGCCCGTTGGAGATTATGTGCTCCAGTCGGGGCGACGTCCCCTTTTAAGTACTTCCGGGCGCGCTGTCGCGCCTGTCGGTCGGTGCGAGTCTGTTCCTCGATTTGTCCGCCGATTCAGATACGCCCGTCCGCCTGTGCTTCAAGTCGTCTCTCACGGTCGACGACCCGACGCTCTTTTGTGTGCTACATGTTCAGCGTCGCTTCGGAAGAACCATGGCGACCGGACTTCTGTGCAGCCGCCCGGTGACGGCGGTGTTGACGGCGATGGCCTTGTTCATGGTGCTCGTCGTTGTCTTTACGTCCAAGACGCAGTACGAGACGTGAGTCTCGCTTCAGTCTGCGACAACACCGAGTCGCAAACCCCCACGCGCAGTTCGCTTATCATCTGTAGGCCGAACATCATCCACCAGACCCTGCCCCAGAAGAACAAGCTGGCGATCAACACAGTCTTCAGGCCGTCGGTGAAGCCCGACACGGAGATTTACAGCCCGTACGGCGTCAACGAGTGGAAACTTCCCGATGCGCTGCAGCGCACGAAGCCCCTGGGCAAGTCGCTTTGCGTCCTCGACCTCGACAGCAGGCCACTCGACGGCGAGGGCCAGGTCTTTGGTCCGCTGCCCTTGTCCTTCGACATTGCAAACAAAATCTCAGGTCCTTCGCTTGGCACTCTGCAGCACTGGCTCTACGGTACGCTCGGCCCCTCCCTCCATTCGGTCGGTCAGTCCTAATCACCCTTCACAGCCAAGATCCACGGCTACCAGTACCACTTTGTCGAGACCGGCAAGTACGATGACCGACGAGACTCGTGGAAGAAGCCCTCGATCATCGGGCGCGCCCTGCAAAAGTACCCCGTTGTCGTGTTCATGGACTCGGACGCCATTGTCAACCACCTCGACCTGCCATTCGAGTGGCTCATGAACTACTGGGGCATCAACAAGTATGCATCCCTGCTCCTCAGAGTTCCTGCCTTCGAACAGACCATCTAACCTTCCCAGGACCACCCACGCCCTCTCCATGGCCGTTGACCCCGCCTCCGCCGCCAACAGGGACGAAAAGGGGCGTGTGTACGCCAACACGGGTTTCATTGTCGGCCAGCAGACGGCCGTCACCGCCAACCTCATGCGCGACTGGGACGACTGCCCGAACGACAACTCAAAGTACACCAACTGCACCGACTACCGCGACAAGTGGCACCAGCACCCGTCAGACCAAGGCGGCTTCGGCAATTACGTCCGCTACGACTACGACGACAACATCAAGGAGCTCTCCTGTGGTGAGGCCAACGGATACCCCGAGCACGTCTCCAGCTGCAAGGGCACATTCATCAAGCATCTCTGGGACAAGAAGAACAACCTGCTCAAGGTCGCCGTCATGCAACAAATGCCCGGCGTCCTGCTCGAGCTGCTCCACCAGCAGATGCTCGAGGAGAAGAAGAACTTCTACCTGACTGAGGCCCAAATGATGAGCGACGACTGGCTCAGGAGTTAGAGACGAGACAGACGAAGAACATGCGCCGCAGGGATTGGCGCTGTATAACGAAACATTGTATCATCTGCGGCGTAATGGTTTGGACTCGATTATGAAACAATAATACCCCATTTTCACACAGAAAGAGGCGCTTCTCTCTGGTTCGCATTGCATTTGTGCGTGGAGGCTGAGAGCTCGAGGTTCGGTGTGGTCAAAGTTAAGAGGTGGTTAGAATACGAGCAGCCAGGATCGTCGTGTCTCGGACTCGTATAGAGGCGGAGGGAGCTTTGATGCGCTAACCACGTGGAAGACGGGGGTCGCTGTCGGGGCTGATGTCCTGGAATGTGGTGGTTAACTTTGCCTGACGCAGGCAGGGGATGATCAACGAGTCATGCTCGTATTCATGAACGAACCCGAGAAGCAGCGAATTGATCTGTAAAGAGAACGATCATCACAGAAAGTTGATCTGGCCGAATTGAGATGACTTTTGGCCTTGTATTCAGTCGGGGTTGGTGTTGAAAAGGGGCATCGGCAGGTGGTGGCTCCGAGAGGAAATTTAGCAGAACTGGGATACTGCGCTAACAGAGTCAAACCTTGGGGTAGCCGGCTCATGTTAAACACGTAACTTGGTCACTGACGGCACTCTCCCCCGCAATGACGGAAGCTCTCACGTCTCAAGCTGCCGAGGCAATCACGACCCAACTCGATGCCATCTCCCGCCTTGAAGTTCAAGCTAATTCCCATCATCCAGCACACCCTGCACAACAAGCACCCCCTCATAATGTCGACCGAAGCATCAGCACGCATCTTCTTCTCATCACCCCGCTTCGCCGTCGTCGGGGCGAGCTCCAACCCGGCAAAGTTCGGACACAAGAGTAAGTCTGATTGACCCCTCCACACCTCACCTGACGTCGTAAACACCGACTGAACAACTGTCTAGTCTTCGCCTGGTACGCTGCGCGCTCCCTCCCCGCGACACCAATCAACCCGGGTTCCGCGTCCATCACCGCCCTTGACCGCGACTTCCCCACGGTCCCTACCCTGTCGGCCCTCGAGAAACCTCGCGAGACCTCGGTCAGCATCATCACCCCGCCCGCCGCCACCCTCAAGGTCCTGCAGGAGGCACGTCAGCTGGGCGTGCCCGCCGTGTGGTTGCAGCCGGGCTCCTTCGACGACGCCGTCATCGCTTTCGCACGCGAAGAGGGTGCCTTTGATGCCGTAGTGGCCGGGGATGGTGGTCGCGGCCACGAGGGCTGGTGTGTGCTTGTCGACGGCGAGCGAGCCCTCAAGGACGCGGGGAAGCTGTAGCCGCATATCGGCTTTAAGTCCTGGGCGTGATCCAAAATGCAGATCTAGAGGCCATCGCCGACGGCTCAGGAGAACACGCTGACTCGTCCATCGTCGACCGCTCTTATTCCCGTGCTCCTCAGACAAAGCGCATGCAGGCCGTGACCATCCCTTGTCAGTCCATCGACCGCATTGGCCGCCTCAGAGCATCTGGTGCCGAATATCAGCCCATGGAACTTCCATTCCGCCGACCACACCCTCAACCGCTGCCCCGGACAGCCTTCTCCAACCCCCCGCATTCTCATAACGTCCCATTGCCAGCGAGCTTGTCTAGCTCCCTTTCACCTCATTGGCGAATGGCCATAGTTTACCCATGATGTGGCCGGAACCGTCGCTGCCGGCAAGCAGCTTCCCCAGATCCTACACACATCCCGAGCCATCTGATCTTCGAGAGCCCACCCCTTGCTACGGCCAGCTGCATAACCGGGCGTCTACTGCGGAGCCGGTTCGCCCAAGAGGCTCTGTTCGTTGGAGACGGCGGGCTAGAAGCTCCCTAGCTCTCTAGCTCACGCAATGAGGCCCTGCAGCTGGCTGGCCCCTCTCGGCAGAAGGGAGGCTAGCATCGCCAGCGACGCCCAAACATCGCGATGATCCCTCGACCAAGTTAAATCTGCGGTTCATTGGCCGCACTGCTCTTGTTGTGCTATGACTGCATGGTTGCAATACAGCTCGATGGTGCGTGTCGGACATTCAGAGGACCCCGGGTCGGCGGCGCACGGCGTGTCTCGGCATCTACATAGTCTGGCCAGTCCCCGTTTGCAAGGCTCCCTGCTGCTCTGGTACACCTCGCCTTCCAATCTATCCAGTATCTGGGACCATCTGTTCTTACCAAACACGTCATGGAGAAAGACCACGATACACACGATACAAACGGCCACGGCCCTGCCAGCCCTCGCACACATGACCATGGCTCGGATGAACACATCAACTACCGTAGCCGCGAAGATGCCCTTCACCGCGTCAGGACTGCCGGGTCCGTGTCAATCTCCCCCGAGCTCTTCGAAAAGCTGTACCTCAGCCCACAGAACAAGGTCAAGGGTGATCTGAGGAAGACCTTCGGCAACCCAACACCAATGTGAGGAGCTGTACCTTCGCACAGCATGAGCCCAACTGACATTCCAGTGCCCTTGTCGGCTTTCTTGTGTCTCTCTTTCCCCTTTCGATGGATCTCATGGGCTGGCGAGGCGCCGGCGGGAGTGGTGCAGCAAGCATGTAGGTCCCGACACCATCCCCGAGACATAACCATGACTCATTCGTCACCACAGCGGCGCGTACTTCTTCTTCGGTGGCCTCCTCATGCTCATCGGCGGTCTCTTCGAGTGGATCCTCGGAAACACCTTCCCTTCCGTCGTCTTTCTGACCTTTTCTGGCTTTTGGTTCACGTTTGGCGCCACCCTCAACCCTTCCTTTGCCGCCTGGTCATCCTACGCGCCTCCTGGAGCGTCCTCAGTCACCGAAGGCCTCCAGACGCAGGGATTCAACGCCAGTTTTGGCTTCTTCCTGCTGACCATGGGCATGATATGCTTGGTTTTCTTGGTCTGCTCACTGCGCACAAACCTCGTCTTCTTCATCATATTCTTGACGCTGATAATTGGTTTCGGCCTCCTGACCGGTGCGTATTGGGCGCTGGCCTCGAATTATGCTGGTAATGCCGCGTTTGCCAACCGATGCATCGTCGTAAGTCGCACCTGAAGCTGTCTTACTGGGGTAGTTACTGACCAGATCAGGGTGGTGGAGCGACCTTCTTCGTCACTTGCCTCGCAGGATGGTGGATCTTCTTTGCCATCATGCTGGCCGTGCTGGATTTTCCCTTCCAAATCCCCGTTGGCGATCTGAGCCATGTCATCAAGCCCAGATCTCAAAGGATGAGTGGAGCGGGTGAGGCTTGAGTTAAGAAGCCGTGGCGACCTTGAAAAGTCGTGGCAACATTGACAAAGCTGTGGCGATCTCGACAACGTTGTGACGACCTCACTGCCAGTGTCTTTGGACGGAGGCATCATATGCGCCAGGCCTGGTGAAATCTGGTCCAAGAGAATAATCAGTCGAACTACTTCAATTGGTTTAAGAGCTGAGGGTGAAAGGATGTATTCATCCGAGCAAATGGAAAGTGTCATCTACTTTTGTCCAGCCTCCTCGACCTTGGTGGTCTGAAGCGACTCCAGCCCCCGTCGATAGTACATGGCAAAGAACAATTGTCTCCACCCGTCAAGGTATGGTGAGAACCACCTTTCCACGACGGTCCAGTCTCCCAGATGCCTTTTCGTAGGCAGCCTTAGCTTCTGGTAAAGGGAAGGTATGCGCGACGAATGTCCGCAGCAGGCCAGCGTCTAGCGCCTTTGACACCATCCGAAGTTGTTCACCAGAAGGCTTCAAAATGAAGAACAGCTTCTTGACGTGCTCCTTCCCGCTGGGCGCGGCAGCATTGCTGAAGTCGAAGCTGGAGGAATCGACAGTGACGATAGACCCCCCATCAGTCACGAATGCCCATGACTTGCTCAACGGGTCACCACCGACGGTGTCGACAATTGTCTCGAACGTCCTCCCTATTCTAATGATCTCGTCGTACTCGACAGCTTCGCTCGCGCCCAGAGACCGTAAGAAGTCCCCATTCCTTTCGTTGGAACTTGATGCGGCAACGACGTGAAGCCCCGCTGCGGCAGCAAGCTGGACCAGATAACAACCCACAGCTCCGGAGGCGCCGGTAATCAAAACAGAGCGGCCGTTCGGGGGGGAGATATTGCCGGTGAGATCCGGCTCTTGAAGGCCTGAATGCACGAACAAAGCCTGCCAAGCCGTGAGAGCGCACATCGGAACTGTAGCGGCCTCCTCGAAGCTCAGCGTCTTCGGCTTCAGTGCCACGTTCTTGACTGCAACTGTGGTGTATTCGGCCCAGGCTGATCCTTTCTCGATGTCACTAAAGGCGAAAACCTCATCGCCCGGTTGAAAAGCGGAAGCGTCGGTCTCGTGGACATCCGCGACGACACCCGCAAAATCATATCCAGGGATATGGAATTCTTCAGTGTAAGACTCGGGCCAGGAAAGCTCGTCTCGCGTCACAGTTGCGGCATGGACACGGACGAGAATGTGGCCTGGCCGTGGCGAGGGAATGGCGATGTCTGAATCGAGAACGAGAGCCGACGACGGTGCGGGGTTGCTCGGAGAGAAGGCTGCTGACGTTTTGGATGGGTGAATCCGGATGGCCTGCATTTTGGCGTTGAAGAAACCGGATCCTGAAGAGATGGATCGACGTGTACACTGGGTAGAAGGTTGTGGCCTTGTTGTCTGCACTAGAGATGGAATCAGAAGTATGCCTTCCAGGACTCCAAGTGCTTACCTTGTGTCGTGGGTGAGGTGGTGACACAGTGTGAATTGCCTGCCCAGTGACTGGTGAAGTTCAAGTGCTGCGTGGTCAAACGAAGTCAATTCACTAGTAGAGTACCTTCCAAGCCAAGATCTTGCCCATCTAAATTCACTGCTTGCCGGCACAAACAACTGAAGAGATCATTTTTTCCTCTATAAATACCCGCCTCAGGGTCTCACCACTCTTCCTTTCCTCTTCCTCCATCCACTCACCTACCCACCTCCTCGTCCCGTCCCGACGAAGTTTCATATCACGGGCATCCTGACCACCCCTTTTCGACTATCTACCTACGTCTCCCAATTCAAATCGACATGGAGTTCTCGTCCTCTCCCTCCTCGGCTCCGGCCACAACCACCTCGTACTCCGGCATCCTCTTACCCGTGGACGGCATCCCCGGCGAGTCCTCTGGAGAAAATGACTGGAGTGTGCCGTGGGTGACGGAGCTCCCATCTCCCCCCGAGCCATGTAAGTACCTACCTACCTACTTTCACACACCCATTCGATAGACTGGTGGCTGATACTGTGATGTAGTTGAGCCGGGACCCCTCCTGTTTTGGGAAGAACTGGAGGCATTGTCGGCCAAGCGGATCCAAGATGACCTCGACATGTTTCGCCAAGCCGACAGTGACTCCAAGGTCAAACCGCGCTTGCAAATAACAGAGCCAACTGCTGTCTAGTAAGTTGTCAGTATCCCTGATCATCTGGAGTAGATGCTGACTTGTATAGGAAGTCGACCAGAAGGAGACAGAGAAGCTGGGCCCGAAGAAGAAGGCGAAGACGAAGGCATGATCGTTAGGTGGACTAGTTTCAGTCACGCACCTGTAGAATTGATCCCCCAGTCGAGTTGATTTCTCAGTCGAACTCCTGTTATTATTTCCAGTCGTGACATTGATTGAAGGAATAATCACCGTCACGTGCCCTTCGAGGCCGAGCCACCTCCATTCTTAGCGTCCTTCTGCCTGAGGACGACGGGATGTCTACTCCTCTGAAGAAGAGGCTCGTCTTGTGTCGTGGCTGGGGTGACGGAGCTCCCATCTCTCACCAATAATCTCGGCGAGTTCCACCAAGCCGCCGAGGACTTCACCAATGAGCACTTTTGCGACGACTTTCTCAATTTTCTTTTCGTACTCATGTCGATGCCGCCTTTGTGCCTTCAAATGTCGAATGGTACGGTGGCAAGATCGTCAGCTGGCGCCAAAAGCATAGAAACGACCAGACATCAAACAAAGCAAACCTCAACAAATGGCAAGCAATCGTAACTCCACAATCTTGGCCATCATGACAAGTTAAGTCATGCCAGGAGATCAACTTATGAGAAAGCGTATATATGTACTGTATGGAGGAAATAGCTACAATGCCACAAACTATATGCAGGAAGAATAGCCCCAAGAGGCGAGCGGGAGACGCGGCCAAGTCGCACCCCGCCGCTCAACCCCCTGAGACCACCGTCAACGTCCACTCTCCTTTTGACGCGGCCATGTCCCCCGGAAAGAAGGCGGTGGGACGTGTGTTTTCGTTTTCGTTTCGCAAAAGAGCCTCATGTGTACGTCGTCTTGTCGGTCATGATGAATCCCAGGAGCCCGCGGCGGCGGCTGCGGACACGTGGGCGGCGTCGACGCCTCGGCAGGGCGCGCTTACAGGCACTGGCTGTACCAGGGGTTGACGACAACACACGAGCTACCAGCAACGCACTGGGTAGGGCCGGAGTAGTTCTGGCCACCGCACTGGCCCCACTTCTGAACGGTGCCGGAGCCGCCACCGGAGGTAGTGGTGGGAGGAGGGGGAGCAACCGAGGTGGTGCTGACCGGAGGGCGAGAGGTGGTGCTCGGGGGAGGGGGCACGACACCGGAGGAGGTGGGAGGCTGAACGCTTCCAGTGTTGTGGGTAGAGCCGATAGGCCCGAAGCGGATGTTGGACCAGGTGCTGAACACGCAGGAGAAGTCAGTAATTGTATTTTGAAGTTTTGTTGGGCGTCGTGGGGGTCTGGGGAGGCAATGTCGCGAGTTGATGTTCATGGTGGTGATGCGGCACCAACTCGCGAGACAGCCCACCACGACTCCTGAAAAAGCACAATTAGGTAATAAAGAAGCGGGGCAACGTACACGGAGGCGTTGGGGTGGTCGCGGATGACATCGGCAGGGCCACGGCCGGTGGTAGGGCAACGGCCACGGAGGCGGCCGGGGATCTCGGGGTTCTCGAGAGGGAAGACGGAGTCGAGCCAGAGCATGCTGGCGTAGTGGTCGGCCCAGACGGAGAGGACGAGAACCATGGGGATGCGCAGGGCAGCGTTGAGGGAGGTGTGGCCACCGACGTCGCCGTGGCGGTCGACGTCCTGGAACAGGGGAGGGTAGGCGGCGCAGAACTCGGGGGTGATGGCGGCGCTGAACTGGGTCAGGCCCGAGAGCTTGGGAGTGGGGGTGTTGATGACCTGGCCGTTCTGGATGAAGAGCTGGGTGGCGAGGTTGTCCTGGAAGCGGGAGATGACGGTGAACTTCTGGTTGGTGTTGACGGTCTTGCCGGGGCCGTAGAACTCGTGGTTGCCGAGGCGGTAGGGGTTGTAGTCGCAGCCGTTGGCATCGCAGAAGCCGGCGTGGCGGTCCTCAGAGTAAGTGCCACCGCAGGTGGTGTCCTGGCAGGTGTGGTAGACGTTGTTACCGCCGGAGCAGCCGTGGGGGGTGAAGGCGTAGGCCTCGCGGTTGGACTCCCAGATGTCGATCTCGGCGCAGCAGGCACCGATCTTGCCGACACCAGAGTTGATGTCAGACGCCGAAGGCTCCCAGCCCTCGTAGTTGCCCTGGGATGTGTTAGTCCGTTTGCCATAGAGAGCTGGTAAAGGGGGCTCAGGGGAGATATCATACCTTGCCGTTGATGAACTTGAGGTCACGGGCGCACTGGGCGTCACAGTAACCGGTACCGAACTTGGCACCGGCGCCGTTGTTGGGCTCGCTGGAGAGACCACCGTCGGGCTTCATGGGGACGAGGTAGAGGGCGCTGTTCATGCCGCAGGGGATGGTGGACAGGTCGACATCGAAGGCCAGCTCGTTGTTCATGAGGGTGAACATCTGGTACTTGGTGGCGCTCTCCATGAGGTAGGTGCGCGAGCCAATGTTGGTGCCGTGCGAGTGGGTGGTGACGAACTTGAGGGTCAGAGCATCGCCGCTGGTGGTGACACCGTAGGTGTTCTGGTAGTTGGCACCCTCGACGGCGCAGTTCTTGGCGCAGTCGACGTTGTTCTTGCAGACGGAGATGTCGGTCCACTCGTTGCCGTCGAAGCAGTTGGTGTAGCCGCCGACATCGTGGGCCCAGCGCCAGTTGGCGTCGATGACGATCTCGCCGTTGACCTGGGTGCAGCTGGTGCCGCCGGTGCCGGTGCAGCGGCGCCAGTTGAGCTTGGGGTGGGTCTCAACCTCGAGGGTACCGGCCTGCTGGGCGAGGGCCGTGGCCAGCAGGGAGAGGCCGGAGATGATGCTGGAGGTCTTCATTGTGGGCGGTCGGTCTGGTCTGGTGGTTTGAGGTGGGAGGAAGATGTCTGATGTGGACGGCGGAGAAACTGTCGAAGAGGGAGAGAGGGAGAGAAGGGAGGGTTGGTCCTGATGTAGATGATGAGGATGAGGAGGGAAGGGAAAAAAGAGTTGAGGATGATGCTTCTTCCCTTTGCTCTTTATACGCCTCGTGGTTGTCGTTTGGACATACGGATCGACAGACGCTTGCTACCCACACTCGAGCATCTCGGATGTCCTCGCCGCCGCACCATGCTCCGTCGTCCCGCCAGCCATGATCCGCAAGGCTGGATGCTCTGGCTCGCCCCTGACCAGCTCTGATGATGGACGGAGAGAACAAGTCCGAGAGGAGCCCAACGCCGGCCCCAGGTTTTCCCCTCACGCCCTCTCCTCGCCCCTTGATCAGCGGTACCAGGGCACGAAGCGGCTCGCGGGCGGCTCCACAGGAGTCAGGAGCCGCAAATCCATATTGTTTGGCCACCTCGGATGGAGCCTGCGAAGGGCGAGCGGGAAGGTCAGGTGGTCGTCGGCGGCGGGCGACTGGGGACGGGCGACTGTCCGGGATCGAGTCTGGCGCGGGTCCTGACGGGTGTCAACCCTCCGGTCCGTCCAGCTAGGTCGTAGGCAGACAAGACAGGCGCTGGCGTCGGGCGTCTGGAGTAGTTGGACCGGGCCCTGGCCGAACCAGGTGACCGTGAGGGAGTCCGAGTCGGGGCTGGAGCCGCTGCTTCGCGCGTTTGTTCGTTCGTCCGTCCGTACGACTCGAGAGCGAGGCAGTGCCTGCGCGGTACCTGTCTGACCTGCCGCGAGCAGACAGCAACTTGCTTCCTCCGAGGTCCCTGAGAGAGGCAAGGTCTCGCCGCGTGCCCTCTGTACGCCGGTCGCTTCGGCGCATGTCAACGGGGCGTGAGGGGGATCGAGGCCTGCTTGGCCACCCCTGGGCGGCCGTAGGGGAGATTGGTTGCATGCCAAGATGCCAAGATGCCAAGACCGACGGGGGCAACATTCTGGGAAAGCTTGTGGTTTTAATGGACGCGGCGAGGGCCAGACGTCGTGTCAAACTCGGAGCATGCGGAGGGTGCGTCGCCGAGAAGGGCGTCGGCCGGGCCACGAAGAAGCATCGTCCGTAAATTGGCCCAGAGGGGTCCCCAAGCACTGGGCGCGCCGTCGACAGATGCTTAGGCCGGCTAAGCTTTCTTGGGCCTTTGATCGTCGCCGTGGCAGTCTCCAGTCGAGGTCGACAATCAATCCCGAGTCGACTTGATGTCGGTCTCGACCGCGAAACCCGGGTGAAGTTGACGAGCAGTCTCCTTGCTGGCCTCGCCAAAAACACATTGCTACCCCAATTTAGCCCCCCGCCCTCTCATTTGTCGGTCTGGCCTACCCAAGGGTCCCGTACCTCGTGAGGTCGCCAGGATGGGCGCGGACCGGATCATCCGTGGCCTTGCCCCTTTCGGCATCCCCGTTCCTGACCACATGCAACTTCAGTCCTCCAAGCGTACCTGGACAACGACCCATCTCCGGCAGCCACACCACTACACACCCCACGATAGCGACTTCAACCATCGTATGCTCCCGCCAAGCAGGAAAACGGCACATTCGCGCCTTGTCGTCCTCACCCCGCGGCTGGCAGCCTAACACTCCTCGTGTCGTTCTCGCCACCCTGCTCGCTTTGGGACTGCCGCCTTGCCCCCTCGCCCCCGGAGCGTGGCATGCAGCCCCCCTTTGGGCCAAACCGGCTCATCGTTGCATCGCGCCGGCTCCTAACCTCAGCTGCCCTGCCACCCCTTGCTTTCCCCGCGGGGCCGTCCCCATGATCTCACGGAATCGTCACAACGCCCTCACATATTGCGCGCCATTCTCGTGAAATCATCTCTACTGCCGGCCCGGGGGCCGTCTCACCCGACCCAGCGTCGTCACGATGGCAGGTCGGGCGCGTCATGTCGACCGCTGAACCGATGAATCGCTTTCCGGCCGTGGAGACGATGCTATTTCAGATGTTTTCATCTGGCCCCTCCAGCTTTCCCCTTGCGGGATCTAACTCGGCTCTTGAACAGGCGAGGTGTCGGCGAGGTGACGATGCCTGCCCGCCTATCTTGGTGCGGCATCCCAAAGTGGTGTGTTCTCCCGGGTCTTCAACAGGCTGAAACCGGCAGCCGGATCACAATGTGACCATACATGCGTCCTTGAGTCTATTTTTCCGGCTCAGCATGGGAAATATCCGAAGCTCCATGTCGGTTGCCTGAGGGGGCCTGAAAGTGTGGGGTCATAGTCAAGTGGTTCACGATACCGGAATCAGGCCCGGAGTACTGATGAGCGGACCGAAGACGCCGAAGCAGCCGGATATTAATGTCAAATACCTTATTCGAACCTCGGAAGTAGCCCCTCGAATTTGGATTATCAAGAGTCAAAAGGGTCAGCGGATGATAGATAACATGAAGGTAGCCATACACTGGAGTGATGGAGTCGGGAAGCTGAATCTCCTGCTGGTGACATTTGGAAGTAGTAGAAGCAACTTCACTGGTAAAGGTGACCATGATGAGGCCCTTTGACTGTCGACCGGCAGCAGAGCTTTCAGAGGCGGCATTCAGTGGTTTCCATTTTCTTAAATCATAGCTGAAAGCAAGAGGACTCTTAAAAAGGCTGCATTGCTCTCCCGACGCCTTGGAAATGTCGTTCCCTAAAAAAGGTATGATATCTGTTGGAACCAGACACCCAAAGGTATTCTTCTTGAGAGGCCGATCTTGTTTGAGACTCTGCAACCCAAACTGAACTTATGCCGCGTGGTATTTTCTCTCACAATTCAATGCTATGGTTCTTCTCCAAATGAATTCCCGGACTTTCAAACTCGACCCAAGAAATAGCGACCGTCATTTTTCTGAAGAGGCTCAAGACAGAGTCATGAACATCAGTGGAACAAATCAATATACAGTCGCCTTGGCAGAAATACCCAGGTCTTTTGGCGTAGTTATTGCGCATTCAATGTTTCTCCGAGCCAAGGCTTGCAGGGCTCTCATCAGATAGCCGAAAAACGATGCACTTTCGCCGCATCGTGAGGGGTGCCCGTCAGAATGAGGCTGTATGACGTTTGCGGAGAACGGCAGGGGCCGGTAGGGGCCCAGGGGTGACGCCACGACGACGGGAGTTAAAGAAGTCATCAGAATGTTTGAATAATTTAGTTTTCCTAGGATGTGAGAAGCTCAACTGGATGTGACCGCAAATTTACTTCTGCAATGAAGTGAGGTCAGCTCTGAGATTGGCAGATGTCTGCATGTTTGCCACCCTGCGTCGCCGACAGGCTTGAGTCTATGCTACCAGCGGTTAGGACTACCACCCTGCCGGAACCCCCAATATCGTCACAATTCAAGCCAACAAAAGCCGCAAGCATCGAGGCAGACGATGAGGGCATCATTTGTGTCCACGCGAGAGCCGCCAAAGACAATGGTTGGTAGCCAGCAGGCGGGGCATCGGGCGGACAATGGAACAGGGGCAAGGCTTGTGACCTGAGGGGCTTCTTGTATGGAATACCCTGGGTCCATCACAACCCACATTGCTGCTGCTAAAAACTCACCAGCTATGAGTCTGCCCAGATCTAAAGCCTCGCCTGCCCCTGCAACGACTCTCTCAACATAGGGGCGACCCTCTTCCGGCTGTGCAAGATGTTCCCCTGCCTCCACGCCCTCCTCCAGACTCCATTCGTCCCGTCCAACCTCCCCTCACCCCACGACTCCAGCTGCAGCTCGCTCTCATTGTCCCTCACGAACTCTTCCGCAGCCTTGACACCTCCCTCATTCAGCGCCCGCACCAGCAGCTCCCTCCTGAAAACCCCGTCATCGTGAAGAGTCGTCATGATAGCCGCCACGTCGAGCCCCTTCTCCGTCGCCCACGAGTGGAACTCATCCTCAAAGACCGCTGGGTCACCACCGGCCTTTTCCTCAAGCAGGTAGTTCAGGCCGCGGACCACGGCGGACGTGCCAAGGAGCCCACCCGGCTCGCTCCACTGCTTGTAATCCTTTCGGAAGATGTCGCGCAGGTTCAGAGCGGAAAGATTCTCCTTATTCTCGTTCAGCTCGTCGAACAACGCGTCGCGCGAGTAGCCATCTCCCGCGAGGGTTTCCAGAAACTCTGCAGCCTTAATGTCCTTGCTTGTCGTCCTGTCTGTGGCCTTAAGGTTTGCCGTGTCGACCAGGATGGGAGCAAGGGCGAGCCGAGCGACGTGCTTGGTTGATTCTTCATTCACGGCTTGTTCCAAGGCTGACCGGAAGTGTTCAGCCAAGAGGCTTGCGCAGCTGCCCGTCTTCTCGATGATCTTGTTCTCGGGGGGCACCTTGTTCTCATCAGCGTGGTGGTCGATGCAGGCAATTACGGTCTTGTCGAAGCCGCGCTCCAAAAGAGTACCCGTGAGGGCGTTGTGGTCTACCAGCACCCATCGCGTGTGGCTTGGTTCGAGGGAGGTGGGGAGCTCATCGAGAGTCAGGAGGTCGGAGGGCTTGATGTGTGCGTGAGCGAGGGCCGCTGTCAGCTCAGGTCGGAGAGCGAGGTCGGCGCGGGGTAGATTCGAGAGGGGTATGTGTAGTGTCGAGTTTTGTGGCGTCGTGGAACGCAGGTAGGCGTAGACAACAGCGCTGCAGAGGGAGTCGAGGTCTGAGGGGTCAGCAGGTCGGTCGCCAGCGCAGCATTCTCGGCAGGGTAAGCCACATACCTGCGGACTCATTGCCAACGACAAAGGTCAGGGGGTTCGCCCGCTGGGCAGCGGGAGCGGTCAGCGCAGCTCGCGCTGTTGCGAGGAAAGAGCCGAGGGAAGCGCGGGGAGGCATCGTGACTGATGGAGCTGGTGTTTGTACCAGCCCGAATGTTGACAATGACGTGGGGTAGCAACGGTGACGGTCGGGTGGGGAAGGTTATTCTCGGGGTTTGGGCCGTTATCGGCGATAAGGAATTGGGGGACCCTGGTCTTGGCAACCGCGGGGTCCAACCGTCGCCGCACCGCGCCGGTGTCGTGCTGGATCACCCCCACCACGATTGGGACGCCCTTGGACGACACCCAGCAGACATCGGCGGCCCCGACTCGAGTGACCGACCATCCTCCGACACTTCCACATCTCTGCCTCCGCATCACTGCAACCTCGCAACCCTCCTCCCGCGTTCACCGCCAGACGCATCACCACCGCCTCACTTCATCAACCCCCGCCGCCACTGCCACTGCCACTGCCACTGCCGCCATGGGCTCCCAACGCGCTCCTCTGCGCCTCGCCATCCTCGAGGCCGACACCCCCCAACCCGCCACCAACGCCCAATACAACGGCTACGGCGGCGTCTTCACCGCCCTCCTGCGCACCGCCGCCCTCTCCCTCCCCGAACCCCGCCCCCTCGACTCCCTCGTCTCCATCTCCGTTCACGACGTCGTCAACGACCCCTCGTCCTACCCGGACCCCTCCGAGATCGACGCCATCCTCATCTCCGGCAGCAAGCACAATGCCTTCGACTCGGATCCCTGGATCCTCCGCCTCGTCGAGTACGTCCGAACGGCTCTCGAGGGCGGTCGTATTCGCGCCGTCGGCGTCTGCTTCGGCCACCAGATTATCGGCCGCGCCCTCGGCGTCGAGGTGAAGCGCAGCGAGCTCGGCTGGGAGGTTGCCGTCGTCGATGTCGACCTGACTCCCAAGGGAAAAGAGCTTTTTGGCCTCGACAGCGGCCGTCTGCGCATCCACCAGATGCACCGCGACATCGTCGTCGATAACCCCCCTGGCTCCACGTCGCTGGCCACCACGTCGCTGTGTCCCGTCCAAGGCTTCTATGCCCCCAAGCGCTACATCACCGTCCAGGGTCATCCCGAGTTTACCGGTCCCATCATCACCGAGATCATTACGAACAGGCATAAGCAGGGCATCTTCAGTGACGAAATGTACACGGAGTCCATTGCCAGGGCTGATATCGAGCATGACGGCGTCGCTGTCGCGAGGGGCTTCCTCAACTTTTTGCTGGAGGAGTGATCACTATACACATGGGAAGTGGGACTTATCGTCATGTCCGGCGTATTGGCGTTGCTTGACCGGGTAGAGGGAGGGCCGTTTCATAGCGAGGTCATAGAATTTAGAATCGACATTTGTAGGTTTGCATGGCAGGGCTTTGAGTTGTCTATGCATTCGGGCGGCCTCTATCCACGCGGCCGCCAACATCTAGCACCAAAAGTCCCCAGGAGCGGCATCTCTCGAAGGAGACTCGCTCATCCTCGCCATCCAACTTTCCGAAATAGAACCAAAGCCTCGTCAAACGCCCCTGATGCACCGAAGACCCTCCGCGGGTTGGGGTATCAAGTAAAAGAGAAATGAAAAGGGACATGCAGCCAGTCCCAGTCGCTGTAGCCAAAATCGTCGAATCCGCCTTTTCCATGCCTTGGCTCTTGGCCATGCGCCTCAAATCGACCCGAACCGAGGGTATAACGGGCTCATGGGACTCCGCGATCCCTCGCCCGTGCCGGGCTCGCTGTGGGTACCTGGGCTATTGAGCTCCAGGTTCTCGATATCGGCGTCGTCATCCGAGTCCAGCGGTCCGCCGATGTCTTCGAGCCACTCCCACCACTCCCTCTCCGTTCTCGGCCCGCGCTCTCGTGTCGTCCATTCTTCCGTCTCGAGCACCCGCCGGATCCTAGCAAAGCGCCCGTCGACGAGCATCTCCTCCCTAGTCCGGCCCCCGCCCAGACTTTTGCTGAACGCCCACTTGTCGCCAAAGCACCGCGCAAGCATCGGCCTGAAGCTGGGGCACCAGCCGTCGTAGTTGTTGTTGGCGTGGCTGCTGTGACGGCGGCGGAAAAGGGTGCCGGTACTGCTGACGCTGGCCCTCCTTGGATGGCGCCAAGGCTTCTCTCGCATTGCGAAGAGCACTGAGTCTGCGAACCCCTGGATGCACAGACTGACGAGGCTCGCGTACACGAGGCCAAAGGGACCGGCCTTGTTGGGGTCGTCCCATCGGAAGATGTGCGCGATGAAGGGCAGCACCCAGACGAGGACATAGATGACGGGATAGATGAACAAGAGACGGAGCTGGCGGCGGATCTTGTTCCGGGCCTTACCCATGCCAGCAGGGTCTGCCGACATGTGAGGGGGGATGAAGTTGGACGACGAGGTGCCCGTCGATCCCGAGACGTTGGCCTGTGGGTTCGCAGGGTCGCCCGCTGGCACGGTGACTTGCTGCCGCTGCTTGCGCCGCGGAGGGCCGCGTTGGAGGACCGCCACCATGTTAGGATTGGACTGGGAAGTAGTATTACTCGAGCCCTTGTCGCCCACCTCGACCTGGCGATTCCAGAACCCGGACTCGGACTGGAAGTCGTGCGAAGGAAGCGCCTGGACATCAGTACCCGGGGGGGACTGAATCTGCGGCACTGACAATGCGCGCTGCGGGCGAAAGGCAAGTTGCGTAGGCCGTTCTCTCTTGACGACCGGGCCTCGCGACACCTGGTCCGCTCTCACGGAAGGAGGGGGTATTGTGATGGAGGCGTGTCTGATCGAGCCGCGTGGCGAGCGTGTCGACTCAGGATGCGGGCTATCTTGTTGCGCGTCGTTGTCCAGTGTCTCTGGGGGAATATCGACCGCGGCTTCCGAGTTAGATTTGGGCCACTTCCATCGCAGAGCTCGGGCGAGAGACGCACGCCTCTGTCGGCGGGCATCGGGACCCTGTGCCTCGTAGGTCGCGTGGGGATCCATGCCGATGGAGTCGATTGATGAAATGGAGTGGCGTTGCCGGTCCCAGTCGACGTACGAGACGGATTGAGAATCCGTCGACGACGGAATCAGGCCGTGGTAGGCAATGGGTGGCGTCGGAGGGACTGAGCCAGTCTGGTTGGTGTGCAGGCCTGTCCCGGCAGGGCGGGCGCTGCGCTCCTGCATGTCGCTCTGCTGGCCGAAGCGGCGCATGAGGATGGTGACATAGATGTAGATGAAGCCGTATATGACGACAATGAGGAGCAGAATCACGTAGCGGGGAACCCAACTGAGGGCAAACCTAGACCATCGGGGTTCCGCCGGGAGGTAACAGTACGATCCGTTATTCGTGTAGGCGGGATCGTTGATAAAGGCAAGGCCACCAAGGAGGAGGGGGATGATGGTGTAGGCCGCATAAGCCCAGTATCGGTAGGGGTAGAGGCCGCTCTGCCCAGAGCCCTGGTTCGGCTTGAAGATGTAGAGGGCCGTGTGTATGGCAATGAGGGCGACGGCGATGTCGGAGGATTCGATGCCCACGGCGAGGAAAAAGCCGCTGACCTGGCAGAAGTTGGACTGCGAGTCGATCGGGCCGTGTACGAGGTAGACGATTGGGAATATGAAGAAAAACAGGGCTTCGATGGTGTCGCCGACGATGAGGAGCATGATGAGGCTGGAAAACGTCAGAAGAGGTAAGAGGCTTCGGGAGGGTGCACAGGCAGAGGGACGGGACGTACTCATGGCGAAAGCTTCTCCTCATGTGAGCGAACCAGTAAAGAACCAGTAGTGATGATACGATGGTGAGGACGGAGAACACAAGGGACGATACTCGTAGGATATGTATCTGGTGGCCGGTAAGTCCGGTAGGGATGAAAGGATCGTTGATGATCTCCGAGTCTGCGGCGGCGGCGAGGCTGACGACGCCGAACAAGAGCAACGCAAGCCCACCAGAGGTTGGTGCCATTGCAGTCGAAAGCCGCTATTCACGGCCTTGTGTCGAGGGCGGCGCAACACGACATCCAGACTAGACGGGGACCTTGACAGATGACGACAAGACTGGCAGGAAGGTGGCGGTTGGTCGAAGCGCGTGATCACGCGGCGCCGGCTGGAGAGTATGTCATGTCCAAGCTGGTCTGGGAGGTAAGTCTGGGAGGGTGAGAACGAGGTTGAGCCCGACACGGTGGGAACTTGGTGGAGGTTTAGAGGTGTAGGAGTTGTAGGTAGCGATGGCGGTTGGAGTTGAGGTTCTAGGGAGCTGGCGCATTCGAGTCGGGGGGTTGTTGGCCGACGTCGAGGTTGGCGAGACGAGGCGCAGAGCCCCTTGAGGTCAAGTTGAGGAGAGAGAAAGGTTTCCGGAATGATCGAGCTGGTAGTTCGAGTTGACTTTGACCCAGGTCCTCGATGGAAGGAGCAGGGAGGGCGGTTCCTTCCTTCCTGTCGCCAGGTGCCCCGTTGCAAGTCTTTCTTCCGACCACTGCTGCTTATGACTTGCTCTCCTGATGGCCAAGACGCTTCTGGGACGTCAATTTGAAGAACCGGTCTGTAACCAAGCTTCACGTTCCTCCGCGGGGTAAACAGTCGTCAGTGAACAAGGGATTGTCGAGAAGGACGATGGTCGATGCGAGAACAGAAAACCGGAGACTGAGAAGAGCGTTGTTGTTGTTGTCCCAGCGTCGCAGAAACCACACCTGAGGCGGTGGTGGGAGCGCAAAGAGTACCGGCCGGTATGTTCGTCCTGTCAGAACTCAAAAGGTTTCAATGTCTTGGCATGCGTTCGTTGTCGGCAAGATCCTAGAGGGAGACCATGTGGAAGAAAGGAGAGAAAATCACAGGGGGGAAAGGCCAGAGTGTGGCATGGGAAACGCAAGGGAGGGAAGTCGAATTTCCTTTCGACGCGGCGGTAACATCGTCTCGGTCCAGGTCAAGTCCCAGTCTGAATCGCCCTCGGGTGGCTTCCGTGCTCAAGCACCAAGCCCTGCACCTAGCACGACGAGACTGGAGCCCATTGTCCTCGTTGCTGTGGGTGGTGGGCGGCACTTGGCCGGGCGAGAGAGGATCTTCATCCCCTCCCCCGCCGGCCGCCGGCTACCGCGGCGCTGGAGACGGTGCAGAGAAAAAGCTTGTCTAGGCTCTTCAGCGCGAAACGGGCATGGCTCGGACTCGGACGGGTGTCGGGGACGTGGCCCCCCAGGGCCCCGTGCGACATGTTCCCTTGTACGCGGGTCGACCGGCGGTGGGAAAAGAGGCGCGGCAAGGCAAGGCAGGCTGGCAGGGCAGAAGCGGGATGAGGAGTGCCAGAGAGTGGGCATGAGACTTTGGACGGCTTGCGAAGGGGGGCAAATCAGGGATCAGGGTCGGTAGGCCAGTGGCCCGTGGCCCCCCGTCCGTCCGAGTAGCGGTGATGACGCCGACCTCTTTCTGGCCGACGCTCGGTTGGGGTTCGAGGCGGGCGGCGGGCGGGACAACGATGGCGTTGAAGCCGCTGGTGCTGGCTGGAGCCTGGTGGCTTCATGACTCGAAGTGCCGCCGGGCATGCGAAGCATCCAGCAAACGCCACATCGACGCTGGCAGGGCGGCAAAACGAACGAGCAAGCGAGACGCAGCGGGCTCCCCGATGGCGCTGCTTGAACTACAGGGTAGCCAGAGCTTCTATCAGCCCGCGAACGTGGATGACTCGAGGGAGACAGCGGTGCAGTTGCGGAAATTGTTTCTCGCAGCCAAACCTCTCTTTTGTTTGGTTGCCAGGGTTCAAGCCAAGGCCAAGGCCCAGAAA
Source organism: Plectosphaerella cucumerina (assembly GCA_020746995.1). Classification (NCBI taxonomy): domain Eukaryota; kingdom Fungi; phylum Ascomycota; class Sordariomycetes; order Glomerellales; family Plectosphaerellaceae; genus Plectosphaerella; species Plectosphaerella cucumerina. The sequence goes on along the minus strand of JAGPXD010000005.1, from coordinate 147,402 downwards.
GCTCGGCGAGACCGAACATCGGGACGGGCTTTTCAAAGCGGCAACGCCCGCCATTCCCTTCTCGACCACAAAGAAGCGACACCTCCTGACTCGTTCACACGCCCGCCCGTTTTGTTGTCTGCGACTGCAAGCAAAGTCAAAGCTGTCGAGGAGGTCCCAGCTCGCTCTATCCTATCCTTCTCGGGTCTCTCCTTCGCATCGCCGCACTTCTGGCTGGCCCATTGACATTGTGACAAGCAACCTGAAGCTGGAGAGCTGGAGAGCTGGAGAGCGATCCCTGCGCTGCCAGGCCAGAAGCTTGAACCTTCACCAGGCCACCTTCGAGGCTTAATCGCCCGAGCTCCGACCCGACGCTCCCGCCATCCGTCGGCGCATTTCTCCGACATTCCCCGCCGTTGATGGTTGGTCAAAGAACCCCTGATGACGGGAGAGATGAGGTGCTCACTCCGATCGTGGCGAAGGACGACGGCGCTGCCACTCATGAAGCAAGGATCTTCAATAGCTTGTATCCTTGTCGGGGGGGCTGCGTGTCATCGTGTGTGACGACCACGCCCGAGACCTGAATACTCTACCCAGCAAGTAGCAGCATGTGGCCGTGCATCTTCGCTGCACGTGGTCGGAGTGTGTCCCGAGATGAGCATTTTGCATCTCAGTTCGGCTGACATGAGATGAAGATGGCAACAGGTGATGTCGCACGAACTCGTGGGCAGACAGATGGACGGATTTGCAAACATCTAGACAGATCCATGGCCAAAAAGATCACGGACTGGAGCGCGGGCGATGTTTTGGCTGGCCTTCACTGCTTCGTGCGGCCCGCTACTTGATTCGTGTCTCTGATGAAGTGAGCTCCTCCCGGAGAGCTAGACAGTATCAGGCCGGGCTGGATGGGCCTTTTGAGTACCGACCAGCAGATGGCCCATGTTGAGGTTCTGACTGATTATGTTTGTTGAGCAGCCCAGTCGCGAATCGGCAATGAAAGAGAAGGCTCGGGCGGGAGGTCCCGGGCCTCGCGTAGGGACAAACTGGGGGGCAATGTCTCACAGCGGGAATTCGCAACAAAGTCCGCTTCCCCTTGGTCAAGAGGGGGGATCTCGGCAGCCCCCCGCCCTCCACAATGTCGCCGTCGACGTGTGCCAAGAAGATGGCGTCCCGGCGGACAGGTTAAGGTTGGACAGGGGTCCTCTGTCAGTCAACGCTGGGTGGTGTGCCAGCTCGAAGACCAACACCCAGCAGGTGAAATTCATCAAGATGGAATTTCAGCTATGCCGAACGATTAACGAGAAAAGCCTCAAATGTCATGTCCGTGAAACGCCCCGCGCTCGGTGGGCGCGCCCAAACTCCTGTCCAAACAGCCATGATATATCTAAACGTGGACAACACGCCAGCCAGCACCCCCTCATTGCGATTGCTGCTCCTCGAAAAACTCAATGGTCAGGGCCGCCAGGAAGCCCGGAATGCACCCTTTGTCGTGCACCCAGTATTTGATGTGGTTCCCAATCTTGGCCGCAAACGCACTCCGTGGCCCGCCGCTGACCTTCATGGTGCCCCTCTCGCCGTCGAACACGATGCTGTTCTCGTGCTCGTCCGTCGTCGAAGGGTAGTACTGCGACTCCACCCGCATCTTGCCGTTGGGCATGAAGGTGACGGTCCAGCCCATGGTCGAGAACACTGCCTCCTTGAACTCGGCCGACTTCGCTCCCCAGACCTCCTTCAGGCGACGCGTCAGCTTCTGCGCACTGGCCGTGTCGGCCTTTGCCTCGGCTACGAGCCGCTGAGCTGCGGCCAGCTGAGACGAAGGCACCGTCGGGAAGGAGGCCTTGTTGCCCTGGACGTGGGCGAGAAGCTCCTCGTTCTCTTTTCGCAGCGCCCTGAGAGTCTCCATCTTGACAATCTCGTTGTCTGTCGTCGGATTCGAGCGGAGGGCGAGCACGCGCGTCTTGGATGATGACTTGAGCGCCTTGACCTGATCCTTGGCCACCGACAGCTCCTTGACGGTGACCTGGTACTGGGTCTGTAGTGCTGTGAACTCCTCCTGCAGCTTGCGGCGCTTCCGCGTGAGGTCTGCCAGCTGCTGCGAAACAGCCGACTGCTTCTCCACGTTGTCGTCGAGACGGGGGCGTTTGTTGCCGACCGCGGGCTGGGTAGGTTCGAGTGAGGACATTTCGGCATGCAGAGCTTGGACCTCCTGCTTGTACTTGTCGACGAGCTCCTCCAGCTCTTGGACCTGCTTGACCTTGTGCTCGTCGAAGCTCTCAGGCTGGAAGGTTGCGTCCTCGGCATCGAAGGTCTTGAGCTGTGCGCGCAGGTACTCGACCTCCTTGACCGCCAAGACGCGTTGCCGCTCCGCCCGCAGGCGAGCCTTGTCCGTATTGTTGGCGCTGGCATTCGACTTGGCAGCTTCGACCTCCGCTTTGAGCCTTAGCACTTCGGTTTCGAGCGACGAGACTGTGCCGTTCTGAGCAGCGATCTCAGCCTGTAGCGCGCCGATTTGGTCGACATGCGAGGCCGAGGTGTACCGCTCTGCGACAAGAGCCCTGGCCACAGCTTCGGGAGAGTCGAATTCGAGATCCTCGCCAGAGTCGGTGGTGCTCTTGAGGAAGGCGGTCCAAGCTAGCCGTTCATCTTCGAGACGCTGGCGTTGCATCTGGGCCTCCGCAAGCTCGTCCTCGAGCGAGGCAGCTGCATCCAGCTTGCGCTGAAGCGACCTCTTCTCCTCCTCCACAATCTCCACGGCTTTCGTGACTTGTCGCAGATGCTTCAGCTCGGCGAGCTGCTCCCGGTTCGTTGCCTCCAGACTGCGGATATGAGACACCTGCTCGGACAGCTCTTGCTTGATGATGGCCATCGTCTCGGCATCCCCCGTCTGCGCTTTCAGCCTGAGGATTTCAGCCTCCAGGTCGCCAATATGGCCGTCTCGGTCGGCCAGCTGCGCCTGGGCTTGTTGAAGGGCAGCTTCGTGGGACTGGCTCTCCTGCTCGATCTCCTGCAGTGACTTTTGCGACACCTGAATCTGCATCTCGAGGTCGACAATCTTCCTTCCATTGATGCGTGCGGCCTCGTCCTTGGCGTTGGAGAGGTCCTCCAGCTGTTCCTGCAGCAGGCGGGCCTCCTCCTCTGCCGCGCGGGCCTTCTTCTCCCAAGAGGACTTCTCTTCACCCGTCGCCTGGCGAACGTCGGCGAGTTGCTGCTGCGCCGACTCCAGCTGGCGCTGAGCCTGTGACTTGTCGCTCTCGGCGGCCTGCTTGGCGTCAAAGTCGGCCTGGGCGCGGCGTCGCTGGTCCTCCATGTCGGCTTTGTGCTGGGCATCGGCCATCTGCTTCTCTTGCTCAAAGGTAGATATCGTGTAGCGCAGAGCGCTCAGCTCGGCCTTGAGCTCTTCGATGACATGGCGCTGGGACTCGTACTCTTGGGCGTCGGGTGGGGCGAAGTTTTCCTTGGAGCTCTCCCGGGACGCTGCGCCCAGCGAGTCGGCCTGGCTCTGTCGCGACGCAGGTCTGCTGCCGGAGCCCGCATCGCCGCCGGTAAACAGGTTGTAGGTGGGTTGAGTGGCTCGAAATGTCTGAAAGGCAACAAATGTCAGCGGAAGCCTGTTTGTTTTGTTCGGTCGACATACCCTTGCATCTCGGGATTTTGAGGCGGAACGAGATAGGCCAGCGCCGCCCGTACTTGCGCGAAACCTGGGCGGCAGCGGAGGTTTCCGCGATGTGCGGTCACCTGATGGAGTGAAGGACCGCATCGTTTGGCGAAAGGTGTTGACTGGCGGCTTGGAGATGGGATCAGTGTCGTGAGTAAACAAGCTGCTGCGCAACCGCTGGGTTTGGCGGAGCCTATCACGTGACTGCGCGTCGGAAAGCGGCCCCACCATGATTGCTGAATCGAGGGGTCGCGCGGAACTGCAGCACCTGACAACCTGACAATGTGAAGACCGACTGGAACCGGTCCAGCAGAGGGGCTGACGCAGCAGAGTAGAAACTGGATCTGAAGTAAATTCCGAATTGAATCTCAACATCAGGCATCGGGAGAAGGGGAAGGAGTATTTATCCTGGGTTTTAAGGGAGGGGATGGCAGTTACCTCAGGTGCCAGCCCTTTGTTTGAATCTCCTTGGAGGATCTGGCTAGAGAAGCAGCCAAGACCGTAACTGCAGATATTGTCACCAACTTGTTTCTCCAGCTGTCCTCCAGCTGGCAGTAGTAGGTCGTTTGTTTACACCCGCCTTATGTCTTTGCTCGATTGTCCGATCGCGATGCTCAAAGGCTGATCACGAAGAAACGGCTCCGTCGGCAGGTGCTGATGACGTTGCTGCTTCCAACCCGAGCCTCGGATGATCTCCACCTCCCTTTGAGCTTGTCCCTGTCCTGGGCGTTGGCACGGACTTCTTCACGGCCTGTGCGTCTCAACACTTCCCGAGCTACCATCCCGCTGCATCGCGATTTTCTAGAATCAACCACAAAAAAGACATCTCATTCGCTTCTCCAGTACCGCCAAGGCTTCACCATTTGACATCTGCTCTCTCGTTCAATTCGTGATCTACAGACCATCTCAAGCTCTATTTTCAATTTCTTGTCGAATTGCGCATTGTCCTTGCGCCTTTCTGTGTCGCTTAGTCGTCGAATGCGCTGAGTCGCCTGCATTGGGCGACTAATCACCCAACCTAGCTTGTGCTACACTTGGATCTGGAGCATATGGATCCGATTTTCAACTGAGCTTGCAGCTGCTCAAGCTGATGCGCAACGTTTCAACTGCTTTCGTTGATCACCTCTGGCGACCCAAGCCCACACCGGCACCCGACAGACACATCACCTCGCAACACCACGAAGCAGATCAACACCGCTGAGGATCAGACCGTACGTCCCACGGCCATCCCTGACACCAAAATACGCGCTGACTTTGATGGTGCTGCAGCTACCATCATGGCGCTGACCTACCGCCTCGGCCGCGCAGCCATGTTCCCTCGACCGAGCCTCCACACAGCAGCACCGATGCGCCTCGCCTTCAACACACCCCGGCATCAGGCGACGACCGCTGCGCTTGTCCGCAGATACTCGGAAAAGGCAAGCAGCCAGGATACACAAGCCAATCCTTCCAAGACCGAGCCCCCCAAGACCGAGCCCCCCAAGACCGAGCCCCCCAAGACCGAGCCCCCTAAGACCGACGCCAACAAAGCCGAGGAGAAGCCTCCGGCGTACGTCCACCATGGCTCCGCCATCAACTTTGCGTTTGGCCAGAAATATCAACAGAAGAAACCAAGGGAGGGACCGGTACTTGACGCCAAGAACTGGGAGGACCATGCCGATGCGAAGCTCGAGGACTTTACGGAGCTCCCGTACAAGCTCTTCGGCACCAACCAGCACATGGACTTCAACGTCGAGTTCAAGAAGGAACTGACGCAGCTGCTGCGTTCCTACCGCGCCCCCATCATGTACGCCTTTGCCTATGGCTCCGGCGTCTTTCCTCAGGCCAAGCCCTCGCGCACGATTACCGACGATGAGTTCAAGGTCCTCCACCCGCGGCCGTCGCACGCCTTGAAGGAGGTCCAGGCATCCGGCCCTCGCTCCATCGATCTCATCTTCGGCGTCTCCCACACACAGCACTGGCACAGCCTCAACATGCGCCAACACCCCGAGCACTACTCGTTCCTGTCGAAATTCGGCTCTGGCCTCGTCTCCACCTTCCAGGACCGCTGGGGCGCTGGTGTCTACTTTAACCCATACGTCACTCAGAGCGGCATGCAGATCAAGTACGGCGTCGTGTCCCTCGACAACCTCTGTACCGATCTCTCCTCCTGGAACAACCTGTACCTCGCGGGCCGCCTGCAGAAGCCGGTTAAGATCCTTCGCGACCACCCGCGCGTCCGTCTCGCCAACCAGGTCAACCTCATCTCGGCCGTACGCACCGCGCTCCTGCTCCTGCCGCCGCGCTTCACTGAGCGCGAGCTCTACGCAACAATTGCAGGCCTCTCGTACCTCGGCGACCCTCGCATGGCTCTTCCCACCGAGAGCCCCAGCAAGGTCAACGATATTGTCGACAACAACATGCTCTCCTTCCGCCGACTCTACAGCCCACTACTCTCCACGCTGCCCAACGTCAACTTTGTCACGTCCGACGACAAGAAGGGTACCTTCCCTACGGATTCCGAGCTCGATGCCCCTCTTGAACAGGACATGGATCCCATCAGGCGCGCGAATATGGTGCGCCGCCTGCCTAAGACGTTCCGCTCGCGCCTGTACTTCCAGTATCAGAAGAAGCTCATGGTTCCCAAGGAGGAGTTCCAGGCCATGATTGATGCCTCGCGCGGAGAGAACCCTGAGAGCTTCGAACGGCGCGCTACTGGCGGCGGATTCGAGCGCCGTATCGTTGAGGATGACCCCGTGCAACTGCGCGCCTTCATCCGCCGCGTCATCAAGCAGACTGTCAACTGGCCCGCCACCGCGCAGTCTCTCAAGGGCATCTTCACCGCCGGCCCGGCGCGGGCCATACGCTACATGCTTGAGAAATGGAGCAAGTACCGCAAGGGCAGGGCCAAGATGCAGCAGAAGGCGCTGGAAGCGGCACAGGCCAAGACCGACGGATCGGAGAAGAAGGGGAGCGAGTGAAGCATCGCGCTGCGATGTAGTGCCAAAGAGGCACTATTGTACATACCCATTCGGAGCATTTGCATAGTCCCGGCGGAAAAGAGCTAGAGGATCTGCCGGGCGCGGGAACCCAAAACTAGGAGGGTGTGGAGGGGCGGGATATCGCTGTTTAAACGGCTGGCGTTTGGGGATATCAGGGTCTGAGACAGGGGAGCGGCCAGACTTTGGCGTGTACGAAGAGTCGATTGCAATGTAGACAGACGGCGGGTCAATGAAGCCATGACGTTGAATGGCCGCAAACAGGATGACGCGGTGGCGCTTCGTACAAAGTTGACAAGCTAGCATCTCACTGCGGCTGAAGGGGCGCCGGATTGCGAATAGCTTCATCGCGAATACTCAGCTGATTGGAGTTGGTCGCCTGGTGGTGTCGCAAACAAGACATGCGACGAGTACAAGAGCGGCACTTGTCCTCGTAGGTGACGCTGCATGCGAAGTCTCTTTTTACACTATCTGCAGGAATGCACGGCCTCAGGATGATGTTGAAGCTGCTGGTGTTAGCACTCGGCCTTGGATGCGCTGCGCAGAGCCCCGCGGCTGTCTATGACGGCGGGTTCGGCAAGTTCAACTCGACCATCAAGCTACGCATAGGCAATGGCGGCGCCGGGCAGAGTGGGCTTATCAAAGGTAGGCATATATATTGCCTATGTGAACAGAAATGGCACACGTGCTGACAGGCCACGACACCAGCTCTTGCAGACGCGTATATCCAGGACCGAGTCGCGCATGGCGAAGGGCCGTTCCGCGTGGCATGGTACCTGAGCGACACGACGGTTACCATTGCACACCTTGCCACCGGGCTCATCGACGTGGGCATCACCTACAATGCGGCGGCAGAACGAATCGCAATCAAGGAAGGCATCGCGACGGCGCCAGCCTACTACGCATTTCGAGACCATTTCCTCCTCGTCGGGCCGGCATCAAACCCGGCGAACCTGACGCGGGACGATGACACGGACGTGCTCTTCGCGGCTTTACACGCAGCGGCCGAGGGACCAGCAACGACGCCTCCGGTGCGATTTTTGAGTCGCTACGACAAGTCGGCGACGAACATCAAGGAGACGCTGCTGTGGGCGGGGGTAGGCCAGGTGCCCTGGGCGACGGCCTACTCGACCTGGTATCACCAGTACATCGCTTTCCCAAGTCAAGCACTTACCGCTGCGGCGTTGCTGGAGGAGTACACCCTCACGGACCGGGGCACGCTGCTGTCGGCGGACGTGGAGACGAGGAACAGGACAGTGGTGTACAAGGCGGGCGGCGACGAGGAGGCGGATGACCCGTTACTGAACCCGGCGACGCTGCTGGTCGGAGCGCGGGCGGGGGATCGGCGGCGGGCGGCGGGGTTTGCGGAGTGGCTGGTCGGGGAGCGAGGACAGGCCGTGGTCGTCGGGTTCAAAAAGGGCGGGGAGCAGCTGTACAGCGCTGCGCCGGGCAACTCGACGGCCGGGCGGGACTCGGGGTGAAGGCCGGGGTGAAGGCCGGTTTTGTTGGTGTCGTTCTGAGGAGCGGAGATGCTCGTGTCGTGAAGGAGGTGAGGTCAAGTAGTCGGGGAGATCTGCGATGCCACGATGGACAGCTGCCAAAATCTGAGCTACGTCCAACCCTCCTGATGAATCTGACCTCGGTCCTTTCGGTCCTCCAAGACCCGGCGCCGTTTCTGACTCGGGTGTTTTCTTCTACGGCCCCATCGGCCTTCTCGAAGCGCGGCAACAGAAACGCCGGCGCTTGGCCGGACACGCCACCGAGTCAGGGGAGTCGGAGACCGCCACAGGGGCGTCAAGAAAGTCGATAGTGTCGCCGCCGCGCCTGCGCCCATAGCTCCGCCTGAGAGAGATCTCGTCGTCGGCATTCCAGGCGGTGGCCGGCCTCGCGCGTCGGGGTGTTTTGTGACGCAGGGGGCTGGCGGATGCATGTCTCGTCCTCGGCCGTGTCTCTCCCCGGGAGTGAGGAAGAGGGGTCTCGGCGGGGTGAATGCCTTGGTTCAGTTGACGGGACTTGGCATTTCCGAGGGATGGGATGAAGTGCCAAGCGGTGACGAGGTGGAGGGAAGTCGCGCACCCGACGTTGAGGCGCTTTTCGTCGTCGCGTCGGAATTTTCCGTCGGTCAACTTCAGCTTTGTTGTTCATCCAGTTTTGCGTAGGCCCGTGGGTAAGTGGTTCATTCGAATATCGTTCAATAAGACGATACAACAGCTTCTAGTTCAGCGACAGCGACGGGAATGACATGCTGGCGGTGGAAAGCCCAGATGAGCCCGGACCCCCATAGAACTTGAAGTCAGTGCCCCCGCCAGCTTGACGCCATTCCTCTTTAGCGCCCCCGATAGGGAATGATGCGCTGAAGGGCCCGACGCCAGGGGCTGGCACATGGCTCCCAGCCTGCTAACTTGGCTCTTCGGGACCGCTCGTGATTGGGCGGGATTCTGCCCCTCCACGGAGTGCCCTGGATTGGTCCTATCGTGCGCATCGCACCGGACCACAGGTCACTCAATGCAAGGATCCCTATCCTACCCGTCGGCCTGTCCTGTCATGTCCTCACTCTTCATCCCGTCCCGTTTATCCAAACATCCTCCATCCCCGGCCTCCGCTCTCCCCTCCCACACCTTCTCCCCGGTGACACCTCACGGCTGACGACGCCTCGCCGTCCATTGCATACGCATCCCCGGACACACAGCTCATAGCTGCCAGGACGATACGGGTACGAAGATAGCCGCCAAGAGGACCCCTGCGACCAGCCTCCTCTCTCGATCTCTCCTCTCGCTGCTCTGATTATCGCCGCCCCAAGATCGACTACCAGAAGCTCTCCCATTGACGAAGGGCCAAGAGCACGACCGGTGGCCGACGTCTGGACCCAGATACTGGCTCACGCCGCACTTATCTGGCACCCTCAATCGACGACCGCCATATGCCACGCCCAGGCTCGAGATAATCCCTCCCCGGCCGCCGCCCGCCTCCAGCGGCCTCGCCCGACACCATGGCTCGCTCCCGCATCCCCCACCTCTATGGCATCTTTCAGTTCTGCTGCCGCCTGATCCTCGTCGTCGTTGAGGTGTGCGCCCTGGCAGCTCTGATCATACTCACAATGTACAATGACAGCTTTAGCGCGGGCTACGTAGCAGTAAGTCCCCTTTCTTTTGCCTTCCTATTCCCCGCGCAACTTGAGCTGACCCGCCCACTCTCCCAGACAATCCTCGGCATCCTCTACTCCATGTGCGAAATGATCACACTCGCCAACGCCACCCACCAGATCCCCCGAATGCGCCCCGGCTTCCTCGTCATCTGCGACTTGATACTCTGCGTTCTCGGCATGGTCTCCTTCTTCTACATCATGATCCAGCGCGGCTGGCGGCCCCAGGAGGGGAAACGCTGGTCTGCGAGCGACCCTTTCCGCGACGACAAGGCTGTCTGGGCCCCCTGGTACATCTGGCTACAGCTCACCGCTGCTATCCTGCACTTCCTCTACATGATCATGCACTGTTTCGACACATGCCGGTTCCAATCGTCAGCTCAGCGTCAGCGGCGGCGGCAGCGGAGACGAGCCGCCGAGCAGGGCCAGGCGGCGAGGTCATGAGCACTCGAAATCTTGGAAGAAAAGGAATCACGGCGGTCAGTGCGATCGAAGATACTGCGTTGGGGAAGGCGCACCAAGCAGAAGCCACCACTTGACGCAGACTTGCATACATCAACCAGGTGCATGTGCACCAGATGACGATACGGCCACCGGCGTGCCAGGAGTTCGGCTTGTTTATATATTGGGCGTTTCATCGCGGCTGCGGTGTGCAGCGAGCGGCATTAGTAGCCAGCACGCAGGCGCCGAATCCTTTGGATGGAGTCTTTGGCATTTCGACAACCAGCATTTCGTGTCAGGATAGAATTGGGAGGCATGGCGGACCATCATTTGCCCCGGAGCGTCCAGCCTGGAGTTATAGCTGCATTCATCCTTGTTCACTTCCCCTTCGTCATTCTCGCGCTTAGGCTTGAGGCCGCCGTCAGCGATGCGAAAACATACTCGGCGGCCGCCCGCTACAATCAAGACGCCCTTCACAGCCACCACATAACCCTCCGGACCAGGGGATCAGCGGTCCGTCCCGGGGGGCCAGGCGAACGTCTCGGGACAAGCGGCGAGGCTCATCGCACCCGTTTTTGGGGGCCTGACGATCTGGCGAATCGCGGGCGCATCCTCCATGCACGCACCGCCGCAAACCCGCTACAACCCCTGCGCATCGCAGCATCGGCTGCCTCGTGGAGCAGCGCGGCCCAAAATACCGTTGCCCCCTCTCTCAAAGGGTAAAAGAGAAGAGTTGGGTCGTCGCTATAAAAATGTGAGGCATCGTCAACTTCTCCTCCCGCTCGACGTGGACAACCGCCAACAACTACCATGGCCGACCCTCTCTCGCTCGCAGCCAGCATAACCGGCGTCCTCGCATTTGCCGCCGCGACGGCCCGCTCCCTCGCGACCATGGTCCAGGAAGTCCGGGATGCACCCGAAGATGTCGTCGCGACAGGCCGCGATGTGCGCTCATTAACCGCCATTCTCGTCGCCGCCCACGACACCTGCGCGCGCCATGACCTCGATGAAGAAGACAAGGACCTCGCCGCGGCCTTGGCAGAGTATGTCGACATGTGCCAGGAGGCCATGCAGGGCCTGCGGGCCATCTTGAGGCCGCTGGCTGCCGGCGGCAGCTCGATGCGCTTCGTCCTCGGTTGGACCATGCGGCGGGGTGATGTGAAGGCACTCAGGGGCCGGTTGAACGAGGGCAAGGCGAGTCTGAATCTGGCGCTATCGGCACTCAACGGGTGAGTCTGAGCTCTTTCTGGCCAGAAAAAATGGTGGCGACTGACATGCGTCCAAGTGTACTCGAAGGCAAAGGGCAGGAAGACATCAGAGCGGATATCGGGAAGGTCTATGGTCAGATGATGAATGAGTTCCGCAACCTCGAGTCAGGAAAGAAGGTCAGGAAACGACTCGAGGATGATGTCGCCAGCGTCACGAGCAACAGGTCCAAGGGACGGCGACCGTCGGTATCCAACGTCACAGACTCGACATTCGTCATGCGGCGCTTCCTCCAACCGGCGAACTCCGACACGAACGAGAAGAACGGCGTCGCCGAGGCACCGAAAAGCATCATGAGCCCTTGGGCCTCGGACCCAAACGCCATCCTCGACGCAGTCCGCAGCGGCAACAGGGCTCTCATCGCCTCTCTCGTCGAGAGCGGCGTCTCGCTGAGCGCACGCTCGGCACAGGGCTACACGGCGCTGCACTTTTGCGCCATCTCCGATGATGCTGAGACGGCCGCCATCCTGCTCGGCCATGGCGCCGATGTCAACGGGAAAGACTTTGAGCTCCGAAGTCCTTTTCGCCTTGCCCTTGCATCAGAAGCCCTGGCCGTGGCACGCGTCCTCGCGGAACGCGGCTGCGTCATCGGTGACTTGTCGGCTGCACTGATCAAACTGGCGCTGAGGACCGACGAGGTGCCTGGAACGCATGCGCTTCTGCGTACCATCGCCGAAAGGCTAAATGCGACAAACAAGGGACCCTATCTGGTCCATGAGGCGATCGATGAAGGAGACCCTGCCGCGTTGGCGATGCTGCTGGATGATGGCTTTAGTGTGAACAAGGCTGACCGCAATGGTAGGCGGCACCTTGTTCTTGACCATGGCATGAGCTGATACTCGATTGCAGGCTTCACACCATACCACTATGCTCTGCGGAATCAGAAAAAGCCCATGATGAGGGTACTTTTCGAGCATGGCGCGGATGTTAACGAGCGCATCCCCCGGGCCGTCCTCGAAGGCATCAGCATCCCCTCGGACTGGCACCTGCAGGCTCTCGGCGACGGTGTTCCAGACTTCACGCCCCTGTCACTCGCGGCACGATACATGCGCAACGGAAACCTGACGAAGTTTCTCCTCGACAACGGCGCAGATCCTAACCAACCAACGGGCGCAGATCGAGGTATGTCCACCCTAGACTGATGGCATCGATCAGAGCTGACACTCCGAGTAGCTGGCACAATCCTAGTGGGCATGTGCGCACACGAGTTCCTCGCCGAGGCGAAACTCCTGATACAAGCCGGCGCCAACACAAACCACCTGCCGCCTGACGGCCGAGGACCCATGTACTGGTCGGCCATTTGCAACAACAATGAGCTCATGGCGTACATGCTGCAGCACGGTGCCGACATCAAGTACCAGCGACGGCAAGATGGCGTCACCCCGCTCATGATCGCGGCGTCTCAGGGAAACGGCGGCATGGTTGGTATGTTGCTAAAGGCAGGGGCTGACCCGTCAATACGGAATAAAGAGGGCGGAACGGCGCTGGACCGGGCGAGAGCAGCGGGACACCAGGAGCTGGCGGCGATGTTGCAGGGGGCCATGGGCACTGAGGAGTAGATCAGGGTATGCTTTGAGTTTTGGCAAGCCGGCGCATATGGCTCATGACATGCATTTGTAGCGGAATATACCCGGTTAGGTTGACATGCAGTGTGACGGTGTGACGCTGATGCTGATGCTAGCACATCTGTTGGCGCTAAGTTGCAGCCGCAAGTGGCTACCGTCGACATCTGCGGCCCTGCTATCTTGGTTGCGATGGGCGGGAAGGGCATGCTCTTGGATGGAATGATGACCACGCGGAAGACTGCGGCGATGCCTTGAGGTTGAGGAGGCATAGCCGGGGATGAAGAGAGACGCTTGTAGCTGAACACAACTAAGGTGCTGTGCTGGCTGATAGAATTTGCGATCTGTGAGTCCAGGCGGCAAGGCGTAGGCGAAAATGATGAGTACGGAGACTCGACAGGTACGGCGACTCGACAAAAACGGCGACTCGACAGGGCTCACGCATGCCTGCCTGTCTGCCAGCAAACCCTCCGGCCGAAGATATCGCCGTTCATTCGTTGGATAGTGCAGTCAATGAAATCATATGCACAAACACAGAGGCAAAGAACCTCACGAGCCAGGCAAGAGCGCGTGTTGTCCCATTTCTGAGAGAGTCGACTTCCCACCCACTGGGGTTCGGTCCCGAGCTCGTGCCGTGGATGCCGCTGCCAAGACAACAATGGCAAGTCAGTCAAATTGCGTCGCGGTGGTGTGGGCATCAAATGCTGCTGCAGCCATGGCTCGGCGTTGGGTGAGACTGAAGTTTGCGAGCAGAGGTGCCAGACCGTTGTTGGAATAGAGTCATGAGACGGGCCGCGATCTGGAAGCGTCGAAACAGGCGCAATCCAGGGACTTTATTGCGCCATCCAGGAGCGGAGCGAATGGGGGCCTGTAAAAAATGCTTAGCCCGCTAGCCCAGTTGAAGGATCGGTGATTTTAATTTCGCCATTTCAGCTGGAAGAACAGCAGGTGATGTGCCGGCAGAGCCCCTGCTACTTGGCGTTGGCCAACTCGGTCTCGGGCTGGGACCACGATGCCCTCGTCCAAGATGCATCAGACCGTGTCGCAGCAGAGAAGCAAAGGGGCAGCGGCGAGTTGCTGAACGGAGTCAAGTCCGGAGAAATACGTCGTACTGGCTCCATCACTGGGTCCGTGGTGGAGACAGGCTGGTGGCAACGACATTTGTCGTTGTTGTGAGTGTGGTCAGTGCATCTGTCGACCGCCGAGGCCTGGCTTTAGACTTCCACGGGCAAAGCAAGGCCAGAAATGTTTGGGTGGTCCAGTTCAGCAGTTCCTAGACCCTTGTCGATCCCAAAACCTGGTTTGCGTGATTTCCTGGGCGCCAAGCCCCGGGCCGGGCAGGCAGACGATGACCTCTGAGAAGGGATTCCTCTGGGATGATATGTGATGGTAAGTTGGCGTTTGGCCGGCGTCGCAAGGCTGATGCGCAGACTCGATGCAGGCTTGTCACCGGTGGCCTTGAGGTGAGCGGAGATGCAATCGAAAGGTACCAAGTCGGCTGGCGACTCCGTCATCGCAGGGTCTGCGTCGTGGGTCGGTGGGTAGCACGGCGCCATCATCACGCATCCATCTGGCATTCGGGTCGTGGCGTGTGTGTGTGGAGTGATCGGAAGGTGTTCAGGTGGAGGAGGTTGGGCCCACCTCTACAGATGCGGGCGGGGGACTTTTGTGCTTCAGCGTCTGCCGCACGTGATATTGCAACATTTGGCGGACGTCGGCCTTCCATCTCACGACTCAGAGCCCGTCCAGGATCAAGTCAATACTTTGACTTCCAACATGGAGTCGGTATCCAAATAGTTACGCATCTGCAGCGACGCACCTGTGAGGTATCTTTTCAAGTGGAAGGCATCACTTCAACAAGATCAACTCCCTCAGTCTTCTGCCTCCAACACCGTTACGCAGACAGCATGCAACGTCACCTTGGCTTTTCCGGGGTCACCTGCAGCGGCCATCTCCTCGACGCGTCTCCCAGGCCGCCCAGCCCTGGCCCTCTCGCACTTTCTCCCTGCAGTCATGATAGCGATACATGATGTCCAAGCGACTGCCAAGCATTCGTCATTGCACAGCTGCACGCGCCGGCGCTTCCTTCGTGGGGGTTGTGTCAGACGAGGCGCTCACCGGTGAGTCCATCGCTCAGCTGCCGTCTTCTCAGGCTCAATCTCAGATATCTCAGGTTCCAAATGATTGCCTTCACTGGACTTGGGCCATCCGTCCTTGGACCGAGAGATGACGCCACCGAGCTTGTGGTTTTGGTCCAAGCACCAGCAGCTACCGGCGTGTCTTGGCCACTCGGCATCGCAACCCAAGGCGTACTCTGAGGCACAACCTCAAGTCCACCTGTCGCCCGTCTGGCCACGGCCAAGACTTGCCAGGGCCCCGGCACATCGCAGGATGTGATCCCCTGCTCCGCTCGAGGCCCCACGCCGCGCCGCCCAAGTACTCGCTCCCAGACCGGGGACGCCGGCCTTGAACGTCTTCCGCCAAGACCGCCGAGCCCTTGGCACACGTTACCCCCGTCCCACCCGCGCCCGTGGCGGGACACCTTCACATTTTCAACCTCCGCCTTAACACCACCCAGTGGCACTCACAGTGGCGGACGCGTTGTGAACCGCTGAGGCCCGAGGGTCAGTCCCGCCGCCCCCCCCCCCCCCCCCCCCCCCCCCGGCGGCGGAGGCCCGCTGTTAGGTCGACTTCTCTCCCCCTTTGCCCCTCCAGACACAACCACCGCGAAAACACGACGCTGCACTTTCCCATCCCCCGATACGATGGGACGTCATCCCTCCCGTCCGTCGTCTTGGACTCAGCTAGCGTTGGCATTCCCTGCTCGCTATTTCGCATCTTGATCCAGTCAGATCCGCCGTCCGCGGAGCACGCCATACACCCACAGACCCGACAGTCTCTGCGGTTTCCAATTTTCATGTCGCCTCCGAGTCGTCCCAGGCGGTCGGGGGAGCCACACCTTGTCTGGAAGACTGGCAACTGGCAGGACAGGGGTGAGCTTCCTCTTGACGGCTGGTCCATGTCGATCTCGAGGTACAAGAGAGCTTTGTCCCCGAGCCATGGTCGAGGGACGACCACCCGAGTCCGTGTTTTATCCCCTCCATCGGCATCAGCACACCTTGTTCACAGTTTGTCTTGATCCGTGCTCCCGTCACGACTCTCGATACTACTCGTACCCATCAGGGATATAAGCAGGCAGGCTTATGCACCGCCGAGCTACGGACCTCTCATTACGCCTCCGAACCTTATCCGCCAGCCTCGCCGCCTCCTCCCCAGCCACGGCCCCAGCCTGGACTCGAGGACTTTGATAAGGCGCCTCTGCTTCTGATACACCTCCTGTTCTCTCACTCCGATCCCGCCACACCTCCCTTTCTGTCCCCACCTCAACAATGGACACCGTCTGGCGAGGTTTGAAAGCGGCCGGCCGCATGTTCGCGCCGCCGCCCCCCAAGTCCGACGATGGCCGTGATCAGTGGCCGTCGCGGGCTGCCTTCCTGCTCGCCTCGATGGGTGGATGTGCCGGCATGGGAAATCTGCTTCGGTACCCGTCCCAGGTCTACAACAACTACGGCTTGCAATGGTTTGTGCCCTATCTCATGACTGTAGTTCTCATCGCCATTCCCGTACTTGTCCTCGAAATCGCCATCGGCCAGGCCTACCGCGGAGGCTCCGTCATCGCCTACAACAATATCAACCAGCGCCTCAAGGGTACCGGCCTGAGTCTGATCTACATTGGCTTCATCGTCGGCCCCTACTTCGCAGTCAACCTGGCCTGGATCATGTCCTACTTCAGGTACAGCTTCCAGTCACCCTTGCCTTGGGCCGGACGGGGCTCCGAATTCTTCAACGAGGTCGTCGTCGCCAACCCACCTCCCATCGAGCCCGGCGAGGAGGGCAATGCCTGGCGCCAGTATCCTCATGTCGGCATGATCGGCGAGACCACCGGCTGGATGGTCTTCACCTGGTTCCTCATCTGGCTCTGCATCTTTCGCGGTGTCGGCCTGACCGGCCGTGTCGTCTACTTCACCATGGGACTGCCCATCGCCATGACCATCGTCCTTGTCGTCCGCTCACTGACATTGGAGAACGCCGGCGAGGGCGTCAAGTACTTCTGGGCCACTTGGAGAGGCGAGGAGCTCGCAAAGGGCAGCGTTTGGCAGACCGCCTGCGGTCAGGTACGCACCCTCCAGCTTCCCAACCTTCACGCTCCATATTAACTCGCTACGACAGGTGTTTTTCAGTACCGGTGTCGGCTGTAAGTGATTGTTCATCCCTCTAGGAAGTGGGAGTCGTTGAGACATTCCACGCGGCATGGAGCAGCAGAATGAATCCCGACGGCTCTGTAATGGAAGAATTCTGACAGCATCTCTTAGTCGGCTACTTCACTTCCTACGCCTCCTACAACCGCAAGCACTCCAACGCCGTCGTCGACGCCATCGCAATCGTTTCCAGCAACGTCGCTTTCGAAAATATCGCCGCCTTCGCTGTGTACGGCGTCATCGGCTTCATGCGAGACTTCCCCTACCCCGGCCGCGAGCAAATTGGTGGTTTCGCCATCGGCTTCCACACCCTTCCGCTCGCCATTGTCGAGATGCCTGGTGCCAACTTCTGGGCTGTTGCGCTCTTCTTCACCCTGATGACGCTTGGTTTCTCCTCCGGTTTCGCCATGCTGGACGCCGTGGTCACTATGGTTATGGACTCGGGAATTAGGTTTTCTCGTCCTATCGTCGTTACCGCGCTTTCAGTGCTGTCTCTGCTGCTGGCGCTGCCGTACTGCACCGAGTTTGGCAACTCCCTGCTCAACGCCATCGACCTGTGGACCAACAACGTTGCTCTCATCTTCGTTGTCTGGGCCGAATGCGTTACTTCGACCACCGTCTATCGCATGAAGGACGTGACGGGCCAGGTTGGTAAGATCGCCTTCTGGCTTTACCAGTTTGCCTTCTTCGGCGGCCAGATCATCGGCGTTGCTGTTGCGCACGGCGTCACCGCTGGAGCTGGCGCTGGCGTGGGGTTCGGAGTCTACTTCGCCTTTACCATCGCGGCTCTCATCATCGGCAAGACCCCCGATGTGACTCCTCACTACTTCGGTTCAAACGCGTACACAGCGAAACTCTGGTACCTCGCATTCTACTCGGTAAGTGCAACAACCGGACGTGTGCCGTTGATGATCCATATTAACAAGTCGCCAGGGCGAGCAACTTCGTCGCGACCTGAATGTCATCGTCGGATGCGGCAAGAACTGGAACATTCCCTTCTTCTGGGGAATTCTCATCAAGTACATCAGCGCCCCTGTTCTCGCCATGGTGTTCTCCTTCTCGTACACCGGCTTCGACGAGTACATGAAGGATCCCCTGCACATCCTCGGCTTCTTCGTTGGCCACTGTGTGATCATTATCATCGGCGGATCATTCATCGTCCCTCGCTGGTACAACGCCCTGATCCCCGCGCACCGCCAGAACGAGGGCAAGATCCCCTACGGACCCTGCGTCACACAAGGCACGCTGGATGCCGAGCTCGCCGATGCCGCGGAAGTCGGCAACGGCACGACAACGTCTCAGGACCTGGAAGAGAAGGACTCGACGCCCAACAGCGAGCAGCTCGTCAGTGGCGAGACGATCAGGGATGGAGACAAGGAGGCAGAAATCCCGCGCGATGAGCCTCTTGTCCGCGAGCGCTGAGCTCTGTCTGGTCACCCTGCAGACCTGTTCTTTTTCTCGTCATATACCCCTCGCTGGAGATCTTTGGACATTTGCATTTTGGGTTATTTTCTGGAAATTCGGGTGCTGCTAAAGGCTCGGGCCACGCACGCCTGGTCCTTTCTGCCAGGTGGATTTCATTTCGGGGCCTCTTCTGGATCACGGACGGAGCATCACCTCACGGCGATCTGGATGGGAGTCGACTGTTTCATTTGTGTTGCGCCGGACATTACCATTGAAGGCACCGCCAGTGTCTTGCCAGCGGACCTTACCCTACCTTGACCCATCACCCGGTCCAAAGAAGAACCCATTTGTCACCTTTCGCCATCTGGCTTCACTCGATCTCCTGCCCGCAGGAGTCGGCGTAGAAGACGCCGAAGCTGGATATCAAACCCAGCCGACGCTACTAACATGCAACAGCGCTTATCCAGGCAGCAGTGACGCCACTGGTATTCGACCCGTGCGATAGTACTTTGCCGAGGCGATTATCGTGGCTGCACGGGCACTTCACAGACCTGAAGTATTTCGTCGACTTACCTACTGATAACTTGATCCATCATAGCCTGCGCGCCCAGCTGCAACAGAAAGGCTTTCATGGCGGCGGCGGCGAGTCCATGGTCAGGCCTGCTAACAGCATCCTCAGTCCGTCGATCAACCTCTTCATCAAAGTTCAAGCACTTCGTCAACCAGCATGTCCATCAATCAAGCAGCCGGGTCGATCAACCTACTACATCGATTGATCTACTGCAGCACAGAAATCCGTGTGTCTATAAACTCACTGCATCAATTGGCCAATCGATCGACGTAGCTTGTCGGAAAGATGTGCCTGGTCATGGTGAGTCTTACTCAAGCTAACTTCACAACTCCGCAGCCGACGCCGGAGGTCAGGGGGACGCTCCATTCTGAGCCGGACACCACTGCAACTACAGCATGCAGGTCTGAGAAGGCCGACAGGGGCAATCGGAGTTAAGTTTTATGATGCAAAGCCCATTTTGAGGCAGCTACGAGCCTGTTGGGCTTCCACGGGCACCACCATCCTCGCCTGGAGTCATGATGCCTGGCGTCCCCGATGTCGTTGAGTCCCACTTTAGCTCCGAGGCCGCATTATTAGTGATGTGCGAGCTAGAGACCCTCTGCAATCTGTGTCTCCATCATCAGGATTCGGAGCTTGCAATGTCGCTGGCGTCCAATGCGATGTGGTCCAAGGCAAAAGCTGGACTTCCATACTTGTCGCGTGGGAGACGTTGTGTCACACTCGCAAACGCAGGTGCAGGTGCCAATTCGCAGTTACCGTCCAAAAACAATATGTTTCGAGGTCCTCTATTGCAAGCGGCCGAAGTTGGCGGCCCTGTCGAGCTGGCTGTTTTCACTACCCCCCCTCGCCAAAGACTAGACTGGTGGTCTGAGACACAGCCCCAGGAACTGCCACCACCCATTTTGCCGAGGTCGCGACGCATTTGTGCTAGAGACACCGGAATCTACAGCCACGTGGAGACGTCACCCCACGCAACGAGAGGAAACTGGTACGGTTCGGGGTTTGCGACGGAGAAGCCGGACGCTAACAGCCTTTGCGGCCGATGAGGGTCGACATGGCGTACGTCTGAACATGACCGGGCAAACCTACGGTCACTTTAGGCTTGCATTCGAGTCAGCGCCCAGGGCATCATTGAGCTGAAGCCAGAGCTACTTGCCGCCAATCCGGGGAGCGTCGTGGGAGTATAAGAGGATGCTAGGTCTCCCCAACGTGCCGTGATGCTGGTGGTTGTACTAGCCCAATCAATCATCCAGTTCAACCTGCAATCTACATCCAGAAATCAACTCGAAACGCACAAACCGAAACAACAAGCCTACTCTCCTCAAGATGTGCTTTGGAGGTCCGAGATATCCACGAGGCACCGTATACGTCGCCCCTCGACCCGTTATGATGGCGCCCCGGCCCGTCATCGTCACCCCGCGACCAGTACGAGTGGTACCGGTGCGTGTTGGAGGCGGTCGGATGGGAGGAATGAGAATGGGAGGACCGAGGAGGTTCTAAGGGCTGGGTGCGGAAGGGTGCGTGGGCGGGCAGCATCGCCGAGTGGGCCAATTCAGGGGTCAGGGGCGAAAAGGGGTCAACTCCCTTGACCAAAGATGGGCGATGAAATGAGGAGTCCTCCATGTAAGTGTCGCAGGAACCCAGCTTCTTCTACCTTTATTTGCCCAGCTAACAAGGCCAGAGCAATAGGAAAAAGACCATCTCGTCCGATTTATCAGGTTCCATTCTGTTGGCATTCTAAGCCAAGCGCCACAATCGCTCCGAATCCTCACAAGAGTCACCTCTTTCAAGCGATGCATGCATCTGGTCGGGCAGCCCCGATCGCTTCAATAGAAAATAATGGTTAAACCATACGCTGTATTGCAAAGATGATCAGGTATCTCTATTCTATCTACTCCTACAGCTCGTCGCCTTCTTCTACAGCCAGCCCTTAGGTCCTCCCCAGGTACCGTTGACCATGTTGTTGTAGTAGACCCAGGGGAAGAAGTCCTTCTTCAGGTGCCAGAATGACCTGCGAGGCGTGGCCTGGTCAATGCCGAGCCAGTCGCCAAATGTCTCCTTGGGCACGCCGCCGTACTTGAACTCGGCCAGCAGGACCTTGCCGTACTCGGTCAGCAGCGGGCACGAGGTGTATCCGTCGTACACGGCGTCTGGCGTCTTGCCCTCCATTGCCAGCAGCAGGTTCCTCACGACGACGGGGGCCTCAGCCGTGACGGCAGCAGCCGTCTTGGACGTGGGCAGGCTGGAAGCGTCTCCCGCAGACCACACGTTGGGGTACTTCTTGTGCTGGGTGGTGCCGTCGTCGACATCGACGTAGCCGGTTCCGTTGG
The DNA here is from genome assembly GCA_020746995.1 of Plectosphaerella cucumerina. Taxonomy (NCBI): domain Eukaryota; kingdom Fungi; phylum Ascomycota; class Sordariomycetes; order Glomerellales; family Plectosphaerellaceae; genus Plectosphaerella; species Plectosphaerella cucumerina. Next base: position 125,815 of record JAGPXD010000005.1, on the reverse strand, counting down.
CCAGGGCGCTGTCCTTGATGAACTGGTGGGGTCCCATCTTGGGCGTGACGTGCAGCAGGTCGAACTTCCTGGTCACGGCGTCCTTGCCATCGGGGCGGGCAAAGGTGGCCGTGTTTCCGTCAACGGCGACGAGGTCATGAAAGAACAGGCCTTCGACGTTGCGCTCCTTGCGGAGCTCCTCCAGCTTGGCGGCGTACTTGGGAACGGCGAACATGCCGCCGAGTCCGCTGGCGAACGCGATGTTGATGGGCGAGGCGGAAGGGTTGCTGGGGTCGTACAGCCCGGCCTTTTTCCAATGATCCAAAGCTAGCCACATCAGCTTTTGGGGAGCGCCGGCACACTTGATGACGCCGGCGGGCTGAGTGAAGATGGCCGAGCCCTTCTTGAGCTTGTCGATAGTGTTCCACGCCTTGTCGCAGAAATCATAGCCGTAGATGGAGGAGACGGCCGAGTCGCGGTTGGCGAGGGCTTCCGGCAGCCCCTTGACGCTGCCAAAGTCGACCTGAACGCCCGTGGCAACAACGAGCTGCTCGTAGGACAGCTTTTCACCGTTGGTGAGGGTGAGAGAGTTCTCTTCCGGGGCGATGACCTTGACGGCGTGGTTGTGGAACTGCAGCTGAGGGTCGATCAAGTCGGACATCCGCCTGCGAAGCTCCTGCTTGGTCTTGAGGCCACCGCCCACCAGAGTCCATCCCGGCTGATAGTGGTGCCATTCCGAAGGGTCTACGACGGCAATGTCGTGTTGTGCGAACTTGCCGGTCCGCAGGAGCTGGTGGCTGATGGCCAGGCCGGCGGTGCCTCCGCCAATCACGACGACCTTGTGACTCTTTCCAGCGGGGGTGACGGGCGCCACTGTGGCCATGCAACGGATGAAATTCGAGGAGCGAGATGCTCTGCCAGCCAGCTTGGCGGCCTGGACGACCGAGGGCATTCGACCTGAAATCATGATGAGCTGCTGGGTGTATGGTGGTTTGAAGTGAGGTTTTCTTCAAACGTGCCAGAAGGTGGAATGACAGAGGTATCCAGCCAGGTCGCCGGCCCGCGGTGATTGGTCAATAAGGACTTAGCGCGATGGCGTGCTCAGGAAGTCCCGCACTTACATCCATGGGATACAGCTTGAGCACGGACCAGATGAGCTTGACTTTGCTGCTCAAGCCGTTGTCATTGCTTCAGGATGTGCGAGAAGACGATCGGCTCATTTCAGTTCCTCTGACCGATCCATCTAGTGGCCAGGTCAGGTCCCTACAGATGATCAACTGCCACAGGCATCGACCTGCTGATTCAGTGAAGCCTAGAGATCAAGATTACATCTGCACAGAACAAGCCGCTGGAAATAAGGTAGCCATCAGTTACAGGCATGGATTCCGACTCCGTCTCCACGGCGGGGGATCTCCAGACGTGGTGGGGTCAACAAGTGTTCGTCCCTTGGGAGTTGTGTTAAGGACAACCTCAAGCAGCCAATCACCAGTGATGCACTGTACGACGCGCGTGGCTCTGGCTCCTCATTGAAGTACCTATTAGGACGTGACGTCATTCAGGACGGTCTTCAGCTTGAATAACCTGCATGCTGGGTGTTGAGATGAGCTATGAGGATATCGTACCTAGCGAGCAAGGTAGAGAGGCCTGCGAAGAGAAAGCTAGTTCTTGAGGATGCGAATCTCGAATCTGACGGTTTTGACTCCTGTGTGCCCGGTATGTCTAGCGTCACATGGGTTCCAGGTTCCTTGACTTTTAGATGCACTGCGAAAGACTCGGCCTTCGCCCCGAGATCGAAAGAATCGATGGGCCATCGACGCTTGTGGGTGGTGAGGAGCGGCAAAACACACGAATGGGGAATAGTGCATCGGGAGCCCCTGTCGCCCTTCGCCTCAGGTGAGCACCAGCAAGAACACCGTGAAGCGAGGGAGGGGGAAAACGGCAGCATGGGCAAATTCTCACCCTGAGCGACTTCATATCCTCATGGCCGACCGTTTGGGCACGCAGCTCCATCATGTCCGAGGTTTTCCCCGTCGAAACCTTTGGGGATCTCGAGACCGACCGCTGCGATAGCCTAGCTGAACTGGACGCCATCGGCTTCTGCGAAATTCTCGACCACGACGCGAGGCCTACCTTCATCGTCGACCTCGACCCGGATGAGGGGATCACCATCGGTGCCAAGCGCATCATCCCCATCTTCTGCAATGCCGCCCTACGTTTGCACGAGAAGCTTTACGACGCCATTGTCGGCCGAGCCGAGTCGATAAACGCCCCCGATGGAGAGGTTGTTGCGTATGAGGATTTCAGCGTCTGGGCCACAGGCGTCACCAAGTTCGACTCATCCAGAGATGTTTTCCCGCTTTCTTTCGAATTCCGGGACATGCTGTGGACCGGCTCTACAGTTCGACAGCGATGGCGCCTCGTGAGCGGCAACCTGATGGCGGCCGTCACGCCCAGCCCGCCCTCACCCAAAACGACGACAACCGCCACCATCACCACCACCACACTGCCCCTGAAATCAAAGCCAACGGCAGACGCTGCTTCTACTGTGGCAAGCACCGCGATATTCTCGGCCAACGAAAAGGAGTCGTCCCGCTCCTCCGCACCACCCGCCAAGCTATCAGGCGCAAACTCGGAGAGCACCGGCGACTCATCTCAGAGCGCAAGGCTACACCTTGCCGCGCCAGAAAAGGTCGTTGCCGACTGGACGGTGCCCAAGCCCAAAGGCATTCTCTCGCCCCACGTTGCGTTTGCACGAACCGTCGACTGGAGCAGAACGCCGCTCGGGTACGTCCACTTCAGGCTTGGGAGTCACTTTTTACTCCCGTGCCACTGGCTCCCGTCGACTCTATGGGAATTTTAAAGCTGTGTTTACTGACTACTTTCATCGTTAGTCCCATGGAGAGTTGGAGTCCCGAGTTCCGCCAGACGGTGAATCTCGTGATGAACAACCCTTTCCCGGCGGCTCTTTTCTGGGGCGCCGACCTGACTATGCTCTACAACGAAGCTTATGCCGCTGAGGTAGCTGGAAACAAGCACCCATCGCTCATGGGTACCGGGTTCTCCGGGCCCTTCTCCGAGTTGTGGGACTCCGTCAGCGGCATCTTCGCCGAGTGCGCCCGAACCGGCATCTCTATACGCAAAGAAGATGACTACCTGCCCATCGAGCGCCGCGGCTTCGTCGAGGAAACGTTCTACTCGTGGTCCTGGACGCCGCTATAGTCCGTTTTCCCCTTTTTTATCCTATTAGGCTGTGTCAGGAGTCGTTGGAGTCTGTCTCTCGAGTTGGTTTTGCAGTGTGGTCCATGTACTACTGCACCAACTCCCAAGACAGACTCTTGATGACTTCTGATACAGCTGTGAAAGGAAATTGCTGACTCCGCGTGTTGTAGTGGTGGTACCTCTCGCATCCTTGGCTTCTACAACGCACCCTTTGAGACCACACACTCCGTACTCCGCCACAGGCGGATGAAGACCATCAGCAAGGTTGGCGAGAACGTCTCGCGAGCCAAGACGATCAAGAAGTTCTGGAAGGCTCTGATGGACAGTCTTGAGGGCCAACACTTCGACATCCCCTTTGCGCTGCTCTACTCAGTCGGCGAGGCCGAGGAGGGAGACGAATCATCCGTCTCTTCGGGAAGCAGCTTATCCCTCAAGTGTTGCCACCTTGAAGGGAAGATTGGGATCCCCGACGGACATGTAGCCGCGCCTCAGCAGCTGGACCTGAAGCGCAGCCGTGAAGGCTTCATCCCAGCGTTTCGGGAGGCGATGCGGACCAGGGAGCCAACCCTCCTACACGTCCGGGATGGCAGTCTTCCCGAGGACCTTCTCGAAGGAATTCAGTTCCGAGGCTTCGAGCAGCCATCGACCTCGGCCGTCATTGCGCCGATTCGGCCAACCAACGGCGAAAATGTTCTCGCATTCCTGTTGGTCGGCATCAATCCCCGACGCCCCTACGACGATGAGGTAGACAGACTCCCAAGACTCCCAACACAGCCATTCAAGGCAATTACTAATTCGGCGTGTTGTAGTACAAGGCATTCATATCCATGCTCGACAGGCAATTGAGCACATCCCTCGCCTCATTCATGTTGTACGAGAATGAGGTGCGCAAGAGCAGGGACTTGGCCGAAGCTGCTGCGTTGGAGCAAGAGCAGCTGACGCAGCAACTTACGTTGCAAAAAGACAGGTTACGCCGGATGACTGAATTGTCGCCACTCGGCATGTACCTGGTCAGCCCAGAAGGCGTGCTGCGGGAAGCGAATGATAAATATTTCGACATGACAGGTCATCCTCGCGACAACATCTACGAAAAGTCCTGGATGGAGCAAATCGAGGAGTCCAGCCGAGGGGTCATGGAAGAGGCTTGGACCCGAATGACTGTGGACAAGCAGCCGTGGACTGGCGAGCTGCAGATGAAGAAGGTCGTCGCAAACCCCGTCGACCTCAACGGAGAAGCCATCGACTATTGTAAGTTTTCTCGAAGTCCTTCTTTCCTATCTGTCCTGTTCAGAAGTCAGTTCTGCTCAGAAGTCACACATACCTTAGCCTCACGTGGCAGGACTCCTGTTGGCTCCCTTTGACTGACTTTACAGGGCTTCTCGTATCGGCTCAGCCAGAGTTCGCGCCCGACGGCTCCGTTCGCTCGATTATGGGCTCAATCACAGAAATCAGCTCTCTTAAATGGGCACAAGGGCTACAGGCACAACGCCTCGTCGAAGCAGAGGAGAGAAGGCGCCAGCAAAACGAGTTCATTGACCTCACCTCCCACGAGCTGAGGAATCCCCTGTCAGCAATCCTACAGTGTGCTGATGATATTCAAAGCACCATCAAGCATTCAGACCTACCAGAGAGCGGCCTTGCACAATGGCCCGTGGAAGACATCCGGAGCTGTCTCGAGGCCGCCCAGACGATCAGTCTTTGTGTCGCGCATCAGAAGAGTATTGTCGACGACATTCTCACCGTGTCCAAACTCGACTCGAATCTCCTCGTCATCACACCAATAGCCACGCAGCCGCTCGACGTGGTGAGGCGGGCTATCAAGATGTTCGACCCCGAGCTGCAAGCCAAGCAGGTTGAGGTCAAGTACGAGGTGCACGCGTCTTTTGCGGACCTCGGAGTCGAGTACACAATGCTGGATCCGAGCCGCATCCTGCAAATTCTCATCAATCTCATTACCAACGCCATCAAATTTACGGCCGGGGCACCGGTGAGGACAATCACCGTGTCTGCCGGTGTGTCTCGAAACAAGCCACTGGACGTCGACATACCCGGTTTCCGGTACATCCCGCCAAGGACGCTCAACAACACGGTGGCGCATGGAGACGACTGGGGCAGCGGGGACGTGGTCTACCTCAATTTCCGCGTCAGCGACACTGGCGTCGGCTTGACGCCCGAAGAGATGACGGTTCTCTTCGAACGCTTCTCCCAGGCATCGCCACGAACCCATGCCCAGTACGGGGGAAGCGGCTTGGGACTCTTCATCTCTCGGCAACTTGCGGAGCTTCATGGGGGCCAGATTGGCGTTGCCTCTCAAGCTGCGGTCGGCAGCACCTTTGGCTTCTTCGTCATGGCCAGGATGACATTGCCGGCCCCGTCAGAGCCCTTGCTGCCTTTCCAACAACTGGACAAGAAGTTGGCGCGTACGGCAACGGTTTTGGCGCAGCCAGTAGCACCTCAGCGGCAGGACCTCGCCTCGTCAGGACCCATGGCCGACCTGGTGGCAGTGAGAAGCCACCCAGTCGCCCAATTTGATCCGACACAGATCGACATCCTCGTTGTCGAGGACAACCTCATCAACCAGAAGCTTCTCGTCAAGCACTTCCGGAAGCTTGGCTGCACCGTGAGTGTCGCAAACGACGGTGCCGAGGCCCTCGCGTTCCTGGCTACGACACACTTTTGCCGCGCTGGTGGTGTCAAGCTGTCCGTTATCCTGATGGATTTAGAGATGCCTGTGATGGATGGGCTGACGTGTGTGGGCGAGATCCGCCGGATGGAAGCCGAGGGCGCCATCTCGTCGCACGTTCCCGTCATCGCGGTGACGGCCAACGTCCGCCACGAGCAGCTCGCCGCGGCGAAGAAGGCCGGCATGGACATGTGGATGTCCAAGCCCTTCCGCATCAAGGACTTGTTGAAGATGATTGAAGAACTGCTGGGTGCTACCCAGCCTGCATTAGCATGATTGTAGCATGGTTAGCGGGTTCGGAACTGATTTGCTTTGGTAAGAATAGGAAGATGTTAGAGTATTGCCACGATCCGTCAGGTTCTCACGAAGGCAGGCCATATAACGCAGCGGGCTGATTATCTATATCAATCAGATCACTTGGTAAATCAGTCGATCCGTCTTGTCGACTCATCTATTGCTTCGGTCGGTCTAGCCAGGTAGATCGGTATGATAGACCTCATGATGAAAGAAACATGAACTTGTTGGGACTTGAAATGCTTGGCCATGCTCAAGTGTGTTCATAGCCTTGCACCTGTCCGGATTCTTCTCCTCAGGTCTCTCATGTGGTAGTCCTTTCCAAAATGACGAATAGTCTCTGGCAACAGTGGGTAGACGGTCCTGCTCTGCAAGCTCATCAACCAATACATGAATCTGGTGTACAATGTAGAGTGAATCCCAAACTCGTTTCGAATCGACTCGGGCAGAAGCTCTGTTGTGGTGATGCGACTGAAATGGCCAGTCAGCCGGGTGTAGAACCAGGCAGCCCAAGGAAGGTTACTTCCAGGATACAAGACGTCGTGTCCAACAGCCTTGGCAGCCTCAGTTATTTCGAGGCCAGCAATCTTCGTCTTCCAGTACTCTTGGAAGGCGACCCGGTCTTTGGGCCACATCTCAGGCGGCACCCGCAACCCAGTGGCGTAGATGGAGAACTCGCGATATGCCTGGTCGGCAGTGTCGTCGTCAAGAGCGCCATAGACCTCTTCGTAGGAGACTATTAGGGACCAATAGATGGTAGCAGCAACCCAGAGTTGCAGGTCTGGATCATCGGCCTCGTAGGCGCCACCTGGATCTTTGACGCGAGCATGGGCGGCGTGCGTTGCATCGGTAATGTGGCGCCGCTCCTCGGGAGTCCCGAACGCCATGACATAGAGGTAGAAGAGGGTGCGGCGAGCTCGCTGTACCGGTCGTTTGGTGAAACTGCTGTGTTCTGAGACGGCAAGACCGATTTTGTCGTTGGCGATTTGAAGAAGGACGGCTGCGGGGCCACCGGCCATGGAAATGTTTTCTGCCAAAATGGTCTTGATTGTTGGGCCTGGTTCGGCCAAGGGGCTGTGATAGGGGCCCCAGAGGCCTTCTTCATTTTTTTCCAAATGACTTTCGGGCGGAGGCATGGCGAAGTAGGAAACACGAAGAGGATCGATATGAAGCCATACCCTCCCAGATGCTCTGACAGTCTTTGCTAGGGTTTTAAAGATTAGACCACAGATTTTCTCATGCAAACGAAGTGGCCGAGGTTCTTTTCATTTTTGAGGCCGAGGCAGAGCTTTGCCGCTCATGATGTTGCACGCGCGCTGCGGACCGCGTGATTGGAGATGAAATGTCATGTGGCCACTGGCAGCGATGAGGTTACTGCTTCGGGCAATGACGTCGTGAGGACAACTACAGTTTCTTGAGGCAGGCACTTATCCAATCAACCCACCAGAAGCATGGCCTTTTCTTTTTCTTTTTGGATAGGTAGTTCTTCGACGTTGTTCCAGAAGGCATGCTTTGGCGGCTGGGTTGTCAGTGGGAAAACGTGCCGCGACAGGTCGTCGTAGCACCAGCAGCATTTTATCGTCCTGATACTTTACTTACCCTTTGTGACACTTGCCTGTCGAGAATATGTAGGATCTCGAATTTGTGCAATCAAGATGCAATGTGCAATGGCATGTGGTAAAAAGTGGGCGGCAAGTGTTGCTCAGACTGGGACTGCTGTGTTTCTACGACAGAGCTTCGACATAGGTATGTGAAGCTGATAGGTAGGCTCAGAGCTTTAGAACGTGAACAGAGCAACAAGAAGATATGAGACCATAAGATATGATATGATGCGCTAGTACGTGTAAACAATCGAAAGTACTTGAGGGGAAGGCTGATGCCTCAATGCGACAGCTTACATGTAGGTACAGACACCCATCAAGAGATCTGTCTGTAGCTGCATCAACATCAAGGGTGCTCGTTAGGCAGTCCTTCCATCCTTCCCTCGTTTATCGAGGGAGTGGCTTCTGCTGAATGTCACCAATCCTACCTGATACTCAACCAGATGCCTTGCACGAAGAAGATAGGTACTGACCAGACGCTCGTGAATCGGAAGTCGGAGCTGTCTCACTAGGTTTCGGGCACCGGACTTCCACCAAGGAAGTCCACTAGATGCTAGGCAATCAAAATTGGCGGTCGCGCCGGAACGTTGGATGTTAAAGCTTGAGTCGGGCGTCGAGTGGCTTGGTCGCTCCTGAAGCCCACTGTGCCAGTTCAAATGTTCGGGAGGTCACCCAAGGCCTCTGACCCGATCGACATTTATTAATGATGATTTCGGGGGAGAAGCGGACATTCCTGTCCGAATCTCGTCCTTGGCTAATCACAAGGAGGTACTTCACGTCGCCCGCTGGTCAGACCGATCGAAGTCGATGACGCAACGACTGCTCTGGCTGGCTGTTGAAAGGGGTGTGTGCGACCACAAGCCACGGCCCGATACATACCCCCTCAGTGCTTTCTTCCTGGTCAGATGCCTGACGCGAAACGTACTTCATTTCATCCGTCCTGCTGGTAACCGAACCGTGTCTCTCAAAGCTTGCATCCGCTGCCATCGCCTCATCCGCGCCTCTTGTTCCCCACGTCCACCTCGTGGCAGCACTGCGCGGTCCATCTTGGACGGCAGCCACCCGATGGATTCGGCGGAGATCGACAAGGCGCCCGTCGCCGATCAGGCAGACGCCGGCTTCCAACCCGGGAAGCGGCCCTCCAGAGACATTGACCCGAGCGGCCTCGGCGGCCTGACGCTGTACGAGCAAAAATGCATCCTGGTCAATCGTGAGATCAACCGCCAGGGCATGGGTCGATACCAGTGGTACATCTGGGGCCTTTGTGGCTTCGGCTACCTGCTCGATCTGTTGTGGGCGCAGGCCTTTGGGCTTGTCCTCAGCCCGCTGCAGCAGGAACTCGGCTTCGGCGACGGCGAGTCGGGCAACATCAGCACAAGCTTCAACGCTGGCATGACGGCCGGAGCCTTCATCTGGGGAGTGTTAGCTGATATCATTGGTGAGCATCGGCCGCCCAATTTGTTCCGTACAGACCTGTCTGCTGACCATTCTAGGTCGTCGGTGGGCATTCAATCTGACCTGTCTCATTGCATCCGTCTTCGGCATGGGCCTAGGGGGGGCACCTAACTATCAGACCTTCCTCGTCTTGACGGCATTTGTTGGCCTCGGCATTGGCGGAAACATCCCTATTGACACTACCATTACCCTTGAATTCATACCGCAGGTCAGTCACTCTCGGGAACGAGGGACCACTTCTGCCACTGACACCGCATAGAACAAACGGTTTCTCCTTGCATGTCTCTCTGTTTTCCAGCCCATCGGCGTCGTCATCTGCAGCGCGATCGCGCTTGGATTCATCCCGCAATACTCATGCTCGCCCAACTTCTCCGAGGCCAACCCTCTGCCATCCTGCCGTGCAGTGGCTGCAGGGACAGACTGCTGTACTCGATCGTCCAACATGGGTTGGCGTTACCTCATGTTCACCATTGGCGCAGTCACCCTGTCCGTCTTTGTTCTGCGTACCTTCATCTTCCGATTTCGAGAGACGCCGAAGTTCCTCATCTACAAGGGCCAAGACGCAAAGGCCATCGAGGTTCTACAGCACATGGCCGAGGTCAATCGGACAGAGTGCAGGCTCACTCTCGACGCTCTTCAGTCGCTGCACAGCGAACAGAACTCGATGCATAGCGCCGACGAGTCTGTCCCTGCTCTTGGAGGGGGCCGACGCCGGGACAAGATGCTGTCCGGGACGAAACTCGACGTGAAGTCTCATATGTCCCGTTACAAGATGTTGTTTGACGGCTGGCGTATGACACGCCTGACTCTCCTTGTATGGATCACATACATTATGGACTATTGGGCGTTCACTGTCGCTGGTAAGTTTCTCGCCAAAGGACATGATCGTCTGCCCCAAACTGACTCTTTAAGGCTTCTATCTCCCGCGCATTCTGGCTCTCAAGAACGGCGCCCTCTCTGTGAGCCTGAAGTCAACTTACGCCGCGTACCTCTACACCTACGCTCCCGGCATCATCGGCGTTCTCATCGGTGCCCTCATGTACCACGTCCCGATGATAGGGCGTAAGCTCACGTTGATGGTTTCTGCCGCACTCATGGGCGTGTCCATCTTCCTCCTGTCAATCGTTGACACGCGGGCAAAGAACGAAGGCTTGTTCGCCATGGAGTACTTTTTCCAGTCCATGTTCAATGCAGTACTGTACGGATGGACCCCGGAAGCGTTCCCGGCGCCGGTGCGGGGCACGGCGTGCGGCATCGCGGGCTTCTGGGGCCGGCTCTTCGGAATCGTCAGCCCTCTCATCGCGCAGCACCTCTACGGCCAGACGGATGGGACCACTGGAGATGGGAACGCCAACGCGGTTCTCTATCTCGCCGGAGGGGTTATGCTGGGCTGCGTCGTGAGTACGGCACTGTTGCCGAGTGACAAGCTCGAGACAACGGATGAGAGATCATTCGAGGACGAAACCTAGGCAGCTGCAATCATAGTTCCCCGAGGCAATCCTACACGAATGAGCCACGTCAGCGAATCCTTCTGTGGGCCGTCGATCGTTTCAATGTTTCGTCACCCCGCAACTAGGCACCCGTTGACATAGCCTGAGCTTGTTGATTGACAAATACCCATTGTAGCCCATCTTCCACGCAACTACAAAATTCGGGGGCTCCCATTCTCGTATGACCTCGTCAGTGGTCGAGGAAAAAACCATTCTCACATCCTCACATCATGGAAGCTCTTGACGACATTCTTGAGCGCTACTCAGTCACAGATCCCTCGTTGGACACTGACGGGAAGTTGCTGGGTGCTTCCTTTGTTGTTCTTCGAAACCAAGGTTTGTTTCCACAACAGTCTGAAACGGAGGATAAACTGACACTTTATTGTTCCCCAGAGATTGTCTACTCCGGTTCTCGAGGCCAAAGAAGCTTGGAACCGACGGCGAGACCATGGACCGCAGATACATTCACCTGGATTGCCTCCATGACAAAGCTCATTACATCTACTTGTCTGATGCAGCTTGTTGAAGCGGGAAAAATCGGCCTGGACGATGACGTTCGCAGTCTGGTACCCCAACTCAAAGCGATGCAAGTTTTGGAAGGATTCGACGACGCCGGAAAGCCCTTGCTTCGCGACAACCTAGATCCTATCACTTTGAGGTGAGTGGCTCGGTATAGAGCCTTCCAATGTCAGGAAACACTGACGAAGCCTTCTACTTCTAGGATTCTGCTTACCCACGCAACCGGCCTCCCATATGACGCCCTTTCACCAGACCTCCAACGCTGGTCCAAAGCAGTGGGACGCAGCGCCTCGTCCGCGGACTGGACCCTCGAGGGCTTCACCACGCCTCTTGTCTTCTCACCTGGAACGAGCTGGACATATGGAACCTCCATCGACTGGGCCAGTCTCGTGCTCGAGGCTGTCACAAAGGACACGCTTGGTACCTACTTCCGCCAAAACATATTCGAGCCGCTTGGCATGCGACATACGGGATTTTTCCCTCTTCAGCTCCCACACATAGCCGACCAAGTCGCGACATGGGCTTATCGGGACGAGAACGGTACGGGCCTCTCGACCGGTGAGCCCTGGAAAACTGATACCCCGGCGATTGAGAGTGGTGGTTCCGGACTTCACTCCACGGCCGCCGACTACGCGCGGTTCTTGGCCGGTCTTCTAGGCGGAGAGCTCGTGTCATCGAAAACTTTGGACGAGATGTTCCGTCCCCAACTCGATGGGGCTGTCGCGACTGCACTGGAGCAAACGGCGCATTCTGGAGGCTACGTACCTGAGATTCTCGCTGGCACGCCTTTAAATCACGGCCTCGCTGGTTTGATCAACATGGCAGACATGAAAGGCAAGAGGTCCGCTGGCAGCATGATGTGGACGGGTGCCGCGAATGGGCGATGGTGGATCGACCGGAAGACGGGTGTTGCGGGGGTTCTGGTCGTCAACGTGACGCCCTACGGGGACAAGATTCTGGAGGCCATGTTCGATGAGTTGGAGAAGACGGTGTATGGGAGCCTTTTGGACGGCTCGAACTAGCGAGTCTTGGTATCCGACATGAAGAGATATTGGTGATCAGTCCGGCTGACTGAGGCAGTCCGCTTGGTTTCAGCGTCGCTTGACCACTGTATCACATGAGCTGCTGCGTCGGTTCACCAGCCTCAGTTGCCGGGTGTCTAACTTAATCGAGCGACTTGATAGTTTTTCTTGGAGGTATCAATTGACATGGTGACTAGCTACCGGAGCTGCTGCGAGGAAAGACTCAATGTCGATGTTGTGGAAGACTGAAGGTCAATTGAACCTGACATCTTGCGACCGGTGAAGTGCGGGGTCGGCCTCAGGGGGTTTGCTGACTCATCACGTGGGAGCGTTGCCCCACTACCCCTGAAAAGTGGTGATCTCGACGTTGGTGTTTCCACATCCGTTCTTGATTTACATCTATCAATGCTAGTCTTTTCCACCTCTCCAACTTAAGGAGCGGGAGTGGCCGTCGGCAGGCAGGCACAGGCGCTGCTGGCACGGGCGACCGAGTCTCCGGAGCAACCCTTGATGGCATACTCAGGCAGAGCCGCGACGTCGTGGACGGGAGACTGGAGGAAAGTCGAGCAGAACTTCTGGGACTCAGTGAGGCGACCCTCGACCGAGGTAAAGCGGAAAGCGCGCAGGCAGTTGTCTGCGTTGCACTTGGGGGCCTTGGGGCAGTCGGTGCCCGTGAGCTTGGCCACGAAGCCGCCGCGCTCGATTGAGTTGATGAAGATGTAGCCGGACTTGAAGTACGCGTAGCTGGACCACGTTCCAAGGAACTGAATTGAACCGCCGCCGTCGGCGAGGTCATCCTCTGGGTAGATGTCCAAATAAGCGACCTCGCAGACAGAGTCACCGGTAGGATCCCGCGGGATGGAGCTGACGTCAAAGACGCGCAGGCCGGCGCCATAGTTGGACTGGTAGTTCAGCCCGTCGATCACGTACTGGTTGTGGTCGATAGCCTTGACCTTGGAACGGTACAGTCCTGTGTTCTTGGGATTCTCCAGGTCACGGATGTCCCAGATGTACGTGACAGGGTATCCAAGAGCGGCGGGGCCAACGCGCCTCTGCTCGTCGAGTTCGTCGTCGAGAACGAGGTACTCCTGGTTCTGAGGGTCGAGGACCCAGCCCTGATGAGTGTAGGCAGCGCCCTCGTAGCTGATGCGCGAGATGATGTTGGTGACGTTGGCCTTGTCCGTGACGTCGTAGATGGTGAGGGTGTCTTCGTTGTAGCCGTAGCAGATATCCCGTCCCTGGTAGCGCTTGTCGGGGCCACGGCTGAGGAAGGTTAGCTCTGTCTGGTGGCAGAAGAAGTTCAAAGCTTACTAGACAATGCACTGGGCGTCGTGAACGTAACCATCGCCAGCAGCGCAGCCCAAGTTGACGGGGTTTGCGGGATCCGCCAGACTGAAGAAGTTGAGACCGGAGCGGCAGTTGGGGTCAGTCCTGGGCTGGGCACCGACAGCGGCGAAGTAGCCGAGCTCCTCGTTGACAACAACGTTGTGGGCACGGCCGACGGGAAGCAGGGCGCGAGTCCACGAGGTCAGGTCAGCCTGGGTGAATTGCTTGGGGTTGGCGGGGTCCAGGTCAAGCAGCTTGCGGCCATCGAAAATCTGGATGCCGTGATCGACAGCCTCGGAGCCGATGATGAAGTAGCTCTTGTAGCTGCGGATCTCACGCCACTGCGAGGGGCGCGAGTAGGCGGGCAGACGGCCAAGGTAGACGAGACGACCCTCCTTGGTGATCTCGGCGAAGGCGGTGCCCTGGTACTGGCCGATGGCGACGAACTCACGGCCATCGTCCGAGGTCCATCCCCAAGAAGAAGATCCCTCGCCGAGGGAATCGCCGAGAGCGGCGTGCGACACAAAGGAGTACAGGTCAACGTTGTTGCAGCGGAAGGTGTTTGCCCTGTCACCGGGAATGGCCTCTGCCCAGCCGTTCACGCACTTGGTGTACCCGAGCTCGGGGTACTGGGCGCTGTCGAAGATGCCAGCCTCCTCGGCCTTCTTCCAGTTGGCCTTTGAGAGGTATTAGTGGGCTGGAAGTCGTTCAGGGGGACATAGCGTGGGTGACGTACAAGCTTGTTGGCCATGATGCTGTCGTGAATCTGGCCAGACTCGTACAGCTCGGCGGCGATCTCGAGGTTGGGCTCAACCTCCTTGCCCATGGCCGCGGAGGCCATGAGGGCGAGGGGCGCCAGATAGGAGGAGGTGCGGACCATGGTGATGATCGGGGGAGGGGTTGAGGTGGGTGAAGGCAGCGTGGATCGGAAACAACAATCACGAGAAGGGCGGTTGAAGGGATGGCCTCTTTATATTACTTTGAGAAGGCTAAGACTGCCCAGTCCTCCCCGGGCGAGAGGGAGGACCGGAGCGGGTTGGTACAGTCGAGGGTAGCATCGAGGGAGAGAGGCCCACAACTGAGGGGGGCATCGGCCATCGTGAGTTCCTAATGCCTGCAATTCTCATGTTGATGGGTAGCTCGTAGATAGTCCGGCGGGCCGTTGGGCAAGGCCGAACCTTTCGGAGCAGCGTCTAGCAGTGCCGAGACATGAGTCGCCTTCCCGAACCGAACAGAATGGCTGGAGTTTAGGGCCACTCTAGGCCTGAGCAGTGCATGTCCTGCGTGTCGAGGTCATGTCGCCATGCAGAACAAGGTCGACGTAATGGATCTGAACGGCTGTTGATTCGTTCCGGTGGACGTTGGGATCTGTGGATGGCTCCGGTACGGGGCTTGGCGGCGGACGGATGAGGAAGGTGTTGATCGCGGGGCCTGGCATGCCCGGCCCAGGCCGAAGCGGCGGCAATGCAGGCGGGGAAGTAACCCGACTTGAACTGAACGTCAGGGGGGCGGGCGGTTGGTGTGTTCTCACTCAGGGGTTAACGGGAGGGTCGAGCGGGGGGTTGGGGCCTACACTTGCCTGCGAGTCAACTTGGGGGCAGCGCCAGGGTCGTGCTGCCAGGGTGAGCACTGCCGTGGACGTTGGAAGGGCCAGCCCTTGATCTGCAAGCCTTACATCACACCGTGATGCTCTTGATGGTTCTCCAAGGCAGCCGCGGGCTTTAGTCTTCAACCGAAGACTCAAGGCGGTGGGCTGTCAGCTTCCTATCACGGCGCAGCGCCCAGAGCCTGTCGCCCACAGCTACTCGCGGTGGCTGCAATACTACAGCGGTGCGTGAGGTCTCGCGTGCTGTGGGTGGCGACGGTGGCGCTGGCACAGCGTCGCGAGTGTCGGTCGACCTCCCGCTTGCTCACTAGCTCCGGCCCGCCAGCTGCGTCCATCGAAGCCTTTTCTCAGGGGAGGCGCACATTGTCCAGTCCAGTCCTCTTGGCCGCAAGGGCCAGCTATTGACACCAGATGGGGCATTTGAAGCTGCACCCCAGGAGGCTTGTTGGAGGCTTGGCTGAGCACCCGGACGACCAACCGGATCGTCGGACGCAAGAGAAGAGATCGCTCGAGCATCTCTGCGGGTCATGTTGCATGCAGTAAGCATGGTTACTCGACCATTGGGGAAGGTCGGCTACTGACTCTTATACGTTCTGTAGGTACGCGGCAGGCATCCCTTAGCCAACATGAACACGCCGACGCAATCTCACGGGTACGAGGGCTTGATTCTAGGCCAACAACAAACCGTGTCCATCAAGGCATCATATCGATCAACACCGCAGGTCGATCGGCGCAGTAGGCCAATCGACGCAGCAGATGATTTTGTACATGAGATGGCCGTAACTTATCCTGCATTCGTTCTGGTGTTCCTACTTATCATGTCGGAGCACCTTTCTGGTCACCCTTCTGCTTGGTGCATGTCCTCCACAGAGGGCCCATCGTCGATACCCCTAGGATCGCCTTGCCTCGACCTCAATCTCAATCTGCATGCTCGGGTGTCCCAGCCTCGTCACGCCAATCGCCGTCCAGATGGGCCGGTGGGTAGGAATAAGCCGCCGCATGGCTTCTGTCACCAGCCCCAT
Organism: Plectosphaerella cucumerina; assembly: GCA_020746995.1. Lineage (NCBI taxonomy): Eukaryota > Fungi > Ascomycota > Sordariomycetes > Glomerellales > Plectosphaerellaceae > Plectosphaerella > Plectosphaerella cucumerina. Next base: position 109,599 of record JAGPXD010000005.1, on the reverse strand, counting down.
TGTCTCGTCAATGTTTGTGTGGTACGACCGCACCAAGTATACATCGCCCACGCCAAGTCCGACCGCCCGGAGTACGTGGTCGACATTGGCAAAGGCGGCATCGACCTGAGCCTGCGCGTCCTCTGGCAGCCCGCCAAGGGGGCCACCTTCGATCGACCATCCGCCCTGTCCGGAGGCCTTGACAGTGCCATTGCCCATGTCGACGGACTGCGAGTAGTATGATGCCTCGGCGAACTCCTTGATGCCGCCCGAGGGGTTGTTGTAGGTAAGGGATGCCATGCTGTGTTGTGCGCTCATGTCGGGCGCTCGTGTCGGGCAGCGGAATGATTTAAGGGCCAGTATGGGGGACAAGTGAAGAGGATGTTTTCTGGTTTGTACTGAGAAGTTGTTGATCTGTTGACAGCACTGGCACAGAGCCCTCTTATAACCTCGCCGGTGCCTGATGCCCCAATTAGGAAAATGCCTTTTCGCCCAGCATCGGAGAGTCATCCCGCCGACTCGGGGGCCACCCCGACCCAACATCTCGACCCAAGATCCGAAAACGGAAAATGCACTGGATGCATGCTGACGCTGACTGTGGACACCTTCCATCCCGTCATCCCTTTCGCGATCGGAACAACTCCAGGACCTCCTCCTTGCCCGTCTCCGCCGCCACGTCGAGGCTCGATCGCCCAAGATGATCCTCAGTCAGCGGGTCTAATCCGCCCTTCTCAACCAAAACCCTGAATGTGTTCCCAGCGCCGATTCGGCCTGGGAGCGATGCAACCACGCGTAAAGCCGTCGCGCCAGTATTGTCAGTCGCGCGGAGGTCTGCTGCTGCAAAGAAAGCATCGAACCAAATCAGGTTCTTCCCCTCTTCGAGCTGTCTCGGCGACGACCCCCCATCCTCGCCACCCGAGTTGCCGTCTGACATGAAGTCCGCCTCCCTGACGAGGGGCGCCTCAGCGGGTCTTGTATCACCGTTGTCGGCCTCGGGATCTGCCCATACGAGGTAGGAGAATAGGGGAGGGCTCCCAAGCCTGTCTCGGCTGTTCACGTCATGTCCTGCGGCCAAGAAATACTTCCAGAGCTCCAGGCACGCCTCGGTATGTCCTGACTCTCTGGTCGCTCCCCACGAATCGCACGGCGGGTCGTGGTTGTACCCGCTCAGCTTCTGTTGCCAGATGTTCTTGTCTAGGCACTGCAGCTCGATGTAGCTGAGAGGTCCAGATCCGTCCCCAAACTTGATCTGGGGGTTCGCACCCATGCGAAGCAGTTCCATGCAGATGTCCGGCCGAAGCATGGACAGGGCGTTGTGGAGTGCCGAGTAGCCCGACGCCGTTTCGACAAATGCCTGCTTCAGTCCCTGGGGTTGACGAAGGAAGTCAAGAATATAATGGCTCGGCATCCATGGAGACGACAGCATCATGTGCTAGGTAGGCACGTTATGTTAGTGGGTAATCATCGAAGGGACCAGGAATAGGCGCGACCTACCAAAACCTGTTCTCCCCTGTCATTCACAGCCGTCACATCCGCTCCAGCTTCGATGAGCTTCAGATGCATCTCCGCCCTGCTTGTTTCGTACACCGTCCCAGGGTTGAGGGGCCGGTCGGAGGGCACACTGGCAACGCCCCCGTCGTCATATCCGCACGTCTCAAGAAGCAATGTCGACCCCTCGCAGTCAATCGCTTCGATATCCAGAGATGACTGTCGGGACAACAAGAACCCGAAGAGATCGTCGTCGAGGAGCCCGTGCCGCACGAGCGAATGGAGAAGAGTCGCCCCGTTCGACAGCACTGCAAAAGGGCTGGCCCCATGGCTGAGGAGCACCTCCAACATGGCCTTCCTCCTCTGTCGCCGTTCTGGCATCTCTGGCTGCGCGATCCCGCCCATGGCCCGCTCTGCTTGGACGAGCAGGGCACCCACGAGCGGGAGGGTCGATGTGTAAATGTGCTCGTACTAGCCTGCTGCACCCGAAATGCTGTCTATGAGCGTCCACATGGGCTTCCTGCCCTCAAACGAGGCGTTGAGATCGACTTGACAACCGCTTAGGACCATGTCAGCCAACTCGACGTCGAGATCCTCGACACTCCTCTGCACCAGGCTAGCAGCGCTCGATGCCAGGTCTGCCCCGCTGGCAACGAGGACCCTCAGCGTGTCGATGCCTTGTGCCCAGTCGAGGCACGACAACCCTGAGTCGTCCGCGAGGGTCGGATCGGCTCCTAGCTCGAGCAGTACACGTAGGAACTCGAGCGTCCAGCCCACCGGCCGTCTGATAGCAGGCCTGGACGCCATCATCAGTGGTGTCTTGCCATATCTGTCCCGCACGTTGACGTTCGCTCCGTGCTTGGCCAGATATCGGACAGCTTCGAGATGCCAGTAGTCCTGGTGGAATGCCATGTACCCCAGTGCCGTATCCGCCCCAACGTCTTCGTACTCCCCATACTCCGAGGCAAGGGTAGAAAACGAACTGTTCTCGTCGTCGGTGCAGTTTGGTGAGGAGTCGTCCCAGTTGCTGATGATCCGGGCGTTCACGTCGGCTCCGCCTCGCTCGACAAGAAGCTTTATCATCTGGAGGTTCGGCGAGTTGCGAGCGCAGGCTTCGTACACGAGAGGCCGCACAATGAGTTGGGGGCACGTTTCCACCAGTGTGCTCCATGTCCATTCTCTGTCACCGCGCTGCTCTGGAGACAGTGCCAACAGTACGGCCGCGTCCGGGTTTGATATTCGGCTATCCCGGGACTCGTAGTGCTCCACCTCGGAAACTAGTCGCTCCATGAATGCGGTTTGCCCGTGATGTACAACTTGTAGAACAAGAGACGGCTTTCCCGCTACCTTTCGAGTACTGAGATAACGGCGGTGTGCTGGTGACATGTCGTCCAGGATGATCAAGTGCAAGTTGGCCTTGTTCTGAACCAGCCAATCCATATCTTCAGGCCTGTACAGTGACAGGTACCGTTGCGGATGCGAGAGTATGTCTTCTCTTGCCGTCTGTTCAAGATGTCGGGCTTTCGACCCTGGCCGCTCCAAAAGCGACCACTTTGCGGCGAAGCTAGCACTCATGAGTATCGAGCCGCGACTGTTCAGTGCCATCATCATCCCATAAGGCATGCTGAGCGGCGTAGTCAGCGGCACAAGGCAGCAAGAATGGTCTTGTTTCGTCCTCGCCTCCTCGCCGGAAGGGGTCCGCCCCAGCATCGATAAGCATGTCAACAACAGTGTATATAGCCACGTCGAGATTTTCAATGTTGGGGGAGGCGAAACAAACATTGCTTCGGTGATAGACAAAGGCGACACGTCCACTGTGCCTGTCGAACAGCTCAGGTGGGTCGTCAGCTGCACCTGATCGGTGGCTGGGGGCCTCAGCACACATGTGCAGACTGGACATGCCGTGAGCATCCATCGCCTCAACGTTGGCACCAGCGTCGAGAAGCATGGCGACAATCTCGGGCACGGCAGATCGGCAAGCTTCGAATAATGGGGTACGCAGATTCTCTTCGTTTGTCACTTCAAGCAATGTTCCCGTGTCCCGGGAAAGTAGAAGCGCCACGGCCGAGGCGTTTCGGGCGCGGCAGGCGAGATGCAACGGCGTCTTTCCTTGGCGGGTTCTGACGTTCAAGTCAGCTCCGTAGGAGAGCAAAACATCCAGGCGCTGAGCCGAGTCTCCCATGTCGCTCATGGCAGCGAGGTGCAGCGCTGTGAGGCCTTCGTTGTCCTTTGCATCAATCTCGATGCCTTCAGGGGTCGATTGGCACAGATCGAGAAAATGTGTAAGCAGAGCTGTGTTTGCCGACAAGTTGAATACCCAGCTACCGTCACGGCCCCCGACTCGTCCACGCATGATGCAGTGCAGAGCGGTCAATCCGGAGCGGCTCTTGTGCCTGAGGGAAATGCCCAGCTCCAACAATTTGAGGATGACTAGCTTCACCGCTGCCCAGTGGTCACTGACAGTGATCGGTGCGCCGATACGGTTCCAGCAGGCGATCGAAACATATGCGTGGAGTAGGCTCTCTCCTCTGGCGTTCGTTCGCAAGGGGTCGAACCCGAGGCCGACAAACGTCTCCAAAAGCTTCGGCAATTCACGGACTCTCTCCCATTGAAGCTGTTGGAGCCTTGGATGAGCCAGTGGAGTGCACCATTTCCGTCGCGATCAACGCAGTCTCGGTTCGCGCCATGGTCGAGGAACAGCGCTGTCAGATGAAAGTCGGCCTTCGAGGCGGCCAGCAGAAGAGGATTTAGGCCGTCCTCTCTTCTCACACCAAGGGAAGCGCCCGCGTCTAAGAGCATCGAGACCAACTTAGCAGTCAATTCTGGTGACTCTGCCGGCCGACCATGCTCACCGCACATGCTGAACAGTGAGCTTCGCAAGGCATTCTTATCGCTGCAGGTGGCGAGAAGTATCTTGGCCATCTCGACATCGTACCTCTTGATTGCCAGACCGATTGCGTCCCCGTAAATGTCAGCATCGATGCTGGCGCCGTGCTCGGCGAGCATCTCGGCCACCTCGTGCATTCTTTGGAGATCAGCCTCGACAGCCGCAGAGTTATCAGGCGGACCCCGGCGACAAGCCATCTTTTGAGAACGGTAGGACGTAATTCGCTGAACAATGACAGTCTTGATGAACCAACTGTCACCTGTTCGGTGGCGTCGGCGCCCTTTCGAAGCAGCAATCTGACCAGAGCCGGACTACTGCAGCTCCGCAGTAACAGGCGCAAAATGCTGTCGCCCTTATCTGTTCGCGCGTGAACGTCGGCTCCCTGCTTCAGGAGGGCAGTGAACGGTCTCTCCGCGTCGTTGGTGCGAGCCCCAAGTGGCTGTGATAAAAGAACTGCCAACGGCATACTGCCTGAGTCGTCCCTGGCCCCAAATTCGGCGCCAGCTTGCAAGAGCATCATCATGATCTCTTTGCAACTTGCGTGCGTTTTGTTGGTCCAGACCGTCGCCAATCCATGGAGAGTGGTAGATTTGGCGGCACCATGGCCGAATCTATATCGGACACCGGATCTGGTGTCGGAGTCCTGGTTGTGCGTGCTGAGGCGCCCAGGATGCGCTCCTGCGTCAAGCAGAAGCCTTATGCAAGCGGTTGAAGGGCCAATGTAGTGATACGGGCGTGAGATTCCGACGCAGCAGAGGTAAAGGGGTGTTACCCCCTCTGTCCTAGCATTCGGATTGGCTCTGGGATGTGCGAGGATGGTGCGGACGGAACTCTCATCCCCTTGAGCGGCAGCGACACAGAGAAGCAAGTTTATCTGCTCCTGGTCCAGATACGGCAGGGCGACAGAGATGCAGGCTGCATCGAACAGCAAGAACAGCGCAAGAGCCTCGCCCAAGTTGCTCGCAGCTGGAAATGACACGAAACGTCGTCCCAAGAGGTGGCCCAGTACTGATGCCCGACGCATGTGGAGGGTCGCCTTCAAAAACTCGAACTTCCACTCGTGAAGCACCTTGGAGGACGGGGTGGTCTTTTCGAGGTCGATGTTGTCCAGAAGACGCTTGACGATGTCTCGATGGCCGCTAAAACACGCCCACCAAACGGATGGGAAGGCGGGGTAGTCCATCAGACGAAAAGTATACTCAAAAGAAACCGGCACAGGGTTGCGGGAGAACAAGAACAGCTCAGCATCCAGGTCTCCATACTCGATGAGATTTTGGGCGTGTTGTAGGAGGCCAAAGTAGGACGCAAACTGGAGGGGAGTCATGGAGAGACTGTGAAATCCGTCGATGGATGAAGGCCCTTGACGGGTCCATGCGATGTCCCTCCTCCACTTCTTGTCGATGTCGCGACGCTTCCTCGGCGTGTAGTCTTGAGGGCGGCGCATTCCCCGGCAGAAGGCTGTGAGCGTCTTCAGAAAGACCTGATCGCTGATCTGTTTGTCGTAGGAGGCATGGGAAGTCCACGCCTCGAGTGCATAGCCAGCAAGGGATTTGAGAGAGTGTTCTCCTGAATCATGTTGCTCCTGGATCGTAGAAATGCAGATCAGGGCAAGCTGCCTGTTGATCAGTGCGGGCTCGAGCACTGGAAACGTGGTTCGCCGGTCTCTGTCGAGGAGAAACTCCGTAAGTGAGTGATGGACGATCTGCACGTCTCATCGTCCAGCACCTCCAGAAGAGGGCCGCAGACGGTCTTGACGAAGGCTTTGGCAGCAGCACGCGCCATTGACGAGCTCATGTGGATGTTGCAAAGGAAGCCAAGCTATCGCAGCCTAAGAGGCCGCAGGGAGTGGGTGACGCAACCCGAAAGGAAAACTTGGGTGTGTTGGTCCAGGCTCATGTCTCCGGTCTGCTGCTTCAGCATGCCATCGTACAGGTCGGTGAGGCCTCAGGGGAGGGCATCCAGGTCTACCGGAAGAGATCTCTCGATCAGAGGGGCTATCTGATCCACAAATAGTCTAGCATACAATAAGAGTCCAGCGGAACGTTCGGTGGTAGCGCTGGCAAGGGCGTCTCCGTCGCCTCCATCAACCAGACCATGCAGTCGGTGAGATGTGAAGGCTTGTATATCGCGGCTGACGCGGTTCAATTCCACGCTGATGTGGACGACAGCCGGAGCCGAGGTGTGTTTGGAGTTCCTGCCGAGGGACGGCTTGTCAGAAGCAGCTTGATGATACCAGCCCATTGATCCAATTGTAGAACTCTACGCGTCCCACGTCATCCATCTCATCCAAGGCATCGGCAAAACATATAAGCCGGTGGAGTGAAGAAGCTGCCTTGCACAGGCACTCCCATAGCACCTGGTCAGGAACGGACTCGATGGGCAACTCGTTCAACATGCCAGAGGCTGCTGCAGCAATGGGCTGTGAGATAGCAGCTGGGCCAGCCAGTCCTGCAGCAAAGAGCGCTGGCGACAGATGGCGTCGACGGCTCCTGTTCCGTAAGATGCGCAATGAGGGAGGCGGCGATGACCGACTTTTCGGCGCCAGGGGCGCCTTTGATCCAGAGGCAGCCATGCGTTGGTGAGGTTTGCCACTGTCGAAAGGCATCCGTGTCGCAGACCCAAAGACCTGTATTCGGAGTCCAAGCAGATAGGTGTCGGCGATACTCGCTTGACTCTGCGAAGTAGTCTGTCGGTGCGAGCCGTGCGCGAAAGGTGTCGAGCTCCGAATCTGAGGCTGTGGAGTTGACCAGAACGAAGTCATCATCCTGGGACGCAGGAAGGGAGATGACGTCGTCCGCTGTCGGGCCCTGGCGATGCGAGGCATCCTCGTCGAGGGGATCCATGCTTGTCGGGATCCAGCGGGGATGATGTGCGGGAGATTGACCGGCCGTCATGCGGCATTGACGAGAGCGATGCTCATGAACGATATCAAACGAAAAATATACACCACGTCCATGCAAGCGGGGTAATCGCCCACGCCGTTGGGGAGGATCAGGCACCGACCAGCCCGTGTGACAGGGACAACGCTGTGTTGGATCGTGCACCCCGAGTCGGGCAATTCAGCTGGTCAGACGGGCCAACCATCGCCAGTAGCTGCTGATCTGGTGTATCAATCAGTCTGATGTGTTGAGTGACCAACTGCGTTCAGCGACCACTGACCGTGGGCTGGAGACAAAATATGTAAGATTAAGTTAACTACTAGAGGAAAACTTCAGCATCAGATGGTATACCCCGTGTCCCCCGCCCCCTGTTGCTCGATACTGTGTCTATACAAGTCCGGCGATGCCCTCCAAACCCCGTTGAAACGCCTTGACATGCTGGAAAACCCTGTGGCCACTACGCCAGGCGCGCTCATGATCACGGTTGCTGCATCCACATCATGTTCCTCGATTGCCTCCTGTTCTGCTGCCACAGCGGGCCACCCTGCCCGCCGCCTCGCGGCGAGTAGGAGCTTGTAGCTGAGGGAGAGGCAGGCTCGTCAACTGCGGGCCCGTAGCCGTTCCCGTAGGCCCCCATGGCGTTGTTGTTGACGACAGCGCTCGTCGGCCGGCTCTCCTCTTCCTCGATGCGTGAAAGCGCGTCACTGAAGCCGCGGGAGAAGTCTCCGTACTCGTGGTTCAGGGGAACTCTGTCTTCACTCGTGTCGCCAAAGTCGGACCGGTTGTTGCCTGGATCCCGCATGGGAATCACCTCTCCCCCTGGACCGTAGGCGTACGCATATGGTTGTCCGACTTCGGTGGCGGAGACGGCAGGGTGACGTCCAGGATCGGCAAAGGCCTTTCCACCGAGGATGGTGGTGGTGGTGCCGTGAGGGCCGGATTGGTATCCTTGATCATATGGATCAAGGGTTGAAGAAACGGGAGTGAACCCCCGGCCTTGGCCTCCAGTCATAGGGGGACTAGCTTCAGGTTAGGGATTATCTTCTGGTGATGAGAGTCAAGAATGCTTACCTGATGTACCGTTTCATACCAGCAGCTCCTGGTCCCTTTCGTTCGTTGCCCTGTTGCTTCCGCTTCCAGAAGAAGAAGGCCACCAGGATGAGGCCAACAAGAATGGCTGCTCCGCTGATCGCACCTCCGATGATGGCCCCCTTTTTGTTGACCCCGCCGCCTTCGGAAGCATCGGGCGCATCCCCAGAGGCCGCTGATGTAGGCGAGGGTGTTGCCGACTCTGCGGAGGAGTCGGTGGATGATGATGTTCCGGAAGACGATGCTGTGCCTGTTGTCAGGCTAGATGGTTCGGATGTTGACGACTGGGTAGATGAGGCGGTAGATGATTCGGTGGACGTTCCGGTAGTTGAGGCTGTCGATGAGCCTGTTGTCGAGCCTGTTGACGAGTCGCTGGCTGTTTCTGTTTCAGACGCACTCGACTGGCTGGCTCGCGTGATGGAGCCCAAGATGGTAGGTTCTGACAACGTGCTGGGTGCTTGGTCCATGGGCGCAGAGACACTGACGACAACTGGCCGGGCAGCTGACTGGCCTGACGCCGTGGGCGCGACTGTGGCAGCCATGTTGGACGCAGAGCCGCAGCCATATTGGAAGTTGCCACCCTCAAATTGGTTCCGGTAGCAGACATCCGAGCCGGCGCATGTGAAGACGTAGGGGTTGATCTCGAACTGGGGTCCGCTGTTGGCGTCGACGCAACTGGTGAATACGCCTGTAGTACAGATGCCGCTGTCGGGGCAGCACCCGATGGCGCCAACGTGTGTGTCGACGACGCAGTGGGAACCCGCAGAGCACGTCGCAGGCAGACCAGGGTCGCCGCCAATGTAGCCGCATATCGTGTTGAAGTCATCCGCCTGCCTCCTCCTCGGGCCGCCGGAGGTTTGTGCGAACGTTGTCGGTACCGGTGGGTAAGGCAAGACGTCGAGGATGTGGAAGGCAACGGTAGTTTGGCGCGGGAAGGCGTGGGCCTTGGCCCAGCCTGCCATGGCGAAGAGACAGGCAAAGGTGAGGCCCGTCCCTGGTGACGGTAGAGGCGCCGGGTTTCGCAGGCGCATGCGAGAGTCCTTTGGCTGCATCTTGGGTGTGCCCCCGCCAGTCGGGGCGTTGTAGTGATGTCTGGCCGAGGGGTAGGTGATCTTGGTGATTCGGTGCTCGAGCTCGTACTCGGCTCGCTGCCCTGTTCACCAGGCTTTGTCTTTTCTCGTCGTTCTCGTGGTAGGGTATGAAGCGGTGTCCACAAGAGGCATTGCGACCAGGAGGAGGATATGCGAAAAGTTCAAGAGAAGGAAACGGCCGTCCGAGGCAAGGCAAAGAAAGGGCAGGTAAGAAAGACCAGAGGCGACTCGGGGCTGGGCGTCTGGGCGTGCCTAGCAACCCACCATCCACTTCATATTCATTGACCGGGTCCGGGTCCAGTGCAGCGCAGCAAGAGGTGGACCGTGGATGCAGGGCCGGGAACCAGGGTCATGCTGCTGATCGACAGCCCCGGAGCAACCTGGAAGTCGAAGCGGGCATGCGCCCCCCTTTAACCCCCCCAAAACCTCGGGTCTGCAGGGCAGCAGGGTCCGGCGCGGCAGGTCCGCAGGGGTGTGCGCTGCGGCGGCGACCCAACTCTGCGTTGGCAGTGAGCTAGCTTCGGGAACCTCGACTGCTCGCCATCGGTCTCCCTGCCAGGAAGGCGTCGAAAACTTCAGGTTTCGGGAGCAACGGGAGTTGTGACCGGGCAACGGGCAAGCTTTGCACTGATGAGACGCCGGTCATTCTTGCGGCGAGGGAAGGGCGTTGAATATCCGCGCCCGACGTCAGTTGCGGGGGAGAGCGACAAGGCAGCAGGCGGAAACATGGGCAAAAACTGCCATCATTTGCTCGGTGGAATGAAGGGAGGTTGGGACGGCACCGTGGTCCGTAGGGGACAAGACGTGGAAGCAGGGATGGCCTGGCCGACGTGGCTGAGGACCACGACTTTGCCACACGCTTCAGACCGCGCACTGTCAGATGAAGCCAAAAAGAGGCAGAACACACAGTGCAGATAGATCATCGTGAACGTGTCTCGGCCGCTTAGCTCCCGCATTAGCGGCCGCCACGTGTGGCGTAATTGCGACGATTCGTCCAGGCCGCACAACCGCTAGGCTGCTTTTAATAGCAGTCGCCAGTGCCCCGTGGCGTGGCGGAGTCCTCCCTTGGCACAGCCTGAGACGCCTTGGACGCTCGACCTTGGGGGCGGGAAGCAGCGGAGGATCAGCCGCCAAAAGCACAAAGGGAACATGCGACTACGGTAGCACGAGGGCGGCCCTTCGTGTTGTGTCCGAGGCTGGGACTTGAGTTCAAGGAATGGCCCCCAGTCGCATGTCACGGTAGCAACCTTTTGGATGTGTTAGCTGCCATTCGAGTACCCATCTTGGCACCTTCAAGCGGTCTGTTCCAGGTAGAGAGGCGATTGCGCCGGTGTCTTGTACTCAGTCAATTCATCCACTGCCAGTGTGCTCGTCGATGGTGTCAGTGTCAGTGCGCAAACCCCCGCATCAACCCAGGTCGCACTCTATCCTCCTTCTAGTAAGCTCACGCGCGGAGATGATGCCCAGGCCTGGCTTTACCGTCCTTGAAGCTTGAATGCCCCCGGGGGCCCGGCCACACCATCAGCTTGCATCCTTATCGCGGGCGCCGACGGCCTGCAGCTCGATTTTGCCTCCTGCACCGCCCAGCTCTCCTCCTGAAGGCTCGCTCCCCTCTCAACGTCACACGGGGACACCACCAGCCAGCAACCCGCCAATCGACAATCGCAGCTCGAGGACCCTTCCGATGCCTCTCCGCGTCAAGTCTCGCCCGGGTCCGGCGCGGGAGCCGAGCCCCGTTTCGATTCATTTCGACGCGTGCGAGCTGCCTGACATTGAGCAGGACGACAACTTTAGGGTGGTCATCAAGAAGCTCGCAGTGTGAGTTCATCTTGGCATTAGTCAATGGGACTCGGGCCCAGGTTAACCACGCCCGCTGACATTCCCCAAGGTACTTTGGCGACGTCATCCAGCTGCCCAGCACCTTCGAACAGCTCAGGACCACGTCGGCTGGCGATTGTCTCCGCATCCTCGTCGACCATCTCAACAACACTTGCACGAACCCTGCCATCGTGAACGCCCTCTTGTGCGTACCAGTTCCTCGTCCCGCCCCCCTACCCTCCCATTGATCCAGCGCTTACACCGAACCCCAGGGCACTGCGATGGCACTACGCGACCGACAATGATAGCTACAACCGCGGGTTCGCCGAGGCCCGCGCCAACGCCTGCGAGATCGTCGCCTGGAGGTTCCTCACCCGACTCTCGGAACGCGAGGCCGTCGACTACTGCCTCTACGAAATACCGGACCCCAAGCCCGCGGCCCTGCCGGGCACCGACGACGACGGCCTCCCCGCCAACACCGACGAGGAAGCCCATGAAGGCTCGCCACTGCTGCCGCAGTTCCCCATCAGGGTGCGTCGTGCCTCGACCGACCCAGCCGGCAGCTCGTCGAAGCGATACCAGCTCCTCTCCTCCTTGTCCAGGCTCACCATGAGCCTGCACGGCGAGGCCGACGACCAGGACGAGGAAGAGTCGGATCCCACGGCGCCTTTCAAGTCGCTCAACGCCCTCGAAATCGCCGCCGTTGCCGATGCCAAGCGCTTCCTCAGCCAGCACATTGTCCAGAAGATCGTCACCGGGATCTGGAACGGCGATATCATCTTCTGGGACTCCTTGTCCGTCAAGGCTGAGAAGAAGCCTCGCTTCTACAACCCCCGCACCGCCGACCCCTTCTCCCGCCTCCGCGTCCCCCGCTACCTCAAGGCTTGGGAAGTTCTGTTCTTCCTCGTTTTTCTATGCCTCTATTACGCCGTGCTGGTCGACAAGAACATGGAGAGGATCACGCCTACCGAGATTATTCTGTACATCTGGCTCGCCGCGTTCTGCTACGACGAGCTCAGCGAGTGGATCGATGCTGGGTCAATCTTCTACGCCGCCGATATTTGGAACGTCTTCGATATGATCATGATTTCCATTGGCTTTACCTTTGCCATTCTTCGTCGGTTTTCTCCTGCTCTACCAAGCCGCCGCCAACCCCAGCTGACCCGTGCTCAGGAATCATTGGCATACTCAACAATGACCTGTGGATTGCTGAACTCGCCTTCAACATCTTCGCCCTCGAGGCACTGTTCATGGTCCCCCGCATCTGCTCCATCCTCAGTCTGTCGCCGTACTGGGGCACGCTCATCCCATGCCTGCGCGAGATGGCCAAGGATTTCATCAAGTTCATGGTGCTTGTCGTGATCATTTATCTCGGCTTTCTAACGACCTTTACGCTCATCGGCGGTGACTACGGTCTGCGCCGCATGGCTATGATCTTGACCAAAATCTTCTTTGGGTCCAGCTATGTTGGTTTCGACATCATGCACGACATCGATCCCATCTTTGGGCCACCGCTCATGATCATCTTCGTGACTCTCTCGTCGATCTTGCTCATGGGCTCGATGACGGGTATGCTGTCGAACTCGTTCTCCCGTGTCATCACCCACGCGAAGGAAGAATACTTGTTCGTGTACAGCGTTTACGTGCTCGAGGCTTCGACTAGTAACCGCCTGACGCACTTTGTACAGTTACCCCCAGTTCTTTATCCCCGTATTAGGCTGTGTCAGGAGTCGTGGGAGTCTGTCTCGCGAGTTGTTTGCCACGCGGGGTCCACGTGCCGCTGTACTAACTCCCAAGACAGACTCCCTGATGACTCCCGACATGGCTGTAAGAGGAAGTTACTGACTCCGCGAAAACCAGTTCCCGCCGTTCAACCTCCTTGCGCTCGTCATCTTCCGGCCCCTGCGCCTCTTTCTGCCGCGGGACGACAAGTTCCGCGCCGGCCGTATCATCCTGCTGCGCGCTACGCATCTGCCCATTGTCGGCGCCATCCAACTCTACGAGCTTATCCGTCGCCGCGTCCTCCCTGACGAGTACGCTGGCTTCAAGGGCCCCCGAAGCACCTCCTCGGGCATAGCACGGGAGAGACCCAAGTACGGGTCGGAGAGACGGGTGTCCACCATGAGACCGGTGCTCCGTCCCCGTGCTTCTGCGCGATCCGCCCATGAGCATGAGGATGAGGGCATGGAGGGGCCGACACCGGTTGAGATGCGCGTGGCCGACCTCTCGGACAAGATCGAGAAGCTGACAGCGTTGGTGGAGGCGCTGCAGGGACCCCGCGCGACGGAGGGCAAGAAGTGAATGAGTCTCTGTCTTAGAGAAACTGATCCAGGCCTGTTTCTCAGATCCGCGCCCGTGTCTCGGACCTCTGGTAGCGACGGCAAACAGCGGGATAAGCATGTAGTTGCGGCCTCGGCTTCGGCCTGTTGAGGCCCGAGGGTGCACACTAGAGAGTCGAGCCGGAAATTCACTTGCCGGAAGGCTTACTCAGCGCTTGTTATCGTGATGGTATCACGGACCTTACCTCCGATCTCGGTCCTTGCAAACCAGGGTTGATCGCGAACTTGCGACACAGGCGCAAATGAGCATCGGCCCATTCGTCATTTCGATCCACACCCGGAGCTCAAAGCTCGGCCTTTGCGACCGGCTTGCCGATAAGCAAAGTCTCAAAATAGCCCGTCTCGAACTCCCCAAAAGCTCCAGGGGCCAACCCGTACAGTAGCAACCCCAAGCTGCTCCGCATCAACGACAATCTGCCCGCCTAGTACGCGCCGACATTGAGACTCGGATCGTCAAGCTGGCTCGGCTACGAACAAGACGACGCGCTCGGATTCACCGATCCGACGACATCGGACCAGGACGGCGGCGCGCCGCAAGCTATGAGCACACATAGCTCAGACAATGCCTGCGACAGGTTGGCACCAAACCCAGTCGTCACACTCGCACCGGCCAGAGCCGTCGAATTGACGGGGTCGAATCCCCTCGTCGCGGCCATGAAGCCTCCAGTCCCACAAGCGCTGCCGACTTCGCGACTAGCGGAGTCTACGGAAAAGACGTGGAACACAAAGAACCTGGGCCTTCGGTTAGGGGCAGACGCCTTGAGCGCCGCATGCGCGGGGACGATGGTTGCCCCCATTGTGACAATGATTGATCGGTACGTAAACTCTGATCGCCCCTTGCCTCTGCGCCTTCTGGCCTCTCGCTGACCTTTCATCGCTTCAAACAGATCCATCATGGAGAACGCGTCGGGTCGCGATACCCTCATGAACTCGATAAAGTCTTCGATTCGCACTCTTCTGACTCGACCCCAAACATTCATCTTCTCAAAACCTGCGGCTCTCATATTCTGTCTGTATGGCGGAACGTATCTGACGGCCAACACGATCGACACTGCCTCGTCGACCATGGCGAACAAGCCGGCGACAACAGTCACCGCAGGTGCGGCCAAGTTTGCCGCCTCCTCGACTGCCAACATTGGCATTTGTATATACAAAGATCAGGTCTTCGTGCGCATGTTTGGACCTCCCGGTGTGGTGCCCCGGCCAGTGCCGCTCCCCTCGTCTGCGTTGTTCGCGGTGCGTGACTGCATCACCATGTTCTCGAGCTTCAACGTACCATCAATGCTGGGGCCATGGCTGGACGAGCGCATGTCTGAAAACCTTCGCAAGGCAGCCAGCGGCATGACGATCGCCCAGTTCGCGGTACCGGCGGCAGTGCAGCTGGCCAGCACGCCGCTGCATCTGCTTGGGCTGGACCTCTACAACCGTCCGACGAGTGAGGGCACCGTGGCCTGGCGTGACAGGTGGACCACGGTTCGGAAGACGTGGGCGGTGAGTGTCGTCGCTCGCATCGCTCGCATCGTGCCCGCCTACGGCTTCGGCGGAGTGGTCAACACAAAGATCAGGCGGAATCTGATGGAGGGCCTGGTATAGGCGATACCGGCTCTCCTTGTACAAAAATGATAGACGGGTAATGGCGTGCGACGACCGGAGTTATGGGTATGCATTTGTACAGCATTCATGTTCGGTTTGGCTGGAAGAGCGAGATTGGGCCGGGGGAGCATTTACACCTCGGGAAATGGCATGCATAGAAGTTAGAGCATGGTATGCTTCCCGTCTGGCGGAAGCCGAACTTTGGGCGGCCACCTCATAGAAAGCCCGCCTCCTTCAACGCCCTCTTGATCTGCTGTGACTCGGTCAGAGGCTTTCGCGGCTTCTCGACACCGACGCTGATGAAGTTCTCCCAGAACTTGAGTCCCTCGATGCCCTCTTCACGACAGAGCAGGCCTCGCTCCTCTGCCATCTCCAGCTCCTCCTCGGCAACGCCAATGCTCCATCCGAAGCGCTCGGCAGCGTCGCGAGCCGTCACGCCACGACCAAACTCGTACCAGTCCCAGGGCACCTCCCTGTCCGGTGGAAACTGGTGCAGATCTGCCATCCAGGTGCGGATGGCCTGGAGCGTCGTCTCGTCGGTGCGATCTCGTCCCTGGACGACCATGACGCCGCTCTTGAACGTTCGCAGCCGGACAGGTAGCTTGAGCGTCTCCCACATTCGCGAGGCCTTCTCAAAGTCCAGCGGGCTGACGAGCTCGACGCCGCCGCGGGCGCGGTTGAACATGGCCCAGAGGTCAACCAAGTTGATGATGCCGCCTGCCCTCTTCAGGACGCCTCGAGCGTCATCCGTCAGGAACTCGGCCAGGTTCCTTGACAGCTCCGAGAGGTACAAATTCTCTGAGCTGCTGCCTCCCACAATGTCCTTTGTGGTCACAAGACCCAGTTGGGAGGCGGACTCGGCGAGAAGGGCGTTGGCTTCGGATGCAGCCGCGCCGCTGCCACCGTTGGCCTGGCGGGCGAACGTCTCAGCGAGAGCGACAATCTCCTTGGCAGAGGTCATGAGGGCATTGAGGTCCTCAAAGGCGCTGCCGATCATGACCTCGTTGTTTTTGCGCATATCCAGGCCTCGCTGTTCCAAGCCGGCGATGCCGATACCCTTCTTCTTGTCCGGGGGAGGTGAGTGAACGATATCTCCGTTATCGTCAAGTGTGCGGTGGCTCTTGGGGACCGGTGGGGCACCCTGAAGAAGCCATTTTCGCTGCGTCATGGAACCCTTCAGCCGCTCGTGGAAGATCTTCTCTCCTCCGCCGCGGAACGAGATTTTGATGCTCTCGACGCCGTCCTGGGTTGGCGCCGGGCTCCGCGTCGGCCCTGGGGACTCTGTCCGTGCTGGTTCATCTAACGGTGCATTCGAGGACCCGCCCCGAGACAGCAGAGGTGCGCCACACATCTCGCAGGACAAAAGTGACGGGTGGTTATGGAAGGTGCAGCGAGGGCACTTGAAGGTGTCGCCAGGCGTCGTCGGAGGTGCCGCGTTGCCACTGCCATCGCCAACGATGCTTGACGACGCAGGCCACGGCGGGGGCGCGATTCCTGCTCCATGCCGGGAGGCGCCAGACAGGGATGCGTCATCCTGAGTGGCGGGGGAGCCTGACGAAGTAGTGCTCCTGTTCGTCGCGCTGGAAATGGCGGCCTTCAGGACATGGGCCAGACTCGGTTTTATGCCGCACGCAAGGCAAGGCGGCAACGGCGTGTGAATATTGGCCGTGGTTGGATCGAAGTTGGAGGGGACCGGGTTGGAGAAGCTGCAAATCGTGCATACCCAGGTTGCCGAGGTCGGAACGCGGTGCTCCGCCGACGAACGATGGGGGGACGAGTCGCCTCGTGCGGGCGAGCCAGAGGTATCGCGGCGGTGACCTGCGGCGAAAGCAGATGCCCTATTCTGGATGGACGACTTGTTGATGGGCTTCGGAACCAGTGTTATCTTGGCGGAGGACTTGAGAAAGCCAGCGTAAAACTCGAAGCGATCTACATCCTTGAGATCGATGGCGGCCGAATGCTTGCGCGGCTCCTCGCGGTCGACGTAGCAGATGCGGTGGGATGTCAGGTACACCTGCCCGTTCTGTTGATCAGGCAGCTTGAACTTCCTGCGACGCCATGGTGTCAGCACCTCTACACAATAATGTTCAAGGTACGTATTGGAGGTTGGGAGGATGTCCAGGAAAGGGGTGATTTCCTTACCCCTCGTACAAGCCCACGTTGTCCTGGACGAAGAGCAGGACCTCATCTGGTAGATAGGAGGGCCGGAGAGCCGTTGTGAGGTCGATATGTTTGAGAAACATCCGGCATAGTAGGCGGGCACCTCGCCCTCTTGTGCAGGGCGGCGGGAACTGGTTTGTCGGGGGATGTAGTGTTGAGGTCTTGGTGATGCGACTCGAGAGATTGGTCCGTCGCGAGGCACATGTCGCGTGGTGACAACGACCAGCCCCGCATACGTCACACAGACTCCACGCACCCAGAACTCTTGTCCATATCATCAGCCGTTACTACGTGGAAGCGGCCACTGCCCGTGAGAAGATCACTGTGGTATTATCTAGAAACATAAGTCCCAGAGAATCTGGGAGATTCATGAAATCACTGCTACTTGCATTTGACTGCGTTCATCTCCCTGTTCAAGGCAGAGACATGTTTGCCCGCACAAGATAGATTCCAAGTGTGTCACCGGCAAGAGAACCCTAGCCTAGGCAGTCAAAAATGCCCGTATTTCTCGAACCATCATGTCGAAGATTCTCTCGATTCCAAGTGCCTTCCACAAAAGGGAAATAGGCCGAAGACAGTTCCGTGGATGCATCCGCGCAGAAACGTCCACCGGAAAACAGTGGTCACGTGATGTCCCCCGCTCCACCTGTCAGTGACTTTTTGCCAACGGGCTGAGGAACCCAACCGAGGAGTGTCGCCTCTTCCACCACCAGGCAATATTCGCACCCTGCCCTTTGATCACGATCGCCCTTCTCCCCCCAACACAAAACGCGCGCACCTGTCGTTCTTTCTCTTCGACCCTTACCACGATACTAATCCTCCAGAACTGGGACGCTCTCTGTGAACCTATCTCCGCTACGACATCATGATGCCAGCAAGTTGGCAGCCAGTGGCCAACCCCGAGGCCACACCGCCGACGACATATGCCTATCCCACCCCTGGTCAGTGAAAACCTCCTCAACCTCCTGCATTCGCTCATCCGCTGACGTTGAATTTCCTGCAGCCCCTGCGTATACAGCTGTCCCGGTCCGCCAAGGCTTCGGCCAGTATCCTCCTCCCCCGTCCACAAGCCAGTTTGGCGCATTTCCTCCCGTCGCATCGCCCCAGATGAACTACCAAGCGGCTGCTTCAAATGCCATGGCAGCCCATCCCGTCCCCCGCCCCGCCCCGAAGACCCGGCAAACGCTGGCAAGGTCACATTCTCTGAATCAGTGAGGCAGTACGTCGGGCGTGCCTTCTTGCCCATCAACACGGATCCCTCTGTGACACGAGCCGAAGTCGAAGCCAAGCTCAAGGAGATCATCTCTCGAGCCGTCGAGCATAACTACTTGAACACGGCCGACTGGGATACCATGGTCTCCCCCACGGCCATGATCCTCGCCGAGCGCCAGTCCGTCCTGGGGGCAAACCCCAAGAAGAGGAAGTCTTCTGACCTCGGTGGCCATCAAGTGCCCTCGCCGGCGCCCTGGCGGTCTGCTAATGGTAACCGCTCCTCGGCGCTCGAGAATCGCGTCAGCTTCCCCTCGCCCGACAAGCGATCGTCGATGGACGGCCCCCTTCCCAAACTCAGTAAGTCCCAGAAACAGCAGCTGGAGAAGCGCCAGCGCCGATGGGAAAACGACCGCATCGCGCCCAGATCGCCCACTCCGCCGCCTTCGGCTGGTCCCGTCGTCGGCACCTGCGAGGTTCTCGAAAAGAGATATCTGCGCCTGACCTCGGCGCCGATCCCATCCCAGGTGCGCCCTGAACGGGTGCTGCGCCAGACGGTCGATCTTCTCAAGAAGAAGTGGAGGAAGGAGGGCAACTACTCGTACATCTGCGACCAGTTGAAATCCGTCCGCCAAGACTTGACCGTTCAGCACATCAAGAATGACTTCACCGTCGTCGTCTATGAGCTGCACGCCAGAATTGCCTTGGAAAAGGGGGATCTCGGTGAGTATAATCAGTGCCAGACCCAGCTGCGCATGCTGTACGGATCCGGCCTCAAGGGCAACCCCATCGAGTTCAAGGCGTACCGTATCCTTTACTTCATCCACACCGCCAACCGCACCGGACTGAATGACGCCCTGGCAGATCTAACCCCAGCAGAGAAGGAGGAGGGCCCTATCAAGCATGCTCTCAGTGTCCGATCCGCCCTCGCCCTGAACAACTACCACAGATTCTTCCAGCTCTACCTCGACACGCCCAACATGGGCGCCTACCTCATGGACATGTTTGTCCTCCGGGAGCGCCTGGCCGCCTTGTGCAACATCTGCAAAGCGTGAGTCCCTCTCCGTTCCCCCTTCGGGGTGTCACAGGCACTCAAGCTGACGACGCCCTCCATAGTTACAAACCAGACGTGAAACTGCGATTCATCACCGAGGAGCTCGGGTTCGAGTCTGACCACGATGCGGCCCAGTTCATCGTCGACTTCAAAGGCGAGAGCCTGCTGGAGGAGCGTGGTGACTCCATCACGCTTCTGACCGGCAAGGCTGGTCAACTTTTCGAAGGCGCACGAGGCGAGGCCTTCCGCACAGTCGACATCAAGGGCCAGATCTAAGTCGCCACCGGCGCATGCCCGCCATCGCTGGCTCCGAGCCATCTGGTCGTGCCCTGTCGAAGGGTACACAGACACGGACGGAACACCAGCTGGCGGGCGCCGAGCCAAATCATCACGTAGTTGACCCCTTTTCCGCATTTTCGTCTTGGGCGCTGCTTTGTTTTGCTGCCACACCAACGGATCAGCCTGCGGTGTTTGGTTTTCGGGGGCGTTTAGCGATGCGGGACCAAGTCTTGAGGGCATGGTCATCTTTATTTGCCTACGACGGGCACGGCGAGGGCGGTTGCTGGACACTGAGGAGTAGCTAGTTTTTTCTGTCACCTGGTATCTACCTAATCCAGCCATTCCATCACCGCGAGCACGACGTCCCATCTGCGAGACGAACGAGACCGAGCTCACCGTTTCTCCAGAGCACCGCTAGTAGGCCACGGACCAGTCCTGCGCGTTTCATCGGCAAGCAGTGGGGGTCCGGGATCGAAGCGTTCCGAGCAGTCGACAAGACCACGTCCGTGCCCTGGGGAAGTGAGCGATGAGCCGATGACCAGATGCCGCACAAGACGGGACTGTATTTGGAATGTGCGGCGGTTGACACCTCAAAGTCTCAGTGACCTTTGGCAGGCTCAAGCTGGCGGGTGCTTTTGTCCAACCTCTCTTTCTCTCTCTCTCTCTCTCGGGGAGAAAATATCCCTGTCTGCCGGTTTCATCCCTCCCTCTGTGCCCAGCAGGCGGGACGTCCCAGGCCCACCTACGTAATCTATGTGAGGCGATGACTTGGTTAAGGAACCTCATGGAAGATGACGCACGATCCCGCGGCACCCCCTCCGATGACAGCTGACTCCTGAGCTGGAGATGGATTCAAGCTGCGACGCGGGCTCGGACGCGTCGAGCGCGTCACCAGTACATAGACGTACACTTGTACAGTCCGTCTACTCCCGATGCGCTCAGCCCTGTGCTATGTACAGTACTCGATGAACTGTACGGGTAGGAGACAAGCTCTTACCGTGAAGATGATCCGGTCTGAAGACCGTCTCGCGGCATTGTCGGCACCCATATTCCGCTTGCACGAGTGAATACCCATGTCGTGAGATGTGATGCAAGACTTGTGCTTCTAATTCGTTTTTTCGATTCGTCCCCCTGGTCCACCTAAGTCCTCAGTGCTTCGTGACAATGGCCAGCATAACGGTGGACCACGCAAGGACAACCCCCCACAGGTGTCACCAGCAGCATGGACGTGTCTATGCGCGGGATATCGATAAGGTGCCGAGGGGCATCTGATCACAAGGGGCCTCTGCGTCGGTCTGGCGGTTATGCTGAGAGGGGTTGCTAGATGCGGCGAGATGGACTCGACGCTTGGGTGTCTCGCCGTGTTGGAGGCTGCGTCCTAGGACATGTTCGATGAGAAGTCCGCCGCTGGTCGCCTCATGGCCCCGTGCCTTGCTGTTCGCCAACAAGACAGAGTCGACGATACGCCTAAAGGACCGGCTGATCACATTGTTCTTCTTCTTCTATCCAAGGCTGGCTGGCTGGCCCATGTTCATATGCGCCACAGGTATGGCACGGAAGACGGGCTTGCCCGTCATCGACTCGCTGATCTTGGCGGCGGCTGTTTGTCCCACGCACGGGTGGGCGGACAGCAGCATCCTACCCCTGCTCCCCTATTTTATTTATCGAACGGAGGCGCCGGCCCCTGGTGACCACCCCCCATCCACGAACATCCATTGGGCTGACCGGGGAGACAATAGGAAGCCAGGGAACGGGGGAGGGGCTGGACGACGATAGACACTGGACGGCGCGGACGGGACGGGGGCTGCGGCATAAGATGGGGGTCTTTTGGGCTCTCGCAGGATGCAGGCTCTTGGGGCCTGCAGCGAGCCAAGTCGAGTCCTCTTTTTTCCATCGGGTTCCCTCCGTAGCATGCAGCGCTCGCTGCGTCCGTGACCTCTTCGTTCCATGTCTGTCCGCTAGTCCATCCCTCCCTGTCTCTGTCCCCCTCCAGGAATGAAGCACGCCAGCTCCTCCGCATCTTCAAGGCCTGTGACGAGTCCCTCCCTTTCAAACTGAAGAAATTCTGCGGCCCTGTCACCCTCGGAATCCCCGGTCACCTTCCGAGTCAGTCGACGACCCAGAAGACTCCTCCACATACTTTGCGCTCACTCGCCCGTGAGGTATTTGTGCTGCCAACAGCGAACTGGACAGCGGACTTTGGTGAACAAGTCCACCGTGCCTGACGATCCGGCGAGACATCGAGACAACACAGTCTGACGGCCCGTCTCCCGTGCGTGCGAGCGAGACAGCATACACCCGCCGTCTGAGCGATAGGACAACAGCTTCTCTCCCGAGGACAACCGGCTTCAGTTGCGCGTCAACCACACACAGCAGGGGCAGCATCACATCGTCGGTTGCGCTTCTTCATTCCGAAGACAAGGACGAAAAAGGGTCCGGATTCTCGACCTGACTCGAAACCCGGCTGGCCGCCCCCCTCTCACAGTTCGAGTTCTCCTGCAGGACCTGCATCGCCACCGCAACATCAGCGACGAATTATAGCAACTCTGTGGCAACCTTGACGAAGGTCCAGCTTGTTAAAGTGCTGTTTTACGATCGTGGTGCCTGGAAACACATCCCTCTCTGACACCGCGCCTCCGTCTGGTCTGGTCTTGTCTTGTCTTGTCTTGTCTGGTCCTCCCGTCTGGTCCTGTCCCCCCCCTGTCCAGCATACACCATCATCTCCCCCGCACCGCGCTACAAATCCAGCCCACCTTCTACAACCCACCAACAATCTCTCCAACTCTCTTCCCGCTGCTCTCTTCCACCCAACCTCAAACAACCTCCCCGCGAACCTATCCACCTCTTCCCGCGAAACGCCCACCCACACGTCCGAGGGATTCGATATTCACTCGACCCAACCGACCCGACCGACCCGACCGATACTTCCTATCGAGAAATCAAAGCAAGCATCCCCCTCAAGGCAGTCACGCTCGGCCTGATCGCGCCACCGCTTTGCGCCCTTGCGCCCGGCATCCTCGCGCGTCGATCGAATACACAGCGCACAAGCATCAGAAAAAGAAGGCCCATCTCCCATCGCGAGCGGCTTCTCTCCAGCAATCTGCAAGGCGCTGTTACACCGGAATCTCCCGTGCACGCGAATACAAGGCTGGTCCCTCTTGAAGTCCGACTAGAATCTGGGAGGAGACGGGCCTCTGCGCCGGTCGCACACGACGTGAAAGATGAAGGTTCGTGAACACCCCCTCCCCTCTCTTCCCCTCCCTCGCCTTTCCATTTCCCTCGCCTTTTCTGCCCGGTCGGCCACCTATGAGGTGCTCACGGCGATCTGCCTTTTCGGGCTTTGTAACCCTCGCAAGCGCCTGTGTGTTTTGTACACCGTCGGTGCGTCAAGAAGTAGTCGCGGGGTCTGTCAACATGACGGGTTGCGCTGTCTTTTGTCAATGTACAAAACCGCAGGCACGACCCGACCCTGACTCTTTCGTCCTCCCCTCCCCTCCCCTCCAAGTGGCCCATGGCGTCACAGTCGAGGTATCTTTTCGGTCAACGACAGAGCTTACCTCCCTCCCTCTCCCTTTCTCTCCTGGATATCTTCAACACATGTCTGAAGACCGAAGCCTCCCGACATTTGCAGTCTGCCAAGGGCCGTCGGCCACACTACCTTTCGCCCTGCTTGCCCTTTCAACACGACACATCGTTTCGGCGAATGCTAACAATGGACGCCATCGTACAGGCCCTTCGTCGATCCATCAAGGGCGAGAAAGACTCGTCCAAGATTGCTATCGCACCTAAATCAGCTGTCGCCATCGTGCCGCCCAAGAAGGTCAGTGCTATCCTCCTTGCGGTCAAACCTTCGCCGTGTCTCTCCACCTCCCGCTGTTCAGCCAACTGACACGACCATGCCCACTGCAGGTCATTCGCGCCCTCTACGATTACGAGGCACAGTCGAGCCAGGAGCTCAGCTTCTCCCGCGGCGACTTCTTTCATGTTATCGGCAGAGAGGAAGACACGGACTGGTACGAGGCATGCAACCCTGCTCTTCCCGACGCCCGGGGCCTTGTCCCGGTGACCTTTTTCCAAGCGCTGGGCAGGACGGAGCGTGACAGCGGTCAATCCGATGGTGTGCCCCCCCGCGCCCCAGTATCCAAAATACCAGACCATGACTCTGGATATGCAGAGGGCCCTGTCACCGGCCGGCCAGGTTCCCAGCCCGGCAACGGCGCATCCGGCCCTATTTCCTCCCCGAGCGCCCCCATGCACAACGGGCAGCCTATGCAGCCAACCACCCCAGGTCTGAACATGATGGGGCCCCCGGGTCAGCGCCTCTCGCGCTCCGGCAAGAACGGGGCCATGGTGTATGGCATCGTCATGTACGACTTCAAGGCAGAGCGCGCCGACGAGCTTGAGGCCAAGGCGGGTGAGGCTATCATCGTCATCGCCCAGTCCAACCCCGAATGGTTTGTCGCCAAGCCCATCGGTAGGCTCGGTGGACCTGGCCTGATCCCCGTCTCCTTCATCGAGATTCGAGATATGGCCTCCGACAAGCCCGTCGGTAATCCCTCAGACGCCATCAAGAAGGCGGGCGTGCCCAGGGTAGAAGAGTGGAAAAAGATGGCTGCCGAGTATAAGAACAGCAGCATCACCCTGGGCAAGTTTGAGGGCGCCAACGCCCAGCAAGGCATCGAGGGCGGCATGGAGCGCATGAGTCTGCAGCAGCAACAGGGGCAGCAGCAGGGGCACGCTCGCATGAGCAGTCAAAACGGCGGGAACTACGTAAGTCTTTTCACCGCCCACCTACACCTTGAGCTTGCCAGCTGACCATTCAGACCCAGCAGCAGACGAGCCCACAGTACTCCTCCCGCGCCTCGCAACAGGCTGCAGGTCAGCAGAGCCCATACGCAAAGCCCGTCGCCCAGCTTTATGCGCCCATATCGGCCCGCATCCCCCGGTACTGCTTTGCTGAGGAAAAGTACTGGTTCGTCATCGAGGCTGTGTTGGAGGACGGTCGGCATTGGGAACTGTCCCGATACTATGAGGACTTTTACGATTTCCAAATCGCCCTCCTCACCGAGTTCCCTGCGGAAGCAGGCAACACTGGCGAGCAGAAACGAACCCTGCCATACATGCCTGGGCCGGTCAACTACGTCAACGAGGTCATCACCGAGGGCCGCCTGCACAATCTTGACGCCTACGTCAAGAACCTGCTCTCTCAACCCCCGTACATCGCGCGATGCATGCTCGTCAAGCAGTTCTTCGCCCCCCGCGAGGGTGACTACGAGATGGACCCAAACGCCCTGGGTGACGAGTACCGACTGTCCGGGGGCTCACAGCCGTCGTCGACCGAGTCACCCGCTGACGGCGCCTCCCGGCAGTCCTCAAAGAACAACCTCAACGGCTCGGGCTACTCAGGCTTGTCCGCCGCTCCTCAACGCAGCGGGACCAACGGCGGCGGAGTGCCCCGCCAGACATCGACCCTGTCGCAGCCGTCCCAGACCTCGCTATCCCCAGGCATTAACCAAATTGTCTCGGCGATGAAGGTCAAGCTTTGCTTCAACGGCGACCTCATCGCGATCCGTGTGCCCACGGACATTCAGTACCAACAACTGCAGGACAAGATTCGGGATCGCCTCAAGATCCTTGGCAACGAAACCGTGGAGCTCTTCTACAAGGACGAGCGGACTGGCGACAAGCCTAGCCTGATGAGCGACAACGATCTCGATATTGCTCTGCAGAGGAACGAGAAGCTGCTCCTCTACGTCGAACTCGTCTGAGGTGCCAACCAGTCTCTGTATATTGCTGGCGCGACCACCCAATGTTTGCTTTTCAAGACGACCTTCCCGGCATTTCTCGCATCACGACGACCCCTGAATACCGGCATGAATCAGCGACAATTCTACTTCTTCTTTCTGCCTGGCAGCTTCGCATAATGTGCGACGCTCCGGCTTCTTTCTCTTCTTCCGTTCCGACAAGGGCGGACGTCTTCCATACCGGAAGACATTTGCTTGACGACAGATGATGGACGACCTGATACCACTTCGAGGTTTTCGCGGGCAGATCAGCTCTCCGCAAGCTTTTGACTTTCTCGCTTCGTCTTTTTTGTCTTTTCTCGAACCACCCCTAGGGATTCGGCGGGCGCTGCCTTTGAAACGGCACGGCATCAGCTATGGGCGGCGTTATAGGCTGGGATTAAGACGGGGGACATCACAACGAGTAGCCAGGGGCAGACATTTTTCATGCTTCTTTTCACAGCCGCGAGCTTTGGGGCGAGCAAGGGACTTGGTGTTGTTGCACGGCTTGACGCGGTGGCGAGGATGGGCGGGTGGGGAGCGATACCATGAGCGCATTGGCAGCTGTCACGAGATGAGGCGCGATGAATGAAAACCAAGATCCGAGGAAACCCAAGCCGCATGGCAACACTGGTGATGAAGAGCTGTGATGATGAGTTCGTGACTCGGAGTGACTTTGGAATTATAATCATTATAGTAGGCCTGCCGCCTGAATAAATGAGGGCATTGACGCCGCAGGCAACCTCCCGTGACCTTCCTCCCTGACTCCATCCCACTAAAAGTCGTTTCATTTCATGCTTAATTCCCGTCAAGTTCCCTCATAGTTGTTGATGAATACACGTAGTGGGCAGCCATGTGCTCGCCCTGAAAAGGAAGCCCGGACCTATGAGGCTGTGCTGTGCAACTCAAACGATGACGTGTGTTGACATGTGTTCCACGGCCTCCTTGATGGTGCGCAGCATGCGTTGGTTCACACAGAATGGGCACCTGACAGGCCGGTCCACTGTCGAGACGGGCTCGTCTGACTTGATGGGCGTGAGGTTAAGGTCCTCACCATCGTGGCCGTGTATGGGGGTGAACCGGGCGTGCGAGGACGGCGCGGCTGACATGTGACGATGCATGGGAGTTGCCAGGGCGGCGGCGGCGGTTCCCTGTGCGCGCTCCCTCTGCTCCCGCTCCTCTCGCGCGGCAGCCGCGGTGGCCTCAGCGTCGGCCTCTTCCTGCTGAAGCTGGCGAAGCGCGTTCTGGAGAACCACTTCCGGGTCCTCCTCGGCGCCGTACATGGATGTATCGCTGCCGCCCGCGGGCAACAGGTTTGGGTCGGTTGGTGGGGGCGGTTGAGGCGCCAGAGGTTGGGGGATGTGATGGGCTGCCCCGTTGGCCAGGTTGGCCGAGACTTGGGTACGTCGCACGATCTCGTCGCGCACGAGCGCGCACACTTGTAGGGTGGCCTCCACGCCGACAACCCTAAGGATCGACTCCCTGATGGTCGCGGGCGATGTGTCGGGGGCGATGGCCATGAAGCGGGGTACCGAGTCGGCGAGGTAGTTGATGTCCTCGGCTGGGCTGATCGAGTTGTCGCCCTGGCGTCGCTGGCGCCGCACAAGGAGTCCATAGCGCTTCTTGAAGCGATGGATCCAGCCGGGGGAAAACTCGGGCGGCTGTTCGTCCTTGTAGCGTGGCAGCTGGGCGAAGATTGTCTTTGCTTTCTCCCCGAGCTCCTCGTTGGTCGGCTGGCGGCCCGAAGCCTGAACCTGCTGGTACCACAGAAGCACGAGCTTCTCAACATCAGGCCAGTTGCCAAAGCGGAGGCGCGACCCGGACAGTTGAGGGTTGTCACCGTCGAGTCGCGAGTACTTGGGCGAGAGCGAGTGCGAAACGGTCGATTGGGAGATGTTCTGGCCGTATTGCGAAAAGAACCACTCGATGCACGTCTTGTGGCTAGGGCGAATGGTCTGCGAATTTGCCCAACGCCGGAGCGTACGCCGCTGGTCAAGGGTCAACGAGTGACGCTCCTTGGCGAGGGGCGTGTCGGGCATGGCGGCGGCAGCCGTCGCGCTGAGGACGGACGCGTCGCCGACGTCGGTCGCGTCGTGGGAGAGAGTGTGTTCATCTTCATGGGCGTCGTGGATCTCGCTGGCGTCGTGGGATTCGGGACCGTCGTGTGTGTCAGGCGTGCCATGCACGTCGTGCGCATCGTGCGCATCGTGGCCATCCGGGCCTCCCACCAGGTGCTGGTCGGCCATGGAAAGGCTAGCTCCGTATCGCGGGACCAATGTCGAGGGGTCGGCGTGATGCGATTGATGGATGTGATCGTTGTATCCGGGGGTCGAAGTGTTGCGATGGGGTGGAGATGGCGGAATTGCAGTTAGGGGGAGAACCTTTGGGCCGGGCCGGGGGCAGAGGCGCAACTGAGACTGGAGGTTTAGTCATACAGTGCGTGTCAAGCAGATTGTTGTCCGCACTGTCATTCCTCCAGATCCACTGCCAGCACCTGCAGCTGTTGCAACCATCGACACCTGCAAGCATGTTTGCCAGTACCAAGTTGAATCTTTCATTTTGAGTTAACACACCCAAGAGAGCATTTCATGCATTCGTTGATCTACCTAGGCACCCCAAACTCCACCCAATCAGCCTGCCAACCGGGCGCATGCCAGCGCTACTCTCATACGGACATTTTCATCGCAATCGTCTTGTGCGGATCGTACCCCTTGACCACAAAGTCTTCTGGCTTCCATCCGTCGATGCTGCACCCAGGTTCTTTGGAGATCTCCAAAGTCGGGAAATCCCGCGGTTCTCTCTCCACCTGGATCTTGAGGGCGTCGACATGGTCAAGGTAGACGTGCGCATCGCCCATGACGTGGGTGAGGCTGCCAGGGACCAAGTCGCAGGCGCGCGCGATCATGTGAGTCAGAAGGGCGTAGCTGGCAATGTTGAAAGGCACCCCCAGACCCATGTCGCATGATCGTTGGTACAGCTGGCAGTGAAGGTGGCCCTTTGGTTTTGCCTCGCCCGTGCCCCGGCTCCGAGAACCCGGGTAGGAGACGTAGAATTGTGCAAACATGTGGCACGGAGGCAGGGCCATCTGCTTGAGATGGGCTGGATTCCAAGCCGACATGATGATGCGCCTGTCGTACGGGTTCGTCTTGAGCTTGTGAATGACCTCTGCGAGCTGGTCGACACCTTGGCCGGTGTAGTCGGCCTTGGCGTCAACATATTCGGCCCCGAAATGCCGCCATTGGAAGCCATACACCGGCCCCAGGTCGCCAACCTCGCGGTGGCCGAGGCCGACGCTGTCGAGGAACTCGCGGGATCCATTTCCATCCCAGATCTTAACCCCAGCTTCGCTTAGGGGTATGGACGACGTGCTCCCCTCGATGAACCATAGCAGCTCGGCAACAACAGCCTTGAGGAAGACTCGCTTGGTGGTCAGGAGTGGCAGCACCGGCTGCTCATCCTTGTTCAAGGTGAACTTGAGTGGCGTAGGGGCGAATATGGAATATGTGCCGGTCCCAGTCCTGTCGCGGGGTTAGCCAGGGCGGAATTGTTCTCCCTTCAAGAGAACGCTCACCTATCTGGTCGGTGCTCGCCATTGTCTAAGATCCCCTGCACCAAGTCAAGATACTGGTGCTCCTCATGGCGCTTGGCCGCATGGCTCTTCTGTGCCGACATCGACGCCACTGATCCTGGTGTTTCTTGCGATGCGGTCATTGCAAGACTTCTGGATGCTATTCGGATACAGTGTTCGTGCCGAATATCTCTTGATGTAGGTAGGTTGGGGGTTGAAGGTCCTGGACGAACGCGTGCGGAGACGCGTCGCGGGAAGCGCGACTGCTGAAGTGGTTTTGGCACGTGACCCTCACTGACGAGCACATGACTAATCGTGAGCATCAAGCAAGACCATGGCGACAACTTCAAGGTCAGATGCTTGCGTTGATATCGGGGACAGCTATAGCAAGCAAGGAACGGCTTCACGGTTTTGAATGTTATTGCATATTTATTCTACGAACTGTCCTGTAGTTTCTCTTCAAGATGGCTGCGGTCCGGAAAACAGACATTCGAACTTTGCCAACAAAAATTCATGTCAGTATTAATTCATTTTCGAATTGCACTAAAGCTACCGGGTTGCAATCGTCACGTCACAAATCAATCCTTTGTGCAAGCAGATTACATAGAATGTTAATGTCAGTGCAATAGACGGTAGACTCGTCGGTGCATGCACCGGCAGGTCATGACAACGGAGGCCATTTGAAGGTCTGTCGTCAATATCTCCCTCAGACACATGTCTGAAGCCACGGGCTGACCAGCACGAAGACCATATCCATTGCCACACACCATGCTGAATTCGGAGGCATCGTAGGAAGCGGGACGACCCATAGCTTGCTCCTTTCGATGAGCGACTCGTCGTCAACTCCATTGTTTCACACAGCTTGCGTCCACCTTCCCGCCCAGGACGAGCTGTACACGACTTCGAGGCCGCTCAAGTCGTCTACATCCCAAGGTCCCGTGGTTCTCATACAGAGAATCAAGCTCTCTCGTGACGCAGATTCCGGATACATCGAGTCGTTGGAATGGCAGAAATTGCGCCCTCCGCCCAACATGGCCATGCCCGCAGGCGGTGTCTTGGTCCCGCCCAAACCCGAGTCCGCGGACGGGAGCAAGGCCGATACCATTCTGTTTTGTTCCCAGGGAAACCTTTCTCCGGGTAGCGGAGGCATATTTTTGATGCCGCGCGGGGAACGGCCGATCCCATGCGTTACCAGCTACCACGGCAAGGCCTTCAATTCGCCGTATGGCGCCACGGTCCACAAGGATTGGTCTGTCTGGTTTACAGATCCAAGTATCGGATACGAAGGCGACTTCCGCGACCAGCCAATGCTGCCTTCACAAGTGTATCGGTACGACCCATCCAGCGGCGACGTGCGAGCCATGGCAGATGGCTTTCAAAGGCCTGTGGGCATCGCCGTCGACGGTGCGCGAGGAAGAGTCTACATATCAGATGCTGGATCAGGAGATTTCTCACCCGCTGGTCAGGCGGAGACGGGGCTTTCATTTCTCCAGGCACTTACAGGTTCGAGTGCGAGAGAAACTGGAGTGGTGTCCGGGTATGTCGTCCCGATGCGGGTGTGATGTGGTGACAGACGAGCTGACGCTTGAAGCACGGCATCTATCTATGCGTTCGACCTTGTGGAGCTGGATGGCTCTCCTTTCCTCATCAATCGTCGGCTGTTCGCCTTTGCCGCCGAGGGAGTTCCCACACAACTCAACTGCGATGACGCGGGCAACATATGGGCAGCTTGCGGCGACGGAGTGGAAGTTTGGTCGCCAGGCGGATCGCTGCTTGGAGTCATCAAGGTGCCTGGTCAGTCCCCCCCTCCTCCACGTTAGCCAATGGGCCAGGCCTGATTCAAGACAGGCGGCGCCACCAGCTTCTGCCGAGGCAAGAACGGCGAGCTATTTGTATGCGCCGGTAAAGAACTGTGGTGTATCTACCTCAGGGGCTGAGAGGGCAAAGTGTTTCGAGGGTTACTGGGTCAAGCGGCAGCACCGACCTGTCGCGCTTCATTGCGTCCCTCAAGCGAGCAGGGTACGATGTTACTGGGGAGATGCTGGGCTCTCGCGCTTGTTGTCTCGCATTATCATATGCTGGGCTAAAAGCACATCGCAAGAGTGCATGCTATGCAGCACCCTCAACGTCTCGTCCGCGTTCCAACTCTATTTGTACACAGGCGACGCCAGCCCTGGACCGTTCACTTTGTCGATGTCTTTCGAATCTAGTGTTTCGCCTCCTTCTTCTGCTCCTGTTCGTTGTTCTCGAGGAACTTCCTGCCGAGTTGTTAGATATTTTGTGCCCACGGCGCCCCGGACGAGCGGAAATGACGCACTTGATGAAGTCGGCCTCATCAGAGCTGGAGGCGACGATGGGGGGAGTGGCGGGGGCGGCCTTGCTGCTGCCGCCGCTGACGCCGAGGTAGGCACCGCCGAAAAGCGCACCGAGAACGCCGAGGGCAAGCTGGAGAGGGCGCAACATTAGATGCGGACGGCTTCAAGGGGGGCGGCATTGCCAATTGGGTCGACATACGTGGTGGGAGCCGACCTTGGCGCCGGCGATGCTGTAGTACTGGACCATCTTGACGGTTGGGGGGTTCGGCTTTCGAGGGGCGACGAATTCGACGGGTTGGTTGTGGTGGCAGGTATTTGCAGGTCGTCGGGATCACGATTGTTGAAGCCCCAGAATTCATCCCGGAGCTGCACGATTATGGACGCCTGACATTCAAGGCTCTAGTGGCTTGTATCCAGCTGTGGCTGCGCGCTGTGGCTCATGCACCAAGCCTTATCTTATCAGACTAGCCAGTCGGGTAAGGACGGAACTAAACGTCATCGCCTGAGAGGTCCAGTCCAGATCCATGGATGTCCTGCGTCCGCGCAATCCGAAGGCAGCTTGCTATCCCATCATCCACCGCTGCAACATTGTATCACCCAAATCGCACATCATCCGTCCACACTCTGCAACAAAATGTGGTGGGGAAAGAGCCAGTCTTCCCCCGTGAAGCCGACCGAGGCCCCCGCCGCGGCCCCGGACACCAGTGCCAAGCAACAGGAGAAGGCGTTTGACCCGGACAAGCTTCCTGACCGGAAGAAGCTGCCGGCGTCGCTGCAAAAGATCGCCCGCGATCAGGACAAGGACGAAAACTTCTTCGATGAGCTGGTAGATGGATAGTAAGTCGGATCTTTGCTGGATCACCCCAAGTCGCTCAAACGTACTGACTGTGCCAGCGTGCCCGAGTCTACTGAGTCCAACGTTCGCTACGCCGCCTACGCCACGCGAATCCGTACCATCCTTCTGTCTGCTCACAGATACGTCGCCTACACATCAGACATCGGGGAGTCTTTCCGTCCTGTGGCGCACCCCAATATCGTCCGAACGGCGTACGGAATCTCATGGCTCTACATCCTTGGTGATGTCAGCTACGAGGGCTACAAGGCATATTGGCACAACCAGCGGACCCTGAACCCAGCTCTTGTTTTGACACCGAAGCAAGAAAAGGTCACGGGAATCACGCCTATCGATGGCTCTGCCGCGACGCTGACACAGCCTGGCAAGGTGTCGCCACTCGAGGACTACCGAACGGTCATGGTCCAGCGGGCTATCTTCCAAAGCCTCGCGAGTATGGGTCTCCCGGCCTTCACGATCCACAGCGTTGTGCGATACTCCGGACGTGCGCTCAAGAACATGAAGAATACAACGATCCGGACGTGGGCGCCCATCGGTCTCGGCCTAGCAGTGGTGCCGGCGCTGCCGTCTCTCTTCGATGAGCCGGTGGAGAACGCCGTGGAATGGGTCTTCCACAGGGGCTTCGAAGCCTACGGCGGCAAAGACTTTGTTGGTAATGCGCCCAAGACCGGCCGTGAGGACCTCCTGGCGCGGAAGCCCACCAAGGAGAAGAATGAGTGATGAGAGGGCCGTCCCAGCGTCGGCCGCCCTGTGAGTTGTTTTACAATGCGAGGCGTTCGGAGCTCAGGGTTGTACGGGGGCTGTAAGGTACTTCATCGCCGCTTTCTAAGAAATATGTATCATGATCATCAAGTCGTGAATTTACCTCACCCTACATCTCGATGAGATCAGGGGTCGCCGGCCCCACGCCGCGAAGGAGGACGATGGTGTTCCCGCTGACCAGCGAGGAGCCAACCTTTTCGTTGAACTCCAATAGACGTCCGCCCTCCACATGAAAGACCCGCAGCTTGTCCATCTCGTCCGACGACCGGTTGTTGACGTTCTCGACCTGCAGGCGCTTGGCCGCGTCGTCCAGCACCCTGCCCACCACCCAGTCCTTAGAGAAGAAGAACTCGCCCTTGGGGAACTTGGCCTTGGCCGTCTCGGCCTCAGCCTCGACATAGACATAAACCCTCTTCTCCGGGGGCAGCTTATCGTCGCCCTTTGCCGTCTTTTTGAGATTGTTGACAGCGATCATGCGCTGCGAGGCGCTCGTTGGTTTCGGTTTCGGCAGAGACCTGCTCGCCTGCTCCTTCTTGGCGGACCCCCAAGCTTTCAGCTTATCCAACGCGCTCTTCGTCCTCGACGTGACGATGTCCAGCTGAGAGCCGCCGGGACGCGCTCCGATGGGTATCAGGTTCTTGCAGTCGTGTTCTTCCTTGAGGCGATGCTTCAGGCAGTAGTCGCGGTTGCACGTCGAGCAGTGCACGCCAGGGACAAGCGAGGTGCCAATGGTCGTCTTGCATGTTGGTGATGCGCATGGTTTCTGAGAGACAGAGTCGCGGAGGAGGCGGCCCTGGCCTGCGGAAGGCTTCGCGAGGTCAGCCTGACGGCGTCGTTGGGCCCATGCGCCTTCCTCGACACACTTGTGTGCTCTTTCGGTACGGTGGTCGAGACAGAAGGTCTTCTTGCAGGATTGGCAGAAGAAGGGAAGAAAGTCGAGTTGGTTGCAGTAGTCATATTCGCAGTGCTTTCCAACAAGGGAAGCGTCGAATCCGTCTTTTGACTCGCCCATGTTGACGTAGCTGGTCTCGTCGGGTTGTGAGGCCGCCATGGTTGTCGTCGGCGCGGCAGCGCAGGAGGGGGTTATCTAGGAATCAGTGCGCAAGACAAATGCGCGGGAAATCGCCCCTCCGAGGTGGCGTTGGTGCGCAGGAAGCTCAAACGAGGCAGCAGTCGACGCGAAGCCGGCGAAGGGTTCAAGTTGTGATGAGATGACAGAAGGCGCGGAAACGTCTCGAATGCACCATGTTCCGGTGCCACGTCCAGTGCTTACCTGAGGTAGGTACGGTGGGCGGGGCGATTCAGGTCGGTCCAGGAACGCCGAAGCCCCTCGCTCGCCAAGGCCGGCCTCATCAGCTGCCACGCGCAGGGGCCGCTGGGCGAAGTAAAACGTCTGAGAAGGCGTTTCCCATTGCGAAATATTCGGTCCCTGGATAGAGCATGGATCAGGAACCGGGCAATCCATCATGCAGCAGACTCCGGCGACCCGCACCTCAAGCTTGTTCAGAACAGAAGGAGACACTAGGTATTGAGTCACGTGTCTTCGCGTCCCCGACGTGAAATTGCTCGATGACGGCACCACCTCGATCAACCCCCACTAGCGCGGTTTACATTCTATCATGTTAGCTTGTGTTTGCGCACACATCATGAGCTTCACCCATTCACCTCTTACTACACGCCATGCCTCCGACCGTGCCACGCAAGCGGCTGCGTGCGGAATCGCCGCCCAAATCCCGAGCAGGCACATCTACGAATGATGCGAATGGCGTTGAATCATCCAGGAAACGACGGAAGCCAACTCTGTACGACGATTTAGACGCGACGTCAACATCGACCTCCAAGGACGGGAAGACTCTGTTAGCGGCACTCGGCAGCAGCGATGATGACAGTTCGTTGTCTGATCTATCCGACGGGGACTTTGAGGACGTCCCACTCCCGCCCATGACATCGGGGTCAAGATCTCAAACTGCCATGTCTGGTACAGACGGCGCCGAAGCGGCTGGCGATGATGACGACGACGACGACGACGACGAGTCCATCGAATTCGAAGACGTACCCGCTCCAAGGATCTCCATGATCGACGCAGCCGCATCTGCGGAAGATCTGGAGTTGACCCTCCATCGCGAGACCAGGATCTCACTGACGAATGCCATGGGTGACAAGAAGGGACCAGCCAAGATTGAGCGGAAAATCCGGATCGCGACGCACTGCCTCCACGTTCAGTGCCTACTGTGGCACAACGCGCTTCGAAATGGTTGGCTCTGCGACCCGGAGGTTCAGGCCATCATGCTTTCGCACATTCCGCCCAAGTTATTCGACGAGGTCGACCGGTGGCGAAGGGCTAGCGGGCTCACCATGGAAGACACAACATCCCCCACGGTCAAGAAGACGGCGCCTGCGGTCAAAAAGGCAGCGAAAAGGACGAAAGCCCGGGGACGCCCAGGCGCGCGAGACTGGGGACCGGTCGCGGATCGACTTGAAGATGGGGTTGTCGACATGAGCCACGGCGATCCACTGTTCCGGCTCATCAAGGCCTTGTCATCCTGGTGGCGGCAGCGATTCAAGACGAGTGCCCCTGGCTTGCGGAAACAGGGCTACATGTCGCTGGAGCGCATAGACCGTATCACCAAGGCCTGGCTCGCGTCGGAACATAACGCGGACATCTTTGGCGAACGGGTGGCAAGTCTTGCAGAATTCCGCCAATGCGCAGCTGACTGCACCGGCAGTAACGATGTTGGCGCGCAGCTATTCACGGCTCTGCTGAGAGCCCTTGGCCTCGAGGCTCGGATGGTCGCCAGTCTGCAACCCCTGGGGTTTGGATGGAGCAAGCTGGAGGACGCCGAACCTGAGAAGGACAACAGTGTCTTGGCGAAAATACTGCGGCAAAAGTCTGCCGCGACAACCGCCGCTGATCAAGCCGCGACCTCTGCGAAGCCCGAGAAGAAAAAGACCGCCGCAAAATCGGCATCGCGAAAACAGACCAACAGTGCCACGGGTCCAGACCGACGATCAACGCGGAAGGCTGGCCGCGCCGGCCCTGGCGACTCGGAGAGCCTCGTCCTGGAACACCCCGACAGCGATGACGATTCCGTCGTTGAGATTGACCTCACGCCAAAGAGCAAGAAGATGGCCAACACTCGCGCCTTCGACAAAGATCTGGAGTTCCCGCACTACTGGACCGAGGTGCTGTCGCCTGTGACAAAAACATACCTTGCTGTGGACTCCATGGTCAAGAAGGTGGTCGCAACCAGCCGCGAGCTCGTCGAGAGCCTCGAACCACGGGGTGGAAAAGCCGAAAAGGCCAGACAGGTCATGGCCTACGTTGTCGGCTACTCACATGATGGCACAGCAAAGGACGTCACTGTTCGATACCTGAAACGCCAGATGCTGCCCGGAAAGACCAAGGGCATGCGTATGCCCGTCGAAAAGGTTCCCGTGTACAATCGGCATGGAAAGGTCAAGAAGTACGAGCAATACGACTGGTTCAAGAAGGCAATGAGTGGCTTCACCCGTGGTACTCGGCAACATCCTATCACCGAGGTTGACGAGTTGGAGGACACGACCGACCTCAAGCCTGCACAGCCCGAAAAGAAGGAAGCCAAAGAGGGAGAGGAGACATTGCAGTACTACAAGCAGTCCACGGAGTTCTGTCTGGAACGTCACCTGAAGCGAGAAGAGGCGCTGCTTCCAGGCGCGAAGCCAGTGCGCATGTTTCTCAACAAGGGCAAGTCCAAAGCGAAGGGGCAGGATGCCGAAGGCACTGAAGAGCCAGTCTTTCTTCGAAAAGACGTGGCCAACGTCAAGAGCGCCGAGACGTGGCACAAGCAGGGTCGAGCGCCTCGGGCCGGCGAGCAGCCACTCAAGCGTGTCCCATACCGAGCGGCAACAACCAACAGGAGGCGGGAACTGGCTGAAGCTGAAGCTCTCAGCGGCGAGAAGATGCTACAGGGCCTGTACAGCTTTGAGCAGACCGAGTGGATCATCCCGCCGCCCATCAAGGACGGAATCATCCCGAAGAACGGATATGGGAACATTGACCTTTTCGCAGAGCACATGTGCCCGGAGGGAGCCGTCCACATTCCGTTTCGAGGCGCGGTCAAGGTCTGCAAGAGACTGCAGATCGACTATGCCGAGGCCGTCGTGGACTTTGAGTTCGGACACCGCATGGCAGTCCCCGTCATCCAGGGCGTTGTTTGCGCTGAGGAATATCACGACCAGGTGATGGAAGAGATCAGCAAAGACGAGGCTGAGAAGACACGCAAGCAGGATGAGAAGAAGAGGAAGGAGATGCTCCGGCTATGGAGCAAGTTTCTCAAAGGGCTGCGCATCGTTGAGCGCATCCGAGAGGACTACGGCCATCTCCGAGACGACGTCGAGGTCTTCCGCCCCAAAGGCAAAGGCGACCGAACTGCCACTTCGAACCTCGAATCTGCGGACATGCCGGAAGGCGATGACGCGGACATGGCTGGAGGGTTTCTCCCGGAGGGATACGAAGACCCGGAGCCTGGCGCCGGCACAGACGTCGGGTCGGGCGGCTTCACGTCCAATTTCTTCCCGCCGATGGATGATGATGATGAGGAGGAGGAGGAGGGGGATCTCGGAGACGATGCATTGGTGGTCGAACATGGTGATGTGTGATCGACACGACATTGTTCTTTGCGGTGTGCAGCATCAAAGGCATAGGAACATGCCGAGGAGCCCGCCATCTAGAACTGTTCTACATCCCGGGCATTCCTCAGAGGCCATTCCCAAAGCAGACCTACTGCCAATAGGACCACACCGCAAAACGATAACATGACTTTGAACTGAACGCTGAACGCATCGCTGAAAATTTGTCGGGCCAGTTGGCGTGTTTGCTCTGGCAGGTCATTGGCATCACCCAATGCAGAGAGTACAAGGGCCGCGTCCTCCTCGGGAAGATGGCGCCTGAGCGCTGTAGAGATTTGACCGTTCATGACAGCGGCACTGAGGAATGAGTCAGCTGGCAGGAGGTGATAGAGAGGGAGGCATACCTGATGGCGAGCCCGATTGTGCCGCCGAGAACTCGGACCTGGGTGAAAACGCCGACTGTCACGGCTACATCCAAGGTTAGTGACCCGGAGAGATTGGGAGGATGCTCGAGCACACACCCATGTCTTTCCGCTCTATGACGAACGGGATATATAAGAGCAGAACACACGCAGTTGCACCGAGTCCACAGCCGAGAAGAGCTTCATAGCCCAGTATTCTGTCGATATCGTCGACTGCGATTGAGCTCAGCATGCCGGTGCCAATCGTTAGGAGCGAGGTGCCACCGAGCATGAGGTAGAAAGGTGGCACAGAAAACCGAGTTGCTAGTTGACCGGTTACTGCAGTCGCGACGGGTGCACTCAGCACCATTGGCAAAAGGTACGTCCCCGCCTGAAGGGGGCTGAAGCCGTTGACAGCCTGGAATCTTTGCGGTATGTTGATAAGAGCGGCCCAGAAAGGGGGACCGGAACAGAAGCCGATGCTGTGAGTTATCAGCAGGCCTCTCGCCAAGGCATGGCGACGAGGTGAGGTGCTCACATGATGAGCCCGACAAACGCCCTGCTTTTCAGGAGCCGTAGAGGGAAGACAGGCTCTTGGGGGTATTTTGGGCGGTCAATACGCCTCTCGAAGAGAATGAAGGCAACGAAGAGCAGGAGGCCGACGATCAGCGTGCTGAGAACGACAGGGCTATCCCACGGATGGCGCGGTCCGGCCTCCTCAAAGCCAGCGACGACAAGGATCGATGCGGCAATGAGGAGAGCGGCCCCAATGAGGTCCGCCCTCTTCAGAGACTGCTTCAGAGACTGCCAGGAGAAACGTGGGCGGGTGCGTGTGGCACTATCGTCGGTGCCGTGATTGGGGAAGTTGGCTGGCAGGAGAAGGTAGACGACCAAGGACGCCAAAGCTCCAGCAGGTGCACTGCAACCACGACGAAGTCAGCCTGGAACTTGATGCGCGCGCAAGGTCCAAGTGTGAAGAACCTACTTGAGGAGAAAGACCCATCTCCACGTCGTG
The DNA here is from genome assembly GCA_020746995.1 of Plectosphaerella cucumerina. NCBI lineage: Eukaryota > Fungi > Ascomycota > Sordariomycetes > Glomerellales > Plectosphaerellaceae > Plectosphaerella > Plectosphaerella cucumerina. The sequence continues at coordinate 70,429 of JAGPXD010000005.1, read as the reverse complement.
TTTTCGCTGATCAACCCGCCGATGATAGGTCCAAGGCTTGAGCTGAGGACAAAAGTCAAAGATACGACGGCGATGACGGTACCCCAGTGCTTCGTGGGCACCAGTTCGGGGTTGATGACCGAGACCATGGCGTAGATGCCGGAGGCGCCCAAACCTTGGAAAGCGCGCAGCGTGATTCTGCGCGTGTACATCATCAGCCGGGCAAGCCCTTGGCAACGCGCGAGTCTCTTTGGTTGCTTACAGCTGGTCCATGGTGGAAGCGAATCCACAGGCTATGGACGCGATAGTAAAGGTGGCCATGGCTGTCAGTACCGTGACTTTGCGCCCCAACACGTCGCTGAACTTGGCGTAGATGACCAGAAAGCCTAGACAGCAGGTGTCAGGGACGCTTGGTGTAACCTTTTTGTCGGGGTTCCGGACCAGTGTAGGTAAGGAGGTAGGAGGTGACGACCCAATTGCGTCGGTCGAACCCATCGAGGGCATTTGTGATGGACACCAGCGATGTGCTGACGACTGTGGTTTCGAGTGCGGATAGGAACATGGCGAGGAGCAAGCTGCGACGGTCAGCTGTGCCCAGACTCGAAGGGCTGAAAATGAAAAGGGTGCCCGCTGGCCACCAACGTACCCAAGCATCAAGACGTACAGCCGCCAACCCGTGATGTAAACCCTCTCAGAAGCGATGGGAGCGGCATCTGGATTTGGATTTGGAGCGGCATCATGCTGTGTTTCTGATGAAGCCCCGAGGTCCAATGCTGACTTGTCTGCTTCGTTTGCCTCGTGGCGTGACTCGCCCCTGTTGTCTCTGTCCAAGACCGTGAGCTGTATCTGTCCCGGTGCTGTTGAGCCCTCGCTCGGTCTTCGGCTCATCTTATAATCAAAGACATTCGGTACCGTGGGAATGAGGTCGAAGAGAAAATTCGCGTGAACGACTCGCCAATGACTACTATTGTAGCACGAGAGGTGAGGACCTCGAACGTCGGTCGCACCGGTGGGTTGACATTGTTTTGAGCCTGAGGAAACACGCGTCCCGGGCCCTGCCAGACGATTGAGATGGCATGATGATGGATTCTGGTACCGATAGTCATTGGCTGGTCACATGGGTATTTTGTCGAAGGATGCAGATGCAGCCTGGGCGACAAGGACTCGGAGTTTTGTGGCCGAGACTGCCAGTCCCGGCGCACCCGACTCGGTAGTGCACCTCGTCAGTTGGTTTGGTACGTGGGTGTGTTTGAGTATAACTTCAGATTCTCTCATTTCAACAGCACGGCCACTGATCAGCGGCGAAACAGGTTGCTACCAGGAAGCCTCTGGACGAAGGCAAAAGGGGTGGTGGATAAATCAGGAGAAGGCCGATGGCAGTGCTGCCGGTGCATTACGAAGCCCCAAGCCTGCGACGGCGATCCCGTCTGCCACCGTGGAGTACACGACTCGTCATCCACCTGACTTCGAGGGCGACCGATGTGTAGGAGCAGATGACTCGAAATCATTGTCCTGCCGGGCAAATATAGCTGTCCATTCCAGCCTCTAATCTAAAACCACAGGCTGATCAGTTATTGAGCAAGAGAGAAGGTATTCGAAGGCAGGTACGTGGCGCTGCTGCGCCCCCATATTGAAACCTCGCTGCTGCCGTAGGCAAATTGACTGTGAAATCAATACCAGCACCAGTCGTCCTTTCCAGCTTCGTCGAGATCACTCCGAGCCGCACGGGCAAGGGTCACTTTTTGTCACGAGGCATTTTCAAATGCACGACAGCCCTGCAACCTCTTTCTTTCACCAGCCAACCTGCCGCTTGCCCCCATCCCTACAACCCTGATTGCCACCTTTTCGCCTCTTCAAGTTGATTCGGAGGTATTTTGGTCTTAATCCCTCTGCCCAGCCGGGGTTTGGTGCCGATCTCCAGAACGCTTGTTCCCCTGGCTGACGGGCCGCAAGCATCAGTGCCGCCACCTCCCGTTCGTTTCCATGCTGCTCGTATTGAAAGTCAACCCGCGAGCGTCAAAAAGAAGCACGACAAACAAACACAACCCTTTTGCCGGCTCGACTTGAAGTGGCTCACTGGCCAGCATTTTTTCTGCTAGCCTTGTGGCCTGCTCGCCCAGCTGCCCGCCTGCGCATCCTTATTTACGGGCGCTCAAGGGACCCAGGTGTCTCCAGGGAATCTGCGCCGCCTTAAAAATCACCCCCGCTGTCCCCTGGCCCGTCAGGTTGCTTGGAACGTCCCGTCCCTCGTCCACCCTGGCCACCTCCCAGTGCGGCCTCCTACGCCCGCCAACCCACAGGCACCCTGCGCCGCGCCGTCCCACCCCAAGTGACTGACTAATAACAAAGCTGCGCCCTCTGACGCTGCCAACCCCCCGTCTGTTCCAGTTCCATCATCCCAGGCCAGGTCACTTTGCGGGGTTCAACTTCGCTTCAACCTCAGCCAGCACTGAGCAGCAGCAGCATCGACCACCCCCCGGCCGGCACCCCTCGTCTCATACAGGGAAACCGACCCCAGAGAAGAGCATCCGAGCCCTTATCCTTTTCGACGCATTCTCCTTTACCGACCGACTGACCGACCGTCCTTGCGCCACTCCCCAATCATTAACCCCGAACCCACCCTGCCAATTCACGTCCCGTTTCTCGCGCAGGCCGCCTGCCTCCTGAAACCCCGACCGACACATCCGCCACATCACTGTCAAATCGACACGCGACCCTTGGAGCCATGTCGTGGAAATTGACCAAGAAGCTCAAGGAGACCCATCTGGGACCCCTGACGAGCACCTTCTCCCGCTCCCCCTCGACATCCACCATCGTCGGCGACGACAAGAACCAAGCCAGCACCGTCGCCGCCCCCTCTTCATCCTCAGCGACTCCCGCCAATGACAACACAATCGGTATGCTTGTCACCGCGCCTAACCTCCTCAATCCCCTCCCCCTCGTCCCATTTCCCCTTCCTACTCATCCGGTGCTGGAGCCCTCTTCTGCCATTCAATCTCCCCTGGGACTTCTCTCGCTGACCTATCCACTCTCTACCAGCCGCATCCGAAGCCATGTCGCAAGCTCCCGTCATCAAGGCTCCCAAGCCCGGCATCCTCGTCGTCACCTTACACGAGGGTCAGGGCTTCTCGCTGCCCGAGCAACACCGCGCCGCCTTCGCCTCCTCCCACCAAGGCTCCTTCTCCTCGAGCAACGCACTCAGCGCCGCTGGTTCGGTGCGTCCCGGCTCCTCACAGAGGATTGCGGGCTCCTTGGCCAACGGCTCGTCCGGCCGCCCCCAGACGTCCGGCGGCAGTGGCTTCGGCGGCATTCCTACCAACCACGGCCGCATCTCCGGCAAATACATGCCTTATGCCCTCATCGACTTCGACAAGGTCCAGGCGTTCGTGAACTCGGTCGAGGGCACCCCCGAGAACCCATTCTGGGCTGGTAGCAACACCCAGTACAAGTTCGACGTCTCCCGCATCACCGAACTCGGCATCCATCTCTACATGCGGAACCCCATGGCTCCTCCTGGCTCCGGTCGCAGCCAAGACATCTTCCTCGGCGTCGTCCGCATCAATCCCCGTTTCGAGGAGAGGCAGCATTTCGTCGAGGACCCCAAGGCCAGCAAGAAGGACCGCGAGAAGGCGGCCGCAGAGTTCGCTGAGCGCGAGCGGGCCCAGGGCCACAGCGGCGTCGAGTGGGTTGACGTCCAGTACGGCACCGGCAGGCTTAAGATTGGTGTCGAGTATGTCGAGAACAGGGCCGGCAAGCTCAAGATGGAGGAGTTTGAGCTTCTCAAGGTCGTTGGCAAGGGCAGCTTCGGCAAGGTCATGCAGGTGCGCAAGAAGGACACGAACCGCATCTACGCCCTCAAGACCATCCGCAAGGCCCACATCATCTCGCGGTCCGAGGTCGCCCATACCCTGGCCGAGCGCTCGGTTCTCGCCCAGATCAACAACCCCTTCATCGTGCCCCTCAAGTTCTCCTTCCAGTCGCCCGAGCGGCTTTACTTCGTCCTCGCCTTCGTCAACGGCGGCGAGCTGTTCCACCACCTGCAGAAGGAGCAACGCTTCGATGTCAACCGGTCGAGATTCTACACGGCAGAGCTGCTGTGCGCACTCGAGTGCCTGCACGGCTTCAACGTCATCTACAGGGACCTCAAGCCCGAGAACATTCTTCTTGATTACCAAGGCCACATTGCCCTGTGCGACTTTGGCCTCTGCAAGCTCGACATGAAGGACGGCGACCGCACCAACACCTTCTGCGGCACCCCGGAATACCTGGCACCGGAGCTCCTCATGGGCCAGGGCTACAACAAGACGGTCGACTGGTGGACCCTGGGCGTACTGCTGTACGAGATGCTGACGGGCCTGCCTCCGTTCTACGACGAGAACACCAACGAGATGTATCGCAAGATCCTGTCCGAGCCGCTGCACTTCCCTGGCCACGACATTGTGCCGCCGGCGGCCAAGGACCTGCTCACGAAGCTGCTGAACCGCAACCCGGAGGAACGGTTAGGTGCCAACGGATCCGCAGAGATCAAGGCCCACCCCTTCTTCCACGCCATAGATTGGCGCAAGTTGCTCCAGCGCAAGTACGAGCCGGCCTTCAAACCCAGTGTGGTATGTACTCACCTGTGAACCCCTCCCTCCTTGCTAGGCGCCACCCGCTGACTTTCTCCCCTCCTCCAGGTCGATGCTCTCGACACGGCCAACTTCGATACGGAATTCACCAACGAGGCGCCCCAGGAATCGTACGCCGACGGCACCGTTCTCTCTCAGACGATGCAGAACCAGTTCCAGGGCTTCAGCTACAACCGGCCAATTGCGGGACTCGGCGATGCCGGTGGCAGCGTTCGCGACCCGTCCTTCGGCTCCTTCGTGGGCAGCATCCAGGACAGGCGGTAGAACGCCCACCGACTCCTCTTCCGACACACAACGGGGTGCGGCAGCGCCAACACGGATGACAGGTATAAGCATTGCGCGGGGGCGGATCGTAGGCACCTTTCATGTTTCATGCTTTTAGGGCCTTGATTACGGCGTTTGGGAGGGGCATTTCCTGATTTTGGTCTGTGACGCATGCAGGAGAGGCAAAACAAGAGGTAGATTCCACGAGGGATGGCGGCAGGTTGTCGACCGACCTCGCGACAGCAGTAGGAGGGCAATCATGTGCAACCTCCTGGGCGAGGCAGTCCAATCCGGCCCCGAGTCGGAAAAGTGAGGGCCAGCTAGACACGGATGGCCGTCACGACACATATGTACCTGTCCAAGGGAAACAGGCAGCCAGCCGCCACCTTTTTGCTAGAGCGTTCTCGCCAATGAACTGCGACACAAGAAGTCTCTCAGCTAGACCGCGATGCAGTGCTTTGTGACTGTAGTTTACTAGCTGGCGATTAGAGTGTTTGGTCCGCTGTTTGTATTTCCGACAACTCCGGGACACGGATAGCTATGCATGGATGAGGAGCCGCCGTCATCGGAAATATTCACATCGCCATGGAGCTAGACCACGCACCGAAGGGATCGTGAGTGGGGCGAGACGAGCGGGAGAGGTGAAGACGGGAGGACTCGATGGACAACCCTCGGTCCAATGCATGCCGCGGCATTGCGAATGTGACCAGGAGTCCGAAGTAGACAGTCACCGCTGCTCCAGCCAAACTGTCTGGAATTTTTCCGCCGCATTCCAATGGCGTCCGCGCGGGTGTTATTCATCAACCCGGGACAAACGGTGTGGCCATGGCGATAGTCGCGAAGCGCGAGGAAGTCCGGCGGGGATGAGTGAGACTCCCCGAAGCTTCCGTGGGGGGTTGGACAGCATGGTATAGTAGCTGGAGCACACAGCTCCGGCGACGGGCGCGAGTTCGAGGCACCGAGAGCTGGGTGGACCGCCCAGATGGACGCACCGCAAGCGATTGCCCGCGGGGGTGGCCCCGATTTCCATGACTACTGCGTTCCGGGACAGGTATCGGAGCTTGGCTCCTCACAGCCCAAGTTCTCGTGATGTTTTGAACCTAAACTTTTCTCCCTTCCCCTCCTCACCCCTCTTTCTTTCATCGTCAACTCATCGCTTGCTTCCCGTGTTGCTTTGGGCTCCCAGGTATGTTCAGATTGCCATGTTTTGACAGCGGCCCGCCCACTGTCACCGTCCCCCTCCCCCCTCCCGTAGAAGGTGCAGCGATCATATCATGCCGCAAGCATGCAACGGATATGTCCAATCGCATCTGCCCGTTCTCTAGATGGTTGTCTGTTGTCATGAGCCAAGCGGCGCCGCGACAAGCGAAGCCATCATCCATCATGTCGAGGCGGCGACGTGGAACGAATACCATTGCCCCGCACCCTCGTTGCCGGAGCTTCGTCATACCTCGTCGAAGGTGGGCTGTTGGCGACGGGAGCTGCACCTGCCCCTCCATGCCCCTCCCTCTCTCAGCATTGCCTCCCAGCAGCGCCAACCCACCACGCATCTTTCTACTACCTACTACTGTACACACCAAGCCAGGAGCCGCTTCAGCAGAAGAACAACATTTCTCTCCTGTCATCATAACATCTGCTTCCGTGACCTACGAGCTTTCTCCCCGCTGACACGGCTTCATCTCTAGCTGCTGACCCCGCACGACACCAAAAACATCATCGAACCGACTTGAACCTCACACCACCGCCAACATGCCCCAGGCCAGCTCTCTCCCTGCTTGGGCCGACCTACAGGCCCACCGTGACAGCGTCGGAAAGAACTTTGTGCTCAAGGAGGCCTTCGCTGCCGACCCCGAGCGCTTCTCCAAGTTCTCCCGCACCTTCGCCACCGCCGACGGCACCGACATCCTCTTCGACTTCTCCAAGAACTTCCTGACCGATGAGACTGTCGAGCTGCTCGTCCGCCTTGCCGAGCAGGCTGGCGTCGAGAAGAAGCGCGACGCCCTGTTCGCCGGTGAGAAGATCAACTTCACCGAGAAGCGTGCCGTCTACCACCCTGCCCTCCGCAACGTCGGCGGCTGGGACATGTCGGTCGACGGCCAGGATGTCATGGGCGGGCCTTCCGGTGTCAATGCCGTCCTGGATCACATGAAGGAGTTCTCCGAGCAGGTGCGCAGCGGCGCCTGGGTCGGTTTCACCGGCAAGAAGCTTACCAACATCGTCAACATCGGCATCGGCGGCTCTGACCTTGGCCCCGTCATGGTCACCGAGGCCCTCAAGCACTACGGCGCCCCCGACATGACCCTCCACTTCGTCTCCAACATTGACGGCACCCACATGGCCGAGGCTCTGGCTGCCTCTGACCCCGAGACGACCCTCTTCCTCGTCGCGTCAAAGACCTTCACCACGGCCGAGACCACCACCAACGCCAACACGGCAAAGACCTGGTTCCTCGAGAAGACCAACAATGCCGGAGACATCGCCAAGCACTTTGTCGCCCTGTCCACCAACGAGTCCGAGGTGGCCAAGTTCGGTATTGACACCAAGAACATGTTCGGTTTCGAGTCTTGGGTCGGTGGCCGCTACTCCGTCTGGAGTGCCATCGGCCTCAGTGTCGCCCTCTATGTCGGATTCGACAACTTCCACAAGTTCCTGGCCGGTGCTCACGCCATGGACAAGCACTTCCGCGAGACGCCCCTCAAGGAGAACATCCCCGCCCTCGGTGGCCTTCTGAGCGTCTGGTACTCGGACTTTTTCCAGGCCCAGACTCACCTCGTCGCTCCGTAAGTACCCCCTTTGCCAGCGCCCGCCCTTTATGGAGGCGGGATTCTGACAGGCGATCAGCTTCGACCAGTACCTCCATCGCTTCCCCGCCTACCTGCAGCAGCTGTCCATGGAGTCCAACGGCAAGACCATCACCTCAGATGGCACCCCTGCGAAGTACACCACCGGTAAGAAGGCCCGAGTTGCCGCTGTGCCTCATGCCATGCCCTTGGTGCCAACAACCCACGCTCACACTTGCCCCTTCTTGCAGGTCCTATTCTCTTCGGCGAGCCTTGCACCAACGCCCAGCACTCCTTCTTCCAGCTCGTCCACCAGGGCACCAAGCTCATCCCCACCGACTTCATCCTCGCCGCCAAGTCGCACAACCCCATCTCCGACAACCTGCACCAGAAGATGCTAGCTTCCAACTACTTTGCCCAGGCCGAAGCCCTCATGGTTGGCAAGACGGCCGAGCAGGTCCGCGCCGAGGGCGGCACTCCGGAGGAGCTCGTGCCCCACAAGGTCTTCCTGGGCAACCGTCCCACCACCTCCATCCTTGTCGGAGGCCACATCGGCCCCGCGGAGCTTGGCGCCCTCATCGTCTACTACGAGCACCTCACCTTTGTCGAAGGTGCCGTCTGGGACATCAACAGCTTCGACCAGTGGGGTGTCGAGCTCGGAAAGGTCCTCGCCAAGAAGATCCTGGCGGAGCTCGACCAGGACGGCAACGGCGAAGGACACGATGCTTCCACCGGAGGTCTCATCGGCGCCTTCAAGAAGTACGCCAGTCAGTAAGTAAATTCGAAGTATAAAATATGGGGATTATCAGAGGCCGCAGCGCGAGTATCACTGCCGGGAAGCGCGGACCGGGCTGAGTCTCGTCATTACAGACACAGCCGTCCAGCCTCCGATGCTGCACATGATACGGGGCTTAGGTTGAAAAGCAAGGTGTAGTAGCCGTGGTAGTCCGGATGCCTGCCTGAATCGAATGTTCCAACAAAGTGCCAGAGCGATCACCATGAAGCATAACTGCGGGCTCAGCTGCACGGCCACTTACATGGGGTATCGGCACTATGCACGAAGCCGCGGTGCAATGCCCGTGATACTTGGTTGTTCCTGCGGCCTCACCTTCTCGGTGTTATACCGGCTGTCTGCTGCGGGTTCTGGAGCACATGCTTGATTACGGTCACGGGCAGAAGATGTCGCTGCATGTGTCTGGCCACCTCCGAGGCAACCGACGGAGCGAGATTCCCCGTAAAGGGTCGCAGCAGGACAGGATCCGAGATCGATCGACAACTCTCCAACCCGTGCCGTCCCGTGGCGCCGTTCATCCAGGCAAACAGGACGACGACTAGACGCGGTATCACCACGGCCCTGTCGCGGCGTATTCAGCCAAGCCTCCCGGTGCCGAGTCCCCGCCTATTGATCGTTCATCCCCCGCCCGGCCGTCCATGGTCGCCGTTGGGACACAGTCAATCGGCCGGCACGCCAAGAGCCACGGAGGGAGTGGAGGGGTGCAAAGGTCGCCCGGGCAGACGGACAAGTACGGATCCTCCAGCGCCCGCGAAGGGCGGCTGAAGGTGCCGTTTCGTCATTGGCGCTACGCAGTACGGCGGCGGGCCTTGCCGTGAGGCCTCACCTCCTGATGAGGAGCCCCTGAAGGTTACAGTTCGCTACAGCACTCGTACAGATCTTGCGCCCGCGCGACAAATGGCTCCGCCAGATTGATTGGATGCGGCCGGGGGGTGTCCATGATTGAGACGGAGCTTCTTGTAAACGGAGGGATTGCAATGCCTCGGTGAGAGAGGCCAGAAAAGGCCGCAGATGGGGAAGACGAGGGAAATACCGGGTCGGGCGGGCCCTGTCGGGTCACACAGTGCTGCTTAGGTGCGACATCATCGCCCTCGCGTAAACCCCCCTTTTTAATGCCGCGTTGATGGGACCGACCAGGCAAGAAAGTGCTTGCACGCGTCGAACGGCCTGCCAGTCGTGTGTATCATGACGGCCTCTCGACTGCAGGGACGCCATGTCACCTCAGAGCATTGAATCTCGCCATCGCGGCCACGTTGAGGCGCATCTAGCTTCTAGCACCTGTGAAAAGGGGTCGGGACTGGCCTGCGATAAGACGTGTTCACAATGCATGCTTTTGTCCTACAAGCACTTGGTTACACTTGGGATGTGCCAGTAGACCCCCCCTTCTTCCATACTTGACGCTGTGATTACTCAAGTTGGCCCTTACGCATGCACATGCAGAGAGCCAAGGCCAATCAATGCTAAGAAACGTGCGGCGACAATTGATTGATTTGCCACCGTTGGCGGGATTTTTTGAGCGTTTTGATCTATTGTGGCCACACCATCGTGAGGGAAGACGAACCAAGGGGTGACACCCATGAGCCTCCCGTCCGCCGCCGCTTGTAGTTCGTGAGATAGATTATGCTACAGCCTCATTTGAGCCTCAAGAACGACACCACGTCTACTTAAATGAGCTTCACCTTGGACGTATTGCTTGGAGGAGATTTTGACGAAGCATCAACCACTTGGAAGGGCACAGCTGACTTCGGGGGGCCAGGAATATTCAGGTCGTTCTCGCGATGCCAACGAGCTTTCTGTACAACTGACCAGCGGGATCGCCCGCGTCGACCCGCGCTTCGACATACCAAGCAATGCTTTGACCACAGCATATCCCCGGATTGACGGTTCTTTGGGCGACGAAACTCTGGGGCCGGCTGGCTCGAGAGCTTGACATGTCTATGAGGGGAAGAATCTCCTGAATATCTTACCTGTACCACGAGGGGCTGTTGATCTAAAGCATCGACTGTTGATAGCGAAGGTGAACGAACGTAGCCTTGCGGGGTCTATGTGGAGTTGGGCGTGTGCGTAGGAAGGACACGGCTCCATTGAAGGACCACCAAAGTCCATGGATGTCGTCAGACACGTCCGAACAACAGAGACGACGATACATCGGCCAGTGGCCCCCGCCCCATCTGGCTCGAGTTCGCGCCGGCTAGTGCACCTTTTCAAAGACGTGGAACATGCGGGGTGACGAGCGATGCGGCTGGGATGGAGGGCGTCTGGATGTAAGGTGGCCAGCACCATGACGAAGCATTTTACTCCGAGTATGGCTGTTGGTAGACGTTCTCGACAGCGCGATGCGAATGAGCACCCAACCCCACCAATCCATGGACAATCTACTCACGCGGGGTTGAGGACGACGAGATGCATGGTCCCTGGCCGCAGCGTTCGGGATGTTCTGAGGTGTTTTGATCCCGAATGACGAATGCCAAGACCTCCCCGCGCCAAGGGGTGCCTCTCACATGTTCCTACTCGTGCATTCGAGAAGAGGCCAAGAGGCCCTGCAGGTAAGATAGAGGGGAATAGATGCTCACGCGTGCTTCTGCACAAGGTATTGTTTGTTGGATCTCCGGGCCCGTTGAGACTTTCCCACTGCCAGGGATTCGATGCTGGGGATGGGGCGGCACGACGTCGGGGCTTGTGGGAGGGCGGCACTTCGGCCGGCGCAATGAACTATCGTTAGCGGCAAGTACGTTCAGGCCGGGTGTTCGACGTCACTCTCGTCGCACAAATCACGGAGCCGGGCGGCGCTAGGGGTCGGGCGGCAGGAACAGGAAAATGAAGGAGTGCGGCGTATGACGATCTTCTCCCGGCCGATGTCCGTCCAATGTCAGCAGCCGGCGGACAACCACCGGGACACCGCTTCTCTGCGCAACCGCCGCAAGACGGACAACTGACCCGTGAGGAGAAAAACCACAGCGCGACACGGAGTTCGTTTGCTTACGAGGAGACCCCATATCGTTCGTTATCTGGGGTGGACTTCGGAATCTCGGGCATGCTGCCCGCACGATCAAGAGTCACAAACTGGATATCGTCCAGTGTTGCTGCACTTGTCGTGTCCGAGTCAGCAATCTTGACCAGAGGATTTCGGTGATGTTGATCGATGCCGCAAATGGAAAACACACCTGGCTCACGACACCGTCAAGACCCCTACCCCTGACTTTCTCTCCCAATACCACGCATTAGTACGAATACATAAACGGGAGAAGGCGGGGCTCAAAAGGTCCCCAATTGAAAGACACGCGATTGAGCGATTGGCTTCGGGACTGTTTGCGGCTTTTGCGGCCTTGGACCCCCTCCTCTCTTCAAGCTGCCTCCGGCCGGTGGGCTTCGTTCGACCTCCAGCTGCGGGTTTGGCGCCCCTGGCGGAACGGAGCGCATCGAGAGAACGCCCGTAATCGTACGGCTGCTCGAGCCTTGTCCAATCATATCGAACACCTAATCCGTCATTCATGGGCTGTGCAGGAGGCACGATGCCGACCCGGTAAAGTCGCGAGAAGCGCTGCCGTCGCTCGCCCAGGCGGCCTGCGAGCGCCGAACGATTTGCGGCAACTAAGGGCGACAGAAGACAGACAACAGGGGACAAAAGTCGCTCACCCATCTCAAAGTGAACATCCTGACACCGAGAAAGATGTGGTTGATGAGCAGTACTCGTAGCACCACCATCACCCGATTTCCTGCGGCGGTCTTGAGCCGGATAGGACAAGTTTGGTCCCCCCCGGGGCTGGGGCTCGAGCCGCATACTCAGGGTCCTGGGATCCCGAGCGCCCCTTGATTCACCTAAGCGATACGGCCAGCCCGGCCGGCCGAAGCATGTGGCCGGGAGAAGCGAAGGGAGTCTCTGCCCGGCCAGGTCTCGGCTTGCTCCCGTCTTGTTCATTTCGTCAACCGGCATCGTGAACCGTGGGGCCGACAGGATGAGCCCCGCGACGAGGCAATGTCGCCGGGTGATGACACGGTTTCGTAAGCATCGATGCCATCGTGCCCGAGGCGATGATGATGATGGAACTTCAAGGGCGCCACCCCACCTCCGCTAGATCCCACCCATGACGGCAGTCTTGCCCCATCGCTGCGGCGTCATACAGGCAGACAGCCCAGCCCAGAGTGCAGGCACCGAGTTTCTTTGTCAAAGGACGCCCGCAGACCCCCGCCGTCTGTGGGCAAATCAAACCGCGCTTGTTACCTAGATAACCCCCTCTGTGGAGTCCGAATACTGCGGACAGGACCCCTCGTTGGCTCCTCAAGGCAGAGCGGAATGGCGCTAGTTGCTCTCACGGTAAGGCGGGCCAGTTTCATGCTCCGTAGCGGGGCTGGATGGGCGAAAGAGGTTCGCAATGGGAGCCTCCGCTGCTTCGCCCGAGGGGGTCGGTTTAGAACCGGACCCCCCTCGAGCGCTCTCACCTTAGCCAAGTCCATGATGGCATCAGACACCTCCCACTACCTTGTTCGGGTTTAGCACCACGTTTTGCAGGGACCAAGCCGCATCGCTGTTGGCCATTCGGGGGGTCAGCTATGGATATTCCGCCGTCAATGATCCACCGTGAGCAATGCGCCTTCCATCCCTCTGACGCTGGTGCCCCTCCAAGACCGAGCCAAGGTACCAAGGATGTGAAGCAGGGTAGGTACGTACCCCAGGCCAGCACCCCGTATCGCATCACAACTGGGGCATCTTGCGGCCGGCCCGTCGATGAGTTCAGTGGCACCGTGACTTTGTTGGACTCAGTCCGTCGATGCCTCCTTCTATAAGTACAGCCGCCTTTCCCGGCCTACCCCGGTTGCGGATCTGAAGGCTCGCCACTTTTCCCATCCTATGAACCAAGCTTTATCTCCATTGACTCTTGATCTCGCCTTCAGCCTACCTAAATCCCTTGGCAATCTACATACCTCGCCCATCACCTACCAACAACCCCTCCCCCGCAATTCATCATGGCTCCCGCTGTCACCAAAAAGGCTGTCCATTTCGGCGCTGGCAACATCGGTACGTTTACATATGATGGTGACATCGGCCGTCACAGAGGCGAAAGATGACTAACTGTTTAAACAGGTCGTGGCTTTGTCGCCTGCTTCCTCCACAACTCCGGCTATGAGGTCGTCTTCGCAGATGTCGCCGACTCTTTGATCGACCAGATCAACGCCACTCCGTCATACAAGGTGATCGAGGTCGGAACGGAGGGCACCACGGAAAATGTCATCACAAACTACCGTGCCATCAACTCCAAGACACACGAGGCAGACCTGATTCAGGAGATTGCCACCGCGGATGTCGTCACATGCTCCGTCGGCCCGAACATCCTGAAGTTCATCGCCCCTGTCATTGCCAAGGGTATCGACCAGAGGTCAGAAGACCTGAAGCCCATCGCCGTTATCGCCTGCGAGAACGCCATCGGCGCCACCGACACTCTTGCCGCCTTCATCAAGGATCCCAAGAACACACCGGAGCACCGTCTCGAGTCACACGGTCAGAGGGCCCACTACGCCAACTCGGCCATCGACCGTATCGTTCCCGCCCAAGATCCCAACCACGGCCTGAACGTCACTCTCGAGAAGTTCTTCGAGTGGGTTGTCGAATCTGGTCCTTTCACCAGCGAGTCCCACCCCGAAATCAAAGGCATCAACTGGGTTGAAAACCTTGCCCCCTACATCGAGCGCAAGCTGTACACTGTCAACACTGGCCACGCCACCGCCGCTTACCACGGCTACAACCGCAGCAAGCGCACCGTGTATGACGCGCTGCAGGACAAGGCTATCCTCGCTGAGGTGCGCAAGGCTCTCGAGGAGACCACTAGCCTCATTGTCGCCAAGCACGGAATTCCTCTGGAGGAGCAGAAGGCGTACGCCAACAAGATCATCCGTCGCATCGGCAACCCCCATCTGGAAGATGCCGTCGAGCGTGTTGGTCGCGCCCCGCTCCGCAAGCTGAGCCGAAAGGAGCGTTTCGTCGGACCTGCCGCCGAGCTCGCCGAAAAGGGCGAGCCATGCCCTGGTCTTCTCGATGCCATTGAGATGACGTTCCGCTTCCAGGATGTCGAGGGAGACGACGAATCCAAGGAGCTGGCAAAGATCATGTCCGAGCAGACTCCGGACGAGATCGTGCAGCAGGTATGCGGCATCCAGTCTTCCGATAAGCTGCACTCCTCGCTTGTCGACATCGTCCGCAAGGTTCAGGCGGATGCTGAGGATTGACTGGCCGACATGCCATCCAAGCTTTGAACTGCGCGTGCCGATGAGGATGTGCATCGCGCGGCAGGTGTTTTCCTTTTTTTTAGCGTCATGATACCCTCCACATGACGCTTTTCTTATTATTTCTCACTGGGCAGCCACGATTATGATCAATCGCGGCGGGAAGCAGGCGTCTGGGAGCTTGCAATTCGCGATCGGAATTCCGGTCTGGGACATGGAGCAGTGCTGCTGCTAGATCCAACTGATAGTGCATCAGGAACATGCAGCGTGCTAGTAAATGAAGCAAAATTCATCCTCATCCACAGCCTAGGACTAAGCAGTGATACGTGATGGTGATGGTACACATTCTCTCTGAAGGGCAAGATTCCATGAAATAACTTCAACATGGCCATGTACATAGTGTTGTCATGAGCTGTGAAATCTTGCGTGCATGGAGAAGGGAAATCTATGTCATGTCGCTGGGCGGGGTGCACAGACCATATTCGGAGCTCATCCACCAGCCAGCTGAAGACAGGTGGGGACTTGATGCCTTGCTCGCACCCCTGCCTCGAGGACACTTTTCAGGCACCAACTCTCAATCGGCCGCCGGGCTCTGGAAGACACATCTGACCAACCTGGAAGCTACCACATGGCCCAAAATTGAGGCTACACCACAGCTCTGGAAGCCTGTCTCGACCCGACCGCCGCAACTTCTTCCATCCTCCCACAGACCTACCGACAGTTCCGTCTGGCTCGCAGCTACCCGGGCATACTCCGCATTCGAATCCATCGATCGGGGCCTTTGGGTGAACGGTTATTCCGAGCTCCCTTCTGCACGCCTTCCGCAACCGACCCCGCTGCTCGACCCCGACAACCCCTTTCTCCCTACCCTGGTGACGACCTCGCCCACCATGAGAATCGATGCGAAGGTGCGACATTTGTATCCCGGCTGTGGCAGTCCGACATTGGAGTGATGGCTAATGGAAGGTGTAGCGGCAATTGTTCGCTCGCAGCGAGCGAGTGAAGGGCATCGACTTCCATCCCCAGGAGCCGTGGATCCTTACCACGCTGTACTCTGGTTCGTCGCCCCGTGTGGCCGTTTCTTCCTGGCACTACCGGGCGAATCATCTGACGCATTCTTTGCAGGCCATGTATACATTTGGTCATACGAGACCCAGCAGATCGTCAAGACCTTCGAGCTCACCGATGTCCCCGTCCGCGCCGGCCGCTTCATTGCGAGAAAGAACTGGATCGTCTGTGGCTCCGATGACTTCCAGCTCCGCGTCTACAACTACAACACCTCGGAGAAGATCACGTCCTTCGAAGCGCACCCCGACTACATTCGCGCCATCGTCGTCCACCCGACACAGCCCTTCGTTCTCACCGCCTCTGATGACATGACCATCAAGCTCTGGGACTGGGAGAAGGGATGGAAGTGCGTGCGCGTCTTCGAGGGTCACGGCCACTATGTCATGGGCCTGGCGATCAACCCCAAGGACACCAACACCTTTGCCTCGGCCTGTCTCGACCGTACCGTCAAGATCTGGAGCTTGGGCTCTTCGACACCCAACTTCACCCTCGAGGCGCACGAGACCAAGGGCGTCAACTACGTCGATTACTACCCCCACTCGGACAAGCCGTATCTTCTCACCACCTCGGACGATCGGACTGTCAAGGTCTGGGACTACACCACAAAGTCTCTGATCGCCACTCTCGAGGGCCACATGAACAATGTCTCTTTTGCGTGCTACCACCCCGAGCTGCCGGTCATCATTTCTGGATCAGAGGACGGCACCGTGCGTCTCTGGCACGCCAACACGTACAGATTCGAGCAGAGCCTCAACTACGGTCTGGAGCGTGCCTGGTGTGTCTCGTACCAGAGGGGAAAGCAGGGCATCGCCGTCGGCTTCGACGACGGCCTCGTCGTCGTCAAGCTGGGCCGCGAAGAGCCTGCCGTCTCGATGGATGCTTCCGGCAAGCTCATTTGGGCTCGGCACAACGAGGTCATTTCGGCTATCATCAAGGGCGGAGGTAAGCTTTACTTTGACTGACCCCCGATTGTCCAAGAGTGATGCTGACAGCCCGTGCAGACGCCACCGTCAAGGACAACACCCCAATCACTCTCTCCACCAAGGATCTCGGCACCTGCGAGGTCTACCCCCAGACTCTCCTGCACTCCCCTAACGGACGCTTCGTCGCAGTCTGCGGCGATGGCGAGTACATCATCTACACCGCACTGGCGTGGAGAAACAAGGCATTCGGCTCCGCGCTGGACTTTGTCTGGGCGTCCAAGGAGAACAGCAACGACTTCGCCATCCGCGAATCTGCGACAAGTGTCAAGGTCTACAAGAACTTCACGGAAAAGACTGGAGGACTCGACGTGGGCTTCCAGGCAGAGGGTCTGTCCGGCGGCGTCCTTCTTGGTGTCAAGGGACAGGGCGGCATCTCCTTCTTCGACTGGGCCAGCGGTGGGCTGGTGAGGCGTATCGAAGTCGAGCCCAGACAGGTATGAGCCCAACAAGCACCTCTGCCACGCACTTGCTGACAAGACATAGGTATACTGGTCCGACAGCGGCGAGCTTGTCGCGCTTGCTTGTGATGACTCTTGCTATGTCCTGCGGTTCTCTCGCGAGGCGTACGTGGAGGCTCTCAATGACGGGCAGGTTGATGACGACGGCGTCGAGGCTGCGTTCGAGGTCATCACTGACATTAACGAGAGGTATGCACCATTCTCACCGTCAGCAACCATGACCAACAGCTAACCCCGGGTCAGCGTGCGAACGGGCGAGTGGATTGGAGACTGCTTCATCTACACCAACAGCACGAACCGCCTCAACTATCTCGTCGGCGACCAGACCTACACCGTCTCGCACTTCGACCAACCCATGTACATCCTGGGATACATCCAGCGCGATTCGAGAATCTACCTTGCCGACAAGGACGTCAACGTCACATCATTTGCCCTCTCGCTGCCTGTCTTGGAGTACCAGACGCTGGTGCTCCGCGGCGACATGGACACGGCCGAGGAGCTGCTGCCAACGATCCCCGCAGACCAGATGAACAAGATTGCGCGGTTCTTGGAAGGACAGGGTCACAAGGAGCTGGCGTTGGACGTGGCAACAGACCCCGAGCACAAGTTCGAGCTTTCTCTAGCCCTGAACCAGCTGGACATCGCTCTGGGGCTGGCCAAGGAGGCCGACGTGGAGCACAAGTGGAAGACAGTCGGCGACGCAGCCCTTGCCGCATGGGATGTTGCTCTTGCGCAACAATGCTTCACTCACGCCCGCGACCTCGGCTCTCTCCTGCTTCTCTACTCCTCCACATCGGACCGCGATGGCCTGACCAAGCTGGCCGAGCAGGCACAAGAAGCAGGTGCCCACAACGTCGCCTTCAGCGCGCTGTGGCTTATTGGCGACGTCGAAGGCTGTGCCGAGGTCCTGGCCAAGACGGGCAGGCTCGCAGAGGCTGTGCTGTTCACCCAGACGTACAAGCCCAGCCTGACGGCGGGTCTCGTCGCGCAGTGGAAAGACAGCCTAGACAAGAGCAAGAAGGGCCGCGTCTCGAAGCTTCTGGGCGCCCCTGGCGAGGATGACGACCTCTTCCCCGAGTGGGACGAGTACCTGAGATTAGAGCGTGAGGGCGGCTCTACCACCGAGGCGCCGACGCAGCCGGCAAAGACAAACGGTGCGAGTGAAGACGAGTCGGACGACGCCGAGGCCGACGAGGAGACCAGCGAGTAGGAGTCTATGGCAAAGGGGCGCAAGAAGCATGCTTGGGATCATAAAAAGGTCTAGATGTCATGCCGATGTTGACAGGAGGCGTTGATGGTAATGATCATGCGTATCTACTAGTAACAGGACGCACCGTTTGCTCTGATCGGGCAGTGCTTGTGTTTGTGTGCTGGACGGCTCTTCAGAACATGACGGCCCTGGTGTCATGCAGGTTCATCGGCCCAGCGGTGCCGCGTGGCGTGAGTCTCCTTTCCCAAACCGCGGGCGCTATCGACGCCAAAGAACCGTGCCAGGCCAATCGGGGGTATGCCATGTTCAGCTGGTGACAGGGTATTGATTGCCAGGGCTGTCGGAGGCCGCCCAGCGTTGTACGAGGGCTGGATCGTTGGCCCTATATCCGAGTCGTGCTTCGCAACCGAAGAAGTTGCGGGATATTCTTGACTTGGATCATTCTCGTTACCCTTCATCCAAGCCAGGCCGTTGTCCAGCAGCATGCCGACGACAAGACCGCCTACAAGACATGCCCCTATGGAGGCCGTGATACTGCCCGGGAGGCAAGTGTCTCAGATGAAGAACGAGTCAATTGTATCAACACCACCAGTACGTTTACTTCTACGGTCAAAAATTGTTCGTTTAGCGGTGATGGACTGAACTGACGGGACATTTTCAGGCTGCCGAGCCAAGACCTGATGCCGAGCCGAATCTGAGTTTGCGTGGAGGCGGAATGTCACTTGGCTTCGATTGTTGTGGAGGAAGCTGCCGGTTCCATAAGTCTTGCTGCTGAGGTTGGCAGTGATATCAGCAGGCATCTAAGGTGCGGCACGGAGTGGCCGGTTCAGCGACGAAGGGAAGGGGCAGTAGTTAAAACGTGTGTTATTGCGGCGACGGAGCGATCATGTGTCTGGACTTCCAACGAGGCGAGAGCTGAATACTCTCATAGCTTGCTGTCTTTCCAGACAGCCTTCCTCTTCTCAACAAAACTCAGGACGCCTTCTTTCATGTTGTCCGCCCCCTCCATGTCCTTGTAGATAGCGCCCTCCACTCGCAGCGTGGCAGGCTGTGGATCCTCTCCAGCCCACCCCGAGAGCAGGCCTTCCCGAGTGACGATGACAGCATCGGGGGAGTTGTCGGCCAGCTTGGCCGCAACTTCGAGGGCGCGCTTGAGCAGGGCGTTCCCGTCGCCGTCGATAACCTCATTCACGATGCCCCATGCCTCCATCTGCCTGGCCGTGTACATGCCTCCCAGCATGGACATCTCGCTGGCGCGTTGGCGGCCAAGAGTGCGAATGAGGCGGGGCAGCGCCCCGGCGATGGCGACGACGCCTCTGGTCACCTCGGGGAGACCAAACCTGGCGGTCTCCAAGGCATAAACGAGATCCGTATTGACGATCATCTCGAAGCCGCCGCCAAGACAGAGACCGTTGACGGCAGCAATGATGGGCTTCTTGCCGCGACGGTTGGAGATGCCGCCGAAGCCACCATCCGCGGGCCACTTTTGTGCGGGCGTGGTTTTCGCTGCTGCACCTGGCTTCGGGGCAGCAATGCTCTTGAGGATGGAGGTTGGGTTCAGGGTGGGCGACACGTTGGCCTTGCTGGCGGGATCGTTGTTGTCATGCCATTCTTTCAAGTCAGCGCCCGCGCAAAAGGCGCGACCTGTGCCGGTGATGATGGCGGCGCGCAGATGTGGCTCGGCATCATACCAGTTGAAGAGTTGCAAGAGAAATGGGTGCTGGGTGGTCGGGATGGCATTGAGCTGGGCAGGCCGATTGAGAGTAACCTGCATAACATGAGGGATGGGGAAGGTGACGAGAACGTTGGGCACCGGCGGTGGTGACGAGGTCAGGGGGGCGACGGCCTGGCCTGGCGGTGGAGACATGACGATGGTGCGCTTTCGGTATTGAATCTGTGTTTTCTGACAAGGAACTCGGGAGAATGTGCGATGTGCAGGTAAATTGAAAGGCGAAGCTTATGTGCTCATGCAGGGACTGTAATATCCTCCACGTCGGCTTCCATGATCATCGATGATGTTGAACCTCGGCTTCCCATTGAAATCTCCCCGGCCAGGGGGCGCCGGAGCGTGCGGGGTGGAGCGCCTAGCGCCGCCGCCAGCTTGATGCTCCGACGGCACAGGCGGCGGATGTGCGGGGGGCGGGGGGCTGGTTCATGTCGACCAGACCCAGACGGACTGATTTCTGCCGTCTACAAGTGCTCCGCCATATCGGACAGCACTTCTTTCCTCCATCGAAAGAAGATGCTCGCGTGCGTTTCATTTTCGACCCTGAGATGAGCGCCCTCGCCCAGCCTCTTGGCGATCTGGATACCGTGGTTCAAGGGGACGAAAAAGTCTTGCCTGCCGTACCACAGCCGCACAGGAAGGGTGTCACGAATGTCCTCCAGGCGAAATCCGAAATCGGTGCTTAGCAGATGGCCGTCCTGACTGACACCGTCGATTCCTTGGGTGTAGACCTGCCGCCCAGTGTGGATCAGGCGTCTTGCTATGTTCTCGTTCTTCCATATCTCCAGCTCTTGTTTCGGAACGACCGACTTCTTCTTCTCGGCTGCTCGAAGCATATCGCTTAATCGGGCCTCATCGGAGAGATGGAAACGGCCTTGCCAGTGGAAGAACCATGCAGCAAGGCGCGGGGTGTATCGCCAACCGATGGTGAACCCAACCCAGTGAAACCATCCAGCGCCGCTCATGCCAATATCAGGCGGTCCAAGGCCACACACGATTGCCACGCATCGGAGCCTGTCGGGGGCCATTGTTGCAGCGCAAGCCAGCGCGTATGGTCCACCGCCCGATACACCCTGTGTCCAGCGCGACTTCAGTAGCTAGCCTCCTCGAACGAGCAGGGAAGAGGGATTGCACTGACCATGACCCCGAAGTTCTCCACCTGGAGATGCCGGGCCAATTGATCCAAATCCCCAGCATGATCGAGGATTGTCCGCCCGGGTTGAGGAGAGCTCAGGCCGATTCCTGGCCTGTCAGCTGCTATGAGACGAACTCCAGCTTCCACAGCCGCCTGATGAAGGTGGCCAGCTTCGATCCGACATCCTGGAAGCCCGTGGCAATAGAAAACAGGTCTTCCGGTCAACAGACCGAATTGTGCGTATCCAAGTTGCCGTCCATCTGAAAGCGTGAAGGTGCTGGATGTCCCATCCTGGAGGACTGCTGTGCCTTCTTCGGGGTTGGATTCCATGCCGTCCCTGATGATTCGAGAAGGATCCATGAAAGGCGGGATGATGTTGAGCAGGATGCTTTGCAGAAGCCTTGCTTGTTGTCTCTGGTGTGTCGGAAGGCTCGGAAAAACGCAGGTAATATGTAAGCCTGCATGACAAGTATTGAAAGACTCGGGTCTCCAACGTCATCTGACATGGCATTTGGACACCTTGTGATCGGTGTTCTGCACAGCGGCATGAGTCACCAGCCTGCGAGACCAATGTCAGCTTCAAGTCGCCGTCCCACCACCTCGCTCTACTTGCATAATGCAGCTTACCGATTGATGGTGCTACGAAAAGCAGTTGAATCGGTGTCCCGTAGTTATCTGCCTACACCTCACCTATAGATCGGCACCAAGGACAGCCTGCTTGGAAGGAATCGAAGACCACGCGTCCGAGCTACAGCGCAAATAATGGGAAAGTCCAGCTGGGAACTTCTTGCAATGTGGAAGTGTAGAGAACTCATCAAGTCAGATCGGCTCAATGATAGTCCTTCGTTCTGATGGCTGACGAGAGCCAGCCAGGTATAAGTGGTTACCACGTCTGCCGCTGTCATCAGCTCAAGCCCTATCCAGCGGCAAAACATCAGCGCCTTCCTCCCCGACCAAGCTTGTTCATCCAGATTTCAGTCCATCTCGTCTTTCATCCGACTAAATGTCGTCCTTTATTATCACTGGGGCACGCTCGGGCATTGGGCTGGAGTATGTCCGACAACTCGCTCGCCACTCCGACAACACCATTGTTGCACTCGTCCGAGACATCACAGCCAACCTGCAGAGCCTCGAAGCCATTGTTCAGTCTGCCGAAGCCCAGGTCCTCATCGTCGAATGCGATCTTTCATCTACCAAGTCCATCATATCCCTTCCCACCCGCCTTCCACACGGACTCACTTTTGATACCGTGATTCAAAACGCAGCCATTCTCCTTCCTGCTTCTCACGAGGAATCGACAATCAACATGACTCCTTCCTCTCTCAAGGCACACTTCGAAACAAATGTGATTGGGCCGGCACTGCTCTTTCAGACATTGGTGCCTTTTCTCGTTCCTGGCGCTGTAGTTGCCAACATCACCTCCGGTGTCGGGAGCATGTCGATGCTCTCCAGAGGCCAGATACCTGCGCAGATCCCAGCGTACAGCATGAGTAAGGCTGCTCTCAACATGCTCACAGTTCACCAAGCGCATGAGCTCAAGGAGAAGGCAATTGTGGTCTGCGTCGATCCTGGCCATGTGAAGACCCAGATGGGCGGGCCAGGGGCTGTGATGGAAGTGGTGGACAGCGCGAAGAGCGTCATTGGAACTTTGGGGAGACTTGAAGAGAAAGACAGTGGCAGGTTTCTGCTCTACGATGGGTCGGAGCTTCCATGGTAGGCTGCCACTTGCACGCAAATGTCTTTGAGGTGTCTAGGCAAGCGCTTTCGTACTGTGATAGATAGCTATAACAGGGAAAGAGGGATGTCCCAGTATATGGATTCATATCCTTGTATTGAAGGTGTGATATTGACCACCGAGACTGTTAGTGAGTAGATACTTGGAGTTATGTGAGATCCTCAGGCTGAAGACCGGGATCAAGATTCACCACGCATTGCACGCCTTCCTCGCCTGGACCTACGGGACGACAGCCTCTTCCTCCGCCCATGTCGGATAATCCACATAACCATTCTCTCGAATACCGTCCCAGCTCCCATAGAATCTGCTGCGGTCGAAATCATGCAGACCCTTGCCTAGCCTCAGGCGCTCGGGAAGGTCAGGGTTGCTAACAAACCACCTTGCAAAAACCACTGCATCCCACCCCGCTTGAACGGCATCAGCCAAGTTACTTCCGTCCCAGCCGCCACAGCTGATGCAAGGAATACTAGATTTCGAGAGGATGGAGCGGAATGGCTCGTTGGAGATGTTGGGCAAGCCCCAAGATTCTCGGAAACCGCTTTTGTCTACTTCGATGCGGTCTCTCCTAGGCTCGATGAAGTGGACGTACGACAGCTTGTTGTTGCCATTGTATGTCGAAGCAATCTTCTCGCAAAGGTATGACCAAGTCTCGACTCGCTCAATACCAAAGGTGCCTTGATACAAGCACGTGGGCTCCAGACGGATGGCGACATTGGCCGCCCCGACGGCTGACACCACGCCGGCGACTAGATCCAGAGGAAACTTGCATCTAGCCTCCGGCGAGCTACCGTATTCATCATGGCGAACATTGATGTTTGAATGAAGAAACTGATCGATGACTAGGAGGCGTTAGTGCTGACCCGATGCTTCTTCACGGAGTCAGCAAGACTCACGATTCCCATTGCCCCCGTTGATCTCCACGCCGTCGAATCCGACATCAAGAGCAAGTCGAGCAGCCTTAACGAAATCCGCAATGGTATTTGCCATGTGCGTCTCCGTCATTGCCGTGGGAGGGAAGTCCCGGTAGGCGATCTTCTCCCCGTCGGGCGTTCGAAAGGGGAACTTCTCATCAGTCTCCCAAGCAGTGGCACTCGCGCTGACAACCTCCTGGCCCGTCATATGCGGAATGGTCGCCCTGCCTGCATGCCAAAGTTGTGCGTAAATGTATCCGCCTTTGGCATGAACAGCATCGATGACTCTCTTCCATCCTTGCGCCTGCGCCTCGTGAAATAAGCCGGGCACACAGGGCATCCCGCTGGCCTCCAATGAAGGCGGGATGCCCTCGGTAACAAGAAGGCCGCCACGGGACGCTCTTTGGCCGTAGTATAGTGCCATGACGTCGTCGGGGATCCAGGTTCGATCGACTCCTTTGAGAGGAACTCCTCGATTCCGAGTCATGGGAGCCATGACTACTCGGTGCTCGAGAACAATGCGGCCGTTGGCGATCGCAAGTGGCGTGAACAAAATTGATGGAACAGCCATGCTGGCAGGTTTTTGTCGGGGGTCGGGGTGGTGTAAATGAATGAGGTCAGTCTGCGTTCAACTTGTGAAGTGCTCAAGTCATGTTCAATTATCTACCAAGGTACCTACCCTACATCGGCTCGTAGCGGGCGATATCGGCCATCTGGGCAGGAGGAGACTCGAGGTGACGAAACATTCTTTCGAGATGTCGTAAGCTGGCGATGCGATCATTGGACTAGGGGGTTCTGGGGCTCCCCGCCGCTGAGCAACAGGGACAGAACTTGAGATCCATGCGGGCGCGCAGGGATGCCTCCGGGGGCCGTTCTGCGACCTGTCACTGCCAGGCAATGCTCTGTGGGCCGCGGCAACAGCTGCAGCCTCCGAGTCCACTACAACACAAGCCCAGGGCATCGCCGCACACATCACCCCCACCTGAGCAGTTCACTGCCAGAGGCAAATACTCACGTCTTCCACTGTCAAGAATTGAAATACAGATATGATCGCGACAGACCGGATGGGCACAATCAGGCTCCGGCAGCCGCACTCGACGCAGCAACCGTCATCTGGTACATCCACCACAGCTCGAGCACACTTGCCACAGCCATGAGCTCCCACTGCTCCCCCAGGGTGCCCGTCAGTCCGGTGCCGATGAAGGAGAACTTGAGGGGCTTGGTCATGCTCCAACCCTTGACGTTGTGCGCCGCCACTGCGACGACTTCACGTCCGTCGCTGGCAAAACCATTCTCCCGATCGCCTCGTTTGCCGCCCTCGCCCACCTCGGGCCCGGTGATCCAAACCAGCTTCCAACCCGACGACAGCTTGCTCCCATCGTTTTGCATCCGCACTTCTTCTCCTGCAGATGTGCGCCATTGAAACGTCTCCTCCTGCGATGGAAGCGCTTTCCCATGCTCGTCAAGACCGCGGGCGGGAACTCGCATCGTGAAGGTGTAGTGCCAGTGTCTCCAGGTCTCGAACACGTAGCCAGCCTTGATCTCGAGATGCCCCAGCGGCGAGTTCGCCCTGGCGGGGAGTGTAATGATGCATTCTTGCGTCTTATTTGCCTTGACAGGCCCGACCTGCGCCAGCATGGGGTCGTCGGTCGTCGGACCGTCGTAAATGGTGACGGGGGGCTTCTGCGCGAACCAACCCCAGCTGGTGGACCCGGCAAAGAGCTTCTCGTCTCGTGACGGGCCGATGTGAAACTTGCTCATGGACTTCCAACTGGTGTACAGATTGAAGCTCGGTGGCATCTTTGCCATTGCCGACCCCGTGTTGGCGTAGAGTGGCCGCTCGTAGTCGGGCGCTGGCTCGTCATTGTTGTCGTGCCCCGTAGAGTAGGGTGGAGGAGGTATCTGCTGGGTGGAAGACGACTGGCCGCTCTCCCGTGCCGCCTCTTCAGCCTTGGAGGAACGACCTTTGAGCAGCGACCCGAGTCCCATTGATGCAGGCGTGAATTGGGGGCCGAGTAATGGTGATGGATCGTTGGGTTTGGAGAGGGCAAAGTGCAGCGGTTGAGGGGCGGGGGTCAGCGGAGGTTAGGGGAGGTTGATGGGTGCAAGTAGGTACTGTAGGTAATGTAGGTTGATTTGATAGTTGGCGGGCCTCTGATTTTGTTCTGCGAGATATTGCCTTGAGGCCTCCTAGAACTGATGAAAGAATCCGAAGGGAACAGCGCAGAGACCCTTTATATCTTTCATCTCATCACCATCATCACCCTCATCTTCGACCTCCATTCTCCGTGACCGACCCTCTGCACTGCCTTGCCGATCCGATCGGCAACCCAGCCAATCACCTATACGCGTACAACCAGAAAGTGAGGTCCAATTGGTCACAGTCACGGGCCGGCTGAGGTGTGCCCAAAAGCTGACAGCTCGAGCTCCGCAGCTGTCTTGCTGTACCCACGGTGCCCGCCAAAAGCCAAGGCAGCCCAGCGACGAGGATAGGGTGGATGAGGGTTGCCCGCCAGCAGGGAGATGTCCACCCACTACCTAGGCGTCGTGCACAGCCTACTGGCACTGCCGGGCAGGGGGTTAGACAGTGACCAACGGTGGCTTACTCCACCAATGTCTGCACCATTTCAGGGCACAGGTAACCTGGAATGATCGTTTCCAATGTCAGCTTACTACAGGCATGAACGCCCGACAATATTGGCAGCTTCGCGCCCACGTCCAGTCACTCCCAACATGTGAGATTCCTCATAAGTGAATACATGTGAGATGAAAATGATACCGGAACCGAGAAATGTACCGAGAAATAAAAGCGCGGCCACAAAAGGACACTCCTCGTGCCATTGCGTCGTCTCGTCCTTGCAGGCAAAGATCTTCTCCACTGTGGCCTCGTGTCGTGGGTGCCACTCCTGAGATTGGCGAGAATGGAGGTGTCAAGCGGGAGGCTCATTGCCCCCAAGAACCGGTGATCCAGTCTCGTCGTCCGAAGCCCCCCAGTCCGATGTACTGTGGTCGGTATCATCATCGAATTCGGCATCGGAGCTTTGGTTCCAGTTCGGGGGGTCAACCCAGACGCTCGGATGGGAGAACTGCAACGCCTCGGCGCTGGGAATGTGTAGATTCAAAGACGTGTCGTACCGGTCCCTGGTCGCGTTTTCCCTCGCCGTCTCACTGATGAAGCCTCCTCGTCGCTCGAGCGTCGGGCCAAGTTGAAACGAGACGGTGACGATGTAGTAATCGATCTCGCCATCCCTCGTCTCGTCCCTGACCCATCGTCGGTTGTGCCAGGTGCTCGTTCCAGTCCAGCGGTCAACTGTTGCTGCACCATTGCGGTTGTCTGCATAGAGCACGCCGCCGTCGGGCCTCTTGAAGAACCATCGCTGCGCCATCTGCTTCGCAATTTCGTCGACTTGTGCCTTCTTTCTCTCCAGGGACTCCAGCTCAATGTGGATCTCATTCACCGTGTTCGGCATGACGGCACAAGCTGCCTTGATCCAGTTGCCCTTGAAACTCAGCGGGTTGTCGTCCTCCCAGAACCACCAGTCTGCGTGGCGGATGGTGAGCGTGATGCAGCGCGGCAGGAGATGCGGGGTGCGGAGAAGCGACGTCATGCCCCCTTCCTCGAGTTTGTACATCTGGGCGAAGACACGCAGTCTGTCGATGATGACCTTGTCCTCTCCCTGCAGCTCAGCGATTCTTTGAACCCGCTGGCCAAGCCTGGGCCGCCGGAAGCTCCCAAACTCTGGCGGAGCCCGATCCGGCGCTGTGATCCAGTAGAGCTGTTCTTCCAAGAGGAACGGCAAATGCCAGCATTCCTTGTAGATGGCCCGGCAAGTGCGAAGGAGCTCAGTGTCTGTTCTGCGAGGTGCAAAGTACGACGGCCGGGTGAAACATGTATCCGGACTGTACTTTTTCTCTGGGTCGGGATCCGGGTAGTCGGTCAGAGCGAACGAGAAGATCTGGGCGCGAACCTCTCCAGGCAGTGTGCTGAAGAGTGGGCATTGTCGCTGTTCTGCCGCCGGTTTGGACAGCAGCTTTTGGCGCATGGCGGGGGGCAGTAGTACTAAGCTTGAGTCGGTGGGAGAATTGGACGGGAGCAGACACACCCAGGCGCCCAAGTTTATCAGAAGCTGATTCAAAGACTCGAGCGCTGCTTATGGAGGAAGGAAGAGACGCCCAGAGGCAGTCGTGCTCATTTTATACTTGTGTCCTAGGTGTCTGGCTTCCATGTCCACTGGTCGCTTGGATTCTGGGCTGGCGGTGGTTGGTGGTGCTTGCTAGGCAGCAGCCCCCGCGCCAAGCTAGGCTGTCCAGTGCCCGGATCTGCCCCTCGGGCCTCGAGACTCATCACCTAACATTGTTCCTTTCAAGTTGTTAGGTCCTCCCCCAACTTCCAGTACCACTACCTAAACCATCTGAGTGCCCAGGTGATGTCACTTGATCTTCGTGGCAGAGTCCAAGAGAGGAAAATTGAAAGCTTCGGCGGTGAACGATTGGTTTTCCTAGTGAATGGCAAATGCCGCCCTTGAGGCATACGCATGTGCTGAGAGGTGTCCCAAAACCAACCACTGCATCGTGCTCGACCTCTAATCTGGCAGTGACAGGTACAGAACGGAACCGAGGTGGCCAGAACGTCAAAGATAGGGAGTAGCCATTCAACCTTGCGTTGATGCAGGTAGTGCCCGGACCTCAATCTTGCAAAATGGACAGCCTGGGACTAGTTGCCATCTCAGAAGCTTTCGTCTCAGTGACGACTCTTACACCCTCCAGCCCGTCTCTTGATCAGATCAGCACCCTTCTCGGCAATTGCGTAGGTCGGCTGCTGTGTGTAGGCCCCAGGGAGGTCGGGCATGATGCTTGCGTCAACAACACTGAGGCCTCGAACACCATACACCTCCAGTGTTTCGGACACAACGCCGCCCAAAGCACGAGGCATCATGGCAGAAGTTCCAACTGGATGGAAGCAGGTTGGGCTCATTTGGCCTCTAATGGCCTCTCGAAGAGCCTCATCCGACGTGATGTGCGCTCCAGGACTGAGTTCCACAGGGCCGTACTCTCTCAAGCTTGTTTCTGTGTAGTAACGGCGAGTGAATTTGAGGAATTCGACTTGGATGTCGAGGTCCAATGGGTTGGATGCAGCGCGATAATCGACAATGGGCTGTCCGAAGAAGGGATCCGCAGGGTCAATGTAGACTGTTCCTCGAGACAAGGGATGCAGATAGACTACTATGCCACCAAAGTTCGCCCCGCGAAGAAAGAGATTGTAGATGGCAGAGTTATCTGAGCGAAGAAGTGCGGCCAGGCGAGACTGCTGGGCAGCATAACCCGCAACGAGGGTGGGATCTGTCCCGGAGGGTAGGTATGCGGCCGGATCCTGGTTCTCAAGAGACGACGCCAGGGTATCAAAGCCGGACGGGGAAACCACTTTGAGGGGCAAAAATGCCATGAGGTTGCCCGAAGCAATCGACAAAGGACCTGTGTCAGAGATTAGATGGTGTCAATGTATCAATTGGCGGAAAGGAGTGAGGAACTTGCCAGTTCGAGCCTCGGAAAACTCTGCTTCAGCTTCGGCCCGGAAGGTCGCGTTTGTCTGAAGATCACTTGGATCGGGATGAAAATTGAAGTCGGTCACTTCATAGGATCAGAACTTAGGCCTGACATGCTCTTACGGACTTGGTCAACTCACATAAAAAGGTAGCGCCGCCGCCGAGCGGGTGATCTTGAAGGTTGAAACCAACGCCTGTCGTGATAATACGTGTGTGAGTACGTGGCAGTGCGACTGAAGATGGAGCGGGACAATGTACCTGGCAAATCAACCACCACGTCGATATTTGCGGCCTCCAAGACCGCCTTCGGGCCCAGACCGCTGGCCTGCAGGATTTGAGGCGTATGGATCGTGCCAGCGGAGAGAATGACTTCTTTTCTTACAGAGACGTTCTTTGCATCGCGGACATCTCTAGAGTTTCGGGAAACGTACTCAACGCCGGTGGCGGTGTTGTCGTCATCGAACAAGACACGCAAGACTCTTGATTCCAGAATCGTATCGTAGTTTGGCCTGGTCTCCGCCTTGCCGGCCCAGTAGCCACTCAGAGCAAAAGAGCGGACAACCTCGGGTTGCTGAGCAGAATGAGGGTACCAGAAGACGCCGGCATCACCGGCTCCTGAGTCACCCGGAAACTGCACGCCTTCAACCTCTGCCATCGCATCCCATTCCTTGCCTTGAGTCGGTTAGCATCGGTATTGAAGTTGGGTTTGGAAGAGAGTGTGTTATTTACGGAGAAAGGGGTAGTGAAATGTTGGGAATGAGGCATGGATAGGAGACTCGGTGCCCCAGTAGCTTTCGTCATATCGAATGTCGAACTGTTCCACCATTTCAGGAGTTGGCGGGTTCAACCTCCAAGCCTGGGTTCAAAAGGTTGAGTCAGCTTGTGAATGATTTGAAAACCAAGTTCCCAAGAGCGACTCACTTTTTTGAAGTAAGGAAGCAGGTTCTCCCAGTTCCACTCGGAGTCTTGGCTGAAGTATCTCCCCCAGGCATTTATATCCTCCTTCTGTGGACGATGAGCTTGGAAGCCATTGACGCCCGAAGAGCCGCCAAGCATAGCACCTCCAACAACGCCGGTTGTTCTGTTGCTTAGGTTCTGTTGAGGTACAGATGGGAAGTTGAATGTCAGAGAGGCGTTGGAAAAGGCTTGAGAACCCCCAGCAACGTTGTTGACTGAGCTGTCGTTTGCTATTTGAATTCTTAGAATTTGGAGGCAAAGTGGGCGCACGATGACTGACCAAAGATACCAATCTCAATCACAAGGACGGAGTCTAAAGGAACCAAATGGTCAGCATCGAGGTCAGGTCTCATCATCCCATGACACCTCGGACTGGCGACACTGACACTTCCCGCTTTCGGTAAGTCGATCGGCAACAACAAGACCTGCTGTCCCGCCACCTACAACGATGTAGTCATACTCGTCCTGAACCGCGGCCTGTCGAATGAAGTTCGAACGAGTAGCAAAACCGGGCAGAGCTGTGGCAAATACATGAGACGCCGTGAGAATCGCGGTGACAAGCACCAAGAAAAGGGGGGACTTGATCATGGTGAGGATTGCCACTGCGCCGACGCACAGATGTGACGACGACCGGAAGCTCAGATTTGAGAAGGGGCACGGGGCTCCTTTAAGACAGAGCTCGTGTCCACAGAAGGCCCTGATGCCACAGGCCCTGGAGAATCTTGGCAATTGATGGATCCGTGTTCGTGAGGGGAGAGTGTCAGCACCAGGTCGCAACGACCCAAACCCTTACCGCTCATCTTTACCCGGCCCAAATTCGTATGGGATGCCGACACGTCATCAACGAATGATCAGTGCCTTTGGGTTCGGAGAAAGGTAGTATCGGCTAAAGCGAGCGAAAGTGTCTGATGCATTCTTCTTGCCATCCTTGCGATTTATGTCTGTTAAGTCACATGGACCCCTCACCTGTCCACCCGAAAGGAAGCAAAGGGCTAGGAGAATGTGGAGGCATATCTGTCCGGCGGCACCATGTGAATTTGAGGCATGTTGCATCTAATGCTACAATGATCACAGGCTAAAAGCATGACGTCCGCCATGGCACGGCGGATATTCCGTTTGCCCGCCCGGAGCGACAGCGACGGAGAGGCGAAACGGCGGTCGGATCTTCTGCCCAGATCATGGGCTGACCAGCCCATGCTGCACATCCTAGGCCCCTATCTAGGTAAAGGGGTCTATCTACTTGCAGGCATACACCCAATCGAGTGATGCTTGCTCTTCATAGACACCCCAGGTCAGCGGATCATCTAGATCTGGGTGCACAAAGACCCTCAGTGAGGATTTCATCTCTCCTAGAAGATCAATCTTGATGGTGTGAATTCGGTCCTGCGCCGCCACGAAGTGGTTCCTTTCCACTGGGAGGATGCGAAGCCAAGAAACTCCTGGATCGCAATTGCCGGTCACAGGCTGGCTCACAAGTTCCGCAAGGACATCCGCAGTTGGAAGATCCTTCGACAAGAATTGTTGATGCTTGAGACAGAGGTTCTCCTCAGGGGTTGAGTTCCTCCGTGCACAAGTGCAGGAATCGCAGAAAGGCCTGACGGGGAGGATGCGAGAGGGAACCTGCGATGAGATACTACTAGCACCTGCATTGTTGTGATTTGACGAATCCTCGTCAGCAGGACGATGTAAAGCGTCCCGGGTTGCTTCGTCGGCATCGACAGGCTCCCACCGACCGATGTCCTCGAGAATCATGATGTGCTCGGCAATGTGTTGGACTTGATGTGATTCCCAAATGTTCTCCGTATGCTGGGACGATGCGAGCATCTGTAGAAGTGCAAGTGCAGATCGTCGCACGTGTGGATGTCGGCATTTGACCACTGTGAAATTGAGAGGGGGGATGATGCCGGACTCGAAGCAAAACCGCACCCCCGACTCCCCCGCCAGTCTTTCGAGGCTGAGGATGTGGCCGGCCAGAACCACGACGTTCGCGAAATGGGATGTGAACCGATCGTAGGCAGATTCGCGTTGCGCCAGGGGCTCCGCCAAGACGCCCACATAGATGGTCATCATGTGGAAGTACAGCCTAGCTGTAAGACCCGTGGTGTCGTGGCCCAGGCCAATCTTCTGTATCTCGTGGAAGGAATCGCGCCAGAGCCTCAGCCGGTTTAGCATCAGGTCCCTTTGCATTTCGATGTGGGCACGCTTCTCCGAGAAGCCAATGGCCAGTGCTTCTCTGCTTGTAGTCCAGCTTCTCGTCTCTTGACTCAGCTGCAAGATGTCGTCCATGATTTCGTAGAGTGCCTGGGCCGCTTCAGCCGCCGTCTCAAAGTGGTACACGTGAGGATGGTCGCTTGGCGGCGGAGTCCACCTGAGTTGATCAGGAACTGGGTTCAGAGTTGAACCTATGAAGAAGAATGTGAACGCGAGTCTCGTGAAGATTGGTACCAACTCTCTTCTCACCAACTCAGCTGTGGGAGAGGGACCACGGCCGAACTGTGCAAGAAGTCGACGTCCTTGTTCGATGTGGATCTGAGCGGCACGTGTGTTGTTCGCCATGAACTCAATGCAGATGAAAAGTGTACAGGCCAACAGTGGCAGAGCTGTCGCTGCAGTCCCAGAAAGTCTGTCGTGAGACGGGAATTCCCATGATCGAAGACAGCTCATTGCCTTGCCGTACTGGATCGCCGCAAACTGGGTTGGGATTTTGTATACATTCGAAGAGCGTTGTCTGAGGTATCTTGTCTCGAGAAGCTCCCCAATAGCGAAGACAGCGTGACGCAAAGCAGGTTCGTGATGACAGAGAGCGGGGACGATTCTTGTCCAAAACTCAGTGTTGATGGAAGAGAAGACCGCCGTTGCTGAGAAGCGCCGGTAAAAGAAGAAAGCCCGCTGTTCAGAGGACGTCCAATCGGCTTTGAGAGAAGGCATAAGTTGAGGTCTAACTTCCAGAGGCTCGGGGTGCGTGGGCTTTTGTCGAACTTCACGGGTGGATGTCAGAGCAGCTGCTACGGACGTCTGTCCGCGAACTGAGAGGTATCCGTCGCAGCGCCGTCCGGTTTTCGAACATCGCAAGCACTCGGGCTTGGACTCATCGCACTTGATGCGGCGGACTCTGCCCCGATCATTAGCTAAGATCCCTGGTTTGTCATTGGGGAAGAAGCCGCCAGACAGCACTCACTTGCATGTCACGCAGCCAGTCCGGGTCTTTCTCGAACCTTTACGGCCGCTGCTGGCGGGTGCTGCTGACACTGCCGAATGACGGACCTCCATCGAGGCAGGTATCTTTTGCGATAGAGAGGACGCGACAGTGAATAAGAGATACGATCCATCGGAAGTCTCAATCCGGAAACGTATGTCTTCCGGGGAGTGTATGGCCGGTAGCTTGAGTGAGTGCGGGTGGAAATCGTCCAGGGAATAGCATGAGATTTTATCATTCTGGCTTCTCACCTCAGCAACCCAGCTTCTTAGCACTAACCGCATTGGGATAAGTGTGTAGTCCACAAGTAAAGCACGGGCATCCATCTCCACCTCTGCCGTCATCAGCCCCCTTTGGCGTCCCGGCTTCAGGCCAGCCCACGGGAACGCCCCTCTGCTAAACCAGTCCCATCTTCAGCAGCCTGTTGCCATACTCTATCAGGTAGTAATCGGCATACACAAGACCGTGATCCCAGTACCTCCTGTGATCCTTCGCATTGTGGTTTGCAGTTGCGTTTTTGAGAATGGCGTCGAACCGCCTCCCGGTCGTGTCGGAGACCGACCCGTCACTGTTGATTGATGCCTTTTCTTGGGCCAAGGAGAAGTTGAGTGTATCCTGAATAATCTCGATGGACATGTCGCGGTACCTTCTGTCTTCTGGTCGGCCCAGCCCCGCGAGTGCCTGAGATATGATAAGCATTCCGTTCGCAGCGATCACCCCCGCCGATGAGTCGCGAAGGGGGTTGGCTGGGTCAACTGGAGCGTCGAAGTCCCAAAGTGGAACAAGGTGCCCTTTCAAGGGGCCGCCGTTCTTGAGTCCAACGTGAGGCGACGTCTCGACACGGCGGATGAAGTACTCTGCCAGTCCAATGGCGGCATCGAGGAACTGCTCGTCGCCAGTCCACATGTAGGTTTGGGCGTACCCAAGAATGGCCCAGGCTTGTCCTCGTGCCCAGGTCGAAGTGGCTTGGTAGCCTTGACCTGTGCGCTTCTCTTTGATGTCACCAGACGCGGGATTGAAGTTGATGACATGGATTGTGCTCCAAGAATTGCCCTTCTCTGGCCGGAGATGTGTCTTCAGAAGAGTCTTCGCGTGTTCTTCTGCCGCAGACCAAAGCGTCGTGTCTCCTGTCTGCGCCGAGGCGTAAAAGAGGAGGTCCAGGTTGCAAAGAGAGTCGATGATGACCAAGAAATCCTCAGTCTGGCTAGAGATGTTGACTCCATCCTGGTCTAGCACGTCCCATGATCGAATGGCCCCCACCGTAGAGTTGAACCTCGTTTGAAGTGACTTGGCGGCGGTGATGATGCTTTGCAGAGCCCGTGAGTCGTGCTCTACTTCCCAGAGAACCCTCATGGATGGCTGAACCATGAATGACATGTCATGGGTGTCGGTGCGCTTGGCCGTTTCGTGAATGGGCTCCGACCAGATCTTACCCAGCGACCACAAATCTCCGGCCTTGGGAGAAAGGTGTGGGAATTTGGTCATCCGCTCCGCAAGCGAGTAGATGCAGCCAGGGAAGAACCCGCATGTCCAGAAGCTGGCTTCTCGTAGAATGTAGGTTCCCTCGTCGTTTCCAGACTGCGGCACGTACTCCGGGTAAGCTGTGGGTGGATTCTGGCGATACAGTTAGCCTACTGCTGAGGTGACAGGGTTCGTGTTTGGTTGAACAAACGTTCTCGACCAATGCCTCGCGGGCAGTTCTAAGTATTTTCGCAAACACATTCTCTTCAAAGAGTGGCGCGAGTCGAGCCCCGAGAGGCAAAGCCCGTCCGGTGACTGACAAGCTGACTTTGTCGCTACTCGGGTCGGTAGTGTCGCTTTGAATGGATGCTGGTGACATGATGGCGAAATTTGGGGGTAAGATCATGAGGCAAAGGTAAGCCCTGGAAATTCAATGATCTTCAGATAAATGTATGTCGGCTCTCAATGCGGATTGCTCGGAGGAAAACATCCCGTCGATTACCCCGAGAGCCCGGCTATCCACCGGCCGCACCCGCGCCGATCGCAGAATGCAGCCACGACGGCGTTTGATCTTCATTTTGTTGGGACTACCGGAGAGAGCAAAACTTGATTGTCCGAGATTCCGCGAAATCGAAAACATGCGAAAGTAGGATCCTTTCCACGGAAAGGCTGGACTTAACCAATGACGTCCTCATTCATCGGGCTTCCACGTCGGCTCTGACCAACCACCAAAGGCCGGATATTCAGGAGGGTTTCGAAGAAGGGGGCACTCACCCCGCTGGCCCAGTGCAACTAGCCACCTGGTTTTCCAAGAAAGAACCTCACAATAGAAACGAACTTCAGTCAGAACGAGTAGCCTGGTAGAAAGATCTAATTTACAGCCTAGCTAGGCCCTTGAGGCTACCAAGTCAGGTTGCCGTCTGACGTGGCGAAGAGATTATCG
Organism: Plectosphaerella cucumerina; assembly: GCA_020746995.1. Lineage (NCBI taxonomy): Eukaryota > Fungi > Ascomycota > Sordariomycetes > Glomerellales > Plectosphaerellaceae > Plectosphaerella > Plectosphaerella cucumerina. The sequence continues at coordinate 34,440 of JAGPXD010000005.1, read as the reverse complement.
TCAAATGTGATGATGCGGTCCATCGACATGAATTGCTGATCCATGAGAATGTGAGAAATGGCCGACAGCTCGTCCGGTTGCCCGTCCCTCTCATGAGGGGTGAACCCAGAAAGTGACCCCTGCAAATGGTCCAAGGCGTCTTCGAAGGGCACTTGTGGTAACGTAGAGTTCAAAGAAGGTTCTTCTTGAGGCGATCTCCCTTCGTGCGGTGATTCGTTCGAGGCGGCAACGGGACTGGGATATCCAAGCACGTCGATGACGTAGGTTGGGTCAGAGCAGCTGAGGTGCAGTTCCCGCAGGCTCTTTGCGTACTTTCCCGCTAATGTCTTGGGGGAGAGGCTGGAACATGCTGGGCCGACCCAGCGACGAGCCATCTCGTCCAAGCTATCCACAAGGGACCAGAACTCCGATGCCAGTCGCCCGGCATAGTACTTCCAATGCACTGGAAAAGGGTTAGTGTGCGATAGAAACATTCCTTGGGACTCTCTACTGACCTAGTAAGACCCTGGCGTTGATGAAGACGCAGAAAGCAAATTGGTTCGTCACTGGACTGTGATCAGGCTTGTACTTGAGGTACTTCTGGGTTATTGTTGCAGACTCGACGGCGGCTACTTGACAAGTCTCAGCGCTGCAGAAACTTGGTAGCTTGACGACACTTGACCATTCAGGTTTGGGATATGCAATGCGTTGGTGAAGTAGTATCATTGACGTGTTGTGGGTGATGTGCGCCAAGGTAAGGTTGGGGTCCATATCGATGAGAGTTGGCTGGCGAGAAATGTTGGAGTCTCTCCATTTCTGGGGAAGGAACATTTTCCAGCTGATAGTGTTAGCGAGTCTTGTCATGTTGGGGAAGCAATTGGACTGATGTCATCGACGGGGTGAAGGCGGACGACATACTGTACAAGTCGGAGGTCGAGCTCCTTGAATCGTGTGAGCCAGCTGCCTACTTGCTGTCGATCTCTGAAGTCGATGTTCTGGCGCAGGAAGTAGGTTGTCACCCTACTCAGCGATTCAGTGGCCTCGATGCAGTAAGCAAACGCACCGACGGTGGTCATGTCGACTTCGTTTGGACCTGAGGCCTGGGCTGTGTCTGGCGCTTTCTCGGCCGTAGGATAATGGCCCGGCAAGAAGGTGATGGAGTTCCCAATCTTGGCCGCAGACCTGTCCCATATGCCAAAATATGGCGTGGCAACTGCTTCCTCCTTGTGCCAAAGACCACCGTCGGCCGGAAGCCTTCGCTGGACGTCATCAGCTGTGAGGCTTGTGTTCCAACCAGTAGTCACCGAACAAAGCCTATTGATCATATATCAGTCTCACTCATATCAGTGCCGATGAAGGATGACTTTACCTGTCCAGGCAGAATACTGTCCAGAACACCCGACGGCGCTCTTCCTCTTCTGTCCAAGTCTGTGGTTTTGGTATTGATGGCAGTGGTTTCAGCAGTGGCTGGTCTCGCGCATTCAACTCCACGCTCAGCTGCAGATATTCGACTGTTCGCGTAAGGGACCCGACGATTGACCACGTTTTGGAGGCCTGCCCATTCCCGATCTATCTGGATTGTCAGCCTCAAAGTCTGGTCCCGGCGACATCACAGCAAGACTTACGTCTGTGAATGCAACGATGATGAGTGCTTGCAAGCTCTCCACCGATAAGTTGCCCATAGCGTTCAAAATGACAAAGTTTCGTGAACGGTTTGCCATTTTTTCGACTTGAGCAGCAGAAAGATTGTGCTCCATACAGTCGACAAAGCGAAGAGCGGAAACCACCATGGCGTGCAAGACAACAATCAACTGTGGTAATTTGTCGTGAACACGCCTCCGAAATCGAGTTTCGTGGAATATTGGGATCCAGGGTTGGATGAAGTTGAAGTGCGCAGTGATGATGTCCTCTAGTAGAGCGCTCGGTGGAAGCGGACTGGTCGCGTTATCAAGATCTTCCAGAGGGAAAGCAATGTCAATGCTCGGGTTGCCGCAGCTGTCCACTCTTCTCCGTTTTCGAGGCTGGTTGTGAGGGTGGAAAACAACTTCCACACCATCCACATTTGTCCTGGTCGCATGAGATGTGGCCGGGGATGTGATGGAACTCGGGGAGCTCGGCTGGGAGGTGTGCCGATGTCTCGAGTTGAGCTTGTGCAGCTCACGGGCGAGCGTTGACAAAATACCCACGACATCCTCAGACGACTTCTGGGCATGGGAGGCGGACTCTCCGTTAGGATGGTCCTGAGACCTGAGCAAAGCAGCTTCCAGGACTTCTAAATCTGTGGTCAGTGCCTGGTCTTCTCGGCAATAGGACCAACTTACCAACTCTCCGGCTGAGATTGCCTACCGCGCCCAACTTGACACCGGGTTTGTTCTTCTTCAGGTCATATTCACACGGTGCATCTGCCCGAATCAGTCCCATGAAACCAGTCGGCTGCGGAGGGCAAACTCACCGAGACGCCTACAATGCGAGCAGACTGGTTGTTCCCTAGAACACTTCAGCTTCCGCCTCCTGCATCCTTGGCATGATGGAACGTCGTTCGACTCCCCCTGATCCGCCTCGGGACCGGGCATGCATGGCTCTTCCTCTGTGTCGGCTTCCGGCATGCTGGCAGTGGGCCTTCTGCGTCGCTGAAGTGTTGGTTGTTGCTAGGTAGAGTCGTGGAACACGCCAAAAGGCCGGAAAACGTGGTGGTCATCGGCCGCAATTTGAAGCGAGACCCCGGCTGGCAAATAAAACCTGCTTTCTTCCACCTAGGCGGGGGTGATACTCGCTTCGGCTATTTCCCCGCCCACCGGCAGGCTTTCGTTGTCCGGGTGCCCGTGGGGTAAGGTGGTTTGCGGGGTAATCGCCCGGGAGTCATTGCCCCGAGGCACGATGTTAGCGTCCGGGTGGTGGCCAGATGACTCTGATTGCAACGTACCAACTCAGTTTGTGCCCTTGACACGACAATTGCGCTTGGAGTCGACGGTTGGTGATGATGAGGGTGTTTTGTCTTTGTAGACGTCGTTTGTGCCCGAGAAGGAAGCATGTCAGCCTCGGCTGAACTTTGGCGCAAGCCGCGCAATCTTTCATAACCCTGTCTAACGAGTTTCAAGCCTGCCGTGCTTGGCCCGGAAAAAATGACCACCTCATCAGACCCTCGGCAGATGCCCCTGGGGAGGCGAGCCAGCCCTCAACCTAAACAGAAGCCCAGCCAACCACTCGCCAATGACCTCATTGCCTCAGCAGCAAATGCCTCCGCGGCACTTGAAGAGGCAGGCGAAAATTTGAAGACCGGTCGCACTCGCCGAGTCCTCAAGGAGGTGCCCAAGCGATCCGCGTGGACTGCCTGGCTTTACATGTTCGACTGGTACCCAAAGGATGAGCGACGATTCCTTCGGAAGCTCGACGCCTTCATGTTGACAGGTTCACATGCATTGCGTTCTTCCTCAAGTAGCTGGACCAATCCAACACCAATTCGGCCTACGTCTCCGGCATGAAGGAGGAGCTCGGGCTGTACGGAAACGAGTAAATCTCGGCGAACTCTTTACACGATGGCTCCCGTTAGACAAGCCCAGGTACTCCAAGTTTCCTCTGTAAGACTCTTCGATCGCCCGAGAGAATACCACACTCGGAGCTAATTGACTGCAGGTTTTACAACCTCGGCTACTGCCTCACTCAGATTCCGGCCATGCTTCTCCTCTCTCGACCCAAGTAAACCAGATGGTTCCTCCCAGGCTGTGAGTTTCTCTGGAGCCTTTTGACCTTCGCTCAATCGCAGCTTCGAAGCGCTGGACACATCTATGGCACCCGATTCCTTCTTGGGGGGTGGAAGACCCCTGTCGGATCGTGATGCCTTTTCATCCTCTCCTCCTGGTACAAGCCCGACAAGCTTTTCAAACGCGCAGGCTTGCGGTACGTGTATGTTTTCGACACATTTACTCCCAAACTCTCAAGCGAGACTTGCACCACCAACTGAGGCCCCGACACTGACTATCTACAGATCAAACAACATTGGTGTGATCCTGGGCCGCCATCTGCAAGCCGCGGCATACCTCAACCTCAACGTTGTTGGTGGTATGTCCGTCTGGCGCTGGCTTTTCATCATTGATGGCTGCATCTCCCTCCCACTTTCAGTTCTGGGAGTTTTTATCTTCCCTGGAATGCCGATGAGCGACCGTATCTGGTGGATGACGCCGGAGGAGTACGAGCTGGGCCAAGAATGCTTGCGGGAAGTTGGCGTTGAGGAGCCCAAGAAGATATCAAATGCCCTGCTCAAACGGATCTTCTGCCACTGGCATTGGTATCTTGGCGTCATCTCCTACATTCTCTTTCTTTCCGGCGCATATCAGATGGCCACATGGCTCAAGGATCTCGGAGACCGATACGGCACTTACACCATTCCTCAGATCAACGCCATTCCCACAGGTGCCCAGGGTGTTTATGTCGTTGTCGCCCTGCTGGCTACCAACCTGTGCATGATATACCCAAGCTGGGTAATCTACCAGATCGTCGTGGTAATGGTCATATTCGGCAACATCTGCCTCATGGATGATTCGCCGCAGATGGGGAAGGCGGCAGAAGCAGCAGCAGGAAGGGCGGGGAAGTGAAGCACGTTGCTTGACGACAGGTCATTTGGTGTATTGCATCTTCCGAGTCCCAGTTTCAACTCGACCGGGGTGTCTCCATGCCGAGAGTGTTTCGGGCACGTACAGTGGAATCGAACCGTCGTATGTTTCTAAAGTGGCGAGGCTCTCTTCACTCTTCCACTGGAATTGAATTCAAGCTTGAATGCCAAGGCTGCCAATGCAAGTTTGCTACTGATGCTAGGGTGCTAGCCGCCCCGGGCAGCACTCGTCCGACGCCCGATGCACTGCTGGCGAAGAGCCGGCAGATCTCTGACCCCAATGCATAAATTCCCGGTCCGCCTCGGAGCGAGTAGGATGGTAAATTGGTACTTGCCCCGGCCATCTACACAGCTTCCCAAAGTGCACCTCTTCCCAGCCAATTCCACGATGCCAGGCCTTGCTGGATTCTCGACCAATCCCCTGCGGACTCGGAACGACGTAATTCATGCTACAGTCGCCCTCCTTCGGCCCCTTGTCCCTCACTTCTCTCCTGGCAAGGCGCGTATACGAGTACCCGTTGCAACGGCTGCGCACTTTGACGAATCTGCGGCGCAGTTGGAGGGATTTGCCCGACCCTTGTGGGCAATTGGCGCGCTTCTACTTGGGGCGGATTCTATTCCCGATCAGGACTTGCGCTCACTTGTCGATGATTTGGTGCAGCCATGGATCGATGGGTTCATTACCGGAACAGACCCGAGCCACCCAGAGTATTGGGGTACCATGAACACAATCGATCAGCGAATGGTCGAGGCTGAGATCATATCCTTTGCCCTCCTTGCAGCTCCCGAAAGGGTGTATCTCCCACTGAATGCAGCCCAAAAGCTCAACATCACCAACTGGCTCAAGGCCCTCCAGGGTATGCCAATGCCCCCAAACAACTGGCGATGGTTCCGTGTCTTTGCCAACCTTGCCTTGGTCCGAGTTTGCGGCGAGCCGTTGGACAGCGTTCTAGAGGAGATGAGCACGGATCTCGAACTACTGGACACATTTTACCGGCAGGACGGGTGGTCTGCAGACGGACCTTGGCAAACTTATGACCAGGCGGAGCGTGAGTATGCCGCTTACAACGAGACTGGCCGACGAGATGCCATTGGTACTGGCCGTCAGGCAGATTACTACTCTGGTAGCTTTGCCATCCAGTTCAGTCAGCTCCTGTGGATCCGCTTTGCTGCAGACATCATGCCTGAGAGAACGGAGATTTACCGACAACGGGCACGCGATTTCGGGGCCCAGTTTTGGCGATACTTTGATGCCGATGGTAAGTCAGGCACGCCAAGCTTACCTATGGAACATAACAGCTGACAGGAATCCAGGAGCGGCAATCCCCTTTGGTCGGTCATTGACTTATCGATGGGCGTGTGGGGGGTACTTCGCGGCGCTTGCCATGGCAAAAATCGAGGATATGCCTGCCCCCCTGAACTCCCCTGGTGCAATCAAGGGATTTCTTCTCAGGCACCTGAGGTGGTGGGCAGCACAGTCTGAGGACCTTTTCAATCCCGATGGAACTCTCAGCATCGGATGGCTCTACCCGTAAGTCAGGCCCCTGAGCGACAAGCAAAAGCAGACATCTCACATGAAGCACCAGCAACATGTACATGTCAGAAGACTACAACTCCCCCCAATCCCCATACTGGTGCCTCAAAACATTGGTTGTAGTTGGACTTGCAGCGTCTGATCGGTTTTGGACCTCTCCAGAGGAGCCACACCCTGGAAAGTTCCAGCCGACTTGGCTTCCTGCCCCCCAGCAGGTGCTGTGCAACCATCCAGGAGGAAATCACCACTTCATGCTCAACCCGGCCCAGTTCGTCGCGTGGCCCATGAAAGCAACGCAAGCGAAGTATTGCAAGTTTGCCTACTCTTCATCCTTCGGCTTCTCTGTACCTACGGGGTCTCGTATCGAACAGATAGCCCCCGACAACACTCTTGCACTCAGCAGAGATGGCGGAGAGACCTGGGCGGTGAAATGGAAGTGCGCAGAAGTCCAGACGACCCGTGTTCGTGTTTCTTCGCCACAAGGTGAAGAGATCCTAGCCTCGCAAGTCGAATGGTTCCCTTGGGGCGACAGGGCTCTATCCGTCACCACGACACTGATACCACCGACGAATCGATGGCCAGACTGGCACGTCCGGGTCCACAAACTGAAGGTGCGCAAAGCGCTTGACTCCCTCCATACCATCGAGGGCGGCTTTGCTATCAACGGCCGCAGGGTTTCAGATGGGATGAACCTCCCACCTGTCAACAAGATCCCTCAGGACGTACAGCCGGGATGGGAGGGTCAGTATTCGACAGAGACATCGGCTCTGATTATGTCAAGCGCTGGAGCATCTGGCATCTTGACTCGCACGTCGTTCGCAGGAGACATGGTATCAGCCTGCTACCCGCTCAAGCCAGACGCCAACACCAACATCGCATGCCAACGAACACTGATCCCAGTGGCTGAGCACAGTGTTGCCCGGCGTCTAGAGGTGGGCGAGACCCTCGTTTTCACAGAGTCCATCTTTGCCATCTCCTCCGCATCGTGTGGGACTTTGGGCGTAAAGCCAGGCATGGACAAATGTTGGGGAGATACGCCGAACTTTTTCGTCAACTCCTGACAACCTGAGAAATGCACAATGGGTCAAAAGTAGTAGACCTTGTGTGGCTAATATGCTACTGGCTTGAAGAGAAACATTGAAACGAACGCCCAGTCGCTCTTTCGTCCTGCTTTTGATGCTTCCAGAACAAATGCTCACTGCTCATCCCACAGAGCAAAAACGACAGCACCTGACAGAGTGACCTCGCCGAGCTTGCCGCCCTCCTCCTCAGTGATGATCTTGCCCGACTCGAGGTCACGCTTCCAGATGACGACAGTCCGGTTGTTCTGGTGACCGACAGCGATCATGTCACCCAGCTTGTTGAAGGAGAACTGACGGGGGGACCAGCCACCGGACGGGGCAAGCTGAACAAGCTCAAGCGTGCCATCCTCATTGATGGAGAACGTCGACAAGGTGTCCGAGGGCCCGCTGCCGAGAATGGGGGAATCACGGAACGAAACGTCACGGTTGGAAACGACGAGGAACCGACCGTCAGGCTAGACACATGTCAACTCAGTAAGGATGCAGACAAGACCACGGGCAGGAGCTTCACTCACGCTCATGGCGATCTCGCTGGTGGGTGCCTTCTCAGCAGGCAGGTTCTCATCCACGGCTGTGATGGAGAATACTTTGGTGAAGGACAGGCCAGAGTCGGTGTACTCGACACGGTAGGAGTAGACCTTCTGGTCCAGCTCTCCATTGAAGAAGATGAACAGATCCCCATTGGCAGAGGTCCTGAAGAAGGCGTGGCGCGGGCCGCTGCCGGGCTCAGCAGTGAGACCAGCGATCTCGGTCAAGGGCGCGACGCCATCGTTGCTGTAGGTGTAGACGCGAATCCGATCGCCGCCGAGGTCCGGAATCAGGACGTATTGTCCCTTGGGGTCCAGGATGACGTGGTGGAGGTAGCTCCTGTCCTGGCGGAGGGTGACAGGGCCTGTCTTCTCGAGGGTCGGGAAGATTTGCTGCAGTGGGCCAGTTCCAGGCAAAGCGCCGTTCTCGCCCAGGGCGAAAACGCCGACGGCACTGGCGTTGCTGGGGTGGTGTGTTAGCGATGCTCTTTTCCGGCGCTTTTCCGCGTTTCCGCATCGACACCCATGTGCTCGAGGTGAACTTACTAGGATGCGCTCACATATCCCCTGGAGCCGGACGGAGTTGTGACGATTTCGCCTGCAACACCGCTCAGGGGAGCAGAGACACGGGCGATGCGGGTGAGGAGGCCTTCTTCGCCGATGGAGAAAGAGTTGAGGGAGCCCGAAGTGGATCGTGTAGCACCGCGATCGTAGCAGTACAGGACTCGGCTGGGTCCGTCAAGGGTGAGCCAAGACGGGTTGGCCTCGCAATCAGCCGTCCTCGACGTAACGGTGAAGCTGTTGTTGCCGCAGCCCTGAGTCAGGGAGAGTGTTGTGACATTGCCACCCGAATCCGCAGCGAAGAGGGTGACTGCTGCAGCGGGCGCGAGGCAGCTGGCGAGGCCAGTAAGAAGAGCGAGACCCCGTTGGACCATATTGACGGAAGGATTGAGGAAGCGAAAGTGGATCGATAGATACGATGAGAGTGACGTGAAGCAGCAGGACGTCTGAATGACAGATAGCTGCCAAACATAGTGCAGGCGTCCCTGATATATGTCACCAGGAGGCTTGCGTCGGCAGGAAATGCTCGGTTGTTTCGGGGTCAAGTCGTCCCGTCGGGCGAGATGATGCAAGCTTTAGAGTTCCCCAGGCTTTCCGCCCGGTTCATCCGGAAATGAATGCAGGATAAAGTAAAGTCAAGGTTTGTTATGTAGATTGACCCCGCTTGGCCGGGGTTTGGGCGCAGGAGAAGCTCAATCCTTGCCGCGGACATGCCTCCAAAAGGGGGTTCTGCGATGGCAGCATCCGGCTCCAGAGATGAATGGGGCAGTGTAGGGCCTTGACCCCGGGCCCAACTTTGTTCTGGGCCAAAGATGTGACAAGCGTGCCTGGAGTCCCAAGCCTTTTAGTTCCACCAGATAAACAAGATCCGAGTCATATCTCGGCAGGCATGACTCGCAGCCGGGGCCTTCGCCCAAACTCCGCCTGCTATGCCGGGGATGGACCCTTCAGGCCCAGATTTCCAGGTACGCCAAAGTGGAACGATTCGTCGTTATCTCCATTTTCTCCGACATCATGGGTGTTTCCAGTCGATTGGTTCTACTATGTATGAGTAGCAGTGCCAATTGAATTAGTCGACCGTCCTTTGATCGAATGCTGCTCGTCGGATTCTCCGGCAGGTCGGGGAGGTGGAGCCTGGCTCTGCATCGTCTGATTTTGAGCTGAAGAATTCGCACGGAATTGCGCAACGGCTTCGGACACGGTCATCCAAGGAAAATACCCTGTTCAGGCAGCATGCCTATGAATGCGCCGTGCTGTGTTTCGGGAAACAAAAGCTCTGATTTTGCGGTGATGATTCCAAGACTGCATGTGGATGTTGAAGTCATCCCCCATGATGGCACCCAAATGCAACCGCACGAAAGCAGAGCACGGACAAGACTCCAATCCAGGGTTACTCTCCATGATTCGGGGCCTATATCAGCAAGACGGATATGCCCATCTCCTGCATGGTCCCGCTGCAGTCCCAAATCTTTCCCTGCTGGGAATCTTGGAGCTGCCAACATCGCCTCATCACCTTGAGTACAGTCCCGCAATTCCCAACCTGGCCCATTCTGCCCTCGGCAGACTTCAAAAGCATGGCTTCAAAGGAACGCCGTTGGTCTCCGGATGCCATGCAACCAGCGACACAAGCTGGCCACGGAATCTGACGCGCGGTGACGACGTCGTGAGCCAAATTTATCTCATCAAGAACCCGATCCACAGCCTGCTCAACCGTGCTGCGCCGTAGACTCCTCACTGAAGTCATTCTCATGATAGCTGCCTGCACCAAAGCAGCTTCTGCGAAGACGGCAGTGGCGTCTTTTCGAGCGCCGTGCATTGACGCAATCCCCGCCTGGAGAGCATACTCAATCTGCATGATCTTCTGATTGAAATCAGCTCTGTGTGAAGGTGTCTTTGGTACTTCAGACGTTGACTGGGCATTCAGGTCTGCAAGATCGCCAATCAGCTTCATGACCCAATTGTGGCAGCCCATCACCAGCTGGAGATCGAAGGTTGGTGTCTCCAGCCAGGCTGTATAGGGGAGTTTGGGTCGGCTCCGCGTCGAGACGCATGAAAGTATGTCGATCCACAACACCACAGGCACATGGAATGAAAGCGCTGCGTGAAGTGGCTCAGTATCTGCTGCCCAAGAAAGTGCTGGCGTCGCCCCGGTGAGCGAGCGGACCATGGCTGATGCCGTCAAGACGGAGGTGACAACGTTGAGGTGAGGTTGCCAACCGTCTGTACTTCCCCGAAGGACCTATAAGGGAATCAGACCACATCTCAATGTCAAAGGTGGGAAAGAATCAGTACCTCAAACGTGATCAAAGCAGCTCCTGCTGCCACGACCTCGACAAGACCTTCCTCGGGCAACTCTGTGCCCGCTGTGATCCATGTTGTGATGGCCTCGCGCAGCTCACGCAGCACTCTTGTCAGATATTCTAGCTCCATGCTGGACGATTCGAGGGGTGCCTGGTCGGTGTGTCGCAGGTGGAGGGCTGCTAGGCCGAGAGATGCTCTCATCAAGGACCCGTTCTTGCTCAAAAGCCAGAGCAGCCAGCCACGCCCACCCCTCTGGCCGAGAGGATAGTACGGGTACTGCAATGGGAAAACACAGTCAAGATAGTGCATTAAAAGCCTCGATTCGTCATATCGCAGTGTCTGGGTGAAGATGGAATGCGATGGGATGCTGCTGCGAGTTTGGTGGAGACGGTCGGGCGCGTTAATCACCAAGTTGCCAGGATTTGGCAAGGTCGGGCTACCAGCGTCATCTTGATTGGCTTGGAGAAGCACCTGCTGTCGTCGCCGGTTCGAGAGCCTCTCCTGTAGATGTCTCTTCAAAGATGCTTTGATTCGGTTTCGCTCCTCGCGCTCGGCGCGCCCGCCGTCCATCCATGAAGGGCGGTTGCCGTAGCCGTGGCAGGTGATGAGTCTGTCAGTACATTCGGAACATTTCGGAAAGGCTTCATCGCATTTGACTCGTCGAACTTTACAGGTCCAGCAAGCCGCGCTTCGGGGGGCTGCGATGCGGCGGGGTCGAGCACTGTCGGGTGGCATGTCCGAGGGATGAACGTGAGGATATTTTCCCATGAACACTTGGACGTCTCAGCGAAAAGCCCTTCGGTTCGACCTTCTCTTGCCCCCGCACTGTCGGTTCGAACTGCTTTCATGTCAGCAGCCAATCAGGTCGGCAGCTAGCCCCCTTCAAGCTGGGTCATCCCCACAGGCACAACACCACAGCGTCAACCTTCATGTGTCAACCGATGTCCAGGCCGGTCGGACCGGCCACATGTTGCGAAGTATCAGTCGATTGATGGGCCGCCGGCCTCGCAAGAAGAGGGGGTATAAATCCGGAGTATGTCTGGCGCACCCTTGGATCTTGAATCTCCCAAATTCTCCCACTGATTTCTCACTGGGCAGCTCACTTCACGAAACATTCTGACGTCTCTTCAATGTCTCTCGACATCACCTCCGCTAGCATCACCGACATACAAAATGCTCTCTCCTGCACCTCCCTTACAAGCGTCGAGCTGGTCACTCGGTACCTTCGCCGCATTGCCCAGCTGGATTCGCGAGGACCAATGCTGAACTCCATCACCCTCATCAACCCGAACGTGTTCGAAGAAGCTCGTGCTTCTGATCGCTTTCGAGGCTCTGGGCAAAAGCCACGATCTCTCGAGGGAATTCCATTCACTGTCAAGGACAGCTTCTCGGTGGCCGGCTTGACCGTCAGTGCAGCATCTCCCGCATTCCCAGATCTGATGGCGTCTGATGATGCAGCCGTTGTGGCGTCCCTCCGCCATGCTGGTGCCGTCTTCATCGGCAAGACCAACATGCCTCCCATGGCCGACGGTGGCAGTCAACGCGGACTCTACGGCACCTCGACCAGCCCATACAACCCAAAGTACCTCTGCACCTCATTCGCCTCTGGTTCGTCTTACGGCTCTGCCGTTGCAACCACGGCCAGCTTTGCTCCGCTGGGACTTGGATCCGAAACGGTCTCTTCAGGAAGGGCCCCCGCATCTCACAACGCCGTAGTTGGCTACACCCCTTCTCGGGGCTGCATTTCATGCCGTGGGCTATGGCCTTTGTACCCGACCTGCGACGATGTGGCTACTCACACCAAGTCCATGGAGGACTTACTTCACGCCCTCAACGCGTTGGTTCAGCCCGACAAAAAGTCCCCGCTTGGAGACTTTTGGCGCGAACAGCCATTCGTTCCGCTGCCTTCACACTCCGAACTACGACCCGAGAATTTTCTCGACTTGCGCGATAAGCATGCTTTGGCTGGCAAACGCATCGCCGCCCCCAAGTGCTACATCGGACAGCAGACATCGGATGGCTACTCTGTTGCTTGCACGGACGCAACTCTCTTCTTGTGGCGTCAGGCCAAGGCCGATCTTGAGGCTCTGGGTGCCACAGTCGTTGAGACGGACTTCCCTGTCGTTGAAAACTACCTCAAGAGGTCTGTTGCGACCCAGGCAGCAAATGTTCCAGGTCTTCCAGCTGGTTGGCTTGAGACTGAGCGTTGCCAGATGATCGCGACAGCTTGGGATGACTTTCTGAGGATCAACTCGGATCCAAAGTATCCCGGGCTCGCCAACATCGACCACCGTCGAATCAATCCAGGTTTTGCTCCTATGGACGACCCCGCCGAGTTCACCGAGGCACAGAACCAGGTCCGTTACGCAGACATGATCAAGAGTGTCCGCCATCGCCCGCAAACCCTTTCGGATCTTCCAGGCTGCTCTGATGCCCTTTGGGCTCTCGAGGCGGCCCGAAAGAGAGACTTGGAGGACTGGATGGACGAGAATCAGATCGATCTCATTGGTAAGTTACCAACACTCCCGACCACGTCTTGCTCTTCACTAACCAATCTCTTCCCCAAAGCTTTCCCAACAAATGGCGATGTCGGAAAAGCAGACGCAGAGAACCTTCGCGAGTCCATGTTAGACGCTCTTCGAGACGGGGTGAAGTATTCCAATGGCAACCGTGCCATACGACACCTGGGGATACCAGCCATAACGGTACCCATGGGCGAAACGGCCGATAAAAAGATGCCTGTTGGCATCACATTTGCGGGCAAAGCGTACAGCGACACCGATCTTCTTCGTTGTGCTTGGGCCTACGAAAATGCTACGAATCGACGGACCAGTCCTCCTCTTGCCCCGAAACTAGACTCAGACACCATTTCTCTCTCGCCTAGGCCCTCCATCGGTGCAGCAACCGAACTGATGTCCGCTATTGCGTTGACTGTCGACACCCAGAAAGTCCACTATAGGTCCACGGAAACCCACCACACTGTTGATGTTGAGTTATCAGGAAGCGCTCATTGTGGCTCATCCAGCGAGGTCGAAGTCTCTCTCTTTTCAAACCACGGCGATATAACAGTACTGACGACTGAGAATGGAAAATGGCGGTGGCGATCAACCCTCCAACGGGCATTGGTTGTAGAAAGATACCCAGTGCCCGGAAAGATTCCCCGTGATCAATTCATGATCGTGGTATTTGCCAAAGCGCATGGTTGTTTGTCGGACGGCATTCTGTTGCAAATAGGATAGATCTCAGCGCTTAGAGTGCGTGGGAGCACATTTCTCCATCTCGTTCACCGTCATGATCGCAGGTACATCTGTTGAGACTTCCATGGCAAACTGTTTGGCATGCCAAAGCCATCGAAATGCTCTGTAGCTTACGGTAGGTCCTATTTCTGGGTTACGCATTCATCATGGGACTAGTGACTTAGGCAGGCTCCTTGTGGTTTAGCACCTCAGCCCCGATCTCATGACTTTCGTGATACATCAAACTTCCGCTGCTGTCAGGGAGAGGGTTCAAGTGCCTTCGAAGTCACCGAGGCTGCTGAATCAGCAAATCCGGTCGTATGGTTGGCTCAAAATCGCCTCGGCCCACATATGCCCCCGTTTTGGTCCTGGAGACCACGACGACGATGGATGGGTTCGGGTATAAGACGAGGCCGCCCCCACTGTAGCTGACGCTGTCTTTCTTTCCGCCTCCCATTCCATTCCAGTCGAAAAAAGGAGCAGACATCCCTCGAAATGGCCGACGTCGAACCCAACTACTCGATGATGAAGATTCTGGGCGGCTGGGGGGTTGTGAGGTGAGCTGAGAAACATGTTCATCGGACAAAGCTATGCTGACATTCCGACAGCGGCCCCGGGTTGTTGTACGTCCCTTCGATTGGGTATACTATTGACGGGAATATTCGCTGACGGAAAACCTGGATATTCGTTCAGCATGATACGCAGCCTCGTCTCTGGCACGTCCACGGCGGCAGTTCTGGGCATTGCCAGCGCAATGGCAGGCGGTGCTATCTGGGGCACTGCTGCTCTCCCTTTCATCGTTGGTTCCAGCTTCGGGTTTGCTGTCGGCAGCTTCAAGTGGTACAGCCACGCTTTCCAGGATGCTCTGATTCAGCTGCGAAGACACCCGCGTCTTCTGCGTCTGCATATCAGTTCCAATTTCCCGTGGATGCCCTGCATGCACGAGCAAGAGTTGGGATGGTTCACGCCAGAGAGATTTGCATCGACCTGGGTCATGCGAAGCGTACTAGTTGTTGGGTGGCTCTCGGCTGAGCCTGCTTTACGGGAAATACGTGCCCGCGAAGAAGCTCGGTTGATCGACGAGTACTGCGAGGGTCAAAAGTAGACATCCAGAGGTGGAGACATGTCATCGGAGGGTTGAGAGTCTGTCGAGCCAAAACCGCACCTTCTTCAAATGGTAAGGTCAATACATATGTATGACTTGAACTGTCAGCTTGGGAATAGTTGATAGCAACAGGAGCGCTGGGGACTGCTGTCATCCAGTCAACCCGAGATCTCATCGAGAAAGACAAACGGACGTGAGTGGAAGTAGCTCAGATGAAATCTAAGATATTTAGAGATTTGGGCCCTCAACAATTGGGAATGCTGCACTCTATCCTAGGAACACTGAGCGCCACTACATCTTGAGCACCCTACTTTTAACCAAGACCTCTCAGCGCTGAACTTGGAGAGGCTCCCAATTCAGATGAATAGGATGAATGAAAGAGAGAGAAGACGGGATGGATGAGCTTTGTCTTGATGCAGGCAGAGAAGCCATCGCCGTCTATGCCATAAAGTAGTCATCGACTTCTCCCTTCCTAAAACTGAATCGTCTTCCCTCCTTTGATTTAATCGCCCCAAAACGTCGGAAGGCACCGCGCATGAACTTGGGGGAAACCAGAATGAACGGCTCTAACAGTTTGCGCGTCCAGTGCTGCGAAGTGCGGCCCCAGAGCCCGTGCCCGGCGCAAAACCCAATCCACAGGTGGAAGAGGCCACAACAAAGAAGTTGGCTTGCCTAGCCGGCGACCAAATGGTGGCTCGTCCACCGGGGGCCACACATCCTGAACCGATCACAACAGTAGTGGTTTGGGTGGCATCCAGAATTTCCACCCCGCATCCTGACTGCGCGAAGACGGGGGCCGCAAGAGCGGCCATGGTGAAGATCTTGGCGTACGCAACCATTGTCTAGATTGATCAATACGAGTAACAACTAGATAGTTCAATCTTTGGGCATACGTACGGGCTTTTCTCGTGGCAGGAACTGGTCTGGGAGAAATCGAAGGCGTTGTCGCCGCTCGCTGGTCCAAGTCGGCGAGAAATTTATTTGTTGAAGAGCTTGTGAGTTCAAGCAACAGAGGGAGAGAGAGAGAGAGAGAGAGGCCTCTATAAATACACTGAATCTGATGAGACGTCCACGATGGCCTCGGGTCTCTCCCCGACAACGACAGTCTCGGAGAACCTCCCCGACCACTTGGCCCAGAAACCCTTTCTCAACAGAGTTAGCTCAGGCTTCAGCAACCCGGAAGGCTCGGAACGATCCAGACTGCTGTATTCTTGCCTCAGGTGTAGAGTCAACTGGTGATACAATGCCCTGCAAGTTTGGACATGATTCGAATCATACTGGAAGAGGCAGGTAGTGAACGTAGGCGGGTGGCTGTGTCGGCGTAAAATCACCCTTGTTAAGTGTCTATGCTCATCTAGAGCATTAGATTTAGACAAGGATATCCGCAATATGACGAATGCGAGCTTGGCACTTTGCTTGTTGAGGCAGCGGAGAATTAGGCTCGACATGGGAACATGGATTTGATGCACCGGAGAAATCAATGATAATGTCACTAGCTCTCAACCTGACACGACAGTAGCTGTCGGCAACACCCGTCTTAGGTGTGCTTCCGTACCTCCCGACAGGTTTGATTTCCCCTTGCCCTGCCTTCTTTTCAAGCAATGGCTCGATGGAACGCCGGACATCCCGGTGGTGAGATGACGAATGTCAAGAAGGCTGTGGGACTTGTGGCACGAGCAGCAACATCCGTAACAGGGACTGACTCAAAACCCCCTACCTTCGTACAATTGGGAAACAAGAATTTAGAATAGAGATAGAACTCGCGAAAACGTGCTAAACTCGTCGGAGGCGTCCTCAAAAGACCCCGAAATTGATTCTAGTTAACGCCAGTAGTCTGCTGACCAAGGTTGATTTGATGTCTATCTACTCTCTAGGCATCCGCTGCTACACACAAGTGGGCTCTCTTAAATGAAGTTTATTAAACTCCTTACACCCTAATAACAGCGTCTATCTAGGCAAGCCTAGAAGGAAAAGTTATCATAGTCCATCAAGATATCATTTAGATCTCGAAACCCAGCCTCGGTGAGATCCCCTAGATACGCTGGAAAATCCATTTCTGGGGATATCTGGCTACCAAGTGCCAATTGAGAGGATGAATCCGAGATGGAGAACATATTGTGAGGGCTTGTGAGGCCGTTTGGCTGAATATTTTCCGTGCCGGGAAAATTCTGGGCGACGGAGCTAAAAATCGGATATGATGCTGTGACTGGAAGATTTGATGCTTCGTGGCTGTTGGAGGGTTGCCATATTTGCGCCGGCCCAGCTTGCGTGTTTGGTGATATCTCCGTGGTGGGACCGGCATTTCCCCCATTGATGCCGTGACTGTGAGCATCGGGGGCAAATTGACTGCCCTCTGGCGCAGACGGGCGTCTCTCGAGATGAGAATCTTCAGTTGCCTTGGGCCGGCGGCGTTGCTCCGAGTCTTGGGACTTGAGTCCGTCCACGACCTGCTGAATGACTTGCAGCTTCTGGTGCAACCTTTGGGTGATGTGCGAGTGCTGTGAAAGCTGGTGGATCAGGTCCAAAGCTGCCATGGTATCTGCCAGGCAGGGAGGACTTCCGTACGCTGGGCCTGTCCAACCCACGACCAGTAGCAGCGATGACAAGGCAGTCTCTAGGAAGTGATTGAAAGTCCGGTGCTGAGCGTGGTAAAAGTCGGTGTTCCTTGCCAAGTTGACCAGCACGCGAACCGTGTCCTGTGCTACATGAACCATGGAATCCATCGTCGAGGGGTCCATGCTCATTGGTGCGGAGGACATGGTAGCTGACTTTCTGAGGATGATGGTTCGCATCTGGTTCGCTCGAAGATATAACATCAAGCGAAGCTTGTATTCGCCTCGCTTCTCCCGACTCGCGTCGAATTCGTCATTGGCGCCACGGAAACGGAGTCGGGTTGGTAGGTTGTTCTGCCACTGTACGATTCGAAAGAGACCGTAGTCTCGTCCTTCTTCGTACTTGTTCGGCGACTGGAGCATGGCGGCCGGTTGATCAAGCAAGGTTTTGCGTACTTCGGATGCAATTCCACAGTAGGTGACCATCTGCTTGAGATAAGCGGACGAAAGACTTTGATCGTCCTACATTTCTCAGCATCAAAGGACATGAATATGCAAGGTCGGGTCAACCTACCGGGCAAAAAGGCTGGCGGTTGATGTCGGCATCGGGCACAGCAAAAGACAGCCCCGTGCCAAAGCTCCAGCGGCGGTCGAGCGTGTAGACGGTCCAGTACAGCTTGTCTGACACAGTCGAATGGTCGGAATCATGGCAGGCAAGTTCCTGGAGCAGGCGCAAAACTGTTCCAATGCATCTCCATGCCTGGACCTCTTGGTCATTCAAGAAGAAGACCATGCTCTGCATACTTGGTCAGCAGGACAGCGGCCCTCAAGTTGAAGAGGCCTACCGTTAAGATCAAGATCTCGAGATCATGCTGTTCTACTTCAACTGTGTGCACCCTGATGATGGCGGCATTGAAGATGTCTTGCACCACTGAAGTTGCAACGTCGACCGTTTTGGGATCTTCGAGGTATGAGAGCAGACTTAGAACGAGACCTGCTATGTCCTCGATGTGTCGACTGCTGCGACTCCCATTGGGCGATGTTGCCGAGACATCCTCCTTCATTTTTCGGAGCTGATGAAGAAACAAGTCGCTGTCAAGGAAGGGATATTGCAATCCTATCTCCTCGTCGTACTTGTGGAATATCTCTGTCCAGACATCCATCTCGAACACATCGAGGGCGCGGCCATTCGTCGTTCCATCTCTGCGAGAAATGAACCGTTGCAGTTGTGAAATCCCAATCAGAATCGCCCGGGGACTTGATTGAGATACAGCGGACGGCTCGGAACCTCTCGAGGCAAGACGGCTTTCGGCGAGGCGCACGTAATAGTCGAAACTCCCAGGGATTGATACCGTCGAGGATCGTGAGGGCAGGCATCCGACCGACTCGTTTGATGGGCTGACGCTGTTTTCCTTGGCGCCATTCTCTTGTGCCTCGGAGGCATTCCGGTTCAGGCCTGCCGCAGCATCGTTCCGCTTAGATCTTGCCCATGTTAGACCGCGAAGTCTTCGTCAGAAACGGGAACAGAGACTTACGGAGCGCGGTGGCCTGTTCGGAAACGCGTCTTTCTTGCATAGATGCAGGAAGAGCCGCTGTCGCGACACCGTACGCATGGCTGGTCACCGCTGCATCGGATCTTGCGTTGTTGACATTTCTCACTGTGAGCCAGCATTAGCATGTCGCCGCAATTGAGCCAGCAGGGGAAGACGTACCAGGCGACCGAAGCGTATCGAAAGCGTCGCTTGCGTGGATTGGACGCCACGGTCTGTGGTTCCGAGGGAGGCATCGGGACCGCTGGATTGTGATGAGTGAAGGATGGATGCAGCTGATGCGGGGGGAAGCGGCCCGGGGGACTTTCAATCCGCCAGGCCCGATTACACGCCCCACAGCAATCGCGGGGAACTTCCAGGTTGAATCCAGAGCCAGCCGATTACAATGCGGGCGATTATTTGCCGGTCTCAGACAGCGCTAAACCTCATGACAGCGTAGTGGACTTGAAGCTTGTGACGCGAAATTGGATCTGTCGTGGGTACTTGTCATGTCGCGTTCTGGGACATTTACACACTTCGGTGAATCCAATTCCTCAAGTCATTCTGTACAAAACCCTCAGACACCACCGGGAGGCTTGAAAGACCTGCTCAAACTACCCCAACTGTATCCATTATACAGTTCCTGGACCTTCTGACACGTCGTCTTAGACCACTCCGTGACACCCAGCATCAACGAGCTCTCGAACATGAAGGCCATGCTTCCAGCGCCCACCTTCTACGGATTCAAGTCAGCGTCCGACGCCTTCTCGAATGTCTGCGCATCAGTTCCATGGGCTCCCATGATATTATGCATGGAGGCACTACCGGGCTGGAACCCTCCCTTGCCACCCGCTTTCGCGTCGTAGTCACCATCAATCAGGCCCATAAACTCGGACATGGTGTTTCGATGATACCAGGGGGGCCGGAAAGCCATCGCGGAGGGAAAATCACAAAGTCCGCGATAGCAGTGCCCACGGTAGGTGATGGTGCCGTCAGGACCGTGAAGATACTAGGTCGGGGCGATCATAGCTGATGCTGCCGATGGTGTTGAATCGCCCAAGATCGTACTTGTAGGGATAAAAGTTGCCGTGCCATGCCACGACATCGAACGGACTGTGGTCTTGTCTGGCATCGAAGAGCTGGCCGCCAATCTTCACTCTGACCGTCCAAACCGATTGGTCGTCCTCGTAATCGGCAATAGGGGCCTGGAAGTCGCGGGCGTTGGCCAAGCAGTTCGATCCAGTCGGCCCAAGCTCGGGAAGCTGGAAGTGTCCCTGGGATGAGTATCCGGACAGCTGATCATTGCACAGCTCAAACGGCTGATGCGCCGCCGCAGGCATGATTCTGTACAGCCATGACTGATGGTTCTCATGTCTGGGAACTGTGAAAGCTGTCCCAGACAGCTTCTCGGTGTACAGTGCGCAAAGTGCCTTCTAAGGCGAGTTGGCGCCCACAGGCAAAGCCCCGGCGATAGCCTCGGACCTGGTTCATCCCGTGTGAGATCATGAATCCGTGGGTGTACGAAGATTTAACATACTCGTGGTAGGAGCCGAAGCCGTTCTGGTACTCATACCTCTCTGGTACCTTGAACTCTGTGGAAGGCTTGTTGAATGTACAATTTGAATGATGACTGAAGTGCTGAGGATTTCAATCTTATTGCAGAGTTCCGTGAAACCGTCATGCTCTCTACCAACGGTGACCCATCGATTGATATGTGGAAGGTTGCACCCGAAGTGAGTATGCCTCTACTCGGCGCCTGGCCGAATTCGCCAAGACGCATCGCGCGCTGCTCCTCCGCCGGGGTACAAACCGCGGGTGCTTGGTGAGGTTGCCGGCTGGCTCGGAATCGGAATCCCGGATTCGGATTCGAAGGCGGAATCAAGTAGCGCCAGTCGAATCGTGGAGGCACCATGACGAGCCACTCACCCCGCAATTCGGCAGTCCGCAAGCTGTTACGCTCCTTCGATGGTGTGGGGTTTGATGACCTGGGGCATAAGTATAGTCCCCTGTAGGCTGCTTGCTTCTCAGTTGCTGGCTTTCTAATCCACATCATCTCATACGACGAAGTTCCTTTCGACCAAGTTGCTCATTGTTCAGCACCGTCGACAACTTCAAAATGCTGTCTGGGCAAGTTTACGCCGCCATTGGCGTTGCCGGGCTTCTTCTTCTCTTCAGATACCTGTACAACACCGATATTCCAAAAATCAAAAACCTTCCAGAGATTCCTGGTCTTCCACTCTTCGGCAATCTATTCCAATTGGGCACAGATCACGCTCGAGTTGCGCAGAAATGGGCGAAGAAGTACGGGCCCGTTTTCCAGACAAGGCTTGGTAACAAGGTGAGCAACACGACATCCAGATGGTCGCTGCCACTGACCGCACTGATTACAGCGCGTCATTTTTGTCAACTCTTACGACACCGTCAAGTATTTCTGGATCCAGCATCAATCGGCTCTCATCTCTCGTCCAATGTTCCACACTTTCCACTCTGTTGTTTCATCATCGCAGGGTTTCACCATCGGCACTTCTCCCTGGGATCCATCCTGCAAGAACCGCCGCAAGGCTGCCGGCACTGCACTGAACCGCCCTGCAGTCCAGTCATACATGCCTATTCTCGATCTCGAATCGGTCGCCAGCATCAAGGAGCTGCTTGATGATTGCAAGCGCGGGCCTGTCGATCCCAGCCCGTACTTTGCCCGCTTCGCGCTCAACACATCTTTGACTTTGAACTACGGATATCGGATTGATGGCAACGTCGATGCCGAGCTTCTGAAAGAGATCACCCATGTCGAGCGTGAGATTTCGCACTTTCGCTCGACAAGCAACAACTGGCAGGATTACGTCCCCCTTTTGCGTATCTGGGGCAAGCAGAACACGTCCGCCGAGGAATTCCGCGTCCGTCGCGACAAGTACCTGTCTGACCTTCTCGCTGGCCTGAAGGAGCGCATCGCCAAGGGCACCGACAAGCCCTGCATCACTGGCAACATCTTGAGGGACCCCGAAGCCAAGCTGAACGAAGGTACGGCTGTCTCTCGTGTTGTTTGCCGCCTTGTACTGACAAAGATTAGCTGAAATCAAATCAATCTGCCTCACAATGGTATCTGCCGGACTTGACACCGTCCCTGGAAATCTGGTCATGGGCATGGCATTCCTCTCCACGAGGCTTGGTCAAGCCGTCCAGGAAAAGGCTCTCCGCGCCATCGAGGACGTCTACCCCGATGGCGACGCTTGGGAGAAGTGCCTCATTGAAGAAAAGGTGCCCTACGTCACTGCTCTGGTCAAGGAGACACTGCGTTACTGGACCGTCATCCCCATCTGTCTGCCCCGCACCTCGATCAAGGATATACCGTGGAACGATGCTGTGATTCCTGCCGGCACCACATTCTTCATGGTCCGTAAACTCCGGTGTTCCTCTGCCTGACGCGTTACTGATTGCAGTTCCATTTAGAATGCTTATGCAGCCGATTACGATGAAGGCCGCTTCAAGCAGCCTACGCAATTTATCCCCGAGCGATTTTTGGACGACAAGGAGGGTGGCACTCCCCACTACGGATACGGTGCCGGTTCCCGCATGTGCGCCGGAACACACCTCGCCAACCGCGAGCTCTTCACTGCTTATGTTCGCCTAATCACCGCCTTCAAGATCTTCGAATCGCCTGATGCCCGAGATGCCCCTATTATGGACGCCATCGACTGCAACAAGGTGGCCACATCGCTGACAACCGACCCGAAGCCTTTCAAGATCAGTCTCGAGCCTAGGAACGAGAAGGTTTTGAGGAAGTGGATTGCGGAAGCAGAGGACAGAACGAAGGAGCTGCGATGATTACAACATGTCTATAGGCAATTTAACTCACAGTGCATCATTCTTAATAAAAGTCGTTGTATTTTGAACACCAGTCGATCAACCTGCGGGGGCTTGGGACGAATTTGAATATATTAACCCACAGAGTCGAGTATACGCTGGATAGTATGATCCAAGTCGGCCAGGCCATACAGATGGTGGCTGCTTCCGCTGCCGGTCATGAGACCAACCCTATCACTCTCGAGTCTCTTCCTGAAAGTTTACCAACTCATCAAGCGAGCATGTTGAAGAATTGTTCTTCACAACGTCTAAAGCCCCTCGAGTAGAGTTTCTCTGGGACCAAGCCAAAAGAACTGTTATGCGTGCATGAAAGAAGAGATAATCTATTTGAGTCACATGTGAGGCATGCTCGCTTCTGATCCTAGCCTTCATAACCATCTTTCCAGGCGGGTAAGATCATGGCATTGCAGCTGCCAAATCCAACCCTCTCTCCGCTAGGAAGCTCCGCCCATCCCCGCAAAGAGACTGTATCGCCGTCCTCAAGGAACACACGGCTTTTGCCATTAATATGGATCGGATTCTTTCCACCCCCCGTAAGCTCCAACAAGCTCCCTTGAGACCCTTGCTCTGTACCACTGATGGTGCCAGACCCCAGCAGGTCGCCGGTGTTGAGGTTGCATCCGCCCACGGTGTGATGGGCTATCATCTGAGGGAACGACCACAAGAGGTGTTTGGAGTTTGAGCGTGCGATGATCGACGCCTCCTTGGCGCGTGATGCTAGGTTTGGGTCAGTGAGCGGTCCACGCCTGGCCAGCACCGGTGTTGTCACTGACCTTGTACGCTGATCTGCAACTTGATGTCAAAGGCGGCCTTGGAAACATTCTGCTGTAGATATGGCTGGATTGGGCTGCTGTTCCTGATGCCCTCGGTGCGGAATGGTTCGAAGGCATCCGCCAGGACGACCCAGGAACTGATGGTACTCGCGAAGTTCTTGGAGTTGAAGGGCCCCAGAGGAACATACTCCCAGGCCTGAATATCGCGAGCGGACCAGTCATTGAGAAGTACGTATCCAAAGATGTAATCCTCCGCGTCGCCAACCCGTATCCCTGAGGATTGTTTGTTGCCCTTGGCCATGAAAACACCAAGCTCCAGTTCAATGTCCAACTTCTTGCTCGGGCTCCAAACGGGCTTCTTCTGGTCATTAAGAATCTGACCCCATGGGCGACGCACGGGTGTGCCCGAGACGACAACCGATGAAGCACGGCCGTGGTATGCCACAGGTAGATGAGTGTAATTGGGCTGGAGGGCGTTGTCCGCCCCCCGGAACAGCACGCCGACGTTGTAAGCGTGGTTCTTGCCGACGTAGAAGTCTGTGTAGTCTCCGATGTGTAGAGGTAGATGGGCCTGGACCTTGCTCAGTGGCAGGAGACTGGCATTGCGCAAGTTGCTGTCATCTCGTAGGCGGCCAGGGAAGGGTGTATCCTTGGCGAAGATCTTTTGCAGATACTCCCGGACCTGTTTGTGTACAGTTCGTCCCAAGGCGGCAAATTCTCCGAGCTTGGTATCATCGAAGGTCCGAATGACCGCCCCGCTGTCGGGCAGGTCTGCGAAGCCGCCGCCCTGTGCGAACACCTTCAGGTCCAAGGCGTTGCTGCCAATGGCGATGGCGGGACGGGGCTTCGGAGCGCCCTCGTACGTGATGACTCCGAAGGGAATGTTGGCGAGACTGAAACAGTGCGCAGGGGGGATTTCTACCCAAGACAAGTTGGACATGATTGCGAAAGTGTTTCGTTCAGCTGGGCTGTCCGTGTCGTTGGCAAATGACGATGACGGGAGTTGTGCAGATATTCTCAATCTGAAGACGGAGAAGCTAGAGAGTGAGAGTGAAAATAAGAATACCATCGGAAATCTCTGGCATTAATCGGCATTTGGTAGTTTCTGCAACCTCCCGTCCCCAAGTTGCATTGAGGACATCGCCGGGTTCCGTTCCGTCCCGCCCTGCCTGGTTGCCAATGGGCGGGCGGGGATGCCGAAGCCGATTCCGCGTTACCACACTCCGGCACGATCGCCAATGCCCCATGCCGCCCGCATATGACACGGCTTTGAGAACCAAGATATCGGCCTAAATCCGGTATGGCCGCTCGTACCGTCGAGGGATGTTGCCCTCCTCATCCGCGAGGATACCGCATTCGGGACGAGATGCGGCGGGCACCTTAATTGGTCCCCGCCGCAGGCTGAACCGGTGCTGTCAGATCTTCACGACAGCATCAAAGCATAGGCTGGTTTAATAGTGTGCAACATGAAAGAAACGCCTTCATTTTTAAAGCTATACAAGATGAAGCAGACAGAGTATTCACCACGCTTGCCGCCGGCCCGAGAAATGCCTGATGGCCATCTCAGACCCTCCCTACTTGAACCGAACCGGCAACGCCGCTTCCTTGGTGACCTGCAAGTGCAGCAGGTCCGGGCGGGAATAGTGGCCCACGAGGTCCAGATTTTGCTGCGCCATCCCCCGGAAGGCCATGTTCACCTCAGCATACAGGATGCCCTCTTCACCAGGCCCCAATGGCTTGCACAGCTCCGTCCCGTCCGGGCCGTAGATGGTGCTGAATCCGCCGCCGGGGGTGCGGGCGTAATCAAAGTCGGCCAGGCGGGTCCCCTCCTTGCCCTTCTGGGTGATGATGGCAGACGACACGATGACGAAGCAGGCGCCCTCCATGGCCATGACCTGGGAAAAGCGGTTGCAGGCGGGCGGGGTGAGGTGGTAGGGCCAGGGCTGGCCCTCGAGGCCGTCCCAGCACAGCGGCCAGCTGGCGCAGTGGATGTCGAGGTCCTGCGAGTACTGGTAGTAGCGCAGGAGGGGCTGGGTGTGCTCCCAGCAGTTGAGGCCGCCGATGTTGCCCCAGGGGGAGGGGGCGACGGCTTGGAGGGAGTCGGCCTGGCCGTCGCCAAAGTACGCCCGCTCCACGTGGGTGGGCTTGATCTTGCGCCGGTGGTGGACGATGGTGCCTGTGGGGTCGATGAAGGACTTGACGAGACGTTTTTAGCGGTGGATCTAAGGTGAGGAGGAGGCCAGCATACCTGAGCAATGTAGAGACTTCCCTTGCACCGCTCGCTGTAGCCTAGGACGACGAACACGCCCGCCTCTCGTACGGCGGCCTTGATCTTTTCCATCTCTGGGGAGTCTTGCGACAGCGAGTTCTCAAAGTACTCGTGCATAAAGGCGGCGTTGCTCAGGGGCGAGTTGGCCCAGATGGTCCTGAGAGCGTCAGTCGTAGGCCAGTACTTGGGCGGCATGTGATGCATACCATGGGTAACCAGGTATGAAGACCTCGGGGAAGCCCACGACGTTGGCGCCCTGGCCTCCCGCCTCCTTGATCAGGGCGATGGTCTTGTCGACGCCCCCTTGCAGGTCGTTCCAGACAGGCTCAGCCTGGATGGCAGCGAGCTTGACAGTCTTGTTGGACATTGCTGTGATGAGAGATGAGAATGGCTAGTCTTCCTCTGGTGGCCTGATGCTTCAAATGACACGAATGCTTGCTCTGGATCCAATTCCGAAGAATGGCAGGCGTGGTCCCTTTATTTATGCTCTACGCGGACAATCATCACCTGTGAGGTGTGCCCCCATCCCTTATCTGAATGTACATACGCTAAAAGCGACCCCTGAATCTCCTCCGCACTCTTATCAGCCGCCTACAGGTACCCACTGAGATTTGATTCCGCTTCACCTATCATAGGGCCTATCCAAACCGAGTCGGAATTTCTGTCTACACGCCAATCACAATCTGTTCCTTCTTCTCGGTATCATTGCGCTGGTGTCCTGACCATGCAACCTACTTCCCCAGCATGCCTGTTCCCACGTGGCAATTGATGTACTCGAAAAACTGCTGCTCCGGCCTCAGCACGAATACCTCGTGGAACAGTCGCAGCGAGATCTCATTGTTCAGCTCGGCCGCGTACTTGAGAAAGCCCCCGAAAATGGCAAGGTGTGTGGGGTGACTTTTGCTCCATTTCTCAAGAGAGGCGAGATCGTCGAAGAAAGCCAGGCCAAAGGTCTGGTCTTTGTTGGCCTCCCGGGAGGCAGGGTCCACGACATCCATGAATCGACAAGCGTGGCATCCGACCTCTTCGCCGTCGTCCCGGAGGAAGTCCATGCCTTTGGTTAAAATGGGATGCATATTGGCCAGGTAGAGCTTCCGCTCTTCGGGCAACGTATCGCTCCAGTCCTGACCCGAGCGGATGACGGCAAGGTTCTTCTTTCCCTTGGCTCTTGTTCTTTGCGACTTGGACGACTCAGGAATGAGAGATGCGGCCTCGCCCTCCAGATGATCGCGCTGCCCGGCGGGCATCCGGTCTCGCATGCTTCCCCAGTACACATGCTCCTTGATGGGCGAAGACACCGATTCGCGGAGATGTGCTACGCCTTCAGGCACCTGGCCGTCAGAGAAGACTGTCTCGAGTCGGTCCATCGACGGGCTGAATATTTCAAGGAACCAGCCATGGCCGCTTTCCTCTGGCTTTGTCGACGTCCACCAGGCGAGAAAGCCCGAGCCGGAAGCCCACTCATCGTATGCGGCCAAGCTTTCCCAGTATGCCAGAAGCGTCAGGTTGTAGAAGCCTTGACCATCGACTACGGCAGCCCATTGGGAAAAGGGAGGTGCCTGACTGGAAAGGAATGATTCGAGCGTCAGACGGGCCCCATCGACGCTGCTGGGATCCCGGTGCTGGATACCGATCACGGCAAGCACCAGGCCTTGGAGCTTTGCGGGGAAGCGGGCAGTGTAGGCGGGGAAAGGGGGCTGATAGTGGGCAGGTGTCTTGACGGGAATGAGCCGTTCCGTCTGGAGGTGCTTTGCGATTGCAGATTCCATAGTGGCTGAAGACTTCTGGGGAAGATGAAGAGATGGGCTGGATGATGCGCCATGTTCTGGTGCTCAAGCCCTCTTTCCATGACCGGTATTTATAACTCAATCGTCATGTCTATGATCTAGCAATGTTCAGATCAGGTCCTGTGGTCGCTATCAAAGCCCTGGCATGCCACTGGAGTCACCTATCTGCGGCGTCCGTCTGCTTCGATACCCAACTGAACTTACCACCTTATCTTCCTGACGGGTTTGATGCTAGTTTCTCGGAATCGGAATCAACTGGATGCGGGGAAATACTAGGATGCTTCCGGAATGGCTTCAGCTTTAGTTGCTGTAGACCTTCGCAGGGGTACAAAATTAGCTCGTGATAAGCTACGGCTAGACGGTCGACAACATTCCCAAGCTGACGTCGCCACTTCACTGTCCTGTGTACGGCGAGATGCGGCTATCACTCACCCAAGCTGCCTCTACGGCAAGACCGACCGATGATGCACTAAGAAAGCTGGTGTTGGCCTGCGGCGGGCCCGAGGTGGAAAGGCTGACGGTCACGGGGGAGATACTCTTTCCTGAGAGGCAGGCGGCGTCAAGACGGCACCTTGTATAAAGGCCGGAGGAGGCAGGCTTGGTGTGGACTGTGCTCGGCAGTGTCGCCAACGCAATGGATTTTCTGAGCGTTACTACAGCTATTCTGAGCGGACTTTCGGGTAGTCCTGCCGCTTGCTGCGAATCTTGTCGGAGTCTTCATGATGTGGATTCGATGACCATTTTCACCTGGTGACTGGGTGATGTCGCCCTTGAAGCTGTTGATTCGTGTGTGTTTGAGAAGATAACTGAGCTGGTTTCAGCAATGTGTGCGGCGATGGCACAGGAAGGTGGCGGTCGCGGGCTCCAGCCACTGGCTTGGTGGTTGAACGCCTCAGTGAATACGGACAGGCGGCCTCACCAGATGATATTTGAGTACAGAAAGCACCTCAGAATCTGGAAAAAACCCATTTCTATATTTTTCAAGTCAGTCAAACCCGCAACAGTTCGAACCCAACAGTCAGTCACCCTTCATCTTCGTCGTCAAGTCTCATCGTGTTATCACACCAGGACTACAAACGACAAAAGAACGTCGAACCCGCCTGAGAAAATTCACTTCAGTGCCCCATGGCCACCCCTTCAAACGTCTTCCTTGTGACGGGTGCGGCCGGATTTCTCGGCAAAGTCGTCTTGGAGGAACTCCTCCGTCAGAAAGACACCCTCCCCGTCAGCTCAATCATTCTCCTTATCAGGCCCAAGCAGGGCGAGACGGCCCGCCAAGGTTTTGACAAGACCATCGCCTCTTCTCTCTGCTTCAGTGCGCTACCGGAAGGATGGGAGAAATCTGTTGAGGTCATCGACAGCGAACTTGCACTCCCTCGGTGCGGGCTGGCCGACGCCGACTTCCAACATATAACCGAAACGGCCACACACATCATCCATGCGGCCGGATGTGTAAAGTTCAACAGCACGCTGTCGGAAGCACTCTCCTCCAACACTGATGGCGCCTTGAATGTTGTTGAGCTGGCGAGGAGCTGTCGGAGGCTACATCGGATTGTCACCACAAGCACCGCATACGTCTCGCACCCAGGAACTCCGGCGCTGGCCCAACTCGGCCCTGTAGGACATCCAAACGTCTACAGCCTGTCCAAGTGCTTGGCCGAACATCTCATCTTTGAACGGCGGGGCAATCTCCCGGTCACAATTGTCCGTCCCAGCATTATCAGTGCCGCCTTGAGGTATCCGGAGCCCGGGTGGATTGACAGTCGAGCTGCTTTTGCGGGCTTGGTGCTGTGCTTCGGAAAGGGGATCCTCAAGGTCGTCAACGGACGGAGAGACACACAGTTGGATATTATACCGGTCGACGAGGTAGCATCTTGTCTCATCCGAGAGATTTTCCAACCTGTCGCTTTCGCAGAAGACCCCTCACCGGCCCGAATCGCTTTCTCGGTTACAACAAGCCGGTACTCGCTCAGTATCAATGAGATCTGCCAGCTGCTACAAGAATTCTTCCATCAAATTCCCGAGACGGGGGGCAGGCGTTTTCGCTTCATCGGCCGAGGCTGGCTATTCAAGTTCAACGAGGCCCTTCACCACTCTGCACCGCTCACACTTCACTCGGTCATCTGTCGCTTCAAGGGAAGATTGGAGCTTCGAAGGCAAAGTGACAAGGCTTTGAAGATCGTCAAGGCTATGAACGTCGCTTTCAGCCACTACACACGCCGGACGTACGAGTTTCAATCAGAAGGGCCCGGTGAACAGTTTGACCCGAGGCAGTACATCACGGTTGCATGTGAGGGAGTGCGCCAGCACTTGATGGCAGGGTGAGATGATTCTCGGGTGAGTTGGCCGACGCTGGTTAACCGTATTGGGTGGTTGGTGATCCGGGTGAAGCCCTCGGGGAGACTCTTGAGAGTAGTGTATGGTAGGCAAAGACGGGCGCTGGACAGCGGCAGAGTGAAATGATTCATCTGTTGGCGGAGTAGTCAGCAAGTTCAATGTTGTCACAGGAGACACGAGGATACCACCTGTAGCCGAAATTGAAAACGCGCTTCTGTCGTTCAATGCTTTCATGCCCGCTGAAATTTGGAAGCGCGGCAGCCAGGTAAGCGGTAAGCTTGAAGATGACGAGGATGCGATCCGAGTACTTTTGGCGGTTGCGCTCGGCCTCGGTCTTGCTCTTCTCGAGGAGATGGTTATCCTTGAACTTGGAGGGCATGATGAGGCTCAGCCTGGGATCACTAGTTTTGCAAGGCTTAACCCAGATCCAAAGCGCGTCCTGTGTCCTTTACCTTTATAGTACGAAAAAGAGAGAGGAAGATGGATAAATAACATGACATTGGAAGAAGCTGTGACTGATTTTGAAATAGGATACCTTACTCTTCAGTTTAGCTAGATCTTAGTCCCTCACGCGAAGAAGGCAGGCTTAGGTACATACGGCTCCTCCAAGAAGGCAACATCCTCCTCGCTGAGTACAACCGACAATGCATCGATAGCTTGATCAATCCGCTCTGCGTTCTCAAGTCCACAGATGGGTGATCCGCCCTTCTTGATGACCCAAGCAACTGCAATCTGCGCCATGGCGACTCCCTTCTTCTGAGATAACTCCTCAAGTCTTCCAACCACTGCCTTGTCAGCCTCCTCCTCACGGCCGCGGAAAAGTGCCTTGAGAAAGACGTCTGACTTCTCGCGGGGGTCCGAACGGTCAGCCCATGGGTGGGTGAGGATGCCAGCGCTCAAGGGCGACCATGGCATGAGGCCTACACCAGTGGCTTTGCAGAATGGGATCATCTCACGCTCGTCCTCACGGTTGAGAAGATTGTACAGGCCTTGCATCGAGATGAACTTATGCCAGCCGTTCTTTTCGGCAATGTTCTGGAGGCGCTGGAATTCCCAGGTAGCCATCTTGTGGGAGCCGTCAGCTTCGATGAATACAAGTGAGATGGTGGTGAAAGAACACAGCTTACAGTGCTGGCACCGATGTATCTGACCTTGCCACTTTCAACGATGTCGTTCAAGGCCTTCATGATCTCCTCAGGTGGTACGTCGCGGTCAAGACGATAGATCTGGAGAACGTCGATGTACGTTCCCAGTCTGTCGATGCTGCTGTCGACGGCGTCGAATATATGCTTTCTGGATAGACCCACGAGGTTGACGGTGTCGCCGTCATTGGTGAGAGAGCGACTGGGATTGACAGCTCCGCCATCCGGGTCGACGTACATGTAGCATTTTGTCATGAGAACCAACTTGGCGCGCGGGATGGCGTACTTCTTGATGGCCTTGCCAATGATCCTTTCAGACTCGCCGTTCGAGTAGGTGTCGGCGACGTCCCAGGTGTTGATGCCGCGGTCGAAGGCGTACTTGAGGACCGGCAAGCCCTCCTCTTCGGTCCTGATCCACTGCTGCCAGTTCTTGTCGCCGAAGCTCATGCCACCGAAGACGATTCGTGAGATTTTGAGACCAGAGTCCCCAAGTCTTCGGTTCCCTGGGGTCAGCGGAAGAACATTGTGCCGGTGGCATTCCATGAGGCTCACCTAGTGTATTCCATCTTTGACGACATGGTTGCTACTCGGGAGTGCACAGAAGGTGGCAAAAGCGACTCGAAGGTTCAGATGAGGCAGGATGTCGTTCTTCGAAAGCAACATGGATTAGGCCGTGAAGAGGAATGGGGAGACTTCCAGAGAGCAGCTTCAGTGTCTGGTCTGCGGGCTACAGCTTTATACTTCGATGCCCCAGCACCATTGAAGCATTGTTGGGACACCGGACGTCGTCTGTTGCCCGATGGAGCCATTTCGGAGTTTGCGGTGAGGCCGAATCTGTCTACTTGCAAGGCACCCTCCACGGACACCTTTGATAAGTTGTTCACATCCATTCGGTGGCTTATGGTCGAGTCAATCCTCCGCGCTACCATCTAAAATCCGGCATGGTTGGCGCTTGGCCAAGATCGTGCGTCAAGCTAGCGGCAGGCGCCGTATGCAGGGTAATCCACTTGCATTAGTATAAAGGTCGGGTGCCGCTGTCGCCCCGACCGCGATCTCGCGAACGTCATCACCTTCGCAAGCCCTGTCGAATTGGCAGCCTCATACATTGATTGTCACCTCTGGCCCTCATTACCTGTCCGATGCCTCAACTACACGGAATTTCCGTCCTCAAGGATGACTGGAGCGGCGTGACGAGCACCGCCGAGCGGAAGAAACGGCCGAACCGCTTGAACCAACGGGCCTTTCGTACGTTCCCTCGTCGTTCCACGCAGTGCTCACTTCAACCTGCGCCATTGTGTCTTTGGCTGACGCGAGACGATTGCCACTCCTCGTTCAGGTGAAAGATCAAAACGTCAGCCGGCACAGTCTGGCCAAAAAGTCTTGATGAACAAGTCACCGGAGCCGCATGTAGTACGACGCCGACACAATCCCTCCCATAGCGGTCACCTGCTTCCTCCTTGCCCCCGAAAGTCGTCCTCCATTCAGGCGCTCAGGATGCAGGCGTACCAGGGTTGGGCCCTGAACGCGCCGCGTCCAAGCCAGCTCCAGTTTCTCATCCGACTCAACGTCCTCGACGCTCTTGCCCGGAATGCTTTGGCCATAGGCTTCCCCGTTGAGGGTCTCTGCGCCGACCACTTCGACTCGCCTTTTACCTGTCAAGGCCCTGGTCCCAACCCCGAGTCTGAGTCAGACGTCTTCACAGGATCCTTGCAGTCTCTGGCCCCAACGGTCCTACAGCGGACAGTCCGACACCATCCATGGATCGACCTGTTTCCTCTGCCACGTTTCCGCGACAACATCCTCCTAGCTCTTGAAGCTGGTGTTATTGACGAAGACGAGCTCTGCGGTGACCTGCTCAACGTCGAGGACGCCAATCGGTCCACCGATACCAAGCCGTCACTGCTTGTCTGGGGCGAACCATCGGACGCCCGAGGCTGGGAGGCCAGCATCACATTCCTTCGCAAGTGGGCATGGCTTGCCCAGGGCTGTCCCGAGCTTGTCGAGGGGACGAATCACTGGCGAACAAAGAGGGGTGAGAAGAGGCTTGTCATTGACTTGGGCAGAGAAGAGTTGACAACTGCAACAAGTGACGCCAATTGCACGAGCACGATGCTGAAATTTGGGGACGGTGCAGATATCTAGCTGACACAAATCCCTCAAGTTGGCAGTCATCATCGCAGTCACTGGCGATGAAACTAATCTCAATCCAAGGCAATTAGCTCTCATTGTCCACTTGAATGACAATTGACTGCGATGTTGCTCCAGCATATAGATGCATGCAGCATAGATCGCGACTTTGCTGTTAGTTCCAGCGGTGAAGGTTCAGCTCGACACGTTGCCAGGGTTGCATGCTAATGCTGGCCGTCTCAAGCTCAGGCATCGGTGACAACTGGATCATTCTGCATCCCCTTTCTGCCTCTTTACGTACGAGCGTCGAAAACGCCCCCAGCCCGTGCCAGGCTTATGACTCGTGAAGCGATGCAGCTGCTACCTTGGCCCCAATATTTCGGGCAGCGCGAATGCTCCATTGGTCTCCGACCCTAGACGGCTGAGCCACCTGTGATTTGGATGGAGGAATCGAAAGCCGCCTGACGATGTGACAGGTCCTCTTCTCTGGTGGACAGGCCCAGGCATCGGCCCATCGGCCCTCGTGTATCTAAACTGCTTGCAGGTTGTGTTACATGATCATTTCCCTGGGGGCCCGACAAGGAGCTCCCAAGAAGCTCATTTTAGCCCGATTTCTCCCCTTTTCAACATCAGTCTCTTCGGTCGCATTCAACATTCCGCCATGCGTTTTCAGGGTCTCGTCATTGTCGCCTCGATACTGGGTGGCGTCTTTGCCCACCCGCAGCCACAGCTCCGGGACGCCCAGGTTGGGACCGAAACACCCTACATCCGGTCTTACTTCTTCGCTGGTGGTCGTTACGTGGACGATGGCGCAGGTGGTCACATTTTTCGCGACCAGATGTACGTGGAGAGGCTGGTTCCTGCCAGTGGAGTGACCCAGGGGACACCGATTGTCTTCATTCACGGCCAGGCACAGACCGGAAGTGTGAGTGCAGCTGCAAGTCCATCTTCTCAGTTTCATTTCACACGACTGATCCCCGGCGCAGAATTTCCTTAACAAGCCCGACGGCGGCCAGGGCTGGGCATCCCAATTCATTCGCCAAGGATATGAGTTGTACATTGTCGACCAGACATTTCGCGGCCGGTCTGCTTGGATGCCGGCCTTTGGCGCTGCCAACCCTTCAACATA